>OX438931.1:8073803-10818803 GCA_949316025.1 Lapara coniferarum
CTATCTGGACGGCATCGCGCTTACCATAAGGTGAAGTGCAGTGACTTTGCCGTGCCCGAAAAAAAAACTTATTTCATTATCATTTATTTGGGAGCAAATATTCGAGTGTGCCTTTTGTATTTGGTCGGTTTATAAATTTGTGTGACGAGTAGCATTTACTCAGAAGTTGAGACACAGGCCTAAATTAAAAACACCGTAATTGCATAAAAAGGCCACGAGAGACGATCGCTGTAGAAAATAAGTATTCAGGTGGCCATGATGTTATTTGCTTTTTTCGTAAGTGGAGAATCATTGTTCCTGATAAATATTAGTTTATTGGCTTTGTTAATTAAATTAGCTGCTTGTTTGCTCCATAAACAGCATTGTCCTCAAGTCTGTTTATAATCATTTACTTAGGCTTTATCTATAAACGGTGGATCATGAATGGACTGACCTACTTATTCATCAAGTATACGACGATTAACCTTGCGATGCCGGAAAATGTAATCATGTTTTTTCCTCCCATATATTAGGGCGTGTCCAGAATGACGAATGTGTATCGAACACAGATTGAATGCACGAAACGCGCTCCTGCAACTACTAACAGCTACTACGCATTTTGTACGGTGCGTGATTATTGCACGTTTGCTAATACAGTTGCGGCGAACACAGTACCTTCTATGCGTATTCGAAACGATTTCGTCAATTTGGACGCATCTTTATAATAAATAAACTTCTTCTCGCGCTCAGCCCGCGTGAAAAAGATTTTCCGGGGTAAAAATATTTTTTCGGGATGAAAAGTAGCCCATAGCACTCAGGAATGTAGCTTCCTATTAGTAAAATAATTTTCAAAATAGGTGCAGTAGTTTTTGCGTTTAATCATTACAAATAAACAAACAAATCTTTCTTCTTTATAATATTAGTATAGATAAATGGTTAGACTAGAAGCTATGTGTCTTATTTTATATGTGGATACAAATTTACGTCCAAGATAAAGAAGACATTTTAATATAGAGTGCTTCAATATCATTATAGTGTGCTAATGGATAAATGACAAGCAATAAATAAAAATACATAGATTAACTGTTATTGTTGCCAGCGACTCATCTATTAGTCATTTGGGTCCAAAAATATATTGGCAAGATGCAATACACCCCCAAGGCATGTCTAATAAATAATTATTTAAGTTCGTATTCTATACATGTATAGTTAGGTATACCACGATAGTATACACCGGCGGTTAAGACAATCACAGGTAGCTTAGTTCGTTCATTATCTCTAGCGTTTATAGAAGCGATCGACAGAATCGATGACTCTTTTAACCGACATGTACCTAGGTCATTGATATAGGGTTTTTTAATACATCAATGACCTAGGTAAAAATATTTTATACAACGTCACTTGCATAAAACGTCACTTGCTAACAGGCACCATGTGATATAAAACGATAATATCTGCAATTTCCTGGACATCACCAGACGGTTATACGAGCATAGAACTTGTCTTGTAAGATAATTTAGTAATTAATATCTATAAATTCATCTACGTCGCGTTTACAAGTGTAGAAGTTTTACCACGGCCCATGCTAGGCACTCTTATCAACTTGTTTTATTGCCATCTTGTTAACTGATATGTGCTGGAATTGCGAGAATATTAATAAGCATAACGGTTGTAACGTAGTGCTGATTTTGTTAGGAATTAAATAATGTGCTAAGACTGTTTAAACTATTCTTGCATTATAAAAATATTAGAAATTTTATTTCATTCACTCACGTCTTTTAGTCCTGGAAGGGTCCCCATTATCTGATACGGGGGGAGCCAATCGCCATATGGGACACAAATTTTGATAGTGAATAGAAAAATCCAAACTTTGCACGACCCGGAGATGGAACTCGAGACCTCAGTGTTGCGATCATACCGTAATAAGTACACCTTCGAGGAAGTCTTTTTTTGTCTTATTACATTGTAGCTTCCTATTAACACATGTAAGTAAAATAATTATGTACAGTCACGGACTCAACATCGTCGTTCATTTACTATGGGTAGATTCCGGAACTATCCATAAGGATTTTAACAAAGGCTCGGCTTTGACGTCAGTGAGGGTCATGAACTTTGAAACCTTGAACATATACAATTCTTATTACTTTAAGTTACTCATACTTCGACACACTAACGCGTAATGTCATTAATGTGTGCGTTAATCGAGACAACGCGTAATATTTTCACTCCAGCGCGAAAATTGAAGAACACAGATTTTTTGACATGATTACGAATGATTTATTTTGTTTTTATTCATTTTCGGTATTGGAGCAAAGATTAAGATTGGGATTGTTGATAACGCCTAGCTACGACCTATCACGGTAATTTGACAACATAATTAGACATAATTGCCTTACGAAAATAGGAATTGATGCTCAGCATGAGGGATGTTTTGTATATTATTTATTGTGATCCTTCATACATACTTGCTGCAAATTCTCAAAGATGCAAAAGATTACGCTTAGTACGTTTTGGTTGTGTACATTTTCTTTTGTAACTTAAAAAGACGATTCTGACCCTGACATCACTAAAAGTAGAACACGTAAGGAAAAACTTCATGTCCATAATTTGTTTTTGTTTACTTATTCTTCTCGTAGTTAAGTCACGAACAATAAACTGAGGAAAGCAGGTACATAATTTACGACGGCCGCAGACGTAAAGCGACGAGTGATTATCTTTGTATGACAAAATATTGACCTAAAAAAACCCAGCTGTTTATATTACCACAAAAATGAAAAATCATGTTCCTAACATATAATAAAATATCCACAGTAACGGAAAGTCTACCCATTTCCTTGAATAGCTAATAATAAATAAAACATACTAGAAATTCAACCGTCGAATTCCAGATTTTTGTAAATGTTACACATAATATAGATTTTATTTTCCGCACTTATATGAATTTTAATATACCAAATCTCAGACACCTCCGCGCACGCAATTTGCTTAGTAAAGGTCAAGGGGCTAGCGGAAGACCATGACAGTGTCGTCACGCGATAAGCCACTTCACAATAATTGAAGGCTCTAATTGTTCTGTCACAACTCGCGTGCCTCTCTGCATAGCACTTTCGCTTCACCGACCAGTTGATGCAACTACAAAATTGTCCCCCGACATTGCATCATCGATTGTTCTAGGGATCCGTAACATGGAGACAAAATCCCGAAGGGATACCTGATGTATTATGCATATTAGCGATACCCCTAGCAAGAATTTACGCATTATTTTATAATATTGGTATCCAGTAAGTTAACGTATTTAGTATTCGTTAGACAATACCATACGTCAAGAAAGAGACACGTGTTGCCATTTTCTATGAATTTTGACACATGTTTTTCTTTGGTTACACGATTTAATACTCAAATTTTACACGTGCGAAATATTCAAGCTGTCGTATTTTAGTTCCAAATACGCTCACCGGGCGCTGTTAAAATTTCCATACAACAATTAAGTTATACGAAACTATTACTGGTGGTAGGACTCTCATATGTAAGAGTCCGTCTGGGTGGGTACCACCGCAACGTCTATTTCTACTGCCAAGCAGCACTGTGCATGCACTGTTGTATTTCGTTTTGAATGAAATTGTAGCCAATGTAACTTCAGGACATAATGAGACTTAACATATTATGTCTCAAGATGACGAGTGAAGTGGAATGCCACACAGAACTTTGTAACTCAAGGTGCTGGATGGTGTTTCTACTGTTTATGCGTGGTCGTAACGCTTACCATCAGGCGAACGGCATGCTCGTCTCGTCATTCGATGCCATAAAAAAAAACAACGATAAGATAATGCGTAAATTTGTGCTAGGAGTAGAGATTCTGTGGTCACGTTACTACGTAAATACATGAGGCGTGCGTTTCAATGTCACATCATCGACGAACAACAAATATGGCGAAATGTGTGGCAAATATTGCCTTATTAGCACCTTTACATAAAAATAATAGTGTTAACGACCATCAATGGCAAAATATATGAAAGAATTCTAACATAAATGCAACTGCTCTTTACTTTTAAATTATTGATTTTTGATTGTAAGTTCATACGTATACCTACAATGTACCTACATATACATTAAAATTTTTCTTTGCTTGTCATGGTGAGTGCAAATAAAGTAGGTATATGTCGTTATTTGTATAAATAAAAAAGTTGATGCAACAAACACGCAATAGCTTCGATATGTAATTAGTGATATAAATTTAATGAAAAATGTTAAGAGGGATACGTTTACAATACTTTCGTGTGGTTTTGTTTTGTCGTGAGATTTTTGCATCGTTGGAAGTAACGGTTAAACTTTACTGGAGATTAATGTTTGTTACTTACAATGATAATGATAATATCTAGCATGAGTAATATTGCAATAGATATGATTTTGTAAATTAAATCGAAACTGGCTTGTATCAAAGAAACGCCTTTACAAAGTTATATCTATCGTCTGCCCTAGAATTTGCTATATTACAATCTAATTATACATATGTATAAAATTCTCGTGTCGCGGTGTTTGTTGCCAAACTCCTCCGAAAAGAGCTCGACCGATTTCATTAAATTTTGTGTGCATATCGGGTAAGTTTGAGAATCGGTCAACATCTATTTTTCATCCCCCTAAGTGATAAGGGTGGCCCACCCCAAAAAAAAATTAAAACCACTGAACGGATTGAACGGATTTCGATGAAAGTTGGCATACAGATAGATCATGTCCTGGATTAACACATAGGCTGCTCTTTATCCCGTTAAAATATAAAGCGGGACTTTTATCCCGGAAAAACTTTTTAATGCGGGCGGAGCCGCGGGCAATGCTAGTACTATTATAATTATGATCGCCTTAAAACTTTTCGCCAAACATTTATTTAAGGCATAAGAATTACTTACATCATTTAAGGCAAGAAAACCGCTATTTGAAGTGTGATAATAAAAAGGGGCCAAATTAGAAAAGAACCTTGGTGCACCGTTCACACTCTCACTCTTCACGGCTTTTTTTCCACTACGTGTAATTAGCACATTTAGCGGCATTTCGGGTGATGTCCTAACATTCCGTTAGTGTCTGAGTGTGAATTGAACAATGTGTATTTATCTCTTAAACAATAGTCGAACAGCATTGTGAACGAAGGTGAATCTGATAAGCCATGACTTGTTTGAATTCTGAGGTTAGAGAGTTATATAATATGTTTTTGTGTTCGCGAGTACGTTAGCTGGCACGGATGGCGGCGTTTAAAACTTCATTACGTTCCTGAACTATGTTAGATATCGCATTAAGAACACTAGTAATGGTCATGTTGCAAGAATTCATACATTCAGTAGAAATATCAGAGTTTTCTTTTCCAGAACTTGGTTATATAATGGATTTGAGGTTATAATTCTCTGCGGTCAGTACATATTTGTGGAATTTAGGTTTTTACCGTGTTTTAAACCTTTTTTCCTCGAAAATTGCTCTTAAAGCGCACGTATTTATTTAACTTAGACGCGAATCACGAACCGAATGATGAACAATTAAGTATAAAAACGTCACCTTGAGCTAGTTTTAAAAGTCTGTTCTTTAAATGTGCATACTAGCGTTGGGGAAAAATATTAAAGCTGTATAGTATACAACTTTATATACTTATATAATATACTTATAATAATATACTTGATTTGGTATAAAATTCGACATGGAGTCATCGCTCATTGAAATTATCGTATAATTAATGATAGTCCTAAACTCATTGGTGAGTGCACATTATGTATTGAAAGGGCTATTCACTGTCAACACTGTCATCATCATTAGGGTCATTAAGCTCAAAAGTATGCACTTTTTTTTCTATCGTCTACACACTCAAAAATATAGGATCCTGATAAACGTATTAACACTTTTTTTAAAGTAAATTTATTCTACTTTCATTATTTAATGAGTTTTCGTACATTGCTTTATCGGTTTTTTTGCAATACATGTTTAAGTGCAGCGGGAGAAATTCGTACTCTTGACCCATCATGTGGGTAAAACTACGCAGAGGTGCAGTTAATAGTTCGCATACTGGGTAAGCTTCGCACGCAGGTAAACTACAGGCATATAATTACAAATTGTATAAGTACACATGGAATCATGTGGAATATATGTTTAAACTTCCTTTATTCTTGGTACAAATATTGAAAAAATAAACATTAAATGTACTCCTATTGTAGGCACCAAAAACATAATTAATTAGACTGCACTTATAATAAACTTTATTAATTTTTGAAATTTAATGATCACTGTAATTTTAGGAACTTTTGATGTTACTTTTCATTGTAATGAGGTTATAACAGCGTGCGTATTTTTAATCCCGTACTCTTACCCAACAGGGAATATTTTAAACAAACACATGTCAATTGAAACGCAGTTATTTTTTAGGACAGAATTAATAACTAAAATAAATACTATAATAATCATGTAAACTTAACATAATCAACGGTATTTTGTAAACTGATGCACCGTCTATCCATAAACTTTTTCCCAGCACAAAATAGTTGATAACTAATCAACAAAATCCCTTTGATCGTCGTTTTTCGCTAAACAAGTGAGGCTTGGTAAAATAGCTTGTGGGCTCTGACATCATCCCTGACGCACCCCTAATTTAGCCGAAAAAGTGTCTGAGCCCCCTCAATAGGTTCCGAGATATTGAGCATGCGAAATTTTACCCACTGCGTGCTGTTGCCCCGAATGACCCTATCAGTCATACGACGTCCACTGCTGAACATAGGCCTCCCCGAAAGATTCCCAGATGGACCTGTCAAAAGCGGCCTGAATCCAGTGCGTTCTTGCGACCTTTATCAAGTAGTCAGTCCACCTTGCAGGTGGACGGCCGACGCTGCGCTTGTCCCTACGAGGCCTCTACTCGAAAACTTTTTGCTCCATCTGCCATCAGTTCTTCGAAATATGTGCCCCGCCCTCTGCCACTTCAGCTTGCTAATGCTATAGCTATGGCTATGTGTCTAACGCTGTATTTTATTGTAATTTCTTAAGAGTTCATATAAGGCATATTTTCCAGGGTGAAATAATAGAAAAGCTGCGGAGCTTTGCTGTATCAAGGGTTAACTTCGAAATCGATCTAATGATGTTACGCTGTGTGACATATAACTAGACGAAATATTTATTTAAATAAGAGACAACAACATTATTATATGAGCAGCAATATGAGCAAATCTGAGATCGGAAAAAATTCAAGAAAAAGATTTGAATAAAAATTGAACCAGTCTATAGAAAACCACATAATTCGAGAAAGTCAAATAATAAAATATAAAACTTATAAATATAATGTGTACTATAAAAAAGACATATATAAATGAGACTATTAAAAAATCCGACGCGCCAAGATACCTACTGCTACATAAATATTAGTAACATCAATCAGATCAAGCGTAACCAAGATTATTAAATAAATTACTTGCCCATATTGCTCGATCGCTTTACTATGCCAATGTAACAAGCAAATGATAGTAACAGTAAATAGGCAACTGGTCGAGAAATAATCGCGCCGATTAATATCAAATATGAAAGAGCTAAGCACGACAATGCATCGCCGCTCACTATTTCAAAACATCTTCACTTATTCCAGCCACTGCTGCAATAAGTGATTCTGTCACAGAATTGTTTGTCTTAAAAACCGAGTGTTAGTTCATATTTTCACTCATAATAATCTGTGTCAGTAATTAATTTATATCGTGAGTCTAAGTCGTGAGCTATGAAGCAACCAGCTAGTTATAACAATTGCCATAATTCGCTTTCTATTTTATAGGCCATTGCGATCACTCCACTCGTAACAGACAAATGTAGCAAGCAAATTCGGCTAATTTTCTGTTACCGTAATCTAATTGAAATTCATGTGCTATTCTAGCTAATACGTTTTTTTTATCTTGCTTATCAAATCAAGAGGCACGGTTAGTTTTTTAAAGCTGCTTACGTGCCTTCAATGGAATCTGTTAGTATACGTATGGCAGTAATAATTAAACTATTTGAACCGTAACCCAGATATAAGACGTTTGGACACTTTTTCTGTACTCCAGAAGTGTTTTTGTTGCCTTGTCCCCGTTCACAGGTTCGTTGCCTTCGGCGTCTAACTGGATGGTTTTTTACAACACGAGATCTAGATAAGTATTCGATATTATGTAGCGGATATGTTGTCATAATTTTAAGGCTCAGTAGGTTTATGTTGGAATATCAAAGCTCGCCTGCCATGTTATGTGAGCAGTTATCAAATCAATGCAAAAAAAAAATATTTAGTTACCAAAAGGTATCCCAAAATGGTGTATTGAACCAAAAATTGTGTAGTTACGGTCAGCCTACGCCAGTACTCGCGTTAAATTCAATTGAAATGATTGTTTTTCTTAGTTTTCGTGAATAGAAAACTAAAATTGATAACACAAAAGTGTAGAGGCGATTTATAGTTTAGAATTTGTTCAGCTACTTATGTATGTGGCTGAATGTACAATGGATTTATTATATTTTACGCCACCGAGAATTTAAATTCTTGTATTTTGCTCTATTGGGCCAAATAAGATCTTATTTTTAAATCGCGGAACCCTACACGTAACATGTAAGAGTACGTTTCATTTACCATTGCTTGTATTCAATCTAAATGTGGTTGTCGTTAATAATGACATTTTTTGCTCCAATGTGTGTTTAGATTATGCTGCGGCATGACGTGTTTTTATGTGCCTGGAGATGAGTGAATGTGGTTTGAATTATTTCAACAATGACGAGATAAATAACACTGAATTGTAAAATGTAGTAATTTAATTCTGAGCCACCGTCTGGCAACTCGATCGAAGTGGAATCTAAAATTTGGTCAGTGGGACATCTTTGCCATTTTGTGTCGTGGGTGGCTTACACTGTGGGTTTTTACATTTTATTTGTTTAGTGTAGCTAAAGAATAATAACCAATTTACTCGGTTAGCATCCAGAACTAATTTCTTTTCAAAACATATTACACTCTTGCCTACCCTGACGTAATGTAGGCGTAATTTGTACCACACGTTGTGTTTGTTTTGTTCATTTTCCCCCAGACTCATCCTTTACCGTAACAGCTTGGTAATTAAATATGTAATTAAGGTTCAAAAAACTCATTAGCTCCCGTCTGGTGGTTTTGAACTCGCGACCTCATAAGACAGTCTTATGCATGGCTCTACATCAGCCTCATTGACATACATACATGGTCATCATTAGCTGCCTCGGTGGCGTAGTTGTATTGCGTACGAGTTACGAGTACGATTTGCGCGCTGAGGTCCTGGGTTCGAATCCCGGGTCGGGCCAAAAAACATTGTGACTGGGTTTTTCCATGTTAAAAAAATTACTCAGTCGCAGCTCGGAGTCAGGAAGTTAGCGGTGTGACACCCCCATGCCTCGGAAAGGACGTAAAGCCGTTGGTCCTGCGCCTGATTTATCTCCGGTCATGTCGGATTACCGTCTCACCGGACTATGAGAGTGAAGGAATAGTGAGTGCACCTGTGTATTGCGCATACACTTGTGCACTATAATATCTCCTGCGTACCTGGCTGATCTCCGTTGAGATTGGCCGCCGTGGCCGAAACTGGCTAGGAGGATTTCATTCTACATCAGCACAGCACCAATTGGTGTTTAATCTCAATTGGTGTTCAATCTATTACAAGTTTAAGAGCTTACAAAATTACACATATTTGTAAGGCTAGCTGTTCAGTTTGAATTTACCAGGAAACTGATATTAGGAAGTAAATTATGTTTGTTTTAAGCTCAATGACAACGACTTTATGAGATTCTGCATGACCAAATAATAGTTCAATAAGCATTAATAATACCCATTCAAAATATTTATGCGTAAAACAAAACGTGACTACATCAATTGTAAGTTCTACACGTTAGCACGATAAAAACGTACATAATTAGAATCACGATGTACAAATATTTTTATAAAATGATGTCTAACCTTCAGTAGCATCAATTGTCGAATCAATAAAAGTATGCATTAACGTACGCAAACATATTTACGCAAAATTACCTCATAAAAGAGTAATGATCAAATTAAAGAACAAAAAGTTTTGAATATTTAAACAATTATGAACTCATTAAAGTAGCGGATTTTAACATTTTTCATGGTTAATTATTTCATACAACTATTTTAATAATAAGCAATCCTTCTTTAGCATTACATAAGTGCCAAGTATTTCTATTTTTTTAAGTAAACTGCAAAATGTTACCTATGACTCTTGCAATTATACTAAGAATTTTTAAACAAAATAAACAAGGAAATCTTTATGTAAAAAACTTGACTGAGGAAATATTCGTGACGAAGAAGACCTAGGGCCGGTATCTGACGTCATCCCACTTATCATAGAAATGATTTTACCATGATGCCATTATGATTTCATCGGGCAGATTCTGGTGAATTCTTTAACACCTTAACGCATCCGGATATGATCAGTATAGTGTGTAGGATAGACCGGAGTGGCTTGGCGTCTTCTGTTCTAGCTCAAAACAAAGTTTTGAGTCTGATTTAAATATGACTATAAAACTGATGCAGGTTATATTATTAACTATTTTTAAGTATTTTATTCGCGATTTCGTTTTCCGAAATAAAAGTCTTGATGCATTATTTCGATAAAAAAAATATTTAATCCAGGACTTTAATTGCCTTAGTGCTCCTCCACACTTTATGTCCCGTAAAATAATAGCGACACCTCGATACTTCCAGACCCACCAAAAAGATAAACGATAATTGTACAGGAGTTAATAAACTGTTACTCCGACGCAATTATATTTCATACTCAGCTCGTTAACTTCCAACACGTCTTATGAGTGTGTAACGCATTCCTGTCGTTTCCCCGTTTCGCCCAGAAATTACTCCTTTAATCCTACCTCTCAAGACTAGTTATCTTTTTAATTAACTTCCCCTTTGTTAGCTGTGACAGAAAAATAGTATACATATTACTCATTTATGTTATTCTGGTAGATTGTACATATTAGATCTTTGATAAAGTGAGATTGTGAAGATGTTTGGATGTTTGTGAGAATTATACATACGCAGAAATCGCTGAACGGATTTGGACGAAATTTGGTACAAAGGTAGACCAGAATATCCCGGATTAGCGTGAAAGCTAGGTACTATTAATTCGTGAAAACTATACAGCAGAATTTTTATTTTAGAAACGGTAACATATTTTTTTAATTCAACATAATTTTTGAATAAAGTGTTTTTAGCAACGTATTTTTGTGCTATGTTTGTTGACAAAGACATTGGACGGTATACATAGTTAGTTGATATAAAAATAATCTTGCATGCATATAAAAGGCTTTGTCCTGAATGACTGACGGATCAACGCACAGCCTAAACCACTGATCGTAGAGACCTGAAACTTGAGTGTGTATTCTTTGTATGTCTTAGGCGTCCGATAAGAAAGGATTTTCCGAATTTCTACCCCTAAGGTGATGAAAAAAGGGGGGCAAAGTTTGTATGGTACAACGTGATTCCTTGGTCCAATCTAAATTTTGCATAAACCTTTTTAAACAAAATTGATAGAAGACGTGTTTCGTATTTTGTTAAAATTCATCCCCTAACGGGGTTAAAAAGGGGTAGAAAGTTATTTTGGCATTGATTTGGTTCGAAGTTGATATCAATACTTCTTTTATGGTGCTTTAAGGAAGCAGTAGATCCCGGTGTGACTGTACATTTAAAGAAATGTGATAGAGGGGGTGACTACAGAAGAGTAATGAAACACAAATCTGTGATTTTTGTGATTCTGTCTGTTTTTCTGTTTGTTTGTTACTGCACATTTCCTAAATTACTGAACGGATTTCGATGAAATTTGGCAGAAGGGTCGATCGTGCCCTGAATTAACACACGGGGTGTGATCTAACTGTGTGCCAAATTTCCCCGTAAAATATAAATTGCTTTTTATCCCCGTAAAATATAAAGCGGGACTTTTATCCCGCAAAAACTTTTTCACGCCAGTGGAGCCGCCGGCAAAAGCTAATCTATACTAATATTATAAAGCTGAAGAGTTTGTTTGTTTGAACGCGCTAATCTCAGGAACTACTGGTTCGAATTGAAAAATTCTTTTTGTGTTGAATAGACCGTTTATCGAGGAAGGCTTTAGGCTATATAACATCACGATGCAACTATTAGGAGCGAAGAAATAATGGAAAATGTGAAAAATGCGGGGAAAATTATTCATCCTTGAGGGCTTCCATTGCGCGCGCTGCGAAAACGGTTCAAGATACCAAAAATATATGTACGAAAGAATTATTCCTCTTAAAATGATCTAAAAAAATGTCCACAACAGTATATGTCTATCTTTTAAGATTAACTCACTAGAACCGTTTTTATGGTAATCAAATTTGGTCGAAATTAATGCATTATTTGTTAAGAGTTGCATCAACGTCATAATATTAATCTTTATCCAAATAAATGTGTTTGATAGAGTGATTCAACGGAAAGGTTTTTATCTACTTTTAGCCCGGAATAACTTATTAACGCGGGCGAAGCCGTGGGCAAAAGCTAGTTACATATAAAAGGTGGCTATCGTCAAGCCTTCTATGTGAGAGGCCGCCTATCATTAGTGGATTAAGATTATACTTTATATTATTATATGCCACATGTATATCATCTTCGGCCCTGATGTTGAATGGTATTCGTCTCTTATCAGGAAATTATTTGAGATAGAAATGATATAAATATTGCAATATATCGTAAGTAATCGAATTTATTCTTGTATAGCTATACACATTAAATCAGTGGTTCACAAAGATGACCGGGCCATGACCCACCAAAATTAAAAGTTACAAATTCTTGACTCACCTCTTGGCTGTCGTGAAGTAATTTTAGTCTTTTTTTTTTGAGTTTTTTATTACTTTTCTCGTCTATCATAGGCTGTTGATCTGGTCGGCTAATGTATTGTTGTATTTTTAGGGCCCACCCACCAGTGGGTCGCGATTCATAGTTTGTGAAGCGCTGTATACATATAGATAACTAGCTTTTGCCCACGGCGTCGCCCGCGTTAATAAGTTTTTCCGGGCTAAAAGTACATAAAAACCTTCCCGTTGAATCAATCTATCCAACACATTTATTTGGATAAAGATTAATATTATGACGTTGATACAACTCTTAACAAATAATGCATTAATTTCGACCAAATTTCATTACCATAAAAACGGTTCTAGTGAGTTAGTTAATCTTAAAAGATAGACATATACTGTCGCGGACATTTTTTTAAATCATTTCAAGAGGAATAATTCTTTCATACATATATTTTTGGTATCTTGAACCGTTTTCGCAGCGCACGCAATGGAAGCCCTCAAGGATGAATAATTTTCCCCGCATTTTTCACATTTTCCATTATTTCTTCGCTCCTAATAGTTGCATCGTGATGTTATATAGCCTAAAGCCTTCCTCGATAAATGGTCTATTTAACACAAAAATAACTTTTCAATTCGAACCAGTAGTTCCTGAGATTAGCGCGTTCAAACAAACAAACAAACAAACTCTTCAGCTTTATAATATTAGTATAGATTACATCCACGATGACGCGCGCTATCAATTTTTGAGCGGGGATTACACGAGTTAAGATATCTCTGATTACTCATCGTAGTGTGTCTATGCACTTATAAGTATTTTGTGTATATTTACGGAACTAAAACACAAGCCTCGACTGCCTCGGTGGCGTAGTAGTATTACAGTACGACTGCAAAGCTGAGGTCTCGGGTTCGATCCCCGGGTCGGGCAAAGTGATATTGAGTTTTTGTATTCAGTATCAGTCCGGAGTCTGGAATTTGTGCCCGATATGGCGATAGGTTCGCCCCCTATCACATCATGGGACGGAATGTCGGCGAAAAGTGGGTGCACTAGTTGCGCCTCTACCTACCCCTTCGGGGATAACAGGCGTGAGTGTATATGTGTATGTATATGTAAAACACAAGCGGAAGGTTGCCCACTTAGACTGTCAGCGATTAGAAAAAATAGTGGAGCGCGTCATCGTGGATAGCATTATCAATACCTTGATTATATTTTATTGAAAAATTACTAAGTGAAAGAAGAAAGTATTAGCTCTGAAAGTATAAGGATGTATATGGATATTAGCCAGTAGGCTGTAAGTAAATGCGACGTAGAGTTTAGAGGTTCAAACTTCATACCTGTATGTCCGGGCATTGTAATAAATATTATGAAATATATAATTAAACAAAAAACTTTGAATGTTATAGGATTGATGTTTTTCTATGATACAGTATGATGTAACAGTGGATAACTTATAAAAATACCCAGTCTTAATTTTTGAGTCACGACTCAGTTTTTACCTAGTCAGATATCGTGAAGCTTCTTATAATCATCAAAAGGAGTGTAGGTCCATAAATGCATGTACCTACGTCTACTGTAAGAAGGATGATAAATTTCACTATGTATATACTGAAATATGAATATCGTCTCTGAATACAAACATAAAGACTATTTCCTGTAAGTATCTAAATTGGGAATCAAGCTTAGAATTTCCCAGCTATTTTACTATTATCAAAGACTATGTGATATTGAATAAAAATATATAAATTCAACGTATCTACATATTTACTACCTCATCGCGATTAAATGACATACAACGAAAAGTGATATCCCTGGATAAACAACTTTGGGTAAATAAAACAAGTCCTTAATTCGGAATATTTCTAATTGACAGTTTTATGAATCCAATAATTGTATCAAGTGGCGTCGCGGGCTATGGCGAGTATTTTTAAACAACCATAGCATTGCTATTAATCTATGAATCACGATAAACGTGTTAGTTGAGTTTATCCTCATTCAAAGTATTACGTGATTAGGTTGGCTTATGCAGGACTAGCCACGTGGCGGTACAGGAAACCAGATGGCATTGTTCTTGTGTCTTAGGCTGATGATATGTTTGTTCGTCTCGTGATGTGAATATTCATTTCGTATTTATGATGTCATACGGCTTTTACGTTCTTATTGACGTCATATAAATTAAATTAACTATTTTCAAACGGCTTTTACTGGTGGTAGATCTCTCAAATTCAAATTCAAATTCAAATCATTTATTCAGTAATTAGGCCCCTAAGGGTACTTTTACACGTCATTTTTCATTTTTCACAATGTTGTTATACTAAAAGATTCTACCGGTGCTTCGGAAAAGCCCACTGACCTGAGAAGAAGCACCAAGAAACTCAGCGTAGGTCTTTTATCATTTTTTTTTTAATATATATATATTTTACAATTTGAAAATTACAATATTACTTCAATTTTAAAGATGGATATTAAATGCGAAAATTAACGGAGAGTACCTAAGTGAAACAACCACCTACATATTTAATTTTAAGTAAAAAATAAAGTCAACCATCAAACAGAGCAGACCAGTCCACACAAGCAGCACCCGTTCACGAGTATGACGCATGTGCCAGCCATCGGCCTCCTCAACCATGTTACAGGGAAGTGAAACAGGAAAGTGTCTCATATATGAGAGTCCGTCTGGGTGTGTACCACCGCAATGTCTATTTCTACCGCCAAGCAGCAGTGTGCATGCACTGTTGTTTTCGATTTGAAGGACATTGTAGCTAGTGTTACTACTGGACATAATGAGCCTTAACATCCTATGTCTCAGTATGACGAGCGCAGTGGAATGCCACACAGTACTTTGTAAGTCAAGGTGCTGAATGGTGTTGCTACTGTTTATGGTATTATCGTATCGCTTACCATCAGGCAAACGGCGTGCTCGTCTCGTCATTCAATGGAATAAAAAATTACTAATGAATTGACTAATCTGTAACTCAGGTTATCAAATTAAAAACTAGAGATTATAATCAATCTGTTAATACAAACCAACGAGTTTCAAAAAGGTTTTTGCCCCTTTTCGTATAATTTTCTTATTCTCGACTGCTCCATAACCCACGGAAATAGCTCAGGTTACAAAGTAACTAAGTGGCTTTATTGTTTTAAATTGTAGGATGCTGCTTGGTGGCTTTATTCAGCGCATTGTCGTGATATACCAGAATTATAGTGCCACAAAGGTGCCGAAGAAACTTCCGATCTAGGGTAAAAGGCGTAATACCCGTACTATATCTAACTTTATGACCACGACATGCACGAGCGGTAGTCAGGAAAAAAATTGCACTTGAACTGACTCTACAAAACGAATTAATGCTCATTTTAATCAATGTTATAGATATTTATTTCGGTTTTCTGCATGCTTATCAAGCGACGATAGCCTAGTTGGGAATGGAACGGTCTAACGAGACATTGTCCGGAGGTTCAAACCCAAGGCACACAATTCTGACTTTTCGAAGTTACGTGTGTATTGTTTATCAATTATCGTTCGCTTTAACGGTGAAGGAAAACATCGCGAGGAAACCTATATGCCTGAGAATTCTCTATAAGATTTCCGAGGGTGCGTGAAGTCTACCAACCCGTATTAGGCCAGCGTGGTGGACTAAGGCCTGATGCCTCTCAGTAATAGAAGAGGCCCGTGCTCAGCAGTGGGCAATCCTACTAATCCTACTAATATTATAAAGGCGAAAGTTTGTAAGTATGTATGGATGTCTGGATGTATGGATGTTTGTTCCTCTTTCACGCAAAAACTACTGAACGGATTTCGATGAAATTTGGCACACGGGTAGATTATGTCCTGGATTAACACATAGGCTACATTATGTCCCGGGAAAATGAAAAGTGGGACTTTCATCCGAAAAACTTTTTAACGCTGGCGGAGCCGCGGGCAAAAGCTAGTATATAATACAGGGCTGATTGCATTGCATGCTTATCGTCCCGTTTTTCAATTAATTCAATTGACAACATTATCAAATATATTAATTACAACAAAAAGAATACAAAAAATAATTACCCTGTAGCATTTTGCCATGGGGCGGTCTAAGAGTAATAACTCAACCGCTCCTGCTTTATTACCTCAAGGCGGTGAGACGATACTGTGGGAACAAAATATCCAATTTGGCAGTAAAATACTTATACTTACTTTTATGGATCAGCGGGATAGACGAGGACGGAAGTAACTAGACACGTTGGTGAATTGTGCCGATAATTATCAAAGGATACTTTGCTTTGTTTCCTTGGGCTTAGCTTAATTAAAAAAATATTCAATAAGAATCACCTTTTCACTCATATGAAATCCAGTCAAAGTAATTTAGCCGAAGAGGCATATCAAAAGAAAATTATGAAAGATTGAACACAGTCCCCACAATCAATTTCATCACGTGCACATTTTATATTGTACTTCACGCAACCTGTTTATGTTTTTCTAACGGAACATAATAATTCATCAACACACATACTTCGTCTTGAGCTTAAGCACACGCCTCCAACCCGTGATCAATATTTATTACTATTCATGTATTAAAATAATTTAAAAAGTGTACGAGCTTGCCCAAGTCATGTAGATTGAGAATTATGCGAAGGAAGCAGTGAAGTTAGTATAGATTTATAGAATTACTATTCATGGCTCTCATTACTCGGTATTGGCGAGTTAGCCTGTAATTACCTCGTAGTCAATAATATTTTAAGCTTAGTGATGTAGTTTTGCAAAGTTGAATTATGGTGAATGCTGTAATCCAGCATAGTAAGTTATTTATTATCTATATCAATTAAAATAATAGTGTCTTAAATATATTGAATGATTGATATCGGTTGTGAATCTGCAGATTGCTAGATCTGTGCTATTAAATTTGAAACTGAATCATGAATGAATCAAACATAATATTCATTTTGGTGTTTTAAGCTAATATTAACGTCTCACTACATTACGATCAAACTGATGCCGCATCTTCCTTCAAATAATTTCTTTAAAGACATCTTTGTTCACTCCTCACCAGGTTATACCTAATTGGCGTACATTTTAAAATGGAATTCCGTGGGAGTCAGTTCCTTTGTGGTGTGACGAGGCCCTCAAATATGCGCAATAAGAATGATAACACGTCGCTTCGGGATAGAATAACAATCGGCTGTCATGCGCTCAGTGATAGTCGCTATATGAATATAGACTTAGCATGCTCCGACGGACAGCCTAGCACGTACAGCTGCAATTTTAACCCACGCAATATGACATACGGCTATGAATATTTATTGTGATGGCTGCGATAACAACAAAATAGACCTTCAGGATCATTCCTTAAGTACACTTCTCCCGTGGCCAGGAGACGTCGTAAACATAGATTTATGTTAGCATCATCTTGGCCAGTGGAGACATTTCTAGATAACCAGTATTACCTAATTAGTATAGCCGCCTGAGGCTTAAGTATAAGAAAAAATATTTCTCCATAGTCATGAAATAATTTTCGTTGTCTATGATTGTAATTAGTCACAACATAAATATTAAATAAAAAATATGTGAGTATTACTAAAAAATTATGTGTAAATACGATTAGTATTATTATTTAATAGGCCTTTGTCTCTACTAGAGATTATGCGATCCAAGATATTATTTGTTTCAATGTTTTTCATTGACAATGATTCAAAGATTTTCTTTCGTTGGTATATAAAAGGAAAGATACTACCTACTTCTCCTTGCCAAGCTTTTAAATATGAATCATATGCTTTTTAGCTTATTTCGGAGCACCTGATAAGTTATTACCTATGTAGGATTAACAGCTTTAAGAGCCACTTAGGTTGCAGTTCATTAAACAGCAAAATTTCAGACTAGCAGCACTATGGCTGAACCTAGTGCTTCAACGTCTAGAACTTGAAAATAATTACTTATAAATTCGTAGAGCCAAGTTCTACTTTATCTGCAGTCTCGCCTATGTTCATATTATTAGCGAAATTACTATTTCCTCTCTCATGTCGTTCCTATTTCTCCTACTTATACACACACTGCACCTATTAACAGCTAAGGGGTACGCAGAGACGCAACTAGTGCACCCACTTTTCGCTGTGCATATTTCCTCCCATGATGTGATAGGGGGCGAGCCTATCGACATGCATTTCAGGCTCCAGGCTTATACTGAATATAAAAACACATATCACTTTGCCATAAGTCCGGGGATCGTAGCCGAGACCTCAGCCTTGCAGCCTTACTGTAATACAACTACGCCACCGAGGCAATCCTCCTACTTAAGGGTTAGTAATACGCCTCAATACTTCCGTTTATACAGAGTTCTAATGAGTTGGTGATCACTAAGTTTCATGCAGGTTTAGGTAGTGGTAGGTCTCTTATTATGTAAGAGTCCGTCTGGGCGGGTACCACCGCAATATCTATTTCTACCGCCAAGCAGCAGTGTGCATGCACTGTTGTGTTTCGGTTTGAAGGACATTGTAGCCAGTGTAACTACTGATATGAGACAATATCTTATGTCTTAGAATGACGAGCGCAGTGGAATGCCACACAGTACTTTGTAACTCAAGGTGCTGGATGGTGTTGCTACTACTTATAGCTTTCTATCAGGCGAAATTCATGCTCGTCTCGTCATTCTATGCCGTAAAAAAATGTTTGCTGGCTTTGTACAGTAAAAAGATATTAATGATAGTAGTCTCTTTATATCGTCGCTTATTACTTTCGGCGAACTTTCGGTAGTTTTGTACCCTCCACCATTAATTTTGTCGATAACTTATTCTTCACGCATTATTACGTATATTACCTCTGTTGCTGCCCTTGAACTTCCCTATTAAGCTTAGTTAGTGACGAGGGACGCTAAACAATGGGGTCATTACGTTTTTATGACACAAATAATATGTTTCTTCTGTTATAGGTACTGTTTAAAAAGAAGATAATGTATCTAAAGATTAAATAAGACAATGGAGTACTAGTGTCCGCAACACTTTATGAAACTGCATTAGAATAAATATGTTTTCTGTTCGTAAAACATTTAGATGTCACGCAGTATAGTTGCGGTTATTAATTTTTTCATCAGTCACTGCGTATTTATGAGACAGCCCTTCATTTATATAACCAAATACTTTATTCGGGTTACCGGGTACTCTACATTCATCATCATTATATATAACGCACTAAGTGAGTATTAGTTCTTCATTAAACCCCGTATCAAATTTCAAAGTAATGGTTTTAATGGCGCTCTTCCCCTTTTATTCTTTACTTCGTCTCGCATCTATCTTTTGTTCTCGTTGTACAAAATCGATATTAATAAGTAATTCCTCAATGACCTTAGACGCGAGGGTATACATGTGTCATTAGAGTAATAGGAAGCTCTGAGCTAATGTAGCTAAGTATCCAGTAACAAGTACGTAATGTGTGATACACGATATGGGCCGTATGTGGCAATATGAAACCATTCTGTTGTTAAATTCATATAAGTGGCTATAGTCGCGTGAATATCATATTCATTGATTAATATAATTGTTATTTTATGTTTAGTCAAGTATGTAAATCGATGTAATTAGTTCAAATAGATATTTAAAATATAAACTAAAAAGCACGCTTTATATAAAAGCCAACTAAAAATAGAACATAATTTTTAATAAACTTGTATTGAGAATAGTGTAAATAAGAAAAAAATATGTATTTATTGTAAAAAAAAGCGTGCTTTTAGTTTAAAATATTGAATTCTTTTCGGTCCTTAATAAGCATGTCAAATTTCGATTTAATCCGGCGTTTTGAAGGCGGTCAAAATTATGTTCAAAGTGTCAGTTACATACATTCGTCTCAAAAGCGTGCTAAAAACGGTTCTTTGATTGTTTAAACATAAAAGTATTTTTTTAAAGCGGTTACCTTATTACTCGCATGAGAAACGTAAAATGTGGCACAACGATGTGCGAATTTGATGTAGTGATAAAATACAGGAAGTCCCCAAACTGCAGCCGCAAAATGTGCGAGAATAAATTATGTGATACGGTGATATACTTTAGTAATTACCTAAACCCTCTTTAATATCCCCAATGGGATAGGAGAGGTGCATTTAGCGCACCCTCCCTTCGAATAGCTTCCGTCTCTTTACGTGATAGGGGAAGAGTTCTCCGCCATATCGGGTTAAAAGTCAAGCTCCAAAGCAAGTTTTGGATTTATAAATAGAAAACCTCATATTTCCCGGAATAACTATTAGATATTGTCTGTAAACGGTTTATGAAACGAAGTATCTTTCAGACAGTCGGAGTAACTTCAAAATTTAATTTTAATTGTGTTCAGTAATGAATGGTTAATAAGAACAGAACAGCTGTTACGAAATTTCGAACGGACGTAGTTCGAACATGAAAAGAATAGATAGTACTAACAATAACATTACCTACTTATATTAGAATCTGATTACCGCAAACGTAATAAATAGTTAATAATACAGATTAGACTTTATCTAGCATTTAAAATGCAGGACCGTTCGATATAATCAATGATTACATCGTATAAATAATTACAGCCATTAAATCATTTGTCTTGAAACGCTTGCATTTATGAAGTAATCGTTTTTTGTATTACCTTTGTTGCAATTTTGACTAATCCAGTTCTAGATAAACTTTTGAAAGTACTCAATATATACTGTTTTCAGCAACACCCTTTTTTAATGTTATAATTCATTTAATAAGTTATGCAGATCCTTTCCATTATCAAAGTGGTATATTAGGGCTGTAGAATCATTTAGTCATGCTGTAAATAAAAATTAAGGAACAGAAATGAAATTCATAACTATTTTTTTATAGATTATATACCTTTATCCAGCATGTTCCTGCAACCTTCATCCACTCGTCTGTCCACCTTGCAGGTGGATGCAGGATGACTAACGCTGTGCTTGCCAGTACGTGGTCTCACCTCGAGAATTTTTTGACAGGTCCGCCGGGAAATCTTTAGTGGAGGCCTATATTCAGCATTGCCTCGGTGGCGTAGTTGCATTGCGTATGCGTTACGAGTACGATTTGCGCGCTGAGGTCCTGGGTTCGAATCCCGGGTCGGGCCAAAAATATTGTAACTGGGTTTTTTCATCTTTAAAATTACTCAGTCGCAGCTCGGACTCAGGAAGTTAGCGGTGTGATACCCCCGTGCCTCGGAAAGCACGTAAAGCCGTTGGTCCTGCGCCTGATCTCTCTCCGGTCATGTCGGATTGCCGTCTCATCGGACTATGAGAGTGAAGGAATAGCGAGTGCACCTGTGTATTGCGCACACACTTGTGCACTATAATATCTCCTGCGTACCTGGCTGATCTCCTATGATATTGGCCGCCGTGACCAAAACTGGCTAGAAGGATTTCATTCATATTCAGCATTGGTTTTCATGTTGATGATAATGATCGATGACATACGAATGTAATTAGAAAGTTTGAAATAATCCCCGCGCGCTGTTTCAATAAAATGTTAAATATGTATTCAATTTAAAATTTGCTATACAATTATTGTGCAATAGTGTTTGTCATTAGCGTAAATGTTGTTAGTATTGGGACTAAACACACCACATAATATAATACATGAATGGTTATCAGGTAGTTTCCTTATGCCATGGGAATGTCAGTAATGATTCATCCCTACCACATTTCTAAGAAACTGCTCGCATCATGCAACCAATTCAGATAAAATTGATGTTTCTTTTTTACCTCAATAAATCTCGGCCTAGTCAGCGTCAACGGTAGATTTGTAGAACAAAGCGTGGAGAAGATACCTACTCGCCTTAGATGTTCGTAGGTGTATTAACATTACCGACCTCCTTCGTCCGTCTCCCTCCTTTATTCAACTCACTGCCATCTCTCCGCCATTAATGACACATAATAGGAAATGATACTCTAAAATTTTATTGTAGCTCACAGCCATTGATGTATAAAAGTCTCCGGCAGCCAAATTTATGACGGTTTTTTATAAATCAATACCGGCAGCGGTAAAAATATTTTGGCAGTCCATAAGAAATATTATCATAATATAGCTGATCAAAGCGATGACAATAATTATAATTGACAATAGTGCTAATATCTTATTTTATTTCATACATATTTAAATAGAAATTATAAGTGCGTAAATCTTTTTTTATGACATGGAATGAGGAGACGAGCACGCCGTTCACCTTATGGTAAGCGATACGACCACCCATAAACAGCAGAAACACCATCCAGCACCTTGAGTTAAAAGTACTGTGAGCATTCCACTGCGCTAGTGATCCTGAGACACAATATGTCAAGTCTCGTTATGTCCAGTTATTACACTGGCGTTGGTCCTGCGCTTGATCTCTCTCCGGTCATGTCGGATTGCCGTCTCACCGGACTATGAGAGTGAAGGAATAGCGAGTGCACCTGTGTATTGCGCACACACTTGTGCACTATAATATCTCCTGCGTACCTGGCTGATCTCCCTTGAGATTGGCCGCCGAGGCCGAAAGTGGCTAGGAGAAATAAAAAAAAATACACTGGCTATAATGTCCCTCAAACCGAAACACAACAGTTCATGCACACCGCTGCTTGGCAGTAGAAATAGACATTGCGGTGGTACCAACTACCAGACGGACTCTTACATATGAGAATCCTACTACCAGTAAAAGTAAGTTTGCAAAGATGTTTGGACGATAGAATATTTGGAAGTTTTAGAAATAATGCAAAAACCACTGAAACTGATTGTAACGAGATTTTGTACTCAGATGGACTATATGCTGGATTATGGTTTATAGTATTGAAAAGGACTCAGTAGTAATTCTATTCCACGAAGTCTATCACGCAAATGGTGCCGCAAAAAAACTAGTTTACTACATCTAATTCTTTCCAAAAATAGGTATTTATTATTTAATATTGTGATATTGTGCCAGGGAGGTAATAGATATCTAATTATTTCACACACCGTTGTTATTTCTTATCATAATATGCTTATAACCCAAAGATATTCAACAGTACAATTAGTTATAGACCGGACATCAGGCCCAAATTTTTGTCCAAAACTTATTATATTATTTTCTGTTAAAAAAAAAATATTACTTTTTTGTTAGTTAATTGTAGAATAGTGTAAACAATACATGATAGATATACGATTGCAGCATTCGCGAGCTGTTAGTTATTGAAGAGTTCCATTGTGTATCTCCGAAGATCTTCACCAGATCTTCATAAATTATATACTAAAACCTTCCCTGAAAACTATACATTTGAACATCGAAAACCACATCCAAATTGGATCAGTAGTTTTTGAGAAACTCGCGGACATACAAATTTACATACATACATACATACGGATCGAATACAGAACCTCCTTTTTGAACTCGGTTAATAAGCCTTAACCACTGATCGTAGAAACCTGAAATTTGGAAGGTGTGTTCTTTGTGACGATTATGACGTAGGCAACCGATAAAAAAGGATTAGGGCAAAGTTTGTATGAGACAACGTGATTCTTTGGTCCAGTTTACTTCAAATTTTGCATAAACCTTTTTAACAGAATTTATGGAAGACGTGTTTCGTATTTTATTGAAGTTCATTGCCTAGGGTAATAAAAAGGGTAGAAAGTTATTTTGGCATTGATTTACTTCGAAGTTGATATCAATACTCCTTAGTGCTTTAATAAAGCCTGCAGTCAAAATAAATGATAAAAGAAGTTTTTTTTACATCAATAAAAGAAATCAATATTTTAGAAGGAAATTTGCCAGGTTTCATAATTTTTCCATATTGAATAACATCACGAGCAGATACATGGTGCAGTTCTCATCTCTTGTCTCACTTAGTTACGAATTGATAAAAGACGGATGTCCTATATTTATGGTTTAAGATATTTATATTCGCAACCAATTTGGTCTTAATATGTTTCGCAGTTTAGTTTCTCCCAATTTAGCTGCCCTAAGTTAGTGGTTAATAAATATGATTCATTTAGCCTGTCGCCGTCCACTGCTGAACGTAGTTCTCCCCAAGCGAGCGCCAAACACCCCGGTCTTGAGCAGCCCGCATCCATTCGCTACCGGATAATAATAAATATAATTATCTCATGTTTATACTCAAGATACGTCTATATAAAATTTTCTCCATAATCGTTTCAATGGTTTATTTATTTCCCCTTTTAACCTTCTTATTTAGGAGTTAATAAAACACTGAATATGTCATATTTATTTTAAGTTTCAAGAGATCCCCAGACCAAATTTAAATAGAATTGGTTCAGCGGTTTAATTTCTCTCCCCTTTTATCCCTCTCATTTTAATTTTCAAGGTTTAAGATATCCCCAATCCCTGTATTGTGCAATACAATCGGAACAACAGTATTTCCTCTTCTTTTTAACCCCCTTAGTTAAGGGTTAAAAATTATATCTCATAGTTATCTTTATAGATATCCCCATACCAAATTTCATGACAATCGGTTCGGTAGTTTAGCTTCTCCCCCCTTTTATCCGACTTAAATAGGAGTTAATCAAAAAATGAATATCCCATATTAGTTTTAAGCGTTCAAGATATTATGTCCATACCAATTTTCATTACAATCGGGTCAGCGGTTTAGTTTCTCCCTCCTTTTAGCCCTCTTAAAAAGTTGTTAATCAAAAAATAAATATCCTATATTAGTTTTAAATATTCAAGATATTCCCATACCGAATGTCCCATATCACAATCGGTTGAAAGGTTGATTATCTCCCCCTTTCTAACCCCACAAGTTTGGGGTTGATAAAAAACTGATACCCAAATGTCATTTTAAGAGCTCATACCATAGTATGAGTTTACATATAAATCCAAAATTTCATCCAAATGTGACGAGCCCAAAAAATTATATGTACAAGATAAGCGCTTCTAAATAATAGAGTGATAAACTTATCAATCGTAAATCCAAAGTTATCAGTGATTAACATTAAAATTAATTGGTATATTTGTATTTTTATTAGTAAATTAGATTACTGTTTCATGTCAATTGATAGTAATTCATCAAAATGAGATAGTAGCTTGTTTGATTCATATCAACTGATTAGAATTGGAGATATAGCCTGATGTAATCTTTAAAAGATGCCACATTTCGTCGTGACTTACCACGCAATCCAAGCCAGTGGGAGTGCTAATCAAAAGCTATCAATGGATTCCCCTTTATCTAATCATCACTTACATCGGTTTAAGATATGTATATTAGAATAGCAGACCTTCCAAAATTTTCTACTGTAAGGCACATGTCTGCTTCAAGATTGAGAGGGGCTAGGATGATCACGATGATGATTGATAGACTTATTATAAATATGTATGCCTTTGGTGATTCCTCAAGAAGTTTTCCTTTCGTCCTTTACACGGACAATGAGACATAAGAAGCTGTATCTTTATTTGTACGATTTGCTGAACTATAAAATCCGCAAAATAGGTTTATTTCAATGTCTATAACATTCGCGTAAATATAAGAAATCATTACGATGTGCCGATTTAAAGATCCAAAATAACCTAGACAGAAGATCTCTTACACAACTTGCTCCACGTGATGAGTATGTCGATGAACATCGGAAAGATGGGACGCATCAAGAAGGTAAATAAGACGAAGCAATCAAGCCTGATCAATTGGGACATTCCAAAAGCAGAATCAGATCTGGAGAAGACGATCGACTAAGAACTGAGGGTGTAGCATAAGGTGAAAAACGTCGGTCTGACAATCTTGGCAGCGCCAAACTGATTGAGTGAAACGAGTTACGAGACCTAAGAAGCGCCAGCAGACCAAACAATTCAAGATACTTCACACAATTACCCTGTTAACGCGCTATGTCAGAAACATATCAATTACGCGGAAAATTATATTGAAATAAAGAAGTAATTACACAGTCGAGAAACATACAAAATTCACGTATTCAAAATCGTTTGCAGTTACAGCTTTTTCGTTCAAATAACCAAAAATTAAAAAGTGGATACTAAATACCGCATTAAACGACCATGACTAATGCGTTTTAAAACATGACGAAACGGCGATTGGAATGATTATATTTTTTTATGAAATTGTAATCCGTTTTGAATCTGCTTCTAGTTTAAAATGCGATCTAGTCGACTGATCTGCTCCCTGTTCAGGAAATTGTGCAATACGTTTTCTATTACATTACATCGTGGCTTCCTAGTACTCACCAATATACCGCTCCCGGAAGTCTGATAGACTCGGCCTCCGCATGAATGGCCATTTGTATCTCAATATAACATACCTACCGTCCTGTGTTCTGGACTGAATATGCAATATTATTAGGGAATTAAATATTTTCTTGTTTGTAGGTTCTAACATGTTCTCAATGTATAGAATCATTCTCACTTAATTTATTACATTCCGAGAATTGAACGCTCTGCATAAAACAAATAGGTACCTACTATTATAAATGATAATGAAGTTGTAAGCGTGGTATGATGATGAATGTCGTTTGTACAGTTTTGATTAACTGCAATATGAAGTGTACCAAGCAAACCCCCTACAATGAAAGCAGCCAGACGTTGTTTGTCGCTAATCTTAGCCGGGACAAAAAACGCAGTCGGGTTGTGGCCCTTCTTTCACGGTCCCAGGCCGGCGGGGCGCTTCCGAAACGCGCACACGTAGGATTATGCCCACACAGTCCGCCGCGCGCCTTCACCGGGGGCGCCTGTGTCGCTTGCTCTGTATGTTGATTAAAACTTGTCTTTACGCAAGTTTAGACCTATGTGTGCTTAAAGACCACAGATATCCGGATTGATATATTTTCGGAGTGCTTCTTACAGAACCGTTTAACGGAACGGTTAGGTGCACGCTCGCAACTCAAATGCGGGCTTGGAACATTTGTGGGTGGAAAAATAAACATAACACTCCGGTGAGTTTATTTAGTTTGTTTTAAAATGTTTTCTTTGCTTTCTCAGTGATAGATATTCATCTCAGGATGGAAGTCCTTAGTATTGTCACCTTTACCTTATTATGATCGTCGAACGAGTTATGTTAATTGACATACCATATTGCTATTCGTACCACTGTTACAACTTTGATTAGGATTAAGATCACAGTGAAAGCGAAATCACCACATAAGTATAATGTTTAGTGGTAATTAACTATTCCTTTTTACTATATCATTATGAAAATATCAGATCTAGGTACTCCTTTCATAGTATCCAACATGAAATGCAATACTACTGCAGCAATAGAATATCAGTCATAATTTTAAGGAAAACGGTCACTATTCAGTTGTCTTTTGTACAAGGAGCACCTATATATCCAAGTTTATATAAGACGATTATAGATTTGGATTGACGCCAAGATGTAATAAATCTGTAACCAAAATTACGTATTTTATGACTTACGTCCCAAGTGAGCTAATACGTAAACGTTGTTTAGCGCGTATTAATTTTTCTTACATCACTTTAGTCGCAAACATGTATGTACATAAAACTATGTACATGATTTATTTCCTCTAACTATTATTGTTTTTCATACATATAAAGTTTGATTCAAATGTAAAGTTTTAATGATGTCACTTACTACTTACTTACCTATACTAATTACTTAATATGAGTGAATAGCCGTCGTCTTAAAATTGGAAATCCCTTACTTTAGGTGTCATTCATAAGCTCAGTCTTATTAATGACAGCAAAAGGTTTTTTCAATTTGTAATAAACATGGCGAGCAAAATTACTACCGGCAGTAATACAGGAACTTTCCAATTTAAATTTTTCAAAGTCGTAAATGCAGATCAGGAGCTAAATAGAAAGAATCAGTTCAATGTCTTGTACTTAAAACAGCGTCTTATGTCGGTTCTCGTTGCCAAGGAGCATTAATAAAGTGCTAATGAAAAAGATACTTACTTTTTGTATTTTTGGGCATTGAATCACAGGAAGCGTTCTTCTTGTTTTATTATTCAAAATCAGTAAAACAATTTTGAATCTTATGGAGCGGCCTTTTTAACTGCATGTTTATTTTTTTATATTAAGAACATGATAATTTGTCTCTGTATACTAATCATTTTAGGCTTCGTTAACAGTCTTACAGGTATAAAGGTATAAATTATTGCATTTCCAAATTGTTCTACTGATAATTCAATGAGTTGTGAATATTTTTCAACGATGTTACTTTTGTTCCCTAATAAATAGGTGGGCATACCTATCGTCACGGCCGATACACGCCCCTCTGTCGCCGGCTAAATCAATAGACTGGCACACAGGGCGAACACAATACCCCAGACGTACTAAATAGAAATGCATTCGAAAATGTGAATTTGAATATAAAAGAAAGCCATGTTTGACAGTTCTTAACAGACTAAATAATAGAACGGCCAAATTGTGATGCCTTTGTGCCTTTGTAGTAAGCCCAAAAGCTTGCATGGAAAGTATGCTTTCGTTTGTGTATTTCTTTTCATATGAGGGTATTTAGGTATGTTAGTACTGTCCATTGCTTTTTCATTGTTCTATAACACTAGAAGCAACGCCGTTCCATTTTTGCCCCATCTGCAAGTGTGTTTGCTTGTAATATTTTTAGTATATTGACTGGTGGTAGGTCTCTCATATATGTGAGAGTCCGTCTGGGTACCACCGCAATGTCCATTTCTACCGTCAAGTCGCAGTATGCATGCACCGTTGTGTTTCGGTTTGAAGGATATTGTAGCCAGTGTAACTACTGGACATAATGAGACTTGTGGTCCAGGGAAAAGTTGAGGGTACCAGGCCACGATGAAGAGCGCCTATAAGGTGGACTGACCAGATAAAAGCAGCAGTGAATGGCTCATCATCACTATATGAATGCACGAGGAAGGCGGCCATCAGAGAAGAGTGGCGGCGTGTTGTGAACCAAGACACCTGAAGTGATGACCACGACCACGCTGTCAAGAGTGATACGGATAAAGAAGAAGAACATCTTATGTCTTAGGATGTCGAGCGCAGTGGAATGCCAAACAGTACTTTGTAACTCATGGTACTGGATGGTGTTCCTACTGTTTATGGGTGGTCGTATCGCTTACTATAAGGCGAACGGGATGCTCATGTCGTCATTCAATGCAATAAAAAAAGGATTTTATGTAGGTCGAAAGACCTTTTTGACTTTTACGCATGAAATCCTCCTAGCCAGTTTCGGCCACGGCGGCCAATCTCAACGGAGATCAGCCAGGTACGCAGGAGATATTATAGTGCACAAGTGTGTGCGCAATACACAGGTGCACTCGCTATTCCTTCACTCTCATAGTCCGGTGAGACGGCAATCCGACATGACCGGAGAGAGATCAGGCGCAGGACCAACGGCTTTACGTGCTTTCCGAGGCACGGGGGTATCACACCGCCAACTTCCTGACTCCGAGCTGCGACTGAGTAAATTTTAAGATGGAAAAACCCAGTCACAATTTATTTTTGGCTCGACCCGGGAATCGAACCCAGGACCTCAGCGCGCAAATCGTACATAATATACTTTTACGCATATAATATACTTAACGTACTGACTTACTACATTCACAATTAGTTTCATTTTTCATTCGCTAACATTAGCGGAATATATTTTGTAGTCAAAACATTACTTAGTATCGTGGGTACAATCAATAGAGCTCACACAATGAACGAGTTAAAATAATAAACCGTTTATGACGTGTCACCCATGAAGTAAGGTTAATGTCACTTCATTGTGTTTACAGTTTATTTGCACAAGTTGTCAATGGAGACTTGTAAAGTGACTTGTGTCAACCATGGCAACTTGTGCAAATAAATTGTATTCTGACAACAATAAATGCACTTGAAAACAATACTATATGCAGTTATATATTAGGACACCTTGTGTTTACTGTTTATTTGCACAGGTTGCCATTGGTGACGTGTCTAATATCTTGCGTCAACCATGGAAACCTGTGTAAATAGATATTAGATTGTATTCTGACAACAATAAATGCACTTGAAAACGATACTTACTTTTAATGCCACATACTTGTGCAAGTACTAGATTTTGCCCACGGCTCCGCCTGCGTTAATTCGTTTTTCTGGGATAAAAGTTCCGCTTTATATTTTCCTGGGATAAAAAGTACCCTATGTGTTAAACCAGGACATATGCCAAATTTCATCAAAATCCGTTCAGTAATTTTTGCGTGCAAGAGTAACAAACATACATCCATACATTCTTACAAACGTTGGCATTAATATAATCCCGCCAAAGACATAAATGTAAAAAAGGAGAGCCAAGTTCAATACAAAAATTATGCTTGGCTGTGGGCTTCGCCTTAAAAAGAATGGAGATCTAAGTGAGTGCCAAGATCTATGCAAAATCCAAATACGTCTTTATAGGAACAAAATAACATTATGAACAAGTATTCAACTCTATTTCTTTGCTTTATTGGATACCTATAACAATTGCTGTTATTTAAAAATGTGAGATCTTAAAGCAGGTTAGATTTGACTTGGCTTGAAATTCTGTTATCATAAGGTTTTGTTAGCCATACAACAGATTTAAAAGATTAATATAATAGCCCTCTTATTTTGCAAAAAAAAAGTCAATGATAATTTTTCATTTTAATGTTAGGTATTTATCGTGTGAATATGCCATGACCTTTTTTGTTCCAACTACATGGAATAGCGCCTTACTTGCAAAGCAAACCAGACCATCGCATAAACAGCTAGTATTTTAAATTACAATACTGTTAAAGCCAATTGTATTCGATTTTATGTATTTGTAATCCCTACAAATAAATCAAATTTACACACACACACTTACTCACGCTTTTTATCCCCGAAGGGGTAGGCAGAGGCGCAAGTAGTGCACCCACTTTTCGCCGTTATTCCGTCCCATGATGTGATAGGGGACGAGCCTATCGCCATATCGGACACAAATTCCAGACTCCGAGCTGATACTGAATAGAAAAACTCAATATCACTTTGCCCGACCCGGAGATCGAAAGACCTCAACATTGCAGTCGTACCATAATACAACTACGCCGCCGAGGCAGTCAATCAAATCAAATTTACATTTGCAACAAATATATACTCTTTTATTTGTTTAAGAAGGCATGTTTTTAAATCTTCCTATTCGTGTCATCAATGCACACCCAAGCGTAACCGCTCGCACAATTGTTCACCGTATGTACTCATTAGACTGGTCTGGACAAAGAACTGGGTCTATTCATAAGCTCAGTCAAGTGACTCCGCTAGGGAACCTAAACCTTTCGAATCGGAGTGTGTCTTTTATCCGACTACTGCAAGGGCAAGGGGAGGTTATGTTGTAAGTGTTTTTATCTTGCATTCATCTAGTTCACTCCCCAAAAAAATGTTTGTTAACGGCAACTAAGGTTTGAGGCAAAAAAAACGAAGCTTCCCAAGTCACAGCGAGCACGACATAAGGGCTTAAAATTTTCAACCTAAAAAAAGGATTTAAAATAAAATTTATAATCCTAAAATCTGCAGTAATTATGGATGTAATTTTTCACATATTATAACAGGCAGTTGACTACAGCTCTATAAAGCACTGCACATCACCACCCTCATTTAATTCAGGAATATGTATTTCATTGTGTCATGTGTATCAGATTTTTATTTTTATTTTTCGTTATCGGCTTACTTTTTTAACTTTTATATCCACTAGACAATATCTAAATTAGTCAGAGCTCATTTTATATTGGCCGTTATTATTGCACCCTTCAGTTTAAAATGCTACAAGTAGGAAAAGGGGAGACCCCAGCGTTACGCGACGTTGCTTTTACAAATTAATATGTGCATGTAGTTGTTATTCCCTATGCTTACTAACCTAGCCTGGATGTGTTTTTTTTTGCAGAATATGCTAAAATTGTAGCTTAGGAATTATTTTTTACTTTTTATTAATTTATAGCTACCGATTATGTATGGAAACCTGTGTACATGCTACTTACCTTGTTTTTGTTATCTATGTTGTTTCGACAGGGACGGCTTTTTACGAATGAAATCTGTAGTATTGATATACAATACAGATGAAAAAATTATCTTTTACCTCAATGGTAATCCTCATGTGATTAGATATAGGTAATGTCACACGTACGAACCACATGACGGGAATAGTTATAATTAGTTGCGTCATGTTTTATGCCTTTTATGTGTAAATAAAAAATATTTACTTTGAAAATCATTTATTATAATTGTTTTTGCAAACTTATTGTGATGAAAAAATACCTATTTGTAGCACAATTTAAACTTCGTTGCTACAAATAGTCTTGGAAACTACAATTTAATGATGTAAATATTAATTTAAAATGTCAAAATGGACATATTCGCTAGACACGTACATTATAGTCAAGTCCACCATAGAAATAATCATTAGGATGGTACTAAATCAGACATCATTTTAATATTGCAACGTATCGCACCAGCGCAGTGCAATTATAAACATTGCGATACTAACATAATAAAAACGGCCTGGCATGCGTGCGCGTTCATAAAACAGTATTTGGTACACTGCACTCTAATGACAGTCAAAGTCACTAGTTTCTTGATATTGAACCTTAAAATCAAAGATATTCAACAGTATATATAATCTTAGAACTATATGCTAAAAATTTAATCTTATAGCATTCTATTTAATTATGTATGTAGATCTGTACGTTTAACCCTGTATACTATCGGTAAAACATCCGCTCGTGGTTTTAAATATGCAAGTTATTAACGGGCAACTAGTTAAGCTTGTGTAATTAAGCGGTCTCGTTATATAAATTCTAGTCATCTTCCACTAGTCGAGGGAATATGACGGTATTTCGAGCTCAAAGCTGCGTAAATCATCTTTCCTTATCCAACAAATGACGTTCGAGATAAAACTGGTGTCGACTGTTTGCAAAAAACTAACGCCATTGAAAGTATAATGTCATGATATATGATACTTTAACGATAAATAATGATCCTGTGCAGTGCGTGCCATACGCTAAGTATTTAGTGTTGCATACAGCGGGTGCATGCTGTTTAGATAACTGAACACAATGCGCCTGCGCCGTCTACATTCCACGCCACCAAGCGAACTCGGGAATTAGCTATAACGTATTTTAGAACTTTTAACACCACACGTCGTCCAACGAGCTTAGTTTCGCACATGTTTAGTTACTTTTAAGAAGGCCAGAGGAATGCGGACTATTGTTTTTGCAGCTGTAAGCAATGTATACACTACAGTTAGCACTAATGCTTTAACGAACTTCAAACTCGCATCCGGAGGAGTAACCTTTTCAGTCTAACATGCACAGATGTTTGGAAAATATTAAGGGACTTTGTAAAGTGTTGCAGCGTGTCTGTACCTAAATAGCCCCTGATACGCGGAGTTAGATGCCGTCAATACTAAACTTATAACTGAAAGATTAGTAGAAAGATCGACTGGAATAATACCAGTAATATAATTATTGTAATACTATTTGTACAGAAGGCTCTGAGAATCATACGTTTGTGATTGCGTGTATTGGATTTAAAATAATGATTTCTTGAATAGAATTTGCGCGTAATACGGTAGATGATACCACTAGCAAAATTGTGATCATCAACGTCATCTCATGTCATCAATCTGTAATTCTGAAACTAATCAGAATGTATCAAACGGTACTAAAGCATTTGTATAACAAAGGCTATGTTCAAGCGGCACAGGAATTCCTCGCTGGCAATAAAACTTGTGGTATGTGAGGCTTTTACGCCCTTTTAAATTGTTTGTTAGTGCGTGTAATTAAGCTATCTCGCTATTATAGAGGAATGCGATAAGCAGACATTCATTATTTTCTTGTTGTGGTATAATTGTAGTTGACTCGTCTACTTGTTATATTGCCAAATCCTTGAGAGGAAACCGTACTACTTTCGGGTGATATCAGACTAACGAAGTTTCCTAATGTTTATAGTTTAAACTCTAAATCTATGACGTTTTACATGACTGTACACATTGATGTATTAAAAAACCCAATACATCAATGACTATATCTAACAAAAAAGTGAAATATAATTACATGAATTTATTAATTCAAATGAATGTCTTTGCTTATAATTGTTTTTAGAAACTTTTTTTTTAATTTTAACTCGTTTATCTAATAACAAGAAATCGTTGACCCTTGATACCGCATCGTACTGCAATTTACTTAAACGAGGTCGTATCTATCAGGCGATTTCAAACAATAAGATTGAGCGACAAAATACACTCGGTTACTGGTAATCCTAGTCGTATGTGCATGAGTGAACAGGAACAAGTTCAGTATAGAAGCAATAACTTAATTCGTGTAAAGTTGAATATTTACAAGCTGCAGTGTGGTAAATCACACGTTTTATGCATGCATACGCATTCGTCCATAATAGATGAGTTCTAATTTGGTCTACGATGCGTCATCGTGTGAACTAAGTCGTGGCCATGCAAATTGTTTTCAAGTACCTCTGGATCTGATCTTATCAATCAGTGCGTATTGTCAGAACATTACTTCAAAACCGTTTTAAGTTCAATCTCATTAATGTTTTTTAACAATGATGACTATATAATTATTTCTTATATTTACGCAAATTTAAGACATATAAATAAAACGATTTTACGGATTTTATCGCCGCCCCGTGACCATGAAAGCTATAAAATCTTCGAAACGTCGGGAGGATACATAAGTTAAAAACCTCGATAAAATCCGCAAAATAGTTTTATTTTAATTATTATGATTTTAATTTGGTACCAGCAATATATCAATTGATATGCTGGCACTGATCGGCCAATAATATCTATGATGGCATTACTTTTGGTGACAAAGTTGCTGAGATCGGGGATGAATAATAAAAACCTCTTTTGACCTATCTCAATAGTTGCTTATAATTTTATAGATTTAGTTCCACGTCGACGAAGACTATTAAAACAGTGCTGGGGTATGTGCTCACCTCTCTATTTCTACGACACAACTTACTTGATAACATTGCTGGATATTTTTATACAATAATCCGCTTGCTGGACAACACTGATTGTACAAAAAATCTATAGATTTTTTATCCATGGAACCTGAAATACATAAGGGTTAACACATCTTATTAATTATAATATTATGTAACGATAAAATATCTGCATAAAGGATTACAATAAGTAGACAAATGCAAGTTGGTTATGCAAAGCTCCGTAATTGCATATGTAATTGCATATAAATTATTTCTTTACTACGACACAGTCGAACTCTTCACAGTTTTAATCTACTTTAGATGCGATGATTACAGTGGCCAAGTTTTATGAATTTTCCCATGGGACCGAGTACTAGTATCTTTAATAGCTCAGAATAGAATGTTAATAAATTTATAGTGTGATAAAAAGCATTAACAAAAGCAACTTCTTTACTATACTTAATTAAGAAACAGACACATATATTTTATGTACCAGTCGATTGACTAAACATTTGTGATTTGCATTTTCAATAGCAATGAAATTTTACTTCTATGATAAGGTCTCTCTAACGTCTATATCTTTTTCACCTTATGGAGAAATATTTTAGTGTTGATACTACCGCTTCTTCTGCCTTTTAAATCAGCGATAATCATTGACATCTTGATCGGCATTCTCCATGCTCTGTTATGCTATTTGTTTTTAGCCCCTACGTTTCTCTTAAAGATGTAAGCCCATCCTTATGTAACTACGTCGTCGACACTGCATAAATATGCAGTTACCGCAATAAAAAGAGAAAGAATTGCTGAGCATGATATTTTGAATCCATTAATAGCACGATAACTTTGTTATTTTTTTTTATAACTACGTATTTTACATAATAATATGTTGGTATTTTTACTTTATTACTGACTGATCAACAACGTAACTTTACATTACTTCTAAATTTTTTGAAACCTACTAGTTACGAGAATAGGCTTGTTATGCGAATTATTTTTTATACTTTTAGTAACTAAGCTTTAACATTACGAAAACATGCTTACACGAAAAGCCGGTTAATGCCTACATACTAGGTACGGCATTTTAATTATACCAGTTTTTTAAATAACTAAAATTATTTTAGTCCGGTACACTATAACGGTATTACTAAGCCACTATAAAAATTTTAAATGTGTACAAGCGCGACATAAACCGTAAGCAGCACCCAAGCTCCATTTTAAAAGTACCCTAGTACCCAAGAAGTTTATAATATAATACTGGAGGCCTCGGTACACACATTTTTGTGAAGACAAAAAAATTACCTTTTGAGCTGTCTTCTATCTCACTCACTCTTTAACCTATGTTGCCAAAGCTTACGGATTATTTCCCCACCCATAAAAAAATATCAATACCGTTATTGTCGTCTCAATCATATATATATAAATATTTCCAACATATCTTATATAATGATATAAGTACTATTTTCATTTCAGAATTATTCTTGTTGAATAAGATATCCTTAAGGTTTTTTATCCTTATTAACATTTTAGTTAAACAAAATTTCCTCATTTAATTGGTAATTGCGAATACATATTTCGGCAACACTGTTATAAAATGTTAAGTTCGATGACAATATAGTTGTCAAATAAATGTTCACTTCGAAATTTTCTCTGTAATTATCTATAATAATAAGTGTGTTTTAGTGATATTTTAATGTGAATTGTGTAGTTCATGGTTGCAGAAATATTTGGCATCCATCATTTAATGTGAAATTCTACAGGTAAGTTCATTGTAATCAATATTGTGTAAATATTATAATTTTATCAATATTTATACGAAATGTAATAAAATACGTGAATATTTTATAAATGAACTGTAGAAAAATATCGCTTAATGTGATTTGCTTTATATATGACTACTTTTTTCATATTAACGTAATGTTAAATGTGATTTTTTGTATTGTAAATAGTATATGTAAACAAGAGGCTAGGGTGACCATGGTGTAAGCTTTGGTGGACCGGTTTGACAATGGTGCTAGAGTATTTGTAATACTAGCCGCCTTACTAATGAATATTATAAAGCTTATTAATCTTTAAATAATCATCGTAAATAAAAACTGAGGATCAACAGTTACAATCGAATTCTCAGTGTATCCAGCATTGATTTATTGAAACTTTTATTTAAAATAAAATCGAGTTTGTATTTCTCTTTACAGATTTCTTAAAGATCTAGATAAGCAAAAACGTGGTTAAATATAAATACCATTAAAAGGTCAATTTGATGTCTGCAAGAATTACTAGTCAACATTTAAAGACAGAAGATTATGATTCTGAATGTGATAATGTGTCTTCTACTTCTCGGAATATGGCAGTAGATGTCAAAAATAATTATTTATTACCAGAAACTCATGCTGTAAGTATATTATTTTTTATCATTTCACTGGTATAATTATGATCCACTTAGACTTTATTATTTACTAGCTTTTGCCCGCGGCTCCGCCCGCGTGAATGTTTTTCCGGGATAAAAGTCACTGTTTATATTTTACTGGGATGAAAAGTAGCCTATGTGCTAATCCAGGACATGATCTACCCGTGTGCCATATTTCATCGAAATCCGTTCAGTAGTTTTTGCATGAAAGAAACATCCATACATCCAGACATTCTTACAAACTTTCGCCTTTATAATATAATAAGATTAGTAGGATAGGGCATTAAGCTTGCGACCCACCAAATTTTATAACGGCGGTACATTGGGTGATATCTGAGTGTACTAAATGGCACCTCTGCCTCTGTCTAAAATGTATAGGTACTTAAATATATTATTATTGATTGATATTTACTTTTTACGTTACATGTCAGCGAAATGAATATGAACCACCATTGAAACGTCAAGACTTGAAAGATTTCAATACATCAGTTAATGTGAAGACATCCAGTGAAATAAGTTTAAAGACATAAAATAAAGTATTGCAGCAGAAGATGAAGAGATAAAAGAAGAAAATTAATTACAAGTTATTTCTTATTAAAGTTGTTCATGATTATACAGTCTGAAATTGAAAATATTTTGCAGTGAAATTTTGCTAATATTTGAGATTTTTTTAAAAAGTATATTCCAAGTAGCAAGCAAAGAAAAATTACATATAGTGATAACATAAAGACTTTTGCTTTAACATTACACTTTTAGTCGCCGAAAACATTTTTGTTTTATAAATTCAAAGATATATTTGCCGAAAGAGAGCACATTATGGTGATCTTTAGCAATCTTTAATTGTTTTGTTGGCTTCTTCACAGAAGTTTTAGAATATTAAAAATAAATTTAAGGACGAAACCTCACACGCAGAATGTAGCGTTAATTTTTGATTCCATGGCTCTCAAACAAGAATTTATTTAGTATTGTAATTTGTAAAACATCCACGTGTTTATTACTTTTGCTATAAATATCTACACAACTTTGTTTACAATCAACTTACCTATGGAATTTCACACTAGATGTTGGATTGCAAATAATTCTGCAACCATGAATTACACAACTCATAGTAGAATATCTCTAAAACACAATATGTATTATTATGGATAATTACAGAAAAAAAGTTCGCAGAATACTCGCAAAAATTGTAAAAAATAGATATTTAGATAGATAAAATAGATATTCGTAATATTTCAAAATTACTTACTGAAAATTAGGTTATTAACTTCCTAAATGTGTATTATTTTTTTATGTATGATTGTTTACTTTTATGAGTATGTTTTTTATTTTTTTTTATTATATTTAAATTCAACAATAACTGTAGTTTTCATTTTTAAATATCCCAATGTTTTTCTGTCTAACCTTACAGTCTCCATATTTGGTTATAAAGGCCGGCAAACAACGTGAACATATCCAGTCGCGGGGGAAAGTAAAACATATACAATGTGAGGCTGTGTGCCGAGCAAAAAAAAAGCACGCGGGGCCCCGTGCGAAGCAAATAAATTTTTTTAACAGCTTTGTAAGTAAGGTGCCAAAAAACGGGCCCCCAAGGAGCTGCAAGATGCCCCTGTAACTGCGAGGCCCCAGGCGGTTGCCTAGTTCGCCCCCCTCCTCCAAGGCCGCCACTGAATTCACCACCGCGTGGTGAGGTATTTTTTTTATGTAAGTGGAACTAGTAGTTCCGAACTACACATACCAAAAAAGTATGTAAATATGCCAATTTTGTTTGGAATAAACTTTCTAACTCAAATTATATTTTTTAAATATCAACTATTACTAGCCGCTGTAGTTGGTTTTCATAATTTATTTAAACCGCATTACTTTATAGAGATAAAAATAAATATTATGGTGCGATATCATATTATTACACACTCACGCACTCACGCCTCTTATCCCCCGGGTAGACAGAGGCGCAATTAGTGCACCAACTTTTTGCCGTTATTCCGTTCCATGCTGTGATAGGGGGCGAGCCTATCGCCTTATCGTGTACAAATTCCAGACTCCGAGCTGATACTGAATGGAAAATAATCACTTTGCCCGACCCGACTAACCCGGGGATCGAACCCGAGATCTCAGCATTGCAGTCGTACCATAATACAACTACGCCACCGAGGCAGCCATATTATATCATATCATATTATTATGGACAGTTAATTATGTTACGTCCTGGTTTTGAAAATAAACCTTTGTCACTCTAAAGAGAGAGACAGCAAACAGCTGTGACGTCACATTTTATTCTTCAGTTTGTTAAACGGAATGAAAAATCCATATGGGTATAACATTCTTGCTAGTACCTCTATATGATTTAATTAATTGTGTTGCCAGTTTCATAACAAACAAATGTCGCTGAAATTTATGTTATGCGCAATTTAACAAATCTCGCCGAGGTCGTGAGAAAGTTATGGTTCTATGCGCTGTAACACTTCTTCGTAAACATTGACCTGTCTGCTGGTTTTATTATTATTTAACGGAGTGGTGGAAGTCGAATTGCATTCCTGTGTAGTATTGGCGAGTGAACGTGCTCGGCGCCACCGTGATACATTTACAGATTACTCGTAGACCTATTTTGTGATGCACCGGTCATGCTTCAAATGCACTCCACTTGACCGTTAAATCGAGAAACATTCAACCGTTCAGCTTTATTGCCTGATCACAGAATTTTATTTAAAATACTTTTTATTTTGAAGGCACTTGATGCTTTCACCGTAATGTGCTCAGGAGCCAAAATTGATTCGTGCGTTGGATTTCAATCTTAATATTGACTTGCTCCTAACGGTGTTTTGTTTAGAGGTTCGTTCTCAAATGTAGGGAATGACTTTGGACACCAATTCGTGCAGAATTATTCATTGTGGAAATTCTATCTGTTTGCTTTTCAGCACACATGGCTGCAACATCAATCTTCAAACTTAATTATGCCAACGTGCCAAGAATTTAGACTTATCTTTTTATCCAGATGCCAATCGCGTTCAATTGCATTTCGAGTCACGAACAAGGAAAGCTATTATTTCATCCTGTACTCAAATTAGCATAGATCTTTCAGATGGATTACATCAACGCCTGGGTTACGACTTATGACGTAATGAGGAATTATAAAATGAGAATAGGAAGTAAATACAAGATTGGAAACAATATTATTACCCTTTCAAAAACAAGCTAATGAATTGCAGAGCTCGTTGCGCATTAGATTCTTTATCGTCTGAATTGAACAATGTATGTCTGCATTATTCTCTATCATTTTCTAGTCAAGTATATTATTCTCTGATAATATTTAAATTTTAAGATTGACTGCAAGAAATAAAAGTTGAAATCATCGAATCGTACTGAACTTCTTGGGAAGTAGAAGCCACACAGGACAATAAAATTATTATTTTGATTCAAAGCACTTTCAATTATCCTTTGCCTACTTGTCGGACGAAATTTTTATTGCGATATCAGTATCAACTTCAACTTCTCTGGTTTTTCTAAGCTGGTTAATGCATTTGCTATCATAAGGTCGACATATACCGATGTCGGAACAGAATTTTGTCGTTGTCAAACCAATATCTGCTATGTGCAAAAAGCTAAACTTTGAGATATGGAGTAAAAACAATCTCGTGTAAAATTTTGACACAGTACTTTGTAACTCAAGGTTCTGGATGGTGTTGCTACTGTTTATGGGCGGTCGTATCGCTTACCGTCGGGCGAACGGCATGATTGAATCGTCATTCAATGACATAACAAAAAAAATAACAGAATATTTTTCCTAGCGCCCATGGTTCGCCGTGAAACGATTACAGTCATATAGCGGCTTTTATATATCAAAGTTTGAGTGGCAAACTAGTCATAATAGTCAAAATGTTGAAACATCATACAATGCCCATAGCAGATATTGGTGTGACACCAAAGATATATAATAATAAAATGTCGGTTTCCTGTGTGACTGGTATCACTGCGGCCGAAATAAACCAAATTTACTTTGGTAACTAAACTGTCTACAACATGAATCTAGTCCCTGTCGTGTTATTTATACATACATACATACATACATATACGCTCACGCCTGTTATCCCCGAAGGGGTAGGCAGAGGCGCAACTAGTGCACCCACTTTTCGCCATTATTCCGTCCCATGATGTGATAGGGGGCGAGCCTATCGCCATATCGGGCACAAATTCCAGACTCCGAGCTTATACTGAATAGAAAAATTCATTATCACTTTGCCCGACCCGGGAATCGAACCCGAGACCTCAGCATTGCAGTCGTACCATAATACAACTACGCCACCGAGGCACCGTGTTATTTATATGTATAGAAATATTCTTAGTATAATAACAAGACCTTATGACTAGAATGTAAATTAATTATTTAAATTTACTAATTTATGTTTTATGATAATATATAGAAATCAACAAATTTTAAATCTGAGTCAAATTATTTTTTTGCATGTAACTCGTCAAGACTCAAGCCCCGCTACGGACGCCGGCGTCCGAGTATATAGGGTTTCCACATACATCTATATGTTGCAGGGTTTGACGGGTTAATTGCCTCGAAAGGAGAAAAACTTTTTTGTGAGAAATTGTTATCGTTAAAGCACTTCCTGTATACTCCGAGTAAATTATTTTGCGATCGTAAAAGCGATTCACGACGAAAGCACAGAGTTAACATGTTACCTATTTTGAAGTAATTGACACATAATGCGGCGTGTTGAGGCCGTTACGACTGAAATACGTCTCGACCCGACGTTTTCGCAGCAGAGCAGAATTTATACCGAAACGAAAATTTTACTGCAAAATCGTTTATTAAAGCCGGAAGGGCCAGGACCTCACAAGTTGGTACTGTAAATATTTTCATTGGAAAGCCTTTCGTGCATGTCAATTTTTGCTGGTGCTGATTCACTTAGTATAGTGCGGTGATCATATAATTTATTAACCTTGTCTTTAACGATATATTATAACTTTGTTAAACAAGAACTGTTTCAAATATATTAATGTAATAGAGTTATCAACTTCCTCGCTGCTGAGATAATACGTGATATAATAAAAAGAGACGGCATGAGAGCATCATTTTTTGCCAGCGTGCTCTACGCTCGCACAAAAACGTTTGCGTTCATGAACTAGTTTTTGCATGCTGCTTTTTATGTTTCCATGTAATATTAATCTAGTTTTTCAACGCTCCACAATCTCGCTTTGTATATTATGTATATTATGACACAAATTAAACTTATTTTAAAAATCAAATTACTTGCATGGATATTTTACGTTATAGAAACTCATTGTGATAATAAATAGAGGAACCATTTAATTTCGTTTTTATCATCAAAATATATCGAAAATAAACGCTTTTATGATCAATAGTGAATGTACCTAACTAAAAAGATTAAAAAAAATCGGTGCGTGTACGTATGTACGCGCGTAAGAAGTTATACTTCTTCTTCTAGAAGTTGAAAATAGTGACCTCTTTTCTTAATTCTAATATTTGATCTGTCTCTTACTATCAATGGCATGGCCAAGTAACGATTTTGACGTCAATTGTCCTTACAACAAAGAAATTCAAAATGGCGGCCACTTTTTTCATTTCTAACATTGGACCTGCCCTTTGTACCTAAAGCCATGCTCAGTTATCGATTTTGAGGTGGATTGGCCTTCAAACAAAGAAATTCAAAATGGCGACCACTTTTGTGAAATCTAACATTAAATCTGCCCTTTGTACCTAAAGCCATGCCCAGATATCGATTTTGAGGTCGGTTGGCCTTATAACAAAGAAATTGAAAATGGCGGTCACTTTTTTGAAATCCAACTTTAAATCGGCCCTTTATGATATGATGCCCTCAATGAGCGGCTTAGCGGGCAACTTCTTCCATGAGAAAATTTTGTGTCACACATTCGCGCGCATCGTAAAATTTCACTCCTATCAATTTTTCATAACGCGCATAAAGAAGTATAACTTCAAAAAATGTTTTATAGATATTATATTGAATGTCCATATTATGTACATTAAAATTAGTTTCAACACAACATTATTGCGAAAGTCAAAAATGAGAAGGAGAAAAAAACCTTAAATGTCGGTTAAAATTTAAAGTTTTATCAATCAACTGCAATTTAAATATAAATTAATAGGAAGGTTAACCAATTTACGCAGTTTTAACAATAAAACTTTTGAGCATACATAATTCCAATCAAGTATTGCGTAGTTTATTTTTTATGCTGTTCAGGTTTCTTGTATTAGTTTTATGTGTGTATTTTATCTTTTATCCATAAATACTATTGAGATGGGTCACGGTTATTTCATAATTTTTTGCTCTTATACTCATAAATTCTTATTGCAGATATGTTTTTTTTTAAGTTTTATGCAAAGTAATCTTAATTGAACCGTGATTCATCCTAACCGAATATCAGCCTCAAGTCATAACCTTTATCACATTTAGAGATAATTTCTTATAACTTATTAATTATTTACAAACCTACTCTATCAATATTTTTAAACAGTGTCGTTTATCATTATACAAGATTATTTTTAACTCGCGCCTCTTTTCGTGGGAATACCACTTCGATGACGTGTAGCATGAATTAATAGGATTTACATATTTGCTTGTGTATTTTGATATTAATAATTCAGACTTACACATTTTTTAGCATGTGCTTATAGCCTATAGCGAAAATATGTGCCATAAAGTTTTATTTTAAGTTGATTCATATATTTTTCGATTAATTAAAAGCAAATGTTCTTCTCCGAAAAGGGCAGATCAGGAGTACCCTTAACCGACGAAAATGTATGAATAGAACTATAAATGTAGAAGAGGCGAAAGAGGCGTGTCAAGATCGTAACATGTGGCGCTCAATACTTTGCCTACCCCTATGGGATAAGGACCTAAAACACTACCTAACACACTATACGACACTGGTGCCATCTATTTAAAGAATCTAATCCTATATTATGATTTTTATACATGTTAAGGGCCATGTAGTACCTGGACAATGTTTTATATTTTTATGGAAACATTGAAAAAGAAACAGTCGAAAGCAGGATTTGAACCCGCGACCTCCAGCGTGCCGTGCTGGTGCTCTGCCAACTGAGCTATTTCGACCCTCCCTTCGTCTGCCCAATTTCAAGTTCCCTATTTCTTATTCTGCTCAGTTGGCAGAGCACCGGCACGGTACGCTGGAGGTCGCGGGTTCAAATCCTGCTTTCGACTGTTTCTTTTTCAATGTATCCATAAAAATATAAAACATTAAAGAATCTAATTAAAATTTTATTATTTCCTACGAGAGCAAATAATTGGGTTAAAAGTTTTCTATCTGTTAATCTAGGACATGGGGTGCCAAATTTCCTCCAAATCCGTTCAGTTGTTTCTGCGTTTATTTCTAACAAAAATACAAATAATTTCATAAACTTTTCATATGTATATCAAAATGTATCAAAACAATTATTATAAGTATCAATACTAGATACAGAACAATGCTCTAGAAAATTCTGAATGCCTACGCTGGGAGTTAAAATAAGTTGCTATTAAGTTGAAATCGATGCCTGGAGCTATAATCCCATGGGAATTCCCCACTAAGCTTTGCATAGGCAAAAAGAAATGATTCATGCCTTACGCAGTAAGTGCGTCATTGATCCATCCTATGACGGGTAGCCATCGTACTTGAACGCCGACACGCGATCGAATTGATGCGGTTAAGTGCTTTTGTTACCAATATAATACGATAGCGTATGTGAAAAAGCAGATCGTCATGTTAGCGCTAACGACCTTTAAGGTTATTTCTTATGTATTATGTAGGTATATTTTCTAAATATAAGAAAAAAGAAGGATGGATGCGTGGTCAAGGCACGTTCTAGAGTACATATTTTATGAAGTTATGGCATGATATTACAAAACGAGTGATGATGACTGAGTGATAATTATAGATTCCCTGTAATGTGGAATTAGCGAATTTCTAATCTTAATGTGTATATGCAGGTATGTGTGTATGTGTTATCATGATGGAATTTTAGTCAAAATGACAAAAGAATTCTTTAAAACAGTAGAAAAGGCAAGTATGATAAAACGATGAATAATATGATGCGTCTACCTTTTGCAACTCATGCGCATTTAGCCGCAGTTCATTTACCGCTTTAATCTTCAATCATGCTGCGGTCAAGCAGGAAGCAACAATCGACTGTGGAAATCCTTGGATGAAATTGCATTTTTTGTCAATGACTACTTGTACATTACGAACGGTGTGTACAAGTCATACGTGACACGTTTATACAAGGAAAGCCTTCGATATACCCAATAAAACAGTCGCTTAGAGTACCTTGAATGCGTTAGGAACATGTTCCTACGATCGGACAAATATTATAATAAAATACATTGCCGTCTGTATCACCCTGTCGTATAAGCAATATACAGAAATAGGACTCTTAAAGCCCCCAACGACATCAAATTCTCATAATTTTCAATTCATTCCCGCGGATGTATTCAATTTTACTTGTATCGTGCACGGACACGCACAATGCTGACCGTTTTAATGTCGGCGTTGAGTATTATTTACTTGGTGTCGTATGTATATTTTCATGTCATGAAGTACGCTAATATTATTCACTCTCCAAATATACCTACAAAAACAACATCCTCAATACCTATGTACCGTTCCACTGCATTACTAATCATAAAGGAAAACATTCATGTCCTTAGAAAATTAGTACTGACATCTATAACAATGTTGTTCGAGTTAGTCAGACAAAACAAGTGATAGAAATCTCGATAGCCCCCGTTAACATAATGTTTGATCGTACAATGGGTACAGTTGTATAGACAATGAAATTCAATATGGAGAGTGGACCCGATCGGTACAAGGGCGCGGAGACCCACTTACGGCCAAAATACCTCAATAAATAAAGCTGTACGCCATTACGTATTTACACCTGTTATTTCCACTAACGTGTCAGGTAAAAGAAAAAATGTGACATGATTGCCGCTTGAAGACACTAATGCGGGTACTTGGGTTTTCTAAGCCTAAATTAGTAGAGCAAGTGAATCATAACTAACGGTGAATGATTGTTGGTTAGTTTGAGTCGAGAACGGAAAAGTCATTAAAAAATCGCATGTTCTCACTAGAAATACTTCTGAGTTTCCAGTTGTTATACATGTAGTTAGTCTATTTATTCTCAGTTAAAGCTAAAGCTACAACAAAAAAAAAATCTTTGATTCTCATAGCTTTAAACATAACAATAATGAACCTAACTAAATCACGGTTTAAAGCTATTGAAATAAATAATTCTAAGAATGATTGTAGGCACAAACTAAAGCTGTATTCGAAACCTTGATTTAAAACATTTGGGGCATTACCAATTTATTGTGAATGGAACACAAAAGTATTAAGTGCTTAAGTTTTTATTTACCTACCTATAGATGAGGAGTGCTTTAACTCACACATGTATAGCAACATAAGATAGTTTACGTGTTTGTTGAAAGCAATAGTTTCCTCCTTTCATTGACTGTTTTACAGTTTGACGAGCTGGTAAGAAATTCCTAAACCTGTGGAAGGTCAAATAGCTTTAGTTTATATTCAGTTTTGTAGCTCTTTGAAACACCTGACACAAATTGGAGGTATGCAGGTAAAGAATACCTGGAAAGACGCCAACCGATGTTGTTTACAAGTCTTTGATGTTTTAAATCACTTTTTGAAGACACAATACTTGTTTTGTTCGTGATATAAAGATTAAATTCATGTTCATAAGAACAGTTGAAATAATTTGAAATTGGCTCGTGGGGGTAGTACGTGCTAAGTCAATTGAAATGTATGATTCTGAATGTAATCTGTCAAGTCTTTGTGCTGGATCACAGCGCACAATGGCGTGCGAATCCGTATTCGCTACATATACGGTAAAACGGCCATTGCTCAGTTCAATAGTATTCAAGAAAAAAAATCCTCATCAAAGTACACATTTTTGAGAAAAAATGTTGGCAGTTATTTATAATGAAAATACACAATTTTTTTAGAATTTTTTATTTATTTCGAAATCTATATTTCCATAAATCAAGTGAGTCAGAGCTTTACACCGCCTGCGACTTGATCAAAGTAAGTACCTATCTCTTAAACCAAATTACCTTGACCAGCAGCAGTTCGCTCTCCAGCCAATTTGTTTTATCGACAAATGATTAAACTCATTGGTCGTTCAATAAGTTTGACCGTGTACGGGCATTGCATTTTATTTAACACTTGTTTCAATTATTATTACCTGAACATGATTTGGGTTGACAATGTAAAAAAAGCAGAATAAAACTAAATTATGTTTTATTTATTTGCACTTTATAAATAGTCATGTAATGCCGAAGGCATTCCCTACTAGTCAACCTGAGGCGGTGGCCATTGCCGTATACATTTTACCATTATTATTCGACAATTTACTAAAATGAGTGAGTTTATCCAAATTCAGGTATGAACCTAAGTATACTTAGTATTTCTTTAACCCTAACATTCAGAATGTTGCAAAAGTTGGAACACAAAATATTACCGACATGACACGACTAATATATTTTCTAAGGTAAGCGAAAACAAAAGTGTCTCGACGTGAAAAATATGCAACACGTGCCTCGTAAGGAAACATTGCGCTGTGCATTGACATAAAATGTCGCGGTCTCGTTTATATCATTTGAAAAAAATGAATATACTCCACTGATGTATAAGAAGAACTATATACTCGATAAAAAATTGTTACACAATATCTCTATAGTACCTAGTAGAGTTAGTAGAATAGCACTTTCTTTCGTAAGATGACCAAATTATTTTGTAATAGACAACCTGCGCCTAGTGCGGTTTACTCTTATGAAGACGAATATCTTATAGGAAACGGGCCATATGGAAATCTTAGCTCTGCGACTGATTTTCCTGTGGATTTTATTGTTTAGGTCAAAAGGTCAAAATTCTGGGTTATATTAACAATGCATAATTTATGAAAAGGCTCCTTTTGCACTGCCTGTTAATTATCTTACGAAAGCAATATTATTAAGATAATATAATAGAGTAGACTATTATAAATATGTCGTGCAAAATAAAGATGGAAAACTTAGTAAATATTTTTATCTATAAATAACCGAAGTTAAAAGGCAAATTAAGTATTTTCACATACAATTATAAAATCCAGGTTTAAATATTATATTTCTGTATATTTTGTAACCCATGACGTTACGACGGAAGAATAACCAAAAATATATGAATGGCATTTGGAAAGGATGGATGATAGGAGACTGACAAAGAGGATATGTAAGGCGAGTGTGGATGGAAGGGCCGGCAGAGGTCGACCGCACCGAACGTTCGAATGTCAAATATGTAACATTGCAATTTACTTGCAGGCCAGGTCAAAAATACCCTGAACCGGCGGGAGTGCATGGAAAGATTGATGAAGGTAGAGGAAGTGAAAGTAGTGTGCTAGAATCGAGTAAAGTGGTAATCCATAGTCTCTGCCTACCCCTATGGGATAGAGGCGTGATACTATGTATGTATATAAATTGCAGGTGTTTCTCTGTCTGTTCTGACAGCAGGTGTTTCTCTGTCTAATCTGTTCTGTTATACTATTAATTGCCTAGCCGGTACATAAATTATTGTTGTCCTTCCATTTGCACAATATTTAAACAGGGCTAGTTCATCTCAATTGCCTTAATTACTTTGTTAATTGCGGTTTATTGATTCGAATGCCAGTTGGGATAGGTTCAGATTTCTTCAAAATACTTCGTAGACTTAAAAACGTATGTTTTATTTTTCGTGAAACGGATCTTGACGTATTTGATCAAAGTTGTTGAAATTTAGGTCATAGTATTAGAAAATGATTTAATGTTCTAATATTTCGGTATTTTTAACCTCCGTCAAAATGAAGTTAGTAAATACATAGGATTCACTGGTGGTACGTCTCCCATATGTAAGAGTCCGTCTGGGTGGGTACTACCGCAATGTCTATTTCTACCGCCAAGCAGCAGTGTGCATGCACTGTTGTGTTTCGGTTTGAAGGATATTGTAGCCAGTGTAGCTACTGGACATAATGAGACTCAACATCTTATGTCTCAGGATGACGAGCGCAGTGGAATACCACACAGTACTTTGTAACTCTAGGTGCTGGATGATGTTGCTACTGTTTATGGGAGGTCGTATCGCTTACCATCAGGCGAACGGCATGCTCGTCTCGTCATTCAATGCAATAAAAAAAAGGATTAACTAAAAGTGAAGTGTCCGTCGAAATCGGCACAATAATTCTAGAGCACGTAAAGAATATTAGTTATTATACAGTCAATACTTTTAATAACCTTTGATAGTACGATTTTACCAACTTTAATAGTAGGTATTGATGATCCACTCAAGGTGTATTGAGGTCTTAGGTGGACCGCAGAAAAATAAAATATGAAATTTATAATAATGAAAAAGCAGATTCGCTAAGAAGTAAGAAATCACCATGCAAACCAATTTCCAACACTGTTTATTTATCAAATTCGCAAACAGTTAGTCACAGCAGTACCCCTGGGAAACATGATATTATATTGTGGAATTTGTTATTAAAGTGGCACGTAGTGTAAAAACCAGCGGATGTATCAAAAACCACATTTCGTTTTGGCGCGATTAAATTCGTGACGTCTCGGCAGTGGTGTGTTCAATGTTGTACCTTTTTTTGTAATTTGTGGTTCTCTGAACTGCCTTAAAGAACCATCAATTTGCCGTGGCTTCGCCTCTGAACGGTCGCAGGCCGACGACCTTCCACAGTGAGTCATTTATACGGCGATTAACTTACGGAAACAAGGTTGTTGGACATCACCAATCACAGAAGCGTTTTGCAAGGATAAATATCTAGAAAAAAACGCACATAAAATTACCGAACATTGCAGCTCGGAAACAGCTACGAAAAATGAATAAAGCAGTATGAATTTACACAAAAAACATGCTCATGTTTTTATTCCTCCAATATTTATCTACAAAAGCATCTAGCTGTTGTACCTACCTACCTATAATTTACTGTCACAGATACCTACGTAATCAAATAAATATAAGAATTGTATAATATTTTATTTGCACCGACTCATACTACAAACCAAATTAATATTTGATTTCATGTGAGAGATTATTTTAATTCATCGTCGCGTGTAAAAAATATAATGGATATCCACGATTGACTTCAATTCACTAAAGTGAATCACGGCCGTGTCACGCTAATGGGTCTGCAACTTGATTAACTTTTTGCAGGTATTGATTTATTGCCTAGCACACAAGATATCCTGCTAGAGTCTAGAGAAAGTGCATCCTCACCTACATCCATGATATATCCAGCTTTCAATCCAGGGGGGTGATCTCGAACTTAGATGCAGAATGCAGGGAGCGAAATGAATTCGTATATGTTGCTTGTTAGTCTAAGGTTGCTGTACTCCCCGGCCCTCCCCATAGGTAGGTATTTGCATCCGTGCAGATACATGTCAACAAAAACATCAGCCTTGCAATCAACCTACAAACAACTTGGGTAGCCTGAGCTGTAATGTCAGTGGCGGTTGCGGTGAAAGACAACAATTTGCCGCGAATCAGATTTATAAATTGTGTGCAGTTTCGCAAATTAAATGACAACCAGTGAACGACAGCCGCGGTTAACCTTGACGCTTCTGTTAGAAACGCCGAGGCATTTACAACTTATTGAAACTTATTTAACATTGCGATCAAATAGATTTTATCGTTGGGAATTTTATTCATATATGTTCGCTATGGTAGATTATATATATTGATGTATGGGGAAACCCTATATGTATACTTGGACGCCGGCGTCCGTAGCGGGGCTTGACGAGACAAGGAACCCCGAATCAGGTAAGAGTTAGACACAACAAAAAATCAACTACATAAATCCATAGGTCAGATAATGAGAGAGAATTAGAATTGACTTGATTGAATGAGACTGCCTCGGTGGCGTAGTTGTATTACAGTACGACTGCAAAGCTGAGGTCTCGGGTTCGATCCCCGGGTCGGGCAAAGTGATATTGAGTTTTTCTATTCAGTATCAGCTCGGAGTCTGGAATTTGTGCCCGATATGGCGATAGGCCCCTATCACATCATGGGACGGAATAATGGCGAAAAGTGGGTGCACTAGTTGCGCCTCTGCCTACCCCTTCGGGGATAACAGGCGTGAGTGTATATGTATATGTATGTAATTAGAATTACAATAGTTCAACTGTTGACGATTAATACAGTAGCATGAACAATGGATTTAGACCAGAAGCTGTAGGTACCTACTGGCAAAATTTACAAGCCTATGGCCGAACAGTTAAAGCGATCGTTCCAATAGCACCGTTAAACCTATCTAGGGCTTAATTATCTCGTCACACTTCTGTTTACATTAGTTACTAGACTTCTGCTCGCGGTTCCGCCCGCGTGAAATAGTTTTTCCGGGATAAAAATATTTTCACGGGATATAAAGTAGCCTTTAGGACTCAGGAGTAATGTAGCTTCCTATTACAAACATTCACACACTCACGCCTTTTATCCCCGAAGGGGTAGGCAGAGGCGCAACTAATACACCCACTTTTTGCCGGGCGTTTTCCGTCCCATGATGTGATAGGGGGCGAGCCTATTGCCATATCGGGCATAAATTCCAGACTCCGGGCTGACACTGAATGGAAAAATACAATATCACTTTGGCCGACCTGGGGATCGAATCCGAGACCTCAGCATTGCAGTCGTACCATAATACAACTACGCCACCGAGGCAGTCTAGCTTCCTAACTATTAGTGAAAGAATTTTCAAAATCAGTAGTCGTTGGGTTTATCTATATCTATAGTTTAACAAATAAACAATCAAATCTTTCCTCTTTATAATATTAGTATAAATTATCTCTACAATTGCGGATTTACTAGCAATGTGTTTTGCTGGTAAAACCGCAATAAATAAGTAAAATACCCAACTATCTGATAATATAGACTATGATCATTCCACTTCTGCGTATAAATAAAAAACAAAAACCAGTTATCTGATTTTCGTACCTATACTTCTAAGAAATGAATACAAAATTTTTTCAAATGACTTCACTTTTCCTCAACGTACTCATAATAAATTTAGAGCATTAATCAAAGCGTATCTAGGTTATCATTTTTTAAAATATGCTAATTCTCGTAGTGATCGCTGAGGTCTTTAAGGTGTCCTAATGTATTTAGAAAATAGAAAGGCAGAACACTCAGATCATCCATTACACCAGAAGCATAACGCAATAAAACTGAAATGTCGGAAATCCATTGGCAGATAATAACACTATGAGATGGTATGACCGACCGCTCACGACTACGTGATTGATCTAACCAGCATTCTATTTGGATTAGGTCTATATGCACCAAAATTGAATATTTAGGTTCCATGAGTAATAATAGCAATAAACTATTATAGTAATGCTGTTTAAGACTCAAAGTGCTTCTTTTTGGGAATTTTATTAATTTTCAAAATTCAATCAAAAACATTATTCATTACTCATGTAGCGTAAGTAGAACGACTAACGCTACGTGAGTAATTTTGTTATTTATAAACATAAATATATCAAACACGTGCGTCTTTTTATTTTGCACTGGTGTAATTTCTACGAAACACACTATTAATGATTTGACAAAAAAAAACCCGTGGAATGTGATTCAAGTCTCCCTTTGTTAATTTAAAACAGTTATAGTAACTTACAATAGAAATAGCACTGAGTGGGATACAAAAGGATAATAAAAACCATTATTTGTTCAGTGAGTTTAAAATGTGGCAAAAAAACGAGACGATGACGTTTAATTTTGATGTTTGTGATTGATCGAGAGACCCGTGTCAGTCTTTAAACCAATCACAATGAAACGAAACGGAGTTTTTGTTATATTCTAAGACAATTTCCTTCGTTCCATAATTTTTTTGCGAGAGACAAGTGTGACTTTGTTAAAACGCTTGGTCCGTTCTTTCTTTCCCGTAATGTATAAAATCTAGCCGTCTTGTTTGCATATCGTGACTCGTCGTGGCTACCATTTCGTCGTAGTTGCCTCGATTATTGCGTATGCAGACCACGCTAGCTCCTTCCTGTTAATGAAGCGGCTGTCTGACTGCCACACTATGTTGCGATCGCGCGCCGTGTGCCGTATCGTTTGAGATGCAATACTAGCTAGTCAAAGACCGGAAAAACGTACAATGCATCATTCTTTACAATGGATGGATGCGGGAGCGATAATTCCAAGATTAGACTTGAGAATATTTTTCCTCTGCATTGATCCTCTTCGCGAACACAGTCATTGTGATGACGTCAATTGTACGTAGAGTGAAATCCTCCTAGCCAGTTTCGGCCACGACGGCCAATCTCAACGGAGATCAGCCAGGTACGCAGGAGATATTATAGTGCACAAGTGTGTGCGCAATACACAGGTGCACTCGCTATTCCTTCACTCTCATAGTCCGGTGAGACGGCAATCCGACATGACCGGAGAGAGATCAGGCGCAGGACCGATCACACCGCCAACTTCCTGACTCCTAGCTGCGACTGAGTAATTTTTTTAAGATGGAAAAACCCAGTCACAAAAAATTTTTTTGGACGTAGAGTAACAAGTATACAAATAGTTGAAGTGCAAATGAAAATAGCACACGTTAGTATCTAGTATTCACTTTGAAGACTATTCAGTTAAAAATGTATTTATGTCTAACATGTGTTCAAGCAAAGAGAAAAAAATCGGCTTTATGCTCATCGTCCCGACTTTGTTTACTATGTACTGATTTGTGCGTCATGCGCGCTATGTTTACACTGGTGTCCAATGTGAACGATAAATTATCTGCTTCTTCTTCATTCATATTCATTTGATATAACATGTTAAATAACTTTTATAATGAACTACAAAGCTAATCACTTACACAACAAAAGCAAAATAAAGAAACATTTAAATAATAATAAGATAATAAAACCAACACATATTTTTATGGCAGTCCCATTTTATGTACTTAACGCTAATAAGACTATGGGTCATGCAATATTTCTCAGACAAGGTCTAATAAAGAAAATATTTTCCATTATGATAAAAACAATACAAAATTATTAATGCTTCATATAATTTTGCAACGGGCATTTACATAACGCGAAAAATAAGCGCGTTCTAATATAAAGATCGTGCATGAAATACCACGTGCAATGAATAAGTTTAGCAAATAGAGTGATAACATACACTAATATACCCTACTTTTGAGTTTTTAGCGCCTAACTAGTATTACGCGTAGTGATGTAATGATTTTCAGTTTCGTATCTAGTCATGTTTACATTTAGTGGATATAGAAAAGTAATCAGTGTTCTGCGTAATGTTGTTGATAGTTTTTTTTATTGTTTGAGTCAGCCTGTTCAGTTTATTCTTCTAGGTGGCTCAGACCTCAGTTGTGCCGCTGAACAATGTAGATGGATACTTAATGGCGTCCGATATGTTATTTTGCTGGGACCGGCCATTAGCATCGTATACCTTTACGAGTTACAATATAAAGCTGTCACATAATTTTAGTCCTTCGGTACTTCTTTGGTAAACATTTATACAACGATATTTATACATGAACGTTTATACACTTCAGGCACGCTTGGCCCATTTGGGCCATGACAGTTCCTGTTATAAAAGCGAAAATCGTCATTCCTACCTACGTAATAAGATTTTAGTATAAAAATAAAAAAAAAAACAAATGGCATAATTTGTAAAGAATTAGACGTGGTCCATGACTCTTACCCGTCTTTGAACACAATATCGTGAAATGATTTTATAAGCGTAACACATGGTACATTTCATCTTATTTTCTTAAGCATAGCATTATTGTTTTGATGTTCCATATATATATTCACTAGCTTTTGCCCACGGCTTCGCCCGCGTTAATAAGTTTTTCCGGGCTAAAAGTACATAAAAACCTTCCCGTTTAATCACTCTATCCAACACATTTGTTTGGATAAAGATTAATATTATGACGTTGATACAACTCTTAACAAATAATGCATTAATTTCCAATGAGTTAATCTTAAAAGATAGACATATACTGTCGCGGACATTTTTTTAGATCATTTCAAGAGGAATAATTCTTTCATACATATATTTTTGGTATCTTGAACCGTTTTCGCAGCGCACGCAATGGAAGCCCTCACGGATGAATAATTTTCCCCGCTTTTTTCACATTTTCCATTATTTCTTCGCTCCTATAGTTGCATCGTGATGTTATATAGCCTAAAGCCTTCCTCGATAAATGGTCTATTCAACACAAAAATAATTTTTCAATTCGAACCAGTAGTTCCTGAGATTAGAGCGTTCAAACAAACAAACAAACAAACAAACTCTTCAGCTTTATAATATTAGTATAGATTCGCTGAGTACTGTGGCGAATGTTATGTACGCCGTACTTGTTACATATCAGCGACTATTATTATATTCATTTCAATGTAATTACCTGAATTATTAAATAAATGCACACCACCATTTTTGTTCGCGTATTTAGCTATCACAATAAAAGCATTTCGTCACATCTACGTCGTCGTGTTACAAGCTTTTGCAACAGACATTCTATATCAATAAAAAGGAAACCTTGGCATTATTTAATATGTGGAATCCAAAAAATTATAATTACTAATCATGTGATTGCTGATAGAACTCGAATACGTTTTTTATAATGTCAATTATACAACAGTAGGTACTAGATGTATATTTCTAGCCTTAGTTTCTAGGCATATGCTAATAAGTCTTAAATATGTTCGTGAATAGGCATTTTTACAATTTTATCTTAGTGATAGTGTTACTAATTAGACTTTAATATTTCCAATTATATAAAAAAATTAAATCATTGTTTATATCGTTATTATTCCGTGGAACAGTTGTTACACGTTACATAGATAAATAAGCCACAAGTTTGAAATTATTTTGCGGGACTAGTATGACCATGATTATTTTATAAACATAATTAATATACGAAATAATGTAATACAGGTTAATGTTTTATATCTATCCTACTCCTTAACGAAGTTAGTCAACAAATTCTTAATCGATTTTAACATTTGCAAATGAAGTGAAAGACATATGATAACTAACATTGTATGATTTTAAACATTAAAGACAAACATAACGAATTTATACCTGTTGTCATAAGATATTGTGTTTTTAAATATTTCAGTACGTAGACACATAACGCATACACCTGGTACAATAAGAAGTCATAAATGCTAAAGTTAGTTAAATGCGTTTAATGTCAAACATAATTCCAACAATATTTAGTGAAAAGCCTAACTCACTGCACATGTTGGCCGGAGTTGGTCCCACTTTTTGCCTATGTATTCCAATGATGTGATAGGGACGAGCCTATCGCCATATCGGGAAATGAATAAATCATTGGTATAAGCAAAATACGACTGTCTTCTCCATACTGCGTATAAGTTTATTACATTTTAGCCCATTTTGACATCTACTCACACAAATGAGTTGCATAAAAGCATGACATAACCTAAGGATTTACAGTGTAAGGAGGACAAGATGTCCACTCATTGTCTTGATGGTAGGATCATTGTATAGAATTGCGTTTGCGATTCCCTTCACGTTTACTGCAAAAGAGTAAGTTAACTAAAACATTTTACAAGTAAACTTGAAGGGATAAAATGACATAGTTCGAAGAACTGACGGCAGATGGGGCAAAAAAGTTCTCGAGTGGAGACAACGTACTGGTAAGCGCAGCGTCGGTCGTCCACCTGCAAGGTGGACCGATGACTTGGTAAAAGCCGCAGGAACGCGCTGGATGCAGGCCGCTTTTGACAGGTCCATCTGGAAATCTTTGGGGGAGGCCTATGTTCAGCAGTGGACGTCATGTGGCTGATGATGATGATAATATTTTTCCCAGCTTAAATTTTCCGTTTAGGCTGAACATTTTGCGATTGAGTATGAATACGAATTTAATGATATACTTACCATAAATAACTTTATTTTACATGAATATCGTTTCTGATTACAAACACGGCATGTGTGTGTAACATGCCGTGTTTGTATGCAATCTAATATTTGCAATAGACGTATTATGACACGGCTTACAATAAATCAATGACGTCAAAACTAACAACTAATATGATCGGGATAGCTCGCTATGAGCAATTATAATATAAGCAAATAAAAAATAAAAGCTTGTTTTTAAAAAATAGATTTATTTTTTATTTACCTTTTAGTTTTTTTCGAGTTATTATTAGCAAGCCCTTTCATAAGATACCCATATTATAGGAGTGCGTAGAAAATAACTAGTCCACTATTTTGGGTCGTCCGCCATATTGGATTCAGAATGACGTCACTTAGCTAACAATGCATTGTCACCTAAACTGAACGTGTATGCAAAATTTCAACACAATCGGTTGAAGCTTCAAAATTGACTTGCAAGATTCCACCCTTACAAACATACATTGCAATTTAAATAAAAGCTTGTAAAAATAACCCACTTTTTGCAGCTAGCTGTTTAATAATATGTATCAGTACAGTACAATAGAGTTATGGATTTGCGAGTGTGACATGTCAATTTTCAACGGTGCTGTATGTAGTTTATCGGCCATTTAATTATTCAATTGTACGTTCCACGTCTTGGCCTTGTTTCATTCAGTGAGTGGACGCGAATGGTCTCATTAGCCGGCACATGCAAGACAATCCGGCCCGGCCACGATCTTATCTGAACATGAGTGGTTAATTCGATGTTGCTATTACTACTAATTTATCTATTCTTAGTGTACAAACGATTGTTGAAAGCCTCGCGTTGAAAGTTGTCTGTGGAAAATGAAGTTATCTAATGTATTAGCTTAAGGCCCGGAAGGCCAGCAGCAAGTCTTGAAGAGCTGCTACCACTCAAATCCCAACATTATACACCTACATTTACGATAGAGACCCCCTACTACTGCTATTATATATCCTAGCATTTTATAAGAAATATTAACAAATTTACAATATGTCTGGATAGACTCCCCCCCCCCCTTTCTTTTAAATTGGCGTAGTTTGATCGAGACTCGCCCGACGCAGATAAATACGTCGAGCAACGCCCAGTCTGGCGTCCAAATTTTTAAACCCCCGTCAGGCGTGAGGCAAACATCAGATATTATTGGATGTTTGTATTGACGTCTATTTGTTGTATGTATTGACTGCTTTGGTGGCGTAGTTGTATTATGGTACGACTGCTGAGGTCTTGGGTTTGATCCCCGGGTCGGGCAAAGTGCTTTTGAGTTTATCTATTCAGTAACAGCCCGGAGTCTGGTATTTGTGCCCGATATGGCGATAGGCTCGCCCCTATCACATCATGGTACGGAATAACGGCGAAAAGTGGCTGCACTGGTTGCGCCTCTGACTACCCCTTCGGGGATAAAAGGCGTAAGTGTGTGTGTGTGTGTGTGTGTGATGTTGTATAAGCGATGTATAATTTACTGAACCGTGTTTTACATTGACAGTCAGCCGTTTTTATTATTCGTATGATATTTTTAAAGGTAGATTACTTAGGATTTGTTTGACAGAATTCAATTTTTACTCAACAGCCATTGTATTAATTAGCTAAGTAGTACTTATTTTACTACCATTTATTTAGGGACATAGATTGAGACATAGATAGAGTACGAGTTTTGTATTTGGTCGGCTTACTGTTTACTGGTGATAGATAGGTTTCTCATATTTAAGAGTCCGTCTGGGTGGGTACCACTGCAATGTCTATTTCTACCGCCAAGCAGCAGTGTGCATGCACTGGTGTGTTTCGGTTATAAGGACATCGTAGCCAATGTAACTATAGACATAATGAGACATAACATCTAGGATGACGAGCGCAGTGGAATGTCACACAGTACTTTGTAACTCAAGGTGCTGGATGGTGTTGCTAATTTTTATGGGTGGTCCTATTGCTTACCATCAGGCGAACGGCATGCTCGTCTCGTCATTCAATGACATAAGAAAAAAAAAACTTATAAATTTGTTATGAGTTGCATTCTACTCATCACAAATTTATAAGTTTTTTTCTTATTGTTAAATGTTTCTATTTCTTATTGTTCTTACTCTCTTGATAATTGTATCAGGAAGCGGTGAAAGCGTCCCTTAATGATCTAATTATTCAAGTTATTTGAAATTATAACTTGACTGATAATATAACTGAAACAGCTGAAGTATTTTTAACACGCTTTTATTATATCCTTGCAACTTTATATTTACTACACTTGCGTTAAAAAGTTTTCCGGGTCAAAATTCCCGCTTTATATTTTCCTAGAATAAAAATTAACCTATGTATTAATCCAGGACATGATCTACCCGTGTGCCAAATTTCATCGGTATCCGTTCAGTAGTTTTTGCGTGAAAGAGGTTACAAACATACATCCATACCTTCATTCTTACAAACTTTCGCGTTTATAATATGAGTTGGATTTGTATTTTACCCTGTCAATTATTAATTGATTAATCATTTTATAACAATTTCATCATTGATGTATTAAAGACCCCATGTTTCCATTTCTGCATTATAAACAATTTAAATTACTTACTTACAATTTGCTTGCATAAAGTGGCTTCAATATTTTATTACGAATATCAATAACTCGCGATATACATTGAGGCGTGAATAATATAAATAAGACAAACTGGTTTGCCTGCTTTATTGGAACCACAAAGTACAAGTGACCACCGCGTCGGATTCCAATTCCGGTTAGGGTGCATCCACATCCATTCGAGTTAGCTGGATTGTTTACCTTGTATTAAATCCCTTCATTTGGATTTTATCTCATTTCAACGGTGATGTGCGTGCATTAGCTTATAAAACTAATCTGACTTTGTATACAGCACAAAAATATTAATAAAAAATAAAAGAAAAGAAAAATTGAACAATTGATGGCAAAAAAGTAAGCCCGCAGTTTCTTTCTGCCTTTCTTCTTCGGGTCGTCATCGCTTAGGTAGCTAGTGAAAGGCTGGTAAGTTAGCTAGGCTAGGGCCTGTAGTGTCCTCACCGGTGAGGATTGCGACGCGTTCCTCCCATTATTTTTTTATAATAAAAATGATTTCTTTTTTATATTGCTTTTCCTGCCAGCCCGAGCTGGCTTCTTACTTTTTATTTTTCATCATTCATTTTACTCCTAATAAAAATGTCTGTAGTTTTATAAGTGACCTTAGCTTTGGTATTAAAAATATTATTATAATCAATTTAATGTATCTTGAGTTATCATAAGTCCAACTATGTTCGCATTCGTGATGAATAAAGTATTTTATTTTATTTATTTATTTTGGGATGGTACCTTATAACATGTTAATGGTATGTTACGTTAATCCTAAAACAAATTGCCAAACTCAATTTGTAAACACACAGCAAAGCTAATTTTTTTGCTGTGTTTGTATTTTTTAAAGATCGGCAACTGATATGCCATTCCTGTCGCATTGTTTTTTGGGTGCTAGTATACCTTTCTATTAAGTAACACCATGATTTGTCGTACGGCCTACTTAAAAGAACATATTCAAACCGAACTAAGAAGATTTATACAGGGTCATTTTTACATTGCGTTACTAAATGAAACCACATATTCGTCTATACCTCTGCTAACATCATGCTAAAAATTATCAATGAATAACGGATACTTTCGCCAAAAATCCCGGTTGTAGTATTCCATTTTTTTATAATTTTAAAGTTTAGTGTGAATATGGTGTGTGCGTAAATGTATTTCTCACTGCAAGTGTTATGTTGCTGCTGTGAGGAATTCTCCTCGAGCAGTCATAGTGGCATTAGGGCGTGCAAACTTAAAGTTACTTTTTATTGATATTTATTTTGTTCGAAACTTACACTTTTTTATTATACACCTATGGTTAAAATAACTTAATGGAACGTGTTATTTTCAACGAGATAAGTATGTGGTTTATTTATTAACGCTATGTCAAAATGACCCTGTATAAAACATTCTACCCAAATACATAATAACAGCAGTACCGTTAATATTAAAACTGGGTGTTACTACTAATAGGCGAAGTCACGACCTATGTCTAATATTAAAATTGCTTTGACCATGATGGATGTCCGCCGACCGCAAACGCTCACATGTTTCCCTTGCTGGGAAAACTGAATAGTTAAATTCACTGTAAGCAAATTCCCAGTTGACATAAGAACTTACGAGCCATTGTGCTGACCGCTCGTGACAAAGTAAAGCCGGGCAAAGGTACGTAACGCCCCTCAATTTGCGAACCTGTCGAAGCTCTGAATTTTATTTGCAGATTAGGTTCGCGCTTGACAAATGTCCGTATGTAAAATTAAATGGCTTTGAAGCCATGAACGTTTATAAGTTGATGTTAATTATTCACATATTTCCTGTGCAGTGTAACAGTAAGAGTCGATTTTATGTGTTCTAGAAGCCTAAAATTCATTCCCATTCCTCAATCCATTGCTGGGCAAACGCTGCAAATATTTTTTCCTTAGTTACAAAGATGTTATGTTATCACAATTAATTTCGTTCTTACAGTTCTGAGACAAAAATCTGATCATCAAATGAGTGTAACAAAGTTTACTACAATCCTAACAAGCATCGCATTAGTAAAACATATTTACTATTGCTACATTATTTGTAAACCCTTAAAATTTGGACCGTCAGAGTGACAAGAAAGGTCAAATGAAGTTGGGATAGATCGAATGACCGAGGCTAATTTATTAAATTGTAATAACGGAAAGAAGTCATCTATTAAATAACCATTACTTTCCGTTATGGCCCAGCTGTTCTGCTGAGTCAAGGTTGGCGTAAACGCATTATCTAATCACTTACCTATACCGGTTTCGCGGTGGTCATTATTTTTAATTACGATCAATATTTTGAGTACCTTTCAATACCGTCGGTTTGTTTGTAACTGATCTTTGGTTACTTTGTTAGAACTTTTTGACAGACAGCAATTTGAAAAATAGATTACAATGATTTTTTGTTATTCGCGGTAATTTTACTTTAACGTTCAGTTAGTTAGATGAAATATAATAGCTGGAACTGTTTTTATGGTCCAAAACGCGGTTGGTCCCATTAGGCAATTACTGCTAATGTATAATTATTAGATTAGGTTTATTGCGATAAAAATTACACATCCTACTAATATTATAAAGGCGAAAGTTTGTAAGAATGTCTGGATGTATGGATGTTTGTTCCTCTTTCACGCAAAAACTACTGAACGGATTTTGATGAAATTTGGCACACGGGTAGATCATGTCCTGGATAAACACATAGGCTACTTTTTATCCCGGGAAAACATAAAGCGGGACTTTTATCCCGGCAAAACTTTTCAACGCGGGCGGAGCCGCGGGCAAAAGCTAGTATACCTATAATAATGACCAGCTACACAATATCACATACCTACATCCATAATGAGGATTAAATCGATAGATAATGCAGATCTAATCAGTCTGATTAAGTTGGCCCTTCAATCGTAATGCACACACATGCTTTATTATGCATAAACTACTATAATTGCTTTTATTTTTACGGACTTACGCAAGGAAGTGTTAAATACAGTAGACATATTGCGGTGGCAGCATATATTATATTGTATATCCATTCTGTATATTTATTGCTAGAAATAAAACGTACTTATGTATATTGTTACCGATATTAATTATAAATTCAGTGATAGCATAAGCTTCGCTATAGACTTATACACAAATAGAACATTATAGGTACATATATCGTGAGTCAATGTTCCATTATAAATCCATTTTAACATTTTTTTTTTTTTTAGTATGGCCATCTTCGGCGCATTAGGGACGGCTGCGGGCTTCCTCCGACTCACGTCTAAGTTGTCGTCCGCAACCGCCCCTGCGCGTACCGCTTTTTTGCGGTCCTTTTCCTGTTGCGGGGGCTCAAAAGCCCCCGAAACACCGTACCGTGTCCACCTTTTGGTGTCCGAGGCAGCGTGAGACACGCTGCCTCGGACATGTCCATCACGGGGGTCACAGAAGTTGGCTAGACTAATGGGTGGGCGGCACGTCCCGCCCACCCATGACCCCCGGAGGCCCCTATTAGTCGCCTTTTACGACAGGCAGGGGATACCGTGGTGGAATTCTCCAAACGCCCCCAATCCACAGGGCGGGAGACGTCGGTCAGTCGTCCACCCGACGCCTCCTACGTCTCGTCTGGCGGCGGGAGGGATCACCACTGCGCTGGCGATCCCTCTCGGCACTCTCCTTCCGCGAGAGGACCGCTTCGCAGAAGTGGGCCACCGCCTGCCAGGCCTCCCGGCCGCCGACCATGGAAGCGACCACGGCCGGCAGCGAGAGGTCTTCTCCGACGACTGTTCTGAGAGCGCTGCGCTCCTCATCCCAGGCTGGACAACACTCCAACGTATGTTGGGCCGTGTCCATTGGATACATTTTAACATTGATTTGATTTAACTAACAAACAACATTTAAACGACATAAGCACATAACATACAGCATTATTACGTTGCACGCATATAAAAAAAATATTACGCAGTCTTATCAAGAATTCGATTAATTATCGGCTACTGATTCAGATGGGAGAACCCGAATGGGAATTTATATATGATTAAAAAATCAAAACATTGTATTCCATTAGTGGAATCCATGTTGAGGACAGTTTTGGCAGCAATCCGAATGGACTAGCTCGACTAAAGTGTCAACTTTTTAGATGATTTTATTACAGTTACCTTTGGTTGCCTGAGCTCCAATTGCCATTATCGTTTTTGAGGCATGGCCATAATTAACAATTACTGTTCCTTCTTCAAAGGTCTTCAACGAATTAACAACAATCGTAACCACATAACACTGTTTTGTTGTTGAAGGATATTGTAGCCACTACGAATTATAAGACATATCCATCTTACGCCCGAATACTCAAACGCTACTTAAATATTTGAGATGGCCTTACGGATTTAAGCATTCGTTATTGGTGAAATTGGTATACTGAAACGTTACTTATCTCTTAACCTTAAATTTAAGGCGACTCAGTTTAAGGTCCGCTTATTGATTCAAACGGTATTCACAAACACTGCTTAAAGTTTGACAGTTATGTAAGGCCTCCAAATATGGCTGTTAATCGAGATCAATTTGAGAGTGCTTCAGACTAGTCTCAAATATTTACGTTCAAATCTTTAATAATTTTATTGCGTAATAACTACTTATTATGTTCTCTTTGGATGTAATAAATCGTTTTTTTCTTCATTATCATCATTGTCTGAAGAGGAGTGTGGTGTCAAAGGAAGAAATCGAGAGAAATTAAACGCTTTCGAAGAATACAATAATGATAATTTAATGTTAATGTTTGACAAATAAATATATCATATCTTATCTTAACTTATCGTAAAAGAAGATTCCAACTCAGCAAGGAAACAGTTCTTCATTTATGTTCTTTAAAATCGGGATTATATCCAGCCGAACACAAAAAGAAACCAAACAATCCAACCGATAGCCCAAGGTCATCGGGGTTATTTTTCACGGGAAACAACCAACGGTGGTACATCGTATTGTGCGTAGTATGGCAGTTGAGTTAGCATATTTTGTAAATATGCCTACTTCTGATGATAAAACTGAAATAAGAATTATAAATATTATTGTTGTTGACTTGTTTATTTTTTTTTCTAAAGCGACTAATGTCAATCCTGACATACTGCCATGTGGCAATATAATGCCAATATAAGCTCATCACATCAATGTTAAGAATATAATAATTAATAAACTATTTCTAATAATGAATATGCCATTCCTACATATTAACACCTAGGATGGTTTTTAAACGTACTTACCATTTTTACTATGTAGCATCTGCACATAGTACATAAAATACACACGAAAATTAAATATAATAGACATATTATAACATTGTAAATCATTTTCAAACTGCGCATTGTGTTATTCGATTTATTTATATTTAAAATCTTAAAAATTATACTGCGTGGAACGACACATAAATATCAAATTTATTAAAATTGTAATCGAAAACAAACTTTTTATAATCTGTAGCAAAATGACTGCTCCTCGGCTGAGTTTTCCATCAAATCTTTTAAAGTGCGTTTGAGAATGCCATTTAAAATAAGTAGCCGGCTAAAATGAAGTAGGCGTCAGATAACTTGGTTGGTTGAGTAGCGTTTGAGTATTCGGGCGTTAGAGTGACAAGGCCAGTGCAATGTCAGTGCTTTCTACCTAGTGCAAGGTTTGAATGGTGTTGCTAATATTGAGAAGTTGTGTCCCTTACCATAAGACGAGTGGCTTGCTCGTCTCGTCATTCATTTGTATAAAAAAATATTTATCTATCAATGATGTTCACCAGCGTAAGTGAGTGATCATTAATCACCAGGTTAATGACCTACACGCTCGTTTGCAGAAAAAACCTCTAGTTACAAAATAAGCATATATTTTTTATTTATAGTTTCATCATGTATTATATTTTATTTCATGTTATTAACGGTACGGTACCTAAACAAGAATTTTAGTATTTATCAAGTGTTATTTTTATATTTTCATGGAAACTTGAAAAAGAAACAGTCGAAGGCGGGATTTGAACCCATGACCTCCAGCGTACCGTGCCGGTTCTCTTCCAATTGAGCTACTTCGACCCCACCCTCGGCTGTCCAACTTCAAGTACCGTATTTTAAATCTCTTAAAGGAGATGACCAGCGACATCTGTTAGCAATTATTGCAATTACTAACTCAGCGTTACTCCTTTACAGGAGTAAGTTCATGATGAACTCAAGTTTCCATAAAAATATAAAAACATTATCCAGGCACTACATGGCCAATAACATGTATAAAAAATCGTAATATAGGAGTCAAGTGTTGTTCACGGCTTCGCCCGCGTGGAAAGCCTCTCCGACTACTAAACCCTAAAACACAGTCCGACGCCATCGGCATATACTTAAACAATCAGATCAAAAATACCCACAATTTCCCATGGGAGTAAATTACCGAGACATAGGTACCTATATGTTAATCCAGGAGATGGTCTACCTGTGTGCCAAATTTCATACAAATGCATTCAGTAGTTTCTGCGTTTACTATTAACAAACATCCAAACATTTTCACAAATTTTCGCATTTATATTTCTTTTTTATTTTTTTATTTATAATACTTTATTGTACACATACAATAGAATAATACAATATATACACTAGAAATAAAGTACAATTGGCGGTCTTTTCACTCGAGGCAATATTATAATATTAATAAGAATAGATTATACCCAATAATAATACCTATTTGTAAGCGGAAAATAATTTAACTGTATGTCTAAAAACATTTTCACCGAATTGAGTACGTAACTTCCTTGTTTTTTGCTAGCCCAGTAGGTTAAAGTCAGTTTTTTATAAAAATAATTTGAGTAACTAACTTGAATATGCTAAATGTTTTAAGATAAAAACTAGATAATTAAATATTAGTTGTTTTATTTTACGAACTTGAAGGCTTCGTAATACACATTATTCATTTGTTCCACACTACATTTCAGCTAGCGTCATCACTCATAAAGCACATGGGTTTTGTACAAATAAACCTCGTACTATACTGCCACAATGCAATTAAGTCATTTCTAAGCACATATAAATTCATAATGCCATCAAAAAGAAACAGGAAACACATTTTACGCGCGTAGAATTCACCATTATTGTGATTAATTGGCATGTTTAGAATATACGGAAATGTAGTCGTGTGCAATTCAAGTAAAATAACAGATGTTACATGATACATCATTATGCACCTATTAATTATGCTAAATTGAAGTTGCAATATAAATAGTGAAACTCGATTTCGTATGATTTTTTACAAAAACATACGAACTGTACCGATTTACTTATTACGGAGTTTCTATCATATCTATGATGAACAGGTAATTTAATAATTCGCACAGTATTTTGTTACATATATTTATATTATACGTATTAAGTACGCCAAATTCTACTAATGCTACTTCCTACTATCCTACTAATATTATAAAGGCGAAAGTTTGTAAGAATGTATGGATGTTTGAATGTATGGATGTTTGTTACTCTTTCACGCAAAAACTACTGAACGGATTTCGATGAAATTTGGCACACAGGTAGATCATGTCTTGGATTAACACATAGGCTACTTTTTATCCCGGGAAAATATAAACAGGGACTTTTATACCGGAAAAACTTTTTAACGCGGGTGAAGCCGCAGGCAAAAGGTAGTAAGGACATAATTTGGAGTTTTTGTCATAATACATACGAAAGTAGGCATACTATCGGGTATGAAAAATAATATCGCATAACACCAGTAGTAGATTTTTTTAAGTTGTATCGAAAAATTCCTATATTTCTTTTTAACCGACTTAAAAAAGGAGGTTCTTTGATAGCCCGCACAACAAAATAAGTTTTTATATACAACAATAAATCGTAGCGAAATTGCTTCGTCAGGAAAGTTTTATATCGGCTTTATCCCACCAATATAGGATCTTCTCCTGTCGGTTGTAATTATGTCCCATATAGGGCAATATACACGCTATTTATTAGATAAAATAGTCTGCATTTCCTTGTGCTCTCATAAAACACTCGTTAGGGATATATTTATTTGTAAAATATTATGCAGGATGCTGGTGGGAAAATGACTGCGATATAATCTCAATTATAATTGAAGTTTAAATCGGATTTTTCTACGAATATTCATCATCAGCCTTTATCAGTCCACTGCTGGACATAGGTCTCCCCTAATGAGCGCCATAGCGCCCTGCCTTCAGCTTGCCGCATCCAGCATCTGCCTGCAGTCTTTCGCAGATCGTCATCCCACCTGGCCGGAGGGCGTCCTACACTACGTTTGCCCAGTCGCGGTCTCCACTCAAGAACACGTTTACCCCACCCATGGAGGAAAGAGATGGATCCCTGTTCTGTGACCCCACCCTACGAATATTAACATTGTTTAAACTACATTACATTACCCTTCATGATTTTTCCGTATTAAAAAATATTTTCGAAAAAAAAGAATGGGTGAGATTTAAGGTTTTTTCGATTTGGAAAATATAATCTCTACTCTTAATCCCGGGCTATATGATCTTCGCTTCATTTAGAAATCGTGGAAAATAGACGCAAAACAGTGCAATACTTGCACGTAAATATATCGAACATGAATTACACGTACGTTAGAAATCACATTCTAATAGCGTGCGGGATCACTCGTAACACTTTCCTTTACCGTTACAACATGCTAAAATTAGTTAAGAACAACTCATTAATAAACTCCAATACGTTCCTGCCCGCATACGAATAACCGTTTTTTTATGTATCGTATAGAATCCAAAAAGATACAGCGATTTCCATCCGAGAATATTTTTTCAAAGCATTCAACGGCCGTCTTATTGGTGCCAAGTATGATGCTGTGCGATTTAATACATTTAATCACACGTTGCTCTTTGAGATTCATGAAGCTACAGCATTTTTGTAACAAAGTATCACGGACCTCTTACTTGGAATATTTATGAACCACCTACGGTACCCTTGAAATGCTTAGGCTTAGAATGTAATTAATATTATTATGCTATGTGTATAAAATTCATTATGTATATTAAAATTCAACAGGTATCTTGCTGGACTATTGGAAAAATTTTAAGCGAAATGCAGAATTCAACGATATTGCGATATCAAATCAAAAAGTATTTTACAAAGGCATTTGGTGCAATTTTTAATGACGTGTGATAAAAAATTGTGATTGCGTATGATGCTTACATTTTACTATAAATAAGCGGAAAAACCATGACTGGCGTCGATAGCTATAAAAACGAGGCATAAACGCTGTAATGAACTGCACACTACATAATAATGAATCAAAATAATGTCTAATCAAACCAACTTTATAACAATTGCAGTGTTCTGTAAAGCTAAGATTATAGTGCTTGCAGGGTTTATTATAATGGATGTCTTGGATTCAATGAGTAAAATTCCCAGACGAAGTAATTTCTCACGTCTAATCACGCGCCAAAACTGTACATCAGTACGAACATCTACATCCATAACGAACTGATAGGAAATACCGGTGAACCTGTTTCTTATGAATCTTGTCATAGTTTGTGACTATTCATGTTAATTATAGCAACCTAAATATTGATTAAATGAATTAATAATAGAGCAATAATAAAATGTTGCAATATATAAGCCCGAAATGAGTTTTGCTCTTAGAAATTTACTTTAATATCATGTTAGTTACTACCAACTTTGTATTCAAAGAGTGAACAGAAGCAATGAACTTCCTTTAAATGATATTCCTACTAACAATGTTAAATCTATCTGTCCGCTAGATATGAAAATTACCTTAAAGCTTGCTATGGCGTTGCGTGCTTCGCGGCACATAGAAATGGGAATACAGATAAGATAGATTAATTTATCCCACAGTCGTTGCCGATACCATCTGACTAACTACGATCACGCGCCGATAAATGCTAATCAGAACACAACTCGCTAATTAAAACTCGGTGGGAAAAAAACTAGTCGTGGCGCCGCAGTTTGTTGTTTCACTATAAACAAAAATATTGATTTACACTTCATTCATTTACTCCATCCTTACAGTTGTTGTAATGTAGGCTAATGTCTATTTGCAGTATGTCCTTTGGCAGATAAAAGGAAAAGTAATATAGGCTTAACTAGAAGTCTGGGTGTCTAAACGGATAGAAAAGTGACATTTTCTCAAGGATAAACCGTCAAACTTTTCACGAAATGGTAACCGCAGAAACAAACTAGTAATTTACAATCGTGATATATAATAATATTGTCTCGTTTCAATGAAATCGATGGCCCGCTATGCTCACCACACTCGTGACACAGAAGCCCGAAGGCATGTAATTAAATAATAATTTAATTGCGCTTTGCGTAACGCAACATGCCCATTTCGCAGCCCCCAGCCAATATACGGGACTTTTAATGCTTTATAAAACTAGACAATTACAATAATTGTGCTCCAGGTAAATTAAAGATATTTTATCGTTTCACTACGCATAATAATAGTTATTCAGATGAAGCATCTCTTTGAATTGCTATTTTATGCCACAGCATTATTACCAATTTCCTTTGCCTAACTGTAATTGAGATAACATGCGTCGTGGACATGCGAAGTTTTCGCTGGAACTGAGTTGGTGGAGCTGCTTTTGCAATCGGCTCTGTGTTTAACGTTTTTTTAAACAGCTGCCACGAGTGATGTTTAAAACTGGGTATTAAAATAGCGCTGTGATTTGTTCCAGGAGCGGCATCAGAGCGAGGCGCCCAGTCGGCGCCCAACTCCACACGCCTGCTGATGACACAATAAACTGTGATGCTGGCACGAACAGGACCCTACAGGAAACTGCGTCCTAGAGGACGGCGAAGGACGTTCTAGCTATCGAATTTCTAGTTCTATAAGTGCAAGTGCCTAATTATTTTGTAAACATGTTGGGTAACCGACGTAACTTAATATTTAGAGTGAGCATTGTGATCAATATCGCCGTGCTGCTGTACGCGGCGATGCATCTGTCCGTGAACAACGGGCCTGGGGTGGAGTGGGTGCCCATCACGGCGGACGGCTCCGAGCGGAGCGCCGAGCTGCGCTACCTCGGCCGGGAGGACGTTAGGAACGACACTGAAATGAGATCAATCGAGTCGAGCGTCAGGAATATCGAAGAGTCGACGTCACAGAAGACTACTTCCACGATGCCCACTACAAACAAAACAGCGTCTAGTACCGCTTCTATGGTAGATATAGAAAAGAAGATTAGTGCTGTGCCTTCTGATGCAGATATAACTAATGAAACGCTCGACCTTGACGTAGTGGATGAGAACGCATTGTCAGATGCGACTTTGATGCGATTGAAATGTTTGCTCGCCTGTACCGACAAGGACTTCGCTTCACAAACTGTGCAGCGGGGGGAGTTCTGGGTGTTGAAGAACTACGTGCGCGCTGACCATGGCACGATTCAATGTCACGAGACTATTACTTACACCACTCATGCCGGTTTTGAGTTCCTCGATAATGTTCTGCCTTTAGTTGAAAGGTGAGTGTTCATTCACATGTTATATAATTTTTACAGAGAAACTTTATAAAAAAAATATGCTAAGAATTTACTTGTGGCAAATGCATATTTATATAGATCCATTAAATTACACATGAACAGGGTCTAAAACATTGTTCCATCTCTAATTTATTCTATATAATATTAACGCTGCTAGTTTGTTACATTTGTTTAATACGTAAATACCTTGGTATCTAGGAAAATCCAGTTGTTAATTAATAAAGCGGCATATTCAGTTCATAAAACAACGAATGGACAACTTTCGTGTCTGGCCTTGACTGTTTTGACGCGGCGCTGGTGCATCTCAATATAGTAATAATGCACTTTACTGGATTTTTAATGTTTTGTTTTATCGTTTGTACATATGCTAATAAAATACGTGAGAATTGTTTAACAAAATTTATAACTTCCTTGGTCATTGCGGAGCCTGAATTTCTATTATTTGACAATCAAATCTTTCAATAACTAAAAAAAACAATTGAGTTCAAAAGTAACAATTGTGGAAATTAAAAGTAAATTACTTTTTCGATATGACTTTATATTTCAAAATATTCAATTGTACAGACTGAAATGCAATATTACCAAATCACATGTAGAGCGCTTAAGTTATTAAAATTTCGCAATATATTATTACAACACGAGGCACATTCTAACAAAAGAATAAATGCAATTGATTCACATGATCGACATGGCTATTCATCATATGCCGACACTTTCGTAATGATACTGATGCAAATGCTTAATACTTAATGTGTCATCTTTCGTAAGACGGGAAAAGTACTCGTGGGGGACTTACAGATTTGTTAATAATTGACTTCTAGTTTTTAGATTCAAATGTTATACTAATAATAAGTTGTGTATGATTAAAAGCGACGATTAAAGCTTTTTACAATTAAACATTCATGTTATACAATAATAGCTCGTGTGTAGTATTTTTCTTTAGTTCATAAAGCCGTGTGCGAAAAGCAAAAAATAAATATTAATAATTATAATTAAACCAGGATATATAAGGTATTCGTCTGAAACAGTATTGATGTCTACAGAACAAAGTCTTTTTTTTTTTTTGACGCGGAGAAAGTGACTTATTACTACCGCCCAGTGTTCAAGGGGAACGACTGAGCGGCTATGTTGGGTTCACCGTGCCTTACGACCCGACTTTGAGCCGCCCGGAAAGATGGAAAACGTCGGGCGACCGCCGGGCCGAGTCCCTAACCTATGTACACCGCACGGCATACCAACTAAAACTCCGCGGTGGCAATCTTCGGCGCATTAGGGACGGCTGCGGGCTTCCTCCGACTCACGTCTAAGTTGTCGTCCGCAACCGCCCCTGCGCGTACCGCTGTTGCGGTCCTTCTCCTGTTGTTGCGGGGGCTCAGAAGCCCCCGTACACCGAAGGACGCCCTTGGCGTCCGAGGCAGCGTGAAACACGCTGCCGTCCATCACGGGGGTCACAGAAGTTGGCTAGACTAATAGGTGGACGGCCCCTCCCGTCCACCCGTGACCCCCGGACAGAACAAAGTCTACTCTCTAAAGTACAAAGAATGTTAACCATTCCCATTTGAACAATTATAAAATTTAAGATTACCCTTAGGTTAACTCTTTCAAGAGTATTGGCAAAATATTTATTTCCCAACGCAGTTTTTTATAAATCTCCGCCAAAAATTATAGAGTCTTTTAAAACACTTAATATCAAAAGTAACTATAAAAACTTTTTAACAAAAAATAAACCGACTTCAAAACCACTGCAAACCAAAAAAATAATTCAAATTTATATTCGCTTAGTATATACGTATACTTGGAGTAGATGCCTAATTTTTGAGAAACTCGCGGCCATACAAATTTACATACATACATACAAACGGATCGAATACAGAACCTCCTTTTTGAAGTCGGTTAAAAAGAGTATTGCCAGTGAAAGGGTTAAAAATATCTTTCGTAGCTGACGCAGTTTGCATTCCATAGCTGTTTTTTACATTTGTTTGTAAAGAGACGATGAGTGTTCCATAACAAAACGTAACGATCCCGTCAAATGTCACACGAATGGAGTATTGTATTGGGCAACAATCGAATGTGATTGAGTGCCGCGCCAAGAGGCGTACCGCACACGATGTTGAAGTACCAAGTACAAGTCAACTCTGCGGATACACGCCTCTAACAAAATTGTTCCCGGAATCTTTCTTGCTTTGTGTTTAGATGTTTACGTCTTTCGACGCTTTTTGTTTACTTTCTGTGAGGATACACAAAATAAAGTAGAGCTTATATGTTTTCGAGATTGTCTATCAAATTGTTGTGGGATCCAGTTTGCACTGGTTCTGTTGTAGCCCAATTTTTCAGTCTTCATTAAAGCTAATAAGTGTTACGCATCTTATATGTCTGTGTCCGAATTTTTTACGTAATGTTCTTAAATGTAACGCAGTTAATGAGAAAATTAAAGGCGGGATTCAGGAAGAATTAGATTTTTTTAATTAATATTATTAATAGTTATAATGATTTCAAGGTAATTTCTTACTATTAAAATAATTGATTAAAAAATATACTCACTTTCTTAAAGTTTTCGTTGAGAGTTATTGTGTTTTTTTTTTTCAAGAATACTACCTGATCTGAACAAAACAACTGCGCTCTATATTGAATCCTCGCCTGACAACTTTAGAAAATATGTGATGCACCGTTAGTATTGAGAAATATAGAAGCGAGTTCCTACTTCAAATTTTTTATATTATAAAAAAAATCGAACACTGATGCCATTACGATAATATTATAAAATTGTTTTTTACTTGAACAACAAAGACATTTATTTCGATGTGAATAAAACGTTATTGCTGCCATATATTTGGTGCAAGCTTTTTGGCAGGCAATCCATAAACATTCAGTAAAGATAACCATTTATTTACTTAGGTGCGATTCTTGAAATCGAATGCGAACGGTAAACAGTTACATGTCAGAATTAATCACTGTTGGAATTCGCACATTTTTTTCGTCAATGTAGAGCATGGCTAAACGCATTTAATAACTGGAATTTAGCATCTAAAGTAAAATGTGTTAGAAAAGCACTAAGCGTGAAATAGTTTACGTTGATACAGATGAAGTAAATTACATACAACTGCAAAAAATCAATGATCCGACCAATTCGGTTCGTCACGGCTCTGCTGGGTGCGGCGAATTGGAGGTACAGTCAGGCACATAAGTATCTGAACAAATTAAAAATTTCAAATCGCCTATACGACATTATTTTTTTTTGTGTAAAGCAAATCCCTTTAATTTTATTTTTGTGAAGAGAAAACGAAAATTGCTAAGAACACAAAAGTGTAGAGGCAATTTGAAATTTTGAATTTGTTCAGTTACTTATGTGGCTGACAGTACCTACTTCGCGGATTTATTAATAATACCATCATGCCGAATAGCACGGTCTTCATATAAATCTTTATTGCGTGAAGACTGTGACACTGAATAACTTAGATCTTTATTTTTACCGTTGTATGGGTTGCAACTACAACTGTCCATTATTTAATATTCTATTATTTTGAGTGACTGTAGTCTGTTTACCTGATTATTATAACGCAAACATGAAAAAATCGATTAGTGTAAATGGTTCTTACTGGTGGGTGCCACCGCAATGTCTATTTCTACCTCTGGTAGTTAAAAATACCACAATTTGAAATTTTTAACGGACTGTATTGATATTAAGGCTTATTTTTGTGCACTGGTAGTGTTCTATTATAGGTAGTATGCTAAAACAACTGATAAAGGATACGGGAACAAAATAAGGGACTTACTGCGGCGCGGTGACCTGCCTGTTCCTGGAGCTCCCCGGGATCCCGGTTCTTCCGATCTTCAATGGTGGTGATGAGACGGCAGGCGGATGGCAAGTGTCAATTAAAATTGACAGCTAAGTGTCCAAAGACAATAGACAAGAGTTTGTTGCCAGCGCGCGTTCAAGGGTAGGGAAAAGGAGTTATGTTGCTTAGCATATTACAGTAGAACTCCAATTATCCGAATTAATGGGGACCGGGACCCATTCGGATAATCAAATATTCGGATAATCGGATTTTTTTTTTTTAATTGCCATTGGAGAGAATAAAAGCTACGTTTTGATATTGCACTATTTTTTTATTGAATTAAATGAAAGAAACATGAAATTTTCACATGTTTTAAATATAAATAAAATGTACTTATGTACAAGTTTAGAAATAAAAATCATTGTTTTTTAAACATCTCCGTCAATGTAAGCTGTTTAAGTCAGTGTAGGCACAACGGCAAGTTAAGACAAGTCAAGTCAAGACTTGTTTGTGATTCGGATAATCGGCGATTCGGATAGTCGGAGTTCGGATAATTGGAGTTCTACTGTAATAGACAATGCACAGTGCATGATGCCAATATATTGTAACAATACCAACCAACCTCCAAGCAGCAGTGTACATGCAATGTTGTGTTTCGGTTTGAAGGGCATTGTAGCAAGTCACAGGACATAATGAGACTTAACATCTTATGTCTCAGAATGACGTGGGCAGTGGAATGCCACACAGTACCTTGTAACTCAAGGTGCTGGGTAGTATTTCTACTGTTTATGGGTGGTCGTATCGCCTAGCATCAGGTGAACGGCATGCTCGTCTCGTCATTCGTTCCATAAAAAAATGAACCCAAACCTCTAAGTGTAGGTACTTATTAATCAACATGTTTATCACAGACATGATGATGATGTGTTACAGATGCCATCAGAATGATCAACGCTCGCGGGAGGGAACTGATTGCATTATGTAGAGATCGATAATAACAAAGATAGCTTTATCGAACCTATTGAGCAGCTGTTTTTAACACGCCCATATTTCGATTCTAACGGTCCCCGTCCGTCGATAAGTTTTTGTTGGGATAATAGTTCAAAGGTGCAAAGCATTTCTGTTGCAATTACGCGACTGGATATAACATAATAACAATAATCCCTGTTTTTTATGCTGTCCCACTGGTGGGCACGGGTGTTTCTACTGTTTATGGGTGGTTGTATCGCTTACCATCAGGTGCATGTGCATGGTTACAGCATGCTTGTCTTGTCACTCAATGCCATAAACAAAAATAAACTTGCTAAATACTGAACAAGAAAAACGAAATATTTTTAATATTTCATAATAACACTACGGTGCGCGTTTAACATTGATATGAAACGTATAATAATGACAGCCTTGCCCGTGGTTTCAAACCGAAAAATAAACAGCTGACTAATCAATAAATTACCATTCATCGGTAATTGAAAATCAATACTAAGCTACTCGAGGAATGTACTAAGTAAACAATGGGTGAAATTTCAACAAATGAAGAGAATTGAAATCTGCATCTGAGTTGCGTGGGTGTAACCAGAGTATGCTTTGGGGGTCATAATAATGCAAAACAGCAGAAAACGTGTAGTATTTTTGATTGAAATTGCGAAATGTTTATACGCGCCTATTTCTTAAAACATCCATTGTAATCATGCTGCCGATTATTGAATAAATAATATCAAGTCAATGTTTTACTACAAGTATAATATAGGTAAAATAATATTCTTCTTGTCTAAAATAAAGACCTGTGGACGAAGGCCATAGGCCTCTTGGGAATTGCCCCTTAACGTCTCACCGCAGCTACGCTCCTGATCCATAATATTCCTTACACAAAGCAACTTACTGTCTATTTACATCGCCTTGCAGTCTTAAGTTTCCACCCTCGACCCGTGCATTGACTCTACACTAACAATGACTCTTCTCGGAATGAAAAATAACCAATCAACTCATTCTATTCGACATGAAAATGTAGAATGATCTTTTATGACGTCCGCATTAGGAAATTAATGCAAGGTAGAATATACAGCTGCTTTCCTCGAAACTGACAATCTAATTATCAAAAGAAGTGGCAAAAAATCGTTCCACGAAATAGAGCTACCGACTAGCAAAAAATTCCGCGAACCGAAATCCAATCTAGGTGATAAAACAAATAGTCTATTGATCCAGTAGGCGTATTCAAACAGTATGGTTAATTGCAAGGGGCGCGTTGAGATCGAAAAAATGCGATCAGATAAACACTCTGCTATTGTTTTGTGTTGTTACAAACTACAATTGTACATTCGGTATCAGTATTATTTGATTGAATAACGTCGGCAGTGTTACAAAATATAGTAATTATGTTTCCTTTTTTATTATTCCGAAACTTGACGCAAAGTTCGTAAACGAAGAATTGTCGAGCGACTGGATTCTGAGTAGTTCGGTTTAACAATAAGGTAAATACTTCTGTCTCCCGTTAACACAACGGTCAAGAATAAATACAAAATGTTTACTCTCTCCAATACCTCGCCGGCTACGTGCTCTATCCATAAATTATGATGTCCTCAAATAAAGTTTAAGGACACATTACCTTCCAAAGTTAATGACTGCGCGTGTCATTGCCACTAACTGCTCGGTTACTTTTAGTTTTCATTGTGACCGTCACTCATTGCCGTTCAAATTCATTCATTTCACGTTCATCTTACACTGAATAACTTTTTCAAGGCTTCTTATCCAATCCATGATCTAATTCACGAGCGTGAATGCATTGCATTCTTACGGCTTGGGAATTCGAAATCGAATATTTATTATGAATACAGATAAAGTATTCTTAATAATATAATCTGCATTATTATTCATTCTCTTCGGTGTGCCACAATGATTTATAAGCTTTCAAATAATATTGTTTTTATACGTGATACGTGTCCGCCAGGATACTGGAGCAATAGTAAGAATTTAAAGTGGTTTAAAAATAGAATCGATCGACAGAATTTGATTTGTATTTGAGCGCAAGTACATTCGTGTTTTAGATAGACATGACCTTACAATGAAAAGAAAACGAAAACAACCTTTTGAAAACAAAATAATGTATTAGGAATATACAAATATCTTATTTATAAGTGAATTCTGCGCCTACAAGGACGAGCGCGAGAATATTTAAAATATTCTCAGTCCTAAAAACGGATACGGCTCAAAATGCTTACAGACTGCCACGGTGGCGTAGTTGTACTATGGTACGACTGCAATCAGGGCGTACCGCACGGTCTCTTTCGAGGCGGCTTGTTTATTGGCCGGATTTCTGCCCTGGGACCTGGACGCCAAATCCCTTGCCGATACCTTTCGTTGGCGGGAGGAGGCGTCCAGTCGCGGGCAACGTCCGGCCCTGAAGGAGGTGGAGGCCAAGAGGGCCTCCCTACGGCGAGCCACCGTGGAGGAATGGCGTCTCAGGTTGGAGGCCCCGTCGTCGGGGCTCAGGGTCGTTGAGGCAGTGCGTCCTGTCTTTGCTGATTGGCTGGACAGGCGCCACGGAGCGGCAACGTTCCGCCTGACACAGATGTTCACCGGGCATGGCTGCTTCGGTGAGTTCCTGTTTCGGGTGGTACGGATGGATGTGTCGGCCGTGTGTCACCATTGTGACAACTGCCTGCTAGACACGGCCCAACATACTTTGGAGTTTTGCCCAGCCTGGGATGAGGAGCGCAGCGCAGAGCAGTCGTCGGAGGAGACCTCTCGCTGCCCGCCGTGGTCACTTCCATGGTCGGCAGCCAGAGGTCCTGGCGTGCGGTGGCCCACTTTTGTGAGGTTGTCCTCTTACAGAAGGAGAGTGCCGAGAGGGATCGGGAGCGTGAAGATCCCTCCCGCCGCCAGAGGAGACGTAGGAGGCGCCAAGTGGACGACTGACCGGCGTCTCCCGCCCTGTGATTTGGGGGCGTTTGAAGAATTCCACCACGTTATCCCCTGCCTGTCGTAGGAGGCGACTAATAGGGAATACGGGGGGTCGGGTCGGTCGGCACAGTTACTGTCCACCGCGAGATAGTATGTGTGCCCCCCCATAAGAGTTGTCAGGCTGCATTAAGCGGCACCGCGCAGGGGCGGTTGCGGACGACAACTTAGACACTTGAGTTAGAGGAAGCCCGCAGCCGTCCCTAATGCGCCGAAGAGAAAAAAAAATGGTACGACTGCAAAGTTGAGGTCTCGGGTTTGATCCCCGGGTCGGGCAAAGTGATACTGAGTTTTTCTATTCAGTATCAGCACGCAGTCTGGAATTTGTACCCGATATGGCGATAGGCTCGCCCCTATCACATCGTGGGACGGAATAGCGGCAAAAAGTGGGTGCACTAGTTGCGCCTCTGCCTACCCCTTCGGGGATAAATAGCGTGAGTGTGTGAGCTTCTAAACATTGCTTAAGTAGAGCTGTGTCAATTAGAAAACAATATAGGATTCGTGATAGTCTTCTTAGCCGTTAACTTATTTATATCTTCAACTGTTCTTGATTGAAAGTCTATATGTATACATAATATAATAAATGAATAAAATAAACGACTTATGTTTCACAGGCACACATATGCCATGTAAAATTCCACAGAAAGTACGTACCATTAAGATGCCGCAAATATTACCGTCCATTGTACGAGGAAGGGTTATTAAAAACATTTCTCAATGCTTTTTCCCTATTCTCAATGCTTTCATTGCACTTCCTATTATCCTACATAATGCAATGGACAGTAAATTGCATTCTCATCCGTATTTATACTCATTACAACATGGCGAAGTTATGAGGTGGGTAAAATGGAGGATCTGTAGTATTTCTGCCAATAGCCGTTGTATCGTCTGTGTACATTACGATACGATTTAAAGCTTCCTGTATTTTCAATGCTTTAGGGCGCGGTCACACGGAGCAAATAAACTTCTGCCGATTTTGCGTTGAGTTTACGCCTTATACGACTTTGAATAGTGTTTATATTTTATAGCGTACGCAAATTGCGGAGGTTTTTATTGCCGTATTCAGAAGTATTACCTGAGGTATTACTGACTGCAACATTATTATAGTTAACTGCTACTATTATGAGTCAGTAGGCGACTGCAAATTAAATTAACTAGTTCGGCAGTTTTTTGACCTTCAACTAAGCTGCAGCCGACCACTCACTCAATCACGCTGTGAGGAAAGTTTACCTGCAAACTAGGGTAAGCCCACACTGGAAATTTGCGTAAACCTTTTTCGCAATGGACATGTCCAAAAAACGGGCTTAACATTCTAACCTTGATACTGTATATTTGGATAGTACTCCCAAAAACAAGACCTTTGCAATAAATCGTATTATAATTTTAAAGCCGATTTTGAGATTTATGTAATTTTACTTTGCGTAAGAACTACACAAAATGAACTAAAAATATTTTTATACTAGCTTTTGCCCGCGGCTCCGCCCGCTTTAAAAAGTTTTTCCGGGATAAAAGTCCCGCTTTATATTTTCCCGGGATAAAAAGTAGCCTATGTGTTAATCCAGGACATGATCTACCCGTGTGCCAAATTTAATCGAAATCCGTTCAGTAGTTTTTGCGTGAAAGAGGAACAAACATCCTTACATCCAAACATCCATACATTCTTACAAACTTTCGCCGTTTATAATATTAGTAGGATGGATCCAAGATCGATATTTTTGCCCCTTTAATATCCATAAAGTTTGAGCCTGGTAAGATTTTGTGCCCCAGCACCCATGCAACAAGTGGACATTTCCTTTAGCTATGACAACCTAGCGCTGCGAATAACACGATACAGCGATTGCGATGAAACCTGTGCTGCATGATCTTTAGCAGTGTCTGCAAATTCGTTTGCAAGTTATCAGTAAAAATAATATTACTGTTAAATTACCAGTATTAAAACACACACGTTAACAAACAATAAAACTCGCACCTTTAGGACGAAAACGACACAATTCAAAAACACAGAAAATTAAGGTATCGTCATAAAATTACTTGAAACGAAGTTCTGAATACAATAATAGTTCAAACACAGCCATATTCGAGCAGAAAAAGGACAAATCTGTTATATCGGTCCCTTTTTAATTATATTTTTATAAATAAGGGAGTAGTTTTTAGTCATTTAAAAATGACAACTCAATTTTCTATTTTTTGAATTGTGTCGTTTTCGTCCTAAAGGTGCAAACTATTGGGTGGCTAATTTGCGCTGCGTTAACTCATTATAAATAAGATACTTATTATACTAGGTTTTTGCTTGCGGCTCCGCCCGCGTGAATGTTTTTCCGGGATAAAAATCCCGCTTTATATTTTTTCGGGATAAAAGTAGTCTGTGTTACTCGCTGATAATGTAGCTTTATATTGGTAAAAAAAAATGAAATTGGTCCAGTAGTTTTTGAGTTTATTCGTTACAAACATACAAAATGACAAATCTTTCCTTTATAATATTAGTGTAGTCTATTTGCCTAGTTGATATGTAGCATTAGGTATTTTTGCAATTGCCATTTTGAGTTTTCTGATATTGCTAGGAAAAAAAGCAAACTTAAATTATCGGTGTCTTCAGTTCTTAAGTAAATTTTAGGTACTTATTAAACTAAAACATTGGTTGTGCAACCACACAACAAATTCTAATACTGATATCATAACTACAAGTATAATAATAACTACCCATCCAACACTAACGAAATAACGTGCTTCCTGTGACGTTTGGACAGTCACCAATCGTCTCTACACATCAACAGACTTCTGACATTCTGACTAGCATCTCGATTAAACAGTTTGATGTACAAAAACAATTAAGATACATGATATTCCATTACCGCAGATGCATTCTGAATATGAAAGTGGTTTGTATGTTGTTTATTCATCTGTGAAACTGTACGTGCAGGTGCAATGCTGAAACGAGGACAGCGCACGCGCATGGCAGTCGACACTTGACGGCCGCACTGGCCACAGACAATCATGACATTTCAACTTTGCTCTGTTATTTGTTTAATGTTCAACATTTAGGAAAATGTATATATTATAATAATATGACAATAATAATAATACCATCCCTGTTATATACTGTCCCGCTGCTGGGCACGGGCCTCCTCTACTACTGAGAGGGTTTATTCTTATTCTTATTCTTAGGCCTTAGTCCACCACGCTGGCCTAGTGCGGGTTGGTAGACTTCACATACCTTCGAAATTCTTATAAAGAACTTCTTAGGTATGCTTCTTAGGTTTCCTCACGATGTTTTCCTTCGCCGTTAAAGCGAACGATAATTGATAAACAATACACACGTAACTTTGAAAGTCAGTAAAGTAAAAATATATATTGTGAATGAATATTCTATATTGTATGAATGAAGAGATGCTAGGCTGTTTGCATGTGTTGTGACCAGAGATGTCCATAAACAGTACAACTCAAAATTACAATCAATACATGGTGCGGTGAACGTTGTTTTTATCATAATTGTGAGATTAAATTATTGAATGCTGTTCTCAGTAGGGTGATGTTATTTCTAAACAACCGCTGGAGACCACGTGTTAGTTGTTAACGAGTGTCGCTCTCAACATGTGTATAAAACTGCAATAAAAACATAATAAATGTGTTTTAGAATAAATATCTTTATAAATAACCAACATATGAAGCACGTATCGACATAGATTGTAATACACAAAATATCTGTTTTTTGAATTAACTGAATCATATTATGTGTTATTAAATAGTTTACCAAGCATACGATATAGTGAAGTAGGAAGTTTAATATTTTTATATGATCGTATTTACCCAGCGGATGAAGTCCGTGCATCAGTTAATTAAAATTGAAATCGCAAGTAGCGCAAATGGCGCAACAATGGCCGTATCCGCTGATATCACAGAAACAGGGGTTTGTAGCATTTATCTACTTGTGTTGTGCAATAGAGATACACAGCTTTATTCCACACGAACTAACCCTGAATTAAATTTGTTTACCCTTTCATAAGTACATTCTAAATGTGAAACTGCCAGTTGCAGTTGCCAAGTGAAAAATTAAAACAGGGTAAATTATGTGGCATAAAGAAATGTTTAAGAATTCGACCTCATCGTCCTCGAAACTGTTCACAAAATATTATTGAATGAATATTTTAAATTATAATGTAGCATTAATACGAATTAACGGTCGCCGCACGCGATTTGGGTATTTGGGTATTTGGGACTCTCGACATTATCCAGACAAGCTATTACTTTAATTACTTCCAATATACAGAAATGTAACTCCGCAAATTGTTTTAGGTCAGAGAAATTTGAAGCTAATTTCATGCATATAGTTCATGTTACATAAATCCAAATCATTAGCATATAAAAATCATTAGAAATATTTTATAAAAACCATACAGATCTGTTTCGAAATATTTTTTATTGCGTCCATCGTGTAACTATGTAAATTTGTGTACGGACCGGTTCACATCTCTAGTTTCCACCACGAAAAGTGAAAATGCGTGCATCAAGGTGTGTTTCATTAACACAACGATGGTAAACAATCATGTGACTCTCGCATACCGAATGAGCTTGCATTATGTATTCTGGGTTCCGTAAATATTTCTTAACTGCCATTATTTTATGCCAAAAGGTTCCTTTGCTTTGAGTCTCCAAAAAAAAGCAAAAAGAGCTTGCATTAATGCGCACAATTACCTTTGTAAGCATTCTTCTACATATCCCTGGGTAATGTTAGGCGTTTAATAAAATATGTAGGTATATTTATGTCTGCTTTCTACTTATGTATTATTTAAAAACTTCCTTGTTATATTTTGTAAAATCTTTGATTAGTTCTGAAGCCTATTGTTACAAAAAGCATAGGAACTTATTGACATTGATACACTAAGACCGGATTTTTTCAACTGTAGTTATCTTTTGCTAGGGTGTTAAGCTGGACGCGCTCAGAGAGCTTCGAGTACTCCAGGTGCTGCGAGCGCATCCATCTTAATAAGACCCTGACAAAAAGATAACGACAATAGAAAAAACGGGGCTTAGTCTGTGACATACAGTCACGAAAACAGACATACTGTCATTTGGATGTTACGTAATTTCCTAAAAACAATCTATGGCATGATAAATACACGCCTGCCGGATACTATTGCCTCCTCTATATTAGAAAGAACCAGGCTCTATATGGATTAAATATCATCTATACTATATATATTATCTATACTAATATTATAAAGCTGAAGAGTTTGTTTGTTTGTTTGAACGCACTAATCTCAGGAACTACTGAACCGATTTTGAAAATTCTTTCACTAATAGGAAGCTACATAACTCCTGAGTGCTATAGGCAACTTTTATCCCGGGAAAATATTTTTGTCCCGGAAAAACTTTTTCACGCTGGCGGAGCCGCGAACACTACTAGTCATTAATATGTGTGTAAGGTAATAAATACTACTTTTTAATCTATAGACTCATTTCGTGTATTAATTATGAAATTAATATTGCATTTAAAAATTCCGTGATCTAAAAACAGATTTTAATGAAATTAAGTTCATGAATGAAACAAAAATGCTTTATCCATTGAACCCCTTCACACGCAACCAGTTTTTCCTTTGCCTAAGCGATATGTAAATATTGCGCAAAGCTAATATTGCTTAATCTTTTACACCATTAGATCTTCCTATTATTTAGTTTACTGAACAATTTATTTTCACTTAACTCTTATTACACAAAAAAAATGTGTAAATTCTTATTAAACAATGAAGTTACGAATCATTTCTCATAATTCCCATAAAAATATTTCACTCAATTATGATTTTTAAAGAAGAATATTAATTATCCTTTGATGATACTCGAACATTACATCTTCTTTTTATTCCGGGATAGGACATTGACCTGAAGCCGCAAGCAAAAACTCATAACAATATAAACAACAAATCTTTTGCCTTGATGCTTAAATTACCATGAAGACAATTTTATTGTCTCACATACGTAGTATATTTAGTTTTGTACTCCGCTAACTATTCAAATGACTCGGCCTTGGCTCGTTTTAAAACACAGCTATATTAGTCTAGACACAATATTATAGAACTTTTGATTGACATCAGTTTCATACTAATATTGCTGTACGATAATATAGTCGCATAATTAATATGTCATTTTTATACTCACGTCAAGGGCATGGCATTGAGTATGATATTTAGAGCGTCCATGAAAGGTCACATACGTCCTATACTCGAATTTAATTTTGCTAATCGTTACCTACTAGCCATAAAAATATGCCGATACTACTCAGCTGTAATTAGTTGTATTAAAAACCCTAATATGTGCTATGTAGGACTCTACATTTTAAGGAATTTAATGTTATTATTGCATTATTATTTTTACTATGATGTCGAAGGAAGGCATCCTGGGTATTTTCGAAGATAAATAAAAAGTTTTGGGCCATATATCATCTACGATATTACAAGTGTATGATTAAATAAATAAATTACGAAATCATACTTACGTGGCCATTAAAACAATACAGTAAATTAGTAAATAGGATATGAATAAATAAATAATGTAAATTAGTAAATCATAGTAAACAATACAGTAAATAAGCGATGAAAAGTAGACTACCATTTGCGTTCGATATTCATAACGGTCTTAAAATAATGAAAATCGGACAATACCGTCTGGATTGTAAATAGTGAAAGGAAACTACAGTCAAGTTGATTAAGCATTCAGTACCAGCTTCCTAGCTATTATTATGAGTTCAATAATAAACCGTCCTTTCTCCGGCGCCTTTCCGGAGACACATCGAAGAGCCCAAGCCCCAACGTCATCCTTCTGACATGCTTTTGAGTTTTGACCTTATTGTAGTACGGAATCGGAGTCATAGTTTTATATAATTTTGCAAAGAAACATCTGGATTATAATCCTGTCGTTCTATTTTCTGATAAGTATTTGACATCGTTCGTCTATAATCGAAGTTTAATGAATATGCACTTTCAAGCAAACAGAAGTACGTAAAACCGAATGCCCGACTTGGAAATTGAATCCAAACTCTCATGCCTCTGACTTTACACACAAGACTATCAAAACCGTGTTGAAAATGCAATTGTCATAATGAGCTTGCAGATAGTTTTGTGTGGGTTCCGAGGTCTGACCAGTGTAATCCGTAACCACGAGCGGCGGAATAGCAAGGAGCCGTTCGCGTGAGCGCCGACATTGAATAATGACACACTGCGAGATGGCACGAAATTGAAGTATGTTTTATTTTAATGAACACTATTCGGGTCGACCGTTGTACGTGCCGTCTGCCGTGGATGATTACTAATGATGCAACCTTACTTGAAAATATTTTTGATTGATTTTAGAATGGAGGAAGCTATTAACCACATGAAATGCTAATTACACGCGGCGATGTCTAACCGAGCGGGATCGTACGAATTTACTTCGCTTATACAGAAAATAGCTAACTGTAATCGAGATTTGCCGTGCGATCCACGCGTCGTAAGTGTTTCACGGAGCTACGAGGAGAGACGCGATGTGGAGCACGAGACGTCACCTAACAACTTACTGACCGACTTGTGGAATTGCTTCATTTAATTTAAGTTTCGAGAACATCACAATCATCTCAGCTGAGCATCGTTGTGAAAGCATTTCAAAACAACATTACGCTCTATGTAGACTATACATTGCACGGCCAGAGAGACGAGAACGCCGAACGTGCTTGTGTGCGGGAAGTCATATATAGTTGTTAGTGAGTTGTAATCTGGCCATGGCAGTAACGTTAGCCATCGACATTCATACATACGTGATGCATTAGCAAACAGGTGTACGTGCGGCGGCAGACGGCAGGCGGCAGGCCAGGCCGTGGCGGGCGGCGGCGTCGCATCGCGCTCTCCGCTCGCGTGAGGCCTTGCGGTCAACCCAGATGAGCTAGTGCAGTCTCCCATTACGGCATCAACATCTCTGTACTGTTATCCGCATAGCGACTGCGGTCACACATGTAGGTCGAACACTTGAACGTGAAATTAAATTTATGGTTTAAGAGTTCCATAGTTAATTGCGACGCACCGACACCGTGTCGCGTTATAAATGATGGAACATTATCACAAATGTCTTAACAATAGCACTTGATAGTTGATACGGATACTGTTAAAGCTGTACGCATTACAGTAGGCATAGGTCACTTGTTGTATGCCGCCAACATGGAGGCAATCATGGGTGATCATGATTCTTGTATTACCTTTTTATTACTTATTAGCCCTGTGCCAGGACTTAAGAGATCAATTTAGTAAAATCTTGTTCGTACTCACCTACACTAAAAAAACTCTTATAAATAGTCAAGAAACTCTTGACTCCCGGCCCATTGTATGTCAGTCAATGTAAGGAATTGTATGAGTTTGACAGAGTTATTATCTGATTGCAAGAATATAGTTTAAGTTGTACAAGAGCTTATCAGACCTAGTGTCATAATGACCATAAGGTTACCTATTATCGTGACAAGACATCGACATGCTTAAATAACTTGTATTAAAAGGAAACAGACGTTTCTGTCATACTTACAAGTACTTAGTGCAATGTTTAACAGATTAGTTTCTTTTATTCCTACAGTCAGATTACGTAACAAATGTACCTACTTGTTTAGTATAAGATTTTATGCAAAAAATAATCCTTATTGGTTGTGTTAAATATCTTAACAAGGCAAGAATTGTTTGAGCTTCTTATGCATTGTTAACCTGTGTCAGATGGCATGAGTTAATATGGCAAACAAACAAATCACGTACGTTTAAAATGTAATGATTCTATGCAAATGTAGCAAATGGAAGCATTTCAATGAGCACCAACAATACGGCTCGAATGTCACGACAATAACTCGTCACAAGACAACAAAAGATGCGTTTATTCAGGTGTTAATACACGTTTTATAATGTATACTATAAACATTGTTGGCAGACGCTGAATTGGTCCAATAAAAATAGCATCGCCAGCTGTCCAAATTAAAATCAAAGCGAAAGTAACAAAATATTTCTCTAATCACTAAAGTGACGTATCGCGTGCCAAATAATTCAAAATACAATAACCGAGACTCTTAAAGGAGACTAGAAAGAAAGTAATAAATAACCGTCAGCTGTCCTTCGATTATACGACGTCACAGTAATTCCTATGGGGAACGAGAATCGCTCAACTATTAGAAGTAGGGGACGTGCCCCATCCATCATTTTTAATCCAGTTAACAATCGATCACAAAACCCTTACCATGAGCGTTGAATATCCGCACAATGCTTCGTAAAACGCTCCTTCTTTATAATAAGTTGCGGATAGTTGTACTTTTAGCCTTGTATACGATTATTTAGCTGTTGCAGTGAACGTTTTAATTTTTAAAGGATATATTATATTCCTTAGAAAAAGATGCATCCTCTATTTAGTAACGTGTTTAAATAGGTTTTTTTTCGTCATAAGTTTGTCAAAACCTGACTATGCAACGTCGTATAGTATTTTAATATGTAACCAGAAAAATAAGCTTACACCTTTATTTAAGGATTGGGCAAGGGTGCAACTTATCCATCCACACTTCACCGAGCTTATGTCATATCACCCTGTCGTACATAAATTCCAACACCAGGCAATTGAGGTGTGTTCGAATAAAAAATCATAAAAAATATTGCCCGAAAAAGGAATTGAACATGCAACATCACGGTTCATAGCCCAAGTAAGCCGCCACCAAACCAATGAGGCGATAAGTGTGCCAAATATGTATTTAGAGCATCGTATGATTTCATAGATTCTTTGTTGATTCATTCGTTAGTAGACGAAAATAGTTCAGACCAAGAGGGCTACTTTTCATGTCTACTTACGAGTAAATGATTTTACCATAACCAGCCCTGTATTATATGCTATCCACTGCTGAGCACGGTCCTCCTCTATAACTGATAGGGTTAAATAAATGAAATGAAATGAAATAATGAAATATGAAATTAAATGCAGGTTTCCTCACGATGTTTTTCTTCACCGTCAAAGCGAGCGATAATTCATAAAGAATGTATACACACATAATTTTTTTGAAAAATCAGAGGTGTGTGCCCTTGGGTTTTAAACCCGCGGACAATCGTCTCGACAGTACGTTCCACTCCCCACTAGGCTATCGCCGCGTAAATGATTTTGATTACTTCCAAACGTTTGATGGTGAAAATTTACAGGCACCTGTGGTTTTGATGGCAATTGGTATTTATAACTGGGGAACTGAACTGATCGAGTCAGACAATTGATTTCTATAACTTTTATGCTGATTTGAAGGCGGTATAATATTATAACACTAGTCTGTATTATTTTGTCCTACTGTTGAGCACGGACCTCCTCTACTACTGGGAAGATTTATGTCTTAGTTCACGGCACTGGCGTAGTGTGGTTTGGTAGACATCACATATCTTCAAAATTCTAAAGCATTTTTTTACGTGTGTTTCCTCACGATGTTTTTCTCAAATTGACGCTAGTTACTAATTAATTCAATCCGAACAGTATTTCTAAATCCCCTCCTGGTTCAGAAATGTACTCCTTATTCACAAATATACCTAAAACAATAACATTAGTTCTTCAATACAATGCTTCCATAATATTTAATTACACAAGCTCGCTACGGCACAAGTAAGATAGTCCATTGTCTTCAACCATGCTGTAATAATATTAATGGTAAGTAAGCGTTTTACTTTGAATATACATTGCGTTTTTGGTATAAATATACCACCCATTATGTAGATTAAAGTAATTAAATGTTAAGACATTTACAATAAAACAGATAGTACCTTGGTACAATAGTGATAAAGACAAAGCTTACGCCATTTAGGCCATATTTTACAAGATATATCATTATTATAGTTTAAAGATTCGAAGACTAAACAGAACAAAACTTTATTCGGTCCCAAACCCGCATAATCAAGTAAATGGGAACAAATGATGTCATGATGAGACCGTTAGACATCTGACGACTAGTCGAGATTAAATAGGAAGCCATGGATCATTTTCATCTTGATCCAATAGAAGTCCGTCGCGAATTGCTTAGATTTTTTACCGTCTCTGAAGCCGACAGCACGTCCGCTATTGTGAATGTGCTGGGTACCTCAGTGGTGCCACCATTATCGATCGATGCAATACTATCGGTTTGATTTAAGAAAGGGTTTCTTTGATTAAACGATTTTGTAGACTAGATGAGAGATCTTTAGGATGGAAAAGACCCTCTGGAAGAGTACAATGATATTGAATGCCATTGGTAAAAGCAGCAGTGTGCACGCGCTGTTGTCTTTCGGTTTCTAATACGAGCGCAGTGCTTCGCAATTCAACAGTCCGTATGTTGCTAATGTTTATAGTTCACCATGAGGCGAGCGACTTGCTCGTCTGGTCTGTCTCGTATAATTTTTTTTATAAAATAACTAAACTGAAAATTATAACCACATTCATCATCCTGCATGAGCCGTGAGGTTACAATTTCTCTGTTTGAGCCAGCTGATAAGTTATTTTTGTGCGGAAACGAGACTCAAACAATAAAAATTTGAACTTCAACTATCTTGAGAAACAAAAAACAGGAAAAGTACTTAAATAAATCGCTATATCAACATGCTCGTGACAAGGATTAAAGCTTTTACGTAATACAATGATGATAAAGAAACGATGTTTAAACAAAACATTAACAGCAATCGTTTGACGTTTCCCATTCCGTGCGTTGTCGTCGTGATACTCGAAAAATAACAATGAACATGTCAAGGTGATGTAAAGGTACGGGTACATTAACACATTACGAATTAAGATTCTTTACTTGTCTCGGGAATTACTTAATCGCTGATTAACCGTCGAGTAAAAAGTGGATTACCTCGTCAGTTATTGCCGGGCTACGTGTAACTGCCACTGTAATTACCTCTTATTGCTTTAGTCACCAGTAACTATGTGGATATTTAGTGACAGCGATAACAAAATGTTGAAGTTGAAATCAATTCATAAAATAGGTTATTAGAGGTGACGTATCTCATATTTCAAATTAACTCTTAAGGAATTTATACATTACTAGCTTTTGCCCACGGCTTCGCCCGCGTTAATAAATTTTTCCGGGCTAAAAGTACATAAAAACCTTCCCGTTGAATCACTCTATGACTATGACGTTGATACAACTCTTAACAAATAATGCATTAATTTCGACCAAATTTGATTACCATGACAACGGTTCTAGTGAGTTAATCTTAAAAGATAGACAGGTACTGTCGCGGAAATTTTTTTAGATCATTTCAAGAGGAGTAGTTCTTACATACATATATTTTTGGTATCTTGAACCGTTTTCGCAGCGCACGCAATGGAAGCCCTCAAGGATGAATAATTTTCCCCGTTTTTTTCACATTTTCGATTATTTCTTCGCTCCTATTGAAATCCTCCTAGCCAGTTTCGGCCACGGCGGTCAATCTCAACGGAGATCAGCCAGGTACGCAGGAGATATTATAGTGCACAAGTGTGTGCGCAATACACAGGTGCACTCGCTATTCCTTCACTCTCATAGTCCGGTGAGACGGCAATCCGACATGACCGGAGAGAGATCAGGCGCAGGACCAACGGCTTTACGTGCTTTCCGAGGCACGAGGGTATCACACCGCCAACTTCCTGACTCCGAGCTGCGACTGAGTAAATTTTAAGATGGAAAAACCCAGTCACAATTTTTTTGGCTCGACCCGGGATTCGAACCCAGGACCTCAGCGCGCAAATCGTACTCGTAATGCGTACGCAATACCACTACGCCACCGAGGCAGTGCATCCTAATAGGTGCATCGTGATGTTATATAGCCTAAAGCCTTCCTCGATAAATGGTCTATTCAACACAAAAATAATTTTTCAATTCGAACCAGTAGTTCCTGAGATTAGCGCGTTCAAACAAACAAACCAACAAACAAACAAACTCTTCAGCTTTATAATATTAGTATAGATGTGCCGTCGCGTTGGTGCTTATTGACTCGTCAAGCCCCGCTACGGACGCTGGCGTCCAAGTATATAGGGTTTCCCCAGACATCTACATAATTTATAAGCGGGGTTTGACGGGTTAAAATAAATTCAAAATACATTTCAGGCTTAGATTTCCAACATTTATTTTTTAATATTAACCAGTGAAAAGGGAAAGAAACAGTGAGATAATATGAGATTATTCTGATATATTTTATATTATCTTTCTACACAGCTAAGAAGCTATGTGGATACATACCTATCAGAATATACGCGTTATTTCATCTAAGATTTCGTGATCGCAACCTCTACATTGTGTAAAAGACAAGTCTACACCTACGTAAAGCTTAAAAGTCATGAGTTTGTAGAAAGTAAAACTCAATGTCGCCGCTGCGTCTTGGTATGACTTATCTAATAACAGATAACATCTTCTGTACATACTTACTGTCATACCGTTTAACAGTTTGCGAACACGTCATCCGAGTATATTTTGAGATAAAACACAAATGTGGGATTAATTCGGTGTGCATACACTGATATGATGTGCTTAATTAAGCTAGCAAAGTCCATACAAGATCTTCCTTCGTCGAATTTTATGTATACAATTTTGGAATGAGGTAATGAAATATATAGATCCGGCTCTTAGACTATTTAACCAATGGACACGATGTGACAATAATGTGCAAACATTTTTTTCTGCCAATCCTGACGGACGGATAGCACACATTTAACCAAAAAAAAAATCACACGTGCAGGGCTGACTATAAGGCCGCTTTTTACACAATAACACAACAAAAATCACAATTTCTGTGGAGCACCGCTTAATGTCATTATTGTAGAATGTAATGACAGCGATCGCAAGTCACATTATATGTTTTAATAAAAGCTTATGAACAACTGCGCATGTATGACCAACGAAGGTTTCGCCTGGTCATCCGATCTCCTTTGCATTGCTAGATAATCAAAGATCCGGCTAGATTCATTCACAATATAAAGACAAATGTTAATTTTTATCTGGGCATCAAAAGTGTTCAACGTTCATGTAATGAACGCAGAATACATTTAGAAAATCGTTATAGTACTGTGCATCTAAAATCCTTTTAAAACTCAGTTATTACAAAAGTGTTAAGATATAAAAACAGATGCATAAATGTTTCGACAAGCCGCATTAAACCGCGCCACTTCGTTTACAAAGCTTCAAAGTAAAATGAAGATATGAATAACTTTTTTAGTCTGTGTACAAAAAGGTTACGTGATAAAACACATTCCTTTTGCCATAAAATATCCCTTAAAATAGAATCGAATGGTCGTAAAGCTATCCCACGCTTATTATCACGCTATCTACAAGAAAACTTGTTAGAAAGAAATTTCTTTATAAGTATTGGATTATCATCGACCATATACAGCGTATTGTTGTAAAATAGCTCTATTACGGTTGGACAGGTTACGTCGCATGCTTAACAACGCACATGTATTTTCTCACGTCGTGTTCTATCAAACAAAATCTTTATTAAATCAATAATGATTTAGTCAAAACCGTAACTTTGAAGCTGTTTTACTTTTTGTTGATGCAAATGTTCCTAACATTACACGTCATTTTTTAAATATTTGGTCCTTTAAACAGATTTTGAAGCAGTAATTAGGCAGGCCGGCAAAAGCGAGAAATATGTCTTCTCTCTAATTACTTTTACTTAACTGCACTTAAGAACTCTTTATTGAACTCTTCATACATTATGTCTACTTGAGATGTAACTCAAACTTGAGATTCATTTATTAATACCGTCCTAAAACTTCGACTATTTCAGTCAACTTTTCATCGTGATTTTTTAAAGAATAAACTGATATTTATTTAAAAAAATCACGATGTAAAGTTGACTGAAATAGTCGAAATTTTAGATACGGCCTCTAAACGGTACGTGTAGTATACTTAGTTACTTCTTCTTCTTGCGTCGTGTTCCTCACTACTGAGGGTCGAGACCCCCCTTCTGCATCACTTTCTCTCGGACGAGCTTTCTCCATTGATATCTGTCACATGCGGTGCGGAGGGCGGTGTAAATTGTAGAGTCAAGAGTGGAGCAAATCTGGTCAGACCAACGTGTTGGCCTGCGTCCACGAGGTCTTCTCCCCTCTACTTTGCCGGTCACGATGAGTTTCACCAGGTTGTCACCGTCTTTTCTTGCAATGTGACCGAAATATTCTAAGATTTTGCGTAGACACTCAGATGACAGGCGCGAGGAGATTTTGAGTTCTCGCAGTATGGAGATGTTTGTACGAAATGCTGTCCAAGGAATACAGAGCATCTTTCTCCAGCACCACATCTCAAAAGCGTCAATGCGTTTGCGGTCTGCTGCTTTCAATGTCCAAGTCTCAGCTCCATACGAAAAGATCGAAAAGACTAAGGTCCGTACCAGTTTGGTCTTGGTTTTGACGGAGATGTTGCGATCTCTCCAGATTCTTTCAAGCTGAGACATGGCGTTTTTAGCCATTCCAATTCGCCTGCGCACTTCTTTCTCACACGAACCATTGTTGCTGATATTGGAACCCAGGTAGACAAAGTTGTCCACTGCTTCTAGGTCCAGTGCACCAGTGAGTTCCAACTTCCCAGATCTATCTACCACCAGGATCTTGGTTTTGGACCTGTTTACGGAAAGTCCCATCTCCGCGCTGAACCGCTCCATTCGGTCCAGAAATGCAGCCATTTCTGACTCATTAGCCGCAAGAAGAGTAGTGTCATCGGCGTAGCGCAGGTTAGTGATTTTCACGCCACCAACTGTGATGCCTCCCTGCCAGTTTTCACAGGTACGTCTCATTATGCACTCTCCATAGGCGTTGAACAGGATGGGCGATAAAATGCATCCCTGTCGTACTCCCTGGTGAAATGTAAAGGGTTTTGAGGTTGTTTTATCGACTCTTACGACTCCGCGGCTTGAGCCATATAGTGTGCAAAGTAAGGCGATGAGATGATTGGGTACTCCAAGTTCTTGTAGGACTTTCCATAAGCAACCCCAGTTGACACAGTCAAAAGCTTTACTGTAGTCGACGAAACACATTATCACTGGCGTGTCAAACTCGTATGCCTTCTCAACGAGCTGCCTGATATTGAGAATCTGTTCTCGAGTGCCCTTGCCCTTCACAAACACAAAACTTAGTTACTATGTTGTTTCTATATCACTGTCTCCAGTATATAATAAGTTTACCTATTATACATACATACATATACACTCACGCCTGTTATCCCCGAAGGGGTAGGCAGAGGCGCAACTAGTGCACCCACTTTTCGCCATTATTCCGTCCCATGATGTGATAGGGGGCGAGCCTATCGCCATATCGGGCACATTATAATACCTATTATAATACTTTACCTTACCTTTACCTATTATAATACTTAAAATTATAACATGTCTCATTTAGTAGGATTTTTTACTTATACATAAATAATAACCTGTCATTATCATTATTCCATTTTTCGATGAACATAATCAGTTTGTTTTCCGCCTTGTAAAAGTTAGTTTTGAAGGTCGTGTCAAATCAGATAAACTAACGCTTGTTAGTTATTATGTGGTAATCCATTTCTGATGCCTTTTTAAAAGTGGCAACGAGGTACATTTTTGCCCATAGTCGAACGTGGGCGACGACAAACAATGCGTGAAATAAATGCGGGTGTACGCCGTCTGGCTGTCAACTGATGAAAAATTGCTCACTTAATAACTTTGATTTAAATAGTTACCGCAAAATTTTACAATACATTTCTATCTACGCAATCTGTAACTATGTCGGGCTTGTGCAGTTTGTTTGCATTTAATTTCGTAATATTGCTTTTTGAGAAATTATAAATCTTCACATATTCTTCATAAGTTAGTAAAAACATACATTTACAGTATACAATAACAAAATATAAAACTTAATGTGATTTATTCGCTTGTAGTTTCAATCTCAACAAACTATTTGCACTAGAAACGAGTCGCTTCCGGCCAACGAAGAAACGTGCCGAAATAATTAAATTATTTGATTTTGTAATTAAACACACCCTCAAACGAGAGATCTAATTAATCTTGCTTCGATCTAAATTCAAAACCACCCGACTTTCGAACCCGAGTACGCTAAATATTAATAGATTGCCATAGATAACACATCCACCCTCGCTGACAGTGCTGCGTTCGTATTAGCATGTTGCTAAATGAAACTCAAAGAACATTATAATACTACGGAAAATGAAACTCACATTAAAAACATAAACTATTTCATTGCTAGATACTCGAAGATTAAAAATGTAATAATCATAAACAACAGTAGAAACTGTTTTATCACAGAAAAAGTAAAAGTATATCTTTATCTTTCCTTATCACAGTATGTATCACTGACATATTTTTGTAGGTAAATCACATTATGGAATATTTTATGATGTCTTCTCATTGCTTTCCTACTAATTCGCTTCCATTTGCCATGACGCTATTCTGTTCATCTAAAGCTTACCTATATTGACTCTCAAATCTACTCTTTATATTAAGCCTGGCTTTGGGTTCTCCTCGAGATAGAACCCTGGTACGCACAAGTACAGGCATTTATGATCAACATACTAAGGTTTTATTAAACCGAGAACAATCCACCATAAACCGCATTCTTGAAGGTTATTCTACCGTCGCATAATCCAAGGCTATAGCAAATATACTAGGAATCTCAACGTCGCCCATCTATCGCATCTTCATATCGGCGGAGAGGATCTCCTTAACATATAAAGTGGTAGAGCATTGTACATTACGGGTAGACTAGACCATACTCCTGGCTCAAAACTAACATAAACTGACCTGTGAGTGAGATTTTCAAAGGACTAAATACTTCCTTTCCTTCCCAAAACAATATTACTTTGTTCTAAGATCAGTAACGGTTGTTGTATGAGGAGTATTTTGTGTTCTGACTCATAATAATACAAGCCAATAAGCCTTTTGACAAGATTAATACAGTCTAACAATGACTGGTCAAAATGGCTGATCGATCACTTTGCTGAGGTAAAGTGAATGAATAATATCCATTACTACATGTAAGCATTGAGGTAATAAGGTCTAGGTCGCAATTTAAGGCCATCTAAAAGACTAAAACCAGTAAAAACGTAAAGTTAAACGAGTGTGAACAACACGCAGACGAGTGTAGCAGACTGTCGCGTCGCAAGTCGCACCCTCTCGATTATACTCCCTACTCCGGCAAGCATTTAATAAAACAGGGTTCACCAGCAAATATGGCGCATACCTACATCACATGATTGATACGTGCTGAGCAATTTTAATTCAGTTAAGCATATTGATCTACAAGTTTTTCATTTGTCGTTAAGTTTTATACCTTATTCATCTCGCTTGAGTGTCGACAGACAATTCAATTTCCATAAGGATTTGCATGTTTACGGTCACTGAAAATGTATTTAATGACACGAAAAATATTACAGTATTAAGTTTCATATTTTTAACACCTCGCGCGGTATCGTCGAATCTAAGATTCTGCAACGATTGCGCCTCGTCGTGCACATTCTTGTACTGCAATACCACGGTTATTTAGGACGTCCCAAACGGAATCCACTTATCTTCCATTCAAACGCAACTTAGACAAAATAGCACCGTTGACATTTGATGTAATTTAATTGTGTAACACAATATTTCTTGTTGCGTCACCGATGCGTTTCTTACGTAGTGACGCACAATATAGAACGTGGCCCGATGATATTTCCCTAAATACCACGGCGATGGAAAAGCGGAACACTCGACGTTTGTGTTAGTAATAGCTGTGAATTTCGTGACCTGGAAACTGGTGGAAGGCACCTCCATCGCTTTTTATGGCAACACCATTAATAACGTCTGTTATTGTCAAATTTAATGATGCTAGTTAAAAAACACGCTGAGGCATTCACGATCGTTGTCGCATCTGCATTTGAGAAAACAAAACGGTTGGTTGGTGTGTCGACCGTGTTAGCATGTTGCCAACCTGTAGTAAAGAGCGAGCAGAGGCGTAAACGTGCTTCGTCACGCAATCACTTCCTATGGACTCCACTGTATATTGATTAAACATAATTACCACGCTTCTAAGTGCTAAAATTGAACGAATTTCGGTAGGAGGAAAGTTAAACAGTTTACTCTACGAATAATAAACATTGTTATGCAGTAATAGCGTGGTTCTTTTTAATAATAGCTACTTTTTGCCGTTACCATGTTGTCGAGTTGAGGGCACATTATATAGACAATAGTATGGTTATATATTAATAACGATATCTATAGACCAAAGCAGAATATATACATATGATATAAACCTATTTATTTGGAATCATAACTTGATGGTTTATGCTCTTTAGCTTAGGTATTATATAGGTTGGATAGTATTTAAGATACTCAACTACAAAAAAATAATAATTTATTCAGCATTCTTTGGTCCTGTTTGTATGGACATTCATTATACTGCAATAAAACAGACGGCATCTATTTAAATACCAATTTGGGTATCGACCTCAGCGTACGGTACTAAATCGCCTGGACGCATTTCAATTACCAGTGATTTTATTGATTATTCTTCTTCAGATGGATGGCGCCCGTGAGCTTGGCGATCCACGCACCGGGAGCCGACATGACTCCGACCGTGGACAGCATCAGGTACCTTCGCGACTGCACCGGGAACGAACTCATTCGACAATATGTCACTTTCCATCTCTTCTTCCCTAACAAGCATATACCTAGCAAGGTGAGGACTGATAAATATTTAGTATCGTTCATAGTTTCTACCTCAGCTTAATGTTTTAGATCTTTCAAATGATCTTTTTTCTAAAATAAAAGGTATATATGATTCACTGATGAAACATTGCAGCCATTTTTAATAGGAGAATATAAATGGTCTTTCTTGATCATTTATACAATTATACATGATAGAATGTCATAACCCTGTTTCTTTAGAAATGTTAACAACCTAACATGTGAATATTTTTACTTCCAATAGGTAGCGATTAGCGAATAATATCAAACACGACTAGGTAACATTGATAAGCGTTCGTTTGATTTGTACGCTAGAATTAATTAGATAGAGTTAATTAGTAATTACTATTATTATAACGGCAAAACGAGGCCAGCAAATAATAAATCACGTACGCATAGAGAATAACATTTTTAATTACATGCTGAAATATTCGCAAGTTGATAAGTTGCCAAATTATACTTCATTATTGTTGTTGGCGTTTCAGATACAAGACCCTGAGAAGTTCCTCCTGACTCCGTATAACTGCACGTTAAAACCGCCATACGTCGTGAATTCTTCAACGACTTATATGAAAGAGAAGAGCCTGTTATATCCAGTGAATGTTGCGCGAAACATCGCCAGAGATGCTGCTGTGACACACTTCATATTGCCCTCTGACATAGAGCTGTATCCTAGTCCGAATTTAATTCCTAGATTTTTGAATATGATAGCGAGAAATGCAAAACCTTTGAACACGTCCACAAAGCCACGGGTGTTCCCTATAAGTATTTTTGAAGTCGACGCCAAAGTTCAAGTGAGTAGAGTATTCTTGTCTACCTAATATAACTTTAATAATTATTTAAGCCAGCCTATCTGCATGTTGTGATATTTACATGCTATTTGTATGAAATAAAACATTGTGTAGGAAATTTAAATATATGGTTATTTGTGATTACAGGTGCCATCAACAAAGACGGAACTCCAACATATGTTGGCTAATAAGACTGCAATACCATTCCATAAATTCGTGTGTCCTAACTGTCACAACATACCCCAAGGTCTGCAGTGGATGACCGCGCCGGAAACAAGCCGTACGTAACATTTGTACTCTATTATACTCGTAGAATATAATGGCGGTTTATACACCTCCAAATTATAATTCACTACATTTTGAAAGTGCTCCCGTCCAGTCTTTTAATATTCACCTTGGCAATGCCACAACCGGTATTTGAGAGTAAGCTTGGTAATTTATGTTGCTGTTTTTTAAAAGTAATGCTTGTTACGCAAGTGGATCTCTGCTGCCGTGATGCAGTGGCAATTAATCTTAGTGCTGTTAGTGTCGTGAGCTATTTATGCCGTCTGTAGCATGGCGTGGCCGTCGTATGGGGCATTCTAATTGCGTATTATGGTTCAATGACCGCGCCTTATGCCTTAGCCGCCGTTCCCAGACGACCGACTTCGGCTTCTTACGTCAATTTGCAAAATCGCAAACTATATGTTCCAGCAGTTCGTTGACTTAAGACAATTTCGCTTAGGCACCAATTTGTTCCTTAGTCTTTGTAGACGTAATTGAAGTTATGTTTTATGAAGTGTTAATTTTTCCGTTTGTGTATTGCAGAGATGGATGTGTTCCACGTGGGGAAGCGGCATGGTAAATACGTGCACTGGGAGCCAATCTTCATCGGTACTCATCAGGACCCGTATTACGACGAGCGACTCAGTTGGGAGGGGAAGAAAGATAAAATGACGCAGGTATATTACATAACATTATCGCTGGAAAGTTCCTAAAATTGAAATACACACTTTTAAAAAAAGGCTCAATAATTCTTCTATAGAAGATAATGAATCCAAGTTGCGGTTGTGATAGTGCAATATAATAAAGCATTTTGTGATATTCTAAAGTTATCAACAGTTTTGGACTTTATCTATCGCTTGTTTTATCTAATTTTTACCCAACCGTCACCAAATTATAATGTGTACATGTTTTGTGGCCCGAATTATTTTTGTTTTGGGTCTGGACCTCCTCCCATCCCTTATATACGACCATGTATTGTGATAATACTACAACTCATATTTGTATGCCAATATTTCCCACCGCTTATATACGCCCATATGATAATGACATTACTATAACTTTGTATGCGAATGTTTCAGGGCTACGTTCTTTGCGTGAAAGACTACGACTTCATGATCTTGAACAACGCATTTCTCACGCATAAGCCCGGCATAAAACACTACGTGAAGAACCCGAAAAGGGAGACTATAGCAGGCCGCCAAACAAACTTCGTTAAAAACGTCATCATGCCAGAATTGAAGAAACTATTCGGCACAAGAAGTGGATGTGCGCTGTGACGAATTAGAACAATTAACTATAGAATCTTACAACAGTGATAATTGATAACAGATCTAACCAACCATCAACAGGGTGCAATTTTCCGCCTGACTTTTATAAAACGTTTACAGATGGAATTGCGACTCGGCTTAAAAACATATCATTATTGTAACAATTCAGTCATCACTCTTAATTTTGTAAGTGTGGACGGATACTGAATAGCACGCAAGAATCGGTACTATTTGTACAGTTTTCGAATCCACGTCGCTCTCGTCCGTATTGTCTAAGTTAAATTGAACTGTACATTTTGTATTTTCGGATATAACACATGATACATGTAACGTATTCTATTTTGGCGCCCAAAATTATTACATTATAATGAATCCTGCTTGCATATTGCCTTTGTGTGTGAGAGGCTCGAAATAGTAACATAAACACACTTTTAGTTATCTCGTATTTGTTTTAAATGTAAATATTTCATCTCTGAACATCAACGCGAGGTGTTTACATTGCTTTGTTTGATGTAAGAAGGCACTTGACTGTATTTAAGTACTTTTTTACATCGCAAACATTAAACGCTTAGATATTATGGACCTATATATATTTTACGGTAGGTAGATATAGTTTTATCAGCTTCATACATATTTGTGTAATGTATTTTGTATTGTCTCACGGTGTTTAGATGTTAATTTATGTTTGTAAACAGTCTGCTAGATGATTTTAATAAATAAACTTCTTAATTAGTTTACAATTTATTGATTTAAGTCATTTAAAATTACTGTAAAAGTCATATATTTGTTGTATTGAATATTTACGTCGAACTTGCCTCCTTTTATCGAATATGATGTTCCATCTCTTATAATTTATTTAAAATTATTTTAGATTCTATTATTATTTGTACATAATTATCCAGTACGTATTTTACTATAATTTTGATACTATATTATAAGTATTATTTGCTTGCATTGTCAACTATTCCAGTATTAATTTCTCCATGTATTTTAATGAAACTATAGTCATACCAGTCATTTCATTCATCCAGAAGGTTCCTAGAGGTACAGACACCCAGTGCACATCGTAAAATTTCATTTTATCCATAAAAATCGCACAGAAAATAACCATGTGTAACGTGGTTGAATTATCTTTTTATAAACATTTATGAGTAGCATTTAGAATACCTATGAATTCGCTTGTATCAATTATCTAGAACCGTATTAATATTGATCTATATTGAGTCAATATTCACAGAGTCTATGCAGCATTTAATGATTACTCTTTAGAATTAGACTTATTTATATAATAAATAATGCTTGATTCATATAAAGGTTCGAGGAAATTGAGTCAAAAAGCCTATATAGGTTAAATGTAAAATGTGTTGGGCCTTATTGTGGTTTTAGTAACGCTATGTACATGTAAAATAAGTGTTTAAACTCACCACGTCCAATATTTAGCTTTGAAACATCTTTTAGTTTTGTAGTGTATCCTCTACTTCTTTTACTTTAAGTTGTTAATATGATTTGTAAATTTCTAATTAATTGCATGTAGTCTTCATTCTTTTTTAATTAAAATTTAGGATTCACTTCTTAGAAATTATAAGATGTCTTAACATTCTTTAGTACAGCTACGTAGCGAGCTATTTATGTATGAAATAATAATACAAGTCTCCTTATTAGAAAATATTATTATCTGATAATCACTAAAGTCAAACTTGGTAGTAAAGATGTGCGAAATAAAAAATCTTTATCAACCATGTTTTTCTACATCAAAAATACAATAGATAACATAATCGTCATTCTTCCATTAATATTAACATCAGTGAACGCTACTCGAAGCGTTCTAAATACTTCAAGTTATAGTTACTTCCTTAATCGTAATAATGTAAGTTTCCTTTAGGCTATTTAACATTAGTATTAAGCACATAGTATTTCCGCATCGGGTCTGGGTTACGGTAATGCATGTGGTGAGTTTTCACTTGGGCTTCAAGTGCCTGTTAGTTATAAGTGCAATATAAAAGTCTTTAAATGTGATCATTTACGAAAATGTATTTATCGATATGTAATTATTCCAAGAATTTTACCTTTTATAAACAATTTCGTACGAATCTACAGAACGTGTAATCGGTGTAAAGTTGAAATAAAAGGAATATCACTCATTGTCTACATTTATTTCATAGTATTATGACATACATACATATATACATATATACATATATACATATATACTCACGCCTGTTATCCCCGAAGGGGTAGGCAGAGGCGCAACTAGTGCACCCACTTTTCGCCATTATTCCGTCCCATGATGTGATAGGGGGCGAGCCTATCGCCATATCGGGCACAAATTCCAGACTCCGAGCTGATACTGAATAGAAAAACTCAATATCACTTTGCCCGACCCGGGGATCGAACCCGAGACCTCAGGTTTGCAGTCGTACTGTAATACAACTACGCCACCGAGGCAGTAGTATTATGAATCTTTTAGTATTTTTATGTCAGATAATTAAGTGTGAAGACTAATAGTTATGTATCAACGTAAGGTACGCACTACGCAATAGTTCTTCCTAGTCTATATTTTGCAAACTTAAGGGGCAGCATTAATAGATGCAACTCAATTTCGCTCTAAAGTGCGACAATAGCTGAGACGCTCTCATATTAAGGTCCGCATCTTAAGATAGCCGCTATTTTAATAAACCGTATTATCAGCTCAAATGACATTTTAAGTTACAATATATTGTGACGGATTTTGGCAGCAATGTTTTGTTTGTGTAACAGAGCTTACTCAGCTGAAAACAGGCTCTTTAACAACAGCTTAAACTTGGTTGACTGAAGTAGATATACATTAACAGCCTTACTTATAAAAATTTCGCAAAGCTATGCTTAGGAATTACCTTTTAACTAGTCTGCTCTTGAACGTTTAAACAGTTTTTCTTACTCTAAAACTTGGGTTAGATGCAAGTTAGATGCTTCGTGAAAACGCACACAGATAATCAAATTTGCACTGTCGACACAGATTATAACCATGCAAAAACTAATCGAACGAATAATCATATCAAAACGATGATTTTTACACCTACGGTAACAGGTCTCACGAGAATCAATAATGCGGCACATAGATTTTTTTGCTAAAAAGGTACCGAGGCCGAATCTGATCATCCGTCGAATCCTGCAGCGGATTATAACGAAGTGCATAAATCTATTGTCTTCTCGTTCAAGCCCTAAAATGCCTTAATTCAACGTCATCATTTTGGAAATCGCGAAGTAGATTATCGTAATCCATTTTTTTATAAAAGTCGCAGTACCTAGTACTCCGCCTTTACACCAGTATTTAGCCCAAAGAGCATTATAATACTACGGAATATTTAACCTCAAAACACTAATCGATCAGGTGAAGTCAAAACCCGCCATCTTGCTTTTCTAGGCCACGGCGATGTTTAATTTTGTAATTTTTTTTAGCAAAATAAAAAAATACTGAATTGTACTTTTTTTTGTCTATTATTGTATTTTATACCTTGAACTGATTTTAAAAAGAGCAACATTAAACACACACACTTGCTTTCCAAACAGGTACTTAGTACCTACCTAGTGTTAATATTGACGGAATCTAAATAGTGTATAACACTTTATGGGTTCGAATAAATTTGTTTCATTTTATACACACACACACTCACGTCTGTTATCCCCGAAGGCCTAGGCAGAAGCACAACTAGTGCACCCTCTTTTCGCCGTTATTCCGTCCCATGATGTGATAGGGGGCGAGCCTATCGCCATCTCTCTCTGGTCGCTCCCTCATGTCTGAGGATCGTGGTCGGCATCAGGGTTGCATCTGGAGCGGATGATCTGCCTCCATCGGTTTCTGTCCAGCGCGTCTCTTACGGCTGTATATCCTAGGCCTATCGCCATATCGGGCACAAAATCCAGACTCCGAGCTGATACTGAATAGAAATTTTTATTTCATTAATTTATAAGTAAGACTGTAAATGTCTGCTTGAGATTTTATTCAAACGTGACGTTGGTTTATGCCGCCATAAAAGTTTTTAACAGAATAAACATCTATATTCTGCACCATATTAGATACTTGATCATAAAAATACTGAGTCCAGAAAACCGACTTACAAAAAATTATAAATTGAAGCCACGATAGTGTAATTACTGTGACCCATTTAATGTCCAATGTCCATAGGATATGGAATATCCCAATTGTACAAAATGAGGAACGTTATGAATTAAAATATATTTTTTACAACACCACAAAGGCAATACAAGACAGAAAAACCATAAAGTTATACTCACACGCCACTCAAGATACCCACTGATACGCGATAGTTAGTGCATATTCAACAAATATTAAATGTAAACTACTTTGACGCTTGTGACCTATACACCGATTATACCTTGATCCAGGCGCCGGTGGATAATGACTGTCAGGTGGGCGGCTACTGTCTTTGAATCGAGCATACTCATCATATGTTTCGATGCGGCTTCTTCTTTGTGGCTCTTCTTCGACTGATTCCGTCTGAGTTTCTTTCTCCTCTGTTCTTGGTGGCTCAGATTCTGGTCTTGGTGGCTCACATTCTGTTCTTGTCGGCTCAGGTTCTGTTCTTGTTGGTTCATATTCTTTTGGTTCATCTAACATTGGATCTGGTGATGCACTATCGTCAGTCCGCCCATTACTATTGTCGTCGTGTTTTGAATAACAAACTGCATTTAAAAAAGCTGTCTGTTCGCAAGATCCATCCAAATCAGTTCGACAGGTATTTCTAAACGAAATGATATTTACAGTTGGCTTTAGTAATAACATTTCTCTTAAAAATATTGTAGTGTAACGAAAAAAAGCAGTATTCTGGTAGAAGATAATTAAAATAAACACCAGTGAAATGGGTAAAGATTTTTTTGCCGTCATTGCTTTGACTTTCCGTGGTATTAAAATACTCTTTGATTCTTTGACTTTGACAGTGACACCCAAAGAGAATAATGAAAATGAAACCTTCCAGTAGTATTATAATAAAATTATGAAGCGTAGAAGTAAGAAGCATCAACTATCTCAGTGTATTAAACAAAGAACATTATAATACTACGGAAAGTATTAAAAAGTGTCCGTTGAAAGGGAGCAAATTAAGGTGGCGCTATAGTTTTAAATAGAGCGCCACAAATTATTAGAGAGCCAATAATTAAATGCTATTAGAGCAAAAGAGCCAATAATTAGATTATTAGAGCAAATAATTAAATGCCAAGGGAAAATGACTCCCAATTACAATATCAATTCTGTTTTCTGCAATTTATTCGTTAAAAGAAAGGCATAATCCCTGACCTCGTAGGTCACAATGAAAATAGATTGACCTTTTTAAACAAGAATTATTAAAATTTTCATGTCAAACTTGTTCGGCTACATTTTTCTCGAATGTTAATTAGAAGAGTATTATTAAAATTTAAATAACCCCCGACGCAAAAAATCTCTAAACGTAAAATAATAATAGTGTCTTTGTCTTTTAAGTACCTAGTAATATTTTGACCCAAGCGTCGTCACGTCGGGGGACCGCTAAAGAAGTATTTTCATCACCCTGGTCCGGAGTTCGGTCCCCCGACGTGAGGACGCTTGGGTCAAAATATTTACACGACTATTGAGCTATTAAAAGCACTTATATCAATTTAATCGTCGATGCACCAGGTGCCGTGTATGCTGCGCTTTGCAAAAGCACATGACATCAAACATATAACTGTATGAATTATAGAAATGCATCCGATAACTCCTTACAATTGACAAACCCTGCATACGCCTACTAAAAAACTGAGAACAGAGAAGATAGAATCATGATCGAATTCATTAACTGCATTACCTATCCAAGGTCTGTGGTTATTAAAACAAAATTATCGGCCGAAAATAATTGATCTCAACAGAAATTAACCTCTCAAGTCTCTTTGGATGTAAAGTAAAAAATATTACTTATCTAGGATATAGATTTTATTATGATTTAAACCTGGCAAAAACCTTCGCCCATGTTTATTTTTGACTAGATTTTGAAACTTATGGAGATTTTGTGCGTGAAGAACTTTACTATGTAGGTTACTAATATGTTGTCACTTTCAAACATCCAAAATGTTTTTTCTTCTTCACAACTCACCGGTAAAGTTGACTGTATCTAGCATCCGCATGGTATCAACTTAGGACTCTGCGACAGCTCTGTTCAAGATAACTTTAAAGTTGACCAAGTTGTCTGCAGAAACAGTTAAACCACCAGCAAATAAACTTTGCAGCTGTTACGTGACTGCAGTCCGTCCCTTAAAACCACATAGCATCACGCCTTCCCTTTCCAGGGGTAGGCAGAGAGTGTATAACACCCACATTTAACATTAGGTCTAATGTAATAGGAGTCGGTCCTATTGCCATTTCACAGGCACATTTCCAGACTCCTTTCACTTTGCCCGAACCAGGATTCGATCCAGAGACCTCAGCGCGATACTCGTACCATGCAAGCAAGAAACTATGCCACCAAAGCAGTTTTAAAACAACATAAATTCAGCATTACATGAATCCGTTCTAAAAATATAGTTTACGCAAATATGGCCATAAAAACGTAACAGCCTACCCATCGAGCATTTTGTAATTGCTAAATGCGTAAAGAGTGATGGTTACAAATAGCAGCCTCGAGGTCATCATCATTTTGCATATCGACAGTCACAAACCGAATTCTTCACAAATTTAGCCAGCAATTCAATTTAATTCAAATTTACTGATGGTAGGTCTCTCATACGTGAGAGTCCGTCTGGGTGGGTACCACCGCAATGTCTATTTCTGCCGCCAAGCAGCAGTGTGCATGCACTGTTGTTTTTCGGTTTGAAGGACATTGTAGCCAGTGTAGGTACCTACTGGACATAATGGAGCTAAACATCTTACGTCTCAGGATGATGAGCACAGTAGAATGCCACACAGTACTCTGTAACTCAAGGTGCTGTATAGTGCTGCTACTGTTTATGGGTGGTCGTATCGCTTACCATCAGGCGAACCGCATGCTCGTCTCGTCATTCAGTGCAATAAAAAAAGCAATATTATTAGCAAATTCTTGTTGATAACTTAGTATCTTTTTAATTAAGGTTGTTCATTTAACTTGACAACATTTATAGGTAAGGCACGGCGAGGCGCGGCGCGGCGGTTCGTCAGTTTTTTAGTGTATCTCAAAACATCTTATATCATTAGAATGCAATTACAAATGATTTATTTAGACATTAGTTCCAAACACCAGAAAAAAGGCAATAAAATGTGCTATCTTAATTGCATAATAATTGTTTTTTCTATAGGCGCGTCGTAAGGTATGCCATCTGGTGGAGCAATATGAATCTTTCAGCCTGTGGATACTTGGCTAAAGCTATATAAAACATACATAATATATGTATGAGTCCCAAAAGCATTTAGAAACGTCTCATTACATATTTTATAAAAATAAAAAAGTTTTAAATATAATATCCAATACAAACTAAACTGTAATTAAGGGATCATAACATAATTTTGCTTCAATTACATCAAAATAACTAGCTCCCACCTAAAAATGCTTATTTTAGCCACGTTGGGTATCAATAATATTCAGCCGGAACCAGTTTTTTAATACATCAATGGCCGGAACCCATATTTTATCATTTTGTCATAATAAAACAATATATACCTACTGAAATAAATTAAAAGAGGTTTGAAAAGTTCCCTTTTTTATCCACAGGTGGCTCTTTTCTCGATTTTGTGCCGCCCCCTATAGTTCGTGCACGTTCCCTATCAATAGGTATTGTCTTGATTTTTGGTTCAACTTTCCGTTATTATGAAGACCCATTTGTATATTTTACTCCTATGCGTTCTCAAATAACTGTAAGCCGTATACGTGAGTTGGTGGCATTTTATCGCATTTGCCTCATCCAATCATGAAATAAGCCAAAAATACTCAACACAATATCACTGTCGGTGCGCATCTCCATAATTTTTTGTTACAATTTTAGTGTCACCTTGAACAATGTGAGACAAGATTCTTATATTATTTTATTCTTGTTGTGGAGATTGTGCTCTTGGTTACTTATTGTAATAAAAACGGGGCACGAATATGCATAAATTAAAAAGGTTTGGTTTTAATATGATTGTGTTCTTTTAAATTATTATCGTCCGATGACCAGACAAGTCACATGTGTATCAATATTTTAATAGATTAAAAAATAGCCACTGTGAAGTCAGTAGAAATTAGGATTTAAAAAAGTAATATTTGTTCATGAATAAATATTTTTTTAAATATAGTCTAGACTATGATTCTTAAGTCTGGGACTAATCGTTTTAATTTTGATCTTTATGTAAAATAATGAAAATTTCAATTCCACTTCTGAGTAGTGTACCTACATTTTTAACATTTAATTCCATAGTTACCTGCTCTCTAAGTCTCATTCGGCTTTGTGTTGACACGTCTGCACCTTACATAATGTTCGAAGTGTAAATTTGCAACACAATTCTAACTTACAGCTAACATCTGAGAATTCATAACCGGCACAAAAGCATTCAACTGTAACATCTACGTTACTAATATTGAATAAATCAACATCCTCGAATTCCCAATTTACGCTAACGTTCCAGACATTTGCCGACTTGAATACAAATAGAGTAGCGGTGAGACTCGAAAAGATAAGGAAGTTGATCTAGCTAGGCGGCACAGCTACGTGACTAGATTATTTTAGCTCTATAACTAAGGTTTCTCTATATTTGACGGAAATTCTGTATATATCTCATATTACGTAGAATTTGGCATCATCATCGACTTTACACAAATTACCATCAATTGGCAGGCTTTTGGTGAGGTGAATAACAAATACCAGATCAGATGCTCTCACGGGAATCGAAGAAAATCTAGGATAAAACGTGTTTTGTGTCTCGGTCGCCAGACTCGTCATACTAAACTTAAAAAAAGAATACGAACATGTCTGATTTAAGGAATAGCAAATCGAATAAAAAGGCTTGCACTCAGGTAAGTCTGAGAGTTATGTATCTTCTAGAAGCAAAAAAAATTAAGATAGCTTATCTTTAGATATCTACATATAAAACAAAGTCTTTCGCTGCGTCTGTCTAAATCCGACAAACTCAAAACTTCCGAGCGGATTTCGATAAAATTTTAGAAAAATTATAAAAAATAAAATGTGACAAGGACATAGGCAATTTTGTCATATATTTATATAATATATTTATATTATAAAATATATAGGTAGCTGTACTAATCTACTGTCTCGGAAAATCTCCTGCACGCGGGCGACGATGCGCCGCTAGTATACAGAATATTTGGATTATGTTTTTAGTGCTGTTTTTTATTTACCTACCTAAATGTTTAAGATACTACTGGAAGTATATTTATACTAGCTTTTGCCCGCGGTTCCGCCCGCGTTAAAAAGTTTTTCCGGGATAAAAGTCCCGGTTTATATTTTCCCGGGATGAGAAGTAGCCTATGTGTTAATCCAGGACACGATCTACCCGTGTGCCAAATTTCATCGAAATCCGTTCAGTAGTTTTTGCGTGAAAGAGGAACAAACATCCATACATCCAGACATTCTTACAAACTTTTGCCTTTATAATATTAGTAGGATTAGTAGGATATTCACGTAAAGGCTCTAAAAGAAATACAAGTAAAAAAGCACATGAGATACCTCATTACTTTGTGATAAATTTAAAATTACAAAGACACAAATTATCATATTGAGAATTTTTTATTATTATTGCAATGAATGATAAGGCGAGCATGCCGTTCGCCTGATGGTAAGCGATACGACCACCCATAAACAGTAGCAATACCATCCAGCACCTTGATATACAAAGTACTGTGTGGCATTCCACTGCGCTCGTCATCCTGAGACGTAAGATGTTAAGTCTCATTATGTCTAGTAGTTACACTGGTTACAACGTCCTTCAAACCGAAACACAACAGTGCATTCCCACTGCTGCTTGGCGGTAGAAATAGACATTGCGGTGGTACCCACCCAGACGGACTCTTAAATATGAGAGACCTACCACCAGTTAATATAGAATATATACGTACCTATAGATAAAAAAAACTTTTAACGCGGGCGCAGCCGCGAGCAAAACCTATTATATATCATCAGCATCATGACCTGCCCCCTTAGAGATTAGTGTTACCAATAACTCAAAAGTCACATTGAACATAAAGCCGGTGTCTACAATACCTTCTATAGATATTATAACAAAAAGTAATAAAATTGAGAGTGTCTTGAGACGCGCATCTATTCACGTGTTCGAAATCATACTTTAAACAAAAGACCGTGGGAATAGTAAGTTATAAACGAAGTTTAATTTCAAGGCTCCTATGTGAACGGAATTGTAATTACGTATTTCCTATTAATATTTTGGCCACTCATTTATTGGAGGAGTACTGAAGCTATGTTCATATAATTTTTACACGCTTCTGCAAAGTCTGCGATAGAGATATTTTGAAGGGCATAATATACATTTGGTTGGATATATATTATGGACTGCCTCGGTGGCGTAGTTGTATTACGGTATGACTGCAATGCTGAGGTCTCGGGTTCGATTCCCGGGTCGGGCTAAGTGATATTGGGTTTTAAATTTAATGGAATATGGACCAAAACATTATCGAATTTTACTCTATCCTATTGCCAACCTAGCAAATGCTATAGTTCTATTTGGTTGGGTTCATTTAAGATGTACATTTAAATGATTATAATGATTATAATTTAAATGACCATTATTTACCGTCAGTATATGAAATCAAACGGACTTAGATTCTAGACTCCAATGAAAGGAGATGTCCGCTTTTTGTATGGATGCTGGGCCTCACAATCTAAACAGGCTCAAACTTTGGGGATATTAAAAGGGCAACAAATGAAACTTAGATCCATCAAAAAAATATTTTAAGACCCCTCCATTCATAAACAACTTTTTTTAAAACATTCATATTGAGTGTGGTTTTCAAGCCAAACAAAATAGCATGTACCTCAAAATCGGAGGTCTTTAAAATTAAACTATTTATTGCAAAAGGCTAGTTTTCAGGACTTCTATCCAAATATATATACATTTTCAGGCCCATTTTTGGACATGTCTTTTCACTAAATTCAAGATTAAAACTACATCATTTATTTCTATATATATTTATTTCTACCTCTTAAGTATAATGTGTGTAAAATTATAGTTTTCTGATTTTAAGGGCATTGCGGCTCGTGCTATTGCTGGAGTCAGAATGGCAAGCTTTGTGCAGATCCTTAATTCTTTGCAATATAGAGATCCTAATTTCGATGCTACTCTTTATGGATACGTATGGGTCATTATAAAAGCTACATAGTACATACCATCTCATTTCGTCATTTAATTTATACAAAAGTACTTCATGTAGACTCAGCAATATTCAAAATGAAATAATCGTTACTCATTATTTACGATTTCTATCCTTGACATTTTATGGACATTGATGATGATCTGAATTAATAATTAAATTTGAAAGGTCACCAAGCTAAACTATACATCAACTCATGAATTTATTATTCTAATTCATCTTTACTTTAATATATTAAAACAATAATGAAGTTACTCATATAAATATTTTAAACTACTGGTGAAGGCATATAGAATGACGTAGATGTTACAGATGACCTTTGACTAAAAGATTTATAGTTTTACAACATATTTATTCTGCTACTTTGATTTTACACACATATAAGTTCATAGTACGCCATATAATATTTCAATAACCGCAAACAAATAAGTATGGAGAAGAGGAAGGTTTATGCGTATAATTCATAAATATTTTGTTTAACAGAAAAATAAATGTATGTATGTATACCTAATAATATGCTTTGCTACCTGTCGGAAGTCAGGACGGGCCGGTAGTATATTTATAAACGGCTAGAGTAGCAGATCATTCTTGACGAAAACTATTTTGTAAATTTTTATATTTTTCACAGAATTTATAAAAACGGCTATGCGTGGCTTTGTCAAATATTATACTGGCTGCGGGGAATAAGGCAATGGGTCTGTAGTGGCTTGGTTCCGTTTTTTATTAGTTTCTTTTTTGTAAAAGTTTTATAAGAGATATTTTCAATAAGTCAGGAAAAGTAACCAGTATTTCCATATATATGTGTATAAGTATTATATTGTTATGAGGGTTAGATTTACTTCTTTGTATGTGATAGAGCTCTAACCCTAATTTAGGCCAATGATCAGATAAGCCAGTCAGATAAATTATAGGTAGGTATCCAAACACGCAATAAACCCACAATAAGTATATTATAAAACTCAAAAACACATAACTCAATATTTTCTTTATTAAAATTGTCTTTAACAAGCTCTTTTGAATCATCATGCATCTACCTATATAAAATTGAATTGGTTAAAAAATATTTACTGTATGCTGCAATAGGTTAACGAGAATAGAGAGGAACTATGCGTAACATGACAACCCTTTAACAATAATTATCTTGTATTGTATGAATCAGTTTGAACTTTAAGATTATTTACGATACCATATATTTATGATGCCTTTGCCTTTGCCTTTGCAAAAAACATTCTTAGCATACTTGTGTTATTTCCTTATTTCTTTATTTTTCTGTATGTTACCGGCAATTTATAATTCAAGAATTCTATACAATGACTAGGCATACCCTGGGATCTAGGTAATGTATGAAATATATGAATATAATTATATATCCATTTCATACTTTACCTAGTTAACGTATACAATTCCCAAGCATTATATGTATAGAGTACCTGCTGGTCCATCGGTAATGCCGTCAGTCCTGTATTATATACTGCCCACTACTAAGCACGAGCCTCCTCTACTACAGAGAGGGGTTAGGCCTTAGTCTACCACGGTGGTCCAGTGCGGGTTGGCGGACTTCACATACCCTCGAGATTCATTCAGACAATTCTCAGGTATGTAGGTTTCCTCACGATGTTTTCCTTCACCGTTAAAGTGAACGATAATTGATAAACAATACCTACACACGTAACTTCGAAAAGTCAAAGGTGTGTGCCTTGGGTTTTGAACTTCCGGACATTTCTAGCAGACGGTTCCATTCCCAACTAGGCCACCGGTAATGTGTGAAGTAAATAGATATTGGTCTATATTTATCAACATTGTGTAAGTACTTACCTACCTATGAAGTGATGGACAAATAAAAATATTATTATGGTGTTTTACAATATATTCGGCCTCCTCGCCCGTTTTTGTAAACGGTCATGTCATAAAAATCCTTAAATTGGTTGGTTAGATGGGAACTGTGTATATTCGTGAACAGAGCGAGCGAAGCGCCAGAAAAAATAAGCCCGTGCGAGTTGGACTCGCATACCGAGGGCTCCGTACAAACTTGTAGGTTAGTTATCTAAGTTTAAAGTTTAATAGTTAGCCAAGATTAATTAATAAATTAATCAAAATTTAAAACTTTGAAAATTCACTTTTTGTGTTATTAAAATAAATATCTACGCATTTATTTTTCTCTACATGTGCTGTAAGACCTTGCTTCTTACCGAATTTCGTGATACTAGATCAACGGAAAGTACCATAAAGGTTTTGATTCCCTTTGCAAAATCGCAAACTATGCGACATAAACGGTCATATCTTTTGAACACGTCCACTAACTAGTTTGATTTTTTCACAGTTGAAAGAGAATGTAGACCCGAGTATTTGATAAAAATTTCAACTTGATATCTCTACGGGTTCCTGAGAAAAATGGTTTTGATAGACAGACAGACGGACAACACAGTGATCCTATAAGGGTTCCTTTTTCCTTTTGAGGTACGGAACCCTAAAAATGAAGCATAAAACTCCTCATACATTGCCGACTGCGTACTCGGTATTGTAAATATCCAGACAAAGTATAAAATAAACATTTCATACATTAAATAAACGTTTTAGGTACCTATTCTATACATTGCCTAGGTATTGTATAGACTTACATACTATATGTATGCTTATATATAAGCCTTTTTTAGGTATAAAGTCCTATTCGAATAATTAATGGATTTTGTTACAAATGCTAAAAGTCATGTGATAATTTTTTCTAGTATACTAATAGTCAGATATTTAGTAATAATGGATTCGACATCTAAACGTATGTTCTAAGACATTTAAGTTCTCGAGATATGCTCAAAGCTTTGTGAAAATAATATTCGAAATACAATACTTGCATAATTATTATTATGTAGTCTTAAACATTTCACATTCCATGGGTGTTTTTGGTGTGATGAGCGATAGTCGGAACCATGTAACTCCTGATGTAACAAGGCGCGGTTACAGATGAGACCTGATTGCACAAGACTGTCCCCAAGGTTGCTTCTCCCCGGTTCTTGCAGAGCCATTCATTGTCCGAGTGAAGACCGTACGAACGTGTTAGTAAGCACAGGCCAGTCGAGATGGAAAGGATTTTTTTGATTTTGGCGTGCGCGTGCGCCGTCGGTAAGTAGGACATTGCCAATACGAGCTTCTATTAGATAACTGAAAATAATTTAATATGATATGAAGTGAATATTATAAGTATTATTATACAATAATAATAATTTGGAACTGAATTGGAATTATATATTTTTTAAAAGGACTCGGGCACCCTTTTTGAACGTAAAATTATAAATACTTCTAAATTAAATTTATGTACCTCTAAATTAGGTTTTTTTAAGCTAGTCCGTTTGCAAAAAAACTGTGCAAGTAATTTTTCACACCACTTGTTTTGAACAATAGGATAGGATCAAGAGGATGTATTATAACGATTATAGCTCATTTAATTATATCGTTACGTCTATTCCAGCTTGCATTGCTAGATACTCAAATATTCTAGCAGTATATAAACCATATTTTTAGTTTTATAAACCTATAGATATGTACTTATCCAGGTAAATGATCAATGTGTACACAAATATAAAGATTCCGGTTATTCTTTTAATGTAAAAACTTAAATAATTAAATCTTATAATCAAGCATAAAGTAACTGAGTATTTTTTTTTTTATTAAAAATACTTTATTATTTAGTGGTATGATTTAAAAAAGGTAATTTATAATAGGAATTGGTAATTTGATATGATTGTGTATTTATTTTGTGAACTCCTTGGAGAAAATAACGAAAAATTAGTTTTTTCTATGAATTAAAATCTATGTCGTTCACATAACTTATCAGTATACTAATTTTTGCCCGCGGCTCCGCCCGCGATAAAAGGTTTTTCAGGGACAAAGGCCCCGCTTTATATTTTCCCGAGATAAAAAGTGCTTGTGTAGTTTTTGCGTGAAAGAGTAACAACCATACATACTTTCATTCTTACAAATTTTCGCGTTTATAATATTAGTAGGAGATTCCAAAGAACAAGATTATCAATATAATATTACGTCATCGGACTCCAATAATAAAAAAAATAAGTGAGTGGAAATTTTAAGTGAATTTTGTGTTACATATACATAATATACGAGAAGTAAAAACTTGATCAAACATTGTAACCTTCAAGTTTAGAGGACAACAAGACAATTCGCACAAAGTGATCATCTCCATATATAATATCTCGGATAACTATACATATTACATTCAAAGCGCGTTGTTATTTCAAAGAATAAGCTTTTTATTTGTCATAGTTATTTGTTGAGGATATTGGCAGCACAATGTGTGTTTCCGTTGCTTTATTTATGCTTTTTCCTCGTGACTTATATATCCTTTTTATTTTAAAGCCTCACCTCAGACGGGTCAATGATTGCTAGCATTTATTATTAGCATTTTGTGATAGAAATAATCGTTTTTTAAATTGTCAAAAGGCTCGTGTAAGTTACATAAGTTATGTAAGTAGTTTTATTAACCGACTTCAAAAAAAGAGGAGGTTCTTATTTCAACGTGTATTTTTTAAAACATAATATTCCCGAAATTAATTCAGAGGGACTTTGTTGTAGTTATACAGTTAATTTAAATAAAATACAGCCAAATATATTATGCTAAATCAGCAACTTCGTCTATCTGTGTACTTAATTTTGTCAAAATTGTCCAGCCCTTTATTTCTATCACACTGTTAGCAATTATTACAATTACTAACTCAGCGTTACTCCTTTACAGGGGTAAATTCACTGTAACGAAGTCCCCAAACTTTTTTCTAATCCTATATTATGATTTTTTATACATGTTAATGGCCATGTAGTGCCTGAATAATGTTCTTAAACTTTACGAAACTTGAAATTGGACAGCCGAGAGAAGGGTCGAAATAGCTCAATTGGCAGAGCACCGGCACGGTACGCTGGAGGTCGTGGGTTCGAGTCCCGCCTTCGACTGTTTCTTTTTCAATGTTTCTATAAATTTAAGAATTCTATCACACTTTTAAATATTCAAAAAATATTTGAACGAATTACGTTTACAAACGTTCGTATAATATTAGGAAGAAGTAGGATACCTACATTAAAACTCAAAAGCTTATTCCGACTACATCACTTGTTTGAAAGCGACAGTAAATCCCTATCCACATTTAAAAAAAAAAACTAACGACTAGTAGAAAGGTACTAGGTAATAGGTACCACTGTGTACCACAGCCTACGCTAGTATGGAGAATGATTTTTAATTATTACAAACTACATAATCACTTAGAAGTGGACGATAGCCTAGTTGGGAATGGAATGGTCTGCCGAGACAATGTCCGGAGGTTCATACCCAAGGCACACACCTCTGACTTTTCGAAGTTACGTGTGTATTGTTTATCTATTATCTTTCGCTTTAACGGTGAAGGAAAATCGTGAGGAAACCTACCTGAGAATTCTTCATAAGAATTTCGAGGGTATGTGAAGTCTGCCAATCCGCACTAGGCCAGCGTGGTGGACTAAGGCCTAAAACCCTCTCAGTAGTATAGGAGGCCCGTGCTCAGCAATGGGCAGTATATAATACAGGGCTGGTATTATTATTATTACATAATTACTTTAAAAACAACCAATAATTTGGTGAATGTATTGTGAACATTTGCAGCGTTCATTTACATTGTACAGTCTTTTGAAATAATTTTTTTGAAATAATTTTTTTTTTTTTATTCGAACCCATAAAATGTTATACATTATTTAGATTCACCAGGATAAGTAGGTGAACATATTCAAAATTTCAAATTGCCTACATACTTTTGCGTTCTTACTAATCTTCTTTTCTCTTCACAAAAATAAAATAAAAGAGATTTTCTTTACTTCATACGAAGAATTTTTTTTTTCAGTTTAACTTAACTCGTGTATAGGCGATTTGAAATTTTGATTTTGTACAGATATTTATGCTGCAATTTCTATATGAATACTATTTAGAGATCTTTTTTTATTCGGGTACGCCAAGTGGCCCCGCAGTATCTGATAATAAGCAAAGAGAAGGAGTCTCTGTCTAACTACCGTGCGACATTCATGTCTTTGAGGTTATGTTGTGAGATAATTAAATAAATTTAAAAATTTAAGTGCTATTAAGTGTTACTTCTACTGGATTAGTTTATTGAGTGTTGTATATGTGTATATAAGTTTAATATATTAAAAGACAAAACTATATATTCATCGTTTTTTGTTTTGTATGGTGGTAAGTTCTGTTTGTGTCTCGTCGAGTGTATTGTCGTGTGTTTGTCACCTTCTGTTAATTGTTTTGTGTTAATTGTGCTTAAAGGATGGAGTTTGATATAACTGATCGTAGACCAGAACCCGACCCCCCACCGGATAGTGATAGAAATTTTGTACTGGCTGCACATAATGTGACTATTGGGAACATAAGTAACCAGAATGTTTTCACACCTTCCCCGTCCCCTTCTCCCTCCACAGCATCATATGTAGCCTCATATATTACTTCAGCAGCCCCTAGTATACCTTATACTAGTTCAAAAAAATTAAACTCTATAAAAATAATTAAAAAAAACAGTCCAATTTCAAAGAAAAAAATAGTATCTAATAATTCATCATCTCAGTTACAAAAGGCTTTATCAAATTCCAATTTGAATATAGATACAGTAATTATAAATCCAGATAAATCTTCTACTGCTTCATCTTTAGGTTCTTCCAATATGGAAACTTCCCCATCTCAGACGGTTGGCCGGGGTCATCCGCTCACAAGGTCACTATACGCCAGTGGTGACTGTGGGCCATTTATCGTATATGTGGAGCTAGCTGAGGCCTCTCCAACTAATGGGTCCACCTTACACCCGATCAAATTTGGAGCTTTCCTTTATAAAAATAAACTGTCTTGTATTTTGCAGGATGGAATTAAAAAAATTGGTCGCAATAGACTTTCTATATCTTTTAAATCTGCAAAGGATGCCAACAATTTTATAGATAATCCTATCTTTCCCCAAAATAAATATAAAGTTTATATCCCCTCTCATAACATATCCCGCATTGGATTAGTAAGAGGAATACCGGTTGAGTGGACACATGACGAAATAGTTGAATTAGTTCAACTTCCACCAGAATCAGGTAAGATAATCAAAACTCGTAGGCTTAGTAGAAAAATTTCTTCTCCTGAGGGTCCTAGTTGGCTACCAACCCAGACTGTTGTGTTTACGTTTGACGGTCAAGTGCTGCCCAAAGAAATTTATTGCTGCTACACACTGTTACATGTCGAACAATATGTCTACCCAACAATTCAATGCTACAATTGCTGTAGGTTTGGGCATACTCGTGCACAGTGCAGGTCTAAACCCAGGTGTTACAAATGCACAGAAAATCATGCTGGGGAATCTTGCACGGTGGAAGAGTCTGATGCTGTTTGCGTTTTTTGTGTAGGACATCATTTTTCCACCAATAAAATTTGCTTGGAGCATAGTAGACAAGCAAATATTAAAAAATTTATGTCTTCTCACAACGTTTCTTATCAAGAAGCAATGTCCAAGTTTCCTGTGATTCATAAGTCTTACGCGAATGTATTGTCATCCTCACCAAATCCACCCCCTCCTAAAGTTACTTCCTATTCCATATCTGACAGTCAATCTTTTCCTACTAAGTCCTATCGTAAAACTGTTTTTCTTAAACCCTCTTCAAGACCTTCTTTTCCTAAATCATACGATCAAATGGCACACCGAGAATTGTTAAAATCTTATGAAATCCCCACACCTAGTAATGGCTGTGCTCTTGTTAATAATCAAGAAAATCCTAACCCATCAAATGAACATGTATCGAAGGAAGTTTTATCGTCTGATTCAATTCAAAATTTAATATCCTCTTTAATTAAAGTAATTACTGACTCTAATATACCGAACCACGTAGCGTGTAATATTATTCAGACCATAACTCTATCAATCTTTAATCTTTTAAAAAATGGATCAAATTCTTCAGTGGAATTGTAGAAGTTTAAATAAAAATAAAACCGACCTCTATTTTCTTTTAAATAAACACAAACCTTTTATTTGCGCTATTTCCGAAACGTGGTTAAAACCACATTCTACTTATAGGATTCCTGGGTATACACTTCTCCGGGATGATAGAAGTGATGGGTGGGGCGGTGCAGCCCTTTTTATTAAAAATAACCTTAGTTTTAATCAACATTCTGTTGTAAATAATAGCAACCTTATTCAATTTGTATCTCTACGCTTTAATAACATTTCTTTTATCTCAGTCTATATTTCACGACGGGATAATTCGGTTGTCCCCATATTACGTAGCTTTTTGTCCTCTATTCCCCCTCCTATTATTTTAATGGGAGATTTTAATTGCCACAACCAGATCTGGGGAGCTCCCAATAATGACTCTTTTGGTATAAAACTTTTAGATATTTTGGACGAATTTGATTTATGTGTACTAAATGATGGATCCCCTACTCGCCGCACTCCTCCCAACATTCAACCTAGTTTTGTTGACATCTCTTTTTGTTCTCCCTGTTTAGCCAGCTTATTATCGTGGTCTTGTCTTCCTTTCTCTCATGGTTCAGACCATTTTCCTATCCTAATTTCATTTCCTTCTCAAAATATTAATGTTCCTATCCTTCCTCCACTTTTACCTTTTATTATTGATCCCACTAAATGGGGTCTTTATGCTGCTCTACTTGAAGAGAAAATTGATCTACTTCCTGTACCTAACCTAATTAACATTAAAGAGTGTTGTGAGGGAATAAAAGACTCCATACTTACGTCTGCAGAGACTATATTCAATAAAAAGAATATTGTCTTAGGCAGAATTCCTTCCCCCCCCTGGTGGGACTCAGATTGTACTAAAGCTATTAAAAGGCGATACGAGGCAGAGTCAATCTGTACGACTGACATCAACCTTGATTCTTTTCTAAACTATCGTAATGTGTGTGCCGCTACAAAGAGAACTTTAAACAACAAAAAACGACAAGGCTGGCGTTCATTTTGCTCATCTCTATCGCCTGACACCCCCTCGTCTCTGGTTTGGAAAAGAATTAAGCATTACAGATTGTCTCGTAAAGTTCATACTCCGTCTTACTACTCAACAAACTGGGTAGATGATTTTTTAGACCGGTTAGCTCCCCCTTCAGTTCCTAATTTGTCCCAAATCCCCTATTTATATTCATACCAGGCTAATTCTTCTACTTTAGATTCGCCTTTTACGTTTCTCGAGTTAAAATCAGTACTGAGTCATATCAAGGACTCCTCCCCTGGACCTGATGGTATACCCTATTCCTTTCTCTCAAAGTCCAAGGATAGTTTTCTAAATTATTTCTTAAAATTAATAAATTTGATTATTGATAGTGGTGTTATTCCTGAGAACTGGAAACACCAATTAATTATTCCTATTCCAAAACCAGGGAAGGACCCTAGTTTTTCTGAATCTTATCGCCCTATTGCTCTTTCATCTACCATTCCAAAAATAGTGGAACACCTAATAAAAAATAGATTGGAATGGTTCCTGGAGCACCATTCTCTACTAGCTAATACTCAATATGGTTTCAGGAGGGGCCGTAGTATTTCTGATAATCATGCTATTTTCACCACTGATATCCATCTGTCATTCAGTCAAAACAAGTCAGTGGTGGCTGGCTTCCTGGATGTCTCAGCGGCATACGATAATGTTAATCTTTGGGTCCTTAGGAACAAATTAGTTCAGCTAAGGTTTCCTAACAAGATAACAGATTTTATTTTTAACCTTTTATCAGGTAGGACAATATCACTGAGGTATCCGGGAGTTCAGCTTGCCACTAGAACAGTATGGAAGGGTTTACCCCAAGGTTCTGTACTCAGCCCTCTGCTGTATGATGTTTACACTGCCGATATGGATCATAACATACCGGATGTGTGTAATGTCTTACAGTATGCTGATGACCTACTTATTTACTCTGCTAGTTATTCTATCAGCTTAGCAAGGGATAATATTGAAAGTGGTATGACTGTTCTATCCTCTTGGCTTAGTGACAACTATTTGGACCTATCAGCCTCTAAGAGTGTAGTGGTTGTCTTCTCTCGAAAACGCCAGATCCCCCATATAAATATTCAGTGCAATGGGACTCCAATTCCTGTAAGGAAAGAGGTAAAATTTTTAGGTAAAATATTTGACAGTAGAATGAATGGTGTAGCCCACATAGACCATATTGTTAAAAAGTGTGAGAGCAGTATAAATATTATGAGATGTTTAAGAGGTGTCTGGTGGGGAGCTCATCCATACTCTCTTAGATTAATATACAATGCAATTGTAAGGAGTCACTTGGATTTTGCCTCCCATTTACTGTCTCCTTGCAATAAAACAGCATTAAGGAAGTTAGAGTTGACTCAAAATAAAGCTCTAAGGATAGTTGTTGGCGCTATGAAAAGCTCACCAACTAATGCCTTACAGGTTGAGTGTTCTGATCCCCCTCTTATTCTTAGGCGACAATATCTCTCTGACAGATATATTTATAAAATTTGTCATTATTCCTCTCATCCTCTTTTTTCCAAACTTAGAATATTAAATTCATATATTGCTTCTAAACCATACTGGTCCCACAAAATTTTACCTTGTTTAATTGTAAGTCTCAGGAGGCTAGAGAGTATACACTGTCCTATTAAAAAATACCAAATTCATCCAGCTTTTGCAGTTCAGTATAGCTCAAAAATTACACTACCTTTAGTGGAGTTATCACTTAAAATTACTAAACAATCCTCTGATGCTGAAACTAAATTGAATGAAATTATAAAAAGACGCTGGCCTTTGGCTGATATTTTCTTTACGGATGCATCTAAATTAAGCAAACAAGGTTCTGTTGGTGTTGCTTTTTTACATATGAATTCTAATTTATCTTTCTCATATAAACTACCACATTATTCTTCAGTTTTTTCAGGTGAATGTTTAGCTATTCGGGAATGTATCAAATACATTAAACAGAACAATATTGCTTGTTCTGTTATCTTTTCAGACTCAAAAAGTTGTGTCCAGGCTCTCATCAGTAATCCATTTGCCAAAAACTGTGTTCACCCTATTTCTTTGGAAATAATAGATTTAATTAAATTGTGTAATGAGCAACATCTCCAAGTTACAGTGGCTTGGATCCCAAGCCATATAGGTATAATTGGTAATGAGCAGGTTGATCAATTAGCTAAACACGCTATTGATCACGGTAAAGAAGACTACTTTTCAGTTTATGCTTGTGATCTGATTGCCCTGGCCAAACATGATCTGGAAATAGCTTGGAATACATCTTGGAGGAACTCTAGTTCCCAAAAAGGGGGATGGTTATACAATATACAATCGCACATTACTTTTAGACCATGGTTCTCCAAATTGCGCCTCAGTAAACATATTTCGGCCACAATTTCTCGGTTGAGGATTGGTCATTGCTCTTCACCCGTTCACTTATGTAAATTACATGTTAGAGACTCTTCTTTATGTGAGTGTGGCCTTGACGAAGGATCCGTGACCCATATACTATTTAAGTGCCCTCGTTTCTCATCTCCTTCTCTCTTTGACATTTTGGTAGATCGGGGGGCCCCTCTCCCTGTTAATGTTTCATCTCTCCTAAGCCTAGGTAACAAACCATCTTTGAAAGCACTTGTTTCATTCTTAACAATATATACTATAAAATTATAACTGAAATTAACCTTATGTGTTTGCATGCATTATATAATGTCCTTCGTATTAGTAACACCTTTATTTGTTATCTACCGTAATGTCTATAAATTATTTTGATCATTGGTTATCTGTCTTAAATTTTCTCAACTAAAAAATAAATTTTTTCTTTACTGAAAGAGTAAAATTGGTACACATGAATGCGTCACAATCACTTGACAGCTGACAGTTGACTTGACACTGGCAGTAATATTCCTCAATTTAGAGGAACCAGTTGCCATTTATATAAAAAAAAAAAAAAAAAAAAGCAAAGAGAAGCCCAGAATCCAGATAAAGTCGATTGACGAACGATGATTATCCATCGTCAATCGGTACAATTATGCCGGCCTGTTTGAGCCAGTTCTTTTAGGAAAGAGCTTATTCTAAACTGAATTTTGCCCGCGGCTCCGCCCGCGTTAAAAAGTTTTTCCTTGATGAAAGTCCCGCTTTTTTATTTTCCGGGATAAAACGTAGCCTATGTGCTAATCCAGCACGTGATCTACCCGTGTGACAAATTTCATCGAAATCCGTTCAGTAGTTTTTACGTGAAAGAGTAACAAACATCCATACATCCAGACATCCATAAATACTTACAAACTTTCGCGTTTATAATATTAAGTAGGCTTCTTTATACTATCACAAACACCGGCATAGCAGATATGTATGGGTGAAGAGGATCACTTACTATACAATGACCCATCCACTCCTTCGTTCTCTCTAGTAAACAATTAATGTAACTAGAAAAAATATTATTTTCGTCCCACAGCTTTTGCACAGTATTCGGCACCTGGAGCTTGCAAACAATTAAATGAACGCTACCCGGTATCCGGGAGCTGCGACAGATACATTGAATGCATTGTAAGTAACCCAAAAATTTTATTTTTTGTGATTTCATAGAAGTGTTTTAACAAATCTAATAACATAGTATCATGTGTTTGTTATTGTCTGAATGGTTTACTGAGATACCTAATTCCGTTACTTTAAAATTAATAATTATCATTATGTTTAGAGTAGGTAGCTTCATGGAAAGATAAATAATATAAATAGCTGATGCTTAATCTCTAAAATAATCCCTACGTAAGAGAAATACTATTTTATATAAGTAATGAATAAACCCAAACCTATTACAAGATTCCTTTAAAAAAAATCTTATGATTTTCACAGAATGGAACAGCCGAAGAGAAACTGTGCCCCGACGGCCTCCGCTACAATCCCAATGTGAACTTCGACGTTTATCCCTGCCAGTACCCCAACGAAGTGGCGTGTCTCGAACGATCCTCTTTACGTGAGTTACATTGATACTCCCATATGACTGAACTGAGGGTTTTCCCTTACCAAAGATATCACGCCATCGCTAATTTTAAACACGGTTATTTCTGTAGTGATTTTTCATTTCGAAACTTCGTAGTACGAGATATGAATACGCAATCGCATGACACATACTTCTATAATGAACGGTATTCGATATGTATATCCTTGTTAGCTTCCTAATTGACGGATTAAGTTATGTTAATGTAGGGAGGAATGCTAGAATTTAAATATGTGTTTATACTCAAAGCAAATATTGTAAATCTCATGTCTGAGTAAATTTACTCGAGACTCGAGAAAACAATTTGATTCTGAATAAGTATGTCAAAGTCATAACCGATTATTGATTCGAAAAGTATACACTAAGGCCCCGTTTTTTCAACTGTAGTTATCTTTTTGTCAGGATCTTATTAAGCTGGACGCGCTCGCAGCACCTGGAGCACTCAAAGCTCTGCGAGCGCGTCCAGCTTGATAACACCCTGAAAAAAGATAAAGATAAAACCCGGTCATAAAGTAGGTACGAACTCAGAAGCAGTTAGATGGAATATCATTCAAAAAAGGAATATTATTCCTTTCAGAACCCCCCCAGCCCACAGCGGATTGTCCCCACCAATTCGGCTACTTCAAAATTGGCGACGCTCGCAACTGCAGCGGGTTCAGGACTTGCGTGAACGGCGTGGGTTATGACTTCGTGTGTCCCGAAGGTCTAGCTTTCAGTTCAGCGACCTACCGCTGCGAATGGCCCGATGAAGTTGCCGACTGCGATGCTGAAGGTATGTCTCATTGCTTTAATAATAAGAATTACATTTCACATAATATAATAATATGCTCATAACAAAACCAAAGGGTATTTTTTACTGTACCTAATATCTATTTGATAGTTGATGGCTTAGAATAAGCATAATGTGAATCAAGTAACTCAAATATTTCATTGATCTAACATTTTACTAGAAATTCAAAAATCTATAGAAACTTTACTGTCCATAGGGTTTTTTTATAAATCAATGTGCCCATGACATTGATGTATTAGGTTTTTAATACATCAATGGCCCATAACAAAAAATATTTAGCTGTGACGTAATTTTGTTTCGTCTATGTAAAACTATATACTTTTATACAATATGTCGTCAATTTATTTCACAGCCTATTAGCAATAAAATGTATTTTAATAAACATTTGCACTGACATTTGCACTGATGAAGTAACTAGGGTTCAATTTGCGGTAACTTGATTGCGTAGTTTGACTTTCCTGTACTTATACAGTTTCTCCAAATTTATTTTAAATGTTTGTTTAATATTTAGAATCTTTTGACCTTTTATATACGCGATACATTATACGACATCGTATGCTTCGTAATACAGTTATTTAACTTTACACAATGATTGTATAATACTATTTAGTACTTACTTACATCGGTTACATTTACAAAGCTTTCTAAACAATGTGTCGTATACTTGAGCTTTTAAAACAGCTCACTTGCTAATATTGCAAGCATAGTAATGCTGGTGGTTCCTAAATGAAATTCGAACCGAAAATAATTTACTGTAGATAAAACTAACGGAACAAAAGGAAAAATACGTTATATTATATTTATCTTTCACTTCATTAAACAGCGTAGTTATGCTATTATTGAAAAATATTAACATTACAAAAATAATTAATTATACATATATTTCACGGTGAGAGTTTCCCTGTAAAAAATCTTGTTTTGTTTACAGCTTTTCTCGGATTCCGATGCCCCGAGGTTCCCATATCGAAGGAGCTTGGCCCACCCGCCGGCTTCCGATTCTACAGGCAAGTTATCCTACTAATATTATAAAGGCGAAAGTTTTTAAGTATGTATGGATGTCTGGATGTATGGATATTTGTTACTCTTTCACGCAAAAACTACTGAACGGATTTCCATGGAATGTGGCACACTGGTAGATCGTGTCCTGAATTAACACATAGGCATTTTATCCCGGGAAAATAAAAAGCGGGACTATTATCCCGGAAAAACTTGTTAACGCGGGCGGAGCGGCGAGCAAAATCTAGTTACAAATATACTTATTAGAAAACAACCCCACTTATCTGTCTTCTACTTTCACATTTACATATACTTCTATACTTATAAATGCGAAAGTAACTCTGTCCGTTTGTTACGCTTCAACGGCTAAACTGCTGAACTAATTGCGATGACATTTGGTTTGGAGATAGTTTGCGATCCTGAGAAGGACGTGGACGTGGACGTTGTGAGAAGTACTTTTTATCCCGGTAAAATAGAAAACAGAACTTTTAGCCCGAAAAAAACATTTCCCGCAGATAGAATCGCGAGCTAAAGCTACTGCAAACTATTTATAATGCAAGTTCTAATAAATCAATAGGTATTTACATAAAAAAAAAAAACTCACTAGAACTATACATGAGTTGTAGCACGTTATTAATAAAGCGGATGGAATTGTAGAACTGGTTACCTAATAAGCGGTCGGCGGTCAGCTGGTGTCATCGGGCGCCTAAATGTCAGCAGATGAGCGATGACCTTGGTTATGTAACCTCATTATTAGAAATACCACCGGTTTGCCAACGCGTCATTAGCTCGTTCATATGCCTACATTTTGTTGCGAATTTACTCAAACTTGCTAATATATTGGCAAAACATACTTACTTCATCGTATTTCAATAAAGCTATTAGCACATATTTTGTCTACGATTTTCACTTTCACTATATCGTAAATAAGATTTTAGGATTGTTAACGTTGAAATTGTTTTGTTCTAACAATTTCTGCAGGTAATCGATATTAAATATGAGAAGAAACGTACTAAATCGCGTATTGGTAGATATGTTAAATTGTTTGACGATAGCGCAACTGAAACCCAAATTAATATTTTAACTTCGTTGTATTATGATGATGTATATTTTGGAAAAACATGTTTTGTTTCACATAACTTGATTGAATTTCGAATATAATTGTGTTAGTGTTCAGTGTCCTTGAATGCTTATTTAAATTAAAAGACAATAATTTAAAACAGGTTACATAATGTGTAAACCAGTATTACATTTATCAACGACAATTTTCAACGACGGACAAAAATAGGTGACAAAATTAAAATAATCGCAAATATTCAAAATTTAAACTGAAATCTTACCCCATATTAAACACTAGCTTTTGCCCACGGCTTCGCCCGCGTTAATAAGTTTTTCCGGGCTAAAACTACATACATAAAAACCTTCCCGTTGAATCACTCTATCCAACACATTTATTTGTATAAAGATTAATATTATGACGCTGATACAACTCTTAACAAATAATGCATTCATTTCGACCAAATTTTATTACCATAAAAACGGTTCTAGAGAGTTAATTTTAAAAGATAGACATATACTGTCACGGACTTTTTTTTAGATCATTTCAAGAGGAATAATTCTTTCATACATATATTTTTGGTATCTTGAACCGTTTTCGCAGCGCACGCAATGGAAGCCCTCAAGGATGAATAATTTTCCCCGCATTTTTCACATTTTCCATTATTTCTTCGCTCCTAATAGTTGCATCGTGATGTTATATAGCCTATAGCCTTCCTCGATAAATGGTCTATTCAACACAAAAAGAATTTTTCAATTCGCACCAGTAGTTCCTGAGATTAGCGCGTTCAAACAAACAAACAAACAAACAAACTCTTCAGCTTTATAATATTAGTATAGATAGTCCAAGTTTCGCACATGTTAATTGACTAATTACTTTGCTGCGCACATTTACCATTAATTCAATGTCAATACACAGACATCATAATTACCTACACTCATGTGTTTTATTCAATGAGATGATCTGATATTCATAAGAGTTATTATTATATTCCTATCTTCCTACCAGATACTTTTAAAATATCAAACATTTAAAAGATTAAATTACTTTGTAACGAAATATTAAACGAAATATTAAACTGTGTTCAAAAGCTACTAAAACCGAAAAAAATATTTGTCATTGCCTACTGATAACCAATTTTGGAGTCGGTGACATTATTTTTTCAGTTATAAGTAGTTTCTAAAGGCAGTTGAATTTTAGGTTAAAAAGTTTTTTTTCGCTTGTTTTGTTAGTAAAACAAAAGAAAATACACAAAAAAATTAAGTGCTCATAAATTTTAGGGTTGTTCCTGAATTTCGTGAGATCCCATTATCAAAACCCAACTTAAAACTTTTATCATTCATTCATCAGCAATATGTGATTACTGGTAATTATCATCTCATGTTGCTGAGCTGTGCATTTCACGTATTTATGCCTGGGTATAAATATCTGAATTGCGCTAGAAAGTAAATGAATATGAGGGTTGCCCTCGACTTCCCTGAGATCCCATCATCAGATTCTGACTTGGTGACAATGGAACCACCTACGGAAATAAAAAAATAATTTTGAGAATCGGTGCATAGCTGGCGGCAAATCGGTGAACATGCATAAAAAAATATGCAGTAGAACAGAGAACCTACTCCTTTTTTAACACTTTCCCTGCGTTACGGGAACTATTTGGCCGTACTTGAGTCTTGTAATGTGCGGCAGCTGACTATCCTTGTTTTGCGCTCGGTGCGGGGGGTATTTTTCTAGGATCCCGTGAAGGTAGAAAAAAGATAATTATATATCCGTCATCCTCGCTTCGTTTAGTATCACTTAAAAAAGAAAAATAATACGGGAAGCATTTTGTCGTAACGCACAGAAGTTATTCTTTTTACGTTTGGTGCGGTACGGGAACTATTTTGTCGTAGCCGAAACCCCGTATAGCACCGAGGGGTGCGCGCGCGGTGCTTTAGTTTGCCATAGTGTTGTGCGCAGTTCACACATGTCGACCTTAGAATAAGTATTAACTCGTATTTATACAACGTTTAACCAAAGTCCTCAATAATATTTAAGAGCGTGTTTCATTCAACTCATCGATAAGAACAACTTTTACTATGGGATATATCGGACAACTTGTATGAAGAGGTCGAAATTTTTGTTGAAGTTTCAATGTTGGTCCCATAGAAAAAGTATTTTTTTGTATTGATGAATATAATCACAACCTTTAATATACTGGAGGCTTTTGTTATACGTAGTATATTATAATTTGTGGATCGTATAGTTAACATTTCTACAAGTAACTACTTATTATAAATTAATAAATCAATAATTAAAAGTTTTTCTAAAGTTTGTCGAAGTTCAATTTCACCCTATAGTTTTTTTAAATGAAATGAAATGAATGAATTTAAACATTGAAATTTTCTGAAGTTCCTTTTATTTTTGTCGATTATGCATGTTAGTCAAAAAATATAATTATTTAGGTATGTGTAAAAATAAAGACTTAAAGACTTTGTTTCATTGTTGTGATGTTTTTTTGAAAATTTGAGAAGTTCCTATTATTATTGTTGATTATGCCTGTTAGTAAAAAAAAATATTATTTAGGTATGTGTTTTTGTGATATTTTTTGGAAAGTAAATTCACATAGATAGGTACTACGTGTAAGAACGTGAGCTTAAGTTGCGCATGTAGCAATTTATAGGTCGACATAGTAACAAAGAAAGAAAAAGAAAGAAGTTGAAGTTGAAGAGTTGAGTTGAGAAGTTGAAGAAGAAGAGTTCCTTAGGGAATGTTGTTTAGTTTGAAAAATAATAGCTATATACCGGCAAAATATATTATAATGGTGTTATTATACCTACTTATCAATATAAACAACTTTTTCTAAGGGACGAACTTCGAAACCTCAGAAAGAATTGGAACAACTTATATGCAGAGGTACAAATGTTTTTTGAAATAGTTCGAAGTTGGTCCTATATAAAAAATAATTAAACGTTTCTGGGGACTTTTGTTACGCGATACTTGTTCAAAAAATGAAAATTCAATGACAATTCAAAATATTCTTACAAACATTTTGAATTTTATATACCTACTTTACTATTTATACTAATATTATAAAGCTGAAGAGTTTGTTTGTTTGTTTGAACGCGCTAATCTCAGGAACTATTGGTTCGAATTGAAAAATTATTTTTGTATTGCATAGACCATTTATCGAGGAAGGCTTTAGGCTATATAACATCACGATGCAACTATTAGGAGCGAAGAAATAATGGGAAATGTGAAAAAAAACGGGGAAAATTATTCATCCTTGAGGACTTCCATTGCGTGCGCTGCGAAAACGGTTCAAGATACCAAAAATATGAAAGAATTATTCCTCTTGAAATGATTTAAAAAAATGTCCGCGACAGTGTATGTCTATCTTTTAAGATTAACTCACTAGAACCGTTTTTATGGTAATCAAATTTGGTCGAAATTAATGCATTATTTGTTAAGAGTTGTATCAACGTCATAATATTAATCTTTATCCAAATAAATGTGTTGGATAGAGTGATTCAACGGGAAGGTTTTTATGTACTTTTAGCCCGGAAAAACTTATTAACGCGGGCGAAGCCGTGGGCAAAAGCTAGTGGTTTATAAAGTAAAGATCTCATGTGAATTTTTAACTACTGATAAGGTAAGAAACGAAAATATTCGAAAAATACCTACCTAATTTGATAAATTTTTAATATTTTTGTAAAATCAAATATATATTTACCTCTTTTATTATTTTTGTTTGTAAGTGATATATGTAATTTATTACAAAAGTAATAAATAATAACAGTTTGTGCACAATGTGTATACTTGTTCAATTTCATTTACCTTTTGTTGATTATGATTATGCATGTTAATGAATCTATTAATTTTTTATTATGTTTCGTATGGAAATCGATAGGGATACAATTTTTTATGCTCAATAAACAAAGTGCAATTCAAAAGTTGGTATTAATTATTAACTTTACCCTCATCCCTAGCATTTTATATGTTATATGCGGGACGGGAAATAATTACCCGTAAAAGGACCGATTTTGAAAAAAAAATATAACTCTTACTATATTACGTAGATCCCCGTGCTACGGCAGATGTATATACGCAGGGATATAGTCTATCGATTAGTATAAAAAATAAATAAAAATGGTAATATTCCACGCTTGTAAAGACATTAGAAATCAGGACCTGATACGGGAAAATAAAGGTCGTACCGCAAGATTGGTATTCTTCATACGGGAAGTATATGACTCGTATAGCACTGGTAGTAAAACTAGGTTCAGGCGCCTACGCAGTGAAAGTGTTAAGTCTCTTAAAAATATATATGTGTTTCCTCCCAAATACGAAATCCGTTTAATTCAAGGCAGTTCATGACCAAGAAATAGCGTTAAGTCTTAAATAAATTTTGTTTGTAGGTATAGCGTAACACAATTTCCTTCAAGACTAAAAGCATCCTTCATTTGCAGGTCAGACAACGACTGCCAAAAGTACTTCCTTTGCATCGATGGTCGTCCACGTATCTTATCTTGCGGAGGAGAATCCGGTTTCGATGAACTGACCTCATCATGCGTGTCGGCCGATGAAGTATCTGCCTGTCCAGCCGAACTTAGGACTGCTGCTGCGAGAACCAAGGAACTAGAAGAACAAAACTTAGCTAAAGAACTCGAATTCAGCGCGCTACAAGCTAAGAGGAAAGCGTTATCTTAAGATTGATTCTAAAAATTACTTTACTGTTTTCGGGTAGTACCATGTTAAAATCATAGTACCTAGTCTTATAAACAATAATGTCTAGTCTAAATTGCGTTACCGTTAATATTCCTGTAAATGGATTACATTAAGTGCTCGGCAATGTTCGGATTTGACCAAACATATTTTTTACTGTTTCTACTGAATATTTGAAACATATTTTTTACTGTTTTTACTGAATTGTTCAGTATCGTTTAGGAAGTAGCGAATTCTATAATTAATTGAGTACTCATGCCTTATGCGATAAAAAATATGCAAATTAATAGAAACAGTTATCACAACCATGATTGTACTTAAATATCAATATATAATTACAAAATGTTTTATATTTACGATTGTTTGATTACTCCAAACCACAATCTTTCTCTCGTGTTGTCATTAAGATAATCAACAGTTATTTGATATTGATGACACTTTTTAATATAAAATGCCGGCAATAGCCTATCGACACCATTAGGGCGTCGCAAATTATAAGAAACACAGCAAAAAAAAAACAATAACAAAGATGTTCTGTTATTTGAGTATCGCTACTTTAATCGTAGCATCAAGTAAGTGTTTAATATCGTTTTATGGATATTTATTTAAATTTTAAAAGAATTATGTATTGACTTAATAAAATATTGCAGGCTACGCCCAGAGGCTAGAATGCCCTCGGAGAAACGGTTACTTCAAAGACGACTCGAACTGCGACACCTACGTTGAATGCAGAGTAAGTGAAATATTTTGCACTTCTCAATTTCTCGAATTTAGTATCGGCAAACATAAAGTTTGGTGAATTGTGTGTAGGATCACAGATCTCATCGGATGATGTGCCCGGACGGCCTCAACTACAATCCTAACATCGAGTGGCCTGAGTATCCCTGCAGCTTCCCTGAAGACATGCCCTGCGATGGAGGCAGATATCAGCGTAAGTTAAAACACCCTAACAAATTGTAATTGTTCTAATAATTATTTACGAAATCCTCATCATAAGAACTTACATACAAGTAGTTAAAATAAAATACGTTCTTGCATTACCCACGTGCATCACCATTATACCATACATCAGTTTATACTATTACAATCTAGCTTGATATTTACAATTTACCAGAACCCAAGCCGACCGGTGAATGCCCGCAACAATACGGATTCTACGCGCACCCCGACGCTAACGAGGTCAACTGCGCGCCGTACAAGATGTGCGTTGCTGGAGTTGCCTTCGACATGAAGTGCGCCACCGGGCTCGCTTTCAACCCCGACATCGGCCGCTGTGACTGGGCTGACCGTGTGCCTTACTGCGACGCTGAACGTATGTCGCTCAATTGCTCTTTTTTGTTTCCAAATGGCCCTACTGCCAGTAGCCTGACGCGAGTCGGCTTTTCTGGCCACACCGGTCTTTAGGGTGAACGCAGAAGGCGCTCGCAACCCTTTGAATTAAGTGACCATGCTGAGGGCAACCCACTAACGGGTTACGAACCTCGGCTCAGGACGGCCACTGAGAGAGGATGAGACATCAACGATTAGGGAAATGCTCAATAAGATTATCTACATGCGCAGTTAATACTTTGAACTTCAATATGACCACCTTCACATAGATATATGACAGCAATGCGTCTAGGTTCTATTTTCATAATTTCAGGATACCTTGGCTTCAAGTGCCCCGAAATCCCAATAGACGCTGACGGTGAACCTATCGACATCGTTTTGAACTACAGGTAATAACTATCTTATATATTGTATATAAGGCGCCACTAAATTTTTGGGAATCGTAAGTAACTTCTTAAAATAATGTTCACTTCAATGTGAAATGGCAGTTTCTAAACATAGTAACTAATTTTCTCATCTCCTTTAAGAGAGTTAAATACGGATCCTGAAATTAGCGATCGATGGCGGTAGTCGAGGTAGCTCAATTGGAAGAGCACCGGCACGGTACGCCGGAGGTCGTGGGTTCGAGTCCCGCCTTCGACTGTTTCTTTTTCAGGATTCTTTAAAAATATAAAATCATAGTAACTAATGTTTGCATAACTTCCTCAACAGCTTCCCGAGTCCCAACTGCACAAGCTTCTTCTCGTGCGACAAGGGCCGTGCGCGGTTCCTGTCCTGCGACTTGGGGCTCGCCTTTGACGAGGCGACCGGACGCTGTCGGGACGCCGACCTAGTGCAGTGCTACTACTGAATTCCTCAGATTTAGTTATAATAAGTTTCTATACTTAGTTGCATATTTCTTTAATAAAGTTCCTATTATCTAAAAAAACGTTTCACAAATCGATCCCCCTTTCATAATCCAAAGTCGAACTCAAAACTAAGTACGATAAATGTGACTAGTTGCTATAATAATTAATCACCAGCCCGTAAACTAAACGCTACTACTTTTGTCAGAAACATATACTAACCCAATATTTTTATAAGCAGCCGACCGCTATGGATATCATAACATAAGCCGGTAGTGCCTATTTAACTGTAGCTATAGAGTAACTTTAATATAGGGCTGTAGCTCCAGAACCTGTACGTTGAACTCTCAGTTTTAAGGATCGCTATTTCCTAATCAGGAAGTACTAAAGTGAATTTGAACTTCCCATCGATATGATAAAGAATTGACGAAATAATACTCTATATACATGTAGGTATAAATAAAAGAGAGTTGTGTTAGTTACACTATTTATAACTGGAGAACGGTTGAACCGATTAAAATGATCTTTGGTTTTTTGGTATTTCCCTTCCGAATAGTAGAGCAACTATAAAGATATGGTAAACGTTCAGGATCAAGGAAATAAATTTTCCCATATATAATATAATACCAGCCCTGTATTATATACTGTCCCACTGCTGGGCACGGGCCTCCTCTATTACTGAGAGGGGTTAGGCCTTAGTCCACCACGCTGGCCTAGTGCGGGTTGGCGGACTTCACACACCCTCGAAATCCTTATAGAGAATTCTCAGGCATGTAGGTTTCCTCACGATGTTTTCCTTCACCGTTAAAGCGAACGATAATTGATAAACATCAATAAAACATACATTTCAATAAAATTTTATAAAATGTACATGGCGTTGTGTTTTTTTCCTTTGACAGCTGCTCTAGTTGCGAGCAGTCCTTGCGGCGGTCGCAAAGAGTACCTACCTATGTTATCATAGCATGTTATAATTTTATACATAATATTACCTTCTCTCATTAAGAGCCTATGTGGAAAAAATATGGAATCGTGATGGGCGTGATTTAGCGTTTTTCAAATGCGAGGCGCCCCACGGCCCCGCTGCGATAGATCGCGCGCCTCGGCCCTCGTAGCATCGCGTTGTTGCCACAGGTCGTTGCACTCGAGCCCGCGAAAAGATCGTCATGGCAAATGCATGTCTGTGTTGTAAATATTATAGTTATTATAATTTCTAATAAAATTGTAACTTATAAAACATAGAATATATTTTAATTCGTTTATAGAACCGTTATTATGTCACTATTATCTACCTAATTACTTGAACATTATGTAAAATGATATTGTAAGTTATCTAAACTCATCGAAAGTATTATTCACCTGTAGTTGACTTTTGTTGACAAGTTAAAATCTGGTGTGGTGGTAGGTTCGAGACCTAACCCTACGTAGAGGTCTGTATATAAAAAAGCAAAGCAGAATGAAACTTCTATAATATGTTTTAAATTATATTTTGCTTTGCTTTGATTTATTTTTGTGGACCTTCCTAGCTTTGGTGGACACAAAATATATAATAATACAATAAATGCAGTAACTATTTTTCGGCCCGACTCGGGAATCGAACCCGGGACCTCAGCGCAATAGGCGTATCGTGTGTGCAACTACGCCTTGAATGCAATCAAACATAGCATCACACCTTTTCTCCTCACATTTCGTTAGCTATTTTAGGTCTTATGAAATAGGGGACGAGCTTATTGCCACATACCGGTCCCAATTCAACAGTCCGAGTTGATACTGGACAGAAAAAATAGTATTTGCCCGACCCGGGATTCGAACCCGCGACCTCAGCGCGGAGGCCGTACCGGGCACGTAATACAACTACGAGTTGCGACATCAAGGTAGTTTCGACAAGTCATTCACGATGAAACTTCTTCCCTGGAATGTCAGGTCTATTTTACGTAAATGATGCTTCACTCTAGTGCCGCCATACAATTGAAAAATCGAATTTTGTATGTAAAGGATGTTCGAAATTTATGCACAATAAAATTACATAATTTGATATGAAGATTGATTACATTATTATGCTTCAATAGTCACTATATAGGATATAAACGTTAGAAATGTTGAAGGCGGCCGCTACCTATCTAGATCATTTTTATAATTTTTAATTTGAACTGTATGTAATGTGGGGTAAGAAAAATATAGCATGGTCATTCTTACTACGCGGGTACTTATGCTTATAGAAAATTTGAAATGTTAATTACTTACAATTTTTTTTTAAATATTTTTGATATTTTCTACAGAAGAATTGACTGCTGTTTATTGCCACAGCTACTTCTTCAATTCCAAGGCATTTCTTTTTTTGTTTTGCAATATAACAAAGCTCTGATATCAAATCAAATCAAAAAGAAATTCAAAATGGCGGCCACTTTTTTCAAGTCTAACATTGGATCCGTCTTCTGTACCTAAAGGCCTGTCCAGATATCGATTTTGAGGTTGATTGGCCTTAAAACAAAGAAATTTAAAATGGCGCCCACTTTTTTCAATTCTAACATTGGATCTGCCCTTTGTACCTAAAGCCATGCCCAGATATCGATTTTGAGGTCAATTGGCCTTAAAATACAGAAATTTAAAATGGCCGCCGTGTATACCAGTTCTGGACCGCAACAGTGGTACGCGCAGGGGCGGTTGCGGACGACAACTTAGACGTGAGTCAGAGGAAGCCCGCAGCCGTCCCTAATGCGCCGAAGATGGCCAATAAAAAAAAAATACCAATTCAAACATTGGCTCTTCACATTTTAGTGATTATTGATTCATAATGTATAAATAAATGAGTAATACAAAAATTCATACTAAAATAATTTTATGGTGTAAAAATTTGAACAGCCTTTACATACAAAATACGAATTTTTCAAATGTATGAGCGGTACCTAAGAGTCATTTACGCAAAATTGGGCCGGCATTCCAGGGCGTCCCTAGCTATGGATTACGCAATATAAATAATACATACATAGACTCTCACGTCTTTTATCCCCGAAGGCGTAGGCAGAGGCGCAACTAGTGCACTCACCTTCCGTCGTGCGTATTCCGTCCTATGATGTGATAGGGGGCGAGCCTATCGCCATTTCGGGCTCAAAATCCAGACTCCGGGCTGAAAAGAAAAAAATCCAATATCACTGTGCCCGACCCGGCGATCGAACCCGAGACCTCAGCATTGCAGTCATAACGTAATACAACTACACCACTGGGGCAGTATAAATAAATAAAAAACCAGTGACTATTGTTTTTCAATCAGGGATTCGAACCCGCACCTCAGCGCGGTAGTCGTACCGATCACGAAATATAACTAAAGCAGGTCTCCGACTAGAAACAATTTACAAAGGTGAAAGGATGTAATAATTACGCTTGCTGCCTATCTTATAGACCTAATAGAGCCTATAATTTTATATTGACACACGGACGTGAGCTGGATACACTATAAAACAGAATTTCCAGGGCACCGTCAAATTTGCCGCGCGGCAGCGCAGACTCATCCCTACACTAGACGGCCAATTCGAACTTCGAAGGCGCCCGAAAATTTCGAGCGCACGTCCGTCGTCAGTAAAGATTCCGGACGACTGAAGCCGGCACGGGCCACTCCCATAACAGCGATGGCGTATTTGGACGTCGTGGATGAGAGAAAGTGACGGGAGGCGCTCGCGTATGCCGAAATGAAATGGCGTAAGCGCCAAAACAATTTTCTTTTAATTGTGATTATACTATTTAATTTATTTTAACTGTGTTTTGATAAGACCTTAGAAAATATTGATTTCTTGTATTTAAATCAAGTTACGAATGTATATATTCCACCATTTAGAGATAAAGCGTGTTTAAAGAAAATATCAGAGGTAACATTGAATTTTTTTCGATCGAGAAAATTTATAGCAATTGTGTTTTGGCTTTGAAATATCATTGAGTTATATGTTCAATTTACACATATCCAAAAATCTAACTTCTGATCTTAGTAGTTTACGAGAAATTTGAATTTAAAAGTCCTTAAATTTCCTGACATAGGCTCTTAAATACCGATGCGCTTAGCCGTTATGCGATTAATTAGCATCTTTTTTGTGGATCCCTTAGATTCGCCTACTTTTTTTAAACTATTATTTTTTCGCATATTTGACTTTGCATAATATGTACCTATTGGTATAATAGTACTATCGCATAGTAATATTTTGGCCTACTACTTTTTTGTCATAATAAGCTATTGGAATAATTTTAGCTTGACTAATACAAATTAGTTATACATATTTTTAGCGAGGGGCGAAGCGACGAGCTTGTTAGGTGCACATGAACCACCGCACGAGCCGAGCGAGCGAAGAGAGCGTGCCACGGCAGCGGCTGGCGAGTGCCAGAACTGACTTTAGGGCGTTTCCAACTCAGCCAAAACCAAACATGAATGATGCTTATTTATTTTTTAACTTTTGATATTTATGCTATTTGTCGTTAGGCGTTCTGATGGTTGTGCTTTTTGTATTTATGCTTTTTTATTTTATGCTAAAACAATTATGCGTAATGATTATTATGCACATTGATATTTAGGCTTAAAACTAAGATGCTTAACCATATTATTACAAATACATTTATGCAATTCAATAGGGAACCTCTTTTTTGAGTATTCTCCAATTTTTATTCAGTTTTCGACCGTATTTTTTGTATTTGAATACATACATGTATATACATATACACTCACGCCTTTTATCCCCGAAGGGGTAGGCAGAGGCGCAACTAGTGCACCCACTTTTCGCCATTATTCCGTCCCATGATGTGATAGGGGGCGAGCCTATCGCCATATCGGGCACAAATTCCATACTCCGAGCTGATACTGAATAGAAAAACTCAATATCACTTTGTCCGACCCGGGGATCGAACCCGAGACCTCAGCACTGCAGTCGTACCATAATACAACCACGCCACCGAGAGTTGTTTTTAAATTTGTTTTAATTAATTCTCTTCATACGATTTTTTCCGACATTCCTGTTAATTACAATGCCGCGATTTATTTTATTTTATTTTAATTTATTTGGGTGGCTCACAGCTAATACAATAAGCAAAAATAGGAACTAAATACAATGAGCCAATCACGAGCCACCACAGATTTAGAAGATCAAGTCAATTCGCCGATTTAATTCGAATATAGAACACATACACACACCACACCCACCACTGGGTTAGACATGTAATAACAAATACACTACGCAAAATGGCCTTTGCAGCCAGACCATAGGTATAACTTATCGCCTCCAAGCGTCCCTTATACACTCCATGCCATGCTAGCTTGTGTTGCTTTAATCATTAGAAATAACAAGAATAATTTAAGATACGTCATTTCCTCCCAGATACAAATTTGTTAGTTAATGGTTATATATTGCTGTAATTAATAAAAAAAACAGCTATCAGTAAGTCGAGGCAAACTTTATCATCTTATGCATTTAAATAGGTGATAAATGGTCCCGCCTTACTCCTGCGTTTTAATTTTCAATGCATCAGCTGACGGTTTTTCGACCGACATACAGCCAGGTAACATATATATTTTTCATAGTTACAAGGCTATCATCAGGTAAATTTTTAGTTGACAGGAAATCATTGACAGTATTTCTTTTTTTCATGTTTGATCGACCAGCTGACGTATAATGCACCAAATTATAGTCTGCTGATTATTTATTTTCTTCGAGACATTGGGTTAGCTATAACTTAAACTAGTGTTCACTTGGTAGTAAATGACTGAATATATATTTTGTTCTTCGTGCGTGGCAGGCTACCACCGCTCATCGCCCCCAAGGAACCGCAGCTGACGTTCACGAGGCTTTATGTCCGTTCCAATTACCTTTTAAATTCTGACATACCACTAAATATAGTTGCACATAATCATCAATGTCTACATTCTATGCAGCCATTAGCAAACATTAATTGTAAATGTGATACGTTAGAGCAAGTCGCTCAGTATAAATACTTAGGTCTAAGTGTCGACAATAGATTTAACTGGAATGAACACATCAATAAAATATGTAACAAACTGAGAGCTGTCTTAGCCAAGTTTTCTGTTTTGAAATATAAAATCCCATACAAATCTTTACTCAATTTATATCATTCTTTTTCTGAATCTTATATTACTTATGACATCACCAGTTATGGCAGAACATTCAATACTTATTTGGATAAAGTCTACAACTTACAAGTAAGAACTCTTAAAAAAATTGTACCTGATAAAATTAAAAAACTATTTACAATACTAACAACATAATGCATTTATTCAAATTTTGCAAAATATTACCAATACATACTAGTCTAAGTACAAACTAAAGTTAAAATGATGTTACTGATTGAACAGTTTTATAACAAAAAATTACAATCAAAAATAACCCATAAAAACACTACTAGAAACATAACTCACAGTAAACTAATAGTACCTAGATGTAATCATTACTACGGAAAAAGAAATCATGCTTATATAATACCAACCCTCATGAACGAGATACCCATTAAAATACGTAACGAATTAACAAATAAAAACTTTACGTATAAATATAAAAAGTACTTTCATGATATTTTGAACTTAAAGCAATAAATCTAACTATAATAACTTAATATTAACAAAACTTGTAATTGGAACGTCCTATATAAGGTATTTCTTTGAAGCGATCGGTCAATGCGCAAAACTGGTTCTTTATCTGATACTTACGTTTACAATATTGTTTTGTCGTTAGTTGCTTGCAGAATACCTACGCAGTAATGTTTTATTTTCTAATTGTATGTTTATTGTACCTAGCTGTTTTTTTTTTTTTCTATTGTACACGTATTTAAGTTGTGTTATGTAAATACATGATATTGACTTCTTTACGATTGTCGCAGTATCCAGACAAACCTGGACAAGGTTTTTGAGATACTTAAAAAACAACTATGTACATTACTTTTATGTTGGAATAAATAAAAAAAAAAATCTCTGTTGCGTCACACCAATTATCCTTTGAGAACAAATAACTGACCAAATTTTGACCTGGCTCACGGGCTATTATAATTTTTATTTTATGTTTTCCTGGGTGCTTATATGTAATTGTTCGAATCGAGTTAGATTTGTTAATTGTTTATCATATGGGTGAGAAGTTCAAATTCCCTTTAGTAGGTCCTGATTAAGCAATAGTGATCCTTAAAACTGAGAGGGCAACATACAAGTTCTGTGGCTACATTTCTATATTAAAGGTACTCTATAGCTACAGTTAAATAGGCACCACCGGCGTATGTTATGATCTCCATAGCGGTCGGCTGCTCATTTTTTTTATGGCATTGATGACGAGACTAGCATGCAGTTTGCCTGATGGTAAGCGATACGACCACCCATAAACAGTAGCAACACCATCCAACACTTTGAGTTACAAAGTACTGTATAGTAATCCACTGAGCTGGTCATCCTGAGACATAAGATGTTAAGTCTCGTTATGTCCAGTAGTGACACTGTCTACAATGTCCATCAAATCGAAACACAACGATGCATGCACACTGCTGCTTGGCGGTAGAAATAGACATTGCGGTGGTACCCACCCAGACGGAATCTTACATATGAGAGACCTACCACCAGTGATTGGTGCTTATAAAAATATTGTGTTAGTATAATATTTCTGATAAAAGTAGGAGCGTTTAGTTTACGGGCTGGTGATTGATGATTATGTCAACCAGTCACATTTATCGTACTTAGTTTTGAGTTCGACTTTGGATTATGAAAGGGGGATCGATTTGTGAAACGTTTTTTTAGATAATAGGAACTTTATTAAAGAAATATGCAACTAAGTATAGAAACTTATTATAACTAAATCTGAGGAATTCAGTAGTAGCACTGCACTAGGTCGGCGTCCCGACAGCGTCCGGTCGCCTCGTCAAAGGCGAGCCCCAAGTCGCAGGACAGGAACCGCGCACGGCCCTTGTCGCACGAGAAGAAGCTTGTGCAGTTGGGACTCGGGAAGCTGTGGAGAAGTTATGCGAACATTAGTTACTATGCTTAGAAACTGCCATTTCACATTTAAGTGAACATTATTATAAGAAGTCACGTACAATTTCCAAAAAGGATTGTTTAAAATTTAGTGGCGCCTTATATACAATACATAATATAGTTATTACCTGTAGTTCAAAACGATGTCGATAGGCTCACCGTCAGCGTCTATTGGGATTTCGGGGCACTTGAAGCCAAGGTATCCTGAAATTATGAAAATAGAACTTAGACGCAATGCTGTCATATATCTATGTGAAGGTGGTCGTATTGACGTTCAAGGTATTAACTGCGCATTAAGATAATCTTATTGAGCAATTGAGCGACATACGTTCAGCGTCGCAGTAAGGCACACGGTCAGCCCACTGACAGCGGCCGATGTCGGGGTCGAAAGCGAGCCCGGTGGCGCACTTCATGTCGAAGGCGACTCCAGCAACGCACATCTTGTACGGCGCGCAGTTGACCTCGTTAGCGTCGGGGTGCGCGTAGAATCCGTATTGTTGCGGGCATTCACCGGTCGGCTTGGGTTCTGGTAAATTGTAAATATCGAGCTAGATTGTAATAGTATAAACTGATGTATGGTATAATGGTGATGCACGTGGGTAATGCAAGAACGTATTTTATTTTAACTACTTGTATGTAAGTACTTATGATGAGGATTTCGTAAATAATTATTAGAACAATAACAATTTGTTAGGGTGTTTTAACTTACGCTGATATCTGCCTCCATCGCAGGGCATGTCTTCAGGGAAGCTGCAGGGATACTCAGGCCACTCGATGTTAGGATTGTAGTTGAGGCCGTCCGGGCACATCATCCGATGAGATATGTGATCCTACACACAAATCACCAAACTTTATGTTTCCCGATGCTAAATTCGAGAAATTGAGAAGTGCAAAAGATTTCACTTACTCTGCATTCAACGTATGTGTCGCAGCTCGAGTCTTCTTTGAAGTAACCGTTTCTCCGAGGGCATGCTAGCCTCTGGGCGTAGCCTGCAATATTTTATTAAGTCAATACATAATTCCTTTAAAATTGGATTAAATGTCTATAAAACGATGTTAAACACTTACTTGATGCTATGATTAAAGCACCGATACTCAAATAAATGAACATCTTTGTTGTTGTTTTTTTACTGTGGTTGTTATAATTTGCGACGCCCGAATGATGTCGATAGGCTATTGCTATTACATTTTATACCAAAAAGTGTCATCAATATCAAATGAATGTTAATTTGTTTAATGATAATATGAGAGAAATGTTGTGGTTACACGCAATTTAACGTTGCTAGTCAATTAAACTACTTTTATTTATGGGTCATTAAAAAAACATGGAAACAATTTTCTAAAGCAACTTATTTGTATTGTTGGCACATGAATTGTTTGTAAAAATAGTGTATTTTTATAACTGCATTTTGTGCCAATAATAAAACTCTTTTTCTTTCTTTCTGTATTTACTTGAGGTTTATAACTAAAAATCTGATTACTTCATAAAAAATTGTGCAACATTAATACGACTAAAATATGACCTCACTGCTGTATCCGAAAAACCGTGGTCAAAATATGCCATACAAGAGGTGAACGAATACATCTTTTACAAATATTAGTGAACTGTTATTCGCTTGATATTATGACTACCTACAAACAATACGTTTTTTTCGCGAGGACATACGCGTTATCTCTACCACTACTGTTGAGTGAAACGGTTGGAAGCGAAAAACATGTTGCGCCGACCCCAAGTAATTTGGGACCAGGGCAGGAAGATGATGACTGTTGAGTGAAACGGTTAAGTTCGTTTCACCGGTTTTACGACCCAATGTCGATACTCGGGAGTATAGCATCATCCGAGGGAACATTGGACCGAACTCCTAACACTATGTACAATCATTTAGTCGCCTCTTACGCCAGGCAGGGGATACCGTGTTAGAGTTCTCTAGATGCCCCGGGCCATGGGGCACACCTACAAACAATGACTAGATTTTTTTTTGTCCCTGACTAAACTCTTGTTAGCCTGACGAGGGTCGGCTTATACAAGAACACCGGTCTTTTGGGTGAACGCAGAAGGCGCTCGCAACCCTTAAATTTAAGCGACCACGCTGAGGGCGACCCACTAACGGGTCACGAACCTCGGCTCAGGGCGGCCACTGAGAGGATATGACATCAGCGTTTGGGGAAGATGGTTTTTAACCTAATCCTATTTAGTGGTATCGTACCTAGTAGTCTTCGGCACGCGGGCCGGAACTGCTAAGAGAGGGCAGGGTTATGGGGAACGCGACGAGGTCCTCGACGGCGAGGACGGTACAGCGGTCTTGTAGAGTGTAAGAGCTTTAGATGCTCGGTCTTTTCGCGTAAAGCCGTCTCCATTTGGCGCGATCAAATGGAGTATATATAGACGCTTTACGGATAAGCGTGTTTGGGTGGTTTACCGCCCTGTCGAAATAGCGTCTGCTGGCGCACTGCATAAAGTGCCTGATGGTCGGCATATTGGTGTCCACGTGGAGGTTGCGATTGCGAACGTACCACGGGGCACCAAGTGCATGTCGTAAAAATCGATTTTGAAGCACCTGCATTCGCTGAAGATGACGGGGCGGTAAATGAGCGAATACGAGCGACGCGTATGTCATTATCCGACGGATGCATGTTTTAAAGATCCTAACTCATCGCGAATGCGGCTCGCGCGCGTACCGCATTTACGTGTGGGATGAAGGTCAATCTCTGATCAAGGGTTACTTCTAAATATTTGGCTTGGCCCTTCCAGGGGATTACCTGGTCGGACATGCGGACTGAAAAGTAAGGGACATAGACTTTCCTTTTCCGAGTGAAAAGGATAGCCTGGCTTTTGGTGGGATTGACGGTGATTCGCCATTTGCGGCACCACTCACCGAGTTCGTCGGCGGCGGTTTGCAAAAAGCGAACCACATCGTCGGGGTCTCTACGTGAAGCGTAGATTGCGGTATCATCCGCGAATAGTGCCAGATGGGCGTTTTGTGGTCTGGGGATGTCGCTCGTGTACAGCGAGAATAGAAAAGGGACAGGGCGGAGCCTTGCGGGACTCCGGCCGTGATGGTGTGTCGGGAAGAGAGAGTTCCCTCCACGCGATATCTGAAACCGCGATTCGACAGGAAATCTCGTATGATGTGCACGAGTTGTGTGGGCACGTTGAGAGCTTACAGCTTGAAAAGCAAGCTGTTGTGCCACACCCTGTTGAATGCTTTTTCGATATCGAAGAAAATAGCACCGGTAGGCATTCCTTTGCGGAATTGTTCGTGAACGTACTCCGTGATGCGGAGCACCTGGTTGACACAACTGTGTCTAGCGCGAAAGCCAAACTGTTCCGGAGGGATCAAATTTCGATTAAGGGCTACTATTTTTAGGCGGTCGAGGACGATCCGCTCGTAGATTTTGCCCAGAGTACTGAGCAGACTGATGGGCCTATAAGAGGTGGGTTCGAATGCGGGTTTCCCCGGCTTGTGGATACCTATCACAACTGCCTCTTTCCAGAACTCAGTGACTGTGAACAGTCTCTGGCACCCTCTCGGAGCTTTCGCTCAAAACGTTCTGAAGGTGGTTGGTGAAGACGCGTATCGCGCTGATCGTTTCCTCAGGAGTCAAGATGTTGGTCGGGATCGCGGAAAGATCAGTGGATGAGCTGTCTGCGAGCTTGGTGCCTAAAAGACGCTAATTCGTTTTCACCTTCATCGGTATATTAGGACCTGTATCTGTTGGACTGTTTTCGGGGACTAAATCGAGGATCATAGGTCTGTGGTCAGAGTCTAACTCTTGTAACACTTGCGTGGAACGCACGCTAAGGCTTACGTTCCGTACAAGTGCCACGTCGAGTATGTCCGGTCGGTGGTCGTCGTTATAACTATAGTGGGTTGGTTCTGAAGGAACCAATAGGCTTAAATTGATTGTATCAAGACAACTCTCTAGGACTGCACCTCGCTCGTTGGTCGAGTTGCAGTTCCAGAGAGTGTTCTTGGCAATGAGGTCTCCCGCCAAAATGACGGAATCCCCTAGATCAAGTAATGTTTGAAGTTCATCGGAGTGAAGCTCCTTAGTGGGCGAGAGATAGGCCGATATGATGGTGATCGGCGGATGTCCGGTCATAGCTAACCTGCAGACCGAAGCCTCAATGTTGCTCAAGCTTATTGATGACTCTAAAGGTATTCAATGAAGGGACCTTTTATAATAAATGAGAGTGCCTCCTAAACGGCCACTGGTACGATCATTTCGCACCAGTTTGAAGTTTGGGATGTTGGGACCGCGGTGAGAGGGCTTAAGGAACGTTTCCTGGATGAGGAAAACGTCTATTTTGTTGTCGCGGACAAAGGAAGAAATTTCGGCTTTTTGGTCCCGAATGCCGTTACAGTTGAAAAACCCCACTCTGAGGGAGAGGGGTTTTGTCCGCTGGGGGAGTTGTGTGGCGTTAGTAGCCATTTATGAAGATAAAGAGGGGAGGCGCACAGCGTTAACTGTGGCCTCGAAAATTTCCTGCTGGATCAGAGCGATCTCAGCAATGAGTAGGGGGTCTTCTACTTCCGTACGGGTGAGCAGACGGGAACGCTCATAAAGTTTCCCATGGAGAATCATAATCTCCGGGGAACCTAACAATGAGGCGACTTAGGAAGAGGCGTCGCTTGCCTTCGCCGCCACCGACACCGACTGAGAAGGGTGGGGGGGGGGGGTGGTCTTGGGTTTGAGTTTGGGCTGGGCTGCCTTTGAAGAAGGAGCTACAGCTGGGGGAGGAGAGGATCGAATAGTGGCCGGGGCAGCGGGAGTGACTCCGCTGGGGGCCTGTGAAGGGGGATCAGCGCGCGCCGTGGGAGGAAACCACGGGTTGCGCACTGGCGCAGGTGCCAGTTTGAATGTAGTGGCCTGAGGGGCCGAGGGGGCGGCAGCTTTAGGAGCTTTGGCAGCTCGTTTGGGGGCGCAAGGGCATCCGCGATAGTTCGGAGTGACGTCACGGATGTCAACAGTACAACAGCGGCTCTTGTATCATACTTTAAAATAGAAATAACAAGTCCTTAGTTCGTAAAGTTTTATTGACCAAAGTTTTTGGACATACGTGAAAAATAGCATATAGTGTTATACAGTTATTTGGTGAACGATTATATCCGACAATTAACAATTTTTCATTATATCACCAGTGAAGAAATCATTTCCTACCCTTCTTTAAAATTTAAAAACATTTCTTTATGACTTTTGCTTAAAACAGTGAAGTGACGTGACCACAGTGTGTACAGACATCTCATGAAAGTTCTCCCATACCAGAAGCCATAGGTTCTGCCTATAAAAACAATTTAACACCATTAAAAATAAACAGGTAACAGCGCCACCTTTTGGGATCTATAGGTACTGTCTATCATCAAGTGTCTAATGTACACGTTGGTTAACTCATACTCAGTTTAATCGGTAGATGGTGCTACTTTGCACTTTGGTCCATTTTGTATTATATTGCTCATTGATCAAAGCAAATTAACAAGGCTAATAAAGCGAATTGTAAACATGGCCAAATGTGGTGGATGCGGAAAATTCCTTTCGGCGAACGACTGTGTTCGCTGTTCCAGATGCGCATCTTCTTTTCACCGTCCCTGTGTGGCTGTTCCCGAGAAGGCAACTTTGAAGGGCTCTTGGCTATGTCCAGGCTGCAAGGCCAGTTTGCCCAAACACGACAATTCGTCAACACCAATCAAGGCTTTAGCTGAGGCTTTTAGCACAGGCACGTCTACGGTCACAGAGCAGCCCCTCGACAAATCACTCGATTCATCCCATGCAAATGGCGGGAAAGTCGAAATCGGGCTTCAGGAGCTGCGTGAAATACGTGCCGAGTTGACTCGGCTGAGGGAGCTTTACGACAAATTAAGCGAACTGAAAGCTGAAGTCCAGGAATGTCGTCAAGAAGTAACCGAGCTCAAATCAGCCGTCAGCTCATACAGCTCCAAGATAACGTCGCTTGAAACCAGACTCGACGTGATGGAGAGGAAGATTGAGGTTGTTCCTTCCCCACTTACAAATGCAGGGCACCTCGAAGAAACCATAGCCGAACTGTCAACGAGCGAGACCAAGATCTCCTCTCCAATGATTTTGAAATATCTGGGGTGCCGGAGGGTAATGACGAGAGCTTGATCCACATAGTCAAGTTGTTGACTAACAAACTTGGCGTTGAAATTCAGGATCATGACCTTGTGCATGTTGAACGCGTCGGATCTACGCTGCGCAATAGGATCGAGAACTCCGCTGCTAATGACCGCACATCGCTGCGACCGCGGCCCATCGCTGTACGTGTGGGTCCCCGTACGATGCGAGACCAAATTTTGCAAGCGGCGCGGGTTCGCCGAGTCTTGAACACCACCGATCTCAACATACAAGGTCCACCAAGCCGTGTCTATACGAATGAGCGGTTAACTCGGACTTACAAGCAGTTATTTTACCGCGCGCGGGAGTTGGGACGACAACATTCGTGGAGATACGTCTAAACCAAGGGGGGCAAGATATTTGCCCGCAGGGATGATGGAAGGCCAGTAGAAAGAATACGATGCGAAAATGATATTAAAAATTTTTTTGTATAAAGATTAATTTGAACGCATTCGTAATTGTAAGTTGTATTGTATTTTCTTATATAGTGTGCATTTCTCTGTTCTTTCGTCATATTACCTTGCGCCCTGACCATCTGTGTCTGTCTTTTATGAGCACCTCACCTTACCAGCAAAAGAGTAGCACTATAACCAAATATGTTATGTCACTACTGTTATATTTATGGTTGAAAACATTGAATATAATACATATTCGTATATGTAATAGGATGCTAGATCCTATTACATATTATATTAAATTTTAATATCCTTGCTATTTACTTATATACAACGAACCCTTATCTACGCGGATCATATTACAATAACAATTCTATTTCTCGAAGCTTAGTGGTAATACCTGCTGTGATATTCTATGTTATCAATGAACAACGTTCCTTTGAGTGTTGGTTTACTAAACGTGGGCTCCTTGGGTTCAAACCATGATGATCTTATAGCAGCTGTGGAAGGGGCACAATTCGATATTTTGGCTATTAACGAGACTTGGTTACGGCCGGGGGAGGATGGTCGAGCGCCGAAAATACCACAATATCGCCTACGTCACACCCCTAGACCGGAACACGTTCGTGGTGGTAGGGGCGGCGGAGTAGGTTTCTACGTTAGACAGGGACTTAGTGTGCGCACATGGTCGATTTCAGCGAACCCAAAGTATGAGTCTGTGGAACAAATGTGACTTATTGTAAAACTTAACGGTAAGACACTTGCGATGGGGACTGCTTATCGGCCGCCATGGCTTGATTTGGATCTTTTCTTAGACGGTGTTACTGACGTCATGAGTACTATGGCTAATTGCGACTATTATCTATTAGTGGGTGACTTCAACGTCAATTTATTAAATATTAATGACAGCAAAACAAAAAAGATCGAAACCTTTCTTAACAGCCTCTCGCTAAAACAGTTAGTTACTATGCCGACACACTTCACAGAGAATAGTTGTACATTAATTGACCTTATCTGCACTGATTTAACCATCAGCCAGCTAACAGCTAGTCCTTTTGGATCAAGACAATATGGCCACTCTCTCATAAATGCAAATTTGATATCTCACGCGATAAATATACCCCCTACAGTATTAAATACCGTCCGCTAAAAGATGTTAATATGCAACAGTGGTATATTGACTTATCCAATGTCTTATGGGACAATATCAATAGAATTAGTAACGTGGACGATCGGGTATACGCTTTAACACAGGGCATAACATATCTGTTTGACCTGCACGCTCCAGTCAAAACCCACAGAGTAACTGAGCCTTCGTACCCATGGATTACTGACACAATAAAGACTATGATGAGACTTCGTGATCGAGCCCTAAGTTCTTATCGTACAAATAAAATTCCTGCGAAAAGAGATTATTATAAACAATTAAAGGGCCTAGTAATATCGTCACTATTTAGAGAAAAAGCTGCTTATTTTAAGTTTAATATTAACAATAATATTCATAATCCGAAAGAACTATGGAAAAATCTCAAGTCCACAGTGGGCCCATCAAAAATACATTATGACCTCCCCCTGCATCTTAGAAATCCGGATATACTAAACAGTCACTTCCTAGACGTACCTGGCCGGTCTAGCAATAATATTTCTCATCTCACGTACTTTGAGTACCACAAATGCACCGACTCCGTATTCTCTATCAAACCTATTGCTCAAAGTGATGTGGCTCGTATTATAAATAACTTGACGTCTAATTCTAAGGGTTGTGACGGTATCACTCTGTCTATGTTAACTATGACACTTCCCCATACACTTCAAATATTAGTTGATATAATAAATAGCTCCATATTGCAATCTACTTTTCCCTACCTCTGGAAAACCTCAATTGTAAGGCCGCTTCCAAAAAAACCTAATCCAAGTAGCATGAAGGATCTCCGGCCGATAAGCATATTACCCTGTTTGTCCAAAGTCATTGAAAAGGCTGTGTGTTTGCAACTGACTGATTATCTCGAGAAAAATAAGCTATTGCCCGAATTGCAGTCTGGTTTTAGAAAGCATCGTAGCACCACAACAGCCCTACTCAATGTAACGGACCAGCGACTATATAACCCCTAGACTCCTAATGTTCAATATTTCTCTTCAAATTAATTCTGTCAACTACCTGAGGTTTGAGGAAGCGGGGTACTGCACTATGATTGGTTCTTCCAACACCTTATCGCATTATATAACCTTGGAAACATAGGCATAGGGATGGGACGAGTTCAATGAAAACACGATTTTTTATCGATATTACTTTTATGTAATAAAGTTTTATAGTAATATTATTATTATTTATTAAACATATTAACATTTTAACGAAACTATTTATGTTATCAAATGACAGATGGCGCTTAGTAAGTCTCATCAACATTAACAAGAATATTAGAGCTGACTTGTAGGAATAACACAAAGAATAACTCAAAATAATCGTTATAATCAACAAACAAAATAAAAAATTATCCTAATAACATTTCTGATACCGCTAGTCAAAAATATAAATCAAATCAAATCAAATCAAATCAAATCTTTATTGTGTGATTTTTGGTACAGTAGCTGGTATTATTATATATTATTCTTAAGTTCAACAAAAATCGACCCTATTGGGCGTACACAATTATTTCAATATACATAATTTAACTGTTAGAAGTTACTGAAATAATAACTATTTTGAAAAAGTAATTATAATGTCACAATATTATTATCAAGTCAAATAGAATTATTATTATGTCTTAAAATTGTCAGCAAGGAATTCGTCAATTGTGTTATGGTTATGGTTATGGGCTCCTTTTCCCGCACTTAGCCCGTAAAATATCGGGCCATTGTGCGTGATATGCGTGCCAGCTATAGGACAAGCCAGCCTAACTCCGACCAGAAGCGCAGGATCTTCCTGGTATCTCCACAGGCTTCTCGGAGTGACCCCGGTGAGTCGAGGATTTCTGCCCGTTGCGCAGCTACACCTTCGCATTCCAGGATGACGTGGGCAGCTGTTTCATCGACCAACAGACATCCCCTACATAGGGGGCTGTCAGTCATACCTAAAACATATAAATGTTTGTTTAGTGGGCAATGTCCAGTAATGGTGCCTACAACTATGCGTAGGGATGCCCTATCCAGAGATAGGAGACGTTTAGTGAGACGTCGATCCGGGTGTGGCACAGCTTCCCGGGATTGTCTACATGTACTGATATTTGCCCATTGATCCGCGTGTTGGTTTAGCGTTCTGTGTCGCAGCCATGTTCTCAGCTGGTTGAAGGGCAGCGGCATTATTGGGTTAGGACCCATTAATACCTGATCTGACCCTCTTTTGGCCAGCTCATCAGCTGCGTCGTTACCTAGAGAGCCACTGTGCCCCTTTATCCACTGTAGGGTAACTGAGTTTGTTTTTCCTATACCCTCCAGTGCCTGGTGGCACTCTAGTATGAGCCCTGATTGGATAATCATGCTGTCTAGGGCTCGTAATACCGCAGCGCTATCGGATACAATACGTATTTTATAGCCTGTAAGGCGCCGCTTTTCCACTGCTTTGGCAGCCTGTGTTATGGCGACACATTCACATTGATAGATGGAACTGTATTCGCCCAAGGCCATTGATATCTTGATGTTCAATTCTGGTGAAAACACTCCTGCTCCCGATCCTGTCCTTGTCTTTGAGCCATCGGTGTATATGCGCAGTTCGTATTTATCAGACCAGTCATGTTGTTCTTCGGTCAGCTGGACAGTGTAGCTTTTGCTGAAGATGTGTTGTTTGGATACCCTGTCGGTGGGAGCAGCCATCAATGGTTGATAGTTGATGGCTTCTTCCAGGATTTCGGCGTGGGCACCATTAGCTGTACCCCAGAGCTTGAGTGTCTTCAGTCTTATTGCTGCTGAGGCAGCCTCTTGTTGGATAAATAGATCCAAGGGCACTAGCCCCAGCAGGACCTCTAAAGCTGCCGTGGGTGTGGTTTTCATGCAGCCTGTTATAGCTGTACAAGCTAGTCTCTGGAAGTGCTGCAGTTTGGTTTTTGCTGTGGTTAGTTTGGTTCTAGGCCACCACACAACAGCTCCGTAGGTGATGATCGGTCGTATCACCGCAGTGTATAGCCATCTGACAATTTTGGGGTGTACTCCCCAGGTTTTACCTAGGAGTCTCTTGCACTGCCAGAATGTGATACAGGCCTTCTCCAGTTTGTGGTCTAGATGTTTATTCCATAACAGTTTATCGTCCAAGGTGACACCTAGGTATTTTACCTCTTTGGTGAGAGACAGCGTAGTACCTTGGAGTTTTGGTAGGCGAAGATTATCTATTGCTCGCTTCTTTGTGAACAGTACGAGTTCGGTCTTTGATGGATTTACTGTCAGTCGTTGTTCTGAGCACCATCGTTCGACGATATTAAGGGCCCCTTGCATGAGATCGCATAGGACTCCTTCGAATTTTCCTTGTACAAGGATCGTTACATCGTCTGCATAGCCGACAGTATGGTAGCCTGCTTCGTTCAGCGTCCTAATGAGGTCATCCACCACTAGGTTCCATAGGAGCGGAGAAATGACTCCACCCTGTGGGCAACCCCTCGAAACAATGGCTCGGACAGTGCCATTGACTGTCACTTGCACTGCCCTTTCTCTCAGCATGCTTCCGATCCAGTTAGTTATGAACCGGTCAGCGTTATGGTTGAACAGTGCACGGCTTATGCTATTGAATTGCGTCTTGTCAAAAGCCCCCTCAACGTCAAGGAAGGCTACAAGCGCTGATGATTGTGTTGATAGTGCATTTTCTATTGGTGTTATAACACTGTGAAGAGCTGATTCGGTTGATTTGCCTGAAGAATAGGCGTGTTGTTGGTTGTGCAGAGGGTAATAAGCCAGCGCATCATCTCTGAGAGCCCTGTCACACAGTCTCTCCATTACCTTTAGGAGGAAGGATGTGAGGCTAATTGGTCTATACGATTTTGGTTGCGTATAGTCACTCTTACCTGGTTTTGGTATAAATACCACTTTTACTTCTCTCCATTTATGGGGAACGTAGCAGTGTTTCAAGCATCCCTGGTAGATCCTGACCAGGTGTGGGGCTATTGTGTTTTTGCCCCACTGAAGGAGTCCAGGGAAGATGCCGTCTAGACCTGCTGCTTTATAGGTAGAGAAGGTGTTTATTGCCCATACGACTCGTTCTAACGTGATTGCCCGCTGGGCAGTTATGGTAACGTCATTGGTTGTTTCGTTACAATCCTGTTGGTTCACTTCTCCCCATGTGAAGTTTTCCGTGATGGAGCATCCTGGGAAGTGTGTGTTAAGTAACAGCTCACACATTTCTGTATCTGTTGTTGTGTAGCTGTTATCAGGTTTTTTCAGAGAGCCAAGGTTACGATCTGGGTCTTTGGATAGAACTTTTCTCACCCTGGCTGCTTGAGTGTTTGATTCAATGTTGGTACAAAAGGTTCTCCAGCATTCACGTTTCCGTTCCCGGATGCGTTTCTTGTACACCGCTTGGGTTATCTTGTACGCATCCCAGTCTTCTGGTTGCCTTGTGTTTTTTGCTCTGTTGAACAGTTTGCGTAGTTTGCATCTCAGTTTTTCAAGTTGAGGTCCCCACCAACTACTTCGATTGGCGGTCCTCGTCGAGTGCCCCGTGAGCGGGCATGTTTTATGAAATGCGTTTATTAGCGTTTCAGTCAGTTTATTAACGTGTTTCTCTATGTCAGCTGGCCCACCATATTCTTCGGGAACATGTTTGAGGTTCGGGCTTTCTGACACTAGCTTACCAAACCTTACGCAGTCAGTTCGTTTGGGATTGCGCCAGGGTTCAGGTTTCTTAGTATCCACGTTCAGTTTATATCTTATCCATCTGTGATCAGAATTGGACAGTTCGTTAGATACTTGCCAATCGGAGATGATATCCGATACGTTCTCCGTTGACAGCGTGATGTCTATTATAGTTTGGTATCTGGAAGTCACAAAGGTAGGTTCGGACCCCCTGTTTAAAAGCCTGAGGTTAGTGGAAAATAAAAATTCAACCAAGTCATCACCTCTTTTGTTGGAAGCGCCGCAGCCCCAGATGGTGTGATGTGCGTTCGCATCCGCCGAGATGATTAGCTCAAGCTTCTTGTCTTCGCAGTGTTTTATAAGATTCGCAAGCTCAACCGTCGGTATGTCCGCGTCGCCCGGCAGATAGGCAGACGCTAGGATTACTTCTGGGATGCTAGGACAGCTGCTCCGGAGCCTGACCGTGGTCAGATCTCTGGAACAGAACTCACTTATTATAACTGCGTCGATTGATCTAGGCACATAAATGCAAGTGCGTGGGTTGATTAAGGTTGTATCAAGTAGGATCTTACCTCCAATATTGCTCAGACCGCAGATTCTGTCCTTCCTTATCCACGGCTCCTGGATAAGGGCGATGGTCTTGTTGTTTACCTCCAGTACTCTTCGCAGGGTAGCCGCCGCGGCTTGTTTGTGCTGGAGGTTTGTCTGGATTACGTTAGTGAGGCGAGGACGAGCGAAGAGGGCTACTAACCTCCTCATCCGTTCCTAACGGAATGTCCTGGTCGGCCAGATGCGCGACAGCCTCCTCTAGGTCACCATAACTGGCGTCTCCGTCGGAGGTAGTCAGCGGGCAAACTGGTGTCCCATCCTGCCTCTGCCTTTCGGCGGAGGAGTGTTGGGTGACCATTGGTTCGCCGACCGCGCTCTGCCTTTCGGCGGAGTTTGGTTGGCTAGCCGTGGACATAGACGCAGCCGTCACCGGATCCGTACCAGCGCTCACCCTCTGCTTTGCAGTGGAGGGGGCGCTAGAGGTCCCGGGTATAGGCGCCGTCTCAGCTTGGTCGGGTGGCACTTCCTGCAACCTTCCTTTGCTGCCGAAGAAGCGGATATAGGCGTTGCCCAGCTTGTAAAATAGCTTCCGTCCTCTCGCCAGTATGTTGGGTATCTCGTCGGCTGGTATGCCGAGCACCAAGAAGGTACCCGGAGGGTTCCCTTCCTGGCGCTCAATGCTGTAGAGCGACCATCTGCTGATCTGGTACCACCCGTTCTGACAGACCAGCATACGCTGTATCGTACCGATCTCCTCAGAACAGGCTGGCAACAGGACCGCGGACTTCACCCTTTTGGGGATGTCTTTTTGGCGTCTCACAACCAGCCGGGTTCCGGGGATGGGTGATTCGAGAGTGGCTACCATATCTTTTAGCCACTCAAGAGCTTTTGTATCCACACAGTGCAACTTGAGCACTCCTTCACTGTGGAAAGGTTTTCCATGGAAGGCGGGCACGTATGGGATGTTATTTGAAGTCCTTGGAGCATCCACTATGCCTACCATGCAAGACTCCAAGGTACTTATTATGGCTTCCACCTGTGTCGGTGTCAAATCGGTGAAAGGTTCCGCCATCACTGCGACAAAGTCGTCGTTTAAAACTACCTTGTCAGCGTAGGTGGCGGCGCCCCTGGCCGATACGACACTGGTGGACGCTTTTTGTTTTTTCACCTGCGATTGTTGTGGTGATTGTGTGTCATCGGGACGGGGGCGCTTGGGTACTTTCCCTTCGCCCTGTTGAGCTGCGGGCATTACATTACCCTGGCCCCTGCCTCCGCGTCTTCGTCTTGGTTGGTCGTCAATTGTGTAGTAACACCTATTTATTAAAAAATTATGTAATTGTTTTTTGAATTGTATGAACTCTAATTTTTTTAAGTCATGTGGTAGTTTATTATATATTTTCGGAGCCATACAAAGGACGCTTTTATGCAGCAAGGCGGTTTTCGATGCTCTTAAAGAAAGATCATGGCGATACCTTTGTCTTATGCTTGCTTGTCGTTGTAAAGATGCTTTCTTAAAAATGTCACTGTTTTTCCTTACAAAAAGTGCGGTCTCATATATATAAAGACAGGGCAAGGTTAATATTTTCAGTGACTTGAAGTGCGGTTTACAGGTGTCAGTTGTTTTAAGTCCGCATATGCACCGAATACATCTTTTTTGTGCTTTAAAGATCGATTCTCTTTCACACGAGTTACCCCAGAAAATGACTCCATAGCGCAGTAGAGAGTCAACATACCCATAATAGGCAGTAACGACAGCGGCTTGGTTGACTATTTTATGAAGTTTGTAGAGAGCAAATGCAAATTTATTCAATTTTTTAGTTAGTATTGACGCATGATCTTTCCAGGTCAATTTGTTATCTATCATCAAGCCTAGAAATTTAGTACATGCCACTTCTTCAATTTTTTCATTATTAAATATTAAATTAATGTCAGGAAAGATAATTCTTTTTTTAAATGTCATAATTTTAGTTTTGGATATATTTAATATCAAATTGTTTTGGTTAAGCCATTCTACTGATTGGTGCAATGCATTTCTAATATTATCCTCGTGATTTTTATTCTTTTCGTATCTTATAATTAGAGTGCTATCGTCAGCAAAAATAACCATAGGATAAGATACGTGTTTTGGAAAATCATTAATATAGATTAAAAATAGCAGAGGCCCCAGCACGCTGCCTTGTGGAACACCGTGTGAGATATTACGAACTTGTGAAGTATATTTGAGTTCTTTTTTGCTATTTTTCGATATTCGTTTTATTTCTGTGCATTGCGTCCTATTGCTGAGGTAAGACTTTAAAAGGGATAATACGTTTCCTCTAATACCATAATCGTATAGTTTGTGTAATAAAATATTATGATCAACTAAATCGAAGGCTTTAGTCATGTCCATAAAAATAGCACTAGTTTGAATTCTTTCATTCATATCGGACATTATTAAATTAAGGAACTCGTAGATAGCCATATTGATGGAACAGTTTTTCCTGAAACCTTTTTGCTCGTTAACTAAAATATTATGTTTGTTAAGATGAGAATACAAAGAACGATATATAATGTTTTCAAATACTTTGGACATAACAGGAATAAGAGCAATCGGTCTATAATTAGAAATATCGGTTCGATCATGTTTTTTAAATAAAGGTTTGATAATAGTCGGTTTCAATTTATGTGGATAAGTTCCAGAAGAGATACTTAAATTAATTATATGACTAATCGGTTCTGATATAACTTCTGAAACGAACTTTAGAACTTTGGTGGAGATGCCGTCATAACCTACACTAGTTTTGTTCTTTAAATTTTGTATAGTTCTGTATACTTCGTTCGGAGTAGTGGGGGCTAGAAACATAGACTGACTTAATATATTATTCGATCCCATGGAATATACGGATGATAAGGGTTTTGAAAGTGACTCTACTTGATCAATGAAGTGATAATTGAACGCGTTAGCTATATCTAAGGGATCTGTTTTTTTAACATTATTGCAATTTACCTCCATTATGTATTCACGTGGTGGACATAGTCTATTTTCATTTATGATTTTCCATGTATCTTTACACTTGTTTTTTGAAGTTATTATCCTGTGGTTATTTTTTGCTTTTTGTGTTAATTTAATAATTTTCTTGAGCCTCGATGAATATATTTTTAGTTTTGTATGACTAGATAAGTTTGGATTTACTCTATGTTGCCATAGAAGAAGTCTTTTGGTTTTACTACAGCGTTTTATGCCAGGTGTTGACCAGAGCGGATTCCTTCTTGACTTTATTTTAACATTAATTACAGGAAAACACAAGTTATAAAACAGTTGGAATATTTCGTAAAATGAATTGTATGCTAAGTTTGCGTTGTCAGTTGTATAAAACGTCAGAAAATGTTAAGGAGCCTAAACAGGATTTAAATTTCAGCAAGTTATCATAATTGTAATCGCGCACTTCTGTATTCCAACTGTTTATCACATAAGTTTTTCTTACAGGAATATTTATGATTTGGGCTGTGTGATCAGACAGGTTAAAATCGATCACCTTGGTAAAACATTTTTCTGGAAAATTTATTGCATGTATGGCTTTGTAATCGAGTAGGTTGGTCAATTTGTAATTGAAGGTTAAAATTTAGTAGATAATTTATAAAATAGGTAGATGTTTTGTCTTTTTTCGCCATATTGATATTAAAATCACCACATACAACGACTCTTTTGCCAGTTTTATAACAAATCGTCGGCAATATACTGTCTAACTTTGAGTAGAAAGTATCTAGATTATTTATTTTTGGTACTCTATAAACACATACAATAATAAGATTATGTTGCGTTATTTCAATTGCACAACATTCAAGAGCTCCTGGAGTGGACATATTTGTTATATTTTTCAACTCTAGATAGTGATGGTCTATTTTTACCAGTATGCAGGCTCCTCCTCGTTTTGTTTCTCTAGAAAAACATGCTGCCAATTTGTAACCAGGTATATTGAGAAGATCTTCATGTCTTGTTTCCGTAAAATGTTCAGTAATGCAGATCACATCTACATTTGTTCCATGTAGTTCAGAAAGTTCATGTAAATGCATAACTAGATGATCCGACTTATTTATTAATCCCGCAATATTTTGATGCATAATTGATAAGTGCTTATAGAAAAAACCTATTTAAAGTTTGATTTGTGTTATTAGCATTTCTTTCTTTGGTTTCATTTTGAACTATTGTGCTTTTAATATTCATAAAAAGATTTTTCATTCCTGAATTATTTAGACGTCCTTGTCGTCCCGAAAACATATTGTAGTTATATGTCAAATCAGCATTTGAATCTAATAAAATAGCATAATGGTGTGTTGTGTTATCTAAATACAATAAATTATTGAATATTTCTATTCTTTTATTATAGATCGTAGTGAAGAAACCACATTTATATGTTGGTGCACATATAATAATGTTAGTATGCTTTATGTCTTTAATAGCATCTCTAATATGAATTATTAGATCGGGATAATTGCCTGTGGTCCTAAAATCCGTTTCTCCTATTAATATTATACAGTAGTCTGCTTTCTTAAAATCTTTAATCTTTGAACGTATGTCTTGATGTTGGTTATGGTATACATTTATATTTGGCAACACTAATAGTTTTAAGTCTATGTTTTGTCTATACTATAAGTTACTCGTAGAATAATGGTGGAACCATGAAAAATTAAGTACGTCTTTAAAAATGATTGTTAACAAAGTAACATAAGTAAATAAATAAATGTGGATAAAAACATTAAAATAGTTGTTTCACAAATTATAATAACATGGTAGCAGAGCGTGGTTAAAAGTTTAAAACTAAAAATACATAGTCGTGAGCGATTAATAAGGATACGTATTCGAGTGAAAAATAAAACGTGATAATGGCGTCAAGAACCAATGATATTATTATACCAATTTTTGATGGAGCTGATTACAACAATTGGAAAATACGTTTGCTAAAGTTTCTGCAGTTCAAAAAATGCAAGGATGTTGTAATAAGATTAAAACAAGATACCGATGATGAAAAATGGGACGAAAGAGATGTCCAGGCAACAAATGATATATACAGTGCGATAACGAATAAACAATTGGAATATATCTGCGATCTCGACACAGCGTATGAAATAATTCAAAAATTCGACGAGATGTACTTGAAAAAATCGACCGCTCTGCAAATCGTGTGCCGGCATAACCTAGAAAGTGTGAAATTGAAAAATTATAAAGAAGTAACATTATTTTTCGATGATTTTGAAAAAGCTATTAACGAGCTAAAACAAGCTGGAGCAATAGTTACAGAACAGGAAAAGTTAAACTACATGTTGAAGGCACTACCTGAAACTTACAGCTACATAGGTGACTTGATAGATGTCCTACCAGAACAGCAACGAACAGTGGATTATTTAAAAAGCAAAGTTAAGTTGAAAATGACTGAAAACGTAAGTGATGCACTTAATGACACATCAAATGTATTTAGAGCTCAAACTAAGTCATACCACAAGACCTTAAATTGTTTTGGGTGTGGAAAACCTGGCCACTATAAAAGGAATTGCCGTTCAGTCAACTTAAACCGAGGACGTGGATTTTCTAGTTATCAAAGTCGTGGATCGAGTAATAAAAGATTTTTTCATAGAGGACGAGGTAATTATTACAATACCCGTTCTGAGGGTCAAGGTAACTGTTTTCATACTACAATTGCAAACAATACTTACACATGTGAAAATGACAAGCCAAAGGAAGATCAAATAGAGTGGTTACTTGATAGTGGATGTACAGATCACATTATTAACACTGATAAATACTTTCAAACCTGCGAGACCTTAGAAAAACCTGTCAAAGTAAAAATAGGAGATGGAACTATATTAGAAGCGACAAAAGTTGGTAATATAAAAACTTATTTTTTGGTGTATGGTCAAAAATCTGAAGTGACCTTAACAAATATTTTTTATGTAAAAGAGATGAAAGCAAACTTGTTGAGTTATTCAAAAATTACAGACAAACACAAAATTGTTTCAAGAGGGAGATTATCAAAAATATACAATAAATATGGAGAGAATATAGCAATTGCATTTAAAGATCAGAGATTATATAAGATAAAAAGTTATGTGTTCGAAGAACAATTACAAGCTAACATGACCGTAAAAGAAAAACTACACCGTACATTGGGACATATAAATTTTAAAAACTTGGAGTTAATGTGTAAAAATGAGTCATTGAGTGGATTACCTAAAGAGATAGAAAATGAATACCTAAAGTGCACTACGTGTATAGAAAACAAAATGCATAACTTACCGTTTCATAATAATCGAAGAAAAGCAAAGGAGATATTAGAGATTGTACACACAGATTTAAATGGACCACACCGGACAACCGGAAATAATGGGGAAAAATATTTTTTGAGTTTTATTGATGATTTCAGCAAATTAACCAAAGTTTATTGTATCAGGACAAAAGATGAGGTGTGTGACTACTTTATACAATATGTGAATGAGGTACAGAACTTGACTGGAAAAATGATAAAGGAACTACGTTGTGACAACGGGAAGGAATATATGAATGCAAGAGTTTTTCAATTTGCGAAAGAAAAAGGAATAGTACTAAAACCCTGTCCCGCATATGTTCATGAACTAAATGGAACCGCTGAGAGATACAACCGATCATTAATGGATATGGGCAGATGTCTTTTATCAGAAGCAAAAGTAGACAGACAATTTTGGCCAGAAGTAATTAAAACAGCTGCATATCTGAAAAATAGGACATTAACTAATACCTTTGAGAGAGCAACGCCTTATGAAATATTTTTTAAAAGTAAGCCGTCAGTAAGTTATTTAAAAATGTATGGAAGTAAAGTTTTCACGAGAATACCAGAACAAAGGCGAAAATCTAAGTGGGACAAGAAAGCTGAAGTTGGAATTTTAATTGGATACACTGATACTGGGTACAGAGTATTGATCAAGGACAGAGTAATTGTTGCTAGACACTGTGATGTAATAGAGGAAGATATAAAGTTGTGTGGATTTGAAGACAAAGAAGAAAATAAGGTAGAAAATGAAAATATAATTAAACAAATAAAAAAGGAAGATTCAACAAATATAAATCAGGAGAAAAATGATATGACAACAAGTTCAGAAAAGGATAATAAACAGGAAGTAGATTATGATAAAGGTATAAAAGATGATGAAGAAAGAATGAAACGATCAAGAAGGCAAAGAAAACCTCCACTTCGTTTTGATGAGGAGTTTGGTTATTGTATATATGTTAATTTTTGTGATGCTATGATTCCAGAAAACTTTCAGGAGGCGATTACATGTGATGAGTCTGAGGAATGGAAAGATGCTATGGACCGTGAGGTGGACTGTCTTGTGAAAATTGATACATGGACCCTTGTAAGCAAACCTCCCAAGGACAAAAAGGTAATTGATGTAAAATGGATTTACAAAAAGAAGAGTGAAAAGGAGTACAAAGCTAGATTGGTGGTAAGAGGTTTCCAACAAACTAATTATATTGATGATACATATTCTCCTGTGGCTAAAATGCCAACTCTAAAGTTGTTATTGTCTTATTGTTGTCAACATTCCTTGAACATCCATCAAATGGATGTAGAAACAGCATTTTTGAATGGTAAAATTTTGTCTGAAGTATATGTAAAACAGCCAGTAGGCTATGAAGATGGTACTGACAGAGTTCATAAATTAAATAAATCATTATATGGTTTAAAGGAAAGTCCCCGAGCATGGTACGAATGTTTTAATGATTTTTTAACTACTCTTGGTTTTCGTAGAAGTAAATATGACTACTGTTTATATGTTAAAACCGAAAATGATTTATCTGTTTACATTCTATTATTTGTTGATGATTTATTGATTTGCTGTAAAAATGCAAAAATTATTACTGATACAGAAAACAAATTGTCCGATAAGTTTAAAATGAAAGATATGGGTAAAGTAAAAAACTATATTGGTATTGATATTGAATATTGTTATGATCAAGATAATGTCTTAACTTTGAGTCAGAAATGTTACATTGAGTCTTTAGCTAAACGTTATAATATTGAAAATGCAAAATTGTTTAAAACACCTATGGAAATAAATTTGAAACTGGAAAAATCTGATGTAAATGAGGATATAAAGTACAGAAATTTAATTGGTGCTCTTTTGTATATTAGCTCTGGTACTAGACCAGATATTTCTTTCAGCGTAAATTATTTAAGCAGATTTCAAAATGGTTATGAAGAGATACATTTTAAATATGCTCTGCGAGTTCTAAAGTATTTGTATTTAACGAAAGATCTTAAATTAAAGTATTGTAACAATAATAATGCTGATATTTTGGATTGTTATGTGGATGCCGATTGGGCTGGAGATATTCTTGATAGGAAATCTACTACAGGATATGTTATAAGATTGTTTGGAAATGTGATTAATTGGAAATCAAAGAAACATAATTGTGTAACTAAGTCTTCTACATTTGCTGAGTATATTGCCTTATCAGAAGCTGTAACAGAAGTAAATTTTCTTATTTGTTTGATAAATGATGTTTTCACTAAAATTTGTAAACCTGTTAAAATATATGAGGATAATTCAGGAGCAATAGCTATATCTAAATATGGAAATTATACAAAAAATTCTAAACATATTGAGGTTTACTATCATTTTATACATGAAAATGTTAAGCAAGGAAATATTGTGGTTGTAAAGATAGAGTCAGAAAATAATATTGCAGATATATTAACAAAAGCATTAGGAAATGTTAAATTTATTAAATTTAGAGAAATGTTAAATGTAAAAGAGTAAAGTAGAAATTATTAAGTTTATATTATATAAATACATAAAATAAATAGATTTATTAAGGTTAAAAATGTAACGATAGTGAAAGATGATAGTAATGTGTTATATGTGTTGCAATATAAATGTAAGGAGGTGTGTTGGTTATGGTATACATTTATATTTGGCAACACTAATAGTTTTAAGTCTATGTTTTGTCTATACTATAAGTTACTCGTAGAATAATGGTGGAACCATGAAAAATTAAGTACGTCTTTAAAAATGATTGTTAACAAAGTAACATAAGTAAATAAATAAATGTGGATAAAAACATTAAAATTGTTGTTTCACAAATTATAATAACACTTGAAATTGTTGTTTAATACCACCATTTGGATAAGAGTAGTGACAGTAATCGTATGTAGTAAAAGTTTCTTCAGTAATGTTTGCTATTTTGTTGATATTGTTAGTACTTATAATACAGATTTTGCTTCTTGCGCCTTGTGTCTGAGGTTGTCTATGGCTTTGAATCTCACTAGAAATGTCGCACTGGATAGATTTATTCTTAGTTGTAATAGGTATATCGATTACAGGATTAATATTCTTCAATAAAAATTCGGTTGTATTTTCGGAGTCAGTAGCTACATTTGGTTGGAGTTCTCCTTCCTTTGGTATAATATCGTTTGGTGTGTCGGTAATTCGGTTTGACGGGTCTTTTTTTGCCGAAGCTATTTCTTGTATAAGTGCTTCATTATTTGTTTTTAAAATATCTATTTCGCGATAAGCGGTCTCCAGTTTCAATGTTAACTCTTTAATTCGGTCTTTTAAATTTGATACATTTTCGCTGCATTCTTCATTGTCCGAGATATCTGGTACGACGTCGCTATTGTTAATGCCATCTAGTGTGTTGTCCGTTTGGTTTAGAATATCTTCATTGTTACCCAATTCAAATGTATTTTGAGTGGTCGGAACGTACAATGTGTCTGAATTTTGATTTCGACGACTACGTGTCATAATACTCCTAGTTCGATTCATAATTTATTATTTTATTTAAAATTTTTAAATCAAAAAGTGTTTCGTTGGACTTGGGTTTCGAACCTCCGTAACCTCCGTATCCTATATCCTAATCATTTTTAAAATGAATTAACTATTACTAATGATCTAACCATTTAAAATAAGAAGCCTGTTAAAATTAAATAGGCCTCAGATAAATTGATTAGTTGAGTGTTCGGGTGATAGTTTCTCTTATTTTTAATTTTATCGATAGAACTATCGACAAATCCTTTTGGTGTATCCAAGAAGTTTATAATATTATCTAATTCTTGGGTGTATCACTTACTTTCATGTTAAAAAATAAAACGAAATAGAAAATGTAAAAAGTACTTTCGTCGGAAAGAGATGCAAATATAACAAGATGGCGCGTAAACACCCAAATGGCTAGTCTAAGATGAACTACGTAAAATTTTAAATAAAATATGATTATGTGTCGTTATTGACTTACCTGTGAAATGTAATGCCATTTTTGGTCGCAACTGACTTGAAGATTTTGAACGGTCAACTACATTGGATCTATTTGTCAGATGTGTTCACGAAGAAAAGAAGAAGAGCGGAGGTGCCGCAAGGCGATTAGGTCATGTCACCATCAACTAAGGTCATGACGTCACAGTAGGCGGGGCCTAAAACTGTAGTCCCGAGTGAGTCGTCAGTGCGTTCGGATCGGATTCATCTGACGTTTAAATAGGTATAATTTTTTTTTAACCATGAAGTGCGCTGTTGCTGGGTGTAGAAATTGCTCAGGATCACAAATCAAACAAGATGGCATAACATTTCATTTGTAAGTCGTTTAAATTTATGATTATTTGCATTTTAAAACACATTTTATTGTTTTATTACAAAGTGACATCTGTCGTCAAAAAGTTTGGTTCTTTAGATTTCTCACTGATATCACGATTTTAACGTTATAAACGCATGTCATACGAATTTTCGGCAGAAATTAGTAAATTTAGCTTATTCTGCCTGCTAATATATTAATTATTTCAAAGATTTATTACTTAGTTACATAAAATGTGAAAAAATATATTAAAACATGTAGTGACATCTGTGGGTAAGTATTCAGAAATATCGGATAGCGAAAAACATGTGCGTCATGCGAGCGACACCCAACATCGAATATAATTCGACGCTTGAAAGGCAATAATATCTAAGCGACAAATATACCGAAAATGAGTTATATACATATTTGGAATCGCCAAATTTTTTTGCGTCGATTGATCTGGGTTTCGTAGCTCTAGGACAACTTTTTTGGCGGTTAGATATTAGATGATTCCGGTAAATTTCACAACTTTTTTCTCGTTTACCGACAAGAAATTCACGACTTTTCGGATTTATAGTAGTTGGTACACTTAAGGAAATTGATTTTGAACTTATCGTGTCTCACTTGAAATCGTGATATTACTGTTTTGCATTAATATATGTTTACTTGAAATAAAAAAAAATGCTCACTATTTAATGAGTTGTTTATTACCTACACAACAAAATTATAGCATCGGCGTAGATATATATTTTCCTGCACCCATACTCACCATATTGATGTGCTTAGATATTTTCAGCTTAATAAAATATTTTGTTAATAGTACATATATACAACTTTACATAAAACAAAATAAAAAGAGATTAATCGGTTAGATAGTTTTACCTGAATAATATAAGTTCTATTTTTTATGCTTAGATATTTTTACTTGTCAACCTTTAACGTCAATGATGTCGCATAGTTAATTTTACCGGGTATGTTCAGGTGGTTATACTTATTGTTAGGAGATATTCACCTGTTCGTAATAAAGAAAATACACCCGCTTGCGAATCACCTAGTGTTTTGAAAGTGTCGTTGGCTATTCTCATCTAGCCATGTACTCCATGGCCTTATATTCCTTCTTATATTCCATGGCCTCTTTTACATCGTCCCACATTCTTTCTCGTGTTTGCAAAGTACTATAAAATCCTTTGTGGAAGACGTATGTCAAAATCGTAGAATGTGGTGCTCCATAGTCTCTGACTATCCGTATGGGATAAGGGCGTTAGGTTGTATGTGTGTGCTTTCAGCAAAAATAAAATTTGAGTGAAAATTACGAGTTTCCAACACAATGAATAAATGATAATATTATTGTTTTCTAGTTCTGCTTGAGGCGAGAACCTCCCTCCAACGAAATTAGTTAACTATTAACAAATTCTATATCAATATGCTATATTTTGGATGTAAGTATGTTTATCTAACAATAAAATTTGATTTTCATTAAAGTTTGGTTTTTATTAAATAGTTTAATGTTGGTGCGAATAACAATATTTACAATATTGTGCACGTATTAATGTTTTTCTACTTTCGTGCGACCCAATAATTTAGCTATAGATATTTTTAATTGATTTTATTAATATGTTTAGTTATCCTTATACGATTCTTACCAACTGCGCATTTTTAAATATTTGATATTTCTTTAAATTTACTTGTTACGGTATCCATAAAATTATCCATTTAGATGATTTTACCTGTTTGTAAATTAAGGTAATTTTTAACTAAGCGACAGTAACTTTTTAATTTATAATCGTCAAGGCTGTTGATTTAGGTCAAAAAATGACAAAAATTAAGAAGTTCCTAAAACAGTTACAATTATTTTTGTGCAGAGAATAGTTTAGTTATGATTTTTTTTGTCAAAATCAAAACTTTAAAACGCTCTACTGAAAAAAATTACTGAATATCGCTTAGATATGATTGCCTTTCAAGCGTCGATATTATTTTTATTAATTTCGTTGTATTTGTAAGTTTTTTTCGTGTTATTGATTTATTTGTTATCATTTTAGATTCCCCATTTTTTTTTGTTTTTGCGGAGAAAGTAACTTATTACTACCGATGCTGTAAATACAGAAAATAGAAATGCATGAATACGTGTTATGAATAGACGCAACAACTGGACACCAACAAAATATTCGAAAATATAAAATAATGCTTGAAATATAGTAAAAACAACAATTTCGCTTTTCTTTAGAAAATATTCCTACCTGTCAAACATTTGTTGTTCGTCCCGTCGTTTAGAAATCAATTAAATTTACAAGTTAAAATATTACTAAAAGTGGAGTTTTATTCTTCTTGTTTTGGTTTTGAATGTCAAACGTTTAATATTCGTCCCATCGTTTAGAAATAAATTAAATTTAAGAGAATACTTTAGTTTTTTTTATTTGTTTTTGACATTTGACGTTGACAACTAACAATTTCTGATCGCAACTATAATACGGACTTTGGCGGGAACCTGGGCGTAAAGGTTGCGTTGTTTCGGTTGAATTTGATTTTTATGTGCATGATGCGGTTTGTTTAGTGGCCAATAAGGAATACATTCATTTTTATCATAATACTAGGTGTTTCTTGCGGCTTCATCCGCGTGTAAAGCCTTTCCGCTAAAAAAAAGTCCCTACGAAGAGATTAAAAATATGCATTATTTCCATGGGGGTAAATTACCGGGATAACAAGTAGACTATGTGTTAATCTAAGACATGATCTACTCGCGTGCCATTTCATCTAAATCCGTTTTGTTGTTTCTGTGTTTACTTCTAACACACATGTAAATATCCAAATATGTTTATGAACTTTCGCATTTATAATATCATCACAGGATACTGAAGTAGATATTAGTAAGATTATCGTAATTATTAATTTTAATCAATAAAGATTTTTTATCAACAACTTTAACAACTTATTTTATTTTGTTTATTCCCTAATTTTCCTGTACGTATGATAAAATAATTATAGACATATATAATTATTTTATCATATATGTGTCACCTATGTAATGTACCTATATGCTGAAAAAACGGCTAAGCGCCAGTAGAATAATAAATAATGTGGTCCGCCATACTAACGCACATAGAATCGTCTGGAACAAACACTTTTGCTTGTTACGCCATAGGGGTGAAAAGACGAACTAAATTATTGACAAGTTAGCTCTGTTACGCTGTAATAATGCCATTCACCGCTAGATGGATTTTGATTGGGGGGAGGAGCTATCGTTATATTTCATCCCCCGACCCCCCGCATTTAGCGACGCTACGTTCTAAAGAGATTTTGGCTTGACACACCTCCGCTCTTCTTCTTTTCTTCGTGGATGTGTTGCCCGAAGCCGATCGTCTGTTATTAGGAGTCTAGGGGTTATATAGTCGCTGTAACGGACGTCATGCTCGCAGCTCGGGACGAGGGTATGTGCACAGTAATGGTGCTGTTGGACTTTTCCAGGGCATTCGATTGCATAAATGTCCCTTTGCTAATAGCCAAGCTTGCGTATTATGGTTTTGATCATCGTGCCAGACAGTGGTTTTTCAGTTATTTAAGCGGAAGGACACAAGTGGTAGAAATCAGTAACATAAACTCAGGGGTTCCTCTCTTATCACAGCTTATGCCTGTACGAAGAGGAGTAGCGCAGGGTTCAATATTGGGTCCTATCCTTTTTATGCTGTACTGTGCAGATTTAACAAGTTGTATATGGAATTCTCGTTACCATATATATGCTGATGACGTCCAAATATACATATCATCTAAACCTAAGGAATATGATTCGGCAATAAAAAAGTTAAATGAGGATTTAGTCAGGGTGTCGGCATGGTCTGAAATTAATTGCCTGGTATTGAATCCTTCCAAAACTAAATATATTCGTTTCGGATCTAAATGCCAGTTGAATTCACTACCACTGACACTTGACGTAAGACTAATGGCGACACCTGTGGAGCAAGTTTACGAAGCCAGAAATCTAGGTCTATTCATCGATGAAGATTTAAGATTTGAGACGCACGTGGCGAACTCTGTAAGGAATTCATTCTACAGGCTAAAAACAGTTTACAAAATACGTCCATACCTTTCAGAGGAGCTCAGACTACAACTCGTCGAATCTCTAGTACTATTTAGACTTAACTATGGCGATGCTGTATACGGCCCACGATTACTTGCACGAACAGATAGTCTAATTCAGAGAGTGCAAAATGCCTGCGTCAGATATTGCTTTGATGTACCACCGAGAGGTCACGTCACACCGTTTTTAAACGAACGCCTCATACTTAAAATGAAATCACGTCGCAAGTTTCACATGGCATGTATGCTTTTTAGTATAATAAATTTTAAAACACCATCATACCTGTACAACAAATTGCGCTGGGTAGGTTCGAGCACAGTGCGGTCAAATAGACAGTGTGCACCTCAGTTGTGTATACCTCCTCACAGAACCGAAGCTTTTAGAGGTAGTTTTAGGTATGCTGCGACAAAGTGTTGGAATAATATTCCTCCACCTATTCGTGGCTCTAAAACTTTATATACTTTTCGGCGTAAACTTAAAGCGTATCTAATTAATTCCCAGATAGCGTTAGGGAATACTCGTGTAAACGTATCTTTTATATAGTCCTTATTGATACTGTCTCTGTACTGGTTGCTTTCTTGCTGTGCTCCAGCAGCAGCGCCCGCCCCGCCGGCGCCGAACCGAAGTGGCGCGGTGTGTACGTAATGTTGTACTTAATTTAATACTTGGTGCAAAATCCATTCTATGGTATTATTACGATTATAAGTATATGTTGTCACAATTTGTATTTATTTATGTATGAGTACTTGTTTGTTTTTATTTTCTGTATGCAATTAGGTATACTTTCCTGCCTTTTGCTGGCATCCGTGAGACACCCCTATGGCCCTCGCTGAAAATCAGTATCAGGTGGACCAGTATCCACCTGGTGAACGCTGAGCTTGCGGCCCTTTTGGCCATGCCTCGGATGCGGATGGCTGGGGTGTATGGATATGGCGGGGACCACCTAGTTAGTCTTTAAGATTGTAGCGTGTATTAGGTAGTATTTATATTGTGTCTTTGAGTTGCTTATTGTGTTTATTTTTTTATTTTTTTTTATCCATTTTTTTTGTTTTTTTAAAACTCATCTTTTCTTTTTAATTTTGTTCCCCGTATTGTTAGATTTAACATTCACCGCCATCTGGTCCTGTGATCATGGCTAAATAAATGGATTTCTTTCTTCCTTTCTTTCTTTCTTCTTTCTTCGCTGGATGGCCGGATTGGCCGGCAGTTGGTGCACGAAGGCGGCTCCGTGCACTGAAAGCGGTCCTTGGGGCGGGGGTACTCGGATGTGCCGTGTTCGCCGAGGCACTTGACGCACCTGGCGGGGAGGCGACAGCCACGAGAATTGTGGCCGTATTTCTGGCAGTTGTGAAACTGTCCTATTTGGGTGTTTTTGTGAGGGGCTTCGACGGTGAAGCCGCCCGGAGATATCTTTGATCTCAAACAGATGTTTGACATCAGAAGGGGACTGAAGGATGGCAAGAACCATCTCATATTGAATTCCCGACCGGGAGGCGCGGGACTGTCTGTGCATCCTGTGCACTTCGAGGGCGACAATGCCTTTCTCTTCAAGGCCTTCTTTGACCTCAAGAGTGGACATCTGGATGGGGATACCGCGAATGACGTAGCGGAAGCGCCGCTCGTCTGGGAGGGAGTAGGTGAAATAGTGCCAATGTTTGGCGTCTAAGAACTTAGTCAGCGCCCTGTGGTCTGCGATTGAGGCGGGCTGCAGGGCAAGAAGTTTGTGGATTTTATTCCACGAATTAGATGAGATGGTGATGCGCTGTTTGCGCAGTTCTTCAAATATGTCCCGAATGGACATATTTGAGGGGATTTGGAGGTTCAACCTCGGGGGTTTTTTAGGCCCCTTTGGTTGAGTCGCCGGCGGTGGCGGCGTCGACGTAGACGCATTTGGCGTTGAGGGCGCGGAGGGCGCAGAAGGCGCGGACGGGGAGGCTGGTGCGGGAGCAGCGACGCTTCTAAAGAAGAAAGAACACACAAGAAACCAGGCGGGATCACACAAAGCGAGCGCGGATCGCGACGCGGTATGGGACACGATAAACTAAGTCCCCGGGTAGAAACGCCCGGGGGTGAGTGAGTGCGTGTCCCTCCTCGCCGGGTATAGGCGAGGGGGGGGTGTAGGTAAAAATAATGTGTGCCCTAAGCTTGTTTCCCTTTTGCCAGTCTTATTGTGCAAAAAGGGTTCCTATCAGTCCGTGTACCGAAAGCGGTATTGGCCGGAGGGCCGCACGCTCAACCGACACACGGGATGGATTATGAGGAAGGGTAGGGTTGGGAGGGTGAAATGCGGGGGAAACTGTGGTGTGTCTCCACAGCCTCCTGACCGCACCCGTCCGGCTTCGCCTTGCCCTGAGGGGGCGCAGCGCGTGGCCGGGGCACCGTTTTGACACGGCTTGTTGACACCGTTAGGTTTACCACCGAGCCAATTCCCTGAGGGGCAAATGTCGATTGAAACGATAATTGAGCTAAACCCTGTCCTGAAAAGGACGCGGCTTGGCCCGAAATAGGCTAACAAGTAGCAAAAAGTTGCCCTTTTGCTACCTGCTTGACCTTGGCGTGCAGCGAGGTCGCTGCGACCGTACCGAGCAGGTACTCGGCCGGAACAATGAGAGTTGTAGCGAGCGCTACAACAAACAATAGGTCCGTCCGAGACGGCTGCTCAGAACGGAATGATGAACGAGTGACTGATGTTGTAATGCCTACATATATTTTTTAGTTATAATATAGCATCAAACAAACATACTTGATTATAATGTAACGTTTGCTTGCGGCTTCACTGACTGAAATAATTTTTCCGATAAGAGTCCTGCTATATAGTTTCCCAAGATAAAAAGTAGGTTTTATCCTTTTCAGACCAGAGTCTCAAACTATCTCCATACCAAATTTCTTCAAAATCCGTTGAGTCGTTTTTAGCGTTCCGACACACAGAGGCAGCGTGGCGGGGGACTTTGTTTTAAGTTGCTCGACTGAAGGTCCTATCCATACATCTAGTTCTGCTGACCAGATGAAGAGGTGGCCTGGAGGCAATGAGTGAAGAGTAAGTAAAAAAACTGTAGGTAAGTGTGTGTAAGATGATGAATGTGATGAAAGGTATGAAGGTTTGTTGTAATTTTAAGCTTAGGATGTATCGAGGTTGTTTCCTAATTTACTGCATAGAGGTAAATATGTGTAACAATGTTTGCTCCATTTGATCGCGCCAAATGGAGACGACCGCGTTCAGTACTGACAGATCCAGAGGACGAAATCACTCTGGCCATTCGCGAAAAGATCGAGCATCAAAAGCTCACACACTCCACAAGACCGCTGTACCGTCCTCGCCGTCGAGGACCTCGTCGCGTTCCCCGTCACCCTGACCTCTCTTAGCAGTTCCGGCCCGCGTGCCGAAGACTACTAGGTACGATACCACTAAATAGAATTAGGTAAAAAACCATCTTCCCCAAACGCTGATGTCTTATCCTCTCAGTGGCCGCCCTGAGCCGAGGTTCGTGACCCGTTAGTGGGTCGCCCTCAGCGTGGTCGCTTAAATTTTAAGGGTTGCGAGCGCCTTCTGCACTCACCCAAAAGACCGGTGTTCTTTCATAAGCCGACCCTCGTCAGGCTAGAAAGAGTAATATCAGGGACAAAAAAAAAACAATGTTTGGTGCATGTGAATATCATTTGTTTTTAACTGTAGTGTTAAAATGACTTATGTACCTAGATTAAGTGTTCATTTGTTGTAACCATTAGTAAATATTTAAAAAATTGTAAACAGCATAACATTAAAAAACAAGATAGAAATATTAAATGAAAACTTGATAAAATTTCATTAAAAAAAAACAAATAATAATAATACATTTTTGTAATAAGAATAATTTTTACTTAGATCTGTGTAACGTTGAGGAAGAGCGTATGTATGATGTGGGGAATGTCTGGGGACCTCAGAGTAAGTATAAGTACCTATAGAGCGCTAATATCGCACCGTGCGCCCACTACCCAGCGTAGGCAGGTGAACTATAGCTACTTATATAGAAATGTTGGCGACTGCTAAGGATGGGCACGCGAGCAGCACCAACGCAACAGTTATCGATAAGTACAGGTCCGGCGGCGCGGTACATATTGTTGTAAAAAAATTGTGGTTCTACAAAATATGGCCTTGTGAGTAATTTTAAGGTTATTGCGTTAATATAGATAAAAGCTATGCTGCGAATTGGTGTAGTCCCATGTGGAATGATTTATAAACACGGTACCTCAAGAGCAGTTTTTACAAGCAATAAGTAAAAATAGTATTAATGGATATCCAATATAATTGAACCAATGGATATAAACCGAGCATCGCACCATGGATTTCTTAGCTAGTCTCCCCAAGTCTAAAATAGTCACGTCTAGTTTTTGAAATATTTATTACCAATATTTAAAAAATTTCAAAAAAATATATCTAATGATTGCGAACTTATACTGTCAAGGCCCGCGATAAAAGCTATGCAATAGCTTAAAAATATCATCGTAATCGGTAAATTTTTAGGAACAGTAATTATTTCTTTCATTTCATAAACAAAAACCCAATTATTAATTGGCTTAAAAATCACACACAGACAAAAACAGTTACCTAAGCTACATAATAAATACGTATGCATATGAAAATATTACATCGATTCTGGTATCGACGCATAACATCACTATCGAAAAAGTGGGATGCGGGGCAGTGCGGGGGGTACAAGCGTTCGCCTCCCGTGCGTCTTTCATACCGCGACGCGTGATTTCAATTTTACCTAAAAATAAACTCATTTGCAAAAAACACGGGCACCTAAGCAATGAACCATTTCAAATGTTACTATTGGTTTGTTTGATAATTATAGGTAGTTTTACTTTCACAATTTTGTAAATTAATAAGCAAATAATCGTTTTCGTCAGTATTATCATAAAATTTTGATAAAATTTATGGGTTTTAATGCTAAAGTTCACTAGTAGTGTATGCTCACTAGTAGTGCATATGCTCGTGAAGTAAAAGTTAACAAAGATTTTTGTTTGTTTTTTCTTTAATAAAGTAAAAGCAGATAAATGTTTAGTATCGAGTGTGACCCCCTCTAGCTGAAATCACAGCTTGAATTCGTCTGGGTATGCTAGCGAGGATATCCCGGATACTTGCTTGTGGAATACGTTCACACTCCGCGGTAATCACATTCTTCAGCTCTCTGATGGTTTGCGGAGCCGGTTGTACTGATCTCACGCGTCGTTTCAGAACGTCCCAGACATGCTCTATAGGATTGAGGTCGGGACTTCGAGCTGGCCAATCCAAACGACGAATGCCGACCTCTTGCACATACGCTTCCACATCGCCAGACCGGTGGGCGCGAGCGTTGTTGTCCATAAAAATTGAGTCTTCGCCTAAAGCAGCCAATGCGGGTTGTGCATGAGGAATAAGAACTTCCGTTATGTATCGATGTCCAGTCAGTGAGCCGTTTTCAATGAAGACTAACTCTGTACGATCCATTGAATTTATTCCTGCCCAAAACATAATAGAGCCCCCACCATAAGGTGTGATTTCTTCAAAACAAGCCTCTGCAAAGCGTTCTCCTCGTCTTCGTAGCACTCGCCGACGTCGATCTTCACCGAACAGAGATATCCTGGCTTCATCGGAGAACAATACCCTATTCCAGTCTTCTTGAGTCCATGACTCACAATTTCGCGCAAACCTAAGCCTGGCAACTCTGTGCTCACGGAGTAACTTAGGGCCGCGGGCCGGGCGATGACTGCGTATATTGGCCGCGAGCAGCCTCCTCCTGACCGTCCATAGACTAATATGCACATTTCTTACTTTTTCGAGGTTGTTCTTAAGGTCCACATACGAAGACTTGCGATTTCTCAATGCGCGACTCACAAGAAAACGATCATCCCGTGGTTGGGTACATGGTTTTCTTCCAGAACCAGGCCTTCCCTCGACGGAACCGGTGTCTTGATACCGCTGCCAGGTCCTTTGAACCGTCGAGCGACTCACACTTAGCCTCTGAGCCACGAAGCATTGGCTGCAGCCCTCTTCGAGCAGCGCAATAATTTTGGTAGCTTTTACCACTTTCTCTAACATTATTGAGACAGCTAAACAGCAATAAATGAAGCTTTGACAATTAAGAATATGAAATAAATTCATAAAAATTGACTAAAAGTTATGAAAACCGATATTATCTTTTGGAACTTCGCACCAAAAATGTAGGGTAAAAAGTGGTTTTCTGTAAAAACGAGCATCAAACGAAAATTTTAATTTAGAACGTACTGTTTTAAACACCACGGCATTTTTAAAACCGGCCAGTAACATGTACAAGTGATTGAAATCATTTTGGTACCGTATTTTTTTAAAAAAGAATTAAAATCCAAATCGCCCGTTTTTTTTGCAAATGAGTGTATATTATTTGTTATTATATGGATATATATAAGTATAATTATATAATCCTACTAATATTATAAAGGCGAAAGTTTGTAAGAATGTATGGATGTTTGGATGTTTGGATGTATGGATGTAAGGATGTTTGTTCCACTTTCACGCAAAAACTACTGAACGGATTTCGATGAAATTTGGCACACGGGTAGATCATGTCCAGGATTAACACATAGGCTACTTTTTATCCCGGGAAAATATAAACCGGGACTTTTATCCCGGAAAAACTTTTTAATGCGGGCGGAGCCGCGGGCAAAAGCTAGTAATTTTATATATTGTCTGCAGACATGTAATAGGCCTGTATTTTGAAGGGTTTTAGTGATCATTTTTATCTTTGGGCAGCATGTATGTTATACCTTGGGTAAAATATTTGAGCATTGAGTTCGGAGTTTTCACGAAATTATTTATATGATTGTAAAGAAGGGGCTGTGACGCAGTAAGCTTTTTGTACCAGTAATTGTGTATGTGGTCAGTTCCTGGGGCTTTCCAGTTATGCGCTTTGTTTAGTATTTTTGTAAATATGGTGATTGATATGTCCTGAAATTCCATCATAGGTACGTGATTAGTGTTTTGCATTTGTTCTTTAAGCCACTCTCCAGATTCAGTGTGCTGTGTAGGGTTAGCCCATATTGAGGACCAAAACTGGTGAAGTTCTTCTGTTTGTGGCGGTTGAGAGTTTGTAGAGTTTTGTATGTGTTGTGTGTCTTCTGCAATTTTTCTGTAAAATTGTTTTTCATTGTTAACAAACTGTTTGTTTTGCTGTTTTCTGAGAGTGCATGTAACATATCGCCTAAGCCTGCTGGAAGCTGCATTAAGTTTTTGTTCAATGTATCTAAATATTGTTCGTTGGTTAGGTTGGGTTCTTCATGTCGGGAGTGAGTTTTATTTTTGTTTTTAATGCTTTCAATATGTGCAATTAATTTCAAATTTCTATTTATGTATTGTGTTAATCTAGCTATTGCTTTTGTCTTGGCTACGTGTTTGTTCTGTTAAGTTATCTGTAGATTCAAGGCATGTAGTGTTTTGGTGGGTTATAGTTGTTTGACTGGGATAAATGATCTAGAAATGGTGAGGTTGTATTATAGTTAAGCCATGTTATCGTACTACTATGTGGAAGAATGTCGTTATTTATCTGTGTTGACTGGGTATTTTGTGCCCAAGAGTTTTGATTCTGGTTTTCAATGTTCTCTCTAATTTGTTTAAGTCTGTTATCTCTAATTAATTTGTTCTTGATTATCGATCTCCTCTGATCGGCAACTCTTTGTTCTGTTAGGTGACTTAGGTGAGGGCATGTTTCAATAAACTTACTGTGGTAGTTTTGGTCGGTAGGCAGTTGTGTTATTTTCATTTTCTGTTACTTCGTAATAACATCCTATCAGAATTTCATTCAAATCGTCTGACCACTGCATTCTGCTTCTATTTGTTTGAATTTGTGTCCTATGTGTTGGTGTTTCTATTGGGTCTTGTAATAAATGTTCCAGGTATACTCTTACTTCTTTCTCTATTTCTTTTCGAGTGTTTATGGGGATGAGATTGTTTCTAACTATTGCTCTACATTGGTCTCCTAGTCTTTGTTTTGAGACTTGAATACCACAAAATTTTTCACGGAACTTATCATGCAGTAAATTAAGGTAGCCTCTTTTCTTTGTTTCTAGTTTGGTGATCATTAGATAGTTGCGCCAGATGTGGGTATTCATTTCTAATGTCCATCTGATTCGCGCGCGTTTATTGCCGGCAGTGGGTACAGGTGTGTCGGCGCTTGCCTCCTGTACAACATCTACTGACGTGATTAACTATACCGTTGAGGGGGATGAAGGTTGTTCAAACCATTTTGGAGATGATGGGGGGGTTTGAAATAGGCCATTTGTTGAGGATGCGGATGGGGATGCAGTTCTAGAGTGATGCTCGTCTATTGTTTCGTCTATGGGGGTGGGAGGCTCAGGCCCTCCTTGGTCTTCGGCTGTAGTATTCTAGTCGACGGGAACCCGCCTGTTCAGCTCCGCGTCGCCGATGGTTCGCATGCTGTAGCACCCAGCACCGGCTCCAGGTGCGCCCCGGCGATCACCCCCGGGAAGCGACTCTAATCGTTTTCTCATCGAACGTGTCTCCATATTGTATGGGTTACTAGAGCCATGTTAGCCGTGCCAGTAAAGTAAAAAAAAAAAAATCACGTGTCCACCCCCCACGTGAGTCTGGTGTTCGACTCGGACATATGGCTGGACTTTAGGGGGCTTATTATTATTATTATTGTGTGCTGTAATACTAGAATATGTATAGCAAAAAACCTTGGCACTCCGCTGTGCAGTACAGCCCCCTTATTCTCTATGACACGCGTTATTTTCACCGTTCGTAACAAGCGCGTAACGTAACTCGTCGCGTTTATCACTATGGAAATTGGCATACAGAATACCATTTTACGCCCATTACACGAAGTGAACGTGACGCGGCCGCGTTACGAGTTAACAATGTCATAGAGAATCATGCCTCAGTACAGCAATTGCCATGTTCAATATTATTAATCGATTTGAAATGACAATGTTGAAATGTCATTAGATACATTCAATGTAACTTTTTCCACTTGCATTTAATCTTTGAAATAAAATACAACAATATTAAATATAAATGACATTATCAATATCATACAATTATAAAATTCGACCAAATTTAACTGTTTCCAAAATGTTAATGCATCTTAAAATTAAATATCAATTATCTAATGATTAATAAATGAGAATAAACAGGCTATCATCTATTATACTAATAATAAGCACTTATCGATAATAATTTAAAAGTGCCATCACAATAGACTCCATCACAGTATGCTTTACGTGTCTAATGTGTAAACAACAGCAAAATGATGTTGTTACTTAAATTATTTTTAATAATAATACCACTGTTTAACTTTAGTAAGTGACACTCATATTTATTATGCTTTAATTCAGACTGTTGATATTAATACTACAACGAAGTTAAACTTTTTACAGCTAAGGCCGGAGATGGAGACCAGATACAGTATGATGGGACTTCCAGTATTCGAAATCAACCTTCTGGTTACACAATGGCCAATTCGTTGCCAGTTAGCAGAAACGTGCAAGTAGATTTTCCATGCAGGACAGGAGCCTGTTCTTCCGAAAAATCTACATCTTCAGCTGCAACAGAGCCTAATTCACCCTCATCAACTACGAAGAAAGTGTCACCGACGTCTCGCGACACTCAAATATCTACTAGAACCCCACCTACACCTACAGCTAGTATAGTGACCGCCGCAAGTAACGATAGTTCATCTACTGCAACGCCAGCATCCATAGCGCCCGATACGTACGCAACGACACCTCCGTATCCCCAACAGCTTTTTCCATCGCCTTATCTAGCACCTTATCCAGCAGCTTATCCATACCAACCCCAATATTATCTCCCACCATATTATTACCCACCATATCCTCCTTACTATCCCTATCCACCTATGAATTATACGCCACCTTATTATGCACAAACAACGCCTACTGCACCAACACCACCACCAAATGATTCAACATCAACTAACAGCACTACACCAACTGTTGCATCAACTGATGGATCTCCAGCACCAACTGCCAGTACTAAAGCACCATCGAGCACAATGTCAATTAATGATACATCACCTCCAACAAGCACCACGCCAGCTAATAATGGATCCACTTCGACGAGCACAGATACTCCTGTACCGCCGGGTGTCAACTCAACAGAACCTACAAGTCCTACCCCAGCGAATAATGATTCAAAAATATCAACTTCAGCAACACCATCACCAAGTACCACAGCAACTCCACCTGCTAGGGTAACATCCCAGCCGGAATCAACACCATCCGAAACAGAGAAGCCCACTTCAGATTGTGGAAAAACTCCTAGCTTCAATTCAGTTCCTAATGAATGCGACACTTACGTTGAATGCAAGGTACTGTGGTCATTTAATTGTTATTCTAAAGGACAATTTATGCAGTCATTCTGATGCAATACGCATTAATAATTTCAATTTGCAATTTCAGGATGGCGTATCCAAAAAACACTACTGTCCGGATGGTCTAGTTTTCAAACCTTCTACGAAGTGGCATGATTATCCTTGTGTTGCACCTTCCGAATACAAATGTAGTAATGGATCCTTTAAGCGTATGTATTTCTTAACTTTGAAGCTTAAAAAATTACATATTATAAAAAATCTGATGGAGATACAAAATATATATTTCCATGATTAATAAGGTTTTCTATTCAATATCAGCTCGGAGTCTAGAATTTGTGCCCGACATGGCGATAGGCTCGCCCCCTATCACATCATGGGACGGAATAACGGCGAAAAGTGGGTGCACTAGTTGCGCCGCTGCCTACCCCTTCGGGGAAAATAGGCGTGAGTGAGAGTGTGTGTGTGTGTGTGTGTGTGTAATAAGGTTCGCTAATTTATATCATAATTTTAGATGTATGGGTTATTTTAGAGTAATGAGTTAATGATTATTTTTTCAGAAAAAACTGTAGCTAAAGAGCTTTGCCCTCATAGAAACGGCTATTTCCTCAAGAAAGATAGTGACTGTAGTCAATACGTAGTATGCACAGCAGGAAAAGCTACAATTATGCATTGCGCGGAAGGTTTGGTATTCAGCGTGGAACAAGGTGCCTGTGACTGGCCAGCGAATGTACCGAGCTGCAAAGCAGAGGGTGCGTAGCCTAAACATGTTTTAATGAAAAAATTGATGTGGCGACAATCACAGTAAAATAAATAAAATACTAGAGACGGTAATACCGACGGTAAGATAGATTAGTGTTACTTCACTCTAATTTTCCGATTTCAATAATTTCCAGCATTCAAAGATTTCGAGTGCCCGGCCGTTGAAGCAGAAGATTCCGATACTGATGAAATATTTAAATACAGGTATGGATAAACATTTTAATGCTCGAGTCCAATCTATTTTTAAATCATTCACAAAATCACGATGAAATAAAAAAGGTTAAGAAACAAAACTTCTGAATCTACTTACCGACTACCTCTTGAGAATTTGATAATTGTCTAGCTACGCCACTAGCTTTGCCCGCGGCTCCACACGCATGAAAAAGTTTCACCGGGATAAAAATTAGCACTTAGCACTCAGAAGTGTCGTAGCTTTCCATTAGTGAAAGAGTTTTCCCCTACAAACTCACAAACTTTTCCTCTTTATAATATTAGAAAGAAAGAAAGAAACATAAATTTATTGACCACTAATTGGGTGGTGAACTTATAATAACAGTGGTGAGTACCGTAATGCAATTTAAAAAAAAAAGTACTCTAACACCCACTCAGTGTGGATGGTATATGTCCCACCGCAACCGTGTAAATTGGATCTAGATCGAGATATTAGAACCTACAGATTTATCAGATAGGAAGATTATTTGCATTTCTTTATATATATATATATATATTTTTTTTTAAGTAAGTGTAAAGTTTTATTGAAATTACTTTTTATGGGAAATCTCTCAACCCTCAGGGTTCAGGGTGAAAAGCGCTTTGCAAGGCCAAGTATTGCCAAACAGGGTTATGCTTCTGCCCTGGGGTATGGGGGCATTTAAAGAATTCCGCCATGGTACTCCCTGCCTGTCGTAAGAGCCGACTAAAAAGGGGGTATTGGGAGTTGCGGCTGCGCAGCAGGGAATACGCAGTCTCAAGTCCACGGCAGCACGGAATCATCGTGCTGCCATTACAGAAGGGGAACTCTGAGCCCAAAGAGATGAGCCGCGAAGCGGTATTGCGCGGAGACGGGGCCGGCGAATTCAGATGTATTCACGACCCCCCGGAACCGTCTCACATGCGCAGAAGCAGGCTACCGCGGATTTTAGTCGGTATGCCGGCATGATTTGAGGGACCCGTTCCAGAGGTCACTTAGGTAGCATCTGGTTTGGAAGGTCGGTGAGTCCGACATAACTATTCTTCCCCTACCCAGGCTTAGAATATGTATACATAAGTAGGATTTTTCCTGCGGGATAAAAAAAAGGGTTATGCTTGCATTTTTTGGGTGTTGTTACTCATTATGTCACGTTGTGCCTATTTGCGTCATGCAAGCCGCTTGCTAATCTGAAACCCAAGCTTAGACTAGCAAGTTCTCGCTGCAATATTTTGCGCAAGAACTTACAGATAGGTTTATATTAGCCGCATCTTAACCCTTCAAGCCCCGCTTACATATATATATAGATGTATGGGAAAACCCTATATATATGGACACTGGTGTCCGTCGCGGGGCTTGAGGAGTCAAACCTGTACACATGCGACTTGTCGCAAGTCTAAAATTTGCAAAAGTCTGCTTATCTTAATTGTTTTACACGGTAAAAATCGCTTGCTAATGTCAACTTCTGGAACTTTTCTTGATGATCTAAAACACACTTAAGAAATAATCTCAATGGCGTTATTTACTTGTTACAGTTACAAGAAGAACTGCAGAAAATATGTAGCTTGCCAAGGAGGATACCCTCGCTTATTAAGCTGCGACTCAGGACTGTACTTTAGCGAAGAAAAAGAAATGTGTGTCGATAAAAGCAAAGTGACGGATTGCGTAGAAGAATAATCTTTGCGTTAAATTCAAAAGCCTATTTAATTTATTCATTAATATACAAACTAAAACTTAATTAATGTAATCCTCTATCAACTAAATTATTTAATTTATTAAAAATCTACTTACAAATTTATTATTTAATCTCTTAATGTAGTTAAATGTAATAAACACTTTAGTTATAACCGTTGTTTATCATATTAACCGTATTGAACTAGTAAATACACAAAGTTTTAGTTTCAACGAACCGTCTCATGAAGAAAAACACGTAGCAGTCCATTTCAAATTCAAATCATTTATTAAGTAACTAGGCCCCTAAGGGCACTTTTTACGCGTCATTTTTTACAAGGTTTTCAACAACTATAAGATTCTACCAGTGCTTCGGAAAATCCCACTGACCTAAGAAGAACCACCAGGAAATTCAGCGTAGGTAAAATTACCTGAGAGTACCTAAGTCAAACAACAACCACCTACATGTTTAAGTTTAAGTAAACAATATAGTCAACCATCAAACAGAGCAGACCAATCCACGCATTCCCATTCACGAGTATGACGCATGTGCCAGTCATCAGCCGCCTCAACCATGTTGCAGGGAACTGACGAATAATAAGAGTCGAAAACATTAAAAGTACTCATACATTTAAAAAAATTACATTACTAGTACTAAGTTCAAACATAAATAAAACACTTCGGCGGGTGCTAAGAAGCTTATATACTCACTATCACTAGGGTTACGTCAAAGTTTTTGATATTGGAACAGCAGTAACAGTTAGTGCCATCTGACATCTATAGCGGTAAAATTAAATCTAACGCCTCGTTAGGGAAGATAATCACCTGTTGAGGCATGGTGGGACTCTCAAAAACCTTGAAAATCCGTTAAAAATTCTAACATGTTATAAAAGTAACTAAAGGAGTATGTATAATTATTAATTATTGGCTTAAAAAAACACTCTGATAATTATTGGCTTGATAAAACTCTCTACATAAGATTCCACATAAATCCTTTTTGATAAAATATACTTCTATGAGAAGTCAGGCTCGCGATGGTGGTCATCTTAATTTTAAATAACACAATCAAAATAATAGCATTTCCAGCATTGTTTTGAGAGTGGTGGAAGTAAAAAGGTTTCTATTTGGTTTTAATAAGACAATTTTATAACGAACATTTTGGTAGATTAAAGTTAAAAAAAACCTTTAATTGATTTTTATGTAAATTACTATCTGGCTCGGCGACCATCGTATCGCTTTAGAATCAATGAACGTTGTGTTAACTTATTAGATTTTTTATTAAGGTTAAATGCATTATGAAAATGAATTAAGCTCAATAAATGTACAAAAATCTATATGAAAAAGTCAAATATTCATACAAAGTGGCAGAGAGAAGCAGAGACTTGAGCGCAACATGACGCAACTTCTTTCAGCTCTTTCACATTCATAACATATCACAGATTATGGGCATCCCGTAGCATACACATTCACTTGATAAATACCTTTGGTAACTCGTCTTTCAACCATCCTCTCTAAGTGTCCAAATTATCTCAGCATACTTCTTTTAATTTTAGTCACCACATCATCCTACAATTTATAACATGATACTATTCCTGTGCAGGGCTCAGGCTGGGTCAACGCCCCGCACTGGTGTATTTTGTGTGCTGGATTGCGTGAGTAAGAAATGGCCAGGTGACAAGGTTAAAAACGCCAAAAAATCGGGAAATAACGTTTATTTCACACTCTAAACTAAAAGTTACAAAGTTCTGCCGAAACGATAGCCAGTTTCTCCAGACGTCTATATTTGGCGCGTAGTGTTTCGTTGCTACGCCGTAGCTATGCGACGACGTAGCCAGAAGTCATCCTCGTAGCACCGTAGCACACAGCTGATGAGGAAGGAGGGTCCACTCTGCATAAGCGCCTATCTTCCACTCAAACTTGCCGACTTCTTTCTTGCTGACTACTTGCTGTTTTCTTTCTTGATGTTCCGAACTATTTTTAAATACTAGACTCCTACACGATTTGACTCGATATTTCCAAAGAACTCTTTTCTTCGTGACTAATTCACTCAGTGGTCTCGGACGACAAAATGTGAAATCGGTAGAGTTGCCAAGAAAAACGATATATTTGGAGCAAAAATCGGTATATGCAAAAAAACAAGCAATATTTAATCAAAACCCCCTTAATTTTAAACTTTAGGGACTATTATTGTACCAAAAGAAAGTAATTTCAACAAACGAGAGTCACGCATATTTGCCGCCCCTTTAAAAATACTGCCCCCCGCCGCCCCAAACAGCAACATATTTATCCAAGGAATCGTAAAATATGAAAGAAAAAGGGAATTTTAGCTCCGAATCGCTGAAAATAGGTAGAAAAATCGGTAGAATCTTCAAAAAATCGTTGAAAAATCATGTCATTTCATCATCATTTTCAATCATGGACCTGGACGCCAAATCCCTTGTCGATGCATTCCATTGGCGAGAGGAGGCGTTCAGTCGCGGGGAGCGTCCAACCCTGAAGGAGGTGGAGGCCAAGAGGGCCTCCTTACGGCGAGCCGCCGTGGAGGAGTGGCGTCTCAGGCTGGAGGCCCCGTCGTGGGGGCACAGGGTCGTAGAGGCAGTGCGTCCTGTCTTTGCCGAATGGCTGGACAGGTGCCACGGAGCGACAAGATACCGCCTGACGCAGGTGCTCACCGGGCATGGCTGCTTCGGTGAGTTCCTGTTTCGGGTGGTGGGGATAGAGGAGTCGGCCGTGTGTCACTATTGTGACAACTGCCCAATGGACACGGCCCAACACACGTTGGAGTATTGTCCAGCCTGGGATGAAGAACGCAGCGCTCTCAGAACAGTCGTCGGAGAAGACCTCTCGCTGCCGGCCGTGGTCGCTTCCATGTTCGGCGGCTGGGAGGCCTGGCAGGCGGTGGCCAACTTCTGCGAGGTGGTCCTCTCGCGGAAGGAGAGTGCCGAGAGGGATCGCCAGCGCAGTGGTGATCCCTCCCGCCGCCAGACGAGACATAGGTGGCGTCGGGTGGACGACTGACCGACGTCTCCCGCCCTGTGTATTGGGGGCGTTTGGAGAATTCCACCACGGTATCCCCTGCCTGTCGTAAAAGGCGACTAATAGGGGCCTCCGGGGGTCACGGGTGGGCGGTAGGGGCCGTCCACCTATTAGTCTAACCAACTTTTGTGACCCCCGTGATGGACGGCAGCGTGCCTCACGCTGCCTCTGACGCCAAGGGCGTCCCTCGGTGTACGGGGGCTTCTGAGGCCCCGCAACAAAAGGAGACGGACCGCAACAGCGGTACGCGCAGGGGCGGTTGCGGACGACAACTTAGACGTGAGTCGGAGGAAGCCCGCAGCCGTCCCTAATGCGCCGAAGATGGCCACCGCGGAGTTTTAGTTGGTATGCCGTGCGGTGTACATAGGTTAGGGACTCGGCCCGGCGGTCGCCCGATATTTTCCATCTCTCCGGGCGGCTCAACGTCGGGTCGTAAGGCACGGTGAACCCAACATAACCGCTCAGTCGTTCCCCTTGAACACTGAGCGGTAGTAATAAGTCACTTTCTCCGCGTCAACAAAAAAAAAAACTATAGAGCAGGCCCATGCTCAGCAATGGGCAGTATATAATACAGGGCTGGTATGGTATATGCTATGGTACATAGAAAAATATTTTACTGGTGGTAGGACTCCCATATGTAATAGTCCGTCTGTCCGTCTGTACCACCGCAATGTCTATTTCTACCGCCAAGCAGCAGTATGCATGCACTGTTGTGTTTCGGTTTGAAGGACATTGTAGCTAGTGTAACTACAGGACATAATGAGACTTAACATCTTATGTCTTAGGATGACGAACGCAGTGGAATGCCACACAGTACTTTGTAGGTCGAGGTGCCGGATGGTGTTTCTACTGTTTATGGTTGGTCGTATTGCTTACGAGGCAAACGGCATGCGCGTCTCGTCATTCGATGTCATAAAAAATATGACCATATTTTTTTAACCATACTTGATCTTATTACATTTAGGCCCAAAAAATCCTCTTCTAAACACTTTATGATGTGATACTAAAATATCTTCCATTAATAATTATCCATGAACTTAATTATTATACTTTGCGGTTTGCCAGTTTCATTGCACAGTGGAAAATACCTATATTTGTGCAATTTTAGGTAGAAATAACGAATAAACCCTAGAGGTCTTAAGTGCTCTACATGTTATAAGCATTGAAACACTGGACTTGAGGAATGACTCTGAAGTAAAATAAAATAAATTAAATGTCCAAACAAGTATTGATTGACAAGAGATGGATTACCATCGCCAGCCGACACTACCTTTGTTTTAATACAGTTATCAAAAATGTATGCCATCCAAAATCTAACAGATAAAGAATTTTCAAAATCAGCAGGTCTACCATGAAACGACTCCATGAAATTTCGTTCAATTCCTACCATGAAACACGTATTATCCGAAATCGGTCCCGCAAACGGGCAAGTGATATTTAGAGACTACCATAAAGTGTTTCGTCCGAACGAAATATCGTTACTTTTTTATGCTTAAAAGGTCATTAAAATTAATTTATCGCAATTATGTTGATATATTACAGCCACAAATGTTAATAAGCCAAATAAGAAATAATAATACACATTACTATGCTACTTAATCATAAAGTTTCGGATTGAATGAATGAATTCACTCCTTGATTCACTCGCATTATGATAGACGCTCATTCCGAAAACGGGTAATTGACGTTATCTTCGTGCTAAACGGTACCATGAAGTGGTCCGTCCGAACTAAAAATATCGGCATTTTAACACTTCTTTCGGATTTTCACCGCAAATGACGCGCAACTCAAGAGGTAACTTTTTACTTTCGGAAATATAAATTATCATAGTTAAAAGTGCTTTTATGGTCGCATCGGATGACTTTTCGCAAATTATAACTAACATACGTTGCGTACATAACTAACACAGGCAACAATATTATACTTATTCAATATTCATCTTGATTCTAAGAGTATCTTCTAGCACATCGTTTGTATAAAAAAAGTTATTTATTATCTAGGTCGTTATTATCGCACACATACTCACGCCTGTTATCCCCGTAGGGGTAGGCAGAGGCGCAACTAGTGCACCCACTTTTCGCCATTATTCCGTCCCATGATGTGATAGGGGGCGAGCCCATCGCCATATCGGGCACAAAATTCCAGACTCCGGGCTAACACTGAATAGAAAAACTCAGTATCACTTTGCCCGACCCGGGGATCGAACCCAAGACCTCAGCATTTTAGTCGTACCGTAATACAACTACGCCACCGAGGCAGTCAATCATCGCAGCACAGTATTATCGCATTTCTTTATATATCACGTAAGGGTAAAACACTACAAACGCTAGTACAATTTCTCAAGATATCAGTAGAAAATGCTGTGGTGGTCTCTCCGTAAAGCCGGACTGGATACATAAACGCCCGCGTATTTTATTACATACGGTTGAATAGGCTGTGACGACAGGGTATCACTGTCTGACCAAAAATAAACGAGACGCGACCCTTTGTTGTTGCGTTTCATACTCATGATGAGTGAGATTTTATGAGAAGCCAACATTGAACTCATAACCAGCAGAAAACCCAATATCACTTTGCCCGACCCGGAATTCCTGCCGCGACCTCAGAATGGTATTCGCACAGCGCATGCAATACTACTACACCACCGAGGAAGTCACTAAAGACTGAAGTAAAACTTATAATAAATACTAGCTTTTGCCACCGGCTCCACCCGCGTGAAAGAGTTTTTCCGGGATAAGAGTCCTGCTTTATATTTCACGGGGATAAAAAGTTGCCTTTATCCTTTTTCAGGTTCTAAAATATCTGTGTACCAAATTTCATTTAAATCGGTTCTGTAGTATTGGCGTGAAAGCGCGACAGACAGAGTTATTAATTTCGATCAAATTTGATTACCATAAAAACCTACTATGACTGAAAGTGGTTTTGTCAAAGCGCAGTCGGATAATCTTCCGAAAATAGATGCTTTTATGATGTCTACGTATTTCGCATCTAATACGGATTTTACGTCCGCTGAAGTTAGAGGAGTAAAAGCTGCAAAGTAAATATTTCACAATAAACATTATTCATTTTTTTTATGTAAATAATATATATTACTAGCTTTTGCCCGCAGCTCCGTCCGCGTGAATGAGTTTTTCCGGGATAAAAGTCCCGATTTATATTTTCCCGGGATAAAAAGTAGCCTATGTGTTAATCCAGGACATGATCTAGCCGTGTGCTAAATTTAATCGAAATCCGTTCAGTAGTTTTTGCGTGAAAGAGTAACAAACATCCATACATTCTTACAAACTTTCGCCTTTATAATATTAGTAGGAAGTAGGATAGTAGGATAAATAGTCATTACGTTGTGTTCGGGTGTTCCATTCATTCACACGTAACAAGAAGTGTATATAGTCTAGGACGTTGTGTACGGTGACGTCACCGAGAAAGCGCGCCAAAGGCAGCGTTTAAATCATTGGAAATTGATTGCAGTTTTCATATATTTTTTTACTTACTATTCATTATTTAATATTTTTTTCGGTAATGTAAAAACATACACAATCAGTTTAAAAAATAAAAAAAAAGCATGCATATTCCCTATTAGTTATTCTTGCAATGCTCTTAATATTATTTTTTGACTTGCTAAATCATGGTACAATTATTATAAATAGACTTTCTTTTGCTCATTTCTAATTTCAATATCTGGAAGATTACATACGGTAAGATACCTGGTGAAATAAAACCTTTTTACTCACAGACACAAGTGCCTATTATTAAATTTTTAATTGCGCCTGTGCGTACCCCTTCGGAGATAAAAGGCGTGAGTGTGTGTGTGTGTGTGTGTGTGTGTGTGTGTGTGTGTGTGTGTGTGTGTGTGTGTGTGTCCCAAAATGAACTTGTTACGTTGAAACTTAAAACTACGGGATACGATCAGTTTCTTGTTATACTATTGAAAGTAATTTGTTGATTCAGTTTTTTTTTCAGTTAAAGTACAGTCAGTCACATAAGCAGCTGAACAAAATTTTAAATCACATTTAAGCGTTAAGTTTGACTGAAACATTTTATTTCGTTTATGTGAAGCAAAGTAAATCGCTTATATTTTATTTTTGTGAAGAGAAAAATAAAAACAGCTAGGAATACAAAAGTGTATAGGCCTTTTGAAGATTTAATTTGTTCAACTACTAATGAGGCTGACTGAACCTACATAGCCGAATTCGTCTGTCAAATATTCACATAATTTGTCAGCCAAAAAGAAAAAACAGACTATCTTTAAAACAGATAATGTCCTTGTTTCGAACTTCTTCATAATATTAATCCCCAGGACCTCACCGCCTAAAGTCTAAACGAACCGCAGTACTATTACTACGTTATTGACTATTAGTGAAAATCATCTGATGTATTGATGAACATAACCGTTATTTTTAACGTCTTTTTTAAAGTAATGTATCTTTAAATTAAATAACCATTACCTAGATATTATTGATAAAGTGAAAATAATAATAATTTCGTTATGACAGTTACACGTTTGATTTATAAGTCGGACCATCATACTCTGAATTCATTATCACTTAAGGGCTAGAAGCAAGAACACTACAACCATGTTGTTCTCTACGCTAGTTTTGGTAATTTTACCACTATTGCATAATGGTAAGTTGTATTCAGTTATCCTTTATACTACATTCCAAGTTATTTATTATTATTAGGATAAATACCTTATACAACTTTTTTGGCATTGATAATATTTATGATAATATCAACAATGACTTATATTTTATATTTCTTTTCAATACAATACGAATTTATCTTAAAAAAATTATGGAAGTAGGTATTTCATAATCATCCCTATTTCATTATCATTATTTTTTACTATAACGACATAATAACTACGATTGCTTTATTCTGGATAACGTAGTAGGTAGTACTAATACATATCATAATTTAACTTTACAGCTCAGGCCCAACAGGGTAAATTTAGCGGTCAAGCTGCAGTAATAACGGCCCCTCCGGAACTATCAACACCCCATATGTCGGCTTCACTGGATATTGCAAGAAATCTCTCAGTGGAATTTCCTTCCCATGTCGTTGTCCCTGTTCATCCTTCAAAATATGTGACTCCCGATTATAATGACCCAACACCTACAGAACCAAATAATGGACAAAACACTCAATCAACAACTTATGTCCCTCCGTGTTGGACACATCCTACTACAACGACAACGGCGAAGCCTCGCTACACAACTACGCCGTCCACGACACCTTATGTCCCTCCGTGTTGGACACATCCCACTACAACGACAACGGCGAAGCCTCGCTACACAACTACGCCGTCCACGACACCTTATGTCCCTCCGTGTTGGACACATCCCACCACAACGACAACGGCGAAGCCTCGCTACACAACTACGCCGTCCACGACACCGTATGTCCCTCCGTGTTGGACACATCCCACTACAACGACAACGGCGAAGCCTCGTTACACAACTACGCCGTCCACGACACCTTATGTCCCTCCGTGTTGGACACATCCCACTACAACGACAACGGCGAAGCCTCGCTACACAACTACGCCGTCCACGACACCTTATGTCCCTCCGTGTTGGACACATCCCACTACAACGACAACGGCGAAGCCTCGCTACACAACTACGCCGTCCACGACACCTTATGTCCCTCCGTGTTGGACACATCCCACTACAACGACAACGGCGAAGCCTCGCTACACAACTACGCCGTCCACGACACCTTATGTCCCTCCGTGTTGGACACATCCCACTACAACGACAACGGCGAAGCCTCGCTACACAACTACGCCGTCCACGACACCTTATGTCCCTCCGTGTTGGACACATCCCACTACAACGACAACGGCGAAGCCTCGCTACACAACTACGCCGTCCACGACACCTTATGTCCCTCCGTGTTGGACACATCCCACTACAACGACACGCTATACGCCCCCAACAACGGAGCATCCTCAATACGTCTGTGAACAAAGAAATCACTTCTATCCAATACCAACTGAATGTAATACATACATAGAATGCAAGGTAGGTATATAGATTTTTTTTATTTAATTAAATCAAAATCTAAAGATTAACATACACACTCACGCCTTTTACTCCCGAAGGGGTAGGCAGAGGCGCAACCAGTGCACCCACTTTTCGCCGTGCGTATTCCGTCCCATTATGCGATAGGGGGCGAGCCTATTGTCATATCAGGCACAGATTTCAGACTCCGGGCTGATACTGAATTTTAAAAACCCAATATCACTTTGCCCGACCCGGGAATCGAACCCAAGACCTCAGCATTGCAGTCAACCTGCAATACAACTACGCCACCGAGGCAAGAATAACATGTTACATAAAATCATTTTTTTTTTCAGGACTATGTAGCCAGCAAGCATATTTGCCCGGCAGGTCAGGTATTTAAACCGGACACAGTTTGGCCCGCCAATCCCTGTGTAAGTTCTTCTGTATACAGGTGCACACATGGCTATGTGTTAGGTACGTACTAATTGTCATTTGATTTTATCTTACAACATACCTCCTTTTATTCGTACATTAATCTTATATTCATTTCTTTTTGCAGATGAAGTCCCGAAAAATATCTGCCCGGAGTCAACAAAATAAGAAACAAGTTCCTATACTTATGACACAAACGTGTCATTAACTCACATTTAAATTTTAATGTACTGTTTCTGTGCTAAACTTATATCTGAAATATTATTAGATTAACCTGAAATAAAATACTTAAATTTAGTCTTACTAAACGGTTTACCGTTGACAATTAAATGGTTTAATATTTTATTAAGTAGATATAAGATCCTAATAAAACGTAATAATATAAATTAATTTTTACAATTTCTGACGAGAATTTTATAAGTAGAATTAGGGAGGTTTTGGGCTACTTTTTATCCCGGGAAATTTATAACGAGACTTTTATCGAGGAAAAACTCTTTCGTGCGGACGAAGCCGCGGGCAAAAGCTAGCCCACAATAATTCGCTGCATGAATCATATCCCTTTACTCATTGATGTATTAAAAAACCCTACATCAATGCCTTTACTACAGTGCGAATCGCAACAGATACTGCGTTACATAGTTAGCTTAGTCTAAGAGTTAGCTCTTCTAGCGCCATACCTATTTGAAAAATAACAATAGAACGAAAACCAATATAGTTAAAAAAAACGAAAAACAGGCCTTCAAAATCCAACCAAAAAAAGTGAAAATAAATTTGAATTAAGAATAGTGTAAGTAAGAAAAAAAATGTATTTTGTTGTATATAAAAAAGGATGGGTGCTTTTAAAGGTATTATCTAAATGATAATCGTTCTACTCATATTATCTGTCAATAAAATAGTTATAACTATTGACACCATGCAGCCCACGTCAAGAACTTTATACACACATATAGCCCACGTCTATTTTTTTGCAATAAAATACTTTTTTTTTCATATTTACACTATTCTTAATTCAAGTTTATATTCTATTTTTAGTTGGATTTTGTAAAGCGCATATTTACTATTTTTAAACTACATTTATTTCTCTTTTTTAGGGCTATTCAACTATTACCCAACAAATGTGACTAAAAAATAAACGAAAACGGCATCTTGTGATAAGTAGGATTTTTTGCACATAAGAGTAGCCAGTTTAGTTATAATTCTACTAAGGTCCAAAATATGTCACTAAAAATAAATAAACTATTATTTACTCATTTTTTAATTGGATTTTCTATGAAAGCGTGTTTTAAGTTTAAAATATTGATTTGTCATTGGTCCTTGATAAGTATGCCAAATTTCGATTTAATCCGACGTTTAGAAGGTGGTCAAAATCATGTTCAAGTTTCCATTACATACATACATACATACATACATACATACATACATACATACATACATACATACATACATATTACATACGTATGAAGCTAATAAAAGCGTGTTAAAAAGAAATTCAGCTAGGCTCTAGCTTCTAGGACTCTGTGAGGTATATGCCATTTTTAAACTATGAAATGGAATTAAAACTGTGAAAGTTGTTAATTTTCAGTATGCAGCAAAAATTGTGAGAGAAATTATTCAGAAATAAAAATAATGAAAACGCAAATTAAGCTAAACTAATATACAGGTGACTGGAAATATGACGTATGAATAAGAGCAATTGTAGATTGAGTCAAAAGCAATCAGTTCTGTTGTGCCCTATCTGAAAATATATAGCTTTCGAGTAAAATTGTCAAAGTTTCTCCATCGATATTAATCATAACAGCATTGTCGTCGAAATTCAATCAAACACCATCTCAAATTATCATAGGGCACATTATTTATATTATTTTTATTTAATATTATTATTTCAAGTGACACCGACTAATTTGGGTTAGTAAAAGATGCTTATATGTATGTTAGTAAGGCAATCGAGAGACAATTTACAATAATGTGTCCACTACTGCACTCCTCATGGCGGAGAATGCATCCTGCAGCAGTGATTCACAAAGGCACAGTCTAGCCTATTTGCAAACATGTTCAAAATGCTTTTGGTGCTGGTCTCGGTTTGTAAAAAATTAAGAAAATTGTATTGAAATGTATTTTACTAAAAGAATAATACCACTGAACAGTGCATAGTAGATACTAGATATTATAATAATAAATACCTACCCAAACATTTTTTAACTTCTACAAGATTTATATGTGATTTATTGTCCCACATTAGAAAGCTGTATAAATAAAGAAGTTATTAACGTGTTTTTCTGCAATAAATAACAGTTTTTGTCAAAAAGTTACATAAAATCATTGATATAAAGAAACCTTAATATTTTAGATTCAAGTCTATAATATCAAACTTATCATGAAATGAAATTAATAAAGTTATTCCAACTCATAAAATGTTATACATTATTTAGATTCAGTCAATATTAACTCAACCACCAGTTCGGAAAGCAGTTCTGACTAGAAAAGAACGGACAAGAAACGCTAGTGTTGCTCTTTTGAAAATCAGTTCAAGGTATTAAATACAATTCATAATATAAAAAAAAAATAACATGATATAGATATATTAGTTATTTTTGTTTAGAGCAGTTCATTTATATACTCGCAAAAAAGGTAATAAATTTTAAAATCCTATACGAGTGCATAACCCTCTCCGGAATCATGTAAAAATTTGATCTGAAATTCTTCATGATGTCGTTATTAATCTAAGTTCAAGATATACCCCGAATACTTTGCTTCCCCACGGACATTTCTGAGGAGTTCAGACGTATCTAAAGTTAACCGTTTATAAAATAATTTAAGTAAAATAAAACATATTTATCGTAAAATTAATCGTACAAAATAATAGGAGTGCATAACAAACTTGAAGACTTGCTGCAGTCTCCAAGCGGAACGCCCACGCCCTCGCCCATCATTGTGAGTGAAGGAGACAGCAATTATTTTACTATACTCACACATCCACGGCACAACCTCTTGCATTTTTGCTCCTGGTATTCAATACGTTAATTGGGTCATGTGTGAAAGAGGGACAATTATACAATTACTACTGCTATTCAAGCAGAGATCTACTAACAATTGACGGGAAGGCATTTTATACTAAATCGCCGCGCAGTGAGCATTTTACTTGACCCCAACGCTCTCATCTAATTATATCGGTGGCTTGTTTATGCTCTCCTAGTATTCAGTGGTACTCAATTTTAATATGCCACCTAACAACAGGAGACGGACCGCAACAGCGGTACGCGCAGGGGCGGTTGCGGACGACAACTTAGACGTGAGTTGGAGGAAGCCTGCAGCCGTCCCTAATGCGCCGAAGATGGCCACCGCGGAGTTTTAGTTCGTATGCCGTGCGGTGTACATAGGTTAGGGACTCGGCCCGGCGGTCGCCCGACGTTTTCCATCTCGGAACAGGCACGGTGAACCCAACATAACCGCTCAGTCGTTCCCATTGAACACTGGTGCGGTAGTAATAAGTCACTTTCTCCGCGTCAACAAAAAAAAATAAAAAAAATATGCCACCTAAAAGGCCATCCCCACATACATTCGAATCGGCCACAAAACCGGCCTCTAACAATGAATGTGTAATGAAGCCTGGGAGCAAACTGGAAATAGCCGGGACAAGCGCACGCAACGCAACTTAGAAGTTGGCGAAGACAAATTCTCGTGTTTTGTGGCTGAAATGAAAACTCTATTTTCCGAATTTAAAGAACATCAAGACAAAAACTTGACAAAATTTCAGCTGTTACTGATGATATCAAGAAGCAAAATGTCACTATACAAACATCTATGGAATTTCTGTCTCAAAAATACGATACTCTCAACGCAAAAATGGCCCAATTAGAGCAAGAACCGTCACAAGAACCACGAATACACTTTGCTACTTGAGCAAAAATTGGAATTATTTGAGCGAAAGGCCATTATTATCAAAAAGACTATTATTGTGGAACTGTGCAGCGTTCTCACAAAAGAACAAATTATAAAAATGAATAAGAATTATAATTAGGGTCCCTCGAAGTTAACGACTGAAAACCTTATAAGCGAGCCTGCTAAACCAATCTACGTATCGGAGAATCTTTCTGCCAAGATGAAGAAGTTATACTTCTTAGCACGTGATTTTGCCAAAGTTCACAACTTTAACTTTTGTTGGGTAACGAACGGCAAAATTTTTCTGCGCAAGAATGAAGGCTCACCGCTTAAACTAGTGAGGGAAGAACATGATCTGTCCAAAATCAAAGACCAAGATTGATTATTGTATTATTTTTTCCTTTTTTGTTAACTACCCTGAGATTCATTTTACTATATTTTGCTTGTTGCAGTTTTCTATGTAAATTAATTGTAGAGGTACTCACTAATATTGTTATCATACTCACTTCCACCCATTTCATACAAACATACACACTCACTTACAATACAATACTTTTCCAATCAACATTAATAATTATTTACATTACAATAAAATTTCTATTACTCACTAGTATAGTGTCGTCTAGATTCAGAGTGCTAGCTCCTAAAATGTTTTTTTTGTCTTTATTGATTATTATCCCCAGATGACTGTACTACATAATTCGAACATCTGTAACAACTATCTCAGCCAGTGATGCATAACAACGAAAGTACTATAACTGAGGATATAGAACATTGTATGCACCTCAGAATCATTTTACTGTTCTCCTGAACATTTTAGCAAGCACCTTCTGGGTAATAGGAACCATCTTTCTGTTTTTCATGTTAACATCAGAAACATTTCTCGTAATTTTGATGGACAATTTCTTCAGCCTTCACAGCCAACATGACAGATTTTAGCCCGCTTTTTGGCGGATTTACATATCACGGATGGTCTTTCTTATAATACTATTTTACTACACAAGTCGGTGGTTTGTACTTTATGTAAGTCTGATGAAGCCGGAAAATTAGGTTCCCACGTATTGGTTAGCCATATTTTAAAATCTATTGCCTTAAAGAAACCAGCGCAACAGACACATACGGTTTGGAATATAGATAAGTTAGCGAATTTTGTACAAAATTATTCTGTCAACAAAGATAACCTTTTCGCGGTTTGTAGACATACAGCAACTCTTCTGCTTATGTGTTCGGGCAGGAGAGTACATGATCTAACCCTCCTTGCAGTTGATCCTAAACATATGTCTGAAAGGGACGGTTGTCTGACTCTATGGCCTTTATTTGGTTCAAAAACCGATACGGCTCACAACAGACAATCTGGATGGAGATTGTTTCCTAACAGTACCAGTAAGAATTTGGACCCTGTTTTCCCACCAGGTGATAACAGACACGTCTCAATCTAGTAAGCTTCAAATAACGGTCAAGTGTTTAATAGCAGTGTTTTACCTGAAAATAAAACACATATTAAATACTTACCTTATTTGAAGCTTACAGTTAATTTCTACCTGGTGAAGATTTCGACACAATGACTTGTAAAGCGGTGTCGAAGCTATTTATAGCAAGCTCCGACATCCCTACCTCGGGGAAAACGAGTAATATCGGAAATGGAGGGAAACGGAAGGACAATAAAGCGGAAGGAAATGAGAAACGCCTATCTCAATCTAGTAAACTTCAAAGAAGGTAATTATTTAATATGTGTTTTATTTTCAGGTAAAACACTGCTATTATTAACATATTATGTTTGGGTATTTATATCATTTTGTTTAACAAGATTGATACTCCTACGGTTATAATTGGGATGTAAATAAAACAATTCATTTATCTAAAGTTATCTTTCTATGAAAATCAATGTAAGGGGTAATGCATATCACAATAGAACCTGAGTAGGTATCTCAAAAGGAGAAATGGTTATAACAATAATCTTTTTACGACTTCCTTAAACTTAGTTAATACCTAAGCCGATGGTTTCTACTGAAACAGGAAAATCGCCTTTTTATAAATCCTACTAATATTAGAAAGGCGAAAGTTTGTAAGAATGTATGGATATAATATGGATGTTTGTTACTCTTTCACGCAAAAACTGCTGAACGGATTTCAATGAAATTTAGCACACGGGTAGATCATGTTCTGGATTAACACATAGGCTACTTTTTATCTCGGGAAAATATAAAGCGGGACTTTTATCCCAGAAAAACTTTTAAAGCGGGCGTAGCCGCGGGCAAAAGCTAGGATTTAATATTAACCATGTAGGATAAGAAAGTTTCATTAATAGATATCGAAACCACAAACTACCGATCGATAATATTTTTATTCAAATCCATTAACCACCCACATTGAACGAGTATCAAAAATATTTTGATTAACATCTCTATTAGCCACATGTAAAATATAGATTTACTGACATTCGTGCCAAACTGCATCATGATAACTGCACAATGCACATGTATCGATGATTGCCTATTACTAGATAGCAAATATGGTATCTTGTTGCTTCTTTTCGCAAATAATTCAAAGTCAGGACAACTTTATTAATTACTACAATGGGTTCGAGCCTGCGATCTTCCTCTCAGAAGTGGTAACCACCCAATCGGGTGATCAACTATCAAGGCCCGTTAGTGGAAATGTTAATGGTAGAGTCAGTACAATACAGTCTCGTCCCGAAATAAGTAGAACACTGAACTACACAATGCTTTTATGACATACATGCAATTTATATAGCTAATACACGTAGTCCGTTTATATTATAGAAGTATACGTTTTGCTAATAAAAGGCTAATGGATTAAGTACCTAATTCAAATTGCTTCCACAAAGGTATCGTAGTGCTTTTCTTATTGCCATACATTGATGTATTAAAAACTCCATCAATGTTGCCATAAAGAGAAACATACAATAATCAATATCCTGTCACTCATATACATAGACTAGCGGCCTCGACAGACGTTGTCCTGCCCAAAAAGGAAATAAAATCCTAGAACCCGAGTACAGCGCTATCTACCGATCCACCTGAAGATACACAAAAAAAAATCATTAAAATCGGTCCAGCCGTTTCTCCGCGCAATTTTCTTAATTTTTTCTTTCATAAGAACCTTCTCCTGAATAATAAACACATAAAAAAAAATATAAGGAAATCGGTCCAGCCGTTCATGCGTGATGCCGTGACCAGGAAAATAGGGATTCATTTTTATATAATAGATTATGAGGGTGGGAGAGAATTTATATTCAATTATTTATGCATTAGTAATTTTAGTGTATGTTTAATCGGCATAGATCCGTTCTGAGCGACCTACTATCCGTATGTCACTTGGGTCCCTCATCGAAAATCAGCGCTACAGTATTGGTTAGACCGTACTGTAGTAAGGAGCTGAATGAAAGAAGAAAGAAGAAAGAAAGAAAGAAAGAAAGAAAGAAATGTTTAAGTTTGTAATGTGTTTGTCCCATCACAAGGAACAAACACAACTTTTGTTACAAAAAGCAAGTTTGTTGGACCTCAGGCTAAAACACCGAGTAGGAAACACAAGATGAACAAAAAATACATTGTTTCTTTATAAAACAAGGGTCCAATCCTGTTCAAACCAACCCATTCATGTTATAGCTAAACATACCTGCGGTGCAGCGCGGCGTGACCATTGACTCTACTTCCATTCAACTTGATTTAGGTAGGTACTATTCTAATAGCCGGACAGAGCAGCCAGTTTGGCTGGACATTAGGACAATGTATCTTAGTATTAATTAAATTTTTTCTAGCCGCATTTTTTCCGGCAAACTTTTTTTTTAGCTCCCCATGGCCATTTATTCTTCCGCATTTTGCCGCCCCCTTGAAAATCATGGTCAAACTTAAAAAGCCGGACACCGTTTAGTTTGACCGGACACGGATTCAAAAAGCCTATGTCGGATGGGTGACCCCTATGGGTAGGCAGAGACGGATTGCCACGGATATGGCAGTATGGGCATTTGGACGATGAAGGATAGGAGATTGACAAAACGGATATATAAGGCGAATGTGGATGTAAGAGCCGGTAGGGTTCGACCGCATCGAACCTTCGAATGCCAGATATTTAACATTCTTGGAAAAGGTCAAGTCAAAGTACCTACCCTGAACCGGCGGGAATGCATGAAAAAATTGATGAAGGTGAAGGAAACAAAAGAAGTATGCCAGAATCGAGCAAAATGATGTAACCATTACCTAATGACCGATAAAAATGTTATCATTTATTAAAGAGTGATAACGAGAGAAATACGATTTGTTTAAAAAGCAGAGACACCACGAGAACGATCACTGTGACCTTCCAGCTGCCGAAGTGAAAACTAATCCACCACCATGGAACTCACAATATTATTCATTTTACCTCTTTTATATACTGGTAAGTAGGTAAATGTTCTATGCCACCGTAACAATGTTAAATAAATCTTTTTTTATAAAAACATAGATAAGTAACCGAAAATAATTTTAGTCACTCCATTGAAAGGGTGCTTAAAAAAATTCAACACATTTTTACATAATAGTCACGCTACCTACTGATTTTTTTTTAATAATGTATAAAATATATTACGACACATTATGTTAATGTGCTAACAATCAAAACTCTTAGTTTCAGTTCAGCTTGTAAGGTAATCGGGCAAGTAAAATTATAGGGCATTTTAAAACTTAGAATTAATATAATAATTTTTCACATTAATAAACTAGCTTTTGCAGGCGGCTCCGCCCACGTTAACAAGGTTTTCCGGGATAAAAGTCCTGGTTTATATTTTCCCGAGATAAAAAATAGCCTAGGTCCTTCCCAGGGTCTTAAACTATCTCCATAATTTCGTAGAAATGGATTCATTGATTTGGTCGTTACGGCTCCAACCGCGAAAAAAAAAACCAGGATAAAATTCCCAGTGCATTTTTTCCCTAATAAAAGTAGCCTATGTCCTCTTCAGGATCTCGAAATATCTTTATACTTCTTTTCTTGTTCCACTCGCAGAAAATGATCTTCCCGGGATAAGAAGTAGCCTGTGTCCTTTCTCATGGTCTTACATGGTCATGGTCTTAGACTATCTGTGTACACAACTTCATTTAAATCGGTTTGACAGTTTAGGCATGAAAGCGCGACAGACAGATAGAGTTACTTTCGCAGTTATAATATTAGTAAGGATATTAATATATTATTGTGATCATTTGAGTTATGTTTATTATCTGCTATCATGTATTCATTGCTGTTTGTTTCCGTTCACTTACTTCTAGTATGTACTAGCTTTTGGTGGAAATTTTGCTGGATTTTGTTTTATATTTATTTATGTACTTACGTTCAGTTGTAATTGTTTTGTGTGTTTCCCAAATACTAAATAAATAAAATTAAAAATATTAATTAGTAATGATCAAAGAATATGTCATTATACAACAAGCACACTCTACTCTCTAGTGCTATAAATAGCGATGAAATTAAGATTTCTTGTTGCTATTGTTACAGTACCTACCCCCTTTACCTTTTTTTTTTTATCGCGGGGAAAAACGCGTTATCGCTACCACCACTGGGGGGTGAGTGGAACGGTTATGTTGGTTTCACACAGTCTTACGGTCCAATGTCGACACTCGGGAGTATAGCTTCATCCGAGTGAGCATTGGACAGAGTCCCTAACATTATATACACCCTACACCGGCATACCAACCAAAACCTGCGGTGGCCTTCTTCAGCGCCTACGGGACGGCCCCGGGTTATCTTGTTGCACGAAGATAGCTGCACGGAACCGCCCCTACGCGATGCCGCATTACGGCCCCTCTCTAAATGAGAAGGCTGAGAAGCCTCCGAACTCTAAATCACGCTATTGCGTCTACAACTGCAGGAGACCGACCACCCGCATTGTCGTCCACCTTGTAGTCGCTTACATTAGGGTAGTTGAGCGAGCAGACTCCCACTGCTCGCCCCGCGACTCTCGCTTACCCCATTTAGTCGCCTCTTACGACAAGCAGGGGATGCCGTGGCGAAATTCTTTAGATGCCCTCGGAACACAGGGCACGAGACGCCGGTCAGTCGTACACCCGACGCCTCCTTCGTCTCCTCTGGCTGCGGGCGGGATCGCTCTGCTCACGATCCCGTCCGGCGCTCTCCATCCGCGAGATGACGCACTCGCAGAAGGAGGCCATAGGTCGCCATGACCTCCAGCCGCCGACCATGGCCGACACTACGACCGGCAGCGAGAGGTCTCCTCCCACGACTGCTCTAAGGCCGGTATTAATAGTCAAATCTCAAGTTTGAGTTACATCTCAAGTAGACATAATGTATGAATAGTTCAATACATTATGTCGACTTGAGATGTAACTCAAACTTGAGATTGAATTATTAATACGGCCCTAAGAGCGCTGCGTTGTAGGTCCCAGGCTGGGCACTCCTCGAGAGTGTGTTGGACTGTGTCTTCGCGGCCCTTGCCACAATGATGGCACACGGCGGACTCCTCCTTTCCGATCCGACACAGAAACGAGCTGAAACACCGTGGCCCGACAGCGTCTGTGTCAGACGGAACGTGGGCGCACCGAGGCGCCTGACTAGCCAGCTTAAGAAGACAGGTCGCACTGCCGCGACAGTCCTCAAGCCCGCACTCGGGCTCTCCAGCCTGGTATGCCAATCCTCCACGGTCCCCTTTACCTTGCTATTGTTTTTATTTATGATCAGGGACCCTGGCCAGTATGCAAGTTTGCTTTGCTTCACATATATAACAGAAATGATCGGAAATATTAACACAAGACTTGAGTGAAGCACTCATACTAAGTATTCGTATCAAGATATATAATTCGACGGCTTCCAAGAACAAAGTCGTATATGCAAAATGAAGCTTTTCAGTAGAGCGCTTTGAAAGACTAAGTTAATTGTGAAAATCACAAGTTATAGTGAACAAAACATTATATTCTATAGGGTTCAGTAACAACTTTGAACTTAATGTGTGAAAATAGCACTAATTCGCACATGAATACAAACTAACGACTTTCAAAGCGCTCTACTGAAAAGCTAACATTTTGCATATACGACTTTGTTCTTGGGAGCCGTCGATATAGTTACTATAAATGAACTGATATTATGAAATAAATATTCTAAATTCAAATCTCAAACAAAATGAGTTTTGATATTATGTTTTTAATGTGTACAGTCACCAGCATAAGTAGCTGAACAAATTGAAAATTTCAAATTGCCTACATAGTTTTGTGCTCTTACTAATCTTTTTTCTTTTTACAACAATAAAATAAAAGGGATTTGCTTTACTTCATACGAAGATTTTTTTTCAGTTTAGCATAAGCGTATATAGGCGATTTGAAATTTTGATTTTATACAGATATTTATTATTTATGCTGCTGACTGTACATAACACTTTGATAAGGTTAGGTAGAACAGAAAACGTATAGTCCCAACAACTTGATTTACTACTAGAACTAGTCAAATAAATATAATATGTACCTATACTAGGTGTGGGGTAATCACGTGGATAATCATAACCTTTCTGAATGACTTCATAAACGAAGGTCGCAGAAAAAATGTTTTCGGTTTCCCTGTGTTATATAAAACAAGCTTTTGCCCGCGGCTCCGCCCGCATTAAAAAGTTTTTCCGGGATAAAAGTCCCGGTTTATATTTTCCCGGGATAAAAAGTAGCCTATGTGTTAATCCAGGACATGATCTACCCGTGTGCCAAATTTCATCGAAATCCGTTCAGTAGTTTTTGCGTGAAAGAAGAACAAACATGCATACATCCAAACATCCATACATTCTTACAAACTTTCGCCTTTATAATATTAGTAGGATAGCTACGTATATTAGTAGCATGAATTGAATTTTTTGTATACTTTATCTTATTGAATTATGGTTAAGTATATACAATACAGTCGTACATTTATTATACGAGTGTATTAGGTACTTACTACATTCGTTTTGTTTACAGCTCGTCTGGCGGCCTCTCAAGCAGATCCTCACATAGCAAACTCCCTAGACGTCGCTAGGAACATATCCGCAGATTTTCCTTCTGGGTCCTATATTTCAAATCCAATACAAAAATATCCAACAGAGCCATTTGTAGTACCACCTCAATCAACAATTATGTATTGGAGTACTCAACCTACACATCCCACTCAATCATCAACAAAGTATATCCCACCATGTTGGACCCATAACACAGAGCCAACAAACACTAGAGTCACGTACACAACTCCTCAGTATACGCCTCCGCCTACCGTTTCTACAACTAAATACGTCCCACCCTGTTGGACCCAAACAACAAGCGCTAAACCTATCCAGACCACCCCGCGGTATACGCCTCCACGTACCGTTTCTACAACAAATTACGTCCCACCCTGTTGGACTCAAACAACAACCGCTAAACCGACACAGACCACCCCACGATATACGCCTCCACCTACCGTTTCTACAACAAATTACGTCCCACCCTGTTGGACCCAAACAACAACTGTTAAACCTACACAGACCACCCCGCGGTATACGCCTCCAACTACCGTTTCCACAACAAAATACGTCCCACCCTGTTGGACGCAAACAACAACCGTTAAACCTACACAGACCACCCCCCGGTATACGCCTCCAACTACCGTTTCCACAACAAAATACGTCCCACCTTGTTGGACCCAAATAACAACGATGGAACCTCCTGCAAGGACAACAGTATATCCTGGATTAGAAAATTTCGTCTGTGATAAGAAGAACAATTTCTATTCAGTCCCCAACGAATGTGACACTTTCATTGAATGCCAGGTGATTTTTATGCATATTACCTATATTTATTTCGAAGATTTATTGCTTGCATCGCATGAAAAACTACAATTTATACCAATGAAGGAATATTTTTTTCATAATATAATACTATTTCAGGACAACGTAGCCAGAAAGCACTTCTGTCCAGAAGGTCTGGTATATAAACCCAGCACGGTTTGGCCAGCTTATCCTTGCGTTCTGCAGTCGGAGTATAATTGCTTGAACGGCTCAATAATTCGTATGTATAATATTGTCCTACGAACATAACACCAATTGTATTTCCTATTTTTTAATGTAACTCGTTTATTTTTTAAGAGCCTGCTCATCCGAATGCCCAATGTCCTCATGAGAATGGCTATTACAGTGTGCCCAACAGCGACTGCAGTCAATACATCGTGTGCGAACACGGCATAGCCACTTTAATGGACTGTCCCAAAGGTTTAGTATTTAACGAGGCAATTTCTGACTGCGACTGGCCAGCTGCGGTGCCATCGTGCCATCCCGATGGTTAGTATTACCACAGAGTTATCTAACAATACTTTTAAGTGAATAAATCATTAATAGATTTATTTTTGTTCAGCACTAAAAGACTTTACTTGTCCGTCGGTGGATGACACAAATGATGAAATGATCACCAAGTACAGGTATTGTAAAAATACTACATAAATATTATATTCACAACGTATTAAACTAAAATATTGTGATTAATAACGTGATAATTCGTAATTTAAACATAAATAACATATGAAACAATATTTCAGGTATTATAACAGCTGTAAGAACTACGTAGCTTGCCAAAACGGATTCCCTCGTTTATTAAGCTGTCCAGCTGGTCTCCACTTCGACCAAGATCAACAAAAATGTGTTGACGAAAGTAATGTCGCAAATTGTGATGCATGAAGCCACTGCTTTAGACGCGATAAAAAGTGATTATATTAGTAATAGACGGTTAAAGTGTATTAATTGTAGAAATTCAAATTCCAATAAACATTCGAAATTCTAATACCTATATTCATAAATAATTTCTTAAGAGTAAAATACCTAAAGGGGCTTCAGAAAATTATAAACATCATACCTTTCTTACAAGTAGTATAGTAAGTGTAATTACAAGCTTATATTCAACTCATCTCAAGAACGGTGATTTTCAACAATCATCACCTTCCTGCCCTGATCCCAAATTACTTGGGGTCGGCGCAACATGGTTTTCTCTTCCATTCTCCTCTATCTTTCGTCATTAAGTCATTCACGCCCTTTTCTTTCATATCATCTCTTACACAATCTATCTCTTCCTTGGTCATCCTCGTCCTCGCCATCCATCAACACTCAAATTCATCACTCGTTGGGTTACATGCCTTTCATCGGTTCTCCTCACATGTCCATGCCAAGACAGACGATTTCCTTTTAACTTTTCTGTCACTGGTGCCACTTTCAAACTCTCTCTAATATACTTACGCAACACTTTATCCGTTCTCGTCACTCCACACATCCATCTCAACATTCTCATCTCTGCTGCGTGTAATCTTCTTTCATCCGTCTTCTTTACGGCCCAGCATTCTGATCCATACAGGGCGACAGATTTTCAACAATATTATAGTGTAAGGAGCAAAATATGTCTAGAATAAATTAATGCATTCTCTATTTTCAAATGTGTTTTACTCGCACTCCTGCGACTCTCTTAAGGCCTATTTAATTAATAATTGCGGTCTATCTTTAGTACCCAAGTACTTACGAGTAACCATACGATATGTCACGTTAGTTATGCTCAACGAATACTTCCGTACCTCTGAAATATAAAACTGTAAGAAATTGGTAATAAATACTAAAATAATATAAAAAGCTTTTTATTCTATAAAATATATAGTGTACCTATCGAATACTGTGACAGTTTTAGCCTAATGCACTTACTAATACTGAGGTAGGTAAGTACACTTTTCGTTCTCCCCCCAGCAAAACGGTTCGCTAATCGTATTTTTGGAAGCTATTCGAAATACGTGTCCAAAAACGGGCCAGAAATTCTATCCAAGATACTTTATAGGTATATATTTGGATAGTACTCTCAAAAACTAGACCTTTGCAATAAACCGTATAATTTTAAAGTCCTCGGACTTTGAGATTTACGTACTTCATTTAATTTTGCTTAATAACTACACTTAAAATGAACGTTTTTACAAAAATTATAAATATATCCAATTTTAAGATGTGTTTTATTATATTTTAAAAACAATTGTATTATAATTACTAAGCTTTTGCTCGCGGCTGCACCCACGTGAAAAAGTTATTCCTAAATAAAAGTCCCGCTTTTTATTTCCGCGGGATAAAAAGTAGCCTACCGTAAAATGTTCCTAATTTGCTCCTATAGGGTTAATTATGCTCCAATTTCCTAAAATGTTTTAACTCTTAATATGTCCAAATCGTTGCAACATTTCTTTTAATTGTGAACGCACCCGAAACATTTTACTTATAAGTGGAACACTGAACTGGCAAATTATCCATTCGCCATTTTCTTTTGATGTCAGGTGCAGTTGTAGGACAAACATCAAAAGTTATCTTTTTTTTAATACGAAAAAGTCACTTCCATCTTGAAATCTGCATGGCGCAATAAGGTAATTATGTTCTAGTGTTATTATGTATATAATTAGGTAAACGAATATGTAAATATTTCATGGAATTGCTGAGTTGGTCATAATTTAACCACACCTTTTGGCGTGCTCATATTTTTTTTCGTACTATGGGGTAACTTTGCACCTGGGGTAAACCCAAAAATAAGCCTTTAAAAAGTAAATAGTTTATTCATGGTAAGTGGTTATACATACATACATACAGGTAGTGGTACCTTTTTTATCTAGGAAATTGTTACCTATTTATTTTCAGCAAAGATGCTAAGAAACTATATAAAAACATATAGGGTCGAAAAATTACAGCTCCGAAACTCTAAGACAATGTTTGGCTTCCATAGGAAATAAAGAATTAACGCAAAGAAAAGCCAGTGACAAGTATGGCATCCCACGCAGAACCATTATTAATCAGCTCCTCATCCTACTACGACGAACTAAAATGCCATCCTCTCTCCAGGCTCTCCAACAACATTTTCAAGTGAAGAAGAAGCCTTATTTGTCAACTGCAACTTTGTAACCAAAGTTACTATTTAAGTTAGCAGTGCCTATTATAATTTAAGAATATAAAAAAGCCAATGAAACAAAGTGATTTTGTAACTTAATTTAAGAATGTAACATTATTTATTTAAAAACACGGTTTGTTTTAATTTTTACCCAATTTTCGCTAATTAATACTATCAAAAATAGTAAAGCGTAATAGCACTGGAGCATAGTTTGAATATGGAAAGCATAAATATGCTCAAAAAGCTTCTTCAATAGAGATTCCTTGTGAAATATGCCCAGGAGCAAAGTTACCCATGACCATGGGTAATTTTGCTCCTTATTAATAGTTTTATATATGTAATGAAATACTTAATTACGCTGATTTAAGTTTAAAAATATGTTAGATAACATTTTATTCTTTAAATTAATACATCTGGGTATATTTCACAAATAATAGTTTAAACAGTATTCATAATTCCCTTTTTTTGGAGCAAATATTGGAGCAAAGTAGGACCATTTTACGGTATACGTTCATCTGAAACATTATCTACTCGTGTGCCAAATTTAATCGAAATCCATTGAGTAATTTTAGAAATGTGCAGTAACAAAGTGACTGCCTCGGTGGCGTAGTTGTATTACAGTACGACTGCAATGCTGAGGTCTCGGGTTCGATCCCCGGGTCGGGAAAAGTGATATTGTGTTTTTCTATTCAGTATCAGCTCGGAGTCTGGAATTTGTCGCCCCCTATCACATCATGGGACGGAATAACGGCGAAAAGTGGGTGTACTAGTTGCGCCTCTGCGTACCCCGTCGGGGATAACAGGCGTGAGTGTATATGTAACATGCAGTAACAAACAGACAGAAAAAAATTACAAAAATCGCTGATTTGTGTTCAATTACTTTTCTTTAAGACCAGATTAAGGACTCATTTGCCACCATGTTCCGTAAATTAGTTGAAGATGCGATGAACAGAAACGAATGGAGACAAATAATCCGTTCTGAATGCGGTACATCCAATGTTGACCACGTTTTCAGTCATGAGGGACCGACTAATAAAAAAAATAAAAAACTCTTCTTCAATTACCTCCTTTCTTTTTATCACATTTCTTTAAATATAACCTTTATTACCTACTAACTTTTGCCCTCGGCTTCAACTTTTTTTTTTTTTTTTAAACGGCCATCTTCGGCGCATTAGGGACGGCTGCGGGCTTCCTCCGACTCACGTCTAAGTTGTCGTCCGCAACCGCCCCTGTACGTACCGCTATTGCGGTCCTTTTCCTGTTGCGGGGGCTCAGAAGCCCCCGAAACACCGTACCGTGTCCACCTTTTGGTGTCCGAGGCAGCCTGAGACACGCTGCCTCGGACATGTCCATCACGGGGCTCGGCTTCAACCGCATAAAAGAGTTTTTCCTGTATAAAAGTCACTTTATATTATACAAACTATACACATTCCCAGACCGAATTGTAAATCTGAACCATTTTCTAATCCACCTGAATGCACCCAAAAACATAGGCTGGTATTAATAAATGAATCTCAAGTTTGAGTTACATCTCAAGTAGACATAATGTATTGAACTTCAATACATTATGTCAAACTTGAGATTCATTTATTAATACCGGCCATAAAGTGTTGTAGGAGAAAGCGTAGCCTTCGACGATCTATTTATAGGCACGCGCCGCCGGCCCCCCGGCCAGTACCGCCGCAACCTAGCGTTGCCAACTTAAAGGATTTCCCGTCACATCTAACGGATTTGGATACATTAAATATGGAAAAAAATATTTCTAACGGCCGACGGAATATTTAACGGTACAAAAGAGTACAAAGAGATACTATATTCAGAATATGCCTTTTACATTTCTCAAAGTAGGTGTCCGCTTTTTGTATGGCTGCTAGGCCTCAAAATTCAAACAGGCTCAAACTTTATGCATATTAAAAGGCCAAACATATTATGAACCTTGGATCCATTAAAACAGAGTGTGTGTGTGTGTGTGTATTAATGTACACACGTATGAAGTGAACCTTTACAATCAATTCATTTTTTTCACTGTTCTTATTATATTTTTTTTTAATGGCCCTACTGCCAGTAGCCTGACGCTAGTCGGCTTTTCTAGCCACACCGGCCTTTAGAGTGAACGCAGAAGGCGCTCGCAACCCTTTGAATTAAGAGGCCGTATACAAAATTTCGACTTTTTCAGTCCATTTTTAATCGTGATTTTTTAAAAAATAACCTGGTCTGGTTAATTTGAAATACGTCATCAGAAAAACTATTTCAATTTTCAACACAAATTGGCTTAATGAGCCAGATTTTTTATATCCTTCTTAAATTTTAATTTATCCACCAAGTTCCCACGTCTGTTTCAGATTTTTTTTGTAGGGAGACTCAAACTTGTAGTAGTTTTCAGTCAAAATCGTGCTTGAAACTAACTAACAAAAACCACTGTTTATTAGTATAAAGGTTGCCTAAAGGATAAATGCGACAATTTCTTTATTATCAATATAAAAGAGGCGCACTTATTTTCCCGCGATAGCCCGCAAAAATGAACTGAAATGACAAAATTAATATTTTTTTTCTTGTATCTAAGAATATATCAATTCTTGTTGCATTGGTTATTGTAATATTTTACTAATAATATTTATTTGTTGTTAATATCACTGAACACCATAGATTATCAAAGACGTATAAGTGTATAAGTAGCAGTAATGATTACAAATACTCCATTTGAGACCTAAAAAAAGGTCGCCGGAAAATTTTTATATTGGAATTGTACATTTTATAGCGTGTACCATCTTTTTTGGTGGGTGAAATACCAACTTTCAGTGACCTCTGTACCAGTATTACTGAGGCACTATCTGGCATCCCTGCCTCGAACTGCCTCGGTACCTATGTACCTCCCTGCTGGTTGCTTTTTATATCTGTAATATCTTCTAAAATATTAAAAAAAAACTACATGAACATTGGAGTTTTGGCGGAAACGTGGAAGTGTCATGAGGTGCTCTTGTTTTACTTTATTATTTTGGTGATACTTAGTTTTATATTGCATAATTATGGTGGTATATTGTCCAAAATAGTTCTATTAAAGGGCTCAAATGAAATGAATTGAAATAGCAGTGCTAATCAAGCGCTTTTTTTGTTGCCGCTAAAACTTCTCGACAAAGTCTTGGTAAGGTAGCCACTGCTTTACTTCGACATAGTAGTTACTAGTTAGTACCTACGGAGTATAACAAAGAAACAATGCAACTGCAAGTTATACTTAAAAAAAATGTCTTACCTAAAACTTTGATACTGGCAGATGCGCAAACCGCGCCTTGCCAAAGAGAAAAAAAACCTACATGTTGTAAAGGGTCATATTGAATTACTAGCTTTTGCCCACGGCTTCGCCCGCGTTATTAAGTTTTTCCGGGCTAAAAGTACATAAAAACCTTCCCGTTGAATCACTCTATGACTATGACTATGACATTGTTACAACTCTTAACAAATAATGCATTAATTTCGACCAAATTTGATTACCATAAAAACGGTTCTAGTGAGTTAATCTTAAAAGATAGACATATACTGTCGCGGACATTTTTTAGATCATTTCAAGAGGAATAATGCTTTCATACATATATTTTTGGTATCTTGAACCGTTTTCGCAGCGCACGCAATGGAAGCCCTCAAGGATGAATAATTTTCCCCGTTTTTTTCACATTTTCCATTATTTCTTCGCTCCTAATAGTTGCATCGTGATGTAATATAGCCTAAAGCCTTCCTCAATAAATGGTTTATTCAACACAAAAAGAATTTTTCAATTCGAACCAGTAGTTCCTGAGATTAGCGCGTTCAAACAAACAAACTCTTTAGCTTTATAATATTAGTATAGATAAAATAAATATATTTAATGCAGAATGTATTTTAGATACTTAATTGATAAGGATTAACGCTGTATCGCTTAAAATCACTTCGTAAATAAGCCATTATTTCTTGTAAAAAATAAAGAATAAAAAATAATTCCTATAATTTGTGTGTTATCCATAAGGCGCCCTTTAGACTGTACGTTTTGCTGTCAGTTTTACCCTCAGAATAAGGACTAGAAGCATCTCAGAATAAGGATTTAGTGTTTATTCTGAGGTTTTACCACAGTCACGACTGTGAATGACAAAATATAACCTAAAGTCTGTCTCACGAAAGAAGTCCCGCGGCAATATGTAGAACTAATCATGACAGATGTCATAGATCGGTCATGTTGTGTTTTTTTGGTGCTGTTTACGTGCAGTGTTGCAAAGTTTCCGATTTATCGGGAGATCTACCGATTTTGTCCTTAGCCTTCCGATTTATCGATTTTACGAAAAAGATAAATTACACAATAGGTTTCTCATCTATAATAATCCTCGCGACGAATATGAATATAAGTTAGTTCGCAAATATTGTCATAGCTTATATAAAGAATGTTATACACACACACACTCATGCCTGTTATCCCCGAAGGGGTAGGCAGAGGCGCAACTAATGCACCCACTTTTCGCCGTTATTCCGTCCCATGATGTGATAGGGGGCGAGCCTATCGCTACATCGGGCACAAATTTCAGACTCCGAACTGATACTGAATAGAAAAACTCAATATCACTTTACCCGACCCGGTAATCGAACCCGAGACCTCAGCTTTGCAGTTGTACTGTAATACAACTACGCCACCAAGGCAGTCGAATGTTATAATAATTATATAAACGCGATTGAATATGGTATTCGTAAGAATCCTAAGGTGTTTTCGAGTTTCATAAAAAATAAACGAGAGAGTAAATCAGCATTGCCTGCTATCATGAATTTAGATGATACATCTACTAATTCAAGCCCTGACGTAGCCAACTTATTTGCCAAACATTTTTCGTCGGTATTTACACCTAGCTACCTCATCTTCTGCACACGTATTAATATCTTCACCATCTGTTTCCAATGATTTTCTTACTAAAATCGAATTCACTGAAACCGAAGTACGTAAAGCCCTAAAAAAGTTGGACCCGCAGAAGGGAGCCGGCCCGGATAACATACCCCCCCTATTTGTAAAACGCTTTTGTGTCTGATCTTACAGTAGAAGTTGATAGGGGACGCGAGGTATATGCAGTCTATCTAGATTTTATATATACATTCGATAAAGTCTTTTCTGAATCGGGCGTACCTCAGGGATCCCATCTTGGGCCAGTGCTTTTCCTATTGTTTATAAATACTTTCAATTCTTTACTAATCAAGTAAAGAATTGCAAGATATCTCTGTTTGCTGAAGCCATCAAAATATATAAAATAGTTCACAACAATTTAGATGTTATGCTAATTCAAAATGACCTTAATAGTACATATTTTAAGTTGGTGTTCCGAAAATCGAATGACTCTCAATGTAAATAAATCTTTTTTTATAAAATACACCAGGAAGAAAAGCCACTTGTGTCAACTTACGTGCTTGACAGCGCAGTTATTCAACAACTTCAAGAAATCCGTGATTTGGGTGTTATGTTAGACAATAAGCTAAACTTAAAATCTCATATAAATTATATAGTTAATAAAGCTTCAAAAATGTTAGGATTCATCAAACGTAATAGTGCAGATTTTAACATAGGAACTAAAATTTTACTCTATAGGTAATATACTCGTGCGCAGCCAACTCGAGTTTGCCAGTGTTGTGTGGTCCCCTTTCTACACCACTCATTCATTTCCTGACTTTGGCATTTTTAACCTGGTATAGCCTTTTCTCACTCACGCAATCCAGCACACAAAATACACACAGTTCGGGGTGTTAGCCCAGTCTGAGCCCCGCACAGATGCGTATACCTGTAATAGGCATATATATCAGCCTGTTATATAATGATAGAATGTTCTTTTTATGATTTTTTAAAATATGTGCTGTTGGTGTACCATAACAAATAAATAAATAAATAAACGATAGAGTACCACATAGGCTACTTTTATCCCGGAAAAATATACAAGGTGACTGGTAATATGAAGTACCTATTCTGGTTAAAAGCATGTAGATTAGGTCAAAAGCAATCGATTTTCTCCCATGAAGCTAGCCATACTCTGATTGAAAGCCTTCTCTCAAACCCTTTTACTTTTTTCCGAGGTTCCCTTATTCTTTCTCCAGCCAATATTGTGCATTATTTGAGATGCCATCATTATCGAATTTGTACTCGCCGTCCACAAAGCTTGTGCGGAACTTTTGAAACACAAAGTGTCCAAACACATGCATAAGTAGATAAAAGTGACCTTATTTTTTGACCAGGATCTTGGTCCCGTGCCCTGTGGTCTGGGGGCATATAAAGATTTTCACGGCATCCCCTGCCTGTCGTAAGAGGCGATTAAATGGGGTAAGCGAGAGTCGCGGGGTGAGCAGTGGGGGTCTGCTCGCTCAACTACTCCAATGTAAGCGACTACGAGGTGGACGACAATGCGGGTGGTCGGTCTCCTGCAGTCGTAAAAGCAAAAGCGTGCTTTTGAGTTCGGGGGCTTCTCAGCTTCCTCATTTAGAGAGGGGCCGTAATTCGGCATCGTGCAGGGGCGGTTCAGTGCAGCTATCTTTGTGCAATAAGATACCCCGGGGCCGTCCCGTAGGCGCCGAAAAAGGCCACCGCGGGTTTTGGTTGGTATGCCGGTGTAGGGTGTACATTATAGTGTTAGGGACTCGGTCCAATGCTCGCTCGGATGATGCTATACTCCCGAGTGTCGACATTGGGCCGTAAGACTGTTTGAAACTAATCGATCTACTCACCCCCCAGTGGTGGTAGCGATAGCGCTTTTTCCCGGCGTGGTAAAAAAAGGATCTTGATCTCATACACATAGATTTTTATGCCTGGAGGCACATGAAAAATGTTGTGTAAACTGCATCTGTGCCTACACGCGATAAACTTATTTAAGGAATAGTTAATGCAGATGAGCAGACAGCCTATAAATAAAACTTTTGCTTGAACTTTCTAATCAAATTTTTTTCGATCTGGCAATTAAAACTTCTGTTCTCGTTGAACGATGAATGCTAACTAATCGCTGCGATTGGTCGTTGGAATATCACGGAGAGATTGACCAATTACATTTGTATTTTGAGTAAGCATAGAACACTTATGACGTTTTAGTAGCGCGCTTTTGGAATATACAATAAACAATTTAAATTTGAATTTTAAATCTCCTACAATGAAGTGACTGAATTTACATTGTGAATATTGACCTTTCTACAGTAATTAAATGTAGAATCATAGCTAAATTATTATGTTTGTATTTCACGAAGAACCAGGTAGCGGCCGCGGACAAGCCAATAGCGCAGCCCTGGCGGACATCGCCCCAGTTGCCCCTTCGGATCGAACAGTTGCGTAGTCGCGACTCCCGACCGTAGCCTCCGTGCCCCGTGTAACACTATGAGTTTTAAAATAATCAAAGAAATATTTTAGTGATTTGTTTTTAAAAAAACAAGACAATCTCTGTATCTGTCAATGATTGTGATAAATTTTAATGTTCGCAAGAATTCGTCTAGTATTTAATGTTGACTTTAGATTGTGCACAAAATGGAAGATTCCTACATCATAGCTAACTTCCACGCGTTATGTCGACTCTGTCTGAACAAAAGTACACTCGCAGTGTCGATATTCGGCGCTGTTCCTGACGACGAAGCAAATGCTCCTTTAACCTCTAAAATCGCTGAATGTTTCGAACTACAGGTTGGTATTACCAAAATTATTTTACAAACTCGTCAAACGGGCATATTTGCCAATTATTAGATTTTACATACATTATAATATTTTTAAAAATTTTCAGATTGACCCCAATGATGGCCTACCTGGAAGAATATGTTATAAGTGCTTATTTAAAGTGAATAAATGTTCAGAGTTCAAACTGCAATGTATTCAGAGTGAAAACAGACTGAGACAAATAACCAACCGTATAAATGAACTGGAAAACTCAAATTCATCTGAGATCAACAACTACAACTACAGTAACTCTCAAGAATCTCTGAAACCTAAGCCTGAAGACTACATTGTGGAAGACAGTGTTGTTATGGTTGTAGATCCTAGCCTTGATTATGATTCATCAGAAGATTCTGACAATGTAGACACAGTGGAACATGATGTTGCTGAGAGTGAAAACACACCCGATAGAGACACAACTCAAGAATCATTTTTTAAAAATGTTTTTATGTGTCAATACTGTGATCAAGCTTTTGTGTCACAGGAGAAATGCACGGAACACGAACAAAGCTTCCATGATCCAAGCAGACCTTACAAATGTATAGAATGTAGCTTAGTTTTTGCTGAAAGAAGTCAAATTGTACAGCACACAAGACAAGTGCATGGTAATGATAAACCATATCACTGTCCTGAATGTGAGAAATGTTTTGGGAGAAGATCAGATCTGAGAAAGCATTCTATTGTTCACACAGGCATAAGGCCTTATCAATGTCAATATTGTTTAAAAAGTTTCTCACGTAATACAAATTTAAGCAAACATTTACGTATTCATGCAGGCCATAAGCCACATGTTTGTCCTCTGTGTCCAAGAAGCTTTGTAGCAAAAGGAGATCTTCAACGCCATGTCCTTGTTCATTCTGGCATGAAACCTTATGCCTGTAAAAGATGTCCTTCAACATTTGGCAGAAGAGATAAACTCATCAAACACGAAGTAAGACATGGACCTATGAGCCCAGAACACAAAGGAGACGACTTTGACAAAAATCAGGACTCCCATGATATGGTTGTCAGTGTAAATCCTTTTAGCAACTTAATGTCTTCACCCACTGAAATGCATGCTGATATGTCCAATGCTCATTATGATTTACCCAGAATTCCTGATCATATATCTGGTGAGAGTAGTTTCATGAAAGTCCAAAAGGCTCCTACTTCTAGTAAACAATTGCAAAATTCCCCTACAAAGAAAGCTGTTTCCAACAAAAACAGACCAAAGAATATAAAATGTCATCAATGTCCTAAGAGATTTTGTTCATTAGATGCATACAAGACCCATGTGTCCATTGCCCACATTGGGTCAAGGGTCTTTCAGTGTAAGATTTGTTTCAAGAAATTTGCAAGGAAGAGAGAACTTGACCGCCATGCCACAGTCCATTCTGGCATGAAAGCTTTCTCTTGCAATCAATGTGATAAAAAATTTACTAGGAAAGATAAGCTTGACAAACATGAGCAAACACATGAGTGCCTGGTTGTGAATATGCCTTGTATAGAATGTGGTGCCACATTTGAAAAGAAAGCTGATTTAGTTGCACACATTAAGTCACATTTTAGTGACAATTATGATGACAAGATGCCTGAAAGTGAAATAAAAAAGGAAGAGGAACCTGAGTACCCTGTTGATGAACATTTTTATGGTATGGAGAATTAAGTTGGTGAATTTATTCTTGTGAATATAAATGTAACTAGACAAGGATAAAATATTATATTAAACAATATAATGTGGCACTCATATGCTAGTACTTAATTATAACTTTATACAGGTAGATTATGACTTTGTTGAATCTTTGTATTCATGACTGGTGTACAAATAACTAGGTATTTATTTGTTTAATTATGTAGTACTCACATCATGTATGGTAATTTAACTAATATAAATGTTAATTATTTTAATTTGTCTATTTTGGGATTGTAATTTCGGTAAGATCCTAAAAGTTCTGCAATAACTCACCTTCCAAGTAAATAAAAGTTACTTAGACACAATGTGATAAAAATACCTAGTAATATGTCATTCATCCAAAGATTTTTTAAGAATAGAAATAGAATAATTATAATTTATTTTGTATTGTTTGTATAATTAACTATTATTGAACGCAATTGTTAGAGTAACCATATTTTAAATTTGTTTTCAACATTATAGTGACATTCTGTATTAATTAGCTAATATTTTAATGGAAAACAAATCTGATATAATCAGTTTACTTTAGATCATTGTGTCAAACTATAATTTGAGATATTTCAAGTGTAGGTATTTAATAAATATTATAGTCCCTGCCTCAGTAATTGAATTGATATGGATTGTAGTAATGTTGCAGTACACACTAATATTATTTATACATTTATTTTAGGTATGTATTTTATATAGTATTTACATGCAAAGTCCAACAAGCTGCATGATTCACAGTTTCATAATATGTAAAAAGTAACAGCAAATGCGAAAATATTTACATGACTCATCTATATGAATCCAAATTGCAGATTTCACTTACTTATTATCAATATTGAACATGTGTAAATATATATTTCTTGAAGTACAATAAATCATTGTCCAAAATTAATTGTAGTTATCCATTAAAAAAAATAACAGTTATTTTGTGAATACATATTTAATTTCATCCAGCAAGAGGATTAGCATGTATTGTGACAGATGTTATTTTGGCATCTGTTAATGGGCGAAATGTTTTTGGATTTACTGCCATCTTCTCTAGATCATCCAGTGCTTCAAATCCATCTATAACTCTGGAATATACAAAATAAAGTGTTATAAATCCATGAAAAAAACAGACTTTCAACTAAATGGTATATTCAAAGGCAGAGTATTTTTTTGCTTTCTCTGCCAAGAATGTAAATCTGCACTCAAGAATAACTTTAGTCCTCAATCAAGAATAAAGGTATTCTGGTATATAATGCATCATACCAAACTAAAATTCTACAAAGTGATTATTTTAGATATGAAATGAGTCTGCCTCGGTGGCGTAGTTGTATTAAGGTACAACTACAATGCTGAGGTCTCGGGTTCGATTCCCGAGTCGGGCAAAAATGATATTGAGTTTTTCTATTCAATATCAGCTCGGAGTCTGGAATTTGTGCCCGATATGGCGATAGGCTCGCCCCCTATCACATCATGGGACGGAATAACGGCGAAAAGTGGGTGCACTAGTTGCGCCTCTGCCTACCCCTTCGGGGATAACAGGCGTGAGTGTATGTGTGTGTGTGAAATGAGTCTGGAATTTGTGCCCCATATGGCAATCGCATCAAGGGAATTGAGTTGGAAATAAATAGCGAAAAGTAGGTGCCCTTGGTGCACTTCTACCTATCCCTTAGACCTAAGGGGATTAAGGCATGATGTGTCTTTGGTTAATTGTTTTATATTTGCAGATTATTATATTCAAAATTTCATTCCTTTCAACCCTATTGGCCCAATTTATAAACTATGTTTGAACTTTTTATGTTGATAAAGTTTGGCAATTTCATATTATCATCATTAAAATAATACTTGAACGGATGTGCTTAAATTCTCGAAGATAGATATAGAAGATTCTTTATAATAATAATTAAATAAATTACCTTCCAAATATTGTATATTTAAGGTCTAAGTGTTGTTGTTCTCCATAAGTGAAGAAAAATTGACTTCCATTGGAGTTTGGTCCATTGTTGGCCATACTGACTATCCCTCTTGCATTGTGCTGGAAACATAAATACATGCCATTTACAGAGTCAAAGCCAAGAAAATTATATTTGGTTATGGTTTGATAAGGATGATTTTTATTGTTGCAGATATTGCCTACTTGAACTATAAAAAAGTATTAAATGAAACTAATTGAAATTGGGTCATGTTCAGTAAATGCTTTTTTTATACTAAAATAGCTTTTGCTCATGGCTTCACACATGTGATAGTTTCCGAGATATAAAGGCCAGCTATATATAAGGCCACCATACCAAATTTCATAGAAATCAGTTCAGTAGTTTCTAAGTTTTCAAGTTTGTGTTCAGACAGACATCGCTGGGGGATTTTATTTTATAACATTATGTAAGGATTACAAGTACATTTGAATTAACCTTTAGTTCTTCTTTGAATTCATCTTCAAACTTTTTACCCCAAATGGAATTACCACCTTTGCCTGAACCTGTAGGATCTCCTGTTTGTACTATGAAGCCCTGCAAATTAATAAGACATTGTGTTTATTATAGACCTTTCTAAAATATCTCACTACTGCTTTTGTGTTTTGGTGGCATATAATAAATTCACGTCTGTATTTCCAAAGATGTAGACCAGCTGTAATCAACCTTTTTTATTTCACAAGGGTGTCTTAGATGCTTTTTGCCTTCGATCCAGCCACATTCCACCTAACAGTTTTGGACCCCTCATAGCCAAGATGACACCGAATTGTAGCTGAGTGTGATGTTCTAGAAGATGCATATCATGTTATAGTGGAATGTGTCCGAACCTGAGAGAATCATATTAAGGCAAAAAGGGGATCAATTTAGAGCAACTCGGCTAATGCAACAGCATCCTAGCACACCTCTGTCAGAGACAGCTAAATTGTTGTACAAACTAGCCCAGTTGGCTATTAAGCGGAGATAGACTTAGAGTTTACCGATGGGGGTGGCATAATCATGTCTGATCAAAATAAAAAATTAAGGTTTCATTTATTTAGATAAAAAGCATTCACTTGATGGGCCACTTATAGTAATTGCTGAGTGGGTCACCGATTGAGTGTAGTTGATTAAGATGAATAACCAAATACTCTACTGAGCACAAAGCCTGCCTTTATTTATTTATGTACCTATATTGTTGGTAAAGTAGAGTAAGCCATTCAGGGATGCATGCTGATCCCAGAAATCCATCTTTTCGAATAGAAGACGGTCAAGACTTCATTTCCAGGGTCTCGCGCCTAAAACCTTGTGGGTGTTTGTTAATAAATCATAAATACGAGTGACTTGTCAATCGAGGCGCTTTGATATTTTTATTATCACCTTTATATTTCTATGGAACAAACATCCATTGTAGTAATCGCTTGCACACAACGCTAAGAAGTTCTCACATGCTTTAGGGCACTGCTCACAATACAATTCTATTTTGATATCACCAACATCTGTGTGTAAAGTGACCGACATTATGAATGGTAATCGTTGATTCTACTAAACTTTTATTTACAACTGAATTAACAAATTATAGATGTATTTAAATAATTAGTACGAATCATAACAAAACTCATATTTTTTAACTATTTACTTCGAATTTCAAAATGACAAATTTGACATTGACAGCTAGGTATGAGACATACTTTGATTATAGTATCGATACAAAGTGACGCGCAAAGAGCATTATAATACTGGTGACGCGATAGCCGATAGGTAATATCCAAGAATTTTATACCCATATGGATTATTCATTCCGTTTAACAAACTGAAGAATAAAATGTGACGTCACAGCTATCTGCTGTCTCTCTCTTTAGAGTGACAAAGGTTTATTTTCAAAACCAGGACGTAACATAATTAACTGTCCATAATAATATGATATGATAAAATATGGCTGCCTCGGTGGCGTAGTTGTATTATGGTACGACTGCAATGCTGAGATCTCGGGTTCGATCCCCGGGATGGTCGGGTCGGGCAAAGTGATTATTTTCCATTCAGTATCAGCTCGGAGTCTGGAATTTGTACACGATAAGGCGATAGGCTCGCCCCCTATCACACCATGGAACGGAATAACGGCAAAAAGTGGGTGCACTAATTGCACCTCTGTCTACCCGGGGGATAAGAGGCGTGAGTGTGTGAGTGTGTAATAATATGATATCGCACCATAATATTTATTTTTATCTCTATAAAGTAATGCGGTTTAAATTAATTATGAAAACCAACTACAGCGGCTAGTAATAGTTGATATTTAAAAAATATAATTTGAGTTAGAAAGTTTATTCCAAACAAATTTGGCATATTTACATACTGTTTTGGTAAGTAGTTCGGAACTACTAGTTCCACTTACATAAAAAAATACCTCACCACGCGGTGGTGAATTCAGTGGCGGCCTTGGAGGAGGGGGGCGAACCAGGCAACCGCCTGGGGCCTCGCAGTTACAGGGGCATCTTGCAGCTCCTTGGGGGACCGTTTTTTGGCACCTTACTTACAAAGCTGTTAAAAAAATTAATTTTTGCTTCGCACGGGGCCCCGCGTGCTTTTTTTTTGCTCGGCACACAGCCTCACATTATATATGTTTTACTTTCCCCCGCGACTGGATATGTTCACGTTGTTTGCCGGCCTTTATAACCAAATATGGAGACTGTAAGGTTAGACAGAAAAACATTGGGATATTTAAAAATGAAAACTACAGTTATTGTTAAATTTAAATATAATAAAAAAAAATAAAAAACATACTCATAAAAGTAAACAATCATACATGAAAAAATAATACACATTTAGGAAGTTAATAACCTAATTTTCAGTGAGTATTTTGAAATATTACGAATATCTATTTTGTGTGATTTTACAATTTTTGCGAGTACTCTGCGAACTTTTTTACTGTAATTATCCATAATAATACATATTGTGTTTTAGAGATATTCTACTATGAGTTGTGTAATTCATGGTTGCAGAATTATTTGCAATCCAACATCTAGTGTGAAATTCCATAGGTAAGTTGATTGTAAACAAAGTTGTGTAGATATTTATAGCAAAAGTAATAAACACGTGGATGTTTTACAAATTACAATACTAAATAAATTCTTGTTTGAGAGCCATGGAATCAAAAATTAACGCTACATTCTGCGGGTGAGGTTTCTTCCTTAAATTTATTTTTAATATTCTAAAACTTCTGTGAAGAAGCCAACAAAACAATTAAAGTTTGCTAAAGATCACCATAATGTGCTCTCTTTCGGCAAATAAATCTTTGAATTTATAAAAACAAAAATGTTTTCGGCGACTAAAGGTGTAATGTTAAAACAAAAGTCTTTATGTCATCACTATATGTAATTTTTCTTTGCTTGCTATTTGGAATATATTTTTTTAAAAAATCTCAAATGTTAGCAAAATTTCACTGCAAAATATTTTCAATTTCAGACTGTAAAGTATAATCATGAACAACTTTAGTAAGAAATAACTTGTCATTAATTTTCTTCTTTTATCTCTTCATCTTCTGCTGCAATACTTTCTTTTATTTCTTCAAATTTATTTCACGGGATGTCTTCACATTTACTGATATATTGAAATCTTTCAAGTCTTGACGTTTCAATGGTGGTTCATATTCATTTCGCTAACATATAATGTAAAAAGTAAATATCAATCAATAATAATATATTTAAGTACCTATATATTTTAGACAGAGGCAGAGGTGCCATTTAGTACACTCAGATATCACCCAATGTACCGCCGTTATAAAATTTGGTGGGTCGCAAGCTTAATGCCCTATCCTACTAATCTTACTAATATTATAAAGGCGAAAGTTTGTAAGAATGTCTGGATGTATGGATGTTTCTTTCATGCAAAAACTACTAAACGGATTTCGATGAAATATGGCACACGGGTAGATCATGTCCTGGATTAGCACATAGGCCACTTTTCATCCCAGTAAAATATAAACAGTGACTTTTATCCCGGAAAAACACATTCACGCGGGCGGAGCCGCGGGCAATAGCTAGTAAATAATAAAGTCTAAGTGGATCATAATTATACCAGTGAAATTATAAAAAATAATATACTTACAGCACGAGTTTCTGGTAATAAATAATTATTTTTGACATCTACTGCCATATTCCGAGAAGTAGAAGACACATTATCACATTCAGAATCATAATCTTCTGTCTTTAAATGTTGACTAGTAATTCTTGCAGACATCAAATTGACCTTTTAAGGGTATTTATATTTAACCACGTTTTTGCTTATCTAGATCTTTAAGAAATCTGTAAAGAGAAATACAAACTCGATTTTATTTTAAATAAAAGTTTCAATAAATCAATGCTGGGGATACACTGAGAACTCGATTGTAACTGTTGATTCTCAGTTTTTATTTACGATGATTATTTAAAGATTAATAAGCTTTATAATATTCATTAGGAAGGCGGCTAGTATTACAAATACTCTAGCACCATCGTCAAACCGGTCCACCAAAGCTTACACCATGGTCACCCTAGCCTCTTGTTTACATATACTATTTACAATACAAAAAATCACATTTAACATTACGTTAATATGAAAAAAGTAGTCATATATAAAGCAAATCACATAAACGAGGTTTTTCTACAGTTAATTTATAAAATATTCACGTATTTTATTACGATTCGTATAAATATTGATAAAATTATAATATTTACACAATATTGATTACAATGAACTTACCTGTAGAATTTCACACTAAATGATGGATACCAAATATTTCTGCAACCGTGAACTACACAATTCACATTAAAATATCACTAAAACACACTTATTATTGTAGATAATTACGGAGAAAATTTCGAAGTGAACATTTATTTGACAACTATATTGACATCGAACTTAACATTTTATAACAGTGTTGCCGAAGTATGTATTCGCAATTACCAATTAAATGAGGAAATTTTGTTAAACTAAAATGTTAATAAGGATAAAAAACCTTAAGGATATCTTATTCAACAAGAATAATTCTGAAATAAAAATAGTACTTATATCGTTATATAAGATATACTGGAAATATTCTATTATATATGATTGAGTCGGCAATAACGGTAATAATATTGTTTGCTGGTTGGAGAAATAATCAGTAAACTTTGGCAACATAGTTTAAAGAGTGAGTGAGATAGAAGGCAACACAAAAGGCAATTTTTCTGTCTTCAAAAAAATGTGTGTACCGAGGCCTCCATTAGATAATATTATAAACTTCTTGGTAATATCGCTTACCGATACAAAGGCATGCAATGTGGTTGTCATGTACACTGGTGTCTAGACCAGCTATTTGCTATACTCACGGAGGCTATACTCAATCTGCAGCCCGCCGACATATTCCAAGTGGCTTACCTGACTTAAAAATAAAACAATAAAACTGAAGAAAATTTTCCCAAGATCATTTGACCTGTATACCTGATATAAAATAATTCACACGCACACGGCCTTTATCCCCGAAGGTGTAGACAGAGGTGCAACTAGTGTACCACTTTTCGCCGTGCGAATTTCGTCTTATGATGTAAGAGGGAGCGAGCCAATCGCCATATAGGGCACAAATTCCAGACTGCAGGTTGATACTGAATAGAAAAACCCAATATGACTGACTTTTCCGGGGATCGATCCCGAGATCTCAGCATTGCAGTCGTATCCCAAGAAACTACGCCACCGAGGCAGTCGGGCATGAAATAATTCAGTAAATTGTAAATAATTTAACAAAATTTTAAACATTCAATACGTTTGTAAATTCAATGAATTTAATTTGCGCACCGAGGCACCATAACTAAGACGTGTTTATGGCCCGAAAAAAAAGGTTGGGTACCACTGATTTCATATTCTGTGCCATGTTAAATTAATTAAAATAGGCGAACTAAGCAATACCTAGGCAGGCTTACACAATGCTATCGCTGCTATATAGGTACTTGACAATAATTTATTCAGAAATAATTACATTCCAATGGAAAATAATATTGATAATGTACATACATACATATACGCTCACGCCTGTTATCCCCGAAGGGGTAGGCAGAGGCGCAACTAGTGCACCCACTTTTCGCCGTTATTCCGTCCCATGATGTGATAGGGGGCGAGCCTATCGCCATATCGGGCACAAATTCCAGACTCCGGGCTGATACTGTGTAGACACTCAATATCACTTTGCCCGACCCGGGGATCGAACCCGAGACCTCAGCTTTGCAGTCGTACTGTACAACTACGCCACCGAGGCAGTTATTTTAAATGAACCCTCCTAATCAATCTGCGATCCGATCCCAATCAAAATGTTATTATATAGGTATTATTGTATGTTATAAAATATTTTTAATTAGTCAATGTTCGAGATGGATCGAAAAAGCGATTGGGGTCGTTAATTGCAAATGGCAGTAAATGAAACAATACATCTAAAAATCTCAGTCGTTTATTATGTTTACAGTTCTTTATTGTTATTCACTGCCGCCAGCTCTTTCGTTTTGTCCTGCGTGAGGTTCGTATGTATTTTCATCCATTCCTTGGTTCCCGTAGTTCCCAAGAAGTCTTTGTCCGCTAGGATCGAACGGCGATTTGAAATGAAACGTTGCCTTATGTTTCTTCCCCATTACTTCGATCTCATATTCTCCGCTCTTTAAATAGTCTTTTGTGACTACTGATCCTTTGTTAGTTACATAGCCAATACCTATCGGCTTATCCAAGAAGTAACCATATTCGCCTCTCCGTAGATATCCTACTGGTACTCCATTTCTATAGATAGCTTCTTGTCCAAATAATGGAATCTGTAAAAATTTACTTGTGTTTATAAAATAAAAATACGGTATCATGCAAGGCAAGAACCCACGCCATTAAAATTTGTATATCGTAGGACCCCCCCCCCCCTCCCCCCGCCATGTGAAAGTTATAGCTACTCCCATGCTTCACCTAGCTTATATGCGACCCAACACCGGGCAATGGAGATGGATTTTTCAAAATACGAAATTGACCGATTTTTATATTTCTAATGCTACTACAACTGCAAATTCAAGACCAACCTTGTCATCCAAAGTGAAGTATGCGTATTTTTTGGTTACACCGTTTTTGAGGTATTTGTTAACTTGTTCATTGCCAATGTATTCGCCATCTTTCCTGCATGTGAAAGTTAAGTTGGCCTCCACTGGGTTGTCGTCAGATCTTAAATCAGCATTCCATAAGTGGTAACCTGCAATATAATTTGCAGATAATTAGTTAATCAACAACAACAACAAAGTACAACGACAGACTGACTGCCTCGGTGGCGTAGTTGTACTATGGTACGACTGCAATGCTGAGGTGTCAGGTTCGATTCCCGGGTCGGGCAAAGTGATATTGAGTTTTTCTATTCAGTATCAGCTCGGAATCTGGAATTTGTGTCCGATATAGTGATAGGCTAGCCCCCTATCACATCATGGGACGGAATAACGGCGAAAAGTGGGTGCACTAGTTGCGCCTCTGCCTACCCCTTCGGGGATAAAAGGCGTGAATGTGTGTGTGTGTGTGTGTGTGTGTGTGCGCGTGTGCGTGTGTGCGTGTGCGTGTGCGTGTGTGTGTGTGTGTGTGTGTGTGTGTGTAAAACGACAGACTAGTCGACATGATTTGCGTACACATATTTAAAAAATACCCTAATAATATATTTTTTATTTAAACACTATAAAATAGTGATGATATAGGAGGAAGACTTGTATTGCATCCCACCGATTGGCGTTGCGCGATTTCTAGTCACTGGTGTTCTAGATTTAAAAAATAAAATGACTTCTGTGTACGCGCCGACATGAAAATTTAGTTCATACGTTGTACATATTATAGAAGTAGTAGGCTGCCTCAAAATCCTTGGTGTGGGCACCACGTAATCCTGGGGTGGGCACGGCGAACCCGACCCCCCTCTATTCTATTTACCGATGTAGAGTTCTTGCGGGTCTCACCCTATAATAAGCCCTTGCTGACCATTGCAGTCATACCTTTCTCAGCGCTCAACGAAGTCAGAGCTCTCCATCCAGCGTTGGTCAGGTCCTTGGAAGCAGCGAGTGCCCTGTAGACCTGCACCGCGTTAGACGAGGGCACGTGGAGCTCCCAGCCCAGCTCGCCAGCCCACGCCACCCTGAGGGCTCTGCAGGTGAACAGCTTGTTCTCTGCAGAGTACGGCGCCTTCGATACTTGTATGCTGCGGTGAGTGTTCACTGGGAACGCGTCGTTTGAAAGCCCAGCGTTAGTGAAACGCTGCAGGATTCTTTGACTGAAAAAATAAAATAAAATAATACTAGCCCTGTATTAGATACTGTCCCACTGTTGGGCACGGGCCTCCTCTACTACTGAGAGGGTTTAGGCCTTAGTCCACCACGCTGGCCTAGTGCGGGTTGGTAGGCTTCACATAGCTTCGAAATTCTTATAAAGAGCTTCTTAGGTATGCAGGTTTCCTCACGAAGTTTTCCTTCACCGTTAAAGCGAACGATAATTGATAAACAATACACACGTAACTGAAAAATCATAAACCTTATGCCTTGGGTTTTGAACCTCCGGACATTGACTGAAAAAATAACCTTTTTTATTTGACGTCTTATTTTTACACTATAACATTACGATGGTTTGTTTCAGTGTATATTTTGTTAGAATTAGAATCATAAACCACAAGAAAGTTATCTAGGCTGATATTCCGACAATAGTTGACCGTCTTATAAATGAATTAAATTACCTGTTAGGCCCTTGTACACTGAGAATACAAAGTTGTTTCGTCACATCAGTGATGGTTGCCCGTAATTTACGTGTTTGGATGATTCGGCGTATATGTGCTAAGATGTGGTTCGCATTGAAACCGCTCGTGACCACATAGTATCCGCGACCCTAGAGACGGAATACACTTATCACACAATATCTAGTCATAATATAAAAAAAATCTTTTAGAGATTTTGTATAAAATGTGTGCTCGATTACAACTTGTTTCGAGTGTAATAAATAAAAATAAAATAGCATATAAAATTATTTTTAATGTAATTAAACGTAATAACATAACGACACGAAATGGAACATGACTAACGACACAACACCTGATAAAAAGTGAATACATTTTCTTTGAAATATGAGCAAAGCATACTAGTTTACGAAGATGTATCGTCATGATGTTATATCACCTCTTAAAGCCAATATTAGCCTATAATATGCCCACATTGAAACAGGTACTACCCTCGGATAGTTCCTTCTATCGAATTATAGTGGTAAAGATTACCTTAAAGATAGGTTCGTGTAATTGTCCACTACCGCCATCCAGAATACTGACAGTGACGTCACCTTCTACTCCACCTTTCTCGTTAAGCAGCAGTGAATAAACTACCCTGCAAACGAACAGAGAGATATATGTACAATTATAACTAATCTTCTTACCTTACTTCTTACTTTCTTACCAATATTATAAATGCGAAAGTTTGTGAACGTGTGTGTTTGTGCAGAAACAACCAAATGGACTTGGATGAAATTTAGCACACGGATAGACCATTTCCTGGATTAATATATAGGCTATTTTTTATCCCGGTAATTTGCACCCATACGAAATATCAAATCCTACTAATATAAACGGGAAAGTTGGTAAGAATGTCTGGATGTATAGATGTTTGTTACTCTTTCACGCAAAAACTACAACGGATTTCGATGCAATTTGGCACACGGGTAGATCCTGTCCCGGATTAACGCGTAAGCTAATTTTTATCCCGGGAAAATACAAACCGGGCCTTTTATCCCAGATTTTTTTTTCTCGCGAGTCGTTACGGCTACACCCCTGACCGATTTCGATGATATGGTAGGGAGATAGTTTAAGAGCATGGCAAGGACCTTGGGTACTTCTTATCCCGGGAAAATATAAACCGGGACTTTTATCCCGGCTAATCGTTGCGAAATGGAACCGCAAGAAAACAAGTATAGAAAGAAATAGTTCGTGATCCAGAAGGTGGCAGGCTACTTTACCTGTGAATTTTATTACGGATTTAATTTTCTCGCGAGTGAAGCCGTTACCGCCAAAACACTGAACCGATTGCGATGCAATTTGGTAGGGAGATAGTTTAAGACCCTGGGAAGGATCTAGGCAACTTTTTATCCCGGGAATATATAAACCGGGACTTTTATCCCGGAAAAACTTTTTAACGCGGGCGGAGCCGCGGGCAAAAGCTAGCAATGGATATATTTAATCTGATTCTTTGCGTAGATGGCGCTGGCGTCGTACTGTTTTAAGGACTGTTGTAGCAGGAAAAGCTTTCCACGCAGGCGATGCCGCGGGCAACACCTAGTAATAAATAATTCATTAGTCGTCTTAAACGAAGTTACCTGTCATCCTTCCTCGATAAGTCTGATGTAAACGCCAGTTCCGCCGTCCGCTGCGCATCAGGTCCGGTTAAGTAGAACTTCCCGTAATACGACATATTGAATAGCGCCGCTTTATTTCTACATGATAAGGCTTCCTCACCAATCTAAATACAATAAAGATTCTATAAATAAAATGTTTTTATAGCTCCCTTAATTCTGCCGTGCCCCTTGGTAATCGAGAGGGCAGTACGTCAAAGGTGGTCTTATTTCTGAATTAGTGCTATATCGATTACCAGGGCAGTTTTGTCCTATGCCTATGGAAAGGCTGGATGGATTGGAATTTGGTGTATCTGTGGTTCATATATTTTCATACTGTTTACGGACAGTCGTAACAATCAAGTGAGCTACTTCCATCCGTTTTCAATAATTCCAATCTTAATCTTCGATCCGATGCCGTAAATAAACCAAACAAAACAAGTAATTTGTAAACTATTATACTTTTTTCTTATTGGGTCATTTTCACGATGGATTAAATAAAGCGATTGGGATCGTTATATCGAAACGGCGGGTAATCGTATCTTCAATGGAATTAATAAAGTCCTCGTTAAAAAAAGATTTAAGTACCTAGGTTTAGCTCAGCAGAGTTTGTTTAATATCTGTTCTAACAAGAACAGTAATAGTTTTCGATGGTTTACAATTAAAAATATTTTTAAAAACAACAAGCGATCAACGATTTTATCGATGTATAATATGATTTCGTCGACATCCATGACCCTGTAGCATGTCAGCAGAATTATGTTTTGTTTCGACACGTGGATACTGTTATCCATAGGTATTAGGTGTAAACTTACCAGATTATGATGTTTAGAGAAGTCGAACGAATGGTCTCCTTTGACGATTTCTTCGTAACGCTGATCTACATTCCTGGGATAGTCATCGGTTCCGCCCCAGTCGTATTGTTGGACTCTTATCTGAAATAAATTCCATTGTAATAAGAGAGTATACTTAAATTATTAATAGTCCTAGCAAGGATGCAGACAGCATCCATAAAAACCGACAAACAACAATTGGAATACAATTTTTTTTATAGTAAAAAGCAAGCAAATACGCAAGGTGGATCTTTGCAATAGTTCCCAATACTTCTGCCAGTCCCTGAGCTTACATATAATTTGTTTTGTACCTTCTCTCCGGGCATGAAAAACGCTGGTCTCTCCCACCCTGCCCTGGACTGCATGACCGCGCCATCCTCAACTAACTCTTGGTGCAGAGCATCGTGACTCGCATCTCGTCCCGCCAGCTTCTCGTCATGAGGGAACACTATGCTGTAATTGAGGACGTAGGCCTCATGACTGGTCTCACGCATCCAGTGTGCGCGAGACATCTGCCCGGGGGTGAAGCGGCGGATGTCGAAAGTAAACATGTTGAGGCTTGGCCTGTAATAAACATACTTTTGTGATTTGACTCCTCAAGCCCCGCGACGGACACCGGTGTCCATATATATAGGGATTTTCCATACATCTATATATATAAGCGGGGCTTAAGGGTTAATACAAAACCACTCATACAACTATGACAATCAAGAAGTTTATAATATACTAGCTTTTGCCCGCGGCTCCGCCCGCATTAAAAAGTTTTTCCGGGATAAAAGTCCCGGTTTATATTTTCCCGGGATAAAAAGTAGCCTATGTGTTAATCCAGGACATGATCTACCCGTGTGCCAAATTTCGACGAAATCCGTTCAGTAGTTTTTGCGTGAAAGAGGAACAAACATCCTTACATCCATACATCCAAACATCCATACATTCTTACAAACTTTCGCCTTTATAATATTAGTAGGATGGGTATAAAATTCTTGATGACAATGGGTTTGTGTTTGTCAAATGTCAAATTTGTGTAATTTGCATTGCTGCTGAGCATGCTGTTCGCCTGATGGTAAGCGATATGACCACCCATAAACAGTAGAAATACCATCCAGCACCTTGAGTAGCTGAAAAGTAGTGTGTGGCATTCCACTGCGCTCGTCATCCTGAGACATAAGATATTAAGTCTCATTATGTCCTGTAGTTACACTGGGTACAATGCCCTTCAAACCGAAACACAACATTGCATGCACACTGCTGCTTAGCGGTAGAAATAGACATTGTGGTGGTACCCACCCAGACGGACTCTTACATAAGAGAGTCCTACCACCAGTAACCGTACCGTATTATGCTCGGTTGCCCCTACATGATAAAAAAGGATTAATGTTAAACATAAGAGTTTATCATAAATAATTTTATTTCTCATAACAAGTATTAATTTGTTTAAATTTATATACGTAAGTAGATACCTATTTTATAATAATATTTACCTGCCGCTAATAATCCATTCTGCCATCTGTATAGCGCAGCCCGCCGAGAACATCATTCCAGCTGAGTTGTACCCACAGTTGTGATATAATCCTAAAACATAAAACAATACATTGATTTATTTCAAAACATTCAAATAGTTATAAGCAATTTTAATCAAAATAAGGTAGTTGACTACTTTTTTTTAATACATTTATCAAAAATATATGCCACCCAAAAACTAACGGAAAAATAATTTTCAAAATAAGTGATAATTTTGATATTTTGCATTGCATTGAAATTTAGTGGAAGGATTAGTGGTCAAATAACAGTAATATTACACCGTGACGTCACCGAGAGTCGCCGGCCATAACGCTGCATGCGTGCGAAAGAGATATCCACAATATTTCAAATATGAATAACTACTTCATTTTTCAACCAATTTTGATGCTGATTTCATAGAAGAATTTATTTTTCATACTTATTATTATTTGTTACATATAAAATAATTTACAGATCAAACACAGGAAATTACCGTATTGTGAGAAATTACCTAATCCTCGTATTACTGGATATATGAGGTACACGATGCAAAAACGTTAGATAATTATTAAAATATGATATAATCGTACGCAGTTATAGAAAGTAAAGTATACCTACAGTCAAAGTAAAACAATTCAGATACGAAAATAGAATCGAACGCGCAAGAATAATATGGCAATTGTAAATTAAAATGTATTATTCCTTACCGTAAAGGTTTGGGTCTTCCCCCAACAAAGGTTTGTGGTCTGGCGTGAATGATTCTGGTCCGCATATTGTGCTCTTAATGCCAACTTCTCCTAATTTGGGACATAACGATGAAGCGCTATTCATGTGAACACCGAATATATCCCAATCTAGCTCATATAGATGAAATTGAAGATTGTCTGGAACCTAAAGTATTTTAATTATATTGATTAGTACCTATTATTTATATCGATTTTTCTCCATACCGTTTAGATTTGAAGCCGAAATTAGCAATTTCTTCAAATCTTATATACATTTATCAGTTTTTTGCATGGCTTCTTCACACTAGCTATGTATCGCAGCAAATCCCGTATAAAACAATCAACTATTGAAAATACTAAATAATGTTTTTATTTAATTAAACAGTAAAAAAATATAACGTCGGGGATAGTGCAAAAGCGCGTATATGGCACTGGAAAATACCGCGTAAGTGACGAAAAAAGTTTAATTGAAATTGATATTGAAATAAAACTATTTTACGGATTTTTTCGCGGTTCTTTAATTTACATTTTCTCCCGACGTTTCGAAGGATTTTCAGCCTTTCGTGATCACGAAATTGATAATTACGACACATAATACTATACTTTTTTTTACTTACGCGGTATTTACCGATGTTAGTTACGCGGAATTGCACTATCAGCGACGACATGGGCGTATATAAAGGGGAGTTTTAGGTGTCCTGGTCCTTAACTAAACGATCCCGACCACAAAACATGTACACAATACTATAATGCCTATCTCAGCTTTTGGTGTGGACGATAGCCTAGTTGGGAATGAACGGTCTTCCGAGACAATGTCCGGAGGTTCGAAACCTAAAGCACACACCTCTGACTTTTCAAAGTTACGTGTGTGTTGTTTATCAATTATCATTCACGTTAACGGTGAAGGAAAACATCGTGAAGAAACCTACAACATACCTGAGAATTCTCCATAAGAATTTCGAGGGCGTGTGAAGTCTGCCGACCCGCACTAGGCCAGCATGGTGGACTATGGCCTAACCCCTCTCGGTAGTAGAGGAGGCTCGTGCTCAGCAGTGAGCAGTATATAATACAGGGCTGGTATTATTATTATATTATTATAAATTTTTGGTGACGAGGGGAGGCAGGGTGTATACGGTGTCATGAGGCGATAGGAACCCAGTCGCGCCACTGAAATTTTGATATCCCTAGGACCCCCCTATTTGAAAGCTATAGGTACGCCCGTGCGCGACTATAAGTGTCTTGTGTTAATACCTGGTCTAACATATGCGGGTTATGTTCATAGCCGCCCACTGCACATGTCTCTCCCTGTATCTTGATGTACAGATTGATGTCGTGGTCTCTAATGTTGGGACAGTTACGGATTTCTGGCGTAGGTTCGCATAAAACGTAAGCGTGTTTGAATGGCACCAGCGGCAATGATGGTATGCCTGCGAATCTTGCTATTCGGGGACCCCAAACACCTACAAGACATATAATGACGAATTTCAGAATAATGTCCATATCAACAAGATCTTTTGCTGTTTATAAATCCTAGTGAAAAATGGTGACAAAGATCCCGGGTTCTTCTTGCTTCTTGTTTTTAAGTATTTTCATCAAATGATAAGGATTACTATAAATATATACTAAGTAATATTTCTTATAACGACTTATACTTATGTACATAGTAAAAAGAAATATTATACACACACACTCACGCCTTTTATTTCAAATGGGGTAGGCAGAGGTACAACTGTGCGCCCACTTTTCGCCGTGCGAAAAGTTTCCGTCCCATGATGTGATAGGCGACCCTATCGCCATATCGGGCACAAAGTCCAGACTCTGGCTGATACTGAATTTAAAACCCAATATCACTTTTCCCGACCCGGGGATCGAGCCCGAGACCTCAGCATTACAGTAATACCAAAATGTAACTACACTATCGAGGCATTTGAGGTAAAAAAATATTAAAGAAGTATTAAATATCATTTTAAAACTTACCTCCGCAATTCACAACACATTTTGTTTTAATAATGCCTCTGTCAGTGTGCACGCTTGTTACTTCCTTATTTCCAAGAGCATTGTGCGAATAGTGAATATCCAGAACTGGACAATTTTCATATACCTATAAAATAGTTACAACTACTCATTATCACAATACAATGGCCAATTGGTCAGATTGTTTTCTTCGGATACGTCTAATGTTTAAAATTTGATAATTTTAGTAAACGCTTGCTCTTACACAGTGTGATGTAGGTAAGTTAATTTCATTTGATTGAAAAATATAATAAGCAGTTCACTTCCAGTATTTTTATAAATAAATTTATGAAAAGAAGTGAGTCGCTCGCATGATGGTAAGCAACGCAAGTGTCCATGAACAGTAGCACTGTGTTGCATTCCACTGCCCTCGTCACCCTAAGACATTAGATGTTGACGGCCGGTCTCAATAACTTATTGGCTCAATGTTGCCAGATCTCCTATGAAGTGTCCTTCCTCCTTCCAAAACTAAGTGACGAGATCTCAGAAAATAGCTATTTGGCCAAAAAATGGAATGAGGAGCTAGAAATGGTCTCAAGGCATTTCACTTTTTTGCTATCAATCTAGTAGGTATCTTTCCCCCAAAAATATTGCCAAATTTAGCCAGTAACCCCCATATGGCAACACAGGACTAACTGCAATGTCAGAATACAACAAAAAATATACAAACATGTATCTTTACCTTACCACCATTCTTCGAAGCTGCTTTCGCGAGAGCATTACATGTCATCGTAGGATCGACTGTACCATCAGTAGGCACATATAATGCCATCTCGAACACTGAAGGGTCCAACAACGGGAACAGTTTCTGAGCTTCATTTGGATTTAGAATTTCGCTCTTAATTCCCATCGCATTACCCAGTGTGTGCAGGCGCATGTATTCTTGTGTTCGAGTCTGAAATGTCCTAATTAGTTTAATATACGCACGTTTTACACATCTCTTGGGTGTTTTTATGGTACCTATTATCAAATTACGTGGCTCTTCATTAAGATATATGGTATAATAAAGCGAAGCAAAGGCATAAACACCTACTTATTCATGCAAAAAAATCTTACCTTACTCCTTGATATAAACATTCCACCATTGTTTATCCAGCCAGCGTAATCTTCGACTTCATTTTGCAAGCTACTGTACACTGATATTGAATCTCGTAAGAGGTTTACTTCTAAATCTGACGGTCGCAATGACCACACCAAACCTAAAATCATTCAAAATTAAGAAGAATATTTTTTTAACCTTTTTATTTTTCTATTAGTCATAATTGTCATTTATCAAGAATTAAATAACCAAATGTTTTTTCCACAGCCCTCTTTAGGACATAAAAACCTTAAATCTCAATAATTTAAGTTCAAACTTTATTTATCGATAATGCCATCCATGATGACGCACCCGACTAATTCTCTTAATCGCTTACAGTCCCAAGTGGACAACGTTCCGCTTGTGTTTTAGTTCTGTAAATAGGTACACACTAAATACCTATGGAGTGCACAGGCATCCTACGGTGAATAATCAATGTCCTCTTAACACGGGAAATCCCCACGCAAATTGGTAGCGCACGTCATCGTGGATGAAATTATCTATAGGACCTTAAAGGTCATGGTTCAACTTTATTTGCATAGACTGTCAATAATCTACATTTGAATAATCACATGCCACTAAAGCTCATAATAGATAATATTATTTACATTTAATATAATGTCTATCAATAAAATTAATCATAGCGTCCATCATGACACTGTAAGGAATATCGTATCTTTAAAACGGGTGCATGTCACATGTGGCTTCATTTTCTGTTTCAGATTATATATTTAGGGTAATCCGCAGGCCGCTTTGATTTTTCAAGATGTCCTTGTTGTGACTCTCGTCTAGACACTAGAGTATCCACATACGTCCCCAGTTCACTATCAAGGGATTTCGTATGGTATGCCGATGTAGGGTACTGGAAGTGTATATACTCTGTCCAGTAGTTTCTGATATTTGCAATCTCTCCGGCTGACTCGTAGCCATAGGACGGGCGACGAACTCCACATAATCTATCATGCGCTTCTGAGGCTAGATGGTAGTATAACGTTTTCCGGGATAACACAAAAATTTAACCGCTCAAAAATGACTTAATTTTTTAATGCTTTCTTTTTCTACCATATCTTAGTTCCTCACAGTTGTAATGGCTAAAGTTATAATAAGTAGTAGCTCTATGTTGATCCTTGCTCCTTCCCACCAATAAGAATCTATTACGACACTCAGTACCTCTTCAATGAGCGTAGATACAAATCGATTGAGCTGGTATCGCTACAGTAGCCCTAATTTATACGTCCTTTGTATTGGACAAGTCGTAGTAATGATGTAATAATATTGAATTACTAACCGCCGGTATGCCATGTCGTGCCGCTTGTTAAAGTAGCCCTTTCTAAGAGCACTGCGTTGACTCCTCTCTTCGTTAGTTGATATATCAAGTTCGATCCCGCTATTCCTCCTCCTAAAATCTCATGGAAGTTCGGTAGTGAGTTTAAAAACATATCTCTTAGATAAAAATAATCAGGCAAGCACATAGAATAAAATAAATAAAAAAGTAGAGAATAGAGATTATATTATGGGATATACATATATATAAACTTAACAGAAAGAGAAAATGTATTCAAAAAGTTCAAGTTACATACCTAAGCATGTTTATGAAAGATAATATCGAGGTTTCGTTTTTGTTATCAATTTTAACATAAATATTTATAAGTAGCCGGTAGCGATGCGATTTCCTTATGTGCATAAGCCAAAAATTATCATAAAGAATAAAGTCGCTAAGAATGTTTTTGTAGTATTCAATATATTATACTAACAGGCAAATTACTTCATAATAATTCTCGTGTTTATTTATGTATGTATGTATTCATTTAAACATGAAAATTATTTCAAAATCCAACAGCTCTCAAAAACTATAACAGTTGTGGGATACTGCCTCCGTGGCGTAGTTGTAGTGGTACGACTACAATGCTGAGGTCTCGGGTTCGATTCCCGGGTCGGGCAAAGTGATGTTGAGTTTTTCTATTCAGTAGGTATCAGTTCGGAGTATGGAAATTGTGCCCGATATGGCAATAGGCTCGCCCCCTATCACATCATGGGACGGAATAAAGGCGAAAAGTGGGTGCACTAGTTGCGCCTTTGCCTACCCCTTCGGGGATAACAGGCGTGAGTGTATGTATGTGTGTGAGTAGTTGGATAAAAATATTCAAAAATATTTTCTAACACAATGCATTTAGAACTTAGTTTTCGACACAGTAAGAAGTAAATTTAGCTATCTAAGAAGAAAATAAAGTCCCGTCAAACTTACCAACAATAACAACATCTGCAGACGACACCACCTCTTGATTCGTGCTTGTAGCCAAAGTTCTTTCACATTTTATTTGTTTAAAATATTTCAATGCCTGTGCCCTTATACTCGTGTCGCGAATCAATTTAAACATTGTTTAAATTGATTATTGATTGATTAACAACTAAACAATACGGCAGATGTTGCTTCGGACACATTCAATTTAAGAATGTTCGCTAGAGAACACATTATCATGAATAGATAACTGTGGTGTCGACTATGCTATCGTAAGGAACCTTTGTCAGAGTTCAACATGATTTTGACTTGTTTATCAAAATATGTTTGTGTTTTAGTGTATCAGTAAGCTACGGCTCGTGGACCCAATATGTATGTGTTATCACGAGACAATTTTTATCGAATGAAGTTTTTAAACTTGTTAAGCTGATTGATATTTAACAATCTGCGTGTAACCGGTAACACCTTGTCTTTCCTAAGCTGTAATAGAGAGCGTCTTTATTATTGTATTGTATATAATTGCAAAGAAATCACGTACGTACGTAAATTTATAGAATTTTAACTTACACAAAAATTAATTTTCTTTACTCAAATGGGGAAATTGTTTCATTAATGCTGGATTTGCAGCCCACAGTAACGAGGCTAAGCCACACTGGCAAAATAACGATAGAACAAATGTAAAAAAGACATACCGAAATTACACGAACATTTATTTTGTTGAATATATTATCATTATAATTATTTATATTAAATTATAAGTAAAATACAGTATTTCTTCATTACATACTACTTTGTTATACATTTTTAAATTAATACATAGGTACATATAATATTTTTATCATACATTACCATAACACATGATAGAAAGTAGTTTTGATGATTTTGGTCATTTCAATCTCTTCTACAGATTTACAGGAAATAAGATAAATTGTTAATTTCTTAATATTAAGTAATTATGGCGTAAATACGCAAATTAAAGCTGTTATGAAGCTCCATAAGTATAATATTCGACAGGTATATGTAGTTATTGTTTTCGGACATTCGACAATTCAGCGCTGAATACTGGCATTAGCATACGCTTGATAAAGACACACTTGTCCTCCTTTTATGCCTGTTTGCCACGAAAGATGAATAGACGCGGAGAGCTAAACGGATGCGTACGCATTCAAATCTAGTGTTTTCTATGGGCAAATCGGTCTTTAGTGTGAACGCAGAAGGCGCTCGCAACTCTTTAGTGTTTTCTATGGACTAAAGGGTTGGGAGCGCCTTCTGCGTTCACCCTAAAGACCGGTGTGGCCAGAAAAGCCGACTCGCGTAAAGCTACTGGCGGCCATGAATAAAAAAAAATCTATGGACAAAAGCTGAATTGAGCGAATAAGTATAGTTAGTACTACTAGTACTAGTTACTTAGCATGTATTACATACGGATCACCTGTATGGGCCGATAGGGCTACTATCGGTGCTGTGCGCAGAAAACTGCTCCAGAGTCAACGTCTGGCGTTGATATTCTTGTGTAAGGCGTATAGAACTGTTAGTACGGAAGCTTTGCCTGTCCTTGCGGGCGTACTCCCAGTCGATTTGGAGGTACAGCGTCGTGCCGCTATGTATTACTCCACCAGAGAGGATATGGACAAACGGTTTCTTACGTCACGTGAGCTCTTAAGAACCAACAGATTATTTAAACCGCATACTGATGTACACAATGAGCTTTTAAACGAATGGCAATATATATGGGACGTATCCTCGAAAGGGCGTCATTTATATAAATACTTTCCATGCGTTCGCGATCGCCTAAATAAAACTTGGCTAGAAATTGATCATTGTGTATCGCAATTTCTTACCGGCCACGGTAATTTTAAGGGCAAACTATTTTCATATAGATTGGTTGACTCTCCTGTGTGCCCATGCTCTACACCTGGTTACGTGTATGAACAGTCTGCACATCACGTACTTTGGGAGTGTGGTCTTTGGCATGATGAGCGCAACATCATGCTGGATAGTATGCAAGTAACATCTGGGGTTGTATACTACATGGACCTTGTGGAGACTAGACGGACTTTCCGTGCTTTCCGGCGTTTTTGCCATACCTATTATTGGAATCAAATTTGACAGCGCATATGATAGGACCCTTTTATTTAATTTTGTCCGTGGTGTTTTACAACTGGCTTTTCTAGTTGTAAACGTCTATAAACTTGAGGTTAGAATACCTCCTTAGTTCATTATTTTTGTCTGCCGCTTTGCTATGGAGGGAAGTGGACAATTAATATTTCCAACTCCTCCCTATCTTTCTTTTTGATTAATTTCGTTGCGGGTTACAGACATATTTATTAGTGTTCCCTGAGACTCGCCGAGCTTCACTGCTCGGTGTCATAAATGCGTGGTACTGCTGATCCTGGCTTACAGGAGTTGCAGTGGCGGGTGTGAGGGCGGGATAGTCTAAAGTATAGTTAGTGAATAATTTTGGCGGGAACGTGGAAGTGTCATGAGGTGCTTTTGTTTTAATTCATTATTTTGGTGATACTTAGTGTTATATTGCATAATTATGGTGGTATATTGTCCAATATAGTTCTATTAAAAGGCTCAAATGAAGTGAATTGAAATAACAGTGCTAATGAAGCGCTTTTTTTGTTGCCGCCAAAACTTCTCGACAAAGTCTTGGTAAGGTAGCCACTGCTTTACTTCGACATAGTAGTTAGTACTGAGTATAACAAAGAAACAATGCAACTGTAACTTATACCTAAAAAATGTCTTACCTAAAACTTTGACACTGACAGATGCGCAAACCGCGCCTTGCCAAAGAGAAAAAAAAAAGTATAGTTAGTCCCTTAACCATGCTTATTTTGTGTGACCAACTAACTGCCAATCTCAGATACTGCTGAGCACGGGTCTTTTCTACCACTGAAAATTTAATCTGTTAAAATTTTAACATATTATTATAAGGACTTTACACAAGAAATTCAGAATAATAATTTCATTTCATGTTTTAGAACCCACAAATAAATAGCTATAGGAAGAGTTTTCGAACGAGTTATTTCATTTTCCGGCAGATATTATCTTCGTTTGATTAATTCGATCGGAAGAATCACTGTGCAATGTCCATATGTTTCGTATACAGTACCTGTAATTTTTTGTTTAAGTTATTCGTCGGAGGCTATATTGTAGCTGTTCCTTTGTTAAAGCGAACTGTATATTTAAAAATCAGCACAAAATCAAAGAATATTTTATGACTCTATTAATATTGTAACTTTTTTTTTATCTATAAAGCTGAAGCGTTTGTTTGAACGCGCTAATCTCAGGAACTACTGAACCGATTTTGAAAATTCTTTCACTAATAGGAAGCTACTTTACTCCTGAGTGTTATAGGCAACTTTTTATCCCGGGAAAATATTTTTATCCCGGAAAAACTTTTGCACGCGGGCGGAGCCGCGAGCACTACTAGTATAGGATATAATGACCAATGTTTAATCGAACAAGAGTTCGCGTTTTGCACACAGAATTAAAATACTAAAAAATATATTTTAGATTCTTATTCTATACATAAAAGCAATAAAATATACATTATATTCGCTTATTTACAATGTAGTACAGTTTACAGAGCCTCGATTTACAATCCTCAATTAAATTATAATTAGTTATTAGAGAATACAGACATAATATATAAGAGTTTAACCGACACTTTACATGAGAGACAAACAGAATAGTCTTTGTGCATATTACAACTAAGTTATACATTGTATTAGTTTGGCTTCTTATAATAGGTACTTGAAATTAGTAAATACTAAATATAGATAAATACATACATACATACATATACATATACACTCACGCCTGTTATCCCCGAAGGGGTAGGCAGAGGCGCAACTAGTGCACCCACTTTTCGCCGTTATTCCGTCCCATGATGTGATAGGGGGCGAGCCTATCGCCATATCGGGCACAAATTCCAGACTCCGAGCTGATACTGAATAGAAAAACTCAATATCACTTTGCCCGACCCGGGAATCGAACCCGAGACCTCAGCATTGCAGTCGTACCATAATACAACTACGCCACCGAGGCAGTCAGCAGAGTATATAGATAAATATGACAAATATTTCTATACATAAATACAAAAATAAACTCAAAGCCATTTTACATCAGTTAGAGCCTGTTTCAAACTTCTGAGTAAATGCTACTCGTCAAATAAACTTATAAGCCAACCAAATGCAAAAGTTACACTTTAATCTATGCACCCAAATAAATGATCATAAAATAAGTACTATCTAACTTAGCCGCTTAATATGATAACTGTCAAATAAAATTTACTTGAAACTTGTGAAACAGGCTTTTAACATCAATAATCTCTACTAATATTAAATGTAGGTACTTGTAATACACTCATAATATGTTTATTAACTTTACTATGACCACTATCAATATCCTTACATAATATTATAAAACAAGGTCCCCCGCCGCATCTGTCTGTCTGAACACTGAACGCGATAAACTCGAAAACTACTGAACTGATTTCGATGTAAATTGGTATGGTGATAGTTTGAGACCTTGTGCAGGATATAGACTTATCGCGGAAAATCTCTTTTGCGCAGGCGAAGCTGCGAGCAAAAGCGACTTCAGTATGATTATATTATGTTCGTGGCTCCGACCGCGTTAAACTCATTTCCGGAAATACCTTTCTTTTTGCTTTGTGGAAAAAATGCATTATCACTACCAACTAGCATTCTTGGGGGGGTGACAGAGCGATAATGTTGGGTTCAATAAGACCCATCAAGCCATTTCAGGTTTAAAAGTACCTAACCTATGTTCAAGGACTTGTTTAATCTATGTGACTCAACCAAACGCACTCGTCAGTATTGTCTAACATCATTATACGTGAAAGGAATGACTTAAAAGACTGGCTATCATAAGTAAGATAATCGACAAATTAAAAAAAAAATCGAAATAGACCAAGGAAGTTAAAATGGTTTTTAATTCGAAAAATTAACTAAATATGATACTTTCAGTGATCTCTATGTTTATTTTTATTGATAACTTGCCTAAAAACGTTAATATCGTAAATACTGTTTTCTTAAAGATTAAAGCTATATTATATAACGACAAGTAAATTAATGTTTTATGTACTATTTTTATGATACAGCTAACATTCTAAAAGTGTTTCGACACATATTATAAAATCAAGGGCGTTTTCAAATTTGCCGCGCGGAAGCAGAATAGCGGTAGCGCTTAGTTACTAATTTGAAGGCGCCCTAAAATCTCAGAACACTGCCATGAATTATTTATTACTACATAATGAATGTAAACACATATATTTTTTAAATAGGGTAGTTTCCTGTGTTTGTTTTTGAACATTGTTTTAGATGTAACAGAAAAAAATACGAAAAAGAAATTCTTCTGTGAAATCAGCATCAAAATAGATTGAAAAATAAAGCAGTTATTTAATATTGAAATATTCTTCTGAGCAAAAGTGGGAGCGTGGCGGGGATATCGCGCTATCTCTTTCGCACGCACGCAGCGTTATGGTCGACGGTGCTTGGTGACGTCACAGCCTAGTATTACTGTTATTTGACAGCTACCCCTTCCACCAAATTTCAAAGCTTTATAACTTACTTACTATTGCACCAATTTTAAAAATTATTTTTCCATTAGTTTTTGGATAGCATACATTTTTCATAATTGCATTTAAAAAAAGTAGTCAACTACCCTATTGTTCATGAACAAAGGAAGTCATAGAAATAAGAACATCTTACTATAGTTGGAAAAAAAGTGATGATTTTTAGAGTTCTTCATGACACAAATTCGTTCCACATCATGGCGGTCACAACTTCAGGAATATTCACTTCAGCCACATTACACTGTGAAGGCTCCTTTTACTCCTCACAATATATTGACACGCAAAAACCAATATACACAGCTGTATCAATATTTCTTCGTCATAAAAGATCTCGATTTTCTTTCATGAAGATTTAAGGGCAGTATTAATAAATCAATCTCAAGTTTGAGTTACATCTCAAGCATGATGTATGAATAGTTCAATACATTATGTCTACTTGAGATGTAACTAACTTAAGATTGATTTATTAAACCACCCTAAGTTACTGATATTCTTTTGATGTAAATATATTAGAAATAAAATAAATCGCAAAACACTGTTTTCATTATGAGTCAAAATTATTTCTCAGTTACTTTATTTTCGAAAGCTCTATTTTTTTGGGGATTTTTAGTTTCAATTTGAGGATATTACAAAATAGACATCTCGCATTAATACCGCTGTGTATGTAGTTTTATCACTTATTACACTGGACACATCCTTTGAGCGCAACGATTGTTCACTATCACACATCGTCAAATATCCAGGTGTGACACATGGCGCTGAAGTTGGAGCACCTTCAGGCGTGGTGCGGACTGGCGACGCGCGGGTGCGGCGCGTGTTGCGCGTGTTGCACGTGTTGCGCGCGGTGGTGTCGCGCGGCATGCTCGCCGGCCGCGCTCGCCGCCGCCGCCTCGAGCTGCGCGCGCAGCGACACCAGCTCGCGCGTGCGCTGGTAGATCGGGTCCTGCACAGTTTTTTTTTATTAAATATTACGGCTCTGGATACTAGTCCATTGAGCCCGTCTTTCATATTTTTTTCTCTTTAGTCCTAACTCCTGACTACTATGTCGAAGTAAAGCAGTGGCTACCTTACCAAGACATTATCGAGTAGTTTTGGCGGCAACAAAAAACACTTGAGTAGCACAGTTACTTCAATTCACTTCATTTGAGTCTTTTAATAGAACTATATTGGATAATATACCACTATAATTATGCAATATAACACTAAGTATCACCAAAATAATGAATTAAAATAAGAGTACCTCATGACACTTCCAAGTTCCCACCAAAACTCTCCAACCAGCACAGTTGTATTGGAAGGATTGATCGAGACGTGTTGTTGGTATTATGTTCTTTATATTGTACTGCTTACGAACTGACTTACAATACATTTTACATCTACTTATATTATACACCACACAGTACACAACACAATATTATCCCCACAGGGGTAGGCAGAGGCGCAACTAGTGCATCCACATTCCGCCGTGCGTATTCCATCCCATGATAGGGGGCAAGCCTAACATAATATTGGATTCAAATTCCAGACTCCAAGCTGATACTGAATAAAAAAGGCCAATATCACCTTGCGCGACCCGGGAATCGCACCCGAGACCTCAGCATTGCAGTCGCACCGTAATACAACTACACCACCGAGGCAATCAACATACATACCTACATGCAACCTTACTAGAAAAATAAAATGCCTCGATATATAGTGGTAAAATATTAAACTGATTTCTTGTGATGATATTAGCTTTTAATCGACAAGGCAAAAGTTGCGCACGCCAAAGCAGAATTTTCCCTGGTCATATCTATACTAATATTATAAAGCTGAAGAGTTTGTTTGTTTGTTTGTTTGTTTGTTTGAACGCGCTAATCTCAGGAACTACTGGTGCGAATTGAAAAATTCTTTTTGTGTTTAATAGACCATTTATCGAGGAAGGCTATAGGCTATATAACATCACGATGCAACTATTAGGAGCGGAGAAATAATGGAAAATGTGAAAAATGCGGGGAAAATTATTCATCCTTGAGGGCTTCCATTGCGTGCGCTGCGAAAACGGTTCAAGATACCAAAAATATATGTATGAAAGAATTATTCCTCTTGAAATGATCTAAAAAAAAGTCCGCGACAGTATATGTCTATCTTTTAAAATAAACTCTCTAGAACCGTTTTTATGGTAATCAAATTTGGTCGAAATTAATGCATTATTTGTTAAGAGTTGTATCAACGTCATAATATTAATCTTTATACAAATAAATGTGTTGGATAGAGTGATTCAACGGGAAGGTTTTTATGTATGTACTTTTAGCCCGGAAAAACTTATTAACGCGGGCGAAGCCGTGGGCAAAAGCTAGTATATACATAAATACAGTCCACGCGCGAGCTCCAACGAATGTTACGGAATGTTCTCAGAATGATTAAATGCAGTGATTTTGACATTACCTTATCGATATCGGTATGATCAGACGCCGAATGTGCTAAATATACATATTATATCGATAACGTAAAATCGACAAAATCACTGCATCAACTCATTGCGACACCATTCCCTAAAATTCCTCGAAGGTCATGCGCTGACTGCCATTTTATCACGCCTTTTCAGACGTAGAGTTTTAAGTGTTACATCTACGCTTAATTAAACAAGCGAGCAAACAACGAGGAAACGAATGGAGAGTCTAAGACATGTATTTTACGCGATATAGGGAAATTACAAACGTCAACTCTTACATATCATGTTGAAATGATATTTTGTAGGTAAAGAATTTGATATGTTTCTCCTGATAAACTTACCTGCTGCCTCATGGTAGGGTTCCATCTGCAATAAAGCGCCTTCCACAGCTTGATGACCCTGAGCGAAGCCACGGGCACTAGCACAACTTGCGGCCTCGTGTACGGCGCCGAAGGAGAGTTGGCCCCGAACGACGACGGACCCCAATACAACGGGTTCAAGTATAGATCCTGACGGCTGTTTATGTACGACCATAGTGAAACCGTTTTGGTCTTTACCTCTGTGAAATAAGAGTTGAGGTATTTCATCATAGTAGATGATAGCCTAGTTGGAAATGGAATGGTCTGCAGAGACAATGTCCGGAGGTTCGAAACCTAAGGCACACACCTCTGACTTTTCAAAGTTACGTGTGTATTGTTTGTCAATTATCGTTCGCTTTAACTGTGAATGAACAACAATGAACAAACAACAAAATACTGATACGTCAGTCTCTCAACCAATCACAATAAAACGAAGTGGAGATGCATCGTGTTTTTTTTTCACATTCTAAGCCTGCAGATGTGTTTCCCGAAACCGATCGCCTGTTATTAGACGTCTAGAGACAATGTGGTCACTGTATAAAACAGATAGGGGAAAACAACTCAGGACGTATGTTACTCGATTAGCTTTTTAACGCGGCTCCACTTACTTGCGTTAATACCTGTTTGAATAAAATAAATAATTGAATATCTGTTTGTCAAAGGACATGTCCAAAAACCGGGCCTAAAAGGTCTGAAAATATTTTTTTTAATGGATCCAAGATCCATATTCTACACCTTTAATATACCTAAAGTTTGAGCCTGGTCACATTTTGAGACCCAGCCATACAAAAAGCAGACATCTCCTTCCATAAGAATCCACTCAGTACCATATGACTTAACTTATCAAATCCTACTAATATTATAAAGGCGAAACTTTGTAAGAATGTATGGATGTTTGGATGTATGGATGTAAGGATGTTTGTTCCTCTTTCACGCAAAAGCTACTGAACGGATTTCGATGAAATTTGGCACACGGGTAGATAATGTCCTGGATTAACACATAGGCTACTTTTTATCCCGGGAAAATATAAACCGGGACTTTTATCCCGGAAAAACTTTTTAATGCGGGCGGAGTCGCGGGCAAAAGCTAGTATCGAAATAAAAACTTTTAAACATAAGCACACTTATTTTTACTGTACCGTCACTAAAATTCCATAATCAATAAAATCCTTACCTTCTTTGACTCTCTCCCTCTCGGTGTTGAAAAGGAACGTGCCGAACCGACACGAGTAGAGATGGTCGACGATAGTGATGAGCAACCTCTCTGTGAACTCGAAGGCGGTCGGGAACTGCTGCTGCAGCTGCCACACGCAGTCCATCCATTGCACGAACACTGGGGAGCGGTCGGCGTCCGAGTGACGGTCGTCGCCGTGGCCTATACGCTGTAATTAATAATAATAATTATTATTATTATTTGTTATCAGGCAGGCAGTTTGTTCACTGATACGCCTGAATCCTGCAACTCTCAACCACGCTTTCATTGAAATATTTGTCGAGTTCGTTCTTAAATTTGTTCACATTTTCCGCCGAGACCACACCTTATGGGAGTGCATTCCATGCTCTTACAACTCTGTTTGTTAGGAAATGCATGTGTGGTTTGTTGTTAGACCTGGTGGTGCATAACTTTTTGTCATGGCCTCTGAGACGAGTATTGGTGTCTCCGGTCAAACAGGTTGTGGAACGTCCGAACGTCATAATGCCCATTTAAATTATTTCGATTTTTGATAGGCTCGCCCCCTATCACATCAATAACGACGAAAAGTGGGTGCACTAGTTGCACCTCTGCCTACCCCTTCGGGGATAACAGGCGTGAGTGTGTGTGTGTATTATTGTTATTTATCACTGGCTCGGTGGCGTAGCTGTATTACGGTACTGCAAAGCTGAAGTCTCGGATTCGATCCCAGGGTTGGGCAAAGTGATATTGGGTTATTCTAATCAGTATCAGCCCGGAGTTTTTTTTGTGCCGGATATGGCGATAGGCTCGCTCTCTATCACATCATAGGACGGAATATGCACTGCGAAAATGAGGTGCACTAGTTGCGCCACTGCCTACCCCTTCTGGGATAACAAAAAATCTGTTTGCAAATAAATATACTCTTCAAAAATATTTGGCTATGAATTTATGTGATCGAACTATTGTTTGTTTTACAGTATGATAAGGGCACCCGCTCTAAGTACGGCGATAGTAGAGACACTATGCATATTTGACACTAACAAAGCATAAACCCGCGAACGATGCAATAATATCAATAGCTAACGCCCAAAAAAGGCAAAAAGTCATCTCCGATAAGACTTATTACGTATAGTATATATACGATCGATTTTGTACCCTTTTAAGTAAAATATTATATTTTAAAAAAATATATATTTAACCAACAAAAATATAGACACTCACCAACTGAAACTTATGTCCAAACGAAAGCCATTCTTTTTCTATGAGCACTTCAAATCCTCTGAGGGTCCTGTAATACGGGTCCAGCATCAGCATGGCGAGGGCGGTCAGCTGAGCGGTGCGGTCCCACCCGTCGGAACAATGCACCAGCACCGACGTCTTGTGATTTTCTACCTATGGGCATGGGTAAGTTTATAATAATAATAAAACCATCGAAGTTGTTTGGCCAAAAGCCCGCAACTTTGGTGAAATAACCCACCTATTAGTCTAGCCAACTTTTGTGAACCCCGTGATGGACGGCAGCGTGTCTCACGCTGCCTCGGACACCAAAAGGTGGGCACGGTACGGTGTTTCGGGGGCTTCTGAGCCCCCGCAACAGGAAAAGGACCGCAACAGCGGTACGCGCAGGGGCGGTTGCGGACGACAACTTAGACGTGAGTCGGAGGAAGCCCGCAGCCGTCCCTAATGCGCCGAAGATGGCCACCGCGGAGTTTTAGTTGGTATGCCGTGCGGTGTACATAGGTTAGGGACTCGGCCCGGCGGTCGCCCGACGTTTTTCATCTCTCCGGGCGGCTCAACGTCGGGTCGTAAGGCACGGTGAACCCAACATAACCGCTCAGTCGTTCCCCTTGAACACTGGGCGGTAGTAATAAGTCACTTTCTCCGCGCCAACAAAAAAACAAAAGTTTCCTCACGATGTTTTCCTCCACCGTTAAAGCGAACGACAATTGATAAACAATACACACGTAACTTCGAAAAGTCAGAGGTGTGTGCCTTGGGTTTTGAACCACCGGACATTGTCTCTGCAGACCATTCCATTCCCAACTAGGCTATCGTCCACTGGGTGAGTTTATGTATTTATTATATGATCTTGTCGACAAATTACGCATCTTATATCTGTTGATATTATGGATGCATGGGCGTAACAATAGCTTTCACATGGGGGGCGTCCTACGATATAAAAATAGTGGCATGGGTTCTTGCGTTGCATGACACCGTATTTTAGAAAGGGGGGGGGGGGGAGGATCCCCAAAATGTCAGCGCTCAGTGACGTAGCGTGGTTTATTGTAAGATAAAGGGCGGTCCGCACCCCCTGAATCCCCCTTATATACGCCCATGTATGGATCAATTTACTGTTAATTTTATCTAGTCAATACTTTTATGCAGTTCTTTGTGCGGGCCTGTATATAATCTAATGGTTTGTACTGGTATAAAAGAAATGATAGAATATAAATATATAAAAGAAACAATAGAGTGTGTGTACTCCTGCCTGGTTTTTTATATGAAAAAACTTAGACCACATATCATCAACATACACACAGGCTGTATGCAGTTTGCATAACATTCTGTTGCAATTTAACTCAACTAGATAATATGAAAAAAAAACAATTATACCTTATCCACAATGCGTACTGCTCCGGCTAATATGCATTTGATATGCTTCAGCCAACAGCTAGCCTCTATTCCACTGAACCACCTGAAAGCAAGGTGAACATAGAGATAGAATATAATATACCTTACCTAACTTTTATGGCTGAAAGAGAGATGTTACGTCTCTGAATGGTTGACAGAATTATGTCAGCCTTTCGTATTGACATGTACAGTCAGCAGCATAAATATCAAACAAAATCAAAATTTCAAATCGCCTACATACGCGTTAAGTTAAACTGAAAAGATTTTTCTTCATATGAAGTAAAGCAAATCTCTTTTATTTTATTTTTGTGAAGAAGAAAACATATTAGTAAGAACACAAAAGTATGTAGGCAATTTGAAATTTTGAATTCGTTCATCTACTTATGCTGGTGACTATACACTGGATGAGACTGTAGTAAAAAGTATTCCACTAGAAAAAGCATTACATGATTGATGATACTTAACGATAACTTCTCACAAGGAAAAGTCTTACCTGGTCTGATCTATCTGAGGGAAGCACAGTTCTTTAATCTTACGCAAGCACTCTCGCATCACGTGAATGTTATGAATGTCCAAGAACACCAGGTCAGCGTTCTGGTAAGCGTCTTCCGATTCGTACCTGTAACACAACAGTCTGCTTAAAGACAAACCTCCAATACAATGGCTTCTAATCCAAACATGCGAAGTGCAACAAGTGAGCCAAAAACTTGCTTATGGCAACAATGACTTTCATAGATTGTAGGTCTTCTTACAAATGGCCAATTTTAATATATATTTTTAATAATACCAGCAAACAACTGTGTACAAATACTGTTATTTATCGATTTGGCGTACATTATAGCCAGCGCAATTACTAAGCCTCATCACCTCACCCCCCTCAGGGTGATGTCGTTTTATATATAGGTACGGTGCATTTAGGGGTATTACATATCGTACCATGATAGCAATGTAGCCGGATACGAATATCCTACCAACAAAGTAAAGTAACCAGCAAATGCCTGATCAGTATGAAAAACGCCGAAGTTTCATTTAGTACCTAGTTTGTAATTAAATTTACTGTTATATTGCTTTGCGTATGACGAGCAATGTATCGATATGGTCAATTGTTGTAAAAAAAATTGGTTCAAAATGAATAAATATCTAAGGTCATACCCTCCTCCCCTGGTCTTGTTTGCAACTGCATTGGCAGTCGGCCGAGCGTCCATGATGAACAGCTTGTGTGCCTGCGCATTTGCATCCATTATTAACTGGATGTAGCGCTCGTCTTCGCGACTGCGTTTGCCACTCACCTATTGATTATAGATAGCTCTTTAAAGAATCACCTTTATGTTTTTGAATTAACTATTTCAACCGATAACTGCGCTTTAATGGTAAGAATAAACCATCTGTAAGCATTGCAAAACCTTCATTTTGATTAGCCCATTTTTACTTTTGATTGGATGGTAGCCATTAAGATTGTTTATGGAAGTCGGCCATAACTTGCGCTCGCTTTTAATTAATAACACAGTAATACGTAAAATACTCTTTGAAACTTGGGACAAATCATTTACAATAATATAAAAATAATAATCCTCCTAACCAGTTTCGGCCACGGCGGCCAATCTCAAAGGAGACCAGCCAGGTCCGCAGGAGATATTATAGTGCACAAGTGTGTGCACAATACACAGGTGCACTCGCTATTCCTTCACTCTCATAGTCCAGTGAGACGGTAATCCGACATGACTGGATGAGAGATCAGGCGCAGGAACAACGGCTTTACTTGCTTTCCGAGGCACGGGGGTATCATGCGGCCAACTTCCTGACTCCGAGCTACGACTGAGTAATTTTTAATATGGAAAAATCCAGTCAATGTTTTTTGGCTCGACCCGGGATTCAAACCCAGGACGTCAGCGCGCAAATCGTACTCGTAACGCGTACGCAATACAACTACCCTGCCGAGGCAGTCAAATTTACAATAATTACTTCTCGTCAAAATTGATTATAAACAGGGATATTAAATTTACACATGAACTAATTTTAAAACTTACTCCAACCAACGGCTGACTACATCTAGTAATAGTAGCTTGCGAGCTGGGATGTATCCAGGCGAGAACAGGCAGCCGTCCGCGCGACCTGAACGTAGCGACGGACCGCAAGAGGTCGTCGTTAGCGGCCGCAGGCACCGCCCAGACGGCAGGATAACTATCGCACACTTCATACTTATCGTTGATACGTGTAATACGCCACATGTCGTTGTTTACACCCTGGAAATAATTGATAGAAATAACAATATGATATTTAAGGTAAATAAAATCCAAAGTAGATTTCAAAGACATAGTTCTGAAAGCGAACTTAGATAGCTCATGGTGCCCCCCTAGGAAAGGAATTGAAACCATGAACATAATATATTATAAGGAAGAAAACAGTAAACCAGCACACCTTAAAACTGTTTATATTAACACTTGAATTCCCCAATATCCAAAACTGTATTGTTATTCTTTATACTATTATTTACCATTCGTCTCAATTCTGCAATGGGCTCATAAATATGCCATCCATCATCAGGAAATGTTTCCGAATAACTGAACGCAAACAGGGGCAATCTGTGTGACAATGGAAATGCAAGCTGCTGCAATTTCTCGAATATTCCACGACGTGAATGATTCTCTTGTTTATGTGCAAAGCGTAGGTTTCTCATGTCCTGAAAATAAATAATACAGTATTATTCAATATAAATTTTACAAGTAAAATAACTTTATATGTCTTGTATTAGTCAAATAATTTTATAAAGTGTCCGCGGCAGATTGTGACTGAAAAATAATAAGAAACCTGCATTTGTTTTAATTAAACAATTATGCAATATTTTTATCAGTTTAAATGAGGTTTTTCTGTATGGGAAAGGATTTTACCCAAATAATATCCAGTTTAGGGTAATCACTCCCTCAATCTGAATCACATTTTGACGAAAATTTGTCCTAAGCCCTGAGATTTCTCATTGAATGTTTTACTGTAAAGCATTTACTATTCTCTACAATAGAGTAAATGCTTCTACAAAAGTTAGAACAGGATTAATCTTACAATCTGTGGACGCTAGGGGATGTCATCAAAGCAACCATGAATTTACAATAGAACTTTAGCCTCAAATGAAAAACACTGAGGTGCAGTCCGTAGATTAATTTCGTCCGTAAATTTATTTGAACACTATATGAGTTTTAAATTCGAAAATCTGTCCAGCGGACACCCTATAGTAGTGTCATAAAAAGGGCTACATAATAATTGATGCAGTTAAATTAATCACCATTTAATTAATAGGAATAGTTTAAACTAGTAGTGCTTGTGGCTCCGCCCACGTCAAAAAGTTTTTCTGGGATAAAAATATTTTCCCGGGTTAAAAAGTAGCCTATAGCACTCAGGAGTTATGTAGCTTCCTATTAGTGAAAGAAATTTTCAAAATCGTTTCAGTAGTTCCTGAGATTAGCGTGTTCAAATAAACAAACAAACTCTTCAGCTTTATAATATTAGTATAGATATGGTATTAGTATTTCCAATTAACTTACTTTACAAAAGACTTCAATGCCATAGGAATTTTCACCTTTGGATGAAGCTCCACCCACTTTTTCTATGCGGGACACCTGTACGAAACATACCATACATTTTAATAAAATTTCCCTACAGTGATCTAACACCTAGCGATAATAATTGTAAATTTGCAGATCAATGTGTCACAGAACTTGTAGAATAACCATTCACTTGTTTATGACTCTTACACAAAAGTAATTTTTGTAATGTGGAAACACCATATTTTATACAAAACATAATTTAAAAAAACACCATTAAAAAAAAATATAAAATATTTTTTCCTTACAACACCCAGAGGCACACTCAATGTCCCTTGCAGAGCCGTAGGGTCAGTGGGTCTGAAGTGAAGCTGGTAATTGGTCACTTTCAGCACTCCTCGGGAAGGACCGCTATATGGACACAAGTATGTCACATCTCGAGCCACACTCATTACTTTCTCACCATCCAGCAGCTGAATATCTCCCAAGACATTGGGCTGTAACAAACCAATTGAGATGAATATACTCTTCTGATATCACTATTCTGTATATTAGTCATGCACTGGTACTCAACATGGACTTGGCAAACATTATGACAACTTAAGTAACTTGGTAGTTATTTGATTCAACAGTTTTATGGCTAGAAAACTGGATTATACTAGCCTTAGATAGCTCGCTATTCAAACGTTGACTATGCACTCGCTTAACAAACAAACATATATGCACAGATTTACTTTTGTTGTTTGCAATACTTGGGACATCTCTTACTGAAGTCATGTTTCAAACTCGCCTAGTGCCGATTAAGCAGAGGCTAAAACTGTATTATAACTAAGGAAATAGCCCGCCACTTGTCATACCATTCAATAAGAATAAATTAATCGTTTTAGGAAACTTACGGAGTCTTGTCCGTGTTTAGAATTCAATGAACTCGATTTAGAATCAGAATCCAAGGAGTCCGAACTAGCGTTTTTCGATAAAGAAAATTCAGAACTTAATAACTCTGAACTGTTGTGTTTATCCATTGTAGAATCACAAATATATTTAATCACAATTGAAATACAAATATGTTCAATTTAACGAATCTCTGCAAGAATTGGTCGTGAAATGAAATCAAAGAGCATTATAATACTACGGAAAAATGAAATCGTTCATTCGTGATAATTTTTTGTAGTTTTTCAATGTTCAATGTGTAACAAAGACAACGTACGTATAACTTGATTAGTGTAAAAAGGATACACTGAAAGCAATGATATAAATACAAAACTTGAGTAAGTTGACATTTGTTTTCTTGAGGAAATTGATAAAATTGCCAACCTTTTTTACCATTTACCATAAAATTATTGTTTTTCACTATTTTCTTTATATTTTAAAACAATCAAGCAATTAAGGAGAATATAATAAATTATTTTGATATCGCGTAGAACTTACGTACATAGTACTTAATATCCATTAAAATAATGGAGCGCATTGGGACAATATGATATTATGTATAAATAAAAGAGAAATACAAAGATACCAAGGTGTTCAAATACCATAACAACGCTATCGATAAATTTTCATTAGCTTTTACAAAGTACAAACAATTTCGAAATCAGTTATCTACTTATTATGAAGTTACCTGAAAGTATAAAGAGAAATACATATTTGGCTTACAAGCAAAATGAGGATAGAGAACCCCGGAGAAGGATAAAGTCGGAAAACTTTGAATGGGACCATAATCATGCTAAAACACTGGTTGCTATATGTATCGAGAAATTGTCTGAAAATTGGAACGGTGAGTACTTATAATTTTTTTTTGTTCCGTACTTAGGCTAAGTACCTCGACTGCTTACACAACCCTATTACTTACTTAGACTAATAATAAATAATTAATAATTACTAATTTCTGCTACATTCGGTTTCATACAAAAATCCTGTTTCGTTCACACGGCGACGCAAAATGAGTTGTAGTTTTAGAACTATTAGAAATTACGCGACTGAAATTACGTGACTCACAACTCAAAAAATTACCCTCGTCTGGCCTCAAGATTACTTATTAAGCACATAATATTACTCTCTATTACCGTTCGCTTTAACAGTGAAGGAAAACATCGAGAGAAAACCTATAACATACTTGAGAGTTCTCCATAAGAATTACAAGGATATGTGAAGTCTGCTAACCCGCACTAGACCAGTGTGGTGAACTACGGCTTAACCTCTCTCAGTACTTCAGAAAGCCCGTGCTCAGCATTGCATTACTTCTATCAGCTGTTGCGAGCTAAAAAGGAAGCGAGTTTAAATTTTGATAGAATGTGCCTTTTTTTCCATTACCTATTTTAACAAATACTTATAAATAATGTAGATAAATACTTAGTGTTTCCAGTACAAAACCATCAATGCTGAAAAACCGTCGGTAGCTAAACTAAAACTTGACCAATTCCTTACCTTCCTTCCTTCCTTTCCTTACAAATTCCTTCACCGTTAGCTTGTTAAGGAGAATTTAGCAACATGAAGTCATATTTGTATGACTAAAAGAATAAATTGTATTCAGTTTCAACAAGTAACTACTAGATCTCATTTCTAATAATCGTAATAGGATTTTTTTATTGCATCGAATGACGAGACGAGCATGGCGTTCAGTTGATGGTAAGCGATACGACCACCCATAAACAGTAGAAACACCATCCAGCACCTTGAGTTACAAAGTACTGTAGGGCATTCCACTGCACCCGTAATCCTGAGACATAAGATGTTAATTGTCTCATTATGTCCTGTAATTACACTGGCTATAATGTCCTTCAAACCAAAACAACGGTGAAATTGAAAGGCTTAAGGGTGATTGGAAGAAGAAAACTACTATCTTACACAACATTGGTTGTTTGCACTTTGTAAATGAACCATAAAGACGTTGAGAATTTGAAATGATTAACGAAACCAGCATATTTTCGGCAACTTCTGAAAGTCATCCCTCTTTGGGTAATTCCACTCACGTCAAATTAGCTTCTTAAGACTCGAAAGCCAAAGAAGGATAACGTGTTTTCATTTCTAGGCTATCCAAAACTAGAACAACTTATAGCAAAAGATAGAGAATTTTTCCTGCAAATATTGGATACCAATGTACCACTTCAAATTCTAGTAGATAATATAAAGAGTGATATATTCTGGAAAAGATGTTACTTTTCTAAATGGCCCGTTGCCCCATTAGTACAACAGAACAAACAATGGATAAATATTTTTATGGAAAAACACTACGCCGACATTTTGGAGAATATGAATCCTCGTCAATATGACCCTGAGAAGGTAGGCATAGAACAAAAATAACTAGAAGTAATATGATCAATGTAGTGATCTACATATTTAAATAAATATTAATTCTACTTTAATCATTCAACAGATAACAATGTTAGTCAAACTTTGCGGCCCGTATATTCAAACGTTGTCAATACGATGTTTAGTGCCATCAGATATTCCCATGCAGCGAATCACTTCACCTGAAATGGTTGATTTGATAACAAGTTATAATAAAAATGGCAATAAGCCGCAAATCAAAACCGGAGAAATATTTTCGAGAGGTATAAATTTATTTATATTTTTGACATGTTATTTTAGTTTAAGTAGACCTAATCTGGAAACACTTGAAACTTAATATAATATCGAAAGATAACCCGGGCGTGAACCTTAGTTTATTTCACAACTCATAAGCTCATATCTCTTTTTGTATCGTATCCTTTTACTGCCATACTAGTAGATAATAAAGTATAGGTGTATTGCGTTTTTACAAAGGTTAATAATAAAATTGCAGATCATATTTCCCTTCATGCAGCTCTAGGAAGTTTAACTAACTTAGTAGAGTTACACATAACTTATCAATTGCGGTCTATTGGAACAGACTATCGTAAAGACCAATTCCAGTTTACTAGTAATGATGCAAAAAATCTCTCACGTGGTCTAGAAAAATGTACTCAGCTCAAAATATTAAGGTAAACCAAGAATTAAAGCTTATTACTTAATTATGTTCGCAAAAAATGTAAAATAAGTACCTAACTGTAGTACCTATACGTACATACATTATTATTTGTTGCGAATTTCAGGATAACTCGAACTGATGTAAACTGCCAGAAAGTGAAATATATATTACGTGGATTATCAGATAGTCAACATTTGGATACAATTGATTTTAGTCACTGCCGAATAGCAGATGAAGGAGCTTCATCTATAGCAAAGTTTATAACGAAAAGAGACACCTTGAAAACCATATTCCTTGCAGACAATCTTTTCGGTAAATTATATTTAAGTATTGTACAATATATCTTTATATTTCAAACAGGTTTTTTTGCACAAGTTTTTATGACCTACTACTTGTACTAGGTCCAGCTGGGGCAGAAAATATATCTTACGCTCTTAATCATCATGGATGTAGCGTTAGAGTACTGGACTTAAGCCTGAACTCTAAGCTAGGTTCTGAAGGAGTTGCGCACATCACCGTATCCATAGCAAGAGGATGCAGTCTCACTACGTAAGTTGAAAGCTTTTAGCACGATTCATTTCACACATACATACACACTCACGCCTCTTATTCCCAAAGGGGAAGGCAGACGCGCAACTAGTGCATCCACTTTTCGCTTGATAATTAATTGCACTTACAATTAAAATATTAATCCTCCTAGCTAGTTTCGGCCACAGCGGCCAATCTCAACGGAGATCAGCAAGGTGGATTTGCCTAAAAACGCAGGAGATATTTTAGTGCACAAGTGTGCTGCGAGTGAGTAATTTTTAAGATGGAAAACCCCGGTCACGATGTTTTTGGCTTGACCCGGGATTCGAATCCAGGACTTCAGCGCGCAAATCGAACTCGTAACGTGTACGCAATACAAATACTCCACCGAGGTAGTCAGCAATTAAAAGATTACAGTAATACCTATAAGCCAACCTTATATTCTATTGTATGAATAAAAATATATTTACGGTCAAGGAAATTAAATGGCACATTTCAGACTAAACATTTCTGGTTGTGGTATACAACCGCAACCATTATTGAAACCGCCTGCTGGAGTTTGGTCTGTGACAAGTGCGGAAAATCCACCTTCATGTGGCGATCTTCTAGCACGAGCTATCGGATTAGTGAAAACGCCTCTAAGATCCTTAGACATTAGTGTAAATAATATTGGCTCTGTAAGTATTCTACCCGAATAAAATATTTTACCACTAGAATTGTATTATTAGTATTATATCAGCAAACATAATAGGATTGACCATTGGACCCTGTTGCGGGTTGATTTTTTTTAAATTAATAATAATTGTTTTAAACTGTGTATGACATTTAATACACAGATTAAGAAATAGTTCCTATTAATACCAAGAACTTTATACCCACATTATAATATTATAATCTTCTTGATACTCAATATTAACAATTAAGAAAGAAAAAATAATTGTTTCGATTAAGATGATGAACTAAATGATTTAAGATATGCTTATACTTGCATCAAAAATCCATGGAATATTAAATATGAATAACATTTCAGCCCAGTGATAATACCTTGTCAAACGCTATTTGCCTGAGTTATATAGTAGACTTAAATCTAAAAAGGTCAGGCATGGGGCCTATGGCAATGACCATAGCAGAATCTGCAGCAGCAGCTCAAAGGCTAAGAAGAGAAGCTGAAAAAGGAGTCAAGTTTAGACGTAGTGCTGGAAGAGTTTTACAAGCACGTCGTGTTGCAAAAGGCATGAATATTGGTAAATAAATAATCAATTATTATTTTTTCATTTTTAATCCAATGCCATTCCGGGCTGATAACGGTTCTCATACATTATATTAGAACATAATTATATCTTGTGGCAATGTCCATGTTATCATAGACTTAAATCTATGCATGTTAGAAATTGAATGTATTTTTTTTAAATCTGTATTTCTTTAATAATACATTTTTTTTTCAGATGCAGATCCTATATTACTAGCTCAGCAATTATCGGCACGGCCATCAATAGTTTCCGTTGCTTCTGAAGAAGGGACTTACAACATAACAACACAACCTCTTCCAACAGATTTCGGCTTTGTTCCCGCATTTAAGGTTCGTTTTTATTTTTCTTATCACGAGAGTAATTGTTTGTCATTCGTGTTACTTTGTAATGTATATTTTCCTCCTACTCCACTATTGTTTTAATATAATCTGAAATATCTGAAGGTAGTGCCTTTCCAAATGTATTTCTTTCATATTTTTTTTGTCTATACATATACAATAAAAATTTATATAAATAAATACCTTTCAGAGCCCATTGCCTTCTTCGCGAACTTCATCAATAACAGGACCCTCAACATCCAGGAGATCAAGTCATCATATGGTTTTAGAACCCGTCAAAGTGAGTATAAAGCCATTTGTTCACGTCTAAATATTCTAATCATTGGCTCGATAAAAAAAAATATGTCAGCGGCGTTGCGTGAGATTTTGCCACCCGACGCGGACCTAAAGTTAGCCGCTCCAAGATAACGGGTAAGAGTAAGGAAAGAAGGTAATTTCATAAAATAAGGGTCACGCACGCCTCAAAAAAAAAGATAAGTTTTACGCATTTTGCCTCCCCCTTAAAAGTGTCGCCCTGGGGTGAACCCGCCCTACCCTACGCCTCTAAATTATGTTCAATATTAATCGTTGTGTAATACTGTATCACTTTATTAGTCTAGTGGCAGTGAATTCTTATAGTCCCTAAACAGGATGGCCTCGAATTCGTTTCCTACATGGGTAGTGGGGCAACGATATGTGTTGAATTTTGTAAGATGATTATCTCAGAAATCGACCTTCCCAGAGGAAATTGACATTATTCAGGTGCCCGTTCGTAAAATCTTGGCCAAATTGCTGAACGTTGGAATCATATAAGGGCCGATGGAAAAAGAAGGTAATATTTTAATTGTGTATTATTCATTTATAATCAAAACTATTATTTACAGGAAATCCGCAGAACAGCTCTGGTTCGCCGCGGCTCCGACGGCTCTTTACTACAGGCTCGTGGTGGTACTACATCTTCTGACAGACATATAAAAATATTTGTGTCTTAAAATTATTACAAACGGACAAGACGCGTGTCTACTTTATCTATTTAAGAATTTAAATGAACTGACTCTTTGCGATATGACTACTGCTCTGCAAGGTCTCGGGTTCGAATCCTGGGTCACGCGAAGTGACATTGGGTTCTGCTGCTCAGTGCTTATCAGCTCGGAGACTGCAATTTGTGCCTGCTATGGACTATGGCGATAGACTCGCCCAAGGAGCATTATAATACTACGGGAAGACTCGCCTCTACCACAATATAGGACGAAAGACACATGTCAAAAAGTGGGTGCTTTACAGTTACGTCTCTAATCTCTTTGGGAATAAAAGATGTGTGTGTGTGTGTGTGTGTGTGTGTGTGTGTGTGTGTGTGTGTATACGGGTGTGTGTAGTAGTGTTATTTGTTTTTATGAGATAATTTCACTTGGTGAGTTTGTGGTAGTTAGGTTATACAAAGGAAATAATTTTCACTACCTTATGGCGGCACCACACTTCGCTATGTGTTATTTGTTATGCGCGTTATTCCCCCGCATATGACGAAGTGTGGAGGGCTCATTCGTCTATATTTGCTTTATTCGCACGAATAACGCATAAGCGCGAATAGCAAATAAGCTTATCCGTTCACTTGTCGGTTTTTTGACACACTTCAAAGGACACGAATAAGCCGAATATGTGTGTCGACTGCCCACACTTCGTTCACTCATTCGGTTTTGTACTCAAGCCACATGTACGAATATATTTGGCATGTTTGGCACGCCGGCACCAAGTGTGGATGGCATGTTTGTTGTTCACTCACATAACAAATATTTGGGCGAATATAACGTAGTCGCTTATCAAATAACACATAACGAAGTGTGGTGCCGCCATTATATGTTGTAAAACAAAGTCCGCTAACCGCGTCTGTTTGTCTGTCTGTCCAAATGCGATAAACTCACAAAAATATTATATTTAAAAGGGGGAGACCTCTTTTAAATTTTTATTACGTAAAAATCTAAAGGAAAAATGAATACACGTTTGGTTTGTGGTGTAGTATATAAGTAGTCATAAGAAGTATTGTATGATGAGTTCGTAAGCAGTCTAATAAAGGAACTACAACCAATAACACGTCTACATCAAATTCTAACATTACATGGCGACCCTGTGGACCCATGGCGTGTTTATTTTTCAAACTGTCAATTTTTTGAAATTTGTTCTTTGGAAATCGTTTACCGATACGCATCCAAGCGAACCTCGGTACTCGCGTGGTTACTCATGCTATTTCAAAGTATAATTTTAACTTTGCGCATTTTTATGATTTCCCACCCCCTTGTAAGAAAAAATAAGACATGGTCGACCCCCCTCCCACTCTAAATCGTTTTACGTAATAAATGAATGGCCCCTTGGCCCGTATTCAAAATTGAGATACGTTTTTCATTACGAAGTGGCCGATTTTTCCTTAAATCTAAATCATATTATTTTAACCTGGTATTCCTACCATAGACAAACTGTAAATGTTTTTATTTTTTTTTCTTCTGACCGTCAGGGATGCCAGTCGTACCAATTTCCTGGTATCCGTACCATTTTTCAGGGTCTTGTACCATGTACCAAGTAAAAGTTTTGTTTGTACGCAATAATAGCACCTTTCAACATCAATCACTGAATTTTTTTTATTTAAGAATATAAATAGTCCTCTTGCTTCAAAAACGAAAATAGTTTATAGTAGTACGGGGACGTAAAAAAAGAAAAAGTCACCGAAGAAACTGGATACAGATTTTTCAAGTTACAAAGTACGTACTAGTAACTAGACAGTATTGGCTACATATTATACTTTTGGGCACCGAAAAAAAAAAGGTCGCCGGAAATATTTTAAACTGGATTTTTATGTTATAGTTGCAATCAATTTCTGTTATTGTCATTGTGTCCTGTTGTGTACCATTTTTTTGGTCAAATACCAAGTTTCAGTGATATCTGTACCAGGATTACTGAGTCACTATCTGGCATCCCTGTCGATCGTCATTTGCGATCAGTTGAGTCGACAATGCCAGTCTCTTGAAATGTCATGTCAGTCAGCCATGTTTATTTCCATGGAATGTGTTTTGAAATGGTGGTAGTGATAAAAAAATATTTATTTGTGGAAATATAGTTATAATTTTTATGTTAACAACTGTAGTGTGTTGGTGAAGCTTCAATGTGTTTTGTTGTGTAAGTGAGGTGATTGTACTGCCAGTAAAATGAATTGGGGTATTGAGCTTTGGGTAAGTTCTTTGCGAAGAATGAATCGGTGTCGGTTTCTATCAATGTGTAATTTGACTGCTGCAATTGTATTATCTACTCTTATGTTTGCTGAGGTATTAAGTCAGAGAAACCTGAATGTGGTATTTTCTTTATGTCGTAAAATATACTTATAATAAGCAATATAAACGAATAGAAAGTTATCAGTAACTAGTAAGTACTTTCCATTTACCATTAAGTATCACCACACGACATGTAAACGTTTTCATAGCAACGGACAATATAGAAACAAGCTATGTATGTATGTGCGAAGTTCTATCTTTATAAAACAACGAAATGCCTTTCTTAGGCTATTTTAATTGATTTAATTGTGTAAACTTCTAGGATCGTACATAACAAAGTTAACAATACACATAAAGATCAAGAGCATTTGATAATATTTATCTAAAGCTTCATAATTTAATTCTAAGTAAAAGTTTCAACAGTTTTTTAGTTATACAGAATGATTAAGAAGTCCAAAGATATAAATCTGACCTAAAAATGCAGATTAAAAATGTACAGCTTGCTTTAAAGCAAGTGTCATGTTTTCAACTAACTGTATGAGATAAACATCATAAAGGCTATTTTCTTTACTGTATTTTGTGTGCTTATCTTTTATATTTTGTGGAGAAATAAAAAAAATTTGATGCTCACTCAGTATTTTATTAAAAGTGTCCAATCACAAAAGCTATGTTATGAACATTTTATTATTTTGAAGATTAATAAAAATAACAAACAGGCAATTTAATGTAACAAAACCAATTTTAAATGGGAAAAAATCTTATATTCATAATAAAAACCTTTATTTATAACATGTCATGTTTTCATGACGTATCATAACATTTCTTGATCTAGAGCAATATTTTTATTAGTTTAATGTGTAATTTTGCCCATTGAGTCTTAAGATAAGTGACTCAAACAAATATGTCTAAAGACAATTACCATGAGCATACTTAAAAAATATTTAAAAAAAGTCTTAGACAATTTCACCACTTGAATTCTAAACATATATTCGCAATGTAAATATTCTATACTAATATTATAAAGGCCAAAGTTTGTAAGTATGTATGGATGTTTGTTCCTCATTCACGCAAAAACTACTGAACGGATTTTGATGAAATTTGGCACACGGGTAGATCATGTCTTGGATTAACACTTAGGCTACTTTTTATCCCAGGGAAATATAAACCGGGACTTTTATCCCGTAAAAACTTTTTAATGCGGGTGTAGCCGCGGGCAATAGCTAGTATTCTATAAATTTATGACTACTGACAAATTTCAACTAAATAAGTTTTATGATGAAGTACTAATTAATATACTTTAGTAGAAAGGCAACATATGGTTACTTTTACCTATTTTTCCAATAATTAAACTTGGGGTACTTAATATAATAATTACATTACATTATACTATACCTTAAAAGTTAAAATGAAGTCAGTAATTTAGTTTCTAATGGCTGTATGTATTGGAAATCCATTAGTTAATCATTCTAAATGAGTCATCATACATAAACTAAACAAATCCATGGAAAGATTTATCCTTTGCATATTTATGAATCATACATAAAACATTGAATGTTTTGAAATATTTTCCTTTTGTCTCCCAAGCTTATATATGTATATATATAATGTTGCTTCAAATATATATTGTATGGCTTCTAAAAGCGAATGTCTGGCCGCAAACTATTGACATTGAGACTTCTGACATGCTTAATTAATACAAATGAAGCTGCAAAAAACATCCATTAAAATGTAACTAATTACTGCCATCAAATACGGCAAAAATGTTGAATGTTTTGCACAGATTAGTATTTTCCAAAAGTAATGTGATATAAAAATGTTTAAAAATGTATTGATTTATGAGCTTATATTATTACTAGCTGTTGCCCGCGGCTCCGCCCGCGTTAAAAAGTTTTTCCGGGATAAAAGTCCCGTTTTATATTTTCCTGGCATAAAACGTAGCCTAAGTTACTCCTTATTACAACATCTACCTGCCAATAAAAGTCCCATCAAAATCGGTCCAGCCATTTCAGAGATTAGCCGGAACAAACAGATAGATAGACAGAAAGACAGACAGACAGACAAAAATTGTAAAAAATGTGATTTTGGTGCATGTACCGTATATATACTCATATACATGTAGTAAAAAACGGTTATTTCAGTATTACAGACACTCACATTTTATTTATATGTATAGATGTATAGATTATTTCAGTATTACAAACAGACACTCAAATTTTATTTATATGTATAGATGTATAGATTACAATGAAAAAAAATCGGCTGCGATTTAGCGTCTTGTAACAGGAGTTTGAGGTCAAAACTGGCATTAATTGGGTTAGTTTTGGTTTCCACTTGTAACAAAACCATTTCCAAGCAAAGATAATAACTTTTTTTTGGAAACTAATATTAAATTTATTTTATTTTTATGTGGTTAATATGCGTGAATAAATACGCGAGAAACTGAAAAAGTAGTGTTTTGTTGTCAAAATTCTTTATGCCTAAATTTTCTCTTTTAGAAAGGCGAAGGTATTCGGTACCATACAGCCTAAAAATGGTTTTTATGACAATAAATACATAAAAATAGATAATTCATGTGACAGAAATACTAAAGTTGGTTAGGTTATGTTAGAACCGTGTACACTACGAGCGGCCGGCGAGCGCCAGAAAAAAATTACACTTACAATTACTTTGCGTACATTTAGAGGTAAAAATTTTTTGATTCAATTTTTACGAAAATAGTACTCCAGCGAAGTTCGAGAATGTTGAACTTATAATCAGCGAGCATGATTTTACTAATAGCAACCACTTAATTGCCATAAAAACCATTTTTAGGCTGTATGGTACTGAATACCTTTGCCTTTCTAAAAGTAGAAATTTACGAATAACGAGTTTTGACAACCAAACATGACTTTTTCAGTTGTTCACGTATTTATTTACGTATTTTAATCATATAAAAATAATATTAATATGACATAAGTATCCAAAAAAAAGTAACGCTCTCTGCTCGAAAATGGTTTTGTTATAAGTGAAAACAAAAACTAACCCAATTAGTGCCAGTTTTGACCTCAAACTCCTGTTACAAGACGCTAAATCTTAACCAAAAAATCTTTTGATGTAAAATAATAAATGAATTTTCTAAAGTTTCTAGTTTCAAAAAATGAAAAATAGACAGAGGAGAACAATTATTGTGTAGATCCTATACTTTGCAATCATGTGTAGGGCATTATTATAAATAGGTTAGTATTGAAATTGAATATTTTTTTTATTCCATTGAATGACGAGCATGCCGTTCGCCTGATGGTAAGCGACACAACCACCCATAAACAGTAGCAACAACATACAGCACCTTGACTTACTAAGTACTGTGTGGCATTTGACTGCGCTCGTCATCTTGAGACATAAGGTATTAAGTCTCATTATGTCCAGTAGTCACACTGGCTACAAGTCCTTCAAACTGAAACACAACAGTGCATGCACACTGCTGCTTGGCGGTAGAAATAGACATTGCAGTGGTATCCACCCAGGTTGACTCTTACGTATGAGAGACATACCACCACTAAAACAAAGAAGTGGGTAAGAAAATATTATTGCCACTATTATTTACTCTCATAGCGAGACGGCAACCCGACATGACCGGAGAGAGATCAGGCGCAGAATCAACGGCTTTACGTGCTTTCCAATGTACGGGGGTATCCACCGCCAACTTCCTGACTCTGAGCTGACTGAGCAATTTTTTTAAATGGAAAAACCTAGTTACTATGTTTTGGCTCGACCCGGGATTCGAACCTAAGACCTCAGCGCGCAAATCGTACTCGTAACGCGTACGCAATACAACTACACTGAGACAGTGCTCATATGTACATAAATATGTCGGGACAGGAAGGAAGTATAAAAAGGAATTATGATTTTTATTAATCTCATTGAGGGTGTCTGAATATATTAAGTCGGGTAAGATAAAATAATAATCGTGCGACAAACCAGTCGGTATGTCGAACTCGTAGTGGGAGTTACAGTTGGGTGTATAAAAAGAGTGCCGAATCATTTGAAGCGACTAGTACGGTGCAGATCACTAATAAGTGGTAACTATGGTGGTTTCCATATCAGTCAGTGCTTAGTAAAGCGGTTACTATGTTATTTCGAGTTGTTACTAGGTGAGTTGATTATAATCACTTAACCAAACGGTTAAGTAATTGCCTCAATATGCAATGTGTTATAATAACCAAAGTTAATAATGAATCCTGACGTGGTATTGTACTCTGTGAACAGTTTATTACGCAATAATTGACCAACGAACAATAAATAGCGAGTTAAAGAGAATTCATTTGTGACTTTTATTATGTGAACCTACGTGTATCGATATCGGCCGCCACTCTGTCTCCGACATCAGAAGGTGGGATGAGCCTATTCCCGCAGATATGTGAAATGTATTTAATGGTACTATGGAGAAGCTATTTAAGTACCCGCAATTTACATGAAGTAAAAATTGCATTGAGTAATGTCGGAATAAGAACAAGACTACAACGTGAATAGTGACAACGTGTGAAATATAACTATCGCATGGTCATTTGTGATTTTATGTGCATACGACTTCGAATGAAAGAGAATCGCGTGTGTACCGCGATTGAACTGTTGGTGTTCAAACGTTCCTGTTGGTGCTCAAGCGTTCCGGTAGATGTGCTGCCGTATGGTGCGTCATAGTTGGTGTCCCAGACATGACTGTACGGTTGTCTAGTACCGGTTGATGCTAACTATTGCATCGCGTATCATGTGTGGCTATATATGAAGACAGATATGCTTACTGCAGCACTACAGGAAGTTTGGTATCGTATGACCCATAATCCTTATTTGAAGGTTATGGTTTCCTTTATTATTATTTTTTGGTTATCTTTAAAAATATTGGAATTTCGTTTAGTAGTCATGTACCTAGTTCTTGTACGTAACAATCTATTTGTGGATGTAAGTCAAGTACCGTATAGTGTAAAAAGAAAAGTATAGCCATTTTCTTGTGTAATTCGCATAGTGGATGTGTTTTGTGTCAATAAGATTGCTGTCCAGATATAATGTTAGTGATATTTGACTTGTTGAGTACTTATGAAGGTTCAAACATTTTCCGTTAAATGACAGTTTTAAGTACAAAATATCGTTGATGGCTTCAATTGGTAAAACTTTTAATTTCTACTACTAACTACATAAAAAGATTCCTTAAAGGGAAGTCCTACCGTAATTCAACTTATGTGATTTCTTTTATTTCTTGGTAACCTTTACAAATGCTGAGATCTTGTTTAATAGGGCATGTGCAGCCATGGATTAACGAGTTATTCGTGGTTTATGTTAGTACAGAACCGTCCTTAAACTTAAGGACAAGTAGGTACCTGTTGTTGGAAACTATGACTATGCATAGCATTGGTTTACAAAAGTGATCTAGGTGTATAGTGTTGGGTCTGAAGGATTGCTAGCCTTCCATGGTCAATGTTTCCCATTGTTTAAAATTTTTGAATTAAGACCGAGACGTGCGATAATTTTGTGATTGTCCTCATATTAAGATAACTACTGAATTCCCGCTCAAAGATTGATGCGTGACTTGATTTAAGTTCAGGATAGGGTGAACGGTTTGATGCTGTTGCGATATTTTTGATTGCAGGAACTGGAGATCCTTGCAGGGAGTACTTAAAGTATTCAGCGTTAGAAGACGCCGTAAGCTGCGACTACTGAAGAGCCTCTGCGGGATCCTTTGGTGGATCTGACATTAACAGCGGTGATAGAGGATTTGGACATCAGGAGTTTGAAGATTCTTGCACTTTGGTGAGAAGTTTTCATTTTGTTGTGTTGAGTTTTTTTTTATTTGTCCCTGCGATTGATTGTGGAAAAGCCTGAAAGTGAAGTAGTGATTGAATCGTTCAACGCTAGAACAAAGTAGATGAGCCTGCTCTCGCAATAAATCTGTGTGGTGAATGTTCCAGTAAAATATCTCGAAAAGGATCTTTGTGGTTAAAATCTTGTACAAGATCTATGTGGTTAAGGACGGCTGTGTGATCAAGTCCATTTGGTTAAGGACGGCTGTGTGATCAAGTCCATGTGGTTAAGGACGGCTGTGTGATCAAGTCCATGTGGTTAAGGACGGCTGTGTGATCAAGTCCATGTGGTTAAGGACTGCTGTATGATCAAGTCCATGTGGTTAAGAATGGCTGTGTGATCAAGTCCATGTGGTTAAGAATGGCTGTGTGATCAAGTCCATGTGGTTAAGGACTGCTGTGTGATCAAGTCCATGTGGTTAAGGACTGCTGTGTGATCAAGTCCATGTGATAAAGGATGGCTGTGTGATCAAATCCATGTGGTTAAGAATGGCTGTGTGATCAAGTCCATGTGGTTAAGAATGGCTGTGTGATCAAGTCCATGTGGTTAAGAATGGCTGTGTGATCAAGTCCATGTGGTTAAGAATGGCTGTGTGATCAAGTCCATGTGGTTAAGAATGGCTGTGTGATCAAGTCCATGTGGTTAAGAATGGCTGTGTGATCAAATCGATGACGTGACTTCGACCAGTCTAATATTGTGAAAATAGTAAATAAATTACAATCTGCTCACTATATGTGTCTTGTGTATTGTGTTGTAACTATAGCGTGATCATCCTCCACTGGGTCTGAATCATTGTAGCAAATTTGGTCCTGATGGTAAACAAGCATAACTGAAATAGTGATTGTAGTAGTTAGGAAGAGTCTTAATGTAAGGTCAGAATAGGCCGAGCGATGTGATGCTGCTGCGTATATTTTCTGTTTGCAGGCATTGGAAATTACTGCTGGTGGTGCCGCGTGTGACGTGTCTACTCCGGTTCGAAGACAGTGTGCAGTGCAGTGCAGCTACTGAGCCGCTTCCGAGGGAAGATTGCTGCTGATCGTCAGTGGCACTGATCTCCGTTTAGATAAGAATTGTTTGCATTGTATACAGTTCTAATAACTATTGGACAGCTGTATCCTTGAGAGTTTGTTACCGTCACTACTTCTCTCTTGTTAGGAGGTACTAGGAAGTGATGGCGGAAGGGCGATTTGGGGGTGCTGTCTATTTTGTAAAACATACGTAAGAGAACGATCACATGTCAGGAGTATCATGTCACTATACGTGATTTAACTGAATTTTAAAATTAGATTTGTTTCTTAAATCCCTTGCACTGAGGGAGACACATTGCGAGCTTTTCCTTAGCGTTTGAACAATGGAAGCAACTGACTACAGTAACTTGTGTAAATGGTTACAGCGATAACTTGCTTTGCCTATCGATTATGGTCACTGGTATGACTGCAGAAATAATTCTAAATTCATGACAGCATTAATTCCTAAGTTTTAAAATTTTGGTTGGGTTCTTACACTTTAATTGGAAATTTAAATTGTCATTTAATTATTCGGTGTTAAATTTTCATGAAGCGTGCGTTAGCGAAAAATGCTTGAAGGTTAAGTTTTGAGATAATCAATGAAATTGTAGCAGAGACAAGTGGAAATGACAGTAATTAAGTTTGCATGATGATCTGGAGTGGACTTTAGTAGTCCGTTGGGAGTCGGTATTTACTGTGTAAGCAATCCGTGGTTGTGCGTTGCGCGGGTGGTTCTGGCGGTGGTTTGGTTTCAAAGGAAGCCATAGAGTGCGGAAGAGATGAGAGTAACTAGAGGTTACTGGCAGAGGTCACATGCAGGGCTTAATTGGTTAGATTATGTAGTTTGCGTTTGGCAATCGAGACGGACCTTCATCCATTTTTGGTACTAACTCTGTTGTTTTGAAGAGAGTTGTTAAGTTTACGTGATGATCGTACTTTGTGTCATTCAGAGTAACACACGAGGACGTGTGTCTTACCAGAATGGCCGTGTCGGGACAGGAAGGAAGTATAAAAAGGAATTATCATTTTTATTAATCACATTATTGGTACTAACTATGTTGTTTTGAAGAGTGTTGTTAAGTTTACGTGATGATCGTACTTTGTGTCATTCAGAGTAACACACGAGGACGTGTGTCTTGCCAGAATGGCCGTGTCGGGACAGGAAGGAAGTATAAAAAGGAATTATGATTTTTATTAATCTCATTGAGGGTGTCTGAATATATTAAGTCGGGTAAGATAAAATAATAATCGTGCGACAAACCAGTCGGTATGTCGAACTCGTAGTGGGAGTTACAGTTGGGTGTATAAAAAGAGTGCCGAATCATTTGAAGCGACTAGTACGGTGCAGATCACTAATAAGTGGTAACTATGGTGGTTTCCATATCAGTCAGTGCTTAGTAAAGCGGTTACTATGTTATTTCGAGTTGTTACTAGGTGAGTTGATTATAATCACTTAACCAAACGGTTAAGTAATTGCCTCAATATGCAATGTGTTATAATAACCAAAGTTAATAATGAATCCTGACGTGGTATTGTACTCTGTGAACAGTTTATTACGCAATAATTGACCAACGAACAATAAATAGCGAGTTAAAGAGAATTCATTTGTGACTTTTATTATGTGAACCTACGTGTATCGATATCGGCCGCCACTCTGTCTCCGACAAATATATATATGCATTATGTTGGGTTTTTATTCAATGAAATCGACTTCCCTTGCTCATTTAGTACATGTGAAGTCTTAGGTTTGGGTATTTTCCTCATGTTCTACTAAATTTAATGCCTTTAACAAATTAATCACAATTATTAATAACTTAAGGGGAATGGACAATAATATTTTTCGCCATAGTAATAACTTAAATATAGGTATGAGGAATGGAAAAACAGGTAAAGGACATGTCCAAAAATGGGCTTAATAATTTTTCTATAATGGATCCAAGATCCATATTTTTTCCCCTTTAATATGCATAAAGTTAAAAGCTGGTTAGATTTTGAGGCCCAGCACCCATACAAAAAGCAGATACCACCTTTTATAAACCTTATTATCTTTAAAAATAATATGGTATTTCATTGATTGAAATGTGAGATGATTTGCATATAATACTTGTCAAGGTTATACATTGATTGTATGCCCAGCAAAATGGTTTTGTGAAAGGGCTCAATTGATGATAAAATTTATGCTACTGGTGGGAGGTCTCCTATGTAAGAGTTCGTCTGGGTGGGTACCACCGCAATATCTATTTCTACCGCCAAGCAGCAGTGTGCATGCACTGTTGTGTTTCAGTTTGAAGGACATTGTAGCCAGTGTGACTACTGGAAATATGAGACTTAATACCTTATGTCTCAAGATGACGAGCGCAGTCAAATGCCATACAGTAATTAAAGGTGCTGTATGGTGTTGCTACTGTTTATGTGTGGTCGTATCGCTTACCATCAGGCGAACGGAAAGCTCGTCTCGTCATTCAATATAATAATATAAAAAAGATACAGAATGGTATGGGAAATGTTTAAAAATTGATTTATGGTATAGGTAGGGCTTTATGAATGTAAATTTAAACCGTGATCTTTACATTTGCATTATTTTCATTTAAAAACATGTGAAATGGACAAGTTCACATATTCGACCTAGAGATTGCTTAATTGTGTGTGCCCAATAGAAATTAGTGACAGTGAAATTGATTTTTTCCTGTTTGTAGGGCATTAAGAACCCGTACGCCGGCTTTCTGTACGTCGGAATGAAACGCGTCTTTGTCTTGTGTATGTTAACATTGAGGTTGCGGCCATTGAACCGCACGCACAAGTACTTGAAACGCTATAGCTATTTGGATCTAGAAGTGCGCGAGAGTGGTTAACTTTGGCAAGCTGCAAGGTCACTGGCGGGCCGCATTCCACTCTATACGCATTACGTTGTGAAACGTAGATATTTCATAGCGCATAAAGGTGTACTGCTTATTTTCTTAAATTATGCTGCTTGTACGAGATATTCAATTCAAAGAACATCCTAAAATATTGGACGAAAGTGAAATTTCCGTTGCTATTCATGACTTGTGGTTAAATTACCTTTTCGATTTTAATTAACCATATTGGGTTTTGCATTCAAAAATAAAATGAATGTATGCTTAGAATAATATTCTATGAATGTATGTATGTTAAAGTGAAATTCTTGTCTTGTCTTGATAGTGGTTAATATTATGAATCGGTCTACCCACATTGCGTTCAAGACGAACGCAATGTGGGTAGTCATATAGTTTAACTACCTGCATATACCTACTGCATCTACCTGCATATAGTTTAACGAGTGTGCTATTATTGTGTGCTTTTTGTACCTTAAGGCCTTTATCCTGCGGCATAACAGGACTCATTGTTACCCAGGACTTTTCGTCCTAATTATATATTTTGTATGTTCTCTTTTTATCAATCCTAATCTGATCCGCGGGTGGGGCCCTGGTGACCTGTAGCACAGGTTTTCTCGAATACTTACATCAGGCACCAGTCTCTCACAAGGACGGAATCTAGTTTAAGATACAAATTATTGTTACTCAAAGTTTGCCTTTGTAAAGAGAAAATAAATGATATTATTATTATTTTATCCGTTCTGTTTTTATATTCTTATCATATTTATTGTCCAAAGCGAAACGTAAATATGGGCCAAAGTCCACGCAGCCAGATTTCACCTAAAACTTGTGTCTGTTGTCGCGTTCAAACAAAGTAAGCAATCATTGTCAGTTGTATGACTATTACTTTAAAATGTAGGCGAAACAATAATCTATTAGAATACTTAGCACACTTAAGCACTGCAAAAGTTGTGTACATTATGTGATCACTTCACCGATACAAACAACCCAATTACTAACACAATGTTTTTGGTATTTAAACAGTATTGGCGCATAAGGTTTTTTTTGTAATAACAATTATTACTACAAAATTTGTACCGCATTGAAGTAGATCTGTCGAAATAACAATAAATAAGAAGAGCAGGCGTTACACAATTCAATCATTGTTCCGTCCCTGAACTAGTTCGGCGAGCATTTAGTAATGCGACCTGGTTAGTGGCCGCACTGGGCACACAAATTGTGACTAGGCACACGGCTAGTGAAACAACAGCTAAATTCTGATATATATCATACAAGACTTAGCAGGCTTGATTTATCAATATGAAATTCTAAATATCCCATGTCCAAGTTGAACCACAATAGAAATACAGATGTTGCAAGCATTGGGTTTCTCCGTAGATCATCTACTAACAAATCCAGTCTACCAATATTAAGTTCTCTGTAAATAGTAGTATCCGAATAATTTAAGGGAATAAATTTGATAAGTAAATTCGTTCTGTGCCGTCCAATAAAAGTTTTCAAGATCAAGAAAACCCAGTGAGAGATGTCACGTTTCAACTTTCAAGTCGTATAACTGAATCAGATTAATTCCAAACTATATTGTGCTGATTAGTCACATACGTTCTACATCAAAATACGACGAAAAATAAACAGCACGAGTCAAGTTTGCACTAACTACATAAGTATGCGTTATGAGTCAGTCAGTGTTAGTTATAAGGGCATTTATTGAAGACGACACGAAAATGAAACCGTAAATCTTAATGGCATCAAAGAGATGAAGAATTGCTGTCTTATTCCAAAGATACGTAATTAAAATTTTAGGAAATAAGTATTTAGTGACGGACCATACTTATTTGTTTGTATTTGGGTTTTTGTGATATCAAATGCTGGTTGTTTCTCTCTGTAAACCCTTAAAGAGTATAGGAAATCAATCAATTTATATAAAGCGAAAGATTACTCACAAACTCACTCATCACGAAATCTTAGAAACTACAAGTTCTAGGAGACTCAGATTTTGCATGGGGGTTCCTTTTAGGACGTAGGTGCTCACTAAGGTAGGATTTTGTGATATTCAACCCCTAAAGGGTTTTAACGGGGTGGCAAAGTTTGTATGCGAAAAGCTCAAAAACTACCGAACGGATTTCGATGGAATTTGGTATGGAAATAGTTCGAGACTCTGGGAAGGTTTTAGGCTTTTATCCCGGGAAAATGTATAATGTCGTCTACTAAAACAAGTAAATCGAAAGAAAGAGTTAGTAAAACAATGAATTAATGAACATTTACAGATGGCTTGAAAATGTCTGAAAATATCGGGCCACATTTATACTGATCGCGAAACTAAATATACTTTATGCAAATATAAGTACACTTTTTATATGCAAAATCGCTATACTATATGCGCTCCCTCTTTACATCATAATATAGAGCCTCCCGTAATTACAGAATAAAAGTAATGCTGACGGTTACTGGTAATGCAAATGCCAAAATTGTTTAATCACTTAGCTACCTTGTAGTTTCAATATGTTTTTCTAGATTAGTGATAAATGTGTCATCAACTATTGCATTTAAGAGCCTATGTGAAAAACATATGGAATCGTGATGGGCGTGACTTAGCGTATTTCAAATGCGAGGCGCCGCACGGCCCCGCTGAGATAGATCGCGCGCCTCGGCCCTCGTCGCATCGCGTCGTTGCGACAGGTCGTTGCACTCAAGCCCGCGAAAAGATCGTCATTGCAAATGCATGTCTGTGTTGTAAATATTATAGTTATTATAATTTCTAATAAATTTATAACTTATAAAACATAGAATTTATTTTCATTCGTTTATAGAACCATTATTATGTCACTATTATCTACCTAATTACTTGAACATTATGTAAAATGACATTGTAAGTTATCTAAACTCATCGAAAGTATTATTCACTTATAGTTGACTTTTGTTGACAAGATAAAATTTGGTGTGGTGGTAGGTTCGAGTCTTACCCCTACGTAGGTCTGTATATAGGTAAAAAGCAAAGCAGTATGAAACTTCTATAATATGTTTTAAATTATATTTTGCTTTGCTTTGATTTATTCTTGTGGACTTTCCTAACTTTGGTGGACATAAAATAAATAATAATACAATAAATGGCGTCACTATTTTTCGGCCCGACTCGGGATTCGAAGCCGGGACCTCAGCACAATAGGCGTATCGTGTGTGCAACTACGCCTTGGAGGCAGTCAAACATAGCATCACACCTTTTCTCCTCACATTTCGTTAGCTATTTTAGGTCTTATCAAATAGAAGACGAGCTTATTGCCACATACCGGGCCCAATTCAACAGACCGAGTTGATACTGGACAGAAAAAAATAGTATTTGCCCGACGCGGGATTCGAACCCGAGACCCGAGCGTGGAGGCCGTACCGGGCCCGTAATACAACTACGAGTTGCGACATCAAGGTAGCTTCGACAAGTCATTCACGATGAAACTTCTTCCCTGGAATGTCAGGTCTATTTTACGTAAATGATGCTTCACTCTAGTGCCACCATGCAATTTAAAAATCGAATTTTGTATGTAAAGGATGTTCGAAATTTATGCAATGCAATAAAATTACATAGCTTGATATGAAGATTGATTACATTATTATGGTTGAATAGTCACTATATAGGATATAAATGTTACAAATGTTGAAGGCGGCCGCTACCTATCTAGATAATTTTTTATTTGAACTGTATGTAATGTGGGGTAAGAAAAATATAGCAAGGTCATTCTTACTACGCGGGTACTTATGCTTATAGAAAATTTGAAATGATTAATTACTTACAATTTTTTAAATATTTTTGATATTTTGTACAGAAGAGTAGACTGATGTTTACTGCAACAGCTACTTCTTCAATTCTAAGGCATTTGTTTTTGTTTTGCAATATAACAAAGCTTCGATATCCTTATTGAATTGAATGAAAAATAATGATGGCCATATTTTAAAAGGAGACGGGAAAAACTTCATAGAACTTTGGGCTTAGTGTTACAGAGATAATTTATGCATTATTTTATAGTTATATTAGAACTATTTCCAAATGAGAAAGAAAAATCTGTCTGTCCAATGGGAGTAAAGAAAGAACCGCTGTAGAGTAGAGCTTCTAAATCATTTTTCGATGAATAACTTTTTTTTACCTGATGACATAAGATGTTCACAATACCTAACCATTGGATTGCCCTATTGAATAGTGAACAGAGCTAGCTTAGACAATAACCAGAATTGAACATATCACATGGAATCGACGAGGACTGATATAAATATATAATGGCTCATTTACACTCTCGCACGAGTGGTACGCCGAACACAATACGAGCCACGACGCGAGGTGTGAAGCTAGAGTGTTAGTGAGTCAATAATGTATTTCAATTTGACATTACGTCGGGAGCGTTGAACAAAGTTGCCAGTAAAATTAAATAATATCGACCAATATTAAATATCCCAAAAAGTGAAAATGTCTTTTTAGTTTAATTTCTAAAATACCTATAGTTTTTAATTCTTATTCTTTTTCAGCCTTCAAAAGGCTACTATTGCACATAGGTCTCCCCCAAAGAATTATTAATACTATTATGTCAATATTATTCTTGTTATACATGCTTGGTATTCTTTGAGTATGTAACCAACGCTCTAAGTTGGTGCCAGCGCCGTGTGTAACATTACACGAACCACTTGGTGCCACTTTTCACCTTTCTATAACTCAAAACCTATTTAAAGTAAACACATAAAACTGTGTGAGTTTAATTATATCTATAAGGACATCTAGAAGCCCAAATTTCATGAAGCTAGCTCAAACGGTTATAAAGATATGAAGGTCAAAATCGTAAATTTTTGTACTGACTGACAGACTTATAGTATCTAAACCTAACCTACTTCCAGATGACCTAGAAGGATGAAATTTGGAATCCAGCTCGGTAATTATGTGTAAGCGTAAGAAAAAATCTAAAAATAAAAAAAGTTAAAAATACAGGGGTCCACATAAAAAAAAAAAATATATTTTTAATGGTAGCGTTGGAACCGTTACAAGCAAATATTTGAAACAATCCCAATATATGTTTTATTATATTTGCTTTATAACAGAAATATAAAGATAAAGTTAAGCCAAAACATTTGTGGTGTCCCCATAAAAAAACACTTGTAATACGCGCTAAACAGCCGGCCAACGGTGTGTCGTCGGCGGCGCGCGGCACCACACAACTCAATACCTACCTAGTTTTCTTTACAAAAAGTAATGATATCCCACCAAAAACATAAATGTAAAATGTCTCACATTTGTAAATACCAGCAACTATTATACGTATTCAATAAAGCAAACAAATAGAATTTAATACTTGTTCATAATGTTATTTTGTTCCTATAAATACATATTTAGATTATGCATAAAACTTGGCTCACATTTAGATCTCCATTCTTTTTGCGGCGAAGCCCACAGCTAAGCATAATTTTGGTATTGAACTTGGCTATCCTTTTTTACATTTATGTTTTTGGTGGGATATTTTTAAATGGAAGACATAAAAATAGAAGAATATTGATACATGCTTCAAAAGTGTAAGGTCAAGCCCAATTTAGGCCGTCTCCTTTATACCTATTAGAGTTTGTGGCCAGTCATGTCCAGCGGATTTTGATTTTAAAGCCAATAGCCTTTAAAGAAAAATAAATCTAAATGGCGGCCTTTATTTAAAATTCCAACATTACATCTGCCTTTTGTGCACAAAACAATGCCCAGATATCGATTTTGAGTTCGATTGGCCTTAATACAAAAAACTTCAAAATGGTGGCTACTTTTTTCAATTCTGACATTGGATCACTCTTTTGTTAATAATGTTACACCCAGATATCAATTTTGCGGTCGATTAACCTTAAAACAAAGAAATTCAAAATGGCGGCCACTTTTTTCAGTTCTGACGGTGGATCTGCCTTTAGTAACTAAAGTGGTACTCAGATACCGATTTTGAGGTCAATTGGCCTTAAAATAAAGAAATTCAAAATGGCGGCCAATTTTTTCAGATCTGACATTGGATCCGTCTTTTGTACCTACAGGCCTGCCCAGATGTCGATTTTGAGATCGAATGGCCTTAAAACAAAGGAATTCAAAATGGCGGTCATTTTTTTCAATTCTAACATTGGATCCGTCTTTTGTACCTAGAGGCTTGCCCAGATATAGATTTTGAGGTCGATAAGCCTTAAAACAAGGAAATTCAAAATGGTGGCCACTTTTTTCAAGTCTAACATTAGATCCGTCTTTTATACCTAAAAGCCTGCCCAGATATCGATTTTGAGGTCGATTGGTCTTAAAACAAAGAAATTCAAAATGGCGGTCACTTTTTTCAATTCTAACATTGGATCCGTCTTTTGTACCTACAGGCTTGCCCAGATATAGATTTTGAGGTCGATTAGCCTTAAAACAACGAAATTCAAAATGGCAACCACTTTTTTCAAGTCTAACATTGGATCCGTCTTTTGTACCTACAGGCTTGCCCAGATATAGATTTTGAGGTCGATTAGCCTTAAAACAACTAAATTCAAAATGGCGGCCACGTTTTTCAAGTCTAACATTGGATCCGTCTTTTATACCTAAAGGCCTGCCCAGATATCGATTTTGAGGTCGAATGGCCTTAAAACAAAGGAATTCAAAATGGCGGTCACTTTTTTAAATTCTAACATTGGATCCATCTTTTTTACCTACAGGCTTGCCAAGATATCGATTTTGAGTTCGATTGGCCTTAAAACAAAGAAATTCAAAATGGCGGCCACTTTTTTCAATTCTAAAATTGGGTCCGTCTTTTGTACTTAAAGGCCTGCACAGATATCGATTTTGAGGTCGATTAGCCTTACAACAAGGAAATTCAAAATGGCGGCCACTTTTTTCAAGTCTAACATTGGACCCGTCTTTTATACCTAAAGGCCTGCCCAGATATCGATTTTGAGGTCGATAGGCCTTAAAACAAAGAAATTCAAAATGGCCGCCGTGTATACCAATTCTAACATTGGCTCTTAACATTTTAGTTATTATTGATTCATAATGTATAAATAAATGAGTCCTACAAAAAATCATACTAAAATAATTTTATGGTGTAAAAATTTGAACAGCCTTTACATGCAAAATACGAATTTTTTAAATGTATGAGCGGCACGCAAGCGTCATTTACGCAAAATTGGGCCGGCATTCCAGGGCGTCCCTAGCTATGAATTACCCAATATAAATAATACATACATACCGGGTGGAAGGGAAACGCTCTCTATACCGGAACGGGAAGAGAGAAGAACCATAACATTAACGAAAAACTATATTCATTTGCAAAGCTAAGCGATAATATTTAAGATTTTAGTATTTCCGTAATTCATGCGCGCGCAATGTACAGCGTACAAAACACTACAAAGCAAACGCCGACAAGGCGGCGGCCGCCGCGCTGCGCCGCCACAGGCCACGCGGTCGTTAACCCGTCAGCTGATGTACGTGTTTCATTACGATTTTTTTGAAATATTGACCTTTTTTAGTATGTTTTTCAGAATAATAGTTTGATTTATCTATCCATACGTGAAGCTGTACAGAAATTTGAGAAAATCCTACTAAAATTGTAACAATGCGATCGCGATTATTTTATTGCCATCACGTCAGGAATCTCCAATACTATCACCTGTATTCGTTTCCGAGAGCGTTTCCCTTCCACCCGGTATACTCTCACGTCTTTTATCCCCGAAGGGGTAGGCAGAGGCGCAACTAGTGCACTCACTTTCCGTCGTGCGTATTCCGTCCTATGACGTGATAGGGGGCAAGCCTATCACCATTTCGGGCTCCAAATCCAGACTTTGGGCTGAAAAGAAAAAAATCCAATATCACTCTGCCCGACTCGGGGATCGAACCCGAGACCTCAGCATTGCAGTCATAACGTAATACAACTACACCACTGAGGCAGAATAAATAACAAAAAAAAAGCAGTGACTATTGTTTTTCAATCAGGGTTTCGAACCCGGCACCTCAGCGTACCGATCACTAAATATAACTAAAGCAGGTCTCCGACTAGAAACAATTTACAAAGGTGAAAGGATGTAATAATTACGCTTGCTGCCTATCTTATAGACCTAATAGAGCCTATAATTTTATATTGATACACGGACGTGAGCTGGATACACTATAAAACAGAATTTCCAGGGCACCTTCAAATTTGCCGCGCGGTAGCGCGGACCAATCCCTACACTAGACGGCCAATGGGGAGCCACAGGCAAAGCTCTGAGTAGATGGCGCTCTGATCGAGTGTACCTTGTTTACTTTTGTTGTTTGCTTTTATGACAGAAGTGAATACGGTATTTACGGAAGTTTGAAGTGCTAATGCAAGAAAACATGTACGCTTTTATGATTGTGCCTCAGCTTAAAGTTGAGCTTCGGAAAAGGAACGCATCGATTGCCGGAAAAAAGGCCGATTTGATTGAAAGGTACAGCACTTATAATGTTTGAGGTTATAATTTATTTATATGCCTTATTTCTGTTCTTGGACGTAATATTCTGGTTTCTTTTTAATGCAGATTGCATTCTTATGACCGGAATGACAATTTTGGTGCTGACCGTGGGATCGAAGAGGACTCTGCATACATCTGTCCACCCTCTGATACTTTCAGACATAAATGCGGACACTCCTCTACCAATGATTACCCAACAGGCGATACAGGAATATTTTGAAAAGTATGTACCTATATTTAATGATTATAATCTTAGGAAGTTGTTTACAAACATAAGTGTAATTGTTATGTATTAAATTTACATATACCTACCTACTCACATATTATGATATCTTTTGATCACATTATATATTTATTGCATTTATCTTATTTTTTCGCAGACATAGTACTCAGCCTAAAGGACAGCATCTCGGCATCTTGTAACTGTTCGCTATTCTAGAGCCGGTGTCTATACCTACTTGCGAGGACAGTGCAAAGCCAGCATGAAAAAAGTAGTATACTTTGTGGACATAAAACTTTGTGAAGATGGAGTTATTGAGGAATGCCATTGTGATTGTGCTGCAGGTAGTGGTACACAAGCCTGTTGCAAGCATGTCTCTGTATTGTTGTGTGGTGTACATGAAATGGTATACAAAAAGTCTATTAAATTACATCTATCGAGTACTCAAAAATTAATGACAATCAATAGACCAAATAAAGTATTTTATAATTCTCCCATAGCAACTCAAAATTTACCAAACAAGAGGTTAAAAGTGGTAAATATGACCCTATAAAAGAGAGTGATATTATGGATGATTATGCTAATTATGTGCACAATTTAGTAGTAGGATACGGTGAAAGCTCAATGCCTCTACTACAGACATGTGAACCAGCAAACCCACATGGCATTGAGTGGGATCATTATTCATATTTGGAGAAGACTCCGCATGACATTTTACTGGAGAAGTTATTATTAAAAAATGTTACTGCTACTCAAATTCAGGAAGTAGAAAAAAAAACAAGATCACAAAGCGATTCCTCTGAGTGGCATGAAAGAAGATCATGCAGGATTACTGCCAGTATGTTTTATGTAGTGTGCAATAGGAAAAAACATACAAAAAATTTTGGCACCTCAAGCTGTGCATACGAGAGCAGTAGTGCATGGTAAAATACATGAAACTATTGCCATTGCCAAATGTGAACAAGAGTATGGACTAAAAGTGAAAAAATGTGGATTATTTATTTCAGCTGAATATATCTTTCTTGCTGCTTCTCCAGATGGTATATTGGGTAAGGACACTGTTGTTGAGGTTAAGTGTCCATATGCCGCCAGAAATTGTAAAATAACCCCAGTAACTGTGCCATACTTAGAAAAAAATAATGGAGAATTACAATTAAAAAACAAGCATCTGTATTATGCTCAAATCCAAGGACAACTTTATTGTTCAGGGAGGAAATATTGTAATTTCATTGTTTATACTTTTGAAGATATGAAAGTAATATTTATTAATAAAGATGACTCGTATATTAATGGTATGTTGATAAATTTATTAAATTTTTATATACATACATTGGAACTGGAAATAATAAATAAATATATGTATAAGGAATATTTACAATTAATAAAAAACTTAAATGATTATTATCTTTTTATTTAATATCCTTCACAATGCATTCTCTAAAATTATAGATTTGTCGTACATAAAGCATATAAAAAGATTTTACAGATGTACAGAGTTATTTTCACATTTAATATAAAATATGAGTGATAAGTATAATAGTATGGATTGTAAAAAAATAATTAAGTATATTTTTTTATGTAATATTTTTCATAATGCATTCTCTAAAATTGCAGCACATAAAACAAATAAAAAAGATTTTACTTGCTATTGGAATATAGCTGTGGTCCAATTCACTTTTTAGGATTTTGTATGTCTTTGTTAATCCTATTATTCTTTCTATATGAACTATTTTGTTTGCAAGCTCCCTATCTTTTATTATAGTAAGACCTGGCAATTGAGATTTGCCTTTTAAGAAACTGGGAATTCTAACGGTTACATTTTTGTCTGCAAATATATCTTGTATTGTAAATCCTCTATCAGCCAGTATACTATCACCACTTTCACATTTTGCTATCAAGTCACTTCGTTCCACTGCCTGCCGGTCACTTATTGACCCAGCATATGCTTGAGAACAATAGGATAGCAAGCCACCAGGTGTTGCACCAACTAATATTTTAAGAGTATTTGTGTGTTTATAGCTACTCCAAGATGCCTGTTGAGATTTTGGATTCTTAGGTTTTTGGACTTTTATTTCTGTTCCATCTAATATGACTTTTAGATTAGGATCATATTTTTTAAAATGAGTAGGCATGAAATATTGGACTAAATCTTTTCTTGGCCAAATATCTATTTTTATCCATAACTGATAAATAAAGTTTATCCATGTGATAAAAATGTTAGACACTGTGCTTTGGCTGATGTTAAAAAACAAACTTAGTTCAAAATTACACTTATTTTGACTTAATTTCATAAGTGTTAAGAAGAATTGGTCTTCACTGCTAAGGTTAATCAAATCGTTGCCATAATATCTGATTTTGTTAACCATTGGACTAAGAGTTGAGTAGACTAGATTAAAATTTTTATATGACTCAAAACCTGTGTAGAAGTTAATAGCAGCATTATCATCTTTATATCTATATATAGACCCATATTTGTGTTCATTATCAACTTGAGTACTTTTAGAAATAAATTCATGTGTACTATATGAACATCCTGCTGCACTGTTGTTTTCTGTTTTGACTTCTTCTTCATGATCTACTTCCAGTAAAATCTCTTTGTCAGTAGTTAGGTTATCTTTGCTACTTGATGGTTGAGAATCATCTATATTTGTTTCTTGAAAAAGTTTTTTCTGACTTCTTCGTTCAAGACGTTGTTGACGTGCCACAGCAGCTGGATTTTCTGGTTTTATCATGGTGAAGAAAAACACAGATGGCACAGCTGTCTTTTTAAGAAATTTCGCAAGTGGCTCATAACCTGAAATGATATAAAATGAAAACAAATATTGTCTGCACAAGGTAGTTTAAATTTTATGGTAATAGATAAAGTACATAGAACTTGTGTAATAACTCACCTGTATAATTGCTTTTCCCGTAATAATCTGTTTCTGTAAAATGCGCAGCACACAATCGTGCAGTGCTACTAGCTTTAAAGTTTTTTATACGTAACGCAGATTCCCATAGTTTTCTACATTTACTTTCTTTAGGAAATAAATGTACTCCCCTGTTTTTACAATTCAACGCACTGCATTGAGGCATTTTAGCAGAAATACATATATTATCGTAAGAAAACTTAAATTGTTTACAAAATTTCTATACGATTTGACATTTGTTGTGTCAAGCCAAGGTACAGTCGATAACGCGCCCTCTTGCGTGATAAAAAGTTAGTAATTCTCCTCATTCGAACTTTGAAGGCGTCCGAAAATTTCGAGCGCACGTCCGTCGTCAGTAAAGATTCCGGACGACTGAAGCCGGCACGGGCCACTCCCATAACAGCGATGGCGTATTTGGACGTCGCGGATGAGAGAAAGTGACGGGAGGCGCACGCGTATGCCGAAATGAAATGGCGTAAGCGCCAAAACAATTTTCTTTTAATTGTGATTATACTATTTAATTCGTTTTAATTGTGTATTGATAGAACTTTGAAAAAATTGTTGTATTGTATTTAAATAAAGTTACGAATGTACATATTCCACCATTTAGAGATAAAGCGTGTTTAAAGAAAATATCAGAGGTAACTTTGAATTTTTTTTCGATCGAGAAAATTTATAGCAATTGTGTTTTGGCTTTGACATATTATTGAGTTATACGTTCAATTTACACATATCCAAAAATCTAACTTCTGATCTTAGTAGTTTACGAGAAATTTGAATTTGAAAGTCCTTAAAGTTCCTGACATAGGCTCTTAACAGGATTGGTAACGTGATTTATTGGGCGTGTAATTCTGTATTGATCCAGAGTTTTGCTCTAATACCTTAAGTGTGGCAAGCGTTTTATGTCGCTGTGTCCTCGTCGCGGAGTGACGCGTCGCGCTTGGACGGCTTCTATTGACACATAGGTATTAGGGTACTGGGTTGAAAGTGTTGGTATCAAGACACTTGGCGAAATATCGATATCACCTGGAGACGTTGCGAAACGAGTACGCTATCGAAAGAATATGAGGGCTGTAAAATACGTGTTAATTATGTCAACAGATACCTATAAATTCCATGCATCTATATAATAATTTATATAAAAATGAATCACTATTTTCCTTGGTCACGGCATCACGCGTGAACGGCTGGACCGATTCTGTTATTGAAGTTATACTTCTTTAGGCGCGTTATGAGAAAATGATGAGAGTGAAATTTTAAGATACCCGCGCATCATTTATCACATTTAGATTAACAGGTAACACAAAGCCGAGGTTATGCGCACCCAGCGCGCAAAAACTGTAATATTCGCTAGTGATTTCAATTGAATATTTGATTAATATTATTTACTATCGTAAATATTTGTGAAAAAATTGTGCCTTTAGACTTTTTCAAGTGCGCCAATATAATTGAGGTTAACTACCCGTATGTATTATTTATTGATATAAATAAAATATTATTATGTAACATAATTAACATTAAATATTATTAAATTATTTAATGATGCCAAAGAAGTATAACTTCTCACGCGCGTACATATGTATACGCACCCATTTTCATATGTAATTGGCAGGAGAAGGTTCTTATGAAAGAAAAAAAATATGAAAATTGCGTGTAAAGTTTAAGAATACTTATAGTCCGTCCAACCATTTATTTAACTTTTGACATATGCACGCCTATAAAATTTTATAATTCTTGACAAGGAATCGAAACAAAATAATTGAATACTTTATGGACGCCAGTTTTTATTTTCCATAGTGAAGGGACTTGCTGTTCAGCTCCGATATTAATTATCAATCGATATTCGTTAAGCCCACTGATTATGGAACAAAAATAATTCAAAACTTTTACATTAAAAAATAAAATGTCGCAGTGTAAATTTAAAAAAATCTTTTTATATATGCGCAAGTATATAATAACCGATACAATAGACAATCCAAGTTAAATTTTGACAAAATGATATTGAATATGGAATATACAAGGTTGATTAAACGGTGAGGCTTTTTTTCTAGCTACATATGTAATGTACCATATACAAGCTCTACACCAAATTTCAGTTCAATAGGAGGAATAGTTTAGCCACAGTATAGATTTTTTGTGATTGCAAAACTACATCGGGATGTATATCTGCCCTAACAGCTGATCGAGAGTCTAAACATAGTTATCTAAGGTCATGTAAGGTGCGTGACCTTAAATATCAACAAAATTAGGAGACGTTGCCCCTCTATCAGCCAATAATCACGTCAAAGTGAGTCTTAATCTTAGTATAATAAGAACGAAAACACAATAACATTACATCATAACTTTGTAACATAAACAAAGAAGCGATTAATACATAGACCTGGGTCATTCCAATCTTCAAAAATTCAAAGAACTGTTTCAGTTTTTTTTATGAGTCCCCGTAATTGCTCCGGGACATGAGACGCCTTGCGAAAGCGCCTGCGCCGCTTCCTAGGTACAATCTTATTAATGCTTACGCGCCATTTTGAGAATATCCAAATATTGCTTTTTGATTATGTAATAGGACACTAATGTAAATGTATTAAAAAGTGATAGTGTTTATTTATTTCTTTGTTTGATACGAGCACCGATCTTTTGTTATGTTTGTGTTTGGTTTCTGTAACTTTGTGACAGCGAAAATTTTTAAATTTGTACTTGAGACCCACCCCGAGCTACCTATCTATTTGTATTTGCCAGTCGGCTCATCGGCGATATGAAAGACAACAGAATGCGACGTTGCCGTTTTGTCACGCAGATGACCGCAGGTTAGTGTAAATATTTATAAATGGTGTTTGCGTATTAAATTGATAGAACTTGTTAGAAAAAAGTGATTTTCTATTTGTATCTTTATCGAGTTTTTGACCGTTTCGAATTATTTCCGAGCCGATATCGAGTACTCTGTCCATTTTAGTGCCCCTGGATCATAGCAACCTTGTATACCTACAGAATAAATTTATAAACAGAAAATATACACATTTAAACGCTTAGGCATGTTTATAAAACAATACAAAAAGTTGAGCAAAAATAATATTTCAATGTGTTTAATTGATCAAAACTTCTGTATAAATTAAATCGATTGCTACAAGAAATCGAATCGGTAGCGCATTAGTACATCCCCAATTGATTAGAAAACGAACTGTCAAAAGTTAAATAAATGGTTGGACGGACTATAACAACCATATTAAACACGTATGTCACTGAACTCCTAAACGGCTGGACTGATATTAATGAAATTTTTTGTGCGTCTTCAGGTGGATTCTCGAATGGTTTAGATTAACAATAGGATCCGGTAGTTGGCGCTGTACTCGGGTTCTACGATTTTATTTCCTTTTTAGGGCAGGACGACGTCTGTCGGGGCCAGTAGTAATGAATAAGCTAAACACCAACATTATTTTTTCTATTAAATCCGTGCTATAGATACTTTTTAACGGTATTTTGCATAGATATATTCCTTTTGGATGCACATTTTAGAGAATTTTGAATTCTTAATATTTATTTACTAGGTCGTAAACTAAAAAAAATATTAACGAAACTTTTTAATTAATGGATCGGTGTCAACTGTGATCCTTTTAAGAATTGAGAGACAAGACGTTTACGTGTGTTGGAGATTGTATTTGCCATAACAAGATCAGACGCATTCAGTTACTTTCACGAAAGAAACATGTGTCCGTAATAAACTGTTATAACACAATATAATAACAGTAGGGCCATTAACAAAAAAAAACAATATAATAATATAGGATAGTAGCTTTTGCCCGCGACTCCGCCTACGTGAATAAGTTTTCCCGGGATAAAAGTACCCTATGTGTTAGTCCAGGATATGATCTACCCATGTGCCAAATTTCATCAAAATTCGTTCAGTAGTTTTCGTTCGTGAAGAGTAACAAACATCCATACTTACAAACTTTCGCGTTTATAATATTAATAGGATGTTTTTATAGGTGTGTTCAATCTATTATTATAATTACGCTTGGCTAATCACATTATATAAACTGTTTAATTTATTATATCATAATATATAGACTGGCACAAGAGAATGGCATATGAGCGGTAAGGTCATCTGATGCTGATATCCACCGTCCAAAAACACAATACATGACAATACAATAAAAATATGGTGACGCTGCCAGTGCAGCCTTAAAGGAAAGGAATAGGGTATATCAGGCAGCGCATCTATTGTTCTTCTAGAATTGCGATTGTTTTTGGGCGGCGGAGATCTGAATATTAGGTTATCAACTTACTCCTTATGATCTTATAATAAAAAATAATTATGGTCGAATTCTTAAATACAATTATGGATTGTTGTACTAGTAATTGCACGATCCAGTTACACACATACAAACACACTCACACTGACGCCTGTTATCCTCGAAAGGGTAGGTAGAGGCGCAACAAGTGACACCCACTTTTCGCCGTGCGTATTCCGCCCCATGATGTGATAGGGGGTGAGCCTATCGCCATATCAGGCACAAATTGCAGACTCCGGGCTAATGCTGAAAAACAAAACCTAATATCAATTGGCCCGACCGGACCCGGGGATCAAACCGGAGACCAAAGCATTGCAGTCACACCGTAATACAACTGCGCCACCGAGGCAGTCGATCAATGTATTTACGACTAGCTTTTGCCCGCGGCTCCGCCCGCGTTAAAAAGTTTTTCCGGAATTAAAGTCCCGCTTTATGTTTTCCCGGGATAAAAAATAGCCTATGTGTTAATCCAGAACATGATCTACCCGTGTGCCAAATTTCATCGAAATCCGTTCAGTAGTTTTTGCGTGAAAGAGGAACAAACATCTATACATCCAAACATCCATACATTCTTACAAACTTGCGCCTTTATAATATTAGTAGGATTCAGTTATTTGATATAATATTTATATTTATGTATCGAAACTACGATTTTGTAGATAGAAGATACCTATTATAAATTTATATTTGTACCTTAGCTATATAATATTTTGGTATTATGATAACAAGTAAATTTCAAAACTATTTCAGAATACAACGTAATTAACAGGTTAACAAAACCAGCTAAGTGCTTAAACTTAATTGGACTAAGCTCGAATCATCCCTAGGTGTGCGTGTCTTTTAAGTGTTACCCCCAATATAGGTAGATAGCCGCCACACCTGTGCCATTTGTTGCCGAGCTAGTGTTGTCTCAAGGACTTTTCTGACGTGCGCCCCAGCTCGAAAATGTACCTATCGGTAGAATATTCAATATAATCAGTTTCAACGGTTTTGTAACACTACTCGTCATAAGCTTATTGATGATATGCAACCCGGGCTAAGTGCTAAACTTGTTGGTAACAGCATTACCCAAATATCCTTGGCTGTGTGTTTGAGATGTAGGCGCGCGACTCACACGACTCATTTGGCGAGCAGTAGCAAGTCCAGTCGTGGTCTTGCTTGTAGAACCGGTTCAACGAGAATACGCAGGACCACGCCAAATAATGGCGAGTACTCAGCAAAACGGAGCGCACAAATTACACTTTTATCGACTTATGTTTAAGGTTTCTAATCATTATGAGCTGTCAGTTCCAGTTTACTTCGTTATTATGGTTCGTATCGTGTTTGGTTGGTAGCGTTTTTTGAATTCCGTGAACGTTACAAGTTATTTTTCCTTATCACTGGTTTTTTCGCAATTTGCACTGATTTTTTCATTTCAAACTAAAATCTACAAATGTATGTCAGCGTGATGTGGTCATAATCCTCGCTTTATTATAAGCCGCGTGCATGTTATTTAGCCATAGTTGCAAGTTGCATGTGATTGACGTACCCGTCATTTGCTTCTCGAATGTCCGACATTCAAGCGATCGGTAATATGATTAAAACATTAATCTCGTGCTCAATGACACATGGTGAATCATATTTTAATATTCATAAAAGGCTCTGTATAAGTGATTCAGTAACCAATCTGTTGCTTATTATGGTATCAGAGATTTCCTAATGAAAATTGAACAAGAGGCACATTTTTAGTAGTTGTTAAATCCATAGATGTAACAGTTGAATGACAAATAGCACCCTATTCGAAAAATGCTAAACATTGCATTTTAAGGTCTATATCTCAAAAGAGAACGCTGAGATCGTATGCATTTTTTATTTGTGTACACGACCCGCGGTCGTCCCACTTGAAAAATTCTACGTATGATACTGGTGTATTGTACGTGTCGTTTGTATGAGCTTTTGCTTGCCATTTGGCTTATGTTGTATTTTTTCGGGATAAATTGCAAATGGTAGTCTTCAAGAATTCCAACTATCTCCAATTTTCATTAAAATTTATTCAGCTGTTCGGCATCGCTAACGTATATTATATTATAGGCCATCGCGCATGACACTTTCATCTTTCGTAATGTTATTATGGATTCTCGATTCATTTTGTATAATTTTATTATTAACCTCAAGACTAACAGCATATTTTCTTTATTGAAGGTTCAAGTTTTGGTATTATATTCTTTATTTTTAAAAACTCACGGATGGTACGAAATTCGTTAACGTACAAAATATTGTGTTCAATAGGAGAAAGTGAAACCAAATGTTCGGCACGATACAAGGAATAAGTTGTTCCCATCTCCGATAATTTATACAGACATTATGTAAATGTCACGAATGTATGGGGTTACCACATACTTACCATCACCGGCCTACATAATTGCGCATGGAAATACGTAATCAATCATGTGTGATGTAATTGAAAGCGACTGCGAAATACTAAATGTTAACTAATGTGCTAAATGCTAAACATTATGACGTGACTATGAGTAGACTAGGAGTATTTTTACAGGTTCCCATGTGAACTAAAATTTGCCTCAAATCGAAACAGCCATGTTTCTCAAGGTCTTAAAGAGAGTAATGTTGAAAAAACTAAGCTTGCGGCGTAAAACGCCTGATGGATGTGAATCGCTCGAGTAATTAGAAGGCGATGGTGCAATTATGGTTAAACTGTTGCGCGCATGCTCTTAGCTCTCTAACTCTACAGCATTGAAACTGGTGCATTCGTTTACATTTTACAGTTATTTTTATACTTAACAGTCACTCATGTAGTATACCTACGTATATATTCCTAATTAAATATAATATGCTGGGTAACGGTAAATGTATAAACAAGGTGAGCTAATGTCATAAATGATAATGTACTAATTATATTATTAACTTTATTCCAATGTTAAATGTATAGGGATTTTAAAATATGATTTAGGTGATGACGGAAAATTACCTAATTCCTTGTACATAAATACATGCTACATGCAGATAGTATACATAAAATAAAATGATTTATTTAAACTTATTGTTTTTAATTGCTTATATTTATAGTAATAATTATGAATAAACCATTTTGTTCATTATTATTGTCCGATCAAGGAACGATGCCACATGTTATATCGGGTTACTTTCCTGATGTCGTACCGCAGTAATTCTGTGGTCTATCAGAAGCTCATAATTCTGATGCAGCTTTACGGCCTATTTTATTATTAGATATAGCAAGTTCAGGGGTCCTACCACCATCTTTTACGAAACCATCATATCGCAGGAACGTTTTATTTCAAGCTTAAAGTAATATTACTCAGATTCGTACTATGAGCTTATAAAGCAGTATTGAAACAATAATGTTTTACTCCTGCGTAGTGATGTAAAAGATCGAATGATTGTCAAAGACGGCATTTAATTTTTATTTACGTTCCAAGTCACGCATATAGCGAATAACTTTTATGTATGTTGAAGTCAAAATTATATAATTTTGTCTTCGTTTTAAAAGTGCTTTATGTTTAAAAAAAATAAATTGTATAATTTTAAATTAACTTTTTGCTTCTTTAAGCAGAAATTAACAAACTCAGGCGTGTTTTTTAGTGACTACAACGAGAACGGAACGGTTTACAATATGATTAGGCGCAAGTTTGTTTATAACTCTTTGAGTTCGCGGTTGCAGTTTAAAAGTTTTCCTAAGTGGCAGTGGTGCAATAAAATATTTATTAAAGTTGAGCAGTGTTTTAATTTGGAATTCTCGATATCATGTCAAGCAGCGAGTGAGTATAATGTGTTTTAATGCTTTAAGGATAGAACAATGAAGTAACTAACGCATTACAATATTTTGACCGCATTTTGATAATCACTATTATATATTTGATTACAGTATTATTTATGTAATTAAATAATTACAGTGAATATGACGTAATATACTATAATGTCTAAAAATTGAAGAAAATACCAATAAAACAATGAAATCATACAATCATGAGAACTCGACGCGACGCTGGAATTTCAAGTGGTTTATTTTTTCAAGTGGCTTAATTTTTTTTTGCAGTGTTAGAGTTCGGAGAGTTTCGGGGCAACAGCTCGAGTTACTGTGCGAGTATTTAAATTCTCACACAGAAATTGCTAAGGCCTTCAATCGATCCCTGCAGGCAAAGGAGTATTCTAAACAAAAGTGGACCGAGATTGCAGGGATCTTAAACTCTCAAGGCGAAGGCACATACAAAGATTGGAAAGGCTGGTCTAAAGTAACTACTTACTATATTAATGGATCCTAATATTACTAGTACCTAACTATGGTGATCTACTAGAGTTTACTCTTAGACTGTCTTGAATAAAAAATAGCTATTCATGTATGTGCAAATATGCATGCATTTACATACTTAACATTTAAATGATAAATTTCTTGTAGTTGTTTTTCATAAAATGTAACTGATAGGTGTATGCTAAACCCTACCCATAATTTTTTCAGTACTGGGTGGACTATAAAGCAAAATTAAAAAAGCGAGTGGCAGCTATATGTTCATCCCAGTCAAGGACTGTAGGAGGACCATGTGCAGAGTTACCCTTGACACATATAGAAAATAAATTTCTGCAATTACTTGGGGATGATTATGGTCAAGGGTTGCCTGGTGTACTAGTGGAACCTTTCATAGAAGTAAGTGTTAAAAACATTAAGCATTTAGATAAATTAATTCTTAATTTTGCTGACACATAATTAATTATAATTTTTTTCTACATTAACAGCATGCAGAAAATGCTGATGATGTTGGAGAATCCCCATCCCACCTAGAGATATTGCCTGATGCTGTAGTTATCCCATTCCAAGAGGTGTCCGGTGGTACAGCACTAGCCCTCTCTCCATGCCGGACACCTTCACCACCTGCAGAGCCTGTATCAACATCATCAGCACAAGCAACGCCACGACGGTCGCCACGCCGCCGACTTTTGCACACAGGTCCTCCTTCACTCTCTCAGCCACTAACAGTGGCAGGGACAATGACCCACAACCGGCGTCGCCACAGGAGAGTACAGCATATGTCACAAGAGGCTGCCAGGCGTGCCCTCGTCCAATCATCCCAAGACAAAGCCGAAGCTGCAGTTAAAAGTGCTCGAGCTTTGGAGGTGATCGGAGAGGGTATAGTGGGCATAAATAATAAATTGGGTAATATTGAAAGGTATAATATTACTTTATTTCATAAAAAAAAATATGTAAAAATGATGTGAAATAATATAATGCACCCTCTTTTCAGAATTTTGACATCTATAGATGCCGCCTTGTCCAGAGCTCCTGAATGAGAGTCCTTCGTGCAGCGCTACCCTGCTGCAAGGCGACATTGCTGCTGCGTGTGTGCTGAATGGTTGTTTCACTTGTATTATTGAGTTGTAATTGGACTTCTTGGTTCTGTTCTTCGTTGCTCAATTGCACCAAAGGAGTGTTAGCTCTATTGCAAATGTTGTGTAATATTACACAAGCATTAACAATAGATCCTGCCACATCAGGTGCGTAGTGCAAGACTCTGTGTACAAGTAAGCAACGAAAACGTGCCTTAAGAAGTCCAATGGTTCGCTCAATAATGTTCCTGGTGCGAACATGCAAATTTGTGTAGTGTGCTTCAGGTGTGTGTGGTACTGCATCCAATATGGGAGTCATCATGGTTTTCCTTAGTGGATACCCAGAATCACCTGAAAATTATAAAATATTATTAATTAATCATTATTGAGCAAGACAAAAAAGCATAAGAAATTTCAAAAAGACCAATATTAAGGTCAAGAAATTTTTGTGTAGAAACAAAGTCTGAGTCATACCTAGAAACCAAATATTTCCATTGTTGCTTAGATCTTCCAAGTGACTTCTAAGTGGATGATGAGACCATATAAAGGAGTCATGAGTAGCACCACCATGACTTGCATCTACACTCATAATTTGCATGTTTGCATCACAAATCTGAAAGAATAAAATGAGACTGAATGAAGTATTGTTCCTATAATTGTTTCTTGTTTTTTGTAATAACAAGACTTTTAAACAATATATTCTTTAAATTGTTAACCTTATTTTATTGAACATTGTCTTTTGAGTATGCATTACTATGTTATACTATAATAATAAACAGCTATTAGGTATTAAGGGATAACTTGAGCATTTTTCTATTTACAAAAGTTGCATTAACATCAATTCAGTCATTTCTGAACATTCAAAGGTATATCACAGACTTAGATATATAGACTAACCTTCATAATTTATTTATAAAAATGACTTACCACTTGAACATTCAATGAATGGTAATGCTTGCGACAGTAATAGCGCTCTTCATGGACCACAGGTCTGACTATGGCCACTTGGGTACAGTCTATACACCCTAAGACCCCAGGCATTTGAAATTTATTGTAGAATCTGAAATGGTCAAAAACATTTATGTGTGTAATATAACTTAATTATTTGATAAATAAACTGTAGATAAAATTATCATGAGGCAATTTTATATTAACCATAATGCTTGGCGAATATTATTCAGTTGGATGTAATAAATGGTCATAAATTACTATCTTATCTTTGTTTCTTTTAATCATTATCTCAAGCAGATGCAAACTAAGGTAGAAACTGGTATTGCACAACAATGTCTAGTCAAATATCAAAAAAAAATAATCTAGGGTTAAATTTATACTAATTACATATTATTATAAAGAGGTCTAAAAATAATTTACTATCAAATAACTATTACTTAAATCAATTACTGGTATATTGCTTACTCTGCTTTTATTCTGTTACGTTCTTGGTCAGTTGAAGGAAAGTGTATATATTTTTGCCTCAATTCAATGGAGTTCAGACAGGCAGTAACTTGAGCAATCACCGAGGAAACAGTTTGTTGGGCTAAGAAGTGACCTTCTTGCTGGCCCACTGGACGTTGGTAGGAGCCCGTCGCGTAAAAAGATAGAGCAGTTAGTACCTATAAATGTGCATAAGTTTTTTTAGAAAACATCAATAGGTACATAATATGTTAAAAATCCTTAACTTTGATGCCCATTAAGTAATAAGATATTATTAAAGCATGTGTGTACGTGAATAACATAGTTACCTTTGATTCTACAGACAAATCTGTGGATCTTCTAGGTTTATTAAACAAAGGCCTCAATTCTTCGCAAAGATTTTGCGCGAGTTCCTTTGTCAGTCGATATCTACCAATAAACTCGGACTCGTCTAGGTTGAAGGGATCACATTCCTCTCGCAATCGCCTTCGTCTTAGCCTGTTCGCCGAGTTACTGGTAGAATTATCAGCTTCTAGAAATTCGAACATTTCGAATTCATTGGCCATCTAAAACACATCACATATCTAATATTATTGAGCCCTTTTTGGACGAGATACCATTATAACACATATTATTAATATTAAAAATAGTTACGTAACTGTTTTTAATTACTTTTCATACAAAAAATCAAAGAAAATCGAATAATAATGTTAAAAAAGTTGTGAAGGAGCAACTTTTTTAAGACTGCAAAATTTGACATTAAAACAATATTACTTACTGTCAAAAGACACTTCATGGTACGGTTAGAATGAATGATTTGCGATGACGTCACACAAAACTGCTAGATAAAACATGATGGTTTTAAGCTTGTTTTAAGCTCGTCATGGTATGAAATTTCTAAGTAAGATTATAATAATACTGCTATAAGAGATGGTGGTAAGGCCCCAGAATACTAAAAAGTCGATATTAAAAATCTTTTGATAGTTTACGTTACGGTCATAAACATAAACGTTAAGTAAAATGGCAGAGGCGTTAGAAAAGTGGATATAAAATGTGGTTATTGGCCGTGTAGCGTGTTGTACGAGGATGGTAGCGGGCGGGTGTGAACGATAGCCGGATTTCTCTGCCAGGCACGTGTTGCCCGCTCAACACGGAAGCGCGCCTCTCGTACAACGTAGGAATTTCATTTGTCAGAACGAGCCCCTGTTTACGTTTACATACGCTGTTACTATCTTTGTTCAAGTTCGAGGTAGCACACATTGGTTTTTATCATCGCTATTCAATAAACTACATCACCTAATCGCATCGTTGGATGCATGATGAAATATAATGCGTAATTCGTTAAGTCTTATAGTCTTTGTATTTTTATTTACATCAAAGTGGCATTTTAGTAATTGCACATTTATAACTGGACGCGAAAATTCAAAAATTTCTCTTTAAGAAGTGGTATTGCAAACGTTTGTACTAGTGTTGTTCCACTTTTCTATTCCCGTTAAAGTGTTCTGGGAACAATTATTATAATTGATTTGCAACTTGAGCGGCAAAACACGTTTCAAAACTTAGCTCAACTTCAAACGTCAAGTTTATTGTACCTTACAGGTAAATTTGTCACGTAATAATGCGAATATAACTTTGATAAATAACTCTATTCTTGAGTTTTTCAAGGCTATTCCTAATTACGACGATGCAAGGAAATGAAAAATCAGTTAGTGTTTACAAAATTTTCCGCATAGCAAATTAGAATCTGCATATATAACTATGCTAATAGGGAGGTTTGTTATTGTTTCATGCATTACGTAAGCTAGTAAATATTTATGTCCGGTAGTTTGATAACAATAATTCGCTTGTTGATATCGAACCTCGATATTGTTTTGGGATATGATATGAAATCATTTGCAGATTATGAGATAGCAATGTCAAGGAACGACGTTATTGAAATCGATGTCGAATTTTTGTTGTTGATAAATTAATTATTTCGTTTTTTAAAAAACGTTTAATCAGTCAATCAAAAGTTATCAATCTTAGTCTCGGATACACGTTTTCTGTTTGTTTCACTTTGCTTTCCTTTGCTTTCGTTATAATAGAAGCTAATAAATAATATTTAGAGTATATAGCATAGATATTCCATCATCATCGTCTGCCTTTATTTAATTAGTGGTAGTTTAGCTAGGTTAGGATCTGTACTGTCCTCACCGGAGAGGATCGCGACGCGTGCCTTCCATTAATTTTAATAAAAAATATTCTTTTTTTTTACTCTTTGCCAGCCCGAGCTTGGCTTCTTTATATTTAGTTTTCATTGATTATGCTCCCTTTAAAAATGTCTTTAGTTATATAAGTGACTATTTGTAATAATAATTATTAATTGAATGTATCTTGACATATCATAAGTGGAACTATGTTCGCCTACGTGATGAGTAAAGTATTTTTTTTTTCAATTACATTACTAAATATTATTTCATTAATTTGAATTGCCACAATTTCATCCAAATATCGTTTATCCTATCCTCCATTTTAAAAGGCAGCTAATACTTATTTACATTAAATGCATCTCAAATATCCGTCCTATATTATCCACTACACTGTTATCAGTGAGGGTTATTTTTAAATATAGAGTGAGTACTTATTCAGCGAGCAAAACATTGTTATCTAATTCAAAGTTGCTATATTGGTAGGGATCTGATTACTTCTGTTGACAAAGCCATTAGCTTCCGCCGTTATATTGATTTTCGGCCGTATTACCTAAAATTATAAAGCAGGGTGATCAAATGTTATAAAATGAATAAAGAATACAACAAAGGGCATTACATCAGCAATATAAAATTTACGTAATAAGTAGCCGTTTTCGAGTTGCTTTGCTCAAGTGATATCATAAACTCTCCTGAAAATTGAATAATAAATTCAATATTTTTGCACGGGAAATAAATTTACACGCTATATTTTCATTTACATTTAAAGATATGATGTATTGAAAAGGCATTATACTGTAACCACGCCTACAGAGCTTATATCTATAACTAGCTTTTGCCCGCGGCTCCGCACGCGTGAACGAGTTTTTCCGGGATAAAAGTCCCGCTTTATATTTTCCCTGGATAAAAAGTAGCCTATGTGTTAATCTAAGACATGATCTACCCGTGTGCCTAATTTCATCGAAATCCGTTCAGTAATTTTGCGTGAAAGAGTAACAAACATTCATACAACCATACATTCTTACAAACTTTCGCCTTTATAATATTAGTAGGATTATCGGTCAACAAGGTTTCAAAACACATGTTTGACTCATATGAAACGTTCAAGGAAACACGATTGATATATGCGTATTATATCAGTGAATCGATCGTGAGAGTCTTCGTACGATAAACTTGGTCAGATTAGATAATATACTAGTTTCGTCCGCTTTTCTAGTGAAATGTGTCCGTTAGTACGTGTGTAATATATGGTATGTTTATTTATCGTCTCATTAAAATTGTTTATTATGTACGTAGTTTCCAATGGTCTTATCGCGTGTGGTTTTCGATTGTGAGATTTATAGGGATTGTATTCAGTTTTTTTATCGACGGCACGGCAAAGTGGCATCACTGCACCTAATTATAAGTGAAGAGGAGCCCAAAATCATCTCGACGCCAAGAGATAAACATCCCCGTGCGGTAGGTACAGTTATGCCGACCTGCTAAATTGAATTAATGATTAAAATCTGTAAAATTCCGAGACCAGAGTAGATATTTAAACATCAATATTGTAGATTTTTCAAACTTGGCTTCATAAAACTCGACGACGACTAAGATGCAAATGTATGTATGTAAAGTGTGGTTGCATGCGGTTATTTATATGTATATCTTCGCTCGAGTCTGCATATATGTCCGTACTTACAGCTTAGTGACGATGTGGCAAGGAGTTAAAGATAGACGGCCGGTTTAACTCAAGTCTAGTTAATAAGCGAGCTACGCACATGAATATTGATTTTACTTGAGGTACTTGGGATGTACGCGGTGCTAATTAATGTATTTTAATTAGTTTGAACAATATAAATACGTTATTACAGAGCATGTTAAGACTATAATGACTAGTCTAATTAATGATCGCAATGCAGTGAAAGATAGAATATAGAGCTATAACAAAAAAGAAAAAGTTGTGTTTAAAAAAATGTTTTAGCACTGGTTAATAGTAAACTGTTGGAAATTTTCAATTTACTGTTGCTTCTCGTATGGTGAGTGAACTTGTCGTAAGCAAAAACACGGTGTGCTAATCGTTATTCCAAATCCACCTTTTCGTCTTTCATCATCTCATGTTATATTTTATTAATCCCCGACCCAAAAAGAGGGTTTGTTATCACTTTTCTAAAAGTGGGTGCACTGATCTACCTACCCCTTTAAGGATAAAAGGCGTGAGCGTGTGTATGTATGTAAAATTTTACTAATACACTTATTTTCCCAACTAGCCGCGGCTAGCAGCGCAGCTGCCATAGCCTAATAATTATAATTATTCTATTTTACATCTAAATCGATTTCTCCTAACTAGGTTTATTTTGCAGCCACATTAACAATAAATCAATTTCAGTGCCTAAGTACTTGTTTTAGATTCAATGTTCTGTAAAATCATTTCTTCCTCGTAAAAAGTCAAAATTAAACTAAGTATTAGATACAAACCTTAGGCATTTTAAATCCGTAAGCTTTTATTTCGTGTATTGACTTATGGATAGATTAAAATATTATTCTACTTACATTTGTACTATATAAATTGTTATTAATTATTACTTATTCAGCCAGAAACATATTGGGTGCGAAATATAATAGACATATTCAGTTGTATTACGTCGATGTACGTTGATATCTATAAAAGAATCAAATATTCCAAATGTCACGTATCTGCGCTCGTCATAACAGATTATTCCGTAGCCATCCGCAAGGACAAGTGAGTACAGCGCGCCCATACTGATTGTTTAGTGTGGCGACGAGTGACGCTCCATTCGTATTCGCTGCGTTTGCAACACCGACGTCTATAACGATATTATCAACGTACTTGCTATAAACGAATGCATTTATGCGTCAATCCAATACCATGTTCTATGATGAATTCCTATAGCTAGTCTCCGCCTGCACTTTGAATCAGATCTTTATGCCAATGAATCTATTACAAATAGCGGATGCATGCCCATATTTTTGGCTACCTAGCTACATTTAAACAACAATATTCAGAATTTTAACAAATAGCTTATTAGAATGTATTTTTTGGTTGGTTTACACCGTATACATTTTGGATTTAGTATATTATATAGTTACTAGCGGCCCCGACAGACGTTGTCCTGCCCTAAAAAGGTAACTAAAATGGCTATTAAAAATAAGGGTTGATCGTAGAGGGGTGAAAATTTAGGGTTGTAGGTATTTTTGTATGCTGTATCATAAAAAAATTAAAACAAAAAATTTTGTCTGAAAAATAAAAAAAAAAATTTAGGGGTGGTCCACCCTTAACATTTGGGGGGATGAAAAATAGATGTTGGCCGATTCTCATAGATACCGGATAAGCACAAAAAATTTCATCAAAATCGGTCAAGCCGTTTCGGAGGAGTATGGCAACGAAAACTGTGACACGAGAATTTTATATATATAAGATAGATTATACTAGTTATTAGTTTAGTATATCATATAGTTGTAGTATATTGACTAATTTAGTATATGTCTAATGCCGTTAAAAAAAAATTAATAATTTAATAAACTCACGCCTATTATCCCCGAAGGGGTAGGCAGAGGCGCAACTAGTGCACCCACGTTTCGCCGTTATTCCGTCCCATGATGTGATAGGGGGCGAGCCTATCGCCATATCGGGCACAAATTCCAGACTCCGAGCTGATACTGAATAGAAAAACTCAATATCACTTTTGCCCGACCCGGGGATCGAACCCGAGACCCTAATGCCGTTAGTCAGGATTTATTGTATGAATTAGCGGCGAGTGTCGTTTGACAAGTTCTCGCGTGGCTGATACAGCGAAAGTGTTGTTTGGTGCAGCGCTACACGCCCATCAGCTGCCGAAATGTGTGTGAGGTGTCACGTGCAAGTAAATTGAACCAAGGATGTTACTGATGGAGATTTTTTTATCACATCCGTGATGTGATTGGATCGCAGATATTGATACGGATGGGGATAGAAATTTATATACAACGAATGTTTTCTACGTAATTAATTTGGAAAAGTAAATTTTTTGTGATGAACTTGAACGCAATACGATTTTAATTACTACAGTAAGTTTTCATTACTTAAAAAATCAAGTATTTCGTCTTTGGTCCTTAAATACAAGAATATTGAAGTAGCATTGGTTCACTTAATTATTGGGCGTGTTAATTTACTCGTAACTTTTAGTAGTAATTATAATATAGATAGTAATGGAATCGCTTTAGAGCGATTGCTACTTGACTAAGCCCCTTGGTTGTAAGCAATGCGTCGCGCTCCATCACCGCTCGGCGCTCGCACACCTGAGACGCTTACACAGAACCTGTCACATTATCATTGCACAAACACTCGTGATATTATATTCGTTGCCAGTTGCACAATCTGTTACTTGCTAACAACTCTAAAATACAACCAGACTTACAGTCATGCCCATTGAAACTTCGTCGCAAAGAAAGGATGTCTGCTCCGTACGTTCATATAAGTTGACAGACAGAAAGCAATTGCGTATAGGATGTACAGTTGCGATCAAGTCGAGTACATCCTTGTCCACTTTAGCGATATCGAGATGTATCGACCGGCGAACTGCTGCGATAAATAAGTTTCTCTGAGAAGTAAGATGGTGTCTATAACTTATTTAATAAATTCAATGAACACCGAGTTTTATTGGACTGGGCAAAGAAAACCGCGATAAGTCACTAGCTTTAAAAAATGTATTGTATGTACTTGAAAATCTTGAAATTGTATCAAATCAGAGCATTTTATCATATCATGTTTCATCAGATACATGATAATCCGTGTATGACACTCGGAAACATGTCAAAACTACGCAGAAAAGTGAAACAAATTACGCGATCAGTAGGGCATTATGTTCGAGATTAACCTGTCTACTCCCATTTCTGATAAGCACGTGAAGTTATGTGAATGGCAAGTGTGAGAATACATCGATAGTTTACGGTCGCGTGCATTCCGTGCTGGAATTCACTCGAGACGATCCTTCGACTTCGTCTGTCAGCGTAGCTGCTTAGCAAGATTACGTTTCAAGGCTTATTTGTGAAAGGAATTTTATACCTACGTCAGCGTTATACTAACTACAACGTTGTCACATAATTCAAAGTTGAGAACTTAATATTAAAAATTTTCTCAACATAATAAATACATCACTTAATGTTAAGTACAGGGGAGTTAATGGGTTTATGGCTAAGTCCGTGGTGTCAAGCTGATAGAGCGTTTATTAAGACGTTTTTTGAGCGGTACTAAACATATAACTTGTCTCGAAATGTTATTAAAACGTTAAAGCGTTTAGAGCGTGCAGTGTATGTTGTATTGTCGAAAATACTCAAAACGCCCCGCTGCACTCACCGCTAATTCGACTGCGAGTAAGAGATTCCAGCAAGCGTCATTAAACTTTTATAATAACGACTTGCGAAACCGGTTCTTACGCTTCATTTAAAAAGGATTTAATTTTTATAGGAAGGAGGAAACGCATGAGCAGGAAGGCTATTCAACGGTAATACGGTGCAGCTACCAACTAACGATCTCTTTGGTCGTGAAAGATCTCTTAGCGAAGCTAATTAAAACTTCTATAGGTTGTATGCGGTGAAGAATTATTTGCAAACAATTGATTTATTTTGTTGTTTCTTTTTCGAAAAAGTCGCATTAATTTATGAATATATTGATATAATCGTACTGAGAAGTTTGAAAAATTCATAATTATGGTATACTAGCTTTTGCCCGTGATTAATGTCCCGCTTTTATTTCCCTATGATAAAAAGTAGCCTTTGTCCTTTCTAGGGCTCTAGAATATCTGTGTACCAAATTTCATTTAAATCGGTTCAGTAGTTTTGGCGTGAAAGCGCGACAGACAGACAGTTACCTATTTTCTCATTTACTAGCTTTTGCCCACGGCTTCGCCCGCGTTAATAAGTTTTTCCGGGCTAAAAGTACATACATAAAAACCTTCCCGTTGAATCACTCTATCCAACACATTTATTTGTATAAAGATTAATATTATGACGTTGATACAACTCTTAACAAATAAAGCATTAATTTCGACCAAATTTGATTACCATAAAAACGGTTCTAGAGAGTTTATTTTAAAAGATAGACATATACTGTCGCGGACTTTTTTTTAGATCATTTCAAGAGGAATAATTCTTTCATACATATATTTTTGGTATCTTGAACCGTTTTCGCAGCGCACGCAATGGAAGCCCTCAAGGATGAATAATTTTCCCCGCATTTTTCACATTTTCCATTATTTCTTCGCTCCTAATAGTTGCATCGTGATGTTATATAGCCTATAGCCTTCCTCGATAAATGGTCTATTCAACACAAAAAGAATTTTTCAATTCGCACCAGTAGTTCCTGAGATTAGCGCGTTCAAACAAACAAACAAACAAACAAACAAACAAACTCTTCAGCTTTATAATATTAGTATAGATAATATTAGTAAGGAAAAAGGATATAATATATTTCAATTGTAATAAGTAATTATAATTTATCCGATATCCCGGAAAATTATGCTATTATTGTTTTAGGGAAGAATAAAACTACGTACTATTCTGATTTGTGATAAAACTATTTAACTACATAAATGAAAACAAACACACGATTTGAACATTCATATTACCTTTGTAGGGATATATGAATTACGCTAATTATAATAGAAGTTGTTGACACGTAGGTATATGTATTGCTTTATATTAATATGTTTTTCCTTCCTTAACCATATACACTGCACAAGTCCGCAGTTCCGTCCTCGCCGTCGAGGACCTCGCCGCGCTCCCCGTCGCCCCCCCGACCCCCCTAACAGTTCCGGCCCGCGTACCGACGAAATAAACGAATAGGATTAGGTTAAACACCAACCTACCCCACTAATCGTTGATGTCTCATCCTCTCCCAGTGGCCGTCCTGAGCCGAGGTTCGTAACCCGTTAGTGGGTTGCCCTCAGCATGGTCACCTAAATTAAAGGGTTGCGAGCGCCTAAAGCGTTCACCCTAAAGTCCGGTGTGGCCAGAAAAGCCGACTTGCGTCAGGCCAATGGCCGATAGGTCCGCGTTAAAAAAAAAAAAGAAAAAAATCCTTAAACTTTGTTATGAATATTTTACCTATGTAAATTGACATACTGTGTTGCCGTATTTTGTACCATTCACATAGTTTCAAATCTCAATGCGGGTATTGAAGTAATAGAATGTGGCAGAAATAGGTTATCTCATTTAGCAAACAAAAAAAATATAACGATATAGGGTTGTGGTTGGTTTCAAGTTGTGTTATCGATATAAAGTCCAATAACCTTCTGCTCGCGTGTATGTTTTATTTCCCCACCCTCGTTCTGTTTGTTATTTGTGTCATACACTAGCCTTAAAATATATGTTTTACGCTTTTTAAATTGGTTTGTTTACTCTCACTTCTTTCATTGGCGGGGAACCTGCGCGGTACACGTTTAGTTCATATTGTGAGCAACGTCCATCGCTTGGGTTAACGCACTCTTGCTCGATCTGTTGTATATTTTTCCGGGTTGATTTTATTTCGTATCAAATGTTATTCTTAGCTCGCTGTTACGTCCTTGTAATGGAAATTCTCAATATTCATTTTTCATTAACGTAATAAATACCAAAGAGGGGAGATTGTAGAAAGAATTTATCTGCAATCAAAATAAAATTAGAAATGTTTCTGATTGTTTTTTAGCCTGCCACTGGTGCTCGATACAGTTAATACACATACTATTTTAATTTTAGAAATTTGATTTGAAACGTGTTATTGCCACTTGAAATACCAAATGTTTTTGCCAGATCAGTCATCACAATATGGGCGCCGCCGAAACCAAAAATAGCCGCACGAGCACGTTTTCGGCAAACGCTGACGTCAGAAGGGGGCCATTTGGACAGTGTAACATATAAATTTAGCGGTAGCTTATACCGTGAAAAAGTATCAAACCATCTTTTCCATCATCGATGTGTTAAAAATTATTGTATATAGCTTTTTCTTCCGGCTCCGCCCTCGTTCAAGTTTTAATAATATATTCTCGCGATAAATACTTTATCCGGATAAAAGTAGCCTATAGCACTCACAGATAATGTAGCTTCATATTAGTAAAATAATTTTCTAAATTGGTTCTGTAGTTCCAGAGATTACCACGACAAACCTACAAACTCACAAACTTTTCCTCTTTATACTGTTAGTATAACTTCAGGGAAAGATTTTATGTAAAAATATATTTTGAATGATCTCTGCCGCATTTAGCGTATTCGACAGGACAGAGGGAACAGAGTATTTTCTTCTATGCACATCCAAAAGTAGACACCGAAACGCTTCAAATTAATGTCAAATGTTCCCGACCTCTACCAATACATTGGTGTTTGGCTACTGGTTTATTGGCCAACGGTGTGATGTTAGAATGTAAAGTAATAACGAATGGAGATGGTGGTTTCGTCTTTGCGCCACCGGTGCCATTACACCTGCTGCGGTGGTTCGACCCTCCCCGACCGGTCTCGTGCTCACTCTACTGTGAAATTATGCACATCTGCTATCCACAACTTTTATTAACCTGACTCTGGCTTTTAGTACTACTAAACATTTATATTGTATTTGTTTGCTTGATAAGATTTAGACGCAGTTACCTATCACGCTATTGTACACAGTACAATCTAGTTACACATTGTAATTAGCTTTAGTAGTTACGCCTGGTCCTTGTCTTAGCGAAATTCGCATGAGTATAATCCCCTTTTTTGTAATTATAGTTATTTTGGTTTATTGTTTTTCTTACATTAAATGTGTTAACTTGAAGACTACTGCAACGTCGTCCCTTCTTAATCCACCAGTTTATAATAGTTTTGCAGAAGCAAATTAATATAAAAATGCAGGAGGTTTAAATCTTACCCAGGTGCAAGTAAAAAAAAATTTGCACCTACGCATGATTTAATATATTCAACTGCACCAAGTTACAGAGAATCAGATGTAGCTATTGTCGCTATGCATAAGATTCACAACATGCGACTTGACAGTAGGCAGTAACTTTATTTCAGTGCTTGAAGTTTTCTGAGACAACAACGCTCAATCAAGTAATTAATAACGAACATAAAATTAACGTAGTCGGCCTATTCCTATTTTTTCTTATAATGGGGGGAGGGGCCAAAACTAGCGAAAATAGTCTTACGTAATATATGAATGGCCCCTTATATTGAAAAGCAAGATCAGAAACCAAACGTTTTTGAGCGTCTGAACCGTCGACGCTAGGCGCCCGAGTGTCGCATAAATAAATGCAGTGCACTTCTGTTATTCCTAAGTATTAAGTGTGCAGGGCGCGGTGCTTGTACGCTCTTTATTTATCGGTATCTACTCGCAATATTGGAGCTGATATTCAAAAACGTTTTTCTCGATATCGACTCATAAACTACACGTTTACATTCCAACAATGCGTTAACATTTTTCCACGTGAAAGCGGAAACGCGCATGTGTGAACAATGGATCGCCGCTCGTGCTGAGCCACGTTCTGCACTTGCATTGTGTATTATTCTTAGAACTACAGATAAGTAAACTACGCATGTAAGATGACCGAACTCGTTTCTAGCGTACGTTTATTGTCACAACATACTTTAAACAAACTTTAAACCGTCGAGTTATGAATATCGATTATGACGTAATGTTCCAGTTTGAATATGTTTACAAGAGGGGGATATTGAGACAATAAACAAAGGCGCCGTATTCATTGCTGGTACTAGGAATGAAACGTCGTGGCAAGTGGCTTTAATGTCTTTCCAATAATGTTTCCCTTGGAATCGATTCACTTGTCAAGTTTACCTATACTTCTTGCGATGTGTTCCCCTAGTTTTAGGGTGTTTTAATGTAATCACGTCGCTGCAAGGGGTGATCGACTTTCATGTCACATGCCTACGCACATATTACACTCAACAATCCAGTATATAAATTTCAATGATGATGATCTATTTTTTGGTTTTAGATTTGTACGAATATTGAAACAGGTAGTTTTTTTATATAAAAAGCTTTTCATATTATGATACGTATACCTGGAATGAATTAATAGCAGGAAACAGGGCCCTTTGTGTGTCAACAATAAGCAATAGAATAACAAAAACGTTTTTCGTATCCAGAGCTCGCACAATGTACCCGTGGCTGGCTTCGCTCGTCTTCCCAACTAATGCTTTAACCGTAGACTTATTATTACAAACAGCCTGTCTCGAATGATTCTTGCTAAAGTACAACGGTGAACTAAAAGCTTAGATTATTTGCAAGGACTTAAAACCTTTATGTTTGTTTAAATTCTCAATGACAACATTTGCTAGTATAAAATTAGTTACATTAAAATTTCTTTTGTATATAAAAACATAAATAATTATTATCTTTGTACCTTATCATTGTTTTCTCATTTCTACATCATATGATTTCAGTCAATGAGATAAAATAGATGAGGTATGTAAATCAGATTAAAAATGTTTCTTTCGTAAAATCCTACTATCCTACTTCCTACTATCCTACTAATATTATAAAGGCGAAAGTTTGTAAGAATGTCTGGATGTTTGGATGTTTGGATGTATGGATGTAAGGATGTTTGTTCCTCTTTCACGCAAAAACTGCTGAACGGATTTCGATGAAATTTGGCACACGGGTAGATCATGTCCTGGATTAACACATAGGCTACTTTTTATCCCGGGAAAAGTATAAACCGGGACTTTTATCCCGGAAAAACTTTTTAATGCGGGCGGAGCCGCGGGCAAAAGCTAGTTTGAAATAAACTCATTTGCAAAAAAAAACGGGCACCTAAGCAATGAACCATTTCAAATGTTACTATTGGTTTGTTTGATAATTATAGGTAGTTTTACTTTCACAATTTTGTAAATTAATAAGCAAATAATCGTTTTCGTCAGTATTATCATAAAATTTTGATAAAATTTATGGGTTTTAATGCTAAAGTTCACTAGTAGTGTATGCTCGCTAGTAGTGCATATGCTCGTGAAGTAAAAGTTAACAAAGATTTTTGTTTGTTTTTTCTTTATTAAAGTAAAATCAGATAAATGTTTAGTATCGAGTGTGACCCCCTCTAGCTGAAATCACAGCTTGAATTCGTCTGGGTATGCTAGCGAGGATATCCCGGATACTTGCTTGCGGAATACGTTCCCACTCCGCGGTAATCACATTCTTCAGCTCTCTGATGGTTTGCGGAGCCGGTTGTACTGATCTCACGCGTCGTTTCAGAACGTCCCAGACATGCTCTATAGGATTGAGGTCGGGACTTCGAGCTGGCCAATCCAAACGACGAATGCCGACCTCTTGCACATACGCTTCCACATCGCCAGACCGGTGGGCGCGAGCGTTGTCGTCCATAAAAATTGAGTCTTCGCCTAAAGCGGCCAATGCGGGTTGTGCATGAGGAATAAGAACTTCCGTTATGTATCGATGTCCAGTCAGTGAGCCGTTTTCAATGAAGACTAACTCTGTACGATCCATTGAATTTATTCCTGCCCAAAACATAATAGAGCCCCCACCATAAGGTGTGATTTCTTCAAAACAAGCCTCTGCAAAGCGTTCTCCTCGTCTTCGTAGCACTCGCCGACGTCGATCTTCACCGAACAGAGATATCCTGGCTTCATCGGAGAACAATACCCTATTCCAGTCTTCTTGAGTCCATGACTCACAATTTCGAGCAAACCTAAGCCTGGCAACTCTGTGCTCACGGAGTACCTTAGGGCCGCGGGCCGGGCGATGACTGCGTATATTGGCCGCGAGCAGCCTCCTCCTGACCGTCCATAGACTAATATGCACATTTCTTACTTCTTCGAGGTTGTTCTTAAGGTCCACATACGAAGAATTGCGATTTCTCAATGCGCGACTCACAAGAAAACGATCATCCCGTGGTTGGGTACATGGTTTTCTTCCAGAACCAGGTCTTCTCTCGACGGAACCGGTGTCTTGATACCGCTGCCAGGTCCTTTGAACCGTCGAGCGACTCACACTTAGCCTCTGAGCCACGAAGCATTGGCTGCAGCCCTCTTCGAGCAGCGCAATAATTTTGGTAGCTTTTACCACTTTCTCTAACATTATTGAGACAGCTAAACAGCAATAAATGAAGCTTTGACAATTAAGAATATGAAATAAATTCATAAAAATTGACTAAAAGTTATGAAAACCGATATTATCTTTTGGAACTTCGCACCAAAAATGTAGGATAAAAAGTGGTTTTCTGTAAAAACGAGCATCAAACGAAAATTTTAATTTAGAACGTACTGTTTTAAACACCACGGCATTTTTAAAACCGGCCAGTAACATGTACAAATGATTGAAATCATTTTGGTACCGTATTTTTTAAAAAAATAATTAAAATCCAAACCGCCCGTTTTTTTTGCAAATGAGTGTATCTTATGCGATGCTGTTATTAGCGAACGGATCATTTTATTAGATAATTATATTGCATGAAATATTTGTTGATACCGTTCCATGTTTGTAATCATAAATAGTGCGAACTTAATATTATGGTTACGTATAACAACTTGTAACGTAAGCGTTTGATTCTAAGCTTGTTTATTATGCCTTGGGAACACAAAAATGGTATTAGGAAGTAGTTTTTCAAACCAAATCAGTTATAAGTATTAAGGTCGATCTTATTACGTTACGTAATCATGCACTAACTACATTTTGAAGCACAATCATCAGTAACTAATTCATCGAAATGATTTGTAACAACGAATTGCATGAATTGCAATCGTCATGATGACTAACTAAGTAACTGGTTATATATATGCACGACTATGATGCGAGTAGGTCACTCGTTATCCTTAGTTTCATGGCAGGAAACCGACGAATGAACAAGTGTACCTTCTAGTAAATGATAACCGAGGTACATAGAGAATAAACATTCATAACCCCAGAAGAATCATGGTGGTCATACTATCCATTTGCTCTGAGATATCGTCCTGCTTAGGCCAGCCATTTAGCACTGCATACAAAAGTGACAATGGCGCCGGTCAGCCTAATAATAATAATATTATCTTCCACGGCTATCTTACAATAATGAAGCTCAAGACTCACTATCCAATTGCAGGCACTGGTGGTAGGACTCTCATATATGTAAGAGTCCGTCTGGGTGGATACCACCGCAATGTCTATTTCTACCGCCAATCAGCAGTGTGCATGCACTGTTGTGTTTCGGTTTGAAGGGCATTGTAGGCAGTGTAACTACAGGACATAATGAGACTTAACATCTTATGTCCCAGGATGACGAGCGCAGTAGAATGCCCCACCGTACTTGTAAGATGCTGGATGGTGTTTCTACTGTTTATGGGTGGTCGTATCGCTTACCATCAGGCGAACGGTATGCTCGTCTCGTCATTCGATGCAATAAAAAAAGGCACATAGATGTATGTAATTATTACGTATCCAATAGTAAGTGTAAAATTATCCTTGCCTGTAATTGAGTTCTATATTTATAGCATAATTCGTTATGTAAGAGGTGCGTTTGCCACCAATTTTGGCACAAGGTGTTACAGCTCTCGACAGTTGATCTCGTGTACGACTTTCACAATGTAACTGTTTTGTTATGAAGGCCTTGCCCGTGCCGTATGCACGATTTGTTCATAAACATTTCTTAAATATACGTTACGTATTTTAGGGTATATTACGTACTTCAAGGCATTCTCTAAATTGTCATGCGTCGCATATTTTGCAATATATATCAAATTTCTGTATCATAGTTGTTAATAAGAGAATGTGTCCTCGCGTTACTTTCTACCGAGGCGAGAGTCGCTTTCCACGACTTTTACTCATCCGCTGCGGACACCCTTGTCTTCTTATTGACCATATAGTATTATATATCTTGTGTAAACATCGCTTAGTTTAGTAGTAGTATAATATCCAGAAAATAATAAATACCTTACTTATTACCGTACTTACAGATTATCTTTTCTTAAATTCGAAATCTTATAGTTTAAAACTGTTCTCTTTGACTGTTCTCACGTATTAATGCAATTTTTAATAATTCATACTTATTATTTTGCCAGGCTATTTAGGATCTATAGAATATTTCCGCCACAACAATGTACGTGTGGTCAACAAAAACACCAAAGAAGGGAAAGTACCAAAAGTAACTGCAATAAAAAATCGGACGTGCTCGTCTGATTTGATGGTACCGAGCGTCGCTGCTCGGACGATTGTGAAGCACGTCCCACGCGGCCGTTTCATAACAACCTGTGTGAAATTGTTATATTCAGGAAGATAATAAACATCGCTATCAAATAATGTTATTGTTTTACTACAATAGCGCTCAGTGGAAAAGTTTAATGTTCATTGTAGTATTTGTACGGGCTTTAATTTTTTTTGATTGTGAAAAATACTAGCTATTTTTCTAAAACAGGAATATGCACGTTTCACTTATAAAATAGACAATGCCTATAATTTAACTATATTATGATTGATAATATGAATATGTATAAAATGCTCCGTGAATGTTCGCTATCACAAATTCCGTTTAAGTTAATTTATATTTTGTTTGTGAAGATGAAAGTAGAATTGTTACGTATGTTGGTATCGGATACGTGCCTTGCATCGTATTAAAATATTGAAAGTGTACATAAAAGAAAGTTTTCTCGTGCATTCCGTATGTACGTAATGTTTTGCTGTAATGCATATTGGCTATATTATATATATAAATAATTGATGGCATATTATTTTTATTACCATTCAATGGCATTAGTTGCGTAAAAAAGAAATTTCTTTCATTGTTAGAAATAGTTAATGCACATTCAATATGTACGCTGCACGAAATATTTATATCCGCAGAATTCGATTCTACCTAGTGGTAAATTAACACATTTACACATAATATGTCGTGAACATTATAATTTATTGGTGTTTCTTCATATTGAGAGCGTATACTTGATCTAGTTGGCAGAAAGTATGATGCCGTTTTTAGGTCCAATTTATTTGCGTCTGGGCGGCCGGTCTGACTGGCGGCGGGCGGGGGTCGCGCCGTTGACTCATGCAGGGTGGCACACTGGGGTGAGCGTCTCGACACCCTGTGACGTCACATCAAATAGTGACTCATACCCACTCGATATAGAAATGGGCCTCGGGCGAGCACGAATCTAATTCTGTAGACTTGTGCACTCATCGGAAGGAAATGGTTTAATTTAATGGACGTGTACGTACGCTCTCGCTGTATGTCTTTCACTGTTTCATGTTTTAATTAACATTCTCTATTTTAAAGTTAGTCCAGTTTTTTTTATATCGACGCTATTTAAATGTATCCGCTCAATAATTGGAGCGTTTTATTAATTCCTTTAAGTGGACGATAGCCTAGTTGGGAATGGAACGGTCTGCCGAGACAATGTCCGGAGGTTCAAAACCTAAGGTACACACATCTGACTTTTCAAAGTTACGTGTGTATTGTTTATCAATTATCGTTCGCTTTAACGATGAAGAAAAACATCGTGAGGAAACCTGCCTACCTAAGAAGTTCTTTCTATGAATTTCGAAGGCATGTGAAGTCTACCAACCCGCACTAGACCAACGTGGTGGACTAAGGCCTAAACCTTCTCAGTAGTAGAGGAGGCTCGTGCCCAGCAGTGGGACAGTATTACTGTTTCAGTTTTACTTATACAGGGCTGGTATGATTATTATTGTTATATTATTATTAATTCCTTTAATCACATGAGTTAACAATGTATGATGTAGAAAAATGTCAGGCGAATGAAAGAGTCTTCCTAAGAAAATATTGGTTCCTAAAAGTATGATGAGCGTGACCTCAGAGTGACGCAGAGGACATGACCGGTACAAAGAAACCACAGTTATATTTAATGCGTAATTGACTGCTCGAAATGTATGAGGAAACGATGGGTGACAGAAGCAAATGTAAAGGTTCCATGTTTATTGTAATATTTAAATGTTTGGTTTGTTCTCTTGGCTTTTCCTAAGCCCTGTATACTCTCATGGCTATGATATTGTTCCAGACTGGTTACTTTACTGCGTACTGGTATTCGAAAATAACCAAAGTTTGACGTATTAACGCAGTACAGCGCTAAGTGTTAATAGTAGATTATTCCCATTTAAAAGATATGAATGCGTTTCAATTTTACTTTTAACTAGCTTTTGCCCGCGGCTCCGCCCGCATTAAAAAGTTTTTCCGGGATAAAAGTCCCGGTTTATATTTTCCCGGGATAAAAAGTAGCCTATGTGTTAATCCAGGACATGATCTACCCGTGTGCCAAATTTCATCGAAATCCGTTCAGTAGTTTTTGCGTGAAAGAGGAACAAACATCCTTACATCCTTACATCCATACATCCATACATCCAAACATCCATACATTCTTACAAACTTTCGCCTTTATAATATTAGTAGGATGTTTAAAACATCGATGATGGAAAAGATGGTTTGATACTTATTCACGGTAAAGTAAAATTAATAGCGGCAAATTTGCCTTTTTTTGCAATTTTGTTATGTACGACAGTATTATGTCTGCAATTAATGCGCACAGGAAATTCTCCGCATAGGAAATATTGTATCCACTATCCAGAGCAGTGAAACTATAAATTTAGGACAAAATATAAAATGTTATTTGATTAAAAAAAAATATGTCCGCAATGTGACTTTTTCTATGACAGTATTTAGTTTTTGAAGAAATATCTTACATTACGAAAATACCTTATACCCAACGTTTCGACTCTACATATATTTTGTAGAGTCACTCTGAAGACACAAGTGAGTGTAGGTGACGCGTGTCGCGTTCGTACCACCTGTACTTAATATTATCAAGAGGAAAGATTTGATTGTTTGTTTGTTTATATTGGATAAACTCAAAAGCCACGGGACCGATTTTGAAAGTTCTTTCACTAATAGGAAGCTACATTACTCCTAGTTGCTATAAGCTACTTTTTATCCCGGATAATTTATTTCACGTGGGCGGAGCCGCGAACAGAAGTCTAGTTCATAATAATTTAAACCTTGGTGTAACACGCTATTAGTAAGATTGTCAGAAGTCTACACTTTCTCATATCTATTGAAGATCACTACCGCACCCGTGGTTCGTTTCGTTTAGTATTCTAGTTAATTCAAGGCTTCCTCCATCTGTTTAAAGTCAGTGCATTCATTTTGTAAATGTATATCGGAAGCGGTTGAATAATTTCTAGCCTCTTTTGCTATATTAATACACTTCTCAAGTATACAAAGCCGTTGTTTAATGTATGACGGACGCGGCGCCGGTGCTGGCATCGATGTTTACAGTATGATGTTCATAATTAGATCATCCGAAACCACAAAAATTAACTAACAACCGATTTAACAACTAATGTTATACTACATGTCGTTGGCGCTTCGAAAATGTAATCATGTTATAATTCGACGCGACGAGGCTTCGGACTGGCTACACTGATACTCTAATAAGCTGACTGTGAAAATTATGTCCAATATTCGTTAACATTGGTTACACATTTGGTGTTGATAAGTAATATTACGTTTATAAATGTTTCCGTGTACGTAATCTTATCACAGTTAGGTGTCCGGCATTGTTGTCTCATTAGTTAACGATGAGTAATGAGTGCTAATCAGCCAAAGGACGGGCCAGGGCGTTCCTCCACGGTGACTCACAGCCGACGGCCGACATTCGATCAAACAAATCGGTTTCGACGAACGAGACGATGTTCCGGTGTGATTCCGCACGCAGCGTTTATATCAATGAGCTGGAACACGGCGGAAGCGAATATTGAACAAACGCGAAATATGTGCGTGTGAAAGGACACTGCATAAAGCCCCCGATTGATTAACTCACACCACTCTACCCACTCTACAGTTTGATGTATTATTGACAGCTTGTACAGTAAGCCTCATAAACAGCTGAACTAACTCAAAATTTCAAATCGCATTTACGCGTTAAGGTTAATTGAAACATTTTTTTTTTCTCTAATCTGAATCTCTTTAATTGTATTTCTGTGAAGAACAAATAAATATCGGGAAGAACACAAAAGTATATGGGCGTTTTGATATTTTGAATTGGTTCAGCTACGTATAATGGCTAGCTGTACAATATCTGATATAATGACTGCCTCGGTGGCGTAGTTGTATTACGGTACGGCTGCAATGTCAAGGTCTCGATTCGATACTCGGGTCGAGCAAAGTGGGACGGAATATGTATGGCGAAAACTGGGTGTACTAGTTGTGCCTCAGCCTACCCCTCGAGGATAAAAGGCGTGAGTGTATATATATGTATTATGTATGTAAAATACCTTTTCATGAAAAGGTATTGTACGTCATGACGTAATGGGGTTTTTCACACTATGTAATATGACCGCAAAGGCCGGACTTCTGATAGGACACATAAAACTGCAATTTTCCAGTTGCAACTAGCATGACTCATTTTGGCAACGTTACTCAGCCTTGATATGGTAGGTCATGGGGTATGTAGAGGTCTTTGACATGCACATTGCACGAATCTCAATTTTAAGCGCAAAACCTTATTATTGTTCAACTTGAGAATCAAACCTTGGGTCTCACGGTTCACAGCTTAACTAGGTTTCTTAAACCAATATAACGTTTTTGATTGGCTTAAAATGACATAAAAACGATCACTTTAGTTTGTATCAAAAAATACAATTGGATAAAATCTATGAAATCGGTTGTGTACGGCGGCTTGTGTGACATTGGCATTCAAGTGAGACGTTCAGGTATAGAGCTGGGGACAAGGTCATCTGAGACTTGTTTGCTTTAGAAATATTGTGCACAATAACCGACACTACGAAATTATTATACGATTTCATTTGTTAAATGTGAAATAGACTGCATCTATCATTTTTCATTATGAACATTGTTGCGGTATAATAAAACAATATTTTGTTTATATTATGAGATTATGTTTACCGCTCATTGAAGTTGACAACAAAGACGTTTAAATACAATGTTGATATAGCAAAACAATTACAAAATGTATTTATTTCGTTACTGGTTTTCAAGGTGACCTCCGCAATCCCTAATATTATGTTCTCCACAGTATCTCGCGTTTGTACCTGTTTCGAATAAAAAAAAGACTGCCTAAGTTTTACTGGGAACTTTAACATCTTAAGCTCCTCCTAATAGTTTCATTTAACATGAATGCATATCTTTGAGATTAATTTTTATATCGATGCAATCACTTTTAAAAAATCTACTTAGAAAGGAAATTATTAAGTCCTTTAGTTAGCATGAGATATTTCAGTAAAATTTTTACATTATAAATTTTATTCGCACATAAATTGCCAGTCTATAGTTGCTTATTACTTATTGACACGCAAAGAGCCCCAATGACCCAATTACTTAAAAGACCTTGTTTTGAAAAAATGTATCAATAAGATTTTGATACATTGTTCCAGTTGCGCTTTATATTATGTGACATATTACTTTATTACTATTTGCTATTTGCATCATAGTAACACGCCAAATATGAAATAAATTGCCTTAAATCACATAAAATTCATCACGAACCAACTTTAAAACATGATTAAGTAATGAGTAGACATAATATACAGAATGCGGAGCTGATCTGTTTGTGGTGGCAGATATGAATAGGAAATGATCAAGTCTTTGTCTTATTAAATTCATTGTTTAGTTGCTATTACCAAAATTTAATAAGGAAACCCGCCCTTTGGCCATACAGATGAGGTACACAGATCCACGCGCCAGCTCATCATTGATGGCTGTAAATAAAAATATGATAGTAAAATATCAGCTCTATATTTCCTCTTTGTTATATTGGTTCTAATAATTATTATTACTAGTACGATGTAACCTTAATTATCTTAATTTTTTTAATAAGCCAGCACACTAGCAAGTTTGTCGCCTAATCCTACTAATATTATAAAGGCGAAAGTTTGTAAGAATGTATGGATGTTTGGATGTATGGATGTTTGTTCCTCTTTCACGCAAAAACTACTGAACGGATTTCGATGAAATTTGGCACACGGGTAGGTCATGTCCTGGATTAACACATAGGCTACTTTTTATCCCGGGAAAACATAAAGCGGGACTTTTATCCCGGAAAAACTGTTTAAGGCGGGCGGACCCGGGGGCAAAAACTGGTGTTTAATACAGTCTGTCGCTCACCATCACCTTTAATTTAGAAAGAATCATAGATGCTTTTGAGGCGTTAAAGAATAAGAAAAAATTAGAGTCCCCGTAAATCTTGCGCTATAATAAATGTAAAAAATATTCCTTGTCTTTGCAGACAGATTTTTTGAGACAGCGGTATGCTATACCTACCACGCTGGCTAGCGATTCATTCAAATGAGTTTTACCACCTCTTGCTACTCATTCATTTGATATCCTAAATAGCCACACCCAGCTTTTACCAAACACGATAACGTTGTTAAGTTTGGTATATTTGGTAGTTAGCAAGTTTTACGTTCTAATGTGTTTTTAATTATCTCTACATACCACAACAGTTGACACACTAAATACGTATTGACCCGATAATATTGTTTGAAATCAATAGATTTGTTTACCGAACGGTTTTGGTTTCAAAGTAAATATTTATCTGACCAAGTCTCAAGTGCAAATTATCGCGTCTCGTTCGTACTGTCACATTCGTTGACACCTCGATCATAGGTTCGGACTTCGGTGACACCGTCACATCCCCACTGCCAAACACGGCACAATCAAAATTCATACAAGCTTGCCTGCAAATATTCGAGACGCGTTGAATGCAACCTATTATTACCACATTCGTTTTCCTCACATTGTTATTGAGGAAAAATATGAAGTATACTTTAAATTTTCTATGTTCATATGAGATGAGGTTTAATTATGTATTTAAAAGTAATTTTCAGATTTCTCTTATTAGCATTTATAATTGATGGAATTGTAGTAATTCGATAATTAGCTATGTATCGATTAGATATAGCAATGATTTCTAATTGACAATTACTTTTAACTTCTAACTAATCATCTCATTACTTGCTACATGCTACACTTGTTTCGTTGCGCTTTTTTCCTTGTATCACCTATACTGTGACAGTGTTCTCTAATCAACAATCTACGCGATAGCTTGGATGATCATAATAGTAGTGATAAATGTCTCAGTTTTATTTATTCGCGGTAAAAGTCGCTCCTTACGAAGACTTAGTACTTGACTTTATTATGGTATCGTCTTTTTATATATCTAGTGTAGCAACGACTAACAGCTGGTAATTATTTACATACGAGTAATAAATATCTTCAACTAGCTGACCCGGTGAACTTCGTATCGCTTCAGAATTAATGAACTTTGTGTTAACTTTTTAGGTTTTTCATAAAGATTAAACTAATTATGAAAAAGGATTTAGGTCAACAAATGTACAACAATCACAATGAAAAAGTCATATATTCATACAAAGAGACTATTGAGCACGACATGCCAGGATAATGATATACCTACGTCTTTCTTCCACATTCATGCTTCTCATCATACATTTTCGTCGGTTTTGGGCATCCCCTCCATCCGTACCGTCCACATTCGTTCGATAAATACCTTTCGTGACTCGTGTAAACCGTCCTCTACGCGGCCAAATTATCTCAGCACTTATCTCAGCGTATTTCTTTTAATTTTAGTGACCAGGTGGCCCTCAGTCCCGTATGTTAATGACAGTGTTGACCACAGTGTAATCCTCGGCACACGATCATAAGCCTTTTCCAAGTTTACGAAAGCACAAAAGACTTTTTTTGATTTGGCCCAATGTTTCTTCGCTATGTACCTTATGGAAAAGGCTCGATCTCTTTGTTCTTCGAAATCGCAGCATTGTAAGTAACATAAATTTCAAATCCTATGAAGATAATTAATTAAAATGAATGCAAATACAAACACGGTTGAAATCTGAATAAACGTTAGTGAAACTCAAAAAAGATGCTAATTAATCGCGTAACGGCTAAGATACGAAGAACGCTACGATAGAACGATATGCAATGAAAGGAGGTAATAAAATGTCATGTGAACTTTTTCCACATTTTTAAAGTTATTCTGCTATTCGGAACGTTGGTTCAGCCGTTCTCTGTTATAAATGGTGTAACTAAACACAACTTTGTTTTATTAAATACATTATATATTAAATACATCCTTATTTATAAGCATCAGCTGAACTCAAAATTAGTCAGTATACTATCTTTCTATCTTAAATTTAATTTGTAACTAGCTTTTGCCCACGGCTTCGCCCGCGTTAATAAGTTTTTCCGGGCTAAAAGTACATAAAAACCTTCCCGTTGAATCACTCTATGACTATGACGTTGATACAACTCTTAACAAATAATGCATTAATTTCGACCAAATTTGATTACCATAAAAACGGTTCTAGTGAGTTAATCTTAAAAGATAGACATAGACTGTCCGGACATTTTTTTAGATCATTTCAAGAGGAATAATTCTTTCATACATATATTTTTGGTATCTTGAACCGTTTTCGCAGCGCACGCAATGGAAACCCTCAAGGATGAATAATTTTCCCCGTTTTTTTTACATTTTCCATTATTTCTTCGCTCGTAATAGTTGCATCGTGATGTTATATAGCCTAAAGCCTTCCTCGATAAATGGTCTATTCAACACAAAAAGATTTTTTCAATTCGAACCACTAGTTCCTGAGATTAGCGCGTTCAAACAAACAAACAAACTCTTCAGCTTTATAATATTAGTATAGATTATCAAACTTGAGGCGAAATATTTGATGCATTCGTCATGTTTCAATTATCATATTGTGTATATGAATTTGAATAATTAGCCAAGGTAACCGGGAGCCGTACACGTGTCGGTAACCAATCTGGCTGTGCTCTGCATACTGATGGTGTGGGCATTGCGCGTGCGCATTCCTCGACGCTGGCGCCGCCCATAGACATCTTTAAAACAAATATCACGACTTAATGACACATTTAATTATTGTCTATAGTAGTTTTGTATTTTTGCGATTCGCGTTGAATTCTCCTGCTTCTTTGTAGTCATTTGAAGCTCCACCTGTTGTCTTCCTATAGCCCTTCCGTTATTAATCCGCATAGGATAAGTTAATAGGTTCAGAAATAGCACGGGGTTTAAATATATCCGCAAAATAATTGCGCAAAGAGTCGGCTGTTCTCAACCGCGTTGTAAATGTTGCGACTCGTCACAGATCCAGTTCTCCCACGTCCAGCCAGGCTCGCCCGCGCTGGCAGGCGGCGGCGGTGGCTTGCTGTGTCGCAGGCCGCACCAGCTCGCACAGGTTATCGAACCGTGCCAGTTGCCACCACACTGTCCCACATAGTTCATTGTAATCTCTCCTTTTTTCTGTGCAACCGATCTATGTTTGATAACTGTAAAATTTGACATTGATGTTAATGAACACTAACGATTTTATACGGACAATAACAGTGGTTGTATACCATGCATCGATTTCTTCTTCTATTATTGTCAGATGATAAAGCTGTATTGTAATTCAATTGAAAATTATTGACACTTGACGTATAATTATATTTTGTATCACGATGGCAGGTTTCTAATAGCAACGGTACTCTGGTGGTGCGCACCGCGTCGCAACTTCAAAAACAGTCAATGTACAATAGCTACATTGAGCTGAACTACGTGATCGATCCCGTTGCACAATAGAAACCTATGCCAATAACAAAAATCAATAAATGAATTTAAATGTAACATGAATCCCAGAAATACGTCGCACACGAGCTGCCCATGATTTAACAAATTGGCTTGTTAACATTTATTTAGGTACTTTATTTTATTTATTACACACAAAGCAGGTTATAATCATATTTATTAAATGCCTATTCTTACCATCTATACCTCTACGAATTGAATAAGTAACTAACAATTTAATCATAAATTCAATTTGTAACAATGTTTTCGTCAAAACAAATATGTAAATAATATCACATATTCATTACATCATCGAATTCTTTAGAAAATGTTTGGCACACATCCATCAGTGCACGATACGGTTTAACATACGTCCATGCAGTTAGGCATCAATTGAAATAAATTAATTTGTAATTTTAAAACACAACCGGTGATGTCTGTACGGTATGCGGTGGTGCAAACTAATTTGGACAATGTCGCTTGTCACACGGTAAACAATATTTATCCGTGAACCCGCCGCGTACGCTCAGAACAGCTATATCAATACTCATGCGACGTCAAAATGCTGATCTGCTTTATTGCCCCACTTTGCTTTTATTCATTCATGGTCCAGCTCGCTACTGCAGCAAGAAACGTTCGTACAACTTACGCTTGCAACGGTCTCGTTAAAAATCTAGATGTAAGTGGCGACGCTTTGTCACGTCTAAAAATATTCCATTCATATTGTGCCCGCAAAATAGGCTACGTATAACGCAGCGAACCACACATTTAATTAATACCATTAGTTGTTAACTGTTTATTCACATGAACGTTTTTTTCGTACAGAACAATTTAGGTAGGTATATGTGTAGGCGTTTCGTTTGTTGGTATTTTAATTGTTGTACCACATATTTGCCTATATAGTTTTTTTTATTATATGGGTAGAACCGATATGCTCATTATTAGTATACACATACACACCGACACTCACGCCTGTTATCCCCGAAGGGGTAGGCAGAGGCGCAACTAGTGCACCCACTTTTCGCCGTCATTCCGTCCCATGACGTGATAGGGGGCGAGCCTAGCGACATATCGGACACAAATTCCAGACTCCGGGCTGGTACTGAATAGAAAACCTCAATACCACTGTGCCCGACCCGGCCTAGCCGGCTGGCCGGCATTAGTATACCTACTTGTATAAAATTATAATTAGTGTGCCCGTATTTAGTATATTAATATGTAACTAGTATTACTCAAGGCACCGCTGAAAAAGTTTTTCTGGGATCAAAATAAGTGTCCGGGATAAAAAGTATAATATCACCAAGTAGTAATGTATTAGTGAAAGAATTTTCAAAATTGATTCAGTAGTTCGTGAGATTAGCGTGTTTAACCAAACAAACAAACTCATCAGATTTATGATAAGTATTAGTATAGATTAATAATTTTCTATACTAAATAATATTACGTTCATGGCTCGTTTAGCAAATTAATCATATTTGCGCCGAAAAATCATCAATTATTTGACTGCGATGAAAAAATAAAAAACATAGTTAACTACAACGAATACGTCTGATGCAATTTCACAAAGTAAACGCGATAATCCAAGATATGAAAAAAATAATCCGATGTCGTTGCACCGTACAAATAGTGAAGGAGTCAAGGGCGGGTGATGGTGGCGCATGCGCATCGCGGCGTACAATCACAACTCCACACGACTTGCCACCGTGGGACTGGGAACTGGCAACTTAGCGCATTTTGTAACACATATCCATTTTTTGCAATTAATTCATTTTGTATGCACTTTTTGCCATTGTAAAACATTGCGGTATTCGTTAAATATCATTTAACACTTCAAGCGTACAAAGTTGAAGTTAGCAGAACGAATTGTATATTCTTTAGGCTTCCAACAAAATTAACAGAGAAACAACATTTAGGTATTGCGTAAGCGGAAAATTATTATGTTCGTCGTATGAACAAAAATGTAATAAACAATTGTAATAAAATAAAATAAAAATAAAAATAAAAAAGCCTTATTATTCCTTGCATTATTACAGAGTTTTCTTATTACTAGTATTTGTATTATTTGGTTAGTTTAACTTAAGTTAATATTGTTAGTTTTTTTTTTTTATGCAAGAACCCCAGATTGTGTAAAGGCCTCCTCCAAAGATGCCCATTTGTTTCTGTCTTGAGCTATTTGCGCCCATTTTGGGCCTGCTATTCTTTTAATTTCGTTTTTTTAAACAATTGTAATAAACCTTTTTTATTCCTTATATCGACAGCTTTTTTTCTACGTGGCCTCTCGCCCCCAAGTTTTAAACAAAAAAAAAACAACACTGTTAGTTGATACCAACAGGTTCGTAACTAAAATGTTTATAAAAAGTTAATGCTATAATATCTAACTGTATATAATCAATACGTCATAGGCATTAATTTTATAGGTAATTACGGTAATGATAGTTAATTGTTGAGAGAGTGTAGTGTGCGGTGGCCGGCGAGCCGCGAGCAATGGTTATCGGCGTCGGCGCAGTTTCCCGCTGAGATGACCTCGTATCAGCGGCCGTTTCCTCTCGGCTTATGATGACTACTACACAACGATACGAAATACGTGCCGTACACTGCACGGTTAGGGTTGGCAAAAAATAGTATATCACCTTTGAACATGTTAGCCCGTAATACCTATACATAAAAAATATAATATTAAGTATATTGAATATCCGTACGCAGCGTATAGAGTAAGGTTTAAAGACTTTGGTGCAGTAATTGTTTTTATATGTGATACTCGATCAGCTATGATCGAGGTTATACAATTTACAACTGTTGGTAGCCCTATTTGTAGCGTACATCTGTTTTGTTATTAAAATTTTAATAATGCTGTTTCATTGTTCGCAGGATCAATATGATAACTTAGCCGCCCACACACAAAAAGGAATTGAATTTTTAGACAAATATGGAAACTTCGTCAAGGAGAGGTGCGCCATAGAATTAGAATATGCAGGAAAACTCAGGTAAATTGCTTTTTTTGTCCTTGTAAGTGTTTGGTACTATGTGTTACTTCGTTATAATGTTACAGCTTAAAAGATTAAAGGAATATTGTGTTCTTAAATCTAACATAAGCTATCTAGTAGTGACCTGTAACATAATCCGTTTAGCATCCGTGTATATTTTCGGAAACATAATTTTTACCTACTGATTAATATTAATTCATCATTTATTCATTGTCTTTGTTCGTAATATCTCATTCTATACAATGGTCATTCATTTATATAAATAAATAGTCTAAATTTTTTAATATGTGTAATATTTATACTACAATATCTATATTATTATATGTATACACACACACACGCCTGTTATACCCGAAGGGGTAGGCGGAGGCGCAACTAGTGCACCCACTTTTCGCCGTTATTCCGTCCCATGATGTGATAGGGGGCGAGCCTATCGCCATATCGGGCACAAATTCCAGACTCCGGGCTGATACTGAATTGAAAAACTCAATATCACTTTGCCCGACCCGGGGATCGAACCCGAGACCTCAGCTTTGCAGTCGTACTGTAATACAACTACGCCACCGACACAGTATGTATGTGAGGATAATATAAAGTTAATAGGCTATTTTCCTCGTGTTTGCCTTGAGCTTTGAGGAAAACACAATGCTATAGAGCTAACATTTTATAATTTGTATTACAGGAGGCTTGTCAAAAACTATCAACCAAAAAGAAAAGAAGAAGATGAATATCAGTAAGTGTTGACAATTTAGATAAAGCACGTAGAAATTAAGTACGCAGCCATTAAGACGTGATGTTTTCACGCAACTCGTTCGCGCTCGGTGGGAACGATGACCGACTAAAAAGTGTGTGAGCTCGAACACCGGTGTATGTATCCGCATCATCTGTTGGTTTTATGCTATCTTATGGGCGTGTTGAAAATATTGAAGTTTGCTTCATGCTGGCGTAACCGTGCCTAGCCTGTCTGGAGAATGATTGGATTGGGAAAAACCGTTACAATGACTCATTCTCGTAGGGTTAGCCGGGATAAGCCAATTTGTCGCTATTTATTTAGATCCGAATTACTATTATGACGGATTAAAGTTACTCCATCGTTTATAGATGCTTCCGAATTCAGCTATCAACAGATTTACTTATTGTTATGTCAAATGAAGAAGGAATATGACCTGGCATTTCGTAATTAAATCCATAACAGTATCATCTTGTACCAGACGATTCCTGATTAAATTTCTCGTTGCAATACCAAACATTCCTACCGACGTTAATATAACATGCAATTCAATCTTGATGCAATATAACGTTTCAACTTCTAACAATTTATTTCATAACGATGATGGTTATTTATTCTCTATCGGTCGTCGGCTTGTTTAAATGATTATTGGGATAATATTTATTATTAATTAATTACATTTGCTGAACTTATTTCCATCCTTTTAATAATGATGGAAATCTTACTCTCGTCCGATCTGTTCCAATAATCTGGTAGGCGCACCATTATGCTGCACGAAGAACAATTATTTTATGGTGTGTTAGAGATTCATTGTGAATTATTTTTGTGTGACAGGAAAATAATCTGAAAATAATAAAAATCAGTTTTGCTTATATGTATTTCGATGTGATTTTCAACTCCATACCATCATAGCTTTTTCCTTTTTCAGGGATAGGCAGCAGTGTATCACACCCACATTTCGTCAGTTATGTTAGGGTCCAAATACTAGAACACGGACCTATTGCCTTTTGCCGGCCACGTTAAAGATACCGAGTTGATACTGAATCGAAAAACGCAATAATACTGCTCGACCTGGGTTCAAACCGTCAGTCAAGTCGTACTCTGCAACTACGCCACTGAGGCAGTCAACTATTTCATAACCTTTATGATGGAAAAGCTTGGTAAAATACAAATACGTTATGCGACATATCATTGCAGGTACACACCGTGCAAAGGATTCAAACAGTTGCTTCAAGAGTTAGGCGACTTCGCCGGACAGCGGGAAGTTGTGGCCGAGAACCTACAGTCAAATGTCGTGCGAGAGTTGCATCTACTCGCCAAGGAGTTGCGAGAAGAGAGGAAGGTAAGTATATTTTGAGACTTGTGCTTAATGCGTTAAGGACCAGTTTTACGACTTCTGAGTAAATGCTACTCGTCAAATAAATGTATAAGCCGACCAAATACAAGTCTCTATAATCTATGCTCCTAAATAAATGGTAATAATATTAATACTATTTACATTAGCTGTTTAAAACGATAACTGTCGAATAAAATTTACACGAAACTAGTGAAACAGACTCTAAGACCTAATTTCACCGTGCTGTTAGTTAACTTTAACAGCTTGTTTAATTGTTGTAAACAGGAAGTTCCCTGTACGCCGAAAATGACCACTATAATATAAGAATAGCATAATCTACAGATCTAGAGCCGTAAAGAACATGTTTCACGATGAGGTGAACCTGTTAATCCTCTGCTCAATTTTCCCGGAATGAACACAACGTGACGAAAGACACGGAATACGTTATTATAATATTATTATAGAAAGGTATTCGTGACATCGATTTAGACATTTTAGGCAATCCGGATATCATCTTTTCTATACATAATGTGTCAGAAATAATTTATACATCTATCTATAGATTTGTATGTGGAACAATGTTAATACATTTACATTATTTACGAGAAATAAAACGAGTTGAAGTTTTTGTTGCCGTTGGTTTCTCGCGCGGAGCCACAGTTGAACGTGTCACGTAGGCGTGATTATACATCGTGTTATGATCAAAGTTCGAATTATAATGGCAGTTTATTACTTCAATAATCGGGGATATAAAAATTGACATTCACCGTGTTATACAATAATTTCATTCGTATTTAAGGGATTTTTATTTTATACTGAACGGTATTACTGTACCTTTATTAAACTTTTATTTGCGAGTTTATGCATTATTGCTCCGATATAAATTTACAAAAAAATATTCACTTGAATCATTGATGTATTAAGTTTTTTTTAATACATTAATGACTTGAATACAGCATTCAAATCAAACATAAATTTGAATTGAATGCTGTATTCAAAGGATTGATGTATACATATACATAAGTACGTAGTTACACATACACCACAATAGCTTGTACTTTGTAGCTACAAGTGATACGAGCTGTACAGTTCGATCAATCAAATAGATAACTTATAATGAAACTACATATTCGCTAATCGGGCACATAATTCAATAAAGTCCGTTCCATAAGTATTTATCTGTCATTATGTCACGGACACAAGGTGTAAAACCGACCACAGTGGTCCGCGTATGTGTAGCGTTCCGGGAACAGCCCATGTCCAGTTCAACAGGCTGGAATAATTTTGTCGACTGGCGACGATAACCTTCTGTTGTCAGTCAATACTTTATCCGGACGCCATTCTAGTTACCATTAGGTGTGGTGGAGAGACTTTGCCATGAATGTTTAAAAAAGTGGTCCTACAGGTTATTTAGAAAAAAATTGGTGATGTTATCTATGCCAGCAAAGAGTTTCAGAGTAAATAACTGCACCGGCTAATACCGTTTCAGTCTTATAAAATACTAGTTTCTCGCAGTGTAACGCGTAAAAATATACCTACTATGTATTCGACCGGAACAAAAATAATTAAACCATAATAAAATACTGTCTATCTATATTATTTAGGAACAAGGTACCTTTCGATTTATGAATTCTTACAATTCCTTCGGTTCAGTTTTTCCATAGATTCTTTTCTATAATCTAACTAAGAAACCTTATCTCTTTACAATCATAGTATGATGTATACAAAAGCCACGTGTCTACATATTTGTTGACTGCCTCGGTGGCGTAGTTGTATTGCGTACGCATTGCGAGTACGATTTGCACGCTGAGGTCCTGGGTTCGAATCCCGGGTCGAACCAAAAATATTGTGACTGGGTTTTTCCATCTTAAAATTTACTCAGTCGCAGCTCGGAGTCAGGAAGTTGGCGGTGTGATACCCCCATGCCTCGAAAAGCACGTAAAGCCGTTGGTCCTGCGCCTGAACTCTCTCCGGTCATGTCGGATTGCCGTCTCACCGGACAATGAGAGTGAAGGAATAGCGAGTGCACCTGTGTATTGCGCACACACTTGTGCACTATAATATCTCCTGCGTACCTGGCTGATCTCAGTTGAGATTGGCCGCCGTGGCCGAAACTGGCTAGGAGAAATTATTATTATTACATATTTGTTGTATTATTTCCAGCATCATTTAAACGAAGGCGCGAAACAGATGGGCGTGTTGAACACGTCGATAGCGGCGCTGGACCGCGCGCGGAGAGCGTACGAGCGCGCCGCCCGCGAGTCCGAGCGGGCGATCGAGACCTTCCAGAAGGCAGACGCCGACTTGCACCTCAGGTAGGGCTCTTATACCTATTGTTAGACTTTATGGCGATATTTATTGCCATTTAACCTGTAAAACTTGTTTCAAATCGTTAGATGATTCTCAAGGCTATGTATGTACAAATGATGTTTCAAAAAGATGACGTGCTTTATATACGGAGTGGTATCGATTCTAATTACTACTTATCGTAAACAATGTGGTATTTTCTTCCTAAAGACGTATTAAAAACGCGTCGCCAGTTCGTCGAAATACACGTGGTTTGTGCACAGGCCCTAACACCCGTAATCAGTCTCCATGCCCAAATATCCGGCAGTGGGCTGGAAATCCAGTTTTTGAATGTCATATCTCGCAACGAGCCAGGTCATTATCTCTTCAACCGACTTCTAATTCCTAACGGCTGACCTATTAAATAATATAATGGTTGATGAGCAAACTGGATTGATCACAATTAACCGGAATAATTGTCTTGTTTTTTAGTAAGAGATCCATGATCACATGTGTTATTCAAAATGTTGTGTAGTATAATAATTATATTTATGGTACTGTTATATTAGTGCGTACTTGTGGTTAGTTTATTTCCACTTGTATGTAGAGCATACGTACTTATTAAACATGATAGCGGGTATGAACTGTAACGGACTGAAGAATATTCATTCCATTTTGCACTGTTTATGAAGTACGTTTATAGAATTTTAATTGTCATCATTCTATAAATAATTTTGAGTTCTCAACCGCGGATGAACTCCTATAGTTACGACAGACACAGAGAAAGCAACGACTTGATATAACTGAAAGCAGTCGTGTAGGTTGGTTGAGAGGGAGGAAAACTATTGAAATAAAACATGTTATCTTTTGCACCATGGACATATACTTGAGAGCTTAAAAAAATGGTCGCTGGAAAGATAGGGCGCGAATTTTTTTTTTGCTTGCGTGGTTCCTTGGGGGTGGCAAAGCCATTGGGTCCGTCCCGAGCGGCTGTTGCTTCACATTTGGCTAATCTTTTAGTCTGGGTGTTATTAAGCCGGGCGCTCGCAGGTCTTCGAGTGCTCCAGGTGTTGCGAGGGCGTCCAGCTTAATAACATCTTGACTACCTCTAGACGTTACCCTGTTTGGTTTTCACCTGATATAGTTTATGATATCAAACGGAAAGCCAGACTTCATGCTTGTTGGAAACGCACTAAGTGTGATCACGATTATATGCTTTTCTCGAATCTCAGAAATTCGCTAAAGGGTAGAGTTGCCATAGCTTACAAATCGTATATTAGCGGAATGGAGGATTCAATTAAAGTCGATCCTCGTACATTCTGGCGTCACGTGTCGAGTCTGCGAACTAAGGGTGGCTTTGAACCCAATGTTGTTTATCAAGGTCGGACTCTTTCTGGTGTGGCTGCGGCTGAAGCATTTGCTAGTTTTTTCGCCAGTGTATTTCTACCTGAAATACCTTTATTATGCCCCACTTCTGTTCAAGATTGTGATTATGAGGCCAACAGTAATTACATAAACATTACTAAATTTACGGACGCCGATATCGCATATGGCATTAATAAATTGAAACCCAATGGCTCCATAGGGCCTGACGGAGTTCCATCTTTTGTTTTAAAACAATTTAAAAAGACAATTTCCACTCCCCTCTGCCATATTCTTAATTTGTCGCTAAAATCCGGCATATATCCCCCTCAATGGAAGAATTCCCGTGTTGTACCTATACCAAAGAGTTCAAACAAGGTAGCTGTTGAAGAATATCGTCCCATTGCGATATTAAGTGCCCTGGCTAAGATATATGAAAATATCTTACACAAAAATATTTATTGCCAGGTGGAAAAATTATTTTGCAGTTCTCAACATGGGTTTAGACACAAGAGGTCAGTAAATACTAATTTGTTGACTCTCGTAGAATACATCTCACGGCAACTCGATCTTGGCCTGCAGGTTGATGTCATCTACTTTGATTTTCGGAAAGCCTTTGATAGGATTAATAACGATATTTTACTTATCAAGCTTTGTACCCTAGGCTTTTCACCCAAACTTCTTCGACTTCTTGCAGACTACCTTCGTGACCGTCAGCAGTACGTTCGCCTTGGTATTTATGAATCATCCGCGTATCACACACGCTCTGGTGTCAGCCAGGGGTCCATTCTTGGGCCTCTTTTGTTTTTAATAATGATAAATGACCTACCTTCGACCGTCTTGAATTCTAATTGTCTCCTATATGCTGATGATTTAAAATTATATAAAGCTATGACCACCGAGGCAGAGTGTTTAGATCTCCAGGCTGCTATAAACTCGGTTCATAGATGGGGTGTAATTAATAAGACGGAGTTCAATCTCTCAAATTGCTATGTGTTAAGTTTCTTTCGCAGGCGTAACCCAGTCATGTTCGATTATAAAATCGATGGTTCATCAATAACGAGGGTTGCTTCTGTTAAAGACCTAGGAGTGGTTTTCGACCAGGCCCTTACATTTCATAGCCATATTATAACCGTTGCTAAAGAATCTTTTCAACGGCTAGGATTTGTCCTGAGAAACGCACGTGATTTTCAGGACGAGACGTAGGAGGCGTCGGGTGGACGACTGACCGACGTCTCCCGCCCTGTGGATTGGGGGCGTTTGGAGAATTCCACCACGGTATCCCCTGCCTGTCGTAAAAGGCGACTAATAGGGGCCTCCGGGGGTCACGGGTGGGCGGGACGTGCCGCCCACCCATTAGTCTAGCCAACTTTTGTGACCCCCGTGATGGACATGTCCGAGGCAGCGTGTCTCACGCTGCCTCGGACACCAAAAGGTGGACACGGTACGGTGTTTCGGGGGCTTCTGAGCCCCCGCAACAGGAAAAGGACCGCAACAGCGGTACGTGCAGGGGCGGTTGCGGACGACAACTTAGACGTGAGTCGGAGGAAGCCCGCAGCCGTCCCTAATGCGCCGAAGATGGCCTTTAAAAAAAAAAAAAAAAACGTGATTTTCAGAGCGACCATGTTATTAGGCTCTTATACAATACCATTGTTCGAAGTAGGCTTGAAGCTAGTGCTTGCGTTTGGAACCCACACGAGAAGACCTATGCGCTTCTTTTAGAGAAAGTACAAAAAGCTTTCTTACGATTTCTTTTTAAATTTAGTCTGGGTTACTATCCTTATTTATATCCAACTAAATACCTCCTCGGATATCTTAGATACAATCTCCTCGAAACAAGAAGATCTTACTCCCAGATAATGTTCATGCTCAAAGTATTTCGCGGAGCAGTTGATTCCCCTGAACTTCACAGTGAGTTAGTTCGGTTCTATGCTCCAAACAACTACATTCGGAGTAGGAGACACAATCTGTTTGCCACAACCTCATGCCGTACGGTATCCCGTGCGGCATCTCCTGTCCCTCGGGTGCTTTTTGCTCTTAATGCCCTCTTGGAAGCCTCTCCACGCCTTGATGTTTTTGCTGACAATTTGAATGTCATCAGGTCTTACATCTCAACTTATTGTGAAAATAGCTGTACTTTGTAGTTAGCATTGCTCACTGTATACAATATATGTGTTTAGATGATTATTGTTTTATCTTTTTTTTTTGTGTTATTACTATTATTTAGATTTGCTTTTATTTTATATTTTTCTTGACATGTTTAAAATTATTATAATATTTGCATGCAATGAATTGATCATTATAATTGTACTGATTAGTGTAAATGGTTTATGTAATCGTTCTAATTAGATAAATAAATAAATAAATAAACACCCTGATAAAAAGATGACTACAGTTGAAAAAACGGGGCCTTAGTTATTAGAAATAATGTTGACACCATAGCAGTGTATTTAGGGCTGTATTGTTGAATGAATAAAATATGTATACCCACAGCCGTGCAGAACTTGAAAAACAGAAGGCGAACATGAAACAGCGGAGTCAAGCGTGCGAGGACGCGAAACAAGAATACATGGAGCAACTGCGCAAGACGAACGACGCGCAGCGGCAGCACTACGAGCAGCGACTACCGCACGTCTTCAAACAGTTACAGGTGATGACGTCATTCCGTACATTTTATCGGGGTGGATCACAATTGGTAACTTAGATGGTAACCTACAGTCCGCGCGCGAGATTTCAACGTAATTATTAAGCATTAAATCATTACGTTCCTAACTTGAAATTGGCAAAATGTTCACACAATCGCCACGAAAAAAAAAACATTACGTCAACGTTCTAGAAGATTCCTCGGAGCACGCGCGTGAACTTTAGTTCAGTGTTAAATCGTAGTATAGCGTAGCTGCAGATAGTTTCGGTTGTTGCAGTATAACTTTGTACTAAATCTGTTTGTTATTGCGATCTTCTAGTATTGTATATACAATTCAAGGTTTCAAGAGAAAATAAAAACTTCTTATAAATTAGATAGTTTAAGTGACATAACGGAAGAAGCGATACTCCAAAGTGTTTCAACAGTCGTGCATATAGTATTGTCGGTCAATACAACTGATAACGTTATTGCAAATGATGGCACTTAAAACAGCAATTCGATCGATAGATTTATCTCAACACAAATTAATTCTGGTTAAAGTTAGATAAAGAACGCGTAGATAGATTTATGGTTGCTTCTTTGGCATTTTATAGAGATAACTAATTAAAAATTGTATATGGCCCATCTTTTGTACAAGTTAATCTGCGCGAGATTGCCATTAATGTAATTAATTGTATTAAAAAAAAAACCGTTATACCAATTATACGTTTCGTTTGATGTTAAAGAAAGTGATAATTTTGATTTATAATTTGTGAATGAGGCCTCGTTTTACTGTCGTGTCAATTTTGATTTCACTAAAGCTATGATTCCGCAGGACGCGGCAGACGGCAATGGCGGACGGCAACAGCATATGCCGCGACGGCAGACGGCACTACTATGCAGTATTAAATTGTATGAGACCAATTGACCGCAATTCTATGAGACCGATTCCGCACACGACGGCAAATGACCCGCGGCAAGTGACGTCCTGACGCGCATCATTTGCCATCGTGTGCGGAATCGGTCTCATAGAATTTAATACTGCATAGTAGTGCTGTCTGCCGCGTCCTGCTGAATCACAGCTTAACGGATTTTCTTTTCCAATACGCCTCAGTCGAAATCATAATATCTATAAACATTGAATAGTGTTGAGTCACGGAAACTACGAAACAATTCGAGGAAGCTTTGCTTACATTTGTGTCCGGTTGTTGACGTGGCGCACTTTGGCCGCACGCCAAATGGGTCAACCAGAAAACACAAAATTGAAGCACATCTTTTTGTTAATAACGGGCGTATGAAAAATCAAGAGGAACTTACCTGGGCTGTATTTATCGGAACAGTAAAATTGGAACAAAAAGTTGTACAATATAGTCGATATATAAAGATTTGAAACAAATAGACGGCGCGGCGGCGTCGTTCTTTAGTTTCAACAGCTATTCACAAAAAAATTAACGTTGTGTTTTCGGCGAATTTTAAATAAATGCTTAATTTATTCCAAATAGCTTTTGCCCGCGGCTCCGCCCGCATTAAAAAGTTTTTTCGGGATAAAAGTCCCGGTTTATATTTTCCCAGGTTAATCCAGGATATGATCTACCCGTGTGCCAAATTTCATCGAAATCCGTTCAGTAGTTTTTGCGTGAAAGAGTAACAAACATTCAGACATCCATACATACTTACAAACTTTCGCCTTTATACTATTAGTAAGATGTTTGTTTTCCTTTTTACAGGATTTAGATGAGAAGCGAATAAAGAATATTAAAAATTTTATGTTGAGTTCTGTGGACGTCGAGAGGAAAGTGTTTCCCATAATCATGCAGTGCCTTGATGGAATGGAGCAAGCCGCGAGTAGTATTAACGAAAAAGAGGTGATTATAAATACATGTAATATTTCGAATAATGTTGTCTTTCGTTTTTATTATGTGTGGTCCTCCTACCTTGGAAACTTCACTGCATTTTGTTTATTTACCAAATATTTCTAAATAAGTAATCGGTTGTTTCTTCTAACGAATTAAAATATTTGTGTGGCGAAGAGACTACATACTTCAACATGTGCGATTTGCTTTAGCTGCTAAACTACAGCAGATGTGGTAATTAATAAACATAGCTATAAAGACTAGTTAAGATGTGGGAACAAAATATCTAGATCAAGCCAATGAGTTTTTATATAATTAGTGACGTAGACGCATTAAAATAAAACTGTTTGTATCGTACTTCTTGTTATTTAAAGTTTTGACGACTGCTTTTTGTTTTTTTTTTGGTAAACAGTACGAAAATAAAGTTTTTGTGTTGAAGCAATTCCTAACATGTTTCCCACAGTGTTAATGTAACTGCGTTCTTCACTTTTGATACCCCAATAAAGAGTATAATGTTATCCACAAAAATGTAGATTTTTATGAAAATTTTATCCGTTTGACTCGTCAAGCCCCGCGACGGACGCCGGTGTCCATATATATAGGGTTTTCACATACATCTATATACATAAGTGGGGCTTGCAGTTGTAGAGGAGGCCTGTGCTCAGCAGTGGGCAGTATTACAGGGCTGGTATGGTATGGTAAGTGGGGCTTGACGGGATAACTAAGATATATGTTTGCAACGTTCGCAGGACACAAAATTGGTGATAGAAAGGTACAAGTCTGGGTTCGTGCCGCCCGAGGACTTCCAGTTCGAGCCGGCGACCGGCGGCGACGCGCCCGACGCGCCCGCGCACGCGCACCACGCGCACCACAACCACCTCACCGCCGCGCGCGGCACCGTCTCCGGCAACAAGCTCAAGAAGCGCGGCGGGCTGCTCTCCATATTCACCTCCAACAAGGTGAGACAAAACTTTTTTTAAGCTATTGCATAGCTTCTATCGCGGGCCTTCAGCGTGGAGACCGAATCCAGAAATTCCGTAACGAAATAACCTGACACCCTTCACTATTTTCAACTCTATCACAACCATGAAGAGTGTAAAATTCTATAAGTAAATTTAATATCGCTGTCATGTAAGAATACAATATGTAAGAGGATATGAGCTGAATGTTAAACGATAAAAGGTCGAAATTGCCGTGTATTTAAAAATTGTTCCAGTCAGTGAAACGTATCGAAATGTCAAACGCGCGCAGTTGATGAGAATGTCCCCGTGACGGGATGACGTGATTCTAAGTTTGAATTTTTAAAAAGTTTTTATTTTATATCTGTTCAAAGAGGTTATAAATATTAGAATTTATGCAATAGCTTTACCGCGGCAGTCTCCGAGTGCCACACGTCTTTTTTTTAATGGCCCTATTGCCAGTAGCCTGACGCGAGTCGGCTTTTCTGGCCACACCGGTCTTTGGGGTAAACGCAGAAGGCGCTTGCAACCCTTTGAACGAGACAAATCTATTCCATCGCATATTATGGTGCTGCTACACTTGCCGTTTTTAGCAAAATGTTTGCGCCATTTGGGTAGAGCAATATCGACTTTATGTTCTCATGTACAACATTGACATTGAATTTGACAACGCAAATATTGGCTAAAATCGCAAACTGTGGTAACACCATTAAATGTAAGGGCTGCTTTGAATAGGTAGATGGACCAATATAGACTGATTTATACGCGACGTGCCAATAAATTATGGTCTATATTGGTAAAGAATAAAAGATACAGTTATGTTAGTTCTGGAGATATTATAAAGATGGACTGACTGATGAAAAGATCTGGGAGAATCGTCATGACTTCCTGGTGAAGCCATCTAAAAAATTGACATGTTAGTGACAGAATATGCCACATTATGCCCCAGATGACAGAGCCATTGATTTAATATTGTATTTGTTTACATTTTACCGCCAGTCGTAATCACACGCTATTTATAGCAATTGTTTGTAACATGTCTATTTCGAATAATGGAAGTGTAATTTTGTCGAAATAAACAGCACTACTGACGGCAATGATCGGGCACTTGTTTTTTTTTTCATGTTAAAATAATATAATGGGTTATGGTACTAATTCATGTTTTTAATCAAGGAACTGTGGTACAACTCATTCCATTGTGTATTATTATATTTTTATGTATTACGTCATAACTTCATATCAAGGAGATATATTACGTTGTTCGCTTGATGTCATGTTGGGCTTTTTAGAGCTTGATCGATATGCTGCATACAATTTATTTTAAATTAAGGAGACATTTTTGCATGGGATGGGAATATGCCATATTATTTTAATAGTGTATGTGTAAAAGCATCGTATTAAATCACTTTTTTATATTATTGTAGTAATTAACCGGTTCGTGGTCATGTTTATTAAAATTATGTTTACAAATTCACGAGTTTGTTAAATCGAAACTTTAGGCAAAAATAGACATCTTGCTGTGCTAAATATTAGCATTGTTTTAGTATTGGATAATAAATGTGATTACAAACCGGTTGAAATTTATTTTTATGTTTATTTATTATGTGTAAGATGGCGGTACTAATTTGTTTTTATCTTTCAAACCCTGTTCGATCCCCACCTAACATGGGTTCACGTAACAACAATATGATATTATTGACTGCCGGCGGACGGTGCGATAAACGAAAAGTAAGTCGACCCGAGTGCGGGCTATATTACGCATGACTCATTGTAGACTCACTCAAACGACAACCATTACTCAATACAGTTTCTTTTATTTTATTGCTATTTGTTTTTCATACCAATAACACCTGTTGCTTTACTTACAAACGACGATAAATTCATTCATGTAACAACAGTTGTAATACAAACTGTTAATGACCCAATTGTTAGGCCCGTTTCGTGTGTAATCGTGACTAATTTATCAGATGAAAGTCGCCATGACCGATGATTTGCATAACATTTTTGATAATGTCGAGTGAAAGTTTAATGTGATGTAGATAAGTTGTTTAAATTTTTTTTTAACAATTAATGTTAGTTTTATACGTATTATTAACATAATGAATGGTCATTAGGTTTGTTATAATAATATTCTTATTGAATTAAATTTAGTTATATTGAGAAACATAAAAAACATATTTTGTACAAGTAATCAACCGCAAAACTATATAATATGTATCATGATTTTTTATCGTTCCCCTCTGGAAATGTAAGTACTGCGTACAAAGTATAGAATCAGTATTTGATCTAACTTTATCAACACGATGACTCATAGATCATTCTAGAAATTACAAAGCACGTTTGTAAGTAAACCCTATCTCTCAATGAAACCACTGTCAAATTTATGTTGCGTGATTATATCGCTTTATCGGGACTCCCATACGGTGTGTGTCCCTTTACTTCTTTTTTTTAATATTGTTTGTTTGCCTCCCGCCTCGCCCGCATCACCTAATAATCGCAGAAGATTGTCGAGGCGTGCAACTCTATCAAGGTCAGTTTTGCTTGACGTGACGCGTGTTTCTGATGTATATTTATTGATATTGTTTCCGGTAGTCTTGAGCCATTCTCCCACGGAGGTACTCAAAAGTGACGCGACTGAGGATAGGACACGCGTACAAGACTTCTACTTGCTTGTTAGTGGGGTTAGAATGTGAAAAAAAAAACACGATGCGCCTCCGCTTCGTTTTATTGTGATTGGTTGAGAGAATGACGTATCGGTCTCCCGGTCCATCACAAACATCAAAATACCCATACGTCAGTCTCTCAACCAATCACAATAAAATGAAGCGGAGACGCATCGCTTTTCTTTTTCACATTCTAACACCAATGCGTTTCCGTCGTGTCACTTTTATACATCTTTGTCGAAGAAGAGGCTAAGTGTGAGCTTGACTGATTCAAGTTTAATGATAAATGTAATGAAAAATATGTCAATGCTTGCGGATTACACATTAAGCTATTCCTTACCTAAACCTGCTAGGAGTTAAGTAATGAAATGGGTAAAAAAGCATGTTCATATCCATGGTTAGGTTGTCCAGCAAGTCGCGCTGTTATAAAAAAATATTGCTCATTGACGAATTCACGATCGAGCAAAGCTCATGCTAAGGTGACCTGTTTCGTGGCCAAGACCTTCAAATCTCTGGGGGTCACGGGTGGGCGGGAGGATCCGCCTACCTATTAGTCTAGCCATCTTCTGTGACCCCCGTGATGGACGGCAGCGTGTCTCACGCTGCCTCGGACGCCAAAAGGGCGTCCTGCGGTGCACGGGGGCTTCTGAGCCCCCGCAACAACAGGAAAAGGACCGCAACAGCGGTACGCGCAGGGGCGGTTGCGGACGACAACTTAGACGTGAGTCGGAGGAAGCCCGCAGCCGTCCCTAATGCGCCGAAGATGGCCATACTAAAAAAAAAAAGGTCTTCAAATGGCGTTGAAGATTAATGTCACTATTGTTTACTGTGATATTAAACCTTAAATGCGATTAACAACCTGCGATGAGCGGGGACATTTTTGGTGTTGTACAAAGTACCCACTTGATATAAGTTAAACTTATACTTTAGTTTACGATATTTTAAATTATCATTTATTTTGACAGCCTCAGTGGCGTAGTTGTATTATGGTACGACTGCAATGCTGAGGTCTCGGGTTCAATTCCCGGGTCGGGCAAAGTGATATTGAGTTTTTCTAATGAATATCATATATGAATATCATATCAGCTCGGAGTCTGGAATTTGTGCCCGATATGGCGAAAAGTGGGTGCACTAGTTGCAACTCTGCCTACCCCTTCGGGATAATAGGCGTGAATGAGTGTGTGTATTAATTTTGGTATATAAAAACAAGTACTGATTTGCATAAATGATTCTAACTGCTACTTTGGAATCGTCAATGAATGGACCATTCAGAATTAAATTTGTTTGACATGCTTATAGATGACTTATTTTGATTGTTTAAGTCTTACATTGATCCGTAGCTACCTATTAGATCTTTATAATTCAAATAGCTAATGAGACAAGTGATAAATGCAATAAAAATATACAGAAACAGCGTCGCACGGTCTTGGTTTGTTTCGCTTGGTGCTTGTTTAACATGATTACGCTTGCATGGCTTTATATGTTCTACATGTAGTGCACTGTACGGCGTGCTTTACGATTACATATCAAAACTGTGACACGATTTTTAATCATGACGGTACTTAATTGTTCACGAAATATCAAATGCACTAAGGTCGTTTGCGACATGCTAGATGAACTGTGCTCCTAAAATGAAACATAACAATAAAAGCATGTTAACAAACCGACACTAACGCCAGTGTTGTCAGATTGTAATGATTGTGATTGGTCGAGAGCAACGTGTAAGTCACTTGATGATCTCTCGTCCAATCACAATCAGACGACATGGACGTTCGTGTCGTGTTTCATCCTATATCCTAAGGGAGCAAAGTTTTGTAAGTTTAGAACTTATGCTGTCTCTGATTTTTAGTGGAATTGCCAATAAACATTTTTAATTATGTAGTTATTAATCTAAACACCGTTTTGTGTCTTTGAATTCCAATTCGTTTGAAGTAGGAAAGTAAGTCACATAACATTGATTAGATAAAATATTCATGTTGGTAATAGAGAATTCGACCACAAAATATATATAACTATACTGGCGCAAATGGTCGTAATGTTCTTAAAATACCACACATGACAATAAAAAAAATTTCATAATATTGTTAAATAAACATTGTTTTGAGTTTTCTTTTAGGTGTGTGGTAGGCGAGTGGTGTGAATTGCGTTCCAAGAAATAAAATAATAATAATATATTAAAAGGGTATCTCCGGTTTTCAGAATAACATGTCGATGGATGGAAAGGAGGATTATTCAGACTTGCCACCGAACCAGAAGAAGAAGAAATTACAAGCAAAGGTGCTCGAATTAAGTAAACAGGTATGCTGTTTCGCCTTTTCTATATTACTCTTATATCACTAAGAAAATTTGATAGAATAATATACTTAACTTGGATTGCTCGCGGCTCCGCCTGCGTGAATAATTTTTCCGGGATAGAAATATGTTCCCGGGACAAAAGTGGCGTATAAAAATTGCGTCATTCGATGCAATAAAAAAAACAACAACAAACTCTTCAGCTTTATAATACTAGTATAGATTATCGTTTGATTTCTGCATTGAAGTAAAATATGATTCGTTTGTTTGCAGGTGGCTCAGGAACAAGCAGCCATGGAAGGTCTTATGAAAATGAAAGGCGTATACGAAATGAGTCCCGCATTAGGAGACCCGATGACAGTTGAAGGTTAGAACTAGCATAATATTATCCTATCTATTGACACAAATTATCTAATTATGATCTCGTTTAGTGATAATCAAATTGACCATACTGAGTACTAACACCTTGGGGGGTTACCACACGGAACAAAACTGCAAATAGTTACCTACAGATTCAATAAGTCTTTTAACACACACACACACACTCACGCCTATTATCCCTGAAGGGGTAGGCAGAGGCGCAACTAGTGCACCCACTTTTCGCCGTTATTCCGTCCCATGATGTGATAGGGGGCGAGCCTATCACCATGTCGGGCACAAGATCCAGACTCCGAGCTGAAATTGAATAGAAAAACTCAATTTCACTTTGCCCGACCCGGGAATCGAACCCGAGACCCCAGCATTGCAGTCGCACCATAATACAACTACGCCACCGAGGCAGTCTTTTAAGTAGTAGTAGTAGTAGTAGTAGTAGTAAGTCTTTTAAATTTACACAATATTTGTTTTCATAAATCTCTTTAACGAGTTATGTATCTGTGACTGCCTCGGTAGCGTAGTTGTATTACAGTACGACTGCAAAGCTGGGGTCTCGGGTTCGATCCCCGGGTCGGGCAAAGTGATATTGAGTTTTTCTATTCAGTATCAGCCCGGAGTTTGGAATTTGTGCCCGATATGGCGATAGGCTCGCCCCCTATCACATCATGGGACGGAATAACGGCGAAAAGTGGGTGCACTAGTTGCGCCTCTGCCTACCCCTTCGGGGATAACAGGCGTGAGTGTCTGTGTGTGTGTATATGTTACAATGAAAAATATACCTAACATGCTCACGATAAGTATTGTTTTTGTTTACCAGGTCAGCTGCACGAGTGTTGCGACAAACTGAAGAAGCTGCGAACGCAGTTGAACAAGTTCGAGGAGCTGCTGGCCGAGGCGACCAGCCAGGCCGGCGCGCCCGCGCACGCGCTGCACCCCTCCGCCAGGACCAACGGCGCGCCGCCCACGCAGGCCACCAGGTCAGCGGCACAGCCACTATATAACCCCTAGACTCCTAATAACATGCGATCGGCTTCGGGCAACACATCTGACAAATATATCCAATGTAGCTTACCGTTCAAAATGTTCAAATCAGTTGCGACCACAACTGTGAGCTGTAAATACTTCCGTGTTTGCGAATAAATAACTATTGTAGTGAACCCGTGCACAATAAAATGGTGTGGTATAAATAGCCATAATTCAAATTTTCAGAAAAATGGCATTACATTTCACAGGTAAGTCAATAACGACACGTAATCACATTTTATTTAAAGGTTTTACGGAGTTCACCTTAGACCGGCCATGTTGGGTGTCACGCGCCATCTTGTTATATTTGCATCTCTTTCCGACGAAAGTACTTTTTATATTTTCTATTTCGTTTTGTTTTTTAACATTAAAAGTAAGTGATACACCAAAAGGATTTGTCGATAGTTCTATCGATAAAATTAAAGATAAGAGAAACTATCGCCCGAATACTCAACTAATCAATTTATCTGAGGCCTATTTAATTATTACAGGCTTCTTATTTTAAATGGTTGGTTCATAAGTAATAGTTAATTCATTTTAAAAATGATTAGGATATATTTTTGACTAGCGGCATCAGAAATAAATGTTATTAGGATAATTGTTTATTTTGTTTGTTGATTATAACGATTGTTTTGAGTTATTCTTTGTGCTATTCATACAAGTCAGCTCCAATATACTTGTTAATGTCGATGAGACTTACTAAGCGCCATCTGTCATTCGATAACATAAAAAGATTCGTTAAAATATTAATATGTTTAATAAATAATAATAATATTACTATAAAACTTTATTACATAAAAGTAATATCGATAAAAAAATCGTGATTTCATTTAACTCGTCCCATCCCTATGCCTATGTTTCCAAGGGTATATAATGCGATAAGGTGTTGGAAGAACCAATCATAATGGCATAATAACCCCGCTTCCTCAAACCTCAGGTAGTTGACAGAATTAATTTGAAGAGAAACATTGAACATTAGGAGTCTAGGGGTTATACTGGGTGGAAGGGAAACGCTCTCGGAAACGAATACAGGTGATAGTATTGGTGATTCCTGACGTGATGGCACTAAAAAAATCGCGATCGCATTGTTAAAATTTTAGTAGGATTTTCTCAAATTTCTGTACAGCTTCACGTATGGATAGATAAATCAAACTATTATTCTGAAAAACATAGTAAAAAAGGTCAATATTTCAAAAAAATCGTAATGAAACACGTACATCAGCTGACGGGTTAACGACCGCGGGCCGGTCCCGGAGCAGCGCGGCGGCCGTCCAGGTCTTTGTACGCTTTACATTGCGCGCGCATGAATTACGGAAATACTAAAATCGTAAGTATTATCCCTTAGCTTTGCAAATGAATATATTTTTTCGTTAATGTTATGGTTCTTCTCTCTTACCGTTCCGGTATAGAGAGCGTTTCCCTTCCACCCGGTATAGTCGCTGTCAGCGGCCATAGCGTGTTTAGCATTTCTCTGTATTCCTGTATAGGAAATTATTGATGTTGTACAGTTCAGGTTATCTAATTTAAAATCAGAAGCGTAGTAATAAGAATACACGAGTGTAAGATACCAGAGTGCCTCAATTTTTTTGAAATATACATACTTTGTTTTAGAATGTAAAAATAATGGTAGACGGAAAATATTTATTTTTCTATTCATTTGCCATGGGCCTTTACGGTTTACTTACGCTACTGCGCAAAATTACCTATAAAATTCACTATGGAGTTCATGAAACAAAATGAAACGAAAATATTACATACATTTCATATAAAAAATACTTTAAATGCGATGCATATTTTTTGTTACCCTAATATCAACCATATCACTAAGCAAATAAGGTCGCGATTAGAGACTTATTAAAAAGTACTCCGTAGTGATTCCGTTTTTGGACATTGAACTCACGTCCAACATTAATGTTGGCAGCATCGGATCGAATAGCGAGTCACTGTCGCGATCTGCGTCGGAGTCGTCGGTGAGCACGGGCACGGGTGGCGGCGGAGGCGGCGGGGGCGGGGGCGGCGGCACGGGGGCGGGCGAGGGGGCGCGCGGGGCGGGGCGCGCGGCCGGCGGCTCGCCCGAGTCCGGCCTCGGCGGGGAGCTCGCCGCGCAGCACCACGACGCGCCCGACGCGCCCGAACACGAACACGACGACCACGACGACCGCGAGTCCGACTTCGACTACTACTACACTGAGCCTGACCTGCAGCCGGTCGGATACTGCAAGGCGCTGTATGCTTTCGAGGGTGAGTTAGGATAAATTTTGTAAGCTGATACACACACACACACTCATGCGTTTTATTCCCGAAGGGGCAGGCAGAGGCGCAAGTAGTGCACCCACTTTTCCCTGTTATTCCGTTCTATGATGTGATAGGGGGCGAGCCTATCGCCATATCGGGCACAAATTCCAGACTCCGAGCTGATACTGAATAGAAAAACTCAATATCACTTTGCCCGACCCGGGGATCGAACCAGAGACCTCAGCATTGCAGTCGTACCATAATGCAACTACGTCACCGGAGTAGTCGATAAGACTTTTCTATGTTGATAAGACAGTACTGATACTAGTATAATTTAGCAAACTATAAAAAAGAAAATGTATTTAACGAACAATCACAATGTTTTTACTAATACAGTAACCGAATATATGAAGTGGTGTAATTTAATATTGTTTGTTTATCAGGCATCGGCAGCGGTTCTACGATGCGCATGGAGTGCGGCGAGCGGCTGCTGGTGCTGGAGACGGACGCGGGGGACGGCTGGACGCGCGTGCGGCGACACCACACGCGCGAGGAGGGCTTCGTGCCCACCACGTACATCGCCACCACGCTCTACGCAGACTCCGCACACTAGCCGGTACACATTACACGTACAGTCAGCAGCATAAATATCTGTACAAAATCAAAATTTCAAATCGCCTATACACGCGTTAAGTTAAAATGAAAAAAAAAAAAATTCTTCGTAAGAAGTAAAGCAAATCTTGTTTAATTTTTAGAGAAAAAAAAGGAATTTTGAATTTGTTCAGCTACTTATGCTGATGACTGTACACTATATACAACCTAATATTAATTTCTTCCACGCAATTATGGATGAAAAGTAACTAAATACCTACTTTTACAAGTTTTTTTATTCCATTAATCATATCGAATGCAATGCAAGATTGATAGAAGAATTTAAAAGTGATATTTGTTAACAAATAAATTTTTCCCACATTAACTTTTACAATTTGTATATGTGTTTACTATACGTATTATAAGTATATTCATGTTTAAAATATAATAATTTTTTCAGCTTTGGCAGATATTAATGGGTTCGCTTGCGCTTGCAAGCTGACGGCGCGAGGATCGATCGACAACGCGTCACGCCTGTCATTAGTGCTGAGGGAGTGTACAAGTATTACATAAACGTCATTTCATACATTATTCCCACCATCTTCCTGTTGGAAGTAAAAGAAGAATCTCGGCTTACTACCGTAGAAATGATACATTTTCTTTGAGAATGCGTACAAAGTGTAATACATTTTTCTCAATTTATTTTATTACATTTTTTTGAAACGTTTTGCTGAATTAACATTTATGGTGTTCCATGGTTGACTGAATTATTTGAGTATGTTTTGCCCGATTATTGCAAGATGTTAGAAAAAGGATGTTATGTTTCATATGCTTTATTTTACTTCAAATTTGAGTATATTGAAGAGAAATAAAGCATAACTATATTGTCTAAAGCAATATTGGGCTGCAATCCTACCTACGTGTAGAGATATTTTTTATGTTATGACTATGGAAGCGAAAGTCAAATTTTTCTAAGTTAATTACTTTTCTACTGAAATAATGAACATTCGTGTTTGGATCGTCAGCTTAATATAATTTTAATGTTACTTGTAGTGTTGTATGTGCAGTAAGTTTATTGACTTGCCTGTCGTGAAAAGACATGACGCCTATCGATAATCTTATGTAATACTTGAAGATGTCCGTACGCGTCGCGCTCGCCGCCTCCATTCTCGCTAAAATGTTTATATTATAATGTTCTTGTGGCCTATATAGTAACAAATATTTTTGCTATAATTTATCATAATGAAAATGTCGGTATTGCGTTTGTTTAAACACGTCTTTTCTATTACGTTATCCCGACTGAGGCCATCATGAACAAAATGGGAGTAAACGAAATTCTTAATAACATTCCATGATCTTATTTATTGTGTATATTGTTGGATATACAGCATACATATTTTCATGTATGATGTGTACCGTCATAGTGTAATGTTAATTTTAATATTGTAATTCATCTAGAACTTCATTGTGCCAGCTATTTACGTGTTAAGGTTGTTTGTACTTATGATAGTTATCTTGCTTTTATGTAACTGCCAATGAAATTATAGCAAAAATAGAATTACAAATATCAACTCATGAAGTGTAAAAAGTGTTATCTTCAAACCAATACTAGATGTAACTACTGAATTTGCTTTATATTCACTTGTAATGAGTAACAAGTAACGAGTAATAAGAAATGGTAATCTGTATCCAATATCACATAATGTGTATTATATTATATGAAGTGCTTCTAATACTTGAATTTTACGTAGTTATGTAATGCTAGCTAAAGGTCATAATTAGCCAATGCTATTATTTTAAATATTTCCTGTATGCGAGATAAGCACGTATAGTTAATGTATTTATACATAGGTGGCGAAGGATGAATGACCGTATATGATTTTTCTATAAAAATAAAACTATATGAGGACATACACGTGTGTTTATTTATTTCTTCAAACATTTCTATATATAAACCTGCTTATATTTAATTTTAAACGATAATTATCGATTTTCGTGATTCGTGGCGTATAATTATGATTAAAAAACTGCATGTGGGCTTAGAACGTGAAAAAAAAAGCGACACGTCTCTGTTTCGTTTTATTGGGATTGGTTGAGAGACTAACACGTGACTGCCGTATTGGACTCTCGATCAATCACAAACATCAAAATTAAACGACATCGACTTACGAGTTGCGTCTTTTTGCCACATTCTAAGCCCACTAGTTTCTTTATTTACGTTGAAAATGCTCTCAACGACAGCCCATAATTAGGATCCGGAGCCGAGATGCTTTTTGTCGCCGATAGAAAACAAAAAAAGTATGGTAGTGACATCCCTGCGATAGACTTATCGGTAGGACATGTCGTTCGCAAAAATTTTTAGCGACACGATGACGCCAGATTTTAAACCAATACGACTGCGGGGCTAGGATGTGGAAAAAAACACGACGCGTCTCCGCTTCGTTTTATTGTGATTGGTTGAGAGACTGACGTATCGGTTTTTTGATGTTTGTGATTGATCGAGAAACCGATACGTCAGTCTCTCAACCAATCACAATAAAACGAAGCGGAGATGCATCGTGTTTTTTTTCACATCCTAGCCCCGTGGTCACTGGACACGTCTTGATCCTAAGTTATTAAATAGATGCACAATTCTTAAAACCAAGTACTTAATTACTAATAATGAACTGGCAATGACAATATTCGACAAAGCCGACAATGAGCCTAGTCGTTAGTGTTCAATGATTGCCTAAGCGCACAATAGCGATGTCACCTGTCGCAAGATCCCGCGCCTCTCTTCTACAGAGTAATGACCGGCGAGGCCTTGTGCGCATATCGAGCTAATCGATGTCATTTGCTGTACAAACACTATGCGTACCCACGTCTTTCAACCCTGAAGCGTAGATAATGGGTAGTTCGGCGTGCCTTTGTATTAAAATTATTACCGTTAAAAACTTCAAGTATGTATTATTTTAATTTATTTCGCTGTTTGCTGATAAAAATTTACATAAATATCTGACGTATGGTGTGGCATTCCACCGCGCTCGTCATCCCGAGACAAAAGATGTTAAGTCTGTTAGTCTAAGGTTAAGTCTCATTATGTCCAGCAGTTACACTGGCTACAATGTCCTTCAAACCGGAACACAACAGTACGTGCACACTGCTACTTGGCGGTAAAAAATCTCACATAGTAGTGACTTTTTCAGCAAGATATGCTAATTTGAGACTTGTGACATGAAAAGTTGTAATTAATATGGCAAATAAGTTCCGAATACGTTGTCAGAGTCATTATCAGGTTGTCGTGAAATCGGCTATTAATTTTATTATCAGTTTTTGCTGTGTGCTTTTCGCAAATAGTTGTAAAAAGTCCGTCTGCGGTGTGAAGGCAGTTGCAGACAGAGGCGGATTACGGTGCGTAGTCACCGCCCTTAGGCAGTCACTTCATGCCGCCGTTGGCGTAACTATTCATTTTCCAGGGGAGCCAGTGACCTAGACTTGAATTTCCATTCCATTATTTCCCATTGGAGCAAATTACCGAGATAAAAAGTAACCTATGTGTTAATACATATTACACATATACATATACACTCACGCCTTTTATCCCCGAAGGGGTAGGCAGAGACGCAACTAGTGCACCCACTTTTCGCCATTATTCCGTCTCATGATGTGGTAGGGGGCGAGCCCATCGCCATATCGGGTACAAATTCCAGACTCCGAGCTGATACTGAATAGAAAAACTCAATATCACTTTGCCCGACCCGGGAATCGAACCCGAGACCTCAGTATTGCAGTCCATACCAATACCAGCTCTGTATTAAATACTGTCCCTCTGCTGGGCACGGGCGTCCTCTACTACTGTGAGGGTTCATGCACGTGGGTTCACCCCGCTGGCCTAGTGCGGGTTGGTAGACTTCACATACCTTCGAAATTCTTATAAAGAACTTCTTAGGTATGCAGGTTTCCTCACGATGTTTTCCTTCATCGTTAAAGCGAACGATAATTGATAAACAAAACACACGTAACTTTGAAAAGTCAGAGGTGTGTGCCTTGGGTTTGAACCTCCGGACATTGTCTCGGCAGACCGTTCCATTCCCAACTAGGCTATCGTCCACTTCACACCTACTATAATACAAATACGCCATCGAGGCAGTAGCCTATGTGTTAATTCAGTAGGTAAGGTACCGGAGGGTAATAAGGCCTAGCTAAGGGAGATTTCAAATAAAATGAAAAATATAGTCGTTAATCGACAGGTTTTATTTCTAATCAGTCATTTAACTTAAGAACTATAGAAAAGTAACGTAAAATGGGGACTTCTGCCGTAAATAAAAACAAAATGAATGCTTTTTAAAAACCTTGCTCATAGGCCTTAATTTGCCATCGCAGGTAAATAAGGCCTATTGCTTTAATAGTCCTAATTGTTGCTATCAGGACACTCAAATGCGCCGGTATCTTCTACCGACAAACCAACACACTTTGCATAGAACCATTTTCCACATTTTCCGAATTTACGCATGTTAGCCGTCTTATCTAAGAAGATAAGTCGGCTGAGAGGATAATATATATGATGATGATATCATCTAAGAGGATGGTACTGCCATGCTTGCGTCTTCGCAAGCATGGCAGTACCATCCTCTTTCCTGCTGCGGGGTATCATTCTTTTTTTCGCTTGAGTTTTCTTCACTTTCTTTTTATTATTTTTAAAAAAGACCAGGCGACGCAGTAAGCGTGGTGTCACGGGCAATCCTATTTCAGAAAACCTGATAATCCTCTTCACTAAATCATCTTCCTGTTCTTCGTTCAATGTGGCTTTCCGACAATCTACAAAAGACATTGAAAGGAATATAAGGCACAGTCACAAAATAATCTAAAAAATCTAACAAATCACTAAATAAAAATTGGAAGATAACAAGGCCTATGGATTTTTTTTATAGGCCTTAATGGCCTCCAGCTATATAAGCAAGAAATTAAAAATATGAATAAAAAATATATTGAGATACTTCCTACAAGATTCGATACCAACATAAGGGTTAGATAAACTATAAATTGAACACAAATTCAACTAGCTAACTGTAATACAACAAAAAATACTTACGAATGTCTGGTGTGATTTTTTATTATTCGATCGGCGCTACCTACCGGCGCAGAGTTTGGTACGACACTGACGGCTTGAATGAAGCAGGGGAGGGGAAACTCCGAGCTTGTAGCAACGTGTGCGCAAGTAAAGCATTGTATGCGTGTGGCGTTTGAGTGCGTAAATACAATTTATGTACGATTTCTGTTACTTAGGCCTTATAATCCGACAGGCCTTATTACCCTCAGGTACCTTACATAATCTACCCGTGTTCCAAATGTCATCCAAATCCGTTTAGTTGTTTCTGCCAAACATCCAAACATTTTACAAATTTTCGTATTTGCCTATAGTATTAGTATAGTTGGATTGGGTTTGGGTCACATACCGTGTATCTTGAAACATTTATTTTACACCAATGCTATTTTTTACCGGCCATACACTATTTTTCTATTTCAAAGCACAATACAATAGACACAACGAAAATATTATTCTGCAGACCATTCATAAAGTTTTACAATGAAAATTCTTTTCGTTATTAAAATTATTTTCGCAAGAAGAACACTGCCTTCTGGAAAACTGTTTTATTGTTAATAAGAACGCTGCGCTGCACCGACTGTACCTAACGAAAACAATTATTACAATGACATCAATTGTTTACGTATCTTTAAAACGGGTTTCTTTTTAAAGTATTTTATGGTTCATTGGCGTGGCCAATCAACCTAAACTATCGCATAATCTTCACTATCGCATAATAAATCACGAGACTTCGACAGTTTAATATCATGGGTGCAGCGCTCGTCGTTAATAATAGAGTTCGAACTTTCTATATTGCCGTGCTAAGCTCGAAAAATGCACATCCTATGAACAATCTAGCCAAACACCGGTATATTTTTAAAACATGTATATATGTTAAGAAAAAGGTCCCGATCTCAGTTTTACCTCAAATCACAGAGTGAAAAAAAAGAAAACTGTATTTACATAACTTCAATTTCCTATTTTTATATAATGGCCCCTTCTGCCAGAAGCCTGACGCGAGTCAGCTTTTCTGGCCACACCTTTGAGTAGGTATCAACCAATACTCAAAGGGGCACACTGGACTTTAGGGTGAACGCTTTAGGCGCTCGCAACCCTTTAAATTAAGTGAACACTTAATTTAAAGGGTTGCTGCGCTTAGCATGGCAGTTTAGTAGGTCTCGATTGTGCCGTCAATGCCATGAAAAGAAATGTTTCGTTGTAACTCGGGACTCTACCACTCTACACCAAACTAATTACAGGCAATGTCTTGTAGAGATTGAGGACTTCATCATTTCATTCGACTAACGACAAAAATGTTTTTCTTTTCTAATCCATATAAAGTATGAAGTAACTCTTTATCATTACCACATGAAAGACCCACATAGCGACTGTAAATGGTGTGGTGTACTTAATATAAAATATATAAGTAGGTGTATTGTAAGAGCAGTTTGACTGGCAGGGTCGCTATGTAGAGGAGTAATTAATGAAGAGAAGTATTGTTGGTCGTAGGCTTTATTATAATATCTACTGTTTTCGAACTGCCCTTACAATACATCTTACATTTACTTATATCGGGTGGAAGGGAAACGCTCTCTATACCGGAACGGTAAGAGAAAAGAACCATAACATTAACGAAAAACCATATTCATTTGCAAAGCTAAGCGATAATACTTACGATTTTAGTATTTCCGTAATTCATGAGCGCGCAATGTAAAACGTACAAAAAACTGGGCGGCCGCCGCGCTGCGCCGGCACCGGGCCGCGGTCGTTAACCCGTCAGCTGATGTACGTGTTTCATTACGGTTTTTTGAAATATTGACCTTTTTTACTATGTTTTTCAGAATAATAGTTTGATTTATCTATCCATACGTGAAGCTGTACAGAAATTTGAGAAAATCCTACTAAAATTGTAACAATGCGATCGCGATTTTTTTAGTGCCATCACGTCAGGAATCACTAATACTATCACCTGTATTCGTTTCCGAGAGCGTTTCCCTTCCACCCGGGATATTACACCACAATGGATTTACCACCAAGGGTCTATCGAACTGACGAGGATAGCGCTGAGGCTTACTTTCAACTAATTTGTGTTACACGATAATGTAAAAGAAATTATGTACTAGTGTATAATTTTAAGTTTGCATGAGCCGTCAGGTGCTTGCATTGCGTTCGCTGCTCCATTGGCCGAGTGCACCGCCTTCCGTGTCTAGCCACGCAACTATTATGCAACATCGCTAACCATTGGTGCATGATTATATTCTATGAGTGCCACATTCATCGTTAGTTTCACACGCTCTTTAAATAAATTTAAACGCACGTGAAAGTCGATGTACTACAAATATATCGCAGTTAACGCCGTCAACGCGTAGTGATTAAAGTGGCAATTTCTATATGAGATAGGTAGGTACTTAAACGAGTTTGCCGGTAACTGGAGTCAGGGTACGTACGGCATCCCGAGGTCAGGAATGGTGCAAATATTTAAATGGTTTCCTGCTACAACTGGTGTAATACGCGTTACATAATCATTAAAGAATATTTACTTATAATTTTCCCATTAACTATTAGGTAAGCACAAATTTGGCCTATTGAACTGACGAGAACAGCGCTGAGGTTTAGTTTCAACTAATTCGTATTTCACGATAATTTAAGCTCTTAAGTGAAAATTAAAAAAAAAACGAAAGGCAGGTTATCATTCTGTCCAAACATGACCACGTGTCACGACGAAGAAGTAAGCAAAAAACCGTGTCAATGTAAACAAAACATGTAGGATCCTACTTGCAATTATTGATTTGTACCTAAAAGAATAATATATAATTGCTTTAGGTTTAGTGCATATCTAAGTACAATGCTACATAGTTCGTACGTACATGCGATGCCGACAAATATATTAGACACTCGAATTCTGCTCGCGGCTCCGCCCGCGTGAAAGAGTTTTTCCGGGATAAAAGGCCCACTTTATATTTTACCCGAGATAAAAAGTAGCCGATGTTACTCGCTGATGATCTAGCTTTATATTGGCGAAAGAATTTTTCAAATAGATTCAGTAGTTTCCGAGCCTATTCAATGCAAACAAACAAACAATCAAATCTTTCCTCTTTATAATATGAGTATAGATAATTTACATCCCAACTTCGTTACGTTATGTGTGTTGTATGCAAATACGTGATAATTACCATGCTGCCGAGTTCAACCGTTTTAAAAATGTTATAGATGAAAGAATATTGTTTTATCGTTTACCATATCATATATACTAACCAACCCTGTATTATATACTGTCCACTGCTGAGCACGGCCCTCCTCTACAACTGTTTATCGTTTACGTATTCTCCCTCATAAAACTATTGTAATTTGGGTTAAATAAATGTTATACTGTAGTAGGTACGTACCTAGTATTAAAACATGATTTACGCACATATGTTTACTTAGCTAGGTAGGTACAGTCAGCCACATAGATAGCTGAACACATTCAAAACGTCAAATCGCCTACACACGTTGTGTTCTTACCAATTCTCGTTTTCTCTTCACAAAAATAAGATAAAGGTAATTTAGTTTACTTCACACAAAAAAAAAAATATTTCCATTAAACCTAATGCGAAGAGGCGATTTGAAATGTTGAATTTGTTCAGCTAATTAGATAGCTGAACACATTCAAAACGTCAAATCGCCTACACACGTTGTGTTCTTACCAATTCTCGTTTTCTCTTCACAAAAATAAGATAAAGGTAATTTAGTTTACTTCACACAAAAAAAAAATATTTCCATTAAACCTAATGCGAAGAGGCGATTTGAAATGTTGAATTTGTTCAGCTAATTATGTGGCTGCCTGTACTTTGTTTTTACCCGACTGCGAAAGAAGGAGGGTTATGTTTTTCGAGTGTATGTATGTATATTTCTTTGGCACGCCCTAAAGCCTAAACGGCTTGTCGTATTTTTATGTGAGTGGTGTCAATAGATTCATCTTAGTCGTGAGAATGACACTGGGTACATCAAAAGGGAGCAGATGCCTCCGACAGCGTTTGTGAACACTGTCAACTAAGATTATTCAAATCCAAAATAAAATATTCAAATTAAACTCTTGTTTCTATCTTTTCAGTTCTTCGTTAAATTTTATAAATATGGCAGCAGATTTTGACGCAGTCAGGTTTTTTGTTTTGTTTTAATATTTTTTTTATTAAACATGTAACATGCTTGGTTTTCGTTGGTAAAGACCGTTGTGAAAGCCATTAATAACTACTAAGACTTAAGTGTATTGGCTATAGTTTTTTTATAACAATAATAATAATCTTTATTGTCACAAAAAATAATTATTACAAAACTGTATACGGCGGTCACTGCACTAGGCTTCAGACCCGTATCGCAGTAGACCAAATAGGATTTAAAGAAAATACATTTCTGTTAGGCGACCATTCGGCTCACATCTTTTTATAAAGTTTTTACTAAATAAATGTAAGCTTATTAACTATACTTATATGTGATCTAAGTGTGTGTGCGTGTGTGTGTATATGAGTGCGTGTGCGTGTGCGTGCGCGCGCGCGTGTGTGTGTGTGTGTGTGTGTGTGTGTGTGTGTGTGTGTGTGTGTGTGTGAGTTTACTGAATGTTTTACTTTAATCTTTCGTAAAAGCCTCTTGAGCTAACTTATTATCAGGTAGGTATCTAAACATTCAGTAGAGCAATGACGCGGTATGGACCGTGACTCTGTCAACTTATACTAGGATTATATTTAAAAAGATTAGTTTAACTTAAATATCTCTATATATGAATTAATAAAGGTAAGTACTTGTTATTATAATTAGAACACACATACCTACATAAGATACAGGTAGGTACTCATTTTTTTTACCAGCCCTGTATTATATACTGTCCCATTGCTGGTCATGGGCCTCCTTTACTACAGAGATGGTTTAGGACTTAGTCCACCACGCTGGCCTAGTGCGGGTTGGTAGACTTCACATACCTTCGAAATTCTTATAAAGAACTTCTTAGGTGCAGTTTTCCTCACGATGTTTTCCTTCACCGTTAAAGCGAACGATAATTAATAAACAATACACACGTAACTTTGAAAAGTCAGAGGTGTGTGCCTTGGGATTTGAACCTTCGGACATTGTCTCGGCAGACCGTTCCATTCCCAACTAGGCTATCGTCTACTACTCATATTACACATTTCATACACATAAGGTACTCATCCTACTAATCCCTACTAATATTATAAAGGCGAAAGTTTGTAAGAATGTATGGATGTTTGGATATATGGATGTATGGATGTTTGTTCCTCTTTCACGCAAAAACTACTGAACGGATTTCGATGAAATTTGGCACACGGGTACATTATGTCCTGGATTAACACATAGGCTACTTTTATCCCGGTAAAACATAAAGCGGGACTTTTATCCCGGAAAAACTTTTTAACGCGGGCGGAGCCGCGGGCAAAAGCTAGTATATTATAAAAATACAATTCTAAGACCATTTATAAATGAATATAGGGTACGTACAAGCCACAAAAATACGTCCTTATTATACAGCTCGTTATGAATTATGTTGAGATTGTAAGCAGCACGTAGATCCATACATGTTTGTTATGAAAGAAAACAAACCTGTAATGCTCTTTGAAGAAAAAACACGTTGTTCATTCAGTGAACCATTGTTGTTGTTTTTTGTTTCTTATCTTATACAAAGGAGTAATTGTTTTCACAATGTTCATAAAGTGTGCGCACTGAATAAAAGAAAAATGTGCTCTTCCGAATGTGTACTTATCCATTATGATTTGTTGTGTAATATTTACATGATTTCTATTCAAATAGAAAAGTTTTTGTTCAACGTTGTAGATGTTTTTCTTTTGAAGATTTTTACATATAAATGTTATTTGCTTAGTACCTAAGCTATATTTACTTTCAGTAAATCCGCCATGGACGCTCTTTAAATTATAATAAAATGTGTATAGGTAATATTAAAAAAGTTTGGTACGTAAAAGGCGTTTTTACTACGAAAGTGATAAATGGCATTTTCAAACTCTACCTGACAGTATGGTCTCCTTCCTATAACTAAATATTTTTATTTGAACAACACTTTTTTAATCTCGAAATCTTTGTATAGGTATTTTGGGGAAGGATCAACTTGAAAAGAACAAGATTACTTTCGTCCGCTTGGGTAAAAGGTCACACCTGAGCCTGCACGCCATGTTCATTCCGAACCCGTATTATAGGGTATTACCGGGCTACAGATTTACAGACAAATATAACCCCAGAATATATCACATTATTTATAAAAGCGCCAGCTTAATAAATTGCAAACTATATAATATGCATGTTTCATACAAAGCGTTTACGATCTGATTTTATGACTATATAATTTAAATATCACACACACACACACACTCACGCCTGTTATCCCCGAGGGGGTAGGCAGAGGCGCAACTAGTGCACCCACTTTTCGCCGTTATTCCGTCCCATGATGTGATAGAGGGCGAGCCTATCGCCATATCGGGCACAAATTTCAGACTCCCGGCTGATACTGAATAGAAAAACTCAATATCACTTTGCCCGACCCGGGGATCGAACCCGAGACCTCAGCTTTGTAGTCGTACTACAATACAACTAAGCCACCGAGGCAGTCAGTCAGTAATTTAAATATACCTTTCAAAATTTTATTAAGTACTTGGAATCTATACCCACTCACTCAGATTGTTAACTAGATGTTTGCAAATGATACTAATGTGTAATTTTGAGTCATTTTGCCCTAGTTGATAATTTGTATACTTCAAGATTTTATTCCGAGATAAAACAAAAGCGACACGAAGGCCGCCGACAGTATCTTCGAACTCGTGATATGATAAGGTTATTGTCAAACCGCATCTCCTGGGGAGATTGTGGTACTTATTAGGATTTGCACATTTGCTTAATCTATCTTCAACCCAGTGCAATGTTCATAGTACATATTGAGAATATAAAAGAAAAATAATTAATAGGCGAATCGATAGTATAAAATGATAAAACCGAACCTTTCATATTCGGAACAAAAGCCTTCATTGAATATTCCACAACGATTTGGTTGTTTTAAGACCGCAAAGATTCCGTCACCGGAGAAGGCTTTTCAACACGAAATTATCTCAAGGACAAATGAAAGTCTTTGGATCCTTATTTAAGTAATATATAAAAGGTCATCTACTTTCAGATACCTAGGTGTTTTGAGAATTACACAAATATGATTATGTAATAGGAGGGTAGTTTCACAAGAGTTTCTGTTTGTTTACGAGTGGTAATATTATGCTCCTATTCGCCTCACTTGACACTGGCAAAATTTTCCTAAAGAACAGAGCTAGCTGGGAAACAAAAAAATATGCTCTGCGAAGAATACGTAGAAGTAAGGGGCTGACGTTTGTCACGGTCGTAAATATTGGGCTTTTCACATCATATTGCCTTTCTTGTGTAATTTGGAGTCGTTTTGTTTCGCAAATGAAGCACCCGATGAACGTTTTATTACTCGCTATGGGGTATTTTGTATAACTACAGACTGATAATTGCGCTATTAAAGAAAATATATTAGTGCCCGTCATTCATTACTGAGAGACATTTATATCACGCGTATATTATCAATCGTACATTCTTAGCTATATGTATATGAGGATGTAAATTTTGTCTTCATAAAATTTAAGCAATAAGTAATTTAAAACTATTTTTTGTGTAGTGGTTAATTCTTGACAGTAGTCGGCTCTTATGCCTAAATATCAGTATCTAATACAAAATTGATGTAGATAATATTATACTGTTAGAATAAAAGTTTTGTGACGGTATTTGTAATGGTATTTGTAGCGTGTTGTCAGTTGTGAAAACCAGTCGAGACGTCAAAGTAATGACAGTTGGGTGTATAAAAAGGCTGCCGTACTGCCATTTGCATTCATTCGTGCTCAGACGCTCATTGGAGCTCGGTCTCATCGTCGATCTCAGTTGAGTAAGTTGAACATTGACTGTTATGCTGGTCGGTTAGTTGCCGACATATTTGTAAAAGTATTTCTGTTACATGTTCTTATGTAAATATAAAATCAGTGATGATAAATTGTTTTTATTTAAATCAAACTCGCTTCTGATTTCTAACATCAGAAGTGGGATATGTAATCGATGCCAGCAGAAATAGATTGTGCTCACTACATATGTACGCTATGTGGAATACGTACATGGTACGATGGAGATATTTGACTACCCGCAATTTACGTGAAGAAAGACATTGCGCTGAGTAATATCGGGATAAGAACCAGACTACAACGTGAATAAAAATGGACAAGTGTGAAACATAGCCATCGTAGGTTCATTTCTGATGTCATGTGCATACGGCTTCACATGAACTTGAGGATCTGCGTGTGTACCGCGATCAAACTATTGGTGTTCAAACGTTCCTGTTGATGCTTGAGTGTTCCGGTAGATGTGCTGCGTACATTGTCACAGTTGGCGTCCTGGGCAAAGTGAACGGCTGGCAACTGGCGGTTGAAGTAAACAAGTTTGGTATCGTATGACCCAAAACTCTTGTTTAGAGGGTTCTGGTTTCTTTTATTTATTGGTAACCTTTACAAATATTGAGATCTTGTTTATCAGGGCATGTACAGACATGGGTTAACGAGCAATTCGTAGTTATTGTTGGTAGAGAGCTGTCCCTAAAGTTAAGGATTTGGAGAATTAAAAATACCTGTTGTAGTAAATAGTGACTGTACATGGCCTTGGTTGACAAGTGATCTAGGTGCATAGTGTTCGGTCTGAAGGATTGTTGGCTTTCCTTGTTCATGGTTTAGGATCGCAGCACACCACTGTTTAAAATTTTGGATTATGAGCAAGACCTGCAATAATTATGAGGTTATCTTCACGCTAAGATGACTACTAAATTCCTGGTTAAAGTTTGATGCGAGACATGATTATTTAAAGGCCAAGGTAGAGTGAACGGTTTGATGCTGTTGTGATATTTTTGATTGCAGGGACTGAAGATCCTTGCAGTGAATAGTTACTCAATGTCTTCAGCATTACAAGGCTCCGTAAAGCGTGACTACTGAGGAGCTTCTGTGGGATCCTTGGTGGATCTGACGTTTGCTGCAATGATGGAGGAGCTGTGGTATCGTATGACCCATGAGCCTTACTTGAGGGCTATGGTTTCTTTTATTTCTCCATAATCTCCGCAAATGTTGGGATCTCGTTTTACCACCTGGTAGTGTCTAGAGATTCTGCCCAAACCACTTCACAAGTGGATTTGTTGTAGCAACAAGGTTGCTGTTCTAAAAGTTTGACACTAAACTTAATCAAAGGTCAGAATAGGCCGAACGGTGTGTTTCTGTGTTGGTTTTTTCTTTGCTTGCAGAAATATGAGATCTGTGTAGTGAGTGCCCAGTGCAGAGCAGTGTACTCCAGGCTATGTAGAGACGCGCGGTCTATGCCGTGCGGGTCGGCTGATAGTGTACAACGCAAGCAAGTGTACCGTACGTGCCCCCTGCCGTGCGGGCGTGCAGGCTCATATGGCTGGCAAACAAACTAAGGCAGTTGTCGATTATATGGTGCTATGGCGAGGGAATGGACGCCGGATACTTGCCGAGCCTTCTTCAAGAATGGAGAGAAAGTTTATTGTCACCTTTGTGAATGGCGAAAGCCATGTCACCTTTGTGAATGGCGAAAGCCATGTCACCTTTGTGAATGGCGAAAGCCATGTCACCTTTGTGAATGGCGAAAGCCATGTCACCTTTGTGAATGGCGAAAGCCATGTCACCTTTGTGAATGGCGAAAGCCATGTCACCTTTGTGAATGGCGAAAGCCATGTCACCTTTGTGAATGGCGAAAGCCATGTCACCTTTGTGAATGGCGAAAGCCATGTCACCTTTGTGAATGGCGAAAGCCATGTCACCTTTGTGAATGGCGAAAGCCATGTCACCTTTGTGAATGGCGAAAGCCATGTCACCTTTGTGAATGGCGAAAGCCATGTCACCTTTGTGAATGGCGAAAGCCATGTCACCTTTGTGAATGGCGAAAGCCATGTCACCTTTGCGTGCGCCTGAGCGTGTGTGAGTTATATCAAGTAATCTTTATGGTGTGTTGTGGATGATTGAAGTCCGGAATTCAAGCAGTCAGAATACACCTTTTGTCAATTTTTGTTACAATGAATTTGTTCAAAATTAATTTTGATGGGCTTGTTGCTCGTGGAAGCTCGAGTGCACGCTTGCTTTCATGAGTCATAAGCTTTTGGCTGAATGTTACTTCAGGTTACATGTTAGACGTGCGGAGGCATGCTTCAAGCGACATATAACGGTGCGCCCTATACGCTATGGAACTGTGCACCCTATACGCTGCGGAACTTCGCGCTTTAGACTGCGCGACATCATAGCATCACCTGTCGGTGTGTCATGGTGGGGTTGAGAGGGTTTGATCCCCGCAACACTTGCAGTAATGTTTGGACATCATAGTTCTGCCTAATGGGGAGCTATTATGATTGCGAGCGCCTTCTGCGTTCACCCTAAAGACCGGTGTGGCCAGAAAAGCCGACTCGCGTCAGGCTACTAGCATTAGGGCCATTAACAAAAAAAGGAGCTATTGTGGGGCTGTATGTAGGTTCCGGTGGCATCGCGTATTGGACATCATTACACGGTCATGGTGAGGCTGTATAGCGGTTCCCTTAAGGGTCCGACAGCATCTCGTTGTGTTTTTTTTTTGTTTTTGTTTATTTTAAACATGTTTCGGCATGACTGCAGCATGTCTAGACATGAGCTTATTAGTTTGTAACTTGGTTCTAAAGAATTCTGTTTAACTATTTGCAAACATAATTTGTGTGTTGTTGTTGTGGTTTTTATGATTGCAGTGTACATGCCCTGTCTTTGCAATGCGGAGTAGCGCAGAACGACTCCCTCCAGGCTGTATGAGTGCGGAATGTCGCGCATTCCGGTTGTGCGAATGCATATCAGGTGCAGTCCTGGCGGGCGCTGTCCCGGTATCGCTGCTGAACTGCGCACTCCACGCGCTGCAGAATTCCGCGCTCCTCGTACTGCACTCGGGTACAGGCGACTGGCAAGCTTGACTCCGGCATGCATGGGCCCTATCGTGTGGTCAAGGCAATTCACATGCGCCACATGGTCGATATGAGCTACATCTGCTGGCAGGCTCCTACGTCAAATTAAGGCAAGCTGCGGCCGAGTTTATGGTACCGTAGCAAGGGGAGTGGACTTCTGAGACGTGCGCTGCATACTTTGAGGAGTCCACGCCTGAGCGAACTGCCATACCCAGCGGCGAGGCTTCCGACGTGAGGACGACGGAGGCTGTGCCTGGTACCTCCAGATCTGCAGAAGCTCATCAGATCACGGGAGGACGAGGACTGCTGAACTGCGCGCTCCTGGCGTTGCGGTGCGCGTTCCTTGCACTGCTAAACTGCGCGCTCCTGGCGTTGCGGTGCGCTGCTGAACTGCGCGTTCCTTGCACTGCTGAACTGCGCGCTCCTGGCGTTGCGGTGCGCTGCTGAACTGCGCGTTCCTTGCACTGCTGAACTGCGCGCTCCTGGCGTTGCGGTGCGCTGCTGAACTGCACGTTCCTTGCACTGCTGAACTGCGCGCTCCACGCACAGCAGAATTGCGCGCTCCTCACGCTGCTGAACCATGCGCTCCTGGCGACGCACTCGGGTGAGAAGTTTTCATTCTGCCATATCTTTTTGTTTTGTTGTGATTCGATGAGCCTTTTATAAAGAATTGGTGTTTTTCGTGAATTTAAAAGATTGATCTGAGTATAACATTACTAACAAACCATTATGTAACAAGTTTTGTCAGTATGCCGCTAGTTAAACGATGAACACATTCGTATAATGATTGTTTGGTGTTTTTAACAACACCTAATACAAATTGTAGTTTGACATTGAATTTGAAATGGAAATGAAGTTCCAAACTGAAATTTAATTCTAAATTGAAATTAAGAATTTTAGTTGATGATGAAATTGGCGATGAAATCGAAAAGTTTTGTAAAAGGGTATCTAATCCTTCCAAGTAATTTTCCACCTAACTTCATGAGGGTCAGGAATGGCTGAGCGATGTGATGCTGCTGCGTATATTTTCTGTTAGCAGGAATTGAAAATCGCTGCTGGTGATGCCACTTGTGAGTGTCAGTTCCGATTCATTAACGGTGTGCAGTACAGTGCAGCTACTGAGCTGCTTCCCAGAGGAAATTGCTGCAGACCGTTATTGGCACTAATCTCCGCTTAGATAAGAATTTGAATTGTATTCAGTTTAGTAACTATTTGACAGCAGTCAAGACACTAGGACGTGATGGCGGAAAAGCGTATTGGGTGCTGTATATTTTGTAAAACTACAGGTTTCATAGAAAAGTTGTTAAAACTCTTAAGGGGTGAACACGTTTAAGGAAAGTTTTATCTTACTATAGGTGTAGCCTTTGTCTTATGTCAGGCATGCTATCCTGATCAACGAATACACTTCAAGTGCAGTACGGTTTCATCTTATTGGATGCTGCTTTGTAGTACACTCAGACATGTGATCCTAGCACATGGGACGTACTCTGGGTGTTTGTTTTCTTATTATCTTTGTAGACATGTTATTGTGTTTTGGGTTTTTGTACGCAGATGCAAATGATGAGGCAGATGCTCCTAGCGTCGCCCAACCTCTAAGACCGAAACACCTGGTGGCGTCGTCAAGCATCAACAACTACGTCCTGGGCGTAGAGGTGTATTAACGAGCCTTCTGCACCATCCAGCGTCATGGCGAGTGAAGATATTTCGAGGGAACTTCATTGCCATTCTGGAGATTGATCTTCAGAGCTAGAAGATGGAGCCCGAGGACGGACTCCTGTCAGGAGAGGCCGTGTTAGAATAAAAGTTTTGTGACGGTATTTGTAATGGTATTTGTAGCGTGTTGTCAGTTGTGAAAACCAGTCGAGACGTCAAAGTAATGACAGTTGGGTGTATAAAAAGGCTGCCGTACTGCCATTTGCATTCATTCGTGCTCAGACGCTCATTGGAGCTCGGTCTCATCGTCGATCTCAGTTGAGTAAGTTGAACATTGACTGTTATGCTGGTCGGTTAGTTGCCGACATATTTGTAAAAGTATTTCTGTTACATGTTCTTATGTAAATATAAAATCAGTGATGATAAATTGTTTTTATTTAAATCAAACTCGCTTCTGATTTCTAACAGTACCTACTCATGAGTTACTTCAATATCGGACATTGCATTTAATTGCTCGGATAATTTGTAACCAAATTGAAACTAAAAACTCTTTAGAAAGACTAATGATTCAAGGACAGGTAGAATAAAAAAGAGGTAGAGGCAGATCCACCATTTACAAGACCGACTTGATAAAAACGGCAACACAATCCTCCTGCCTCCATGACATGTACACGCAGCGCTCCTAACCGACAGATCTGTGAACATCGCCGAGCAGACTGACTACATTGTCATCTTTCCGTATATCACCATCGCAATAACCACGTCACCTCCGTCAAGAGTGCTCGACTAAAAGAAAGAATTTGTAACCGGGCTAAAATATTGTCATCTATTAGCCTTATATTTTCTATAATTGTTTTCTGATTATTTTGAACAAACCAGATTCATTCTTAGTGTACTAATCGTAAGTAGATACATCCAGGGTATCCGATCCGATCATATGTTCATAAAGAAAATATTCATCAATGTTTCATCTTCATATATCGCTGACGAATGACTTTCACTATACCCGATGAAATATTTCGTATGAGCACATATTTTTTTATGAAATAATATAATACTTGTCGAGTAATTAAACTTAACCGCATAATATTATCCATTAAGCGGAGACGCGATCACGGCATCCGCGCTAGGCCTAGTAATTTTTTTGCGTAAACCAGCTTGTTGACATAACAAGTGGAAAATATTAAGGCAATAGTGTAAGTGATATTGATGTAGCACACTTTCATATGGGTGGTGGTGGTGGACTCTGCGGGCAGTGCCTGCACGAGCGCCGCCACCGGCGCAGCGTACCATCTCACTCGCCAGTTACCACTTCACGTGTTCATATTAGTTGACACAACGTATTGCCAGCCGGCACTGGAGCCGTTTTGTGCAGTGTTGTTAATTTTGTGGATTTCAAGCTTTCTAAAGGTATGTTTATTTCATGAATGCTTGAATTATGTTCTTTTGTTCTTAAGGCAAATCAAAGACACGCGAATCGACGTTTGTTGATTAGTCTAAATCCATGAGAAACAAATTATCAGGTTTATAACGACCCGAATCGACGTGCATGTCAAGTCGGTATGCTTCAGTCTAGCGTTTACGTAATGTATTGACATTGTGTAATTAGAAATGTTGATTGAAGTCATTAAACTTTAGAGTGGTTAATGGGTCTCCACTCTCCAGCAAGCGAGGTTAAGCTCTGTGCACAAATTTTACTTGGCAAGCAGTTTGGGTCCCTGATTAGGAGTCTAAGTACTTATGCGTGCTTCTCTCTATATGACATTAACCTACTTACATCCCATAAAAATTCTTTTGAAAATAAAACTAAAATGAACAAATTCTTTATTAGGCATAAACTTTACCATATTTGGGAACAAGTTATGATTTATAGTTTATACCTGGGTATAAATAAAATTTATTTACATATAAATACAATACTTCGTAAATTTTGATATGGTCCGCAGAATAGTAACCCAAAGCTTATAATAATATTAGTTTGAAAGTAATCAGAAATGTCGTAATACCGATGTATCATAATAAGCTAGCCCTGTTGGTCATCACCGCGGAATTAAGGCGAAGTAGTTGCATTATCGAGTTGCGTAAACTGGTACGAAATAACTGGATTTGATTTGCCGCTCCATTTCGGCAAGCATTCGTTTACACAAGAAAAGAAGGAAAACGTTGAAATAAATTGTATTAATTTTGCAATATGTCTATAGATTCAATTTAAAAGCCTTCGAGACTATCCCGCCCTCACACCCGCCACTGCAACTCCTGTAAGCCAGGATCAGCAGTGGCACGCATTTTATGACACCGAGCGGTGAAGCTCGGCGAGTCTCAGGGAACACTAATTAGTCTTAACCCGCAACAAAAGCCTTGCGTTAAGTCGTGTGAAATATTTGTAAAACGTGAGAGAAGTCATCTCTGCAGAGGCGAGGACGCGGTGGATGACTATGAACTTTCACCGTTTGTTAGTTTTGCCTTCGAAATAGATGTCATGTTGCGTCATCATTCATTTATGCCACTAACGAGAAGTGTACGCAATTTTATGTAAGTGCGTAACATTTCTCTTGTTTAAAGCTAATTATTTATATACATCGTTGGATTAGGGCCTATGTCCAGCAGTTGACTGATAAAGGCTGATGATGATGATCGTTGGATTGAAGGTGAACAGACGACTTGATAAAGGTTGCAGGAACGCGCTGGATGCAGGCCACTTTTGACAGGTCCATCTGGAAATCTTTGGGGGAGGCCTATGTTCAGCAGTGGACGTCATGTGGCTGATGATTATTTTTGGATTCAACGAATTAGCGAGAAATTAGTGTGGTCTATTTTGTATCTGTCCGTATAGCGACCATCGTACACAAGGTGTCAAAACCCGCCATAATGATTACAAGGATTTTTTACAAGAATCATATTATTTGAAAGTAGTATCTGTAATATATGTTTTTGAAATAAATAAATAAATGACCCACGTAAGTGTGCCGCGTTCCGGGATCAGCCTGTGTCTATCACACTATGATTCAAATGGGCCGGCGTAAATGTGTCGACTGACAAGGGATAATCATCGCTCGACAGTTGACACTAAACAAAAAAAATTATTTTTTTTAATTTTATTTGGTACAACATAACTCGTTCGTTCGTGTTATTGACCTTATTGAAGAGGTGTTGTCGTTCTTAAAGGTGGGCTATAAATCATACTTATTACGCCACTCGCTGGCGAATGCAACAGAACACACTATTCAGCAGTTCCGAAGCGAATCTCGACTTTCTCGTGTCGGTTACGTCCTCCTTAATGTCAAAGTTATAAAAGTTACCATATTGCAGGTACAATAACCGGACGAAAATAAAATTCATGATGCAATTTTCCCTTACGACATTTTTTCTTTTTAACCGGCCTATGGGCGGCTATTAACATTTCCCCTGGGGAAATCACGACCGCTATGCTTACACTTTGTCTGTTTAATAATAAAACTATGTCTATTTACAAAAATAAGTACCCGTTAGTTTGTTATGCGCTGTTTTAGGGGTAACAATTTATGCTTTTATAAATATTCAGACGGACGAATAATGTTTCGCAGCTAGATGTTACTGAAGTTTACGTCATTAATTATAGTTCTTGTCATCCCGCGGAAGAAAACTTGTATCTCAGTTTAGGTCAGAACTATGTGAGCGAGTCTGATGGCTGGGTTTATTTAACACATATATTATTTATAACATTAACTCTTACAGACTTGCCAAGTACCATTTACGAATACATATTTTTCTATCCCCCATTAAATCGCGCAAAGTCTAAATGAATTCTAATTCATAACAATATAATCTGACGTTGATATAGGTACCTACTGGCATAACCAAAATAAAACAACAACCAAAATTACAACATAATGCACTCAGCACTGCATACTAATATCAACTTGCTTTTAGATCCTAACAAAGTTCTAGCCTTTGTTTTGCATTACCAACCCTAGCAGTTCTGTTTACACTTAAGTTTCTTAATGTGTGTTTATTATTATAATTAGGATGTAAGAGTCAACTGGGGTGTAAAATAGGGTAAAAGGATCTCTCATTATAACCCTTATTTACATAATAATTAGGTGATAAGCGTTTGTTGCGTTTATAAATAGAAGTACTAGCACAGTATACGTATACATCTGAACTTCAGTAGTAGACAATCAGAGGATTTTTTAAAACTTTAAGGTATCGGCCATAGTTTAGTCTAATAATGCTGAATTGCTTTGAAACGTTTTCGTGAACTTAAATGATAGGATAATAATTTAAGCTTATCTAATATTACGCTTTCTTTAGGCGAATATCAGAAAATTGATCGAGACACGCGGCAGCGTGTCAAGCCAAGAAAAAAAAAATGTCGATGCTGCCTAGTGTAGTTTCACCCGAACCATTTGGAGCGACTTTTGACGCCTCTATAACTCAAAAACTATTTAACGTAAATACCTGAGATTTGGTTTATGTATTAAACCTCCTCACGTTAACTAGAATCCCAAATTTCATAAATATAGCTCAAACGGTCATTGAGATACTAACATCTAAAAATCGGCATTTTTATCACTGACTGACATATAGATCAAAAACCTAAACCCACTTCCAGATGACCTAGAAAGTTGAAATTTGGTGTCCAGATAGGTAATTATATGTATACAAAGGAAAAAATCTGAAAACAGTGTATTTTTAAGATTTGTAACATTTTCCAAGCAATCGGAAAATCTGCATACTATCTAGAAATTATCTTTAGAATAATGGACGTTTAGGGGTACAGGTCCATTAATGCTTTATTTGAATTTAAATGCTATTTACCTTGATCCATTAATTACGTTCCCTCCGTATTAGGGCACCACTTTTGCTTGAATTTTTCTATAAATTTTCCGACTTTAGACAGAGCTGTTGTGGGATACGGCGGTAGGTTCATATAGAACCGTTATAGGCATCAGCAACTCGTGCCCACTCTTCAGTCTTTTATATTATATATTTATTTCTGTTTCGAGCTCAAATTAAAAATTTATGATTTCTACAATGTTTATTTACATCTTATGACGTTTATTATTGTGACATGAGATGATATTGGACGTTCTATCATAATACTTGCGAATCATAGAGTTTAAGTAATTATTAAATAGAGGATTTTATACCAAGAGGACTTCATCGCGTGCACATAGCAGAACGATGAAGCGGTTTACGCTTGGGTTTACGGCTTTTAATACATTGTTTATTTTCTTTCTAAAATAAGTAACTTCATAAATATTGCGCAAAGGTAACTTCTTACGTAATTGTTTTAGTTACTTAACTCAATATTTTAATAAATAATATCTTTACAAAAAGTAATGATATCCCATCAAAAACATAAATGTGAAATGTGGAAGCCAAGTCTAATATTTAGAATATGCGTGCTGGTCGACTTCACGGACAAAAGAATTGAAATCTTTATGGTTGCCAAGCCTTGTAGATAATCCTGAAAATTATTTATAAGAACACAATCCATTTTAAAATAAATTTAAACTAATATTTCTTTGTTTTTCTGCTACGACAATGTATGATATTTAAAAATATTATTTCTTAAATTTAAATAGTCGAATTATTTACACAAAGCAGATAACTTAGTATAAATTTAAGCTCAAGATTTGTCTTGGCTAGTTTTATCAGAAAAAAATTTTTTAACGAAGAGTAGGATGTGTTGACTTTACAATATGAAAATAGTAACATAAAGATAAGTTTATTAGCCAAATATAAGAAAAATTGTATGTGAAGACTAGCCAAGTCAAATCTTGGGCTTAAATTTATACTAAGTTATCTGTTTTGTGTAAATAATTCGACTATTTAAATTTAAGAAATAATATTTTTAAATATCATACATTGTCGTAGCAGAAAAACAAAGAAATATTAGTTTAAATTTATTTTAAAATGGATTGTGTTCTTATAAATAATTTTCAGGATTATCTACAAGGCTTGGCAACCATAAAGATTTCAATTCTTTTGTCCGTGAAGTCGACCAGCACGCATATTCTAAATATTAGACTTGGCTTCCACATTTCACATTTATGTTTTTGATGGGATTATTTTTACATAAAAAGCATTAAGTGCGTTTAAGTATTTTTGAAGTAACAATTTTTTCATGTTCCCGATTTAAAAAGTTAAAATATGTTATATACAATATGTAATAGAAGTATATGATATATCTATTACATATTTTACATAACATCTTGACTTGATCAATACAAAACAATACCAAGAGAAAACATTTAGTAAGAACTATGCTGAGGTATTTATTTCAAATGATTACATATTTTGCTCAATATCTTGAAACGATACAACATACGGAAATATCAGCGTATCTGGCATCCTCAAATTGGCTGGTAAAGAAAAAGAGAAACACATTTAGTCGGAAATAGCTTTTAAGGGGAAAATGAAAGCGATGGCCGCCACACGCGTACGAAAAACGTAGGTACAGATCGTAATAATATGTCTGCAGCTGGTACCAATTTGTTTCATTAAGAAATAACAAATAAAGTTACTTATATTGTCAGTTTCACAGTACCGAAGATTAACTGAATAGGAGAAATATATGGCATGAGTAGTTGTATTGAATTCCGGCGGGACGTAGTGATGTTGGGTTTTTCTACTAATTATTAGCCCGGAGTCTGGAATTAGGATCCGATATGTCGATAAACTTACACCATAGGATGGAATGCTGGAATAGCGAATGGTGGGTGCCCTGGTTGCACCTCTGCCCACACCTTCGGGACAAAGCAGTGATGTGTGTGACAGAAATATATTAGGTATATGTCAGTGCCTAAGTATAATATAGTTTTAAGGTGTAGTGCTTTACTGCGCAACAACGGAACGCGTCTGCCTGTCAGCCTAAGTGGCGGCGTGTAAAGTTGATATTATTAGTTTTGTAAACGTATTTTGGCGTAAAATTGCAGTGAGAAATAGCTATATTTTTCAAATTTTAGATAAAAGTAAAATTTTATGGAACTGACGATACGATATGACTGAACGATATTCTTCACAAATTTATAATCTTCATAATTTTGGCATAAGACGAGTGAAATAAAGAAAAAGGTAAAAAAAGACGTGTGGCACTCGGAGACTCCGCGGTGATGCTATTGCATAGCCTTTTTAAACAACTTATGTAATTATAATTATTTATATATTTTATTTTTTTTTCTATTGTCCAAATTTCACTCGTGCCCTAACGCCGAAACTCTAAGCAGGCAATTCTAATATTTATAACCTCTTTGAACAGATGTAGAATAAAATAGCTTAAAAACTTTTAAAAATTCAAACTTAAAATCACGTCATCCCGCCACGGGGACATTCTCATCAACTGCGCGCGTTTGACATACGATACGTTTACGTGATACGTTTCACTGATTGGAACAATTTTTAAATACACGGTAATTTCGACCTTTTATTGTTTAACATTCAGCTCATATCCTCTTACATATTGTATTCTTACAAGACTGCGATATTAAATTTATTTATGGAATTTTACACTCTACATGGTTGTGATAGAGTTGAAAATAAAATATCACCGCTGTGCCGGTCGGAGTGAGGGGTGTTAGGTTATTTTTTCGTTACGGAATTTCTGGATTCGGTCTCCACGCTCAAGGCCCGCGATAGAAGCTATGCAATAGCCTAAAAAACGGACTAGAGCGAGTTGAACTCACGCGATCGCGTACCGCGGCTTTCGTACAAACTTCTAGGAAAGATATATAAGTCGGTACTTATAACACAATTTCAATAGTGCGCCAAAATTAATTAATAAATTAGGGAACCCAAAAAGTCATATGAGATGAAATCAAATTAATCTGTAAAAAGATAGACATAATTCAGATTCAGTCAAATTGTTACTCTACCACCAGCCCGGAAAGCAATTTCGACTAGAGAACAGTAAGAAATTGTAAATTTTTAACTGACTCAATTCACTAACGTTTTGAAATATCAAGTTTGAATAAATATTGAACACTAATATTAACATTCCACATCGATGTTTTACAAAGAAATCGTGCTGTAATGCAGTAAAAGTGCTTCAAATCTCGAAATGAGGTCATGTAATACCAGTGAGTAGATGAGGAAATGCAAAAAAAAATATTTATTTAAAATACCTCGTATAATCAGTAATTACCTGCACCTACTACTTCAACAATAACAGTTCACCAAATTTCAAAACAATCGGACTTGTGACTTGGGTAATAGACCAGCGTGGTTGACCTAACCCCTCTCAGTATAATAGAGGAGGCCTGTGCACAGCAGTGGTCAGTAAATAATACAGGGCTGATTGAATTGCATTGCCTGAATAGATCTATCCAAATTATAGCTAAGAACTATCTTGATCATTTCAACTTATAACTGACTAGTAGTGCTCGCGGATCCGCCCGCGTGAAAAAGTTTTTCCGGGATAAAAATATTTTCCCGGGATAAAAAGTAGCCTTTAGCACTCAGGAGTAAAGTAGCTTCCTATAAGTGAAAGAATTTTCAAAATCGGTTCAGTAGTTCCTGAGATTAGCGCGTTCAAACAAACAAACAAACTCTTCAGCTTTATAATATTAGTATAGATAACTGGCATTTTTTACCTTTGTGTAAGAATGCGAGCAAGGTAGAAATTGTCTGACGTAAAAAGGTTCAAAAGCTATGCATAATTAATTTAATTAAGCGCAAAATACGCATTCTAATTTGAATGGTATTTCGTAATAGTTGTTTCTTGTTAACGTAATATGCATGTTATGCCCCGATAAACGCGACGTTTTGAAGATTGACCTTTGTAAGGCCAAAGAACATATTTACAAAAACATACAGGCCATAAAAATATTCACGCTTCCTTGCACGGTTTGTTAAGAAGATATGAATCTGTATTCGGGTAAAAGATAAGAAATAATTAAGCCACATACATCAAAGTTGGATTAAAAGGGTTGCCAACCTAAAAAGGCCTGTCATAACTATTAGTTTTCTGGAGCGTAAAAACGAATCTCGTTCCTTTCTCTAAAAAGCGTTTATTTTCAACACTTAGAAAGCATTCCATTTAGTAGAGACGGGTTGGATACATATATATACTCGTTGCTTTCAGACATGCACGAACACTGGTTCGTTAATGTCATTTAATAAATTGAATGCCGCTTTAGTCAAATAGGGCGTGTAATTACGGCACACTGAATAAATTATGGCAATTTGCACCAGTCAGGTGAATATTAAACACATTTCCCGATATATTGTTGTTGTCATCGATTGGTGATTATCAATAAATGAAAACGTATCTGTTTTAATTAATCAATGCACAGCAGCAAAATATTAATGAAAAGTCGGTTTAGATAACTACTCATCAAGTCTGTTGGTATCCAGATATTGACCATATTGATGGGCCGATTTATTTGAGTACTTATCACTTCAGTTTTGAGGGAGTTCAACTATCCAGGAAATATTTAAAATTACAAGTTATATTGATTAGTATTTGAATCGTTGACATAGGAAAAATAAAACATGTTTGTTTAATGATTTTATATTTTTATAGAATCCTGAAAAAGAAACAGTCGAAAGCGGGATTTGAAACCACGACCTCCGGCGTACCGTGCCGGTGCTCTTCCAATTGAGCTATTCCGACCCCGCCATCGATTGCCAATTTCAGGATCCGTACTTAATTCTCTTAAAGGAGATGACCAGCGACATCTGTTAGCAGTTGTTACAACTACTAACTCAGCATTACCCCTTTACAGGAGCAAGTAACCGAAACGAGTCGCTAAACTTTTTTCTAATTTTATATTATGATTTTTTTATACATGTCAATGGCCATGTAGTGGCCTGGTTAATTATTTTATATTTTTATAGAATCCTGAAAAAGAAACAGTCGAAAGCGGGATTTGAAACCACGACCACGAAAAATATAAAATCATTAACCAGGCCACTACATGGCCATTGACATGTATAAAAAAAATCATAATATAAAATTAGAAAAAAGTTTAGCGACTCGTTTCGGTTACTTGCTCCTGTAAAGGGGTAATGCTGAGTTAGTAGTTGTAATAACTGCTAACAGATGTCGCTGGTCATCTCCTTTAAGAGAATTAAGTACGGATCCTGAAATTGGCAATCGATGGCGGGGTCGGAATAGCTCAATTGGAAGAGCACCGGCACGGTACGCCGGAGGTCGTGGGTTCAAATCCCGCTTTCGACTGTTTCTTTTTCAGGATTCTATAAAAATATAAAATCATTAACCAGGCCACTACATGGCCATTGACATGTATAAAAAAATCATAATATAAAATGTTTGTTTAACTTTGTTATAAGTACCTAGCCATGAATTTTGATCTAAACGTCGTGCTGTGTTGTCGCGTCGCGTCGGGGGACCCCTAAAGAAGTATCAAGTAGTCATCTCGCTCGGTCCTCCGGCGTCGCAAGGATGTTTGGGTCAAAATATTAATAGGTAACTACTTATGACAAGGTTAGACGACAAACATTTTTTTCTTTTTACAGGATTAAACCACTATTATCTCCACCATGAGTATCCATCACATATCTAATACCTACTCACTGAGATCATTCTTATTAGCTCAAACACACTATATCTGTTATAAGTTACTGAGGAATTGGCTATCCCGCAGAATATTCGATGTGGCAGCATAAGCTCAAGGTTACCATGTCTTGGTGTTATTGTGTTGTTTTGGAACGTATATCTTGGTGTGTGTGTGTGTGTGTGAAAAAAAAGGAGCTACGATGCCACAGACGGACATACATATACACAGATACATTACACATAATACACTTTAAAATATAACATCCTTTTTTACCCCACTGCGAAAGAAGGAGGGTTATTTGCGTTAGGAATTAAAAATGGAAAAGATAATATCGTACCGTACTTGCGTCTGACTTCTGGAAATTAGAGGCTAGTACGATAGCTATCGTTTGTACGGAAAATAGACTGCTGGATAACTACCAATAATATCCATCAAACATTAAATCTAGTTGTATGCGACGATATTAAATGTAAACATTTGAGTGGATTGTTGATTAGGCTTACTCATCAGATATCTTTATATAGATAGTCATCTACTTTACTGATAGATTTGTTTACTGTTGTAAAATTTTTTAAGCATCGGTTAGAATTTAATAATCCTAAATTAGCAAACTGCATCGGTTTATTGCAGTTATTTAATAATACTTCAATTTCAAAACAATACTTCCATTACCACCGAATATGGGCAATGCTAAAACGTGCTGTTTTTACGGGCACAACTTTGAAAACAATTTCGGGCCACACGTGTTTACTGTTTGTATTAGTTAAAGCGAAAATGATCGTATTTCGAGATAGATAAATGTAAGCTACGTCCCAACGGAATTTAATATCAAGTTAACAAAATCTAATATCTGAGCTGTAGGTTTTAAGGGATCAATTTATGAGCTTCGCAATTGAGGCGTTAACAGCGGGCGAACCGCAAGTCAGTTCCAATTAGCGCCTGAATGTGGCTTACCGAACCCAAGGAGAGTTAATGAACTAGTGACCCTGATATTGCGCGGATTGTGAAGTTACTGGAAATCTATTTCAATAGTAGTGGGTAGGGCTAAATAGATTGAGCTCGGAGCTTCGGTCGTTAAATCCAATTCAGATAATCAAAGAAAAAAACTTAAGCTTGTGTAACAGATTTAAAAAACAATTTTACGTTTTATTATTTACACCAATCTACCTTGAAACATTATTCCTTAATAAAGTTTTAAAACCTCCCAAGGGTTCGAGTTAACAAAACTGAAGCGAGTTTTACATCGCAGAAATCTGCCCCAAAATAACGCTTTCTAAGTTTATAGGCTGTGTATTAGAGAATTCACGATTAGTCAGGGAGTGAACGGTGTTTCACTTTTATAGACAGCGCTAAAGCTTTTGTTACCAAAGTTCAAGTTTTCTAAAATGTCGAACAAAGTTTCTACCTGTTTCGTTTTATGATAATGTACGCTGTCAGGCTCATATTCATTCGAAATTGCGTTTTGTTGCGTATATATGTACATTTATTTTCGTCGACCACATGAGACTAAGTACCGATTTTATGTTTTTAGTTGGGACTATTTTGGCTGCCATTTGTTTTTATTACATTTAATGCTTATAATAACATTGCGAGTTGCTGTTATTATGAAACATATTGTAATAAATAAAATTACATATAGGAATTACAGTCATTAACTGAGATCAGAATAAAAATTTAGAGGAATAGATACCAGTATATTTTTATTGATACTTTGAAGTATTACTAATACAAATAAAAATGGAAGAGTGGGTACCATTCGATAGGCGACAATATTAAAGTAAATGCTTATGCTGTGCAGCCTATGGTTTGGTTCTGTATATTTAATTGCAAATAATCTAATATTAGTTGTATGCAACTAACGAACTACTGAATTGGTTTTTATCTTATCTTTATTTCATATCTCATAATAAACACATAATAAACTATGCCCATTAACTTCAATCGTCACGGTTACGGGCATTAACAATTTTTCGTATTTTTTTATATAAGCGTGTTATGAAATAATAACATGGCGCCGGCGTTACAAATTCACGGATGTACGACGCAAATTGCGGTCGATACGGATTTTTTGAAGTTATACTTTTAGGCGCGTTATGAAAAATGATGAGAGTGAAATTTTACGATGCGCGCGCATGTGTGACACAACATTCCTACGGGAGAAGTTGCCCGAAAAAGGTTGAAGCTGTTTAATGAAAACTTTTTGATAAAAATGAAAAGTAAATATTAAATTAACAAAACAATAAATATTTAAATAATGAATAAACTTAAATTCAATTTTTGAATTTACTTTTAAAATATTAAATAATCAATAATAATCCCCCCTACCACACACATATCACACCCCCTATCACATCATGGGACGGAATAATCGCGAAAAGTGGGTGCACTAGTTGCGCCTCTGCCTACCCTTTCGGGGATAAAAGGCGTGAGTGTATATGTATATATGTATGTATGTATGTAATAAATATTTAAAAATAAGAATCTTATAATACTTAGTATTAGTTCCTTACTTAGTAGACTATTAGTAAAATTACGTCATACATATTTATTATTCTCTAAATTATATTTTTAATAATTATATAATTGTCTATTTAATATTTCAAATTTGAACTGATTTTTATTGACTGTGTTGGCTATCGTTTTCCAGTGCTGTTATCATTTTATTGTAAATAATTATTTGCATGGAATCAAAAATTATTTTTTAATGATGCCAAAGAAGACTTTAGAACTTTTCAAGCGCGTACATACGTCACGCACTGATTTTTATTGTAACTTAACAGTTACGTTTGTTTTAACTGATTGTGCTTGAGCACGAAATTGTAGCGTTGGATTTATTGGTTAATATTATAAAAAATCTGAAATTAAATGAATTCAGCAAGTCCTTATTTCAAGTACCATATCTTTAAATTTATTTGAACTGGTATGAAGACAAATTTACCTTGATTATATAATATTTGATTTTACTCGAAATTGAGTTGTAGGCGAATAAGAGTAGCTATAATAATCCTTAAAATTTATTAAGTCCATAACAGTTTTACACATTAATCCAGTTAAATGACACACACACACGCATCTCCTTTATCCCCGAAAGTACAGGCAGAAGTGTAACTAGGGCACCCAATTTTCGCCTTGTGTTCCGCTTCATAATGTGCTAGTCCAGATGATTTTTTTTGTTATAATAGAAAAAGCTACGTACTATGATAGAGGTATATAATATTCACATAGATAAATACGAATAGAGCCTTTCAAACCTAATTCTCATGAATGAACTTGTTATTACTTAAGTAATTAGATGTTATCTGGCAGTAGGTAGCGGTAAAGACATTATATTTCTCATTAGCGTTTGGTTGATGCCATTGGTTCACCGATCTTGCTGCCAAGCATAGTTTTCAATTACTCTGTATTTAGATTTGTAGATCATTCAGTGGCGAGGCTATGTAGCCCAGGGGTGCAGAATATATGCCCCTCGGCCTAGTGTTGGTAACACGTCCAGTAACGGCTTTAACCCTAAACAACCCACAAGTGTCTGTCGGACACGTTTTTGCGTTCGGTTATTCATAAAACCTAAAGTATTTATTTTTACGAAAAATCGCTTTATCTAATCTACCTCCGAAGTTTACCGAATCTAATTGTGCAATAAAAATATGTGTAACATGAATAGTTTAATATTTATTACAAGCAAAGCAAAACTGTAACGCATCAACCCACAAGTGTCCAACAGACACAAATATATTTTGTTTGATTTAAGTACCAAGGTAGATTGTTTGTTTACGTTTATTTAAAACAATATCGTATCAAGTAGGTAATAAATCAATTCACAGTGCATTCTTTTGTTATAATAGCAATCTTTGTACTTATAATTTATTATTTGGTTACAGTCACAGTGCTTAGATATTTTTGTGATAAGCCAGTCATACTCGTTTTTGTTCTGAGAAATCAACACTGAGATAGTGAGAAATTCAACGTGCCCTTGAGACATAATCTCTCAACAAGTCAATAAATTTACTTGCACCCATTAGAAAGTTGTCAAAGTATGTGTGCCTAAACCTAAAATAGTTTTATTTGCATGGGAAAAATGCTATAATCAATGAGCATATAACTTTTGAAAGTAGGGTATAACTCAAACAGTATCTGCCCAAAAATTCTGACGATTGACAACTGAGGTACGATTTAAAAGTTAGGAGATCTGTGACTAAAAGAAACACTTATACTCTTTTTTTGATGCGAATATCTGGGAAGAAAAGGTCAAAATATTGCGTACAATATGGTCAACTAGTCATGTGAATCGTACGTTCGAAGTAGCAGAAACGTTACTTTTGGTAATTATTTTACATGCCTCGTAGTAGGAAATCCTAGACACAAATTGGTCTCAGTAGTTAAATACTATGAGGACAAAATAAGGCTTCGATATAATATCTAAAATTTTTCAAAGTGTCATCTCATCTAATACCTTCAGCTTTTCTAAAAAATAAATAGGGTTTGTATGTGTAAAAGATGAATCGTACTCATATAATCCAAGACATGATGGGGTCATCTGATGCTACCACAGATCAAGGAGCTGCTCAATCTTCTGAGCAAAAAGCAAGAACCATTTTCATAAGATTTGTCCATCGAAAATATACAAATCTTTTTAACAGTATTCTCATATGAAATGTATGCTCTGAACACTCGGTAAATATATTATGTTGTGTAATATCTGTTTGAAAAAAAGTAATGAAAAAGGTAAAATAAATAAATAATGATTTCTTATATTTACGCGAATGTAAGACATCGAAATAAAAGTAGTTTTCGGATTTGAACGCGGTTTATCTATTTAATCTCTGTAGTGTGTCCGCCGTACACTACTGGTCAGGTACGTTACAAAAGCATACTGGGTAGTTAAGGGTTAAGCGAAGCTGGGACTCTGGCAGGAGCAAAAATAACATAGCTAGTTGAAATTTTTGGTAAGTAAGACGTTTTGTTAATTTGCACATGGTGATCACCTAAGAATAGGTCCTGCAGCGCGCGAGAGGCTCCGACTGTTGCCCTCTTTGATTTTTTTTCACGTTCAGTTTGAGGTTCAGGTTTTAGGTCCAGGAGACCTTCTGGTTTCGGGGGCCCCAATGTTCTGCACGCCTACAACACAGTAACCACGTCCCTGAGAATATTGCATGCCATATATTAACTGGCCATTAGTCTCAGGATGATTAGTGCCGTCCAGTGCATTTAAACTGAAGAGTGATAGCATTTATCACGAAAAAAGGCGACTAGCTGTGCTGCCATTAAGTTGTAATAAAATGAATTATTATAATTTGCGTAGCGTGTCAGACCTATATATTTTATTAGCCTTATCTAGGCTGCGCAAAAAGCAAAAATAGTAACGTCCCATTCCATGTATAATGTCTTTCGTGGTATTTCATAATTATGTGAATTATATATATTATATTATAGGCTGTGCACTAGAAAAGGTACGAACACGGACAAATAAACAACGTATACGTGGTATTTTGACTTGATGTATGTATTAAAATTAATTTGAATACATACACTCACGGCTGTTATCCTCGAAGGGGTAGGCAGAGGCGCATTCGACAATTATGTGAATTATATATATTACAGGCTATGCACTGGACAGCGTAAATTACGTCTAACAAATAAGCAACGTATACGTGGTATTTTGACTTTATTGCACACATCTTCAAATTAATTTGAATGACTATAATAATACCTGACATCGATTGAGCTACCAATCCTACCAACAAGCCAGACGGCTTGTTGGTAGGTATAGATTTTACCTTCAAGTATAGCTACTAAGGATCCAATGTTGGAATTTAAATTAAACATTGTTCTCTATATTCACTATATTTTGGCTACCGTTCAAAATACAATGAACCGTGCATTGTTGTGGCGTCGGCAGCTCGGCGCACGTTGCCACCGCAGCCCGATGCGGAAAGCGCAACATTCAACACAATTTAGGTCGACCATGCCTCTAAAACACACGGTATTGCGACGAGGCGCAATCGCGAATAAAAACCGCAGCCTGTCTTAGAATTAGATAGAACGTACCTACTATATTGGTGGTTAAATGCACCCGGCTGACAATTTCTGTGCTAGCTACTACCTATCCATAAAAGTAGATATTAGATCGCAAACAAGTCACCTACATTTTTACCATAGATTATGTTATTTTATTACGTTAGATTACAATTATGTAGTTCGTACTTTTGAACTGTTTTTGAAAAGAGCATCACTAAAGTTCGTTTCTCGTCCTTCTCTGGTGGAAACTGCTTTCCGAACTTGCGTCAGGGTGAATATTGAGGGAATATAAATATTTTTTTACATTTTATAGGCTTAAATAAATTATTTCGTTAAATTCAATAATATTCAACTATTATGTGTTATTTCTAATTTATAACTTAAAAGTTAGATAAAATTCGGAGGTCTTTTAGTTTTACCTTCTTTATTAACTCCATATATACCTTCCAATGGCAAGTTATGCATGATAACCAAATGTAGGGGATAGATCATTTTGCGAACGTAGCTTGCAAAATTATGGAAGCAGATATCATGGATATGATTTGTAAGAGCCACAAAAAACAATTCTCTCAACTGGAAGTTATACAATCGTTATGACATGAGTTACTAAAAGTGAAATGAGCTGCGTGAATATTTTTATTACGTTAATTTGATATTAAGGCTGCCATGACCTGCTATATATTTCGACACTTGTTATTTTAAATAATTAGGCTCGTATCCTGCATATTTTGTCACTTTGATTCACTAATAATGTAATTTATCAATACGAATAAACTAATTAGAAAGTCAAGAATCAAGATGCAAGGCCGCGCCGACCCAAGACAGCGCCTGTGTGCGAAATCTATGAAGCGCCTCTGGTTTTTGTCGTCCTATTTCGACATTCATATTTTTTTATTATTCGACATTAACCTTTCGTGGGTCATTGTGGAGCGCAGATATTTTTTTATAAGTTTTAATTAAGAAAATTACCTTTTGTAATAACATACTTATATGTAATTGGCTATTGGCTATTGTAGTGACTCCGGCGGTTCTTTTGATTTTTAACATGCTTTTATTAGCTTCAGACGTATTTATGTATGTATCTATGTAACGGAATCTTTGAACATGATTTTGACCCCTTTTAAAACGTCGGATTTAATCGAAATTTGGCATACTTATCAAATATCGATGACAATTCAAAATTTTAAACTAAAAACACGCTCTTATAGAAAATCCAACTATAAAATGAATAAATAACAGTTTATTTATTTTTGTGAAACCCTACTTGTTATAAGATGACGCTTTCGTTTATTTTTAGTGGCATATTCTTCTGTTAAACTAGTAGAACAGTACTACGAAAAAATGAAAAATAAATAACAGTTTAAATAAACTGAAAAACACGCTTTATAGAAAATAGAACTAAAAAATAGAAAATAAAATTTAATGAATTTGAATCAAGAATAGTGTAAATAAGAAAAAAAATTACATACATATACATAATATACATTCACGCCTTTTGTCTCCGAACTGAAGGGGTAGGCAGAGGCGCAACTAGTGCACTCACTTTTCGCCGTTATTCCGTCCCATGATGTGATAGGGGGCGAGCCTATCGCCATGTCAGGCACAAATTCCAGACCCCGAGCTGATACTGATTAGAAAACTCAACATCACTTTGCCCGACCCGGGAATCGAACCCGACACCTCAGCATTGCAGTCGTACCATATTACAACTACGCCACCGAGGCAGTCGAGGATTTATTTATTTAATGACACACCAACAGTTAATAGACTAAGCAAGCTTAATTAATATTACACACATATGGTCGAGTCTACTCACTAATTACAGGTGTGAGACAGTATTTATATAAAAATAAAAAAAAATTAAATTAAAATTAAAAGAAAAGCAATAAAATCAAATCAAAATTTCCAAAACAATCAAAAGAATCTGACGTAACAAACATAACCACAAACAAGGATTAGTTTACATTTAGGTCAAATCTAGAAACGTACATACATAGCGTTACGCCTTTCCCTTTTCAGAGATAAGCAGACTGCAGAGGTGTAACACACCCACATCTCGCCAGCTTTGTTAAGTCCCATGTCCAAAAAAAAAAATTCTTGTATTGTGTAATCTTTTAAACCGCATCCTGGTACTTCTCTCGCACATAAATGTTTGATAAAATATGCTAGATATAGAACTGGTTCACATACAAATAATGCTTATAAATTGTAATGGCCGCACAATGAATTAGAAAAGCTTTTGATTTTCCGATGTATGCTGCTAGTGTAGTCACAGCAGTGCCGGATTAAACACGTAGCAAGAGTAGCAATTGCTACGGGCCCCGCGCGAAAGGGGCCCCGCATATTTAAACCCACTCATCTCTCCTGAGCGTAATTTTTTGAGTGGATGTGGTATGTTGAATTTTTTTGATGTCACAAAAAAGTTGTTAACGTTAACAACTTTCCATACTAAGACAATCCACGTCAGACACTCGGTACCTGACTATTTCCTTGGCGTAAATAATTCAAATAATTTCATACGGTAAACACACAAGTCCTACAAAAAGTTGCTTGCTATATGCAAGCTCTCTTACCCAACACTTAGTGTGGATGTGTAGATGAATTGAAATAGGTCGATTTAAATTGTTAAAATTTAAATCGAGATTTTAATTTTAAATTGTTAAAATTTTCTATTTATTTATACAGTTTACATTATTTTTAATATAATTTAGTAACCATATACCAAAAATCTATTTTCTAGAATATAAGTATACTAGCGGCCCGCCGTAGCTTCGCACAGGTAGCAAAGCATAATATTTGTACATTTAATTTTCTGTCGTACTAAATACTTATGAATTATACACATAACCCTTCCTCTTGAATCACTGCGTCCATTGGTGAAAAATATATGAAAATCCATACGGTACTTTTTGAGTTTATCGCGTTCAGACAAACAGATGCGATGGTGGGACTTTGTTTTATAATATGTACCTAATGATGTAAGGACATATCCTTAAAAATAAAAAGATAAAAGTAGCCTGTCCTTCCTTGGATCTCAAACTATCTCCATATTTTTTCTCTCAGGGTTCCACTCGCAAGAAAATATTTTCCGGGGTAAAAATACCGTTTTATATTTCTCTGGGATAAGCAATAAATAGCCTAGGTGCTCCTCAAGGTCTTAAATTATCTTCCTACGAAATTTCATCGAAATCAGCTGAGAGTGACGGCTACAACCGCGAGGTAAAAAAAATTGGGATAAAAGTCCCGGTTTCTATTTTTCCAGGATAAGCAGTAGCCTATGTCCTTCCCTCGGTCTCAAACTATCTCCATACTTATTTGTTTGCGGTTCCACCCGCAAGAAAATATTTTCCGGGATTAAATTCCCGGATTATTTTTTTCCGGGATAAGAAGTAGTCTAGGTCTTTCCCAGGGTCTTAAACTATGTCCCTTACAAATTTGATCCAAATCGGTTTATAGGTTTTGCCGTAACGACTCGCGAGAATAAAAAATCTGGGATAAAAGTCCCGGTTTTAATTTTCCCGGAATATAAAGTAGCCTATGTTACTCAGGGATACAGGACCATTTTAATGGTGAAAGAATTTTTGGAATCGGTCTAGTACTTTTTTGAGTTTATCCTTGTCAAACATACAAAAATTCAAATCTTTCCTCTTTATAATATTAGTATAGATAGATTGAGACTGCCTCGGTGGCTAAGTTATATTATGGTACGACTGCAATGCTGAGATCTCGGGTTTGATCCCCGGGTCGGGCAAAGTGATATTGAGTTTTTCTATTCAGTATCAGCTCGGAGTCTGGAATTAGTGTGATATGGCGATAGGCTCGCCCCCTATCACATCATGGGACAAAATAATGGCGAAAAGCGGGTGCACTAATTGCGCCTCTGCCTACCCCTTCGGGGATAAAAGGCGTGAGTGTATATGTTGGTATATGTATGTAGATTGAGTTATAGAAGTTATAACTAAAAAAAAATATTTTACTACTTCAAGAGAGATTCTCATGATCACTAACTGCAGTGGTTACATTCATTTTCGACAAATGACGTAGTATGTCAAGGCCCGCGACGGTCACCGGTGTCCATACACATAGGGTTTTCTACTACATCTATATATATAAACGGGACACTATGAGTCAAAAACGTCTGAATTATCACGCTTTGATGAATATAGAATATGATTTGCTCAGAGAAATTGATACGAATAGTATTATTTCTAAATTTGCCCACATGAAATCTAGAAAAGTTACTTGGTAAAAGTTTAAAAAATAATAAGGAAACAGATAAATAAATATAAAATATAAGCAATATTTAAAGTACATCATTGATTAAATATAACATTAGCTATTCCTAAAAATATAATATACTTTGTATTAAATATAAATTTTGAAATATGTATTGAAAAAAATATTTTGTGTAGTATCATCTGTTTTCAATTGTTAGTTTCCTATCAAAATTATTCTAAATTGCCAGGAAATCTTATCTTAGGCTTTTTGTAGGTACTTGTCAGAGCCTAACAGCGCCTATAGTAATTTACTACACTATTAATTACCCAGAAAATTGAAACTTATAGGTTACAATTTTCTGTTATCTATAGATAGCAAATAGACGTATTGAGTATTGAATTGTATCTTTACCACATTATACTTAAGAACCCATAGCAGATCAAGGGCTCTTTGAAAGAATTTGCTACGGGCCCCGCGCTTGCTTAATCCGGCACTGAGCCACAGTGCTTTGTTTCGTCAAATATTCAGGTGCATTGAACTTTGAAGTGCCTAAGACATGTAAGCTTATGATGAAACTATTAGATGCCACAGTGCAAGTCTCGTCTACTGTCCATTAGAGCTGTAAAAAATCAAATTTCTAAGCCAACACAATCAAAAGCTTTTTATGCCGCATATATCCGCAAATTTTCGAAACTCGCAAAGGAATCAAAACCTAAAGGGAACTCAGAATCTTGAAATTTGGTACGAAGCAACGTCTTATAGCACAGGTAAAGGAAAAAATTGCGGAAACCGTAAATTTTACGGAACCCTTGGTGCGACTCGCACTTGGCCGATTTTTTCTTATCTACACTATTCTCAATTGAAATTCATTAAAATTTACTTTCTTCTTTTAATAAAATATTCTACGAAGCGGGATATTTAGTTTTTTTAAACTATTATTTTTGAACACATATCTCAACCTGGGGTCAAAATTTAAGTAGTTTAAAATTTAAACAACAGACGTCAGTATTGTCTTGGGAGACTTGTACCTACTTTTTTACCTACTCAACTATAAAGAATGTGGTGAAGTATAACAAATATAAATGAAATAGGTAATTAACGTTGGCATGTCATCCTGATTCCGGCGCCCCTTTGCCTTAGCGCCTGTGTGCGCCGCACACTTCGCACACAGGGACGGCTTGGCCCTGTCAAAATGTCTACGAAATTGTTAAAAATCGGTGTCATAATTATATTTTGCTATTTATATTATAATTAATTCAGTGTTACTTCGATTAATAAATTACATCCTGCGGGGATGATTATCCTTACTAATATTATAAATGCAAAAGTAACTCTGTCCGTCTGTCGGTCTGTCTGTCCGTTGCACTTTCACGTCAAAACTATTGAACCGGTTTAAATGAAATTTGGTACGCAGATAGTCTATAGAGACTGAGAAAGGACATAGGCTCAGAGTAAGTATATACCTATAGAGGGCTAATATCGCATCGTGCGCCCACTATCCAGCGTAGGCAGGTGAACTATAGCTACTTATATAGAAATGTTGGCGACTGCTAGGGATGGGCACGCGAGCAGCACCAACGCAACAGTTATCGATAAGTACAGGTCCGGCGGCGCGGTACATATTGTTGTTAAAAAATTGTGGTTCTACAAAATATGGCCTTGTGAGTAATTTTAAGCGTATTGCCTTAATATAGATAAAAGCTATGGTGCGAATTGGTGTAGTGCCATGTGGAATGATTTATAAACACGGTACCTCAAGAGCAGTTTTTACAAGCATTAAGAACCAATAATATTAATGGATATCCATTATAATTGAACCAATGGATATAAACCGAGCATCGCACCATGGATTTCTTAGCTAGTCTCCCCAAGCCTAAAATAGTCACGTCTAGTTTTTGAAATATTTATTACCAATGTTAAAAAAATGATAAAGAAATATATCTCAATGATTGCCAACTTATACTGTCAAGACCCGCGATAGAAGCTATGCAATAGCTTAAAAATATTATCGTAATCAGTAAATTTTTAGGAACAGTAATTATTTCATTTCATAAACAAAAACGCAATTATTAATTGGCTTAAAAATTACACACAGACAAAAACAGTTACCTAAGCTACATTATATTAAGCATCGCCTTCGATAGTAATAAATACGTATGCTATAATATGAAAATATTACATCGATTCTGGTATCGACGCGTAACATCACTATCGAAAAAGCGGGATGCGGGGCAGTGCGGGGGGTACAAGTGTTCGCCTCCCGAGTGTCTTTCATACCGCGACGCGTAATTTCAATTTTACCTAAAAATATGCTGAAATATGGCTTGCCCGTGAAACGAGATATTAGAATTCTGTTAGGTGTGTTTCCGAGTGTCGTTTTTACAAGATTCCACAGAACATTTAACCATTTTGCAGTATTAATAATCAAATATTCGCATAGATCTCACTCGCGTGTGCTCACGCCGTTCCTACTCGAGTGACTACAAGCGCTTGCGGCCGGCGCAGGACGATGTTCCCACCCGTGCCTATTGTTCCCACTTGCATACGCGCTCTCTATAGGTATATACTTACTCTGAGGACATAGGCTACTTTTTATCCCTGGAAAATATAAAGCGGGACTTTTATTTCGGAAAAACTCTTTTACGCGGGCGGAGCTGCGCCCAAAAGCTAGTAATACATATAAGAATACTTGGTGAATTCTCAATGCAAATAAGTACTTGCCTAAGACTCATATCACACGATATTATAATTAATGAAGTACATTGCCCCCGTAGTACACCCAAACAATCTCTCCATAATACATGCGTGATGAGTAACAAAGACGTCTGTGAATTCACATTGCATATCCAAAAAACCGATAAATTCTAATTATCTTTGTGCTGGCTTTGTGTTGTTAATTAACGAAGCCTGGTTGTTCGTAACCATTGTTTCCCACCGGGGTGTTTGTTCGATTCTTGGCTTTATCGGAGACCATTGTAAACACTGCCTTCATTCCAGAGCTTTGTTAATTTAGAATGGAACGTACAAGCTCGTAAACAGTGTATAGTGTTGCTGCTGACTGCCTCGGTGGCGTAGTTGTATTGCGTACGCGTTACGAGTACGATTTGCGCGCTGAGGTCCTGGGTTCGAATCCCGGGTCGGGCCAAAAAACTTTGTGACTGGGTTTTTTCATCTTAAAAAAATTACTCAGTCGCAGCTCGGAGTCAGGAAGTTGGCGGTGTGATACCCCCGTGCCTCGGAAAGCACGTAAAGCCGTTTGTCCTGCGCCTGATCTCTCTCCGGTCATGTCGGATTGCCGTCTCACCGGACTATGAGAGTGAAGGAATAGCGAGTGCACCTGTGTATTGCGCACACACTTGTGCACTATAATATCTCCTGCGTACCTGGCTGATCTCCGTTGAGATTGGCCGCCGTGGCCGAAACTGGCTAGGAGGATTTCATTTTTTTTCATTCATAGTGTTGCTAATTAAATTAATAACGTTTTAATTCTGGAATCACTACATAGTATAAAACAAAGTCACTTCCCGCTGTCTGTCCCTATGTATGCTTAGATCTTTAAAACTACGCAACGGATTTTGATGCGTTTTTTTTTAATAGATGGAGTGATTCAACGGGAAGGTTTTTATGTACTTTTAGCTCGAAAAAACTTATTAACGCGGGCGAAGCCGCGGACTGAAGTCTAGTAAAATATATTTTATAGTGTTCGATGTGACCACAGCCTCATTTCATATCACGAAAAAATACAATCTCGAGTAAATCAGTTTAAAATATGTCACTAGGGATTGGCTGACGTTCCTTCACATATAGCAAGCTTTATCCAATATGCAGTAATTCTGAAATTCAATTAAATCTCATCATTTTGATACTGTTTTATATATATAAACCTTTATTGTATCTTAGTATCAGCATATGTTTAAAAATATTGCTTAAGTCACAGTACCTACACCAAATTTAAAATCAATTGGACCCTTCAAGTTGGAAATGAGCTGATAATCTTCAAACGCCTGAACAGATCTTCATAAATTATAGGTAAGAACCATCACATCAGCTTTCAAACAAAACAAAAAAGCGTCAAAATTGATTCATTCGTTTGAGAGATACGATGCCACAGACAGATACGGACGCACAGAAACTCCTAAACATATAACACCCCTCTTTTTCTGTCGGGGGTTAAAAATGTGATGATGTCTTAAGTACAACGAATTACGATCCCACAATGAGATGAAAATTAACGGAAAGGAATTACAATAGCAGTCAATTTTAGCTAATCCTAAAAAATCCTACCCATCCTAAACACAAATAGTACATTAAACAATAGTATATTTTTTGTGAAAAAATATTTAGCATGATGTAAAATCTTATTGTAGCCACCATTTATTTCTACCAGCTCGTTTGTTCTACGTTGGACTCATGAATAATGATGTCCTTATATGTTCTCGAGTATATCTGTTTGCAAGCCCAGAAGTCAGTATCGACTTGTCGAAGAATTCCAATCGAAACTCAGTGAGTGAAACTAATTTCGTCGCAGTCAACGAAAACTAACGGTTGAATTGAATAGCTTCAGTCGAATGCCTGGTTTGGTGAAATTCTATTTTAGCTCCAGAGTGGTTATCGTTAAAATAAATCACGGCAATATATATTTTCTTTAGACTGTTAGGGAAAAGTAAGGGAAACGGATCTCAATGATCGAACTAGTGATCAGAATGACCTTAAGAGTAATAAAAAAAAATGACATTTTGTTTTTGCGTTTAATAATGCATATTGCTTTTTGTGTTCTAAATAAAAAGGAACAAATAATGTTACCAAACTTTACTGACTATTAAAACAACCCTTATATTATTTCTTGGAGTATAAATAACTCATTTAGAATACCATTGTTTGTTTGACAATATAACGCTACAAAATTTAAATGGTTCATCATTAAATATAAACTTTATACCACCTGGCAAATGTAATTCGCAGGTTTGCTTTTGTCAAACCGCAGCCGGGATAATACGGACGACCTTCCCCGCAAAGATGGGACTGGATTACATTAATTTATTTTTCATAGAACGTCAACGCAGATGGCGAAATATTAATTTCCTTTGCCAAATGAATTATAAAACCCCGGGCCTGTTTGTTGATTCGCATGTTTATTAAATAAAAATCTTTGACGGGGAAAGGAGATGTCCGCTTTTTGAATTGGTGCTGGGCCTCAAAATTTAACCAGGCTCAAACTTTATGGATATTAAAGGGCCAAAAATATGGATTTTAAACCCATTAAAAATAGTTTTAGACCGTTCATATTAAGTGTATTTTTTAAACAGAATAAAATTACATAAATATCAACATCGGAGGACTTTAAAATTATACAATATATTGCAAAGGCCTAGTTTTTGGGTGTAGGTAATATCTAAATATAGATATTATGTTTTTGGATATGTCTTTTATAATGTAATAGACTGCCTCGGTAGCGTAGTTGTATTGCGCACGCATTACGAGTACGATTTGCGCACTGAGGTTGTGGATTAGAATCCCGGGTGGAGCGAAAAGACATAACGACTGGGTTTTTCCATTTTAAAAATTACTCAGTCGCAGCTCGGGCTAGGAAGTTGGTGGTATGATACCCTCTGTGCCTCGGAAAGCATGTAAAGCCGTTGGTCCTTCTCCAGAACCCTCTCCGGTCAGGTCGAATTGCCGTCTCACCGGACTATGAGAGTGAAGGAATAGTGAGTGCACCTGTGTATTGCGCACACACTTGTGTACTATAATATCTCCGACATTGGCCACCGTGGCCGAAACTGGCTAAGAGGATTACGTTTACGTTTTTTGTAATGTAACAAAAGGGATTTCTATTCAGTGGGATTGAATTAAGTTTATTATATTATCATTGTTTATGATACTCGTAGTATGAAACATATTATTTACCTTGTGAAAAAACATTGTACAGGGTTTTTGTTTTTTAGTCACAGTGTTTCACTAAAGCAAAATTAAAGTGTATACAAATACCAATCAACAATAACGGTAACGATTTACACAGAAAAAGTTCTTAACAAGTATACTAATGATATAAATAACAAAAAATATATTGTTTCAGATATAACCAGGCAGCTAGTGACGAATTTTTAGTGAACTTCTAGACAAAAATAATGTGCAAATAGAACTTGATGTGTTTAAATACAGTATACAAGATGAGAAATATGTTTATAGCAACGATAATAGTGTTAGTGAGTTTAGTGGGGGCGAATGTGAATACTTACGAGATGCCCGGGAGGTCACGCATGGCCTGGGTAAAGGCATTGCTCGACCACCATGGATGGCCGCAGCTCCTCAGCAACGCGACCCTGCCGGCGCTATGTGAGGATCACTTGAGATTATACCTTCATGCTCTGCATGATGGCCAACTCTGGGCTTCTAAAAGTGAGTATTTTATGTATTAATTAAAGGAAGCGATAGAGCGTATATTTGCGTAGTATATAGTTCCCTCATAACTCATGCGTAATAGCAAATAGAACTCTCACAAACCAGGATTAATAGCTCATAGCGACTAGTGAATATTACTCCATTTTTCAAGCTCTTTGACAAAAACATATTCTCTTAGAATGCTAAAGTACTCATAATTCTTATATTATGTCCATGTAACATAATATATCTGTATATCTCTCATAATCTTTGTGTAAGCAAATAGATGTCTTGTAAATATTATTAATAGAATATTATAAATAAATTAATATTATGAAAAATAGTATAACATTATATCTAGGATTATTAGTATGAAACATCTAACTGCAAATGCCCCATTTTCATGGTCTTTGACAAGAAAATCTTGTAAAACACTTAACTATAATAATTCTCATATGCGCAGCGGCGATTAACGTCACAAAGCTAAACTATGACGGAAAGTATGATGTCGCAAGAAACTTGTTTTGCCGCAAGTGTTGAGCTATAACCATAACTGCGCAAAGTTTACGCGACAAACTGTGTAATGCGAGTGAGGCGACACAATTTGTAGAATGCAAACGTTCTCCGAAATTTAAATTCCTTGGTCCGCGCTTTATATGCAACGCTAAGACCAAGCCAGCGCGGTAAGCGCACTGCCCGTATGGATTACGTATTCTTTATATTCGTTGCGGTATTTTTGTAGCTTATATTTACGTCATGTTATATAACATGTAAAGAAATTTCCGCCAGCCGGTGCGGCGGTGAGCTACTATGTAGCGTATATTGAGAGCTTAGTAAACGATACCGATCGCGGGAAAATTATTGAAGAATATGTAGGTATAATAATCTGACGGATTATGGAAACAATCCCGCAAGTGTACTTTACAAGTTAGTAAGCGTTTGCCTTGTGGTAGAGTCTCGGTGAGCACTGAGCATGTAATAGTCCTGAGAATAAGTGCTAGCACGCTACATTTAATAGGAGGGCGATAGCATAAAAGACGATGTACGGTAGTGCCAGGTAATAAGAGACAGGGCTATTGTTAAAACATATAGATTTATGTATTATGGTGTAACCGACACAAGCGTATTTTGCCTAACGATGTCATTAGAATGAGTGTCGCCATCCGTGACAAAATATAACACCCAGTCATAATGACAGCTAAAGTGAATACCTGCATGAAATATGAGGAAATATTTGAAAGTTAATGTGACTCAGAGATCTTAATTTCTAAGAACAATGTGAACACAAATCTACCAGGGACAGTATTGAGGTTGGATAAAATAGCCTAAAAACCTTGATTGTGTTATACTTAATACCCTTATCAAATTATGCTTCGATATTTTTCATCCGCTGCCTATCTCTTACAATAAAATGAAGAAATGTAATAAGAGTATAGTACGTTTTATATTTTCAATTATTTTGTAGCATTTGTCAAATATTTAGCAAGCACGTCCATATCGATATTACTACGAAAAGATTCTAAAAGTTTAAACAAAATAATGTTGAATTGGCGATATTGTGTATGAACAGTGTGAATAATACATAAGATACTTTGAGTATTTACAACAAAGGTAAGATTAGATAATTCTGTCAAGGATCGTAGTAAAAACAGAATTCAATCATTTCAAACAAGATTCGTATAGCAGAGGTCAGATACACCAAGACATCTGTACTATGTCCAAAATGTTAGCTTTTACATTACTTTACCTTACGCATAAATAGTAATTCAATTTGTAAGGTACACAGCCCAGTTGGGACCCCTTTTACTATTTTATCTACTTACTAAGAATTGCACTAATATAGCAACATTGAATATATTCGTATTTTTGTTATACTGTGCTTTGTTTGTTTCTTATACGCTAGTTTCAATCACACCATAATAATGAGTATAAAGAGAGAAAGAACATAGAGAGTGGCAACACCATACAAAAAATATCACATTCTTATTTATCATACCCAAGAAGATTATAATATATAATGTGTATAAAGTTCTTGATCATACCTGTTTAAACAACCATTTTAAATAGTAAATTTCTTCAACTTTGAATTAATCTCGCGTTTTAATATGAACCTTATTTATAACACCTTACGCGCCCTACTCAGTTCATTAATCACCTAGTTTCGCATTCATCATCCGTACGTCATATTTAATATCATCTTCACTTTCAATTATCTTCCCTTCAGTATTTTAATATTTATGCGCAGCCGGTATACCACGAAAACACGGTATTAACATAATTTGAAATTCAGAACTTAAATAAAATATGTAAAGAATGACGAGGGTCAACGATGATGTCTCGCTTGATATGACCTAATACATTCAGGTAGATATTACGTGATGTCATAAAAGTCAGATATAAATAACGTTATTAGCGTTGTACTTTTCGGTTGGGTATATATCTTTTAAAGTTTGATATTTAACTATTTATATCCAAATAAAAAAACAAAAAATTCAAATGGAATACCTATTGAAATAAGTAAAGTTGGTACATCATCATGCAATTTCTTTATAGTTAAAAATATGTTTCTTACTGAAATTTGCTGTTGCAGTCAAAAGTTACGAAATTGATAGATCTAATCCTACTAATATTATAAAGGCGAAAGTTTGTAAGTATGTATGGATGTCTGGATGTATGGATGTTTGTTACTCTTTCATGCATAAACTACGGAACGGATTTCGATGAAATTTGGCACACGAGTAGATTATGTCCTGGATTAACACATAGGCTACTTTTTATCCCGGGAAAATAAAAAGCGGGACTTTTATCCCGGAAAAACTTCTAACGCGGGCGGAGCCGCGGGCAAAATCTAGTCTAGTAATTAATAATTTTATCAAGGAACAAACATCCTTACATCCATACATCCAAACATCCATACATTCTTACAAACTTTCGCCTTTATAATATTAGTAGGATAGTAGGATAAGAAAGGTTTTAGAGGAATGGCTGAAAGTAGATGAAGCTAAATAAGTGTGCCCACATAAATGAATGGCAGAGCTCCTTTGACTCGCTCGTGGCTATTCATTGCGCCTGGAACCCACATAAAGTTCGAAAGAGTTTCTCCTTAACCAAGTGATACATGAACAAACTTAGTTAATAAATTTTACCTCACGACACAAAAGGACACCTGTAAAAAACTCCAATCTCTTGCGAAAAATATATAAAATGTTTTTCAATAAAAGTAAGAAAGCGAATAGTCTATGCCAGTCTTCTCGACACTTACTTTCGTTCATTTTATGCTCAGTGACATAATAAAAACATTCATTATTTTTGAAAAGGGCTTTGTCGGCTCATCAAAAATAATTTCGCCAATACTCCTATCTTTGAAACCAATTGTTATTGTTTAACCGAATGGAAACGAAATGACTTCAAAGAGAATAAACAGAATACTCGAATTGAATGTTAGCGCTAAACTGATGCCCCATAGCACTATGTTATTTTACGCATACTAACGCTTTTTATCCCCGGAGGTGTAGGTAGAGGCGCCACTAGTGCATCCACTTTTCGCCGTGCGTATTCCGATTTCCGTCTCATGATGTGATAGGTGCGAGCCTGTCGCCATATCGGGCATAAATTCCAGACTCCGAACTGATACTGATTAGAAAAATCCAATATCACTTTCCCCGACCCGGGGATCGAACCTGAGACCACCATTGCAGCTATACCAAAATACAACTACGCCATCGAGGCAGTCAGTATGTTATTTCGACGGTTTAAGGGATGCACAGCGAAGTGAGTTTATTTTATACGACCACAGCCTGCCAACCTCATGAACGAATTTATTATTGAACAATACCTAATGTTATGAGTATTGTTTTTTTTTTGTATTTTGCAGTTGCATATACAAAACATTGAATTCGTAATGTTTTTATAAAATACTAGTAGTGCTCGCGGCTCCGCCCGCGTGGAAAGATTTTTCCGGGACAAAAATATTTTCCCGGGATAAAAAGTTGCCTATAGCACTCAGGAGTTATGTAGCTTCCTATTAGTGAAAGAATTTTCTAAATCGGTTCAGTAGTTCCTGAGATTGGCGCGTTCAAACAAACGAACTCTTCAGCTTTATAATATTAGTATAGATAAAATATATAGGATAAGCAATAAGAGTTATGGTTGTATTTAATTTATTAAAGAAATTATTGTTCTTTTAAAAAAAAAATCATGTTTTTTAATAATATATTTAAAAATTTTGCAACAAAAAGGTTTTGTTGTTATTCCTGTACATGAACACATGGGTAGGTATTGGGGTTATAGTTTCAAAGTAGGTACCTACAGCTACAGGAAATTGAGCAGATAATATGTTATCAATATTAATTACTTACCCAGTACATCAGCCGTAAGTGTGTTGTTACAGAGCGCTTGCTTTAATATGTAATTAACATGATTCTATCTTTGATTATGGTAATTACAAGAACATGTTAATTGCGTAATGGAATTTATCTAGCTATGCGCACAGCAGCAGTCTCGATTTCATTTCAAAACTTGGCTGGACTTTTGTGAACGGTTATTAATTCGAAAAATAATATTTTTAAACAGTCTTTATAAATTGTCCGAGTAATCACCTCACGTAAAATAAATAAAATGCTATTGGTGAAATACGAATACCCTCAGAACTTTTGATGATAGCTTTTTTGCTCTTATAAATTATAATACGTATAAGGTATGTGCTTACCCAGGCTTACCCATTTTAAAGTCGATAATTTATTCAATCTCCTTAGAATATTGCTTTCTTCTTTCTAGTACCACTAATTCAGCTACACAAATGTCATTTATTACAAAACCGAGGCCACCTATCAGCGCTGTCCCCGTAATATATTGAAGATGCATTCCCGTTATTATGCAGCATAACTAGAAGCATATTCTATATATTATAGTACCAGAACATATTATTTATACATGTAAATTGTCAATATTGAAGGTTTTTATAACGCTAAGTAGTATTTGCAAGCTGTAACTGTGACCAAGGTTTTGTGTATAATGTCTGTAATCATTTCGGTGTCCACATGGTGATCATTAAGTTCACAATATAGAAATGGTTGTCAACTTAATGTGGAGTGAACAGCAGAATAACGAAATATTTTTATATATTTTTACAAATTAAACTCTTCATTACCGTGATATCCAGAGTATGCTATGCTTTTATCATAATCAATCAATATGCACGTGGTTTAATCCTAACTTGATATCACTCTGGATTTCAGTTAAATATTATTCAACGATTCTGCCTAGTGCGTTAAAAACTCACAATGATCGATTTGGCGTTTATGGGCGGCGGTCGTTAACATCGGATGACCCACTTTCTTGTTTGCAAATATTTATTTAAAAAAGACAGAGTATATAAATATTTTATTCTAAATTTGCTTTTTTTATATCTTTTACCGGCGTTTTTGCCATACCTACTACTGGAATCAAGTCTAACAGTTATGATAGAGAACCCCTTTAATTTTATCCGTGGTGCTTTGCATCTGGTTTTTCCAGTTGTAAAAGTCTAAATAATTAAGGTTAAAATACCTTTTTAGTTCATTATTTTGTCTTCCGCCTTGCTATAGAGGGACGTGGAAATATACTTCTAACTCCTCCCTATTCGTCTATTTGATTAACTTCGTTGAATGCTAAGACTAATTAGCGCTCCCAGAGACTCGCCGAGCTTCACCACTAAGTTTCATAAAATGCGTGCCACTGTCGTTCCTGGCTTACAGGGGTTGAAGTGAGGGCGGAAGACTCAACATTTACTATAAATGTAGATAAACAGAACTTAATCTATATGCATTTCATTTATACATGTAGGTATAGAATTCCTTATCATGAATCGCATATTATGATCACTTTGACAACTTTCTCTAAGAAAAAAGATACTATAATATTTGTCACCGACAACTAACACATTATAGTTGCAGTTACTAGTGTGTACGCAGTTTAAATTCACGGGTTGTTAACTTTTATTTACCAACAACTTGTTCACGTACGTCCACAAGAAAACACTTGCACTCTGAATATTACCTTTTCCTACAAAGAATACTTACATAAAAATAACGAGCCTATTCGGCTAAAGTTGAGTAAGATTCAATGAATCCAATTACTTTGCGGATATCCGTTTGTTAATCGAACAATTCGAGATTTGCCATAAAAGGATTCTGTAAACAATTTACGTTGGCGTTATATAGTAATTAATTAAATACTATAATTATATTTACTGGTGGTAGGTACATAAGTAAGAGTCCGTCTGGGTGGGTACCACCGCAATGTCTATTTCTACCGCCAAGCAGCAGTGTGCATGCACTATTGTGTTTCGGTTGGAAGGACATTGTAGCCAATGTAACTACTGGACATAATGAGACTTAACATCTTATGTCTCAGGATGACGAGCGCAGTGGAATGCCACACAGTAATTTGTAACTCAAGGTGCTGGATGGTGTTGCTACTGTCTATGGGTGGTCGTATCGCTTACCATCAGGCGAACGGCATGCTTGTCTCGTCGACAACTTAGACGTGAGTCGGAGGAAGCCCGCAGCCGCCCCTAATGAGCCGAAGATGGCCATTTAAAAAAAAAAATGCTTGTCTCGTCATTCAATGCAATAAAAAAAGTGTGAAGTGAGAGAAAACCGTCTTATCCTTACGTTTATTCGGAACGCCTAGTAAAAATATAAGCTAACTGAAATAGCTCATAATTATTCCATTTTAAATTGCTCTCTAAGTTCCTCAATGAGTAAACCAAATTGCAGGATGTAAAAAAAAACGACACCACATTTACCTTATATAAGTGATCAATACCGTTTATTGGCATGTATGATTAATAAATTTGAAGTGTTAAAATATGACTCCAAAGGCAGTGATAAAATAGACCCCGGAAGGATCAAAGCGAATTTATCTCAAGATTATTGGACGGCTCCCGAAATTAATAGCTGGGCCCACCCTCGCGGCGTAGTGTGCGTCACTTGCCCCATTACCTAGCCTCCACTTTCTACCACATACGGATATTGCGGTATGGACAAGGCACCTTGTGGTACTCATCTTACGTCTATGTCTCTGTTATTTCATAAGGTACATTGTTTGTGGAAACAGCCCCTATTACCTACAGACAAAGATTTTGATATTATGCTGGACAAAGATAAAATGCTTTATATGAAAATTAACTATATTTTTAACCCCCGACAAAAAAGAGGGGTGTTATAAGTTTAGGGTGTGTATCTGTGTATCTGTGTATCTGTGTATCTGTATGTCTGTCTGTGGCATCGTAGCTCTCAAACGAATGGACCGATTTGGACGCGGTTTTTTTTGTTTGAAAGCTGATGTAACTGCGATGGTTCTTAGCTATAATTTATGAAGATCTGTTCAGGCGTTTGAGGATTATCAGCTCATTTCCAACTTAAAAAATCCAATTGACTTTGAATTTGGTGTACTGTCACTTTCAATACATTTGTAAACATGAGCTGATGCTGCGGCATCAAGTAGTCTGTGGGATACCCAACTCCTTAGCAACTTATAGCAGATATAGTGTGTTTGGGCTCATAAGGATGGGCTCAACGAGTAGGTGATAGATAGTTGATTATCAAAGCCCCAGGATGGAGAATAAAGTAATTTAAAAAGTTTGAAATAAAAATTAAATTAAAATTTAAATAACCCCCGACACAAAAAAGCTATAAAAAGTAAAATAATAATAGTGTCTTTGTCGTTTAAGTACCTAGTAATATTTTGACACAAGCGTCCTCACGTCGGGGGACCGAACTCCGGACCAGGGAGATGAAAATACTTCTTTAGCGGTCCCTCGACGCGACGACGGTTGGGTCAAAATACTACTAGGTACTTAAACGACAAAGACACTATTATTATTTTACTTTTTATAGCTTTTTTGTGTCGGGGGTTATTTAAATTTTTTATTGATGTCTTCTAAATTTAAACTGTTTCAACACGTGTGCGTTATTTATAAGGACAGAAGTTTCTATAATAATAATAAATTCATGTTGGTCTGACATTTTATTCACGTTCCTTCTGTGCTTAAGTTGTGTATGTAGATGTTTGAATGATTTAGACAAACAAGTCTTCAAACGTTTGTTGTCCAAATATATCCATATACCTAATATTATGTATGTATATTTCCTTTTCTTTGTTCTCTCCCACCGTTAACTTCAAACGCTCGCTGATTGTGGTCGGGGTCACTTTGCAAACAAAAACAACATAACTTTAATATGAATAGACTCCCTCCCTTTGTGTGAATATTTATGATCATTACTTTAGGATTTAATATTCAAATAGATTATGTTTACTTTGGCAAATATATAGGTGTTCTAAAGTCAGAAAATATTGTTGAACAGAAATGTAGATTTTATAAAAGATTATACTATATAACACTCGTTATGTATATTCCGGCATTTTGAGATTTAGATCTTTTTTTAAAATTCAGACTTCCGAGGTACACAGTTATGAACTAGTACAATGAAAGTATGGTAATTTCTGCGTCGTTCGGAACTCTAACATTTTCTTACATATTTTGTTATTCTCTTCACAACCAACTGAGTTTTTTCCTCCTTTTATGGCTCTTTTCACTCATAATTTCATTGTCACGGCCTTGCGAGTTACCTTATCATCAAAGAAAGAACAAAACATGTACACTTCAATTTTTTGGTCAAATATTACACAAATTCTTTTATAAAAATGTCGATGTTAGAATATTTTTATCAGGAATTTTGTAGAGATATTTATACGAATATTTGATTTAATGTATTTACATCATTGATGTTCCTGGGAAATAAAAAAATAATTTGAGTTATCGTATCAAAACAATTTTCAATACCTATGTAGCCAAAATATATTTAATGTGAAAATACTCTGTATATGAAGCAAAAAAATAAGTAAAACTTAAAAAAATTACTTATTTTTAAAGTTTGTTTATCCATATTGATTATAATTTTCTATTCATTGTATTTCTAATAAGTTTACAATTTTGACATATTTAAAATAGTTCACTTTGATCAAATAAAACAGTTGTATTCATCGACACTGTTTTACAATCAAAGGAACATAATATTGAAAAAAATATTAATATGTATCTGGATTCCTCCTATTACAAGAGCAATTCTGGGAACCATTTGGGAATAAAATACACGCAAACCATATTACATTTTATCTGTAAAACGAATGAGTTGACTCAACCAGAACGATTGCACGGTTTCACTTGCACTTTATATCTTGAAATCATGTAATACTCAAAATTCATACTATTGCACATTGTGGCATAGGAATAAATTATTGTTTGTGTAAAAATTAATATGGTTTCGTAAGCGAAACACTGTTGTGGCGGCTTCTACTGCTTTGTCTATTTCTGTCGCCAAACAGCAACAATAAAAGGACGTTGTAGCTTGTTTAAAAGACCTAACATGTTAGGTCTCAGGATGATCAGCACGGTTCAATGCTGTGCGGTTTTTAAAAGTAACGTATCACGTTAATACTGGCTTGGTGGCGTAGTTGTATGACGGTACGACTGCAGTGCTGAGAGACGGGTACGATCCCCGGGTCGGGTAAAGTGATATTAGGTTTTTCTACTCAATATGAGCCCGGAGTCTGGAAATGTGTCCGCTAAATGGAAATAGGCCTGCTCTCTTTTACATGGGATCTAACATAGCTGGCGAAGTGTGGATGTGATATACCACTGCCTACCCCTGAAAAGGAAAAAAGGCGTGATGCTATATGAATGTTAATACTATTTATAGGCAGTCGGGGTGTTTACTCTCAAAAGAGTTACTTACAATAATCTTGGTGACACACAACAGCTTTTAGTTGTTGAAGTTGATAGGGTAGTTGTTTAACATACTGTGACGTCACTACGTGTCATCGGCTATGAACTCATGACGCTGCGTGCGTGCGAAAGAGATAGCACGTTGTGTCCCTATTGCCCCACTTTTGGTCACAACAATATTTCAAATATGAACAACTGCTTTATTTTACAACCAATTTTTATGCTGATCTCAGAGAATAATTTATTTTTCGTATTATTTTATGTCACATATAAAATAATGTACAAAATCGAACATAGAAAACTACCCTATTACCGATGTGGCCGAAAGCGACGGTCGCTCTACCGTTTTCCTTATGCCCTTCCTGCCACTCGTTAAGGGATTGTAGTCTCGATCGCAGGATGTTGTATTACAAAAGAAATTGTGTGGATATATTCGTTCGTAACGCTAGGAATAAATTTGTTGCATATTGACGACTTATTCAGTCATTTAGAACAAATTATGTGATGGGAAAGGAAGGCGAAGCAAGATTTTTGTTCCGTATAATTCTTTAGTACAAATTATAGGAATAAATTACTGTAATTTAACTCAAATTTGCAATATTATTGAACTTACTAATATATGCGACTTAGTCAATAAGTTTAATATGAAAATAGTTTTAGTACCTACATCAAATATTTAGAACAGAAACCTAAAAAGTGTTGATATAGATTTTGTGTGATTCAGACGGCCGAACGTACAATAATTTTAAAATACAAGCGCAAATAATTATAATCATAGTAATAGAGGTACCGACGTGCGTTACCTGCGTCTGCGCACCGCAACGCGCTTACGCAAAACCTCACGCACGTATATCGTGCAAAACGAAATTTTCACAAGTAAACCGTGAAAGTGAACTATTCATTTCGCTCACTCGGCGCATTGACTGGTCAAACAGGCTCCGATGACATAATCCACGATCTGTCGCCTGCCTGACCAGTGTTGTAAACATTATGATGTCTCGTAATCTCAGATATCTAAAATTAAATCCGGTATGCTAAAGGAACTTGGGGAAAACCGCACAGTTATGCGTTGTGTAATTTGATGTTTTGTTTAGAATGTTTCGTCATTGAGATGACCAAATTCCTAGGGGGTGAAAGTAGAACCAATATTTCAAGAATTTTAAATATCATAACGTATAGCAGTTATAAGGAAAAACAATTGATCGTCGTAGAAAATATAACAATTCATTAAACTATATCATAGATACCGATCCAATCTCTGGAAACCAATCGTATTTTTATTCATTAAAAATGAAATTATAACCCCTATGACTTACATTCAATCCACAAGGGTATTGATAAAAGTATGCCTCGGAACGCGATCATTCACTTTTGTAATTGTATTGGCACATAATATATCGGTAAGTATGTTTCAGCAGCTGCGAGCCCACACCGCTCTGATTAATTCATAAGCGTGTAGTAATACTCACGTGGCTTACATTGTCAGTACACAAGTATTTCTTTAACAGTGCCACATGTGATGAATAGTTTCTCATTACGGATATCATCTAAGTGTATTAGTGACAGCTTTTGTTCGCAATTTTGCTTGCGTTATCGCCGTATTTAAATAAAGATGTTCGCTTTTTGTGTGGGTCTGAATCTAACTAGGTTCAAACTTTATGGATATAAAGGGGCAAAAATAATGGACCTATCAAAAAATATTTTCACACTCCTCCATTCATAAGTAACTTTTTTAATAATGTTCATTTGAAGTGCAGTTTTTATGCAAAATAAAATTATATAAATCTCAAAGTCGTAGGACTTCAAAATTATACGATTTGTTGCAAAGGCTTACTTTTTGGGCTACATCCACATTATGTATAAAGTATCTTGGTTAGAAATTTAAGCCCATTTTTGGACATGTCCTTTGGGGACAACTTTGGTTCATGGTTCAGCCAGCAATAAATTTAGTCTTGATAAAACATAGTTCAGGATAAGGTCACAAGGAAATTTTATTCGGACTATTTCTACAACCAAGTAGCAATGTTCAAGAACGTCTTGCGTGTTCAATCACATCGTAGCGAGTGTAATTAGTGCGTATTATAAGGCATCATCGTCATCGAGTGACGAGTCTACAAGTACAAACACTATAATATGTCAGTCAATAATATTGTTAATTTCATGCGAATTCTAGCTTCAAAGAAACATTTATCTATGTCAGTTTTACGCTGATTACAATTATTATAATTTGATGGTTCATGGGTAGGTAGCATATGATTAGGTAGTGTGACTTAAAGTAGCTCGGTTCCTACCGAAGTCCTATTTTCAAAAATCCTACTAAAACTTGACTAAACTGTTTCGAAATATGCGTGTGCTATCAGAAACGAAATTGCATCTGCAACTGGTTCTAAACGTACTGCCATTTTGAAAATATCTGACATTTTGTCTGTACGTAGTGCACTGAGACCGTGACCAAATTATTATTTTCATGAAGTAAACTTTTTTTTAAGTATAAAATAGTTTAAGTATTGACATTGCATTATTTTTACTATTGCAGCAAATCAGATATCTAATCTGTGCGACATTAAACTGTAAGTAAGTTTTATTGCTTTTTGCTTTATTTTCATAAGATTTTTCTTAACTGAATGGCCATCGCTTTTCTTTATTATTAGCAGACTATTTATTCAGGGTTGAAATAAGTTATTGATGTTGCTAATCTTACAGTGACTCTCTTGATATTAACGGAAGCTCTAAACTTGAATTTTTTTGCTTATCCGCATCTAATGTCAACCCTAAAGTATCATTAAATCAAATAAGGTAATTGCTAGCTGCATTTGTGATTGCATCAGTGTTCATGATTTCACGTCCTAGTGTGGTGCAAACGACCCAGCCAATTATCAACTTTTACACATAATTCAAGGAAATTGCTTAATATTTCGAAAATACATTTTTGCCTTCGATTTATGAAATATGGTCGGTCAATTAGCAAGTAAGTAAGTGTAAGTGGACGATAGCCTAGTTGGGAATGAACGGTCTGCCGAGACAATGTCCGGAGGTTCGAAACCTAAGGCATACACCTCTGACTTTCCAAAGTTACGTGTGTATTGTTTATCAATTATCGTTCGCTGAAGTGAAGTGACGCTGAAGAACGGTGAAGGAAAACATTGTGAGGAAACCTGCATACCTGAGATGTTCCTTATAAGAATTTCCAAGGTATGTGAAGTCTAGCAACCCGCACTAGGCCAGCGTGGTGGACTAAGGCCTAAACCCTCTCAGTAGTAGAGGAGGCCCTTGCCCAGCAGTGGGAAAGTATATAATACAGGGCTGGTATTATTTATAATTAGCACGTTGGTGTGTATAATCTGCCGACCTAACAAACAGTGCACTTTCATTTTACTTACACGCCGCTGCACTGTGAAACATTCAAAATGATAAACTCTGAAGTTGTTAAATTTGTTCTACGCAAATTCAAATATTACACGTTATGATACGTTTTTTTTTAAATGAACTATGTCTGCGGCAGTTGAACTTATTTAAATAAAGCTTGGTGTCAAACCTAACGAACTTTTAAAATATTATTTAATTAAGCTTCAATTTTAGATTTACATAAAACATCTAAGATAATTTCGAAATTTGTAGATTTATAAAGCAAGCTTTTATTAATGAAATTATTTTACTCCTATTCCTTGAAATTGTTAAAGGAAACAAGATCTCTTAGGGTGGGTTGCAGAAAATAACTTTAATAATAACCAATGTCTAACCAACTGTCATACCTTCGGTTAAGAAAATTTTCGGGTTGCATAAAGTTAACAATTGTCAATATGACGTCACGAATGAAAGGAGTCGCAGATGACCTGATTTGGTGCGGCCGCACCACGAACCTGGTGTGCCACCGGATAATAATTGACGGCGGTTCGTGCGCCTCACGATCGCATAAGGTCCGGTGGCGCACCAGGTTCGTGGTGCGGCCGCACCAAATCAGGTCGTCTGTGACTAGTTTAACGGTAACATTAGCCGCTCACTTTCGGGCCGTTAATGTTAAAGTTACAGTTAGCTTCCGTAATCTGTGTGTATACTCTGTATAGTTAATTGTCATTTATCAAACGATTTGCAATAATAACATTCTATGCCCTATTTTAATACAAATACTCTGTTAAATGTCTGCATAATATGTCTAGTACGCAAAATATTGCGGGAAGCAAACTCTAGCGATGATATAGCGTTTCTGATAGTGAACCTATCCAAATAGTTTGTTGGAGCAAAAAATTCCGCTGAAATCTATACTAATATTATAAAGCTGAAGAGTTTGTTTGTTTGTTTGTTTGTTTGTTTGTTTGTTTGTTTGAACGCGCTAATCTCAGGAACTACTGGTGCGAATTGAAAAATTCTTTTTGTGTTGAATAGACCATTTATCGAGGAAGGCTATAGGCTATATAACATCACGATGCAACTATTAGAAGCGAAGAAATGATGGAAAATGTGAAAAATGCGGGGAAAATTATTCATCCTTGAGGGCTTCCATTGCGTGCGCTGCGAAAACGGTTCAAGATACCAAAAATATATGTATGAAAGAATTATTCCTCTTGAAATGATCTAAAAAAAAGTCCGCGACAGTATATGTCTATCTTTTAAAATAAACTCTCTAGAACCGTTTTTATGGTAATCAAATTTGGTCGAAATTAATGCATTATTTGTTAAGAGTTGTATCAACGTCATAATATTAATCTTTATCCAAATAAATGTGTTGGATAGAGTGATTCAACGGGAAGGTTTTTATGTATGTACTTTTAGCCCGGAAAAACTTATTAACGCGGGCGAAGCCGTGGGCAAAAGCTAGTCTATACTAATATTATAAAGCTGAAGAGTTTGTTTGTTTGAACGCGCTAATCTCAGGAACTACTGAACCGATTTTGAAAATTCTTTCACTAATAGGAAGCTACTTTACTCCTGAGTGCTATGGGCTACTTTTTATCCCGGGAAAATATTTTTGTCCCGGAAAAACTTTTTCACGCGTATGGAGCCGCGAGCACTACTAGTTCTATGATAGAAACAAAGAGGATGTAAATACTACGTACTTACCTAATAATAGAAATTTGAATAATAAATCGATATTTCATCAACATTTGAGAGTTATATGATATCATTGCCATTGCTAAAATATTACCCGTGCCAGTTTTTTTCACAGTAGGTAGTCATTGTTATTGTCACTGCTAAAGTTAACTTTAACGGTAACACTAAAGTCAAATTTTGTGCAATCCACCCTTAATATTTTATTGCTTCTTCTTTTGGGTCTTAATACATAATTTCGTTGAATATAAGAAACGAATATAACCTACAGTAAACAAAAGAGTTTTGTTAAATCAAGTCATGGTTTAGTTTGCACAATTAAATTATTTATTAAATCCGATGCCAGAATGTATGATTTATTATGTCTACGCTAATGTGTATTCAGGACGTTTAAACAATTTAAATTAACATTATATTTGCGATGAGGCAGTAAAGAAAAGCAATCTTAACTGCAGTAGGTGCAAATAAACGTTTTAGGAGACTATGCATGCATGCATAATTTTTGAAGAATAGTTAACATAATTTATGCATTATATTGTTTTGAAAAAAAAATACAGCAGCAAGAAAATAGGCAATTTATGCAAACACTTTATTGATGCTAATTGATTCTGTTGCTTATAAGGATCAAAAGACTGCATGGGGCTGTTAGAGGTATGAGTACTCTTAAAGTCAGAAAATGCAACTTTTACTCGTCTCGTCATAAGATGCAATAATGCAAAAAATTTAAACCATATTATATTTTTTAAGAAATGCCACCAATCCGCTTTTAAACACAACAAAACTTTGTATTCAAGATATCCGCTTTTAAACACAACAAAACTTCGGTTAATGCCTTGATTGCGGCCCTTACTGCCTGTCTCAAAAATCCATCCTGTATAAAGTTCTAGTAATGATCTACAAACTCGAGATTTGACAATACCAGTAAGTAAGTTTAAGTTTCTATTGCTCTTCTAAACTGCGAACCTGTTTTTTAATGACATAGGGAAAATATCAATCAATTAACGTACTTACGTGATATTTTTAGTATGGACCAGCAATCTAGCAATGGTAAATATGTACCTAAGTAAGATAATGTTAAGTGATATGCTTTGCCTATAAATACTAATGACACAGCAGCAAACTATCTTTAAAATAATTTTCTGTAGGAAAGTCGTACTACCCCTTAAATTAAAATTGAGCAACTGTACAATTGTTGACATTTTTCGATTCCTTTGAGTATCTAGCAATGCAAATTAAATGAGCAAAAAATTTTGCCATGCTATGCGTTAGCTAAAGGTAACTTCAGGTTAAAAGTGTGTCAAGAGTCAATGTCACCCTCGTTTGGCGCCGCCCTGATATCAATATAAATCCTCCATGGTCTCATTGGCATCGCTCTCACGAACTGCCTATGCTTTAATCGCACGATTAAATCGCATCTCAGAATGCTCATATAAAAATTTACTAATCGTGCGAACATAATTCAGGACGAGCAGCGATTACAAATGGTTTGATACATTCGACCTCAAAAAACAGCTTTTAGTGAGATTTATACAATATGATTTTTTTGATTAACGGGTTGGTATTTTTAAATATAATATACGTAATACGATTACTCTTTGGGATATTAGGTACGTTGAAGTTACTGAATGGCAACTTATACCCTTCTTATTGCAAATAAATTTAACTTCTTTACCAATTTAAAGATCCTCGTGAATCTTTCTTTTTCCTAATATTCTAGTCCTTCTAATGCCCAGGCGCCTACATTTTAATGCCAAAGTAACCGGTAGATGGACCTAGTTAAGTATTTGTATCAATGCCATGTAAAAGTTTACATGTTATGCAACTTTTATGTAACATCTATGTGAAAAATAAGCAAGTGAATGCAGAATTGACCGCGAAGTAGGACGCTGACCGACCCTGACTGAGCACACGTCAATACTGCCTGATGACTGACGACTGACGGCCACACGTCGCTGCAACTCGAGAACATACTTCTTCCGATTACACACTGGATAATGAGGCACCGCACTCGGCGACATTTTCACGCCTGACACAAAAAGGTGTTGTAAGCCTACTGTGCCTACCTGCGTGTCTGTAGTGTTGTAGCGTCAAAATTTTTACCCGTATTTACCCAGTGAATACAAGTTTACTCATACAATCATAATATAACTCTGTAAAAATTAAATATAAAAAAAAATTTGCTTACTTGCGTATTGTTAGTGGAAAAAATAATACCCAAGTAAGCAATCATTCTAATATCTCCTAATTATTTATACATACATACTTCGCTTTACCCATTTTTATCTTTTCAAGGGTAAGGCGGGTGTAACACATCCACATTTCGCAAGCTATGTTTGATCCACTAGTCTAGTCTAGTCCAATAGTTGTAACGTACAAATTATTTTCGGTTCCCTTTATAATACACTTAATTTTGTTATTACTTTCACGATCGTTCATTGTGTTACAGCCTATTTGGTTAACCGCCATGAGTCAAAGCCAAATTTATAAAAGCTTATTGTGAAACAAACACAGTTTAAGGCATTCGGTCGTTGTATTTATTAAGGTTACCTTATTAATATATCAACCGAATGCAATTAAAATTATAATCTCATGTTTATTAATAAAACAAATGCAAATAACCATTAATCATATAAAACAGCATTTACGGTGTACTTATCAAGATTAATGTTTTCCGAAACCGACTCTTCTTTATTCTAATTAGGACTTGCGAAACAAAATATCCTATAAAGTAAATGATAATATTCGTTGTGCTCAAAGCTAATGTAAGAGACATTGATAAGGGTCTTTGAAATATAACCGAACGGAAAACCTTTGCGTAATGATGAGATGAATTGTACGCATGCCTTCCGTACTTTGGAGTGATTTAGAAAACATATCTCGAGAGCCATGTATCTACGTCGATTCTTCACGCAAAGCTATGGAGAAACATTATGAAGATGATTTTTACTGAATAATCCTATAAAACAACATTCTACACGGAGGTTACGTAATAAAGTTATCGTTTTGATTTTGTACATTTGGTAACATCTCTGTTTAACACGCTTTTATTAGCTTCATACGCATGTATGTAATGGAAACTTTGAACACAATTTTGACCCCCTTTAAAACGTCGGATTAAATCCAAATTTGGCATACTTATCAAGGACCGATGACAATTCAATATTCTAAACTAAAAACAAACTTTTATAGAAAATCCAATCCAAAAAAAAATGAATAAATAGTTTATTTATTCTAGTGATATTTGTTCCAACAAAGTTATAACTCTACTATGGTCCACCATAGCAGAGTTATAACTAAACTGCCTACCCTTATTTGTAAAAAAATCCTACTTCTCACAAGATGGTGCTTTTGTTTATTTTTTGGTGACATCTATTGGACAATAGTAGAACTGAACCAAAAAATTTAAAATAAATAATAGTTGAAAACTAAAAAAAAACGCTTTGTAGAAAATCCTACTAAAAAATAGAAAATTAATTTTTAAAAATTTAATTAAGAACAATGTAAATAAGGAATTATGTTTTTTTATGTAAAAAAAAAGTGTGGGGTGCATGGTGTCCATAGTTGTAAATATTTTATTGACAGATAATATAAGTAGAAGGAGTATCATTTTGGTAATATCTTAAAAAGGACCCTACGCTTTCTTTTTATTAAATACAGTTTTTGCTTATTTACAATTTTTAAGTCAATATATTATATTATTCTTCATTCAAATTTTTGAAATTTATTTTCTATTTTTTAATTGGATTTTCTATAAAACGTGTTTTTTTAGTTTTTAAACTAGGTACTATTATTACCTTACGTTTAGGTATACTTACATAATAAAATTTAGATAATGAAAAAGCTTTGTTAGTTTATCTTTAGACCCACATAACTTAAAGTTGTAAGAGATCGTTTAACTCTCCAAAAGGTTTTTAACCATTTGCCAACTTGGTAAATGATAAGTTGGCATCAACGTATTACATTACGATGTACGACTACAAACTTATGAGTTCTAGTAAAGTTCGTTTACCTCGCAACATAGGTAAAATATATCTTTGATATCTGCGTATTATATGTAAAATGTAACGGTACATTTGCCTTAATTTATTTCACGAAAAGATCTCAATCTAGAAGATATATATAAAATAACTATACAAAAAGATATACACTGAGTAAACATGTAAATACTTAAACTACCTTTGAAATCCGCAAAGAGATAGAGTTTTTCTATTTATGAATTGTTGTACATGTATTTGCACTGTAGCATCTAATAGATTCATCATAAACCTACATGTCAGGCACTTCAAAGTTCATGCACCTGAATATTTGACGAAACAAAGCACTGTGACTACACTAGCAGCATACATCGGGATATCAAAAGCTTTTCTAATTTATTGTGCAGCCTTTATAATTTAAAAGCTTTATTTGTATATGAACTAGTTCTATATCTAGCCTGTTTATGAAACATTTATGTGCGAGAGAAGTACCTGCGTGCGGTTTAAAGGATTTGCTCTCCACTAACATTACGCTTTCATGAAGGTTTATTGCGCTATTTGCAGGAAACGTGTGAACAAATTGATTCGGTACATCCCCTCTTGTACATTATTTATTATCATCAGTATAGCAGTCGTTCTCACGTAGTGTATTCGTTTTTTAGCGCAAGTCAGTGAAAAAGGTTGCTTTGAGATGTTTTGCCGAAATTATATTTTCATGTCGAGTCAGGACACATGCCTTGACTTCGGTGAGCGTGACGGCACATTTTTGTTATTATTTGTGATTATAGAATGTTGTCTCACGGCCAGTATGAATTTAAAACTATTATCTTAAGTTTTTGGAAGTTCACTGCCTAACCAATGTTCGAGGCCTAAGCCTCCCCTAAATATTCGGATATGTATGATCTACAAGGAATCCTAAATATCAAAACGGCAGAAATTCCAGGTTTTTGCTGGATCAGACCTACAGTCTATTCCTATTAATAACTAATCTAGGGCTATATACCGCATTTTGTCTCGTATTAAATTGTTCCGCTCTATTAGACATGACTCCTATGCATATGACTTTAGCTCCAATGTGACTCAGAAAATTTCACCAATCACTTGTAAAACATAACTACTAACATTCTCCTATTTTTATGTACGCCTTTATAGCAGAAGACTGTTAACAAGGAACTAAGTTACTTAACATTTTTTCTTATGTAAAGTAGTACTCGTAACGTTGGGTGGGTTTATATGGCTTCAACATTCTTTAAAGTTTAAATTGGTTAACAATAATGCTAACACGCAGTCTTGAGAGTAGGAATAATTATTTCTATCCACTAACATCTAGTAGTAGAACCTATCCAGACATCTCATGTAATAACATATAATGCGAGGTATTAGATTCATGATTTTTTTCGAAGTTAGGTATGCTTCTTTCATGATCAGAGTGAAATTTTCAGATGCGCGCGCATCATGTAACACAAAAACTCACAGGTTATCCGGACTCCCCCCCCCCTTACATCATTATGCGGGGAAGCCCCCTTGTCTAGAAACTAATACAACTCTGGATTAAGGGTTGCGAGCGCCTTCTGCACTCACCCAAAAGACCGGTGTGCTTTCATAAGCCGACCCTCGTCAGGCTAGAAAGAGTATAGACAGGGACAAAAAAAAAAAAAAACAACTCTGGATTATTCTAACTAGAATTACACGTGTGTTCTTGTTGTTGTGTATTCTTACGATTTACTTCATTGGGTGGTATTCTCAAATTTATACCTTCCAAAAAATGATAAATTGTAAGGTACGGCAAAAGCCTTTCTAAAATAAAAAAAACTGCAATCATTTCATTTAATAATAATCACACCAGCCCTGTATTATATACTGCCCACTGGTGAGCACGGGCCTCCTCTACAACTGAGAGGGTTTTAAAGGCTATAGTCTTCTATGCTGGCCTAGTGCGGAGTGGGCAGACTTCACTAAATCACTTCACTTAATTTCGTTTGTTTTCTTTTATTTCTGTATGCGGGGAGTTTGTGGGGAATGGGGATATTTTCTCCCCGCATTTGGGGAATTTAGGTTAGATTTTTGGGGAAATACGTATTGGCAGCTTTAGTGGCGGGTCTATTGTACCTACTGTGCACCTGCCACCCTCACACCCCCACACCCGTTGACCCTCTTGACCCCCAAACCCATTTTGAGAAGAGAAATAAAAAATACATTAAACTATATTCTCGCTTGCGACTTGTTTTTCACAACACTTCAATCTAAAATTATGATCTAAACCCGCGAAGTAAGCAAACTTACAAATGAAATTTTCTAACCAGTTTGTAAGAACTAATAGGTTTGCGTTTTAAACGATTGCTATTATTGGTAGGGTCTTAGGACTAAATGGATTGAGTATTAATGGGACGTGGGAGGTAATAAATAGTGGTGTGCCGAGACTGCCGAGAGTCCCGTTATCAGCCGGCGCGGCGTCTGCGTCCAGGTGGCATGTGAGCGGAAACGTGCCGGATGCCCGGGCCGGCGGCCGCGACGGCGCAGGGAATAATCAACCATCAACTTTACTGACATTCTCCCAGCACATTTTTTTGCATTCCTCATGCTTTCAAATGTGCATTACTCATTAGTCTGTTTATACATTTTTAAATGTATTTGTTTTTGAGATCACTCTGTGAAATGTCTTCCAAAAAAGGAGGAGGTTATCAATTCGTGTGTTTGTACGTTTTTTTATTTATTTACACAGAATTTTGAAGGCAGACCTTTAAATAAGTTATAAGACAGGTAAACCGCCCGTTATCATGTCTTATAATTACCTATGCACAGTAACTCCTCACAGAATTTTAAATAATTGTTGCTGTCAATATACTGTTTATTGTTGTTTTAAGTCGAAATGAGTCAACATTCGTGCCATGCCTTTCTTATAAAGTTTAAGTCTCACACGTGTTATTCAATCCACCAAAATAATAAAGAAGTTGTTATTACAAAATTTGAATGCCGGAGTTACTTCAACCACAGCTTAAACAATGAGAATTTGTCTTTTAAGACGTAGGTTAAATAAGATAAGACATGTGATGCGGAATAATCTTATGGTATCTACTCTGCTACGGAGTTTTAATGAGCCTTGGTCGTCAGAAGATACCGAACAAACACGTTCGTTATAGGAAAATGGGATGAAAAACTTATGGATCATACTATATTACACCATGTATAAGTGTTAAATAAATATACTATTAAAGTCTATTTTAATTGATATGAAATGAAATCATGTATTCGAATCCATCAAATGTTAAACATTACTTAGATTCAGTAAATGTTTACTCTACCACCAGTTCATTCCCAATCGAATGTACAACCCTGTCAGGAATCTTACTAATATTATGAAGGCGAAAGTTGGTAAGTATGTATGGATGTCTGGATGTATGGATGTTTGTTACTCTTTCACGGAAAAACTACTGAACGGATTTCGATGAAATTTGGCACACGGGTAGATCATGTCCTGGATTAACATATAGGCTACTTTTTATCCCGGGAAAATACAAAGCGGGACTTTTGTCCTGGGAAAAATCATTCACGCGGGCGGAGCCGCGGGCAAAAGCTAGTAGTAATCATATAATAATCATAACAATTATTGTTTAGAAATACGTTCATAGAGTACCTATTAATGTTATGAAGAATGTCTTATATCTGAGTGGTCTTTGTATTTTTTAAGAAAATAATAACTTCACCTCTCAAGATATTTTTTATTTTATGTGTTGAAATAAAGTAACATCTATTTCTCAATGCGAATGCAAATTACGAAAATGTTAATAATTTCCATAGAGACTCGAGCGCAATTAATCTTTTATGAGATATGAAGGATGTCAAGGCAAATAAAAAAATGTTATAAGTAATGTTTCTTCAACGTAATCAGTCCTCACGAAATATATTTTTTAATCCTAATTTATGGGCTCAGAAAAATAAATGAACTATATAAAACATTATCACTGGAAAGTTAAACAATATTACCTTAACCTTAACTACGTTATTTTTAATCTTATCTTACTTCTCACTCATATTATAAATAATAAAGATTGGGAAAACGTTTAGATGTTTATTAGAAATAAACGCAGACACAGCTGAACGAATTTGAATGCAATTGGCACAAAAGTAGACCATGTCCTGGATTAAGACAAAGGTTACTTTTATCCTGGCAATTTGCGTCCAGGAAAAATAATGGTCATATTTCGTCTGAAATTTGAAATAGATGGCGCTATTTTTAAGGACTTTTGTAACGGCAAAGGTTTTTCACGCGAGTAAGTCGAGAGCAACATTTAGCTTATAATCAAATATAGTTTGAAACTGAATACGTGGTAATAGTCAGTATTTTTTACCCATGACCTTCCAAGATTTCACCTTGCCTAAAATTTCGTAAACGCTTTTGATCTAGACCTAAAACTAGCTAGCACCTATCTAATTAACTATTACGGTTGTCTGTAAGAGATTGCCTTGTGCGATAAGACCGCCATTTATACTTTTTCATTTTTTTTTTTCGTTTTATGCTTTATATCTCTGGTGTACAATAAAGTGTAAACAAATAAATACATACACACTCACGACCTTATCCCATAGGGGTAGGCAGAGACTATTGAGCGTCACATGCTACGATCTTGACACACCTTTTTCGCCTCTTTCACATTCATAGTTCTTTTCATACATTTTCGTCGGTTAACGGTACTCCTAACCTGCCCTTTTCAGAGATCATTTATTTGGTCAGAGAATGTTCTCTTTGGGCGTCCACTTCCAGCCGTACCATCCACATTCGCTCGATAAATACCTTTTGTGATCCGTCTTTCATCCATCCTCTCCACGTACCCAAACCATCTCAGCATACTTCTTTCTATGTTAGTCACTACATCATCCTTCAACATACATCGATCTTTTATAATACTATTCCTCATGCGATCAGCAATGGTGACTCCATATATACTCCGTAAGGAGCGCATTTCCACCGCATTTATTCGACTTTCGTGCTTCCTTTGCTAAACCCAACATTTATTTCCATACATAAGCGTTGGCACCAGCACACCATTGTGAATAGCCATTCTTGCCTTTTCAGACACCGTCTGGCTACTCACTATTGCATGCATGGCGCCATTTACTTTGCTGTCTGCTATAACTCTTCGTTCAACATCCATGTCATACTTTCCATCTTTCGTAATCATTCTTTCCAGGTACACAAACTCATTCACTAGTTCCACTTGCTCACTATCTATACTAATGCTACATTCAGTATTTTCCTCTCTTTCTATCACAATCACTTTCGTCTTGCTCGCATTAATTTTCATCTCCTTGTCCTTAAATATACCATTCATTAAATTTAGCATGTCTTGCAGCTCCCTCGCCAACGGTTCAAGTAAAGCTTGATTGTCTACATAGAGAAGACACTTGACATTCCACTCATCCATTCTCAGTCCACATTTTATGTCTTTCCGAGCTATAATAATAATAAATAATAATACCAGACCTGTATTATATACTGCCCACTGCTGAGCACGGGCCTCCTCTACTACTGAGAGGGTATTAGGCCTTAGTCTACCACGCTGGCCTAGTGCGCATTGGCAGACTTCACATACCCTCGAAATTCTTATGGAGAATTCTAAGGCATGTAGGTTTCCTCACGATGTTTTCCTTCACCGTTAAAGCGAACGATAATTGATAAATAATACACACATAACATCGACAAGTCAGAGGTGTGTGCCTTGGGTTTTGAACCTTCGGACATTGCGTCGGCAGACCGTTCCATTCCCAACTATGTTATCGTCCACTTCTTCCGAGCTATAAATACAAAATAAAAACCTCAAACCTTATGAATTAAAAACACCTACGGGAACCGGAATTAGTATGCAATTCCATTAGCAGTGTTAGAGATAACAGACAATCAAAGTCTTAACATATGAAAAGCGTGGACGGTACAGCTCTATTGTGATTGTGCCACAGATTGTGGAGTCGTTTACACTATTATAGATGACACGCCAACAATTTGTGGCATCGCACTTCGCGTATATTCTGAGTCATTCGGGGATTGCATCCTATGGTTATAATAATTACGAAATGCTATTAACTTAATTAGCATGTGCTAGAAATTTGTATTACCAAACTTAAATTTAATTCGCGCAAGGTTTATTGTAGGGTGTAGCACCTGCGATGAGAATGCTGTAAAACGGTTATTAAACTTGGCACAGAGCGTTTGAGTTCATAGATTCTTGGTATAACTTAGATTATGGAAAACATAAATAGGAACATTTTCTAATATGGACCAAGTATTGCTTGTGGCTTCTTTCGCGTAAAATACCTTTCTCAGATCATTAATCTTGCTGTGTCATTTTTCGGGATAAAAGCGGTCCGTATTAGTAGTATGGTATATCCGTATGTCTTGAACTAAATCCGTTTAACGATTTCTGTGTCTAATCAACATCAGATTTATGTGCAAGGTTAGGGGGCCCCATTCCGTCTACAGAGGGATATCTGTTTTGAAGTTACAAGCGTTCTAATCGAAGGATAGTTTTGATAGCAGAGTAATTAATGTGGGATCTTTTGACTCTTTTCTTTATACGTCTATCATATCGATTAGAATGCCCGTAACTACAAAAATACGTATATGCCCCTGTAGACGGAATAGGGACCCCTGACCTTGGGAAATAGTAAAATAAAAAATATTTAAGCGAATTATTTTGTTTTCCAGTCTTCGATGCGTCAGGTCAGTACAGTCCAAACGTGTTGTTCGGCAACGAGTACTGGCTGGGCTCGCTCAACGCCTGCCGTGACTTGCAGCTGTCGCAGTACCATGCGCAGACGCCGCCTTTCCCGCTCACCTTCTACGTCGCCAGGATCAACCTCACATTGGATAATGAACACTTGCCTCAAGTAAACTTTTTATAGATTACTATTTGGTTAGAACAAAAGTACCTAATGTCCTCTAGGGCCGCGCCGACCCAAGACAGCGCCTGTGTGCGAAAGACAGCACCTGTGTGCGAAATCTATGAAGCGCCTATGAATTTTGTTGTCCTGTAACCTGTTTCATGAGTTTTAATTTAGAAAATGAGCTTCTGTAAGACGTTTTTAATAATATATGTAAGACTTGTACGTGTACCTACTGTCTTACCTACTCACCTATAAAGAAAATGGTGGTAGTATAACAAATATAAAATGTCATCCTGATTTCGGCGCCCGTATTTCCTTGGCGCCTGTGTGCCCCACACACTTCGCACATATGGACGGCGCGGCCCTGATGTCCTCTTAATGTAATATATTTTTATCGATAAACTTATAAACGTTTTATATCTTTAAACAGTGCAGTATGAATGATGACTTGATATTTATAGGAGTATCATATTTGAATAATAATTTCAGTTTTAAACCAGTTCATAACGTCAAAATGTTATGACAGATGAATAATAAAGTGCCATAATAAATAATCCGGTCTCACGCAACTAAAAGCGGAACTTTAACCGAAATGTTTGACATTCGCTAAGTCCTTTAGCTTTCATAATATCTAAAGTCCTGATGTCCCAGTGAATGTATTTCAATTAAAGTTCACCTGCGTTAACCGTAGAGTGTAGATACGACGTTTTCCTGTTATTACATGTGGTGAAGTGTTTTATTAGTCAGGCCGTTAATACAAATGTCACACCATTTTAAGCGGCAAACTTTTTAGTGGCATGTGGAGGATATTTATAAAGATGTATCTCGGGCAATGCATCTGTAATTGTTGGATTGATGTGGGGACGTATTGATTAGGTGGTGGTTCGAATTAGACTCTTTATTTAAGCCTGAATTACATATTACCTATAACTTACATCTACTTACATACTGTACACTACACACCCAGTTCGATCATTTTAAATATTTAGCTCATTATAACATTATCCATGTAAACTTTGTTCTTTATTTTTATTGAGCAGGATTCTCAAAGGATTCTGAATCCAGGTAGTCTTATAAAAGCATTTTTACGAGCGAGGAGCCATGAGCAAAGCTAGTAACAAAAGTTATGTCTATACGTACAACTCGAGTCTTATTTGGAATCTTCCAGAATTTCTAGGCGCTAATATAAAATTATTATTATGTTCAAACTAATATGTTGATTATGCAGAGCAGACTGATGCTGGTCGGCGAGTGTGTGCCCGCATCTTGCAGTGCGGAGGCCCTGGGCTCTCTCCTGAAGGCGTCTGAGGAGTCAGCAGCTGAGCAAGCATCCGCCGCCGGACTTTCCGCGTCTTTCCAGAATATAGCAGTGCGCCCGGTCCCAGGCGCCTACAATGTTTTTGCTGATCCTAAACTGCTTATTATTGGGTGAGATTTTGAGTTGACTAAAAATTGTATATTACCCTATGTTAATATTCATGAAAGCAGAGAAGTTGTTTATATAATAAATCATGGTCACAATAATCACATTATAATAAAAGGCGATTTTCTTTATCCAGTGATTAAAAGGCGAAACTAAAACCTTGTTTGGTTAATTGTGTTAAAATAATTTCTACGCGTTATTCTCAATTTAGAAAATTCCTTGTGCCTTTGCAGACAAGGAAATGCCAAGACTTAAATGTATCTTCATTACCGTGGAAATTTAGTGCCGCCCCTTAAAACCGCAGGCAAAGCAAATCTTAGCACAAGGTCGCTTATGTTTACTATAATGTCGGGTGCCCTAGTGTGGGTAATGTTCCATGTAAACTTGCAGTAATCTCTCGACCGTAGGAGACAGAATAAAGAAATGAATAACAATTAAAAAAAATATTTGGGGGTCGATTTTTATAAAATTTGTCCCGGGGTAGGCACTGATGATGTTTAAAGCCTGTATTTTAATTTTGTTACATAGTAATACTAAATACTCCAAATATGGACTTTAAAACAAATGGTATTTTAACACTGTTCTTTGGTACCACAATCAACCTTGACCTAAGTCTCTATTTAGTTCAAATCTAGTTCTGTTTCAGCCAGTGGGTATCTCATTTATCTAGTTTGTTTTTAAATTTGGAATACCTTAAACGATTGATTCTTGATACATGTTAGGTAGTATTAAAAATGGTATTAAAAATAGAATATCGTTCCACCTGTAATTCGACCACGAGTATTTATAATTCACGGACGACTGCGTTCGTAACGCCCGCTGGCTATCGCCCTTTCAACGTGTTAGTATAATTTCCAAAATGAAACGTGTGTGGCTACCGTAGTGGAAACTGAGATTGTTGAAGCGAAATTGAAACACAGCCGCATAGGACCCACAAACTTCTTTTATCGGAAAAATGGAAATTCGTTTTCCCCGCAAAAGCCGTAAAGAAATCTTCCATTCTTTGTGATTTAGATTGCTGAAAGTTAATGATGTTCATTATTTTCGATCTAGAAAATTTTGAATTTTGATACAGTAAGCAAGAAAGTTGAATTATTTTTAATCTTTGAGTATTTAACTACTACAAGCTATTAATCGAAAGTTTCAAGATCTTACGTAATTAGACATTAAATAACATAATTTCAATTACCCTAGACTCTCGGTCCGCTACGACATAATAAAATATGCTAAAGTAGTTGTAATTTGAGGTTAAATAACTTTATTTCCCAAAAGAAATTCACAAACTTCACTAAATGGGAAATATTTACATTGTTTTTTAATATTAGTTTTTGAAGAGCGTAACTAATTTCTGTTTTATGTGAGGTGCAGACCTATTAATATTATGCAAATCAAAGTAAATTTAATAATCATTAAATTATGTGGGTAGTAATAAAAAGATTAGTCTCTAGAACTACGATCACAGATCACTATTACTCTAAGATACTACGATTAACAGATATTATAAAGCAAAGATGTGCAGTATATTTTTGTGCAAAAGATAACGTAACCAGAGATGTACTCAGATTTTTTCATGTGTGTAAATTTTTAGTCTTTTTTTTACACGGTAAATCTTTGGATCATTGTGATTTCATTCGGCAAATTATAGTACATTTGTGCACCTTCCTATCTTAAATTGTTTTTCCCATAATTTGTTTGAGGTTTCGTAAGACATATAGGTATATATCATTTCGGAGGGGTCTCAAGCCCTCCTCAATGTTAGATTCAAAATTGAATTCTGAATGTATTTCTTTGTCTAAAATTTTGCTTATTAGTATACAAGTATTAAAGAAGAATGATTGTAAATAATGTTCATTAGTTTTGTTTCTGAATAGATTTTGCGTGTAGGTGTAAAAAAGTCATTATGAAATATAGTTTTTTTATAATTTTGTTTTGTACTGTCTGAACACATTTTAGGTTTGAAACACTAGCGCTGCCCCATACTTCTATGTGATATTCTAAATGTGACTTAACAAGGGAATTGTAAATGCTAAAGCAATCTTTTTTTTGGCAAATACTGGACTGTACCATAGAGGCGTCCTAATATTGACGATAGGGTTGATTTAATTTTGTTTATGTGTGCCTTCCATTTTAACCCACTATCTTTAATTATTAGTCCTAAGTATTTTTCTTTTAATTATTCTTTTATTTGGATGTTAATTACTAGTTTAGGATAATACTTTAGTCACTTGTTTTTATCCTTGAAAATCATGTAACTTGTTTTAGACAAATTGGTATTAAGATTATCATAAAACCAATTGTGCAATCTTTCTAGATCTCCTTGAGCCAACTTTGTCAGTTCATCAATTGACCTTCCATAGTAAAATATACATGTATAGCAGTGTACAGACTGATTTCGCCATTTAACGGTATTTGACTAATATCATTTACGTAAATCAAAAATAATAGAGGTGCCAAAATAGAGCCCTGTGGAATACCAAACCCACGAGAAAAGGCTTTAGTATCGGTTTGATATTTTCCGAACTTTAATATTTGACTGCCTCGGTGGCGTAGTCGTATTGCGTACGGTTTAAGAGTACGATTTGCGAGCTGAGGTCCTGGGTTCGATTCACGGGTCGAGCCAAAAAATATTGTGACTGGGTTTTTCCATCTTAAAAATTACTCAGTCGCAGCTCGGAGTCAGGAAGTTGGCGGTGTGATACCCCCGTGCCTCGGAAAGTACGTAAAGCCGTTGGTCCTGTGCCTGATCTCTCTCCGGTCATGTCGGATTGCCGTCTCACCGAATTATGAGAGTGAAGGAATAGCGAGTGCACCTGTGTATTGCGCATACACTTGTGCACTATAATATCTCCTGCGTACCTGGCTGATCTCCGTTGAGATTGGCCGCCGTGGCCGAAAACTGGCTAGGAGGAATATATATAGTATTTGCAGACGATTCTTTAAGTACGCCATATTGCCGTTTAAAAAAAAATAGATTTGGATTAAGTTATCAACACGATCATAGGTGATTTGCTCAAAAAAAAATTATATGGTGGGTAATACTGATACCGGTCAGTAATTATTGAGATCTGTCTTTGACCCACTCTTGTGTATTGGCATTACTTTAGCAACTTTTAATTCATCTGGAAAATAGCTTGCTTTGAAACATTGGTTTATACAAGTCGTAAGAGCCGGTGCAAGATAGCTTTTATATATTTTACCACTTTTGTATTGATACCATCTATCCCTGAACTACAACTCAAATCTAAACCTTCTATAATTTTTGTAACTTCCTGTCCGATACATGAAGTTAGAGTTGTCAGTCTAAAAAGAATTTGCGGAGATGGAGATGTTGTAGGATGATTTGCAGCAATGTGATAATTCGATGGAATATTTGCTGCCAAATGGGGACCTATTGTAACAAAAAAATATTGGATTTTGTACATATTCTATCTCCATCAGTTAGAATACCAGTTTCATCAATGAGATTTGGGGGAGTAGCTTCTGATTTTACTTTGTTACTAGATAGGGTATTGCCGAGCGTCCACATCCTCTTCGGATTATTTTTTAAATTGTCAAATTCTTTATAGTTATACTTTTTCTGGGTTATAGCAATTAATATAGTTGTTTTTGTAATTTGGCAGTAATAGTATTTGCTTTTGTGTGTGTAAACAGATCATAACTAGTTTTGTATTATGTTTTTTTTTTATAGCATTGAATGACGAGACGAGCATGCCGTTCGCCTGATGGTAAGCGATACGACCACCCATAAACAGTAGAAATACCATCCAGAACCTTGATTTACTTGACTGCCTCGGTGGCGTAGTTGTATTACAGTACGACTGCAAAGCTGAGGTCTCGGGTTCGATCCCCGGGTCGGGCAAAGTGATATTGAGTTTTTCTATTCAGTATCAGTCCGGAGTCTGGAATTTGTGCCTAATATGGCGTCAGGCTCGCCCCCTATCACATCATGGGACGAAATGTCAGCGAAAAGAGGGTGCACTAGTTGCGCCTCTGCCTACCCCTTCGGGGATAACAGGCGTGAGTGTATATATATGTATATGTATGTAACCTTTATTTACAAAGTACTGTGTGACATTCCACTGCGCCCGTCATCCTTAGACATAAGATGTTAAGTCTCATTATGTCCTGTAGTTACAATGGCTACAATGCCCTTCAAACCGAAACACAACAGTGCATGCACACTGTTGCTTGGCGGTAGAAATAAACATTGCGGTGGTACCCACCCAGACGGACTCTTACATATGAGAGTCCTACCACCTTATTATTCACATTTCACACCACTTTCATTACCTTAACGTATGCGGTAAGATATAATCAGTTAATAACACAAAAAGGAATAATGATATTACACATTATGTGATTCAGCTATGTATGTAATCTTTTCCGATATTCCAAGTAAGTCTGCAAGCAAACACAAAGTATTAGGTACGGGATATTGGTTAGCCACGAAGCGGCTCGCCCTAATCTCACTCTTTCAGAATGATTTATTGCGTAGAGTATCATTATGAAACCTCATTTGTAAATATGTAATAAAACTTTTAAAAACGCTATCTGTAATAGAATCCTGAAATAAATGAAGTCACAGTTGTAGTAAATATCTTTGAAACGAAATAATTAATTGTATCAAACAATCTCGTTAGTCTGAGCCAATGAATTAAAAGTAACATTGAATTAATATTTAAAATTTACCTTACAACTCCTCTAGCATTGTGCTTGACTGACTGCCTAATCGAAATCTAAACTTAAGTACTCTTACTTTAGATCCCTAACTAGCCTGGATATCATAAGAAGATAGAATAAATTAAACTGAAAATATAAAGTTTTAGTCTAAGCGATTTACAATTACATTATATTTTAACTTTCAGTTCCAACTAATTTACAGAACAAATATTTTAAGTGGGTATAATTTACATACTTTACTTTTATACTCAGTCTGAATTAAAATAAGATGAACATTGAGTTTTATATATATCATTTATCTGTGGAATTTTTTTAACTAGATTTTGTCCGCAGCTCCGCCCGCGTTAAAAAGTTGTTCCGGGATAAAAGTCCCGCTTTTTATTTTCCCGAGATAAAAAGTAGCCTATGTGTTATTGCAGAACATGATCTACCCGTGTACCAAATTCCATCGAAATCCGTTCAGTAGTTTTTGCGTGAAAGAGGAACAAACATCCATACATTCTTACAAACTTTCGCGTTTATAATATTACTAGGAATTGTGGTCGTCGACTCTCTCTAAAACTCCGCACCGGACTCTTGAAGTGCTGCATTTGGCCTGTAGTTTTGTATGGTTGTGACGCATAGACACTAGTGGAAGACCTGCGCAAGAGAATCGAAGCCTTCGAAATGTGGACCTATCGAAGAATGCTCCGCGTAAGTTGGATGGCTAAGATTTCTAACATTGAAGTCCTAGCTCGAATACAAAATAGCACAGAGTCAGTTAAGGCCATCAAGCAGCGTAAAGCGTCGTACGTAGGTCATATTCTACGACATGATACCACCTGCTGAAATTCATCATGATGGGGAAAATTGCTGGAAAAAGAGTAAGACATGATAGGTACCACCTGCTGAAAACCATCATGATGGGGAATATAGCTGGAAAAAGAGGTGTAGGGAGGAGATGAAAATCGTGGCTTCGCAATATACGGGTGGACTGGAATAAAAACGGTCGAAGAACTGTTCCGACTAGCCACGAACAAGGAAAGGTTCAAGGAACTGACTGCCAACCTTCAGTAATGGAGAGGCACCTGAAGAAGAAGAAGATGGAAATATTATTCCCGGTTTAGTTTATTTTTGATATTTACTAAATACACAGTAATTGGATGGCTATTTATATTGGATACTAAAACGTAAAACGCACTTAAATCATGAAACAATACAATATGCCTCTATGAAATCATATTTTCGTTGATTTCTAAGGTATATATTGTACATCCATGTATCTCCCTTAGTTTAGTTGTAAGAAGCTTAAAACGAGTTTATTAACCTTTCTTACCTTAATAATAGTGAACTTGTATTTTGTGGATAAGTATAAATAGTTAGCCTTTGTCTGGCGTTTAACCTCATCCAATTAATTTATAATTTATATACATTTTGTAAAAATTATAAACAAGCTAGTAATATTGAACCTTCGCTTCATCTTAAATTTGATTGCGAAAAGTTAAATCAAAATGCAAGTATTCAAAATAGAAGCTATGTTTTCATTTTAATATTATTTGGTATTTTATTAAAAGTCAGGGTCAAAACCCTGTCCTATTATTTTTTTTATCTATAGATAAAATTACTTATATCATTACTAACAGTGTTAATAATTATGTTGAATAGGCTTATAGCAGTTACATCAATAAAATATATTTACAACTTGATCGGCTATTACGTGTTCCATAATCCATTCCATTTACTGGTGGTAGGCCTCTCATGCGTAAGAGTCCGTCTGGGTAGGTAGTGTGCATGAGATTATATCGGTTTGAAGGACATTGTAGCCAGTGTAATTTTTGGACATAATGAGACTTACATAATGAGACTGCGTCGGTGGCGTAGTTGTATTACAGTACGACTGCAGTGCTGAGGTCTCGGGTTCGATCCCCGGGCTAAGTGATATTGAGTTTTTCTATTCAGTATCAGCCCGGAGTCTGGAATTTGTGCCCGATATGGCGATAGGCTCGCCCCCTATCACATCATGGGACGGAATGTCGGCGAAAAGTGGGTGCACGAGTTGCGCCTCTGCCTACCTCTTCGGGGATAACAGGCGTGAGTGTGTGTGTGTATAATGAGACTTAACATCTTATGTCTCAAGCCGTCATTTAATTGCAATAAAAAAAAACTTGAGAGGTTTCAAGCGACACCCGGATGGAATGAAGTTCCTTTCAATGAATTAGTGAAGGAATTGTAATAAAATTTTATTTCTTTTAAGTTATAATATTTTTTTTTTATTATTAGCAAATATAATGTAATATAAAATTAATCAACTTAATTAAATGTAATATAAAAAAAAAATAAAACCAGTAGGCTCAATTTTAGTAATGTCTTCGTTTTATATTTCATTAAAACGTTACCACACCAAGTTCTTTATTGTTCCTGGCTGGTTTCACAGGGCAAGTATAAAAAAAGAGTGTCGTTACAACTTTTGGTCTTAATTTTTTCCGTCTAACCCCCTTTCGCAACGCGCGGTAAGGAACTTCGTTCCAATATGAAAGTGCTTATTTATTTAGCAAAATGAATTTACGGTATGGATGAGCGATATTTATTGAGTGTTTGCCCGCAGGTCGGTGTGTGTGTGCGTAGGAGTGGTGATGTTGGTGGCGTCGCTGTACGAGGGCTATCTGGAGCGGCAGTACCGCGTTACCACACACACCAGGGACCTGGAGCTCGCCCACAATGACAGACATAAGCACACAGTTGGTACTTTCGATTACACTATAACTATAAATAAATACGTAATTACACATACTGAGTTTAAGAACATAATATACCTATCCGGATCTAGAATAACGCATTTTCAAAATACACACAAATATCTAATAAATATAGTCGATGACGTCTTAATGCAGATTTAATGATTTTAGGCAAGAATTAACATTCTACCACTAGCATCAGGTACCATGCTCGAAAATCAAACGTCGGTTGATTTTTGAGCACGCTCTAAATAAGCATGCTCATTACATTACACACGTGCTACTAATGAGCACTTGCTCAATAAAAGCATGCTTTCGTGTTGGTAATGAGCACGTCTGTCCTTAAGTTCAACAATAGACGCCACTTGAGTCTTGACACAGTGGGATCAACGGACTACATCATTTTTACGTCCACTCGGCACGTAGACTTCGACTTGTGAATGCGTTTGGCGTCAGAAATTCGAATTCATTTCACTCACACGGCATTTCGTAATATGAGCATCTGAAAATCTAGTTTTGATTTATTTTTATTCAATAGAACATTAAGAACTAGTTATTTTTTGGCGACTACACTCAATGGTAAATACAATACCAGATACAGTAGGTATCGACGGACAAGACATTATTATCCCCCGTCAGAATAAGATATAACCAGATAGTAAAAGACCACCTTTTTGCTATTTCGTTTATTTAATCATTACCACCCATCAACGCTAACAATGGGAATGGCTCATTATAATTCGCGGGGAAATTATGTCTAATTGTATATAGGTTATCGTTTTTACACTTAATCCCATGAACATTAATTTAATTGTAGGTTGGCATAGGTTTCAGTGCCATTTCCAACGAGATTTATTCTTCCGTTGATAATCGCAGTCTGCTATTTTTTCATCTGGCCTCATAAATCTCATGATTCCATAATACCAAAACATTTGCCAAGTTTGATCATAATATGAAGTCAAAATACTATTGGTTACGGATAGTATTCAACAAAAAAACTTCGCTAGACATGGCCCTTAACTGTAAATGTTCTCGACCCCATCACAATATACAATAGCATGAAGCAATGGAAATATCCATCGAGCCGTCTAACCAACACTGCTCGAAGTTATCGCACAATTCGCCGGCTCAGTGAATTTTTCAATTGGTATCACTTGACAGCCACTATGACCAGACATGTTTGGTTAAAAAATCCCTATACCGCTTTTGAGACACAGTTGTGAGAATTCTACGACCCGCGATGAAATAATACCTTAAATGAAAATGATGAAATATTGTCTTTACGATAATTGCTTTTGCTAATAATTGCTTTTCAAGGAAGGAGATACATGAGTTAATAGAAGACGTTTGAAATAATATTTTATGCGAATATACCGGTACACGTTTTTATTGAATACTAGCTTTTGCCCGCGCCTCCGCCTGCATTAGAAAGTTTTTCCGGTAGAAATGTAACGCTTTATATTATCCAGGGATAAAATGCCAAATTTTATGCCGTGTGCCAAATTTCATCGAAATCCGTTCAGTAGTTTTTGCGTGAAAGAGTAACAAACACCATACATTCTTACAAACTTTCGCATTTATGATATTAGTAGAATAGTAGGATTTATATGAATAGGTAAGTAAAAGAAATAAAACTAAATGTTCAAAACGGTATGTAGATTCTGTATGCGAAATTTTGTTGTCGCTTTAATACTTGGTAAAGCAAGTTTAGTTGTAATAAAATCACTCAAATGCATTAAATCTATAATACAGATTATCAAAAAGCCGGAGAAATGCACAATGTATAATAAATAAATACTTCAAAGTAACAATACAGTTCTGTACACTGCCTCAGGCATTCTGCTAATTACACATTGGAACATACCTACCTATTACGAAAGTTAGATACTTGTAACATGCTCTCATATTGGGTATTGTATATACATATACATACATATACACTCACGCTTGTTATCCCCGAAGGGGTCGGCAGAGGCGCAACTAGTGCGCCCACATTTCGCCATTATTCCGTCCCATGATGTCATAGGGGACGAGCCTATCGCCATATCAGGCACAAATTCCAGACTCCGAGCTGATACTGAATAGAAAAACTCAATATCACTTTGCCCGACCCGGGGATCGAACCCGAGACCTCAGCTTTGCAGTCGTACTGTAATAGAACTACGCCACCGAGGCAGTCGCAGTATTGGGTATTGTATTTCATTATAATACTACAAAGTTATTGCACATCAGAGTATATTAGAATTCATTATCATCTTCAAGAGCATTCAATGGCATATTTGAAGTAAAGTACCAAAGATATCTCATTAAAGCAATCAAAACTTCCGGCCTATAAACTTTAAGTATTAATTAATAGAGGATTTCAAAGATAAATACACGGAAATGTCGAAGGAAGGATTGTAGACCTTAATCTTAATGGAGGGTTAATTTTGTTTAAATACCTTTCATTGTTCCTCTATTTATAAAATACTCATTTAGTTTTAACTAAAATGAAAACTTTAACGAAATAATAGATTTTGCAAAACTAGTGAATATTGCACAGCATTTGTTATACGATTTATCAGGAATTCATTTTTAGGATAGCAACGGCGTGCCGAGAGCCGATGAAAAGCCAGACACGAACAATGTAGACAAGGATCTTCGGCGGGAAACCTGCGGTGAGTTACTGATCGATTATAATTTATCTGCTGCGTGCCATTTCTGTCAGCATTATAATATAGATTAGTGTGATATTTTAATGTGCTATACACTTGCTAGAAAAGGTCAGTGTAAACTGTAACCTAATTGCAATTACGCTGTATTACGCTTGCCGCACACATTCGGTTTCCTTATTAGGTTTCCTGATCAGGTATTCAGATTCGGAATTCCGAGTGTCTAGCGCAAACGTCCGGTTTTTTGTATCAACACGTTCGTTTTCCCAATTAGGTTTCCTGATCAGGAATTCCGATTCAGGAACGTGTGCGCGTTGTTGAACATTTTCTATGTAAGCGGAGCATTCAGGTTTTCGAATCTGAATTCCTGATCAGGAAACCTAATCAGGAAACCGAACGTGTGCGGCAAGCGTTATACCCTCAACAGATGTTTATTATTTCTCCTGAAAGAAGCAGCCCGAACGAATTATTTTAATATATGGTTACTCTAGTGCAGCACATGTTAGTAAAAACAAGAACAAATTATTTGATTTCAATTTAAATGACATCTATTTTGCTATAAACAAAACTGTTTACATAATTCTGTTAAGTTGTGGAACATTATAACAACGAAATATTTCCAACTGCAAACTACTTACTTATACGAGTCCACTTCCGTATAAAATATAATTTGAATTCGAGCATTATTTTTCAATTTACTATGGTTTACGTGACAAATAGAGAAATAAGAAATCAAATTCTTTATTTGTAAGCATAGGTAGTTTACAGACCTGTTATTAAAGTAAGTACATAATATTTAGTTGACTATGCTTTGCCGTTGCGTCAGCGGACAATTAATATATTAGTTTTATGTTTGTGTTTAATATTTGTTTTTTAATACTTGGCTAAACTACATACAAATTGTGATAATGGGAATTAAAACAAACTTAAATTAATTCCTTAAATAACAAAATTGAGATCCAGTCTACTAATTTTAATTTCTAAAATTGTTATAAGTTATAGGTACCTAATGGTAGTTTCTATAAATATACGGTTTAAAACGTGATTGTTTAATGGTTTCATTAAAAATTAGTGGTCGCCCGGTGGTCAAATTCGGCCGTCGAATTTAATATATCTGCAACAAATATATATTATAAGCTTACATAAATGTTATTTTTCTGCATTTCTACTCTATATACACTCTAATTATGCTAAATCTAACACTCCTCTGTGCGCGCATTGTGCTTAGAAAAGAGTACAAAGTTTTATCTTATCGTATCAATATATTGATACGACAAAATAAGGGCTCACTACGAAAAGTGTAAGTTTATACGGGAAATTTATTTTCGGCTGTGAATTCGGCAGTAAGTAGGTCAATAAAACGCAATAAAATTTGAATTCGGAAGGCAAGACACATAGAGGGCCAATTATATATTATATGCGTACAATAAAAACTTTTATATTGGGTTAGTAAAGTTATAAACTATGTATAAATCAAAGAAGTCTCATCGTATGAAACAAATTTGGAACTACTAAGCTAATAATTCGCCCGAAGTTAGAGAAAAACAGAAAAATGTTGAGCGTTTTCGACAGTTTTTGCCGAGTGCTTTCGATTCGTTATTGCAAAAGTTTTGGGATGTTTACTTAATTCAAAACTTCCAGATTTTATTTTAATTAAGGCTAATTTATATCCTTAAAATATTCCGTTAATTTTGATTAGGCATTTCTATTTTTTCTATCAAATGCCGTACTAACTACTTATACAGAACTAAAATGATTATTTAAGTATCAAGACAAACGCTGCTTATTATTTTAAGCAGAAAAAGAGGGGTGTTATATTTAAACACAAACAATCGAATGAATTTCTAAATTATTTGTTTTTTAACTTTTAAAGTTTCGAAAATGTGTTTCGAAGTGCTTTAATTGATGAATGAGTTTATAATTTCATACCCAAGGATGCTCGTTGATAATTTCGTGCATCCCAAGTTGATTACATTATATTTGGATAGTACTTTCATAAACTAGGCCTTTGCTATAAATTGTATAATTTTAAAATCCATCGATTTTGAGATTTCTATAATTTAATTGCTTAAAACTACACTTAAAGTGAACATTCTTAGAAATGTTAGTTATAAATGGGGTAAAAAATATTTTTGGCGTTCAAAAATACTGTTTAATGGATCCAAGATCCATATAATATGCATAAAGTTTGAGCCTGGTTATATTTTCAGGCTGCCTCAAAATAAGATGTAATGAGTTTCGTAGCCGCGACGGTACAATAAGTATTTCAACAAAACGTTTGGACAACATAAGTAATAAGATTTACACGGTCTTATTAAAACGGTCTTTGCACGAAAAATACATTCATTCCGAGTTCAAAGCGTTCATTGTCCTTCTGTTTCTGCAATACATTTATTGAGGTCGGAGTAATGTCGTGTGAGAACTACATTCAGAATATTTTACTATTCTCTATCACTTCCAGTGTATTATTTAAATCTATAGATTTTCTGTAACTGGAAATCTCACTATCTTTTTCGATAAATAAAACCATCTACGTTTAAAACACACCCGACGCCGAAGACACAACTGTTTCAATTCATTATAATTGTAAATGTTCACGGTGTTTTTAGATTTTACACCCTTTTTTAATAATTATTTCATCTAGTACATTAGGTACATTACGGTGGCTGGTGACCTTTATATTTTGGAACTTAATTGATTTTTAAGCTTATTCCACGAGGATAATTTTAATACCCGGCCATAAGCCGAATATGCATACTGCCATACCGATATCGATGGCGTCACCATGCACTACTCATATCGCCAAATGATTAATTAGGTACTTATTACTTACACACACACTCATGCTTTTTATCCTCGAACGGGTAAGCAGAGGCGCAACTAGTGCACCCACTTTTCGCAGTGCGTGTTCCGTCCCATGATGTAATGTATATGTGTGACTCCGGGCTGATACTGATTGGAAAAACCCACTATCACTGCCCGAGCCGGATATCGAACCCAAGACTTCAGCATTGACGTCGTACTGTAATACAACAACGCCACCGAGGCAGCAGATTAAGTACTTCATGTTTAATGATTCCTTATGTTTACGCGAATGTTAGACATTGAAATGAAACAATTATGACGGATTTTATCGCGGGTTTTTTATTTTCTTTTCTCCCGACGTTTCGAAGGCTTTTCAGCACTTCGTGGTCACGGGGCGGACTGTTCATGTTTCATATGAAGTATGAACGATTATGTGGCGGTTGTGATTATTTTGTTCACATACTCATAATTGTTATATAATAATAATAATTTAATAATAATTTATTTGGCACCAACTAAATCTATTACAGTTACAGGTTTTGGCGTCTCCTTTTAAGTATAGGAACACTTGTATTAGGAGACACTGCTCTTCCATATCCATTGTAAATTATTATATAAGATCTAGGCAGTTCCATACAGGATTACAATCTTACACTATCTATATTTATATTTTGATAATATATCTATATTTTGATTAAAAAATATACACATGTAGGTAATAGGTTCACATATTTATCATGCATCTGTAGACTACAGATTACAGTATTTTCATATAAGTATGGCTAAAGTAATTATTTTCGTGTTGCATTTTTTATTCGTTAATTAAAAAGGAAATTTTTTACTTTGTGTGTTTTGAATTTATTTTAAGTATCATGCCGCGGAGATTCCATAATGAAATTTACGGAGCAAATAGCCGATAAAAGGCTAGAGTTTATAAGATTAAAATGGAGGGAGAATCTTCGAAGATATTTTTAGTAAATAGGCGGCAAAATATTGAATTGTTAAGAAATTCAAGATTGATATTCAACATTTAATGCATTATTTAGGCTATATATATTTAACTCGGACCTATTAATCTACATAGGAACTTCCCATTTGTCGGATGTCGGGTCTGAAGATATATCGAATGCTCTAGTGGCAGAACATTTTATATGAAGCTGTTCACATTTATTCAACATAATTTTTTATACAATGTTCTGCCACTTGATCACCCTATATAAACTCATTTGCAAAAAAAACGGGCGGTTTGGATTTTAATTCTTTTTTTAAAAAATACGGTACCAAAATGATTTCAATCATTTGTACATGTTACTGGCCGGTTTTAAAAATGCCGTGGTGTTTAAAACAGTACGTTCTAAATTAAAATTTTCGTTTGATGCTCGTTTTTACAGAAAACCACTTTTTATCCTACATTTTTGGTGCGAAGTTCCAAAAGATAATATCGGTTTTCATAACTTTTAGTAAATTTTTATGAATTTATTTCATATTCTTAATTGTCAAAGCTTCATTTATTGCTGTTTAGCTGTCTCAATAATGTTAGAGAAAGTGGTAAAAGCTACCAAAATTATTGCGCTGCTCGAAGAGGGCTGCAGCCCATGCTTCGTGGCTCAGAGGCTAAGTGTGAGTCGCTCGACGGTTCAAAGGACCTGGCAGCGGTATCAAGACACCGGTTCCGTCGAGAGAAGGCCTGGTTCTGGAAGAAAACCATGTACCCAACCACGGGATGATCGTTTTCTTGTGAGTCACGCATTGAGAAATCGCAAGTCTTCGTATGTGGACCTTAAGAACAACCTCGAAGAAGTAAGAAATGTGCATATTAGTCTATGGACAGTCAGGAGGAGGCTGCTCGCGGCCAATATACGCAGTCATCGCCCGGCCCGCGGCCCTAAGTTACTCCGTGAGCACAGAGTTGCCAGGCTTAGGTTTGCTCGAAATTGTGAGTCATGGACTCAAGAAGACTGGAATAGGGTATTGTTCTCCGATGAAGCCAGGATATCTCTGTTCGGTGAAGATCGACGTCGGCGAGTGCTAAAACGCTTTGCAGAGGCTTGTTTTGAAGAAATCACACCTTATGGTGGGGGCTCTATTATGTTTTGGGCAGGAATAAATTCAATGGATCGTACAGAGTTAGTCTTCATCGAAAACGGCTCACTGACTGGACATCGATACATAACGGAAGTTCTTATTCCTCATGCACAACCCGCATTGGCCGCTTTAGGCGAAGACTCAATTTTTATGGACGACAACGCTCGCGCCCACCGGTCTGGCGATGTGGAAGCGTATGTGCAAGAGGTCGGCATTCGTTGTTTGGATTGGCCAGCTCGAAGTCCCGACCTCAATCCTATAGAGAATGTCTGGGACGTTCTGAAACGACGCGTGAGATCAGTACAACCGGCTCCGCAAACCATCAGAGAGCTGAAGAATGTGATTACCGCGGAGTGGGAACGTATTCCGCAAGCAAGTATCCGGGATATCCTCGCTAGCATACCCAGACGAATTCAAGCTGTGATTTCAGCTAGAGGGGGTCACACTCGATACTAAACATTTATCTGCTTTTACTTTATTAAAGAAAAAACAAACAAAAATCTTTGTTAACTTTTACTTCACGAGCATATGCATTACTAGCGAGCATACACTACTAGTGAACTTTAGCATTAAAACCCATAAATTTCATCAAAATTTTATGATAATACTGACGAAAACGATTATTTGCTTATTAATTTACAAAATTGTGAAAGTAAAACTACCTATAATTATCAAACAAACCAATAGTAACATTTGAAATGGTTCATTGCTTAGGTGCCCGTTTTTTTTGCAAATGAGTTTATTTTCGGACCTGATATCCGACAAGTGGGAAGGAGCTCTAACTTGTAGAAGCCCTTATCCATCGTAAAAAGAGTAAGTGTAGGCATAATGAGAACCTATGTTATCCTCTTGACTTCTATAGGATCGTACAGAAACCTTTATTATGTGAGTATGCCAAAATTCAGCAGGCGTCACCAGAGTAACAAACTAGTAACCAATACTGTTGAATGTCTTTGGTACCTACAGACTTTTATGTATTACTAGGTATTCCTCGTGGTCAATAGAGCCTATATGTTAATCCAGGACATGGTGTAACTGTGGGTCTTTCATCCGAATACGTTGGATGTAGTGGCTACTGCGTTTATTTCTAACAAAAATCCAAGCATTCAACAATAGAATAATTTTTACAAACATTCGTATTACAGTATCAGTAAGACATTAAACAAAATAATATCTTGTGATAATTGATATTTGTTTGTTTGATCAATTGTGGGCATTTTATTGAGTGTACATAATAGGTAGTTTCCTATGTTTGATTTGGTACATTATTTTATATGTAACAGAAAATAATACGAAAAATATTTTTTTCTGTAAAATCAGAATCAAAATTGGATGACAACTAAAACAGTTATTCATATTTGAAATATCGTTGTGAGCAAAAGTGGGGGCGTAGTGGGGATATCGCGTCATTTGTTTCGCACGCACGCAGCGTTATGGCTGGCGACACTCAGTGACGTCACATTCTGCTGTTTCCTATATCTGACAGATGCCCCTTCCACCAAACTTCAAAGCTTTATAACTCATTTATTATTGCTTGTATTTTAAGAAATATTTTTCCTCTAGATTTTAGAAGACATAAATGTTTGATAAATGTATTTAAAAAAAAGTTGCCAACTACCCTATTGTAGGTATGATCTATTTGAGATCAGAAATTGCTTTTATTGCAGTATGTGGACTACGTGTTCAGAATAATTGGACTAAACGATAGGCTACGTGATTGCCTAACTAAGTAGGTACGTAAGTATGTCTGCAGTCTAGCCAGCTTGATTTAGAGAGAAGAAATCTTAACGAACGCGCTACACAATTATATGATCTAATTACAGTAGAAACTCGATTAACCAGATTAATTGTTGTCGTTCGTATTTTTTTTTATTGCATGGATTGACGAGACGAGTATGCCGTTCGCCTGATGATTAGCGATACGACCGCCCATAAACAGTAGCAGCACCATTCAGCACCTTGAGGTACAAAGTACTGTGTGGCATTCCACTGCGCTCGTCATCCTGCGACATAAGATGTTAGGTCTCATTATGTCCAGTAGTTACACTGGCTACAATGTCCTTCAAGCCGAAACACAACAGTGCAAGCACACTGCTGCACCGTAGAAATAGACATTGCGGTTGTACCCACCCAGACGGACTCTTGGACTCTTACATATGAGAGACCTACCACCAGTAAGATCGTCATTCGGATAATCGAAAATCTGTAGTACAGAATGTTATGTGTTTATTAACCCCCGATAAAAAAGAGGGGAGTTATAAGTTTAGGGTGTGTACCTATCTGTGTATCTGTATGTCTGTCTGTGGCATCGTAGCTCTCAAACGAGTGGACCGATTTGGACGCGTTTTTTTTTTTTGTTTGAAAGCTGACGTGACTGCGATGGTTCTTAGCAATAATTTATGAAGATCTGTTCAGGCGTTTGAAGATTATCAGCTCATTTCCAACTTAAAAAGTCCGAATGATTTTATTTTTTGGTGTACTGTGACTTTGGAAATATTTTTAAACATTAGCTGATGCTGCGGCATCAAGTAGTCTGAGGGATACCCAACTCCTTAGCAACTTATAGCAGATATAGTATGTTTTGGCTCATAAGGATGGGCTCAACGAGTAGGTGATAGAAAGTTGATTATCAAAGCCCCATGATGGAGAATAAAGTAATTTAAAAAGTTTTAAATAAAAATTGAAATAACCCCGACACAAAAATGTCTAAAAAGTAAAATAATAATAGTGTCTTTGTCGCTTAAGTACCTAGTAATATTTTGACCCAAGCGTCCTCACGGTGGGGGACCGAACTCCGGACCGGGGAGATGAAAATACTTCTTTAGCGGTCCCTCGACGCGTCGACGCTTGGGTCAATATATTACTTGGTACTTAAACGACAAAGACACTATTATTATTTTAATTTTTGAGATTTTTTGTGTCGGGGGTTATTTAAATTTTAATTAAATTTTTATTAAAAACAAGAAATACATATCAACGAAAATTTATGTTTATTAAGAAATTATTAAGTGATACATTTGCCAACATAAGATGTATGCACTTATTTACTATATTATTACATGCACGCGTACTAGACTTCTAGGTATTTAATATAATGGGTCGCAGTTGGTGGTCCGAATGGCGAATCCGTATAACTGAGGGCCGGATAATTGAGTTTCTACTGTACCTACTTAAAGATGTATTAAATCTGTTCTTACATTTATTTTGTCCAAAATATAAAAGTGTCCTAGATCTAGTGGGCTGGTCGCCCAGTGGTCGAAATTTGACCGTCGAATTTAATATATTTGTAACGCATATTATGTATCAAGTTTATTTTTTGGCACTATTTCTCTATATTGGTTATGCCAAATCTCACACCACTCCGTGCGCGCAATGTGCTTAAAAAGATGTACAAAGGCTTTTTAACCGACTTCAAAAATTAGGTTCTTTATTCGATCCGTATGTATGTATGTTTGTATGTATGTATGTAAATTTGTATGGCCGCGAGTTTCTCAAAAACTACTGATCCGATTTGGATATCGTCTTGGATGTTCAAATGTGTAGTTTTCAGGGAAGGTTTTAGTATATAATTTATGAAGATCTGATGAAGATCTTCGAAGATACACAATGGAACTCTTCAATAACTAACAGCAGATGACTCGCGAATGCTGCAATCGTATATCTATGATGTATTGTTTACACTTTTCTATAATTAACTAACAAAAAAGCAATAAATGAAAACTTTTTAACAAAAAATAAACCGACTTCAAAACCACTGCAAACCAAAAAATAATTCAACTTCATATTCGCTTAGTATATACGTAATACGTATATTTGGAGTCGGTGCCTAATTATTTATCATTCGTTCGTCTCATGCCAATGGGAAATATTGAAAAAAGTTAATTAAATCTCCATCAGACTTATGTAGTGAAGTTCTCTTTTATCCGAAGTTTAGCGGATACAGCTCCACTCCACGACAGTTCTTTACTACTATAGGTAAATAACTAACTTTAACCCTGCATAGTTTTCAATTGGTTGCAAAAGTCAGACGGTAATCGTTACGTGTAATCTTGGGAAGTAAATCAATAAAGTTAACTATCTGCAAAAAGCTTTACTTCCTCAGTGGAATGTTTTTTGTTTAGTTTATTTTGATCACTTTGTGTCCATTTAATTTGTCAGTGATAACGGAATCGGTATTATTATCGTACTCATTACGTTTTTAGCATAATGTTCACAATGAATATCATTCTAATATCAATGAAAATGCAGGAATATTACTATAACGAAGGCTACTTATATTTACAGAATACAGGCAGAACCTGTCACTGCATATGGAATTTCTGGGAATAATGCTACAACATGGCTACAACCCCGACTACCCCGGTCGCGTCGGCCTGCTCATACTATTTTCAAAATATATTGTACTAGTAGTGCTCGCGGCTCCGCCCGCGTGAAAAAGTTTTTCCGGGACAAAAATATTTTCCCGGGATAAAAAGTAGCCTATAGCACTCAGGAGTTATGTAGCTTCCTATTAGTGAAAGAATTTTCAAAATCGGTTCAGTAGTTCCTGAGGTTCCTGAGAACAAACTCTTCAGCTTTATAATATTAGTATAGATACTACCGGTTCTATCAATTTTAAAACTTTCCAATTTGGAGACAACATTTTTTAATATTTATATCTATTTACTTTTATATTATATATATCTGAATATTTTTGGCAGGCGTATGGTCAGAGTTGCTGCTATCATTCTCCATATTATCCAACGGGCGGACGATCCTGAGCACCGACAAGCCAAACGACGGTGCTTTAACGTGTCTGCACGGAATGAGGTACTTTATTTCTGGTATTACAAAATCGATAATGCTGCGAACCAATGTATAATGCATTTGAGTAATGATGACTTATATTTCAACTATTCAATTGTATACAGTATACTACACAACCGTATAGGCTTGCAAGGATTACTAGAGACAACAAAGGTTATGTTAAAGTAGTCTCTCAGATTTCTCCCATACCTTTTAAAATTATCAATCAGATATACCCGATTGATATTTCTTTTTGTGACATACAAATAATATGACAATTTTATAACAATGCGGTCAATTTATAAACCCAATGCCAATTCAAACGAGACACATAGTAGGTATTATAAGAATTCTATAACGATTTCGGACGAATTGTCAGTGCAAAAATTACTATATCTTATCATAATTGCCGCTTAATGAGAAAATTTTGCAAAAAGTGGTGTCACAGCTATATTTATAGGAAGCGTTACGGAAAATGAGGGGCGATATTACATAATTTCATTCCCCCATTTACGTAGCGCCATCAACAAACTCAACTGTGGAGTTTCAACCTTTAAGTGGCCTCGGGTCCCGTATGCTCACGCGAAATTTAATAAAATATTTTAGGATGTTGTAATCAAATTTATGGGTCCTTATTTCAGAAAATGATGGTACCGATGCTTAAATACATATTTAATAAGGAAACAAAAGTGTATACATTCGTCTAACAGGTTCATTCAAAAGTATTTCATGTCCAGTTCAAACAGGCCGGCATAATTGAGTCGATTAACCAGGAATAATAATCGCCCAACAGTCGACACTCTATTTGGATCCCTCTCTGCTTACTACCAGGTGCAGTGGAATCACTTTTCCATGCCAGTATTAAAAGAAATTGTGATCGTGTAAAGCTTGTAAAGTTATTTAAAGTAAATATTTTGTCCAGCTTAATGATATACGTTAAAATCGGGTGAAATATGGAGTGATCCCAACGTGAACTTTTTACGAAAATATAAATACAAAGAACGGTCCTGGTGTAACATTAAAAATAAATTTGTTAAAGAATTTTAAATGTAAAAATATCTCACGGATTTGTAAATCATCGCTCGTTTATAAGCCGATGGAAATGCAGATTTGATTTAAATGCTTGGACATATCTGATATTTGCTTCAACGAAACTCACTTCTTCATGAGTGCCTCCCTTGAGGGACGTAAGTCGATAAATCTTACGAACCCTAAAAAGGAACGGCTATCGCCATTACATTTTCTTCCAATAATTTATCTTGAATTTTATATTTAGTTTGTGATTTCAGATTTATGTCTGTTTTATGGGTAATCATGGTACATACATACCTGACGATGTTCTACGTAGCCGATAACAAATCGATGAGGATTGTCACGGAGCGCAACTTCTGGTATCAATCAGTAGGAAACGCTTCCTACTGCGTCGACACGTTCTTTGTCATCAGGTACTTAATTAATCCATTCTCGCGCCGCCAACGTGATTGTAATTTTGTCTGTTAGACAAAAGTACTTCATTTGCTTTTCATGTAGAAGTTTACCACAAGTCTCATATATGAGTTCATCGACAAGAATTTATATCCACAGGAAAAAAATTGAGCACAATAATAATATATAATTTTAATTGCAGTGGGATACTCGTAACTATATTATTCCTAAGAACAGAAGAAAAGAAAGCAAACAAAAAGTCTGGAGAAGCAGACAAAAAGGACATTAACAAAAACATAAATGGATTCACGAATTCCTCCCTATCAATATCCGTTATAAGCCAGCAATCGTTCAAGGATGATTTACTAGAACAACCAAAGCTGAGCATTTATAACAAAACCGAAATGTTTGGAATGGTGAAATCGTTTTTGATCATGTTATCGTACCGTGTTGTGAGACTTACGCCAGCCTATGCTTTTGTGATTGGTGTGAACGAGATAGCTCTGCGGTACACTCATAATAACTCTGTGTTTGAGCCAGCCATCTTCGACCACATCACGTGTGATCGGTGGTGGTGGCGGAACCTGTTGTACATCAACAACTTGTATCCGCAGCGAGAGATGTGCATGGTCTGGTCCTGGTACATGGCCAACGACACGCAGTTCTATATCGTTGGCATAATACTACTATTGATTTCTGTAAAGTGAGTTTTTACTATTAATATTATCTATTGAATTGATATCATCCTACTTCGAATGAGTTCTTTATAGTTTTATGGACTTGAAACTACAACATTATTTATCTTTAAATAAATATTTTACCGACTGATGAGATGACTGCCTCGGTGGCGTAATTGTATTACAGTACGACTGCAAAGCTGAGGTCTCGGGTTCGATCCCCGGGTCGGGCAAAGTGATATTGAGTTTTTCTATTCAGTATCAGCCCGGAATCTGGAATTTGTGCCCCCTATCACATCATGGGACGGAATAACGGCGAAAAAGTGGGTGCATTAGTTGCGCCTCTGCCTACCCCTTCGGGGATAACAGGCGTGAGTGTGTGTGTGTGTGTAAATATTTTAAAAATCGTAAAATGATAACATAACAGTAGATGGTTATTTAAAAATGATTAATACCAAAGGATAAAGGCAGATTAATGAATTTTCATCCAAATCCCTTTAAATTAAAAACGGAATGAACGTAATCCAGGCTGACGTAATAATTTTCGGCAGGCATCCGAAATTTGCGATGGCGTCGCTGGGCATCATCATGGTGAGCTCATGGGCGACCACCATATACATATCTGTGTGGCTCCAGTACAAGGCGCGCATTCAGGAGCCCTTCGAGATGTTCGACCCGCTTTACGATAAGCCGTGGTCGAGGATTGGACCCTATTTAGTCGGTAAGTGGAGAATCGTTTTTACCCCACTTGGCAGGGCCCGAGTTTTAATAATCTCCTTCAGATGTGAATGATAGCGCCCTCAAATGTGTCCCAGTACCTAAAATGTTATTGTTAATATGAATGTAGTAAAGTTACGTAATTCTATAAATGTGATAGTTTGTAAAATGTTTTATATCTATAACGATTGTTATTGTTCCAAAAGGTTTATTGTACTGACACTACAGATCGTAATTGCGAACGTTCTACAGAACTTTAGAACTCTCGCCGGCCAATACAATTCGATCTATATTATTATTTCGCATCTTACAAAAGCTATAGAAATTAAGTTCGAAGTCCAGTAACCGCGGCCGCGAGTGGACTTCTAACATTAAAAAGCGGAGCGTAAATGGTACTCTCGCCGCCGGTACTGGTTGACCCAGAAAACCCCTTTCATTCAGCTAATCAGCAACGCCGGTATTACATGTTTTATATCAACATTCGCCCCAGGTGCACCCCTATTAGGAAGTGATTACGAGGCTACGGACAAGACTGCTATTTCATTATGTAGGTATTCATTTTTTCCAATTTATGAAATAAAGAAAGTCAGAACTGACAGGATCCATTACAACAATAAAGGACTTGTCCAAAAATGGGCCTGAAAATCTAAACAAGACAGTTTATGTATATTTTGATAGAACTCCTGAAAACTAGCCATTTGCAATAAATCGTTTAATTTTAAAGACCTCCGATTTTGAGATACGTGTAATTTTGTTTGGCTTGAGAACTGCACTTAATATGAATGTTTTCAAAAAAGTTGGTTATGAATGGAGGGGTCTAAAAAAATATTTTTAATGGATCTAAGTTCCATATGTTGCCCCTTTAATATCCCTAACGTTGAGCCTGTTTAGATTTTGATGCCCAGCACCCATAAAAAAGCGGACATCACCTTTGACCAAAGAAAGGATATAAATGTTATATTAAAATTGTTTTTTTTTTTCAGCTAATACCACTCTATTTCTGTGCCTTCAAAGCTATTACAATATTATCATAAAACTCTATATGGCACGCAACTAGATTAATAAATACTGTTACTTATGTTATGGATTGTAATACAAAGTCCTTAGAAATACTCATTTCAAATGTAAACCTAATGATATTTATATTTAGCGAATCATTTCAAAAGCATTTATCAAAAATGTGCTAAGACAGCCGATGAGTGCTTGGGCTTAGTCTGCACGCAGCAAGAATCAGGCTTGATTTTTATAATTTTCAGGATTTTCAGGCTTGTATTTTAAGAATTTACTACGCTGCAGTGAAACTTGTTTTTTTACATATCAAAGCAAACTAGAACACCCGGGTTCATTAAAGTCGAAGTTTGAAGCAGAGCCGACGCTCGTATGCCTCTGGCGAGCACCGACCATTTTTATCTGCCGTGCAGTTATCGATACCTAAAATAGCATTCTGACTTTTTTATTTACAAAAAGTTTTATTATTCGTGGCTTCCCTTCGTATTAGTTAGTAATTTTAAATGTGATTGACATTATCTATGTAAGTAGGCACATATGTACCTAATAGTAACAATAGTGTGATATTGGATTTTTCTATTCAGTATCAGCCCCGAGTCTTGAATTTGTCCCCGATATGACGATAGACTCGCCCCCTATTAAATCATGGGACGGAATACGCACAGCCAAAAGTTGGTGCGCTAGTTGCACCTCTGCCTACCCCTTCGGGTATAAAAGGCGCGAGTGTTTATGTGTGTGCGTGTATGAGTTTTTAATTTATAGGACAAAATACGTAAGCAACTAAAAACTTTTCAACTTACACCCATGTCACGTTAGCAAATCACGTTTTTACATACAACAAAAGTTGGAAATAAAATGAGACTCCAATAATCCCTTTGTACAAAGTAATTTGCAATAAACATTTACAATCCAACAAACTAAGAGTAAAATACAAAAACCAAGTATGACTAACAGCACTAATAACTATAAAAAGCTTTGGTATGTTTACAACACCTTCAAAAGCAGTAACACAAACAAGAACATTAAAATTATTCAACACTAGCTGACCCGGCAAACTTCGTACCGCCTCAGAATCAATAATTAAAGCTGAATGATAATTGCAGAATATTTCAACTTTAGATAACAAAGATATACCCAGATATCGATTTTGAGGTTGATTGGCCTTAAAACAAGGAAATTCAAAATGGCGGACACTTTTTCAATTCTAATATTGGGTCTGCCCTTTGTACCTACAGCCATGCCCAAATATCGATTTTAACCCCTCGAGCGTCGACCGGCCCGATGGGGCCGGTCTGACAGCTGTCAAACTCGATATGTGTGCGTGCTGACGCGCCTTATGTGTGTGCGTGTAGGTCGATTTTCGCGTGTTGACAGACACGCGAAAATTGCGCTTGCGCCAGTGTGGCCAGCGCTCTGGGCTCGAGAGGTTAAGGTCGATTAGCCTTAAAACAAAGAAATTCAATTCAATAGTGCCCGCTTTTTTCAGTTCTTACATTGGATGTGCCCTTTGTACCTAAAACCATTCCCAGATATTGATTTTAAAGTCGATTGACCTTAAATTAAAGAAATTCAAAATGGCGGACACTTTTTCAATGTTAATATTGGGTCTGCCCTTTGTACTTAAAGCCATGCCCAAATATCGCCTTTGAAGTCGATTGGCCTTAAAACAAAGAATTTCAAAACGGCGGCCACTTTTTTCAATTCCGATACTGAATCGGTCTTTTGTAACTAAAGTTATGCGGTCTGTGAAATTATAAAATGTACTTTCGTAACTTCAGGTATGTAACGTAAAACTAATACAAAAAAATAGTATTCCAGTCCTGTAACGACAACTTTAAGTAACGTAAACTAATACAAAATAAGAGCATTCCAGTTCTTTAACGGTCCACTTTTTTTGAAAAACGCCCTTTTACTATATTTCAAGCATTTTTTTCATATTAAGTCCCTTTTAAACCTTCCCTGGACTTCCACAAATAATTCAAAACCAAAATTAGCCAAACCAGTCCAGCCGTTCTCGAGTTTTAGTTGTCTTAACGAACAGCAATTGATTTTTATATACCGGGTGGAAGGGAAACGCTCTCTATACCGGAACGGTAAGAGAGAAGAACCATAACATTAACGAAAAACTATATTCATTTGCAAAGCTAAGCGATAATACTTACGATTTTGGTATTTCCGTAATTCATGCGCGCGCAATGTAAAGCGTACAACAAACTGAGCAGGGTACAAACTACAAAGCAAACGCCGACAAGGCGGCGGCCGCCGCGCTGCGCCGGCCACGCGGTCGTTAACCCGTTAGCTGATGTACGTGTTTCATTACGATTTTTTTTTAAATATTGACCTTTTTACTATGTTTTTCAGAATAATAGTTTGATTTATCAATCCATACGTGAAGCTGTACAGAAATTCGAGAAAATCTTACTAAAATTGTAACAATGCGATCGCGATTTTTTTAGTGCCATCACGTCAGGAATCACCAATACTATCACCTGTATTCGTTTCCGAGAGCGTTTCCCTTCCACCCGGTATATAGATTCGCTGTTGCTCGCGGCTTCGCCTTCGTAAAAAGTCTTTCACGCTACAAAAAACAGTACGACGCCAGCGCCATCTATTTCAAGAATTAGATTAAAAATATGCATTATTTGCCATGGGCGCATTACCCGAATTAAAGTAGCCTGTGATAATCCAAGACATGAGCTACCCGTGTGCCAAATTTCATCCAAGTCTATTTAGTTATCTCTGCGTTTACTTCTAACAAACATCCAAACGTTTTCACATTGATGTATTTTTCACAAAGTTTCGCATTTACGAGTGTTATATTAGTTATATATAGTTGTATTTGTTGCAGATATATTAAATTTGACGGTCGCATATTGACCAACGAACGACTACTAGTTTTTAATGAAACCATTAAACAGTCACCTTTGAACTGTATGTTTTATAGAAGGCACCGTTATTACTTATTAAAAGTAAATTGATCAATTTTATTATCACGTTCCATAAAAATTAGTAGATTGGAAAATTGACTATTCCTGACGTAAACCATTCTAGATCGAAAAATGTTACCTACTGGAAATAAAATTATATTTTGTATGAAAGTCAAATAATATTATAGTCTGTGGGCTCTAAAAATATTTCACAGCTTTCAGAATTATCTTAACAGTAAATATTGTTAAGATAGATATATCATATCCTGGTTTTTATTTTGCTATAATAAATATTATAGCCATTTAATCCAGGACATGATATATCTACCCGTATGCCAAATTTCATCCGAATCCGTTTAGTTGTTCCTGCGTTTACTTCTAACAAGCATACAAACATACATTTTTACAAACTTTGGCTTTTATAATTCTAATAATATAGTAAAAAGCAAGATAAGATAGTAGGATTCCATCTATTACTTACTTCAAACCACGGATAATTTCCTCCCCGCATTCAGACTATGAGTAAACAATGTCCTTCTAACCTTGAAGAACTTCTCGTAGTTCTTTAGACCATTCTTATTTTACTTACAAATGATTGAGGCTGAATGATACTAGACCGGTGGCTTCTTTGCGTTTCCGTCAGTAAGCTTTTCAAAATTGGAATCCCTCGTAATCCTATACAATCGACCCTTTTACTGCGCTTCCATCGATTCCTTTGAAAGAGTTCTCATAACATTGCGTTCTCTCAGAGGTCAGCGTGGCGCTCGTAAAACTGTTCGACAAGAACCCAATAGGCGAGTGAACTATTCGATAACTAGCGGTCGACATTCGGTCACTCCAACTTTTATCGTTTCATCGGATAAAATTCTCACACTACACATTGATTTTATAGAACTAAGCCAACATATGATATTGCTATGTTTTTGGTAGTTCGTTTTTTTTTTAAACAAATAACTTGCAAGCAATCAACAATATATTAAGTATTAAATTCGTCAATAAGTCAATTATATCAGTATTCACTACTTTGTATAACGCCGCATAAAATATAACCGTTAATGAATTGTGAAACTTTATTTGATTTACTTTTAATGCTCTAAAAGTTAAATTCTGAGCGAATCTCACAATACATTAAACAATGCCTTGTGATAAAAGTTTCGTTATATTCGAAATGAATTTAAATTTGTTTCTAACGATATTATAAATAAACTTCGAATGACACAGAGTGAACCTCAAATAACTGAAAATACAATATTTTACTGTATCTACTTTGTCTGCTGTCTCTGATTTATGTGTTGATAATTTGTTACTCTATACATTATACTCAATTAAAACATTGCAACCATTTGGAATTTCGTCCAATATTTCCATACACTAGTTACAACTTCCATATGCTTTAGACTTTTATTATATTAACTGGTATTTTGAAAGCATTTAAAGCCATGGTTTCATTCTGAAACCAGATAATAAAAATTATGTGAACTGTCACGAACTCTTAAAATAAAATTTATTGTCGACAATAAAATCTATAAAAATAATACTTCGTATAACATTTCGGATAGGAATTCGCGTGAGTCCAGTAGTACGATTAATAAATCATAACTGCTTAAAATACGCCATCGGCGCTCAGGTTTGTCGCTCTTTACCTTCCTGCCCGTCTTAAGGAAAATAAAACCAAACTCGTAAATTATGTTTCGTTTACTTTCCTTATCACTAAATATTAGCTCATCATTAAAAGTTTGAATTCTTGTGGAATCTTTTAAATTCTGGTACGTATTATATAAGTGTGTAATCATTCTAGTTATCCACAGCGGAACTTAGGTGAAAGATGCCCAAGTGAAAATTTATAAAAAAATAAGTATTCTGTTAATTTTAGCACCTTGAAATAAATCACTGCAAATTATTATACACACGATATTCACCACCTGCCCCGTCTGAGAATACCAGTATAGTAACTTGCCGGTAGAGGCTACCAGACTTAGACATGGGCATAGTATACTAAAGCTTATAAAATCTTAGTTTCACATTACATACATAGTGGACGATAGCCTGGTTGGGAATGGAACGATCTGTCCAGACAATGTCCAGAGGTTCAAAACCCAAAGCACCACACCTCTGACTTTTCGAAGTTACGTATGTATTGTTAATCAATTATAATTATCGTTCGCTTTAACGGCGAAGGAAAACATCGTGAGGAAATACCTGAGAATTCATACCTGAGAATTCTCCATAAGAATCTCGAGAGTATGTGAAGTCTGCCAACCCGCACTAGGCCAGCGTGGTAGACTAAGGTCTAATCCCTCTCAGCAGTAAAGGAGGCCCGTGCTTAGCAGTTGGCAGTATATATTACAGGGCTGAATGCATTGCATTGCACGTAAATATTATATGCCAGTTACACACCGAATGGAGTCAGTAATCACTTGCTTACTTTTTTATTTTAGAGCAAAGTTTAAAGGATATAGTTTAACAGCGTGTCTTTTGTATTGGGTCGTTTTAAAATTTATTTGCCGAGTAGCAATTACTCATACTTCGTGAAACAGGCCCTTAGTAAAACATAGAGGTTGATATGGCGCGGCGCTATCATGATTTGATATTATATCTCTCGCTTCTTTAGTCACATTCGTGTTCCCCTTTTAACAACCTGCTTCGTATAATGTAATTAAAAGTATAACACATTATCTAATATTTGTACTTAGGTATGGCAGTGGGCTGGTATCTGCACAAGACTAAATGTCAACCCAAGATCCCATACTGGGTCGTGATTATTGGCTGGCCTGTCGCTCTCGCGGTGATCGCCAGTCTCATCTTCAGCATGGTGAATGGATACTTCGAGGTGTGGCCCACAGCATTCTACATCAGCATTGGGCACACAGGTACATACATTAAATTTCATATACGTTTCATGAAAATGTAAAATTATCTAAATTCATAAAAATGTAACGTATTTTGCTAATTAGTAAATGAAGTGACTTGTATCTAGCGAATGTGTTCGATGTAATCTTATTAATTTGCATTTGCCTTTTAAGCGGCTGGCCACAAAAGCTTAAATAATAATCTCAATTAGCGTTGGTATCATTTATTAAAAACATTACAAGGCTATAATAATTTATTTTAAAATACCTCTGCATATGTTCTAAACTTCGGTATGACTGCAATGCTGAGGTCTTGGTTTCGGTTCGGTTTAAATTCGGAATCTGTGCACGATATGGCGATAGGCTCGCCCCTTATCACGTCATGGGACGGAATAGCCACGGGGGAAAGTGGGTGCACTAATTTCGACTCTGCCTACCCCTTCGGGGATAAAAGGCGTGAGTGTGTGTATATGTTCTGAACTTCATACAAAATTGAATTATCCAGATAATTGCATACAGTTTACTTAATGTTTTTACTTAAAGTTTTCATTAAAATATGTAACGGTGTATTAGCTTTTCTATTAGCTTATCAACTAAAATAATAGTAAAGCTCATAATGAAGGTCTTAGGTTTGAAATGTTTTGAAACGATTTACAGTTAAATTATAGTCATTATTGAATTTACATAAACGAAATAAATTATTGTCCCTTTGGAGTTAGAACAGTATATACTCATATCATATTATGTAGGTAACTATTTTTAAATGATCTATCTATGCATATAATAAAATAGTAGAACCAAAGTGTGTTTACATTTTAAAAAAGTTATAAATTATATATACCTAGTGGAAAACTCTCTGAATTGTGAAAATGTAGATCTACTGGATTTAATTTACGAACTCTGAATGTTAAAACCATATTTTATAATAAAATATTAATGAAATTGCATTATTATACAAACGTTTCCCAATAATTACGCAAAAGTATTAATTTAGAAATCAAGATTTAATACGTAATTTATATTCTGCGGTTCAGGAATAGCTATGTGGTTTTATGCGGGCACAGGTAAAAATGTAATAACGTGTTTCTACAGGTAAATGGAAAAGGTTTTAAAAAACATATTTTTTAATTTTTATGTAAAGTGAATTCACGCCAAACGTACCTACATGTTTGTCATCCGTCGCTTGCGTTAGCCTGCCATTACTCCGAATACATTATACATGAGGCACCAGACACTAGAACTATCTGCAGTAATCTGCCTGCGCTGGTTTTCACGTATTCCCTCAACAACCTAGTAAAGGCATCGCGAAGCAGAGAGCGGGTGGTGGGTGTGATATTCACGTGTGCCTTTTCTATACATTGTCATAGTAAGTCATAGGCCAAGAGCACGCGATCAACAAGCGACGTGAATATCACACCCAAACATGCTCCCTGTCTGACCAAGCCTTGGATGTCAGCCAAGACAATGAATATTGGAATAAATTGGATTTGCAATGTCAATATAAAAACACCAGAGTTTATTTAATACACTGTTTGTCGTGAAACTTTGCGGTTATACCACTGTTACGAAGCAGAGCAAAACTTGGCACTTCCCACTTGGTAATGAAAACATTTTCATATGCAAACATTACTTGAGAATTATTTAACTCACTTTTTATAAGTTGCAAAAATTTATGTTGATACAATTTCAGGAATACATTTGAACTTCGACAGTTTTCATAACATTTATCGAAGTACTTAGGTACTTTCCTACTTACTCCGCTTTCGGGGTGTGATTCAAAAGCCTAATAAACACCCTTTTTTCTCATAGCAAACACAAATTTACAAGATTCACAAATTTATAAAATGAACATATAAAATCGTCCATGTTTTCACATTACAACTGAATGGCGTAAACTCGATCCTGTTAGCAAAACATTACTATCGGGGACATAAATATAATGGACGTTTATTGGCAGTAAGCTGAACAGAATTTGACGTGACATTTAGGTGTCCGAGACCTTCACCGCACGAGACTGTCGAACATAAATATAACACACACACACACACACACACACAAACACACTTACGCCTGTTATCCCCGAAGGGGTAGGCAGAGGCGCAACTAGTGCACCCACTTTTCGCCGTTATTCCGTCCCATGATGTGACAGGGGGCGAGCCTATCGGCATATCGGACACAAATTCCAGACTCCAGGCTGATACTGAATTGAAAAACTCAATATCACTTTGCCCGACCCGGGGATCGAACTCGAAACCTCAGCTCTGCATTCGTACTGTAATACAACTACGCCACCGAGGCAGTCAATAAATATAGCATCACGCCTATTACCTTTTCAGGGCGTAGGTAGGGGTGTAGCGTCCCACATTTTGCTCTTTAGTCCCATGTCGATCAATAGTAAGAAATGTGATTGTTTACAGCGTGGGGCGCAGCAGTGGCGTGGGTGGCGATATCTTGCTGCAGCGGGTATGGCGGAGTGGTTAACTCTGCGCTCTCGTACCGCGGCCTGCTGCCGCTGAGCAGGCTCACCTACTGCGCCTACCTGATCCACCCCACCATCATGATGTACTCTTCGTTCCTTCTCGACGGTCCCTACCACATGGAAAACTCTTCTGTCGTAAGCATCTAAAGACTTTCACTTTTACATTAGCTTTAACTAATCTTTATGAAGCTGATTGTTACAATTTGTATATGTCTAAAGTAACAATTACTATCACAAAGAGAATAATTAATATATATAGCATATTTTGTAGCCTATAAGATTTTCCAGTACTCTCAATAACACGTTAATAAATAATAACAGAATTTATTCTGAGCCCGTCGAAAGCTACTTTCAACGCTGATTAAATAATTTATTCGTATCACAAATAGGGAAACTGCCAACATCAAAGATAAATAAATTTCTACTGAGGCTGTGCGAATTTAGGAGATAAAATTAAACTGCAATCGTATCTTATTGCGGCAGTAAATCTGCCACGGGGACGACTGAGTGAGAACTGAAAATTGCTAAACCGAAATAGTCCGAAGCAAAGTATGCAAACGAGAGATAAAAGTTTTATAACCATCCCCTTGACCTGTATAAATATGTCACTCCATAGATACCCGCTCGTTTGTTTTTTAGACACTACACTAAATAATGTAACTACAATAATGTTACCAGTCTAGGTATTATTATAAAAAAAACACTGTTTATACCTATGACGGAATTTAAAGTATTATATTATCTAAACATGTATAGTATAACATCATATATCTCGAAAAAGGTTTTAGATATTAATAGATATGTATATATGTGGTACTTAATGTTGGCCTAGATTGCTTTTATACAAAATAATGACTCTATAAACTCTACTAGATATTACTCTACTATTACTATTACTCTACTCTACTATTACTCTACTATATCAGCAAGTTGGTTTGCTAATAAAGATGTGTTGCGGCTACACCGACAACACAGTTATCAACAATGCTTCGTGATAGCCAAGTTAAACGCCATGCCTGATTGAATATATTACATAAGTTCTCAACTTAGAGCATTGCTGCTTTGGGTCACCGACACTTGCCTTGCTGACGTAATTACCTTCTCGTTACTATTGTCCCATCTTTGCCCTTCAATCGTGCCTTCAATATATTCAGAAAATAATATTGTTTAAACCAAAAAACTTGCCGGCAAGTATCGTAGCAAGTACACTGTAGGCAAAATTCAAAGTATTAGCAAGGAAGGCGTTATCTTAAACTTTGTTAAAAGCTACTAATCCCAGGTAAAACGGCACTAAATTTCTCCCTTTCATTAAAAAAAGTTAGAATGTTCGTTCAAATCGACTTTTACAAAATCTTTTCAACGGCTGCGATCAGATTGAAATATTGATTTTGTGGAAAGGGGCCGCCTGTCGACACTCTTTTATTCTTTTTGTATAACAAAGCAAGGGATTTGAAAAAATTTTAGTTGTACGACTCGTGATAAACAACAAAGCTGCATTGCTATAAACTGCATAACGTATGGGAGTTCAATAAACTCTGTTGAACAAAGTTTCCTAAGTCGGATACTGTTTTGTATTATAAGCAGATGTTGTCAGCGGAGAGCTATTTCACAATATGCAGCAGCTATGATCTCTCCTCCCTCACGTACTGTTCTAACTTACTCGTACTTTACAAAACTGTACTCAATATGCATAGAAAGTATCACGGATATTTTTTGTACTTTATCGCTCTCCTAGTTGAAGTGTCATTGCGCTCTATGCTGATATTGGTATTTGCTACAAGCATTTAGCTTTGCATGCTGCACTTCTTTATACATCGATTACAGTAAATAAATAAGAATTATAATAATTTGTTGAACACAAAATAGACAATAAGTTTACTTGATCCTTCCAAGACTGTTTTAAAAATACTTTGAAATTTTATAAATGTTGCTTCTATTATCACACAAAGTGTTAATGCAATGTCTAGATAACCCTCAGAAGCGCACTCATGGACACTCGGTAGTGTTTACTCGAAATTCGGTAATAAACAAGACGCTAAAGAAATTGTTTGTGATGTAGGATGGCTTTGCCGGTCACCGATGTTATATAACGTTCGCCTTTTGGCACGACTTCAAACGATAATGTCTAGGGAAAACGCGACCTTTCTGTGCCATTTCACTTACCAGCTGGCATTAGTGTTCTTATGTCTGTTGGAAATCATTTTTATGATGCTTATTTCACTGTTACTTTCTTGTTTGGCTACATACATATTTATATCTTTTTCTAAAAAAAATTGCACACAAGCCTTTAATTCTGCAGACCTGGAAGGAAAATGCAGAAAAATATCGTCATTTTGGGACAAAGGTTTCTGTCTAATTATTTAATACATTGTCATAATATGACGCACGCACACGCCTTTTATCCCCTAATCGGACACAAATTCCAGACTCCGAGCTGACACTGATAAAAAAATCAATATAACTTTGCCGGACCCGGGAATCGAACCCGAGACCTCAGCATTGCAGTCGTACCGTAATACAACTAAGCTATCGACGCGAGGTATATAGTACCTTGTTGCTCCAAGACGACGATTAATAAATTTTCAATCTAAAGTCAAACCCGCGAGCCATTGTATCACCACTCAATATGTAATCGGTAATTACTTACGCAGCTGTGGTGTGGGTGTACAGGCGATACGCTGTAATTCCGACCTGCCTCCTCCTTTAATAGCTATTAGAACGTGATTGCTCTCCAAGCAGCCGTTCAATCTATAATTTTTAAATTGCTTTTCCGTTGTCATGCAAATATTTTGAAAGTTCATGGCTTTCATCCAAACTTTTAGTTGACACTCTTCTTCCACTGTGTTTTTCAGAAGTATAATTTTATTTCAATGATAATAATGAGGACACCGATAATATTAAAAAAAGGCGCAATATATAAATCCCTTTCGGCGCATATTTTATGGGGTTTACGCCATCGTAAATTATAAGTTCACACTTTTCAGTTCTCCATTTTCATTTTTTCGCTTAGTCGGAATAATCAAATTTAAATATTGATTAATCAGCGAAGGCGTTGAATGTTCTTAATTAGATCAAATAATTTAAGACTAGAAATTTACATAAATAAGGTCACAGAAATTAACTTCTAATTTGCCAGATTCAGAATCAAGGGAATTTTTTATACCAAAATATTATTATGTTTCTACCTAAACAGAAAAAAACATATATTCCATAGGAATTTTTGCAATAAATGCTCAACGCATTAGGCACTACGGCGAGCTTCCAGGCGTCACAACGATCAAACCAATCAAACAAATATTATTTAGTGGACCATTCCGACATTACTGCTTTTATTTTGGGAATCAAACTCACAGCCTAGCGTTGAATAATTACCACTCGACTGCTACTATGCAAGGTGTATTACCCCGAAACAAAGCGACTCCATAAAACATTTTATAATGTCAAAGAAATCTTTAATAATGAACTCTTAGCTGGCACGGTAAAATGGCTTGTACTTGATGGCGGATGCAGTGTAGTCCTTGTAAAATAAAAGATATACGTTTAATGAAAATAGACTTAAGATGACTAAGTCCTCTCTTTTAATGTCCATTAAGGCTTTCGTCGTGAAAGGTTACCTAAAAAAACAAGTAAATCGATCACGTCAATACTGAGCTTAACTAACACGTAGAGAGTTCATTATAAATACATCGACATTAATTAGTAAGATTGAAAGGTGGTACGACATATTATGTTAGGACTATGTGTGACAGAACTTGTCTATATCCCTGTTCTGTGGACAGAACCATATTTTTTTCTAATATTAGGCTATGAAAATGTTTGCGAGTTTTGGAAAACCCATCCAAACTGTTGAACGTAATTGGATTAACTACAGTGGCAGAGACCATTTTTCCCGCGGGTGGAGCCGTGATCAACGTTCTCCATAAATATGGACAAAAAATGAATATGAAATGTAGCAAGCTACCGCTGAAAATGTTATTTTAGAACCTACTAGAATCAACTGGAATAACCTCATCTTTGCCTAATCGAGTGAAGCCACGGGCAACACCTAGTAAAATTAGAATAGTTACTAGCTTTTGCCCGCGGCTCCGCTCGCGTTAATAAGTTTTTCCAGTATAAACGTCCCGTTTTATATTTTTTTTCCGAGATAAAAAATAGCCTATGTGTTAATACAAGACATGATCTACTCGTGTGCCGAATTTCATCGAAATCCGATCAGTAGTTTTTGCGTAGGCAGTGCGTCCTGTCTTTGCCGAATGGCTGGACAGGCGCCACGGAGCGGCAACATACCGCCTGACGCAGGTGCTCACCGGGCATGGCTGCTTCGGTGAGTTCCTGTTTCGAGTGGTAGGTATAGAGGAGTCGGCCGTGTGTCACTATTGTGACAACTGCCCAATGGACACGGCCCAACATACGTTGGAGTGTTGTCCAGCCTGGGATGAAGAACGCAGCGCTCTCAGAACAGTCGTCGGAGAAGACCTCTCGCTGCCGGCCGTGGTCGCTTCCATGGTCGACGGCTGGGAGGCCTGGCAGGCAGTGGCCCACTTCTGCGAGGCGGTCCTCTCGCGGAAGGAGAGTGCCGAGAGGGATCGCCAGCGCAGTGGTGATCCCTCTCGCCGCCAGACGAGACGTAGGAGGCGTCTGGTGGACGACTGACCGACGTCTCCCGCCCTGTGGATTGGGGGCGTTTGGAGAATTCCACCACGGTATCCCCTGCCTGTCGTAAGAGGCGACTAATAGGGGCCTCCGGGGGTCACGGGTGGGCGGGAGGTGCCGCCCACCCATTAGTCTAGCCAACCTCTGTGACCCCCGTGATGGACATGTGATGTCATGTGTTTCGGGGGCTTCTGAGCCCCCGCAACAGGAAAAGGACCACAACAGCGGTACGTGCAGGGGCGGTTGCGGACGACAACTTAGACGTGAGTCGGAGGAAGCCCGCAGCCGTCCCTAATGCGCCGAAGATGGCCTTTTTAAAAAAAAAAGAAAAAAAAAAGTAGTTTTGCGTGAAAGAGGAACAAACATCCATACATCCAGACATCTATACATTCTTACAAACTTTCGCGTTTATAATATTAGTAGGATTACATATTTGATCCATATTGATTATCACGCCGCGACGTAGAGTTTAAAGCGTTATTTTACATAGATATTAGAAGATGTATAGTACTCGTATCTCATTTCCTCATTAGGCGAGGATGTTATAATCTCATGAATACAGCGGGGATCTATCGCATGCGAGCACAGGGGCGTAGGTCGATTGATACTTATGTATTCATAACCTCATAAGCATGTAACAATTTTTTTTTACTTTTACAGCTAGCGATATACGCTGGATACTCCGTGATGGCGTTCTTAGCTTCCTTTGTCATATCATTGGCATTCGAAGCGCCTGCAGTGAGGTTACTGAAGATCTTCAGCGGTGAAACAAGAAGAGCGAAAAGCAATTGATATATTTACTCACCGAAGAGAATACAAAATACCTATTTGTAGTACTTATGGATATAAAGTTAGCGATGGGTACGCCAATGATTTTCCGAAAAATCAAGAATAAAATAGCAGATAGTTACCAATATCCATAACTTTTTAAATTCTATTTAAAAGTTATATACATTGAGTTGTTTCGAAACGGTTCTCGTATTTAAAATCGATAGGTAGTTGAAAGTTACCCGCTGGGACCGGGATGTCGTTGGTTCGCCTCGACCACTAGCTCTGGCACTTTGTTTCCGCACATAGAGTGCCACATAGTGTGACATTTGTGACTAAAAATCTTGTTGACCTGGATACTGCGTTTAGTTCGCTTCAGAAATTTTCATTGTAAACCATGATTCGTTTTATGTTGACGCAAATGCTTAGTACTGGTGTTAATTCTGAATAAACATAATAAATTATGCAGTTCGTTATAAAACTCAAAGAATAATTTAACATATTTTCCACATTTACGCTATTCTTAAATGCATTACTGAATTATTTCTTAAAACTAGTGAACTCTATTATAATTGGAAGGCACACAGAGGTTACAAAACAATTGTTTGTATGTTGATGTTATTACAGAAAATATGGCAGGCACGTACGAATTTAGGATACGTAGCCAAGAGCGACGTCTGTCTCGCCTCTCAGATCACTCCACGCATTACTAATTCCATGACAAGACCTTTATTCTCATCTGCCAGGCTTATTGAAAACCAAATTAAATTTGCTCAACATTTTATATGTGATGCGGTATTATGTAATTACTAATAATATTTGTTTGACTTACCGCCGTTTGTCAAAATTAAACTAGTAGGTATAGGTTATATTATGTATTTCGATAAAGTAAATAATAGAATGATATATAATCAACATAAACATATGAACAACCAGAAATAAGGCAATTACAACGAAAAAACTTATAAATATCGAAATAAAAAACTCAACATGCTATGGGGATATTTCTAAATCCGTTAATCCTTTCACTTGAGAAAGAATATCGCTTTGCCATCTCGAGGATTCCGGGAACGTGATCATTGTTATATAACTTGAAAACTTCAATAGTACGTGAGCTAGGGAACGCCGTCTGTTCGGTGCCAGTTTGCGATAGTATCAATGCACACTTAAATATATTATAGTTGGTATGTATAGATCGAAATCACTTACACCGTCGTAGTTTGTTTGTAATGAAAGTACGCGGATCACACATGCCATTTTTCTACGGATCATTTTTGAGATTATAAGTATAAACATTTGAAAGACTTCCACGGGAACATATAAAGGTTAATTGTACTGAAAATATAATTAAAATTATATTCCTTTGTATCATAAGCCACATTCACAAAACACCAAATTACGAAACTGACGTTTTAATGTAGTTAATACTTAATTAAAACAGAATAATTTAAACCTCCGTAAAGCAATTTTTTTAAATTTAATTCTTACAAAATCCATGAAATAAATTACGTTGTATAATGGTAGCTTTGTAGCGTTAAACAAATCATTTTAAACGATTGTAAAAAGTAATTTAAATAATAGAAACTTTCCATTTACGTGTTCGTAAATTATGTTTGTTATTGGTGCTAAAACTGTACTGTTTCAAAATGTTTGTATTTTTAACTGATAAGGAATATCGTTCCATCACTGTTAGAAGTATTCTTCTTTTAACTAATCAGCGCTTATCTATCATAAATAGTGTTATTTCCGGTTTTGTATCGAGGTAATAACGGCTTTAACTTTAAATACTTTTGAAGCTAAGTTAAATTTGAAAATTGTTTCATTTATTTTTTTATTGTTTTCGTCATAGTTAAATTTTTTTGAAGCAGAAGCACTTGCTTTATTCATTATAGTTTTGTCCATACTGAAGAATCTTCTCACATTTCGCAGTCTAATAATAATTAATTTTGCTTCTCCTCTGTCCTTGGCTTTTGACCCAATGTAGAGCCTCCGAAAAATGAATTCGTAGTACCATAAAAGCCCCAACAATTGATATCACGTGCTTAATTCCCTCAACGAACTAATAAGGGATGAATTGCAATACCTTAACTTCTTTGAAAAGGTCATCGAGGCATAGAGAAGTAACGTCGCAAGTAACCTGCACGGCGCGTATGAAGAGATCGATAGAAATGGTCCGTGAAATTCTTAGCATTTCGTAGTTTCTATATATAATTCATTTAAATATAAAAGTTACACTACTCTAGGACATCTACAAAAGCACGGATGACAAAATCTTTTTATCACTCAACGAAAAAACGTGTTTTCAATTGAAGTCTTGAAACATACTAAGACGTATGTTAATAATTAAATCTTGATACTGGACATCTTTTACCCATATAGATAACCGCACATTTGTCTACACCTGAACTTTTAGATTACCTAGCACTTTAAGATATTTTCGATCAATCAATTCTGTTTTATTATTGTTTGTAAGTATTTAGCGTTCACAAAAAGTGAACGTTAATTAGTGAACGAAGTTTGAACGTACTTCGGTTATTTTATCCTGCGATTTGAACTTTAGGAAGTGCTTCGTTGAAAACAAACGGAATAGGCTAATTGTTTTATTCTTAATATCTGCACCAGTCGCCAGTGTGGATGAAATCACGATGTTCACAAAAATGCCTTGTTGAATTACCAGGAATGTCCTTTCATATATAAAAACGGATGTTTAAGAATAATAATTATTTAAGAATTATCATAAAATATTATGATGTAGTTTATTAATAACAAAATAGTGTATTTAATTATTTTCGATATCACATGCCTATTATATTTTGGGATGTGAACAGCAAGTTCAATAATATGTTGAAAATAAAAAACACTTCATGTGCGGACCTCATATTTCTGGTATTTTTTTGTAAATAATATAATATTGTAATGTGTAACGATTGAATAACAATCAATTTTGTAAATAAAATATTATTTAATTTTTAATGGCCTTTTATTTAACATAAAAACTAGTAAACAGAAATTAAAACTAAAATGTAGTTATAAGCATATAGTTGGTTATGTATATTTAATAATATATAATATGTCTGTTAACAATCAAGTAGAATAATTAGGTATCTGATGGTGCTTGATATCCCACGCCTGTAAATACCCAATACCTACATTATTTAAATATATTAAGAAGATACAAAATATCTGCAGCTTACACACAATATCAGATGTAAGTTCCTATATACCCACAATGTTGGAGTGTGCGTCCTACAGCAAATCATTTCTTAAGGATTTGCTCGAAGCTCGATTTATTTACTCAATTTGTCGTGGTTTTGAACAAAATCAGCTCCATATGTTGGGTATTGAGTTTTAGTATAAAGTCGATGGAGGCTAAGTATCAAACAGGGTGAGATCAAATATCGCGCAAGAAGAAAATATGCCTGAATTCATCATGGAAGCTGAGTCTAACTCTATGTTCCCCCTGAATGAAAGAATTTTAGAAATTCACAAATAGATACGTTAGTTATCGCGCGTCCAAAAATATAAATACCAGTTTGCATGAGAAACATTTCACAATAATAATATCATATATTAATAAACTGACTGCCTCGGTGGCGTAGTTGTATTACAGTACGACTGCAAAGCTGAGGTCTCGGGTTCGATCCCCGGGTCGGGCAAAGTGATATTGAGTTTTTTTATCCAGTGTCAGCCCGGAGTCTGGAATTTGTGCCCGATATGGTGATAGGCTCGCCCCCTATCACATCATGGGACGGAATGACGGCGAAAAGTGGGTATACTAGTTGCGCCTCTGCCTACCCCTCCGGGGATATTAGGCGTGAGTGTATATGTATATGTATGTATATATTATAAATACTTCTCTATCTTTCTAATGCACATTACATAACATTATAAATAAGTTTATGTCATGGTTTGTCAAAACTAAACGTGAATCTTTTAGGAACAAGTGGACTATTAATCAAAATGCAGGCATGAAGTATAATTTAAAGTCTCCACTTATCTTTTTAACGTCAAAACTTCGTACAATTATAACTAAGTAAACAGCGCAGTGCAATATGTATCACTCAGTGGTTTCGAATGCGGTGGGCTTCGAATATGACAAAAAGACGCAACTCGTAAGACATTGTCGTTTACTTTTGATGTTTGTGATTGATCGAAATGCCAACACGTCAGTCACATGTTAGTCTCTCAACCAATCGCAATATAACGAAACGGAGTCGTGTTTTTGTCACATTCTTGGTCCACTGGATGGTGTTTATTGTTTATGGGCGTTCGTATCGCTTGCCAGGCGAGCAGCTACTCATCGTAAGACGTTAGTTGTAAAAAGAAACTCATTTTTCCTATCACAAAGCAACATCAATATCGCTGGAACAGATCGTATCAAGGAAAAACCAATAACCTGTTCCACGGCGGTATAGCTCCAACACTCAAACGTATTGTCTAATACAAAGTCAGCCAAAAATAAACAACAAAGACGCACCAAAATCACATCACATGAAAATCGGTAAACCAAATAGGTCGAGATTAGATACGTGCGGCCTTTGTGCTGCTGTGCCAGTAAAGACCCGCGCAATGTGCCGTGATCGACCCGTAATGCCAGCTTGGCTTTATACCACGATGCCGCGCCATGTCGGTAGCGTGATAACACGCGCTTATACCCGATAATAGAGAAATGCGGTAAACAAGATGAACTGCAAAATATGAAGCGCGCAAAGAGCTCGTCGGGTATGGATTTGTATATCCGCTTGGGCGGGGTTATACATAGATCTGTTTGTAATCAATACTTATCTAGTTATTGAGTGTTCATGTTATGGCAAAAGTAATTTCATGTGATAAAAAAAACATATATTGTATTGCATTATAATTATATATTGTTTCACACTTTTTAAACTACTATTTTCACCGCCATGGGGCCTCGATAATCATTTATCTAACACCTACTAATTGAGATCCTTCTTATGACGCCGAAAACGCTATATGTGCTGTAAATGAATGTCTAGTTGGGTATACCGCAGACTACTTGATGCTACAGCATCAGCTGTCTTAAAAATACTACCAAACTAGACCGAATTTGAAAACTATACAACTTGTGAAGCTAGGAAATGAGCTGATTATTTTCAAATGCCTAATAGATCTTTCCAAATTATAGCTAAAACCGATGGGTTTTAATCGCATGTCAATCGCATTAACTTTCAAACGAAAAAAACCGCATCGAAATCGATGCACTCGTTTCGAAGCTACGATGCTACAGACAGACATACAGATAGATACACACCTTAAACTTATAACATCCCTCTTTTTCCAACACGGGTTGAAAATATTTTGTTTGATGTAATAGGGATCAAAAATATATTTAACCAATTGTATTACATTTTCAATTAAAATGGTGATCATAAAAACTGAAAACGTGTATCGAAAACCCATAAAAACATTGAAACGTGAAATAATTAACCATTTCTCTCCGAAAAATCCAGTAATTATTTTATAGAGATCTTTCAGAATTATTTTGACGTAGAAAAATAATCTGTCGATGTTTTTCCATCAGAAGCAGCCAAAACAAATTGGTATTCATAATATTCCTTTCAAAGTCGTCTCGTTGGAAAATAACTGGAAAATTAATCTCGTTAACTTGCTAAGCTCCTTTATTTTATAAACCTTATTCGAGTGCTTAAGTTTTCGTTGTCGGCTTTGTTAAGTTTATCATAAAATGTAGTGGTGACATAAATTTACTTTAATTATAACACTAAAATAAAGTATTAGGAACATTGATGTATTAAAAAACCCAATACATCAATGATTAGGAAACAGATTATGAGACAATTTCTCAATAGTTGGACAATAGTTGTCCATAGCAACAATTGTAACCTGACTGGAATACTTATCAAAGTCAAATTAATGATCTATTATATTTTTTCATACATCTTGCATTTAGATTTATTCATGTTATACAGGGTCATTTTGACATTGCGTTAATAAATGAAACCACATACTTATCTCATTGAAAATATCGTATTCCATTAAGTTATTTTAACCATAGATGTAAAATAAAAAAGTGTAAGTTTCGAACAAAATAAATATCAATAAAAAGTAACTTTAAGTTTACACGCCCTACTGCCACTATGACTGCTCTAGGAGAATTTGTCGCAGCAGCAACATTGCACTTTCAGTCAGAAATACATTTACGCACACGCCATATTCGCTCTAAATTACAAAATTAACAAAAATATGGAATACTACAACCGGGATTTTTGGCGAAAGTATTCGTTATTCATGGATGATTTTTGGCATAATGTTAGCAGAGGTATAAACGAATATGTGGTTTCATTTAGTAACGTACTGTAAAAATGACCTTGTAGATATTTTGACTTTACGAAAACTTTTATCTGACTCTTTATAAATCAGTTCTAAAGCATGAAAATGAAGTACCTACACATTTTAAAATAACAGCTCATGGCAAACAAAGTTACAAAGCGTAAGCTTCGAAAGCGTGGAAGAAACTTTTCCTTCGATAAAAATCCCTATACTTTCTTGAGCAATTTTAAAATTCTAGAGATTTAGTATCATTATCAACATTCTCGTTACAGCTTAATTCGACAACTTGGCTGCGCCTTGCAGGGGCACGTTACATAACCCGCCGAGAGCATTTCTGATTAACTTAGCAAGCACTCGTGAATTAAAATGCAGAGCACGTGACTGCTTATTTTGAACGCCACCTGTGAAATTAAATGATTTTTTAAAATAATGTCGATTAATTTTGTTTTCCACTGTATCGTTATGACTTCGGAAAATAGCTTTACAATTGAGTTTATTGGTTGTCGTTAATCATTGCTTTCGATCGTCAGCAGGCGATTCTCTTAATGATCCAATGAGAATTTTTTACCTTAAGTTTAAAAATGTACAATTTTAATAAAAATGGTAAGCTCACACCAGTATTCTCTATGGCGTAAGCAGATGTTCAATTTATGAAACTAATATTAACCGATCTTAGTTCCGTCCCATGGTGATAGAGATGCGTTTCCAACACAAACTGTAATTGTTTGTCTTAGTTATCGAGCCGAACCTACGATTTTCTGCTCTCAGTCTCACTGTAAAAAATAAGAATACATATATATTTTAAGAACAGTGCTATTAGACCGATGAGGATAAATTCTTACTTGCTAAATAACGACAAATGCGCTCACGAAGAGCAACAAATATTTGTGTGACCTGCAAATATATTTTTGCTGTATTTATTTATTTTACAAAAATACCCACTAGACAAACATCGTAAAACTAAACTAAACTTTTTTCTTTCTTTCTAAAAAAATGCGATCAAAAGAAGATAAAGAAACGGGTTCGTGAAGAGAGCCTCCAAAACACAATACATCTGCAGAATTTTTAGCTTTCTATTTTTAAGCCTTTCAACCAGTTTTTCACACCTGAGACACCTGAGTGAGCCTGGTCGCTATTTTTGCAAAAATCTTATCAGACCATTCTTTAACCTAAAGTTTTCGTAATAACAATATTCAGCTTTTAGCTAGCCTTTATTATTAAAGTATATTTATATCATGTTAAAATGTATTTAATAAATTATACAAAGTTGAACGAACGCACTAACAACACAAGACCTTAATCCTCCTACATTTCACGATAAATTCAAGAACATTTGAATAAATTAAAGCACTAAAAGATCTCAAGCGCTCCAAATATAGACTCGTCTTAAAACATGAGGGGTTAAAAATATTTTCTAATGAGGTCTCCGAGATAAAGTGCCAAACGACGAAACTGGTTCTCTCCAGATCTACTAATTACTTCGCTTCCAGTGCAAAAAACTGCTTCAACTGTTAATTAAAGACATTTTTGTTCCCTTAATGGAGGCACAAGCCGTTTCATTACAAGGGACCGAACTTCCTGCATCCACCGCCGACGCAAACGTGACAACTTTCCCATTGTTTTAAATCACTTCGGTAATTAAACTTCCAGCTCCGAATATAAAACGTCCGTCAAACTTAATACTCTCGAATAAAACGAACCAGATAGATTTTCAAAGGAGATAACGTAATGTTACGGGCTGCTAATGTTTCTGAACAAATTTGACCATCCAAGCTTTGAAGAAATTGAACACTGAGCAAGTAACTTCCACCATAAATATACTGCTGCATTAAAGTAAACGAACAGCGATTAGGGAAGTAAGAGGGTGGGTGGGGGTTTGAACTTCCGAATTCGGATCCACAATGTGAAACACAAATGGTGCTTAACATCAGCCGAGTACCCAGATCGTTTTGTGCCTAAAAATGTCCTTACAAAAAATTAGTCTAGACATTTTAAGGAGATTTTATATTTTACGTAACCAGTAGGAGTTCCAAAATCAGAAGCAATAATGCATAAAATTCTGTATCGTAGCACGAATCGCCTCGCCAGCTCCCGCCCGCCGACGAATATTGAAAATAGTTTTCATAGCTTGCAAAACTAGTAGACGCTGGATGTTTTATTAACTTATGAAATGGAAGCTTTAAATATTTACTAGACAATTATTTTAAAAATGCTGCACCATCTCATCTGAATATTATATTTACGTAGCGCATGTGTGCTTAAGCACAACTAGGTACACATGTGTATTAATTTACGTAATACTAGCTGTTGACCGCGGCTCCGCCCGCGTTACAAAGTTTTTTCGGGGTAAAAGTCCCGTTTTATATTTTCCAGGGGTAAAACGTATCCTATGTTACTACTTAGTACATCACCTACCTGCCAATAAAAGTCCCGTCAAAATCGGTCCAGCCATTTCAGGGATTATCCGGAACAAACAGATAAAAATTGTTAGAGTTTGTTAAAGTTATTTTGGTGTATGTACCGTATATCTATACTAATATTATAAAGCTGAAGAGTTTGTTTGTTTGTTTGTTTGAACGCGCTAATCTCAGGAACTACTGGTTCGAATTGAAAAATTCTTTTTGTGTTGAATAGACCATTTATCGAGGAAGGCTTTAGGCTATATAACATCACGATGCAACTATTAGGAGCGAAGAAATAATGGAAAATGTGAAAAAAAAACGGCGAAAATTATTCATCCTTGAGGGCTTCCATTGCGTGCGCTGCGAAAACGGTTCAAGATACCAAAAATATATGTATGAAAGAATTATTGCTCTTGAAATGATCTAAAAAAATGTCATGGACAGTATATGTCTATCTTTTAAAATTAACTCACTAGAACCGTTTTTATGGTAATCAAATTTGGTCGAAATTAATGCATTATTTGTTAAGAGTTGTATCTACGTCATTATATTAATCTTTATCCAAATACATGTGTTGGATAGAGTGATTCAACGGGAAGGTTTTTATGTACTTTTAGCCCGGAAAAACTTATTAACGCGGGCGAAGCCGTGGGCAAAAGCTAGTATATTCATATACATGTAGTAAAAAACGGTTATTTAAAAAAAACAGATACTTCAATTTTATTGAGGTATATGTATAAATTATGGAATGTACGATAAAATATAAATATGAATGGGTCTTGCAAAAACTTTGACAAACAATAGCACATAAAATAAAATTCGAAATTTAACCCGTCAAACCCCGCTTACATATAGATGTATGTGGAAACCCTATATATATATGGACGCCGGCGTCCGCAGCGGGGCTTGACGAGTCAATGTGAATATCCTACTAATATTTATTTATTTATTTATGCACTTTATATACAATCAATGTACACAGGCGGACTTAATGCCGTAGGCATTCTCTACCAGTCAACCTTAGGGTGGTGCAGATATAAATAAGGTAGGTGCATCAAAGTTATCGGAAGCGGTAAACATATTAATTAATAGACATAAATATTATACGATAGATAAACATACTAATTAATTATAAATATATTATTAAATGAAGACATTATTAAAAATCTATACTTTTAATATTATAATGCTGAAGAGTTTGTTTGTTTGAACGCGCTAATCTCAGGAACTACTGAACCGATTTTGAAAATTCTTTCACTAATAGGAAGCTACATAACTCCTGAGTGCTATAGGCTACTTTTTATCCCGGGAAAATATTTTTGTCCCGGAAAAACTTTTTCACGCGGGCGGAGCCGCGAGCACTACTAGTTAATAAATAAAAATAATAAATATATAGAACACATACGATATATAAAAATATATAATGAGTTAAGGAGGTGACTCTTCCATTCCATTCAGTAATAGTTGTCGTACCCTTGTTTTGAAGATAAACCGAGTCGTAGACGTTCTGATTTCGAGGGGGAGTGAATTCCATACACTTAAGGAGAAGATTGCTAGATGAGCGAAGGATTCTATCATGGCTATTGCAAAGGTATGGGGTTTTTGAAGATAATTAGGTAGGTGGAGTAGGGGATGAAAGCAAACAGAATAGAGTGGTAAGTGCACGTAAAGATCGGCGCTGTAGTATAGGTAGCCATTTTAATTGTTGTCGATAAGTAGAAATATGATCATATTATAAACGTGAAAGTTTCTAAGTATAGATATATGGACGATTTCGATAAAATTTAGATAGATAGCCCACGGGTAGATCATATCCTGGATTAAGACATAGGCTACGTTTTATGGGATTTTTATCCCGGAAAAACTTTTTAACGCAAAAGGAGGCGCGGCAAAAGCTAGTTGTGTAATAAAAATTCATCTTGTCTTCAAGGACTATAAACATCACAATGAATATTAAAAACCCTTATATTTGTAAGATATCATATTGTGATCAGACATATCAAACACAAATTGATAAATTGCCCAGCCTCCCTAATCGCCGTGTGTATGAATAAATAAAGAGCTCAAATGTATCACAGACTACTAACAACTCACGGTTAGGATCGTTACGGGCGTCATCCCATAAATTACTTTGTGAGGGAATGTTGTGGTCTGAATAAGCATGATAAGGGCTTATAGACAGGCACTAACATACAGCCATCCGTCAAACTCACTTGAGATAACAGAAAATTGGACACCAGGGCCCGACAAGTGAGTTGATGTACGTATTTCCATGCTTTTCCTTTTCTTTTTTTATTCCAATACAAAAGTAAAGTACATAGTTTTTATATTACAATATCTCAAAAACCTTATCCTAGTTTGTCTGGATGGTAAATAGGGATCTTTAGGAAAACTAAGGTTTGTTTTTTTTTAAATCGATATCTATCAGACGTTTGTTTGTTGACGAACTTAATGACACCAGCAAAGCTTTATACTTCACTTGACCTCCATAGACCTAAGAATAATGGAAACTCAAATAACATATAAATAATTTTATCAGGTGTAGGAAGTAATATTTTTAGCTCTCGACGGAAAAAGAGGGGTGTTATAATAGGTTTAATGTGAATCTGTGTATCTGTATGTCTCTGTGTGGCATCGTAGCGCTGAAAAGGATGGACCGATTTCGATGCGTTTTTTTTAAAGTTGATGTAATCGAAATAGTTCTCAGCTATAATTTGAAAAGATCTATTCAGGCGTTTGAAGATAGATCTGCTAATTGCCTCCTTTCACAATTGCGATTGTTTGAAATTTGGTGTATATTACTGTAAATTACTTACGGTTGTATTTTTAAGACATGATAACTTTAAACTGATGCTGTAGCATCAAGTAGTGTTCGGAATACCCAATTCCTCTTTAACTTAGAGCAGATATAGCGTGTTTGGGTTCACAAGAATGATCTCAATAAGTTGATGTTAGATAAATGGTTACCGAAGCGATGACGATCGAGGTACCACGGTGACTCGCTTTGAATAAATTAAATTATAAGTACTTACCTAGGTACTAATAATTATTTGACCCCAGCATTCTCGCGTCGGGGGACCACTAAACAACTATTTTCATCTCCCCGGTTCGAGGATCGGTCTTAATATACCTATTTATTTAGGTCAAACAGACACATTTTATTTTAGATGTTATAGGAGAGTTTTTGTGTCGATTGTTAGTTAACTTTTTAATTATTTATTTTTTAATTTTAAAGATCGTTTAATAATGGTCATAGATATGAAATACTAAGTAAGTAGACCTGAATATTGGAATAAATGGACACACGTTCCTGTATAAAATGAAGTCGGTTAAGATACAAGCTGGTTTTTGCCATCAACGATGTTGGTTGTATACAGACCTCATCGTGTACGAACCATATGAATATGCAATGCGCAAAAATGGACTAATAATTTTCCATCCCTACAGCGTGGCGGGAACACATTTCGAAGCCAATTCCAGTTCTGGCTCGAGGCAACGAAATAAATTTCTTTTTGTTTAATACGTAGGCGAAATTAGTAGATATGAGAGTAATTTATATATTGTGTTTAACTAAAATGTTAATTTCTAATTTAGCTGTCTTTTAAATTATTATGTAATTTATGACACAAATGAGTATCTTAGTTACCATTAGAGTATAATATTCAATTTATTCCTTGTGTTTATCTTCAGGCCCTCTGAATATCCTACAGGCTAAGGAGCTCCAGGCCGATTTCTTTGCTTGCTGATAAATGCTACTCGTCACATATATGTGTCGAACAAATATAAGTCACACGATAATTTGTGCTCCTAAATAAATTTATTTGTTAATAGACACACCATAGGTTTATCACTGACAGAAAAATGTAAAATAATACAAATTTATAAAATAAGTGCAAACTTAAAAACTTTAAAGTACAAAATTACAACTTAAATGGAAATAAAATGAGTGATATTTCATTTCATTCGTGTGAATCAGTGTCCCACGTTTTTATATGGTCGCAATCATCAATCGAAAAATGCCCCGACAATTGTATTATAATATAAATCGATGAGGAGCACATTCGTCCTGCACATATCCTTTGGAAACGATTTAAAAAAAGGAGGTTCTGTATTCGAGCCGTATGTATGTATGTATATAAGTTTGTATGTTCGCGATTTTCTCAAAAACTACCGATCTGATTTGGATGGACTTTTCGTCTTTTAAGTATATATACCTACTTCAGATAGATTTTTTCACATATCAAATTGAACATGGCAACTATGACATTTGAACTTTTTAAACACCAACCGGACACACACTTAATTAATATTTGTATGTAAAGAATAATATTTGTATTGTAAAGAAATCGAGACCTAACACAACTATAACTGGTGGTAGAACTGTCATATGTAAGAGTCCGTCTGGGTGGGTACCACCGCAATGTCTATTTCTACCGCGAAGCAGCAGTGTGCACGCACTGTTGTGTTTCGGTTTGAAGGGCATTGTAGCCAGTGTAACTACAGGACATAATGAGACTTAACATCTTATGTCTCAGGATGACGAGCGCAGTGGAATGTCATACAGTACTTTGTAAATCAAGGTTCTGGATGGTATTTCTACTGTTTATGGGTGGTCGTGTCGCTTACCATCAGGCGAACGGCATGCTCGTCATTCAATGCTATAAAAAAAACGTAGGTAACGATTTTGACCTTTACCTACGGGTTTGACCTCTGTTTGGGTAATAAATGTCAAGATGTCTCGTCTGTTCAAAATAAGGCGAGTTCGCTTGCCGTGCTGCAAAATTCTTCAAATAGCTAATCGACGATCATTGCCCGAATACCTGAACGGTCAAATCCTATCTACTCTAAATATCTTCAACTCGCCGAAAATTGCAAATTTAATGCAAAATACAAACAGGTAGAAAATTGTTTTGTAACAAAACACAGAGATACAGAAGCGATACGAAATTTCATGAATTTCCATTTTCCTTCGAATTTTATGTGTTTCAAAAGTTTTACTGAAATGTTTAAGTCGAGCTTCGCCTATTTAATACTCAAAAGATATTTACTTCTATTAACAAACTAGGTTTTTCCAGTAGCTCCGCCCTAGTGAAAAAGTTTTTCCGGGATAAAAGCACCGCATCATATAAAATCCTGGGATAAAACGTAGGCTATGTTACAAGCTGATAATGTAGCTTTATATTGGCGAAAAAAAATTAAAATCGTTTCACTAGTTTTGAGTTTATTCCTTACGAACAAAGATATAAATGGTGCAAAGTGCTTACTATAATATCATGTGTTGCTATGTGATTGTACGTTATTATAAACGTGGTTTCTGATCGTATGTATGTACCTAATGATGGAACCATGGAAAACAATAATATTAATATGACACTATGCACAATTGGAGTTTATCCTCGTAAGTCCTGTGTTTTATTAACATCAGTAGTCATATCTGCCGGCTGTACTATACCAAGTACAAACTAAGAATAATGCTTCAGACCGAGACAAAGTTATGTCGATTTTAGGCAATTTTTGAAGTGAGGGCCCTTTGTATGTGTTATTTACGGTACGTTTGTGATGTATAGCACCTTCTTAAGAAGGAAATAATTAAAAATATTTTGTACTTGTGTGAGTACATTAGGTTTTAACACGATATAATAAAACAATATAAAAAAGTCAAAAGGTTTTATTTAGTATCAAAATTAAATCATATTCTTCTTCTAAACATCACTTAGTATTATATATTTTACTTTATTATAACATAAAAAATATTTTTCTTCTAGAAACAATTATAAAATTCTACCTCAAAGACAATATTAGCATAATTAACTTTTATAAATGAGAGGATAACAGTATCACTATTCCTAATTATCGAAAATATAGGATAGAGAACATAACCATTTTCCTTACGTACTAGTTTAATTGATATCTTATAGCGAAATCACATGTTGGGTTCAGGCAAAGAGCTACATTACAGTCAGAGCATTTAAATATACTCCTTTTGTCACACTCAGAGAGACGACACCGTTGTTGTTTGTCTAGATGTTCCGGTAAGTGGATATTGCCATGTAAGCGTTGGATTTTTGATGGTACAGGCACTATACCCGGTCTACCTACGGGGCGTTTAGCAGGTCGTTCTTCGCAATCATTTTCCACCTCGTTAAGCTCCACCAGCTGATTTTGTTCTAAGATCGATTCGCCGAGTTGCATTTTGTAATATCTTAATTGCTGTATCCTTTTCAATGGAACGCCTTTTTTATTGCTGCTTCTTTGTGCATAAGCCATGAATTCGAGATAGCTAGGTCTATCATATATAAAAATAGCTATTTGTATTTCGTCGATCGCTAGAATACGAAAAAAAACAGTAGTTATATAGACCGAATGTACCACCACAAGTACAAAGTGTGAACAGTTATTTATGTAACAAACGCCTAACGTACTACGTCAAGTACAAATTATTTTGACTGATCACGAACCTCTCTAAACATATATTTTTCTTTCAAATATTGCTTGTTTTACAATATTCATAATTTAAAAGCACTATTTCATATAAAAAACAATAGAAAAAACAAATGGTTGAATTGATATAAACAGATAATCTTACCTCGCGCTGGCCGATTACCCGACCGCCTGGCCATCTTGCTAAAAAGTGACACTAACACTGACAGTTGATGTAACCTGTCTTCCATGGAGGAATCGATCACAGAGTAAAGAATTATAATCAAATTAGCAGTGTTTCCGTTGTAAAAAAACTTCCCGGTAAATGGGCATTCTAACATTTGTACTTGGGTAAGTACATTAGGCAGTTACTCCATCTATGTAGTACAAATGTCAGGTCTGAACTGCTATTTTCATTTGTACTTGTACAAGTACGCGGGGACTTACGAGGTTATAAATGCGTATCAATTACTGAAAGGGGAATCGTCCTCTGATCGACTAGGCGTTAATTCCATACAAATGCACATACATGATACATATTTTAATTACGTTGATATAATTGTGTTTACAATGACAATGAAGGACTTTCGTAGCATTACTAAGTACCTTTCAGAACGTAAATCATAAGACTATATTTTTATATGTTTTTAACATGACATTTACTATACCTTGAAACAGAGTTTCAAAAAATACCTTCAATGAAAGGCTCTCGATAACCTGAAACACTACTATCATTTCTTTTTTAACGTTCGTTTCAATTTGTCATTGTAGAGTAACAAGGCGCGTAAATCTACGTTTTTAAATCTCAACGTCTATTAAATGGCTACCCTAATTAGCTACAATAATTCTATCTTATATCTGAAACGGAAAAGTATCTAATAACTTCATTTTACAGGGAAAATGAATTTTCGCGAAAAATATAGAAGCTACGGATAACAATAGAACCGACGAAACAAAACGAACGTATCAAACGTTTTCACGTAATGGAAGGTGTGTTTTTACGATTCCTAAGTGGATACTTTATCTTAGAAAACTTCAAGCATCTAATAGCATGAAATGAATCTGCGGAGAACGTTCACAAAAAATACTACAGCAATGTAACAACCCATTTCTCATGTATGCAATATAAGTGTACAAAACTAACCCACAAGCTAAATGACAAAAAGGTCCTGCGCGAATAGATAACGAGGGGGCTATAACTCCTGATTTGTAGGAACAAACTTGTGATAAGCACCTTATGTACGCAGGTACCTGCGTCATTACGTGAGAACATGTAGGCAGGAAGGTGTTAGGGTGCAGAGCATTGCGTTTATCTGATGGTCCCTTTGTTACCCTCGGGACGTTCGCTCCACTGCCGGTTATAAAATTAGGTAAACCATTTAATGTTTACTTAGGACGGTTTGCTCGAGCAATTGTGTTGATGTCATAAAAATACTCACCAAGTCTTTCTACCGCGCAAATATTTATGCATATAATAAAGCTGCAGAACCGGTGAGTCTTTACATTTGTAGGAATGTGATAAAAAAGAAAGAGGGTGACTATAGAAGAGTAATGAAAAAATCAACGATTTTTATAATTCTTTTCTATTTGTTAGTTAGGTACTGCACATCTCCAAAACTACAGAACGATTTTCTTTGAAATATGGCACCCGGGTAGATCATGTCCTGGATCAACACTTAAGCTAATCTTCTTTTTATCCCGGGAAAATATAAAACGGGAATTTAATCTCGGAAAAATATTTTCGCGTGGGCGGAGCCGCGAGCAAAAGTTAGTAGAAAATAAAGTGTAATTAAAAAAAACATTATACATTTTATACTTGTAAAGAACAATGCCCATTACTCATGGAACCCGTGATGGATGGCAGCGTGGCGGTTAGGCCTCACGCTGCCTTTGACGCCGAGGGCGTCCTTCGGTGTGCGGGGGCTTCTGAGCCCCCCAACAATAGGAGACGGACCGCAACAGCAGTACGCGCAGGGGCGGTTGCGGACGACAACTTAGACGTGAGTCGGAGGAAGCCCGCAGCCGTCCCTAATGCGCCGAAGATGGCCACCGCGGAGTTAAACAAACAAACATTACTCATGGAAGCACGCACTCAGAAGCGAATACTGTAATAATTACTATGATTTTGATTATTTAAACACCAAAAACATTAAAAGGTGTAACAAAATTAATTAGTGTGGGGACAAGTGGCAACGTTGCAAAAAGTAGCGTGTTCGACGTTCGCCATTTGTGCAACAGTCGTTCTCCTTCCGTCGCGATATTAACTTGTGTTTTTCTTATTCACTTGTGTGTGGAAATATAATGTGATATAAGACAATTGAGACTTTCATTACCCAACAAGTTGCAGTACCCAATAAGTCACGTCCCGACAAGAATATATCCCAACAATTAGAAATCCTCCAGACTATTGTTATACATATATAAATGTCTTCATAATCTCGGTAACAATTCATACAAAAACGAAACAAATAGTTACTGATTACTTAAACCATACATATAATAATAAACCAGTAGAACCGGTGTGTCTGTACTGTTAAAGAAATGTGGACAAAAAAGAAAGGCGGTGACTAAAGAAGAGTAATGGAACACAAATCAGTGATTTTTGCAATTCTTTTCTGTCTATTTTTCTGTTTGTTTGTTACTGCACATCTCCAAAATTACTGAATGGATTTCGATGAAATTAGGCATACGGGTAGATCATGTCCTAATTAATGCAATGTAATCAGCCCTGTATACTGCCCAATGCTGAGCACGGGCCTCCTCTACTACAGAGAGGATCCACCACCCTGGCCTAGTGCGGGTTGGCAAACTTCACATACCCTGGTAATTCTTTTGGACAATTCTCAGGTATGTAAGTTATGTAAGCAGCTATGTAAGCATCCTCACGATGTTTATAAGTAAAATTACGAGAAATTCGATTTAATGACTTCCATTAAGTGGGGCTGATATGGGCACTGCACTTTGTTTTGTTGTTGTTCAGTCAAACATTATCAATGATTTACATAATGATTCCTTATGTTTACGCGAATGTTAGACATTGAAATTAAACTATTTTAACGGATTTTATCGCGGTTTTTTATTTTATTTTTCTCCCGACGTTTCGAAGGCTTTTCAGCACTTCGTGGTCACGGGGCGGACTGAGGTGTAGGTGGTCCGAAAAGTTAGTATTACAAAGCTACCTTCAATTTACATTTATACAATTTAAGATGTTAGTCATTGTTTGCGGTCCGGTCTACGCAGAAAGAGCTCACAATGTCTTGAGGTCTGGCAGCAGGTCTTTTGGGGCCCGATTTAATTAGATGTATTACCGGGTCCCAGGCAGGTGCAAGTTTCCAACCATCTTCTCTATTGAAATTGGGATGTTTTTTGATTTCAATAGCCTCGCGAATCATCCTAGGCAGGAATCGGTGTTCTTTGGCAAGGATTTGTGGCTTGTCAAATCTAAGGTAATGGTTGGAGCCTTCTTCTGAGTGCTCAGCTACTGCAGACTTCGTAGAGCGTCGGTGTTTAACATCAGCTATATGTTCTTTTACGCGGGTCCCTATATGTCTTTTTGTTTGACCAATATAAGAAAGGCCACAGTCGCAATCTATCTTGTATACGCCCGGTTCTTGTAGAGGTATATGGCACTTGACAGGTGGTAAAAATTGACTAATCTTCTTAGGCGGCTTAAAATAAGTTTTTATGGAAGCACGCTTCAGGATGTAGCCAATCTTGTCGGTGACTCCTCTTACATAAGGTAATACAACTGGGACACGATCAACTGTGGCTGGTTTCACTCGGTCTCTGTGACGGCGGCGTGGAATTTGGAGCTTGTTGTCTCGCAGTACTTGCTTGACATGTTGTAGCTCAGCAGCCAGGTGTTTCTCGTCACAGATTCCTTGTGCTCTCTGAAACAACACTCAACTGTTTCAGAGAGCACAAGGAATCTGTGACGAGAAACACCTGGCTGCTGAGCTACAACATGTCAAGCAAGTACTGCGAGACAACAAGCTCCAAATTCCACGCCGCCGTCACAGAGACCGAGTGAAACCAGCCACAGTTGATCGTGTCCCAGTTGTATTACCTTATGTAAGAGGAGTCACCGACAAGATTGGCTACATCCTGAAGCGTGCTTCCATAAAAACTTATTTTAAGCCGCCTAAGAAGATTAGTCAATTTTTACCACCTGTCAAGTGCCATATACCTCTACAAGAACCGGGCGTATACAAGATAGATTGCGACTGTGGCCTTTCTTATATTGGTCAAACAAAAAGACATATAGGGACCCGCGTAAAAGAACATATAGCTGATGTTAAACACCGACGCTCTACGAAGTCTGCAGTAGCTGAGCACTCAGAAGAAGGCTCCAACCATTACCTTAGATTTGACAAGCCACAAATCCTTGCCAAAGAATACCGATTCCTGCCTAGGATGATTCGCGAGGCTATTGAAATCAAAAAACATCCCAATTTCAATAGAGAAGATGGTTGGAAACTTGCACCTGCCTGGGACCCGGTAATACATCTAATTAAATCGGGCCCCAAAAGACCTGCTGCCAGACCTCAAGACATTGTGAGCTCTTTCTGCGTAGACCGGACCGCAAACAATGACTAACATCTTAAATTGTATAAATGTAAATTGAAGGTAGCTTTGTAATACTAACTTTTCGGACCACCTACACCTCAGTCCGCCCCGTGACCACGAAGTGCTGAAAAGCCTTCGAAACGTCGGGAGAAAAATAAAATAAAAAACCGCGATAAAATCCGTTAAAATAGTTTAATTTCAATGATTTACATATAATCACAATGCATTAGTGTCTATACTGTATATGATACCTACAGTTTAATAAGATTATAGTAGAATATGTATGTCCGAAGCAAAAATAAAAAATAGTCCATAACAGGTTGACCCAATTCAGTTCATATCCATCCAGTTGATTCGCGATCTGTCATACATATTTCGAACTAAAAATGTCACAACATAAAACTCAACAATCTACCTATATTATTTTGTTGGAAATTGAGTCCACATGAATATAAATGAGATTCCAATTCCAGATATCCAATTTCCAATTCTAAATATTGAGCTTATTCATCTTTCATGATTAGAAATGTTTAATCGAATTTATTTTCAGATTTGTGTGTAGAAATAGGCACTACACCAATGTAAATTAAAGATGGAACAATTCATAATGCATGATCAGTATAAATCGCCTTTCTTTGCAGTTTGATGAATAGTAAGTTGGCCTGGAACCGTAACCAACTGTGTGTTAATATTAATGATTCGGTTTCCAGTTTACAAACGCAAACCGACCTATCCCGGCTTGAGTTTGAACTCACTCGAATATTAAATTTGATAACCTCAATGTAAGGCAGCACTGGCTTTATGAAACTATACATATAAAGAACGGCCTTTGCGTTATATTACGCTTCAATATTGGTTCCTATTGGGTACATCAATGTATTATTTGTACTATATGCTTACTCCATACCTCAGGCGTTCGAACGTCTCATGAAAAGTTACGTTACCTGCTTTAATTTTTTTCTTATAATTTGAATAAGGTCTGGTAATGTTCTAATTGTCTAAGCAGAGCAAATATGACTTACACACGTATTCACAAAGAATACTACGAGGACACATAGTGCACCATACTAATAGTTATTAATGCAGTTTAATAGCTATCTTTGACTTCGTTCAGCTTTTTTTTACTTGACAGCCAACTGAAGTAAAGCTGTTAGATCTCAATCTATACTAATATTATAAATCTGAAGAGTTTGTTTGTTTGAACGCGCTAATCTCAGGAACTACTGAACCGATTTTGAAAATTCTTTCACTAATAGGAAGCTACATAACTCCTGAGTGCTATAGGCTAATTTTTATCCCGGGAAAATATTTTTGTCCCGGAAAAACTTTTTCACGCGGGCGGAGCCGCGAGCACTACTAGTTCTCAATATTTGTCAATCACAGCACTCCTATGCCTACGCGCTGCAAAGGCTGTCATGCCGAAATCACTGAGAAATAGACGTATTTATGTAGCACTAGCTTTTGCCCGCGGCTCCGCCCGCATTATAAAGTTTTTCCGGGATAAAAGTCCCGGTTTATATTTTCCCGGGATAAGAAGTAGCCTATATGTTAATCCAGGACATGATCTACCCGTGTGCGAAATTTCATCGAAATCTGTTCTGCAGTTTTTGCGTGAAAGAGGAACAAACATCCATACATCCATACATTCTTACAAACTTTCGCCTTTATAATATTAGTAGGATTCTTCCTTATTTAGCTAAGTAACGTATTTGAATACGGGCGTAAGTAATATTTGTATCAGATAATAAAGTATTATATTCTTAAAAGCATTATATTCTCATACTGCTGTGTTCTGTGTGGCCGTTGGCTAAGTGTTTCATTATCCAGTGACGCCATATTGTTGATTGTATTTATATACTTATACCTAAGTTTATTCATTTATTTTTATTACGATACACTAACAGCCTATATATTAATAAATTCGTACATAATAAAACTTTCATTGTATTCCGTCCTCAGAGTAAGTATACCTTATACTTACTCTAAGATTCCGTCAAAGGCCGATATATTAAAATCCACAAGTCACTGAGTTTTACTGTGGAATTCACACATTAATGCAACTCACGCTTTTTGGAGGTTAACATTATCATACTTATTTAACAGTAATCGTAGTTCATGTTTAAATGGGAACGTCGAATATCGAATACATAACGCTGCGTTTTTACTTAGAAATACGATTCACTATATAAACACAATCAAGGAAATACAATAATCAAATAAGAGATTGGCAGAAAAAATAACTTTCTGTGTTTGTTATCGAGCCTTTCATTAGCGGATATTCTCATATTCACATCTACGTAATAACGCACAGGAGGTACGTATGTTAGAATCCTTTGTAATGTACACAATTTCGATAATAAAGAAACATCTTAAGAGACATTTGTTATTGTAATTTCACGATTTCTTTGATGTGTTCCCAACCCGATGTGTTCTGACCCCATTCTTCAGATGTTAGAACTAAGTTCAGACGGAAGGTAAGCCGCGGGTCTGGGGCGACACCTCCCAAAATAACGCTTGGGATCGATATTAGCATACCTCGTCCTCTTGTGTAACTCAAAAAAAACTACATGAGCCTGTGCAAATTTATTGTAAAAATATTTTGTAATGTTACTTGCGTACATATTTTGCTATTATCGTAAAAGTAAACAATAAACGAGAGATCCAGTTTATAAAGAAACTCGGATAAATGACACAGCTTCACGTATCTGAGCCACCAAGTGGCATATTTGAAATACAATGGGATTTTTATTTGAAAGACAAACTACAGTATAACAATTAACAAATGCATATAAGGCTTAAGATCGAATGTATCAATATAAATACTTTACAAATAATGAAATCCTCCTAGCCAGTTTCGGCCACGGCGGCCAATCTCAACGGAGATCAGCCAGGTACACAGGAGATATTATTATAGTGCACAAGTGTGTGCGCAATACACAGGTGCACTCGCTATTCCTTCAATCTCATAGTCCGGTGAGACGACAATCCGACATGACCGGAGAGAGATCAGGCGCAGGACCAACGCATTTACGTGCTTTCCGAGGCATGGGGGTATCACACCGCCAACTTCCTGACTCCGAGCTGCGACTGAGTAATTTTTTTAAGATGGAAAAACCCAGTCACAAAGATTTTTGGCCCGACCCGGGATTCGAACTCAGGACCTCAGCGCGCAAATCGTACTCGTAACGCGTACGCAATACAACTACGCCACCGAGGCAGTCTACAAATAATAAGAGGGTCTGGACAGACAGACGGACAATGAAGCGATCTTATAAGGGTTCCTTTTTTTGCTTTTGAGGTACAGAACCCTAAAAATGTACTATCTCTATGTCAAATTAGGTGTACAGTTTGTAAGAGCTTCTTAATAAGATCGACACTCGGCATTGTATTATAAAGCCGTTTCGGATTTTTTTCGCCTAGGCGAAGAGCGACAAAGTAAACTTGCCGATTTGCAATGACGCTGCGATAACTCAGTAAAGTGCCGGAAGGAGAGGGCGATCACAAAAGGATTCAAGGACGTTGTGTCCCGAAAATTTTAGAGTAATTACTAAGATTAATGATTCCGTCCAAGTTGGGGAGGTTTCTCACAAATTTCCATGATTTATTCTAGTTATTTATAGCGGTGCTTATATAGTTCATATTTTTTGTCAATCGTGGTGTCAAAAAGTGGTAAATTAAGCATACGAAATGTCAACTAACCTGAAACATAGATAATCTCTCGATATCGCCAGTATCACCACCAACATCCAATTCACAAATACATTTTCAATCCTCCAACGATGGTAGTGAGTTTTCATAGAATTTATCCGTATTTTATTCGGAGGGCTTATTCCATAATATTATTAGAACTACAAATAGCTTGATCCGAGAATAATATTCCTTCCCTTGACATAATCACGTAGTGGGAGGGTATTAGGTAGTTAACAAACAACTATAAGCCGGGATTAGGTTGGCAACATCATAAACAGTGCAAACCGATCATAGGACGTAGTAGCTGTAGAATAGAACATTGAAAACTAGCTTTTGCCTGCGGCTTCGCCAGCGTGAATAAGTTTTCCTGGGATAAAAGTCCCGCTTTATATTTCCCGGGATAAAAAGTAGCCTATGCGTTAATCCAGGACATGATCTACCCGTGTGCCAAATTTCATCGAAACCCATTCAGTAGTTTTTGCGTGAAAGAGTAACAAATATCCATACATCCATACTTACAAACTTTCGCGTTCATAATATTAGTAGGATTCAAATTATATTAGGTATATACATTAGTACTACAATAAATTTTTTTTTATGTTATTTTCTAGCTGGAAGATATAGTTTCCTTGTTAAAATCATAGTTTACTAAATTGACTATTATTTTTCTTATAAAATAACAAATTAATCTGGATTGCACTGTGTGTGTTTTACAGGTTTATAGACTAATTTAGTATATTAGAAACTATTTAATAATACCTTTTCTCAAATATTACTAATAGATAATGATTCCACTTTCTTTATATCGACTTTCGTAAACCTCAGAGTTTGCGGAAAATTCAAATCTTACCAAATTGTTTTTACATTTTATCTAACAAAGAGAGAAAATGTGTAGAGTACTCAACTTACAGAACACTTTAGCGGTCCTTTCGAGAAACTGCCTCGAGGCAGCATAGCATACATAAGCACAGTTGACAGCCCTTACATTAACTTCAGCGCCGATTGAAACCTCAGAGTTCTAAAAGTAATCCTTCTTTGGGTCTATACATAAAGACCTTGAATGGCTAAATAACTATCATTATGTATTTGTGTTACTCTAATATTTACACCTTTTATCAATAGTAGATATTTCAAACACCGTGTGTAGGTGTATAGTAAAGGAAGTCATGAAATGACGAAACTTTTTGACTTTTCGGTAGAATGTCAGACGAAATATAACCTCGTTAAAATTAATAGCCCGAAGCCATGTTGGCTTCGTTTCAATATTTTATCTCGCCATCAGACCGTGCCTGTAGTACTGGTGTCTACATTTTCAGATGAGAATATGTATAGATTACAAATTCATTTAATAAAATATATCTCTAATCTATACTAATATTATAAAGCTGAAGAATTTGTTTGTTTGTTTGTTTGTTTGTTTGAACGCGCTGATCTCAGGAACTATTGGTGCGAATCGAAAAATTCTTTTTGTGTTGAATAGACCATTTATCGAGGAAGGCTATAGGCTATATAACATCACGATGCTACTATTAGGAGCGAAGAAATAATGGAAAATGTGAAAAAAGCGGGGAAAATTATTCATCCTTGAGGGCTTTCATTGCGTGCGCTGCGAAAACGGTTCAAGATACCAAAAATATATGTATGAAAGAATTATTCCTCCTGAAATGATCTAATAAAATGTCCGCAATAGTATGTGTCCATCTTTTAAGATTAACTCACTAGAACCGTTTTTATGGTAATCAAATTTGGTCGGAATTAATGCATTATTTGTTAAGAGTTGTATCAACGTCATAGTCATAGAGTGATTCAACGGGAAGGTTTTTATGTACTTTTAGCCCATAGCTTTTACTTTTAGCGGTGAGCTTCTTCGGAGCATACGGGACGGCCCCGAGGTATCTTATTGCACTAAGCTGCTCGGAACTATCCCTGCGTGATGTCGCATTGCAGCCCCTTCTCTAAACGAGTCCTCGCGAGGGAACTAAGATACCCCCGAACTCTAAAGAACGCCTTTGGTGTCTATGACATTACTACGACGCATTGTCATCCGCCTCGGAGTCAGTGGCAGTCAGGAGTGGACTAATGTGTCATACATGTTAACTACCCTATTTGCACCTGCCCAGTGCCCAGTACCCAGTACCCACTGATGCACCATGCTATCTTTATGCTAAACTGTGCTATGTACATATCATTCTTTACGGGTTAGTATTACTAACCCACAATAAATGTCCTAAACCTGAACCTTTAACCCTTCAAGCCCCGCTTATATAATATATAGATGTATGAGAAAACCCTATATATATGGACACCGGTGTCCGTCGCGGGGCTTGAGGAGTCAACTAACAAAAATCTAACGAGAAAGGTATTAAAAACTAAAGGTAGAAAAAAAATGATAATAATAATAATAATGATAATCATGCTGTGTAAAATCAATAGATAAATATGAAATTTGTCGAGTCACGTTGTTGTCACAATGACCGTTGTTTGATCGAATAAAAAAATTGTAGTCATGTAAATATAATTGATGCTTGTTTTGGTACATCATACTATGTTATTACACCTACGTTGTATAACTTATGTAATTTTCTAGGTTTGATTTGTGGACAAAATGCATTGTTTATTTGATTCTATGTCGCGGTCTATTGCTATATATTTTTATTGTTTGTTGCATTATTCATCACAATTATATTTCCTGCAATAAGCGGTACCATAATTTTATTGTGATGGTACTTATATAAAATAAAAATATTATTAAATAAAATATCAAAAACATTACAAACTATTTTACCAAAATTGGCTACAAAAGCAATATCAATAAGTAAATATTTAAAAAAGCGGCAATATAGTTATAAAAGTATGTAATGTTTTTCTTTCTATGACAATACATCATCTATAACGGCTAATACCTAATAACACACTAATAACACCTAATACCTAATAACACTAGCGTCTACTTGAACAGCAAAACCCAACTGATTCATTGTGATAGAGTTCTACATCAACATAATTGTCTACATCAACATAATTGTCTACATCAACATAATTGTCGCGAGTCTCCTGGGGGACCAGGGGGGACCCTTCCGGGAGGAAAGACAAACTAATTCACTTAATGGAAACTAAATGACAAATTATTCTATCTTAAATTCCATAAGATATTCAATTGAGGCTCAAAGTTTTATCGTAACGAGCTTTACCTACTCTTAAATCCTTTTAATATAAACTTTAGGCAACGAGATAAGCACTCTCTATATAAAAGGTCGCAGGTAGGAACTCTCCGTTCAGCCTTAATATTATCTATCCTCAGGAATGTGTGCTGCTGTCACTCTACTCCTTTAAGCAATACATTAATTAGTGAATTTAAAAGCATTATTAAAAAAGTCGACGAAGTGGACGATAGCCTAGTTGGGAATGGAACGGTCTGCCGAGACAATGTCCGGAGGTTCGAAACCCAAGGCACACACCTCTGACTTTTCAAAGTTATGCGGGTATTGTTTATCAATAATTATCGTTCACTTTAACGGTGAAGGAAAACATCGTGAGGAAACCTACATACCTAAGAATTCTCCATAAGAATTTCGAGGGTGTGTGAAGTCTGCCAACCCGCACTAGGCCAGCGTGGTAGACTACGGCCTAAAACCCTCTCAGTAGTAGAGGAGGCTCGAGCTTAGCAATGAGCAGTATATAAGGGCTGGTATTCTTATTATTTATAAAAAAAAATCTCATTTACTTCACATTTGACCCTGCAACCCTGTTTGTTCACTTTTTAACAATGATTCTATTCACACGGTCTGTAAATCCACTATTCATGAGGTTTACTTGTTAGTACGTGACTTTGGACGGAATTTTCCGAGCTCCATTATATCACTCCGTCTAGTTCGTAAACCACTCTCCAAAATTTCTGATGCGTCGTCAAAGGATAATCAATTATGTGATTTGGCAGATTAAAATTCAGGAGTACATAGATTCCGTATAAAAATGTTTACTTGGAATCAGTTTAGGGAAACATGGTCTCATAAACACAATTCCACATTTTTAATGACGTATTATTTACAATGGTTATTTAGTCTCAAAGGTACCTATATTTCTTGTTTCTCAAATTGTACTAAGAAACATAGGAATAAATATCACATCTCAAAACAGATAAATTTGAAAATATTACAAGTTTTTTGTTATTTATAAATTGATAAGTGCTGGGGATGAAGTATATTGTATGTATCATTCCCATCGGTCTTAGTTAAGGGTATATACGTGGATATACCTATAGATATGTTCCTGACATATTTATATTAATTTTAGATCCACGGTAACCACAGAGTTACCAAAACACGCTACATTTTAAACTTTTATAGCACGAAATTAATAGCCCATTAAACAACTTATCCATGTCGTTATGTAGGTCGTTAACAAACGTTTATTGCAAGTTGTCTGACATTATGTGTAATGAGTCAACAAACAGCTGTGTAAAATGGAATAAAATCTTCTTGTACTCGTAACAGACATTTTATAGGCGTTAATCACGTTTTAACAACTGCGGGTATTTGACAAACGGAAAACTTATTATTGCTTTTATGGATAGTCATAATACTCCTTATACATGTACATTTTGGCGAATACACTTTACTTATATCATTACAAACAAATTTGTTAATACTATCTATTGCCTGTGTCTAAAGGCTCCTTAACGATGCAATACATTTGGCTAAGTAGTTAGCATGATTTGTAAACTTGTAAACAATTGCATGAGCAAAATTGTTACTAATGGGTTCAGTATTTAGATCGTTTATATCTTAAATAAAGTTTTCTCTACTTGCCACGTGTACATTACTAGCTCATCAGTATTACACACTTGACGTACCTTAAATGCATGCGTTTGAACTTTCTAGACTGATTCCTAGCATCAAATTTAAAGCGAGAAGGGAAGTGCATTCTCGGGCTAGCTATAACTCTTGCAAAGTTAGGACCGAAGGCACACATAAAGCCGTGACTGTGAGAAATAACGTCTTCAGGGAACGCTCAAAGATAGACAATTTCTACGTGAACAGTAAAAATAGCATCCATGAGATTTGTGACAATACTAACGTCATTTAGGCAAACTTAACGATCACATGGACTGTTAAGTGTTACTGTCATTAAAGAACCTGGCTGTATATCGCGAATTGCCTCACACTTCCTGATGTTACTAAAGTCTCATAGTATTTGCTAATTCGTAGTTTATAGATTTCGTATATGGACTTGAAGAAATGACTTCACAGAATCCTGAGAGTTCTCTGTAGTCAAAAAGCACGACCGAAGAACGATAAGAAGTATGATAACGTTTGATTTATGCTGGATCAATCGCTTTCCACATATGGGTATAATTGCTTTTATCAAAAAACGTGGGGTCGGCGCAATAAACTCATTTTGAACATAATGCCAAATGAATCCGGCCAAGTCTTTCGATTATTAGATTTTCGCGCGTAAAATACAATCATTCGTCTTTTTGTCAATTTATTTGATTTAAGTATTTTATCAAATGTAGATTAAGGAATGCACAAATTTTGCCACCAAAACAGAGTTCTTGATGTAATGTTTATACTATGGGTACATTAACTCGGAAACTTCACAATATCACTTAAAGTTCTAGCGTACAAACTAAATTTAACTTTAGAGTTTATACAGTTAACTCTTAAGTTTAAACAACTTTGCGACTGACCACCCGTTGCCATTATGTATATTAGCATAATAGTACCTGTTGGGAATATAAAAAAAAAATACTTTAGTACTGAAAATGCTCTACCTTTTCTCGCGGCTCCGTTCAAAATAAAAGCCCCTTTTCTTTTTTCATGTGCGGTAATTAATAATTATTGTCTCTTATTTATCGTTCCCACTGTTAGTTTACGGTTTAGTAATTAATTATAATTAAGTTTATTTTTATCAAGTCGTCTGTCTACCTTGAAGCTGGATGCAGGCCACTTTTGACAGCTCCGACTGGAAATCTTTAGGGGAGGCCTATGTTCAGCAGTGAAGGTCATGTAGCTGATGGTGATGAAGTTTATTTTTTATATCCTATTCACGAGCTTGTCCTTACATTGTGGGAGATTGTACATTTATGTATTCATGTTAATTTTCATTGTTCAGCAAACATCAAAATATCAGACAATTTAAGAATAATTATTGTAAAATGGTATCCTAGTAATAAAATAATTAAGAATACGATAGTAATCTTTAGGGATTATATTTATTCACCTATGTTACGTCTAACGTTGCCCCAAAAAATGCAAAATAACATTAGTATATTGATTTCGTTTAAAAATAATCTACATTTTTTCACACGACTTTTAGCCACGGTCAAATTTTTACTTAGGTACTATTGTGTATGTTGTTGATTTTTCAAATTTAAGACTGCTTTTATAAGTTAAAAATAAAGATTACGTGAGCTTATAAAATCTGATTTTTGAGAAATTTAAGACTGCTTTTATAAGTTAAAAATAAAGATTATGTTACAGTACTGTAAAGACAGAATCATTGTTTTATTTACCCCATTGTTCCAACAAAAGTGCAATGAATCTTGGGTAAATGTTCTAGAGCAGGTAACCCTATACGTGCACACATTGACAGTTTGCCGGCAAATGATTACACGACTCTCACTCACACATCGTGCGTCTCCGTGCGATTAGTGACACGCTGCGTTGCTGTTTATTCGCAATGCTCTATCTATAATAGTCTAAGCCTTTAAGCACTCACCTAAGCGGATGCAACTTCATAAACAAGTCGGACTAGAGTCGTTCCATTAGTAGCGCTCGCATAGCAAAATATGGCTCGTATTATAACTAGAGAATTATTTTTATTCCATCTGGAGCAGAAAAGCATTGTGCCTCAACAGTAGAGTAATAAATCTTTTCCAAGAGAAACCTCGCGGCTTGTCTATACAACTATAACGAACCCTCGAGCAGGAATTCAATTATGTAATCATTTTCCAATAAAACAACGTTACATATTTATTTTTATGTTGCTTTATATTAGTTATTCTTTGTGGAATCACATTATAACATTTTCTACGAAAACTTATATTGTTTTATTAGTACTCACACAAGTATTCTGAAACAGTATTATTGTAATATGTTTAGTTAGGTGACATTAGATGAAACATTATAAAGCAATACACACACACTCACGCCTTTTAACCCCGAAGGGGTACGCAGAGGCGCAAACCAGTACACCGACTTTTCGCCGTGCGTATTCCGTCCCATGATGTGATAAGGGGGCGAGCCTATCGCCATATCGGGCACAAATTCCAGACTCCGGGATGATACTGAGTAGAAAAACCCAATAACACTATGCCCAACCTGGGAATCGAACCTTCGAGACCTCAGCGTTGCAGTCGTACCGTAATACAACAACGCAATCGAGGCAGTCAAATAAAGCAATATGTTTAAATTTCGTTAAGTTAACCGGTTCGAACCCTTGTCAGAGGCCCCTTCGACCTACAACCCATACTATAACTTTAATAGTTAAGTGCTTTACACAAAATTGCCATTAGTGGAAATTTGGCACCGTAATACAACGAAGACATAAATAAAACAGAAGTTTATTCAGTGCAGCATCCACCGAGAACAAAGACAAAAGCAAAACTCCCACCTTTTTTAAATATTCAGCAGTTGAAGGGTTTCTGTTTATTTAGGGGCCATTAAACAGCCGACGTGATTGTTCCCGAGTTATACGTAAGTTGAGGCAATTAACCAGTCCTAGGGTTCCGTGCTGGACATAATTAAAACGTAAAAAATCTAGTAAAATTCGTTGTCTGTCTGCTACAGATTGATTTAAAAATGCCTGTAGCTTTAATCTTTATGGAAATTCAGCGTTGATGCCTCAAAACTTTATACGGAACTAGTAAATGTAAGTTTAATTAGTTTTTGTATAAATAAAAGTACATGTGTACTTTTATAATATTATTTAAGTACTTATATCAAACACTAATTAACGATTTTCGATTTCAATTAAGTTTGATTTATTGGTATTAGAACAATACCTCATTGACTCACATTCTATTTTATGTCGGACCTGACCGAAACGACAGAAATTTATTTAACAAATTTACTTTTTGTTACTAAATTCGTTAGCCAGTTTTTTAATTTACAACCCATATCTCCGTGAACTTTGTTAATGACGAATGTGCCCGTTACCAATATATGCCACAGTCAGATAGTTAGGCCCCGTTTTTTCAACTGTAGCACCTGGAGCACTCGAAGCTCTGCGAGCGCGTCCAACTTAATAAGACCCTGACAAAAAAATAACCACAGTTGAAAAAATCCGGTGTCAGTGATCTCTATTGCGGTGATATTTTCAACAGAAATATTGCATGAATATACATATAATAAATGCTCAGTTTACACTTTAGGACCTTAATAAAAACTTTTTCCAAAAAATTAAACCGCCTTCAAAAACGACTAAAACAACTAAAAACCAAAACATAATTTAATATTGAATAAATATACGATAGCATTACTTATATACTGGTAACCAATTTTGGAGTCAGTGCCTATTTGCCACCCATTTCGCTGTATTTTTTTTTTGCGGCAGAACCGACACCCTCTCATATTCTTAATATTGGCGTTGGCTTCCATATTTCACATTTATTAGCCACGTTGATATATCTAAGATACTTGGAATGAACTCCCCAACCTGACGATGCTACAATTTTTAAGATATTTAAGAGGACTTAAATTAAGTAAGTATACCTACTTAGACATTTTTCGAAATCTCATGAATGTGTTTCGATTATCACAAATAACGATCAATGATTTCAGATTGAAAATAAATAAAAATATATAAAATTTAAGTAAATAAAATATTACCTGTCGAAATTTAAGTCATTTATGCAAATTAATGATGCTGTTGCATTATGTAAAAGCATAATTAATTTGGTTCCCCAAGGGGTTCGATGTATGCCGCATCTCTGAATACTCGTTTCGGGCAAATCATGTATGGTCGCTCACCCACGTCCAGTTAAATACACAAGCGAATGCAACTTCACTAACGACTTAGAATCATTCCATTAGCAGCGCGCTGCAGCTAATAGCAATTATGGTATAACGAGAGAATTCTTTTTATTTCACCTGGAGCACCAAAAGTATCGTGCCTCGACAGTCGAGTAATAAATCTCTTCCACGAAAAACCTCGCGGCTAGTCTATACAACCGTAACGAACCCTCGAGTAGGAATTCAATTTTGTGTTCATTTTTCAATAAAACAACGCTAGGAATATTTATTTTTAAGCCGTCTCGCGTTGGTAATTTTGTGGAATTAATGTTTCTTTAACACTTATAGTGTTTTATTGGCACTCACAAAATTAGTCTGAAACGAAAACTTGTTTTAAAGTTTAATCATACCTATGGTTAGGTGACACTAGATAAAACACGAAAATGTTTAAATTTTGTTAAGTCAACCCGTTTAAACCCATGTTCCAGGCCCCTTCGACCTACAACCCAAACTGTAACTTTCTAGTTAAGTGGTTTACACAGAATTGACATTAGTGGCATGACAAAAAAAAAATGCAATTTATTTAGTGTGAACAAAGCCAAAAGCAAAATTCACGCTTTTTTTAATATTTAGCAGGGGCCATTAAACAGTCGACATTTTTAAGGTTTCTCAAATGGGAATATGTAATAGATTTTTATCCGAACCGGTATCCAAGGACACCAAAAAATTATACAAACTAGTTTTTAGGAAAACAAACAGTCGACGTGTTTGTTCCCGAGTTATACGGAACTTGAGTCACTTACGTTCTAGGATTCCGTACTCAACACAATTAAAAAATAAAAACGTAGTAAAATTCGATGTTTGTCTACTACAGATTGATTTATAAGTGCTATAGAATTTTGGATATTAAGCGTTGAAATTTGTCCTGGAAACGTTATACGACACTGGTAAGTATCTAAGTTCAATTAGTTTTCCATAGATAAGAGTACACATAATATTACTTAGGTGAGTACTTATATACAGACACTAAACTATATTCATTTTCGTTTAGAAAAAGCTTATTTTACATTTACAAACGACAGAAATTTATTTGATAAATTTAATTTTTGTGACATAATTCGTCACGTTACAGGGCATTTCACCGCCGCTTTTATTCCAAATTGTTCATTTTTATTTTACAACTCTGCCTCGGTGGCATAGTTGTATAACAGTACTGCAATGCTGAGGTCTCGGTTCGATCCCCGTGTTGGACAAAGTGGATTGGATTTTTCTATTCAGTATCAGCCCGGAGTCTGGAGTTTGTATCCGATATGGCTATAGGCTCGCCCCCTATCACATCATGGGACGGAATACGCACGGCGAAAAGTGGGTGCACTAGTTGCGCCTCTGCCTACCCCTTCAGGGATAAAAGGCGTGAGTTAACCCTTCTATTTATCTCTTTGTTAATGATGAATGTGCCCGTTACTTGTAGACACCACAGATACTAGACTAGTTTCCCACGATTGTTATTTTAAACTAGCCGATATTTATATGTCTTATCAAGTCATCTTGCACTCGAGAACTTTTTTCCCCATCTGCCGTCAGTTCTTCGAACAATATGCCCTATACAGCTATGTTAGGTTCTATGTAGTAATGGGCGAGCTTATTACCATTTACCAGGCACATTGTCAGACTCCGGGCTGATACTGAATAAAAACCCTCAATATCACTTTGCCTGACCCGGGGAATCGAACCCGAGACCTCAGCGCTGCAGTTGTACCGTAATATAACTGAGCGACCGAGGCAGTCACCGATATTTTGCTTGATGAAAACATATACACGACAAAATTAGGTACTTTTAGTATAAAATGTTGCAATCCAAAGGTCGCATTGTACTATTAAATTCTTAAAATCGACTGACAGATAGGTGTCAGATACTATGTCTTCTTATTCTGTCCTCCGTGGATACTATACATATTTTTAACCGACTTCCAAAAAAGGAGGAGGTTCTTATTTGTTGTGTATGTATTTTTATATACGTACAGCAGTAGATAAGCACTGAGAAAAGACCAATTGTAAAAAAAGCATTGAATGCACAAATATTCAATTGACATTATTACCAGACACGAGCATACAAATCAGAAGTTAATCGGATTATTGAGAATTAACGTAGATAGTGTAGTACAGTAGGTAGTATTAACGTTATCTTAGCAAGTAATGTGTTAAGTGTGTGGTATGTTATGTGGTAAACACCTTTTCTAAAATATACGTAAGCAAAGATTATGCGAGCATATTTTATCTTTACCCCGACTCACGGAAGATCTTTCCCGATAAAAGACGCACTGACAACATATTTCGAACAATTAAATAAACAAGTACGCGTGACTTTCCTGATTGAAATTTCAGTGGGCCAACCAAATATTAATCATTTCTAGTTTTGTTTCCGATTTGAAGAGACCGGCATTCTGACAGCTCGGAAGTTTAAACTTCAACATCTTGTAATCCTTCCACTCCAAAAACCTGAATATTAATAATCTGAAATGAGACTGCGGTGAGCCTCAGGAAAATGCTATGAGAAAGCAATTCAGGCATAAATAGTAGTCTGAGTATGTATTTTAATCCATGCCTTATTTTAGCTAAATTTAATTTAAACCATTTGGCAGTTTATAACATGCGTTACTTCTATCATCGAAATGTCTACAAAACACATAACATTTGTAGTAGAAACTAAAGGATTACATAACAGGCTTACGTCCGGTCTTAAAACTAAGCTAAATTCTGTCAGCAACTAGAAATGTGATTTATGTAGATACATGTATCAGAAATACATACTAGAGCCATAATGCCGTTGGCATTTCGTGTCGGCACGTCAATAATTTCTTGTCGACACATTCCGCTTAAGTCTCAAGTAGTTCAGAATATATAATTCACATAGCATTACGAATTTTCCCTTTTCTCGGGTAGGCAGAGGAGTATCACACCCACATTTCGTCAGCTATGTTACGTCCAATGTAATAGGAGGCGAGACTATTGCCAGTTACCAGGCTCAATTCTAGATCCGTACTGATATTGAGCAAAAAAACTCAATATCCCTTTAGACAACCTAGTATTAGAACCTCAGACCCGAGGCCAATGGCCGTACCGCGTGTATACAACTACGCGACAGAGACAATCACGTTCCAAAATAAAATTCTTGCTATTTTCAAACACTAATATGATGTACTTATAGGACGCATAAATTCCAAACTGACATTGGCCGCCCGAGTCACGCTGGATAATAAATTTTCGCTCAGAGGCGTTCACCCCTCAATGCAATCGTAAAAAATATTTTTATCATACTAAAACGAACTTCTGAGCTAATCGAAGCATTTTGACCTCCATTAGGGTGCTAAAACAATGTAAAAATAATTTAGCGAACATTCTCTTGTGGCAACTCGCATAGCTTTTACTTAGCCTATTACTTTTACATTTACAGTTTATGGTGAGTTGCGAAACCGGCTATTACAAATGAAACGTTATGATTTTAGTTTTTTATATACACTTCTCTAACACTTACAGCACAGAATGGGCCCAGATGACGTATAATTGTAAGAAAATAATCAATTCTAACTAATTCCTGTGCCACTACACGTAAAAGTATAAAATGTGGAGATCTAAAACGTAGCGTATGGGGAAATATTGTTGCTTTGTAAGTATCTGGCAAGGGCGGCGCTTGGCTGAACGTGTTAAATAATATATGAATACACTACGCATTCGCTTGCTAGAGTCCGAAATATTTTAGAAGTTATACGAAGTCTATTAATGGTAAGAACACAAGCTAAAAATAAGGCAAACAATAAACTTAAATACACAAATAAACACATTGTGTAGCAATCACTCAGACAGTTCCACAACATTACTAGAGGGCATTCAAGGCGTTAAGCTCTACCAAACTTGAATTGTCCGTAGCTACTCGGATTTTAGGTCAAGTAAGCTAAACTACGTAATCTTCTTTTTAATGTATTTTTGTAAAATGTAGACATACTGAGGTTTTCTCGTTAATAGGTTATTTCTAAATTATAAACTGCTGTTTATTATAAAAGGAGGATTTCAGGTCAAGTAAGTAGCTAAACTACGTAATCTTCTTTTTCATATATTTTTGTAAAATGTAATAAAAGGAATTCACAAATAGATTAAAGCTGGTTTCGAAGCAATATATATACATAGCTTACTTGTATAACCTACAAGCTTTTGCCCGCCGGTCCGCCCGCGTTAAGAAGTTTTCCGGGATAAAAGTCCCGCTTTATATTTTCCAGGGATAAAAGTAGCCTACGTGTTAATCGAGGGAATGATCTACCCGTTTGCCAAATTTGATCGAATCCGTGGAGTAGTTTTTGCATGAAAGAGTAACAAATATACATAGATTCTTACAAGCTTTCGCTTCATAATATTAGTAGGGTTCATTTACATTTAGTTAAAATCTAGAAACATACATATCTAGCATTACGCCTTTCCCTTTTCAGAGATAAGCAGACTCCAGAGTTGTAACACACCCACATCTCGCCAGCTTTGTTTAGTCCTATGTAATAGTGGGTGGACCTATTGCCATATATCAGGCGCATTTCCAGACTTCGGGCTAATACTGACTAGAAAAACCCTAATCGCTTTGCCAGACCCGGGGTTCGAACCCAAAACCTCAGCGCGATAGTCGTACTGCAAACGTAATACAATTACGCCAGTCACATAATAATTACCAATAGCTTCATAGAATAGATACAATTATTATACTTTAGGAAGCCTCAATATCATCATTTTGTATGGCCATTGTACATCGGAAGGTATGTTTAAATATAAGCTCGTAACCTTTTTTAATTTCGTATCCGAATTCCGAGCTCTGCCTCGCGAACCGTTAAACGAGTTTGCTTGCCTCCAACATCTTCGATATTTCATTGTCTGGCAGCTGAGCTGAATACGCAAAAGGATTAACTTGGGTAACATTTGCTTTTCTTCCGTCCAACTCTAGTTTGTCAATCCAAAACATAACGCTTTTATTATCTTCGAGAGTTATTCCCACAGTGTTTCGTTTAAAGTACAATTGTAAACATTCTCGGTGTTGCTTCTTTAATTATCTCTGGTTTAATTTACATTCTACATTTACATTTCGTGTCTCTATGCATTGAGTGATTTACTTTTGTTAAAATGTGTTTAGCAAAAAATAAACAAGATAACTTTGTTATTTCTTTGGTTGCATCATACAACAAATGGTTTGGATAATAAGACCACAACCCCCGGTTTACTGATGGTAGGACGCACGTCACTTGGGTCCCCGTTGAAAATCAGCGCTGTAGTGTCAGTCAGGCTGATGCTGCAGCAAGAAGCTGAATGGGGTTCTCGTTGTTGGCGCAATATTTATAATTATGTGATAACTAGCTTTTGCCCGCGGCTCCGCCCGCGTTAAAAAGTTTTTCCGGGATAAAAGTCCCGCTTTATGTTTTCCCGGGATAAAAAGTAGCCTATGTGTTAATCCAGGACATGATGTACCCGTGTGCGTAATTTCATCAAAATCCGTTCAGTAGTTTTTGCGTGAAAGAAGAACAAACATCCATACATCCAAACATCCTAACATCCATACATTCTTACAAACTTTCGCCTTTATAATATTAGTAGAATTTCTTTGTGTTTAGTTTTTTCTCCCTTTTTTATAAAACATGTTATATTTTGTGCCAATAATAAATATTTCTTTCTTTCTTGGTTTCTTTCTTTCTAGATCTCTCGTATGCAAGGGGCCGTCTGGGTAAGTACCATCCCAATGTCTATATCTACCGCCAAGCAGCCGTGTGCATACACTGTTGTGTTTCGGTTTGAAAGCCATTGTAGTTAGCGTAATTACTGCGTATTATGAGACTGAACATCTCATGTGTGACAAGCGTAACGGAGTGCCAAGAGTCTGTGATTCTAAGTTATGTGCGACGTTGCTACTGTTCATGGGCGGTCATGTCGCTTACCATCAGGCGAACGGCATCCTCGTCTCGTTATTAAACTGCAATAAAAAAAATCCCCAATGCTAGTGAAATTGTTTTTGTGCCGATTTTTTGGAAAAAGAATGCGTATGAGAAAAAGGAGAGCATTTGTTAAGCTTTATGCAATCTCAATGCACTGACGACACGAAATACAATTCACATCGTATTTAAAGCTGTGATTCCGCAAGACGCGGCAGACGGCAGACGGAAACGGCAGACTGCAGACGGCACGTGCCGCGACGGCAGACGGCACTACTATGCAGTATTAAATTATATGAGACCGATTCCGCACACGACGGCAAATGACGCCCGGCAGGACGTCACTTGCCGCGCGTCAGTTGCCGTCGTGTGCGGAATCAGTCTCATACAATTTAATAGTGCACAGTAGTGCCGTCTGCCGTCACGGTGCATGCTGTTGCCGTCTGCCGTCTACCGCGTTCTGCGAAATCACAGCTTAAGTGTGACAATGGTCCCACGCCGCACCCATTTAGCAAGTCGTTTATGATGTAGATAAAACTGTTCATAGCGTAGTTCCACCTCTATATGCTCATGATATAAAGTGTCATTTGAAGGTTAAATACTCAATGTAGCAAATCAAAAATGTTACTTTACATGCATTCGTAGAGCTACCCTTGCAAAATAGAATACCATTCCTCGTGAGCATACCGTATATACAAACATAAAACATTTTTGTTGGACCTAGCGAGCCGAACTATCTATGTACCGTATAAATCGATCTAGTTGTTCTCTCGTAAGAAAAATACAAACAAAAAACTACAGACGATGCTCGGGTATTCGTATTTTGTGATTCTATTTGTGCTCCACTAGCTCCTGAAATGGGACTTTATGGAGTAATTTATACAAACTCATCGAACATTCAATTTTACGTTCCGTATTCAGTAATATTATCGGATATGTTTGTTAATTTCTTTGACATTTTGAAACATTGGGAACTACTATACATTTTCGGCAATAAAAACATTAAAATTCGAATATACTTTTAGTTATCAATAAACCTTCAAAGAAATATACTCTAATGACTAATCCAAAACTATAATTTATAAAATGTCGCATATACTTCATAAAAGATTATTGAATTGAAGCGATTGTATTTTACGTCGAATGTCGATGATTTTAGAGACATAGTCGGCAGTCGGAATGGCATGTTGATTGGCACTGGGCACTCAAGGCATGTCTCGACAGTCAGCACCGTTGCCACTTATAATTCAATAGCGCAGCCGTTTGGTGTTGTTGGCAAAGTCAGCATTTTAATTTCCTGCCACGTCTATTCAATTTACCACTCACAGTCACAACCATGCTGTGTAACTAGATGTTGACTTCTTTCTTGAATATGTGAACTTAACTATTTTTATGATTTCTATTTGTGAGAGTTGTGGATGTAGGTTTACTAGAAATATATATCAAAAAATAATTTTTTTAAACTATGTAAAAAAAATTGGTTCGATTATCTCAACAATTATTTTTCTGTCTTGATAAAATCGCTATAGTAAGTAGACTTGATGCTAAATAGTAAGTATTGTTTGTGGTACAATGAAATCCAAATCTTTAATATAAATAATAATACCAGCCCTGTATTATATACTGTCCCACTGCTGGGCAAGAGCCTCCTCTACCACTACAGGGTTTAGGCCTTAGTCCACACGATGGCCTAGTGCAGGTTAGTAGACTTTACATACCTTCGAAATTCTTATAAAGAGAGCCTCGGGTTTGCAGGTTTTCTCACGATGTTTTCCATCACCGTTAAAGCAAGTGATCATTCACAAAGAACACAAACATAACTTTAGAATAGTCAGTGCCCTTGGGTTTTGAACCTGCGGACATTCGTCTCGGCAGCCCGTTCCACTCCCAACTAGGGTATCGCCGCTTAAAATATAATTTCTTCGTAATTAGGAATGATATCGACGTTGAATCCTGAACGCAATTCGGTGTAACCAGCTACTATGTCAGATTTTTCACTATTGTCAGGTGAACCCTATATTGACGTATAAAAAAATATTATCCGGTTTCTGCCTACCTCGGTAGCGTAGTTGTATTATGGTACGACTGCAATGCTGAAGTCTCGGGTTCGATTCCCGGGTCGGGCAAAGTGATATTGAGTTTTTCTACTTAGTATCAGCTCGGAGTCTGGAATTAGTGCTCGCCCTCTATCACATCATGGGACGAACATAGAATAACGGCGAAAAGTGAGTGCACTAGTTGCACCTCTGCCTACCCCTTCGGGGATAAAAGGCGTGAGTGTGTGTGTGTCTGTATCTGGTACCTCGCAGCACTTGTTTGCAGCATCTGTCTTTGTTATTTTGATCATGAATCACGCGGAATCGATGTCAATAAAAGTTTCACAGTTTAATGGCTTCACCATAAACATTCGAGGCGTTTCGCAGGGTTATGGCACCGAGTGCTGTCAAGAATTCCACCGAGTCGTTTTATATAAACAGTGACAGACAACTTATACATCGCAAATCCAGCGATATGTGTATATAATTATAATATAAACTGTGAAGGTGATTATAAAAATGTCAATCTTTTTGTGTAAATCTTTTTATCATCACACGGAATTTGCACTCCTACCTGTCAGACAGGCCAGTTGTTCAATATGCGACCAGTCGTTAAGTAAGATGAGTTTAAACACCACATCACCGAGCGTAGCGTACCTGGACTAGTGTTGTATATCTTGTAATAATTGAGTCAATGAAGCCGGTTGTCGTTCCACAATAAATAAATTGGCCGGGTTTGGTCATGAAAAGGACTTGGTCTGCAAACAAAGCTGACGAATCGAATATATACCATACCAGCCATGTATTATATACAGCCCACACCTGAGCACGGGCCTCCTTTACAACTGAGAGGGTTAAGGCCTTAGTCTACCACGCTGGCCTAGTGCCGGTTGGCAGACTTCACATACCTTCGAAATTTAGAGAACTTCTAAGGTATGCAGATTTCCTCACGATGTTTTCCTTCACCGTTAAAGCGAACGATAAATCACAAGGAATACACTCATACATTTTAAAAAAAGTCAGAGGTGCCCTTGGGTTTAAAACCTGCGGAAATTCGTCTCGGCAGTCCGTTCCACTCCCAAGTAGGCTTTCGCCGCTATCTCGAATCTATAAAAATAATTAAATACCTTACTGTTCTTCCAAATGCATTTTTTATATGCTTGATTACTAATCTTCTCAACAGTCCAGATATTTGGGCTGATCCTCTTGGACAGTCAAAGCATTTATATGACACATACACACCGCCATAACAGTTATCTACAGTCAGCCACATAAGTACCTGATCAAATTCAGAAATTCAAATCGCGTAGACTTAAGTTTAATTGAATCATATATTTTTCTTTGTATGAAGTAGAATAATTCCCTTTTTTATCTTAATGAAGTGAAAAAACAATTTCTCAAAAACAAAATAGTGTTTAGACGATTTGAAGTTTTGAATTTGTTTACCTATTTATGTTACTGACTATACGTAAAGATATACCCATAATTGTGTAATTGGAAGGGTGCTGGTACTTATAGCACAGGGTTTCCCTAAAATAAGTACCAGCCGTGTCTTTAGCAATATTAGTGATGTTATTAAATGTTATACTGTTTCTAGCTACAGTTAATTTAAATATAGTACTTACTTAAGATTAAGTGTATTGCAACTCTGTACCAAAAATGTGAGAGTAATAAAGTTTATTATTATTATTAATCTCCCAGTCAATCGATTTAGCTTTCTCGCTCATCACTCCATTCATTCAGAAGAACGCGGAGTGAATCAGGTAATATCCAACCTAAATATACCGCAACCTTATTGGGGCATTTTATTTGTCGTCTCAAAGAGACACAGACTGGTACGAGATTAAGGTTAGAGGTAAAAAAAAAAACACAATCCACGCGTCGTTCTCCCTGAGTAAATGACAAATACTATGTAACCCTGATCTGCAATAAAACATTTATCTTTAGCTGCCATAAATAAAATGGAAACAATTTAACTCTATTGAACACATAAATATTCAAAAGATCTTTCGTAAATGATGTCTGGTATACCAGCTTCTTCTCATGGTTCCATACACCTGAATGTTTTTTCCCGGATTGTGTTTTCAGCTCCAATGCATGATGGCCAGCGCTTTAATAGGTCTTTGTTGAAAACTGATAAGGACCCGGATCCAGTTAAACAGAATTATGTGAAGTTATTAAAACGGTCCAGTTGTTTTTATTCTTCTGGAAAAATAAGCGGCTTAATTAACATGCTTCGATTCGCATAATTTGTATAATGCTTAAATGTTCATAAATTAATTCATTGAGTTTCCATGTCGTTTACATCAACAATTGATAGGTATATTTAATATCCCCAAACGAATTATCTACAGATAAGAGGATTTTATAAACATTAATCCATATTGTTATAATTATATAATCCTACACTAAATCTAGTAATTTTCTTAAGAATTCTTATCAGTAAGGATGGATTAATTATGTTATAGATAGATTTTGGCATAATTATAGTTCATATAGAGAAGGAGTGCATAAAAATAATATTGTTTGTGTATTGTTATGTAAAAGATGAACATATTATAAGTACTGCGGGTGTGAGAAAGACACGTCCAGTTATTTGCATTAATAGTATATATTACTAGCTTTTGCCCGCGGCTCCGCCCGCATTAAAATTTTTTTCCGGGATAAAAGTCCCGGTTTATATTTTCCCGGGATAAAAAGTAGCTTATGTGTTAATCCAGGATATGATCTACCCCTGTGCCAAATTTCATCGGAATCCGTTCAGTAGTTTTTACGTAAAAGAGGAACAAACATCCAGACATCCAGACATCCATACATACTTACAAAATTTCGCCTTTATAATATTAATAGGATATTGATATTATACCAGCATTGTTTTAGGGGTTTCATAGCATGGTAAAGAAAAACAATAGTTTCTTAGTTCGTCTGGCCTAGTTTGCCAACCCGCACTAACGGGTTGACACTTGACAGACTTCGCATACCTTCGAAATTATTTTCTTGGAATTTCTCAAGTACGTAGGTTTCCTCACGATGTTTTCCTTCGCCGTTAAAGCGAACGATAATTGATAAACAATACATACATAATATAAAAAAATCAGAGGTTGTGCCTTGTGTTTTGAAACTGCGGACATCCGTCTCGTCAGACCGTTCCTTCCCAACTAGGCTAGCTTCCACTAATGCAAATAAAGCTGGATTAAATTAATGTAGGTAATGGACGTCCAGTGTTCGAAATTCGACCGTCGAATTTAATATGTCTGTAATAATACTTATTCATTACATGCAGATTTTTTACAAGTGGTAATTTATGCAGGGTCTTTTTCACATTGCGTTAATAAATGAAAACAAATACTGGTATTTACCTCTATTAAACATTGTGCCAAAAATCATATCATCATCATCAGCCACATGACGACCACTGCCTCCAAAAAATCATATATGAATACTAAATATTTTCACCAAAAACCTCGGTTTTACTTTTCTGATATTTTGATAATTTTGCAGTTTAGTGCGAATAAGACGTATGCGTGAGTGTATTTCTGATTGAGAGTGTGATGTTTCCACTGCGAAGAATTCTCGTGGAGTAGTAGAAGAGCCTTAAATGTGTGTAAAATTGAAATTAATTATTGATATTTATTTTGTTCCAAACTGCCACTTTTTTATTTTACACTTGCGGTTCGAATAACTTATTGTAAAGTATTATTTGCAAAAAGTTAAGTAAGCGGTTTCATTTAGTAACGTAATGTAAATATGACCCTGTATAAAACTACACGATAATCAGCGTCGTCGTATATATTCTCATGTACATAATCTTACTATACCAGTTATCTTATCCATTCGGAATTGAAGCTAACGTTACAACAGTTTAAGTTCGCAGTAAAAATGGACGTGGGCTGGATTGGCGTCCTCGCGCAAATAATTGTCCTTCTTCTTATTACTATTATAAGTGCAGTGTACATCTTCTTCCACATACGCTATGGATATTGGAAAAGACGTGGTGTATATTATGAGAAACCATTCTTGTTCTTCGGTAATTTGAGATATGTGATGAGGAAAAGTTTCTGGGACATGTTCAATGAATTGAGGAAGAAAAACAAGAGGGATTATTATGGAATATTCCTCGCCTGGCAGCCCACACTGATTGTACAAACACCGGAGTACGCAAGGAAGATCCTCGTTAAAGATTATGACCATTTTCAAGATAGACTCTGTTACTCATCGCTAGCATCGGATCCATTGGGCTCGTTGAATTTGTTCACTCTAAAGGTATGTAGGTAAAAAAGTATGTCGTAAATGATTTAAATCTTTTGGGGAGGCCTATGTTAGGCAATAAAAAGTTCTGTAGAAAACGTTTACATATACCTAACTTCTAAATATTTATTTATCAGAAGCATAATTCTTAAAAAAAACTACGGCCTCTTGATCAACAAAACACATTTCTCACACATGTTGCAAAATATTTGGCTAAGATCATATTCGAGGCCGTGTGGTAGATAATATGGCAACGTCTGCTTCTGTCAATAGACACACTGCATGCACTGTTTGAATGATATTGTAGTCAGTGTAATCAAAAAATTATATAAGACTCAAGGCCGAATTTACCGTATGCTGATTAAGTCCTGATGACTATTCGTTATTTATCCGCCATATAATCTTTTGGTTTCATAGGTCTCAAGTCCAAATAAGTAGAGTAGTAGAGTAGTAAGATATTTTAGACAGCGTTATATGTCAAATATTATCTGAAACTTTATCAGGAATCGGTGAAAGGGGTAACATCTAATATGACAGGGTGACAACTGACAAGCACAGTGTAGTGCAACACATTGTTTTGTAATTGAAAGTTCTAAATCACGTTGGTACTTACTACTGTAGGTATGCACGTTTTTGGTACGGAGTTGTGGTATTTGGCCATCATGCCAGCGGCATCCTTGTCTAATTTCGCGGTATACAAAATAACGGCCTCTTTCTACAGTAATGTAGGTATAGGATATTTTTTTTACAACTTTTGACTCAAAGCAAGGATGTAGAGGTTAAAATTCCATTTTTCTTATTTTGTCACGTGTAGTAAAGCAACATTATTTTTATACAAGACTAGACTTCTGCTCGCGGCTCCGCCCGCGTGAAAAAGTTTTCCCGGGATAAAAATAGTAGCCTATAGCACTCAGGAGTAAAGTAGCTTCCTATTAGTGAAAGAATTTTCAAAATCGGTTCAGTAGTTCCTGAGATTAGCGCGTTCAAACAAACAAACAAACTCTTCAGCTTTATAATATTAATATAGATGTAACGAATATTTTTGCGATGACATTAAGATAAAATATAGTGTATCTTAGCATCTGACTCTCCCAATTAGAATACCAAAATAAACATTATAATTTAAAAAATCTATACTATATATTTAATATTTTAATATTATAAAGCTGAAGAGTTTGTTTGTTTGTTTGTTTGAACGCGCTAATCTCAGGAACTACTAAACCGATTTTGTAAATTCTTTCACTAATAGGAAGCTACATAACTCCTGTGTGCTATAGGCTACTTTTTATCCCGGGAAAATATTTTTGTCCCGGAAAAACTTTTTCACGCGGGCGGAGCCGCGAGCACTACTAGTAGCTAATAAAACTAAGGGTTCAGACACAACCACCAATTATAGAGACTCTCATTTAATGAAAATAATACAAGCTCCGCTCAATACTTGTAAACAATTTCAAAGTTACTAAGGTATCTACCTAATTTGACGGCTTATCATACTAATATTATTAACGCGAAAGTTTGTAAGAATGTATGGAAGTCTGGATGTTTGTTCCTCTTTTACGAAAAAACTACTGATCTGATTTAGATGAAATTTGGCACACAATAGATCATGTCCTGGATTAACACATAGGCTACTTTTATCCCGGGAAAATATAAAGCGGGACTTTTATACCGGAAAAACTTTTTAACGCGGGCGGAGCCGCGGCCAAAAGCTAGTCATCAATAAAATCCTAATATGCAATGTTTTATACTGCAGTCTCCATTCTGGTCGACTATGAGACACGAACTGTCACCTATGTTCACATCGAAGCGTTTGAAGATGCTCACGAACCTGATGAACGTGAATGCAAAGGAACTCGTGTTGAAAATAAAACGAGAATATGTTGACAAGAACGAACAGGCCAACCTTAAGGTAACCGTCTTTTTATTTTCCAGTGCCTTGTCAAGATCTAACTATATATTACTCTTTTTTATTTAAGAATTATGAATATGAGACACAGGACTTCTTTAATTACCCGCATTTTAGACTGTATCTAAGTGCCCTATGGTGTTATAAATAAAAGCATTTTATAAGAAAATATTAATGCAGGAGTTGCTCTCAATGTACACATCAGACACTGTGGGGTACACGGTGTTTGGCATCTACGTGAGCGCGCTGAACGACCCCTCCTCGCCGCTCTGGTACATCACCAGGCATATGGTCAAGTGGACCTTCTGGCGCGGCTTTGAGTTCACCATGATCTTCTTTATTCCATTCATTGCCAAAGTACTAAGGTAAAGGTAGTGGATTGTAGTTTATCTTGCTTGTGGTGTCGGGTTTTTCATAGATTATCTCAATTCTTGTAATTATTATTTATTCATGATTAGCATAAGTCAGGCTGTTGATAGCAGTCTTCTCTAATTATGCCAGTTTTATTTTTTCTTTCCGCAACTTCACATTTGACGAATCACACGGAACTTTGAATGTCTTAGGTGTTCATAGACAGAGAATGGACTGAGCAATAATCTCACAAACTGATCGACTTGTAGAAAGAGAAAAGGCGACTATTCACTATGCGATCAATGCTTGTCATCTTTCTACTCTACTTCGATCGGACGGAAAATCATCCAAGTACATTAGTCCGCAAAGCGTCAATTTACACTCCATTCGACAGCGCTAAATGGAGGCGGCTGCGTTCTGTATTAACCGATCCAGAGGATGACATCACTCTGGCAATCCGAGCAAGAACGAGTTCTTAAAACTCCAACACTGCACAAGACAACAGTTCCGTTCTCGCCGTTGAGGACCTCCCCGCGTTTGCCGTCGCCCCGCCGACCCCCTAACAGTTCCGGCCCGCGTGCCGACGACATTATAAACTGATAGGATTATGCTAAAAACCAATCTACCCTTAATCGTTGATGTCTCATCTTCTTTCAGTGACCGTCCTGAGCCGAGGTTCGTAACCCGGTAGTGGCTTGCCCTCAGCATGGACACTTAATTCACAGGGTTGCGAGTGCCTTCTGCGTTCACCCTAAAGACCGGTGTGGCTAGAAAAGCCGACTCGCGTCAGGCTACTGGCAAAAGGGACAATAAAAAAAAACTTTTCTAGTAGGTGAACGGCTGATCAAAAGACGTTCCCTCCTACAGGTCTCAATGTAGAACAATCGCAATATAGAACTTCTGGACGCAATCGCTTTATCTCTAACATTTATTTCTGCATATTCACAATACAGCGATTCTCTGTATCTATTGTCAAAACATATTATGTAACCTTAACATTGATGGATTAGTTTCAGAAGTTCTCCTCAAATATCAAATGCCTTAGGATTTAGTTTTAGTGAAAATATCATTTAGTCAGAATAAAATCAAATAAACATTTTAAAAACGTCATATAACTCTTGTATCAAATACAACGATCAGAATATTTTTACTTTAGAAGAATTATTAAATAAATCACAAAAAATATTACAGATTGACATTCTTCTCAAACCCAGCGACGGACTATGTGAAAAAACTATTTTGGAACACAGTAAACGAACGCAAAGCTACTGGCAAAACGTCTGACGATGACCTGGTTCACCACTTGGTGCAATTGAAGCAGAATCTCAAACTGCCTGCCGATGCTGACTCAGGTACGCTCATATTTTATTTCGCATTTAAAATCGCGGTTACTCTATTTTGGTACTTTTTGTCAAAACCAGTGCCACTCCAACTTATGCAAATTCAAGTATACTTGAATAATGCATAACTATAAATGTATGATTTCTAATCTTATATTACTTTCAGATTTGGCAGAAAACCTAATGCTGGCTCAAGCAGCAGTGTTTATATTGGGTGCGATAGAGACATCTTCTACGACCATCAGTTACTTACTTCATGAGTTGGCTCACCACCCTGAAGAACAGGTAATTTATGTTCGCTAGGGCGCGGCGGTTCCGTGCAGCTATGTTCGTGCAATAAGATACCCCGGGGCCGTCTCGTATGCGCCGAAAAAGTCCACCGCGGGTTATGGTTTGTATCCCGGTGTAGGGTGTACAATCAGCAGCATAAATATCTGCACAAATTAAAAATTTCAAATCGCCTATAGGTAATATACGCGTTAAGTGAAAGAGAAACATTTTTTTCTTCATTTGAAGTAAAGTTGCTCTTTTGCTTTATTTTTGTGAAGAGCAAAAAAAGATTAACAAAAACACAAAAGTATGTTGCCTACATACTTTTGTGTTTTTGCTAATCTTTTTTTGCATTTGAAATTTTGATTTTTTTTAGCTACTTATGCTGTTGATTGTACATAGTGTTAGGGACTCGGTCCAATGCTCGCTCGGATGACGCTATACTCCCGAGTATCGACATTGGGCCGTAAGACTGTGTGAAACCAACATAACCGATCCACTCACCCCCCAGTGGTGGTAGCGATAACGCGTTTTTATTTTTCCCGCTATAAAAAAAAGGTAATTTATGTTAATAACTTAGGGCCTTATTAATAAACATCATATACTTATGTATATCATAATTATACAATGTTTTGGCTTCCTCTAATGTTAGATATCACTCGACATAGCAAAACAAAGCACTGATTATCAAAAAGCGACGTAATGTACTACCTATAAAAATTAGCAATATCTTAAGAACTTGGAGATGGGCGGTTTTTAAATAGTACCTATCTAATCGACATCGGCTTTCGGCGCCAAAAAAATAAAGTATCAACTGCCGAAATAACCAAATTGTAAAATTCCTGTAACAGTACAAATAACAGTAAACATATATTTATATAAATTTACATAAAAAGAGCAATAATGTACAGACTACAATCTTATTATTTTTATTTACGTACTTACATAACGCTCCAAATTAGATCCCTCGGCTGGGGGACCGGCCGAGAAAAAACTGAAGTTAGCCAAAAAGATTTTTTCTTAAGACTTTATTATTAAATCTTTCATAATTATTAATTATAAAAAACACAAAATATTAACCTTCTATTTTTGTACATAGGTAATATACTTAATTATTAAACCATACTGTGGAATAAATTATACAGACTCGCTGGAATCATTGATATGTAAGCTGTATTTGTAACGTTTACATAAATTCCACGCACATTGTCTTAATGTTATTTTTGGTCCATTTAAAACTTTATGTCAAATGTCCGATATATTTGTACATTTATATATTTGTATATCTATACATACATAATTTATTTGGTCAGGAAAAACTGTATCAAGAAATAGACGAGGCGTTGAATCGATCAGACAATGACATTTTAAATTATGATGAACTGATGGAGCTGAAGTATTTGACGGCGTGTATACATGGTAAAAAGATAAAAAAATATACATAAAATTTAATTTACATAGACAAAAATGTACAATTTAAAATTGATTAACTGAATACACTAATATTTTAGAAACGTTGAGGAAATACCCTCCGTCACCCCATTTAGACCGATGCTGCACCAAAGACTACCAATTCAACGACAAACTACGTATAGAAGCGGGTACGCCAGTTTTTGTAAACGTGATAGCCATTCACTACGATGAAAAATATTACCCGGAGGCGGAGAAATGGAAACCAGAACGCATGATGAACATATCGGATAACGACAATCGGAATTACACTTTCTTACCTTTTGGAGAAGGACCACATTTTTGTATAGGTATGTATACATAAGCAACTGACAAAAACGACAATATAAGACTAGACTAGACTAAGAGTTGAACTCGCGCGCCGTAGGTTCCGTACAAACTAACGTTTTAGTTTTTATATTTTTATAGAAACATTGAAGAAGAAACAGTCGAAAGCAGGATTTGAACCCACGACCTCCAGCGTACAGTGCGTGTTTCTATAAAAATATAAAAACATTGTCCAGGCATTACATGGCCTTTAACATGTATAAAAATCATAATATAGGAACGTTTTAGTTATTAAAGTACATATTTACGGCTTTCAGATTTTTTTCTGAATGTATACTTTGAGACATTGCTTTTTGCCAATTTTTTGATTCTAGATCAACGGGAAGTAACCTATAGGTTTGATTCCCTTGTGAAATAGCAAAATATGCGACATAAACGGTCGGTAAATGTCTTTTGACCGCGTCGACTTACAATGTAGACTTTTTCACAGCTGAAAGAAACCGTAGATTCACGTATTTGATATAAATGTCAACTTTATACCTTTACGCGTCCCTGCGAAGAAGGGTCTTGAGACTTGACAGACAGATGGACAGGTGGACAACAAAATGATCGTACAAGGGTTCCTTTTTGAGGTACGAAATCCTAAAAACATAAATATACACCAACTCATACTCTATTTTTTATTTACTAGCTTTTGCTCGCGGCTCCACCCGCGTAAAAAAGTTTTTGCGAAAATAGTCCCGCTTTACATTTTCCCGGGATAGCCTATGTGTTAATCCAGGACATGATATACTTGTGTACTAAATTTCAACAAAAACCGTGCAGTAGTTTCCGAGATGTAAAGTAACGAACAAACAGATAGAGAAGAATTATAAAAATCGCTGATTTGTTTTCCAATACTCTTTTTTAGTCACTGCCTTTCTTTTTCTCACATTTCTTTAAATGTACAGACACCGGTCCTACTGCTTTATTATATGTATAGATTAACATAATATAAATGATTTTCAGACACAACTACGTATTCTTATACTAGTACGAAAAACTAAATGCACTGCACCTGATGTTAAGTACAATGTAATCCACATATTATAATGCCGAACAACGCGAGTCGTTGAACTACTCGAATAGTGGGCTAACTGCCAACATTGCACCGTTCTACCTACACCACATGTACTGTCAGCTACATAAATATCTAGATAAATAAACTAGAAATCACCTTAACTTTCATCTAAATAATTTTTATCTAAATAAAGAAAAACCGTAATTTACATCGGTGAGAAAAAAAATTATAAATACTAAAAAGGCGACTGAAGCTTTAAATAGTGAGTTCAACTGATTTTTAGTTTCGGTACATCAGTTATGCGTACATCGTAAGTAGAGCGATTCAGATTTCATTGTGTAGCTGTTGTCACAATGGGCGTCAAGCAAAAAAAAAATATATGCCAATAGACAAAGCACTAAATTAAAACGTGCAAAATTTACTACTAGAGAAACTGATTATAATTATAGAAGGTAAATATCAAGTATCTCTCATCCCAATGCAAATGGTTCCCAAAACCAGAAAACATTGGAAAACACAATACAATATTACATAGAGTCACAGCTATATCCCCGAAGAGACTCGCTGAGACGCTACTGAATACACGCACGATTCGTTTATTTTGTTTCCAATATATCAAATAACAATTCTGAGGAAATCGCGTGTGTATAATACAACAATATTAAAAAATTACCTCCATGCGTTTACTTACACATAATTATTATAATATCCTGTATAATACCTGGGTATTGAACTAGATATGAGTAGGTTCACAGGCATGAAAAAATATTATGATAAAACAATGCGAAATATTATATAATTAAAAAAATAATTATGATAAAGCGATGATGTGGCCTACAGACAGAGCGTCTAATTAAATGCTCTAAGGCCAATAACCTACAACAAAAAGATATTTCATGAGAGACGAGGTATTAAACATTGCATTTGAGCCTGTTGAGCGATGGCATTTAGCTTTTATATTCTATGCGGAGTTATTTAAACATCAACAACTGCTTTTCAGCATTAATGGCCATTAACTTCTGGAATTCATTTTCATATTTTCAATGATTGCACGTTCGTATAAAAAATGTAAATATAACGTTTGGACATACTTAAACAAACGATGTTTTTTATTAAATTTATTGTTTGAACAACTAATAGCGCAATTTTTCGCGAAGAATATTAACCATTACATAATCTATTTGAACCTTGTTTATGTTATCAAATATTTTTCGTTTCTTGCTGTCATAACACGACTAACGGAATTAGTTCCTCGTTATTTAAATATAGCCAAAAATCACGGTACATGATTTATTCACATATTATTTCAGGTATTATGGAAGCGTTTCCCAAAATATGGTTGGCCACCTATAGGGAACGTGCACGTCGTAAGCTCTTTCATCTGGTGGCGCAATCTGAATCTTCCACCCTATCGATACTTGGCATTGACGTATAATATTCATAATAAAAGGACGAAAAATATCATTTAATTGTTTGTTTATGTATTTCTATGGATCTGGATGCTCCAAAATATAAAAATAAACACATCAAACAGTGTAAAATCTTATTATGTTCTCAAGAATACTAATGTAATGTACTTACATTCCAAAAATTATAAATGCTGTATAAAATATACTTAAGTATGAGTTCCAAAAGCATTTAAAAATGGCTCATTACGTAATTTATATACATAAAGAAGTTACGAAGATAATATTCAATACAAACAAATCTGTAATTAAGGGAGCATCCTTAAAATAAGCATAATAATATACTGGTATCGCTGGGTATCAATAATATTCGGCCGGAACCCATATTTTATCAGTTTTGTCTTATTAAAAGAATATATAAATAAACTAGCTTTTTCCCGCGGCTCCACCCGCGTGAATGAGTTTTTCCAGGATAAAAGTCCCGCTTTATATATTCCCGGGATAATAAGCCTATGTGTTAATCCAGGACATGATCTACCCGTGTGCCAAATTTCATGGAAATCCGTTCAGTAGTTTTTGCGTGAAAGAGTAACAAACATCCATACATCCAGACATCCATACATACTTACAAACTTTCGCGTTTATAATATTAATATGATTATTGTTCTTAAAACTTTCTTCCGTGTCGATTTTATGCTGCCGCCTATAGTTCGTGCACATTCCCTATTCGTGGGTCGCGAGGGAATATTGGACGGGCCCTGAACAATAAGATGGGTAACGGCCACTAATGGACGAGAAAGTAAATAAAAGTTTAATTAAAATAGCTCCCATTTATATAATTGAGTACTAAAAATTACTATATGACAGCCAAGAAGTGATTCCAGAGTTTTTAACCTTGTCGTTATCCAATGGGCTTAGGATATGGCAAAAAAATGCAACTAGCAAGATGATAATATCATTGAATTTTAATGTTGTGATTGATCGACAGAACAACACATCAGTCACGTATGAGTATCTCAACCTATCCCAATAAAATGAGATGGAGTTGTGTCGTGTTTTTTACCCCCTTCTTAGCCCACTGGCAACTTAAACAATCACTGGTGTTGCATCGTGCACTTCAGTCTTAACAACGATAAACGAATGTACTCTGACAACTTTTTTATTTCCCGTGAGATCACTTATCGTACAAAGAAAGTTCTTATTGTGTTTCGGCAAATTGTACCTCTTATATTAGACCGTGGGCCAGTAGCAAAATTTCGTCAGTCATTTTCTCCCGAACGATAATTGGTGAGATGCTTCAGAGACGTGTATCATAAAGCCTCGTGAACGTCAGCTTCGGCTCCGTGGGTGCCATGAGCGGTGGTAGCCTCCCAAAGATGTAGAAAAAAATATATTATTCAGTCATTTCCTCCCAACTAAGAATCATTTTAAATTGTAGCTAACCCGATACCTTGAAGAAAAAAAATAATCAGCTGACTGTAACTTGGGGCATTATGCGTCAGCTGGTCAATCAAACATGTAAAAAAAATATATCATTTCAGTGATTTCCTCTCAACTACAAATTTACCTGATGATAGCTTATACGCAACTATGAATAAATATATATGTCAGCTGGCTGTATGCCGGGGCAAAAACCGTCAGCTGATGCCTTGAAAGTTATAACGCAGGTGTTAGGCGAGAGCTTCTATTACATAATTACATGCATCAGCTGACAATGTTTCCCTCGAATTAATGATAGTAGATTCTCTTTATTAATTACAGCATTGTATTATCAATCTATACATGTAAAATGCCTTGTCCTGAATGACTGACTGACGCACAGCCTAAACCTCTGACCGTAGAGACCTGAAACTTGCAGGGTGTGTTCTTTGTATGCCATAGGCATCTAATGAGATTGAATTTTCCAAAAGTCTACCCCTAAGAGGGTGAAAAAGGGGGGCAAAGTTTGTATGGGCCAACGTGATTCCTTGGTCCAACCTACTTCAAATATTGCTTAAACTTATTTTTAACAGAACTGATAGAAGACGTGTTTCATGTTTTATTGAAATTCATCCCGTAATATATAATATGTATAAAAACGAAAGGTCATTAACTCACTCATCACGAAATCTGAGAAGCTACACGTGCTAGGAGTCTCAAATTTTGTGGAGGTTCCTTTTAGGACGTTGGAGCTCACTAAGACGGGATTTTGCGAAATTCAACCCCTAATGGGGTAAAAAGATTGTACGCGATAAACTCAAAGACTATCAAACGGATTTTGATTAAATTTGGTATGGAGATAATTCGAGCATCTGGGAAACTGGAAAGTTTTAGGCTACTTCTTATCCCGTGAAAATGTATAAGTGGGACCTTTATAAAAAAAAACTCTTTCGTACGACCGCGGCTGCGGGCAAAAGCTAATTAGCTTATAAATTTTCATCTGGGAAGATATAATGTATCTTAAATGTTTGACTTTACGCTCAGATATGAGTTTTCCGATGAAATGTATAAATACTTTACGACTAATACGTATACAATTAAATAACTGAAGAAATATTAAGAACATTGATTATGAATTTATAGTTTATTGTACTCTCCGGAGTAAGATAAAGTGGTCAGCAGAAGACTTTTCAGATTAACACAACCTACTGCAGGTACCACCTTTGCAACACGTTTCTAATCTAAGGGTTAGAAAAGTGTTGCATGCCTACATCGCGTCATACAAGGAACACACCCTGCAAGTTTCAGATCTCTACGGTCAGAGGTTTGGGCTGTGCGTTTAACCGTCAGTCAGTCATTCAGGACAAAGCATTTTACATGTATAGATTGATAATACAATGCTGTAATTAATAAAGAGAATCTACTATCATTAATTCGAGGGAAACATTGTCAGCGGATGCATGTAATTATGTAATAGAAGCTCTCGCCTAACACCTGCGTTATAACTTTCAAGGCATCAGCTGACGGTTTTTGCCCCGGCATACAGCCAGCTGACATATATATTTATTCATAGTTGCGTATAAGCTATCATCAGGTAAATTTGTAGTTGAGAGGAAATCACTGAAATGATATATTTTTTTTACATGTTTGATTGACCAGCTGACGCATAATGCCCCAAGTTACAGTCAGCTGATTATTTTTTTTCTTCAAGGTATCGGGTTAGCTACAATTTAAAATGATTCTTAGTTGGGAGGAAATGACTGAATAATATATTTTTTTCTACATCTTTGGGAGGCTACCACCGCTCATGGCACCCACGGAGCCGAAGCTGACGTTCACGAGGCTTTATGATACACGTCTCTGATGCGTCTCACCAATTATCGTTTGAGAGAAACTTGGTCATCGAAATCTGTCACTGGCCCACGGACCATATCTGTATATATTAAATGTCTAACTTTTAACGCACGTTACAGGTAAACGATACGGTTTGATGCAGATTCGCGCATCTGTAGCTCAGATGGTACACAAGTTCAAATTCGCACCAACGCCCGAAGAACCTTACGAGATCCACCCCGATCCATACAGCGTTCTACTAGCACCTAAAAGTGGAGGCCGAGTCAAATTTATATCGCGATAATGTCTGTGCGGCGCCTAAAACTTTACTTATGCACAATTATATTGTCCATCCGCCCACGTTAATAAGTTTTTCCTTGATAAAAGTACACATAAACCTTCCTCTTGAGTCACTCTATATAAAAAAAAGAGCTAAGCATACATATGAGCAGTCAGACAGGCAGCGGGAAGCGACTTTGTATTATACTATGTTATGATAACAACTTAATAATTTTAGTTATTTCGTTTTATTTTCTACCCAATGACAATTTTGTAAAAATTACGTGTTAATCAGATTTTATCGTAAATCTGTTATACATTTAAAATGATGTGAAAATACACGAAAAAAATATTTCCCGGCTTTTATTTTATCAACTTTATAAATAATATTTGGAGTTACAATTTCATTTAGCAGCACAAGATTGAAAAATAATAATAAATAATACCAGTTCTGTATTAAATACTGCCCACTGCCCCCTCTACTACTGAGAGGGATTTAGGCCATACTCTACCACGCTGGCCTAGTGCGGATTAGCACACTTCACATACCCTCAAAATACTTATGGAGAATTCTCAGGTATGTAGGTTTCCTCACGATGTTTTCCTTCACCGATAAAGCAAACGATAATTGATAAACAATACACACATAACTTCGAAAAGTCAGAGGTGTGTGCCTTGGGTTTTGAACCTCCGGACATTGTCTCGGCCGACCGTTCCATTCCCAACTAGGCCATCGTCCACTTACAAGTTTGAATGCACTGTGTTAAATACATGGTAAAATTGGAAGTACGTAAACTTGACAAAAAATAAAAAATACTACTCAGCTCCTCATTATATATTTCACATTGTTAATTAATCTACTACAATACTTCTAAATAAACAACATCTTATCAATTGACCATTTAAATCACATCTATTAAACAGATTAGTTAATGTTCGTACTTTAGTGCTATCCCGTCCTTTTTGGAATTGCCAACGGGAATTAATTAAATTGGAAACATGCTCTCCTTGTAACTGGGTCGACATGAATCAGCATTGAAAGCATTTTGTACAGATGCCTTTGTATTTTTCGAGAACTTCGCAATAAATGTCACTTACCGTTTGGTGTCAAGAATCTGCCAAATTGTATAGCCCGTACCTGCGACAATTGAAACGCAATATGTTGCAGAACCTAATAAAGCCGATCATTCGGCAATGAGCAGCTAAAGATGTCATACTTATTATTTATTGAATCAAAAGAAATATTATAAATGAAGTGATTATATGTTAAAAGTTAAGCAAGATATCATTGTAAAAGTAAACTAAACGTATAGTTGTAAATTGAAGCATTTACGTTTAGAGTTGAAAATTTTTGTCGTAGGTATTCAGTTCAAGCAACTTGAGCAGTGAGCACGTTTAAGTTGAAAACTTATTTTGCATTATGAATATTTCGAAAACTAATTGAAACGGTCGTTCATTTATTTTTAACAATTAGATGAGGAGCAATCTGAAATTCACTAAGGAATGTATAACTTAGTATAAAAAGTAGTATATTTATAATATTATAATAAGCTCTATAGTCTGGTGTATAGATCCAGGCTGTAGGTGTTTTATTCTGTAACATTTGTACAAGAACAAGCCGGGCGCCTACTAGACCCGAATGGTACCGTAATATTTTTAAACATAAATCATTTATTTATATAACACAACATCAAAAGGAATAACTTTAAGATTGCCCAAAGATTTGTTGCTTTTCCTTTTGCAATATAACATATAAATAACTAAACTATTTCTTTAATTTCATAACCTAAACACTTCATCACCTAATCAATATTTATTCCAACTATTTGAATTAGTAAAATGTTTCTTACCTAGTACTTGGTAGGTACAAGTTACGCTTCTATTAGGTATTCTACATGATAATCATTGTTATAAACGTTGAAGTTTTAAAATTTACATAAAGAATATTGAAAAATTATTGCATATTAAAGTTTGTTGGAGGTAACGTAAAGTGGAATGCTGAGGTGGAAGATTAGATAATTAAAATTTAAATCACCAAGGGGATAATGGTAAAATTCCAAATGAGTTATGATAATATCTCTAATTCTATGCATGAATACTTTAACTATCGGAAATTATGAAATTTGGTGTAAATAAAGGCTTACGAAAAATTGGTAAAATTTGATATTTTCTTGACTCTCGCGTAAGTAGCTGTAGTTGGTCTTCATGACATGAAACCTTCGTTGAAATTTCATTTTTTTAGGAACAGAGTGATTGATTTGTACGCAACAATTATAAAAATATTCATATCTACCGTCGAGCTGCGCCTCGGATGTTGCAACACGATCGTCGATCATTATTAAAGTAACTGTGAACTTGACCGGCTGTTTTACTCAATTCCATCACCGACACTACAGTGATGTATTAGTATGCTATACTATGCTAAAAATGTGTTAGTGAATAAGATATATTACACTACATTGAGTTATTCCCTAAAGATACTACGTGAAATATGAAATATATAATGTATTATTACGTTAATATAAATATACAAATCCTCAAGCACATCACACAAATGTGAAATAAATTGAGATACTCACATTTCAGTTTAAGAGACACATAATCTATCAAACAATAATGTATCTGGATTATGTGAAACCGAGCCCGTCTATCATTCACGGACTCGAGATCTAATAAATCTACTATGTGTATTTCATTATAAGATTTCCGATAGCTCTTCAGATAATTCCTCGTATCAATTTCGATTCTCAGAATGAACTTTATTCAATTAATCTGATTTAATTTTTGAATGAAACGTTGGATTGGTCGGCGTGGCGGTCGAACTTATAAACGATAAGCTAATTTGCTTTCGTGGCTAGTATTCGGTTTTGTTTTCATTATCTTGCGGGAAATTAAAGAAAAAGTAGCTAAACTACTAAACTAGTAATGTACATTGCTAATTAATAACTGACATTACAGTAAAACCGACGACGTACGACTTGATAAAGGTCGCAGGAGCGCGCTGGATGTGGGCCGCGTTTGACAGGTCCGTCTGGAACTCTTTGGGGGAGGCCTATGTTCAGCAGTGGACGTCATGTGGCTGATGATGATGATGATGATTACAGTAAATGTTGTTGCAGCAAAATTAACTATAAAATATTTTATTAGTATGTAACTGCAATGTCCAAAAATTTCGTACATTCGTTATTTGTTGCTCGTTGAGCTTCCTGTGATAATGCAAATAAAATATTTTTAAACACAGCGCATAATAGATTCTTTCATTTATTTCGCATACAAGCCACAGTGTTCAAGGCAGTCCTATTTTTCTTCTTAAGAAATAAAGCGGTACATAAATTTATGACAGAGACAAGAGGCAGGGCGATAATCGATTATTACTCCGTTGGGTTATTTTTATACGAGAACGCCTGTCATAAACAAACTTTCGGTATTCGGCTACTTAGTCTGGAATGAAGATATTACCGACGTATTTTGTTTTTGTTCGAAAACCAAAGCTGGAATTTCGTCTTTTCTTTATAGGTATGTTATATAACGTATGGGTTTTCTAAAGAAAATAGTTTCAAAGGAAAATCTTTCAAGGTTTGCGACATTATTATAAAAAATCTCAATTCATTTACTCCTTACAAAAGCTTTTCAAAAGATAGCGCTTATGATCTGCATTGAGACATAAAATGCTCATTAAAAAACTATAAAGTGCCATTAAAATGTTCCTAGTTCTTAAAAACCCATTTAATCTAGTAAAAGTAATGCGCCGTAAGAATAAATTAAACTACGTAATTGATTTTCGTACAATTTTATTAAAGTTGTCGTTATTACCAACTATTAATAATCACACACACACACACACGCCTGTTATCCCCGAAGGGGTAGGCAGAGGCGCAACTAGTGCACCCACTTTTCGCCGTTATTCCGTCCCATGATGTGATAGGGGGCGAGCCTATCGCCATATCGGGCACAAATTCACAACTATTAATAATGTTAATATAAATATAAAGAAATTAAGTTGAAAGTCAATATTTCAATGGATAAGAAATATAAATTAAATTAAATTACCCTCTACCCAAAAAGCATCTAAAAGGTTAAGAAATAAAATAATGCTTTTATTTTTTAACGTTTTAGAGGCTTTTTGTGTCGGGGGTTATTATAATTTTAATTTGTTTTTTATTTTATCGGGGGTTAACAAATACGACGTTACAAAAAACAAAACACAAATCACAAGTAACGACATATTAAACGACCTTTTCATTACTGCGTGGAACAAATGTAACGCGCCCTCTAATTTTGGGCGATAAGAGGAAACCGTAAAAACTCAAGTTGATTTGGTAAGACTCCCCGACCGTTGGCTTGAATTTATACATTGAACCATTTGAGATATCGCCACTCGGATTTGCATCAGTCCGTAACTTTCACCTGAAAATATTGGGAGCATTAATAAAACAAATACAGTAATGGAAAAGTACTCAGCATTGAGGCCAAACAAATCTAACATTCTGAACTTATATATTCTCAGTAACAAATATAAAAGTTTCTTTAACTTCGAATTGAAGAGAGTAAAGTTATTAAATACATCATACATGAGCTGACATTTGTAACCCAGAATGAAAAGTTAATCACAGATGCGAAATGCATCCCAGTTCGTCGAGCTCATTTCCGTCCCAAGATGTAATAAATGGTGTAATAAATTTCTTAAAGTTACATAAATTAAAATTCAAGAAATCTTGTTTATTCGTTGTGTAAGGTGTCAATTATCACGAATATTTCGCTTGGTAAGCACCTCCTTCCAATAGCTCTTTTCTTACTCCAAGGTAGAGGCGACACAACACACTGTTAAATGTTGCTTCCAAAATAAATTATGTTAGAAGACCCGACCAAGTGCCCGACCAAGGAATCCAACCCCAGACCTCGCAGTCTACAGCCCATATAATTGTTGGTTTAAAAAATGTAGAGTCGTACATTAAAACCCCTTTATTTAATACATGAATTCGGTTTGTAGCCTCAGCATGAAATAAAGCCATTCATTTAAATCATCAATGCGTAAATCAAACACGAAATTAAAATATCCGAATTCAACAGTGAACAACGAGTTATTTTCAGCAAAGCTAAACAGTAGGTTTTTTCATGTTTAATACGTTCGTAGAGCTCCTACATCAAGTTATGAAAATAGAATAATTTTATCGAATTTTTATACCGTATTCACTCGCGTTTATACCTCCGTCATTCGGAATATTAACTTTTACCACGGATTTAACGTGGCATAATATCTCTACAAAATAATGCAACAATGTATAAAGTTTTATTGAAATTTTTGAAATAATTTGTTTAATACAAATATAACAAATTGTTTCAGTTTCATTTTACTGTCTAACATTCGCGTAAACGTAATGAATCATGCTACTAATTTATTGGAAGGAATGTATCATTGAATGTATCATAATAAAATCAATACATTTACATGACGTGAGCAGAATTTATTACCAACCACAAAACATACCTGTACTGGCATAATAATCATGTACAAATAAATACAATTGCATTTATATAAGATAATGTCATGTCTATGTTTAACTCTTACGAATAATCTGTGTTTTTAAAACATTTTGGCGCATCACTACGTTTAATGTTCTCTGCTCGTAGCGCATATCATGTCCGACCTTTATGGCATCACAGAACTTTGGAAACAAGACGCGTCGATACAATAATATGAAATGCTATTGGCATTCCTTACAACATAACAACCATTTTTACAAAATATACAATATATATACAACCTAGAGAAATGATTGCAAATTACAGGGCTAGCAAATCACCGCTCGATTTTACCATTGGTTCTAACTCACTGAGAGAATGACAGCATGTAAGTATTGTTTTTATTAAATAGTTTGGGGTAAAGATTAATTGTTAATAATATCATTGTATGCCTCTTATTTTTGTACATAATAATTACCAATATCTAATACCATTATTGCTTGGAAAATTCAAACACAAGATATTAATATAATAATTGACTATGTATTTAATATGCCCTAAAAAGATAAAACTCACAGTTTACCCTAACGTCCTAGCAACGAACGGCAAGAAAAAGATAAAGTTTTTTTTTTTTTTTTTTTCGCGGAGAAAGTGAATTATTACTACAGCCCAGTGTACAGTGTACACCGCACGGCATACCAACCAAAACTCCGCGGTGGCCATCTTCAGCGCATTAGGGACGGCTGCGGGCTTCCTCCGACTCACGTCTAAGTTTTCGTCCGTAACCGCCACGCTGCCGTCCATCACGGGGGTCACAAAAGTTGGCTAGACTAAGAAAAAGATCATGGTGAACTTGAAGCCGCGCCAGAAGGTCCACTTGACCATGTGCCTGGTTATGTACCAGCGCGGCGAGGAGGGGACGTTCAGCGCGCTCATGTAGATGCCAAATACCGTGCACCCCACCGAATCCGACACGTACATAGAAAATAGCTCCTGCGCAAATAATTTCTTCATTTTTTATTTTTGCAAAATATCTTATAATTACAATACTCTTACATTTATGTTGAACAAGAATGTTTCAAATACTACGTTTAAAACTTTGCGGCGTTCTGCCGCAGATAGGTAGTAAAAGAAAGAACTCAGGGTTTAGGTTCGTGGTACGAGCTTTATTTTTGCATCCCCGCGTTACACCCGATACGTTTGCTGATGGTATGCAAACGAGTCACTGGCCTGCGGGGTCTCCGACTCAGGCGAACGGCACGACGCTGATACACGTGGCTAGCTCCGGCGACAGCTCGCCGGGCAGATGGTGTGGCCACGTGGTCGGCGCAGCGGTGGTGAGGTGGTCGGAGCTAGCGCACCCGGCTGCGATGGTAGTGGTGAGCACGTGGCGGGGGCAGCTCCCGCGACGATGCCGGTGCGCACGTGTTCGGGGTCGGCACCCGCGACGATGATGGTGCGCGTGGCGGAGCAGCTTCCGCGACGCCGGTGAACAGCACGGAGTCAGCACCCCGTGCAAGAAAGGTGCGTCAACGCCGTACCGTAGGTGAACCCTGGAATCAGACACCCAGCGGTTCGGAATGCAAGCTAGGCTTGCATTCCGCGCCAGCGACTCGTGACAGCTCACGAGCCCAGGTACACAGAATACACTGGTAGCTGTTAGTAGGGATTAATTGGCAACTAACCCAACGGGAACAACGGTATGCGCGGCAGCACGCAGTTAGATAAGTCGTGGTGCCACGGCGAAGACGATTGCGAAAAAAGCCGCATGAGAGTGCACGCTTATTTATACGGTCGCCATTCCGACATACGTCAAACGAATGACAACTCATTACACGACCAATCGGCACCCATAAGGGCTTGGATTGGTAGTTGAAACCATAGACAGTTTAACGTTCCATGCAACGCTACAACTTAAAAACTAAACTAAAACGTTTTGCAAAATTTTGGAGTTAATCAAGAGAAGCAACATTGCTCGTAATTTTACTTTATTACTATTTTTAGACTATGACATAATACTACCAACCATAAAATGTATTGTTACCTTAAGGTTGACTGGTTCGCGTTTATTAATGTAATCCCTTTTTATTTTATTCACTAGATGTTTTGCATTGACGTTCATCAATTCTGTAAGTACTTTGAGCCTGTTTGATGTGAACATTGGGCGCAACTCGTGTCTTAAATTTACCCACAACGGGGACTAAAATGATACGAAGTGCAGAGAAGGAGATAAAATAGAGATATTAATATAGTCCAACACAATGCGAGTGCTTATATTATTATATAAACTAAATAACACAAGATTTCAACCATCTTTCAAATAACGCAGATTTACCCTTCACACTCAAATCACAGTAGTGATCAAATCTGCGTTACCTCTGACCCATTTTGCCTGTACCCTGAATCTTGAAACAATCATTCTCTTACTACTATTTACATTCACTCTATAAAACGGAACTATTCGCAATAAGTAGGTAGACAAAGTACAGTCAGCCACATAAGTAGCTGAGCAAATTCAAAACTTTAAATTGCATTTTCCGAATTGTATTTTCTTTTCACAATAATAAAAATATAGGGGATTTACTTTACTTCACATAAATGATGTATTAGTTTTAATTTAACTTAACGCGTATATGCAATTTGAAATTTTGAGCTTGTTTAGCTACTTATGTAGGTGACTGTACAAACTAAAAGAAATACATCACAAAATGGTTTAGCCCACAAACTTATCGTGCCATACCAAAATCTGCAATTCGAAGACACAATAATACAATAAATGTTACTCGCAACTCTACCCGACTTAAAATCTTTTCTTGAAATAATGTTCCACTTGTGCACTTTTCGAGAATAAATTATTCCAGCAGGTGGACTCTATCCCCCGTGATGGACGGCAGCGTGTCTCACGCTGCCTCGGACGCCAGGGGCGTCCCTCGGTGTGCGGGGGATTCTGAGCCCCCGCAACAACAGGAAAAGGACCGCAACAGCGGTACGCGCAGGGGCGGTTGCGGACGAAAACTTAGACGTGAGTCGGAGGAAGCCCGCAGCCGTCCCTAATGCGCCGAAGATGGCCATATAAAAAAAAAAAAGGTGGACTCTATACTAAAATTCGTTTAAAATCTATTCAACGATAAACGCGTTATAAATATACTGACCCTTTCACGAACTTTCAAAATGACATAAATAAAAAAGTGTCAAAGTGGTTCATGGTTACACACCGAGGCATAATATAACTTAGCCTCGGTGGCGTAGTTGTATTCTGGTACGACTGCAATGCTGAGGTCTCGGGTTCGATCCCCGGGTCGGGGAAAGTGATATTGAGTTTTTCTATTCAGTATCAGCTCGGAGTTTGGAATTTGTGCCCGATATGGCGATAGGCTCGCCCCCTATCACATCATGGGACGGAATAATAGCGAAAAGTGGGTGCACTAATTGCGCCTCTGCCTACCCCTTTGGGGATAAAGGGCGTGAGTGTATAATTATCAGAATTAAATATATATATATGTAGAATAACTTTATAAAATTACTGATGTAATGAAAACTGGCCAAGTCAAATCTAACCTACTTTAAGACCTGTCATTTTTAAATAACAGCAACTGTTATGGGTATCCAATAAAGCAAAAAAAAATATAATTTAATACTTGTTCATAATGTTATTTTGTTCCTATAAATACATATTTGGATTTTGCATAAAACTTGGCACTCATTTAGATCTCCATTCTTTTTGCGGCGAAGCCCACAGTCAAGCATAATTTTTATATTGAACTTGGGTCCCCGTTTTTAACTTTAAATTTTTGGTGGGATGATATTTTACCAAAACCATCTTCGCGTATCAGGCGATGGAATGATCAATGCAAGTGTCCAGTCCAGGAATATACCTTAATGATCCCTTGGATTTCTCTTCCCCCAGTTTATCAACTTTTCTCATCACATACGACAAATTGCCGAAGAATAAAATGCTTTTTCATAATGTATTTCACGCTCTTCCTAATAGTTATAACATTTCTTAAAAATGTAATAAGTTGCAGTTAAAACTAGAACTAGTTATTAGAAAAAATGTTTGCACGATCGCACTAGTGCCCGCGTCCATTTTGAACGCTACTCGAAATCGACGTGTTAAAAATAAAGTGATATTGATACATACGCAAAATACATACAAAGTGAATAAGTTAGCGGAACCATTAGATAGCCCACCTTGTAAAAAAAACTTCATAAAAACATTTCGTGAAGTATTTTATAACGAAAAGTCTTTGATTAAATTGTAAAATATTTAATAGGTAATAAAAGAACCAATAAAAACTCGTAGTATGGTTTTTGCATTAGAAAGCCGGAACATCTTTTTTGAAAACATGGATGATGGGCCATAAATATAACATGACCAATAACTTGGCCACTGCCACGAGGCACTACGTAAACATGTGCAATTTCAAAACGGGGCTATGTTAGGTCTTAGGAACTAGCCTATGTCCGGACACACTATTTAAGAACTAAAATTGTCATTAAAGTTCATATGAAGGACATCTTATAATTTGCACGTCTCACAAGTCGCATAAAAAAGTTCCTGGTTAAAAATATAATTTTCATTCGTTTTCCCCACACCAAAATACCTAGTTAGGGTATGCATAATAAATATGCTACACAATACATTAATACATTCCATGTCATCCATAAAATATATTCATACATAACATATGATACAAAACTTTGTCATGGGAAGGATTTGCCGCAAAAATGTGTAATTACAAACCATGCACAGAAAAGCTTGAGGTGAATTGAATATGTCCTAATTTAGCGCCTCACACAAGTGAAAAAATATTAAATTACCTAATTACATACAAGATTACGGACTAATTCCTAACAAATGGATGGGTTTACGGCACAATTATTTAAAAAAATGCAACGCGTTAGCAGGCGCGGCTTGCTGTCCGACTAAAATTTCCGGTGACCAAGAAAAACGAGCCTAATGGCCCGTTAAAAGCAACTTAAAAGCAAATCATCCTCTCGCCTCTTGGACGTACCGAAAAAGCAATATTTCCCGAATTATAATTTAAAAACTTTGTCAATTTATTCTTTTATAACAATGTTTATATAAAACTTCAGTATTTACGGAAACAACACTTTATGTATAAGTTATGTGGGGCACATTGAGGGATGTTGTTATAACATTCACTAAGATGTGAACGAAATAAGCTAATGCAACAAATCAATATAAGTACAGTAAAATTAAATTAATTATTTATGTCAATCAGGAATTTTTTAAACATAAAAGACATCTAAGTCACAGTTTATCATACGGCACAGTGCGGCATGGCGTTCCGGTTAAATAAGAAAACTCAACGATGATTTTTCATTGTCCCGTAAAGATAAATGATGCTGGATACACGGATGCCTACTAAAAATATCATGCATATTTAAAATTTCCCATAGTTTCTGTATACGAAATCTATTGTTATGGTTTGTTAGAACCGAAATAGGGAAGCGCTGCAGCAAGGTTACTCGTCGAAAATGCATCGGGCCGACTCCGTATTTCAGTTACATTCGGGCTCTAGATTCAGTTTAGCGGCGGGAGAGCTCCCGCACGCCCGCTTTTACTCCCAGCCCGCCCTGAATCGACTCCATGCTCTCGTGATATGAAAAAAATACGAACATAAAATTAATTTACTGCTGGATTTATAAAACAAAAATGTCAATTAATTTGTAACTGGTGTACGTGCATATCAAGCTGTGACATCGGTAAGTGGTATTTTTGTGACGCTACCTTTGTTAAAATGATAATACGGGTACTGTTTTCAAGATGTAGAATAATTAATGGTAATTCTTTCAAGGGAGCATATTTTAATTTTTATTGCTGAAAATGTATTACTTTGGTTGTGACACTTAGAGCCGACTTCACCACTAGCTGGTATATTTGATGCTACTCGTCACATATCTATAAGCCCAGCAAACGCAAAAGTCTCACTCTAATCTTTTAATCTTTACCTTTTTTACTGGTGGTAGGCCTTATATTTAAGAGTCCGTCTGGGTGGGTACCACCGCAATGTCTATTTCTACCGCCAAGCAGCAGTGTGCATGCACTGTTGTGTTTCAGTTTGAAGGACATTGTAGCCAGTGTAACTACTGAACATAATGAGACTTTACATCTTATGTCTCAGGATGACAAGCGCAGTGGAATGCCACACAGTACTTTGTAACTCGAATGTGATGTACAGTGTTGCTACTGTTTATGGGCGGTCGTATCGCTTACCATCAGGCGAACAGCATGCTAATTTCGTCATTAGATGTCATAAAAAAATACTAATAAAATGAGTACTTAATTATGCAAATTTTGCATTAGCTGTTTAATATGTTTCTAATGAAATTTACATGAAAACTATGAAACAGGCTCTAAGTAGACAAAAATGTTACCTTAATTGTAAGTTTGCGGTGGAAACTCATGAAGGTTTAATAATTACACCTGTAATTTTTACTCCGCTTGTAGTTATTTTCGTATTACAGTTGCGAATACATTTATAAATAGACAAAAGCTTATTTAATCGTAAAACGTAAAAACCTTATCGATTTAAAACCATTCAATTGTGGATATAAGTGCCCGTGCCGTTTTTGACGCATGAAATAAATTTTAATATAAAAATTAACTTTCACCATAGAAGAACCGAAAGGTATTGATTAATAAAACATATTTTGAATAAATGATTCTTACTTATCGTTCAATAAAACATAATTGGTATAAAAAAAATCAAGTTCTCATCAAAACATCGTAAGAACCGGACTAAATTCAGTTGAACATATTCAGAGTTGAGATAGCCAGATAAGATCCCAAATTTCTACAATAATAAATCAAATGTTGGCAAATAAATTGAAAGACGATGCTTTATGTCCCGACAAAGTAATAAAATATTTTAATATCACATTCAAACCTCATATTTTTTTATAAAATAAAGTCCCCCGTCGTGCCGCGTCTGTCTGCCTATTTGAATGCAATAAACTCAAAAACTATAGAACGAATTTCAACGAAATTTGGTACGGTGTTAGTTTGGAATACTGAAAATTTGCTTCTTATCCCTGGAAAATACATAGCGGGACTTTTATCCCGGAAAAACTCTTTTAGGCGGGTGAAGCCGCGACGAAAAGCTAGTAATTAATAATATCTCCACCTGCTCTACTAGCAGGTAGGTAAATGATGGTCTGTCTATAAAAATACCCTTACTTAGCTCCTTTTTTAGCTTAATGTGCCTCTATATCCCTCTTTGAAAGGCATTACCTATGACATTATCATCAAAATTAAGGGTGACGCGAAAATAGTCTGTGAGCGTTATCATTAAAGTTTGATGTGACGCTATGATTTTAGTGTGCAGTGCAATTCCTTTAAGTACTTAAAAGCTGGGTGGTCTGGCTACTACTTATGGGTAGTCGTTCCGTTTGGTGACTCTACTGACTTCCTCATCTTTTGTATATTAGATACATAAAAAAAATAGAGAACCTATAAATAAAACGAATGAACATTAATTGAAAGAATTGTAAATTGAGACGTATTGAAGACGCAAAGTTACTTGATTTAAGTGTTGTTAAAAATGTGGTAATTAGAATAAGACAGACTCAATTATAGATGTGTCGTAGTTTCGTTTTTCATTTACAAAAATCATTCCAATACAACTTAGAGAGTTGAAGCGATTCAAGAGCTCAAAAGACCTTTTGTCACCTTTCCAAATTTAAATTAATTTAACGTTGCATAGACAACGATACGAATATTAGCGGCAACTCTGCTAATTGATTGGCACTTATTAAATTAAAAACACGGAGACAAAATTAAGCACATCGTCATCGAAGCGGCACTAAATGGGAATCTACACAACGTTCTAATGAAATTGTGACGTAAAATGAGGGCTCTGTTTAAAAATTCACACGTAAGGAAAATGCGCAATGAAAACATTTAGATGGAAAAAGTTTTAGTCCGATGATTACGAACAAGCTTACGTATTTAAGTTAGAGTGTTTGCACTAGTTCCTAAAGTTAATCTTTCTGAATAATAAACCATTCGCGTACAAATCTCAAAGCCAGAAATAGCATTGCTTTGTTTACTTTAATAAAATCTATGGGAAACCTTGTAGATTACAGCAGAATTCCCATTTCATATTGAATTTGCGTGTCAGTAGCGATACGTTAATTTTTATACTTTTTCAGTCTTTTTTTTTCAGACTTGGATGGATACGATTTTATACAACCATACAGATGCGTTTTCTTCTCAGGTCAGTGGGCTTTTCCGAAGCACCGGTAGAATCTTTTTGTTGATAAAAAATAATTGTAAAAAATGACGTGTAAAAGCGCCCTTAGGGGCCTAATTACTTAATTAATAATTGATTTGATTTGATTTGACAACACATTTTCAAAATATAAGCGAGTGAATTCGGGAACAATTATTAACTCGAAAGTGTATTACTGGTTCTGCATTTTAAGCACTACACAACCACTACATCATATTTTATAATACGATTTTGACATTTTCGTACCGTTGTATTACATGGATTAAGTTACATTTTGTTAAACACGCTAATAACATGAATATAAAAATATGATATTTGCCCTTAGGAAAAGTGACCGCGTATCTGGACAACTCAAATTAATCTCTTTTAGGTTTAAAACCACTTACGAAAAATATATTATTTCTCAATAAAATTGGATAAAAGAACAAAGTTCATTTATTTTAAATACTATTTTCACTGTATGAATATTCATTGCCAAACTTTATTAATATAATCAATTAAAAATATGGTTGCCTAAAATAGTCTTGTCCATCAATTCCGACAAAACAGTCCTTGAAGTTCCGTGGCTTTGAATTGGATCAACAACAAACGTTGTTAAAACTTTAAGCCTGTCACCGCCAAATGAAATGCTCTTGTAAGCTACGAAACTAAGCCAGACAGCTATTTCTGGAAATACGAATATTTAAACATTTCATTATTATGAATTTCAATTTGTAGTAAAACGTATATTGTCTACAGATATGTTAGTAGGCCGGCTCGACAGCGATAACGACGCGACGCGACGTGTCCCAGCAAACCAACGTGAAAAACACCTTGTTTTCAGACTTTCTTAAGCGGAGATAGATACCCAAAGGCTCTAACAACCCCTTGCCTAATATATTTTTTATTCTTCTACGACCGAGGATTGCTCTGGTTGTATTTGTGTATAAATGTACATATTAATACTATTTTTTTCTTCTACGACCGAGGATTGCTCTGGTTGTATTTGTGTATACATTTACATATAACATCAGATAATTCCTCATGTCTCGAACTGAGAGTTAAGTATTAGTAAATAAAAACGCCCACAGTTAACTCCTGTAGTTAATACCAAGGAATCGTAGATGAGCTTTCGAACTTTGAGAAAAGGGATACTAAACAAGGAAGGTAAATATGAACCTCTGACAATCTTTTAGACCAGCGCGCAAAAAAAATAATGAAGGTTATAAGACTTTCAAAGTAGAAAAAATGTTGAGTAAAAACGTGAGCAAACCAAAAAAGAGCAATAAATAAAGAAACGTGTCGAAATATTAATGACGACAATAAATCACAGGCTATTAAGGCCCATCAATAATTCATAAACACATTACTCAGAGAACACTGGCACAACGGTTCGTAACAATAGGCTTTGGGTGGTTTATTGAACTAACAACAAATTACAATGGGTCACCGTTTATCATAAAATAAATAGCCTGGATATATAGCTATAACTGACGTTTTAACTTCTCTATCTGTTACGAATTATGCAACATTTTATATTCTTTTCTTCCTTTCTCCCTAACACTCATATGAAACTAACTCTGTCACTTAGCAGCCCAAGGTACAGGCTATGCTTAGTTTGTGTACCCCTCGAAATACTTATAGCTACATATTATCTCATCTCATAGTTTTATACTTCTTTATTTTAGACTCTGTGAGTCTATTTTTTAAGACACTTGAGGAAATCCTATATTATGACTTTTATACATGTTAAGGGCAATGCAGTGCCTGGATAATGATTTCAGTCAAAGTTCAGTCACATAGCTTTAATAAAAAAAACAGTTATTGTCAGGTTACTTTATACTTACACACACACACACACACACACACACACACACACACACACACACACTCACGCCTGTTATCCCCGAAGGGGTAGGCAGAGGCGCAACTAGTGCACCCACTTTTCGCCGCTATTCCGTCCCATAATGTGATAGGGGGCGAGCCTATCGCCATATCGGGCACAAATTCCAGACTCCGGGCTGATACTGAATAGAAAAACCCAATATCACTTTGCCCGACCCGGGGATCGAACCCGAGACCCCAGCTTTGCAGTCGTACTGTAATACAACTACGCCACCGAGGCAGTCCTTACATAGTTATTTATTAATTGTATATAGTACAATCGACTTTAATATCTATTACAATGATAAATCATTCATCAGGGGTTAACCCACAACCATCGCCCGCAACGCAAAACTTCAACTAGTAAAGAAGCATAAAATGTTGCACACGACTTCTTTTTAAATAATGAATGTGATCACGAAGAAAGATTATTAAGTAATCATCTATAAGGTCTACTTGCACATTCCTAGATTAACTTAATTAACTCGAAGTTAACTGCTAACTCAGGGTTAAATAAATAATTTATATTCCGCCATCAAAAGTTAGGAGTAAACCTGGGGTTCATTTTATAAATATTTAACCCACCGATGTGGGTGAGATAAGTCGCTAACACTAGGTTAGCCGCTAACATTGGGACTATGTTCTGCTTTATAGTACTCTATTTTGTGGTGTTTAGTTAAAACGATAAATGAGGTTTTATTCTCTGATGATGACGAAGAAGTATTGAGTATTAGGTTTTGTCCGCGGCTGCACTCGTGTTAAAAAGTTTTTCCGGGATAAAAGCCCTGCATTTTATTTTCCCGGGATAAAATGTAGCCTATGTGTTAATCCAGGACATGATCTACCCGTATGCCAAATTTCATCGAAATCTAATCAGTAGTTTTTGCGTGAAAGAGGAACAAACATCCATACATCCAGACATCCATACATTCTTACAAACTACAACAAACGTTTATAATATTAATAGGATTAGTAGGATAAGGTAGGTGTAAAGTTTTTTTTTTCAGTGAATCTTTATCACTAATGAATTATATTTGTGCCAAGGACTGAAGAAGAGCAGAGACAAGCTGCAACAATTTTTTATCTAATTTATTATTATTATGTTGTATCTTTCCTGCGGGAAATCACGGCACGAAGACCGGTCCTTTTGGAAGGCTTGCGTGGGGATATGGATCCAACACGTAGAGGCCCCTTTAAGATACATTACTCTAGTTGGGATGTGTACGCCTTACGGGTACTCTCTCTGTCTGTACTTAAGGAGGAAATACAGCCAAAGACAGCGCCCGTAAGGCGTAAGGACTATTGCAGAGAAGATGGGAATTATACTGGGTCTATGGATGGGATCTAGATGGACTGGTTGCTGGGCTATTGATTGAGACAACGGGACGCCTGCCAAGTAAAATGTCTCAATCATTTGTATTCAAGGCAGACGGTGACTTGCCCCCCACTAGATGGGCATCCCAAAAAGTGGCGTATGCCAAGGACGCAACATCGGTGTGGGTGGCTAAAGGGTGTAGAGAGGTGTGCACCGATTTCACCATCGCGGGTCGCTAACGCGTCCCGGAGTGGGCTTCCTCGCTATTATGCAGATTGAGCACTTCCACCCTGGAGCTCAGGTTCTTAGCTCTTGCGATTTCCACCCCTAGCCGGCCAGTTAAGGCAAGCCAAGGGTCAGGGGGTCTCATTTAGCCCCCACGGAATCAGGGTACGCGGTGTCGCCACTCACCGACGGCTCGCCACAAAGCCGCCCCTGCGGGCTTATTATTATTATTATTTTTTTTTTCTATCTTCCTTTCCAGGTGTTCTAAGAGCAATAGACTGTACTTATTACTGAAAAGTTTTGTGGCAATTTGAAGACCATAGCATAATACATTTTTTGAATAACTCTATCAGTTTATTTTTATTTTTAATCACGTATTTGAATTTCGCATCTTTTTTATAGTGAAGCATACTGTAGCATAGGTTTTTATACTAGCTTTAAAATCATGGGCACGTAAATGCAGTTTTTTGTCCATGTTTCTTTAAAAAGAAAATTATTTCAACACTTTCTAAACACACACACACATTTTCCACACATTTCCCGTTTTTGTAATTATTTGGTTGTGGTAGAAAAATATATTTTAGGAAGTAAGGTTAGGGAAAGTGGGCCCGGGCATTCTTAATCTGGCCCTGGTTATTTCACCTGATTTTGTCCAAAGCTCTTACGAACACATCTGCTCCTACTTAGGGCTGCCATCCGTCAGGATTTCCCCGGATTTGTCCTAGTTTGAAGGGCGTCCGGGGGCCGTCCGGCCGGGGTTTTAAAAATTGTCCGGGCAAAACCCGGACACTTTTGTTGTCAGGGGAAATCCATTGTTTATAGATGAGCGACAAATTGAAATAAATCTTAGTTAAAACTCCATGCATTTCCCCGCATTCAAGAAGGAACGGCAAAATATTTTTTCAGAGGTGTCCGGGGAAATACCCATATTTCGCCCAAATGTCCGGGATTTTTGCCGTGTTTATCCGGCGTCGACAATTTAGATGATGGCAGCCCTACTCCTACTTAATAAGCAAAACTTAAAATTGTTTTTTATTGCAGGAACACAGGATGAAGCCTTCAACATCAAATCCTGTGAGGCTGGTAGAGCGTCTGTTGACGAGCAGTACGCCAACTGCCACTGCTGCGAGCAACGTCGGCCCGGCCAAACACGCCAATGGCAACAAACGGCCTACGCCTATCATCATATACCCCACCGGTACGTAAATTACTTTTTTTAATCGACTTCAAAAAGGAGGTTGTGTATTCGATACGTATGTATGTATGTATGTATGTATGTTTGTATGTATGTTTAGAGTAACAGGTTTTATACTAATAAAAATTCTTCTTCTTTATTCTACGAGCGCCACCATACTTCGATCTTGATGAAGGGCTACCCTTAACCGGTGAAAATGTATTTCTTCTCATACATTTTCACCGTACTACCGTACCGACTGCCTCGGTGGCGTAGTTGTATTATGGTACGACTGCAATGCTGAGGTCTCGGGTTCGATCCCCGGGTCGGGCAAAGTGATATTGAGTTTTTCTATTCAGTATCAGCTCGGAGTCTGGAATTTGTGCCCGATATGGCGATAGGCTCGCCCCCTATCACATCATGGGACGGAATAATGGCGAAAAGTGGGTGCACTAGCTGCGCCTCTGCCTACCCCTTCGGGGATAAAAGGCGTGAGTGTATATGTATGTACATTTTCACCGGTTAAGGGTAGCCCTTTTCGGGGAAGATCATTTTTTTGCTCACACCACGTTCTCCTCGCGAGCTCCCGTCCAGCCATAGCATCTACATTCGTTCGATACATAACTTTCGTGACCCGTCTTTATGCATCCTCTCCACGTGCCCAAACTATCTCAGCATACTTCTTTCAATCTTAGTTACCACAGCATCCTTCAACTTACAACGATTTATCATACTATTCCTCATGCGATCAGCAATACTGAGTCCTCCGTCATATATGCCGTAAGGAACGCATTTATTCAACGTTCGTGCATCTTTAATCTAGAACTTTATTTAAATAGTAGGCATTTTTAATGATACCTCGTACTTAACTACGTCTACCCACTTAAAAAATATATAAAAGTAGCTTTTGTCCACGGCTCCGCCTGCGTTAAACAGTTTTTCTGGGATAAAAGCCCTGGTTTATATTTTCCCAAGATAATTAGCCTAGGTCCCTCCCAGGTAATTACATTAACTCCCTACTAAATTTCATTGAAACAAATTCATTGGTTTGGTCGTTACGGCTCGAACGGCGAGATTAGAAAGTCCGGGATACAACTCCCGGTGTATGTTTTTCCGGGATAAAAGTAGCCTTCCTTCTCTGGATCCCAAACTATCTTAGTATCTCCATACCTATTTTCTTGCGGTTCCACTTGCAGAAGACGATTTTCCGGGATTGAAATCCCGGTTTATATTTTCCCGGGATAAAAAATCACCTAGCTCCTTCCCAGGGTCTTAAACTATATCCCTATCAAATTGCATCGCAATCGATTCAGTGGTTGGGCTGTGACGGCTCCACTCGCGAAAAAATTTAATCCGGGATAAAATTCCCGCGGAATGTTTTCCGGAACAAAAGTAGCCTATGTCCTCTTCTGAATCTCGAACTATCTCTTTACTTGTTTTCTTTCGATTCCACTCGCAGAAAAGGATTTTCCGGGATAAAAGTCTCGGTTTATATTTTCCCGGGATTAAAAAATTAGTAGGATTTCATACGTCCACATCGCCTCTATCAGACTCCAAAAACCATCAAAAAGGTGTCACCATATAGCGTAACTAATAAGAGAAAATTCCATGTTTTAAAATACGTGTAATTTATGTTTCCTACTAAAAAATAAAAGTTCAAACGACAGTAATTAAAAGTAACTAAAATTCTCAAGTGAAAAACTCAACCTGTTCTTGCGACCAATTATACCTTTACAAATTTACTCGAATTTATTTCTAAGCACATAAAAGCCGTTGAACAACGTTTCCAGTTCCAAGTGCCCCCTTATGACTCTATTCTTAGGGTATCCATTGTCAGCTGTGACCTAGTCAGGCAAAGCAAATGAACACATACATGTTGTGAAACTAGGGCAGAGCGTACCGTGAAAATTATTCATAAGACGACAGACGACACGTCTCGTGACTTGTCCGTTCGTTCTAGGGCCACACTAACAGCCAGTCAGTCCATTCATTCACAGTAACAATCAAAGTTACTGTCACTTCATCAAAATTATAACGATTGTTTTGTGATAGCCCTTATGCGCTGTTATGGCTTTGACTTTAGCAATGTTTATGTTTTGACATTTCTTATAGCTTTTACTTTACACTAAACTAAACTTTAAATAAATAGATTTCTAGTTTGCCCACTATCGCGATTAATAAGTAATACTGTCATAATACTAATAGAGTGGATACACTGGGATCAAATACTATACGATACCATACCAGCCCTGTATTATATACTACCTACTGCTGAGCGCGGCCTCCCCTAGAACTGAGAGGGTTTAGGCCTTAGTCCACTACGCGGGCCTAGTGCGAGTTGCCAGACTTCACATACCTTCGAAATTCAGAGAACTTCTATGGTATGGTATCAAATACCTAATCATAATGAGTATCGCTGCAGAATTATGGCCATCAGTCATGTCTTCACCGACGCGCTATGTATCCTACTAATATTATAAAGGCGAAAGTTTGTATCTATGTACGGACGTATGGATGCCTGGATGTCTGGATGTATGGATATTTGTTACTCTTTCACGCAAAAACTACTGAACGGATTTTGATTAAATTTGGCACACAGGTAGATCATATCCTGGATTAATACATTTTGTCCCGGGAAAATAAAAAGCAGGACTTTTATCCCGGAAAAACTTTTCAACACGGGCGGAGCCACGGGCAAAATCTAGTTACTTCATACAATGGCGTATACTGTTAGATGTTAGTGTGGTTTTAACCTCATAGAGAGGCGACAAGGAATTGTGGCGGAGCTCTCGGCAATAAACAGTGGAGCGCACGCAAAAACACGAATTGGCAACTATGCGCGACAGCGCGACACGTGGTGCAACGTTTAATATGCTTCCGGGGCAAAGTTCCAACACCGCTTGTAACTTAAGCGGTTTCACCTTAAATTCATAGACTCGTGTGACAAATAGAATCCTAATAAGGTGCAGATGTTCAATAAAAAAGATTTTTTGGAGACAATTCGGTAAAGATTAGATTTGCGTTACGCAAAAATAAATAAACCAAAGATATTATTTTTCTTTATTGCATGCAAAGGTAATGCATTCTATTCACGTAGTAGGTACTTATGCGAGGGACGCGCCCCCTTGGGGAGGTGTGACGACATGTAAAGTGGGGCGCGGGCCCGTGAAGAGAGCGCGATTTTGTCATTTTCTATACCTCGGGTATATCTATACTTATCTACTGTTTTCTGGATGTCCTTTTCTGTACCTTTTAGTGAAAATGTATTCACAAAATTTCGTCTTGATCGGTTGAGCAATTAAAATGTGATAGCGTATCAAACTCATTATCATAACATTAGTTAGGAAAGCTAGTGATCCCCCTGGCTCCCTCTTCCTTACATCGAAGCGAAGGGGGCGTGGGTATTACGATTTTAGGCAGTAGGATGACATAGCAAAAAATACTTTGGGCACCCATGTTCTAGATTATAGTTTGCAACTCTGTATAGTGGAATTTTGAATTTCATTGATAGCTATTTAATCTCCTCAATTTGAAATGTGCAATGTCTGCATGGCCTTATTAAACCCCCTGTTTAAATGTACAGTGAGCAATTTCAAAATGCCTTTTGTGTTCTTATCAATTTTTATTTTCTTTTCACAAAAAATAAATTATAGGGATTTACTTTTACTTGAAGATTTGATATCAATTAACCTCAATGCGTAAATACGATATCATATGTTAAGTTGGTTCAAGTACTTCTGTGCCTGATTATACATTGTTATTTCATATCAAGTATTAGGTAAAAATCGAAATGCGATTCAACACAGTAAATAAATACCTATAGCAAAATATGAACTATCAACAACTCAGTTTATTACATTTTTAAACACAACATTATTTTTATATGCAAATCAAATATGATTGTTTCAGTGACACCGGAGTCCATCGTGGTGCCTATTGTGTCGTGTATATTTGGGTTTCCATTGTTGGCGCTAACAGTTATATGCTGCCTGCGACGAAGGGCGAAGTTGGCAAGGTACTCACAAAGCTTGGATCGTTTGTTCAACTACAGACCTACGGGTTTGCACTGAATAGCCCTTGTCATTCGACCGATCGCTTCCTAGCCTTACACATTATACTAGGTGAATACATATGCACACTCACGGCTCACGCCTTTTATCCCCGAAGGGATAGGCAGAGAGAGGTGCAATTAATGCACCCACTTTTCTCCGTACGTATTCCGTCCCATGATGTGATAGGGAGCTAGCCTATCACCATATCTGGCAAAAACTCCAGACTCCGGGCTGATACTGAATTAAAAAAACCCAATATCACTTTCCCAACCCGGGAAACGAAACCCAAGACCTGCAGTCAGTACTAGGTGAATACACCATCATATTATATGGGTAAAGTACATTGTATTAAAGACATTATTGACAGAACATCTTGGGGTCACACTTCTCTATAAACATGTTTTATGAAATAGAAAACGTGTGAAGAAAACCAATTATATTTTTTCTGTTAGGTTTTTACGGACTTGGACGTCACAAAAGTTTACAGCGGTGACCTACTTAATGAAAAATAACCTCTGAAACACGGGGAAATAAACTAGGTTTGCTTTGTATGAACTATCAACTAACTGTGTACGCTATATAGATACGACTTGGTTCTACTAGCTTATGAACACGTAACAATCAATTTACAACACTAACCGTAAAATAGAACGTCATTTTATAAATTGGGCCAGAAACGCATTCAGTATGCACATATGCATCAAAATTTATAAATTAATCGGGATTATGAAGTATTGCGTAGTTTTACTACTAAATGAACATGATAAATTTATAAAATTAAAGCCGACGGATCTTTTCATGCATCGAAATCGTCATATTCGCCCCCTGACTCTATTTCGTGATGATTCGATTTTTATAAATGAATCATTGGTTTTAGAAATTACACTAGTGTAGGTATTCGATTCGAAACACGTGGCTAGTCACCACGGGGTGACTAATTGATTCCGACAAGACGTTAGTGGATGAGACAGTTTGGAGTTCTCTGCTCTCAGTATTTTCTCGAATAATCTTACTAAAGCATCTGGCCCCCGTATCGGCGGACTTTAAGAAAATCAGTAGCTGACGAACAAGATATATTACCTCAGAAAAAAAGGAGGATTACCTAAAAAAAAGAAGTAAGACCCTATCAAAAGCCTAAAATGTAAAAAAGCAAGTCTCGCAACACTTACGTTCATTTACAAATAAACAAGATGGATTCAAGATTATGTAAAATAAACAATTCCTAATGATATTATATTAGCGACCACGGAGGATAAGGCCCGAGAGATAAGTAAATATTTTAACCATAAATTAATTAAAGATCAGAACTGATCAACAAAATCTTCACTTGTCTCTAACTCGGTATTACATTCATTTTAGTGCGTACTAGGGCTTCCGAATCCGCAATACTGAGATCCCGGTGTTCCGGGATCCCGCGTCATTTTCCAGTCCCGCGTGTTGCGGGATAACCGGCGCGGGATACCGCGGCTGATTTGGATATGGCAAACGCCACATTGGACATGTTATGTTTTCTTCACAAAACATTTTAAACTGAATGCTGAGCATAGTTATTATCATTATTACCATACCAGCCCTGTATTATATACTGCTCACTGCTGAGCACGGGCCTCCTCTACAACTAAAAGGGTTAAGGCCTTAGTCCACCACGCTGGCCTAGTGCAGGTTAGCAGACTTCACATACCCTTGAAGTTCAGAGACCTTCTCAGGTATGCAGGTTTCCTCACGATGTTTTCCTTCACCGTTAAATCGAGCGATAATTCACAGATAATACACACATAAATTTTTAGAAAAGTCAGAGGTGTGTGCCCTTGGGTTTTGAACCTGCGGACATTCGTGTCGGCAGTCCGTTCCACTCCCAACTAGGCTTAGTTATTACTCCGCACCATAGTTAATAGTCCTCATTAATGTGGAAACATTCAATCGAAATAGTTTTAGCTTTTTTTATCGTTTAAAATTGTCTATTTTTGTCTGTGTTTGATGTGTATGTTTTTTGTACGGGCATGGCAAAGTGGCTCCACTGCACCTGATAGTAAGTGAAGTAGCGTCCAGATAGAGTAGAGAACCTATCTACGGATGAGAAATTACTATTCCTCGCCAGTCGATATAATTCTGCTGGCCTTTTCGTAACCGAATATAGGTACACTCTCTGATCCCCTAGCGTGATTCATTTACGTTTGCCACTATAGACGCTTTTAAGGTGCAACTTGATTGATAGGCAAGTTCATAGTAAAACTGAAATAAAAGTGAAATCATGTTTATTATTTCATTGTTTTACCCTTCATGTAAACATTATTATTTCTATATGCGGGATCCCACAAATACCAGGGTCCCGCGGGATTGAAAATATTTGGTTCCGCAAATACCGAGATTAAAGATATGGTGCAGGATTGGAAGACCTACTGCGTACATCAATATGCAAAGGGTAAATATTTTTACTTTTACATGTATTCATTGTTGAATACATGCCTGAAACTGAGCTATTGTATACTTGTGTATGTTGTATACTTGTGTATACAATAGCTCAGTCGGGATTGGTACGGTCTGCAGGGACAATGTCCACAGGTGCAAAACCAGAGGCTCACACTTTTCGAAGGTTACCTACCTTAAACCGTGTGTAATGTTTATCAATTATCGTTCACAAGTAAAGAATCGTGAGGAAACCTACTAACCTGAGAATTGTCCATCCGTATTTCGAGGGTATGTGAAGTCTTCCAACCCGTACTAGGCCAGCGCGGCGTGGTGGACGAAGGCCTAACCACTCTCAGTAGTAGAGAAGTCCCGTGCTCAGCAGTGGCCAGTATATAATATAGAGCTGATTGCATTTGTTCACCAAATATACAAGTAATACTTAGGTATTGTAAAATTCAGATACCGATGTGCCCACATCTGTTTCGAGGAATGTTGTCCAGCGGAGAAACTTACAGTAAATATTTAACGTAGTAGTTAGTACCTACGGGATTCAGAAATACTTCTATTCTGTGTAATTATAGGTGCAAAATCGTAGCAGACACTAAATTTACTAGTATCTTGACTAAGTCTAACTGACTAAATCAAGAATAAGTACCTACATCAAAAAAAAAATGCTCTACTATATAATAGAGATGACACTAACATTTAACACAATATGCCATAAACTCTTTCAGCCACTCCAGATTGTGATAACGTCAAAGCCAAAATTTTTAGTATTCAATTCCTAGATAATAATATTTTATACCTAGAGAACCGATAAAACGACTAACAAATGCTACAGGTTTCTATGTTTTTAATAATTATTTATCACTTAGTCTTACATTTGAACTACCCACCAAACTTGAGCGTATAATACGGAAATACCAAGCAAGCGAACAAGTAATTTATTCCCGCCTCGACAATGGGTTCACCACAGTTCGCACCAAAATATATTAAACGCCGAAAATGGGTCATCCCGACAAATAACCTGTATGGGAATACATTATATCACCGTGCTAACAAAAACTTGCTACATAAATCGTGCTATTCAAATACTTCTAAACGCATTGCAATCGATTATGTGCTTTTGAATTAGGTACCAAAAGCGTTTTAGATGTTCGGTGTTACTTAACTATTAAACTACAATTTACAAATAACAAAACACAATGAATGAAATCATTTTGTAAAAAATGATGTGCTTAGACCTGCTTCATCTAGTAAATAAGTTAAATAGTTTATTTATTTGCCTTATAAATCCTCCAACCCTTATAAAGAAAAGGGGTATTTAATTGTAATAAAAATCCTACAAAAGTGACAAAATAAAAATTGAACGCTAGTTATATGGAAGTATCATGTAATACCTAGATGATTTTGTAAACAGTCTGTTTTTATCATTATTTAAATAATTTGTCATTGCAATAAGACATCTACGAGTATCATTTAAGCATATAGTAGGTACCAATACAACCAAGAGATTAATATCAGCTACATTAAGAAATCTATTCCGACAACATTGAACTTTTTATCTTTATTTTCTACGTATGTTATGTTACGTGTTTTGTTTTTTATTATTTTTGAAATTGGAAAAGCTTACAATATTCTTTATATAATATGCAAATGGCTTAAATAAATATTAGCTTGTTTTGCAAATGTTAAAGTGTCGCATGGCCCATGAAAGAACAGCTGGTTAAATAAGTTAATCACTATTTAGAACCATAACATTCCGTTAAGTCACTTAACATGCTGTTAAAGTAAATAACAGAGTATGGTGCAATTAGGTCTTATTCAAGTATTATTCAAAATATTTTATTCCGTCTAATGAACCAATATTATGTAGGTCGCTATTTATATTGATTACAAGTCAAAGTCAAACAATACCAAAGTAAGAAGCCGAGATCGATCACCCTTGGTTAACACAAATTACAGTTTAATGTTCGCCTTACAAATCGGAGGGCCTAACTTCAAATTATTTCCTTTCACTACTAATCTAATGCGGGTTGGCAGAACAAGTAAGCATTGAGCTACATTAAAAGTAATAAGTACACGGATATTGCATTTAACTGATTATTTCGTAAATTTAATAGATATAGTAAACACTATACAAACTGTTTACAAAGACGTCATGGTACATGGATATTCAGCAAAAGTACTAGAATACGGTCAAATAAAATCATCTCAGTAACTGGCTAACTGCTTAATTTGTATAATGACAAACATATTATTTAACAACTTCGTAATTTTCTTACCGATTTAAATCGATTAAACTACGAAGCTGTGAATGCTTTGGCTAATCCGTGTAATTATATTAAGAAAGTGAGTAAAAGGGTACCTAACGATAGTAAATCACCCTGAGTTAGGGGTTTCTCTAGTTTTTAGCTATGCCTTTGATCACAGTTGATTTAAAAGGGATCGATAGAAAAATTCCCAAATACTAGTGGGGGTTTTAAATTAATGCTCCATTTTATGGATTTCAGTGGTTTCCGTACATTCGCTCATGCCATCCCCCTTATGTCGACATGGATTATTTTTACATGTTTTTTATGGGTCACGATTGTGAGGATTACGTTATCACAATTATTAATTTAGACAAATCATTCCTACTAAGCGAATAAAATAATCTTTAACTCCATACATAATACATTGATAGATATCTCCACGTACTAGAACTGTAGTTTAGGTATAACTCAAATTTCAAGCAACCTTTTTTGCGGAAAGGAAATCCTTTACGAAACTATCCCGCCTTCACACCCGCTACTGCAACTCTTGTAACACAGGATCGACAGTGGTACGCTTTTTAACACCAAGCGGTGCTCTACGACTCTCCGAGAGCCACTTATCAATTATTAACCCACAATGAAATTAATGAAATAAAAATATATAGGTACATATACACTCACGCCTATTATCCCCAGAGGCGCAGCTTGTGCACCCACTTTTCGCCGTTATTCCGTCCCATGATGTGATAGGGGGCGAGCCTATCGCCATATTGGGCACAAATTCCAGACTCCAAGCTGATACTGAATAGAAAAACTCAATATCACTTAGCCCGACCCGGGAACCGAACCCGAGACCTCAGCATTACAGTCGTACCATAATACAACTACGCCACCGAGGCAGTCCAATAAAAGATGGAGATATAGGAAATATAAATTTTCCACTTGTTTGCAAGGGAACGAGCAAGACGGAGAAACTGCGAGATAGACCGCGGCGAGTTGTCTGTAGTGCGATTATCTCCAGTGAAGACTAAACCCCGGGATATGAGTCTAGTGCGGTCACCGCGTGCTCCTCCGATCCTCGAGCTTGACACCGTTCTGGAGGAACGATCCGACCCAGAACAAACCACACTGTCACAAGTAAGTAAACATAGAAAATAGGCTGTAATATTTTTTTTTCTTGCGCCGTTAAAACATCATCAAGTACTCCTACAATTGCGGTACACACTGTTTCGTTGAGTGTACTTATTTGCTCGTATTCACAGAACCTTCATAGCTCAACGGGCCCTACATAACTTAAGAATGCTTCGGATGTACAAAGAGATCTGTGAGGGTCGTCGCTGCACCTATAATGGTGATATATCCTCAGAGTAAGTATATACCTATAGAGGGCTAATATCGCATCGTGCGCCCACTACCCAGCGTAGGCAGGTAAACTATAGCTACTTATATAGAAATGTTGGCGACTGCTAGGGATGGGCACGCGAGCAGCACCAACGCAACAGTTATCGATAAGTACAGGTCCGGCGGCGCGGTACATATTGTTGTTAAAAAATTGTGGTTCTACAAAATATGGCCTTGTGAGTAATTTTAAGCGTATTGCCTTAATATAGATAAAAGCTATGCTGCGAATTGGTGTAGTGCCATGTGGAATGATTTATAAACACGGTACCTCAAGTGTCCTCAAGAGCAGTTTTTACAAGCATTAAGAACCAATAATATTAATGGATATCCATTATAATTGAACCAATGGATATAAACCGAGCATCGCACCATGGATTTCTTAGCTAGTCTCCCCAAGCCTAAAATAGTCACGTCTAGTTTTTGAAATATTTATTACCAATGTTAAAAAAATTACAAAGAAATAAATCTCAATGATTGCCAACTTATACTGTCAAGACCCGCGATAGAAGCTATGCAATAGCTTAAAAATATTATCGTAATCAGTCAATTTTTAGGAACAGTAATTATTTCTTTCATTTCATAAACAAAAACGCAATTATTAAGTGGCTTAAAAATCACACACAGACAAAAACAGTTACCTAAGCTACATTATATTAAGCATCGCCTTCGATAGTAATAAATACGTATGCTATAATGTGAAAATATTACATCGATTCTGGTATCGACGCGTAACATCACTATCGAAAAAGCGGGATGCGGGGCAGTGCGGGGGGTACGAGTGTTCGCCTCCCGAGCGTCTTTCATACCGCGACGCGTAATTTCAATTTTACCTAAAAATATGCTGAAATATGGCTTGCCTGTGAAACGTGATATTAGAATTCTGTTAAGTGTGTTTCCGAGTGTCGTTTTTACAAGATTCCACAGAACATTTAACCATTTTGCAGTATTAATAATCAAATATTCGCATAGATCTCACTCGCGTGTGCTCACGCCGTTCCTACTCGAGTGACTACAAGCGCTTGCGGCCGGCGCAGGACGATGTTCCCACCCGTGCCTATTGTTCCCACTTGCATAGGCGCTCTCTATAGGTATATACTTACTCTGAGGATATATCCAACCTATTAAGCTTGGAACGCGAAATCCTACTAATATTATAAAGGCGAAAGTTTGTAAGAATGTATGGATGTTTAGATGTTTGGATGTAAGGATGTTTGTTCCTCTTTCACGCAAAAACTACTGAACGGATTTCGATGAAATTTGGCACACAGGTAGATCATGTCCTGGATTAACACATAGGCTACTTTTTATCCCGGGAAAATATAAAGCGGGACTTTTATCCCGGAAAAACTTTTTAAAGCGGGCGGAGCCGCGGGCAAAAGCTAGTCGACAATAAAATGATGTTTGGGTTTATCGATTCCAAAAAAAATCTGAACTGCCTGCGAGTAGAATTTGTGCCGGATATAGCGATAGGCTCAAACAAATAAAATAGTTAAACCAACCCTTAAGGATACTAGCGTCGTTATATTTGATTATAATCCCGAATCCCATTCTTGACGGCTTGTTAGATTTTTTTTGAAAATTTGAAGCAATCTATGCAGTTAGTCAAAAGTCAAAACTATTGTAACGACGCCCCGTGCCGAATTAGTGTAGCAATATTACGGTCACGAAAAATTGCGATCTTTATATTAGACGTAATAATTATTTTTAAATACAAGGCATTAATGACCGGCGCCGAAATTGAACCGGATATATCCTGGCAAGGTATGTATTGCTACCTAGATATTATGTTTGTAACAGGTGGAAATAACACCAGATCGTGAAGTGGGTGCCATACTCTTTGGGGCTGTCGGGGCAATGGGCACAGCGGCGGCGGCGACAATGTGCGCGCGGGACAGCTAGCGGCGCGGCTCGGCGCAGCTCGGCGCCCGCTCGCCGCTCTGGGCCGCGCTCACCAGCCAGCCGCTAGACGAAGACGAGGCTGACGAAGACATCGCCGTCGACGACAGCTAACAGCTCGACGAGCGCTCCGTCACCGACATCGGCGAGCGCATGAAATTGTTCTTGGACATTCCCCTTAGATTTTAGTTGTGTCACGACTGTGTGTGCATTACCTACGAATTTTAAGACGATCGTTAGTGAAGTTGAGGCAATGTCATTGCCTTGTAAATAGTGTTGATATTACATATAGATAGTGTAGATATTTTTATTTAAAAAGCCAAAATTAGGTTAAGTCATGAATTGTCGTTAGGACCTTTAGGTTCCCATTAAATTGTTATTACCTAGGTAGTCATTGATACAAAATTTGGATCTGCACATAGAAAAAAATCTTTAAATCACTATTTTCGTACTAACTTATTTCGTTCTACGTATTAACAGATTTAAAAACTCTTTTCGGTACATGGTGAGTTAAGATATTATTATTTCAATTTTAGAAATATATAACCATCAAATTTTATTCGCGTAAGTATTTTAGCTATGTATAGAATAATATTATGAAGACATTGCGTTAATAAATGAAACATCATACTTATCTACATATTTGAAAATAACACTTTCCATTAAGTTATTTTAACCATAGATACAAAATAAAAAAGTGTAACTTTCGAATAAAATTAGTGTCAATAAAAAGTAACTTTAAGTTAACACGCCCTTATGCCACTACAGCTGCTCTAAGAGAAGCAGCAACAATATACTTTCAGTCAGAAATGTACTTACGCACACACCATATTCGCACTAAACTACAAAATTATCAAAAAATGGGAAAACTACAACCGGGATTTTTTGCGACAATATTCGTTATTCGTGGATGATTTTTGGCAAGATGAGCAGAGATAAAGGTAAATGTGGTTTCATTTAGTAACGCAATGTTAAAATGACCCTGTATATTTTATAAAAGTAAAGAAAGAATTTATATCTTGGTCCTAACTAAGAGGTCAGTACTTATTAGTGGTAGGCACTTAGAGAGTATAATCTTATAAGATAATATAATACCTACAGAAATATAAATGAAGTTTCTGTTATTTTTATTTAGTATTAATTTATATTGTTGAAACAACTATTACGTTTTTCAAGTAAAGATAAAAATATTAAAACTTGCATTGTTTTCACGGAATTAGTACCTATTAATTTTAACTGTTAAAATATGAGATAAGTAAGAATAATATAAAATTAAGGAGTAAGAAAGACCAAATTCATGTAGGTAAGCCATAAGATGCATGTTATGTAGTAAGATGGTTACCTATATTATAATACTGCACTGTGTCTAAAAATAAAAATTAGACTTTAGAAACGTTTTTATCATAATTGCTGCCTGATATCAATTTACATACTCGTAATTACTATCGAGCTTTAACGACGTAGGATAGGTCGAGTGATTACTTTAGATGGGTTTTTAATACATCAATGTTTAGATTAAATGATTCCTATGCTGTCATTACCGTTTAGTGTAATCAAGTCATTATTTGTAAACAATATATGCAAATTAATAAAGGTGGTGTATTCATTTAATTTATTTCTCATTTAATTCAAAATACCTGCTACGTCACGATACTACATATAACAAAACAGAGAAATTGTTCCTGATATATAAAATATGTAGTTTCTTATACCTACTGGGATGAGTTTTGACGTTTTCTTGAGAAATTATGAAATTATACTTTTATTTGATAAAGAAAATTTCATGTTTAACCACAATTTTTTTTTATTTTCCTTTTTTCATTAGTTAATTCAACTTTTTCTTTATTATATCTATTTACAAACTATGAAAAGTGTCGTGAGAGAATAATTTGCATCCATCTATATACATATTTACGTGTTTTTGAACATATTATTACATAAATATTTTGTCTCCTTGACCCGTGAGTCCAGTTCTCAGGCAAGGTTGTATTTTGAAATGATTTAAATTTGAACTACTACGACCAATCGTAAAAGTTACAACGTAATATTCATTTCGATAATTTATGAATTGGTAGTGTCATCGTATAATACATTTTAGGCATTATTTATCATTATTATATGCGTATAAATAGACATAATACATAATACATTTATTTCTAAAAAATTATATTTTAGATAGCAACGCACAGATAAGTACCAATTTTGAGTTAATTAGGAGTTTTTTGGATTATTTCTGGCCGTTTATGTCAGGGTTATTTTGTTTTCAATAATATGAAAATGGTAAAGGTATTCCAAGTCTCAATAAATAACATTACTATGAACAAAATACACTTTATGCAAAGTGCGTTGAATCAATGAAGCTACGACTGATGCAGCAGTCCCTATGCGCCCATAAATCTCAAAAAATATCTGTACGGCGCAAGGTACAACATATTATGTTATCACTTACACAATATGGATAATGAAGAGGTAGTTTGGAATCCCTTAAAAATAGATAAAAACGTAGACATTTGTTAAAGTACAAACGCTATTACCTTCCAGTGTTTATACATATTTATTTTTTTTATCTATTGATTATAGACTAAACCGTGACATTTTATCACTTTCTTATCATGTATTCTAATTTAACATTACATATTATAAGGTGGCTACTCAATATATTTATTATCTAATTATGTTCATATTTAAAATGATGTTGCAGTTATTAAACCACACACCTATAACAATAAAAAGGTCAATAAAAACATTACAGGCACAAGAGACCTTTCATAACTCCCGTGTACCGTGTAAAAAAAGTAGGACGCTCAACAGTTTGTTTCATACGACATGCCCAGTTCTTAAAAGTTGTTGAGAGTCCATTTTTAAACCTTATCCGTTCGGCGACCTTGCTCGGCCATTGAGAATTCAATATCGTATGTGGGCTCCACGTTGCGACACACATATCGATTATCTTATTAGTGACTGCCTAGGTGGCATAGTTGTATTGCGTATGCGTTACGAGTACGATTTGCGCACTGAGGTCCTGGGTTCGAATCCCGGGTCGAGCCAAAAATATTGTGACTGGGTTTTTCCATCTCTAAAATTACTCAGTCGCAGCTTGGAGTCAGGAAGTTGGCGGTGTGATACCCCCGTGCCTCGGAAAGCACGTAAGGCCGTTGGTCCTGCGCCTGATCTCTCTCCGGTCATGTCGGATTGCCGTCTCATCGGACTATGAGAGTGAAGGAAAAGCGAGTGCACCAGTGTATTGCGCACACACTTGTGCACTATAATATCTCCTGCGTACCTGGCTGATCTCCGTTGAGATTGGCCGCCGTGGCCGAAACTGGCTAGGAGGATTTCATCTTATTAGTGTGCATATAATTACACACAGAATTTAAGTATGCCTGCATTTTTAAAAGCATGTTAATATGTAATTAACAAGACTTGTAAAGAACTAAGAACTAATATTTGTGAGTAGACAGTCGATATGCCTGGAATTGAATTTATTCTCTATAGGTATGGTGATAAGCTTGCTATGAATTGAAATCTTGGGATTATTGTAACGGTTAAAAGGGTTTGATCTAATTGCAGTTCTGCCCACACCTTCAAGGCGTGAAGTTAATAATAATAGGTAATTTCTGGTACACGGTAGGTATTATCTATATGTCACGAATAAGTAAAAATACCGATATCTACGGCACAATGGCAGGATACATTCTTACGGAATTTAATCACGTGCTTACTTTGATGTGCAATTTTAAAATTCCAATCGCCTCCTCATTGATACAAAAAACCCCACCTTAAGTTGAAGGCCGCCGTAGACTATTTTTATTTATTGAATAATAAACTAATGGAGAGTTACCCGATATAGTTAAGAATTTTCCATATGGAATGTCGAATGTACGCGGTAGGTAAGTTAGCATGAAAATCTATCTTTACATTAGTGGCAGAGGCTCAGCAATGATTGGGCAATAAAACTTGGAACGCTTATATCACCGGATAGAGGCAAAATCTGTCAAATAATATTTCCTTGCTATTAAATGCTACATAGAGTCGATTGCACGAAATATTATTATTCGTGCTTTTAAAATCAACTAAGCATTTTAAAAATGAAACAACTATATACAATATCATAAGAATAAATTCTTTATCAAAATTACAATTAGTAGGTATATGAAAATAATATGAAAATCCTCGCTTGCAAAACTCAGTCGGCAGTCAATAATTTTGATGAATGAAGAAAATATCAAAACAATTAAACAGTTTCTTGCAACTGATGGTACCTACCTGCTCGTGAGTCCGATTATAATCTATCAGAATCTAGGGGGCTGTCACACACAAACTATCTCAATCAATAGGCTGATTGATATCATGGGTTGATTACAAAAGAGGCTATACATTAAAATGCAGTGGGGTAATTTTGGGCCGTGCCCGTATAAAACAAATAAACATGCAAGTCGAATCGATAGAGACATCTACCAATACCACACTGCGTCTTAAAGTCTGCTAAATGAATTCAGTTATCTTAACGGTGTTACTCAACAAACAAATAATACAAAGATGAAATCTGTATAATTTATATTATGATGTGATTGTCATCTGTCCGTACCGGTCCTTGTACTACTTGCGTAGATAATTTGCTGCACCTGAAATACGCAATCAATTTAGTACTCCCTGCTAATGCGTAGATGGAGGACGGTCACATACGCTATGTATACATAACATCTGACTACAGCATAAATGCTTTAACGACTTAAACCCCGTAGGTAATCAATGTATAAAGTCTGGTTTGTTTTTATCCAATGTATAAGTAGTAAGTACAATTAATTTATGAATTGTTTTGATACAAAATTACCTAAATATAGAAAATATGCCCACGCAAACCTTCCAAAAGGACCGGCCTTCGTGCCGTGATTCCCCGGTAAGATACAATATAAAAATACATTTATTGAAAATGAGTTTTTCCGGGATAAAAGTCCCGCTTTATATTCCCTCGAGATGAGTAGCCTATGTTACTCGCTGATGATGTAGCTTTGTATTGGTGAAAGAATTTTTCAAATCGGTCCTGTAGTTTCAGAGCCTATTCAATGCAAACAAACAAACAATCAAATCTTTCCTATTTATAATATGATGTTCAAATATGATAAAAAATTTAAATCGGTACAGTAGTTTTGGCGTGAAAGCGCAACAAACAGATACAGTTTCTTGCGCATTTATAATATTACATACTAAGGATTAAAATACGTAAAATTAAAATATACTCTAGATTATGTAGCACTTAACTCTACGCTCAGAATTTCTACCTATAATATGTTTAATAGCAAAATGAAATATTATATAAAGTACTGTGAATTACAAAAGTACCTACATTAATTCAAACAAGATTCATGCCTCTGTGATACTATAGTGTAACTTACAAAGTTCATTTTTGTGTATTATTTTCCTAGCTCACAAGAAAGTTATAACAAATCTAACAACACAATATGACTAATTTGACTTATAAATAAGTAACTCATTTTAAACTTTTACTTTACGGGAGAACCACTGATGTATTAAAAAACCCTACAACAATGGGGAGAACCGATTAATTTGTTCTATTTTAATATTCTGCAATCTGCGTTTTCTCAGAAACTAATGTGAAATGTAATCTACCCTTTATCATAAACAGTGTTTAAATTTAATTAATAAAAAATATAATTATAAAAAAAGAAACAAAAAGATAACAGCCCTTTACAACTAAGATAAAAATATTATAATGTTAAATTAGTCAATAGTTCAACCAATTATACATAATCAATTGAATACATACAAAGGTATTTCTACTGCCTCGGTGGCGTAGATGTATTGCGTACGCGTTACGAGTACGATTTGCGCGCTGAGGTCCTGGGTTCGAATCCCGGGTCGGGCCAAAAAACATTGTGACTGGGTTTTTCCATCTTAAAAAATTACTCAGTCGCAGCTCGGAGTCAGGAAGTTGGCGGTGTGATACCCCCGTGCGTGCCTCGGAAAGCACGTAAAGCCGTTGGTCCTGCGCCTGATCTCTCACCGGTTATGTCGGATTGCCGTCTCACCGGACTATGTGAGTGAAGGAATAGCGGGTGCACCTAAGCTGTGTATTGCGCACACACTTTTGCACTTTAATATCTCCTGCGTACCTGGCTGATCTCCATTGAGATTGGCCGCCGTGACCGATACTGGCTAGGAGGATTTCATTCATTCATTTAATGATAGGTAAAAGTTTACGTTAATATTAATGTGGTAGAAAATAATAGAAAACAAGTGGACAGTGGACATTTTTATACCAATAACTCTACTATAGTGGTTTATATGATATCAATAGGTTCACATTACATTGTATAATATTATTACAAATTTTGGTCCGCTCAATGAAATGATTCATGAACAAGGTCGTTTACTGGCTGGAGCTTAAAATGCGTGTGTAAACGTGCGCTCGCCTCTATGATATTCCACGCGTGTGCGTATTGTGTGGGCTATCATACCCGGTCAAACTATTTCAACAAATAATGCGAAAATTATAGCAAAATTACAAGTGTAATTGCATTGTTCGTGAATTATTATTTATTCAGTGGTTCCTAATAGTGGTGTGTAAAGGCGTTTGTTTATAAGAATCGGGTTAAGGTAAGATATTTAATTTTAATTTGTAATAAAACAAAATATATACTGTGCTATAATTTTGGGTGAAACAGTTAACATAATAAATAGAGAAAGATTTCGAGAATCAACATTAGCTCAAATTATATATTTCACTCACACATTTATCAATATTCGATTTATAAAACCGAATCTTTACTATTGTTAATTTATTTTGATTATATGCATTATACAACATATTTTTAAATACATAGGTACCTATATAATAATATTAAATTCAAAATGGGGCAATGAATAGCAATTTTTTGGCCTCCATGGACAAAGATTTCCTCAAATATAATTTCACAACCCCGTACCCACGAATAACAATACATTTCCGTCTAAAATAGAGTGTTTCAATCTCGTTTCGCACCCATTGCGCCAAAACTTATAACATCCTGCACTGTGCCGCATTACACATTTGCGAATCAGTTTTTCCCATTAAATACTATATATATAACACTAATATATAACACTGAATGTCATTATTTCTTCTTAGCTTGGACTTAGGTAGGTAACTAACATGTTTGACGATTAACGTTTGCCTAGGTGAGTTTGAACCGTATTCCTTTACATAAAGGCATGACATTGCAAGATTGGGTAAAGAAATTAATATCAACTTCTAAGTAAAGATGATAATTTAAGTCCAGAAGGCAGACAGGAATATCTCTCTTGTTTTTTACTATAGCACAGCAAAGATTTGGGTAGTTTCCTATGTTTGATTTGGTACATTATTTTATATGTAACAGAAAATAATACGAAAAACAAATTCTTCTGTAAAATCAGAATCAAAATTGGTTGACAACTAAAGCAGTTATTCATATTTGAAATATTGTTGTGAGCAAAAGTGGGGACGTAGTGGGGATATCGCGTCATTTGTTTCGCACGCACGCAGCGTTATGGCCGGCGACACTCAGTGACGTCACATTTTGCTGTTTCCGTTATCTGACAGATGCCCCTTCCACCAAACTTCAAAGCTTTATAACTCATTTATTATTGCTTGTATTTTAAAAATTCTTTTTTCTCTAGATTTCAGAAGACATAAATGTTGGATAAATGTATTTTAAAAAAAGTAGTCAACTACCCTATTGTGTGCTGTAGCGGCCTTAACTAATTTGAAGCTCCGGGCTGCCGCCCATCTTGAGCCCATTTGCCTGTTTCTCGAACGAGCGTAATGTTTTCTTCTAGCTGGCTGCCACGATCGCCATCCCCTAAGACAGCCACTGAGTCAGTGATAACTGATAGCTTCCCTGGAGAGTCGTTCTAGTTTTCCTTTTACTTATAATCTAATGTGAATAGGTAGCCAACACCATTTTTATATACATATCTTAAATTCTAATGTAATGAAAGGTGCGATAGGCTGTATTCCTCGGAAATTTGAGATGTACCAAGCTAAATGCGACACAGTCTTAAAGTTCATAAATTTAAATAACATTAAATTACGTGTCGTAGGAAACGACCCCTAAATTAATTCATCATATTCTTATAAACGAGTTTTTATGTTTTATTATAATTATGTGATGAATAATACACGAATATACATAAAAATTCATTAAAATAGAACTTTATTGATGAATTTGCCACAAGGCAAAGGGTGGCCTAGACCTAAACTCTCGATAGTTCAGGAAGACTAAACACAAGTATAATACGGGGCTGGTAAATATACTTTATCTAGTCAACCAAAACTCTCAAAGATTTTATTAGACTGTAGCAATGCAGACTTTCTCATTAAGTTTACAATAAGCTATCAATAACAATAGTGAGTAAAAGAAAGTGATATGTACCTATATTTATTTTAATTAGGACCACCAACAGTTTTCACATTATTACACTGTGTTATATTAAGGGGCCATTCATTAATTACCTAAGACTATTTTAGTTGGCTTTTGACCCCCCTCCCCCCTATTATAAGAAAAAATACGAATAACTATATCCCTACTAAAAATAAATATTCCTCTACGGGCTATCGTAACAATAATTTTGTCGACACTGGGACAATTTATCAATGCAGCAGTGTTATTATAGTTTCGAACTGTTTGATTTCTTTTTTAAAAACATATTTTACGAAATCCATGACCTATTTTTTTCACATATTCTATGCATTACGCATTGCATGGAAAGAACTAACGACACAGTCTACTAATAATTATTTCGATCTATACATCTATACATATAAATGAAATTGGGGTGTCTGTTTGTAATATTGAAATAACCGTTTTCATGTCATGTTTACTACATGTACATGAATCTATATACGGTACATACACCAAAATAACATTTTTTTCAATTTTTGTATGTCTGTTTGTTCCGGCTAATCTTTGAAATGGCTGGACCGATTTTGACGTGACTTTTATTGGCAGGTAGCTGATGTAATAAGGAATAACTTGGGCTACATTTTATCCCGGGACAATACAAAGCGGGACTTTTATCCCGGAATTTTTTTTAACGCGGGCGGCGCCGCGGGCAACAGCTAGTGTACTATATAAGAGATATTTAATCAGGTACAGTGAATTTACGCATGTAATAACAGCATTGAAATAAATCGATTTATTTCTTTCAGTGTTAATAAGATATTATGTTATCTTAAATTAAAAAGTGACCTTGGTTGTGGAATTCTACTCTATTATAATTTCTAATTATGCTGACCTCGACTTTCATCTATTATGTATAGACATTATTTATTTTAAATGCTATATTACAATAATAATGGTTATACCTACTGCAGCATTGAATCCAAACATACAATTAAAATAGTCAATTTCATACTTTTTTTATTGCATTGAATGACGAGACCGGATACGAGCATGCCGTTCGCCTGATGGTAAGCGATATGACAGCCCATAAACAGTAGAAACATCATCCAATACCTTGAGTTACAAAGTATTTTGTGGCAATTCATTGAACTCGTCATCCTGAGACATAATATGTTAAGTCTCATTATAATGCTCTTCAATACGAAACACAACAGTGCATGCACACTGCTGCTTGGCGGTAGAAATAAACTTTGCGGTGGTACCCACCCAGACGGACTCTCATATATGAGGGACCTACCACCAGTAAAAGTGGACATAGTTGAATTTCATTAGGAATTTACTGCGTCGCGGGGAAAATAAAGTTTTTGTTTCCTGTGTAAAGCACGTTGGTTGAATCATTATTCATGCAGTTATTTGCAGTTTGTTCACTGTACTCAAATTAAATTCCAGTCGAAAATATTTCAAAATTACGGGCGGTTGCCGCGAAAACTTAGACGTGAGTCGGAGGAAGCCCGCAGCCGTCCCTAATGCGCCGAAGATGGCCATATAAAAAAAAATCCTCGAAAGTACCCCTAGGCAACATTAATTACAATTATTTTTATTACACAATAATTATTTGTGATATTTATGTAGATAGCATAACGTAGATCACCGCCGAGGAAGAGCAAAAGGCTCTACCTATATTATCAATAGGTGTCCTATATCTAATTATAATTTGAATATAATTCACGCGCGATTCAATAAGAGGCGACTAATAGGGGCCATCGGGGGACGCGGGCGGTCTGCAGGGGCTATCTATACGCCGGTATATTACATTTGTATTCGTTCAATACATTCTTGTGACCCCTGTGATGGACGGCAGCGTGGAAGGTAGGCGCTGTCGTTGACGCCAAGGGCGTGCTTCGATGCGCGAGGGCTTCTGTGACCCTCCCCACATCTGGCGACGGGATGCATTAGGCGACAACATGCAGGGGCGGTTGCGGACTACAACTTAGACACTTCCGTCAGAAGAAGCCCGCAGCCGTTCCTGATGCGCCGAAGATGGCTACCGCGGAGTTTTAGTTGGTACGTGCATAAGGTGTAGGTATATAGTGTTAGGGACTCAGCCGGGCGGTCGCACGACGTTATCCATCTCTCCGAGCAGCTTAACGCCTGGACGTAAGGGACGGTGAATCCAACATAACCCCCCCCCCCCCCCCCCACGAAGTTTGGGCGGTAGTATCAAGGCACTTACTCCGCGAAAACAAAAGAAACAAAAAAGGGTCTCTTCTTCAGACGAAAAGATTAAGAAAGATAGAAAAGGCTGATATTATTATAGTCCAAAGTAGACCTGTCACTCTGATACTGAATATTGTTACAGGACCAGAAAGAGCCTCGTACAGCAGTCGATACATTAATATAGATCTAGATACGTAGTAGAGTACATTTTTTTAACCACTCAATCGTGCACGTACATTCTTCGTACTGCATACGCCATTGATATATAAAAACACTATATCAATGACATACGCACATCACACATGTATTTTGTTTGGGTAGTAGTTTTGTAATATCTAGTTATATTTTGGCAACGAAAACCAGTTTGGGGAACGCCGAGTCAAATACACATAAATTAAAATCATTTTGCAACTTATACAGGTTGACCAGGCTCAGCAACGCATTACACGCGATAATGCAATATAACTTTATGAATCCTCTATCATTTTACTTTATTTATGAGCCAATTACCATGAGTAAAAATTAAATCTTGTTCACTACCTACTGTATCTATACTAATGTATCCATACCAATATTATAAAGAGGAAAGACTTGATTTTTTATTTTTTTGTAATGGATAAACTCAAAAACTACTGGACCTATTATAAAAAAAATCACAAATATATAAACCTTCATTATCAGCGAATAACATAGGCTACTTTTCATTCCGGGTAAATATCAAGCGGAACTTTTATCCCGGAAAACAACTTCACGCGGGCGGAGCCGCCAGCAAAAGCTATATTGAAATAATTACATCAGTGAGAGTAGGGAGGAGTAGGAGGCGGGGGCGACCGCACAACCGCCCAGGGCCTCGCGCTATACGAGGGAGCTCGCTCCTACACGATGTGCGTCAGCCGGTGCCTTAGCTAAGGACCTCTTCACCAACAAAGGATCTTACCAACGAAGTTGTCGGAATCAGAAAATCATAGACCTTTTTTGTGCGGCTCGGAGCCTTGCGTCAGCTAAGGCCGCCATTGACTATTAGGCTGGAAACAAACTACGACGAAATCTTTCATGTCACACAGCAGGTATTATAACCACCCTTGATGTCTAATTTATTTTGACATGCTGTTACTGACAAAGAGTAGTGAAGCATTTTTCCCCGACCCTCACCTCATTATGACCTAACTGATTCACATTAAGTAGTGAGTTTGTTTACTCAATGCATTGGCATCTATATGCGAATGACTCGAAGTCTCGATTTTAACATGTTATACTTATGTATTAACCGCCACGCCAATGTCAATATTAATTGCAAATCTATACTAATATTATAAAGCTGTTGTTTGAACGCGCTAATCTCAGGAACTACTGGTTCGAATTAAAAAAAATCTTTTTGTGTTGAATAGACCATTTTTCGAGGAAGGCTTTAAGCTATATAACATCACGATGCTGCTATTAGGAGCGAAGAAATAATGGAAAATGTGAAAAAAAAACGGGGAAAATTATTCATCCTTGAGGGCTTCCATTGCGTGCGCTGCGAAAACGGTTCAAGATACCAAAAATATATGTATGAAAGAATTATTTCTCTTGAAATGATCTAAAAAAATGTCCGCGGCAGTATATGTCTATCTTTTAAGAACTCTGTCTGTCGCGCTTTCACGCCAAAACTACTGAACCGATTTAAATGAAATTTGGTACACAGATATTTTAGAACCTGAAAAAGGACATGGCTACCTTTTTATCCCCGTGAAATATAAAACGGGCCTTTTATCCCGGAAAAACTCTTTCACGCGGGTGGAGCCGCTGGCAAAAACTAGTCTATACTATATTAATATTATAAAGCTGAAGAGTTTGTTTGTTTGTTTGTTTGAACGCGCTAATCTCAGGAACTACTGAACCGATTTTGAAAATTCTTTCACTAATAGGAAGCTACATAACTCCTGAGTGCTATAGGCTACTTTTTATCCCCGCAAAATATTTTTGTCCCGGAAAACCTTGTTCACGCGGGCGGAGCCGCGAGCACTACTAGTGATATATAAAGTGTGACCCAGCAGATTCATCGTACATCGTGCTGCATAATTGTAATTTTAATATTTTACTAAGACATACAATAATACTTTAATTACCTACTGCTATTAATGTCAATAACATTACATTAAAATAATTAAAGAGAGTCTCAGTAATTCGGCACTTCTACGTCTTATACTGGACCGAAAGGCGTTTTGTACCAAAGAGGCGCTGACCGACCATATGGCAAGACCTCTCGATCTGTATCAGTTTTTTGTCGCCTGGTACTTGCAATTATAACAGATACTGTTAAAAAATGCATAGTTTGTATATTATAAAGCGACTTTTATACAGAAAAAACTCGGGCGGAGTCGCGGCCGGAAGCTAGTATTATATATTATATTACCTCTACTGTTAAAAAAAACGTGCAGTACATGAATACAAATATATTCTCTTTACGAAATTCTTTAGTTATTTTATTTATTATGAATCTTTCTATAAAATCTTATAGTAGGTAATCCAAATATTCTAATAATCCAGAACCCTCTAGTTTTTTAATAGTTCCGGATTAGTTAGACAGCTTATAATATAGAAACAGCTGAGAAAAATTAATGGTCTTATGGAAATTTTCAGTAATAGTAACTAGTATCTACATAGGTATATTTTTTTAGGATGCTTATACCCTCTCATATCCATATCCTTTGTCCGAGTATCGATTTCCAATACACGCAAAACCTAATTTAAAGCTATGAATGCAATATTTGAAAATGATGTTACTTAATTCACACTTGGTGTTACTGGTTTATCGGATGTCATATATTATGTTGCCGTAACTGATGATCGCATCCTTCACATATTAGGTGACGGTCAATCTCGTTCCAATTCAACTTGACGACATAATACCGACATATTTACCTAATAATATTATGCGTTCGTACGTCAACGTACAGCCTCACATTTCGATATTTTATTTACTTATGCGATATCTGAGATATATAAATAATACACACTCGCCTTTTATCCCCGAAGGGGTAGTTAGAGGCGCAATTAATGCACCCACTTTTCGCCGTTATTCCGTCCCATGATGTGATAGGGGGCGAGCCTATCGCCATATCGGGCACAAATTCCAGACTCCGAGCTGACGCTGAATAGAAAAACTCAATATGACTGCCCGACGCGGGGATCGAACCGGAGACCTCAGGAACTCAGTGACTGACTTCCTCGGTGGCGTAGTTGTACTACGGTATATAAAAAATACTACACACTTATTATTTTTAAATAATATTACACACACTACAATAAAATAAAAATGTTACCATACACACATTGATACGTAAAAAAAACCCATACGTGTGAATAAAATCTTAGAAATTAAATGTAACATACGATCTACTATGGATTTTTCTGACAATATTGTAAAAAAGGGATTGAAATTAATAAACTGATATAGGTATAATTTTGTCCCAACTCCTAGGTGGAGTATCTCGTAGATGGAGTAGGCGTAGTAGGTAAAATAATGAATTAATATCAAACAAACTTCTTAACTTTCACAAAATTATCTGAATTAGGTGCTGAGGTGTCAGAGAAGATATTCCTTAGTTACAACCAGGAATTATTTTTTTTTATATAAACACTCACGCCCGTTTTCCCCTAAGGGGTAGACAGAGGCGCAACTAGTGCACCCACTTTTCGCCGTCATTCCGTCCCATAATGTGATAGGGGGCGAGCCTATCGCCACATCGGGCACAAATATCACTTTGCCCGACCCGGGGATCGAACCCGAGACCTCAGCTTTGCAGTTGTACTGTAATACCACTACGCCACCGAGGCAGGGAATTTTAATTAACGTTCTGACTTCTGTCTTATATTATGCAGCATTTAAATATCTAATGACAGTGTTTAATCTGATAAAAAGTAATCAACTGTAAAAGAAACAAACTATGAAACAACTTAAATATTATATAATTTGCAATTTCAGGAATAAAGAATAAGAAAAGAAAATGCAATGGGCATTTTATTTTTTCTTTATCACATTTGCACAGGCTATAAACCCAAACAAAATATTAGATTTTTGGACCAACGTTCTTCGTCCAATTCCACGTAATCCCAAGGAAGGTATTATACCGGATTATACACCAAAAGATCAAGAACAATTTGATTTTATTATAGTTGGGGCTGGTTCTGCTGGGTGTGTGTTAGCGAACAGATTAACCGAAGTGTCAAAATGGAATGTATTACTAATAGAAGCGGGTGGAAATGAAAACTTTATGTCCGACATTCCAATTCTTGCTCCATTGATGTCTTTAACACCACTGAATTGGGGTTACACCGCAGAGCCAGAACCTAGAGCTTGCAAAGATTTAAGAGGACATGTTTGCTTTATGCCTCGTGGAAAAGTATTAGGAGGGAGCAGCGTGCTTAACTTTTTGATCTATCAACGAGGCCATCCCGAAGACTACAACGATTGGGCACGAATGGGTAATGAAGGATGGAGCTACGAAGAAGTGTTACCGTATTTCAAAAAATCTGAAAACATTAACATACATAATTTAAAGAACTCTTCGTATCACGGCACAGGCGGTTATATGGACATAGAACATGCTCCATTCCATTCTCCCCTAGAAAATATATTTAAAAATGCAGGTCTCGAGCTAGGCTATGAATGGAACGACCCAAATGGAGAGAATGTAATTGGTTTCTCAAAACCACAAGCTACTATGAGAAATGGAAGAAGATGCAGCGCTTCAAAGGCGTTTTTAGAACCGGTTCGATTTAGACGAAATATGAAAGTCACTAAATATAGTACTGTAGCGAAAATTCTAATCAATTCCCAGACCAAAAAGGTATTAGGTGTCGAATTTTTTAAAAATAATAAAAGGTAAGATGCTTTATATAAACGAACACGTACCTACAGCGATTTCTGATAAAATATTTTTATTGTGAGTGTAAAAATTCCTTAAGATTCATGACGTTATAGCCGAAACAAAAACATCACAAACAATTCTCCAACTTTCCAGGTTTCAAGTTGGAGCGCGGCGGGAGGTGATAATGGCCGCAGGAACCATCGGGACCGCACAAATATTAATGCTGTCGGGGATCGGCCCTGTTGATCATTTACGGGATATGGGGATAGAACCCATCGTTGACCTTCCAGTAGGACATAACCTTCAAGACCACGTTACTTTTTCGGGAAATGCTTTTCTAGTCAATGAATCTGGTCTGTGCCTAAACGATGTAAGTAAATCATGTTTATTGCTTTATCGGCGTTTTATTCCCGTGGCATTCCTAGCAAATAGTATGTAAATACTAAGTATATGTACCCATTATCAATTAGGTGACAAGTAGACTTTTAGAAACATTGTGTTTCTATGTGGCTATAGATACCCCAGTACCGCCATCTACAGACGACTATCAGCATTAACATATCAGTACTTTTACACCAATTATACTATATCTTACTCGTACTTTGAATACACATAGAATTACTACAATTATCTTACCAATATCGCTAGAAATAAACTGACATTCGCTAAATGCAATTGAACTGCGAAGCCACAAAGAAGAAAAAAATATATAGCTATACAAAACGACTGCAAAACGTACCTACCAAATTCGATAGTAAACTGAATATTTGAATAGATAGGAGCTACCTATTACAAATAATCACTATATTTGTTACTTAACATTACAAGACTTATTTTCGTATTATGCTCCGTTTCAGATTAGAGCCGGATCACCAGAGTCAGCTAAAGCCTATTTTTCAGGAGAGGGACCTTTGACACTCCCCGGCGGAGCAGCTGGCCTAGCGTTCGTTCGTACAAAGATATCGGACGACCCTGTCCAGAGTAGGCCAGACATGGAGATAGTTATGGGGGCTGGCTCGCTGGCCGGAGACTTGCTGGGTATTCTAAGATCTCTTCTAGGTGCGTAAAGTAAATTTCAATTTTAAAATTACTACATAAAATAGCATTTTAGCTTTGATCTAACATTATTCATTAACATAATATTTCAATTACTTGATACTTATTCGGTAGGTATAACAGATGGACTGCTTTGAACTACGTTTTTGTCGGAAGTATTAAAAAATGAGTATATTGCTTGATGATAACTGAGGCGAGGTCACCCCTCGCTGGGCGGCACTTTTAAAAGGGTGGCAAAATGCGTAAAACAAAACCTACTATATTTAACATTTGTCTCATGAACCAGTGGCTAGGGGGGTACGCGTGACTCTTACTTAGGTACTTTTTTGGTCTGCGCCTTGGGGCTACAAGAACCCACGCTACACCACTGTCTACATTAGATATGACTACACCCAACGTTACTAATAACTGTAATTATTATAATGACTTACTTTCATATTATGACCTAAGCCTTTATACTTTTTTTAGGTATCACCGACAAATGGTACTGGCAAGTTTACGGCTCACTCACGTCAAACATGAGACAAAATAGCTTTGCTATGAACCCGGTCCTAATTAGACCGCGGAGCGTCGGTCGCTTAATGTTACGTTCTAGAAATTTCGCAGACCATCCTAAGATTCACACGAATTATTTCAAGGACATACACGACTTACGGGCTATGATAGACGGAGTGCGTATGGTAAGGAATATTACGTACATTATTTTAGATAGAGGTGGTGAATACCTCATACCGATTCCGTATCGTCTGTTTTAATTTATGCTCAAGTTCGATGTGATGTTTCTACAGGGGCATTCGAGTGTGCCATTTACTTACTTAGCTTAGTTTCGTTATGGTGGATAAAAGACAATCTTGGTTCTACTTAGTATTTAACGTGTTAATGATTTCAGATACAACAAATTATAAGCACGAGAGCATTCCAGAATTATGACACTCGGCTTCATGACACTCCATTCCCCGGTTGTGAAGATCTGATGTTCGATTCAGACGAGTACTGGAAATGTGCTATAATGCAAACCTCAATAACATTGGACCATCAAGTAAAATACAATATTTACTCTATAAGAACTCTATTTTAACTCAAAATTACATAAATTAATTCGCTGGCTAATACAAGGTTCTGTGTTATATTTTTTGCACCAATTGAGCTATATTATATCACATGTAATGTTATTAGGGTCATTCAGCTCAAAAGTACGCACTTTTTTTTCTATTGTCTACACACTCAAAAATATAGGGTCCTGATAAACGTTTTAACACTTTATTTAAAGGAAATTTATTCTACTTTCATTATTTAATGAGTTTTTGTACATTGCCTCATCGGTTTTTTTGCAATGCATGTTTAAGTGCAGCGGGAGAAATTCGTACTCTTGACCCGTCATGTGGGTAAAACTACGCAGAGATACGGTTAATAGTTCGCATACTGGGTAAGCTTCGCACGCAGGTAAACTACAGACATATAATCATAAATTGTATAAGTACACATGGAATCATATGGAATATGTTTTTAAACTTCCTTTATTCTTGGTACAAATATTGTAAAAATAAACATTAAATGTACACCTATTGTAGGCACCAGGAACATAATTAATTAGACTGTATTTATAACAAACTTTAGTTATTTTTGTAATTTAATGATCACTGTAATTTTAGGAACGCTTGATGTTACTTTTCATTGTAATGAAGTTATAACAGCGTGCGTACTTTTAATCCCGTACTTTTACCCAACAGGGAATATTTTAAACAATCACACGTCAGTTGAGATGTAGTTATTTTTTAGGACAGAATTAATAGCTAAAATAAATACTAGAATAATCGAGTAAACTTAACATAATCAACGGTCTTTTGTAAACTGATGCACCGTCTATCCATAAACTTTTCCCAGCACAAAATAGTTGATAACTAATCAACAAAATCACGTTGATCGCCGTTTTTCGCTAAACAAGTGAGGCTTGGTAAAATAGCTTGTGGGCTCTGACATCATCCCTGACGCACCCCTAATTTTGCCGAAAAAGTGTCTGAGTCCCCTCAATAGGTTCCGAGATATTGACCATGCGAAATTTTACCCACTGCGTGCTGTTACCCCGAATGACCCTATGTCTTATGCAGTAAAAAAAAATCGAATAATCTCAAAAGATGGCGGAGCCATGAATTATTGTTTTTTCTCATTTTTACCAACATGAAAATTATAAATCTAATTTTTCAACATAAATATAAATTAATATGGGATCTTATAATATTGACCCAGCTTGTAACGATATACTAAAACTTGATCTAAATAATTTTTTTTTTCACTATACTGCTTAAAAAATTGCCGATCTCAGCGCATTATTATAACTGTTTTTGGCTATGCCCAAGAGGTTCTGGGTTCCAACCCCAGGTCCGAAAAGCCTTGTGGGTTTCGTAGACCGATTAGGATGTCAGGCATTCGCCAACCGTAAAATAAGGCAAATCGTTTCTGTAACATGCTTGAAAGCGTTCTTTGCGCAGAAGTGATTGATTGGATTAAAGTAAAATAACGTCAAGTAGCATAAGATTCTATTGTAGGTACCTAGATTCGGAACAGTTTATGTAAGCAGCAGATTCACCTTAAGCACACAACAGATGGACCGCACTAGGCGGCACCGCGCAGGGGCCCTTGCGGACAACTTAGACAATTCCGTCAGCGGAAGCCCGCAACCGTCCCTAATGCGCCGAAGATGGCCGACGCGGAATTTTTGTTGGTATGCCGTGCGCGGTACCTATGTACAGGGACTAGGTCCGGCGGTCGCCCTATGGTTCCATCTCTCCGGTCGGCTCAACGTCGGGTCGTAAGGCACGGTGAACCCAACATAACCGCTCAGTCGCCCCCCTCGAAGACTGGGCGATAGAAAAAAGTCACTTTCTGCGCGAAAACACAAAAAAAAGATTTACCTTAAGCGCGCAGCTGCCATTTTATTGCATATATCATTATCTTATTTTTTTTTAGGTAGGTACTTGCAAAATGGCTTCGCCTGGTGATCCCACGGGCGTAGTGTCTCCGAGGCTACTTGTGTACGGAGTAAGCGGACTCAGAATAGCAGACGCATCTATAATCCCACGAATCCCGGCTTCCCACACCCACGCTCCCGTTGTCATGATCGCTGAGAAAGCCGCAGATATAATCAAAGAAGACTGGGGAGCAGATGTTATTAAAGAAGACTGGTGAATCTCTGACTTACACTAGAAATATCACTACATAAAACGTTAAATAAACCAAAGAATCCGTTTGAATAATAATAAAAAAAATCTTAAATCAATAAGTGAAACTAGTCATAAAAACCTAAATGTACCAAAAAATATTCATTACACTGTAAATACATATACAACAAGCTATATTATTGTGAGTAAAGTTAAAAATAATATGAAAGATGTGTTATTTTACTTCTTCGCATTAAACTTCCCAAATTATAACACCAGCTGAAAAAATATCATAGCTCTCTAATTGCAGTTACGAATAGGTATAACAAATATACTTATGTATAATTTCACTGTTTATTTTATATTTTAATCATGAAGATAGAATTTACGGATATTAAAATAAAAATATAATGTCATAAACTTTATTCTATGTTTCGTGTTTGAACTCTAATTCAATAGATCTGAATATATTTGGTCTACATTGCTGAAAAAATAGAGAAATATTAATACCAATTTTTTTATCACTCATCTAATTTATTAACAATCTACTTAGTAATAATATGAACAAATTGCTCAATCTGGTGATTGACCTGTCTTAGTTTTCCTATTGAGTTTTCTGTACAAAAATGATAATCTCTTTTCAATCTCTTTCCATTTCGTTGGGCGGGTATAAGGTGTGGCTGTCTTGGCCCACATTTTCTTTTTTCGTAACAAAATCTGAAAATAAAGAATAATAAAACAATGTTAATACTTCTGATAATGTCTTGGCCACTACAAAAGTCGTTTTTGACTCGTCATGCCCCACTATGGTTCCCGGCATCCAAGTATATAGGGTTTCCCCATAAAGATGTATGGGGATATGTATAGATATACAAGCAGGGTTTGATGGAGTTTTATAACAGTTAAATGACAAAACGAGCGTGCCGCTCACCTGTTGGTAAGCAATAAGACTACCCATAAATGGTAGCAACCCAGCACAGACCTTTGTATTAGAAAGTAATGAGTGGCCTTCTACTGCACTCGTTAACTTGAGACATAAGATGTTAAGTGCAATGTCCTTCAAACTGAAGCACAGCAGTGTACGCACACTGCTGCTAAGCAGCAGTAACAGACATTGCGGGGTTCCTAACCAGTTGGGCCCTTACATACAAGAGACCCACCAACAATAATATTTCTTCCGATACTTCAAATATTATATAAAATCACTTTTATTAATCCAATTATAATCATATAACTTGAATAAATAATATTATAGATACAGTAAAGACTCAATTCACTGGACTAATTGTTGTCATAAGGCATTCAGATAATCGAATATCATATGAATTACTAATGACCATTCCCAGGATCAAAAGTAGGCTATAGTTCTCATGGGTAATGTAGCTTGCTGTAAGTAAAAGTATTTTCAAAATTGGTGAAGTAATATTTGAATTTCTTTGTGGTAAGCAATCTGCATAATTGTGAATCTGTATAATTGAGTCTACTGAATTCAAATAAGGCTAAAAACCAAAGACGTTTACAATACAAAATATTTATTAGTAAAATATGTTATAAATAAAAAAAAAATACCAACCAAGGCCTCTTCTATTAATTTTTGATAGCTTACCAGTTTTGTTTACAATATTAATAAGCTAACTTAAATATTATTAAAGAGGTCATTACACAAAATGGCAATGTGTGGCAACTACTCCCCAATGACATTTAAAATCAGAGAGAGTTCCGGGACAATAGAACTGTAAATATTACTCACATGGTATTCCTGTCCACTAACACCTCTGATCCAGGCAGGAACATTGTACAATGTCTTGACTGGGTGCAAATCCCCTTTACCTAATATATCAATGTAATCATTCTGGCCAAAAAGTGCCTTACGTTCTGACCATACATTAGCAGGCCTGCAAATGAAAAATGTAATTCACACCAAAATTTATGTAAAAATTTTGTACACTCAGCTAGTACCAAGAATCCTTCTGATTTAGGAAAATTTGTTTGTATGGTATGTTAATGTTATGTTTTATAAAAACTGTCCAAAACAATACTAAGCATAGCAATAGCAGCCTTTGAGGGGTGGAAGGGCAACAAAACAAAGTCTTGTCGTTCGAGGGACCTTGTATTTGCAAAGGGCACAAAGAAAAAACATCATCCTCTTTTGGCAATTGTGTAAAAAGCCCTCGTGACGATCGCCCAGAACCTCACATTAATAAAGATCACCTGCTTATAACTCACAATCAGTCAATGAAGTTTTATTCAAATTTTAACTCACTGAGAATATCTACCCGATATGCTTCCATTGATTAATATATACTAAGATTTGCAGACGTTTTTTAAATCGTACCTATACTCTGGCATAGGTATTCTTCTACCTTCGGATCTGGGTAACAATCCACCACTCCAAAGTTTCTCCTCATAGCCATGTCTTCTAACAAGTCTCGTTTTGTCAGCATGGTAACGTGTCCTTTAATATCAATATGTAAGTTAGTGTACAAGCTCCCACTGTTAAATTATTGCGGTTATAATTTTCATTATTTTTTATTTACTATAATTACTAACCTCACAATGTTTACTGTTGGTTTCCAAAAGGTATTTAAAATTGTTGATTTCAACAACTCCATAGCTTATAATTCATTAGTAATCTTGTATGTATAATGTAATATAGATTGATTTTTATTTTTACTAGAGATAAATGAATATTAATTATTAACTAAAAATTATAGGCTATAGCCTCAAATCTCACACACATGACAGTTGACACTTTTTTTTTATAATTTTCTCTTATAGGAAAGGCAAAGGGTTCAAGCCCATACAGCCTCATCCACAGAACACTAATACTCTGCCTCGTATTTTACTTGGCTACTCTCTCCCGCTCAGGCGCCCTCGTCCACAAATGCAGTGCAATGCAATGCAATGCAATTAAGGTTCTTATTTCAACAAAGCTAGTGAACAATTTCCTATGCAAGCATTTAAGTGTTAAAAGCTTCGATCAACAATACCACTAGATACCCGATCAGAGTCTCAAAAACGGCCGAGCGAATAACGCCTCACTTCAAACTTGGGGTCTTATTTCAATGTAGTTCACTTTCGATTGCGCCAATGTGCTAACGTTCCACAATGCCTCATCGTGTGTTCAAAAACGGTAAAAATAACTATCGAAAAATAAATGTATCGGAAGGAATATCATACTTTCGGCAAATAAATGCTGTGTTTTAATATAAATAATAAAATACCCTACTATTTTAATAAAACAACGATTATTTAGTTTTTAGCCAAACCACGCGCCAACATTCGCTAATGTTTGGCCCACAAATGGTTGCTTTAGGAAACTGAATCATTGGAGTAGTCTACTACTTTACATATTTTTTATTTATTCGTTTTTTTTGTTGCACCTTTGGTCTAGTGGTCCGTGTACCTGACAGTGACGCCGGGTGTGGTGGGTTCGATTCCCTCGGAAGGCAAATATTTGTGTGATGAACAATTTGTATTTGCCTTCAGTCTGTGTGTTTTCCATGTATTATAATATGTACGGATGTGAATGAGAATGCGAAAAACATTAGAAAATTGTCATTAATATGAAAACAACTTTAAATGTTATTATTTGTTTTGCTTAAACATTGGCATTAATATATTATAGACTATTTATGTTTATAAATAAAACAATTTGAGTATATTGTTGTGATGTAAAAAGCTCTTACCCATTTTCCCCCAACCATGCACAAGATACAACATAAGTAGGTAAGGTATAAAATGTTGTATAGTTATACAATATTTGTTAAACATTAGGAATTATTATTATTGAATCTATATTATTATAAAAACATAATTAAAATACATTACTCAAATTATTCGTAAAAAAAATAAATACGAAGCGCGACTCTATAAATCGTAATACCCTGTTCAGAGCAGTAGTCATAATTTTAAATTGGCGTAAGTAAAATGCTGTGTCTGTAATTCTCTGCTTTATCGAAACAGAATAAGGTTAAATTTGGGACAAAAGTTCTTGTAAATTTCTTATCTCTTTCTGTCATTTATGGCGTAAGATTATAAGTGAATGGTAATACAATCTAAACCGCGCTTTATTGCTTGGGAACAAAGTATAGTTTAGGTTGAAATTGTTAGACTTTTACATCGTTTTTCTCCGTTTGATGGTATAGCCAGTCGATGCCATATTTGAGTATTGTTTTTGTTCCTGAGGCGTTATCTAGTGGTATTGTTGATCGAAGGTTAAAAGTATTATATTTGTTAATGCGATTGTGCTCATTATTTGTCCAAAACATGGGTAAAAAATACTTGAAAGTATTTCGAACCCTGGTTCTTGACGTTTGTAAATAATTTATTTACAAACGCAATTATATTCTTTATGTGAATTGAAACACGGATCAATTTCCTATACAGAAATAAAATAGTTAGTATTTATAGAATCGAAGTATTCGAAGTTTTTATTTGTGAATGCGATTGTGTTCCTTGTCTGTATCAATACACTGATTAATTTCCTATGCAGAAATAAAATACTTGAAAGTATTTCGAACCCTGGTTTTTGGCACTGGTTTTTTTAAGCGGACGTACTTGTAAGCCCTGGTTCACGATTTTGCAAGTACGACCCATACCTATCCAAAACTCTCCTGACAGTTGACACAATATGACATTTACATTGACAATAATTGTTTGAATGATTATAAAAAAAAAGTACTTAGGCCGGGCCTCGGGGTTAAACATCTAAAATAAAATGTGTATTCGAATTTCAGACTTAGTTCAGAACGCTTACATCAACTGGCATGGCGGTAGGATATATTATTTTGTATCCACCCTAACAGCGGCCACCGTTGACCGTACACACTACACAAGATGTTAAAGCCCGCCATAGTGTTCCTTTTAACATTTAAAAGGTTTCGGTGTCCTGACACCCATACTAGGTTTAATTGTATTTTGAGTGACAATGTTCCTCCTCAAGTATAATATTGACTTATATAAATATATCAGTGACATGATTTGGGATTTATATCTGTATAAATAACAAAATCGGTAGGTAAGTATTATTTTACAGGCCATAAGCACCTAAATACTGCGACGGTTATACGAGTGTCTTTGGGGGCTTACAATACATATACATATATACATATACACTCACGCCTGTTATCGCCATTATTCCGTCCCATGATGTGATAGGGGGCGAGCCTATCGCCATATCGGGCACAAATTCCAGACTCCGAGCTGATACTGAATAGAAAAACTCAATACCATTTTGCCCGACCCGGGGATCGAACCCGAGACCTCAGCTTTGCAGTCGTACTGTAATACAACTACGCCACCGAGGCAGTCAATACAATAAAATAAGAACAATTTAGTCTTATAAATTGCGATTTAATTTGCATAATGGAAATATCGTCTCGTATGAAGTAATTACCTAGTACCAATGAAATCAATATCATTGCATACGTTCTACTCTTACGGACAAAATGTCCACTCCGACCCGATCTGTCATCTCTTGACTTAAATCCCTAAAAAGACTTAATGTCACGAAGTGATATAAAAGAAAAAAAAAAGAAAATAATCAAACAAAATGGCTGGCTACCAATGACTCAATGAGTCCAATGAAATAATTTTGTAGAAATTATACGGAATATTCTATTTTAGTATGTATTACGACCATGAAATTAACATTCTATTTATAATTTTTTACTATCTAAAACTTGTAAATGAGTTTATTATTATAAAAGTTGTGACAGTGATGTTCTAGCACAGTTGTTTGTTTATACTTATTAGAAAAAATGAGAATGACTATTCCGGCTTTCTATGTAATAAATGCAAACGTTTTTATATACTTTTCAAATAAATTAGATCGTGTAAGTGTGCCCGAGGCATTCTCAACGACATAGACGTGAAAAAATGTGTACAAAGTTATGGCGTTGTATTCAAGCGCGCAATTGTCGCGTTGTTTGTTTACTTTTGTATTATATTTTGATTTCGCTTAAGGTTAAAGTATTTTTATTTATTTTTCAGACTGTACCTTAAAATATGTCTAAAAGAGAGCAAGGTGAGCGTAATGATAAAAAGTTAGACTCGAACGATTATGAAAATCTCATATCTCATCACAGTATATTCGAGTCAGCGCGATCGAAACACCAGGAGCTGCCTAGTTTTCCTGGCTACTCTAATGCCGAAACACAAACTAAACCCGCTGATATCAAAGGACAAAACGTACAATCGGGCCTGGGGGCGTGGCACTATAATCCCTGGTGGATGCTTGCTGGCACTTCAAGATCTGTTCCATCACAAGATGATTTTCAAGAGGGCAGTGAACATGCCAAAGTGAAACAAGAGCCTGCTGGAGCAGGCACCCCTGACCATGATCCTTTACAGACTGAGATTGACCATTTCCAAGCAGGCACATCCACCCCACCAGCTGGTATAGATTCTTTTTGTGATGATTGCTCTGATCCATTCTGTGACTCAAGTGTCTCTGTTTGTCGTAAACTGTTTCATTGCCCGCACTGTAGAAAAAGCTATCCCACCATATTAGAATTTAACACACACCTAACAGGAGTGCATCCAGCACAAAAACCCTTCAGATGCCAAATTTGCTTAGAGCCCTTTAACAAAAAGTCTTATTTGAGAAGACATTTAGATGCTAACCACACACGCAAAGATGTAAATAAATGTTCAGTGTGTTCAAAATATATAAAAGATAAAAGTAATTTGCGTAAACATATGCAGGTGCACACTGGGCGTGTCCCTCAAAAACAATTCAAGTGTGATTTGTGTAACAACAAACGTTACATGTCTCTTGACAGACTTAACAATCATAAAGTAGTGTGCACTGGAGAAAAAGTGTTGAAATATTGTGACATGTGCACTAGAGTTTTTGACAACTCAAGATCACTGAACAGCCATAAAAAAATCCATGCTAGAGACCTGAAGTGTGAAATTTGTGGGGAGCAATTACGTTCACTAGAACAATTCACAAATCATAAAATGATTTGTCAAGGAACGGTGACAGAAGCAGGCAACAGCCAGACGGGGGCTGTGGCAGTGACTGCAGGCACTTCTATGAACCGGTGTTGCCAACAGCCCGGCCTGTGTGAACATGATAAACCTGCATATCTTAATATACCAGGCTATGCAGCAGGCAGAGTACTTGATGCAACATTATCTTCTCTAAAATCAGAGCTCAACTGATTACTCTGACACAATTGAAATATTATATTCAATTAAACTGTTTCTTTTTACAAGATTACCAAATAGATAAATGACAGTAATGATTTTCACAATTGAAGATTTCACAAGACTGATGCAAATATCCCGCCTCACGACTTGCTTTATTATTACCATTTAAATTAAGGCTTTAGTTTGTAGGTTAATATGCTAGAATAAGCAAAATGCATATTTGAACATATTCCAATATCTAAGAGAGAATGTTTTATCTCTTTTTGAGTATATTCAAATTGTTCCATTTTTATTTTATAACTGTGTTATAAGAACATTTAACAGCCTTATGAACCACACCAGATAATATGCAAGAATTTATTGTATATTTTTAAAACAATGAATATTTTTATTATTTGATTTATCTATAACAATATGTTGACTGATATAGATTAAACATAAAAGTGCAGTATTACATATATTACACATTTTTTATATTTTTTTGTATTTTGAAAAATTTGTAAGAATTATATTATTTTTATAATTTTTAGGAAAGTAAATTTAGTTATAACTTTCATAAGTTTTACATGCAGGCTGGGGATCGTACAAACAGCACCTAATATTTTCCAGTGCTGTGATGTACTTTATTCTCCAAAGACAACTTACTAACATGTAAACAGTGCCTCATCCACACAATCACATCCAGACCATCAATTACTGAAGAGAGCAGTAGTCTTCATGTCTTCTTCATTATAATATACAGAATTGTGTTCAATGCTACTGTATACAACCTTTTTCAAACATATTTTATTTCACCTTACTCATCTACATATTCATTTATGTATCATCATCCGCCACACAATGTCCATGCTGAACATAGAATATTAATATATTATGTGGAATTCAAATTAATGAATGGAAACTTGAATGATTGTGGATGTGTGGATTTGCAAGTATGAATTGTGTATTTCGAATATTTATTCTTGTAATTTGTTTAAAAGTGCATAAGTGAATTTGTTTATGTTAAATGTATACTTAGGTAGTTGTAAGTTATGTTTACAAAGTGCAATCATCCATTGGCAAAGCCTTGAGCATGTTGTGGCTATGGAAATATTTGTTGTGTTCTTCTTGTTTGTAATTCTTATACATTTATACTTGAGGTGTTATACATTAAAAATAATGCTGCAATTTATTAAATTATATTATTAAAACGAAAGTTTTGTCATAAAGGATCACGAAAAACTAATGGATGTGGCAAAAATATATTTAAGGATAAACTTATATCTACATATAATATAATCTATAACACTTTAATTTTAAAGTATAAAAGTTATACATTTTAAAACTTGTTTTACATGTCATATTTTTTTTATTTATTTTACATACGTTACTTGAATTGAAAAATATTTGGAGGCTTTTTATTGATAAATTAGTTGTTACTATTTAATACATACTTTTATTGTTTTAACCCCTCTAATGGTCTGGATAATTTTAAATTTGATGGTTTAGGTAGTTTAGGTAGAATATATTATATGATAAATAGATGCGTAAAATATTATACACTATATAAATATGAGAATCCACTTTAAAAAAATCACAGATGTTAGCATACCCATTCTAGTAATTGCGTCAAGCCAGGCTCATAAACTGTTAATGATTTCTATTTTAAATACTGTTTTATTTAAATTCATCCACACAATAAGTATCAGGCGATCTAAACGGCCTATAGCAATCTATCGAATCGTAGGTGCTATAAAGAAAGTTGAAAACGCTTTTATTCACTTCATATGAATGTAACGGAAACTTTGAACATGATTTTGACCCCCTTCAAAACGTCGGATTAAATCGAAATTTGGCGTACTTATCAAGAACCGATGACAATTCAATATTTTGAACTAAAAAACGCCTGGATTTTCTATAAAGCGTGTTTTTTTTTATTTTTTTAAACTATTGAATTCGATTGTTACCTTCTGGTCGATAGCAAAAATGGACCAATGTAATTTAAAGTGTGTTTGACACATCTAGAGATGGCTTTTTGTGATTGGTTTATTCTTGGGATTCAACCGAAGCTAAGTGTGCGATCGGGATCGTTCATTTTAATCTGTCGTTAATACATTCTCAATTTGAACAAATTACATATTTTAGGGCTATAGTTTTGGTCCAATGGCCCATACATTTTCGGTATGTATAATTTTTTTCTACAAATGTTCCAAAATGTAATAATCCCCTGTATGTATTTGACTTAAGCAAAATAATATGTTCTTTATTTGAAATTCATAGCCCACTATGGATATTGGATTGATGTGTAAAAGCTATGGTTAAGATCGGGTTCAGTGTGACAATAAATATTGTGTTATTTTGTTTTAATCTATCTATGTACTATCATAATATAAATGACCAATGAATAATGTCTCTTATATTTATTAAGTTTTAGACAATGCAATTATTTCGGCCTTTTGGGTTTCATGGCCCATATTCAGCAATAATTTGTGTTTACTTGTGGAAATATTGTTGTTTTTTTTTGTAATAATTCGGTACCATAGGTTTTAGCGACGTGTATGTAAAGTCCGCAGTAAAGTTGCATTAAAAATTATATTCTTAACTAGATTTCGGTATTTTTTTATGTAAGAATGTACATCAATGAGGGATTACGATGTTATTATAAGAAATGTTAAAAAATAATATTTGTACATATTACCACTACTACACTTCATAAGTTGGTAATTCACGCAGCACATCATTTCATAATCATTTTGATATCATTTCTGCTTATAGCTATCTGATAACTGGCGCATCGCTAACCGACCGTACATTTGGTATGATATTATATTAAACAGAAAGTATATGTTAGTAAAATCCTACTAATATTATAAAGGCGAAAGTTTGTAAGAATGTCTGGATGTTTGGATGTTTAGATGTTTGGATGTTTGGATGTATGGATGTAAGGATGTTTGTTCCTCTTTCACGCAAAAACTACTGAACGGATTTCGATGAAATTTGGCACACGGGTAGATCATGTCCTGGATTAACACATAGGCTACTTTTTATCCCGGAAAAATATAAACCGGGACCTTTATCCCGGAAAAACTTTTTAATGCGGGCGGAGCCGCGTGCAAAAGCTAGTATATTATAATATTATCATCTTAGTTTTTACCATGGTGTGTAACTTTGAATACACATAGAATAAGAAAAAATGTGTTCATATAAATTTCTTTAGGTACATAAAATATAGTTAATCTTTTAGAAAGTAGACTGTAAAACAGTGTTTTTTACTCCTGATTCGAATAATATATTGTTTAGCCTTCCACTCCATTCCAAATCATGTTTATATTTTATAGAAAACTAAATTGGAAACAATTATCTTTCTGGCATTATTGAGCTTTATTGAGTGATTGTAATTACGGAACGATTTTTCTGAATCAAATAAAGTAGTGCCTAACATGACTTACTATCCGCAATAAATTACATTTTCTGTTTATAAATGTTTCTTTTATAAACCATTTTCAGGGACTTACATGTGTTGGAGAAAGGGTGTATCGCGTAACAATAACAACTCCATATAAAAGAGGTCAAATTGTAGCTTATTGGTAGAATTAGATGTATAAATTTGATTTGAAAATTCCAGTACAATTATTTAAAAGCTATCAAAAAATCATAATTTATGTAACATTCAGACATACATACACACTCAAGCCCTTTTTCCACAGGGGTAGGCAGAGACTGTTGAGCGCCACATGCTACGATCTTGACACACCTCTGTAGCCTCTTCCACATTCCACAGAACTATGATTATTTTCATGCATTTTCATCGTTTAAGGGTACTCCTGACCTGCCCTTTTCGGAGATCATTTATTTGGTCAGAGAACATTCTCCTCGGGCGCCCCCTTCTAGCCGTACCATCCACATTCGCTCGATAAATACCTTTTGTGGTCCGCCTTTCATCCATCCTCTCCACGTGCCCAAACCATCTCAGCATACTTCTTTAAATCTTAGTCACCACATCATCCTTTAGTTTATATAATCATGGATATAATTATGTAAAAATATTATATATATTATTCGACGGCCGACATAGGTAATCTAAATCCTAACCACTTCAAAGATGCTTTATAAGTATTTACCAATTTGAACTAATGTTATGATTTAAAATATTCTGATTAGTCAATTTTTTGTGATGGATCGAAAAAAGGGTTTGGGATTGTTTATTGATATTGCTGATAACCTATACTGAAAATAAAGAAATTGTCGCATTTGTCCTTTAGGCGACTTTTATACCAATAAACAGTATTTTTTGTTAATTTCAAGCACAATTTTTATTGAAAACAACAAGTTTGAGTCTCCATACAACATTTCTGAAACAGACATTGGATCTTGGTGGCTAGATTGATATTTTATTTATTTATTTATTAATTTGGAAGACTAACAGCTATAAGTAATTAGTTATAACAATGGTGTAATTAACGAAAGCCAATTACAATCCTTCACTTATAGTAACAGGTTTAAGATTTTAAATATAATAAGGAGCCGCAGCTAAGATGTCTTCCCACAACTTCAACACAGATAGAATATTTAAAATTGGAAAAATGTATGGAAAGGCATCCAAAGGATCATTTATCATCGTAATCAAGACACAGAATTAGATATTTTAGAAAGAGAATAAAATAGAAACGTTTGCAAATTAGCTGCAGCTTTACAGGTCAAGCATGAATTTAGTGCAGATTAGGATAAAAAATAATTATTTAAAAAGCTCAATTACTACTACTACTACTAATTATATCAACGATTAAGAGAACTTGTTTTGAAAAAAAAGTCAAGGCTCAAACACCTCCTCGCTGAGGGAACGGTGGTCAAAAACGGATCAAGATCATACTGTTTACAGATACTGTTAAAGTTATTGCTCGCTCGCACAATAAAACTATTTTGTCTATAGTTAGTTGATGTATGTGGTACACGTATGGGTGGATTAAATCGAAAGGTCTTACAAGGTACATTAAAGTTGATTTTGGATAGAAGATCAGAGCAATCGATGTCACCATTTAGTACTTTTAATAGTAGTAAAATATCCGCTATATTTCTCCGGGTTGTGAGTGGCAGTAAGTGAAATTTTTGGCATAATTTTAGATAGTTTTTAGACTCATATGGAATTTTTTGGTGATAGCAAAGATATTTAATAAAATGTTTTTGAACGTTTTCAATGCGGTCAATGTATTTGAAATAGCGTGGATTCCATAGTGGAGATGCATATTCTAAATGACTCCTTACATAGGTACAGTAAAGTACTTTAAGAGTTTTTGCTTCGGAAAAGCATTTAGAGATCCGCATTATAAAACCAAGTGATTTAGAAGCCTTTTTAATAATAGAATCCACGTGTTTATCATAAAGAAGTTTACTGTCCTGGATAACACCTAGGTCCCTTACGTCACTACATCTTGGTAGGATTTGGCCACCCAAACTGTAGTTCATAGTCAAAGCAACACGCTTCCTGGTATATGTAATGACAGAGCATTTTAAAGGATTGAGCTCAAGTTTATTAATATAACAATAATTTTCAAGGCGACTTAAGTCAGCCTGGAGTGCAGACATGTCATAGACGGAAGATATAGTGGTAAAAATTTTCATATCATCTGCAAAACACAGCAAACTTGATGAATCCAGACAGGAGGCAATGTCGTTTATATAGATCACAAATAACAGCGGACCTAATAGTGAGCCTTGCGGAACACCACTAGGCACAGAGGCCCAACTAGAAATGTAATTATTGATTGCTACCGCCTGTGATCTATTTTGGATATAAGATGAGAACCACCTAAGCAGGTCTCCTCTTATTCCGATGGTAAAAATCTTATGTAGTAGGATCACATGATCGATTCGATCAAATGCCTTGCTGTAGTCTGTATAAACGACATCAACCTGTTTCCCACTATCCAAGGCCTCAGTAATATAATCATTGAAAATAATAAGGTTACTAACTGTTGAACGTCGCCTTAGGAAGCCATGTTGAAAGGGACTAAGTGATAATGCTATTGCAGGGTATACCTGGTCATAAACAATTCTTTCGAAGACTTTGGCAGATACAAAGCTTAGATATGGGCCTGTAGTTAGTTATTTCAGTTTTAGGTCCTTTCTTATGAACTGGTGTTATATAGGCAGATTTCCAAACACGTGGAACTACACCTGTTGTTAGGGACATTTTAAAGAGTAGCGAAATTGGCAGTGATATAGATGATGAACAGTGAACAAGAAGATTAGCTGAAATATTATCTGGTCCCGCTCCCTTAGAAGTATCTAGTTTACGAAGATTGGTTACGTTACTAACTTTTATTTCTACATGACAAATATCCGAGACAGATGGTGTCGAAGTATTAATTTTGGAATGATTAAAACTGTTGGCATTTGAAGAGTTAAGAAAAGTTGAGTGAAAGTAAGCTGAAAACGCCTCACATATAGTATCGCCTGTAGTCAACAATTCGTTATTATAATTGAGGCTACTAGGGATCGCATTACAGTTATGTTTATGTTTTACAAAGGTCCAAAAGACTTTAGGGTTGGAAGTAATTGAATTTTCAGTAAGATTAATATAATTTTAATAACTAGTAGCTTCTAGTGATTTCACTCGGTCACGTAATAGCTTAAATGTTAGTTCATCGGATTTATTACCATATTTTCTGAATCTTTTGAAATATTTAAATTTTTCTTTAATAATTCTAATTCTATTAAAGAAAGATATGAAAAATCTGGCTCGTTTATTCCATTAGTGTTGAAATACTCTTTCCAATTATGTATTATAAATTAGTCAGATCAGTTTATTTAAAAAAAATCACGATGAAGAGTTGACTGAAATAATCGAAATTTTAATAGCCTCGCGAATCATTCTAGGCAGGAATCGGTGTTCTTTGGCAAGGATTTGTGGCTTGTCAAATCTAAGGTAATGGTTGGAGCCTTCTTCTGAGTGCTCAGCTACTGCAGACTTCGTAGAGCGTCGGTGTTTAACATCAGCAAATTTTAGATACGGCCTCTTAATATGTTATATTTAAACGCATTTTTTTTAATAAACAACTTTATTGTCCTTTTAATGTCACATGTTCTTTTATATTACCACACGCCCTCTCTTTACTGCTGCTTTTACTATCTTAGACTTTTTCTCCTTCTTCTTTTTCATAATGTTCTCTTTCCTCTTTTTCTGTCTCTCGTCCTTCTTTTGCTCTACACCGCTGATTCTATTGTCCCACTGTTTCTTACTTTGTTTCTTTTTTTGCTCCTGCAAAATAATAATAAATACATTATACATTTTGATGATCTGCTAGATAGAGAACCGTCCCGGGTACCAACCCCAAGCTACGCCACCACTGTGTGAGTTGTTTATAAGTGGATATAGAATACAATCTCTGAAAATATTTTAACTAAGGCCCTATCTCCACAGATGAGAGAATCGCGGTGAAACCTCATCAGCCAATCTTCACGGCCAATGCGACGAGTGACTGAACGAGCATAGTGTCACGGACTATTTGCGTCTTGCGCCGACACTGTCGATCCTCACGGCGATACCGCCACGTCAAGCGGCATGAAAACCGCCAGGCCACCTTGGACTTACTGGCCTCTCGATAGATAAGTAGCAGTTCCATTGAGAATCGTGATGAGGTGCTAACGGGATAATAGAAGCACCATGGATATAGCATAGAGATTAATAGACAATAGTAGAACGATTGTCACGTCTAAGGAAACGGCGTGGTGCCTAAGCATTTTTGAGGCAAGCGTGATTGCGTTTAAACAGCTTTTTAACATGCTTTTATTAGCTTCAAACGAATGTATGTAACGGAAACTATGAACATGATTTTGACCGCCTTCAAAACGTCGGATTAAATCGAAATTTGGCATACTTGTCAAGGGTCGGTGACAATTCAATGTTTTAAACTAAAAACACGCTTTAATAAAAAATCCAACTAAAAACTTATAAAAAGTAGTTATTTATTTTAGTGACATCTGTTGTACCATAGTGGACAAAAAATGAAAGAAGACGTCAGCTGAGCACTCAGAGCCTTCTTCTGAGTGCTCAGCTGACGTCGACGAAGTCTGCAGTAGCTGAGCACTCAGAAGAAGGCTCCAACCATTACCTTAGATTTGACAAGCCACAAATCCTTGCCAAAGAACACCGATTCCTGCCTAGAATGATTCGCGAGGCTATTGAAATAAAAAAACATCCCAATTTCAATAGAGAAGATGGTTGGAAACTTGCACCTGCCTGGGACCCGGTAATACATCTAATTAAATCGGGCCCCAAAAGACCTGCTGCCAGACCTCAAGACATTGTGAGCTCTTTCTGCGTAGACCGGACCGCAAACAATGACTAACATCTTAAATTGTATAAATGTAAATTGAAGGTAGCTTTGTAATACTAACTTTTCGGACCACCTACACCTCAGTCCGCCCCGTGACCACGAAGTGCTGAAAAGCCTTCGAAACGTCGGGAGAAAAATAAAATAAAAAACCGCGATAAAATCCGTTAAAATTGTTTAATTTCAATGTCTAACATTCGCGTAAACATAAGGAATCATTACCATAGTGGAATTATAACTAAACTTGCACAACTCTTATGTGTAAAAAAATCCTACTTGTCACAAGATGGCGCTTTCGTTTATTTTTAGTGACATCTATTGGACAATGGTAGAACAGAACTAAAAAGTGAAAATCTATACTAATATTATAAACCTAAAGAGTTTATTTGTTTGTTTGTTTGAACGCGCTAATCTCAGGAACTACTGAACCGATTTTCAAAATTCTTTCACTAATAGGAAGCTACATAACTCCTGAGGCTAAGGCTACTTTTTATCCCGGGAAAATATTTTTGTTCCGGAAAAACTTTTTAACGCGGGCGGAGCCGCGAGCACTACTATAAATAATAATAATAACACATACACTCACGCCTGTTATCCCCGAAGGGGTAGGCAGAAGCGCAACTAGTGCACCCACTTTTCGGCGTCATTCCGTCCCATGATGTGATAGGGGGCGAGCCTATCGCCATATCGGGCACAAATCCCAGACTCCGGGCTGATACTGAATAGAAAAACTCAATATCACTTTGCCCGACCCGGGGATCGAACCCGAGACCACAGCTTTGCAGTCGTACTGTAATACAACTACGCCACCGAGGCAGTATAATAATAATAAAAAACTAAAAAAAACACGCTTTATAGAAACTCCAACTAAGAAATAGAAAATAAAATTGAATTAAGAATAGTGTAAGTAAGAAAAAAAATATTTTATTGTAAAAAAGGGTGGGGTGCATTCATTTGTTATAAATATTTTATTCACAGTTAATATGAGGAGAAGGATTATCATTTTGATAATATCTTAAAAGGCACCCCACGCTTTTTTTTTACAATAAAATACGTTTATTTCTTATTTACACTATTCTCAATTCATATTTATTTTCTTTTTTTTAGTTGGAGTTTCTATAAAGCGTGTTTTTTAGTTTTTTTATTTAAATAATTATTAAATACTAAGGTATCGTAAACATCAGTCAAAATCATTTGGTCTAAACTTCTTGTGAACAGTGAAAAGTGTTGTGAAAAGTGACAAAAATAATATTTTATATTATGTGCATAAAGTTGAAGTATGTAGCATTATGGACCAAAAATGGTGATTTACATTTATCTGTAATAGTTACAAGCAAAATTCTATGTAGTCATATTTAATGAGTTTTTGTTTTTATTAAACCTGTTTAGTTAAATATTGGCATTCTGCTTAGAATTATAAAACACTCTGGTATAATATAATTTTTGGGATAGCAGTATCAAATATGTACGAACCATTTTCTTTATAGACTTTTTCAGCAATAATGGATCATCTTTCACTTTTTGTCCTTCAGCTTTCTGTAATATTGTTTTCCATGCCATTTTTTCTTTCATTTTTTGTACCTTTTCACCATCTTCTTTTTCTTCTAGTTCTTGAAGTCTTTCTTTTTGTTGTTTAAGATTTTCTAATATTTTTTTGGGATCTTTTTCTGTTTTATGTTCTTTACCTGACACAAATTAACATTATTTTCATTATTAAAAATATATTCAAACACACAAGTTCATGTAAGGATATGGTTCCTAAAAGTATAACAAATTTTTTAATTTAAAAAATGTGACCTTCCCATTTTTTTTATATTTTAGAAAAAACATACCTACAAAAGAGTTTGTAACTACACCAGCCCTTTAGATTAGCCCGCTGTACTTGCAAGTCCCGCACACAAATATTGAGTGGAAGGAAACAGAATAACCTTGAACAAAATTGTAGCATTCCAATTTCAAAACAAACATGAGAGAAGAACTGTAAGTTTAACCGCGCCTTGCCAAAGAGAGAAAATAAAACCTGTAAGTTGCGATAAAACCGTAAGAAATTATGCTCACCTCTTTGTCCAATATTGGCAAAGTCGAATTTGGAGAATACCAGTTTACCATCATTATTAAAAACAGGCTTGGCATTAATAACATTATTAACTTTATGTTTCTCCTGAACATCTATTTCTGTTTTTTCTACTTTTGTGTTGATGTTCATTGATTTCATTTTTGATTTATTCATTCTCTCCTTTTTCTTAATTTTTTTGTTTAATTTGCTGCTTAAACTTTTTTTCACTAATTTATTCTTTAAATTGAATTTGTTTTGAGATTTAAGTTTTTCCAACTTCTCTTCTAACTCAGCTATGCTGCGGGCACGTTTCGGCAAATCTTTATCATCCTTACTTTTTGAATCATCAGCTACAATTTCATAATCTGCATTTTCATCATCTGAGAAAATCATTATTGAGATTAACACTTGAAATTAATTTTGTTAGATACAATGCAATTTAAACAAGAATAGGACTGACTGCATGATCATTATTACTTCTAAATAATTAAATATTATATTAAGCTAATTTAGCAATAAACTTTTTTATTAAATTTTATGTAAGAGTCAATTAGACAAAATAAAATAAAGAAGAAGAAATATACCAATAACTTTTCTAAGCAAATTTTGTACTTTTCAGGTGACATTTGACCCATAAAGTCATTGACATTCTTATTCTTATTTGCATCGCATTGTATGCAGTCTTTAAGCAGACAAGATTATTCTAGAGTTCAAATCTAAACAAAGTTCATAATTATTACAATTTACTACAAATGTACAGTTATTTGAATGTTTACTGGTGGTAGGTTTCTCATATGTAAGAGTCCGTCTGAGTGGGTCCGCAATGTCTATTTCTACTGCCAAGCAGCAGTGTGCATGCACTGTTGTGTTTCGGTTTGAAGGACATTGTAGCCAGTGTAACTACTGGACATAATGAGATTTAACATCTTATGCCTCAGGGTGACGAGCACAGTGGAATGCCATGCAGTAACTCAAGGTGCTGGATGGTGTTGCTACTGATTATGGGTTGTCGTATCGCTTACCATATTATGTATGTATTGTGTGTGTATTGTTTATCAATTATCGTTCGCTTTAACGGTAAAGGAAAACATCGTGAGGAAACCTGCATACCTGAGAAGTTCTCTGAATTTCAAAGGTATGTGAAGTCTTCCAACCCGCACTAGGCTAGCGTGGTGGACAAATGCCTAAAACCCTCTCAGTAGAGGATGCCCGTGCTCAGCAGTGGGCAGTATATAATACAGGGCTGGTATTATTATTACGTGCTGGGGTTCAATATAAACAATTAAAATACCGGTATTGCGATAAAACACCAATTAGGACTTTATTAGCATTAGATCTCTATTAAACTTACAAAACCACTGCACTTGATACATAACTAAACACTCAAGTACACTTATTAAAATCACTCACTATACGTTCAAACGCAATCCACAATATTCGCCTTAAAATCGATTGGAGTTATCGCTCGTAGTCCGCTTATCGCTCGCTCTTGTAACCGAGACTGAATGCCCGGCGGCGGCCGCGCGCCGCACAGTGGAACGTCCCCATAGAAAGGGCGTGACATGAGTATCTCTCTTACATATCTTATGATAACTCAACAACGGAACCACGTAAAGATTTGCATTTTTTTACATGTATTATTGAATAATAGACCTATCCATTACCAAAGTAATGTATTTGAAAAATACTGACATGACTATGAAAAAAAATACTGAAATATGCCTATATTTCAAGGGAGCTAAAACCAAATTAAGTATAGATACACAATAATTTGACATTAATGCAATTAAACAAGTGAAATACAATACAGTATAGGGTATATTTTAACCTAATTAATTAAAAATAGATATGTCTTAAAATCGCCTAAATTTACGATATCAAGGACTTTACTCAAAATAAATTGTCAGGCGTTTCCTAACACTTTAAAAAACTTATTTTGAGTAATATTATTACATTAGGATGGATTAAAAATGACACAACAATTGAAAGCATAATGTTAAAAATTATTTACACCAACCTACTTGATTGCTTTCGTGTAATATCAACACCTGATGAAATATTCATAATTGACAAAATGTAGTCAGCTTGTAGCATGGACTAATAAGAGTATAGACTAACGATCCCCATACATTGAAGCGTACTTCGCTGTTTAGTACATTGAATTCAACTAGATGGCACTAAGATCCATAAAATCATTTGAAATGGTTATTTCAATGGCGCAAATGAGAGGATGGATAAAATAAACAACTATCGGTTTACCCGATAGTTATTATTACGCCTAGATGGCGCTATAATCTGTTTAGCTCACAGACTACTACAATTATTTTGAGTATTTATGGACTGCATTGGCACTTAAATATATCATTACTTTTCGTAAAGAAAACTAGGCAGGTATTAAGTTATGTGGTGCCACGCGCCGCCGACGACACATCGTTGGCCGGTTGTTTAGCGCGTATTACAAGTTTTTTATATGTGGACACCACTTCTTTTTTGACTGAACTTTATTTTTATATTTTTGTTATACAAGGTTGCTATGATCCAGGGGCACTAAAATGGACAGAGTACTCGATATCGGCTCGGAAATAATTCGAAACGGTCAAAAACGCGATAAAGATAAAAATAGAAAATCACTTTTTTCTAACAAGTTCTATCAATTTAATACGCAAACACCATTTATAAATATTTACACTAACCTGCGGTCATCTGCGTGACAAAACGGCAACGTCGCATTCTATTGTCTTTCATGTCGCCGATGAGCCGACCGGCAAATACAAATAGATAGGTAGCTCGGGTGGGTCTCAAGTACAAATTTTAAAATTTTCGCTGTCACAAAGTTACAGAAACCAAACACAAACATACAAAAGATCGGTGCTCGTATCACACAAAGAAATAAATAAACATTATCACTTTTTAATACATTTACATTAGTGTCCTATTACATAAACAAAAAGCAATATTTGGATATTCTCAAAATGGCGCGTAAGCAATAATAACAGTGTACCTAGGAAGCGGCTCAGGCGCTTTCGCAAGGCGTCTCATGTCCCGGAGCAATTACGGCGACACACTAAAAAAACTAAAACAGTTCTTTGAATTTTTGAAGATTCGAATGACCCAGGTCTATGTATTAATCGCTTCTTTGTTTATGTTACAAAGTTATGATGTAATGTTATTGTGTTTTCGTTCTTATTATACTAAGATTAAGACTCACTTTGACGTGATTATTGGCTGATAGAGGGGCAACGTCTCCTAATTTTGTTGATATTTAAGGTCACGCACCTTACATGACCTTAGATAACTATGTTTAGTCTCTCGGTCAGCTGTTAGGGCAGATATACATCCCGATGTAGTTTTGCAATCACGAAAAATCTATACTGTGGCTAAACTATTCCTCCTATTGAACTGAAATTTGGTGTAGAGCTTGTATATGGTACATTACATATGTAGCTAGAAATAAAGCCTCACCGTTTAATCAACCTTGTATAGCTAATATAATAATACATAACATATTGGGATAGTTTCAAATATCTGCTTGTAACGGTTCCAACGCTACAAAAAAAAAATTTTTTTTTGTATGGGGACTCTCCCTATTTTTAATTTTTTTTTATTTTTAGATTTTTTCCTACGGTTACACACAATTACGTTCCGTTCGTGTAATATTACACTCGGCGCTGGCTAGCCAGTTATTTTGCTTGAACTTGGCTTGACACGCTGACGGACACCACGTTTCTAGATATCTTTTTACACCAAAAAGGATACTAGATATTTAAAAAAATATATGTATTGAAAAAGTGGCCGCTATTTTGAATTTCTTTGTTTTAAGGCCAATTGACCTCAAAATCGGTATCTGGGCATATCTTTAGTTAAAAAAGACGGATCCGATGTCAGAACTGAAATATGAGGCCGCCATTTTGAATTTATTTGTTTTAAGACCAATCGACCTCATAATCGACCTCTGGGAATGGCTTTGGGCACAAAGGGCATATCCTATATTATAATTGAAAAAAGTGGCCAATATTTAGGCTTCTTTATTTTTAGGCCAATTAACGTCAAAATCGATACTTCAGCATAAGAAAAGTGGTCGCCATTTTGAACTTCATTGTTTTAAGACTGATTGGATTTAGATAGATATTTGGGCTTGTCTTTAGCCAAATAGAATAATTAATCGAGGTTGGAATTTTAAAAATTGCATTTCATGTTAATTTTTTTTGTTTAAGGGCTATTGGTTTTAAAATCAAAATACGCTGGACATGACTATAAACTATAGTAGGTAATATGGCCACCATCAAAGCTTGTTCAATTCTCTTCAATAGCGATATCACAGCTTTGCTATATCGTAAAATAAATAAATCGTCTTCGAATTTTAGAAGGCGAAGTTCGAAGTCTTCGTGGCCTGAGGCAGCAAACAGGAAATAAAGTAAATGGTTCTGTGAAAGCATCAAAATTGGTAACAAAATAAGGGAGTCGTTAACCTTCATTTGAAATATTGCTATAAGCATAAGTAACCGCGTAGTAGAAATGATCTTACCATATTTTTCGTCCCCCATATCGTTTTGCCTTGTTAGGTGACCATTTAATTATTGTATCCCTTTTAACTTACCCCTTTTCACCAGACTTAAAAGGCTACTTAGGTTGATTACCTTATTGATTTTTAAAAGTATTTAATTTTGATGTGAAAATATATTTCAATTTTTTCTATAATGGAAGGCAATCCAATAAATGTATGTTATAAATTCAGGGGATACAGTTTGGTGTCGCTGCTATGTAGCATCTGTTATTACACCATCTATTGCTATTCTAATTATTCATTCTCATTTAATTTTTAAAAACTAAGCCATTAAAATAGTGTAAAATGTAGTTGAATAAAGTCAAACTATTGACATAACTTTGAAATTATTAACATAATGTGGGATGAACAGAAGTGAGCCAAGCAAGAAAGATTTTTATATTCAATATCCCACACTTCTGAAAGTCAGAAGTTTGCTTGATTTTATAATAACACTGGTTTCTGCAACGGGTGGTTATAATAAATTATTAAAATGCACATGAAGAAGTGTTAATAGCTCACAGTTGTGGTCTCAACTAACTTGAAAATATTGAATAGTAAGCTACCGTTGCTATTTAAAACAAATCTGTTTCTGGAAGTCAATCTTCTATGAAACTTCTACACTTTACAGGCTGTATGGTTGATGGAAGACTTTGAAAACAAATAATTAATCCAACATGGTGCTCATTTTTATCACAATTAAAACGAATCATTATATTGTGGTTAAAGGCATGCCCAAATATCGATTTTAAAGCTAATGGGCCCTAAAACAAGTTCAAAATAGCGGTGCCTTCTCAATTCTAACATTGGATCTGCCTTTTATAGATAAAAGCTAAAAAATTACTACATATCGATTTTGAGGTCAATTGGCCTTAAAACGAAAAAAATCAAAATGCCGGCCACTTTTTCGATTCCGACATTGGATCTGTCTTTTATAATCAAAGATATACCCAGCTATCAATTTTGTGGTCAATTAGCCTTAAAACAAAGAAATTCAAAATGGTGGACACTGTTTTCAATTCTAACATTGGATCTGCCCTTTGTGTCTAAATCCATGCCCAGATCGATTTTGAGGTCGATTGGCCTTAAATCAAAGAAATTAAAAATGGCGGGTACTTTTTTCAATTCTGACATTAGATCTGCCTTCTTTACCTAAAGCCATGCCCAGATATCGATTTTGAGGTCAATTGGCCTTAAAACAAAGAAATTCAAAATGGCGGCCTCTTTTTACAATTCCGACATTGGATCCATCTTTTGTAACTAAAGATATGCGCAGATATTGATTTTGCGGTCGATTGGCCTTAAAATAAAGAAATTCAAAATGGCGGCCACTTTTATCAATTCTAGCCTTGGATCCGTCTCTCGTAACCAAAGATATTCCCAGCTAACGATTTTGAGGTCAATTGGCCTTAAAACAAAGAAATTCTAAATGGCGGCCACTTCTTTCAATTCTAACATTGGATCTGCCCTTTAAGCCTAAAAGCCTAAAAAAATACTATAATAATCATGTAAACTTAACATAACCAACTGACTTTTGTAAGCTGATGCACCGCACATGCAAAATATTTGGTAAAAAATCAACAAAATCACGTTGATCCCCGGTTGTCGCTAAACAAGTGAACCTTGATAAAATAGCTTGTGGCTCTGACATCGTCCCTGACGCGCCCCTGATTTAGGTGAAAAAGTAACTGAGCCTCCTCAATAGGTTCCGAGATATTGACCATGCGAAATTTTACCCACTGTGATATTGTCTGTTTAGTTTTTGTATATTCAAATTAGAAGAAATCACGCACAGCAGAACTCGCTGTGCCCATACCTAGCGTCTCGCCCGGCACCCGCGCGCGTGGTGCGGGACAGTGTGTGAAGCGCCTTAATGCCATCTGTTGTATGTCCATTCTAATGCTAAACTATTTTGTTTTACGGTACAATGCCACCTAACGGGACATTTTTGAAACCCGGTAGATGTTGAAGTTTCCAGGCTAATTATCAGCGCCATCTAGCAATAAGCCGGGATTTTGCACTTTTTCAGGTGAACGCTTCAATGTATGGGGATCGTCAGTCTATACTCTTATTAGTCCATGGCTTGTAGATACTCTGGCATTTTTAGCAGGCGTGTAACCTATTTTGTTACTTTTCTTCGAAAGGGGGACGAGGGGGGGTACATAATGTTCTAGCGAAATTTCCTAATTACTCTGAACTATCAAACACAAGTATCATTAGGTCGGGGTTTCGTGGCGTTTTTATTATATGACAGATTTTATCAAACACTTCGATTACTTTTTTAAACTTTAATTTAACCATAAAATATAGCATCTTTTTAAAAAGAAACAGTTGCATTTATATAAGTGTCTCCTATTAAACCGTTTTATTTATAAAATACTTCTCCAAACTGTTGCGAATACCACAAATACCTTTCTTAAACAGTGAGGTAATTTTCGACAGTGTTCGATACTTCAACTTTGGTGCTATATATTAGGTAAAATAAAGTGATTAGAGGGGTAAAAATTATAAAACTTGAAACGTCATATTTTCCCCTTTCCACAGTGCATTTCAGTTTCCAGTTATCAGACATTCAGTACTACCGGTACATGTCACGCCCTTTCTATGGGGACGTTCCACAGTGCGCCGCCTTTTATACCCGTCCGCCGGTACCAGATCCAGAATAGTCGGGAACTCTCTCGCAAGTTAAGGTCAATGATTGTGTTTCCACGACATTCTGGAGACATCGAGACTCTTCGAGAACGTTCCATCGCACAGTCAGATCGTCCGCTTCTCGCCAATAAATGGCGCTGCTTATCGGCGAGTACTAGCGCGCGTAACAATATTATTATTATTGTAAAAAAAGTGTGGGGTGCTTTTTAAGATATTTTCAAAATGATAATCCTACTCATATTACACCGGTCAACAGCATTTTTGCGCATGGGATATGTATACCTTATTTTCATTGCCTTTATGGCTAGAAATAAGAATAAGACCTAGAAAGAGTTTTATATTTGATTATGTTTGGAAAAAATGCAAAAAACAACTAATTAAATTTACATCCAATTTGGTTCATCGAACCATTTCGAATAAGATTTATTAAAGAAAACTAACGACAATTTATGATTTATTTGTCGTAAAATAAGATTACAAATGTATAAAAATGAACAGTTTTGCTTTTCCTGTCATATTCAAAAGAAGTTTCTCTTATCAATCACCAAATTGAATCCCCCATCATGCTTTCACTGTAGTGGCCTTGGTATCGTCTCTCAAATTCCATTATGACTTGACGGAAGTGTTACATTGTTATTCCGAATAAGCTCCCATATTTTCCTTAAATTTATCTAAATGAAAATGTAACATGTGCATCTTTAGAGGCATTCTACATTTAATGATGCAAAAATTCGAAAAAATACCTTCCAGTATATATCTACAAAAGTTACATGACACATGTGGAGCCCATTTTTTGTCTTGACTTTTAATAGATAGATATTAGATTGAAGTAAGCTTGATGAGCTTTGCAATTCTTTGAATTAGTATTAAATCATACTTTTTATCTGTTACTTTAAGAAATTCGCCGCAAATTTGGCAGAACTAGTCAGCATCTTGTTTACAACTTCTCGAAGCCATTTCGTAGAGGTTGATACGTGTAACAAATATGTAAAACACATTATGCCTCTGTAATACGCAAGCGCATACTGTTGCACACATATTAGCGACTCAAGAAACACTACCCCCCGGCCTCTCTGCTCATTCGCCAGCGACTGCGCGCAATGATCGTCATTAATTAGGCTTAAAAATCAAAAATGGTCAAATCGCTATAACTTTTTTAAAAGCAAATATTTTGAAGTCCAATCTCAATTTTTATAATATTTTTCCTTATAGAATAAGAATACATTAAGTAAATCCCATGCGCAAGAAATTTTTATTTTTTTGTTGACTGGTGCTATCTGTTAAAAAAATATTTATAACTTTTGACACTATACACCCTATGCTTTTTTTTACAATAGAAAACATTTATTTTTTATTTACACTATTCTTAATTCAAATTTATTAAAAAAAAATAAAGCGTTTTTTTTTTTTTTTTTTTTTTTTAATTTTTGATTTTTGATTCTGTTCTACTATTGTCTAACAGATGTCACAAAAATATAAACGAAAGCGCTATCTTGTAAAAAAATATTTTTTTAGACATAGGAGTAGCCAGTTTAGTAATAATTCTACTATGGTCCAACAGATGTCACTAAAAATAAATATTTATTCATTTTTGAATTGAGATTTTCTTTAAAACGATGTTTGAAAGTTTAAAACATTGTATTTTCATCGTTTCTTGATAAGAATGCCCAAATTACGATTTAATGCGACATTTTGAAGGGGGTTGAAATCATGTTCAAAGTTTCCATTACATACTTAAGAACGAAGCTCATAAAAGCGTGTTAAAATCAGATTTTATTATATTCTTAGCTAATTAAAACAATATTGTTCCTTACTTCTTGTCTGTGAAGGTAGATGCATGATAGAAAACAATCCTTTGAGAAAATGTAGCTCCTTTGATAACTCTGCCTTTATCTGTTTATTTTTAACAGGTTTCTTTTGCTGTGTCATTTTAACTAGAGAATTCTGGAAATAAAATGTTAATGTTATTCCGATTAATTGTCATAACTTGACTCCTCAAGCCCCGCGACGGACACCGGTGTCCATATAATATATAGGGTTTTCCCATACATCTATATATATAAGCGGGGCTTGAAGGGTTAATAAAGTAACATCATTAGAAACAGAATAGTAACAGTTAAGGCTAAAGGAAATATAATGTGGTTTGCACACTGAAACCAAGGTTAGATAGCTAAGATATTTGTGTGCCGACCACAAACTATGTAAATTAAGCCATGTTTTATGTTACTTTTAGATATGCAAGCTAAACTTAAAACTAGTTTAGCTTTCAATCTGCAGCTGGCGTAAATCAGGTTCGGACTTATTTATTACTAAAAACGAAATATTAATATAAACTAGTAGAAACAAATGAATCTATTTGTAAATATGTTCACAAATAATTTCTTTCTTGTACACAGTTTTGAGGTTATAATCACTTTGTTTTCTCGATAAATGAGAGTTTAAAATAAGTATCTCAGAACAAATCCTGCTAATTTCATCATTTTCCTTCCGCAGTCTATAAATATAATGATATTGCAGCCTATAAAATGAAGTACGAATTATTCACACAGGATTTGTATGATACTTTTGTTCCAAAAAAATGAAATACATACATGCGGTGCTTGTTCAATAAGTTTGTTACCTTTTAATGTTAACGTGCTCTCTATCATAACAACCTACCCTAGTCAAATTTAAGGTAATTTTTGTACGCGAATAATCAAGATTCAAGTATGCAAATTGCTTAACGTAGTGGTCAGTGTTGCCAGATGTTTGACGGTTGAAGTCGCCTAAATTCGTGAAAATTCGAAGTAGCCTAAAGTCGCCCACATGTGGGGGACGCGGAGAGCAAAAAAAAAAAAAAAAAGGTCCCCAGTTTTCAATAATTATGTGTAAGGGGATCCAAATTCGACAAAAACAATGCATAAAACACGAACTTTCCGAAGTAGCCTAAATTGGCGAAAAGTCCCTAATCTGGCAGCACTGGTAGTGGTTAATGGTTATATTCTCATTTCTCTTTGGGCTCTTTGCCACATTGCAAAGCTATTTTTTTTTAATAATTTTCCCTTATAGGGAAGACAAAGGGTTCAAGCCCATACAGCCTCGTCTTAAGTGATATTATTGGTTGTCTTTTTTTTCCTACGTACTATGTCGTAGTCTTAGAGTAAGTATAACTACTATAGAGCGCTAATATCGCACCGTGCGCCCACTACCCAGCGTAGGCAGGTGAACTATAGCTACTTATATAGAAATGTTGGCGACTGCTAGGGATGGGCACGCGAGCAGCACCAACGCAACAGTTATCGATAAGTACAGGTCCGGTGGCGCGGTACATATTGTTAAAAAATTGTGGTTCTACAAAATATGGCCTTGTGAGTAATTTTAAGCGTATTGCGTTAATATAGATAAAAGCTATGCTGCGAATTAGTGTAGTGCCATGTGGAATGATTTATAAACACGGTACCTCAAGAGCAGTTTTTACAAGCAATAAGAACCAAGAATATTAATGGATATCCATTATAATTGAACCAACGAATATAAACTGAGCATCGCACCATGGTTTTCTTAGCCAGTCTCCCCAAGCCTAAAATAGTCACGTCTAGTTTTTGAAATATTTATTACGAACTAGCTTTTGCCCGCGGCTCCGCCCGCGTTAAAAAGTTTTTCCGGGATAAAAGTCCCGCTTTATGTTTTCCCGGGATAAAAAGTAGCTTATGTGTTAATCCAGGACATGATGTACCCGTGTGCCAAATTTCATCGAAATCCGTTCAGTAGTTTTTGCGTGAAAGAGGAACAAACATCCATACATCCAAACATCCAAACATCCATACATTCTTACAAACTTTCGCCTTTATAATATTAGTAGGATTCCTGCTTGAATTTCAATATAAAAAAACTATCGCAAATGTGTATAATATAGAAATTTAACTTAACATTTATAATTGCTCGCGATTCAATTTCACTTTTGTTGAGTTTCAGAACGCGATATTAGATCTTCTAACGCGCACGCGAATTTGAACTTTATGCAGCGGTAATAAATTACACCATTTTATTTAGAAAACGTTTGTATGGGAAATAGAAAAATGCTGTTTTGAGGATTTTCCCGGCAATTATTTGAATTTTTCCCACCTTTTAAACCTTCCCTAGACCTTCACGAATAATTCAAGACCAAGATAAGATAAATCCGTTCAGCCGTTCTCGAGTTTTAGCGAGACTAACGAACAGCAATTGATTTTTATATATATAGATGATAAAAAAATTACAAATAAAAAAATATCTTAATGATTGCTAACTTATACTGTCAAGGCCCGCGATAGAAGCTATGCAATAGCTTAAAAATATTATCGTAATCGGTAAATTTTTAGGAACAGTAATTATTTCTTTCATTTCATAAACAAAAACGCAATTATTAATGGGCTTAAAAATCACACACAGACAAAAACAGTTACCTAAGCTACATTATATTAAGCATCGCCTTCGATAGTAATAAATACGTATGCATATGAAAATATTACATCGATTCTGGTATCGACGCATAACATCACTATCGAAAAAGCGGGACGCGGGGCAGTGCGGGGGGTACAAGCGTTCGCCTCCCGTGCGTTTTTCATACCACGACGCGTGATTTCAATTTTACCTAAAAATATATTGAAATATGGCTTGCCTGTGAAACGTGATATTAGAATTCTGTTTAGTGTGTTTCCGAGTGTCGTTTTTACAACATTCCACATACCATTTAACCATTTTGCAGTATTAATAATCAAATATTCGCATAGATCTCACTCGCGTGTGCTCACACCGTTCCTACTCGAATGACTACAAGCGCTTGCGGCCGGCGCAGGACGATGTTCCCACCCGTGCCTATTGTTCCCACTTGCATACACGCGCTCTATAGTAGTTATACTTACTCTAAGAATATTTTTACTTTGACGACTGGGGGGAGGGGGTGTACGCGTGACGCTCTTTACTTGAAATTACCTTCTTTTGTTGGAATAATAATCCCTAGAGTTAAAAAAAAGAGATTTCATTGAATATTGCTTGTTTTTTTTGCATATACCGATTTTTTATCCGAATATACCGAATTTTCTTGGCAACTCTACCGATTTCACATTTTTTTTTTCTCTCTTTGGCAAGATTTCACATTTTGTCGTCCGAGACCACTGCAGCCTCAGAATAAGGACTTGCTTTACTCTTTATTCTATGACTGCAGCCAAATGCGGAATGCCACTGTCACTGTCAGTTTGGCGATATATACATTATCACAGGAAAATAGATTTTCCGCAAATTTTCAATAAAAGTAATTACTAAAATGCATTCTTTAATCATACTTCGGCGGTGCTCGACTAATGTTATTCGAAATAACAGTTTTTATGAAGAAATGCAAAAGAATTTTATTCCTACATCTACGTTTCAAAAAACTTTGTTATCATGGGGATCAGCTGCTGTAGCACTATTAGATCCGCATCGGGGAGATATGATTGCCTGCATGGGTGAAGTCACAGGAGAAACGGCAATCAAATACATGCGGCAAAAAATGTTAGAGACTATTGAAGGTGCGGAAATTCTGAAAGAAATGCCGCGCATTAATTCTCAAACAGTTTCTTTTGAAAAACTCTCACAGATGCCTAATAACACTTTAGGCCGAGTCTATGCAGATTTTATGAAGGAAAATAATATAACTGCGGACTCCAGACTCCCAGTCCAATTCATTGCCGATCCTGAACAAGCATATATTATGCAACGATATCGAGAAGTTCACGATTTGGTACATGCTTCCCTGTTTATGAAGACGAACATGCTGGGTGAAGTAAGGAAGCTCAATTATACTGATATACATAGCATTTTAAGATAATAAAGATAGTCCTAATAGATTATGCCAAATTTCCCTAAAATTGGATGCAGATCACTTGCACTTGGTTGGTCTAGAACACTTTGGGGAGATGTGATACACGATCATTTGCATATACTTTTATTACACTGATAGGAAGGTACTCAATACATTTTGTACCCTTATTTATGATGACCATCATTATACATGATAGTTATACTTTATTCTTAGTATTTTCATCTTACAAGGCAAAAGGACACAATTGTTTTAGCTGGCCATTGACATAGTATCTCTTGTTACTTATAGAACACCTATATTACTTTAAAGCTTTGGAGTATAGTGACTCAAAAGCTTTGAAGTTATCTCAACCTATCAAACTAATAAAGATTGACACCTAAGTTATAAACTTTTTATAGGTTACCGTAAAATGGGTTGAAGGCATCCAAACAAAGTTGCCCATGTGTATTGGTGGGGGCATCTGGGGCGCTGCAAGGCTCAGAACAAAACATCGGCAAATGTACTTAAAGTATTACTTGCCATGGGCAATCAAAACTGGAAATAATTCAAAGTTCTTACAAGGTATTAATGGTCAACCTAAGTAATTATTTCCAATTTTTTTAAGTAAGTTTTAACAGAGTTTATGATATTTTTTTTATGGCATTGAATGACGAGACGAGGAAGCTGTTCACCTGATGGTAAAGGATACAACCAACCATAAACAGTAGCAACACCATTCAGCACCTTGAGTTACAAAGTACTGTGTGGTATTCCACTGCGCTTGTCAGCCTGAGACATAGGATATTAAGTCTCATGTCCAGTAGATACCCTGGCTACAATGTCCAACAAACCGAAACACGACAATGCATGCACACTGCTGCTTGGCGGTAGAAATAGACATTGGAGTGGTACCCACCCAGACGGACTCTTACATATGAGAGACCTACCACCAGTAAAACAATAAAATGAATAGTTTTACTGCCTTATTGGCGTAGTTGTATTGCATACCGTATGACTAGCACGCTGGTCCTGGGATCAAATTCCAGATCTGGCCAAAAACATAGTGACTGGATTTTTCCATCTTAAAAATTACCCAGTCACTGCTTGGAGTCAGGAAGTTGGTAGTGTGATAGCCATGTACCTTCGAAAGCACGTAAAGCCGTTGATTCTGCGCCTGATCTCTGTCTGGTTATGTTGGATTGCCATGTCAGTGGACTATGAGCTTGAAGGAATGGCCAGTGCACCTGTGTATAGCAAAGTCACTTGTGCACTATAATATCTTCTGTGTATGTGGGTGATCTCTGTTGAGATCAGCCACCGTGGCCGAAATCGGCTAGGAAGGGATTATTATTATTATTGCTAGCGGTCTCATGGCGGAGCGCAGTGCAGAGCATTTTCACTGTCAAACTATTATGGACATTATCCTCATTGAAGTAATATCTGAAATCAATTAACACAACAATTTATTCCTGAAGAGTATCGAAGCGACTACATACGAAAGAGCCCGCAAGAACGCGACTGCAGCAGCATGCGGGCTACTCCGCACGCATCCGCATTCGGTCGCCAGGCTCGCCGAAGCGACGCTCGCGCGGCGAAGCCGCTGTTTTGTTGTCAACACTTACCATACAGTACAGATTTCGACCCAAAATCTTCTTTTCTCTATAATTGTTCTTTTTTAATTTCTCTTCTGCAAGTAATGTAGACAACAGGACATCCACAATTTTATTCATCATCATCATCATCAGTCACATGACGTCCACTGCTGAACATAGGCCTCCCCCAAAGATTTCCAGATGGACTTGTCAAAAGCGGCCTGCATCCAGCGCGTTCCTGCGGCCTTTACCAATTCATTTGGTCAACCTTGCAGGTGAACAGCCGACGCTGCGCTTGCCAGTACGTGGTCTCCACTCGAGAACTTTTATTCATGAATGTACACATTTGTTCTTTCGAAAAAGTGCAAAAGGAATGACAGTATATCAATTATGCAGTCTAGCGCATACTCGCGCATTCGCTCGCAGTATCGAAGGTACTCTCTCATTCTCGAGTAGAAATTCGTCTAATGTATCACGCGTTTAGAAAACTTCGCGGACATGCTCTGCGGCTGCGCTCCATCATATGTGCGCCGGCCCTTGGAATTAATGTGTAGGATCAAGTGTGGACACTGGACACCCTTAGACATGATTTTTAACATAGCAACTGAAAGGATGGTTATATTGAAAATTATGTTCTTTTTCAGGTATTTACTTTGAGAAGCGGTGGGATCAAGATATTGATGATTTTCATAAAGAGATGAATATTGAAAGGTTCATCAAGAAGTAGAAATCTGTTCAATGGTGAAAATGTTATATTTTAATTTGGTTGTTATTAGTTATTTATGTGTACAAAGTAGAATTAATAAGATATAATATAACCTTTCTATATTTAAATTTATTCTTAGCACAGTATTTACAAAAATATAAACACTTCAGTTCTTAATCAATTAGAAAATGCCAAACAAAAAACATGCCATATGTTCTTTGTCTATAAAAACGAATTCGAAGTTTTACTACACATAATGGAATCACATGTAAGAAAATATCAGATACTTCATCCAACAAACGTCGACGATTGTCTCTCAATTTCCATATACAGTATAATATATTTGTTTCTAATGTGCTTGTGCGCCCCTTTTATCTGACTACCCAGGAAGTAGGGTATTGTTTTCCTCAATGTAGCTCAATCATAATAACATTTCTGAACTGCGCCCATTGGGGTTGTGTAGGGCAGTAATGTGGCCACCTACTTCAACATTCCACTCGTACCATACTCGCCGGGAATCCACGCAACGCCAAAATGTTGCTTTTATCACGTCACCTTTTCGCACCCTTAGTGGTGTCTGTAATAACCAAAACCAAACATACATACATATACATTGGTGCCATAATCATATAACTTGAAAAAAATTACATTTTTCACTATCAGTGTTAATTGGATAATATTAAAATGCTACAGTTGAATATTTAATGACAATCACTTCTATACACACCTTGATTGGAATGAATACTGGGAACCATGATATCATGCCAGGACTATGTGTAGAAGGTACTATGCTTATCATTTCACTACCATACAATGAACAGTCAAAGTAACCACCAAATCCATGCATTACATTATCCTGTTCCACTTTCCAAGTCAATGTAGTTGTTCTCCTATTATCTGTCAGTGGCAAGCCTCTGTAGTCTCTCAACTCTTGACCTTCTTGATCCTGTATACCTGTGGCAGGATGTTCAAATGTGAACACCAACTAAAAAATGAAATGTTTAAATCAATCATAACTACATTTAAATCAAGTATGTATAGGTATTAATCAATAAGCATTAAGATTATTATTTGTAATACCTTGGTGTCAGCAATATCATGTTTATTCTGCATATAAACAACCCAAAGGGTCTCTAGGTTCTTCTCTTTCTGTTGCGTGACTCCCGACGAGGCCGCTCGCGCGGCAGCCCAGAGTCGTGGGGAAGATATCGGCGCAACAAAAGATCTGTATGAACATGGTATTGAGATTCCGCCTGGTTTTAGCAGGCCAGCAGCACCATCTAAACATTCTGGAGATAATTCATTGTCTCCCCATGAACCTAAAACATTTTCATTTATTTATGTGGAGGAAACAGTGTACAGTTACAGTTTTTTTTATTGTGCCATAGCTGTGAATAAGCTCCACCCGATGATAGAGTAATGTTTCATTTGAAAAGCCATTTATATAGATACCAAAACACAGCTGTAGGATTAATTGAAATTGGGCATTATATTTTATTATTATTTATTAACTTCTTTGAAGAATATAGGCCTTGTAATAAATCATTGTTAATAAAAACTTACCCAAAAGCTCAGAAACAATGATATCGGCTTTAGGTGAAAGTTTGAGTTGCCTCATATCGCCTGGTATAACTGTCACATCACGGTCGCGCCATACTTCTCGTACTTGTGCTGCAAGTACTACCACTGCGCAAGGGTTCTTTTCTACTGCTATTACCTACAAAAGTAATAAGAGTTAATCTGATTTTACATCACATTTTATTCTTAATATCAAATTCAGTGCGTGGTGTAGCGAGGGTTCTTGCCGACCCAAGGCCAATATCATTTTATATCTATACTAATATACTAATATTATAAAGCTGAAGAGTTTGTTTGTTTGTTTGAACGCGCTAATCTCAGGAACTACTGAACCGATTTTGAAAATTCTTTCACTAATAGGAAGCTACATAACTCCTGAGTGCTATAGGCTACTTTTTATCCCGGGAAAATATTTTTGTCCCGGAAAAACTTTTTCACGCGTGCGGAGCCGCGAGCACTACTAGTATTATAATATACCCATCCTACGAATCGAAATTCAACTAAGCCACCGAGGCCGTGAAAACAAAAAATATTTTGTGGAAATTGCGATTACATTATCCTTGATTGCGGTTGTCAGTGTAGGTAATTACCCAAAATTTAACGATGTGTTTTTATACCCACAGAATATTGACACCACTTTACCTGATGGAAAGTGAAATAGAATCCAGACAAAAGTGTAGCCAGTCATCACAATTAGGTTTGCCTGTGTGAAACCTGATATATATACATGGTATGATCCCTAAATGCAACACACTAAGGTGGGTCACTATGGCAGGTTTTACACAGTGGGTTGGGGGTAGGGCTTTCATTTCGAGACTCTCGGTCTCGAAAATTTCGAGAGTCTCGACGATTTTTTTGTATTTTCGAGACTCGAGACTGCTGCTTCCCGTCTCGGGAAAAACGAGACTTTCGAAACTTGCATCAAATAATTATTATTATTGAAATAATGACTAAACTATCAGGATCTTTTTAAATCCGGGTCAGTGGCAACACAGAAAAATTAAATTTTTGATAATCTGTCGGAAGTCGCAAGATAACCTTATTGAAACATATACGGGTGTTTATAATTAAGTTCATCATTGTTATGATAAATTGGGAAAGATCTCTTTTTGAAAATGGTAGCGATAGGGTGAAATACTCAAACTATTGCTAAATCCCTGCTAATTATGGTTTGGAAAGTTACGAAAATCCCAAGCCATGAGACAACCCAAAGTATTTATATAACACTAGTAGTGCTCGCGGCTCTGCCCGCGTGAAAAAGTTTTTCCGGGACAAAAATATTTTCCCGGGATAAAAAGTAGCCTATAGCACTCAGGAGTTATGTAGCTTCCTATTAGTGAAAGAATTTTCAAAATCGGTTCAGTAGTTCCTGAGATTAGCGCGTTCAAACAAACAAACTCTTCAGCTTTATAATATTAGTATAGATTATAATTAGGCATATCGAAGGTCACGGAGTGCACATGTGCATGCTATCGCAACTCACGTAGGAGTCGGCTCTAGAGCAGAGACTCGCTGTTTGAAGATGAGACTCGAATAAAATGTCAAATAAGCATGAAACACTACGCTGTACCCTCATACACTTTATTTATACGGTAGCGGGTCGCCGATCGCCCAACCGCCGTCTGCAAGCCCGCTTTAAAAGAGGCTGGAGATAGTCTCTTCTACGTCTTTTACGAGAAGGGAGTCTTCACTTACTATAGCGCGACATGTTTCGACCCCAAAAACCTGCGACGCTAGACCGTTAAAAATACAAAAAGTCCCGATACTTTGAGACACGAGATGATCCAAACACTAATGCTAATCTATACGTACTTCAAGCGTAGAATTAGAGTTTTTTTTTTATGTCATTTACTTAATTAAAAATTATAAAACAACATCCCCCGCTGAGTCTGTATGTATGTCTTAACGCCAAATTACTCAAATACTACCGAACAGCTTTCGTTGAATTTTGTTATGAAGATAGTTGGACACTCTGGAAAGGCTATAGGCTACTTTTTATCCTGGTAAAGTTATTTCACATGGTCGAAGCGGTGAGCAAAATCTAGTTTGTAAAAAAATCAAATCCTCGCTCTGAAAGTAATTATCCAGCCATTTCCAGCGCTCTGTGTCTTTTACGTGACAACTATAAAAATTGAAAAATCGTATAAGTAATTGGTAATTTAACGTCCATATGGGTTTATAACAGTGTGATTTATAAAGTACTTTATTGATATATCTTGTATTGACTGCCTAAAAAGTCTATGAGTCGTGGCCTACGAGTATAATGACTATTTTTGAAATAGTCTCGAAAGTCTCGTTTTTTTTCGAGACCGGACCAAGTCTCGGTTTTTGTTCCCGAGACTCGTAAATGCACCGAGACTGAAAGCCCTAGTTGGGGGTTATTGCCACCCGTCGCGAACCCACTTATATTGTCTACCCCTAGCTTGATATTACCAACTTCAAAAACCCACAAACAAAAGATAGTTTAAAATATTATATCCTAGCTTTTGCCCGCGGCTCCGCCCGCGTTAAAAAGTTTTTCCGGGATAAAAGTCGCGCTTTATGTTTTCCCGGGATAAAAAGTAGCCTATGTGTTAATACAGAACATGATCTACCTGTGTGCTAAATTTCATCGAAATCCGATCAGTAGTTTTTGCGTGAAAGAGGAACAAACATCCATACAACCAAACATCCTTACATTCTTACAAACTTTCGCTTTTATAATATTAGTAGGATATATTATATATTGTGTAAAGGCCATTTTCCAATACCTTAATTTTTGTACTAGTTATGTCAGCAGCATTAAATGAAGCCCTAACAAGTGGACCTCTGCCTGCTCCAAGCACCATGATTGTTATTGTATCCTCATTGTGCCTTTCCTCTACTTTGCCCTCACCCTGATCTATTTCTGATTGATTTACGCCATCTACAGCTCCATCATTTTTCCTCTTTTTCTGCATAAAAATAATAATTACAGTAACATTTTCACGAAAAAATAATGTATAAAATACATAATGAATGGTCAATAAATATAAAAGATATAATTTACATATGTCTCCACTTTTTCTATTGCTTTGGTTTTCTGTAGGTCTATAAGAGCCTGTGCTATTGCTTTCTGATACTGATCATATTTAACTGGATCTTTTTCAAACACATTATATGTATGTGTATCTAAATTATCTGCAAGTGGCTGCAGTGGTGTTTGGAGATAATCTTCCCAACTGAAATAAACAAGGAAAAGTTAACATATGCAATTGTCACCTCTAGTACGCACCAGATAACGTGGCAATAAAACACATTGACCTTTACTCGTTTAGTCAGGTATGACAAACCTTTGGCACAGGGTAAAAAATACTTACTGTGTTTATTTATAAACACATTTTAAAACGAACGTTACAACTGACAATTCATTGGTGCATCTGTCAGAGTCAACTATCGCAAAAATGTTCATGTTTGTTTGATTATATCACATATACACAAACATGAGGTCCTGTCACTAAAATGAAGTCCTTATACACAGAAATAACAATATCGGAAACAAGAACAAAAATATTACAAAATATATAATAATTAAAATTTAACATAAAATAAAAATTCAACTAATCACTCGAGAATGTACACACAAGCGCTATCCGAACAGGAATAAATAATGAACACAACATTAAAATGGCGGACCGATGGTTGCATACCCCAAGCGACTGCGATAACAGATAGTTCTTTTTTTGTATTTTTAGTGTCCCTACGGCCAGTAGCCTGACGCGAGTCGGTTTTTCTGGCCACACCGGTCTTTAGGGTGAACTCTTAAGGCGCTCGCAACCCTTTTAAGTTAAGTGACCATGCTGAGGGCAATCCACTAACGGATAACTAACCTCAGCTCAGGACGGCCACTGAGAGAGGATGAGACATCAACTATTAGTGGGGAAGATTGGTGTTTAGCCTAATCCTATCCGTTTATTTTGTCTTCGTCGGTGCATTCTGAAGGGTCAATGTGCTTTATTGCCACATTACCTGGCTCTGACTATAATCATAGTATTTCCATGAGATGTAGGACAAACATACAAACCCTCTGGCATAACTAAGCATAGGATCATCAGCTGGATTTGTCCGTCTCTTCCAAATTCTGTATAAATACTGAAGGTAAAATTCAATGTTTGACCTTCTTGCCCCACTCACAATAACTTGAGCCTCACGCTCAACCATACTCACAACAATTTGTTGATGCGCTCGAGATAACACTGGATATCTACAAATGACAATTTATGATACAACAAGCAAATAATAATTTATTTTCTATTCTTCGGTATTTAGTGCAAAATCAATGCATTAACTACATGATTTGATATTAATCTGACCAACATCACACCACCACACACACCACATCACCTTTGTTTTGTTTTTTCTGGTGTTACAAAATATAAAAATTTTGTGGTAAACTCATGCTTGACTAAAGAATAATTAAGAAAAAGAGGACTGATTACCAAGACAATTTTGTTTATATCAAATGGTAATGAATTTCCCATAATTATATTATCAAAACAAGTTAAAAACTTTCTTTTGGTAACAGATGCAAAAGTTTTAAAAACAGTTTACCCTTTTTTATTATTCTGAAAAATTGACGTAGGCAAAATGATTGCTTTGACTGGTTCCCCAAGCCATCTTTTGACAATGTCTTGTGATGGGAGATCAGCAGACAGTTCTAAGACAACACCAACCCGCTTGTCCCACTCCAATCTCTCATGGAACCCTGACCACCAGTGCCATGGCTCATTCCAAGCTTTTTCATCACAATCATAATTCTTATTGTTGTCTTCAGGATTTGATTCTCTCATTGTTCTGTTGCATACCATAGGCACACACGCCCAAATTAGAGATGGATGATGGCTGAAAATTATTAACAAATATTTTACTTATACATGGTCATTTTGTAATCGAATACATAAATTTAACTGCGATAAAATCAATTTGAAAGAAACACCATGCAGTTAATTAATTTAACCATAAGTGTAAAATAAAGAAGTACATTTTTCAAACAAAATAAAGAACAAAAAAGGTCTTTTAATTTTAGACATCCTATTGCCACTACTAGTATACGAGAGATCGTCGGAGCGTCAACGTCACTGAGGTCTGTGTGTTTCATTGATAATATGCTCACGCACACGCGAACAAGAGATGCACACACGGAGCTCAACGATAAGACATCGCGCCATCGTAACCAAGAAGCTTTATTCCAAACCGAAAAGATGAGGTCGCTATTATTACCTATGCTTCTGTGTCAGGTCACATAGGTCAATCTAAACAACAGTCACTTACTAGATTCTGTCAGAGCCAGTTATGTCTCCTTTAGAAGACTGAAATCATTGAAGCATCTTCGATAATGGTCACAGTCCGTACACCGCACGTAGCTTATCAAAAAGCCTCACAACCCTAAGATTCCATCAACTATCACACGATACATCAGCAAGAATCGCACGCTCAAGCCGTCAAATTCGTCGATCGATTTCGTGAAACCGACTATGATGCTACCGTTATGATACGAGTGTCAACGAGGTTCTTGAAGATTGGAATTTTGAACATTTACTCGGTAATCCCTAAAAGTACAAAAGACATTTCAACGACCTTCAAGGAAACATTAACACTTTATTCACGAGCTTTGTAAATGTAAATCATAGTTTACCACAACAGAAACTTAAAAATTAACACAATAGAATAATAATTACAATTAGAGAACATTTGATCGTGTGCGCATAAAAGCCGACAAAGGAGTACTAAACTAATAGGTTTTTACCTACACATGGCTCGCGTCTCCCGAAGCGATGTCAGAGACAAGGTCACTCGGATCGATACAAAACGATATAATAATAAAATTACAATAGGTACCGGTAAGTACATAGGGAGCATCGGCCTAACATTCAGTACGTAAATCGACATACGCCACGTCGTGTTGCTGCCGGGCGACTGGCGGGCAACGCGCGCGCAGGCCCCCGCGCCCCACGGCGCATGCGCCTGGAAGAGCCAGTGCGGGGCCATATTTTAGGCCGCGCGGGATAGGCATAAAGTCCACGAATCCCGGACCGCGAATCTCGATGTATTTCGAAACGTTACACATTTTGATAAATATCACTTGTACTTATTGCTATTACCTGGAATTGTCGTAATTTACTAGTAGGGTAAAAAACGTTAATTTTTACCACTTCATAGAATACACGCACACTTTTGTCAAGAATAAGTAACATTTACGTACGTATAGTAATGGCTGAACTTAATTTAAAATAACCAGGATATTCAATTGACTAATAACCAAAACTATTGTAAGTAGGTAAAACATAGGTATTTAGAAGGATTTTTGTGCACTTGGTCGAGTCACTTTATAAGTGGTTAGTAAATAACGCCAGTTTTAGGTATTATTACTCAGGCAGGAACTATTAAAAATTACGATTGTTATTGCGGTGCGGAGATACTGGGGTACTCTGTCAGAGATGTCCGGGAATAAACCCATATTTCGCCCAAATGTCCGGGATTCTTGCCGTGTTTGTCCGGCGTCGGCAATTTAGGTAATGGCAGCCCTATACAAAGAACATGCCGACAAGTGCGCCGTGCGCCCGCTGGCGCGCGCGATCGTTGGCCCCGCCAGCTGATGTTCGTGTTACACGTGCTCCCATAGGGATACCAAGCTTTGGTACTATTACCTTATTCTGCAATATCTTGCAATTTTAGTTTTACATTGTTCTATGCTATTTTAACCGTACCACAATGCATATTGAAATTAAATGATGTTAGAGCTCTGGTATGCTTTATTGCTTAAAGTAATGTTATTTTTACAATACAAAGATATTGCTGCGTATTCGTTTAAGTAGACTTTTCATTAGCATAATTGCCCTAGTTATTTTATTATTTAATACACTTATTTAAGTGTGTTAGAAATCCATGTGATAAATAAACTAATATCCGATTCTTTGAAAAGCTGTGTCATTTTAGCAAACTTGTCGGTAAAAATGTTTATACTGGCAACACAGCGTGTTTGAGTGCGTGTTTGTATTGAATGGCGTGCGAAAGAGACACAACATGTTGGTATCTGCACGTTAGTTTCAATGTGTTAGTAACAAGATCAACGACTCTGACGCGATACAAAATGTAGCTAGAGATTAGAAGGTACAGAAGGCATAATAAGGCGTTTGGTAGTATAAAGTATTTACGTAAACCTATTTTAGGCATGACGTCCAGAAATATTGATGTTAAAATTAAAATAAACGTTGAAATATCATACGGAATCAAAAAATATGATATCAATAGATTAAAATCCTGTAACTTTTTTAATAGTGACTGCGAGTTGTTAAGTACCTACCTATTTCGGTAGGTAAACTTATTTATTAACGAAAACAAAGTTTATTATTAAAGAATTAATACTTTTCTTTACAGCATAACACTTAAAAAATAATTAGTTCCTTTTCACACAATAACATGACAACTTTTTATTTCATGTTGATATTTATAACGTATTAGTTAGGGAGTAGGGACTGCTCTAGTAGCAATTTAATTATTTTATTTCAAATTCCACGTCTCAAGCGGTACTGCTGCAGCTATGTGAGTGAATGTATTGCAAGTGAATTTGTGAGTTGCCCTTCTTAATCCTATAGGTTTTGTAATAACATCGTCAGCTGTGACGTGATTCACTGAATAAAGTCAAGCGCGCTAAAACACAGCGTGATCAAAAAACTATAAAACTATAATCTGGATTATTGGCGAAAGTATGCGTTACCCATGGATAATATTTTGCACGATGTTAGCAGAGGTCACGCTGAATATGTGGTTTCATTTAGTAACGCAATGTTGAAATGACACTGTATATATATCCAATCACTACATAGTATTAAACAAAGACACTTCCCACTGTCTGTCTGTCCCTATATATGCTGAGATCTTTAAAACTACACAACAGATTTTTTTGCATTTTTTTTTAATAGATAGAGTGATTCAAGATGAAGGTTTATATGTATAATACATGCATAATATAGTAGAGAAAAACTGATAGTTTTAGGGGTCTCTAATGTGATGTAAATAAACATATTTTTTTGCACTTACATTGTAAACACTGGCTAAACATGAGATAGATCAAAATAATGTAGCACAGTATTGTACATGTTAAAAAAAAATTATATGTCTGCAATGGTATATGTCTATCTCTTAGGGATAACCCACAACAACCAGTTTTTATTTTTTACTTTTTATGAGAAATAATGGCTTTTTACGAAGCAATTTTAAGCTATACAGTATTAATCCGTTTCCAATTAGGTACCTTAAATACATTGTGCATAATTTAACGTATATCAATATAGCCCTATATAGCATGTTATTTAAATGATTAATTTTGAAGATGTAATAGATTTAAAAAGCAGAGACATAGCGGTTGCAGTGGTACCGACCGGGGGGGCTGGCGGCGTTTACCTATAAAAAGCGTTGAAGGCCACGCTTCGCCCTACAACACTTCGTGTTTTTGTGTGTATTAGTAAGATTCGAAAATGGTTCAGAGTTATAATTCGGTCTAGAAAACGTATACATATACATAATACACTCATGCCTTTTATCCCCGAAGGGGTAGGCAGAGGCGCAACTAGTGAACCCATTTTTCGCCATTATTCCATCCCATGATGTGATAGGGGGTCAGCCTATTGCCATATTGGGCACAAATTCTAGACTCCGAGCTGATACTGAATAGAAAAACTCAATATCACTTTGCCCGACCTGGGGATTAAACTCGAGACCTCAGCATTGCAGTTGTACCATAACACAACTATGCCACCGAGGCAGTCAGTCCGAAAATGTATAGTTTGTATATGAAAAGTTACTTTTATACAAGAAAATATCTTTAATGCGGGCAAAGCCGTGGGCAAAAGCTAGCATATTAAAAGCTAAAGTATGATATATTCTTCAGATTATTTACTATGTTTTTGAATTTAATAATGTTATAACTATTTTTTTTATTCAGATATGTATGCAACAAAATCAATGATTTAGAAACATAAGTCATTAGATTCATTTAGTGGTTTACAAGCAGGAAATCACAACTACCCACAGACAACACATACTTTCTACAAAGAAATAGTTTTAATAAGCTGGTATAACTAAAAAAATACTGACGATCATATTTACCTGGTTTCATAATATGTCTGCAGTACCCTGGCCAAATTATTTGTATAGCGGCCATGAATAGATAACATAATAGCAGGAACACCTAAGCCTCTGCAGTATCCTAACTCCTCAGTCAAGCAATCTTCATGACGCTGCCTCACAACCAGGGACTTTGAGTCGACGTTCAGGTAAGGAGACACCTTCGCGACTATTCTACTAGTCCAGTCTTGCGGCGAAAGTATCATATCTGATCGCGTAAAGCCACCAACTCTGTTATTCATACATTGCTGTCGTCGAAAACGTGGATGTACAATCGGCGATACAATAAATGCATAATTACATCGTAAAGCTTCAGATAAACAATTTTGTATGTCTGGAGTTGTTATATATTCTAAGCCACATGACACATCAATTTGAGACATAGTTCATAGGTTTACTTTAAAATTTGTCTCCCAAACTATGAGAAAACGAAAATTGAGCCAATAAGCAATAGAGCCGTTGAGCCGCCAGCACTATTGCCAACCCCAAGAAACCAAAAAACAACAGATGACTAATAAAAAAACAGTCGGGGATTTTCAACGAGGAGCAAAAAAAATAGGTCCTCGATTTCGATTTTTCCCTCAGCAACGTCTAAGACCTAAGAAGTAGGGTAAGTCGATAGGGGGGCGACCAAAAAAAGCTCCTGCACCATTTTATGTAGTACTAATTTACTAAAATGTGCTCAAAAACAGTGAAAATGCATGTAAAACCAGTAAAAAATCTTTAAAACAGTAAAAATTCGACTCTAAACAAAAAACAGGGATGAAAAGCAAAAACAGTAAATCTCTTGTCAAAACAGTAGGGTTGGCAACACTTCGACCTGCTTTAGTCTTTATCCTATGCTTCGACCAGAGACTTTTTTTTTTTTTTAGTTTTCCCTTATAGGGAAGGCGAAGGGTTCTAGCCCATATAGCCTCGTCTTAAGTAATATTTTTGGTTGTGTTTTTTTTCCTACGTACTACATGTCGTAGTAAAGCAATGGCTACCTTACCAAGACTTTATTAAGGAATTTTGGCGCCAACGAAAAAAACACTTGATTGGCACAGTTATTTCAATTCACTTCATTCGAGCACTTTAATAGAACTACATTGGATAATATACACCCATAATTATTCAATATAACACTAAGTATCACCAAAATAATGAATTAAAACAAGAGCACCTCATGACACTTCCACGTTCCCGCCAAAACTCCTCGAACAGAAACTTTCAGCCTGTTGCACAAATTCTAAAATTTAAAGATGACAAAGAGTTTTTGGCGGGAATGTGGAAGTGTCATGAGGTGCTCTTGTTTTAATTCATTATTTTGGTGATACTTAGTGTTATATTGCATAATTATGGTGGTATATTATCCAATATAGTTCTATTAAAGTGCTCAAATGAAGTGAATTGAAATAACTGTGCCAATCAAGTGTTTTTTCGTTGCCGCCAAAACTCCTTGATAAAGTCTTGGTAAGGTAGCCACTGCTTTACTACGACAACCAGAGATATCACTTAAGACGAGGCTGTATGGGCTTGAACCCTTTGCCTTCCCTGTAAGGGAGAATTATAAAAAAAAAAAAAAAAAAAAAAATTAAAGATGACAAAGAAAGCGCGGGAACGTCGAAAAGAAAAGGCGCAATTTTTAAACTTATTTATTAAAAATAATTTTTATACGAGTAAAGTATAAATAATTGTACATATTTATATCTTGGTAGTTGAAGAAGAGATTTGTCCAAAATGGGGGGGACAAGAAAACGTAAGAAAAAAGATGAGTCAGGGCATGATGAGGCGGAGTTGGAGGCGTCGGATTCTTCGTCTCAAAAATCCGTGGATGCTGTGGATAAGTATAGAACTTTCCAAATACCCAATTATCACAGACTGTATGCAGAAAATACAGGTAATGTCGAATTTATTGTCTTCTTAGAAAGTATCGAAAACAATAAACCGCTGGGGGACAGAGATATGATGTCTCTGGCAAATAATCTGAAAAGGTATAATAAGGGCATAAAACAACTAGTGCGCATGAATAAGTATAAGGTGGGCGCTATTTTCGACAGTGCAACACTTGCAAATGCTGCATTATCAAATAAAAAATTTCTAGACATGAATAAGCTTAAAGCCAGTATACCGGCTGCCGCTACCGAGACTACAGGTGTTATACATCATGTTCCGATAGACCTATCCAACGAACAAATTTATACTGCATTAACAACAACAAAAAACATTATTTCTATACGTAGAATTATGAGGAGAATAAAAAATGTTGACAGCACCTTTACTTTACAACCCACTAAAACTATATGTATTACATTTTCCTGCCAAACTTTACCCGACAGTGTTGATCTTAATAGTTGGCGATTTGAGATCTCACCATACATACCTCCAGTCAAACAGTGTTTGCGTTGTCTCCGGTATGGCCATTTAGCTAAATTTTGCAAGAACTCAGAAAAATGTTCAATCTGTACTGGCAGCCACAATTTTAAGAATTGCACTATTGCTCCAACTAATGCTTGTTGTATTCATTGCAAAGGAAACCATATTGCTATTTCATCAGAGTGCCCAGTAAAACAAGATAAAATTAAACAGAACAAAGAAAAGTTTATTAAAAGATCATTTGTGGATGTTGTCAATGAAAAATCATTCCCTTCACTAGGTGGCAGGAAAAAAAGTCCTAATGAACTATTTATATCACTTTTAGACTCTGATCACTTTTTGAAAGTACTAGTTGATTCAGTTATAAAAATTATTACCATGAGCAAAGCAAATGAAACTAGCATCTGTAGTAAAACTATTAAAGAATTTCTCATCCAAAACATACAAGACCAAAAAATCTCCTCTTAAATCTTTTTCTCTCTTTTATGGATTATATAAATATTGTACAATGGAATGCCCAGAGTTTAATGAGTAATCGACTTATTTTTTCACATTTTCTTTATGAGAAAAGCATTCATATTGCCATTATATGCGAGACCTGGTTGAAGTCACATCATCATATTAGTTTTAAAAATTATGAGATGGTGAGATTAGACAGTGGTAACAATCATAACGGCGTTGCTATTTTAGTACACAAAAGCCTTAATTTTAAGAAATTAGACACTTTTAGCGATAATTCCATTCAAAATAGCGCAATTCGTTTGTATTATGGTAACAATAAGGAACTGACCATAGTATCTCTTTACAGTCCCAAACTATGTTCTCCATCTTTCTCTAAACATAAATTGAACAACCTAATTCAAAGTCTACCTGAGCCCTTGCTTATTGCTGGAGACTTTAATGCCTTGCACCATAGCTGGGGTTGCATGACTTCTGATACTCGTGGATCTGAAGTATTAGAATGTATAGATGATAATTTGTTAGTTATTCTGAATGATGGTCAAATGACAACAGTAGGTTCCCATAAATGGCGACAAAATGCACTTGATCTTACAATAGTTTCTCCTGATCTTGCAGTTTCCTGCGATTGGTCTGTGCACGATGACCCTCTAGGAAGCTATCACTTACCTGTAATAACAAAAGTTTTTGTTAGAAATGTTTCTGGTAACACACAAACTTTATTACCCGATAGTAAGCAATATCCTCAACAACACAATTATCGTAAAATTAATTGGGATACGTTTAGAACCATTTCAGATAGTTTCCTGCATAATTTTCATTATAACAAAGAAAATCCTTTAAAATCATATGAAGAATTAATGAGTCTCTTGGATACAGCTATTCAGTTATCTATGTCAATTGGACTTCGTCCTAATTCTCAAAGTCCCTCCAGCACTTATTTTAATAAAAATAGAAGACCTCTACCTTGGTGGAATGCCAGGTGTGCTTCTGCTGTTGAACAGGCCAAAAATGCATATGTAAACTTTAGACGTAATTCAACTGAATCTAATTATTTACATTTCAAAAAGTTGCAAGCTATTAAAAAGTTGACCTTGAAGCAAGAAAGACAAAAAAGTTGGGAAAATCTTTGTGAAAGCTTTAATAGAACTACTCCTTTATCTAGAATATGGTACTACATGAAAATTTTTAAAAACGTAAATACAAGCTATAACTCCTGTAAGAGATTAGATTGGATTTTTGATTTTATTAGAAAATACACACCTTCCACTGTTGAGGCTGAATTAAATTTAAATAATAACTTCATTACTGCTTCGAGTTCTGATTATCTTACAAATTCATTTACTTTTGCAGAATTAAATTCAGCCATTTCCTCTAGACGTGATACAGCCTTTGGCCTCGACGGAATTCCATATAAAGTACTTAAACATTTATCAAATACTTCAAAGCATGTTTTGTTAAATATTTATAATCTATTGTGGAATAATTCAATCATTCCTTCAAGTTGGAAAACAGATTGTTTAGTACCAATTTTAAAGCCCAATAAAGAGAAAGAACTTGCTGATTCTTATAGGCCAATAGCTTTAACTTCATGCATAGGAAAAATATTTGAACAGTTGTTAAAACAAAGAATAGAATTTTTTGTAGAAAGCAATCATATTTTACCATCAAACCAGTTTGGATTCCGCAAAGGTCGTTCTTGTCGTGAAAGTATTTCTCATTTACATTTTGATGTTTTCAATGCATTCAAGAACAATGAAGTTCTAATAGGTATTTTCTTTGACATAGTTGGAGCATTTAATAATGTCAATCATCACATATTAGCTTCTGAATTATTGACCATTGGTATTCCTGAAAAAATTGTGAAATGGATTTTTAACTTTTTACATGGTAGAGTAGTGTACGTCAAATTTCAAAATCAACTTATTGGGCCTAGAGTGTCTTTCAAAGGTGTGTGTCAAGGAGGAATTTTAAGCCCTTTAATATTCATATTGTATATTTATAAACTTAATTTAATATTAGGTTCAGACGTTAGAAATTTACAATTTGCTGATGATCTTGTTATTTATACATCAGGGTCTAATGTAAATGTTATTGTTAATACTCTTAATGCAGCTTTGACGAATCTTCACATTTACTTTGAATATCTGAATCTTGATATTAATATTGACAAAACCAAAATGGTGGTATTTAACAAAACTCGTCCATTTAAAATTAAATTATTTTATGATCAAAGAGAAATTCCACAAGTGTCTGAAGTAAAATTTTTAGGGGTAATTTTGACTAATAATCTTTCATGGAAAAAATATGTTGATTATATTATCGGAAGGGCAGGTAAGGCATTCAATATCTTAAAATCACTTGCAAGAACGTCTTGGGGTGCTGACCCAAAAATTTTGCTCATGTTGTATAAATCACTTGTCCGTAGTCACTTTGAATATGGTTTTTTGTGTTTCGCATCTAATGACAAACTTGTTCAGAAATTGGATGTTTTGCAAAATAAAAATCTGAGATTAATTACTGGTGCTATGAGGACGACCCCTATAAATTCATTGCAAGTAGAGTGCAATACTCCTCCTTTGTCATATAGATTTAAGTATCTAAAATATTGTTTTCTTCTCAAATTATTTTCTATGGCTAATAATTTATTATTGAGAAAATATAAACATTTTGATAGTCAATGTTCCTTTGTTTCAACCACTAATGTACCTTATGCACTTCATGATTTTTCATTTATGATTCAACTTGATCAAAAATATAAAATTCATAGACCTGAGAACTGGGCTTGCTATACTGACAGTTTTGAAAGCAAATTTACTTCTATAGAGATAAATATAAATAACAATATGAAGCATAAAGAAGAGGTAAACAATGTTTTGGCTGAATATAATGAATATAGAAAAATATTTACTGATGGTTCCAAGTCGAGAAACGTATCGATGGCTTTCTATATTCCTCATCTGCGTTTAGGATTTGGTCGCAAACTCTCGTGTGAGTTGAGTATCTTTTCCGCTGAGGCTTTGGCAATATTATTTGCATTGCAATATATTGGTCAAGCAAATGATCAACGTTGGCTTGTTATTACGGACAGTATGAGTGTTTTATGTGCCTTACAGAGTAATAATTTAGACTGTAAAATTAATTACATTATATACAACATCAAGAGTCGTTGGTTACAATTGAAGAATCAAGGCAAAGAAGTACAATTCCTTTGGACACCCGCGCACGTGGGAGTAATCGGAAACGAGCAAGTTGATTTTTTAGCCAAGTCAATTGTTGACAGTGACAGCGGCGACAGTGTGAAAGCTGTTGATGAAGTTGCCATACCATTCTCGGACTTAAAGCTACTCATAAGAGAGTCTATTCTTAATGAATGGAAAGAATATTGGTTGACTACAACAAAGATTAAAGGTGCCTATTACGCAGCAATCAATATTAATGTGGGAAAGTGTCCTTGGTTTTGTAGATCCAAATTCAACATGCAACGAAAATTTTATACTATATTAAATAGACTTCGATTTGGACATGGTCGTTTTAAAGCCCATCTTAACAGAATGCGCATTATTTCGTCCCCCATATGCACAGATTGCGATCAGAATGTTGAACAAACAATGAATCACATAATATTTGAATGCTCTGCTTTCAACATACAAAGAATTATACTTATTGATAAATTAATTAACACCTACGGCAAATCTGAGCTTGTCCCGCGCTCTATGCAAGAAATACTTAAAAGACAAGAGACATACAAAGCTATTTATGAATATATATGCCATACGGTAATGGATATTTAGGGAAAAATAAAGATATAATAGATGACTAATGACTTGACTTCGCTCAAAACTAAAAATGAAGAAAACATAATGAAGACTTGGCTTTGGCCTAAATATAAGACTACAAATATGGAAATAATATAATGAAGACTTGGCCTAGGCCTAAATATAACACTAAAAATATGGAAATAATACAATGAAGACTTGGCTTAGGCCTAAATATAAGACTACAAATATGGAAATAATATTATGAAGACTTGGCTTAGGCCTTAATGCACGGAATTTCAAATATGAATATTACTTATGACGAGGCTGTATGGGCTTGAGCCCTTTGCCTTCCCAAAAGAAAGGGAAAATTAAAAAAAAAAAAAAAAAAAAAAATTAAAGATGACATTAAACACTAATCTTTCATTATGTCATTGCTGGAAACAAAATGTTAACAAACTTTAAAGTATCTTTAACTTTAACCAAGAATGTTATACCCATATGGATTTTTCATTCCGTTTAACAAACTGAAGAATAAAATGTGACGTCACAGCTATCTGCTGTCTCTCTCTTTAGAGTGACAAAGGTTTATTTTCAAAACCAGGACGTAACATAATTAACTGTCCATAATAATATGATATGATATAATATGGCTGCCTCGGTGGCGTAGTTGTATTATGGTACGACTGCAATGCTGAGATCTCGGGTTCGATCCCCGGGTTAGTAGGGTCGGGCAAAGTGATTATTTTCCATTCAGTATCAGCTCGGAGTCTGGAATTTGTACACGATAAGGCGATAGGCTCGCCCCCTATCACAGCATGGAACGGAATAACGGCAAAAAGTGGGTGCACTAATTGCACCTCTGTCTACCCGGGGGATAAGAGGCGTGAGTGTGTGAGTGTGTAATAATATGATATCGCACCATAATATTTATTTTTATCTCTATAAAGTAATGCGGTTTAAATTAATTATGAAAACCAACTACAGCGGCTAGTAATAGTTGATATTTAAAAAACATAATTTGAGTTAGAAAGTTTATTCCAAACAAAATTGGCATATTTACATACTTTTTCGGTATGTGTAGTTCGGAACTACTAGTTCCACTTACATAAAAAAAATACCTCACCACGCGGTGGTGAATTCAGTGGCGGCCTTGGAGGAGGGGGGCGAACCAGGCAACCGCCTGGGGCCTCGCAGTTACAGGGGCATCTTGCAGCTCCTTGGGGGCCCGTTTTTTGGCACCTTACTTACAAAGCTGTTAAAAAAAATTATTTGTTTCGCACGGGGCCCCGCGTGCTTTTTTTTTGCTCGGCACACAGCCTCACATTGTATATGTTTTACTTTCCCCCGCGACTGGATATGTTCACGTTGTTTGCCGGCCTTTATAACCAAATATGGAGACTGTAAGGTTAGACAGAAAAACATTGGGACATTTAAAAATGAAAACTACAGTTATTGTTAAATTTAAATATAATAAAAAAAAATAAAAAACATACTCATAAAAGTAAACAATCATACATAAAAAAATAATACACATTTAGGAAGTTAATAACCTAATTTTCAGTAAGTAATTTTGAAATATTACGAATATCTATTTTGTGTGATTTTACAATTTTTGCGAGTATTCTGCGAACTTTTTTTCTGTAATTATCCATAATAATACATATTGTGTTTTAGAGATATTCTACTATGAGTTGTGTAATTCATGGTTGCAGAATTATTTGCAATCCAACATCTAGTGTGAAATTCCATAGGTAAGTTGATTGTAAACAAAGTTGTGTAGATATTTATAGCAAAAGTAATAAACACGTGGATGTTTTACAAATTACAATACCAAATAAATTCTTGTTTGAGAGCCATGGAATCAAAAATTAACGCTACATTCTGCGGGTGAGGTTTTTAATATTCTAAAACTTCTGTGAAGAAGCCAACAAAACTATTAAAGTTTGCTAAAGATCACCATAATGTGCTCTCTTTCGGCAAATATATTTTTGAATTTATAAAACAAAAATGTTTTCGGCGACTAAAAGTGTAATGTTAAAGCAAAAGTCTTTATGTCATCACTATATGTAATTTTTCTTTGCTTGCTACTTGGAATATACTTTTAAAAAAAATCTCAAATATTAGCAAAATTTCACTGCAATATATTTTCAATTTCAAACAAATGAACAACTTTAATAAGAAATAACTTGTAATTAATTTTCTTCTTTTATCTCTTCATCTTCTGCTGCAATACTTTCTTTTATTTCTTTAAACTTATTTCACTGGATGTCTTCACATTAACTGATATATTGAAATCTTTCAAGTCTTGACGTTTCAATGGTGGTTCATATTCATTTCGCTGACATGTAATGTAAAAAGTAAATATCAATCAATAATAATATATTTAAGTACCTATACATTTTAGACAGAGGCAGAGGTGCCATTTAGTACACTCAGATATCACCCAATGTACCGCCGTTATAAAATTTGGTGGGTCGCAAGCTTAATGCCCTATCCTACTAATCTTATTATATTATAAAGGCGAAAGTTTGTAAGAATGTCTGGATGTATGGATGTTTTTTTCATGCAAAAACTACTGAACGGATTTCGATGAAATATGGCACACGGGTAGATCATGTCCTGGATTAGCACATAGGCTACTTTTCATCCCAGTAAAATATAAACAGTGACTTTTATCCCGGAAAATCACATTCACGCGGGCGGAGCCGCGGGCAAAAGCTAGTAAATAATAAAGTCTAAGTGGATCATAATTATACCAGTGAAATGATAAAAAATAATATACTTACAGCATGAGTTTCTGGTAATAAATAATTATTTTTGACATCTACTGCCATATTCCCAGAAGTAGAAGACACATTATCACATTCAGAATCATAATCTTCTGTCTTTAAATGTTGAGTAGTAATTCTTGCAGACATCAAATTGACCTTTTAATGGTATTTATATTTAACCACGTTTTTGCTTATCTAGATCTTTAAGAAATCTGTAAAGAGAAATACAAACTCGATTTTATTTTAAATAAAAGTTTCAATAAATCAATGCTGGATACACTGGGAACTCGATTGTAACTGTTGATCCTCAGTTTTTATTTACGATGATTATTTAAAGATTAATAAGCTTTATAATATTCATTAGTAAGGCAGCTAGTATTACAAATACTCTAGCACCATTGTCAAACCGGTCCACCAAAGCTTACACCATGGTCAGCCTAGCCTCTTGTTTACATGCACTATTTACAATACAAAAAATCACATTTAACATTACGTTTATATGAAAAAAGTAGTCATATATAAAGCAAATCACATTAAGCGAGGTTTTTCTACAGTTCATTTATAAAATATTCACGTATTTTATTACGATTCGTATAAATATTGATAAAATTATAATATTTACACAATATTGATTACAATGAACTTACCTGTAGAATTTCACACTAAATGATGGATACCAAATATTTCTGCAAACGTGAACTACACAATTCACATTAAAATATCACTAAATCACACTTATTATTGTAGATAATTACGGAGAAAATTTCGAAGTGAACATTTATTTGACAACTATATTGACATCGAACTTAACGTTTTATAACAGTGTTGCCGAAGTATGTATTCGCAATTACCAATTAAATGAGGAAATTTTTTAAACTAAAATGTTAATAAGGATAAAAAACCTTAAGGATATCTTATTCAACAAGAATAATTCTGAAATGAAAATAGTACTTATATAATTATATAAGATATGTTGGAAATATTTATATATACATGATTGAGACGACAATAACGGTATTGATATTTTTTTATGGGTAGGGAAATAATCCGTAAGCTTTGGCAACATAGGTTAAAGAGTGAGTGAGATAGAATACAACACAAAAGGTAATTTTTTTGTCTTCACAAAAATGTGTGTACCGCTCTCTCCATTAGATAATATTATAAACTTCTTGACTTTAACTAATGAAATGTCAAATCCGTCATTAAGACAAATTTTACGTTGCACGTAACGCCATTAGCGTTGATTAGCATGTGGTGAACATGAATTTTAAGTTTGACAGTTAGAGGCTTTAAATTTTAATTGGTCGGGAAGCATCCATTAAAAATTATATTAAACTCTTTTCAACGGTATATAAGTGCACTTGCGTGATTTTAAGTATTTCAATATCTCTACAACGAGTCTCTCATCTTTATCTGACGCAGAAGAAAATGTATCCCGCCGCCAAATCCCAGATAGAGTGGATTTATTCTCAAAGCATGATGGTGAAGAGTTCCGTGTAAGGTACAGAATTTCCAAAGAGGCAGTTCTTCTGATTAACAATATTCTTAGTTTAGAACCACTGACACGAAGAAATAAAGCCATTGATGGCCTGACACAGCTTTTGATTTGCCTAAGATTCTTCGCCACAGGATCTTTCCAGCAAGTGTTAGGTGATCTAACAAATATTCATAAATCAACAATTTGTCGTATTGTGCAAAAAGTTACACGTGAACTTGCTCAATTGAGCCGCATTTATATTAAAATGCCTAACAGGGAAGAACTGCGAAGCGTTGCTGAAGGCTTCTATGATATTGATGGATTTCCGCGTGTAGCAGGAGCCTTAGACTGTACACATGTGAAAATTATTAGCAGAGGTGTGCTGTCTGAACTGTATAGGTGCAGGAAAGGATATTTTTCCATAAATGTACAAGTTGTATGTGATGCATCTTTAAAGATAAGAGACATTATCGCTCGCTGGCCAGGATCAGTTCATGACTGTTCAATATTCAATAATTCCCACCTATGTGCAGATTTTGAAATGGGCAGATATATAACTACCATTTATTGGGTGACAGCGGTTAATAAAATAAAAAATTCTTGCTCACACCTTTCTTGCACCCGCAAACGAATGCAGAAGAAGCATATAATACAAGCCACATTACTACTCGGAACACAGTAGAAAGATGTTTTGGGGTGTGGAAACGATGGTGTCCATGTTTAGAAAAAGGAATCACTTTAAATAAAACATCTACAATATTTCAAGTTATAGTAGCATGTGCAGTGCTTCACAATATATGTCTTGAGTAAGATGATATTGATCCACCTCATGATTTCTACATTGATAATGAGTCAGATTCATCACATACAATAGTGCATAATACATAGACATCAGTCAGAACTGCCCTTGTTAATACAGTATTTTCCTAAATTGTATTTGTTTTAATTTCAGTCTTATCTTTATCCCATACATACTTCCTATCTTTGAAATAGCAAGATAAATTCCTCTAAAATGGTCAAGATTAAACTTTCCATTTAACAGGGACTATCAGATGGGTTTTGCCCCAGGCAGAAGCAAGTAACTGTTGTCCCCAGAAAATATAAATTCAGCTAGTTTGCTACTGTAATTTGTCAAGTGCATTTGCTTTCTTAATTTAATGTAATATTAATTGCAAGGAAAATTTGTCCTAATGTGGGTTATGAATCAAGGTTGAGCGTACCTACAGATATCAATAAAAATACAAGAATATATTTTAACATTTATTTCAATTACAGCTTGGCAAAAAAGAGTATGACGCGGTGAAAATAAGAACTAAAACTAATTATTTTTTTGCAACACTATTAGACTTGTCATTTGTGTCAAATTGTTAGTAGATTCTGTGTCATCGTTGTATACATTAAGTTATTTTCGACGGAATTCTGTAAATTCTTCTACGTTCGTTGCTTGTTTAATTAATTAAAATGAATAAAACGATTCGTAGTAGTGGTAGAGCAGTGATATACCAAGTTTTTTTTCGATGTTTGGCTGAATCTCAGGCGGAACAAATTTTGTCTCAAATTGACAATGTTTATCAGAGAGTTGCCGATATGACAGGTATTTATGCAAATTATTTACATTCTACAAGTTGAACCATACATTTTGCACTGGTTTATAACATGAATAACATAAAATTTACGATATTTTAGTGTTTTATTGACAAAGGTTATGTTTACAAACCACTTATACACTGACTTAATTTTTTGATACTTGAGACATGGAAAAAAATATCAGTATTTTGAAAGTTCATGCATGTTTGGTATTTATTTTAGGTAAATCAATAAATGCTATAAGAAAATTTGTTGAAGAAGATGAACAAAATAATGGCATTTTTTCTACACCTGGGAAACATCGGAAAGGTCGACCAAAGAAAGATCTCGATGATTTTGACTTATGCGCAATTAGACAAAAGGTTCATTTCTTCTACACCGTAAAAAAGCAGGTATGTAATATATTTGATATTAGATTTTTGTCCCGGATCTGGCCATGGTAAAACGCTTTTGCGGGGTAAAGGTTCCAAAGAGAGAGCAATATTTAAAAATAATAATGCATAATAGAAATCTGCCTACAGAATTACAAAAACGTGTTATTTATTTGGATGAAAGCTCCAATGTAGGGTCCATTGACATAAAGGTAGAGATCTAGTACATAATTATTTTTTCTTAATGTTATTAACTTGAACTCATAATTAGTAATATTTTACTCCAACAGATGGCAGCTGAACGAGCACTTCTAGCTATTACTGCTGAAGATTGTAAGAATTCCTGCCATCGTATTATGACAATTGAAAAGGAATGTTATGATAGGGGTATGAGTATGTATCATGATATTGAATAATTGATTATTAACCACAGAGAAGACAGCAGCAGCGACACTGCTTCAGAATCAGATGATTTTGTTGTTGCAGGAACATCTAGCCAAGACACAATATAGTTTTCTGGGGTAGAATACTTAGATGAAAGTGTTTTAGAATCGGATTAATTTTAATAGAAATTTTGTATTATTTAAATAAATTATGAAGATATAAAAATGTTTAATTTTCCTAAATCTTTAAGATACGATGAACGGATATTTATACTACAATAGTATTTTCTAACGATGATTACACCAGCTCAAATCTCGCGAGAATAAGAAGGGCTACTAAATTATTTGATAACAAATAATTCCGTGAGTGAGCAGATGCTTCCATGTAATATTATTCATAATTCAATGAACTCAATACTACTAACAAATTCAACTTATCAAAGACCTAGTGCAAAAAATAAACCTCTTTTCTTTTGCATGTATTATAAATCTCTTCGTTCTTTTATACAAATAATATTTACCTGACGATTGGAAAGCATCCCTAATGACTCAGTAGGTAAACAACAATACATGAACAAAACTGTGAGTTACATCAAACAAGAGGTTTTCGTAAGAAATATTTTTTCATCAACGAGTTGCTTTTTTTTTCCTAATTGTGATTCCTGTGTTCTGGACGAACCAAGAACCTTATACCCACTGTAATCTCCTTGGGCCAAACACAATGTGCCACGTGATACTCATTGAAAAATAACAAGTATCTAAACACTTTACGTCGTACTATACTGGGTTGCCATATTAGTGTTATATTACACTTAAGCGCCCTCATTAAATCCACACTCTTTTTTGCCAAGCTGTATCTAACTGCTTTTTTTAAAATTAACATTTTTAAATTGTGCTGTGGTTTAGCATTTAAAATTTCTTTCATAATTTTTTTTGACATTCAGTGTTGCCAGATGTATGTTGGTTGAAGTCGCCAAACATTCATAGTGAAGTAGCCTAAAGTCGCCTTTTCGTATATGGAGATATAAAGTACCTAGCAAAACAAAAAATAAAACTTTAATTTCAATTGATTGCGAGCCCGACTCACCAAAAATTCGAAGTAGCCTAAAGTCGCCCAATTGTGTGGGGACGCGAAGAGCTAAAAAAAAGGTCCCAAAACACAAAATATATTAATAAGCATATAATACATTGTATAATTACACTGGCGTTTTATTAATTGTTGTATTAATCGACGTTATGCAATTATTTTTTAATATTTTTGATATAGTATTTGGTTCAAGGAAATACATTGATCCTCTGGTAACCCTATTTTTAAAGCTGAAATGGCGGGAATTTTCTTCGTAATGTCTACCATCTTGTCAGGCAGAGATGCCATTTCAGCCCATCATCGGTAAAAAGATTCGAAATACACTATACTTATGGCAGAATTCAATGATTTTTTGATAATAAATTATTTGAAAAGTGGGTACATAGTTTACGCTAACTTTTGCATTTTAAAATTTGAAAATGTTATTGTTGTGTTACAACACAAAGCATGTTTCCATTACAAAAAAAAACTTTATTTCAAGGTAACACTTTTGTGTAATGTAGCAGCATTGTATATACCTTGCTACCAACATTACGCCATCGGAATATAAAGTTGAAGCTCACTTTAAACAATATTTGTTTTTTCTTAAGTTGATTAATAATGAGAAGGGAAAAATCGCTTTTTAATAATTGTTTTTTTACTTAATGTCACATCCTTAAAGCTAGTGCCAGTCTTGCCACTAGAGGCGATCGTTGTGTATTGGTTGTGTATCATAGTTATTTCTCTGGAGCCTTAATAAAAACCATGACTAGGCAGTATAGTATGGAATACCTTCGCTTTTCTAAATAAAAAAACGAATTTTGACAACCAATCATTACTTTTTTTTTGTTAATTTATTCATGTCCATGGATACAAAGTCCTTCAGACGCATACTTGTTTCTTTTTAATTATCCTCAGTACTAACTACTATGTCAAAGTAAAGCAGTGGTTACCTTACCAAGACTTTATCGAGGAGTTTTGGCGGCAACAAAAAAGCACTTGATTAGCACAGTTATTTCAATTCACTTCATTTGAGCCCTTTAATAGAACTATATTGGATAATATACCACCATAATTATGCAACATAACACTAAGTATCACCAAAATAATGAATTAAAACAAGAGCACTTCATGACACTACCAAGTTCCCGCCAAAACTCCCCAATTACTTTTTTTTTGTTAATTTATTCATGTCCATGGATACAAAGTCCTTCAGACGCATACTTGTTTCTTTTTTAATTATCCTCAGTACTAACTACTATATCAAAGTAAAGCAGTGGTTACCTTACCAAGACTTTATCGAGGAGTTTTGGCGGCAACAAAAAAGCACTTGATTAGCACAGTTATTTTAATTCACTTCATTTGAGCCCTTTAATAGAACTATATTGGATAATATACCACCATAATTATGCAACATAACACTAAGTATCACCAAAATAATGAATTAAAACAAGAGCACCTCATGACACTACCAAGTTCCCGCCAAAACTCCCCAATCATTACTTTTTCAGCAGTGTTGCCAACTTAAAGGATTTCCCGTCATAACGGGAAAACGAAAAAAGTTGATCGTAACGGCTGACGGAATTTTTAGCGGGACAAAACCTACCATCAACGAAATATGCGTTTTATATTTCTATACGTGACTTATTTATTGAAAGGAAGAACCACACTGCGCATCCCCACTCCCCCGTGTGAAGCTATATCTGCGCCCGTGTACATAGAACTTTAGAAATTTCAGGGCTATTATTTAACGGATTTTTTGCGGAAATTTAGAACGAAATTGACGGATTTTTAAAAAACTTTTTGGCAGCACTGATTTTCAGTACCTGTGTAGATACTAGGTACGTAGTTCGTGTATTTATTTACATTTACGTATTTTAATATCTAAAAAAAGTAACACTATGCTCGAAAATGGTTTCGTTATTAGTGAAAACAAAATTTAACCCAATTAGTGCCAGTTTGACCTCAAACCCCTGACTCCTGTTACAAGACTCTAAATCGCAGCCTTTGCTTTAAAAAGAATAGACTTTGTTATTTTATGAGTGTTCTAAATTTCGATCTTAGGCTAATGTTGTCCAAATCGCAATAAAATAATAATTCTGGAGGCTGGACAACATATCGTTTTACATCTTGACTTGGAGAGTGACAGTAACACACAGAACAATAAGTAATAAACCCATGCATGAGTATAGGAATTAACATGAAGAAGACTTTGTAGGGAGTTTCTTCTTTCATCTTTGAGATATTTTGAAAGTGATGGATTATCGTTTGTATTGATTAAGTAATGTTGTTTGTCAAAAATATTCATTGAAATCGAATATTATATTACTGAAGCCCTATTTATTTCAAAAACTACCTACATAAATATAATAAGATGGCAGAAAATCCTCTTGAACAGAAAAAAGAAATAGTAACTCCTAATGCACATACAACTAATATGAGAGGCAGACCTTCACTAGAGAAAACAATTACATTCAGTCCTCAACCAAAATCAATTGTGGCACAATTATTGAGCAAAAAGAAAGTGGTACCTTGTGATACTGCAATATCGATAGTTTCAAATGAAACTTCAAATGTGGTGCCATCAGTTTGTGACGAAAGTAAACAACATGAAATCTATGCATGTGGAGAATGTTCATACAGGTAAATAAATATATGAAAGTTCAAGACACCTTAACACATTATCTGCCCCCTAATTAAGTTACATTTTTGTGGAGTAATAAGTGTGCAGCAGTGACCATACAAGGTTGCTATAATCCAGGGGCACTAAAATGGACAGAGTACTCGATATCGGCTCGGAAATGATTCGAAACGGTCAAAAACTCGATAAAGATAAAAATAGAAAATCATTTTTTTCTAACAAGTTCTATCAATTTAATACGCAAACACCATTTATAAATATTTACACTAACCTGCGGTCATCTGCGTGACAAAACGGCAACGTCGCATTCTGTTGTCTTTCATGTCGCCGATGAGCCGACCGGCAAATACAAATAGATAGGTAGCTCGGGTGGGTCTCAAGTACAAATTTAAAAATTTTTGCTGTCACAAAGTTACAGAAACCAAACACAAACATACAAAAGATCGGTGCTCGTATCACACAAAGAAATAAATAAACACTATCACTTTTTAATACATTTACATTAGTGTCCTATTACATAAACAAAAAGCAATATTTGGATATTCTCAAAATGGCGCGTAAGCAATAATAAGATTGTACCTAGGAAGCGGCTCAGGCGCTTTCGCAAGGCGTCTCATATCCCGGAGTAATTACGGCGACACACTAAAAAAACTAAAACAGTTCTTTGAATTTTTGAAGATTGGAATGACCCAGGTCTATGTATTAATCGCTTCTTTGTTTATGTTACAAAGTTATGATGTAATGTTATTGTATTTTCGTTCTTATTATACTAAGATAAGACTCACTTTGACGTGATTATTGGCTGATAGAGGGGCAACGTCTCCTAATTTTGTTGATATTTAAGGTCACGCACCTTGCATGACCTTAGATAACTATGTTTAGACTCTCGGTCAGCTGTTATGGCAGATATACATCCCGATGTAGTTTTGCAAACACGAAAAATCTATACTGTGGCTAAACTATTCCTCCTATTGAACTGAAATTTGGTGTAGAGCTTGTATATGGTACATTACATATGTAGCTAGAAATAAAGCCTCACCGTTTAATCAACCTTGTATATCCTCTAGAAGTTGAATAAAAGGTGAAATTTGGTATGGGGATATCTGTAACCTTAAAGGTAGCTATGGCTGCAATGATCAATCAAGGTGAAACTGATGGAACCCTCAGTCCGAGGGCAGTGCTGGGCAGAGATCTGCAACCTGAAAGGTGCACACCTGGAAGCAAGCCATAATGCTTCTAAGGTCTAAGCTGAGCAACAGCCAAAACTCCCTATGGTGAATGCAGCCTCTGGACACGATACCGGCAAAACGGGCCGACCCAAAGTGAAAGTAGCAGCGCCACCCAAACTGGTACTAAGGGTAAAATAGTTCCATTAAGGTGAACTGATCACCCATCTGTGTGACTGCATAAGTCCCCACTAAACATACATACAAATATATAGTTTGAGTTATATTTGTTACAACTCTCAATTTTAACTCAAGAGTTGACTGAGCAGTTACATTTTGGAGTGCTATGATCCAGTTCTATAAGCACTGAATGACAACTGTAACTAATCCTTAACACTATGTTATAACCTACAACAAGTACAGCTCCAAATTCCTAGATACTAACTTTTGCTTTTCCTTCCCCCACAAATAATTTAATATGTTACTAATATTTTTATCAAAAAGTAGCCTTCTGTCAACCATTGACTTCTTGGCTTACTCTGTAACAAATGCTATCAAAATCGGTTCAGCAGCTTAGCAGCAACTTGGTCTTTTATAATATTTCTATGGAGGACGGATTAACCATACATTATATGTTACAAATTATAAACACAAACATGTTGGCACCATCCACTAGTAACATTCATTAATTTACTTAATAAAACTTTTTTAATCATTCTTTTTTATTCCACAGAAGTGAAAACATACAGGACTACAGGAAACATTTAACAAGTCACAAGCAATTTAATTGTGATTTTGATGGCTGTAATTACACATGTAAACTATTATCAAATCTTATAAAGCACAGGAGAGTACACACTGATGAAAGACCTTACCTCTGTGACAGATGCTCATTTAGGACTAATTTCATTAACTCTCTTAAAGCCCATAGAAGAATCCACACCACAGAGAGACCATACCATTGCAAACATTGTGATTATAAATGCAATAGTAGTTCTAACTTAAAGAAACACTGTCTCCAAAAACATCCTGAGATTGTCTTTAAATGCAATAATTGATAATGGATACCTAGCATCTATATGTAATATACAATTTTTCATTTTAATATACTATTTTTGTATTAATAGACATATAGGATTTTATTAGTTATAAACCTTGCCATGCCAAATAATAAAATAAAATTGTCCAAAGCATTTATTTCTATCTTTTAGAGTAACCTAAAAATTATATTCCTATAAAGTATATAACTGGTATAAATATTGCTCAAAAGATTAAAACATCAGCTTCTTCTTACAACATGATAATATTATTACATCATGATATTTGTATAACATTTTGAGCTTCTCAAATAGCGAGGTTAAATGTTTCAAAAAATTAATACTATTTTTCCATTAACAACAAACATGGTACTACGTTATATATCAGTGACAATGTTCAGTGAAGTCGACAACAACGGATTCTCGCCAGCCGAAGAGGAAATACCCGGTGGCGGAACCGAGCACGACGGCGGCGCATAACCAAACGTTGTATGTCATGAAGACCAACATGAGCATGTAGCTCACCAACACTTGCACACCATGGAGAACTGTTTGCCAGGCGTGTGCTGTACTCAACATGGTGGGACTGCAATATATAAAACAAACTGAGTATTAATTTTGTGGACGATGTCAGTGACGTAGTGTAGGTTCCTGCCGCACCAAGGCGTTGAACGAAAGAAAAAAGTAATTGTAATGAATAAAAGTCACGCGCGCCTCTCCTAGCAACTGCTACATGCGACAAAAAAAAAATTCGGTATACCGTATTTTAAGCATTTTGCCGCCCCACGTTAGTATCGGCGTCACCCTCCCCGCCCCGGCTACGCAATGCTACTGCTGTATGTATGGGCTATCGTATCGCTTACCATGAGGCGGGCGGCATGATCGTCCTTCATTCAATGAAAATAAAGAAAAACAAAGGTAAGTAGATATTATAATTAAGTATACTTACACATTTCTCTCAAGAACGTGTGGTACAGGCCTTAAACAAGTAATTAATTATCATTAGTATAACTCATATACATTATAGATAAGGAGTTAAACTTCAATTAAAGTTAGGACTTTCGGAGAATATATTTAGATCTTAGGTGTTTCGAATGAGGGGCCGTCTGTGTAGTGTGCCACCGCAATGTGTCTTTCTTCTGCCAAACAAAATAAGATAGTTGACTACTTTTTTAATATATTTATAAAATGTATGCTATCCAAAATCTAACTGAAAAATAATTTTCGAAATTGGGGCAATAATTAGTAAGTTATAAAGCTTTAAAATTTGGTGGAAGGGCTAGTTGTTAAATAACAGTAATACTACACTGTGACGTCACCGAGAGTCGCCGGTCATAACGCTGCTTGCGTGCGAGAGATAGCGCGATATCCCCTCCACCGGGGTGGTTGCCAGATCGTTGAACCTAATAGCGGGACAGACCAGCTAGTGTGGCCGGACATTTGGGTAAAAAGGCCGGACACCCTAAATTACTAAGGATTTTGTATCTTAGTATAAATGCGTTTTTTTTATCTCCCAAGCATATTTCCATAGCAGTTTAATTTTACACATTTTGCAGCCTCCCTAAAAGTCACTGGTCAAATACAAAAAGCCTAACAAAAGCCGGACAAGCCGTAGTTTGGCCGGACACGCATTCAAAAAGCCTATGTCCGGCTTTATCCGGACGCCTGGCAACCATTCCTCCACGTCCCCACTTTTGCTCACAACATATTTCAAATATGAATAACTGCTTTATTTTTCCACCAATTTTAATGCCACAGATGAATTTCTTTTTCGTATTATTTTCTGTTACATCCTACTAATATTATAAAGGCGAAAGTTTGTAAGAATGTATGGATGTTTGTTCCTCTTTCACGCAAAAACCACTGATTGGATTTCGATGAAATTTGGCACACAGTTAGATCATGTACTGGATTCACACATAGGCTACTTTTTATCCCGGGAAAATATAAATCGGGACTTTTATGCCGGAAAGACTTTATAACGCGGGCGGGAGCTGCGGGCAAAAGCCAGTATAAAATAATTTCCAAAATCAAACATAGGAAACTACCCTATTGAGCATACACTATCGTGTTCCTGCTTGAATAAAAATGTAGCCAGACATTACTGGGCATTATGAGACTTAACATCTTATCTTAGGGTGAGGAGCGCAGTGTAGTGCAACCCAGTAGGTACTTTATAATTCAAAGTTCTGTGTAGCAAGCATCTGTGTATAGTTTTAAGCATAAGTATTAATCTATACTAATATTATAAAGCTGAAGAGTTTGTTTGTTTGTTTGTTTGTTTGAACGCGCTAATCTCAGGAACTACTGGTGCGAATTGAAAAATTCTTTTGGTGTTGAATAGACCATTTATCGAGGAAGGCTATAGGCTATATAACATCACGATGCAACTATTAGGAGCGAAGAAATAATGGAAAATGTGAAAAATGCGGGGAAAATTATTCATCCTTGAGGGCTTCCATTGCGTGCGCTGCGAAAACGGTTCAAGATACCAAAAATATATGTATGAAAGAATTATTTCTCTTGAAATGATCTAAAAAAAAGTCCGCGACAGTATATGTCTATCTTTTAAAATAAACTCTCTAGAACCGTTTTTATGGTAATCAAATTTGGTCGAAATTAATACATTATTTGTTAAGAGTTGTATCAACGTCATAATATTAATCTTTATACAAATAAATGTGTTGGATAGAGTGATTCAACGGGAAGGTTTTTATGTATGTACTTTTAGCCCGGAAAAACTTATTAACGCGGGCGAAGCCGTGGGCAAAAGCTAGTAATATTATAAAGCTGAAGAGTTTGTTTGTTTGAACGCGCTAATTTCAGGAACTACTGAACCGATTTTGAAAATTCTTTCACTCATAGGAAGCTACATAACTCCTGAGTGCTATAGGCTACTTTTTATCCCGGGAAAATATTTTTATCCAGGAAAAACTTTTTCACGCGGGCGGAGCCGCGAGCACTACTAGTGTAGGATATTATTGTAACGTAAAATATACTCAACTGTATAACTTGTGGCTCGTCTGTGGCACATATATTAGCAACGCCTTTGTCAGGAGGTGCGACAGCACAATACTGCAGTCCTGTATATGTTTTCCATAATAGATGCTTTCTATAGTATTTAAGGCTAAAAAAGAAAAGTGTAAAATTGAATAGAAATAAATGAAAACTAGAAGCTTGAGTAGCAAGCGTAGATTGACTGACACAGGACTGAGCACCACAAACTTTGTTAGTATTACAAAAATACAAATTACGAAAATTTGCTTGATTAATTGAACGATGCATTAATCAATTCTATTTCTAATGCCGGCGCCACGCATAGGAACAATATTTGAACACTGGTTTGAAAACATGTGTGGCAGGTATCTATTTGTGCAATGTTTGTACACTTATTTGCCTATTTGCTATTCGGTATCGATTTTTCGATCACACATCAAAGCGTTCAAAGTTTAAACGTGTGCGTAGCCTGCCACACTTGCGCAAAGTTCACAGTGGTCTCGAACCTACCGATCGTTCCGTATTTCTACCGATATTCGGTCTGTCCTACCGAAATGACATGATTTTTCTACGATTTTTAGGGATCCAGAAGATTCTACCGATTTTCAGCAATTCGAGGTGAATATCCCCTTTTTCTTTCATATTTTACGATTCCATGGTTAATACGTTACTGTTTGGGGCGGCAGGGGGCAGTACTTTTAAAGGGAGGACAAAATTAGTTTATTTTTACTTTGGCGACGCGGGGAGGGGGGGGGGGATGTGTACGCGTGACTCTCGTTACTCGAAATTACCTTCTTTTGTTGGAATAGTCCCTACAGTCCCTAGAGTTAAAAAAAGAGATTTCATTGAATATTGCTTGTTTTTTTGCATATACCGATTCTTGATCGAAATATACCGAATTTTCTTAACTCTTTTTTTTTTGTTTACGCGGAGAAAGTGAATTATTACTACCGCCCAGTGTTCAAGGGGAACGACTGAGCGGTTAGGTTGGGTTCACCGTGCCTTACGACCCGACGTTGAGCCGCCCGGAGAGATGGAAAACGTTGGGCGACTGTCGGGTCGAGTCCCTAACCTATGTACCTACACAGAACGGCATACCAACCAAAACTCCGCAGTGGCCATCTTCGGCGCATTAGGGACGGCTGCGGGCTTCCTCCGACTCACGTCTAAGTTGTCGTCCGCAACCGCCCCTAATTCTTGACAACTCTACCGATTTCACATTTTGTCGTCCGAACTCCGAGACCTCAGACCACTGAAAGTTCAGTTGTTTGTCAATCACCGAGCGGACCGGACGTTTTGTTTATTCGGAAGATGGACTGGAGCAACGAAAGGGTACTTGAATTTATTGAGTTGCTTGAAGGAGAATCGTGTACAAAGTAAAAACCATAAAAATAGAAATTTGATCAATGTCGCCTGGACCAGAATAACAAGTTAATTGTCGTTATCATGTTCCATAGAGGATAAAATAGAAAAAAATACCCTTTTACTGGTGGTAGGTCTCTCATATGTAAGAGTCCGTCTGGGTGGGTACCACCGCAATGTCTATTTCTACCGCCAAGCATCAGTGTGCATGCACTGTTGTGTTTCGGTTTAAAGGACATTTTAGGCAGTGTAACTACTAGACATAATGAGACTCAACATCTTATGTCTGAGGATGACGAGCGCAGTGGAATCATACACAGTACTTTGTAGCTCAAGGTGCTGAGAGGTGATGCTACTCTTTATGGGTGGTCGTATTGCTTACTATCAGGCGAACGGCATGTTCGTCTAGTCATTCAATGCAATAAAAAACCCTGTTAACATAATACAGAGAATGTTTATAAAAATAAAGGAGTCGATGAAAACAGTTTAGTTTATTTATTGCACATGTAATAAATAATTAGATACACTTAAATAATACAAGTATACCGCGTCCACAAATCGCGCTGCTTCGTGTTTGTTGTCTCTTTGAATACCGTGATCAAATGTATTTGCAAAGCATATGTAGTCTAATCAACAAGTTCAAAAACGTGAAAAATAGAGATAAAGGGCCTAAAAATATGAGCGATGGCTCATAATCGTAATCACCTCTAGAAAAATGTTTTTGAAGGATTTTGGTGCAGGTTAAAAATTGCAATTGTTATTAACAAAATAAGATGAAAAAAAAAATGATATTTCGTTTTTTGTTAATAACTCGAAAAATATTAACATTTAAGCAATTTTGAAAAAAGTTCGTTAAAGAGGAGGAAATTTCCAATAAAAAAGTCCTAACTCCCGGAATTCTATCTCCATTATTTATAATTTTCATTAGACGTTGAAAATAGGGCTCCGCGCGGCAGTTACGGCATGCGCACGCTGCCGCTAAAGAGAGTTCCGCAATAAAAATTATTTATTTATAACATAAAATGTGATTTTAAACATTTTAAAAAATTCTAGTATCTTCTTAACACTTGTAAGAATCGAGCCCTGAAGAAAAAAAAGTTTAATCACCATTTTTCAAAAAGTTATTCAATTGTTAACTAACCAATTTTTTCCCAATCTCCATTGGCATAAACAATGTGATGGAAGGTATAAATAATTGGCCTATAAATTTTAAACTTCGTGGAGCCCTTTTGATATATGTACTTTATAAGATCCTGCGGTAAATTTTCATTAAAGTTTATTAATTTGTTAATTATGATTTTTAAAAACTACTTAATTTTATAAATTTTGTACTTTTTCAATAGTTAGCGCACGTGAACGCTTTGATGTGTGGTCTAAAAACAGATACAGAATAGCAAATAGGCAAATAAGTAAACAAACTTTGCGCAAATACCCGTTCCACACATGTTTTCAAACCAGTGTTCAAATATTGTTATGTATGGCGCCGGCATAAGGAAAGACTCGGACGAGTCTTTGAAGGGTCGTTTTTGCAGCGTGGAATTACCAACTTCGAATTTTAGAATGGCGCGGCGTCGCCGTTTTTATTTTTTTTAAGAGTTCGATGTACAACAAAACCGGTCCCAACTTCTTTACTTATCAGTTTTTTTATTTTATCTGAAGGTGAGACGTGTTTTTTTCCTTGGTGCGTGTATATTTTGCAATACCTTTTCGTTTTTTTTTTTCAACAAATAAAATAACACACCTATTTCCTTGTTAAGCTTGATGCCTTCTATTGAACTATTTTAGCAGTACAGTGCTCAGTCCTGTGTAAATGTTATTACATATATGCAATTTTAACGATGAGCTGTTAAAAATACCCATCATGGGCGGAGCTAGAGTAATTTTCTAGGGCGAGCCAGTAACGGCTAAAAAAAATTAATGACCTCTATATTATAATTATATAATTTTGGTTGTTTTAAAATTGTATAGGTAGGTAGTAGTAGGATGCTTCAAAATCCTGTGGGTGGGCACCTGAGCTGGGCACGCCCCACCCGGTTTTTCGATATACGCTTACGACAATGATTAAAGCTCCTATTAAAAACATAAGAATAACATTTACCCTTCATATAACAAAGCCATAATGAATATTGCAAAGAAGGATCCAACAAATTCTCCTACGTCTGTTACTTTCCACCATGAGAATAGAATAGTTTCCAAATAGCCACCATGAAACTAAAAAAAACAATAAGAATTTTAGTGAATTAATAAATTTATATAGATCATATTAATATTATTATAATATAATTAGCTTCAATTACCAATTTACAATAGGTAAGTGTATCAAATACGATCGGATACAGGCTAATTAACCACCGATGGTAAAAGAGAGGCGTTATAAGTTTGTATTTGTGTATCTGGTGGCATCATAGCTCCGAAACGAATGTACCGATTTCGATGCAATTTTTTTACGCATCTGAATATACAGGTTGAATTTTCCAAGTAGAATCCAATAAAAAGATGTGTTGGATAGCTTTTTTTAAATAAAACTATTCTGCGGATTTTATCGCGGTCTTTTAATTATCTTTTCTCCGCAAAATGCATTTATTTCAATGTCTAACATTCGCGTAAGCATAATAAATCGTTCACTTTTTGTTCTCAGTGCACGAATTCGATAAATAACTATTTTCTAGTTAGGAAATCTAATGATACCATTTAAGCTTTCATCAAAACCAGCATCAGTACTCATTTGAATTTCTTTCGCCATTCCATATACCTGATTTCAGATTTGGCATGCTCGAGTAAAACTTCAGTATTTTACGAATTAACCGCCAGATCTACCCGCAAAAGTCTTAGTTACGTGCAATGCAATCACATCGAAATAAAAGCAGTAAAAACAGATACCAAAATATAAAGTTGTTGAAGTCTGTAGCAAAGGGGTACACTTACAGTCATTGAGTGCATCATCCCACTATGGTGACTTTCGTGCATTGCATGGCCGTTAGCGCCAGAACTGTGCATCATATTGTTAAACGAAGAATTAAAGACGTTCTGAAACATAACAGAAATTAGTTTTCATTCAAAAGCAATATAGCTACCAATTATCATCTTTGATTACTCGTATTTGAGACGTGTGGACATGGCGGATGACGGATTTTATTAGGGTAGGTAGATGATGCGACGCGTTTAACGAACGTGTACATTATTTCTTATTTCTATATCTACTCACGTATTGTAGGTATCTACTATCTAACACTCGAGTTATCACTGCTCAATTAAAAAAAGTGTTTATTGGTGAATTACACTACACATTGTTGTATCTTCTTCTTTTAAAAATGGCTCCACCGTTTCATCGGCGATTTTGTCAATGGCAAGTGGGTAGACTATATTGTTTGCATTGCGACATAATAATTATTGGTTAAAATAAGTACAGATACGGTACTCACAGAGATGTCTACGCCGTGTGACGTATTCATTACCATTTTGTGGCCTACATGTGCATTGTTAAGTTGGTTCATATTATGGTTCCCATGCTCATGATTTGAGTGGTCCATATGCATGTGATGATCATCCATTTCTCTGTGAACAAATCATGTGATTATTATCTTTTTATGTCTGCTTGAAAATTGTCGTTGAAAAATATTCTCTAGTCACTAGAGAATATCATTGGAGATAGTGCAATACTGCGTAACTAACATTGTTTAATATCGCGCAAGTGAAAAATATAGTATTATCAATCATAAGTTTAGTATATCAATTTCAATGAAAACTTTTCCGTCTCTTACGCGGTATTTACCAATGCTAGTTACGCGGTTTTGCACTATCTCCGATCATATGTAACTTCGATCTTCACCTCACCTCACTTTTGTTTATAATAATAGTACTCATTACTTATATTGTTGTCGATTTCTATTCCTATAATACACAAACGTCTGTTCAACACAGAACACTAGGTGCTTTTCTATTACTATTAGAAAATATAAATATTACAAGGTGGCACGAAGACGAAATTTAAAATTAAATATTCCTACCAAGCATTAGTTTGGCTGGTGTTTCAACTTTAATAGAGCAGTAATACCTAATTATTGCGATTGTTGAAGTAACACTGAGATCACCGAATATGGTGTGTGCCACAATGTTTTTCAAATCTAACTCAAAATATTGATAGTGTGTTTATAAAATATGAACACATGTAGGTACGAACAAATTATGCTTTGTTATATTACACACACAATTTGAGATATAGAAAAAATATCGTATGATTGTTTAAACCACCTATTTGAATAGTTCCGCACCCACTTTAAGGAGTTGAGGACGAAATTGTCCCGGGCAGCGGGCGCTCTTCCCGGCTTGCTGCACAATCTGGAAGGTCTTGGCATCCCTTGCCGCAGGCTGTATCACGGAGTCGTGCGGTCCATGGCTCTTTATGGCAGCCCCGTTTGGGCTGACTCCCTGAACCGCCCCTGCGTCGCCCTCCTGCGCACTAAGCAGAGAGCTTTGGCGCAGCGGGCGATCAGGGTGTACCGCACGGTCTCTTTCGAGGCGGCTTGTTTACTGGCCGGATTTCTGCCCTGGGACCTGGACGCCAAATCCCTTGCCGATGCATTTCATTGTCGGGAGGAGGCGTTCAGTCGCGGGCAACGTCCGGCCCTGAAGGAGGTGGAGGCCAAGAGGGCCTCCCTACGGCGAGCCGCCGTGAAGGAGTGGCATCTCAGGCTGGTGGCCCCGTCGTGGGGGCACAGGGTCGTAGAGGCAGTGCATCCTGTCTTTGCCGATTGGCTGGACAGGCGCCACGGAGCGGCAACGTACCGCCTGACGCAGAGGCTCACCGGGCATGTCTGCTTCGGTGAGTTCCTGTTTCGGGTGGTACGGGAGGAGGAGTCGGCCGTGTGTCACTATTGTGACAACTGCCCGCTGGACACGGCCCAACATACGTTGGAGTTTTGCCCAGCCTGGGGCGAGGAACACAGCGCTCTCAGAGCAGTCGTCGGAGAAGACCTCTCGCTGCCGGCCGTGGTCGCTCCCATGGTCGGCGGCTGGGAGGCCTGGCAGGCGGTGGCCCACTTCTGCGAGGTGGTCCTCTCGCGGAAGGAAAGTGCCGAGAGTGATCGCCAGTGCAGAGATGATCCCTCCCGCCGCCAGACGAGACGTAGGAGGCGTCGGGTGGACGACTGACTGACGTCTCCCGCCCTGTGGATTGGGGGCGTTTGGAGAATTCCTCCACGGTATCCCCTGCCGCCCTGTGGATTGGGGGCGTTTAGAGAATTCCACGACGGTATCCCCTGCCTGCCGTAAAAGGCGACTAATAGGGGCCTCCGAGGGTCACGGGTGGGCGGGAGGGGCCGTCCACCTATTAGTCTAGCCAACTTTTGTGACCCCCGTGATGGACGGCAGCGTGCCTCACGCTGCCTCTGACACCAAGGGCATCCTTCGGTGTACGGGGGCTTCTGAGCCCCCGCAACAACAGGAGACGGACCGCAACAGCGGTACGCGCAGGGGCGGTTGCGGACGACAACTTAGACGTGAGTCGGAGGAAGCCCGCAGCCGTCCCTAATGCGCCGAAGATGGCCACCACGTTGTTTTAGTTGGTATGCCGTGCGGTGTACATAGGTTAGGGACTCGGCCCGACGGTCGCCCAACGTTTTCCGTCTCTCGGGGCGGCTCAATGTCAGGTTGTAAGGCACGGTGAACCCAACATAACCGCTCAGTCGTTTCCCTTGAACACTTGGCGGTAGTAATAAGATATTTTCACATAGCTCAAGAAGCTTATTGGTAAAGAAATTTTGTATAGGAGTCAATTCAATCTATGAGAATATGAGTTATATGTCTATTGCAACAAAAAAGTAATTTTGGACTAAATTGTCAGTTAGGAGGTATTGGTACTTCATTGACGATATGAAGCAAAGGTTTACTATGGCCAAAATATATAATATACTTGCCACAATTTATAACACCAGACTTTTGAATGATGCAGAGAATCAGCAAATATGTGGCAAAAATAACATATAACTAAAAACAAAATACACATATGAAACAAAACTTGAGCCAAACTATGTAAAGTGTGCATATATTAAAGTCCATATTATTATTCATATGATTAAAACAACCACTTGAACAAACCCATAGAAAACAAAGGAAATTATTATCAACACTAAATCAACACATATTCCAATTGTATAATCATCACTGCACAGAATCCACGTGTAATGTTGGCACATGTATAGTTTATAGAGACACAATATGCATTTATATATGTGTAAAGTATAAAACATATATTATATTAGCTTTATTGTTATACATTATTACTCAGTGATTACCAAAGTAAACCAATTAAGATAGGAACTTATCTATCAATAACAAGGACTTACAATTTTAGAAAGGAAAGGGTAATAATATGTTTATAGTTTATTGCATAAGGCCTGTGTGGTGAAAGTGAAAAATTTAGCGCAACTACTGACCATGTTACTTATGTAACATGATACTCATTAATTAGTTAACCAAAACCCCCACAAGTTATTTAAGAATTATACTAATGTTGAACGTTAATAAACGTTTCGAGCATGCTATAGCAGATAAATAAACTTAAATGAATGGCAATGAAATTTAAACTTCTCTAGTTTTTTTTTCGTGAAGATGAGATTTGGCACTTTTATACATGTTAATGTATCTTTAAATAACATTTATTATTACTTAGTATCTACATTTACATACTGATAATTACCTCGTTCACACACTAATAAAATTATACTGGGCTAACGTAGCACTTACATTCACTAGTTGAATATTTAAAAGTAGTCACTCTTGCTGTCGAAGATCGTAGATCTTTTTTGAAAGCAAATGAGTTTGTGTATATTGGTAGATAAAGTTATTTTACATAATAATAACTATTAGAAAGCACCAAACAAATTGCCCACTGTACTATCTGTTATCTCAAAGAAACTAAGGGGATCTTGCAGTAATATGAAATGTTTATAATATTATCTTTGGCCTGTTGATATTACTGTCAAACTCAACCAGGGTGACCAGATTTAAATTGAAGATTATGCTAAATGCTCGGCAAAAATTCTGTTAGTCTGCATATTGTGTGCTATAATGACAAAAATTTGCTAATAGCAATAACTGAACCCTGATTTACCACCTTTCTGTATCCTTTGGACTCATTTCATTTGATCCAGATTACCCGATTTCTTTTGTGTTATAAATGGCAAAATTATTTTGTACTTTCGCCCCCCATTTTTTAGCTAGATTTTTTCATCGCAATGTAATTATGTATCTTAACATTGTATAAAACAAAGTCGCTTCCCACTGTCAGTCCGTATGTTCCTAGTATGTACGCAATTAATTTTAATGCTATTGTTTAATAGATAGATTCATTAAAGAGGAAGGTTTATATATTGTGTAATACATGCATAATATACTAGATAAATAATTAATATGTTCTATTGTGACTGCGACTGCCTTTCTGATAAAATTCGGAGATCTACTTATACATTTAAAATTTATATTTTACTAGCTTTTGCCCGCGGCTCCGCCCGCGTTAAAAAGTTTTTTCGGGATAAAAGTCCCGCTTTATATTTTCCCGGGATAAAAAGTAGCCTATGTGTTAATCCAGGACATGATCTACCCGTGTGCCAAATTTCATGAAAGAGTGACAAACGTACATCCATACATACATTCTTACAAACTTTCGCATTTATCATATTAGTAGGATACACATAAACTTTTCTCTTGAATCACACCGACCATTGGTGAAAAACGAATAAAAATCCGTTCGGTAGTGTTTGAGTTTTCAGTTTATCGCGTTCAAGAGAGAAACAGATGCTAAAGGGGACTTTGTTTTATAATGAGTAGTGATGTAAGGACATATCTTTAAAAACAAAAAGATAAACGCGAGAAATAAAAACAGGTTTAAATTCCCGGTTTATATTTTACCGGAATAAGCAGTGGTCTATGTCCTTCCCTGAGTCTCAAACTATTTCGATACTTATTTATTTGCGGTTCCACCCGCAAGAAAATATTTTACGGGTTAAAAGTCCCGATTTTTTTTCCGGGATAAGACTTTTGCCTAGGTCCTTCCGACGGCCCTAAACTATTTCCCTACCAAATTGCATCGCAATACGTTCATTGGTTTGACTGTGACGGCTCCACTCGCGAGAACATAAAATCCGGGATAAAATTCCCAGGTAATGTTTTTCCGGGATAGAAGTAGCCTATGTCCTTTTCTGGATCTCGAACTATCTCCATACCTGTTTTCTTGTGGTTCCACTCGCAGAAAACTATTTTCCGGGATTAAAGTCCCGGTTTATACTTTCCCGGGATGAGAAGTACTCTAGGTCCTTCCCAGGGTCTTAAAATATCTCCCTACTAAATTTCATAGAAATCAGTTCAGTGGTTTGGCCGTGATAGCTCCACTCGCGCGAATAGAAAATCCGGGCTAAAAGTCCTGGCTTATATATTTCCGGGATAAAAAGTAGCCTATGTCCTTTCTCAGGCTCTAGACTATCTGTGCACCAAATTTCATTTACATAAATCGGTTCAGTAGTTTTGGCGTGAAAGCGGAACAGACAGACAGAGTTACTTTCGTATTTATAATATTAGTAAGGATGATGAGCTTATTTTTGTACCAATAAGGAATTTTCAATAGCTGTTTATATTATTAATTTATTACTATACTAGCTTGAAATAATCACGAAAGTATGGTATTTTCTCTTCCCTGAATAGTACACTCCTGTTGTGTTTACGAAGAGCGTTAACGTTATTTACAACGTTACAATTGTTTATATGTGACATAGTAAAACGAACCGACAAGTCACGTTCGGTATTTGTGCAGTATCGGCCACGAATCGATGTATTTCAGTAAGATTTTATTGGCTTTTACCGTCTGCTAAGTCCATAATTGGGGACTTAATTGTGCTAAAATCACAGAATACTGCTTAATCTGGCCACACAGAACTCAACTGCCAAATCTATAGTCTATGCTGCCAGAACTATGGAAGTGTTGCCCTTATAAACAGTGTTGCCGTTCTAGTGAGCTAGTTGCTAGATCTAGCGGATCAATCACTAAAATACAATAATTATACCGTAAATTAATATTGATATCCGGACGTCTAACGCATCATTCTGTCGCATGATTGTGGCGCCGCGTCTGCGAGACTTCTTTCGTGACACAGACTTTAGAGTTCGTTTTAACTTTAAATTGCGTTGGCGTGATGTTGGCACAATGTATGTGCAGTGCTGCTACATCACATGAAGTGTGTTACCTTGGAATGAAGTATTTTTTTTTTTGTTTAGTAACAAAACAGTTACAGTACAGTTACAGTAGTTTTCCTACTGCTTGGAAGGATGCCCAAATTATCCCACTTCCTAAGAAATCTAATCCATCCACCTATTCCGACTTTCGTCCTATATCCATCCTACCTTTCCTCTCTAAAGTTCTTGAACGCTTGGTTCATTCCCAACTCAATGATTTCCTCTACACAAATCAACTCCTCAATCCCTTTCAATCCGGGTTCCGTAGCGGTCATAGCACCACTACCTCCTTAATTCGTGTTACGGAAGACGTCAGATCTGGCATGGAGGAAGGGAAGCTAACTGTGTTGGCCTTACTGGACTTTAGTAACGCTTTCAATACTGTCGATTTTGACGTATTACTTTACACACTGCGTTCCCTTAACATATCTCCAACAGCAATTGTGTGGTTTCACAGTTACCTGTCTGGACGCCGGCAGCGTATTTGCATTGAGGATACATATTCCTCTTATTGCTCCACTGTTGCCGGAGTGCCACAGGGCGGCGTTCTATCTCCACTTCTCTTCGCAATTTTCATCAACTCCATCTCAAATCATCTTCGTTCATCCTACCACCTCTATGCTGATGATTTGCAAATCTATACTCAAGCACCTTTGGATAAGCTGACCGATGCAGTTATGGAAGTAAATTCTGACCTGAATCATATTTGTGAATGGAGCAAGGCTCATGGCTTATTAGTAAATCCATCGAAATCACAAGTAATTGTCATCGGCAGCCCTAGGATGATATCAAGGGTAGATTGGTCGCAACTTCCTTGTGTGTCTTGTGACGGTACTATTATCCCGTACAGCGATAGTGTAAAAAACCTTGGACTGTACTTGGATAAATCACTTACCTGGGGACCTCAGCTTCAATTCGTTAGTCGTAGGCTTTATGCTGCGGCGGGGTCCTTGCGAAGGTTACGCAACTTTTTACCCATTGCCACCAAGATTTCACTGGTTCAGTCCCTTCTCCTTCCCATCCTTGATTATGCTGATGCCAGTTATATTAACCTTACTGAAGAACAACTTAATAAGCTTGAGCGCCTTCAGAATTTTTGCATAAGATTCATATTTGGACTGCGCAAATATGATCATGTGTCTGAGTTTCGCACTAAGCTCAAGTGGTTACCTATTCGCTTTCGCCGGAATGCCCACATTCTTTCCCTTCTCTATAGTATTCTGTTTAATCCTCTAACTCCCTCTTATCTTAAATCTAGATTCCTATTTCTTCGTGAGACGCATGAGAAGTCTCTGAGATCATCGGAGAACTTGAAATTGAAGATGCCTGTGCATGCTACTACATTCATGGAGAAATCCTTCACTGTTGTCGCTGTCAGATTATGGAATGCTCTGCCATTAGCCATAAGACGCGCGCAATCACTACCAGTTTTTAAAAAAATGGTAAAGGAACATTTCCTCAACCTCTAGAATCTCTCAGATCTGTATGTCAATGATTAGCATATATAAGTACCCATTTACTTTTGTGTATTAAATATTATATATTATGTATACTTTTATATAGTAATAATATGCATATATGTATTATATTATATGTGTATTTGTACATATGACTATGTATGTATCTATGTATGTATGTATAAATATGTTTTCTGTAAATATTTTTGTGCTCTCGTATGCATTTATTTATTTACATTTAGTGTATTCTATAGTAACTTTATGTACGCCCCTGACTGCCCTTTTCGACATTTCTCTTATCTCCATCCAATGGTTGTCTGTAAGAGATTGCCTTGAGCGATAAGACCGCCAATTGTATCACCGCTGCCTATATTATTAATATTACTTGTGTATATTTTGATTTATTTGTTACTTCTGTTGGTGTACAATAAAGATGTAAATAATAATAATAATAATAATAATAAAACATTAGTATTTTCAAAATAAATTTCCTGGGACAAGAAGTAGCCTAGGTCCTTCCCAGAGTTGTAAACTATCACCCTGCGAAATTTCATTAAAATAGATTCATTGGTTTGGTCGTTACGGCTCCAACGGCAAGATTAAAAAGCCTGGGATATAATTCCCGGTGTATGTTTTTCAAAGATAAAAGTAGCCTATCTCCTTCTCTGGATCTCAAACTATCTCCACATTTCTTTTCTTGAGGTTACACTCCCAAAAAAGGTTTACCAGGATAAAAGCCCTGGTTTATATTTTCCCGGTATGAAAAGTACCCTAGGTCCTTCCCTGAGTCGTAAACTAGCTCCTTACCAAATTTCATTGAAATCGGTCAGTGGTTTCGCCGTACCTAACGACTCGTGAGAAAAAAAATCCGGCATTAAAGTCTCGCTTTTTATTTTTGGAATAAAAAGTGGCTTATGTGTTAATCCAGGACATGATCTATCCTTGCACCAAATTTCATCGAAATCCGTTTAGCAGTTTTTGCGTGAAAGAGTAACAAACATCCATACATTCTTACAAACATATGAGTCATGGAGGTAAACAATTATGGCAAGTCAGCACAAAACCAAAAACTTATTAATTAGTATATAACATATTTTTCAATTACGCTGGCTATTTAGTTATTGTTACTTTAATAGATATACAATGATTGTTAATTATTTTTGATATGGTATTTTATTCAAGGAAATACACTCATTACTCAAACTGGAATGGCGGAAATGTTCTTTACAATGTCAAGCCTCTTGTCAGACAATGATGCCAATTCACGCAATCGGTAAAATTATTTGAAACTCACTATATCGAATTTCTTTATTGGTTTCACTTATTTTGACAGAAAAAGAAATAAAACTAAGTTAAAATTCAAATAAACCCCCGAGACAAAAAATCTCTTAAAAGAAAAATAATGAAAGTGTCTTTTTCGTTCTAGTAATTTCGTTTCGTTAGTAATACTTTGACACTATAATTGTTAATACAGGGCTGGTATTAATGTTATTTACTATAACTGAACAGATTACAAATTGTATACAAATTGAATGAAAAATAATATTTAGGACTCCATAACTGTTTTAACATATGTTTTTTTTTCATATTTGATGTTCATTTTGCAAATAGGTATAATTTTAATTGTTGACTTGACGGGATTCACCATGCAAACTTTATTAAGAGGAAAATATAGAGAAAATATTGGCAACACCGATGACAAAAAACCCAAGCAAACTACAAAATCGAAAAATCCGAAAATTCTGTACGATGCATCAAAGTCAATCTCTCAGCTAATATGGATGTTTCGTTAATTTGTTAACGAGAAATTAAAACATGTTTTTCGTTTTTAATTTTTCTGGTCTTATTTTACAGTAATATCTTTAATTAATTAATCATGACTAGGGACGCTCACCACTTCTCTTGTTTAGCCGCCATGTCTGAAGTTCGTCGTATCTTCGGAGTTCGTGCTGTGCTATTCTTTAATGTTTATAGATTGCAGTGGTTATAGTTCTTGAAAAACAATGAATATACAAAAATTTGAGATAACTATGGTGTAGTTTTTTGTGTGGAGTTAATGCAAAGTTCCTGCGCATCAATACTATTTGCATTTGAAGAAGTTACTCAAACATCGTATTTTTAGTTCATCCGCCATATTGGCGTTAATATTTCTTCGTAAGTCTTTTTTTGATAATTTTTAGCTTTTACCACATAATTTTGTTGAAATTTTATTACTTTTTGTTACTATTTCGGTAATATTTTAATTTGGCCTGTAGTAGTTGGTGCATGTTATAGTTTAGTCCTCAAAATCGACGTTTTATTCATGGCCTCTTTATAAGTAATTTTCACTCATTTCTACACTTTGAAAGAGGCATTATCTGCTGGTGTAATTATCAAATAACATGCTTGTAAGTCGGCAGTTTCTATGTTTCAACAAATCTTAGTAGAATTACTATTTGGGATTGGTTGTTGATATGTGTTTGATCCTTGCGTTACTTCCAAATCAATTGTGAAATCATACTGTTCTGTGTATAAAATAATTAATTAGACGGAAAGTTTTGGTCTTTGTATTTATTTATGTGATTGTTTACCTTGACTCTTTACTGACACCAGAACTCCGATCGATTCCACAGTAGATTACATAAAACTTGGGAATGTTCTAGATCTTCATTAAGACCTTTGCGTTGCGTCGAACGCCCACTATTAGGTGGCTATTCTACGGTAGGAAAGTCCAGGGTTGTTATCAATAGAGTATTGTTTGAGTATTGTGCTGTAATTACATGTAAACAAAAGTTTCAATAATGTGAAAGAGAGCATGTTTTTTCTAATGTTGCATGGTATTCAGTACAGAAAAAAGTAACAAATACTTTACAGTAATTGCTGTCTTAGCTTGGGTTTATTTGTATCCTGAATAAATAAGTATGATTGATGTTTGAGGACTTGTAACTGCATTAGTATGCTATTATTATTTACATTTAAGTAAAACATGTAGGTTTTCCATGTATTTCATTTAATTATGATCATATGTAACCATTGTTCTTGTAAGCAATAATTGGAATTTTATGCCTGTATGTACATTAGAGGTTATGTACTTGATGCCTATGTAAGTTCAATAATAGGCTGAACTTGCACAGGATTACTCATTAGTAAATATTGAAATAATATTAGACAATGTATCAAACAACTTTTTTTATTAACCGTCTTCAAAAAGGAGGTTCTGTTTTCTTTAAATTTTATGGCTCTAGATCCATTGAGCCCATCTTTCATAAAATACAATTCTTGTTTCATTTTATCCTCAATACTAAGTACTAAATATGTCGAAGTAAAGCAGTGGCTACCTTACCAAGACTTTATGGAAGAGTTTTGATGATAACAAAAACAAAAAAAAATTGATTAGCACAGTTATTTCAATTCACTTCATTGGAGCCCTTTAGTAGAACTATATTGGATAGTATACCACCATAATAATGGAATATAGCACTAAGTATCACCAAAATAATGAATTAAAACAAAAGCACCTCATGACATATCCAAGTTCCTGCCAAAACTCCCAATTTGTATCAAACAAACATTACAGATATTGCCAATAAAAAAGACCCTACATAAATTCGTCTATTCAGTTTGCTATAGGAAAAGTTAAGTAATCTCTAATTTTGGTTGTATTACATATAATACCACAAATTACAAATTATCAAAAGTATCTCTTATATGAGGTTTTTAATTTGTTACTATGAATTTCAATGTATGAAAAAAAAAACTTTTGTTTGATAAATCCAGTTATCGACACACTTTAAGACTAATTATATTGCAATCTCATGACTAATGTGGAGCTGGTTGGGAACACATACCTTTCTATTGGATATTATAGAACTACTAGCTTTTGCCCGCGGCTCCGCCCGCATTTAAAAGTTTTTCCGGGATAAAAGTCCCGGTCTATATTTTCCCGGGATAAAAGTCCCGGTTTATATTTTCCCGGGATAAAAGTCCCGGTTTATATTTTCCCGGGATAAAAGTCCCGGTTTATATTTTCCCGGGATAAAAAGTAGCCTATGTGTTAATCCAGGACATGATCAACCCGTGTGCCAAATTTCATCGAAATCCGTTCAGTAGTTTTTGTGTGAAAGAGGAACAAACATCCATACATCCAAACATCCATACATTCTTACAAACTTTCGCCTTTATAATATTAGTAGGATAGTAGGATGAGATTTGTGATGAGAGTAATTTCTCCTTGTTTTTTACTTAAATCTTTGATTATTTATGTGATTCAAACATTTTTGTTATTTTTTTAATCTTTACACAATGTAAATCAGATCTTTTAATAAGATCAATGTACTACAAACTTGCAAAGATAATAAATACTTAAATGTATTAATTTATTTTATTATTTTATACCAACATTAGATTTTGCTTTGGCTCTGTATGTGTGAAAAAGCTTGTCCTAGATAAAAGTCCCGCTTCTATATTTTCACAGGATAACAAGGAGCCTTAGTTACTCAGGGATAATGTAGCATTCTAATAGTGAAATTTTTTTTGAAATTGGTTCAGTAGTTTTTGAGTTTATTCATTATAAACATACAAAAATACAAATCTTTCCTCTTTATATAACTATACATTTCATCGTGGCTCCGCCCGCATGAGTGAGTTTTCCGGGATAAAAGGTCGCCTTTATATTTTACCAGGATAAAAGTACTCTACTCTATGGTACTCAATAATAATGTAGCTTTATACAGGTAAAAGATTTTTTTATCAGTCCAGTAGTTTTTGAGTTTATTCATTACAAACATACAAATTACAAAAATACAGATCTCTTTATAATATTGGTATTGATTTTCTTCAATTTAATTACAGAAAATTTTATTTTATTTTTGTACTTGTATAATCACCCATCATTTATTATATTAAACATTGGTTTGGAGAGACTATAAAATAACTCTCTTATTAAAATCTTAATCTATACTAATATTATAAAGCTGAAGAGTTAGTTTGTTTGTTTGTTTGAACGCGCTAATCTCAAGAACTACTGGTTCGAATTGAAAAATTCTTTTTGTGTTGAATAGACCATTTATCGAGGAAGGCTTTAGGCTATATAACATCACGATGCAACTATTAGGAGCGAAGAAATAATGGAAAATGTGAAAAAAACGGGGAAAATTATTCATCCTTGAGGGCTTCTATTGCGTGCGCTGCGAAAACGATTCAAGATACTAAAAATATATGTATGAAAGAATTATTCCTCTTGAAATGATCTAAAAAAATGTCCGCGACAGTATATGTTTATCTTTTAAGATTAACTCTCTAGAACCGTTTTTATGGTAATCAAATTTTGTCGAAATTATTGCATTATTTGTTAAGAGTTGTATCAACGTCATGATATTAATCTTTATCCAAATAAATGTGTTGGATAGAGTGATTCAACGGGAAGGTTTTTATGTATGTACTTTTAGCCCGGAAAAACTTATTAACGCGGGCGAAGCCGTGGGCAAAAGCTAGTACTTATTAAAAGTTGTGTCACTTATTACACATATATTTAATACTAGCGGCCCGCCCTGGCTTCGCACAGGTAGCAAAGCATAATATATTGTATACATTTAATATTCTGTATTCTATTCTGACTGCCTCGGTGGCGTAGTTGTATTATGGTATGACTACAATGCTGAGGTCTCGGGTTCGATCCCCGGGTCGGGCAAAGTGATATTGAGTTTTTCTATTCAGTATCAGCTCGGAGTCTGGAATTTGTGCCCGATATGGCGATAGGCTCGCCCCCTATCACATCATGGGACGGAATAATGGCGAAAAGTGGGTGCACTAGTTGCACCTCTGCCTACCCCTTCGGGGATAACAGACGTGAGTGTGTGTGTGTGTGTTAATATTCTGTCATACAAAATACTTATGTATTATACACATAAACCTTCCTCTTGAATCACTGCATCCATTGGTGAAAAACATATGAAAATCCATTTGGTACTTTTTTAGTTTATCATGTTCAGACAAACATGCGATGGGGGGGACTTTGTTTTATAAGATGTAGTGATGTAAGGACATATCCTTAAAAATAAAACATAAAAATAGCTTGTCCTTTTTTTTTTTTTTGTTAATGCTACTGTTAATGCTACTGCCAGTAGCCTGACACGAGTCGGCTTTTCTGGCCACACCGGTCTTTAGGGTGAACGCAGAAGGCGCTCGCAACGCTTTGAATTAAGTGACCATGCTGAGGGCAACCCACTAACGGGTTACGAACCTCGGCTCAGGACGGCCACTGAGAGAGGATGAGACATCAACGATTAGGGAAAGATTGGTTTTTAGACCTAATCCTATTAGATTGTGTTGTCATCGGCACGCGGGCCGGAACTACTAGGGGGTCGGGGGGGGGGGGGACGCGGCGAGGTCGGAACTGCGGTCTTGTGGAGTGTTGGAGTTTCAAGAACTCGTTCTTACGGCGGATGGCCAGAGTGATTTCGTCCTCTGGATCGGTTAATACGGAACGCGGCCGTCTCCATTTGGCGCGGTCGAATGGAGTAACCTGTCCTTCCTTGAATCTCAAACTATCTCCATATTTATTCTCTCAGTTCCACCCGCAAGAAAATATTTTCCGGGATAAAAGTACCGGTTTATATTTCTAAGCAATAGCCTAGGTGCTTCTCAAGGTCTTAAATTATCTTCCTACGAAATTTCATCGAAATCGGTTGAGACTGACGGCTACAACTAGGGTTGCCACCCGTACGTTATTATAAAGTATTGTACGTTATTTTGGGTCATTGTACTCTATACTTTATGAGAACAATAAAGTACGTGAAAATACTTTATTTAGCTCGATTTGATTTATATGGTACTAGCTTTTGCCCGCGGCTCCGCCCGCATTAAAAAGTTTTTCCGGGATAAAAGTCCCGGTTTGTATTTTCCCGGGATAAAAAGTAGCCTATGTGTTAATCCAGGACATGATCTACCCGTGTGCCAAATTTCATCGAAATCCGTTCAGTAGTTTTTGCGTGAAAGAGGAACAAACATCCTTACATCCATACATCCAAACATCCAAACATCCATACATTCTTACAAACTTTCGCCTTTATAATATTAGTAGGATTCGTTTTGCATATAACATAGAATTAAATGTTGGCCGTAAGAAATAAAAGAAATGGTAAAAATGGCAGCAAATAATTCTTTATTAACTCAAATAATTTAAAAATAAACTGGCAAACTATATAATTCGGTATTTTTCACAATGCCTAAGCGATGTATGAATGTCTAAGGCGTCCAGTTAATGTATGGAATAATATTTATTTTATACTTTGGTTAGGCATTCATTCCGCCAATACAGAATACGCAAACAGCAATATGTGTAAAATATTTTATGTTTAAAATAATATATTTAGCTCATGTACGCATTTCTAACCTAATCTAACTAGTTTGAGAAAGGAGATGTTCTGCTTTTTGTATTTGCTTGGGTGCTGGGCCTCATAATCGAACCAGGTTCAAACTTTATGTATATATTTTTAGACCCCTCCATTCATAACACACTTTTTAAAAACGTTTATTGTAAGTGTACTTTTGCAGCAAAATAAATAAAAAAATAAATCTCAACATCAGACGACTTTAAAATTATGCGATTTTTGGCTTTGGCCTAGGTTTTGGGAGTACTATCCAAATATATAAAAAATTATCTGGGTTACATTTTTAACCCGTTTTTGGACATGTCCTTTTAAGACAAATTTTTCAAAGGCCATCGATTACGCCGAATACGTTGTAACATACCATCATAACATGTTTACCAAAATAATAAATTAAGAAAATCGTACTTTATTGAGACGCCATGTACTTTTTTTTTCTACCTTTAAATAACCAATGTACTTTATTTAATAAAAAAAAGGTGGCAACCCTAGCTACAACCGCGAAGAATAAAAATATGGGATTTTTATTTGGCGCCAAAAGATTTTACCGTACGTAACGTTAAATTAGCTGCAAAGTGACCCAATTGCACCTGATAGTAAGCGTCGTGAGGTCCAGATAGAGTGGTCTGTTTGACGTGGGAAGACTAATTTTGGAGAAATAACATATCCCCGTCTCATGCCTCTGTGTACCTCTGCTCAGTAATTATTATAGAATTCACAAATACTCTATAAATCTATTTGTTTTTTCTAAACTTATTAATTAGAAGACAACATTTTTTAAAATGATTACTAATTAATATGTTTTTAAAGTAATGTTTCGATGGATATTAACTGTTTCCAAAAGTATTGTTTTTAAGCCATGCCGCGCACGGATAGCGTATACACTCTTAGTGTCTCTTATGCCTAGGCCGCACACATCGCGATAACATTCGGGCGATAAACTTCGTCTTCGGTCTACTACGAAGCCTCGCGGCCACATAATGCGCGATGTAAATTTTATCGCGATGTACGAGCGATGTATAAACGCAAAAGACAAAATGGACGCCGCGGTTGCTCTGTATTTTATGGCAGCAAATAATTATTTTTTTATGGTCAGCTTCGCTTGAATTCCATAAAATCAGCTCAGACTCGTAATTCGCAATAAATTCTAAAATTTTATCGTTACTCCAATCCATGTTTCGCTTCAGCTATACTATTCATTGCAGTTTAACTTAACACGTCCGCCACGCACGATAGCTGGCGGCCGAATGAAGTGTGGCCGCGCAAGCGAAGTTCATCGCGATAAAACGCTTTGATCTGCGAGAATTTACCGACAGCGGAGCGAAGTCCTCGCAGCTACGTACGAAGCACCGAAGTATACGCGATTACTTGGCTACACACATCGGGATAACGCGAATCTTCGGGTTATCGCGATGTGTGCGGCCTAGGCTTTACCGATAGTCAATGTGGCCCTCTGGAGGAACTGCAACGCAGCCCAGTCTCGATCGAATTAGTCTTTCTCATGCACCACGAACTCTTAGTAAAGTTGCAAGTCATATTTCTCAGTTTTCCTATATAACCTGCCACATTGATTGAATGTGATCTGTGGTACTATAGCCTTTAGCCCAGCGACTATATAACCCCTAGACTCCTAATAACAGACGATCGGCTTCGGGCAACACATCTGACAAATAGATCCAATGTAGCTTACCGTTCAAAATCTTCAAGTCAGTTGCGACCACAACTGTGAGCTGTAAATACTTCCGTGTTTGCGAATAAATAACTATTGTAATGAACCCGTGCACAATAAAATGGTGTGGTATAAATAGCCATAATTCAAATTTTCAGAAAAATGGCATTACATTTCACAGGTAAGTCAATAACGACACATAATCACATTTTATTTTAAATTTTACGGAGTTCATCTTAGACTGGTCAGTTGGGTGTTTACGCGCCATCTTGTTATATTTGCATCTCTTTCCGACGAAAGTACTTTTTACATTTTCTATTTCGTTTTGTTTTTTAACATTAAAAGTAAGTGATACACCAAAAGGATTTGTCGATAGTTCTATCGATAAAATTAAAAATAAGAGAAACTATCGCCCGAATACTCAACTAATCAATTTATCTGAGGCCCATTTAATTTTAAAAGGCTTCTTATTTTAAATGGTTAGTTCATTAGTAATAGTTAATTCATTTTAAAAATTATTAGGATATACATTTTGACTAGCGGTATCAGAAGTAAATGTTATTAGGATAATTTTTTATTTTGTTTGTTGATTATAATGATTCTTCTTCTTCTTCTTCTTCTTTTAGGTTGTGGCTCCACCGTTGCAGCGGTGATTTTGCCAATGTCTTAATGTAGATGAAGTGCAATATGAAAAGTTGATACACGAAGTGAACAAAGTATGAAAATTAATGATATTTTTAGATCTAAAAGATGACGAATAAAGCATGATAGTTAAAGCCTAAGCATGATTAAATAATAGCGAATAGAGACAAGGAACTATTCAATGCAAGACGAAAAGGAGAGATAAAAAAAAAAAAAAAAAAAAAAAAATTTTAAGGTGTCAAATTATTGATGCTCTTTTGGATAGGATGTTTCAAACTACGGGGACTATAACGGCCATAGATAAACAATAAAGTAATACTAAGCTACCGGAACCGGATTTAGTTAATAAAGAATGGTTAATCTCGTGAGAGTATTAATTTTCTGTGGTTAATGTAAACAGTTAACATAGCGAACAACATTTTACATATAACGATCCATAGAATAAAGTGTTATCATTCTAAGTAACGATCCGTAAAAAGGAATAGTGAAAAATAGAGGGGTAAGGTTTAAGTTTATACCTCAGGAATCTTAAAGAAAGAGGTTATTCTTTTCGATGAATTTGGCCAAATGCTTTACCTGTTTAGAAAAGACTGTTGTCAACAAAACCTTGACATTCACAGGTCTGGGGAAGTCAGCAGGAAGGACTTCATGCATAGAGAATGGGACTTTGGGACAATTGAAAAACAGGTGTTCCAAAGAACCCTCATCCAAACCACATTCGCATAGTGAGTTATCTCGAATTCTAATTTTGGCTAGGAATACTGGGGAACAGACGTGACCCAGCCGTAACCGGATAATTGTTGAAGTAATTCTTTTATTTATGTTGCGGCATTTAAAAAACCAAGGCTTTGGGGGGATAGAAGGTTGAATGGAGCCATAGAAAGAACCTTTAGATAATTTAGAAATCTGCCATTGATTATTCCAAATAGACTGTAAGTCAGATTTTGTCCTGCTTAATAAGTCACGAGCAAAGCATAAATTATGGGATTCTACTCCAGAGGAAATAGCCAAACGAGCACATTGATCTACAGTTTCATTCCCTGGGATACCTGTGTGACTAGGAATCCACGATAAAACCACCTCTAATCCAGAATTATGACACTGATATAGTTTTTCTTTAATTTTCAGTGATAGATAAAAGGGATGTGTATGAAAGGATGCTTTTAAGATGTCTTGCAGAAGACTCTTGGAGTCTGAAAAAATCAAAGATTTGTTGATTTTATGTGAGAGGACAAATTGGATAGCTTCCAGGACGGCCACTGCTTCACCTGAGAAGATGGAAAATTGGGAAGGGCATTTAAAATTCAAAATAATCTTATGTTTGGGAATCCACACCGCAGCTCCAACAGGATTGGTGTCGGAGAGTTTTGAGGCGTCTGTGTAAATAGGGAACCAATCCCCCCATTTTTCAGCTAAGATTTGTTTGAAGTTACTTGCCGCATGTGTGTCGTCTTTGTGGATACCAAATTGGAGATTGATATTAGGTTGGAAAATTAAGGCATGGAAATCAAATGTGAAGAGAAAATGACAATTTGTTTGAAAAATCTGAAGAGAAGAATTAGTAAATTTTAAAAAACTTTTGACCAGGGGCGGGGGCGTTTTGTGGGACCAATAAGCGGAGTAGTTAGTTAGATTTGAAAGTTTGAGGAGTTTGTTATGGAGGGGATGGGATGAACGTTGAAGAGAATTGATGAAAAATCGATCACAGATATATTGCCTACGTAAGCATAGAGGGGCTTCTACGCACTCAACTTGGAGGGCGTTAATAGGGGAAGAACGCATAGCACCTGTTATAATCCGAAGACACTTCGATTGTAAATTATCTAGAATTTTTAAGGCGGCTTTGTTACAGGGTTCTAGAATGAAAGACCCATAGTCAAATAGGCTACGAATGACAGCATTATAGAGCAGTTTCTGGTTGTAGGGATGGGATCCCCAACGCACCCCAGAAACTGCCCTGATAACATTAATCCCTTTTTCGCTCTTTTCTGCTATATGTTTTAGATGGGGAATGCCTGTTAACTTTGAGTCCAGGATAATACCCAGAAACTTTGCTTGGTTGCAGTTGTCAATTGCCTGATTGTTAATAAGTAAAGAAATGGAAGGAGGGGATCTTTTACGCGAGAAGGTAAGAGCTTTGCTTTTAGAAGCAGAGGGCGAAAGGTGATGATTGCTCAGCCATTGATTTAAGTAAAAGAGAGCCGAGTTCATTCTATTGGAAGCATCTGTAGGAGATTTGGAAGGGACATAAAGGAGGACATCATCAGCATATTGTAGGATGTTTACAAAGCAGTTGACAGATTTGTCAAGGTCGGCTGTGTACAAATTGAAGAGAAGAGGACTAAGCACGGAACCTTGAGGAAGACCCTTCCAGATCAATCTTGGTTGAGGGTTGCATGATTGAGCATGAGGACTAAGGATGATGGATCGGCCCAAAAAAATACTGCTTATAATGTTAATCATCCTCGCCGGAATACTCAGATTGAGCATCTTTTGCCTGAGTATGGGAAGATGGACATTGTCATAAGCAGAAGAGATGTCAAGAAAGACACTGATGACATCTTCACTATTTGAGAAGGCCGTACGGACGTCTGTTGTAAAAATAGATAGGTTATCCATGGTACTCATACCCCGTCTAAATCCAAATTGTGAGTCAGATAAAAGTCCTCGGTTTTCTACCAACCATTCCAAGCGGTTTTTGATGAGATTTTCCATTATTTTACACAGAGTGGATGACAAGGCGATGGGACGGTAAGAAGAGGCTAGACTAGGATCCTTTCCCCGTTTAGGAATTGGAATAATGATTTGGGTTTTCCAACAGTCAGGGATTTCGTTGCTGATGAAGATATGGTTGAGAATATTAAGAAAGAATAACTTGGCTGATTTTGAAGAGTTGGTGATGAAGGAATAAGGAATGCCATCAATGCCTGGTGCTGAGTCCTGTAAACGTTCCAAGGTGCAACATAGCTCAGAGAATGTAAATGGGTCATTGAGTTTATCTGAGGGGTCATGTACGAGGGGAGAGGGGAAGCAGTCAGCGGAAGGAACCAATGGAGGTGCTAAATTAGTAAAGAATTCCTGAAGCCAGGGTTCAGAGTCATTGGAGGGAAGGTCCGAATTGCTACATAATGATCTCCGAAATATTTTCAGCTTTTTCCAGACTATTGATGGAGGAGTACGGGGGGAGAGGGATTCACAAAAATTAGACCAACCCTGAGCCTTCTTCTTGGCTAGTAAACGTTTAGTTCTCGCTGCAGTTAATTTGAATTTTAAGAAGTTATCCATAGACACATATGAGGAAAATGAGAGCTCTGCATCATCTCGTTTTTTAACAGCCTCTGTACATTCAGAATCCCACCATGGAGGGGATGAGATTCTACCAGTGGAAGAGTTTTTGAGAGGAATGGAGAGATCAGCGGATGAGATAAGGGCGTCAGAGAACGCCTGATATATAGAGAGGAAGTTATTGGATGAAATGTCATGTGGAATTAAAGATATTTTATTATCTAAAATGGATTTGAAACTGGACCAGTCTGCTTTAGAGAGCCTGTGTCTCATTAAAGGCTTAGGCTCAGGTCTGGGGGGGATTGAAGAGAGCCAGGAGGATAATATGGGAAAATGGTCGCTGCCATAGGAGAGAGGAAGGATTGACCATGAGATAGAGGGGCACAAGTGGGGAGAGGTGAGGGTGAGGTCAACTGCACTGATGTTTTGGGTTGGAGAAACTCTCCTGGTAGGAGAGCCGTCATTTAGAATACAAATGTTCAGATCATCAAATAATTGAAGAAGGCTACTTGAGTGTGAGTCGTTGCAAGAAGAACCCCAAAGGGAATGATGGATGTTAAAATCGCCCATTATAAAAAGAGGGGCAGGTACGGCCTTTAATACTCTCTGAAGGTCAGAGATAATAAAAGAGTTGGGATGAGGGATATAGAGTGAAATGAAAGAAGTGTTAAAAATTCTAGCAGCAACAATTTGGTAAGAGGGATCATGGGACAGGAGGTTAATTTGGGAGTACGTAACAGATCGTTTAATGAGGAGGGCACAACCAGCGTAGCCATCATTTCTGTCATCCCTAAGACAACAGTAACTCGGAATCCTAAAAGAGGATCCGGGTTTTAACCAAGTCTCCGAGATGGCAAAAACAATGGGGCTATGAATGTTTAGAAGGTGGAGAACTTCGTTTTTCTTATGTCTAATGTTTCTGCAGTTCCACTGTAGAAGACTGAGAGCCATTGTTAATGGAATTAAATTGGGTAAACAATTGATGAAGTAAGGAGATGACGTTAGGGGGAAGGGCATCACTGAACTTGTAAGAGATGTTAAGAAGGATTGAAAGTAGAAGTTCTACGAGGTTGTCGTCTGGGGAAGGAACAGCTAGCGCATGTTGCGGAAATAAAAATTGGCCAGCTTTCTCTGGGGAGAGAAGAGCGCAGCCATTAGGAAGAGAGGATTTAGGAGTTTGAGTTATAACTGAATGATTTTGAATATCATAACCTTTATCTTGGGAGGGTTTGGGAGAACGATTTATAAGTACTGTTTTTTTATAGGACTGTGTAGATGAAGAGTGGGATGATTGATGAGTGGATGGTGCAGGAGGGGAGACATGAGGAGTGGGAGTATGGGGTTTAGTAATATCTGCAAATGACCTGCGGACTGGTTTGAAACGGAGAGCAGCTTCGGAAAATGAAATATTCTCTTCCGTCATAACCATTTTAATGGCTTTTTGTCTGCAGTGTTCCGGACAGTTAGGGTATGTTGCAGTGTGTTTGCCTGAACAGAATAAACATGTGGCAGCAGTCTCGGGGACTGAGCAAGAATTGCCCCTGTGGGGCTGAGAGCAACGGTAACAACGCGGCTGAGATCTACACTGAGAAGTGACATGACCAAAGCGGCAGCATTGACGGCATTGGATTGTGGGAAGTTGATATGTGGACACAGGTAAGGATGAGTTATAGCAGAAGATTCGTTCAGGGAGGACACTACCTCTGAATGTCAAAACTACTGTTGTGGATGGAGTCCATTCTGTTGAGCCATTACTTACAATTTTTCTATTCAGTCTGCGGGCTTTAACCACTTCCCCACAGCTTTCTGGATATTGAAGATTTGAAATAAAATCATCCAGGGACCAGTCCGTGGGAATATTTTTCACTATACCCATACGGGACAAATGAAATTTGGGAATTGAAGCACTGAGATTTTGTTTGTTAATAATCTCTGACTTAATTACTTTATTGGCAGACTCTGCAGAATCAAATAATAAAGCAATTTTCCCTCTGCCCACAGGTTTAATACTACCCTGAACAATACCGGAAACATTACTTGTAAACAGAATCTTAGCAAGCCTGAGAGGCTGAACTGGGGAGGGGCTACTAGATGAAATATGGACAAGGAAGGGACCCTTGTCCAAGCTAGAGTACGTAAATTTGTCATCATAATTTGGACAAGTGTATACGTCTTGGATCGAAGAAGCCGGGGGCGTTTTCTTAGGGCTGGGAGTGTCCGAATCCAATGTTAGTGTGCGTTTATTGGCCTTTTTAATTTTAGTTTCAATAGAGGGAGGGCATGCAGAAACCTCCATATGGACAGAACCACCACCTCCATCTGGGGGTTCATCCTCCCCCACATCCATTTTTAACTTAGATTATGATATATAAGTAGATCTTAAATGTACAAAATATTATTATATATTATATAGAAATTTTAATGTTATAAAAAGAAAATATGTATAATGTGCAAAAATAAATTTATTTGTTAAAACTTATAATTAGTTTTATTACAAACACAAAAGGACAACACAACAAAGATCACCACATACCTAAGCAGTGGAGGGGAACATCAATAATTTATGTTTAATCACAATATATAGGAAACAAAAAAGAATTGAAAAAGCAAACAGCCGCGAACACGTGTTTAACCTAACAACGACCGATTATAATGATTGTTTTGAGTTATTCTTTGTGTTATTCCTACAAGTCAGCTCAAATATTCTTGTTTATGTCGATGAGACTTACTAAGCGCCATCTGTCATTCGATAACATAAAGAGTTTCGTTAAAATATTAATGTGTTTAATAAATAATAATAATATTACTATAAAACTTTATTACATAAAAGTAATATCGATAAAAAAATCGTGTTTTCATTTAACTCGTCCCATCCCTATGCCTATGTTTCCAAGGTTGTATAATGCGATAAGGTGTTGGAAGAACCAATCATAATGCAGTACCCCGCTTCCTCAAACCTCAGGTAGTTGACAGAATTAATTTGAAGAGAAATATTGAACATTAGGAGTCTAGGGGTTATATAGTCCCTGCTTTAGCCTTTTCGGAATTCGGCTTGCTTGGGAGGCTGGAAGTTACCTTGCCTGAACTCGAGGCGATTCGTGATAACCCTCGAGAATAGTTTATAAACATGACTCAGAAGTGCGATGGGCCTATAATTATTTATGACCTTTTTTTAAATAACAGCATCATGTTCAAGACGTTACAGCAGCGTGGAATGAAAGAGCCTCTGAAGGACTTTTAGTATCGACGCACCACCCGCTCACAGTTCTGTAGTGAATCTGCCCTTGCTTGCTGCTGCCAGCTCTCTCAATATCACTGCCTTCGTCGACACTACATTGCCGTCTTCAGCTTGGCCATTTGGCTTTACCTGATAAACAGTTCTTTTGCGAACAAATTGGAGCCTTTGTTCCGCTCGATCGTCTCCTTGATGCTTTCATTGTAAGCATGGACGTCGTGTCAGGAAGATTTAAGTGGAAACTATATCCTTGTCCATGTAATTCAGAATCTGCAAAAGTAATTTGTTGGGATATGCTTAATAGGGCGGTTAAATATTTTTTTGTTGTGTTTATAAAAAATGTATATAATGAAAGTAGAATAAATATGGAAATTATTGGTGTACCTTATTAAATAAATAAATATTAAACACATAAGCAAACATACAGGGGTGTAACAATTCAGTGGCAATATGAGTAAAATGCCATGCTCAACCTTCAACAGCCCATAATTTTTGGAAAATATACATTTTCAAGATGTTTTTTAAGAGGTAAAAACGCGGCTGGAAAAAATCTATATAAGTACAGATTATTCATGTCCCATTTGATTAATTGCACTGCAACATAGTGGCACTTGTGACCAATAGGAGTCTTTAAAATTTTATCATAAAGAGAACTGTCAAAATCTGTCCAATAATTACTTAGTTACACACCTTGAAAATAATAAAAGTGATAGTCTGATATAACAGTAATATTAATAGGCACACTAGCACTAATTTTATATCATCGGACATTATTGTGCATGTGTAAACAAAAAAGGAAGAAAACAGGTGCATCACATGTCGCAACACCATTTATACTTGCTGATGGTAGCAATATATCCGAATACATGTCTAATTATTCAAACACTTTTGATTCTGGTTTTGCTTATGGATTTTTGTTATGTATTATTTCTTTTTCATCTGAATCTTTACGTGAAAATTTGGCAATGTTTGGTTGTTAGAACTAAACTCAGAAACAGCTAAATCGAAAGAAAGAAAATTTGGATGAAAAGACATGTGCAAAAATGGGTCTAAAATTCTAACCAAGACAGTTTATATATATTTCGATAGGGTTCCTAAAAACTAGCTTTTTGCAATAAATTGTTTAATTTTAAAGTTTTGATTTTGAGATTTATATAGTTTTATTTTTCTTAAAAACTACACTTGTGAACTTTTTAAAAAGTTAGTTATAATTGGGGGGTCTAAAAATGTTTTTTTCATGGATCCAATATGCATAATATTATGCCCCTTTAATAACCCGAAAGTTTGAGCCTGGTTAGATATTGACACTCAACACCCATACAAAAAGCAGTGATCTCCTTTGGCACATACATAAGATATTTTGGCCTGAAGTTAACTAGCTATTTGTAGTTTGTACTTATTATTTCAGAGAGCTATGGAAAAAATATTTGCTCGAAGATTTGTATGTACACCACATAAAATTAATGAAAAATCAAAAAGAGCAAATAGAACATAGAATGCATATAATGAAATATAAATAGAAAATACTGTAAAAAAAATTTGATGTGTAGATTTATTGCTTTATAGTATGAGTGGAAGAAAAATGTATTTTTGTATTATCATTATTGTCACTTTCTTGTACAAATAAACATCCATGAATACATTTTAATGCATTATCTTATATTTTGGCCATGAAATGTAAGCCATGTTTCACAATTCGAACAAAAACAATTCTTTACCAAAAAATATATTTACCTACATAATATATTTCGACAGTATTTCTATATTGACATTTCCATCTTGTATTTTATATATATTTTTTATACTGCATATACGTTTACAACATTACACTGTATGTTTTTTATATTTTGCAGGTACAAAAATACTACTGGACAGTAGCTGGATTTAATTGGTGCTTCAACATTTATTTTAACTATTCTGCACACCGATGTGAGGTAAATTATATAACTTATTTATTATAGTATTTACACCTGAAGACTATAGAAAAATCTATGTTTTCTAAGAATAACAAAATAAAAGTGTCAGTCTAAATTATATTTGACATTAATCATATTATTTTATCCATGCTGCTAATCCATCAATAATATCGCTCCTTTGGTGATGTATATTATATAAAAGGATAACTAAAATTATTATACCAGTAATCAATTTTCATATATATTTAGATAACAGTTAGTTTTCCAAATATATTATAAAAGTACTAATAAATGAAAAACTTACATAATATTTGTAAATCTGTATGCCATATTTCTTTCAGGTAGGATATTTAGTTCTCAATGAATGAGATGACATGCTTCTAGGTGCACAGGCACCAACATATTTTTATTATGATAGAATGGTTTAATGTAATAAGAGGGTATAGCTGATGCCTCTTAGTCAGAAATTGGATGAGCCTCTTGTTACAATTGAGGTGAGAGTTACACTGGATAGTATTCATGGAGATATAATTAAGAATATATCCCGTAAACGCCTACTATAGTGTTTTGTCATTTTGGCAGGTAGATTGCTGACTCCAGCACAATGCAGCAGGCCGTCGATCCTCTCGCGACTACCAGCACGGTAAAATATTATATTTGATAGTCTTTATGTTTTTTCTTTAAACTCATGCAGTAGAAATACTAATATCAATATATTTCAGCCGACAGCGGAGCCTATCAATGGCACTCCGCCCGACGATGCGTCGCGTCGGCAGGGCCGGGTGACAAATCAGTTGCAATTTTTGCAAAAGAATGTCATGAAAGCTGTCTGGAAGCATCAGTTCGCCTGGCCCTTTCACCAACCTGTGGACGCGAAGAAATTGAACCTCCCAGTGAGAATATTATTCACTATGTCACTTAGCAAAGTTATATAAGAGTTAAGACACTAGTAGAAAACTTTCGTTTACATTCTAGGATTATCACAAAATCATTAAAAAGCCGATGGATCTTGGAACAATTAAGAAACGGCTGGAGTCGAACTACTACTATTCTGCACAAGAATGCATACAAGATTTCAACACGATGTTTACAAATTGCTATGTATATAACAAGCCGGGTGAGGATGTGGTCGTCATGGCGCAGACTTTGGAGAAGCTGTTCCTGAATCGGGTGAGAATATGATATATTGACAAACTTTTATGGCTATAACATCCTCTTTAACCCTTTGACCGCCACGGGTCGCGCAGCTACAGAGTACGCCAAGCCATTTTTTTTATTACAGAAAGCCAGTGGTGAATTAAAACTCTGATATTATTAAATATCATTAAATAGCGTCATATATATTATACTAGCTTTTGCCCGCGGCTCCGCCCGCCTTAAAAAGTTTTTCCGCGTTAAAAATCCCGCTTTATGTTTTCCCGGGATAAAAAGTAGTCTATGTGTTAATCCAGGACATGATCTACCCGTGTGCCAAATTTCATCGAAATCCGTTCAGTAGTTTTTGCGTGAAAGAGGAACAAACATCCATACATCCAAACATCCATACATTCTTACAAACTTTCGCCTTTATAATATTAGTAGGATAGCTTCCTATCAGTGAAATATTTTTTTCAAAATAGGTTCAGTAGTTCCTGAGATTAGCGCGTTCAACCAAACTGGTCAGCTTTTTAACACGCTTTTATTAGCTTCAGACGTATGTATGTATCGCACCTTTAGGACGAAAACCACACAATTAAAAAAATAGAAAATTGAGTTGACATTTTTAAATGACTAAAAACTAGTCCCTTATTTATAAAAATATAATAAAAAAGGGACTGATATAACAGTTTTATCCTTTTCCTGCTTGAATATGGCTGTGTTTGAACTATTGTTATATTGAGTACTTCGCTTTAAGTAATTTTATGGCGATAACCCAATTTTCTATCTTTTTGAATTGTGTCGTTTTCATCCTAAAGGTGCGGTATGTATGTCTGTATTTATTTATGTAAGTAACTTACACTTTGAAAATGATTTTGACCCACTTCAAAACGTCGGATTAAATCGAAATTTGGCATACTTATCAAGGACCGATCGCAATACAATATTTTATACTAAAAAATATGTTTTTATCGAGATCCAACTAAATAAATAATACTTAAATTTTCCTTGTGCTTCAATAGATGGCGCCAGCATAGAATTAGATCGCGCTAGGGTTAACTAGCAAGCAAGTTCGCAGCACATTTTTAACACTTCTTTTTTTTCATTTCATTCATTATGTGTAAAAAATCCTACTTGTTTATTAGTGAACTAAAAAATAAACTAAAAAACACGCTTTCTAGCAAATCCAACTAAAAAATAGAAAATATTTTTTAATAAACTTGAATTGAGAATAGTGAAAATAAGAGAAACATGTATTTAATTGTAAAAGAGCGTGAGTTGCATGGTGTCAATAGTTATAAATATTTTATTGAAGGAAAATATGAGTAGAAGTATTATCATTCTAATAATATCTTAAAAAGCACCCCACGCTTTTCTTTACAATAAAATGCATGTTGTTCTTACTTACACTATTTTTAAGTTAACAAGTTTATTAAAAATTATTTTCTATTTTTTAGTTGGAATTTCTATAAAGCGTGTTTTTTTAGTTTTATTTTTTTCTTTAGCTTTATTAGTATAGACTTGCCATACATAAAAGTTGCCATGGTTTTCAATTGTACTATAATAAAGGAACTATCACTTAAAAATAACGATCACATCAAAAATCTAAAATTACGAAGTTATGGATTCTACATCCCTAAATCAAAATCCATGGTGGGCTTATATTTTTATGAGTTTATGATGATGGTCTTATAAATATCAAAATTACAAGTTTGTGGCAAAGAACAAGATTTTTTTATTCGCTTTAATATGACGAGCAATGGGGATGTATTTGAATAAAAAGCTGTTAAAATAATCATTTACTAAAATTCCTGTAAAAATGGTCTAAAAGCGGTGTTGCCTATAGGCGTCGTTGGCGGTTTGGAAACTTGTTTTCTTACGCCTGTAGCCGACGTTTGCGTTCAAAGGATTAAAGGACTCGAGTACTGATTATGATTTGTGTTGGTACAGATAGCTCAAATGGACAAGGAGGAGAAGGAGATTGAAGTACCCTCAAAGGCTGGCAAGGGTGTGGCGAAAAAACGTGGGTCGAGCGTGGGCGGCGCCGGAGGCGGAGGCGGTGGTGGCGGAGGCGGTGGAGCTGGAGGCGGAGGCGGCGGCGGTGGCGGCGGCGCGGCCGTCACCGTGGGCGCGGCGGCGGGCGCGCGGGCCTCGCTCAAGGCGCCCGCCGCGCCGCCGCACCCCGCGCTCGTGGGCTCCACCAACACCACCACGGCGCCCACGCTCGCCACGCCACAGCCGGCGCCGCCCGCCACGCACACCGGCTTGCCGCAGCAGGTCAGTAGCCGTACGCCCGCCCATTCTATTTGCAGATAGCGATCTGTCATTTTGACTGTGACTGTGCGTTTGTAGGTGGCGACGCAGCCATCGAGTTTCCACGTGGCACAGCCCGCCGCGCCGCCTGTGTCGGCTATCCCGACCGTTACTCTATCGCAGACGCAGCCCGCTAAGGTTCTTATTTCGTTATAGTTATACAACTGACGCAACTCTTTACGGCTGCTCTACAGAGCATCTGCATTACAATGCAGATTAGTCACTTGACTCGTCCTCAATGTCTGTCAAGTTTGTCACTTAAATAAACGGTTGTCGAGGTTAGTTAAGTGCAGACTGGCCAGGAGAAAAAGCGTCAGCTGAATGACCAATGTTTGTTAATTAAATTTCTGACACTGACAAATGTTAAAGGTTAAGAAGGGAGTGAAAAGAAAAGCGGACACGACTACACCCATGGGCAGCTCCTTTGAAGGAGGTTACACCACTCCAACAATTGAACAGCAAAGCGGCCCTAAACCCGCTAAAATATCTACAAGAAGAGAAAGTGGGCGTCAAAAGAAGGTATTATTGGTGTTTTATTAAATAAAATTACTGTTATGCAAGATGCAAAAAGTCACTTCCTTTTTTATTTCCTTCTCAGGCAAGTAGAGCAGGGGATGATGGCTTTAAAATGGGTGGAATATCTCCGGGCGTAGGTGTGGCTGGTACCTCGCATCACTCTGTTATGACTCCACAATTAGCAAAGAGTAAGGAGAAACTCTCTGACGCACTGAAGAGTTGTAATGAAATTTTAAAAGAACTCTTTTCGAAGAAACACTCAGTAAGTTTTTATTTTACAAAATATTGCTACCGCTTAATCTATTTCTAGATTATTACAAAAAATATTACAAATAATATAGGACACTTGTATTAAGTATACAATATTGTGCTGCTTAGCATGACAATTTACTTTTGCCTTTATTAAATTTTCTCTTATCATAGCAATATTATTATTGTGTGGCCGGTTTGAGAATAGTTATTTTTATTTTGTAAATTGAGTTTTTAATAAAAAAAATATATACTTTGCTGTCCTCAACTAATATACTGTTAGAGTTTTAACTAGACATAATATATTTAATATTCTAACTTAGTACTTAATATAGTAGTCTTCATTCCAGGGTTACGCATGGCCATTTTACAAACCGGTGGATGCCGAATTGCTTGGCCTTCACGATTATTTTGATATTATTAAAAAGCCTATGGATCTTGGAACTGTTAAACAAAAGATGGATAGCAGAGCGTACAAAACGGCAGCAGAATTCGCTGCTGATGTCCGTCTTATATTTACAAATTGCTACAAGTATAATCCACCTGATCACGATGTCGTTGCCATGGCTCGAAAATTACAAGACGTTTTTGAAATGAGGTAACACATGTCATACTGTTTATATACACACAGCGACTATATAGCCCCTAGAAACCTAATGCCCAATATTTTTCTTCAAATGAGTTCTGTCAACTACTTGAAGTTTGAGGGAGCAGGGTACCTGCATTACGACATTACGATTGGGCTTGCCAACATCATTAGGTTTTACGAAGTCATAGAAACACTTTTTTTATTGGGCATGTCACTTGTCACGTAATGCTAAACAACTATACTCCATCGGTTTAGGTATTTAACTTAATGTAAACACATCATAAGAAAATTATTTTACCTGTCCATTTCTCTTAACAAAATACATTTCATACAAAATAAACATCTCCATAACCTATGAAACACTTACCACTGTTATTCCCGTTTATTAAAGTGTTATAAAGTTACAGTTATTAAGTAATGAGCGCGAACACAATTAATTATTAAAAATGATATTTTTATAAAAGATCCCGCTCTTCAACTGTAAAAGACCTAATACGATAGGCATGCTAAACATTTTTCCAAAGGATCGTAATAGATAACTCTACAAAATTTGAGAGTACGTCTGTCACGTAACACGCCATTAAAACTGACCGCTATTCAATTTAATCGGTTAACTAGACACCAATTAACTATTTATCGATACATTTCCGCGTTGTAAAATATTGTCATATTTTTTGCTGTGTTCCTGATAATTGTTTTTAGTAATATGTTTTGTTTCTAACCTGAATTGAACAATTTCAAGTGTTTGCTATAAGCCGTAGCTTCATTGACACGACTGTCTTCGTAAACACTTAGACACATAAGAAAATTTTGACTACCCAGAAATCATATCTCATTTTTGTTAACATTATGACTAAACCGACGAAGTGTAAGCAGTTGGGATAGCTTAAGTAAGATTTTCTTAAGTCAGAAAGAAATGCAAATACAATTTGACAGTAATGTTCATCTTTGCTAAAATTTTAAATACATAATGGCCGGTAATAGATGCATATCGATAATTTTAAAAAATTAATTGATAAGTCAAATTATTCACATGAATATAATGCTATTTTTCTGAAAACCTGAAATATGTTTTTATCAACCGACGAAAAAAAAAACCAAGGTTCTCAATTTGACGTGTATAATTTTTTTCTCTCTTTTTTATTGGATAGGGTATAACCTCGAAAATGTCCCATGTAAATTAGGAAAAAATCTACCCTAAGGGTGGAAAAAAGAGGTGTTTTTTTACTCACAGATTTTAATGCTGAGTTGTATATTAATAAAAATTAAGGATGTAGTAGACACATAAAATTATAAAATATAATCGTTTTACCAAAAAAATTTAACTGCAAAAAAAGGAAAAAATTATAAACATTTTTTTATTTAACCTTAACAACTAAGAAACTAATGTAAATATACCTATGTAATTTTGAGTCGTACCCAAGCGTCTTCGCGTCGGGGGACGGTACTCTGGACCAAGGAGATGAAAATAATTCTTGAGTCGCTTTGCTTTTCAGTTCTTTCGGCGGATTAATTTTTTTTTGTTAAAAAGTTTTTATTTTAATACCACTGTTATGAAACAGTGGTGTTAAAATAAAAAATATTATAATCATCCTTTGCATAAGCATAAAATATTTATTAAATCGATAATGTGAGTATTTACGGAACACACTAGTGGTCGTAACTGACTTAAGATATTGAACAACAAGCTACATCTGATCTATTAGTCAGAAGGTTTACCCGAAGCCGATCGACTGTGATTCGACGTCTATGGGCTATATGGTCGCTGTATACACATAATAAAGTTTCAGATCATAAAAGAATCAATGAATATATTTTTTTTCTAAATAATGTAAATTTTTTGCTGCCTCGGTGGCGTAGTTGTATTATGGTGCGACTGCAATGCTGAGATCTCGGGTACGATCCCCAGGTCGGACAAAGTAATATTGGGTTTTTCTTCTCACTATCAGCCTAGAGTCTGGAATTCGTGCCCAATATGATGATAGTCTCGCCCCTTATCACATCATGGGACGGAATATTTGGGAGGAAAAACGGGTGCACTAGTTGCGCCTCCGCCTATCCCTTCGGGGATAAAGGGCGTGAGTGTGAGTGTGAATGTGTGTAAAGTGGATTTTCTATTATTTACCTTTAATTGTAGATATGCGAAAATCCCTGATGAACCAGTACATGTAGCAGTACATATGGAAAAGGGGAGCTCAGCATCAAGTTCAGAGTCTGGTTCTGAATCAGACTCGGAGTCCGATGATTCTGAAGAAGAGAGGAATAATAAAGTAAAATTATTAGAAAAAGAACTTCTTGCACTACAAGAGAAAATGAGAAAACTTGTGGAGGAGTCTAATAATAAGAAAAAAGCGAAGAAAAAAGTTAAAGACAAACAGAAAAAACAGATAACGACGGCCACCACGCCTAAAGTACCTGTGACGCCCGCATACACAGCTAAAGCTAACAATATCGTGGAGAACATAGGTATGTTGTTATTCAAAATAAAAGAAGAACTTCAATATATGCTTAAGTTTATATCTCGTATAATACTACAAAATAACCCATGTTGTTTAAAAAGTTAAGTTGGAAGGGGTAATCGTAAACGTTCGTCCGTTGTAAAGCCGAAGTGTGGGTCGGAACTCTCCGAGGCCCATATACTGTTACTATGTACTTGTAGTGATATCTGTGGGTGGTGTGTACAGCCGGCAGCGGAGGCGCGCGCGGCAAGACTGGCGGCAAGCGCGGCGCCGCGGCCTCCGTCGGCGGCAAGGGCTCCGCGCGCGCGCCGCCGCCCGCCGCCAAGAAGAAGAACTCCGCCGCCGCGCCCGCCGCCGTCGCGCCCCATCCGCCGCCGCACAACGACTCCGACGAAGAGGACGTCGCCAAGCCCATGTCCTACGACGAGAAGCGACAGCTCTCGCTCGACATCAACAAACTGCCAGGTGACCTACATCAATCATATATTAGACGCCAGTCACTACCACACTAATAACAGTTAACGCTATTTACAGACGTTCTAATTATTGAAGAACTTGCTCGACGTTTAATTTATTGAGACGTTTCACCATATGTGAAAAATTATTCCTGTATGCTTTTTGTAAAAAGCATTTTAACTTAATCTAATAAACTCAAAACATTAACAAATTCACAACATTCTTTTGTACCATGCAGTAAAAAAGTTGAACTAGTAACCGCATTCTTTAGTAAGATATTTGTGTATTTGGTTTAACAGGTGACAAGCTTGGTAAAGTGGTGCACATCATACAAAGTAGAGAGCCGTCATTACGAGATTCCAATCCAGATGAAATTGAGATAGATTTTGAAACATTGAAGCCATCTACGCTTAGAGAATTAGAAAACTATGTAGCATCCTGCCTTCGGAAAAAAACGCGTAAGTATTTTTATTTTATAAACAAGAGACATTACCTGCATTTGCTACAGGCTAATAATTCATAATGAGTTTCTGAGGCAAATATTATTTAAAAAAGAATTTAACATACTAGAAAAAAATTAAATTACTGCCAATATGGGGAAAGTATGATTATTGATAAATTATTAAGTTTCATGAAATTATTGTTGTATTTTATTATTTTACGGCGATATTGTATATCTTATGAAATCTTAAAAAATATTATTTTATTAATATTAGATAATAAATTCGCTTCAATTATTTGCAGACCGCAAAGTGTCTGGTAAATCGAAAGATGAACAAATGGCAGAAAAAAAACAAGAATTGGAGAAAAGGCTACAGGATGTATCGGGACAATTGGGGACAAATAAAAAACAACAGCAGAAAAAAGGTAAGCTTTTCCACATTTAGAAATTAATCTCACTATGTTAAGGGTGGTTAAAACGCATGTGGTAGTGCGAAACTTGAAACTATGTTATTTAATTGATGTCACGTGATATTTTTGAAAAAGCTATTCTTAAAAAGAATTTCTTTGTATACTAAGCTTTATCTATACTAATATTATAAATCTGAAGAGTTTATTTGTTTGTTATTGTTAAAAGTTTATTCTCAGGAACTACTGAATCGATTTTGAAAATTCTTTCACTAATAGGAAGCTACATAACTTTATGTATTAGTTTACTTTTTAGTGAATATGCATATTTTATCCCGGGAAAAAAATTTTGTCCCGGAAAAACTTTTTCACGCGGGCGGAGCCGCGAGCTACTACAACTTAAGTCATATGACTTTCCGCATTCCGCACCTGAGATACCTTTGTAAATTCGTAAAAGCTAATAGAAAACAAAGAATTGTATGGGTATAGCATATCCTAGCGATGAACTTATCCATCCTGTAGAGTATGTAGGTTTAGTGCGCAAATTAACAAGAAAGGAAAAACATCTAATGCATACAGGGTGGAATTGTCTCCAGACGTCTATTTCGTGGATTTGTGTAATGTAGCTTATCCTTACAGCTCTGCCAAAGTTCAAATAAATACCTGAACAAAATAACTCTAATAAAAGTCCCAGAATGTTTGTAAAATATAGCCAATAGAAATTTGCATTAACTTTTCAATATTCCATGTCAGTTTGGCAGCTGTTGTTTCAAATTTCTTATTAGAATCCTATGGGTAGGCGCGTAAAAACGACTTTCGCTTCATTGGCAAGTGACGTTTGTTACCCCGTTAACACGTTGCGAATATTGACAAAAGATAGCTAGTTATTATTATCTATCAGTCTAGCCACACCCCAATGTTTTATCGTTTATTTAGGCGTGGGATTGCGGTACTGATTTGGCAGATTGGAATTGATACATTAGACACGTTATGTTTTCTTCGCAAGCATTTTCAACTGAATGCTGACCATAGTCATCAAAGTCCTAATTAGTTTTGTAAACATTCAGTTTTTTTTCCTATCTGGCTCTGTAAACATTCAGTTGAAAATGGTTTTTGTTTCTATTGTAGGTGTGTCAATTATTTATTTTTTCTATCTCTATATTTCGGAGTTGGATGATGGAGGTATGGGCGAAGCTGGTACTTCCATGTTTTAGACTTCGTCATGATTTAAGTTTTCAATAATAATTAAAAGCTGGTTTTTCTCATATAAACGTAATATATTTCGTCTGAACAACAATACAGAGTAATAACAACGTTCTGTTGAGCTAGCCAACAAAACTTCGAATGCCCTGAAGCGCGTCTGCACTCTCATTACAAAGGTTCGCTCCCCTCTACATAATTTCATACTTCTCGATTCATTGAAGTCAACAGTAATACAATATTCATAAATAAAAATAGTCAAATCAACAACTTATTTTACAAATTCAAATTAATCTGCAACATTGTGTATTTTAAATCTCACTATGCAATATTGAAATACTGGTAATTAGCTAGCATCCTATTTTATAGTATTTTAGTCACTCCGACATATATGTTGTATATACTGATACTGCAAAGTGGCTCCACTGCACATGGTGGTAAATGGAGTAGGGTCTAGAGTACTTTTTGACCGACTAGGGATGAAAATAATATTCCTTATCCAAATATAGTTAGGAATCTGATATACACAGCCTGATCCCGTTACACGTTGAACATAGGCTGCGGGATTGGAAGCCCTAGTGTCCACTTTCTGGAAAGTGAGGGAAAAGGCCAAAGCTGGTCAGTGAAAGTCAGGGGAAAATTTAAAATTTTACAGTACATAACGTGTTATAAAATACCCCTTAAAAATATAATTAATTATCTAAGCCAAAATATTGTCAACCCTAGTAAGCTGTCATGTCAGGGAACCAGATTATTTAACAGACAGGCCTACGTACCTAATTTACCTAATAATTGTCTACTTTAATAGTTTTTCTATTTGTCATTTATAAATGTTTGCTACCTCAATATAAGGATCAAGTACTGGCTTCAAAAAAATGTCAAGTTGGAAAAAAAAATGTTTTCAATTTCAAATCTTCTAATTGATATCCTATTCTATGCAACACAAGCCATATCCCGACGAGCGAGGTTGTGTATTGAGCAAGGAGGAGCACACTTTGAGCCGTTTGTGTAAATTTGACGTTTATTATGAAAAAGTATCTATGTATGTATTGTGGGGACGTACGCAGTCGCGCAGACGGGTGATCAGTTCGCCTTCATTGGAACCATTGCACACTTAATCCCAATTTGGGTGGCCCCGCCAGTTTCACCTTGGGTCGGCCCGCTTCACCGGTATCATGTCCAAGGGCCACACACCATAGAGAGTTTCGGCTGTGGCTCAGCTGGGTCCTAGGAGGTATTGAGGCTTCCTTCCAGGTTTGCATCTTTCAGTTAGCCGATATCCGCCCAGCGCCGCCCTGCACTGAGGGTCCCGCCACTTTGACCTTGATTGATCATTGCGGCAGGGGCCAACAGGGGGCAGCGCTCAGCCTGTACGTAGAGGAACGCACAAGCTGCCAGGCCCAGTGTGCCCACATACTCTCCCACCCCCCAGGCAGCGTCCCCTGGTTAGATGCAGCGTCACTTGCTTTACCTTGGCTATTCGTGGCGGCTCCACCCTAAAGCACTGGTTTCACTGGTGCTCCTGCAGTATGCCCCCTTCTGATCTTACAAACCTTTTTGTTGCCCTACAGAACCTGATCATATCTCCTAGTTTTACCTCCTGTAGTTGTGCTACTTCCAGTCTGTGCGTTCCCAGTATCTCCCATCTTGGTAGAGAGTACATTGAGCACTCTGCCAGAAAGTGGATGCTGGTCTCTTCTTCTCCACATTCTGGACACGAGGCGTCTTCGGTCTTACCTTTTTTTTAAGTGCATGTTCAGCATACCGTGTTCAGTCATGATCATGTCATGTCATCATGTTAGTCCTATAATAGTTCTTATGTCCTCCTTCCTGAATTGGTGTAGGCTTTTTGTTTTCTTCTGGTCTAGCGTTTTGATGAAGATTTTAGATTGGCAACTGCCCATCATGTCTCCATCTAACATTTGTTTCTGTAAAGTATCTTCCTGCTGATTACTCTGTTCATGACTTTTACCGGTATAGGTAAGCATGGCTCCGGTCCTATAAATGTTTCCCCAGCTCTCCCTCTCGCTAGCTCATCGGCCTTCTCATTTCCTGTGGTGCCTTGATGGCCAGGTACCCAGGCGATGATGACCTCTTTGTCGGCTGCTAGCGTGTTCAGATTGCCTTTGCATTCTTTCACTAGGGCCGTCGTTGTCTCTGGTTTGTCAAGTGCCTTTAAGGCTGCTTGACTGTCACTGTAAATCAGTATTGTGCTGATTTCCTTATTGGTTATTTCCTTTGTGCGGTCCGCGCATTCCAGAATGGCCAACATTTCCACCTGGAATTCGCTCGCATATTTGTCTAGTTTTATCATGGTTTCTTCTGTGTTGGATGGCATGGTTATCAATATGCCTGCCCCCGACAATCCTGTTGATTCCTTCCTGGAGCCATCTGTGAAACATACCGCCGACTTATTGTGGTTGTATGGAAGTTCCCAGTTATCTCTAGGTCCTATATGTATTCTGTATTTTTTGTCGAAGATCTTTTGTTTCTGAATTAAATCATTATTACCCCAGATCATCGACATTTTTTTTTAATTGTGTTGATTACTTTCGTTGTGTCCTATGTTTGTGGAAGTAATTTTCCATAGTCCATAAGACTTTAATCTGTAACATTGTTCTAATGCTCTCTTTTTAGCCTCCAAATCCAGCGGTATGAATCCTAAAATTGTATCCAGTGCCGCTGTTGGGGTAGTTCTTAGTACACCTGTAGTCATCAGCCCAGCGAGTCTCTGTACCTGGGCTAGCTTCTTATAGTTTGTCTTAATGGTCGCCCTGTGCCACCATACCAAGCCTCCGTAGAGTAGCCTTGGGAGTGTGATGGCCTTATATATCCAGTAAAGTTACATTTGGCTTCATACCCCAAGTCTTACCTATCGCTCTATTGCATTGCATCATAGCTATTTTAGCATTTGTGCATTGCTGGCTTATGTGCGAATTAAAGTAGTTTGTCATAGATTTCTGTCATCTATTACAATGGGTGACAGGTCTTTGTTCTTTCTCTTTTTGGTGAATGAAAAAGTAAGTGTTCGTTTAGGTTGTTTTGTTAGGTTTGGTCTTTTTTAAAATTTGTGTCGTGCTACGAATTAGGTAGAAATGTAGGTACATTCTGCGTAGTTTACTCTTTAATTTTACTGAAATAGGGTTTTGTACATCAGTGACAATAATATTTTTTTATTTTTTTGTAGTATGTTATACAGCGTTACTACGGTTCTTAAATATTATGAATCGTTATAAGGTCCCATTTAACCTCCTTTCGGCTTTACGGGTAGTTATGTAACATCTTGTATATGTGCCATTTTGTTCGATGACTTATTGTAGGTAGAGCCATGTTCCCGTTGCTGTAGACATTTTGGGACTTCTGATAAAAAAAAACGCGACAAGTAATTTTGGTAACCATGTCTTGATGTTAACCTGACACTGTCTAAATAATTCTGAAGAGACTGAAACCGGTGGAAATCCGAAGGTGGAAGGTCCGGGCCATATGGTGGATGCATTAAGACCTCCCAGCAAAACTTTCTTAATTTTTGCTGAGTGGCTAAAGTTGTGTGTGGTATAGCGTTATCGCGATGAAAGACCACACCCTTTCTATTGATTGATTCCGCCCGCTTTCTCTTAACTTCTTGCTTTAATGTCATTAGTTGTTGGCAGTAGAGATCCGAATCGATGGTTCTACCCGAAGGTAAAAGCTCGTAATGAACTATGCCCTTCCAGTCCCACCATACACCCAGCATCACCTTATTGCGAGTTAGCTCAAGTTTTGCCACAGTCTATGAAGCCTGCCCGACCTTTGATCACGACGTTTTTCGTACGTTCTTATCGTACGTGATCCACTAGGAATCAATCTCTTCAAAAACGGTTCGATTAAGAATCGCAAATGAGTACATGATTAGGTTTCTTTCAGTGAGCTCGTGTGGCACCCAAAAATCGAACTTTATTGAGTACCCAAATTTTTTCAAATGGGTCAAAACTGTTTTGTTGTCATTTCTCAGTTCTTCAGGTATGTCGTAACTACTGATATGTCGATCTTGCTCCACTTTTTTCAAAAATTGCGTCCAGTTTATCCGTAACAGTGCGAACAGAACGAGGTGTATCTTTGACATCAAAATTCTCGAATTGAAAACGCTTCAACCAACTTTGGACTACTCTTACTGACACTGCATTAGGTCCATAAACGTCAACAATTATTTGCCATTTGCTGTGAATTTTTACCGTTTTTAATAAGACTAGCGGCCTCGGCAGACGTTGTCCTACCCTAAAAAGGAAATAAAATCTTAGAACCCGAGTACAACGCCACCTACCGGATTCGATTCATATTCATATTTTGTTAAAAAAAAATACAAACACACGAATTGAGAACCTCCTCCTTTTTTGAAAGTCGGTTAAAAATCGGTATTTTTCGGTAAAACTAACTAATAGTTTAGTTAGTTGACAGGAAATCATTGAAAGTATATTTTATTTTCATGTTTGATCAACCAGCTGACGCATAATGCCCTAAGTTACAGTCAGCTGATTATTTTTATTATTTTTATTGACCAAATTTGATTACCATAAAAACGGTTCTAGACAGTTAATCTTAAAAGACATATACTGTCCCGGACATTTTTTAAGATCATTTCAAGAAGAATAATTCTTTCATACATATATTTTTGGTATTTTGGACCGTTTTCGCAGCGCACGCAATGGAAGCCCTCAAGGATGAATAATTTTCCCCGGTTTTTTTCACATTTTCCATTATTTCTTCGCTCCTAATAGTTGCATCGTGATGTTTTATAGCCTAAAGCCTTCCTCGATAAATGGTCTATTCAACACAAAAATAAATTTTCAATTCGAACCAGTAGTTCCTGAGATTTGCGCGTTCAAACAAACAAACTCTTCAGCTTTATAATATTAGTATAGATTCTCTGATGCGTCCCACCAATAATCGTTTGAAAGGATATAACTGACGAACTTTTGACTTGCCCCAGAGTCTATAATTTGTTAATTATTTTTTTAAATGTAACCTTTTTAATGACATCAAAACCAGTCATATACAAATAGATCAGCCAAAAAAATAATTATTACAAGTTTATACATACTATATGCGATACTGGTGGTAGGACCCTCATAATTATGTAAGAGTCCGTCTGGCTGCGTACCACCGCAATGTCTATTTCTACCGCCAAGTAGCAGTGTGCATTCACTGTTGTGTTTCGGTTTAAAGGGCATTGTAGCCAGTGTAACTACAGGACATAATGAGACTTAATATGTTATGTCTCAGGATGACGACCGCAGTGTAGTGCCACACAGTACTTTGTAACTCATGGTGCTGGATGGCGTTTCAACTGTTTATGGGTGGTCGTGTCACATACCATTAGGCGAATGGCATGCTCGTCTCCTCATTCAAAGCAATAAATAAAAAAAATAGCGATAATCATGTTATTTATATAGTGACTAGTTGTGCAAGCCAGCCTTAAACATGATTTGTGTGCAATGTGCATTGATTCTCAAGTAGCATATTAAAATAATTTTACTGCTGTATCTGTATTTGTATTGGCCTCATCAGGATTTGAAGGTTTTAGTGCACTTTGTATGTCTGGAAATTTGTATGAAGAACTGTCCGGTATTTAGGTTGCAACAGGTTTCATTTACCATTAATGCCTCAGATAGTATACATAGCTAAATAATTATAAGGTTAACAAGAATAGGCGTACCTCTGGCCACTGTGGAATGTGGATGCACTGTAGTCTGGCGCGGTGTTCAGTGATGTGATTTGTGGTAGAGGTGGTAGAGGTGAGTGAAGCAGTGTGTTGATGTTGGTGCGTGTGTTGTGCAGAGGGGTGCAAGGAGGCGCTGGGAGGCGGCATGTCGTCGTCGTCGAGCTCCTCGGACTCGTCCAACTCGTCCTCCAGCACCGACACCAGTTCCTCCGACACCAGCGACAGCGAAGCAGGTTAGATACATTGCAGCACACTACTGACTACACCACGCCTACGTATGATTTCATATATTATTATATTATTGCTACTGTGGTACTCGCCAACTGTACTGCACTGTGTAAAATACGATTTTAGAGTTAGATTTTATTGATATTTGCATTTAAATTAAGACAAATAATTGGTATGAGTATGTTCAAAAGCTTGAGATATATATATATTATGTATCATAAAATAAAATAGATTATTAGTATTTTTACATATGTGAATCCAAAAACTGAAAGTTTTTTTACCTTTGCCAGTATTTGTTAATGATTCAACTCAATGTTGGTGCGTATTATTATACGTACCTAAATTTTGCCCTTTCTTTATAAATTATAGAGAAAAACTGGAATAGAATAATGCAATTTTAATATTTTTACTATTTATTATTCTAGTCTGGAGTTGATGTCAGTGACAGAATGATTGACAGGAGTCTATCAAATGACACTTGTAAATGATTGATATGTAAATGTGTTGTGCGATTAGTAATTGGATTATTGAGAGATATTGTTTCACTGGCCCTTGTTTGAACTTTTGGTATGTTAATTTATTAAAAACTGATTAAAAGTTAAAACCCATCAACTTGCCTTGACGGGCTACAGTTATAACTAAATTCGTTTAGTATTGCATAAAGGAATAAAGTATGCACTGAGATTAAGATGACTGCTGAGAATTTGGTGAAAGAGAATGACATAAGCCAGGTCAGGTGCTTACAATTTCAAAGTCGATTCCATAATTCCGCATCTTAAAAAGAGATGAATGTGAAAGGTTTTTGTAAATTAAATTTTTGATGTTGTGAGTGTGTTCTATGGCTGCTGCGCAAGTAATTTTGAATATGTTTACATTACTGTGATATTGGAGTATGGGATACTGCTAAAATCATGAATGCTATGTTCACGTAAAAATATATAAAAATGTTGGTAAAGGCACAAAAACAGTTGTTATTGGGGAGGAGAAGCCAGCTTTGGTGTTCGCCGATTCGTTGTAACCAGTGCTGGTAAGAACATTTTTATTTGGTTTGCTTTCATGAACCAACAGGATATACCTTTTCACATTAATATTTTTAACTATATCATGTCCTCAAGTGCGATGTTATTTCATTTGCATCCTTAAAGTTTCAGTATGTTTAAATAATTATATTGAAAAGTTCAGATCTCACGGTACTAATTGCTTAAGAGTGTGAAATTTAAAGCTGATATATAATAATTGATTGAGCTCGTCCGACATGGAAGCTAGTCATAACGAACACACGAAAGAGGCACAGAGAGGCTAGTGTCGGTACGCTGAGTACATTTAGTGCGTCGAAGGGAAGAGGACCGACGAAGCAGCTGGCGAGTCGAGCAAGGCTTAGCGAGTAATGCAAACAATTGTGTAAGGACGGATACCATTTTAGCAAGCAAAATTGTACTTTCTGTTGGAATCGTTTACCATTTCGTTGCTACGAGGATGTAATGTGACATGTTGTAGTTAAAAATTACAAATTGAAAAGGTATGTTTTATTGGTTTTTGATGCTTGATAAATTTTGATGCTTGCTCCCAAAAACTTAATGTGATGTGTGATCAGATCTGTATTTTAATGAAAAAAATATCTAAAGCTGGCCTCCTTCCTTCACAAATTGTTTGCAAACGTGTTATTGAACTTAGTACACAGTATGACTACAGAAATTATGTTATTGTAATCGTTATATTATTATCATGTAACATAATTCTAAATTCAAGACAGCTTAATATTTGTTATAGTAATGTATAAATCCTCGCCAATTTTTATGTAAAAAAATCCGCAACAAGCAGTGATACCTATTTAAAATGATCAGATAATTTGTTGTCACTTAATGTTTCGTGTTATAGGTCATACTTGGTAAAACTGTTCATAGCAAGTGACCATTTTTTGTCACAGCGGCCTATGATTGCTATTCCATTAGTCACAAGTGCAGGTTGAAATGCATACTTGTAATATTATTACGTTAAGAGCATTCATATTATGCAGTTTGTGTTTATATTGTCATTGTTAGATACGGTTGAGTGTCATGTCGGTAATATTTTCATACAATAAATTATGGTACTTAAATATGATTTCATTTATAAGAAAATTTAACTCATTCTAATCAAATAAGAACAAAATATTCAATGCTGTTTCACTGCTAAGTGTATTTAGTATCGACTGGAATATTAATTTTGTATAATTTTAGAGAATTAAATTTAGTAGATAGCTTTGGATATAGTTGTGATAGTAATTTTTATTTTATTTAAAGACTAGAAAGTTTATTTCTACGTAAAATATGTAAGCAGTCCTTTTAAAATGTCATTTTAATACAACCATAACCATACTATGTAATTGTTGTGTTTCACATATACAGCACCAAACAGTATTTTTATTAGTATCAATTATTATATTGTATTACCAATACACTATCATATCAGAGATCAAATACCGTTACTGTTTTATTGTCTAGGTTGAATGTGTATTTTTTAAGGTTTTATATATTTCACAAGTTGTATTTGAAAAAGCATTTCTTCTCATTATGTTGAGATTCATATGAAATAGATTGAAATTAAATAAAATTTCTGCAGGATCTGTTTTTAATTTCTACTTTTGCATTATTGTAATCTGTTCACACTGAGATCTAAGTAAATTTAACATCACAGAAAAAAAAAGAATGAAAATGCTTCAGTAAGATGTTGAGCATTTTACTTTATATTATGTAAATTAGTAGTGAAGTTAGTAGATAATTTGCAAATTGTTTTATGCGCTTCTATATATAATATATTTACCTATAATTATTTGCGGTGGTACGACGAAGATTAGCACGATCAGAAAACAATTTGTCACGCAATGTCTGGGATATTTGCAACTAATGATAGATGCGCAATAATAGCGATATTGATTTATTATCATTTTAGTTTTAAATAAATTTCATAAGTTGCATTTATCGCATAGAAAGTGTGGCAATGTTGTCACGGATGAATGTGAACTAACTGGCTCCTCAACCCACGCATGACTGACGTCAAATATGTTTGCACAAGAAGTGTCGGTTACTGATCATTTACTGTATCTCGCAGGTCAATACATTTTCGAGAGTAGAAATAATTAGTATTTAAGAAATTTGGACTGCTGTAAAAATTTCAAATGGTTGTTCATTCCTCCTTAGGTCTCTTTTGTATAACTTCGTTGCAATATAGTCTCCATATATTTTTTTAAAGTACAATTCACAGGTTGCTTGAAGAGATCTTTTTATGTATAAGTTAGTTTAGCGTACTTTAACTTATGTTTCCTTGCTTCTCGAACGGGCCAGGAAAATGAGAACAAAAGAGTCTAAAGTATACTAATTTAGTTTGTCAATAAACTAAGAGACATAGGCTGTCAAGTTGAGCCATAGTGTATTGTAGGTTTTTATTAGTAATTTCTCCTCACTGTTTATACAATATCCTACATTAAATCACCTAAAATCTGTAAATGTGTTATTATTGTAGGCATTGATTTATCGCGTCGCAGAGTATAATGCATTACACGAATACATTGTCGTAATATTTAGTAAAAAAAGGCGTCAAATTTAGTTGTTCAATTTAATATTTGTCAGAGCACACTTGACGGTCTCTTAGAAAATAATTATACACAAGGTGCAATTAGCTATTCGAAAGCAACATTTACTAAGTAAGTTGTAATTTTAATGTAGAAAGTTGCAGATTGTGTAAACAGAAACACTGTGTGTGTTAATTTTTACATAAGATTGATATAATCAACTCATGACTTAAGATGTAATAGATGTAAGAGTGAGTGGAAATAAACTTTGTATATAATTCAGTATATAGCAATATAAGTAAATCTTTTAAATAACTTACTCTGGTTTTTATTTAGTTACCCTGAGATCTGAATATATAAATTCAATACATTGTTCTATAAAAAAATCACACTTGAGGATTTTGTGTAGTCACATTATTGTATAGGTGTTTTATGTTACCAAAAAGTTCGCTTCTCCTTCTTGAACTTGTGTAGCAAAAAATGGGATGTTTCACAATTTAGTGCAGAGATCTGGAGTAAGGGGATCATCGTGTAACAAGCTGCGTATCTAAGTTAATTTTGATCATAAAAGTATCGTGCGTGTAATCCGTTTATTTCAGGAACGGGTTCCGGCAGAACGCCTAAAAAGAAAGCCAAAAAGGTGCCACACCAACTACCGCAACCAAATGTAAGAAGCTGTTGATATATTTATGTTTAAATATTATAGAACTATTTGTTCAAGTTCATAGGTTATTTACTTTTTTATAGAAAACAGCATCTACGGGAGTGAGCTCTGCGCCCGCCCCTAGTGCGGCTCCGGACGCGCCGCCGCCCGCGCCCGCGCCCGTCACGCACGCCGCGCACGGCACGCACGTCACGCACACCGCGCCCGCCGACGTGAAGCCGCCCGCCCCCGCGCCCGCGCCCCCCGCACACGCCGCCGAGACCGCGCCCCAGGCGCCGCCCGAACACGTCCACCCACCCACGCCGCCACCTTTACCATTGTCGGCTGCTTTGGCGACGCTTCCCACCAATAATGTTCCCGATTCCTCGATAGTGCCCGTTGTGCGCGATATCGAAGACCAGAAGAATACTGTCAAGTCAGAATCACGAAATGGTCTTGATAAAGTGGAAACGTCACATTATATAGACCCTATTGAACGGAACCTGGCTAGCTTAGAACGTAGTTTGAATGCGGACGTGCCGAATCCGATGGATGTTAGCGTGGGAGTATCCGAGTCGTCGATGCGACTTGAAGAAGATTTTGCTTTACCTAAACCGCAAATTATGCCGGATGCCGCGCATCAAAATCTTATGGCTCAACTTGGCGGACTGACAGAGGTCGCTCGTGTACCCGAACAAATCAAGACAGATATGTACCTACCACCTCATAATGGTTTTGTAGAAAAAAATTTGCAACATGAGCGTGAACTATTACGAGGTGATTTAAACCCTAATATACCAGGCATCACAAGTGTTCCTCCTGTCTCGTCCATGTTCGAGCCACTGCCTACAGCGCCACATCCAATTATATCACAATCGCATCACAACGTTCCTAATACGCCGTGTTTGATGACACCAGCTGTAAAGAAGGAAGATATGAAGCCCTTACTCACGCCGAAACCCATCGAAGATCTGATGGGCGTCAATGTGACGAATAATATATCCGACAGAGCAAAATATGAAATGGAAAAGAAAATTGAGGATTCTAAGAATGCCAATTTTGCTCAACCTTTTAAAGTGAAACAAGAACAGAATTTAAAGAACGCGAGTTCATGGTCATCCTTAGCGCAAGCCGGCAGCCCTCAAAGTATATTACCTAACATGGCCACTAATAACCAAATTAAACAAAAACCTGTTATGGATAGTTTCCAGGTAAGTTGTAATAAAAGATTAAATTAGCTTGTTAATGTACGCAAAATTAATTTCATTACAACAATGTTTACCTAAGGGCCTAAGGCAGATTCTTGTATTTTTCTAACAAAGTATCTTTCCATCACATATTGTTTAGCAGTTAACTTTCATACTATTTTTACTACCATAGATAGCGTAGCGAATACTAACTAATTATTGTCCCCGCGACATAAAGTGTACATAATCCTGGAGTTCGCTCTGAAACTGCAAGGTGCATTTGCATTTGTAGTACATTATACAGACTGTGAGTGCACATTCGCTTTATACGTTGACGGTAACTTCATTAGGAGTTTGGCAACAACCATATCTACCGCTAAAAAGCAACTACATCAACTAGCCAGTCGATTATAAAAGCTAGCAGTTTAACTAAAATTCCACTCAGACTGCCCAAATGTAGAATAGTGTGACTTTTTGTGTCCTAATCACTGTGGAATGCTCCCTGTGCATTACTGCGGAATGAAGTGCTTCCGTAAAACAGCGCTCTAACCGTATTTTTTGGAGCTATCTATTCGAAATTTAAATAATACACATTGAAAAATAAATTAAACCTCACATTTCTACAATATGTTATCTTTACTTTGGTAGGTGCTCTTTTTTTTTTAAATAATGTGGATAATGTGTTATTAATCCTTACATATTATAAAAGAAAGTCCCCCGTCGCGTCTGTCTGATCGCGATAAACTCAAAAACTACCGAACGGATTTTGATGAAATTTGGTATGGAGGCAGTTTAAGACCCAGGGAAGGTTTTAGGATACTTTCTGTCCCGGAAAAATACAAAGCGGGGCTTTTATACCGGAAGGTCATTTGACGCGTGCAAAGCCGTCACGGCCAAACCACTGAACCGATTTCGATGACATTTGGTATGGAGCTATATTATATTGTTTGGTAAGGTCATGTAAACATGCCTGGGGTCTTAGCTGTGAAAAAAGCACGGTGCGTCGCCGCTTCGTTTTATTGTGATTGGTTGAGAGACTGACGTATCGGTATTTTGATGTTTGTGATTGATCGAAAGACCGATACGTTAGTCTCTCAACCAATCAAAATAAAAAGAAGTGGAGACGCATCGTGTTTTTTTTTTTCATATTCTAAGCCCTCTGCTTTGAATTTCCGTCATTTTAAAACACTCGAAATCCTCTATAACATAAAACGACTTGTGGCAGACTTTAATAAAGCGAAAAAGAAAATACGCTGCTGTAGTTCTTTTTGTCTACAACATTAAGACTAAGACATTACTAATATTACTGTTTTAAAATTATTACAATTTACAGGCGTTTAAAAAGCAGGCAAAGGAAAAAATCGATCGGCAACGTGCTCTCATAGAACAACAGGAGCTCAGGAAAAAGGAACAGCTTGAACGTGAACGTCAAAGGCAAGAGACTGAGAGAAGGCATCCAGACGAAGATAAAATGCGGTAATATTTTAAGTGGCAACTACTACACTTACTTTTTTTAGTGTGGTGTAAAAAGTACCTACATTACTTTTGACTGCCTCGGTGGCGTAGTTGTATTGCGTACGCGTTACGAGTACGATTTGCGCGCTGAGGTCCTGGGTTCGAATCCCGGCTCGAGCCAAAAATATTGTGACTGGGTTTTTCCATCTTAAAAATTACTCAGTCGCAAGTCGGAGTCGGGAAGTTGGCGGTGTGATACCCCCGTGGCTCGGAAAGCACGTAAAGCTGTTGGTCCTGCGCCTGATCTCTCTCCGGTCATGTTGGATTGCCGTCTCACCGGTTTATGAGACTGAAGGAATAGTGAGTGCACTTGTGTATTGCACACACACTTGTGCACTATATCTCCTACGTACCTGGCTGATCTCCGTTGAGATTGGCCGCCGTGGCCGAAACTGGCTAGGAGGATTATTATTATTCAGGGGGGGAGGGGGGGGGGGGGTTCAGGGGGTCCGGACCCGACTTTGTACGGTGCAGCATGCATAAATTATGGTGTATACTGTATACTATTAGACGACCGACTTCCTCGTTTTGTCACTCACTTGTACTGTATAATAAATTTTTCGAGAATTTGTAATTGTATAATTATCAGTATCGGTCGATTTCAATTATACTGTGTTCAGTCAGCGTTTGATATTACATAGTTGATATTTATCTTTCACATTCAAAATGTAGAAGGTTGAAGCAGGGTATTTTAAGCTTATATATTTGTGTAAATTCCGTGACTTATCTAGTTTTATTTTAGTGTAATATGTAGGGCTGTTTTCATAGGTTCCGAGTAAATTTTATTTGACTGTATTTCGTCGGTTTATACATTGACGTGACAGGTATCATTTATCAGCAAGCGAAATCGGCCCATAATATTATAGAATATTATTAATAGTAAATCACTCTAGACCCCATCAAATATGTTGGTACATGTATCTTAGAAACCCTGTTTTTGTCATAACATAGTTGCGTATTTCTTACGGGAAGACGAGTTTCGGTTCGCAGATAAATAAGTGGTTACTTTTCATGGTGTGTATAGAGCGGCCCCAGGAGCGCGCCTCGCCAAGGCGGAGAGCGCGGAGGTGTCGTCGCCGTCCGTGTCGCCGGTGGCGCGCGCCTCGCCGCCCGCCGCAGTGGCCGCCGCAGCCGCCGCCGCCGCCGCAGCCGCCGCCGCCAGCGACAAGCCCGCCGCCTCCGAGCGCGAGCGCCTGCGCCAGCGCGAGCAGGAGCGCCGCCGACGAGAGGCTGTAAGTCGTACTACACTACTACCGCACGTCTCTACACCCCAATAGGGTAGTTTCCTAGGTTTAATTTTGTACATTATTTTAATGTAACAGAAAATAATACGAAAACTAAACTCTTCTGTAAAATCAGAATCAAAATTGGTTGACAACTATAGCAGATATTCATATTTGAAATATTGTGAGCAAAAGTGGGGACGTAGTGGGGATATCGCGTCATTTGTTTCGCACGCACGCAGCGTTATGGCTGGCGACACTCAGTGACGTCACATTCTGCTGTATCCGTTATGTGACAGATGTCCCATCCACCAAACTTCAAAGCTTTATAACTTATTTATTATTGCTTGTATTTAAAAAAAAAATCCCTTAATTTTAGAAGACATTCATTTATGATAAATGTATTTTAAAAAAAGTTGTCAATTACCCTATTACACTAAAAACTAATCGCTCGTGTTGGCTGTTGGCATGAGGAGTTGCGTTGATATATTTTCACACAGAGGTTTTTGTTGCAGATGGCCGGCCAGATAGATATGAACATGCAAAGCGATTTGATGGCTGCGTTTGAAGAATCGTTGTAATGTATTTTGTGAATGAAACGACTCCGTGTACATATTATGAGCTGTACTATAAATATTAAGTCAATGCAATTAAAAAGGTGATTACGTGACACCGAGGTGATTTTGTGTCGTCTTGTGCGTGAAACAGTTGATTAACATGTGGTTAAGTGCTGTGAATAGATATACTTGTCTTAAATTAAACTGTTGTACCAACAATATAGATATTGTGCTCGCGTATTTGAGCCTTATTAGAGGGTTGCATTTTAATGAATATGTATTATAAGTTTGTATCTAAGTTCTTGAAGTGAAACAACTCTCTTTACATCAGTAAGACTATATTTATATTGCGCTGTAGAGGTGAGTTCTACCTTCCATAAGTAATACTTGTTTTATAGTATGTACCTACTAATAATAACTAAGATGGTAGACATTAAAATTGAAAAATAAATCAAACATGTAATTGATGGATAGACAATCAATTAAACCATGAAATCTGTATCTACCTTTGACGCATTTTCTCATTGCATGCCTTATCATTTATCTATCCACAGACAACTAGGTCACTAGTACTGATTGATTGTAAACTATTTCTGTCGTTCTTGTTCCCCTTTTATTTCACATGCAATGAGTGAAAACGTTTTTATATTTATTAATAAATGGAATTTCTGTTACATATTCAATTTTCGATGAATATTACTTAATGTTAGTAGATTTTTTTATCAGCCTGTCGTTTGAAAACAGATCAAATGTCATACATTTGATTTGAAATATATTTATTTTAAATTGGAATGTCTTTTTATGTTTGTAGATAGATAACTCCAGTGAAACTATGTAGTAAATAATATCCAAATTCAGCATACTCGTGTAAGGTAATGGCATGCGGAATACAATAATAATATCAAGCTACAAAATGTTCATTGTATATTGTTAATAAGTTTATAATTTCAGTCATTTACTCCAACTCGAAATCAATTGTAGATAATGAAGTAAAATATATTGACATTCCATATTGTATTTTGTTGTTTAAATTGTTGTCAGTATGATTTTAGTGAACATTGTTAGATTGTACTAGGAAGGCTTGTGGATAACAAGTGGACAGGGTAGACTGTAACTAGAATAATGCGCTGTGTGCGTTTCTTTTTAACTTGAAACATTTTTAAGGAATTGAAATTTAATTTTAACAGCATGATCCAAAATGGCGCGCCTCCACAATTATTAAGTCTTGAAATTTTTCAAACATAATGTTTAATTTTAAATAAAAAATACTTTTGTTAAAATATTATAAGACTGGAGACATTGTTAGTTATTCTTTCATCTATTAACGACCGGGTATAATTATATGATTCGGAATCTGTTCTGAAAAAGATTATTTTTGTTAACAATAAAATGATAGACGAAATTTCTGCAAAGGATTTCATGGTGTTTCTTTAAGGTTCGCCTTTACTTATAATTTAAAAGGCCAAATAAGTAGTGATACTATAAATGAACAAAACGATAGGGCGTCATTTATTAATGAGCGTATTACCCACGTTGTTAAATTCTGAGTTAAATAAGAAATTATTATTTACCATAGATATCTGTTAAAAATTTCTAGTCTGCAATAATAGGGCCTTATGTACGGTCTCCATGTTGATGTACAGACAACTATGGTAATGCCGATGCAAAAGGACCGTGAATAGTCTCGACGTACGTCAATTATTATTATTACTTCTCTGGATTTGCACGATACAGCGAGTGGATCAATCACCAGTATTGCCAAGTGGCACGTCTACTATTTATCCCAATGCGTCATAAAAAGTTACTGAACTCATCATTTCTTCTGTTGAAAAAAATTACTAAAATAATAATAATATAAAGCCTTTTTAGGCCAATGATAGGCTAGATTTGGCATTTATTTTTAACACGACGATTTTTAACACAAGATTCACTTCAGATGTGTATCTTGTGTTAAAAATCGAAAATAAATACCATTGACCAGAGTAAAGATAAATACAGATAAAACTGTATAACTGGCAACACTGTCTAGCACGCACGACAGTGCGTATTCTAAGGACGGTATTAACCCTCAACCCCGGTATTAATAAATGAATCTCAAGTTTGAGTTACATCTCAAGTAGACATAATGTATGAAGAGTTCAATACATTATATCTACTTGAGATGTAACTCAAACTTGAGATTCATTTATTAATACCGGCCTAGGTATTATAATGCTCTCTGATATTCTACGTCTAGCGCCGCGCCGTCACGTGCAGCATGCTGTACGTCAAGGTGGACCGTGAATAAAGCCCTATAAACTTTTTTTTTAAATCCAAGAAAGAAAATGTTGCTATATTTAAAACATATAATAAAGGTACTTTATACTTATAAGATGATATAGCTTTTAAACGCTGTAAATCGAAAAACCTTTAATAAAAAGATTAAAATTCACGTGAGGTACACTAATAGGGTGGTTTACTCGATATATTTTTGTAAATATTAAATACTAGCTTTTGCCCGCGGCTCCGCCCGCATTAAAAAGTTTTTCCGGGATAAAAGTCCCGGTTTATATTTTCCCGGGATAAAAAGTAGCCTATGTGTTAATCCAGGACATGATCTACCCGTGTGCCAAATTTCATCGAAATCCGTTCAGTAGTTTTTGCGTGAAAGAGGAACAAACATCCTTACATCCATACATCCATACATTCTTACAAACTTTCGCCTTTATAATATTAGTAGGATTACACAATATTAGGTATGTATTTAGATAAAAGATGTCTTAGCACAGCTAGATGATGTAGTTTCCAACCAGACATGCCTACACCTTGAGAAACACAGTCTAAGAGGTGAGTAATTTGATAATTGTAATGGCACCTGTCGGTAATTATTATAGGTGAGTATCGAAATTTATGAAGATTCGACACGTCGACAACTACCTATACCCAAAAAAATAAGAGTGTGTTGGTGTTTAGAAATAAAGAATTTTAAGTAAGTAAAGCGGTATTTGAAGAGCATTGGGACTGGGCTTTGTCCCCAACACTACGTGAATATTATATTCTTGAAGAAATATTAAATTTTTAACCAGCTTCAAAAAAGAGACGATTATCAATTCGACTTGATTTTTTCTCGTCCGTAATTTAATAGCCGATTTGAAATATCTTTTATTTGAAAGACTTTAATTCCAGATTGGTCCCATAAAAATGTTTCCAAATTGGTTCAGTAGTTTGGTTTGAACTAAAATAACGAAAACAAGTAGGTATTTCGTTCAAGTAAACGAAATTGCAAATAGTGCTTGCCTGTTACTTTTTCAATGGTGTTCTTAAATTTTGTTTTATTGAGTCTATTTACACAAACACATACGCCTTTTATCACCGAAGGTGTAGGCAGAGGCACAACTAGTGCACCCACTTTTCGCCGTGCGTATTCCGTGCCTTGTTGTGACAGGGGGCGAGCATATCACCATATAGGGCACAAATTCCAGACTCCAGGCTGATGCCGAGTAGAAAAACCAAATATCACTTCGACCCACCCAGTGATCGAACCCGAGACCTCAGGTTTGCTGTCGTACCGTAATACAACTGTGCCACCGAGGCAGTCTATTCCTTATTAACAACAAATTAAACCGCCGTCAACCTTCAGTGGTTTTTGAAGGCGGTTTGATGTTTTTTTTTTATTTATTTCATAGAATGTAGTGTTTAAAGAGTTGAAAAACTAAAATTCTATCTCATACCGGTTCGCAACCGTTGCCAAACCTTTGCAAAGCTAGATTTCAAAATAGTTTTAAATAATGAGCCATTTCCTTTAATTTGCCCTATGGGTTTTTTTTATACATCAATGGCCCATGTCATTACTTTCAGAATTTAATCATTGTTTAGTAACACAATCTAAAAGTGGGCAATATGTTTTTTTTGTTCATAATCACTCGATTCCTGGCTAGGTAGACTTTTTTTTATTCCATTGATGCAGGGTTTTCGCAATATTGCCTCAAGAATATATTTTGCATTAAAAACATTCCTTTCAAAAAAATATAGGTTGCTTCAGACCTGCAACCAAGGTCTTCATTTTCGTATTCAGGTTTTTAACAAAGTTTTGCTATGCCTCAAACACCATCCCAATAAGTCTACCAGCTCTCCCATCTAATATCGTGTTGAACTAACGTCAACCCTATGCTGCCGTGGTATTCGAGAGGGCAGTAAGTCAAGTTTCTATGTTCTGACTTGTAGCGATTACCAGGGGGGCTATCGGCTAATTTTGACATTTCGAGTGAACAACGAAACATTGATGTCAACCGAACTTTGATGTCAACCGAAATTTTGTAGCCATTGGTATTGCGTATGATGTTATAGCTACAGTCAACACGAGTGCCTATCAAAGAACCATATGACATCTCTACTTTTTTTATCGACGTTACGCGGCTAAGTTATACACACCAATTAGACGTACAGCCGTAATGGATGAATTGGTCTTTTTTATTTAGCGGTTTGACATTGTCAAAATCATTGCCTGACAGCGATGGAGGCATAACTTAAAAATATGTGAATTGAATTGAACGGTGCGTTTGAATCTTCAGAATAATATTATGGAATATGGTGCGGAAATCATAACAATATGAGAATTGTTTGTGCTCGTGTGTGCAAGTATTTTTGGGTTAGATATAATTATACTGCGACATGTTTTTACGAAGAAACAAATCCCAAAGCCCATTTGGCCCCCAATCTAATAATTATACAAACTTGGGAATCGGACGCTTTTAAGCTTAATGCAGTAGCAGACAGTGTAAATCAATCAACGTAAGTATTAATATTATATTCAGTATGTAATAAAATTAATTCTTGTAGGTAATAATATCGTATGCCGTATCGGCCTGCTAAGGGCGTGGGCGCTTAGCCATTTTTTGTCTGCACTAAATAAACTATTCCTCTTGAGTACTAAACCGAAGATCAACCCACTTATTTATTCTATGTGGTTGCAGCAGTATTCTCAACTAATCTAAAGGTTCTATTCAACATTCAGAGTTTTGGTTTTGTTAGCTGTTTTCATTTTGAGTATGCTGTATCTGTTGTGTAGGAATGTGCCAAGTCTCCTAATTATAAACAACGCAAGACTTGTTTCTTAATACGATAAACATAACGACATTGTGTAATGTACGAAAAATTCATGCATTTCTATAATTTTTAGTTTCTGAGCTGAAGAAATGGAGGAACGGATTTGAGGCGGCTCCGATATTGAGAAGCACATGCTTCTCGAAAAGGATTGCTGTAGACCTGTGGTTGTGGAAAAACCTATTACAATACATAATTGACAACAACTGTACACCTCAAGATGATGTAGATTGTCGTTCTACATGTTAGCTAGTACCCATATATAGAATTATACCTAATTATTGTGCCCTAATAAACCAATGTTGCATTTTTTATTTCTCTACCCTCTTAATGTGATAATGAATAAAAATTTGAATAGACTGTTTCTTTAATAAATATTATTAAATATGTTTTACCTATATCATTTAGGAACTTAGTCATTTTATTAAGAATCTCAGGAGATCTATTTCTATTAAATATATATACAGTGTCATTTCAACATTGCGTTACTAAATGAAACCACATATTCAGCGTGACCTCTGCTAACTTCGTGCAAAATATTATCCATGGGTAACGCATACTTTCGCCAATAATCCCGATTATAGTTTTATAGTTTTTTGATCACGCTGTGTTTTAGCGCGCTTGACTGTATTCAGTGAATCACGTCACAGCTGACGATGTTATTACAAAACCTATAGGATTAAGAAGGGCAACTCACAAATTCACTTGCAATACATTCACTCACATAGCTGCAGCAGTACCGCTTGAGACGTGGAATTTGAAATAAAATAATTAAATTGCTACTAGAGCAGTCCCTACTCCCTAACTAATACGTTATAAATATCAACATGAAATAAAAAAATTGTCATGTTATTGTATAAAAAGGAACTAATTATTTTTTAGTGTTATGCTGTAAAGAAAAGTATTAATTCTTTAATAATAAACTTTGTTTTGGTTTATAAATAAGTTTACCTACCGAAATAGGTAGGTACTAAACAACTCGCAGTCGGGTTATTAAAAAAGTTACAGGATTTTAATCTATTGATATCATATTTTTTAGATTCCGTATGATATTTCAACGTTCATTTTAATTTTAACATCAATATTTCTGGACGTCATGCCTAAAATAGGTTTACGTAAATACTTTATACTACCAAACGCCTTATTATGCCTTCTGTACCTTCTAATCTCTAGCCACATTTTGTATCGCGTCAGAGTCGTTGATCTTGTTACTAACACATTGAAACTAACGTGCAGATACCAACATGTTATGTCTCTTTCGCACGCCATTCATTACAAACACGCACTCAAACACGCTGTGTTGCCAGTATAAACATTTTAACCGACAAGTTTGCTAAAATGACACAGCTTTTCAAAGAATCGGATATTAGTTTATTTATCACATGGATTTCTAACACACTTAAATAAGTGTATTAAATAATGAAATAACTAGGGTAATTATGCTAATGAAAAGTCTACTTAAACGAATACGCAGCAACATCTTTGTATTGTAAAAATAACATTACTTTAAGCAATAAAGCATACCAGAGCTCTAACATCATTTAATTTCAATATGCATTGTGGTACGGTTTAAATAGCATAGAACAATGTAAAACTAAAATTGCAAGATATTGCAGAATAAGGTAATAGTACCAAAGCTTGGTATCCCTGTGGGAACACGTGTAACACGAACATCAGCTGGCGGGGCCAACGATCGCGCGCGCCAGCGGGCGCACGGCGCACTTTTCGGCATGTTCTTTGTATAGGGCTGCCATTACCTAAATTGCCGACGCCGGACAAATACGGCAAGAATCCCGGACATTTGACAATCGCAATTTTTAATAGTTCCTGCCTGAGTAATAATACCTAAAACTGGCGTTATTTACTAACCACTTATAAAGTGACTCGACCAAGTGCATAAAAATCCTTCTAAATACCTATGTTTTACCTACTTACAATAATTTTGGTCATTAGTCAATTGAATATCCTGGTTATCTTAAATTAAGTTCAGTCATTACTCACTATTGGAAGCTTTAGTCAAATAATAAAGCTTCCAATACGTACGTAAATGTTACTTATTCTTGACAAAAGTTTGCGTGTATTCTATGAAGTGGTAAAAATTAAACGTTTTTTACCCTACTAGTAAATTACGACAATTCCAGGTAATAGCAATAAATAAGTACAAGTGATATTTATCAAAATATGTAACGTGTCGAAATACATCGAGATTCCCGGTCCGGGATTCGTGAACTTCATGCCTATGGCACCGCACTGGCTCCTTCAGGCGCATGCGCCGCGGGAAAGCGGGGGACGGCGCGCGCGTCGCCCGCCAGTCGCCACTCGGCCACAGTACTCGGCACTTGTCGTTTTGCTAGCGGCCACTCGACCGGCAGCAACACGACGTGGCGTATGTTGATTTATGTACCGAATGTTAGGCCGATGCGCCCTATGTACTTACTCGTAACTATTGTAATTTTATTATTATATCGTTTTGTATCGATCCGAGTGACCTTGCCTTTGACATCGCTTCGGGAGACGCGAGCCATGTGTAGGTTTTTAGTTTCGGCTTTTATGCGCACACGATCAAATGTTCTCTAATTGTAATTATTATTCTATTGTGTTAATTTTTAAGTTTCTGTTGTGGTAAACTATGATTGACATTTACAAAGCTCGTGAATAAAGTGTTAATGTTTCCGAGAAGGTCGTTGAAATGTCTTTTGTACTTTTAGGGATTACTGAGTAAATGTTCAAAATTCCAATTTTCCAGAACCTCGCTGACACTCGTATCATAACGGTAGCATCATAGACGGTTTCACGAAATCGATCGACGAATTTGACGGCTTGAGCGTGCGATTCTTGCTGATGTATCGTGTGATAGTTCTTAGGTTAGATAGAATCTTAGGGTTGTGAGGCTTTTTGATAAGCTACGTACGGTGTACGGACTGTGACCATTACCGAAGATGCCACAATGATTTCAGTCTTCTGAAGGAGACATAACTGGCTCTGACAGAATCTAGTAAGTGACTGTTGTTTAGATTGACCTATGTGACCTGACACAGACGCATTGGTAATAATAGCGACCTCATCTTTTCGGTTTGGAATAAAGCTTCTTGGTTACGATGGCGCGATGTGACAGCTTATCGTTGCGCTCCGTGTGTGCATCTCTTGTTCGCGTGTGCGTGAGCATATTATCAATGAAACACACAACCTCAGTGCGATGTTGACGCTCCGACGATTTCTCGTTTACTAGTAGTGGCAATAGGATGTCTAAAATTAAAAGACCTTTTTTGTTATTTATTTTGTTTGAAAAATGTACTTCTTTATTTTACACTTATGGTTAAATTAATTAACTGCATGGTGTTTCTTTCAAATTGATTTTATCGCAGTTAAATTTATGTATTCGGTTACAAAATGACCCTGTATTTTAATCCTACATTAGGTACATGTTATAATATTAACATTATCAAACAATAAATACATTGTATTACAAGTATAATTTATAAAAAATACATATTTCATGTCTAGTACTCTTATATTATTATAACATTATTTATCCTACTAATATTATAAAGGCGAAAGTTTGTAAGAATGTATGGATGTTTGGATGTTTGTTCCTCTTTCACGCAAAAACTACTGAACGGATTTCGATGAAATTTGGCACACAGGTAGATCATGTCCTGGATTAACACATAGGCTACTTTTTATCCCGGGAAAATATAAACCGGGACTTTTATCCCGGAAAAACTCTTTAATGCGGGTGGAGCCGCGGGCAAAAGCTAGTAGTTTATAATATCAAAGACATCTATCGACGAGCGAGACTCGTACATAATACAAAAAATCTACAAATTGAAATAAAATTATTTAGTGGGTTTTATAGCGGTTTTTTAATTATTTTTTTTTTCTCCCGACGTATCGAAGATGGAAGACCTCACAGCCTTCATGATCACTGTGCAAATTTTGGCGTCGAAGAAAATATAACTTAAAAAACCGCAATAAAATCCGCAAAATAGTTTTATTTCCAAGTTTAACATTCGCGTAAATAATATAAGAAATCATTAAATCAACAAATATTCGCGCTCACATATAAATAAAATAAAGCTTGCGATTATAATCATTACAAATTAAAAATCTTAAATTTCTAAACGTTTCTATTTAGCTACATTACTACGTTACTCGGCCGGGTAATAGTGTTAATCACTTTCCGAGGCAAAAACACTGCTATTGAATCGTGGCTTTCAGAAAAATGTTGACAGATACGGTGTCTATCAATTTGATGTCAACTTTGCTTAGACAATACCAATAGCTACAATTTTCCATAGCAATCCACACTATCGATATCCACCGTGACGTCACCGGTGACCATCAAAGTTCATGAGCACCGCGAGTTGTCCACCGGTGTTAGCCAATACGAAATCGGTGATTTGACAGTTAATTGATGTACACTTCCACCGGTGCTTAGGGGAGATCCACAAATTACGTGAGGTGTTTTTTTTAATTTTCTGTCCCTCCCTCCCCCCCTGGTGAGATGTTGTGAGATTTTATTCAACCCCCTCCCCCATCCCCCAATCTCACGTGAGATTTTTCAAAATGTGCGTTTCTTAAATATGTAAACGTGTTGGAGTGTTATTGTAAAAAAAAAAAAAAAGTTTTGTTAAAAAAGTTGTAGTTTTTTTTTGTTTCAATAAGAAAAAAAATTGCGTGATATTTGCCGAGACCCCCCCTCTCTCCAACGTAAGATTAGATGAGATTTGACTCGACCCCCCCTCCCCCTTAAACATCTCACGTAATTTGTGGATCTCCCCTTATCAGTTTTCGATCTCAACTGAGATACATAATAGCCCGGCAGTGGTAATCGATACAGGGAGCGTGCACGAACTATTTGGGGCAGCACAAACTCGACACAAGAGCCACATGTGGATAAGAAAAGAAACTTTTTGGAACAATAATTTGTTTATATCTATACTAATATTATAAAGCTGAAGAGTTTGTTTGTTTGTTTGAACGCGCTAATCTCAGGAACTACTGGTTCGAATTGAAAAATTCTTTTTGTGTTAAATAGACCATTTATCGAGGAAGGCTTTAAGCTATATAACATCACGATGCAATTATTAGGAGCGAAGAAATAAAGGAAAATGTGAAAAATGCGGGGAAAATTATTCATCCTTCCATTGCGTGCACTGCGAAAACGGTTCAAGATACCAAAAATATATGTATGAAAGAATTATTCCTCTTAAAATGATCTAAAAAAATGTCCGCAACAGTATATGTCTATCTTTTAAGATTAACTCACTAGAACCGTTTTTATGGTAATCAAATTTGGTCGAAATTAATGCATTATTTGTTAAGAGTTGTATCATCGTCATAATATTAATCTTTATCCAAATAAATGTGTTGGATAGAGTGATTCAACGGGAAGGTTTTTATATACTTTTAGCCCGGAAAAACTTATTAACGCGGGCGAAGCCGTGGGCAAAAGCTTGTATTCTTATATGACGAAAATGATAAAATATGTGTTCTGCCGGCGTTACGCCGCCGGGCAGGACCCGCGCGCCGCCGCCGCCGCCGCCTAACTTGGACGGCGTGGATTTTGTGAATACTTTTAATTTTTATTGCAAAATTTTATGAATGATTGGGTCTCAAACACTGACGTCTATTATACTAGTACGCTGGACTGGACATTCGAATCGTAAAAGTGTGCCTATTTGATTTTCGCCATATTGGCGCTGATAGCAGTAGCGAGTGTCCATGGAACTAACGATAGAGTTGGAACATAGAACAGCTGATATATCGATAATCATACGAAATAGTCGACGGTTTATAAATTGAAAAAAAATAACAATTTATTATTAACAATTGAAAAAATTACTCAAAAATTTTATCGAAACAATGATTATAACGGCAATCGGATGTACAGTATAGTGAAGATTCAGACAAATCTGTCGTTACTTATTCATTGTGGCAATATTAGCAGTTTAACCAACGTTACCACGGAATAAAAAGTAGTCATGTCTTATTCCAAGTTGTAAGCTATTGTCATACCATATATCGTGTGGAAGGGAAACGCTCTCTATACCGGAACGGTAAGAGAGAAGAACCATAACAGTAACGAAAAACTATATTCATTTGCAAAGCTAAGCGATAATACTTACGATTTTAGTATTTCCGTAATTCATGCGCGCGCTATGTAAAGCGTACAAAGAACTGGGCGGCCGGCGCGCTGCGCCGGGACCGGCCCGCGGTCGTTAACCCGTCAGGTGATTTACGTATTTCATTACGATTTTTTTGAAATATTGACCTTTTTTACTATGTTTTTCAGAATAATAGTTTTATTTATCTATACATACGTGAAGCTGTACAGAAATTTGAGAAAATCCTACTAAAATTGTAACACTGCGATCGCGATTTGTTTAGTGCCATCACGTCAGGAATCACCAATACTATCACCTGTATTCGTTTCCGAGAGCGTTTCCCTTCCACCCGGTATATTATCCGTGAAAAAAGTTAACTTATTTCAGTTTGGAAGTTACCACCACATCAAATTCGTTCAACAATTAGAACGGGAAGCCGTAAGAAATAGACATACGAACGTACACATAAATATTATAATGTATTTATGGAAGGGATAAAAAAAAAAGACAGTGTGACGGTAGATCAAGTTATATTTTATTAAGTCACTGACGTGCCTAAATTATATTACGCGACAAATAATTCGGTATATTGACACCTGTAATATTATGGGAGTAGTTTTTTGTTGCTGCATATAAACGAATGTCTATATATTAGTCTATATTATATTTAATTAGAAAGTATGCAATTGGCAGCTTCCAATTATCTTTTAATGCCACAATCATAAAAACTAAGGCATCTTTACAATATGGTACATAAAATACGGTAAATCATTATTTTCAGAAGCGATTCGTAAATCAACATGCCCACGTATTACTCCATCATGACTTCTAGTACAACTTTTTTTCAATCTCATTTCGTCAATCATTAAAGCTCAAATTAATTTTTCGCCTTTTTCTCTAGCTTGCTCACTTTTATACCTCAAGGTACTAAAACTTTCGGTAGTGAAACCTGGGTTTGCATCTTCCGAAATGTACCACGATCGTATAATTAGAGGATGAGGCAAGGCTAAATTATTTTTTTTCGGACACATGCATGCCTTTGGCGAATAAAAATGTAGAGTAATTTCAAAAGCCCTTAACTCTGGGGAATATTTAGCATGACTAACATTATTTTCTGAATTTCTTGCCATCCTTTTAAATAATTGTGGTTTAAAATTATTGTACTGACTTAACAAACATACAGAATCATCGGTAACTAATTTCTTTTTCATTTATTACTGTTTTCAAAGAAGAAACTTTAATCTTCAATTTTTTCACATGTTGAGATAAAGTTTTGAGACGAGTCTGAGAACATCGTAAAGCTTTTTGTATTCTTTGCATAACCCTTTTAGGTGACCTAGGAGTATTTTCGTAGCGGTGTCATGATTGATATTTTCACAGATTTCGATGTAAGACCGCTTCCTTTTCTGGGTTTCATTTAGTTCCTTGTTGTAGCTTGTGCTGGGTCCTGTTAAGAATATAAAAAAAATATTCAATTTGAATTTCGTTAAGAAACAAAATGTAAGAATGCAGTTTCACATTAATCGAAGCAAGTCAACTATAAGACAGTATAAAGAAAAAAAACTCGTTGAGAAATAATAGTAATAATAATAAAAGATTACAAGTAAAACAAAATAATTATAAACAAATTGAAGCTGTTGTTGCCTCAAAAGGTTTACCAAATAAACTTTATTTGCTAAAGGTGTAAATAAAATATAATGTGTAACAATTATAAACCATGTTAATTAATAACAGTTATAAATCAATTATGAACTTGTTAGTTACAAAATGAACTACAGTGAAAAATAGTTATTAAGATTGTAGTTAGTAATATTTGTAAATAGGTGCATTGACTTGATGTATACATGAAACACCTTAAACTACCTTTAAAATAATCTGAAAACCTGTAAGTCTTATTTATTTAGTACTGAGTTTTTTGAAAAAATATGTCATTATACCTGACATTGTTTCTAAATTCATGCCATCAACTTGGTTTTTCCGCATTCATTATTTATTAAATCAGCTTCTCACTCTCTATTTTCCTCAGGAATAATACCTAAATCTGCAATAATAACATCACCATTGCAAAACGTCTTACAATATACTATATGCATAAAATGCTCAATAGAAAAATATAAATTATTATACCCACCAGAAAATATTGTGGGCACACTGTCCTTTTTCAATTGGGTTCGTTTAACATCTCTAATAAAACAATCTTCTATAAAATGTTTAGAGCATACATGACTATTTTTATTCGGAAACCAATTTCCAAATTAAATTTTTTTCAGCCATAGTTTTTGTATAGTTGAGTCAGTTAGAAACCTGTAACAATACATTTTTATGATTTTAAATTGATATTTCCTCTTCTGGAGTAGATAGAGTACATTCTTTATAGAATAATACATTCCTAACCTTATTTTATTATCAATCTTAATCAATGATTTTATGTGTTTAAAGGTACAGTATAAAAGTATAAATGCTAATAGAGTCACACCAAAAATTTATCGATATGCATTGTCGATATGAAACTTGGACAACCCTATCAAGATATACTTACTTTATAAATATGCTATTCGAAAACAAATTATCGTGTAAATACGTTTAAATTGAGTTATTATTTACTTGTAAATGATAGTTTGCTCTTTACAATAACTAACTTTAATACAAATAGCTAAAAGATGATGTAAATGTACGTACTTATGAAATGTTACTTCACTACCCGTTTCGTAACTGGTTTTACAACACACACAAATTCTCATTGTGGATTTCTATAAACCACACACAAATAACACTTAAAAACAACACGTTTCACCGTAATATTTCGTTTTAATGCACTGACAAAACAGAGAGCTCTCAAAACAATACGACGGCCATATGCATTATACGTCAAATTTAGTTCCCTGGACACTCGAGAGGGGCGTTTCAAATCGGCACAAAATATAGCTGTCATTTTGTATCGTAAATCCTGTCCAGCGTACTAGTATAATAGAAGTCAGTGGTCTCAAATGTCATATTTAGACATATGCGCCGTGCCGGCGGATTGAAATAAAAAAAACATTTTTCTTCAAAAATTTTATTCATAGTTATTGGCCGACTTGGGTTTTTTAAAGTTAATAACAGAAAAACGACTATTAGCGATAACGATTTTAAAAGGCATCTTGGCTACGGCCTCTGTGCTCACGCGCCCATACGCGGCTGCGCTCTTTCAAGCAGTCTAACCTAAAAGGTCCTGGCATCGCTAACTAAACTTTATGCCACGGAGTTATGTGGTCCATGATCTTTTACAGCAGTACCTTTTCGGCCGAAACCTTGGACCTCCGAATCTCTCTGCAATGCTCTCCAGTGGAATCCGCAGCAGATAATAAAGGCGTACCACACGATCTTGTACGTGACTTACTTGTTGATTAGATATCGGCCTAGGATCTGGACCCCAAAGCCCTACGGCCACCTTCCACTGGCTCGAGGGAGCTTCCACACACGAGCAGCGTCCGGCTCCTAAATAGAGGCCAAGCGGGCACCTTTCGGCGGAGTTGCCATGGAGGATGTGGTGTCAGGCTGGAGACGCCGTCCTCGGTGCCCAAATGTTTTAGTAGTCCACCCTGATTTCACCAAGGCGTGAAGCAACTATGGTCCAACTATCAACTGATAAATGTACTCATCGGAGAACATTGTTCCGGAGAGTATCTGTGGCAGATCGTAGGTTTCTTACGGTCAGGTGCATGTGATCGTTTTTACTAGTCCATGGTCAAAAGGCGGAGATTGTAGATTGTGGTGGCTAACTTTTTCGGAGTAGTCCTCCATCAGAAAGAGAGTGCTACGAGAGATCGATAGCGGGCCAATCCCTCTGCCATCAGAGACGTGAGAGACTCCTGGTCCTGACCTGTGAATTGGGGGCGTTTAGGGAAGTCCACTACAGCATCTCCGGTCTGTTATGACAGCCGACTACCTATTAGTCGTTAGGGGCTATCGGGCGATCTTGGGGTCCCCCGAATAACCGTCCACTCGGCCTTTGAGGTTGCAATATACGGTCCAATATATAACCTAACATTTATCGGAGTTTTAGCTAACCTTAATTGAGAGCATAGCGATTTCGTGCCATTTAATGGAGGAGGCCACTCGCCGTCGCTACGTTACTAACCAAGAACACAGCGAGAGATCTTAATTTTTGATGGCCTACGAGTACGAAGGTAGACCTCTTATGAAAAGAGATGGTGCGGGAACACGAAAGGTCGGACTCCTCCCGCCAGAAGTAGAGAAATTTGAGACATGAGGTGGCAGCGACTGATCAAGAATTCTGACCGCCCTAGGCTAATTATGAGGACGCGCCCCCGCTAGGTGTGAGTGATACGGTCGGCCTAAAAAGTAGAATATTAGTTTGACTTTGTTTACTAGTGTGAAAATTTTAACATGGTTCATCCTACCTGTAAAAGGTTTCAGATCGATCTGAAAGTGAAACTACCGTTGTCTTATAATCTGCACGACATTCAACCTTAGCGTGGCAAACCCTTTTTTTATCTGATCGTACATAAAGGCGCCTTATAAGACCTCGCGCATTATACGACCAAAATCATGACAAGTAACTGCAGGCTACCAAGTAGAAAACCAAATCCATGTCGTGTTTGGCCGCATGACTTGTATTGGCTTAGTTAATAGTTTCTATAGACAAGATAGCTGTTGCGGGCTGCGGCCATTGACCATGTGCGTGGTCATCTAGTGTGTGAAGTTGCTTCGACTTTACGTATTTTTTATATTTACACTTCTGTTATCTTTAAATTATTTTTACAATAAAATTAAATAAAATACATGTTTTTCTTATTCACATTATTCTCAATTCAAGTTTATTAAAAAATATTTTCTATTTTTTAGTTGGATTTTCTAGTGCTTTTTTACGTTTAAATTTTTAGTTCACTAAAAAACAAGTAGGATTTAAAAAATGCTAACTTACATAGTTTCGCTTGCTTGTAAACCATAGTGCGATCTAATTCTATGCGTGCGCCATCTATTGAAGCACAAGGCGAACTTAAGAATTATTTAGTTAGTTGGATTTCTATAAAAACGTATTTTATAAAATATTGTATTGCCATCGGACTGACTCGGTGGCGTAGTTGTATTACAGTACGACTGCAAAACTGAGGTCTCGGGTTCGATCCCCGGGTCGGGCAAAGTGATATTGAGTTTTTCTATTCAGTATCAGTCCGGAGTCTGGAATTTGTGCCCGATATGGCGATAGGCTCGCCCCCTATCACATCATGGGACGGAATGTCGGCGAAAAGTGGGTGCACTAGTTGCGCCTCTGCCTACCCCTTCGGGGATAACAGGCGTGAGTGTATATGTATATATGTATGTATGTATTGCCATCCGACGATTTGAAGTGGGTCAAAACTCAAAATCATGTTCAAAGTGTAAGTTACATACATACATACGTCTGAAGCTAAAAAAAAGCGGGTTAAAAGACGAGAGGCATTATACTAGTGAAACATTTTTGCAATTAAATAATTATTTATTTAGTTGAAAATTACAGTAATTAAGTAACTATTATTAGCTTAGACAAAAGTCCTTTTTCGTGCTTTACCATTTGCAAATGTTTCCACAATTTTTTCAAATTTAATAGTTTGCAAAAAATTACTTTCTATGTAGATTAGCGAGAGCGCTGCAAGTTTTTGCTGGCGGAGTGTGGAGCGCAAGTAATTTTTTACTCTTTTCAGTGCTGAAAAAGACCTTTCGCCGCTGCAGTTGGTAACACACATTGTTAAAAAAATTCTTAATATTATTTCAACATTCGGAAACATGCAAAAAATATTGAAACTTTTTATTAATTGCAACAAACCCTTTGGGGTTCTGGCAGAAATAGAATGCTCGGCCTCGGTGTCACATTTTAAAAACTGCGCCAAATGGACGCATTCTTCTGCAAAGGTTTCGCCTAGATCAGTGGAATATAGTTGCTGTAACTCCTTTGCTTTGTTTCTTATAAATGCACTGTCGTCTAGTTCATGCAGTTTCCATAAGAAACCAAACTTTGTGTTTACTGAATTATAAATAATTTGCCGGTTTTTTAAGTGCACTTTAAGGCAATCAATAGCAGCATAATAATTATTAACGATGAAAGATCGTCTCCCTTCTAACTCAATGTGCCCCAACTTCACTTCATCAAAATGAAATTTTCGTTTCTTTCTTCTTCTTAGATCTTTTTTGTATGTGGTCACTTCGCATCTTTTGATTGCATCTGATTCAAAATTATCGAACTCTTTTTCGTCACGCAACGTATCAAGATAAGCATCTAATGTCTCATAAAGAGTAACAACGTTAGATAAATCAACAGAACATGCTTGTAGCTGTGCACTAACTATTTGAAACTTTACGAGCACTGAGTTCCAAAAGCACAGCATTATTGTAGCTTCCAGAGTTTTCATTTTTTCTATTATTGCTTTTGCTTCTATTTTGGTCTTTTTACTTTGATTTTCATCTTCGCAAATAGAGTTTAATGCTTCCAGAACTTGTTTGTATGAACTGTATAAGGCTTTGCTTGCATCTGCTCGCGCACTCCATCGAGTTTTTGATAGATTTTTTAGTACCGTCGATTCATCATCCAGTTTGGATAACAAAAATTGCCATCTGCTTGTAGATCCAGAAAAAAAATTGTATAATTGTTGTTCCATTGTAAAAAAAGCAGCTGACTCGTCACTACTTTCCGCGGCAGCCGATCCCACGAGTTGGAGAGAATGCGCTGCACAAGGAACAAAAGTAGCCAGAGGATTTACAGCTTTAATTCTTGACTGAAGACCTTTGTATTGACCAGACATATTGCTAGCATTATCATAACTTTGGCCACGACAGTCTTTAATATCAAGTTCCAAAGTTTTATCGATTGTCGCAAGAACAGCCTTCTCCATGTCTTCACCTTTATGCCCGCAATTCGGTAAAAAGGTGATAAAACGTTCGACAGGTTCTCCGTCAGGCAAAACATAACGAATTATAAATGTCAACTGATCGGTGTGTGAAATATCTGGAGTAGAATCAATGCTAATCGAATAATATTTTGCTTTTTTTATTTCTCCTATAATCGAAAGTTGAACTGCATCAGCGAGAAGTAAAATAAATTCATCGATTATTGAGGATGACAAGTACGATGGAGAACCTCTGCCTTTTTGTCCAAATCTCACCAAATGCTCAGCCATGAAAGGATCAAATTTGGATATAAGCTCAATACAGCCAAGAAAATTCCCGTTTAGTGCAGATCCAATAATTTCATTTCGACCGTGAAATGGAAGGCCACGAGAAGCTAAAAACTTAATTGTTTCTATTACACGTAGTAATACATTTCGCCAATAAGTTATTTCTTCATTATATTGTTTAATTATTTGGGTATCCAATCGTTGTAAAAGTTTTCCTCTACATACATATTGTCCCAAACATTTACGATGATCCGGAGAATTGTCATGATCAGTTATTAAGTTAGAATTTTTCCAGTCATTAAATCCACTTTTGGCAAATATGGATGTTCCACCATATAATTTACAAGGACCACAAAACACGTGACCTGTGGATTCTGAGTATACTAACCAGCTTCTCTTCACAATTTCACCATTAACAAGCTTTATCTCAAACATATGTTTAGATAGAAATCTTTTTTGATTTTTATACTGCCTTTCTGATCTGGAAAAGTCTAATTCTTCGTTTTGTTGCAGTCCTTTTTCAACAATATAATCTCGAAATTCATCGTTTACATGCCACAGTGCAGGGTCACTTGACGGAATAGACGGCTTTTCTTCTATAAGAATTTCGTCTTCTTTGTAGATCGTCGGCGTCGTCGCTACTATAGGACTAGTGTTGGACGGAGAAACGTAAGAACAGTCCGCGGTAGAAGGACCAGGGCAAGAAATCGCTGGCGATAGTTCAGCATTCGTCACCGTTTCTTTCCTTTCTGCAGAGCTCGTAAAAAATGTTTCCAGTTTACGAGTATGTTTTAAAATGTTTTCTTTCTTCTTTTCCTTTTCTTTTGCTTTTTTTCTGTTTTCTGCTCCACTTGGCTTTTTTACTATGGAATTACTCTCATTACTACTCATAGTCTTAATAAAATACGGAAATACGAAGGAAAGGACAATAAAATATATCACCAAAAACGAATATACTTGTTACGGACGACGAGCGAACGTGTGTTCAACTCGGCGGACTGGCTTGAAATGACATGGAATGCTCCTCGCTATGTTTTTGAATTTATTTTATTACCTTGTTTGCGCACATCTGTGTAAAAATATTTAATTTGTATTTAGAATGAAATGTCTTAATGACCCGACTATCTATTGTATTTAAATTTGTTTTGCTCAACCGTCGAGGATTATAAAACCATTACGCTAAAAATGTAAGGGCGGCTTAACGACGCCGCCAGTGTAAAATTCTCACGTAAATATTTCTTAATTGTTTTATCGCCTTGTTTTCGTCGCTCGGGACCGTCCATCTGTTTTCTTTACCCGAGTTATTGTAATCGCATGTGTTTTATTACCCGGTGTCATAAATGAATAATTGCATAATCATAAATGAATATTTGTTTTAGCCTTAAAACTAGTCACAGACGACCTGATTTGATGCGGCCGCACCACGAACCTGGTGCGCCAACGGACCATATTCGATCGTATGGCGCACGAACCGCCGTCAATTATTATCCGGTGGCGCACCAGGTTCGTGGTGCGGCCGCACCAAAACAGGTCGTCTGTGACTACTTTAAGACCTAATATAAAGAGGCAAAATTGGGCCTCGTTAGTCGTTACGGTTACCTCGATACCATACTGTAAACATCTCTCTGTACTTGTGATTCTATAAATATAAATAAACAGTCCATTGCATTTTATGCAAACGACCAGCAAACGCTATTTCGATTGGGCGGTAAAACACCCAAATACGTTAGTCCGCAAAGCGTCGATCTACACTCCATTCGACCGCGCCAAATGGAGACGGCCGCGTTCCGTATTAACCGATCCAGAGGACGAAATCACTCTGGCCATCCGCCGTAAGAACGAGTTCTTGAAACTCCAACACTCCACAAGACCGCAGTTCCGTCCTCGCCGTCGAGGACCTCGCCGCGCTCCCCGTCGCCCCCCCGACCCGCCTAACAGTTCCGGCCCGCGTGCCGACGAAATAAACGAATAGGATTAGGTTAAACACCAATCTTCCCCACTAATCGTTGATGTCTCATCCTCTCCCAGTGGCCGTCCTGAGCCGAGGTTCGTAACCCGTTAGTGGGTTGCCCTCAGCATGGTCACCTAAATTAAAGGGTTGCGAAAAGCCGACTCGCGTCAGGCTACTGGCCGACATGACAGGTCCGCGATAAAAAAAAAAAAAAAAAAAAAAAAAAGCACATCGTAAGACAAGACTTACGTTTCATTTGGGCTAACCCCCGAACTCTACGAGCCATAGATAACCAACGTCGGTCGCCAACAATACTCGAGCACGTGATATGACGGACGAACGACAATTAACGCGAGAGAGAAGCGCGGCAAAATATACTAACCATTAACCACCGGGGAGTCCCCGCGCATCGTTGACGTGTTTCATCGCGCGCGCCGAGCTGCGCTGTTGCGTGAGTGAGTTGGCAACAGCGCAGTCGAGTGAGTCGCTCGACCACCGACCGATTCGAGTGATAAATCGGTTTGTTTTACGCGCGCTTTTTTAAAATAACAAATCAGGGAGTCCCGGGCTTTTTCAGTTCACAGCGCATTTAGTTTTAGTATTTTGGCTCGGTCTAGTTGAAATATGTAGGGTAGATGTAATGATGCTAGATTAATAGTGTATGCGATGACATGATTTCAGCGCGCCCCCCCGATCCTCGCGCCCTAGGCTGCAGCCTAATTAGCCTAATGGTTAATCAGGCCCTGTGAGGTGGAGAACTGAATATTACCCGTCCTTTCGATGGAGATTTGCGGATAAAATGATTAGGCGCACATGACCATGAGATCATGAAGCCGTCCCTGACGCAACAAAGTGCTTTGATATAAATTTAGTATGCCGTGGTAGTTTACAATGGCGGCGCTAGACCAAACGTGGACGTCGGCGATCTCAGCTTTGTGAGGCCCCTTTTATTTTCCACTTTTCTCTCGCCCGGGCCTAACGGCGGCTGAACCCTCGGTTGACAAAGGGCACAAAGAAAAAGGCCACGTGCAAACATCTGCTCCCGGAGCCCTGCGTTGGCTAAGGCCGCCACTATCAAAAAGTTATATTAAATATATTTTTTTGTAAGGCCCCTTAAGCGCGAGGGCGTCGGCGGTCGCCAACGCCTAACGCCGTCACTTCTAGTTTTCATAGACTAAAAGACTTGGTCCAGCTTGGTGTGTCGCCCGATGCTTCCATCTCTATAAGTGGCGTAACGCTAGGTCGTAAAAGCGGTGATAATGATATAACCGCGCAGTCATTTTTGATAACTGGATGGTGGCACCAAAGGGCATTAATGGTCATTTCACCTTCTCCGCGAAACAAGATAAAGACTCGCGAGTGCCATGGAGCATTTCTCTTTTTTTGTTATTATTTTTCGCGGAGAAAGTGACTTCTTACTACCGCCCATCCTTCAAGGGGGGCGACTGAGCGGTTAAGTTGGGTTCACCGTGCCTTACGACCCGACGTTGAGCCGCCCGGAGAGATGAAACCATTAGGTGACCGCCCAACGTATGTACAACGCACGGCATACAAACCAAAACTCCACTGTGGCCATCTTCGGCGCATTAGGGACAGCCGCGGGCTTCCTCTGACGGAAGTGTCTAAGTTGTCGTCCGCAACCGCCCATGCGCGGTGCCGCCTAGTGCGGCCCGTCTGCTGTTGTGTTAGGCTCAGACGCTCCCGCGCACCGAAGGGCGCCCTCTGCGTCAACGGCAACGTGAGGCCTACCTGCCACGTTGCCGTCCATCACAGGGATTGCAACAATGTGCTAAAAACACAAAACTAAAGACGGACAGCCCCCTGCCGTCCGCCTGGGACCCCCGGTGGCCTCTATTGACTAATAGTATGTTACGACAGGTAGGGGATACCGTGTTGGAATCCTCCAAACGCCCCCAATCTACAGGTTGGATGGAGCATGGGTCCTGAAGTGATTTTTATACCGATAAGTTAATTGGCTAGTGCTTCCAACTATCTACGAACATGTAACTGAGGAATTTATATGTGGCCTATACATATTATATTCAATATTCATTAAAAAAATCCACGCCGCCGCCGACCAAAAATTACCAGCACGCCGCCGCCGGCTTTTTCCTAGGCGGCGCCCATGTCTAGTACAGGGGGTCCGGACCCCTCCCCTTAGCTTACAATAAACCACGCTACGCCACTGGCCGCTGACATTTTGAGGATCCGTACACCCCCCCCCCCCCTTAGCTTCTAAAATACGGTGTCATGCAAGGCAAGAACCCACGTCACTAAAATTTTTATATGGTAGGACCCCCCATGCGAAAGCATATACCTAAGCATAAGCTAGGTATACCTAGCTACGCCCATGTTTTAAAACGCACAACTTAAATCGCCACATTAATTTATATAAGGAAACAAATAGAGAGGTGGGCAGTGCAACGGACAAGAGACAACAGAAAAATAATGAGGTGTAAATATCTAAAATAAACATAGATAATTAGTACTCCACATCGGTATACAATATTTGAGTACAGCTTTATATAACAAATGTTTCAACACTTTATTATTTTTATCGATTTCCACATACTTAATCATGGAATGTAAGTTATTCTTAGGAACTTAATGTAATTTCACACCATTTGATTTTTTTATTTTTATGTTTTGGAGCATCCAGATACAGATCAATACATTATCAACAAATTAAATGTTATTTTCCATTGTTTTAATGAATATTTTAGGTCAGTGCCAAGTATCGATGGGCTGAAAAAGAGTCAGATTGCGCCACCAGATGGCAGTGCTTACGACGTGCACGTTCCCTATAGTAGTAATTCCGAAATATTACCACGGCAGCATGGCAAACATATGGTTTTTCCATTTACAAAAAATAAAAATTTGTAATTTTGCCATGGCCATTAGTGTAATACTTAATTAGCACCGGAACCGCCCCTGGAACCCACTGGTACTGGTAACCACTGATAGATGGGAAAGTTAAATATACGCTAAATAAGTATATGTTCGCGGGATAGGTCTAATGGGTTATGGGCGCTGAGTAGCGAAAATCAATCTGCGCCACCTTGGCCAACAAAAAGAACATATATTTTTTTTTACATGGCTCGGGCACGGGCAGAAAAATTTAAGGCGCTCCTTTTTCCGGGCGGCCTCTTTTTGGGCCCAGACCCCAAGGTAAAGACGGCCCTGGATTTTACCTACTCAGTTACACTTAATGTTTTTTTTATGTCAGTTTTTGCATACGGATCACGGCTCAATTTATATAAACTGTGAACTTTTAATAACAATGATTTCATTATTTTCCAGAGGTAAAGTAAGTATATTTAATGTGTTTGCATTTTATAGCTCTGATTCAGCTTGGGCCCACACCCCCATGTAAGTGCAGTCCGTTTTATCGTACCTATACGTTTTTATTCGGCCATGACGTATATAGTTATATAAGCAACATCACACACATAACAGAATTCCCGACCCAGTAAAAAAAATACTAATCCGACAAAATATACAGCGGTCCCTTTTACGAGTCCGTTTTATCGTATATGTTTTTATTGGGCGATGGCGTATGTAGTAGTGTGAGCGATATCACACAAACAAAGTTGTTAGAATACTGTGCCGTTTTATCCGATAGAAGCTGGCGGGTCTACTCCGAAAATCAATTTTCGATATATCGTGACATATTTTGTCGTGTCGAAATATACCCTCAGTTACATTGATTTGATTATCAGAACGATCTACAATACAAGAAAGTTGACGATACACTGAAGAACACTACCACCAGTAGCGACGGATCCGTTAAAACAATTCTGTAAATACGGCTATTCGCATAACCTGTGACTTTTCTGTTACAGTGATGCGCGCGCATCTTAAACACTCTCATCATTTTTTCATAATGCGCCTACAGAGGTATAAGTTATAACTTCAAAAAGCATATTTTCGTGACGCTGGGTATCAATTATATTCAGCCGGAACACATATTTTAAAATTTTTGTCATTTTAAAAGAATAGTAACAAATAAATTATTGTTCTAAAAAGTTTATTTTTTATCCACATATAGCTATTGTGTCGATTTTGTGCTGCCCCCGATAGTTCGTGCACGCTGCCTATAGGCTCGCCCCCTGTCACATCGGGTGCGTTCCACTAAGCGTTCACAACGCCCAAAATACTCTTTTGGCCGATCCACATGGCGACTACGATCGTTGTGGTCGCGGCGAAAACGTCATAACTCACGCTCACGAGAAGCCCACAACGACCCATCTCTGGAGGTGGGTCGAAGTGAGCGTTGAGAAAAATAGCAAAGTTGTCAAAACTAAAAGGTCGAAGTTTTCTATTTTCACGATTATAATGTTCTAAAATTTTATTCCATTCTTCATCTGAACTGGATGAACTAGTACTTTCGACAGTATTATTGCATGCACGCATCATCAAATAACCTAGTGTTGTCGCTAAAGACATTTTGAATCTATTTGAATGTAAAATAATTGAAGACTTCATCGAAATTACATATAAAAATTGAATTATATATTTATTTTTCGACATAAACCAACTTCACTTATAATTATTAAAATTTACACTTAAAACTCATTAAAACTTAATAATGGTAGCCTAACCTATTAAAGCTATTGCTTTATTTTTTCTAGCTCGCCATTTGTATTATTTCCTCAACGCCCAAAACGCTCCACAATCCATTCCACTTGGGTTTACGATAACAACGCTCAGGGCTTAGTGGAACGGGAAAACTCGTGGTCGTGAGCGTGATCGTCGTGAGTGCTTAGTGGAACGTAGCCATCATGGGACGCAATACGCACGGCGAAAAGTGGGTGCACTAGTTGCGTGTCTGCCAATACCTTCGGGGATAACAGGCGTGAGTGTGTATGTACTGACTTCAAAAATTTAACTAAAACTAAAAAAACTGTTCCAATATTACTTGAGCTGTGTGCTGACTCTAGGAATACAATGATGACGTTAAATGTGAATCCTTTTAGAGTCCGTCCAACCATTTATTTAACTTTTGACATTATGCACGCCTATGAAATTTTATAGTTATTGACAAGGAATCGAAAACAAAACAATTGACTACTTTATGGACGCCATTTTTTCTTTTTCATAGTGAAGTAACTTGCTCTTCAGCTTCGATATTAATTGTCGATTCGATATTCGTTAAGCTCACTGATTGTGTAATAAAGAAAATTTATAACTTTTTCATTGTAAAATAAAACGTGGCAGTGTAAATTAAATATTTTCTTTTTATATATGCGTAAGTATATATAAAAAGAAGATAACCAATGAAATAAACTATTACATTTAAATATTGACAAAAATTATATTAGATATAGAATATACCTACAGAATAAATTCATATACAGAAAATATACACATTAAAACTCTTAGGCATGTTTATAAAACAATACAAAAAATTGAACAAAAATAACATTTCGATGTGTTTAATCGATCTAAACTTCTTCATAAATTAAATCGATTATTACAAGAAATCGAATCTGTAACGCATTAGTACATCCCCAATAGTTTAGAAACAGAACTGTCAAAAGTTAAATAAATAAATAACGGACGACGGAGTATAATCTATACTATTATAAAGCTAAGTTTGTTTGTTTGAACGCGCTAATCTCGGGAACTACTGAACCGATTTTGAAAATTCTTTCATTAATAGGAAGCTACATAACTCCTGAGTGCTATAGGCTACTTTTTATCCCGGTAAAACTTTTTCACGCGGGCGGAGCCGCGAGCACTAAGAGTAAAACAATAAAACCTAAATTTTTTGTTACATTTTTAGATACACATCAATTTACGTTGCGGCCAGAGGTACCATAACTGTTCTAGTTATCTTTCGGCCCGGGTAAAAAAAAATGGTCGAGTACCACTGGCTTAGATGCACAAGAGAGCTCTTATTAGAGACAAATAGTAATGCACAGAGTCTTAAAGCTTTAGCTGAGGCAGCCACAATATTAGTGCTTAATGTCTACGTTGTGATCACGGGTGACTGGTGAACAATTTATTCATAAAATTAATATTCTTTGTTAAGTATTTGAAAAATGGAAGCTATCATCAATAATTAATATGCTAGAATCAATCATTCTAATATCTGTTTCCACTCATGCAGCCGATTTGTCATTAGCTTCACTTTTGTTGTTACTGTGTTTGAGTATAACTTAGCAGAGAACGTGAATAGAATCATGTCATCATTTTGCCAGCACTCGGTTACAATACTTGTACTATTCCAGTCTTGGTACTGATTGGGACTCCATATTATCCGTGGGTGTTCATTAAAGTAAAACAAAAAAATAAATGGAATAATAATATATCACATTCCTTGAACTTACTGTACAACTAAACTACAGACAAGAAATTTATATTATTACATACATATATAGATATTTAAATTAAACTCATTAAAACCATTCACATGTATAAACACACCAGGTGTTAAGTTTGTTTGAATTCATTTTAACAATCACTATACCACATTAAATTTCATTACAGTCAATGTCGCTATTTTTTCACCGACGCTCTTATAGTGCGTGTCGCTATTGAATGATGAGTAACAAACACTACGACGAGACGTCATAGTCTATTGATTAGTTGCGATCCCTATGAGGGGTTGGAGTCCCACTCGATGAGGTAAGCGGGCTGGGCGCCTCGTGCGAGACGGCGCGCGAGCACGCGGAAGGTCTGGCCGGCGCGAAAGTACGACTGCACGCTGGACTTCAGGGCAGACAGTTGTTGAGCGTTCACCTCCGCCGCGTTGTTGTTCGCTTTGTGAGGGCTCAGTTGAAGACTTTTTACACTGTTAATACTAGCAGTATTGTTTGTACTTCTCCGTGCATTTTCGTAGTAGTTTTTTTCTTGTCTTTGTCTCAGTCTTCTACCGTGAAAATTCACGTTGTTTATGTGTCCGCTCGGTGCGGCAACGTCACCGTTTTCTGTTGTAGATTGAACAGTCTTATTGTTGTCTTCTGGCAGTGGACACGACTTATTCATCTGTAAGAAAGATGTGGGAATGGATTTTATATTAATTAGAAAGGAACCTCATAAAAAGTTTATTAAAGTACCTATTTGCATTGTTCTTCCTGCCTTACCAGGTCACATACATAAGGCGGCAATTCGCAGCTGCGCGAAATCTGTGCCTATTAATTGTAATTTTCAGGCTCTAACTCAGCAGCACGATGTCACCGCCCAAAAATCGTTACATTCGGATTATCTTTGGTCAACAATACCAATTAAGGCTATGGCTAGTGGCTGTATGCAGCCTGTATGCACTAGGTATCAATAACATTCGGCCGAAACCCATATTTTATCATTTTTGTCATATTAAAGGAATATAGGAATAAATTATTTTTCTAAAGTTTCGTTTTTTATCAACATATAGCTTTTGTCTTGATTTTGTGCTGCCACCTGTATTTCGTACACGCTCCCTATACTTTAATATTGAAATACTAAGATTGAAAAGACTTTACGACTGAACAAGTCCATGAATATCTGTCGATTTTACATACCTGGAGTTGCAAATATTTACGCGGCCGCCTATATTTTCTACGTTTCACTTCCCCGTTTGGTCCAATAATTATGTCTTTTTCACTAAGTTTCCTTTTCAACGGTCTTATTAATGGACCCATCAGTGGATTAAATTGAACAGGTAATGAAAACCGTGAATGGAAATTGTGTAATTTGCCATTTTGTTTATTATAAACATTTGCTATAGACGAGAAATGTTTTTTAGTTGAATAAGTATTCTGCATTAAGAAGGGATTATTTTTCCCTTGGAAGTCTTTCAGCGGTGGTATGATGGCGTCTAGCGTGCCTCGACTGGACGTCTCGTCGCCCGAAGACTCCATGTCATGGACGAAGTTACTGTACGGCTGCACGCTGTCCATATGTTGCAGCGACATTATTTTGGAATGTTCTATGATATTCTTAGTGGACAATTTGGACACTTCTAAGTTCATGGTGGCTATCCTCGTTGTGTGTGTGTTTACAATGACGTTACTCACGTCGTTCTTGTTCATGTTACTATCGGTTATATTTTCTTTGGATATTTTATCTAATTTAACTGAACACGGTACTAGAGATGGCACGGTCGCTGTAGGGACTTCAAAATGCGAGTCACTTTCATTGACAGTTGTTTCATTCAAGTTCATATTTTTCTCTAAGCTGTCGGCTTTGGTATCAGATTTTCTAACAGTCGAAGTAGAAACGGCAGATGAATTTTGTTCATCAACTTCGGTAGGTTTAACAGATTCGTAGGAACTAGTGGAATCGTTTTCTGAATTAGAATTAGAATTAAGATTTTCATGAAATCTTTTGCCCATCATTAGGTTTAACCAGTGACCATCCACTGGCACGATCATGCGTTGATTGTGAATTTTATAGGAACTTTTATCAGTGTTACTGCTAGAAGGTTGTGAACTGTAATGGAAAATAATGTATGTTTAGTTATATAAAATCATTCGAAAATTTTGATATTATTATTAACCCGTCAAAACCCGCTATATACGTATAGATGTATGGGGAAACCCTATATACTCGGACGCCGGCGTCCGTAGCGGGGCTTGACGAGTCAATATTCTGTTATTATTACCTATCATCGACAATTGGTGGAGTTTGAGGTGAGGGAGCACGCGACAGGAATCGAAGCCTTGGCGCGTGGTCTTGCACTAGCTCGTCAGTTAATGGCTCTCCTTTCTTAATCTGTAAAAGAATAATGTTTGTGTCTTTAAATATCCACTGACTCAATTCATTTATATAATTTGTTGATACAAAGTGAACATAATAAAGATTATGAAACCTGTTCTAATGCAGACAACTGTCTTGGCGGTGGCGGCGGGCGGCGCAGGCGCAGGCCCCATATAGTGGCGCGTTTCTTCATTTCACGACCGCATTTAAATCGTTTGCGTGACGACGTTAAAGCCGTAAGGATTCTCTCTCGCCGCTCGTTTACAGGCGTTAACCACATCTGTAAAACGAACAGTTAATATCCGAAAGTAATGGACAATCCTGATAGCAATCCCGAAAATAAACCAATAAAATGAGTAATATGTGAGCTGTGCATTCAAACTTTATTCCCATTGGCCTATATCTTCGATCCGATCAGATAACATAATCAAAGTAATTTTGCCAAAGAGTAAGCAAAGAAGATCCAGTTAATAATGATACCTTCTCAGGTAACTGCAACGCGTGCCAGTTATCCATGATGTACGGCATGATGACGTTGTCCAGGTCGAAGTAGTTGGGCGCGTTGTAGGCGGTGAGGTTGTAGAGCGCCAGATGTGCCAGGTCCAGCCAGCACAGCTCCAGCCGCCGCAGGTACTCCGCGCCGCCGTTACACTGCGCGCACGCGAAGATGTACAGCCTGCAACACCACACACTCGTCAGCGAGCAATCCACACTCGTTCCACATGAGTAGAGCTGCCATCTCTTAAATTGCCGACGCCGGATATACACGGAAAAAATCCCGGACGTTTGGGGGAAATATGGGTTTTCCCCGGACACCTCTGAAAAAATATTTAGCCGTGCCATCTTGAATGCGGGTTATTATGAATGAATTTTTAACTAAGGTTTATTTCAATTTACCGCTTATCTATAAAAAAAATGATTTCCCCTGACAACAAGTGGCCGGGTTTTAGCCGGACACTTTTTAAAACCCCGGCCGGACGGCCCCCGGACGCCTTTCAAACTAGGACAAATCCGGGGAAATCTGGACGGATGGCAGCCCTACACATGAGCCACCCGGTCATACTGCGAACATACTTATCGCCCGCGTACAAAGGATATTGTAAACTCGACACGCATCTTTGGTGAAACCAGCGCGAACACCGACAACACAGTAACATCTGAAATTAATTTTATTATCAGTTAATAAAATCTTTCATTTATATTTATGAAATTAATTTTATTACAAATTGATTTTACTTTATCGCATGATACCTGCGCAAGCCAGTCGCTCTTTTCTCCGCAATAACAATGCGCCTCATTTTGGTCTTTTCCTGCTTCGGAAGCGGTGGATGAGGTAGTTGATGCTGTCTAAAAGGAAAAATTATGGTTAATTTGGATGAAAAATTCAAATAATATTTAGATTATGTTATTTGAAATATGAAGGCGCTAAAAAGTTACTCGAATTATTAGTTTTCAATTATTATAGGAATAATGTATTGGAACGTTAGTAAACCTACATCACAGGGTGGGGTCAATTCTTGCTGCTGCCGTCTCTGCTGGCCTCCTTTAAATCTGAACAAATCAGATCGTTTCAACGCGCGGTTTTCGGCTGCAGCCACTCTGTACCTTTGGTCCACACATCGCTTGCAATGCCAAGATGCACCTGCATCATAGTATAACACAGCTATTAAAGCAGGGTACAGCTTCTCTTATATACCTATACTATAGGTTGGACAAACTTAGCTGGCCGGTATGACAATTCAAATATTTCGCGACGCGATAGCTTTGTGAGAACGTCTACCGAAAAAAATTCAAAAGTCGACTACATAATTACAAATACTTATCATGTTTTCCATACATTATAACACAGAGTATCATATACTAATACTGTTGAGTGTTGGTAGGTATCTTGTAAGAGTCCGTCTAGATGGGTACCACCGCAATGTCTATTTCTACCGCCAAACAGCAGTGTGCATGCACTGTTGTGTTTCGGTTTGAAGGACATTGTAGCCTGTGTAACTACTGAACATAATGAGACTTAACATCTTATGTCTCAGGATGACGAGCACAGTAGAATGCACACCGTACTTTGTAACTCGAATGTGATGTATAGTGTTGCTACTGTTTATGGGCCGTCGTATCGTACCATCAGGCGAACGGCATGCTCGTCTCATCATTCAATGACATAAAAAAACCTCGCTCTGGTCGCCCTGTTAAGGTTAAAGTGGACGCCATTTTTGAAAAAGTGTAGCAAGATCGACATATCAGTAGTTACGACATGGCTGAGAATTGACCACAAAACAGTTTTGAGATATTTGAAAAAAGCTGGGTACACAAAAAAGCTCGATATATGGGTGTAACACGAGTTCACTGAAAGAAACCTAATGAACCGTGTACTCATTTGCGATTCTTTATTGGCATGTAATGAAACCGAATCGTTTTTGAAGAGACTGATAACTAGTGGATCACATACGACAAGGACGTACGCAAGAGGTCGTGGTCAAAGGTCAGTCAGGCTTCACAGACAGTGGCAAAACCTGAATTAACTCGCAATAAGGTGATGCTGTGTATGGTGGGATTGGAAGTGCATTGTTCATTATGAGCTTTTACCGTCGGGCAGAATTATGGATCCGGATCTCTACTGCCAAAAACTAATGAGATTAAAACAAGAAGTTGAGAGAAAGCGGCCGTAATTGATAAATAGAAAGGGTACAAAAAAGGTAAAGAAAAACATAGAAAGAAAGAAAAACAAAGATAGCCTAAACAGCGAAAATACGCCTAATCTGGCACCGCTGTGTTTTTTTTTATCTGAAGTCCCAAAATTTCTATGGCAACGGGATTGTGGCAATACCTACAAGATGGTAGAAAGTCATCGAACAACATTATACCTACATACTATATGTAAATAAACTTTTAAAAAGAAGTCTCATATAAAATGCGAAGAAACTTTTTCCCCAACCTAATATGTAGGTATGGAATTTTATCCAAGATATTCGAACAGGTACATATAGACATTACTGTTTTCCTGGTGTTATCTGCATACTAATTATATACATAATATATGCATTACGCATTAATATGCTTCTGTACAAGTTACGTTATCTTTTTTTCGAACCATTTGGCTCTATGTAAAAAAAAAAAATTGTATTGTCATTTATCGTTATAAAAAGAATTTTTAATTTATTGAAATTTTCTCGTATACATCAATCGACATAATCTGTTTACTCAGCGCCATCACTCGTAATCCTACTAATATTATAAAGGCGAAAGTGTGTAAGAATGTATGGATGTAAGGATGTTTGTTCCTCTTTCACGCAAAAACTACTGAACGGATTTCGATGAAATTTGGCACACGGGTAGATCATGTCCTGGATTAACACATAGGCTACTTTTTATCCCGGGAAAATATAAACCGGGACTCTTATCCCGGAAAATCTTTTTAATGCGGGCGGAGCCGCGGGCATAAGCTAGTCATCCATACCCTAACAATAAACTATGGGCAAACATATTGGCGATACGTGAATATTAATATCGTAGTTTGTTGATGGTACTGTGCATACCATTTATCCAAGCGTCGACGGGCGGCGAGTGGCACTTGGCGTGGTATCCGCGGCCGCACATGTCGCACGCGATGATGGCGGCGGCGCTGGGCGCGGCGGGGTCGCGACGCTTGCACACCACGCACATGATGCGCCCGTCGTCCGCCGGCGGCGCGCTCAGCAGCTTCAGCGAGGCGACCGCCGCCCACGAGTGTGTGCCGTCGCCGAACTTGACCAGGCACCGCGCCACGCCCGTGCCCACCTCGCACGAGTCATTGTCGTTCGACGTGCTCAATTCCACTATTGTCCCTGGTTGACGAACACACCCACGGTTTATGTGGCTTGTATGCATTCATGTAGACGCATCGTAATGTACTTATTACAATTAAAACGAGCACTTCAAGTCAGAGTATAACATTTATCAATAAAAAACGACTTTAATGCGAGCAGGAAAATGAAATATTTTTTCCAACATAACTTGTGTCAATAAAGTCATAAAAATATATATCTATTTAGACACACTTTATTATTAACATTGAATGTAATAAGGAAATAAAAAGAAATACTTTAATATCAAATAATCCTGGTATAAATAAAAAGTAAAAACTGATGACATCTAACATGTACTTTAACTCAACATTTTGTTGGAACTCAGAAGGCTATTTTTAGAACTTATGTACACATAAGGCGACTAAAGTAAAATCAGTTTATACTTGAGTTCTTTTAATGTATAAAGAAAGTTTGTTTTATATATTGTATATTATGTACACCAATATATTCAGTGTAAACACACTACACTTGTTCGTGAAGTACGTACCTAAGTAATATTTTCCATCTTTGTTGGGTACGAGCACGTCATCACCGCAGTGAAATGGGTTTGCGTTAGTTTTCTCCGTGTTGGTTGTAGAGTCTGGCATCGCATCTTGTGTTTCTTCTTCTTTGTTCTCATTCTTTTTGCTAGCGCATGGTGTAATGGTCTTGTCAAGGTCGCTTAGAAGTGCATCGATCAGGGACAATTGTGCTGAAACCTCTTTGAAAGAAAATTTCCTTTTAAGGTATTTTCCCATCACCTTGAGTAATAAAGATATAGATAGCATGATGCTAATAAGATATGTTTTTTTTACATACTAGAAAGGTAATGTTGATTTTATGCGTAAGAAATAGCCAAACAATTATACATTCTTTATTGTGTTGAGTAAAAGCGTGAAATTGTATGATATAAAATTTACCCTACTAAGTCGGGAAAAAATCATCTATAGTAATAATTCAAATGATCACGAGCATTTCCTGTAAATAGAGGAATTGTAACATTTTCCGAAGGCTTACGTCTTTGTATCACTTTAAGTTTAAACGAATAAAGAAGATTGTGGCCTGTAACAAAACAATTGGGCTGGACAGCGTTTAGGAAGTTGTACCACATATTTTTGTCGTATATACCACAGAGCCTGAAGATGAAAGTATTCAAACGGTGCGTCATCCCCGTAATGACGTACGGAGCAGAGACGTGGACACTGAGTGTGGGGCTAATCCATAAGCTCAAAGTCGCTCAACGTGCTATGGAAAGAGCTATGCTCCGAGTCTTTCTGAAGGACAAAATTCCAAACGAACGAAGTAATTCGTCAGAGAACCAAGGTGACCGACAGCTCTGAAAGTTGGTAGGTTAAAGTGGCAATGGGCTGGCCACATATGTAGCAGAACAGATAACCGCTGGAGTAACGGGCTGATGATCATGATGAACAAAATAATATTTATTTATTTAATTAAAACGCAAAATTATCATTATCGTCATAAGTTAAAAAAAGTGGCGATAACCTAGTGGAAAAAAAAAATTATGTGTGTATTCTTTGTGAATTATCGCTTGCTTTAACGGTGAAGGAAAACATCGTGAGGAAACCGCATACCTGAGAAGTTCTCTGAAATTCGAAGGTATGTGAAGTCTGGCAACCCGCACTAGGCCAGCATGGTGGACTAAGGCCTTAACCCTCTCAGTTGTAGAGGAGGCCCATGCTCAACAGTGGAAAGTATGTAATACAGGGCTGCTATGGTATGGTAAGTTTAATCCAAAATAAGAGAATACAATGTAAAATTATTTTGGGTGTTAATTATTAAGTCATGTCTATTGGTATAGTTATTAAAATATCTAATTTTTAACATCTTTAACAGAACAAAATAAACTCAAATACTGGATGCCCCATACCATCATGCGAGAAAAAATCCAAAAGCAGATAAAATAATTCAAAAATATTGTTGAACCATTGTGACAGTGGAATAAATTAAATATTCAGCTTTATTGGTAATTAAATAGATCGATTCTCCAATTCATTGATAAATTACTTATGCAATATATATAGATATATAAAAACGTGGTTTGTATGATCTTTCCTTCTGTCAAAGGTATAAACTATAAGATCAAATGATTTAGTACATTTTTATAGAATTATATTTACACACACACACGCACGCATGCACACACACACACACACACACACACACACACACACACACACACACACACACACACACACACACACACACACACACACACACACACACAGACACAAACATACAGGCCCGTTATCCCCGAAGGCGTAGGCAAAGGCGCAACTAGTGCACGCACTTTTCTCCGTGCATATTCCGTCCCATGATGAGATAGGGGGCGAGCCTATCGCCATATGGGGCTCAAATTCCAGTATCCGGGCTGATATTTAGTAGAAAAACCCAACATCACTTGGGACCCGGACCCCCACCCGACCCGGGGATCGAACCAGAGACCTCGGCATGGCAGTCGTACAATAATACAAATACGCCACCGAGGCAGTCGGTATTATATTTATATGCTTAAAAAAAACTTTTTAACTAAAAATTAAGCCACCTTAAAAAACAACTAAAAACACTAATAACCGAATAATAATTTAACATTACCTATATTCCGTGACTAATTTATCTAGCTTAGCTAGCAGTTGAATTAAAACTGCTAGCTAAGCTAGATAAATAAATTAATACGATAACATAACTTATATAGATCTATTCACGTATTTATGTAGCTTAGCTAGCCATTGAAATCAGTCACGGAATATAGGTAATGTTCAAATATTTTTCGGTTTTTAGTGATTTTATTTAGTTTTTTTTAAGGCGGTTTAAATTTTTGTAAAAAGATTTTATTTTTTGCTTTTTTGTGTTAATCAGAAATATACCATCGATAGCGTAGTTGTTTTGCGTACCCGGTATGACTATCGCGCTGAGGTGTTATGCCTCTGCCTACCCCTGAAAACGGGAAAAGGCGTGACGTTATTTTTATGTGTACGTAAGACATAGACCGAACAAAATTCATTGCGAAAACACCACCTAAAAGACACAAAAAAACAAAATTCGCAATTTCGTATAGGTACGTGGACGAAATACTTTTTTCAAGTTATTTTGGTTTTAAAACCAAACTACTCAACCGATTTAGATATAAATTCTATGGGACTAATCTGTAAGTATATCCTTTGTAATGAAAAAATAATTTTCCAAATCGGTCAATAAATGACGAGAGTTCTGAGGTAACAAACATAAAAACAGTCACATTTGAGAACCTCCTCCTTTTTTTAACTCGGTTAAAACGGACCAGCATTGAAGATTTATTTACGTGTGCATTCATATCGAGACAATACGGTTTGACTACACGTATTCTACTTTCACTGTTGCAGTAACACTGAAAGTGACAAAAATGTTGTTCACGTTACCAGGCACATGGCGTGTCCATTCTAATGGTCTAACACAAGGTCTGTTTGAAAGAGGGATTAATAACGTTAATATTTATTGAAAAAACTTATCATAAACATTTTTCAGTCGTACCATAATACAACTACGCCACCCAGGCAGTCAGTTCAGTATGGGCATAGTGTTTTTTTTTTAATTATGGGAAATACAAATGCGCCAGTCCTGTTGCATCCCATTTTTACTGTATATTCATATTAATATGAACATAGACTGAATATATAATAACTCATTTGCTTATCAGGCATGGTCATTGATGATACATTCTGTATTTTTGATGGAGAGTACTTAGTACATATTTGTAACACAAGTCCGGTGCCTCTAAATGTACCTTCCTGTAGTACAAAAAAGCAACTCAATATTATGCAGTGTAGAAAAAAAACAAATTATCGACTATATTGTATTTACATTGTTGTCCTGCTTAAAAAAGGAATGAACATTGCATATGCCCTTATCTCATTGCATGTATGAATACAAAACATATGGATATAAATCAGCTTTGATCTTAACAAAATTAATATGGAAATATACATATGAAAATAAGATGATACTAATAAATATAAAATGTAATTAGGTTTATAAAATTTTATACTTACTTGTTATGACACATTCCAGTGTAGGTAAGTAAAAATAAAAAGGGCTACATTAATATAGTTACTAGCTTCTCAAATAAAAAAATAGATAAAAAAAACACACTTTTATAGAAAATTCAATGTAGTGTCAATAGTTTTAAATATTTTATTGACAGATATGAGTGGGTATCATTTTCATGGTATCTTAACCCTTCAAGCCCCGCTTATATGTATAGATGTATGGGAAAACCCTATATAAATATGGACACCGGTGTCCGTCATGGGGGTTGAGGAGTCAAAAAGCACCTCATGCTTTTTTTACAATAAAATATATTTTTTTCTTATTTACACTGTTCTTAATTTATATTTATTATTTTTTTAACTGTTATTTATTCAATTTATTTTCTATTTTTTAGTTGGATTTTCTATAAAAGCGTATTTTTTAGTTTCTTTAAACTATTACATATTTGTTCTTAATCTTAAGTTTAAAATATTGAATTGTCATCAGTTCTTGATAAGTAAAGCATGCCAAATTTCGATTTAATCCGACGTTTTGATGGGGGTCCAATCAAGTTCAAAGTTTTGGTTACATAGATACTAACATTCATATGCATCTAATAAATGCGTGTTAAAAAATAAGTTGACTTATTATTAGGGTAAGTTATATTAGTAAAAAGACATATGGTATGGAAATAGATTTGTGTAATATGTCTATGGAATGGTAACTTGAACTTGTTTAATTTATAAAATAACTAGCCAGGGGACTTAGAATGAGAAAAAAATAACATGAGGCGTCTCCACTTCACTTTATTGTGATTGGTTGAGAGACTGACATAATGGTATCAAAATACCAATAAAACAAAGCGGAGACGCATCATGTTTTTTTATCACACTTTAAGCCCCCAGAGTGGTTTTTTATTTTTTAAACACTATGTTGATTTAATACAATAAAAATTGGAGATGGAGTCAAATATTTTTTATAAATTAACAATGTAATAAAATTGGAAGTAATAATACTCAAAATTTACATGCACGCACAGCCGTAAGCAAAAGCTAGTTTACTATTACAACAAAAAAAAATGAGTCCAATTATGCAAATCTTTGAGAGGCCTATGTTAAGCAGCGGACTGCATGTGGCTGATGAAGATGATTATAGAAACGTGTATTTGATGCAATGTCATTAAAACTGTACTTATAAAACCTTTTGAACAAAAATATCTAACACCAAAAACCACTAAAAACTGAAAAGACATTTAATATTACCTGCAATTTTTGCGTCACTGCCTAAGTGACCAAATAATGTAGACTATGCAATGCCAGGCAATCAGCCCTATATTATATACTGCTCACTACTGAGCATGGGCTTCCTCTACGACTGAGAGGGTTTAGGCCTTAGTCCACCATGCTGCCTTAGTGCAGGTTGACAGACTTCACATACCCGTGAGAATATGTATGTTTTTTATCCAATGTTATATATTTTACTAGCTTTTGCCCACAGCTCTGCCTGTGTTATAAGTTTTTCTGGGATAACAGTATGTGTAAACCTTTCTCTTGAAATACTCTATCTATAAAAAAAATGCATCAAAATCCATTGCATAGTTTCAAAGATCTAAGCATATGTAGGGACAGACAGCAGGTAGTGGCTTTGTTTTACACTATGTTAAGATATATTAACACAAAAGGTGCAGGTATTTATTAGCAGCTACCCTGGTATGCTGGGTTCTGTGTTTGACATTGATTTTAACAGTTTCACATAACTTTAACTGTTTGACATTTATTTTATGAATATCTCTAGCAGTGGTCAGAATTATTTGTTACCTTTACTAAGTGATAGTTTTTAAATAAGACTTAGCAAAGAGATAATACAACTGGCAAACAAAATGTCAAGTTTTTTGATAATGAAAATGTTTTATGTATTATTAAAATATGGGCATGATTGTTGGAAGATGTAGCTTTAACAACTGATGCCAACACTCATTACCTAGCTTGTTGGTGGAACCAAATACTGTACCTGAATAGCATACTTTACTAGTTTGTTAAAAGTGAATTGTTATTTGTCATTGATACAAGCATTAGTGGCTAGCACAATCAATCTTTGATGAGAACATGCACATATTGGAATTAATATAAGGATATTAATTACCCTGATACATATTACCTGATGCAAAAAAGTGAACCCTTCATTAAACTTTGGATGATTATAATAATATTGTGACATACATGACACCAATTTTTTTAAGGAACTGTCACAATTCATAGACATGAGTACATGGAGAACACATTACTGAAATATTTTTTAAACAATTTTATTTGACAAACAAGAATGCTGTGTTGTGTAAGTCAGTAAACAGAGTGTGCCATCAATATAGCGCAATATAATGAGCATAAACTCGCCAAGATCATTGTTACGATCGTAAGGCATTTGGACTACATGTTGGGTATGTACCCACGGTGGGATATATCTAATTTATCAAGCACTCTGAAAGGTGTTTTATGTCACAAAAACCTCAATTTATTTATATAATTTAGATGTTAATTTTAAATTAAGAATTTATAATTCGAACCACATACCTACATCGGGAGTAGAGGAAAGCAGCTATCATTATCATTCATCTTAGCATTACGGAGCAACAACTGTAAACTATAGTAAAATAGTTATTTGATACTCACCAGCGTTGATGTCCATCTCAGATTGGTTCCTTTAACTCAAGTTAGAGATCGGAGAGACATAATTCTACACGAAATTCACACTATTTTATCAAACACGTAAAGCATTGGCGCTATTGCGGCCATTATAGTTAAACGTTTCACAGTTTTCCCGCGGTAATGAAATTTTTCGTAGAATTGTTAACAAATATAAATTATAAAAACTCCATCATAAAACTATACATTTAAGCAAAATAACAAACATTTTTGGACGCTGAAATCATTCAAATATACATTTTACCATAAGAAAATATAACCTTTGAAGTTTTCGATTCGAATTCCTTCAATCAGTTCAATCAGATTTTTTTGTCTTCATTTTAATGATTGTTTATGGTAGCTCCTTGACAAATGACCATTAGCCAAAGAGCTTTTTTTTTTTTTTATAGTTTTCCCTTATACGGAAGGCGAAGGGTTCTAGCCCATACAGCCTCGTCTTAAGTAATATTTTTGGTTGTTTTTTTTTTTCCTACGTACTACATGTCGTAGTAAAACAGTGGCTACCTTACCAAGACTTTATTAAGGAGTTTTGGCGGCAACATTAGCCAAAGAGCATTATAATACTCCATTAGCTCTCCTGCTGCCAGGGAACAGAGGATTGCAGGATGTTATTTAATTTTGGATTCAAATAAATTATTGTGTAAATATAATATGTATAAATTATTACTTTTGCTATAATATGAGATAAAAATGAACAAAGATAATTTTTTTAATTATAATTGCGATACATTATGCCAATTTCAGTGGACGTTATTCTACGTGGGAATGGAAAGGTATACCGACACAATGTCCGCAGGTTCAAAGCCTACGGCGCACACACCTCTGACTTTTCGAAGTTACGTGTGTATTGTTTACCAATTATCGTTCACTTTGACGGCGAAGGAAAAATCGAGAGGAATTTACATACCTGAGAATCCTACTAATCTTACTAATATTATAAACGCGAAAGTTTGTAAGAATGTATGGATGTTTGTTCCTCTTTCACGCAAAAACTGCTGAACGGATTTCGATGAAATTTGGCATACTGGTAGATCATGTCCTGGATTAACACATAGGCTTACTTTTTATCCCGGGAAAATATAAACCAGGACTTTTATGCCGGAAAAACTTTTAACGGGGGCGGAGACACAGGCAAAAGCTAGTTCTCTATAAGAATTTCGAGGATATGTAAAGTCTGCCAACCCGTATTAGGCCAGCGTGGTGGATTTAGGCCTAACTCCTTGCAGTTCTCAGCAGGGGGTAGTATTATAATACAGGGCTAGTTGCTTTGCATGCTAACTATAAGTAAGGTTAGAAAAAGTTATTGTAACAAATTAATAGGGCAGCTAGTCTAAATATCCACTAGAGCAGGTATGAAGATTGGATATTTATGATACTAGTACTACCCAATATTCATGCCTGTTCGATAATACTTAATCCTAAAATCCACCTAGTATAATATATCCACCATCACTTCTCTTCAACGCCATACCAAAACTATTTTTGTATATAGTTGCTTCCGCCATAATGATTCCGCATTTAATAATAAAACGCAGATATTGGTTTGCAGTCCAATCCTCGTCCTTGTTCTTTTTTCCGCACCTTTCAACATCACTCTTGTACGCCTACCTTATTTGTGTCTTACGCGCACAGCACCGAACAAGTTGCGCGCGTGTCATACTCTCTTCTGTCCACACAGCCGTAACAATTGCTGTCGAAAAATTCGCTATTCGCTAGTCCGCTTTAATTTGGTGCATAGCTTGTATAAAACGCACATGTAACACTAAATTGAACTGCTGAACGCTCGTGCTTGGTGTTGGTGACGTGATTTCGAGAGTGAATCAAGCCCTTGTTGCGTGTGCGTATTGTATCTACAGGGACCGCGTGCGCCGCCGATGCAGAATCTTCAAGATAAGGTGTGCAATCATGATCCCCAAAATTCCTTATACGGTTGACAATTATAATTTATATCAATAAATAATACATAGCCACTCCGCCGCGTACCACCCCTCCGAAGGGGACCCCTACATGGAGTCCACGAACGCCAAGTTCATTGCTTTGTCCAATGCACTGGATCTTAGGACTCGATCTTAGTTTCGACTGTTCCAATAAATTTCTCCTTCCCCCTTTTGAAGTTATACTTCTTTAGACGCGTTATGAAAAAAATTATGAGAGTGAAATTTTTCGATGCGCGCGCGTGTGTTACACAAAAATTCTCACGGTTGTTTTTTTATAATTTTACCCTTATAGGGAAGGCAAAGGGTTCAAGCCCATATAGCCTCGTATTAAGTTATATTTTTGATAAAAATAAAAAGTAAATATTAAATTAAGAAAACAATAAATATTTAAATAATGAATAAATTAAAATTCAATTTAGTTTATTATTTATTTTGAATTTATTAATTTACCTTTAAAATGTTAAATTATCTTACTAATATTATAAAGGCGAAAGTTTGTAAGAATGTATGGATGTTTGGATGTATGGATGTTTGGATGTATGGATGTTTGTTACTCTTTCACGCAAAAACTACTGAAAGGATTTCGATGAAATTTGGCACACGGGTAGATCATGTCCTGGATTAACACATAGGCTACTTTTTATCCCGGAAAAATATAAACCGGGACTTTTATCCCGGAAAAACTTTTGAAAGCGGGCGGAGCCGCGGGCAAAAGCTAGTAATCAATAATGAATATTTAAAATTAAGAATCTTATAATATTTAGTACAAATTACCCCATACATATTTATTACTCTTTAAATTATGTATACATTTAATATTTCAAATTTAAACTGAACTTTATTGACTGTGTTGACTATCTTTTTCCAGTGCTTTTATCATTTTATTGTAATTAGTTATTTGCATGCAATCAAAGATTATTTTTTGATGATGCCAAAGAAGTATAATTTCACAAGCGCACGCACGTGCACGCACCGATTTTTTTAGGAGGCCCATTACGTGGCGCCTCCTTTACTGGTCCTTCGAGCCGGATTCAGAGATTGGCGCTGGGTCATTAGTGTGAAAGCGAAAAAGAATACGCTGGACATACGGTCGGATGAATAATAATCCTGGTGGGCAGCGGCTTGGATGTGCTCCCGGCGTGGTTAAATAACCAATAATAAATATTTTACATTAATAATTCAGATGGGGCAAAAAGTTCTCGAATGGAGACCACGTACTGGCAAGCGCAGCGTCTGCCGTCCACCTGCAAGGTGGACAGATGACTTGGTAAAGGCCGCAGGAACGCGCTGGATGCAGGCCGGCTTAGGTATTATAAAATAAAATAAAATTAAATAAAACAATTAGAAGACAAAAAAAAAAACAAACAACAATCAAAAGCATTATTAAAACAAATTATAAGTTTTAATTTGAATGAATAAATACTAATTATTAAGAATAACATAGAATAAATAACAAAATCTTTGCTAATTCACTCCACTTACATGCCAAAACATCCGTTTTGGCATGCACCTCATTAATGGTCCTAATCGCTCGGGTAAAAGCCGCTTTAGCTAAAAGATTAGTCCTAGCCACCGGCTTCGCTAGCAGCGGCGGGTTTCGCCGCCTCCACACGTACCGGTCCGGCACGCTCAGGCACAAGCGGCACATAACCCGCGGATTGTGCTCAACCCCACGCAACAGCTTCACCAGGTACGATGCGAGGGTGAACTCGCGCCGTACCCTCAGCTCGTTGTACCCAACCATGCCCAGTACAAACAATGTGGGGTACATCAGCGGATATAGCGGATACACCCCATAGAGTTTCATGTACAGATGCCTCGTGAACTTGTTCTATACGCGTTCCAACATGGTTGTGTATTTGTCATCTTGCGGGGCCCAGACGATCGCGCTGTGCTCTAAATGACTACGAACCAGCGCGTCATAAAGCACTCTGACGGTGGTGATATTGGTGAAGTGCCGCGTCTGCCTCAACACAAGCCCTAGATTTCTGTACGCCTTCTTACATACTTTTGTGATATGATCACGATATGATTACTGTGATATGTGGCAAAGCATTCATAACGTTGGGAGTAAAATAAAATTTAATACCGTCCCAGTAACCCTAAATTCCCTACCTACCCTAAATCCCCCGTATCACAGATTCTTCGAATACAGCAACATTGTTAAATTTTTGAGTTTCTTTTTAATAATCACTAAAATATAATCACACAGTAAATTTTTACTGATTTCGGGACGTCTAACGCCTTAAAGTTAGCAACATTACGTCACACGATTGTGGCGCCGCGTCTGCGGGACTTCTTTCGTGAGACAGACTTTACTGCGGCATACTATAGAAGATAAAATAAATATAACCAAAAATATCACTAACGTCGAGGCTGTATCGGCTTGAACCCTTTGCTTTTCCAATATAAGAGAATAAACAAATCTACGGTTGAGTTTTTGGCGGGAGCTTAGAAGTGTCGTAAGATACTCTTGTTTTAATTCATTATTTTGGTGATACTTAATGTTATATTGCATAATTATGGTGGTACAGTATCCAATATAGTTATGTTAAAAACCTCAAATGAAGTGAATTGAAATAACTGTGCTAATCAAGTGCTTTTTTGTTGCCGCCAAAACTCCTCGATAAAGTCTTGGTAAGGTAACCACTGCTTTACTTTGACATAGTAGTTAGTAAGTACTGAGGATAATTAAAAAAGAAACAAGTATGCGTCTGAAGGACTTTGTATCCATGGACATGAATAAATTAACAAAAAAAAAAAAAGGAAACATACGGATGATACGGAAACAAAAGTGAGGGAAAAGCGCGGGAACCTTCAAGTGAATAGGCGGGCTTGAAATTTTCTTTTAAATTTTTTATTGAAATAAAGTACAATATATATATAATTTACTGAAAACAAATAAAATCTACTAATAAGAGATAGGATTAATAAATATTTAACACATTTCTCGCAATGGGAAAAGGCCGTACGAAAAAGCGAAAAAAAGATGACTCAGGGTCTCCTATAGAAGATAAGCCCGAGGAAACTTCGGGCGATTCGTCATCCTCAGAATGTGAAGAAGAGCCGTTAGATGTTGCGAAATATGCTCCATACTATGTCACTGACTACACAAGACGGTATCCTGAAGATGCTGCCGCCACAGAGTTTGTTGTATTTGTAGAATCTTCAGATAGTCAAAGGTCCATTGGATCCAGGGATCTTCTATCACTGTCGACATGTTTAAAACGTTTCAACAAAGGCGTTAAATATCTTAGAAGTTTAAATAAATTTAAAATCGGGGTGTACTTTGAAAAGCCTGGTCTTGCCAATGCATTTTTAAATAATCAAACATTCTTGAAAGAGTACCATTTTAAAGCCAGTATACCTGCCAACTCTACAGAAATTACAGGCATTATAAGAAATGTGCCCATAAAATTAACTAATAAGAAAATTTTTACCATGCTGTCTACATACAAAAAAATCATCTGTGTCCGAAGATTTTTGCGTAAAACTAACTCTGATAATGGTTTTATTCAACAGCCAACTCAGACTGTAGCCATCACATTTGCAGCTTCTGTTCTTCCAGACTATGTCGATTTAGCAGGTTGGAGACATGACATCTCTAAGTATGTGCCTCCGGTTAAACAATGTTACCGCTGTTTAAGGTATGGACATTTATCTAAATTTTGTAAAAATTCTGACCGTTGCTCCATATGTAGTGAGAGCCACAATTATAAAGAGTGTACCAAACCATTGCAAGAGGCTGTGTGTGTACACTGCAAGGGTAATCATGTCAGCATTTCTGGTGTATGCCCTATAAAAAAAAAGAAAATAGAAGAGAATAAAAATAAATACATGCCCAAATCCTTTGCTGATATTTTTGATAAAACAAATTTTCCTCCCCTCAACCAAAAAAAACGTGACATTGACTTTCTCACAATACTCAACTCAGATAATAAATCATTAAACATTTTAGTGGAGTCAATCGTTAAAATTGTTACCTTAAGTAAAACTAAGGACACACCCATTTGCTCTAAAAATGTGCTTGACATTGTAAATGAAACATTTAAAGCTAAAAATATTTCTTCTTCAAATTCACCCACAATCAATTGAATATTGTCCAGTGGAATGCTCAAAGTCTTTTGTGTAATCGGCATATTTTTACCCAGTTTCTTTTTGATCACTCAATTCATATAGCAGTTATATCCGAGACCTGGCTCAAGCCTCATCATCGCTGCAATATCAAGGGATATTCTGTTGTGCGGAATGACTGTGGTAATCATCATAATGGTGTTGCCATAGTCATTCATAACAGTGTACCTTATGAGAATTTAGTAACTTATTGTGATGATTCGCTACAAAACTTAGTAATTAAAATAACAATAAACAATAAGCCACTTTCAATAGCTAGCTTTTATTGTCCTACCAACTGCACTCCTACATTTTCGAAATCTAAATTTGTCAACTTAATTAACAGTATTCCAAAACCAGCTTTTATAGCAGGGGATTTTAATGCACATCACGTCTTATGGGGTTGTTGTTCAACTGATTCACGAGGCAGAGACATTCTAGATTCCCTCGATGACTGTGATTTAGTTTTATTAAATGATGGTCATGTTACTACTGTTGGCACTAACACTTGGAGACCTAATGCACTGGATCTTTCATTTATTAGCAGGGCCTGATTAACCATTAGGCTAATTAGGCTGCAGCCTAGGGCGCGAGGATCGGGGGGGCGCGCTGAAATCATGTCATCGCATACACTATTAATCTAGCATCATTACATCTACCCTACATATTTCAACTAGACCGAGCCAAAATACTAAAACTAAATGCGCTGTGAACTGAAAAAGCCCGGGACTCCCTGATTTGTTATTTTAAAAAAGCGCGCGTAAAACAAACCGATTTATCACTCGAATCGGTCGGTGGTCGAGCGACTCACTCGACTGCGCTGTTGCCAACTCACTCACGCAACAGCGCAGCTCGGCGCGCGCGATGAAACACGTCAACGATGCGCGGGGACTCCCCGGTGGTTAATGGTTAGTATATTTTGCCGCGCTTCTCTCTCGCGTTAATTGTCGTTCGTCCGTCATATCACGTGCTCGAGTATTGTTGGCGACCGACGTTGGTTATCTATGGCTCGTAGAGTTCGGGGGTTAGCCCAAATGAAACGTAAGTCTTGTCTTACGATGTGCTTTTTTTTTTTTTTTTTTTTTTTTTATCGCGGACCTGTCATGTCGGCCAGTAGCCTGACGCGAGTCGGCTTTTCGCAACCCTTTAATTTAGGTGACCATGCTGAGGGCAACCCACTAACGGGTTACGAACCTCGGCTCAGGACGGCCACTGGGAGAGGATGAGACATCAACGATTAGTGGGGAAGATTGGTGTTTAACCTAATCCTATTCGTTTATTTCGTCGGCACGCGGGCCGGAACTGTTAGGCGGGTCGGGGGGGCGACGGGGAGCGCGGCGAGGTCCTCGACGGCGAGGACGGAACTGCGGTCTTGTGGAGTGTTGGAGTTTCAAGAACTCGTTCTTACGGCGGATGGCCAGAGTGATTTCGTCCTCTGGATCGGTTAATACGGAACGCGGCCGTCTCCATTTGGCGCGGTCGAATGGAGTGTAGATCGACGCTTTGCGGACTAACGTATTTGGGTGTTTTACCGCCCAATCGAAATAGCGTTTGCTGGTCGTTTGCATAAAATGCAATGGACTGTTTATTTATATTTATAGAATCACAAGTACAGAGAGATGTTTACAGTATGGTATCGAGGTAACCGTAACGACTAACGAGGCCCAATTTTGCCTCTTTATATTAGGTCTTAAAGTAGTCACAGACGACCTGTTTTGGTGCGGCCGCACCACGAACCTGGTGCGCCACCGGATAATAATTGACGGCGGTTCGTGCGCCATACGATCGAATATGGTCCGTTGGCGCACCAGGTTCGTGGTGCGGCCGCATCAAATCAGGTCGTCTGTGACTAGTTTTAAGGCTAAAACAAATATTCATTTATGATTATGCAATTATTCATTTATGACACCGGGTAATAAAACACATGCGATTACAATAACTCGGGTAAAGAAAACAGATGGACGGTCCCGAGCGACGAAAACAAGGCGATAAAACAATTAAGAAATATTTACGTGAGAATTTTACACTGGCGGCGTCGTTAAGCCGCCCTTACATTTTTAGCGTAATGGTTTTATAATCCTCGACGGTTGAGCAAAACAAATTTAAATACAATAGATAGTCGGGTCATTAAGACATTTCATTCTAAATACAAATTAAATATTTTTACACAGATGTGCGCAAACAAGGTAATAAAATAAATTCAAAAACATAGCGAGGAGCATTCCATGTCATTTCAAGCCAGTCCGCCGAGTTGAACACACGTTCGCTCGTCGTCCGTAACAAGTATATTCGTTTTTGGTGATATATTTTATTGTCCTTTCCTTCGTATTTCCGTATTTTATTAAGACTATGAGTAGTAATGAGAGTAATTCCATAGTAAAAAAGCCAAGTGGAGCAGAAAACAGAAAAAAAGCAAAAGAAAAGGAAAAGAAGAAAGAAAACATTTTAAAACATACTCGTAAACTGGAAACATTTTTTACGAGCTCTGCAGAAAGGAAAGAAACGGTGACGAATGCTGAACTATCGCCAGCGATTTCTTGCCCTGGTCCTTCTACCGCGGACTGTTCTTACGTTTCTCCGTCCAACACTAGTCCTATAGTAGCGACGACGCCGACGATCTACAAAGAAGACGAAATTCTTATAGAAGAAAAGCCGTCTATTCCGTCAAGTGACCCTGCACTGTGGCATGTAAACGATGAATTTCGAGATTATATTGTTGAAAAAGGACTGCAACAAAACGAAGAATTAGACTTTTCCAGATCAGAAAGGCAGTATAAAAATCAAAAAAGATTTCTATCTAAACATATGTTTGAGATAAAGCTTGTTAATGGTGAAATTGTGAAGAGAAGCTGGTTAGTATACTCAGAATCCACAGGTCACGTGTTTTGTGGTCCTTGTAAATTATATGGTGGAACATCCATATTTGCCAAAAGTGGATTTAATGACTGGAAAAATTCTAACTTAATAACTGATCATGACAATTCTCCGGATCATCGTAAATGTTTGGGACAATATGTATGTAGAGGAAAACTTTTACAACGATTGGATACCCAAATAATTAAACAATATAATGAAGAAATAACTTATTGGCGAAATGTATTACTACGTGTAATAGAAACAATTAAGTTTTTAGCTTCTCGTGGCCTTCCATTTCACGGTCGAAATGAAATTATTGGATCTGCACTAAACGGGAATTTTCTTGGCTGTATTGAGCTTATATCCAAATTTGATCCTTTCATGGCTGAGCATTTGGTGAGATTTGGACAAAAAGGCAGAGGTTCTCCATCGTACTTGTCATCCTCAATAATCGATGAATTTATTTTACTTCTCGCTGATGCAGTTCAACTTTCGATTATAGGAGAAATAAAAAAAGCAAAATATTATTCGATTAGCATTGATTCTACTCCAGATATTTCACACACCGATCAGTTGACATTTATAATTCGTTATGTTTTGCCTGACGGAGAACCTGTCGAACGTTTTATCACCTTTTTACCGAATTGCGGGCATAAAGGTGAAGACATGGAGAAGGCTGTTCTTGCGACAATCGATAAAACTTTGGAACTTGATATTAAAGACTGTCGTGGCCAAAGTTATGATAATGCTAGCAATATGTCTGGTCAATACAAAGGTCTTCAGTCAAGAATTAAAGCTGTAAATCCTCTGGCTACTTTTGTTCCTTGTGCAGCGCATTCTCTCCAACTCGTGGGATCGGCTGCCGCGGAAAGTAGTGACGAGTCAGCTGCTTTTTTTACAATGGAACAACAATTATACAATTTTTTTTCTGGATCTACAAGCAGATGGCAATTTTTGTTATCCAAACTGGATGATGAATCGACGGTACTAAAAAATCTATCAAAAACTCGATGGAGTGCGCGAGCAGATGCAAGCAAAGCCTTATACAGTTCATACAAACAAGTTCTGGAAGCATTAAACTCTATTTGCGAAGATGAAAATCAAAGTAAAAAGACCAAAATAGAAGCAAAAGCAATAATAGAAAAAATGAAAACTCTGGAAGCTACAATAATGCTGTGCTTTTGGAACTCAGTGCTCGTAAAGTTTCAAATAGTTAGTGCACAGCTACAAGCATGTTCTGTTGATTTATCTAACGTTGTTACTCTTTATGAGACATTAGATGCTTATCTTGATACGTTGCGTGACGAAAAAGAGTTCGATAATTTTGAATCAGATGCAATCAAAAGATGCGAAGTGACCACATACAAAAAAGATCTAAGAAGAAGAAAGAAACGAAAATTTCATTTTGATGAAGTGAAGTTGGGGCACATTGAGTTAGAAGGGAGACGATCTTTCATCGTTAATAATTATTATGCTGCTATTGATTGCCTTAAAGTGCACTTAAAAAACCGGCAAATTATTTATAATTCAGTAAACACAAAGTTTGGTTTCTTATGGAAACTGCATGAACTAGACGACAGTGCATTTATAAGAAACAAAGCAAAGGAGTTACAGCAACTATATTCCACTGATCTAGGCGAAACCTTTGCAGAAGAATGCGTCCATTTGGCGCAGTTTTTAAAATGTGACACCGAGGCCGAGCATTCTATTTCTGCCAGAACCCCAAAGGGTTTGTTGCAATTAATAAAAAGTTTCAATATTTTTTGCATGTTTCCGAATGTTGAAATAATATTAAGAATTTTTTTAACAATGTGTGTTACCAACTGCAGCGGCGAAAGGTCTTTTTCAGCACTGAAAAGAGTAAAAAATTACTTGCGCTCCACACTCCGCCAGCAAAAACTTGCAGCGCTCTCGCTAATCTACATAGAAAGTAATTTTTTGCAAACTATTAAATTTGAAAAAATTGTGGAAACATTTGCAAATGGTAAAGCACGAAAAAGGACTTTTGTCTAAGCTAATAATAGTTACTTAATTACTGTAATTTTCAACTAAATAAATAATTATTTAATTGCAAAAATGTTTCACTAGTATAATGCCTCTCGTCTTTTAACCCGCTTTTTTTTAGCTTCAGACGTATGTATGTATGTAACTTACACTTTGAACATGATTTTGAGTTTTGACCCACTTCAAATCGTCGGATGGCAATACATACATACATATATACATATACACTCACGCCTGTTATCCCCGAAGGGGTAGGCAGAGGCGCAACTAGTGCACCCACTTTTCGCCGACATTCCGTCCCATGATGTGATAGGGGGCGAGCCTATCGCCATATCGGGCACAAATTCCAGACTCCGGACTGATACTGAATAGAAAAACTCAATATCACTTTGCCCGACCCGGGGATCGAACCCGAGACCTCAGTTTTGCAGTCGTACTGTAATACAACTACGCCACCGAGTCAGTCCGATGGCAATACAATATTTTATAAAATACGTTTTTATAGAAATCCAACTAACTAAATAATTCTTAAGTTCGCCTTGTGCTTCAATAGATGGCGCACGCATAGAATTAGATCGCACTATGGTTTACAAGCAAGCGAAACTATGTAAGTTAGCATTTTTTAAATCCTACTTGTTTTTTAGTGAACTAAAAATTTAAACGTAAAAAAGCACTAGAAAATCCAACTAAAAAATAGAAAATATTTTTTAATAAACTTGAATTGAGAATAATGTGAATAAGAAAAACATGTATTTTATTTAATTTTATTGTAAAAATAATTTAAAGATAACAGAAGTGTAAATATAAAAAATACGTAAAGTCGAAGCAACTTCACACACTAGATGACCACGCACATGGTCAATGGCCGCAGCCCGCAACAGCTATCTTGTCTATAGAAACTATTAACTAAGCCAATACAAGTCATGCGGCCAAACACGACATGGATTTGGTTTTCTACTTGGTAGCCTGCAGTTACTTGTCATGATTTTGGTCGTATAATGCGCGAGGTCTTATAAGGCGCCTTTATGTACGATCAGATAAAAAAAGGGTTTGCCACGCTAAGGTTGAATGTCGTGCAGATTATAAGACAACGGTAGTTTCACTTTCAGATCGATCTGAAACCTTTTACAGGTAGGATGAACCATGTTAAAATGTTCACACTAGTAAACAAAGTCAAACTAATATTCTACTTTTTAGGCCGACCGTATCACTCACACCTAGCGGGGGCGCGTCCTCATAATTAGCCTAGGGCGGTCAGAATTCTTGATCAGTCGCTGTTTATTAGTCCTTCGTTGGCACTTCATTCTGAATGGTGGGTACATGATGATCCTTTAGGCAGCTATCATTTACCAACAATGACTAAACTTCTGTTGAACAATACTAATTTTCCTCCTGTTTTTAGTGAAACTGTAAACATTAAATACTTTCGAAAATATAATCTTCGTATGATCAACTGGGAAACTTTCGATGTTATAGTGAATAAAATGCTCGACAACCTTGATTTTTTACCATCAGAACCGCTTGAATTATACCGTAAATTCTGCTGCATAATTACGACAGCTGTTGAGCAGTCAATTCCACAGAGTAGTAATAAAACGTTGCGTTCTGAAACTAGTTTATCTAAAAAAATCCGGCACCACCCAGTTCCTTGGTGGAATGAGAGTTGCGCGTTGGCAGTTAAAAATAGTAAAGATGCTTATTTACGGTTCAAATACAATCCTACGCTTGATAATTTTATTGCGTTCAAAAAACTACAAGCTCGAAAAAAACTTGTATTAAAACAAGAGAGAAATAAAAGCTGGCAAGAATTTTGTTCAAAAATATCTCGTGTAACTCCTGTTTCTATAATTTGGCAAACTATGAGAAAATTTAATAAAAGTTTCGCGCCGTCTATCAAACATGCTACATCAGATAGCTCATGGATTGACGATTTTTTAAGAAAATATTCTCCAGACTTTGTTGAACCTTCTCTTAATTTACAACCTAGGACCCCCAGTTTAAATATGAATAACTCCTATCTCGTTGATCCATTCACTTTAGAAGAATTAAATTCAGCCACTAAATCTAGGAGAGATACAGCCTGTGGATTAGACAATCTATCATATAAAATGATCAAAATACTCTCTCCACGCAATACTTTATTATTTTTAAAAATCCTAAATTCTTTATGGTGCTCCTCTCTTATTCCAAAAGAGTGGAAAATGGATTGCTTGGTACCTATACTTAAGCCCGATAAAACCCCTAATAGTTCAGATTCATATCGTCCAATAGCATTAACCTCGTGTATTGGAAAAATTTTCGAACAGCTTCTAAAACATCGTATTGAATTTTATATTGAACATAACCGTCTTTTACCAAACAATCAATTTGGCTTTCGTCGCGGGTTCTCAGCCCGGGAAAGCCTCGCTCATTTCTACTTAGACGTAAACTCTGCTTTTAACAAAAACAAACATCTGGCATGCATTTTTCTGGATATAGTAGGTGCTTTTAATAATGTCAATATAAGTTTGCTATCTACAATTTTATTAAATTTAGGTATTCCAAAAAAAATGGTTTGTTGGATTTACAATTTTCTTACGGGTAGAGAGATTTTTGTTAAGTTTAACAATAAATTTTATGGACCTAGACTTTCATTTAAAGGTGTGTGTCAGGGAGGTATCTTAAGCCCTTTGTTATATATATTATACATACATAAACTGAACATAGTTTTGGGATCGAGTGTTGTAAATCTGCAATTTGCTGATGATCTTGCCATATATTGCAGCGGTGATGATTTAGTACAAACTGAAACTAAATTAAATGGGGTTCTCCAAAACCTTCATCGTTATTTCAACTCTTTGGGTTTAGAAATCAATCCGTATAAAAGCAAAATAGTGATATTTTCTAAAAAAAGCGTTAAATCGTCGTTATTTTCAGTTTTTTATCACAACATTAAGATCCCTGTTGAAACGAATATAAAATTTTTAGGGGTTATTTTCCAACAAAATTTAGGCTGGTCAAAGTATGTCGATTATTTAATAGTAAGGGCTATGAAAGCTACAAATGTTCTCAGATCCTTGGTTGGCTCTAAATGGGGAGCAGATCCAAAGACTCTTTTAATGCTTTATAAATCGTTAGTTCGAAGCCATTTTGAATACGCTTTCTTTTGCTATGCTTCCTCCGTTAAATTGGTTGATAAAATTGAGAAAATTCAAAACAAAAATATGCGCTTGGTTTTGGGTGCCATGAATACATCTCCTATTAATTCTATGCAAATTGAATGCAATTTACCTCCTATGAAAATTCGTATCCTAATGTTGTTGTACAAATTCATTCACAAATTGGTAACTATTTCCAATAATTCTTTACTTTCTAAACTTAGAAAAACTTCCGGTACTTATCTTACCGATCACTTAGAAGATATTTTAAATGTTACTACCGATTATAATATTTATCACAATGACACTTTACCCTGCTATGCTGGCGATTACGAAAGCAAGTTCTGTAACATTAAAATAGCAATTGATAATAAGTTGGGCAACAAGTACGATGTATACAACAGAATTTCTGAATGGCAAGAATATATACTGATGGAGCGAAGACTCCAGATAAAGTTTCTATGGCTATCTACGATTTTTCAACCAGAATTGGATATGGATTGAGGCTTCCTGACGTCACGAGTATATACACAGCGGAGGCATGTGCTATTCTTGCGGCTTTGGACTATATAGAAAACAGAGTTGAGTCAAATCCAGAACTGAAAAAATGGATTATAATTACGGACTGTATGAGTGTATTAATGGCTTTGAAAAATCCTATGTATTCATCTGGTACTCATTTTGCCATTTACGATATCCGAAAAAAGTATTATAAAATAACAATTCAAGACAAGATAGATGTTGTTCTATTCTGGACCCCGTCTCACGTGGGTGTTATTGGCAATGAAAGAGTTGATTATTTGGCCAGGATGATCACAAATGCTTCGGACATGATACCATATAGAAACATAAAAATTCCAATATCAGACTGTTTCGTATTAGTTAAGAAAGCAATTCAAGATATCTGGAAGCATCACTGGGAAGATAGTCTTCAACAAAAAGGGCAGTGGTACCGATCAATCAATTCAAATATTATGAGTCCCTGGTTCTGTAAAGGAGACTTTACTAATAGGCGTTTTTATACAACAATATGTCGTTTGCGACTTGGTCACGGACGATTTAATGAGCACCTTCATAGAATGAAAATATTACCATCACCGATTTGCACTTACTGTAATTGTGGACTAATTCAGTCCTTGGAGCACATATTTTTTGATTGCAGCAATTTTGCTGTACAACGACTACTATTAATCGAAGATCTTTTACGTATTTATGAAAATGCCGAGAGTATCCCGCGCTCTTTGCAAACAATTTTGAGGAATCGGAAATGCTATTTTTCTTTATGCAACTTCATTTGGTCCACTATCAGAGAAATATGATTTTGTGAAAAACGGAGATTTCTATATGAATAAATAAATAAAGACATGGCTTCGGCCTTGTAACTTGAGAAAATTGAAGACATGGCTTCGGCCTTATACTTATCCTGAGAAAATTTAAGACATGGCTTCGGCCTTGTAACTTGAGAAAATTTAAGACATGGCTTCGGCCTTATACTTATCCTGAGAAAATTGAAGACATGGCTTCGGCCTTATAACTTGAGAATATTGACATGGCTTAGGCCTTATAGTTCGAAAAAATTGCAGACGTGGCTTCGGCCTTTGAAGCCCTTAGATATGGAACAAAACAGCAGACTAGGCTGCATGGCTGAGCGCCTTTGCCTTCTCCTTTTATAAATAGGAGAAAATAAAACAAAAAAAAAAAAAAAACAAAAGTGAGGACTTTTTGGCGGGAAGTCAAACAGGGCGGTTTATTTAAATTGGACTTTGCGATTTAAATTCTATTATACACTTTAATTCTCAAGTATGGGTCCCCACAGTGATGGGGACTCAGTAAAAGAAGTAAAGAAGAGGAAGTATGTCCATGCTACGGGTTCTTCCTCTAGTAATAATCCACCTGAAGATGCTTGGCAAAAGCCTTACTTTAAGCCTAACTACAAGCGACAATACCCAGATAATACAACAAACATTAACTTTCCAGTATATATAGAGAGTTCCGAAAATGATAAAATTGGGAATAAAGACCCCATATACATTCAGGGTATTCTCGGTAAATATATTAAGGGTGAACATCAAATCAGCCGAGTCAATGCCCACAAAATTCAAATAATATTTAAGCAGGCGAGTACGGCAAACGATTTTTTGAACAACTCTTCACACTTAGAAGACCATAATGTTAGAGCATATATCCCTGCTTCATTTGTGGAGAAAATTGGAGTCATCCAGTATGTCCCACTGGAACTCAGTAATGAGGAACTATATAGAAAATTAACTTGCGAATATGAAATTGTTGCGGTTCGAAGATTCACTAAAAAAGACACTGATGGGGTAAGGCAACCGTTAAAAACGATTTCTATCACATTTGTCTCTAGCACTTTGCCTGAATTCATTTTTTTTGACCGATGGAGATTTAAAGTATCGCCTTACAGAAGGCCTCTTTTACAATGTTATAAATGTTTAAAATTCAACCATTCTGCTAAGATTTGCAAAAATAATCAGATATGCTCGATATGTGCTGGTGATCACTCCTACAAGGTATGCGAGGATAATGAAATTAAATGTGCCAATTGTGGGGGTGCCCATTTAGCCATATCAAGATCATGTCCAGTTAAAGCCAATAAAATAAAACACATGAATATGACTTATGCTGCGACAGCAGCTAATTCTTTATTTATAAATAATAATAATACAAAGAGTTTCCCTGCATTACCTGTACCCAAGACAAACAGTGCACAAGTGCCATCTTCCACTTCTGTTTCAGCCCCGATAATCCAACTAAAAAAGGTTCCTAAAATTAATGAGACAAATGCAATAATAAATAATGAGAAAGTAATAAATGCATTAGTCAAAACACTTATAACTCTAGGAAATAGTAAAGACGCACCCACTACAACACTTAAAATTAAAGAAGTATTACTTAAAAATTTAACTAATGGATAATTCTATTAGAATTGTTCTTCATAACATACAGAGCATAAATAACAAAAAGCCATTAATAAAGTCTTTATTGTCCAAACTAAACATAGATATATTATTATTAAATGAAACTTGGCTGAATGAAAACAATTGTCTAGGTGTTAAGTTCTCAGGATACAATTTTTTATATAAAAATGCGAACAACAACCATGGAGGTGTGGGTATTTTAATTAAAGATTGCATAAAATATAAAAGCATTGATATTCCTTTTTATCAAGATATACAAGGTATTGCTATCTCTATTCAAACTCAGGCTGGCTTTTTGTCAATATTTAATGTGTATTGTCCTCCTAAAAGCAATAGGTTTAAAATTAATAAATTAAGGAACATAATTAATAGGTTGCCAAAACCATGCCTGGTAGCAGGTGATTTTAATGCACACCACATCGCTTTTGGTTGTGCAACAACAAAAGCTCGAGGCTCACAAATTTTTGATTTATTTGATGAGAGTGATCTTTGCATTTTAAATGATGGTAGACCAACAACAATTTCTGCCCCAAACAAAAATCAATCTGCTATAGATGTCACTTGTGTCAGTTCTGATATTGCTCCACTGTGTGAATGGAATGTGGGTGAAGATCCAATGGGAAGTTATCACCTCCCTGTTATTACTGATATACTCCTTTCTCCCTGTAAATATGAGATAAATGATAATATAGAAAGGTGTATTTTCCATAAAACAGATTGGGCTAACTACTGTAGTGAAGCTGAAAATCTAATTAATGAAGCTGATTTTTCAGAATCAGACTCCCTTACAATGTATAATAAATTTTGTGAAATGTTAAACAGATTACGAAATAAATGTATTCCTATATTTAAAGGTAAGCCTAAAACAAATATTACGACGTTACCAGTACCATGGTGGAGTGATGAATGTGCTGATGCTGTTAATCAGGCTAGGTCAGCCCTGTTGCTGTATAGATCCTCTATGACAATGGAGTCTTTTATTGCATATAAAAGAACAGATGCAAAAAAGAAAAGAATAATTAGTGAACAAAAACGCAATAGTTGGAAAAATCTGTGTGCCTCATTAAATAGGAGTACCCCTGTAACTAAAATATGGAATTATATACGTAGGTTTAAAAGGGTTAATGTTATAAATAGGTTGAGGGAAGATAAATGGATTCCTGATTTTATCAAAAAAATTGCATCAAATGAAAATAATGATACATTATGTGACAAAAGATTATTTAATATGTATAATGACAAAGAAAGTAATACTGCTTTATTAAATCCATTCAGTTTTCAAGAATTTTCTATAGCACTTCATTCAAGGAAGGACACTACTCCTGGGTTGGATAATTTTCCATATATTATGTTAAAAAAACTTCCTGATAGATGCAAAAAAATATTATTAGATATTTTGAATTCTCTTTGGAGTAATCAAATAATTCCTGATTCATGGAAAACACAGTGTATAATTCCAATTTTAAAACCTGATAAATCTCCTACTGACTGTAACTCATATAGACCCATATCACTTACTTCATGTATTGGCAAGTTAACTGAACAGATGATCAAACTAAGACTTGATTATTACGTAGAACATCATCATCTCTTGCCAGATATACAATTCGGCTTCAGGAAGGGTAGGAGTGCCCCTGAGAGCTTTATTACATTTATTGCAGATATGAAGAAATGCCTTCTTTCAAAATCCACTGCTATTTGTACATTTCTTGATGTTCAAGGTGCATATGATAATGTAAATATCAACCAATTATTGTTAGTTTTGTCAGAGATAGGTTTACCCGGAAAACTGTTGAAATGGATTTTTAATTTTTTGACTAATCGTTCCTTTTTTGTTAAGTTTAATAATATTATACATGGGCCAAACACTGTAAACAAAGGACTAATGCAGGGGGCCTCTTTGTCTCCCATTTTGTACAATTTGTATACCTGTCAAATTCTCGAATATGTAACCGTTGATGTAAAAATGTTACAGTTTGCAGATGACATTTTTTTGTATACAATAGACAGAAATATACAGGTTGCTGAACAAAAAATGAATTTGGCCTTAAGTCAATTTAGTGCTTATTACAGTAATAAACTAAAACTTAGCATAAATCCAGATAAAAGTACTTGTTTGATGTTCGGCAGTGATGAGCTAGTAAATATAAAATACAATGATATAAGTATTCCCCAAGTAAATGAAAAAAAGTTTTTAGGTGTAATAATAGACAATAAACTGAAATTCCATAATCATATCGAATACATTTCGAAAAGGGCTTTAAAAAATATTAATATTCTGAAAAGTTTAGCGGGTGTACATTGGGGATCAGATCCTAAAACTCTATCAATGCTATATAAAAGCATCGTGAGAAGCCACTTTGACTATAGTTCTTTAGCTTATTTAAACGCTAGTGGTCCACTACTTAAAAAATTAGATGTGATCCAAAATATGGCACTACGTATTATAAGTGGTGCGATGAAAACAACCCCCATAAATATTTTAGAGGCCGATCTTTGTATCCCTCCATTAGCCATCAGAAGACTGCATTTTGCAGAAAAGTTCTGCTTAAAATCAATAACAAATTACAATCCCATAGTCTTGAATTCATTTAAACTTCCTGATAATCTTATCCATCATGCAGATCTTAATCCGGCTAACATCATTCACAACAAACTTCCTGAAATATGCTCCATAATGGCCCGTGTAAATAATTTGTGTGCAGATATATGTAAATATGCTACATGGCCGGTATATAATTGCAAATATGAAGCTTTAATAAGAATAAATCCAAAATTGGATTTACATAAAGATTGTAATAAATTTTTATATAGAATAAGCTTAGATGATAAGGATAGTAGTTATAGAATATATACTGACGGGTCCAAAAATATAAATACTGTATGTTCTGCATTTTACGATGCCCAGATTAAAATAACAAAGAATTACAAAATTAATAGTATTTGCAGCATATTTACAGCCGAAGCGTACGCCATTTACAGAGCCCTAATATATATAAGTGACATTCCTAATTATAATAATTTTGTAATAATATCTGATTCCCAGAGTGTCTTAATGGCTTTATGTGGCTCAACTTTACACTACAAAACTAATTATATTTTGTTCTCAATAAAGGAACTGTTACAATGTATACATAGTAAAGGCAAAGTGGTAGCGTTTAAATGGGTGCCTTCTCATATCGGTATCTTTGGAAATGAAAAAGCGGATGAAGCCACGAAATCTATGTGGGACGAAGATCATACAGGCAGTTTTAGAGTACCATTTACAGATTACCTCCCTATACTTAAAGATAATTCAAAAAAGCTATGGCAACTTATATGGAGAGTAACTTCTCAAAAGAAAGGAAGATGGTATGCTTCTATAGAAAGTAACCTGCCCTCCCGCCCCTGGTATACTAATATAAAACCGTATACGGAAAGGAAATACATCACAACCATAAATAGAATGCGATTTGGTCATTGCCGAACTCCATCCCACTTATATAAAATGAAAATAATTCCTCAAGAAAGTTGCCCACATTGTTCCAGTCCCATCGCTGATCTCGACCACCTCATTTTATCCTGCCCTAAATTCAACCTGCAAAGAATCATCCTCATCAATGAACTAATAGAAGCAGAACCTAATGTACCTAAATCAGTATTGGAATTATTGAAGAATAGAATATTTTATCGACCACTGTTCAAATATGTGCGTTCTACACATGGAGGAAAGACAAGAGGGAGACAGTATAGCATCAATTTACTAAGAAAACCAGTGTCGCCAAACTCACACATGCATATATTCGCATACTATCATCTCTTCATTATGATTGGCCAAAATCACCAATAAAGATAAAGCGTATAATACAAAATCATTTGCATTAAATTTAACCTTAATGCCATTGTATAAACTTCGTATTCTAAAAATTCACATGACTTCATACGACATTATTCCTTCAGTCTGAATTTTGATTTTAATTCCATGTCATACCGCTAGTCCACGCTAGATGGTGTATAATCGCAATGGCATTCATAAGAACTCTACGACTGTTGTTTTAAGATAAGTTATTGAATGACACTCGGTACGCTACGCATGCCGGTAATAGTGTTGCACCTATACGTTACCTTTTTGTAAACCTATCGATGGTGTTTGTTTTAATAACTAACATTAATAAATGAAATGGACTTATCACAAAATTATATAATATTAATTTGATAAGTACTTGAAAAGTTGTTGGAACTGTCTTGAATAAAATTTTAACTTTACTGAGTTAAAATTTTATTCAAAATTATTTTACATTTTAAGTATATATTTTAAATTCCTACTTTATAATTTCAATACTGCAGATGTGTATGTCACACATATTATATTAGCTACACAGCTTATACCGGGTGGAAGGGAAACGCTCTCTATACCGGAACGGTAAGAGACAAGAACCGTAACATTAACGAAAAACTATATTCATTTGCAAAGCTAAGCGATAATACTTACGATTTTAGTATTTCCGTAATTCATGCGCGCGCAATGTAAAGCGTACAAAAAACTGGGTAGCGTACAAACTACAAAGTAAACGCCGACAAGGTGGCGGCCGCCGCGCTGCGCCGGCCACGCGGTCGTTAACCCGTCAGCTGATGTAAAAAATCGTAATGAAACACTCATTACGATTTTTTTTTAATATTGACCTTTTTTACTATGTTTTTCAGAATAATAGTTTGATTTATCTATCCATACGTGAAGCTGTACAGAAATTTGAGAAAATCCTACTAAAATTGTAACAATGCGATCGCGATTTTTTAGTGCCATCACGTCAGGAATCACCAATACTATCACCTGTATTCGTTTCCGAGAGCGTTTCCCTTCCACCCGGTATAGCTAGTTTGCAATAAATTATAATGAGTATATATACTTATCATAGTGATTTCACTGCTGGGGTTAAGAGAGTAAGAGTAGAGTGAAGTCTAAGGAAAACGTCAACCGGCAAGGCATGAAAATATCCTTTGACGGACAGCAGAATTATGCCGGCCTGCTAATAGCTTCTGCAGGTTTCGTTTTAAGGATCCCATATCATAAGACTTGGAAACATTCGTGCCGGCAACTGTTTCACAGTTTAATAGCAAAATTACGAACTGCTTAACCCGATTGATACGGGCTGAGATAGAAGAAATCACTAAGCAGTGGTTTCGCAAGCCAGCACGCGTGGTTCCCCTAAGGAAGTGTGAGGATGGCCTAAGGTTAAACTTTTGTCCAGAGCACTCACCAAGACACGGACGATAGAATACACTAAGTGAGGCAATGTCTCGGCGTAACTGCATTGGTTCCAAACTGGATAGTGCTTTGTACTGTTTATGAGTGGTCGTATCGGTCGTCACCAGGCGAGCGACATGCTCGTTTCGTCAAGCAAAAGCAATGAAACAAAAACGTATATTTTGATTATTTTATATTTTAATCTATATTTTAAGTAGGTATAGTAAATCTAGATACCTGTAATTTGCAGATTTTATATATACAATATAGTAGATATTAACGTAAGGTCACGTTAATATCTACATGAATGGAATTATGTATACAAAGTCTGTGAAAGGAATTACAATCTATTCTGTGACAGTGATAGTTTACACGAAACATTTCCCTTTCACATGAAAAATAAAAAAACAAAAGTGTGTGTGTATTAATGTACACACGTATGAAGTGAAACTTTTTCAAGTAATTCATTTTTTTCACTGTTCTTATAATAATTATTGCATTCCATGAATACGCTCTAATTAATATTATTTAAAGTCCCTAAAACGCAGTACGACGCATAGAAAAAATATCCATTATATCCCATGGGAGCAAATTACCGGGATAAAAGTAGCCTATATGGGTTAATCCAGGGTATTATGATCTACCCGTGTGCCAAATTTCATCCAAATTTGTTCCGTAATTTCTGATTTTACTTCTGACAAACATACAGACATACATACATACACAGATCCAAACATTTCCACAAACATTTGCATTTATAATATTACTAAGATAAGACAAGAAGTAAGGTAAGATTAAAAAGGGTATTTTAAATAATAACTTATAGTTTTTTTTAATAAAAATATGTAGTAAAATAAAACAATAAAATTAATATTATGGTGTGTGGCTTTCTTATAATTACTTACTGATTGACGAATTAGAATATTTATATGAGGTTCTGCATTCGCTTTCAAATATTGATGTCCACTTTTTTTTTAAATTACGTCATCTTCTACAAAATGTTCTGAACATATTACAGAAAATTTGGAAGGAAACCAATTTAACCTTCCCGTAGCATTGATCCATCTTTCCTTAATAAATGGATCTTTTGGAAAACTGGAAATTAACAATCTAGTATTGTTTCATAAATTAATTATTATAGCAACCACAGCTATGCATCACAAGCGGATCATGCATCAGATAACTCTTCGTACTTTTCTGTATAACATAACGCTTCAATGAAAAAGTAATAATTATCGATAATATTTTATCGAACATGCATGCACTAATTGAGTAGCGATGAAATTATGAATTGGTGACAAATCATTCTAGAACAACTGATTTTCGTTTGCGATAATTAACCGTATAGTGAAAACAATAAGGAACATTTTAAATTGTAATTTTTGTGTCATATTTGACATAGAAAATCAATATACATTTTTCAATTAAATAGCAATAAACCAGAAAATATTACTTACCGATGGTACGAAATACCTTCGTTGGACACATTTTTGGTACGGCTATTATTTTTGCATTCCAGAATAGCACAATAAGGCATTTTAACATTTTTAAATATTTTTTCTAGTTATTAATGTTTTGACAATGCGCCATGACGACTGAGACCGCTCAAACGGGAGTTAGTGCTGCCTTGCTAATTAGAGGATAAAAGGTTACGCCCACATTAGAGTTCTATCTCTTTCTCTGTTCTGTGGTTCTACAATAGAAACATTGTGACTGTTTGTAAACTGTGTCTAGCTTGGATAATTATTATTGTTAAGAAATTGTATTCTATGTAAGACTGGCTCAATGGACTTGTATCCAGAGCCGTAATAATAAATTAAAAAAAAAAAAAAAAAACAAAAGTGAAAACGATAGTCATCTGTCATAGTATTTATACTACAATCAAAAACATTATTATTTTGTAGTTGCTCATTGTTAAATGTATCTCGCATTTAAATACTGGATTTAATAAAGTATTTTTGTTACATACGGTGAAGCTGACTGAAGCTACTCATACGCTATTGCCATGGGTAACTCTGGTCTAAAACAACACTACGAAACTGCGTCTAAAACTGGAGTTTTACAAATTTCAGAGAATAAACTAAAAGAAATACCGGATGATGTATTTAATCTGTGTGATGTGCTTAGGAATTTGGACTTATCGAAGAACAAACTAACATATCTACCCGAAGACATATGTAAATTTAAACATTTGAAGCAACTCAACTTGGAAAATAACAAAATAGACACAATACCAAATTTCTTATGTAACCTACAGAAATTAGAATTACTAAATATTTCAAGCAACTTACTTGTAGGTTTACCTCAAAATTTGAATAACTTGAGTCATTTGAAACAAGTTTATGCCAGTCACAACAAGATTCAAGATTTCCCCAAACAACTGCTAGGATTACAAACCCTAGAGGTTGTGGATCTATCCTACAATAAGATAACCAGTATTCCACGAGGAATGTCCCAATTTTATGCCACAGAATTGAATTTAAGTCAAAATGAAATATCACAATTAAGTGAAGATCTACATCAGGCTCCAAGGTTAAAAGTTTTGAGATTAGAAGAAAATTGCTTAAGTGTAGATGCTATCAGTCCATCATTGTTAAGAGATTCCAAATTACATACAATACACATAGATGGAAATTTATTTGAACCAAAACAGTTGGCTTCAGTTGAAGGCTACAATGAGTATACTGAGCGGTATACAGCAATGAAAAAGAAGATGTTTTGATTGCAACTTTGTATTTTATGAGGAATTTTGCACTAATAGGTACACATTTGAAAAATGTTCAGCTTCATGAGTATTTTTGTGCTCAACCAATGATATTAATATTAATGAACACTTTTATAAATGAATGTTGTACACTCACTTATTTTTTAAATATTCCATAAATTTAAGAATTCTTGTTACTTTTGTTTGTACTCCAGTAATATGAGCTTAAGGGTGTGTATGTTGTACACATAGCAAATGTTTTTAGGTGCTCCACATGCTTGCTGTTACAGCAAGTCTTGGTGCATGTTTACTCATAACTAGCGCAAGCCTTTCATAATAAATGGGCTTTGGTGCGGTTGCACTTGTGCCCTTCAATGATGGATCATTTGCTACATAATATGATGTTGTTATTTGCAAGTAAGGCTCTTAAACTATCTGTCTTTTATCTTATATAAAATATATAGGGTCTTAGCTTATGAAACTGCCATTTAGTATATAGAAAGTTATAGTCATCTTTTTATAATATTTTTATTTCTATCAATCAAAATAATCACCCGTGCTTTTGATGCATCTCTGCCAATGCAGTGGTAATATGTCAATGTCCTTCATGAAGTAGTTAGGTGTATGAGAGCTAATAAATTCTTCAAAGGGATGCACCCCATGCTTTTTTTTTACAATAAAATACATTTTTCTTATTACTCTATTCTTGATTTAAATTTTCTAGTTTTTAGTTGGATTTCTATAAAGCATGTGTTTTATTTTTTTTCAATTACTATTTATCGCCACTACTATTTATTACTGATTATTATTACTATTTATTATTTATTTATTTATTACTATTTATTACTGCCTCGGTGGCGTAGTTGTATTATGGTACGACTGCAATGCTGAGGTCTCGGGTTCGATTCCCGGGTCGGGCAAAGTGATATTGAGTTTTTCTATTCAGTATCAGCTCGGAGTCTGGAATTTGTGCCCGATATGGCGATAGGCTCGCCCCCTATCACATCATGGGACGGAATAACGGCGAAAAGTGGGTGCACTAGTTGCGCCTCTGCCTACCCCTTCGGGGATAAAAGGCGTGAGTGTATATGTACTATTTATCTTTCATGTTTTAGTTTCAAATATTGAATTTTCCTTGGTCCTTGATAATAATGCCAAATTTCGATGTAATCCGACGTTGTGAAGGGGTCAAAATCGTGTCCAAAGTTCCTGTGACATGCATACGTTTGAAGTTAATAATACGTGTTAATGACTAATTTTTGTATACTAAACGGAAATTTCATAGGTAAATCCATAATATTTAAATGTTTCATATTGTTAGCATTTTATGTACTTGCTTCATTGTGAACTGAAATCTGTGATTTGTAAATGAAATCAAAACACAATAAATTCAAATGTTAACTATACTTACGTATTTTTCTTTTAAACCTACAAACCTTTTGACCTATCTCACAAACTTCTATAAAAATATCTCAATAAAAAGTTTGATGCTGCTTCTTTTTTGTGGGGAAATTTTGAGGATCAGAGCATATTTCTGGGTCAGCGGGCGTGAATTAAAGAAGTTTCCGCGGATCCGCGTGAATCTTATATTGATGTTGGATATTGATCCACGCAAGATTCCGAGAGATTCCGGCCCGCGTGCCGAAGAAAGCAATAGATAGATTGGTGTATTACACCCTCAGATCACAGCAAACAAGCAACCTTGTTTGCTGTGATCTGAGATTACACCGCACATCGTATCAAAATCATAACTGTTTACACTTGGCTGCGAAGAGGTGCGGCCCAGTGCACAATGGCACCCGTGACTTTTCAGAGTCTTTATAATAATATATATTTTCGTGAGGTGGATGATATTTTATTTAAAAAAACAAGTGAGTAATTTTTATTCCGAAAAATAATCAAAAATAATTTATTAATAAAATACTAGCTGCCAAATTTTGATAGGCAACCTAGATGTATATTCTCCTAATCTTAAATATATGTAAAAATTTGGTTTGTAGCAAATACTCGATAGGTGTAGTGATTCTGCAGTGGGATCTTAGACTATATTATGCAAGCGGCGCCGGAGTTACTTATGTGTTGCGCGCAGAGAGGAGACGACGTTAACAGAGTTAAACAGAGTGACTCGCGAAAACGCTTGGTATTAGTCGCACACGCTATTGTAATATGATTCACATCAGTACCGGATTAAGACAACTTGATGCCCTAAGCAATTCACGCCTGTGGGGCCCCCCTACCATAAATAAACTAACATCAGTCTTTAATCGCGCGGATTTTCAAACAGCTTTACTTGTATGTGCTAGCTTTTTTTTGTGCTGTTTCTGGTGCCCCCCAAGACGTGATGCCCTAAGCAATTGCTTAATTTGCTTATGGGCTAATCTGGCACTGATTCACATAGATTAAATTACTATGAAATAGAACCCATACAGGTCCTGCGGGTACTGATACAGAATCCAGGATTCCAATAGGTTCATCCTCAGAGGTAGATTTATTTATCACTTACGAAAAAACATGAACGTACCCATCTCTGGGGTGAATATTTTTCATAATATTTAAAAATATCAACGTTTACATGGCTTACTTTATGAGAAACAATAAATGATCTATTAATTATTATTAGTACCTACTTGTGGTCGCCCACTGGTCGAAATTCATAAATTGTATTTTTCTGTACTCCTAAACGTAGGTTTTAAGAGATACCTACATAGGTAAAGGCAAAGAAACAATTTTTGCGCCTGCATCTGGTGTCACAGTAGTGCTCCGCCAAGACGAGCTGAACGAAGCGCAAGGGCACTACCTTTTTTCGCGGAGAAAGTGACTTATTACTACCGCTCAGCCTGCAACGGGGGGGACTGAGTGATTATGTTGGGTTTACCGTGCCTTACGCCGACGTTAAGGCACCTGAGGAGATGAACCTATCGGGCGACCGCCGGGCCGATTCCTTAACCAATGTACAACGTACGGCATACCAACCAAAACCGTGATGATCATCTTCAGTGCATTAGGGGCGGCTGCGGGTTTCCTCTAACTGTACCTAGCTATCTAACAATTAATAATTACATAAATAATCCTGGTTCAGGTAGGTAGGCTTTTTCTCGTAAGTGCCTATCTAGAAATACGCAGGACTTCCGGTCTCGCAGTATATTTGGTCGGCTTATATATATTTACTAGTAGTGCTCCGCCTGCGTGAAAAAGTTTTTCCGGGACAAAAATATTTTCCTGGGATATAAAGGAGCCTATAGCACTCAGGAGTAAAGTAGCTTCCTATTAGTGAAAGAATTTTCAAAATCGGTTCTGTAGTTCCTGAGATTAGCGCGTTCAAACAAACAAACAAACAAACAAGCAAACTCTTCAGCTTTATAATATTAGTATAGATATACAGCACGGGCGGTATTAAAAAATCTACCTACGTATCCTACTAATATTATAAAGGCGAAAGTTTGTAAGAATGTATGGATGTTTGGATGTTTGGATGTATGGATGTTTGTTCCTCTTTCACGCAAAAACTACTGAACGGATTTTGATGAAATTTGGCACACGGGTAGGTCATGTCCTGGATTAACACATAGGCTACTTTTTATCCCGGGAAAACATAAAGCGGGACTTTTATCCCGGAAAAACTTTTTAAGGCGGGCGGAGCCGCGGGCAAAAGCTAGTATTATTATAAAACAAAGTCGCTTCCCGGTGTCTGTTCATAATATGTATGCTTAGCTTTTTAAAACTGCGCAACGGATTTTGATGCGTTTTTTTTTAATAGATAGAGTGATTCAAGTGGAAGGTTTATATGTACTTTTATCCCGGAAAACTATTTCACGCGGGCTAAGCCACGAGCAAAAACTAGTAGTGCAATACATTATGTATACTTGAGATGTAACTCAAACTTGAGATTGATTTATTAATACCGCCCCATGCACCCCACGTTGTTTTTACAATAAAATACATTTTTTTCTAATTTACACTATTCTTCATTAAAATTTATTTTCTACTAGCTTTTGCCCACGGCTTCGCCCGCATTAATAAGTTTTTCCGGGCTAAAAGTACATAAAAACCTTCCCGTTGAATCACTCTATCCAACACATTTATTTGGATAAAGATTAATATTATGACGTTGATACAACTCTTAACAAATAATGCATTAATTCCGACCAAATTTGATTACCATAAAAACGGTTCTAGTGAGTTAATCTTAAAAGATAGACACATACTATCGCGGACATTTTTTTAGATCATTTCAAGAGGAATAATTCTTTCATACATATATTTTTTGTATCTTGAACCGTTTTCGCAGCGCACGCAATGAAAGCCCTCAAGGATGAATAATTTTCCCCGCTTTTTTCACATTTTCCATTATTTCTTCGCTCCTAATAGTAGCATCGTGATGTTATATAGCCTATAGCCTTCCTCAATAAATGGTCTATTCAACACAAAAATAATTTTTCAATTCGCACCAGTAGTTCCTGAGATTAGCGCGTTCAAACAAACAAACAAACTCTTCAGCTTTATAATATTAGTATAGATTTTTTAGTTGGATTCTTTATAATTTAACAGTAGCAACCGCCAACTACCCGGCACTTAAAATTGTTACAAGCGCTGCATTTTGAGTATCTAGCAATGCAATAGTCTAAGGCGCTGCATGGTAAGTACCTATGTCCTACATAAATCCACATATTGTGGCGTAGGTACACAGGGGTACGAACTATGAGTACCACATAAACTCGTATACTCACGTATTTATATGTTATCATTTGTTACCTATTATTTACCTACACTTCTAATAAATACATTCAATTCGTAATAAAAAAATCATGTGATCACGTAAGTCATAACATAACAACGAGGAACGCATGTCGTCCACGCGCGTATCGTATGTTTTATCGGAAGGCGCGCTGACGCGGAGCTATGCGTTCCCTGTTCGGTAGTTTTAGTTGAGGCAGTTATTCGTTTTGCTCCGCGTTGTCGACATCAGTGTTCTCAGAGACTCAGTTCTATGTTATTGTCGAGCAGAGCCGCGTCGCGAAGGACGCGTCATACGTCCGCATCACGCCACCGCGTTCTTTTGTAATATAAACGTTCGCTTTGCTGATGAATTTAGTGAGGTTCTCTACGTATTAATTTTTTTGTGACAACCGTACTTTGAGGTTTGTTTATTCTTTCTTGTGTTACATGGATATATTTTTTTATGTAATCTGTGTTGACGGTTTAAGTTAATTGCTTGTAATTATTTGTAAGTTAGCTTATATGTTAGCTCAGGTAGTTAGTTCCTTTTTTATAGCAGCTACTCACCTACTAGAAGTAAGCTTTTAGGTTTAATGGACGTATTAACTAAAAGAGGAGATCCATCACACCAGCCCCGTATGCAGAGTAATTTTGAAATTGCGCTACTAAATGAAACCACATACTTACCTCCTTGAAAATAAGACCTTCCACTAAGTTATTTTAAACATAGATGTAAAATAAAAATGTGTAAGTTTGGTACAAAATAAATATCAATAAAAAGTAAGTAACTAAGTTTACACGCCCTAATGCCACTAGAGAATATCACGGACATACATACGGGTTGAATACACAACCTCCATTTTTTATTACTGTTAAAAATTGATACAACACTTAATTTTAACATAATTATTAATAAATAATACTCTAAAAGGATTCGTCGCAGCGGAAATATTAAATTTTCAGTCAGAAAAACGCTCATACACATGCCATATATAAGTTATGTGGTTTCATTTATTGATGAATTTTGGTATGGAAATATCAAGAAACTTCCTCCTTCGTTCTTTAAATGTGCGACATGATTTTTTTAAAGCGTTTCCAATAGGAGTAGGTAAATAGGAGACATATTTACAAGTATATTTACATGTCTACTTAAGTATCGTGCTTACTGGTGCACGATACCCTAGTTGGGAATGGAACTGACTGCCGAGAGCAGGGTAAGCAGGTTCGAAACCCAAGGCACACACCTCTGAGTTTTCGAAGTAACGCTTTAACGGTAAAAGAAAACTTTGTTGGAAACCCACACACCTCAGAATTTTCCATAAAAAGATCAATTTTCATTTCAGGCCCAGTCAGTGGACATCATTAAACAATTCGACCTAATTGCCTATAATTTTTAGTTACATATATTTTTTTAATAATTTAAAGCCTTCTGGAACTGCATTTTATTTTATTTAAGTATTTATTGAGGTTTGCATGCAGATTATTGGCATATGGATTCCATAATTATTTCATTATCGTTTCGATAGTTATTATTATTATCCCCTATAACTTTGAAAATCATGGCAAAGTTTGAAAAAAAAAAGGCAACAAAGATATTTAAAATATTATTATACAGGCATCTTGCCTGTATAGTATACCTTGAATAATAGTATATCTTTTCTTCGATTTCAATGGTTACTCAAGAATCTTGAATAACAACGTTTACTAAGGACCTTGTTCAAGCAGAACATTAACTCGTGAACATAACAGATGCATTTATGATTGATAATTTTCCACTGCAATCTTCATATTGATAATTATAATTGATCATATAAATGCATAGATAGGAAACTAATTGACGAGGATTAGGTACAAATATTTGTACGTATGTATCACTGTGGCCATAGGTTATCTTCGCTTCGACAGATTTGCGTTCGGAAAATTAAACAAACAAGAAATCGATTTCGATACATTATCACTGTAGGATTACCAATTATAGGTATAAATGATTTGTTTTATCATTACTGTAATTATTTTCTGATAATATAAAAGAAACAGACTTCAAAAACCACTAAACAGCAAAAAAATATTGAACTTTGTATTGGTACGCGTTTATAAGAAATTATTAAAACACAAGAAATGAACCTAATCTTTACAATTCGTGTTTTTATACAGTATGCTCATCCAATATTTTTTGGAGTATAAAGCATCTAATTGACCCCAATACAAAAAATCATTCTGATCCTATTTTATTTCCAGCTGCATCTTAGAAGTTCAACGTCAAGCAACAGTATTATTATGTTAGTAGGTTGAAGCTATATTGAATCCAACACAAAAATTATCATCAAAACCTTATTTGATTTTGAGGTGGTTCCCTTCTGCAATTTTGAGGTTGAAGGTCAAATATCAATATTAAGTAAGTTGTATTGCTGCATATTTGGCAAGGGGCGAGCTACGTAATAGCGGAACCTCGCTTTCCTCAAGACTATACATTGCAACCCGAGTAACAATGATTTATGTACATTGAAGGTAACATAAAAATAATTATAAAATTCCTATTTGATTTTAAGGATTTTGCTAATGGTAGGATATATTTTGTATTCGCCGTAAAAGCGACCAACGTACATAAGGTGTTAGCACTCGCCATAGTGACCGTAAGTGTGCCGCGTTCCGGGATAAGCCTGTATATATTCGATTCAAACAGAGCGGCATAATCGTGACTGACGAGGGATAATCATAGCTAGTCAGTCGACATGTGGACACCTCGCCGCTTTCCATCAGGTGTAGTGGGGTTACTTTCCCGTACGCGTACAAACACAAGAGGTCCCTTCTACACTTTTGAAGTTCAAGGTCAAGCAACGATATTTTTAATATAATAATAATACCAACCCTGTATTATATACTGGGCAGTAGCCCACTGCTAAGCACGGGCCTCTTCTACTACTGAGAGGGTTTTAGGCCTTAGTCCACCACGCTGGCCTAGTGCGGATTGGCAGACTTTACATACCCTCGAAATTCTTATGGAGAATTCTCAGGCGTGTAGGTTTCCTCACGATGTTTTTTCCTTCACCGTTAAAGCGAACGATAATTAATGATAAACAATACTCACATAACTTCGAAAGTCAGAGGTGTGTGCCTTGGGTTTGAACCTCTGGACATTGTCTCGGCAGACCGTTCCATTCCCAACTAGGCTATCGTCCACTTCCATTCCATTTTTAATATGGTACTATGTTAAAGCCATAGAATCATAATTATCAGAATAATTGGTGCATTGAATGACTTTTTGAGTAGTGGCGGCGGTATATTGCAGAAGTACCTAATACCTATAATTATCAGTAAAGACGATAGATGAATATCTACAACTTTGTTCTATTGCTGCTCAACCTGGTATGCGAGCCAAAAAGGTCTTATCTACTCGTTTCTTAACATAGTTGCTCGATACATGTGAATTAAGTGGCGTTATGCAAAATAGGACAGTTTATGCGTCACCAGTGTCCAGGCAATAAACATATTGACATGATTAATTTTATCTAATATAATTAAGTCTAAGAACGTTATCTGTGCCCGGGTGCATATCCAGCGTGACCTATATTATAATAACTTCACTATAAACAAAGTATACTCTATGTAGTATGTAGGTACCAAGTTACTTGATATTTCTCAACGCGATAATTCCACACCGGATGCAGAATATAGATTTTTACCCGGCTGCGTTTTATCTAGTGGCGGGGACTGATTTAAGTCTTGATGCATTTTTGAAATTATGATATTTCTGTACAGTATGGCACAGATAGTAAGGTTTTAGCACATAACCCCTTCTAATTGGGTAATTAGGTAGAATTATTTAGGTAGTAGGTATAAGGTACCTAACAAATACGTACTTACGTACTATAATAATAATTTGTAATTATATAGCACTAGTAGTGCTCGAGGCTCCGCCCGCGTGAAAAAGTTTTTCCGGGACAAAAATATTTTCCCGGGATAAAAAGCCTATAGCACTCAGGAATAAAGTAGCTACCTATTAGTGAAAGAATTTTCAAAATCGGTTCAGTAGTTCCTGAGATTAGCGCGTTCAAACAAACAAACACTTCAGCTTTATAATATTAGTATAGATACCTACTTACCTACAAACTTTAGTGATTTTATGATATCACTGCCACTTCAGCTTACTAATTCAGTGTGCTATGTTGGTGACTTTGGTTCTATCGGATAATCTCGTCACTTGTAATGTATACTTCAGAGAAACTCCGAGCATAGCACGTTCCATGACTCGCTGAGCAATTTTGAATTGGTGGCCCAGTCGTACTAAAGAAAGAAAGAAAGAAAGAAAAACCACGTACTGTGAACTTATCGAAATCTCACCACCGTAGGTCATGATAGGTAGGACGAATTGGTTAAAAACTTTAGTTTTCAGACATTGTGGTAGAAGTGACGAGAAGACCCGTAAGGTAATGTGTTTGGTAATGTTTAATATTTTTGCAGGAATTGTAGTCGTTGCAATCATGTCGGCTTTCAACGTGGTACTGGGGTGTGTGATGGCTCTCCTGCTTATTCTGTTCACAATAAGCTCGATCGCGAGGTACTATATAAAGGTAAGTAAAATTAAGTGTCAATACCTATTACCTATTGTGCTGGAGCCGTTTTGTGACAAGGTTAATTTTAAGATTTTAATTTTGTTTATATTTTCATAGTTTTAAGTTTGTCACAAATAAACTGCTTTTCTTTCTTTCTTTCTATTAAATTAAGCAAGCATCAAAAATGTGTCGGGCAATCCCACACTAAATAGTATTCCAACATATTACATAGTTATTTTCCGAAATTGGTAAGGTGTGGATGACCAAACAACTAACAAATATTATGCTTTGACAAATAGCTATGATCAAATCGGCCTTAATACTTAGGGCGGTATTAATAAATCAATCTCACGTTTCAGTAAAGTCTCAAGTAGACATTTAATGTATGAAGCTATTTAATGAACCAAGCTTAAGCTTTCATTTAAAGCTTGTTGTCAACTGAGTCGGTGCTGTTACATAAACAGAACTCAGCTGTCAAAATCCGGCACATATTGTCACTTGAAGTCCTGTTAATGTAAGTTTAATCAATAGCGACCATCTTAAGATAACCTTAATTTTTCAACGTCTCAACTGATATCGCACTTCAGAGCGAAATTGAGTTGCAGTTATTAATACAGCCCTTAATATTTTTTTTAACTGCACACGTATTTTTTTATGTTTAGACTAATAGGTTTGTGTTGTTTACAGTTCACGATATTCACGGTGTTATGTTTGCTATTTGCGACCGCTCCAATGCCATTGATGTTGTTCAGACCATTTAGCCCGAAGAATGCTTTGTGAGTATTACCTACTAGTTTTACTGCCTAGAAACACAAGTACACATTTTGTGTTGGCTTCAAATTAAAATGGTTAGTTTAATTTGACACATCGTTCTTTTGGCAGCGCCTTGAAGCTTAAGTTTAAAGAGCTTTATTCTCATAAGAAACATCAGACATTTCATTTATAATGAGATAGTACATACAATTTTTAATTTAAAATAGTAATATTAGTTTAGTCTCTGGTACTCTTCGCTATAATATACATAAAAGCTTATTTTTAAAATTTTTACACTTTCACAGTTTTTCACATTATTCGGCAATTTATTGTACATCTGTACACCCTCATGAAGGATGGTTTTCTTTCCATAATTTATTCTTGGCGTAATTGTTTCTAGTAGGAATTTATTTCGGTGAGAGTATTTATTATTTCGTGTATGTTAGATCTAATAGCTTTAATAGCTTTAATAGTGTTTTTTTTATAAAACGAATGTGTTATATTTGAATAACTATGAGTATGAGTATTAGTTTGAGTAGAGACTGCCTCGGTGGCGTAGTTGTATTATGGTACGACTGCAATGGTCTCGGGTTCGATCCTTGGGTCGGGCAAAATGATATTGAGTTTTACTATTCAGTATAAGCTCGAAGTCTGGAATTTGTGCCCGATATGGCGATAGACGCGAGTCTATCGCCATATCGGGGGGGCGACCCCTATCACATCATGGGACGGAATAGCGGCGAAAAGTGGGTGCATTAGTTGCGCCTACCGCTTCGGGGATAAAAGGCGTGAGTGTATGTGATGTGCATGTGTGTAGTTTTTTCGTAAAGTTGTTTGGTTGGCATATGAAACAGATAATGGAATAGTACTTTTATAATTTTGTTTTGTGCCTGTAATAAATTTAAGTTATTAAATGCAACAAATCCCCAAATTTCGATTAGATATTCTAGATGCGATTTTACTAATGAATTATAAATAATCGGTTCGACGTGTTTAGGTATAGTATACAATGAGTTATCTTCCGAAGTGCTTCTAATGTATACATTAATTTAATATGTTCAATGTGTGGGTTCCATGTTAGTATATCATCTAGAAGTAAGCCTACATATTGTTAATTATGTAATTTTTGTCAATTTCTTTATTTATTCTAGTTTAAAACTATCTAATCTACAGTCGAGATCAATTAGAAAATATGCGCTAGTGTATGTACATACATTACTTACACTTTAGTTATTATTTTTGCTACTGTACTGTGGTTTCGATTGACAAAAAATAGAGCTATTATTTTCGAATTTCCGCCGTTTATGGAATCACATAATTTATATAGGTACCTACTTGCTTGTGGTAGGTAATTTTCATCATTAAAATAATCACCATACAATTACACAGCTATCTTTAATAAAAAGTTGCATAATTAGTTCCAACTTCCAAGGTGATGTGGATGCGCCGCACCGTTTAGTTCTATTCGTTCAGTCAACGAAAGGAAAATAAATACTTTATGTACACACCAGCTTTTGCCCGCGGCTCATCTCGCGTTTAAGAGTTTTTCCGGGATAAAAAGTAGCCTATGTTTTAATCCAGGACATGATCTACTCTTGTGCCAAATTTCATTGGAATCCGATCAGTAGTTTTTGCGTGAAAGATTAATCAACATCCATACATCCAGACATCCATACATACTTACAAACTTTCGCCTTTATAATATTATTATTATTAGTAGGATAACTATGACGTATTAAATTAATAGTACCTAGTTAGGTATCATTCATGTCTTTGTCATTACGTGCCTCATGTCAAGAATGTCTTTTGTTTTTAGATCGCAATATTCGTAATGAATATACGGGTGAATTATTCAAGTGGGCGTCCAATAATGCAGTTTTAGTTTTCATATAAATCGGCTCAGTAACTGCTTTGGGGAATTTTTCGCTATTCCTTATAGTTCCAGATATCGCCAGTTGGAAAATTCACCTGTAGGTGTAGGTTAGAAGCTTGGCTCTACATGAGATCTGATAGCTTTTTGACAATGTGAGCCATATGATCTCGTCTTGGCAACATTTTACATTTAAAAGTTTTGATAGGATGGTCTTTTCATGTAACGTTTGTGTTATTAATTTTATAACTCTAGGCGTGTCATGACATGTCATTGACGTCGCTAAAAAGGAAAAACATACCATTAGCGCAATACAGCAAATTACGAAATAATCTGTGAGAGCGATTAGGTTTATTTTGTTTGCATAGCGATAATATTTGTGCAGATCATTATTTTATGTTTCAAGACCCAAGTGTTTAACAACTCTAAGACATAGGTTCTCAAACTTATTTCGTCTAGGTATTGTTCACTTTAAGAATCAATAATTTTAGAGCGTCCCCAAAATTACTTTATAGAACATACCTGGTGTATATAATATAATAATAACACATTCGTTTGGGTACGTAAGTTTAAATTATTTTTTATTCCTCTAGACCTTTTACGGCCCCCTTGAAAGCCTCAAGCATCCACAAGGATGCGTTAAAGACTTTGACAAAGAATTTGTACATACTCTTAAGATGAACAAAATACGGTTAGTGGGTGAATAAAATAAGATGATAAAAACTGTTTTTTTTAAAAGAACAAAGTGAAAGTACCTGTCTATACACAGAGATTAAAATTTTGTTTGTGCATAGTTATTATGCTAGAGATTTTTTCTAACACAGTCACGCCCTTGATCCCCTAAGGGGTAGGCAGAGGCGCATTTGGTGCACCTATTTCGCCGTGGAAATTCCTTCCCATGACGTGCTGGGGGCACGCCTATCGCCATATCGGGCAGAAATTTCAGACTCCGGGCTGATACTGCATAGAAAAACCCAATATCACTTTACCCGACCCGGAAAGCGAACCCGAGACCTCAGAGTTGTAGTGGTACCGTAATAAAACTCCGTGACCAAGGCAGACAGATTTTTTCTAAGTGCGGTGTTATACCACAATTCACAAAATACTGAATAGTATGTACTACGTAGCCATACCTACTTGGTTCACAGTTTGAGTAGTCGATGGTCTTTTTTTTTTATATTTTTCTACAAAAACGTAACTTTATTATAGAAAGGAATGATTTTTGTGCAGGATACCATCAGCGCTGTTAAGGATCTCGGCGCGGATGCTCGGCCTGCGTTGGAAAGTGCGGGGGCTAGAAAATGTGGACAATTCACGCGGAGCTGTCATTCTGTTAAATCATCAAAGTGCCCTAGATCTGTATGGTTAGTACCTAGATATTATAAGTTATAACAACCAGCCGAGCGTAGTGAATGATTAAGTAGTGGCTGCTTTAGGTCCTGCAAGTGGTCTTTCCATTCAGCTTTTCAAGATCTACGCAAAGGGCGGTGGAAACTTATCGATTTAGTTTTTACCCTGACGTTTTACGAATAGGTATATTCACGCCGCGCGTGATGTTGGCGCTAATTTGTAACACTAAATACTCAGAACCAGGAAGTTAACATGACTAACCATATAAATATTTGGCTTCAATTATAATAAAATAGAAGAAGTCATCGAATTATATCAGGCAAGTCTTAATGCTGACAAAGCCACTACCGCCGGCTATTTAATTCTACAAAGGATAACCGATACGAGGTTTCACCTCTATTCAGACACACACACGCCTTTTATCCCTGAAGGGATAGGCAAAGGCGTAACTTTTGCATCCACTTTTCTCTGTGCGTATTCCGTCCCATGATGTGATAGGGAGTGACTCTATCGCTATATTGGGCACAAATTCCAAACTTCGGGCTAATACTGAATTTAAAATCCAGTATCACTTTGCCCGACCCGGGAATCAAACCCAAGACCTCATTGCAGTCATATCATTATACAACTACGCCACCGAGGCAGTCATTAGACATCTCTGTTCAATTTGTTTGAATCAAGTTAAGCCAGCCATAGACGGACCGCATGTTGCAGTCGAGACTGACTGCAAGATGCGGTGGCTGCACGGCGATCTGCAGTTTCCATACTAAATTCATATCCGCCCATACACGGACCGCTCGAGCAGTTTCTGAGCGGTCGGAGCAGTCGCTCTGCCGTCGAGTGTCGCCGTGCGGTCGACTGCTTAGAGCTGCCGGACCCAACATACACGGACCGCTACAAGCGGTTGCTGTCGACTGCGCGGCACTTCCTTCCCGCTCCCCGCTGTTCGTTGTATTTTATGGCTTAAAATACTAACTAATTCATCAAATGAAACCACGGACATTCTAAAGTAGTTGAAAAATTTTTTAGTGTCTTCCTTCAGCTGGAGATACAAAGTATGAATTATGAAATATTCCATGCTGTTCTCTTGATTGTAGTATTGGACGCACCCACTTACTACGGTGTCTTCTACGCCTACGCTTGCGTAATAGTAGTACGAGAAGCAGTGTTTCTTCATCAAAATCTATCTTGTAAATGAACTCGCATCAGTTTTATTTTGCGGTAAAACACAACTGCTCCAAGCAGTCGTAGTCGACTGCATTATGCGGTTGTGTTGCAGTCTTGTGCGACTTCAACGCGGCCGCTCTAGAGCAGTCGGTCTCGACTGCAACATGCGGTCTGTCTATGGCTGGCCTTAGAAGTTTCGCACGAATAATAATGAATATTTCGAGAAAAGAAAACTGCATCAATGGATTTTTAAATATCTCGTTGATTTTTCTAAAAAAACATACCACTATTGTCACACTATTCGATAGTATCATTGATAAGGATCAAATTATGGGAAGTAATGATATACGGCTAGGGATATTTTTTAGATGTTTTAAACTACATATATCTTTGCAAATTTTCATTGCGAAGTAAAAAAAAAATATTGGTATGAAATGGTACTTTTATTTAATATCAAGCGATCGCAAGTGTATTCTTTGTTGGAACTAACTAAAATAATTGTTATAATCTATACATATAATAAAGCAGTAGAACCGGTGCGTCTATACATTTAAGGCAATGTGATAAAAAAGTAAGGGGTGACTAAAGAAGAGTAATGGAACACAAATCAACGATTTTTTTTAATTATTTTCTATTTGTCTGTTTTGCTGTCTGTACGGAACATCTCCAAAATTACTGAACGGATTTCGATAAAATTTGTCACATGTCTTAGGTTAACACATAGGCTACATTTTATCCCGGGGAAATAAAAAGCGGGACTTTCGTCTCGGAAAAACCCGTTAACGCGGGCGAAGCAGCAAGCAAAAGCAATTTTAAAAATAAAAATATTAAGTCGTATTAAAAACAAATCGGTCCTTATTCTTCATAAACTTTGCGTTGATTTGAATAATGGTATGGTAATTTTATTTCGTATAAGTTAGTCATTCGCTAAATGTTTTTATATTACCAATGTAATCTTGCGCAATAAGATTCATATAGGTACTTGAAAAATGAAATATTAGTATGTTAGTATGTATTTGTAATGTGTAGTATAGTCTGCAACCGATAATCGCTTTTCCGGCAGGTGCGAGTATTCTAGCACCTGTTGTATTAATATGACATTACAATGTGATATCATTTTATCAATAATGTTGTGTACAATATAATATATTCCAAAGATAAAATAAAATAACTCCCGCCAACACCTCGGCCATATTACCTTTATCCTCTTCGATGATAATATGATCGGACATCGAGAATAAACCAATCAAAATCAGTTACGTGTAAACATGTAAAAATCTTTGTTCTGATTTATCCATTTTTTGTTGGTCGTTGGATTGAAAACACATTTTTCATTTACATTTTCAAATTTCGCGCGTAGTTTGTCAAAAACGCTGGACGCAGTGGACGCCATATTGCTCTGTGTACTGACTAGGGCTTTCATTTCGAGACTCTCGGTCTCGAAAATTTCGAGAGTCTCGACGATTTTTTTGTATTTTCGAGACTCGAGACTGCTGCCTCCAGTCTCGAGAAAACGAGACTTTCGAAATTAATATCAAATAATAATTATTATTGAAAAAATTACTAAACTATCAGGATCTTTTTAATGCGGATCAGTGGCGACATAGAAAAATTAAATTTTTGATAATCTCTCGGAAGTCGCAACCTAACCTTGTTGAAACATATACCTACGGGTCTTTCTAATTAAGTAAATTATTGTTATGATAAATTGGGAAAAGATCTCTTTTTGACAATGGTAGCGATAGGGGAAAATACTATAACCATTGCTAAATCCCTGCTAATTGTGGTTTGAAAAGTTACGAAAATCCCAGGACATGAGACAACCCAAAGCATTCATATAACATTATAATTAAGCAGGTCGAAGGTCACGGAGTGCACATGTGCATGCTATCGCAACTTTCGTAGGAGTCTGCTCTTGAGCAGAGTCTCTCGCTGTTTGAAGATGAGACTCGAATAAAATGTCAAATAAGTATGAAACACTACACGGCACCCTCATACACTTTATTTATACGGTAGCGGGTCACCGATCACCCAACCGCCGTCTACAGGCCGATTTTTAAAGAGGCTGAAGACGTCTCGTCTATTAGGAGAAGGGACTCTTCACTTACTATAGCGTGACATGTATCGACCTTAAAAACCTGCGACGCGAGACTATTAAAAATACAAAAAGTCCCGATACTTTGAGACACGAGACGACCTAGGACCCAAACACAAATGCTAATCTATACGTACTTCTGGCGTAGAATTAGAGATTTTTTTTCTTATGCGATTTACTTAATTAAAAATTATAAAACAAAACCCCCCTCTGAGTCTGTATGTATGTCTTAACGCCAAATTACTCAAATACTACCGAACAGATTTCTTTGAATTTTGGTATGGAGATAATTTGAAACTCTGGAAAGGCTATAGGCTAATTTTTGTCCTTGTAAAACTATTTTACGTGGTCGAAGTGGTGAGCAAAAGCTAGTTTGTAATAAAATCAAATCCTCTCTTTGAAAGTAATTATCCAACGCTCTTTATCTTTTACGGGACAGATATGAAAATTGAAAAGTCGTATAAGTAATTGGTAATTTAGCTTCCATATGGCTTTATAATAGTGTGATTTATAAAGTACTTTATTGATATATCTTTTATTGACTGCCTTAAAAGTCTTTAATCGTGGCCTACGAGTATAATGACTATTTTTGAAATAGTCTCGAAAGTCTCGTTTTTTTTCGAGACCGGACCAAGTCTCGTTTTTTTTCCCGAGACTCGTAAATGTACCGAGACTGAAAGCCCTAGTACTGACGTCAGTTGGCTTTGTAAACAAAAACAAATTCGCTGATAATTTGACAGTTGACATTTAATTTACACAGCCACAGAACAGAGATAGAGATTAATTCGTGTACACAGCCATGTGACGTAATAACATGGTGGCTACTGTTTCATGGTGTTGAACAGTGTTAAAGAAAATATTAAAAAAACTGAACACTGAAATAAATTATTAAAAAAAATATCCAAAGTATTATTTTATGAACTAAAACTAAAATTTTCCGACTGCTTTTTGCCTAAGGTATCTCAATGATATATTTTTAGAGTTTCTATCATATTATACAGTAAAATATCCTATTGTGTTTATAATATTATACTACAATATGTATAACATAAGTGTTCCTTCAGAATATAGAATAAGCATAATGGTATTTTTCATTACAATCAACCGCTTCGAATACTAAGCGCAATCGATATCATTATGATTATCTATATTCTATATCTATACGTATTAAAATAAAACTATTTTGCGGATTTTATCGCGGTTTTTTAATTTATATTTTTTCTCCCGACGCGACGTTTCGAAGGCTTTTCAGCACTTCGTGGTCACGGGGCGGACTGAGGTGTTGGTGGTCCGAAAAGTTAATGTTACAATATCTACCTTATTTTTTTTATTATACAATTTTTTAAAAATATGTTGTTATTGACGGTCTGATCTACGCAGAAAGAGCTCACAGTGTCTTGAGGTCTGGCAGTTGGTCCTTTGGGGTCCGATTTAATAATATGTATAACTGGGTCCCAAGCTTGTTAAAAGAGAACGTAAAACAATTTGTATTATTTTTTGTGAAAAAGTTTTTATTTATTGATTTTCTGTTAGTTAATTATCAAATGGTGTAAACTGTAAACAATACATCATAGATATACGATTGCAGCATTCGCGAGTCATCTGCTGTCAGTTGTAAAAGAGTTCCATTGTGTATCCCCGAAGATCTTTATCAGATCTTCATAAATTATATACTAAAACCTTCCCTGAAAAATATACATTTGAATACCGAAAATCACGTCCAAATCGGATTAGCAGTTTTTGAGAAACTCCCGGCCATACAAATTTACATACATACGGATCGAATAAAGAACATCCTTTTTCGAAGTCGGTAAAAAAATTTTGAGCCTGTTGGCTCAAATATTCGTTTCAGTATCACGCCAAAACCAATTATAGGATTCAATGTGTAAAACTGAAATATATTAAGCTTTATTTTATGTAACATACTTGCTGAATGTAACAAAACTATGTAACGATACGGGATACAGTTCTAGTAGGTACGTATTGTATTGTTACCTAATAGTGAATGTTCTAATATGTTCCATTGTAAATGGCATTATATTATTATGCAAGTACGTTTCTCTTTTGGCATAACAAGATAATAGATAAGACATAAGATACGTTTTGAATTCGAAACTAAAACTACGCTTGTCTACTTTTAAATTCAAATAAGTTCACTGCTCTATATCGAATGGTCTGTATTTCGTATGATTCCTTTCATTTTATTAGTACTTGAATTAAACTGGTTTAGGAATGTAGATAGGTACCTATACTCTTAGTGGGTAGTTAGCAAACCAGATTCAGGAATAAATTACGCTAATTTTAATACCTGTTTACTTACCTAAGTTTGGTATGTTCCCTTGCCCATATATATTCCATACTATTTATTGGGTGCGTACTAAGTGCAATAATATATACTTAGTATGAACCTATTTAATATCTTAATTTACTAATAGATCATATTTCCAAAATGAGCTAGGTTTTTCATATTATAAATCCAAGAATTTGTTTATTTCTTTGTATAAGACAGGTGCTATGTATGAGCTTTAAATTATTTTACGAATTCCAATTGCAAAACTCGACCAAAGTATATTTATTGTTTCACCAAGCAACGGAATCACGGTGGGTCATTACAAATGGTCACGGTTGAAATATTTTTTATAATACGTACTTATGTAGACATAATTATAATTATGTACATCTAATCCGGGATACAAAAGTAAGTAATCTATTCCGGTCGACATTCTTTTTGGGCTTCACTTCATTTACCGTCACAGGCAGTGAAGCCACTTTGTCGAGACATCGATAAAAAAATCCGGAGGTCTGCATGGTCCTTATAAGGTTTTTATTTCGGAAAAGACTCATGCGGATAGAACCCGAAAAAGGTAAAAGCCAGTTTATATTTGTATTTATCAGTTATGTTTTGTTTGCAGTTCTTGCTGTGTTGTGGCCGCTCATGGAGAGGTGCACGGTGGTTTCTAAACGTTCCCTGCAATACTTGGTGCCGTTTGGAACTGCCACCTGGCTCTGGGGCACTGTGTTCATAGATAGAGGGGCACAGTCCGCTCGCGAGGCTCTCAACAAGCAAGCAGAAGCAATTCAAGTTCATAAGGTCAGTTTAAATACATTAATACGATATCAAAGTATTAATCATGCTGATACTTTGAACTTTGTACCAACGTAGGTATTAAACGCGGAGTCTAACAATTATCCATTAATCATAACTCAAACATATACAATATACATAGAGTGCACTTGCATACAGTAGACACAGAAAAAGTTAATTTTAACTTTACACGCTGCTGAAAATATTTTTACTTTATTAAATAGCTCGCTTTTGCTCGCGGGTCCGCCCGCGTGAAAAAGATTACGCGATAAAAAGTAGCCTATGTGTTCATCTAGGACATGATTTACCTCAATGACAAATTTCATCGAAATCCGTTTAGTACCTACTTTTGGAGATGTGCAGTAACAAACAAACAGAAAAACGGACAGACAGAAAAGTATTACTAAAATCGTTGATTTGTGTTCCATTACTCTTCTTTAGTCACCCCTTTTTTACTACATTTCTTCAATTGTAAGGCACACCGGTTCTACTGCTTTATTAAACCTATGTTTAATATTGTTAAATTTTTCATGCTTCCCTGTCAGTTAAAAGAAGGTAGGTACTTTTGACGTGTCTTTAATTCATCCTGCCCGGTATAAAGTCCATGTTGTCGATTACTACCAAGAAGAATAAGCTTCTTGATTACTACCGACACTTTCAGCGTCACTTTTTTTAATGCATAGAATGACGAAACAAGCATGCCGTTCGCCTGATGGTAAGCGATATGACGACCAATAAACAGTAGCAACACCATCGATTACCTTGAGGTAGAGAGTACTGTGTGGCATTCCACTGCGTTCGTCATCCTAAGCCATAAGATGTTAAGTCTCATTACGTCCAGGAACTTTACACTGGCTACAGTATCCTTCAAATCGAAACACAACAGTGCATGCACCCTGCTACTTGGCGGTAGAAATAGACATTACTGGTACCTACCTACCCAGTACTCTTACATATGAGACCTGATGATGATGTCCTCCTTGACGTATCCGTCAACGGCGAACCTTGTCACTTCCGGAGATGGGATCGGAGATGGCTGGCAAATCCAAATTTGGTTTTAAAGACTCTGTTGCAGGGCGCACAGTGCAACTAGCCTAGAGAGTTGTAGGTGTAATTATAGGAAGGCTTAGGACGGTTCTTTTTAAGTAGGCGTTTTGCATCGAGATCTTCAAGCCGATTTGCTTCAAAAGCTTCAACTGCCTTAGTAACAGAGTTACGCCAGACACTTCTCTGTTCTGCAATGAGACCTACCACCAGTAAAACTCACTTGCTTTGTACAAGAGCTCGTATGTAGTTTTTCCATCTCGCTTAGTATGCGAAACACTAACATCTCGTTAATCCGTTATATATTAAATTGTACTTCTGTTCACAGCTCCGCTCGCGTGAAAAAGTTATTCCGGGATAATAATATTTTCCCGGGATAAAAAGTAACTTATAACGCTCAGGAGTAATTATAGCTTCTTGTTGGTGAAAGAATTTTCACAATCGGTTCAGTTGTTTTTGAGTTTATCCATTACAAACAAACAAACAAACAATCAACTTTTCCCTCTTTATAATATTAATATAGATACGAAAGTAACTCTCTTTATTATTATTTCACGGCCAAACTACTGAACCGAATTTATTGACATTTACTGTGGTGTAAACTAAACCATACGGAAGGACATGGACTATTTTTTATCCAAGAGTACAATCACCCAATGTGGTGCTAGTACCTACACTTTCTCAACACAAAACAATCATTTTTCATATTTTATCAAACAGGTGCGATAATTATGATGATCCAGAGGAAACAGCAAATAACTTTTATTGCTTACTTTAGTTGTAAGTTGCGTTTTTTTTTTATGGCATGGAATGACGAGACGAGCATGCCATTTGCCTGATGGTAAGCGATACCTACGACCACCCACAAACGGTAGCAATACCATCCAGCACATTGAGTTACAAAGCACTGAGTGGCATTCCACTGCGCTCGTCATCCTGAGACATAAGATGATAAGTCTTATTATGTCCAGTAGTTACACTGGCTACAATGTCCTTAAAACCTAAACACAACAGTGCATGCACACTGCTGCTTGGCGGTAGAAATAGACATTGCGGTTGTACCCACCCAGGCGGACTCTTCCGTATAAGATACCTACCAGTTACCACTAGTGTTACTGACTGGCGACGCGCAAGGGACTTATTTAGAACGTTAAGGTAGTCGAGCATACACTTTTCCGTCTGAGTTTTGTCCCGGAATACTTCACGCTGGCGGAGCGAGAGCAAACCTATTCAATACATCTCTAAAGAGGTAGTTAGAGCAATGAGTGTGGGCTCTATCATACCGCGCATGCTTGATAAGTCGCTCATAGTCAAGGCTATGAGTCATATCCACTGCTAGAATTTTACTTTCATGATTTGAGTACGGTAGTTTCACTACCTTCGACGAACAAGTGTCTGTTGAACTTTCGACTATGTGTACCTACCTACAGGTGAACAGCGCTGTATATAGTATAAACTCGGTTATCAAATACTTACTCACTCTACTCATAATCACTGTGATTGACTGCCTCGGTGGCGTAGTGGTATTGCGTACGCATTACGAGTACGATTTGCGCGCTGAGGTCCTGGGTTCGAAACCCGGGTCGAGCCAAAAAAAAAATTGTGACTGGGTTTTTCCATCTTAAAATTTACTCAGTCGCAGCTCGGAGTCAGGAAGTTGGCGGTGTGATACCCCCGTGCCTCGGAAAGCACGTAAAGCCGTTGGTCCTGCGCCTGATCTCTCTCCGGTCATGTCGGATTGCCGTCTCACCGGACTATGAGAGTGAAGGAATAGCGAGTGCACCTGTGTATTGCGCACACACTTGTGCACTATAATATATCTCTTGCGTACCTGGCTGATCTCCGTTGAGATTGGCCGCCGTGGCTGAAACTGGCTAGGAGGATTTCAATCACTGTGATACATCTTGCTCAATATAATAATGCGAGAATTCACCAGTTTAATGAGAACTTACAAGTTTCAATAAGCTATTACTTTTATTATGGCTACATCCATAACTTAATCTGCTCGAAATTCGCAATAGACATTCAAGTTTCTAAAAATTGTTTATTTATTTTTGTTCATATAAAATTAATTAATTGAGCCTTGGTGAAATTGTCGTGAGGCAATCAGATAAGGACTTCATTGCTTTTTCGGTTGGCGTTGAGTAGAAAGAACAAGTTTTATTTTATCAAAAAGTATGAACGAGATTTATCGCAAATCGCTTTAGCGAAAGTGCGGCTAGATGTGGTCATTTTCTAGAATTCTGATTGACGTAATTCGTATACATTTCGCTTTAGCGAAAATGCGGCTAGTTGTGGTCATTTTCTAGAATTTTGATAGGCGTAATTCCTATACATTTGACCACATAGTCGCCTGACTCTACAGAGTGGTTATTTTATGAGATTTTTTTACACGCTTTTATTACAATAAAATACTTTTTTTTCTTATTTACACTATTGTTAGTTCAAATTTATTAAAATTGTTTCCGATTTTTAGTTGGATTTTTATAAAGCATGTTTTTAAGTTTTTTTTACTTGCGTCAAAGATTAGTGTGGGAAATAGCTAAATTCAATGGGTTTTTTATACATAAATGATTCAATGGTTAAATCTTTTTTGATTTATAAGAAACTCTTTGTGTCGCTAACGGAGTACCTATTTTATCGTACGACAATTTACCTTCACTAATAATGTCAAAGACAATGGTTAGTCAATATTGCATTGTATTCTATGAGCATGCTTGTCTGCCAAGTTCCCACCTACAACATAACCTTTATTGGTTCTACTGACCAATCGCCAATAGACCTTGCGCTGTTACTGGAATATTATGGCAGGATTGCACAATGCACATAACACGTTCCACAACCGACTTAGACACGTGTGCGTGGTGACTAATGATAATCACCTCAATACTAAATCTTTACCTGTGGTAAATTTCCACAGTTGAACGATTATTATGAAGGCGACCTTAGCACTATTCTAATGTGTACTAAGATTAAAGATATGTATTATCAACGTGATGCAATGTGTAGTTTGTAATAAAAATACTGGACAGTGAACAATTGCTCGTTGTTCCTATTAAGGTCGCAAATTGTTCTGTTAAGTACAGTAAGCAGCATAAATATCTGTACAAAATAAAATTTTCAAATCGCCTGCATACGCTTTAAGTTAAACTGAAACAAAATTGTCTTCGTATGAAGTAAAAACAATTCTCTTTTATTTTAATTCTCTTTTATCTCCGACTGCCTCGGTGGCGTAGTTGTATTACAGTACGACTGCAAAGCTGCGGTCTCGGGTTCGATCCCCGGGTCGGGCAAAGTGATAAGTGATATTGAATTTTTCTATTCAGTATCAGCTCGGAGTCTGGTATTTGTGGCCGATATGGCGATAGGCTCGCCCCCTATCACATCATGGGACGGAAGAACGGCGAAAAGTGGGTGCACTAGTTGCGCCTCTGCCTACCCCTTCGGGGATAATAGGCATGAGTGTTTATGTATATATGTATGTCTTTTATTTTATTTTTGTGAAGAGAAAAAAAGATTAGCAAGAACACAACAGTATGTGAGCACTTTGAATTTGTAAAGCTACTTCTGCTGGTGACTATACATCTTTTCGGACAAATAGGTACCTATTTAATTTTAAAACAATGAAAATAAATTGTGCATGTAGTATGTCTCTACCTATGTCACTCTTGACTGAATGAATGCTTGGACCTGATTTCCTTCCTCCTAATTAATAAGATTATTTTCTCAAATAAAAATAAAGCTATATTTTACGTGTGCACTATTACGCGTTCTACTAATATTTATACAAAAATTCTCGTTGTGACCTTCATCTAAGTAAGTCGTTCTTAAAAAGAACCTAAAATAGAGTTTTATGAACTCGCTTTACCTTATATGTCATGCTAATCTTGCTTCGCCAATTAAACTCGTACAATATATTTTATTCGTATTATTTTACCAGTTTTAAAATTCTTAGAAACTCTGAGTTCATTTTGCTTAGTTAACCTCTAACGTAATCGGAACTCACCGTTCACGAATAAGCACAATGTAGTTGGGTCATGTCCTGATTTAAATACTTACCTATTCAAATAGAGTCCAACGATCTTTTGTGTCTAAAAGAATTGAATAAATTAAAGGTGTATATCGTACGTATCTACTCAAATCTACAGTGAGCTATGGTTACAGCATTTCTCATTTCTTATTTTTCTAGTAGAAAATAGTTATGTATATTATGCTTATGTTTCGCAATATATTTTAAAACAGGTAAAGCTGGATTATTTACTAAAAACTTACCTACTAAGTAGTTAAGTATTATGGTTAAATCATTTGTTGTTGAGTAATGTTTTATTATCTCCGTTGGGTTTTTATATTTAACACATAATGTTATTTTGTTTCCAAGTAACTATGTTGCGGCCAATCAATATGACTGTATAATACAGCGACTAGGCTCAAGGTACGATCGATGCTATTTTATTTTCAGAGAAATCCTTATGGGCCATATATAATGTTTGAATAAGGCAGAAGTGAGTAAATTAAAATACCGCATTGTTTCCGTGACGTTAAATCGATTACTAAATCGCAAGTACACCGCGGCAAGTAGGCCGTGATGATTTGAACATTTAGATTCTATTTACAATTTACCTAATCGATGCTAAGGTCATATTTGTTTGCAAGTTAGCCTCGCTGTATTCGTAACAAAGGTAATATTACGTGTATTGGGATATCTGCTGTGATAAGGTTGGTGTACCTAGAAGTTGAAAATTGTTTATTAGGCTTCCTTGTAATTCGATGATTTGGCCAATGTCAAAGTAGATAAATCCAGTTTTTATTACTATCATGCATCTAATATTCAATATTATATGTGGTGTAGCCATGGATGTATTAAAAATACCCCATAAAAATCTTGTATTAGGAAGCGACGTACACTGGCGTATGTTTTAAATGTGACAATGTGTTGTTTTCACGGACAATGGTGATTAACGATGTAGTTTAATTAGGTATTGAGCTGGTATTTTGCATAACATGCTATAGTTAAATAGTCGGTAGACAAATATAGTTCTTTTTAAATTTCGGTCACAGTTTTGGTGTAACTTGCTGAAGTCATCAATCAGTAGGTTTGGCTCGATAAGTTTGTAGAATAGGGAACGTGCACGAACTATAGGAGGCAGCACAAAATTGACACAAGAGCCATATGTGCATAAAAAACATTTAATACATACTTACATAATATACGTATACATATTTACATAATCTTTTAATCTTAGACTAACACTTTTAATATGACAAAAATTATAAAATATTTCGAGTTCCGGCCGAATGTTATTGATACCCAGCGTGGCCAGAATATACTTTTTTTAGATGGGAGCTAGTTATTATGACGTTATTGAAGCAAAATAGTTATGACGTTATTACAAACTAGCTTTTGCCCTCGGCTCCGCCCGCATTAAAAAGTTTTTCCGGGATAAAAGTCCCGCTTTATAATTTCCCGGAATAAAAAGTAGCTTATGTGTGAATCCAGTACATGATCCACCCGTGTGCCAAATTTCATCGAAATCCGTTCAGTAGTTTTTGCGTGAAAGAGTAACAAACATCCATACATGCATACATTCTTACAAACTTTCGCGATTATAATATTAGTAGGATTTGTTTATATTGAATATTACCTTCACAACTGATTTATTTTAATAAATTAAAATAAAGCAACCAGGATAATTTGCATTCCTAACTATATACTTGATAAATTAGAACAGTTTAGGTATCGTATTTGGACTCATTCAATAGATATTGATAAGTACTTGGCATACAAATTTTGACCGAAGTTCTGTAATAACAGACCAAGAAATGGTCACAGGAACTTTGTTTTATCATTTTCTTTGTATTATTAAACCTGTAGGTAAGTACTTAAATAAATAATTGTATTTTTAAAAGAAAATATTCAATAGCCTCGTCGCATAGAAACCAACTCTTGATAATTCAATAAGAATATTCATGGTTTTATTTTTCAGTAGTTTTTGATAAAAATATTGTGGAAGTTTATAATAACGGTTTTTATTAAATACTTCTGTGAAGAGCATAGGCGTATGCATATAGAGAGGAGAACGGTTGCGTCGTACCCACCCCAGAATAGCGTGGTATCCTCCTACAGCATTTTGAGACAGCTTACTATTACAAAATTTATTTAAAACAGCCAAATTTATTCTAGGGCCGTATTAATAGATGCATTTAAACCTCGCTCTGAAGTGCAATATCAGCTGAGACGCTGTCTAATTAAGGTCAGCCTCTTAAGATAGTTGCTATCGATGTTTTGTTTATGTAACAGCGCTATGATGAAGCTGTTTATTGAATAGTTCAATACATTAAATATGTACTTGAGATTTTAAAACGTGAGATTGATTTATTATTACCATCCTAGTACACAGGCTCCCCCTGGAAAATGACTCTAGTTACGGCCAAGTGACTAGTGCATCACAATTACCCTCTTTGTCAGGCTATCTCATAATGTTGATTGATAAGAATAAAACATTAAGTTAGTTTAAAGCACGATTATAATTAAATATGGCAACAAGTTTGAGTCTCCGGAGAACAAAATTTCTGAAACAGACGTTGGAACTTGGTAGATATATTGAAATTACAGAGAGATATGAAAAATGTGGCTTGTTTATTTTTTGTGTGTTGAAATAGTCTTTCCGATTATGTATTAGAAATTAATCAGATAATTTTACTTTTTTGAAAAATCACGATGACAAGTTGACTGAAATAGTCGAAATTTTAGATACGGCCTCTTAATAATCACAAGACGTATCCAAGGAATGCACGCAGTAATGACACCATCATTAGGGAAGGTAGGGCGTAGGGGCAGATATTTGGAAGATAATATCATTACTGATGTCATGTGTTCTTTTTTAAAAGTAGGTACCTACTAGGCGCATTGTAAAGAGCTCCGCGGCTCTACCAAAATTTTACCACTTGACGTAATAAATGGATTAAGATAACATATTTGTGCTATCTTAATCCGATTATTACGTTATAAGCAAGATGGTTACAGGTCCAAATCTCATTGTCGAAGAACGAATTAGAAAATGAAAATCATCATTACTTTTGACTTATGAGATAAATGACAAGTCGCTAATAATTCATGCCGATCTTTGATAAGACAAATTTATGCCAATATATTATAACTTTCGTTTTCGGAAAACTGGTATGTTACGAGGTGCGTAAATTTACTCAAATCCTTAGTACCACACGCAGTTATGAACCTTTGATCATCATTGGAGCCGTCGCGTCGGTAGACTATCGCGTCTCATCTTTCTGCGGATAGATAAGTTACGTATCGGAATGTGTAGAATAGTTTTAATCTAGACGGAGGTTAGTACAAGTATCCCGAGTGGCAAATTAAAATATTGTTTAAAAGGATCCTTATGCCAGTATTTTGCGTGGACTTGATACGGGATTCCTCGCTGTGCTGTCTTATAGCTATGTCCACACTGTGCATTTTCATCTTCAACTTTCGTCTTCATCTTCCTATTCAACTTTCGTTTGGCGCCTTCAATAATAGGGTAGTTGACTACTTTTTTTTAAATACGTTTATCAAACATTTATGTCTTCTAAAATCTAGAGGAAAAAGGATTTTTAAAATACAAGCAACAATGATGTTTTAATAAAGATGACGCAGCGACTATATAACCCCTAGACTCCTAATAACAGACGATCGTCTTCGGGTAACACATCTGACAAATAGATCCAATGTAGCTTACCGTTCAAAATCTTCAAGTCAGTTACGACCACAACTGTGAGCTGTAAATACTTCCGTGTTTGCGAATAAATAACTATTGTAATGAACCCGTGCACAATAAAATGGTGTGGTATAAATAGCCATAATTCAAATTTTCAGAAAAATGGCATTACATTTCACAGGTAAGTCAATAACGGCACATAATCACATTTTATTTAAAATTTTACGGAGTTCATCTTAGACTGGCCATGTTGGGTGTTTACGCGCCATCTTGTTATATTTGCATCTCTTTCCGACGAAAGTGCTTTTTACATTTTCTATTTCGTTTTGTTTTTTAACATTAAAAGAAAGTGATACACCAAAAGGATTTGTCGATAGTTCTATCGATAAAATTAAAAATAAGAGAAACTATCGCCCGAATACTCAACTAATCGATTTATCTGAGGCCTATTTAATTTTAACAGGCTTCTTATTTTAAATGGTTAGTTCATTAGTAATAGTTAATTCATTTTAAAAATGATTAGGTTATATGTTTGACTAGCGGTATCAGAAATAAATGTTATTAGGATATTTTTTTATTTTGTTTGTTGATTATAACGATTGTTTTCAGTTATTCTTTGTGTTATTCCTACAAGTCAGCTCAAATATTCTTGTTAATGTCGATGAGACTTACTAAGCGCCATCTGTCATTCGATAACATAAAGAGTTTCGTTAAAATATTAATATGTTTAATAAATAATAATAATATTACTATAAAACTTTATTACATAAAAGTAATATCGATAAAAAAATCGTGTTTTCATTTAACTCGTCCCATCCCTATGCCTATGTTTCCAAGGTTATATAATGCGATAAGGTGTTGGAAGAACCAATCATAATGCAGTACCCCGCTTCCTCAAACCTCAGGTAGTTGACAGAATTAATTTGAAGAGAAATATTGAACATTAGGAGTCTAGGGGTTATATAGTCGCTGAGATGACGCATGTCCATACTGCGCGACGTTTAAAAACTGTCCTGCTATGCATGGTTTAGTGCATGAAACAGATCATACAGAAAGTACAAGATGGAAAGAGATAGCGGAAAATGAAATTACACCAATTGGCCGAATTTGAATGCCTCAGTTTTGACGCGGTATTGCGATATCTACCTCGTGTTTGTATATATAAATCATTGACAAGCAATCATAAATGAGTTATAAAGCTTTGAAGTTTGGTGGAAGGGGCATCTGTCAGATAACGGAATCAGCAGAATGTGACGTCACTGAGTGTCGGCAGCCATTACGTTGCGTGCGTGCGAAACAAATGACGCGATATCCCCACTACGCCCCCACTTTTGCTCACAACAATATTTCAAATATGAATAACTGCTTTAGTTGTCAACCAATTTTGATTCTGATTTTACAGAAGAATTTATTTTTCGTATTATTTCTGTTACATATAAAATAATGTACCAAATCAAATATAGGAAACTACCCTATTGTATGCGTTAAAGAAAGCAACTCCAATAGAGTCAATTAGTTCAGTCGTAGTTTCTGTCACCTTATGGAAGCATGTGCGACGAGGATATTTCACTTGCCGGAATACGTGCGGCTTACATCGACTTACTTCGATCGACTTTTGAAATTGTTTGAACCAATAATTACAAAGCACTCAAACGAGTTACGTGAAGCAATACCTAGTGAAATAAAGTTAGCAATAATGCTTAGGTTTTAAGCTACTGGACATAATTTAATGTCTCTTTCGTATTTATTTAAGGTATCCAAACAATTTATATCACCAATGCTACCAGATGTATTAAAAGCCATAACAAAAGTACTAAAGGAATATAATGAGTTTTGGTGTTGAACGCTTTGAGGCACATAAATCCATCCGATGCGGAAAGACGCGTTTGACAGCGTGCGCTACGGTTTCAACTGTCACAGGGCATGCGTTTATGGGCGTAGAATAAAGATAGTCCTTATTCTGAGGTTATGGGCATGCCACACGTGCGCTGTTGTCTGCGCTATGACGCATCAAAAAAGGGCACGGTGTGGACATAGCTAATGAAACATTTATGTTTTTTATATTCTACTAGCTTTTGCCCGGCTTCGCGCGCATTACAGAGTTTCTCCTGTATAAAAGGCACTTTATATACAAACTATACTTTTTTTCAGATCGAATTGTAAATCTGAACCGTTTCGCCTTATATGGGAACCGTGGTAATTTTTATATATAATAACTATTCTTGTGATATTATTTATTTAAGTGCAATTTTTAAGTCTGATTTGAATAGGTAAACAAATAGAATTAGAATTTAAACCTAAACAAAACAATATAAAACAGAATTATTATCTATTGTTTATGCGCGATAGCAACATGCATATTCACACGCTTTTATGTAACTCATAGTTTAAAGTTTATTATTTATATTACCTATATGATAATTTCTTTGTTTCTAAACAAGGTCACTGTTCAGGGCGTCTGAATGTCAGGTTCAATGGTTGTTTTTTCTTATAAACGCGCAGTAGGTACCCTACCATTTTAAACGTTCTGACGTCCGGTAGGCATAAGTACCTATAAGTAGGTAGTTATAAATGTTAATTAGGATCAGACTTCTGCCATAACTTCCAAGAGCTAGTACGTAGCATTTTACATTGATGCATAAATAAATCTGTGGGCTTAAAGTGTATAAAAAACACGACTCCGTTTCGTTTTATTGTGATTGGTTGAGAGACTAACACGTGACTGACGTATTGGTCTCTTGACCAATTGCAAACTTCAAAATTAAATATCGTCTGACGAGTTGCGTTTTTTTTGCCACATTCTAAGCTCATTGAGAGCTTTTCTTATAAGGTTGTTTTTAAAAGCTTATTAAAAGTAATTTTATTTTTCCAGCGTAAAGTACTCCTGTTCCCGGAGGGCACGCGTCATTCTGGTGACAAGCTGTTGCCTTTCCGCAAAGGCGCGTTCCACGTGGCGATGAGTGCGGGCGCCCCAATCCAACCGGTTGTCGTTTCTAAGTACCATTTCCTCGACTCCGACCGACACCGTTTTGGGTCAGGTAAGCTAAAATGGGATAATCACTATGACGACATAACTTAATAAATATGAACTGCTTACACTGTATTAGTAAAGGTACTATTTGGATACCTACTATACGAGAATACAAAAATTGTAGTAAAACTATTTCCATAATTATTATTTACCAATTACAGGACATACAAAATAGAATTTAAAAATATTGTGTAATCTAATAAGGTATAACGGCAAAGTATCTAATTAAATCCTAGGATTTGATAATAAAGGGACCATTCATTCCGATATTAATTATTGATTTACGTTTTGTTATGTAAAGGCGGACTTAATGCCAAAGGCATTCTCTACCAGTCAACCTAGGGTAGTGGTGATCATTAAACATTATAACAATTAGTTTCGTTCATTAAAAAAAAATAACAGTGAATATTATAAACTACTATTGCAAGATCCATTAAACGTTCTAACTAATCAATTGAGTACGAACTACGTAGGCAGTTAACGCCATCTACTAATTTGTCATTCAACTAAAATTGATAACCATTTATCTATCATTCAAAATGGTAATAATGGTAATAATAATAATAATCTATGAGTTTCTCATTAAATTAAAATTTTATCTTTAGCTACGAGTTAAATAATGAGTCGTGATTAATGATTGGTTCTTTGAGTTGATAGAACTTTGGTCCTTAAATGTCTGTATCCTGTATTAAAACGCAGCTAATATTGTTTGGTCAAACGCGTTCATAGCAATTAATGTACCGAGAGTTTATACGAATATGGTCCTTAAAATGTGTGTTTACTGTATCACAACGTAGCTAATATTGCTTGAACAAGTTATTCATAGCAATTAACGTATGTAGTAACGAAACCGTAAATAAACAGTTAACTGATCGATTGCCGCGCATTTTGTATCCACGAATTATGGTGTTATTTTTCTTTCTAGTGATAAAAGTGTTGCTAACGAATAATTATGTTGAGACGTAGCTATGCAGTGATTTGGAACTATTGTCAAAAAAAAATAGAGGCGAACTGTTCCCCACTAAATGAGTTAAAGTGAATTATCTTTTGTCGTTTTTCTACTGCTAAGCAGTTATAATTTTAACTATTAATTTAACACGTTATTTTATTTTAGCAATTAATTAATAACCATTAATAATTTTTAACCGATAATCACATCACTAACCTAGGGTGACAAAGTCCAGAGACAAAAATATAGGTGCACGAAATTGTCGATAAGAAATAGATTAAACGATAAGTAAACAGTGTATATTAGAGAAGGTTAATTGTTTCTTTTAGAAATTGATTTTTTTTTTCGTAAAGTAAACCGGAAGTTGATATTAAAAACTGATTTTTTTCCAACTTCGCATTTATTTAATTTTTTTATTTTTACTTAGAAACGTATCTTGTAGTATAGAAATGTCATGTTAAACCGTAGAATGGTATCTCGATTCGTTTAGAAGACAGATGAACTAAAGTACGAAGGTGCTGCGAGGCGCATTTACTGGGCGGTTCCTTAGTGCGACTTGCTTTGTACGGTTTATATCTTAACTAATGAAAGATAGTTAAATAACCATAATTAAAAGATTACAAGTCATACCATGATATGTAATTCTTTGAAGTCGTATTAATTCGTAACCAGGCAAAAAAAAATAATGATGGACATTAATTCAGGTCCCACAGAAGTCCAATTGACCCAACTATGAACAAAATCCAGAACCTGACATTTTTTACGCTGTACGCTTCACCTGAAATGCCCCTAGAATGTAAAAATTACTTATAAATCATGTACATTTATACCTCTACATATTGCTTTAAACTAAATTTCAGTCAATTAATATCAAAGGTAATAAACACTAGGATATTATACAATAATGTTTTGTTACTTGTAACGGAAATGGCATGTGTACTTAGCGGCGAAGTGGCGTGTTCATATCCCGAAACCGGTTTCGGCAACATCATACCATAATCTCTGTTGACGAGCACTTTAGCTGCATGTACTACAAGTATTGACTTACCCATCCTTAACAAAATATACTAAAACGTACGTAAACAGTGTTCTTTCCGTTTCCTTTTTAAATAGACAAAGATAAAAAGTAAAAATAAACCATACGATATTTTTTGCAATTGCAATTTTATTTATTTCATTATCACAGTAAAACAATAGCCTATGATAATTTCTTTTATGTTTTATAGATATCCACTAGGTAGAGTAATATTTTGTACGTTTCGTAGATATCCACTAGGTAGAGGTATATTTTGAGCATCAACATCAACGGCCGATACATCTCGCATCTGCGATTTGCCGATGACATCGTTCTCATGGCGGAGTCTCTGCAGGATTTGGAGGATATGCTAAACAGTCTAGACCGTTCTTCTAGACAAATAGGACTCGGGATGAACTTTGACAAAACGAAAGTTATGTACAATGGCCACGTTCTCCCGAGACCTGTAGTCGTAGGCGATGCTGCTCTCGAGGTTGTGGAGGAATATGTCTACCTTGGTCAAATAATTCAACTGGGCCGGCACAACTTCGAGAAGGAGGCAGATAGGAGAATACGGCTAGGTTGGGCGGCATTCGGGAAGCTACGTAATATTTTCAAGTCGTCGATCCCTCAATGCTTAAAAACTAAGGTTTTTAACCAGTGCGTCCTACCTGTAATGACCTACGCAGCCGAGACGTGGACACTCACCAGTGGCTTGATCCACAAGTTTAAAGTCACTCAGCGTGCTATGGAACGAGCGATGCTCGGGGTCTCTTTGGTAGATAAAATCAGAAATGAAGTTATCCGCCAGAGAACCAGAGTAACCGACGTCGCCCGCAAAATCAGCACGCTGAAGTGGAAGTGGGCTGGACATGTCTGCAGACGGACAGACGGTCGCTGGAGCAGAGAAGTGCAGGAGTGGAGACCGCGTTTAGGTAAACGAAATGTAGGACGCCCTGCTACACGATGGACCGACCACTTGAAAAAGGCGGCGGGTAGTGGATGGATGCGGGCTGCTCAAGACCGGGATGGTTGGCGCTCACTTGGGGAGGCCTACGTTCAGCAGTGGACGGCGACAGGCTGATTGATTGATTGAGGTATATTTTGTATGTTTCGTAGATATCCACTAGGTAGAAGTATATTTTGTATATTTCGTAGATATCCACTAGGTAGAGGTATATTTTGTATGTTCCTTATAATATCCACTAGGTAGAGTAATATTTTGTTTGTTTCGTAGATATCCACTAGGTAGAGTAATATTTTGTATGTTTCGTAGATATCCACTAGGTAGAGGTATATTTTGTATGTTTCGTAGATATCCACTAGGTAGAGTAATATTTTGTATGTTTCGTAGATATCCACTAGGTAGAGGTATATTTTGTATGTTTCGTAGATATCCACTAGGTAGAGGTATATTTTGTATGTTCCTTATATATCCACTAGGTAGAGTAATATTTTGTATGTTTCGTAGATATCCACTAGGTAGAGGTATATTTTGTATGTTTCGTAGATATCCACTAGGTAGAGGTATATTTTGTATGTTCCTTATATATCCACTAGGTAGAGTAATATTTTGTATGTTTCGTAGATATCCACTAGGTAGAGGTATATTTTGTATGTTTCGTAGATATCCACTAGGTAGAGGTATATTTTGTATGTTTCGTAGATATCCACTAGGTAGAGTAATATTTTGTATGTCTCGTAGATATCCACTAGGTAGAGGTATATTTTGTATGTTTCGTAGATATAATTGTATATAATTTATTTATTTGCATACTAAGTGTACAATAGTTGCTGTTGTTACATTTTTATGTGCTTATAACTTAGTAGCCCTTTTCAGACATTGCAAATTTGAGGGCGCTATATAACAATTATAATCTATACTAGCTTTTACCCGCGGCTTCGCCCGCGTTTTTTAGTTTTCCGGGATAAAAGTCCCGTTTTTTTCTCGGGATAAAATGTAGCCATGTGTTAATTCAGGACATGATCTACCCATGTGTCAAATTTCATCGAAATCCGGTTAGTAGTTTTTTTTTTTTTATTTTATTTATTGAAAATAGGGCTTTGTCGCTGTGCGACCACATCGCCCAATGGAGGAACAAAGCAATGATATAAGTAATTACTATTTAGTGTTGCTTATTAGCTATGTGATACAATGTTATCGCCAAATCTGAGAGTGGATGCGCAAGAATACTGTTACACATACCGACACCAAAAGTTTTCTTAATACCAAATATGTTTCTCCTGTCTCCTTCGTGACGGGCACATTCCATCAAAATATGTTGCACATCTTCTATGGACCCGCAGATGTCACAGTTGGGTGACAGTGGTTTTTTAATAAACACAAAAATTTATTTGATGGTATATGTCCAGAACGCAGCCTGAGAGCAACCACCAACAAGTTGCGTTTCAGGATATTTTGGTCAATCCATGGATGTGTGGCTATCTGAGGTTGTATCGTTTGGTACCAAATACCCTTCTCCTTTGATCGCTTGTCAAAGTACTCCTGCCACACTTCAATACACTGTTTTTTTAGTAGACCGAAATAGTCACTATATAACGGTGTGACCCGAAAAAGGATGCCGTCATCAATGGCCTGCTTTGCTAAAAGGTCGACTTTATCGTTCGCAGATAGTTGTATATGTGAAGGAATCCATTGTAGCATGATAGTCTTTTATTACTTTGGAAATTTAAAATTGACTTCAATATAGTATAGGCTATCGGTGTGCCTCGCACAGGTGAGGTACACCGAGCCAAATGTTGCAAAGCGCTCTTGGAGTCAGTCAAGATAACGAATTTGTCATGATTAATTACCTCTGCATAAGATAAAGCTTCGGCGATGGCAATCAATTCAATGTTTTCTTTTTTTTTTAGTATGGCCATCTTCGGCGCATTAGGGACGGCTGCGGGCTCCCTCCGACTCATGTCTAAGTTGTCGTCCGCAACCGCCCCTGCGCGTACCGCTGTTGCGGTCCTTTTCCGAGGGACGCCCCTGGCGTCCGAGGCAGCGTGAGACACGCTGCCGTCCATCACGGGGGTCACAGAAGTTGGCTCGACTAATAGGTGGGCGGCACCTCCCGCCCACCCGTGACCCCCGGAGGCCCCTATTAGTCGCCTTTTACGACAGGCAGGGGATACCGTGGTGGAATTCTCCAAACGCCCCCAATCCACAGGGCGGGAGACGTCGGTCAGTCGTCCACCCGACGCCTCCTACGTCTCGTCTGGCGGCGGGAGGGATCACCACTGCGCTGGCGATCCCTCTTGGCACTCTCCTTCCGCGAGAGGACCGCCTCGCAGAAGTGGGCCACCGCCTGCCAGGCCTCCCGGCCGCCGACCATGGAAGCGACCACGGCCGGCAGCGAGAGGTCTTCTCCGACGACTGCTCTGAGAGCGTTGCGTTCTTCATCCCAGGCTGGACAACACTCCAACGTATGTTGGGCCGTGTGCATTGGGCAGTTGTCACAATAGTGACACACGGCCGACTCCTCTATCCCCACCACCCGAAACAGGAACTCACCGAAGCAGCCATGCCCGGTGAGCACCTGCGTCAGGCGGTATGTTGCCGCTCCGTGGCGCCTGTCCAGCCATTCGGCAAAGACAGGACGCACTGCCTCTACGACCCTGTGCCCCCACGACGGGGCCTCCAGCCTGAGACGCCACTCCTCCACGGCGGCTCGCCGTAAGGCGGCCCTCTTGGCCTCCACCTCCTTCAGGGCCGGACGCTCCCCGCGACTGAACGCCTCCTCCCGCCAATGGAATGCATAATCAATTCAATGTGCATAATTGAAATATTGGAATCAATTTTAAGTTTAATGTAGCTTTCGTTTAAGGGATCAAAAAAGGCTGCTCCGCCCATAGTAGTTTTTGCGTGAAAGAGTAACAAACATCCATACATCTATACATACTTACAAACTTTCGCGTTTATAATATTGGTAGGATATCTATCAATCAAATCAAACTCTCAATCAAAAGTTTGATATAAGCACTGGAAATCAATTTCTAAATGAAGTCGTTCCGCCCTGTGTATTGGGGGCGTTTGGAGAATTCCACCACAGTTTCCCCTGCCTGTCGTAAAAGGCGACTAATAGGGGCCTCCGGGAGTCACGGGTGGGCGGAAGGGGCCGTCCACCTATTAGTCTAGCCAACTTTTGTGACCCCCGTGATGGACGGCAGCGTGGCGGTTAGGCCTCACGCTGCCTTTGACGCCGAGGGCGTCCTTCGGCGTACAGGGGCTTCTGAGTCCCCCCAACAACAGGAGATGGACCGCAACAGCGGTGCGCGCAGGGGCGGTTGCGGACGACAACTTAGACGTGAGTCGGAGTAAGCCTGCAGCCGTCCCTAATGCGCCGAAGATGGCCACCGCGGAGTTTTGGTTGGTATGCCGTGCCGTGTACATAGGTTAGGGACTCGGCGGCGCCCGATGTTTTCCATCTCTCCGGGCGGCTCAACGTCGGGTCGTAAGGCACGGTGAACCCAACATAACCGCTCAGTCGTTCCCCTTGAACGCTGGGCGGTAGTAATAATTCACTTTCTCCGCGGAAACAAAAAAAAAATGAACTCGTTGAGACACAACCATCAACAATATCCCACTCGCGCGTTCTAAGCCCGCGGAATAGGCAGCCTTTGTGATATTAATTCGTTGGTGGGAGAAGTGGCGGGAGGCGCCCGACGTGATGGCCCAGTGGTGGCATGCGCGTGAGCTGCGCGTGGTACTGGACAGTACTTGGACATTGCATCATTATTTTTTTAAAATAAAATGTTTTTTGTAAAATAAACGTAGCCTTAGTTACTCTTTATTACATCAGATACCTGCCAATAAAAGTCCCGTCAAAATCAGTCTAGCCATTTCAGAGATTAGCCGAAACAAACAGACAGACGAAAATTGTAAAACATATTATTTTGGTGTATGTACCGAATATCTATACATATCTATACATCTTTCTATACATATATATACATTTTTCTATACATATCTATACATCTATCTATACAGCTCGCGTGGAAAAGTTTTTCCGGGATAAAAGTCCCGCTTTATATTTTCCCGGGATAAAACGTAGCCTAAGTTATTCCTCATTACGTCAGCTACCTGCCAATAAAAGTCCCGTCAAAATCGGTCCAGCCGTTTCAGAGATTAGCCGGAACAAACAGACAGACAGAAAGACAGACAGACAAAAATTTTAAAAAATGTTATTTTGGTGCATGTACCGTATATATACTTATATGCATGTAGTAAAAAACGGTTATTTAAATATTACAAACAGACACTCCAATTTTATTTATATGTATAGATAAACATACAATAACAAAATTATTTGTAAGATACATATAGTTAATATTTATGACATGTGATATTATTTATTTTCTAAGTGACCTTCAAGTATTCTTCTATTGTATAATAGCAATTTTCTACTAGATATGCTTTAAGTTTTTTGGTGAATAAGGAAAATTTTTGTTTTTTTTTAATGTCATCTGGTAGTTTATTAAACACTTTAACTGCCATGTTCATGAAGCATTTTTGTTCTGGATGGTGGTAAGTAAAGATTTGTCTTGTGTCTAGTGTTTATGCTATGGATTTGAGTTATGGTTGTAAAGCTATTACAATTCTTGAAAACATATGTACATAGATCTTGAATATATAAAGATGGTAATGTTAATATTCTATATTTAATAAAGTACGGCCTACAGGTTTGTGTATTTTCTATTTGGGCTATGATTCTCACACATTTCTTCTCAGACTTTATAATGAATAAATCTTTTTTTTCATTTACACTGTTTCCCCATTACATAACTCCATATTTTAACCACGAGTGCGCATAAGCATAGTATGCCGATAACGCAGTTTGTATATCTGTACTACATTTAATTTCAAAGAGTGCATACGTGAATCTCGATAATTTACCAATCATGTGTTCTATATGGGATTTCCAATTGAGATGTGTGTCAACATGAATACCTAACAGGCTGAATGACTCTACTTTTTCTATGATATGGGTATTTAAGTAATTAAAGTTTATCATAAGTGGTGGGCTTTTATACGATTTATATTGCATAATTTTACTTTTATTATAATTCACTTCTAAATTATGTTCATTAGGCCAAAGTGTTATAGTATCCAGAGTATTACTCATAATTGTATTAATGTTGTCATTTTTTCCACAATTGATTAATATAGATCCTACCTACCTATATACCTATCCACTAGGTAAAGGTATATTTTGTATGTTTTGTAGATATCCACTAGGTAGAGTAATATTTTGTAATAGCTATTGCCCGCGGCTCCGCCCGCATTAAAAAGTTTTTCCGGGATAAAAGTCCCGTCTATATTTTCCCGGGATAAAAAGTCGCCTATGTGTTAATCCAGGACATGATCTACCCGTGAGCCAAATTTCATCGAAATCCGTTCTGTAGTTATTGCGTGAAAGATTAACACATCCAGACATCCAGACATCCATACATACTTACAAACTTTCGCCTTTATAATATTAGTAAGATTTTCGTAGATATCCACTAGGTAGAGGTATATTTTGTATGTTCCGTAGATAGCTACTATGTAGGGTACTTAAAAACGGAACAAGAACAATGCTATTGTATCATATTACATATTGTATATTATACCTACATAATACATTGTATTGTATAAGTAGGTGTGTCTGTCTGTTACAGGTTTTTTTAAGAAACTATCTGATTAATTATTATAATTAATGATTGAATTTTCGCATTGATAATAATGATAAGATTATGAATTACGAATAGATGTAAGTTACTCTGTTTTAAACTCGGTAATTGAAATTTATTTTCTCGTGGAAGGTAATACATTTTAAAAGCTCTTAAATTAGGTACCTACATATTAGTAAAAAAAAATTGAATTATTGGCATTTGCTTCATACTTAAAAAAGAGGTTAATAATTGTAGAGCAAATGTCCAATACCAGAGACCAACTATAAGTTACATCTTATTTATCTTTATTTTATTTTTCAGGGGAATATATTATTACTGTATTGCCGCTGATCGAGACTAAAGACTTGGGAAAAGACGACATTACTTCACTGGTGGAGAAGACACAAATGAAAATGCAGGAAGTGTTCTCGAGGAGTTCGTCGGAGACACTTCCGCGCCGCGCACTTCGGTCTAGAGCCGATTAATGGCTAATTAATGGGTAAGTTAGTTAATGTAATGCAGTTAGATACACCAGAAATAAGTACTTGACGCAATGGGGTATATTACACAGTCAATAATATCGTGATCCTGGAATCGCGATATTATCACAAGAGCGCAAATACTATGCGTATAACGTGCGATATTATCACGATACTGCGATATGCATCAATATTATCTTAATAACACGAGTATCGCGTGATATTATTGACTGTGTAATATACCCCAATGACTATCTTCGGATCGATCCCGTTTAAAAATCAATTAAGATCATCTGTGAACATGTCAAAGCGAATTTATTTTGATTAGATTAGGTAATTTTTGTAATCGTCAATGTGAAGATTGCGATTAAATATTCAGATCTTTATTGAAATTGACTGATATTATGTGGTATATCAACGGTATTGTACTTCTGTACACTGACAAAATACTCCGTATCTACACTGGTGCTTCACATAGTTTGAGGAGGCTAGGTAATTAAAGTTTATTTGTATTTACCGATTTATTGTAATGCGACTATTATCGCTTGCGGTGAAGTCGTTTTTTTTTTTTTTAATAATTAGTATAATATTACTTAATACTTACTCAACGTGTTATTCGTGTAGCTCAATAATTATAGTTTGTGTTTGGTCTGTACAGTATAATAAGTAAATTTTATGCCAGGTTAATATTTTTACAGACATAGGGTTACCTAATGCATTGCTTCGTATTTCAAATTATAAATTTCGTGTAAGTAATGCAGGTATCAGTTATAATATTTGCTAGTTCAGCTAAATTATATGGAATCGTACCCAGTGTTGTTGTTCAAGAAATTTGCCTCAGTGATTTTCAACCTTAGTCTTTGTTTTTTAAACTGATATGATGCAATTTACTTAACTCCCATGACTTAGAAATGCCCTCTTCTACTTTTTTTATTTTAGGCAAGTGAAGGATGATTGGCTGCTTAATATACTTTTTGTGTCAATTTTACTCTTTGCACAAGGCATATTGAACAAAACTTTGAACAAAAGGGGCGCTTTCAATCAAATATTGGTTAATAAAATTTAACTTAAGTACCTATAAACTTCTTAATAGGTATTACGTTGTAAGTAATTAATTATAGATAAGATAGTTATTATAAATAAGCATTATCTTACAGTGAGCGTGGTGCTAGATTAAAACATGTAAACCTTTTTGTATTCCGACCTATCCCATAAACCCCCCCACCCCCTACGCTTGCTAAGAGTTCTAAATTTAAATCGATTTCTTCCAGGTATTCCGGGAATGAATGTACCCCAAGTGTAAAAAAGCTGTGATAAACATAAAGTAATAAAAAGGACTAGATAATTATATTTACTGATGAAACTTTGATGTTGAAAGTTGTGTTTGAAGTATGTATTTATTATACAATAAATTTAGTTAAACATTAATTAAATAGTTTTATTGACCCAATTGAAGTCTTACAGCATATTAGTTTTATGGGATCTCAGTTTGTTTATTTAATTCACGCTTAAACCTAGATGTTAATATAATTCTGAATGTTTGTAATTATGAATGATTTATGGTTAGTATTAGACTTTTATTGCGGTGATATCAGTTTAGTAATAAGGCGTGTACATATACTTAGACATGAATTATTATATGATATAATCCCGTGCCACTTACGCGTAATATTTCATGTTTCACTAAAATATATTTTATTACACATTATAGTAGTTTATATTTCGTAATATAGAAGAGAATAGGTGGAGTCTTCTGATTAAATATCATTTCGAATTGCACAACAGATTCATAATTATTACTTATCGTCATATGTACCTATCGAGTTTTCGACGTTTACTGTGTGTATTAGACATAAAATCCAAATTTAAATGACGGTCTACAACTTAAAATGCATCATTTTCGTGATGCGCTTCAGTTTTATTTAAATATCTATAAAATAATTCCCTTCTCTCCCTTCCTTAGCCGATTTCGGCCACGGCGGCCAAACTCAACAGAGATCAGCCAGTTACGCAGGAGATATTATAATGCACAAGTGTGTGGGCAATACACAGGTGAACTCGCTATTCCTGCGCCAACATCTTGACTCCGAGCTGCGACTGAGTCATTTTCAAGATCAGAAAACCCAGTCACAACTTTTTTCGCCTGACCCGGGATACGAATTTAAAACCTCAGTGCGCAAATCGCACTCGTAGCGCGTACGCATTACAACTACGCCACCGAGGATGTCATAAAATAATTACACTGCAATTGCCCATTAAGAATTAAGCCCTCGCGTGCCGGGAGCGTGGATCCACGCTCAAAAAAAGTGTTCAAACTCTGCCGGGAGCGTGGATCCACGCTCGGACCGATTTCTGCAAAATGTATGAAAACTGAACATCTACAGGTGGTTCCTTTTTAGCTTATTTTTTGTTTCCATTGGATGCAAATCTTAATCATATAATTATGAGAATTGAGAACAGTGGCCGCCATTTTGAACTTCTTTGTTTTGAGGCCGATTGACCTCGAAATCGATATCTGGGTAAGCCTTTAGGTACAGAAGACGGATCCAATGTTAGAATTGAAAAAAATGGCCGCCATTTTGAATTTCTTTGTTTTAAGGCCAATCGACCTCAAAATCGATATCTGGGCAAGCCTTTAGGTACAGAAGACGGATCCAATGTTAGAATTGAAAAAAATGGCCGCCATTTTGAATTTCTTTGTTTTAAGGCCAATCGACCTCAAAATCGATATCTGGGTAAGCCTTTAGGTACAGAAGACGGATCCAATGTTAGAATTGAAAAAAATGGCCGCCATTTTGAATTTCTTTGTTTTAAGGCCAATCGACCTCAAAATCGATATCTGGGTAAGCCTTTAGGTACAGAAGACGGATCCAATGTTAGAATTGAAAAAAATGGCCGCCATTTTGAATTTCTTTGTTTTAAGGCCAATCGACCTCAAAATCGATATCTGGGCAAGCCTTTAGGTACAGAAGACGGATCCAATGTTAGAATTGAAAAAAGTGGCCGCCATTTTGAATTTCTTTGTTTTAAGGCCAATCGACCTCAAAATCGATATCTGGGCAGGCCTTTAGGTACAGAAGACGGATCCAATGTTAGAATTGAAAAAAGTGGCCGCCATTTTGAATTACTTGTTTTAAGGCCAATCGACCTCAAAATCGATATCTGGGTAAGCCTTTAGGTACAGAAGACGGATCCAATGTTAGAATTGGAAAAAGTGGCCGCCATTTTGAATTTCTTTGTTTTAAAACCAATCGACCTCAAAATCGATATTTGGGCAAGCCTTTAGGTACAGAAGACGGATCCAATGTTAGAATTGAAAAGAATGGCCGCCATTTTGAATTTCTTTGTTTTAAGGCCAATCGACCTCAAAATCGATATCTGGGTAAGCCTTTAGGTACAGAAGACGGATCCAATGTTAGAATTGAAAAAAGTGGCCGCCATTTTGAATTTCTTAGTTTTAAGGCCAATCGATCTCAAAATCGATATCTGGGCAGGCCTTTAGGTACAGAAGACGGATCCAATGTTAGAATTGAAAAAAGTGGCCGCCATTTTGAATTTCTTTGTTTTAAGGCCAATCGACCTCAAAATCGATATCTGGGTAAGCCTTTAGGTACAGAAGACGGATCCAATGTTAGAATTGGAAAAAGTGGCCGCCATTTTGAATTTCTTTGTTTTAAAACCAATCGACCTCAAAATCGATATTTGGGCAAGCCTTTAGGTACAGAAGACGGATCCAATGTTAGAATTGAAAAAAATGGCCGCCATTTTGAATTTCTTTGTTTTAAGGCCAATCGACCTCAAAATCGATATCTGGGTAAGCCTTTAGGTACAGAAGACGGATCCAATATTAGAATAGAAAAAAATGGCCGCCATTTTGAATTTCTTTGTTTTAAGGCCAATCGACCTCAAAATCGATGCTGGGCATGGCATTGATAGTAAAAGTCATAATTATTTAATGTTAGACTTAAGAAAAGTGGTCGCCATTTTGAACTTCTTTGTTTTAAGACTGATTGTATTTAAGATAAGATATTTGGGCTTGTCTTTAGCCAAAAAGAATAACTCGAGGTTGGAATTTTAAGAACTGCATTCCATGTTAAATGTTCTTGTTTTAAGGGCTATTGGTTTTAAAATCAAAATCCGCTGGACATGGCCACAAACTATAGTAGGTTTTAATTATAGATTTTTTAAATATTATGGCCACCATCAATGCTTATTCAATTCTCTTCAATAGCGCAGATTTGTTATGTCGCAAAATAAAGAATTGAAGAAGAAAGAAGTGTCCCGTGGCAGCAAACAGCAAATAAAGTAAATTCTTCTGTGAAAGCATCAAAATCGGTTAAAAATCAGGGAGTCGTTAACAATTCAACGATTGCTATAAAAATAATTAGCCGCGTAGTAGAAATTATCTTATTATATTTTTCTTCCCTCACATCGTTATGCCCTGTTGGGTGGCCATTAAATTACTGTATCTTTTTATTTATTTACCCCCCATCACCAGACTTAAAAGGCTACTCAGGTTGATTACCTTATTCATTTTTAAAAGTATCTAATTTTGATGTGATTGCGTATTTAAATTGTTAAATTAGTAAAATTATTACCTCGATTTATTCTGTTTGGCTAAAGACAAGCCCAAATATCTATCCTAAATCCCATTAGTCTTGAAACAAAACGATGGCATGCCGAAGTATCGATTTTGAGGTCGATTGGTCTTAAAACAAAGAATTTCAAAATGGCGGCCACTTGTTCAATTCTAACATTGGATCCGTCTTTTGTACCTACAGTCCTGCCCAGATATTGATTTTGAGGTCAATTGGTCTTAAAACGAAGAAATTCAAAATGGCGGCCACTTTTTCAATTCTAACATTGGAACCATCTTCCGTAACTAAAGGCCTGCGCAGATATCGATTTTGAGGTCGATGGGCCTTAAAACGAAGAAATGTCAAAATGGCGGCCACTTTTTTCAATTCTAACATTGGATCCGTCTTTTTTATTTATTTATTTATTTATGCACTTTATATACGATTAATGTACATAGGCGGACTTAATGCCGTAGGCATTCTCTACCAGTCAACCTTAGGGTGGTGCAGAGATAAATAAGGTAGGTGCATCAAAGTTATCGGAAGCGGTAAACATATTTAATAATAGACATAAATATTATACGATAGATATACATATTAATTAATTATAAATATATTAATAAATGAAGACATTACTAAAAATTTATAAATAAAAATAATAAATATATAGAACACATACGATATATAAAAATATATAATGAGTTAAGGAGGTGACTCTTCCATTCCATTCAGCAATAGTTGTCGTACCCTATTTTTGAAGGTAAAACGAGTCGTAGACGCTCTGATTTCGAGGGGGAGTGAATTCCATAGAAGTATAGATTGAATAGTGAAAGAAGAGTGAATAAAGTCAGAGCTGTGAGGAGGACACTTCAGGAGAAGATTGCTAGATGAGCGAAGGTATCTTTTGTACCTAAAGGTCTGCCCAGATATCGATTTTGAGGCCGATTGGGCTTAAAACAAAGAAATTCAAAATGGCGACTACTTTTTTCAATTCTAACTTTGGATCCGTCTTCTGTACCTAAAGGCTTACCCAGATATCGATTTTGAGGTCGATTGGCCTTAAAACAAAGAAATTCAAAATGGCGGCCAATTTTTTCAATTCTAACATTGGATCCGTCTTCTGTACCTAAAGGCTTACCCAGATATCGATTTTGAGGTCGATTGGCCTTAAAACAAAGAAATTCAAAATGGCGGCCACTTTTTTCAATTCTAACATTGGATCCGTCTTCTGTACCTAAAGGCTTGCCCAGATATCGATTTTGAGATCGATTGGCCTTAAAACAAAGAAATTCAAAATGGCGGCCACTTTTTTCAATTCTAACATTGGATCCGTCTTCTGTACCTAAAGGCTTGCCCAGATATCGATTTTGAGGTCGATTGGCCTTAAAACAAAGAAATTCAAAATGGCGGCCATTTTTTTCAATTCTAACATTGTATCCGTCTTCTGTACCTAAAGGCTTACCCAGATATCGATTTTGAGGTCGATTGGCCTTAAAACAAAGAAATTCAAAATGGCGGCCATTTTTTTCAATTCTAACATTGGATCCGTCTTCTGTACCTAAAGGCTTGCCCAGATATCGATTTTGAGGTCGATTGGCCTTAAAACAAAGAAATTCAAAATGGCGGCCGTCTATGCCAAATCTCACAATGATTCTGAATATTTTAGTAACCATTCTTCCATAATAAATAAGTAAATAAATAATTTCAAAATTCGTACTAAAAGAATTTTATGGTGTATAAATTGGAACACCCTTTACACCTAAAATCCGATTTTTTCAAATGTATGGGCGGCACGCAAGCGTTTTTTACGCAAACTGAGCTCGGCATTCCAGGGGAATGAGTAATATGAAATACAAACACTATTTTTGTGAACACTCAACTCAATACAATGTAATAGAACTGTGATATCGGTAAAACATAATATTGCAGGTACCCGCGACCGAAATGTTTATGTGAGCCCCTTTTGAAACCATGATTGCGTCAATTGTTTACACTATAATTTTAAAAGACTGCGAAAGACTGCAGGTAGATGCTGGATGCGGCAAGCTGAAGACAGGGCGCTATGGCGCTCATTAGGGGAGGCCTATGTCCAGCAGTGGACTGATAAAAGCTGATGATGATGGTGATAATTTCAAGTATCGGTTATTTGTTTTCTAACATTGTAAGTGTCAACTAAGTAAAAAATTTAGTTTTAGCCTTGAGGTCACGCAGACGTACTTAAATATAATATTTTTAGCTAATTTTTTTGTGGAAAATAATTCGTGGTCAAAAACTTTAGAGTTACCAATGTCATGGCAGTCAAAAACGCGATAAACGATGTTTATTATCCTTACTAATATTATTAATGCGAAAGTAACTTTGTCTGTCGCACTTTCACGCAAAAACTACTTAATCGATTTAAATGAAACTTAGTACACAGATTGTCTAGAGCCTGAGAAAAAACATAGGCCACTTTTTAATGCGAAAAAATGATTGCCATAAGGGGTTAATAGTGAGGGATGAAAGTTGTATGGAAGTATCGTCATTTTTAGAGCTAGAAGCTTGAAAATTATTTTTGCTGTTGATTCCATATAAATAAATATGACATTCAGTTTGTAAAACTTTTAGCCCATTATCCCGGAAAATATAAAGCGGGACTTTTATCCAGGAATAACTTTTTAACGCAAGCGGTGCCGCAGTCAAAAGTTAGTTATCAATTAAATTATGTGCATGAAGGTTATTCTCACGAAGCTGGTGTAATATGTACTTATATGTGCTTATATGAATAACAGAAATAAAATGATGTCAGAAATGTGCATTTTTGGATAAATTAATAAATTTATTAGGGCATATTTATGAATGTAGGGTGTAAGATTGACCACACGTTGGCACGTTGCATATTGTACACTGCGAACAAACGTATACGGTATATCTCATGGTCAACATGATAAAAATGAGGAAAAACGTAGCTTTTTTATTTAGGCAATAAGGAAGTTTCTCTGACACGCTAAATATTTTGAATATAAATCTATTACGAAAAATGTCGGCTCCGTGAGAATTACTTCCCATTGCACGTGCTTATTTTTTTCTTTTAACTACAAATAAGGCCATTAGTTCGATCGAAACATATTATGATTAAGTGTGCGACGTATTATTAGGCCTTTTGTCCAAAATACCTCGGTGCCTGAAGACAAAAGTCTTCAATCAACGTGTGTTATCAGTGATGACATATCGTCGGGGATAATGCAATACCGCGTAAGTGATTAGAATAAGTTTTGAATTATCAATGCTAAGTTTAGTGTAGTAAGGATCAATCTCAATGGGACTTTGTTTTATCATTTACGCGGTATTGCACTATCATAGACGATATGGCACTGAGACGTGGCCTCTTGACCGCCTGGTATGGGCCGCCTAAGATGGCTCACGGTCACTCAGCGAGCTGTAGCGAGGGCTATGTTAGGTGTTTTTCTACACGATCGAATCAGAAATGAGGAGACACGTAGAACGTAGAACGAAAGTCACTGACATAGCACAGCAGATTAGCAAGCTGAAGTGTCAGTGGGCAGCGCACATAGTTCGAAGAACTGGTGGAGACCACGTACTGGCAAGCGCAACGTCGGTCATCGAGCTGCAAGGTGGACATACGACTTGATAAAAGTCGCAGGAACGCGCTGGATGTAGGCTGCTTTTGACAGGTCCGTCTGGAAATATTTAGGGGAAGCCTATCGCACCTTTAGAACGAAAACGACACAATTCAAAAAATAGAAAATTGAGTTGTCATTTTTAAATGACTAAAAACTAGTCCCTTATTTATATAAATATAGTAAAAAAGGGACCGATATAACAGCTTTGTCCTTTTCCTGCTTGAATATGGCTGTGTTTGAACTATTGTTGTATTGAGTACTTCGTTTTAAGTAATTTTATGACGATAACCCAATTTTCTATCTTTTTGAATTGTGTCGTTTTCATCCTGAAGGTGCGCTATGTTCCGCAGTGGACGTCATGTGCCTGATGATGATGCGACGTATGAGTAATGAACAATTGTTTTGACAGCAGTTTCATAATCCATTATAAGAATCTACACACCTTCGATATAACATGTTCGGGAATGGAAAAAGGAGATAGAAATCACTGCTTTGGTTAAAAATTATGGCTCGGGAATTAAGATGATCTAATGACATCACAATAGTATTTGTAAGTTGAGCATAACTTGCCTTCTATGACACGCTAGTTGTTCCTTTATAACCTTTTCCTGGGTCTATAGATGTTTATGTATGTTAAGACTTAAGTTACTTAATATATACAACGATTGGCTGGGTAGATCGCCGCTCAGCGCTGTTATCCTACTAATATTATAAAGGCGAAAGATTGTAAGAATGTATGTATGGATGTTTGGATGCATGGATGTAAGGATGTTTGTTCCTCTTTCACGCAAAAACTACTGAACGGATTTCGATGAAATTTGGCACACGGGTAGATCATGTTCTGGATTAACACATAGGCTACTTTTTATCCCGGGAAAATATAAACCGGGACTTTTATCCCGGAAAAACTTTTTAATGCGGGCGGAGCCGCGGGCAAAAGCTAGTAGAATAATAATAACAAAATACAAGAAGGCATGAAAATGATTCAAATTTTGTAGGTCATAAAGGGTAATCGGAGTATAAAAACAATTAAATCGTATAATAAATTTATTATATTTGTGACTAAACATCCCACAAATAGATAAATCCAAAAATATCGATTTGGTACCGAATAAGTGAAGATAAATAGTAATAACAAAATTGAGCGTGAAACATTTCATCTCATTCAATTCATACATTGCTGTAAGAAAATTTTCATTACAATTACATTGGGTAAGTTCTATATGAAATTGTTGAATGATGCTAAAAATGTACAATCTAAAACATACTTCATTATTTCTGAGCCATATTGGTTTTTAAAACAATACCTTATGTGGCTCATACATTATGTGTAAAGATTCAAAGGGTGTTCGCCGGCAGATATTTGACTTTAATGTTGCAGTGTTTAAACAAAATACAACATCGGGAACATATAGGTTTTGATACGATACAGCAATCTTGCAGATTTTTGGAAGCCTTAAATCAATGGACATCATCGTTTTTTTTTTTTATTTGAGGTCAGTCTCGAAAAAATCAAATTCTCGAAAAAAATCGGTGGTCGCATTGATGGCTTGCCCTAGCCTTCAACATCATCAGATTTATCGCGTTGTGATTTTTTTCTTGCGTTTGACTATTTTAGAGTATACACTAAGTTCTGGAAAATAAATGTTTACAAGAAATCTCCTCAGCGGTTAGGCAATGAGACTTCCCCAAAATGTGGTTCAGATTAGAGGAGTGATTACTACAAACTGGATAACATTGAGTTAAAGCCTTTTCTCATATATAAAACCCGCATTATGAAACTGTTAAAATATTTATTCATAAAAACTGCCGGTGAACACCTTTATATTATAAATAACAAAACTGAAAGTGAAGATAAAGTCGTAGTTAAAATATAATGGTCATAACTTTTGTCTTCTTAAAAATAACTGGTCTCACTAATATAATATATATGCAGAGTAAGTTCAGACACCTAATTAAATTTACTTTAGAAAATAGGGTAGTTTCCTATGTTTGATTTTGTGCATTATTTTAGATGTAACAGAAAATTATACATAAAATCTTCTATCAAATTAACATCAAAATCGATTGAAAAATAAAGCAGTTATTCAATTTTTGAATTTTCTTGTGAGCAAAAGTGGGGGCTTGGCGTGGATATCGCGCTATCTCTTTCGCACGCACGCAGCGTTATGGTGGACGGCGCTTGGTGACGTCACAGCCTAGTGTTGCTGTTATTTGACAGCTACCCCTTCCACCAAATTTCAAAGCTTTATTACTTAATATTTCGCCTATTTTGAAAATTAATTTTCCATTAGATTTTGGATAGCCTACAACTTTTCATAATTGTATTTAAAAAAGTAGTCAACTACCCTATTAGGAGGCAAAAAAGAAACTCGAATCTCTAAAATTTGTCACAGTCAATAAAACGACAAACTAGATCTTTCATAACAACGCTCTTTCGATGAACTCTAGATACACAGTTATATTTCCCATATAAAGTACTCCTATGACAACGAATAAATTACTAAGACTTTAGTACACAACATTAACATTGGATTTCATCGTTCACTTTAATTTTTTACTATACATACAATACTAGTTTTTACTATTTACCTGATTATTTATAAAATAACTTTGGACAATAGGAATATTCCGATAGTATATAATGCGACATATCATTTTTCCTTAATTAAGTGCGCGCTCACACGTTTTTAAGACAGGGGTATACATACTATTTGAAGAGTTAAGATTATATAATACGAAGTGACGTAAGTTATAAGGGTCATGATTATATGGTTAACATATTTTTCCCCGGCTTAACTAATAGTGTCTGCGAGCCTTAACAGCGTACAATTAAAAATAACACATTTTTAATAGTTGTTAAGAAATATTACAACTGACTAGGCGACAATACAATATTCGAGCAATTTTGTGTCACTTTTAAGCGTGTGTAAATACTTCTAAATCTTATTGATAAACTAAATTAAAAGTGACTAATACAGTCATAAAAGTAGAAGCAATTAATATATTTCTAATTGTATAATAATATGACAAAAATAATACTACTAATAAAGCATGTCCTGGGTTACAACGAAAGGACAAATGGAACTAAATGACTAAGAAGCTTTCCATGGCATAAAATGGAGTACCTAACATTAAGGATTAAAATATCAATAATACACATTTCATAATACACCGTTCAGACAGAAATAAGCAAAACAATAATTTCATATTAGTTTTCAATTTACAAATTATTGCACTCTCAGTTAATTTGTTTATATGTAACATTAATTTTTCAAATGTCAATCTTATCTGGCATAAAAATACCTAAATATAAAACATTTACCCTAATAAGAATTTTATTATACTTTGATCACCAAACTGGCATGTATCAAGAGGCCGTATACGAAATTTCGACTATTTCAGTCAACTTTACATCGTGATTTTTTAAAAAATAACCTGATCTGGTTCATTTATAATACGTCATCAAAAAGACTATTTCAACACAAATTGCCTAAACGAGCCAGATTTTTCATATCTTTCTTTAATTTCAATCTATCCACCAAGTTCCACAACGTCTGTTGTTAGTTAGTTGCAAGCACAATTTTGATTGAAAACGACTACAAGTTTGAGTCTCCGTACAAAAAAACATCTGAAACAAACGTTGGAACTTGGTGGGTAGATCGAGATTAAAGAAAGATATGAAAAATTTGGCTCGTTCAGTCAATTAGTGTGGAAATAGTCTTTCCGATGATGTATTATAAATTAACCAGATCAGGTTATTTACTAAAAAATCACGATGAAAAGTTGACTGAAATAGTCGAAATTTTGTATACGGCCTCTTAAGTGAAAATTAAACTACAATACATCACATCTTTTCCGTTTTCCAGGGGTAGGCAGATATGTATCCACATTTCGTCAGCTACAATATTAATGTAACAATGGGTGGGCTTATTGCAATTCACCGGGCACTTAATTATAACTTATTTAAAATATAGGACTCCGCCATTACATTTGAATCCTAATCTAAGCAAAACTTAAAGTGTACATGAGAACCTAGACGAATACTAAAATACAAGCTAAATAAAAAAGAAATCAAAATACTGTTAAGTAATACGTTAACACGATCAGTCTGAAATGTATGGCCTCGTAATTAATTGATATTCTTCACCGAACGCACCGAGTCCGGCGCACGCGCAGCACAATGAATTAGCCAGAGTGGCCGGGTACATAGCGCAACACGCATTTTAATATTCAATATGGGCGAACACTGCATACTAATGCAACGAACCTTAAAACTATTTGCCTAATACCAGTTTTAAGTCATTTAAAACGATGACTCAATTTTTTTTGGATTGTGTCGTTTTTGTTGTAAAGGTGCTATGTAACAGAATTTGTTTGTATATTACAAATTTAATACTAAAACATCATACTGGCTGTTCTCGTATTATTTCATTCGGTGGTAGCTATTATTAACTATCGTTAATCTCTATCACTATAAATCGTACTGTTGTTAGTTTTCTGTGAACTAGTTTCAAATACCGTCACAAAAACCCTTATCTAGTTTTTTTATTACATAAATCGGCGAATAAGTTGGATGGTTATCACCGCCGACCATAATCTGGAATGGCCTGTACTGTAATACATTTTATAGTGGATACTAGACAAATACTAATATTATGTTCATGTCTAATTGAACATATATGTAATTTAATGACTTCTGGCAAAGAGTAAGCTTAATTAAATCTAATTATGTAAAGCTAATGGAACTAATAATATGAATAAGCAGACTCGTAAATGGTGGCGTAATATTTTGCGCATACGAATTCTTATGCAAACAATAACATGTCATATTGTGCGAAGTTCCACATCATGCACGAAATACTGGATGTGTAAGGAATGTCGATAAAATGTAAGTTATAATGATTTTGTTACACGTTTTGAAAATAAACTGTACATTGGTATTAATTTTCATGCAACCGTCAGTTTGTCGCGAAATATCAACTGAAATAAACATAGAATTACGGAACTGATTTCAACAGTATCAGTGCATGAATTTGATAAAGTTTCACAATATCTGAAATAAATAGTAAACCAAAAAAAAACTTGAAGTTTGCATAAGATCATATCGAGAAATTACAGAGCTTAGTAAATTCAGTTGAAACTTACAATAGGAACGAGCTATCATCCTCATATCGACTTAAGACTAAAAAGGTGGTACCGTTTGGGCAGTCCGACACATCAGTCGGTAGTGGCGAGAGGGTAGCTCGGGGGCAATGCGCTCAGAACTTCTTTCGAAAGTTCTTTGTATGCGCAGTCCATCATGTTGCGCACTCGGTTGATGAGCTCGGGCACGTCCTCCATGCCCAGACCTTGCGTCGACACCGGCTCTAGGCACTGGATGATGACATGACCTGCAATTAATATGGGATAGGTTACTACAGATGCAATTGAATCCTTGGAGCAATGCAAAAAAATATAAACACTGATTTAAACTATTTTGTTTGACTGAAAGTATTCGCGCATCGGCACTGTAACCGGTTTAGCTCCTAAATGACTTCCGAGCCGAACATGAAACTTGGCGAGGATTATCTACACAATAGTAGCTATTTTTAAATGAAGAAAATATAAACATTTATACATGCTAACTTTGTGAAATTCAAGTCTGAAATATTTAAAATATAATTATTTTTGAAACGAATGTGATTTTTCAATTTTCAAATATGAAATTAAAAAGCTCATTAAATGAAGTTTACATTTCAGTACTTTATTTATTTTCTATTAACTTTAAAATACATGAAAATGGGATTCGAGGTAGCGCACAACAGCGGGCCAGTCAAAACTTCAAAGTCTTTTAACTCGTAAAACAGACCTTATCTTAATATATATAAATTACGTGTCACGTTGTTTGTCCGCGATGGACTCCTAAACTACTTAACCGAGTTTAATCAAATTTGCACACCGTGTGCAGTTTGTTCCAACTTGAAAGATAGGATAGCTTACATCTTAATTTACAGTCGCAATATTATTTTTGTGGCGGTCGCAGAGTATATTATAATTTCATGTTACCTCCTTTCATTGCATACCGCTGCGCGAGTTAGCATCTATTTTCAGTTTTCACCTATTTTATTTGAATATCTAGCAATGCAATTTTTATTCGGTTTTCGACAGTGAATTCGTTTTAATGAATTCTCTTCACACGATTGTTTTGGAAATTCGTCAATGAAAAGCTTTGAGTATTGATTTGCTAGATACTCAAAGGTGAAAAGTGATTTTAAAGAGTTGAGTTCCAACTCTCAATTAGTTGAGATTAACTGTATCGTTTAAACGTCAATTTTCGTATACACAAAAAAGTATTTTGGACTGTGTGTTTGATTTACCAAGTCTTTTCCATAAGGTACATGGCGGAGGAACATTTGGCCAAATCAAAACAGTCTTTTGTGCCTTCGCAAACATGGAAAAGCCCATGTGCCGAGGAATAAGCTGTGATCAACGTAGTCATTAACGTATGGGACTGAGGGCCGCCTGGTAGGGGCATTGAAGTCTGGGTAATGAGAACTCCAAAGCCTGTATCAGGGTAAGGGGAACAAAATAGCGATTCGCAATACTGTGCTGTTGGCGACGAAGTGAATGCCAGATTAGCAGAAGAAGCACGAAAGTCGAGTGAATGGGGTGGAAGTGCACTCCTTACACAGTATATTATGTAGAGTCACTATTTCTTATCGCATGGGTATGGTATGATAAGAGAACGTTATAAATTGAAAGATTATGTGGTGATTAAAATTAAAAGAAGTATGATGAGATAACTTGGGCACGTGGAGAGGATGGTTGAAAGACGAGTCACGAAAAGTGTTTACAGAGCGAATGTGAAAGGTACGGATGGTCGGTATGCCCATAATCGGCGAAAATATATGATGAGAACTATGAATGTGGAAGACGTGAAAGAGGTATAGTCATTATCGTGGCATGTCGCGCTCAATAGTCTGCTTCTCTCTGTCTGTGTATGAATATATAACTTTATAATTTTGATTTTTGTGCATTAATTATTGAGCTTAATTCATTTTGATAATTCATTTAATCTTTAAAAAACGAATAAGTTAACATAACATTCATTGATTCTGAAGCGATACGAAGTTCGCCGGGCCAGCTAGTACTTTTTTTTTTTATTGAACACCAACCCAATGTACATCAATACATGAATGAAATTTAAATTATTAACAAACTTGCTTAATGCCATTGTAATTAAAGGTGAAGACAGCATGCGAATAGTAATTGTATATAACTAATAAGTATTAAAATTAAATTATCAAATAATGGAGAATGAATTAACGTAAACAATTAACAATCTTAAATATCTTAAAAACTAAACAGAGAAAAAAATCTTAAAATGAAGTAAAACAATGTATTAACTAAACAATCCATTAGCCATTAATATAGTTAAAATAATATAAAGTCAAAATAATGTTAGAAATAGCAAATGCCTAATAGAACAATACTTAATAAATATTTTGTAATACTTTAATAAATATTTTGTATCTGGATCTACGAAACATACAGGTATAACATAGTCAAATATAACTAAAATCAGAAATATTGACATTTGTTTGTGTGTCCACTTCACATGGAATGCTCTTTTTTCTGATTGTTTCTTACTGCACATCTACGAAACTATTGAACGGATTTCGATGAAATTTGGGACACGGATAGATAATGTCCTGGATTAACACATAGGCTACTTTAAATATAAAGCGGGACTTTTATCCGGGAAAAACTTTAACACGCGTGCGGAGCCGCGAGCACAAGCTAGTTTTATAGTAAAAAAAACTTGAGAGGTGTCAAGGGACACCCGGATGGAACGAAGTTGTTTTCGATTAATTAGTGAAGATATTGTAATAAAATTTTATTTCTTTTAAGTTATAATAATAATTGTATATTTCATTAAAACGTTACCACATCAATGCAAACATTTACTTCTACCTACATAATAGATATGTCATCGAATCACGATCATCACCTAAGCAAGCATTGACATTAAAATTAACATACAACTAACGAAAAAAAAAACTACTCTAAAAAGCATTTAAATAAAAAAAGACAATTTAAATCTTAGAGTAAGTATAACTACGTATAGGTACATACTCTAAGATTTAAATTGTCTTTTTTATTTAAATTTCGAACCAGTTCTTTATTGTTACTGGCTAGTTTCACAGGGCAAGTATAAAAGTGTCGTGACAATTTTTATAAAAGTGTTGTGACAACTTTTCGTAAGATTTTTTTCCGTCAAGCCCCCTTTCACAACGCGCGATAAGGAACTTCGTTCCAAAAATGCCACTAAAATTGGCAATTCTGTGTATCAACTTCTCGAGTGCAAATAATTTTAATTTGCAACCAAAATTATTAAATAGAGAATTAATTTAATAAGGAATATTTTGGTAGATTAAGATATTCAAAAGACCTAAAATTGATTTACAAAAGGAATAATCGTAAATATGCATATTCCCGCCCTAACTCATGCGCCAAAAAACGATGGAAAGAATGGTAAAGGCTGTTTGCTCGTGGGAGGGCCTCCGCATGACCTGCACGCGGGTGCCCATTTTACGGCAAAATAAAAATCTCTGATTGCAACAGCGCCGCCCCCTATACTGCTATTGATAAATGCGTCACTGTTTTGAGGGGTGATGCATTTTTTTTTAATACACTGTTCAAACACTCTCCTCAACCCGTGACTGCTATCTTCATAACTTCCTTTTAGGAAGATCAAAGATAGTAATGCATAGATGTGTCAGTCGAGGAGAACAAAATTTTATTGTTTTTCATGGCAACTCAACTGATTATACTGGTGGTAGGTTTCTTATATGTAAGAGTCCGTCTGGGTGGGTACCACCGCAATATCTATTTCTACCGCCAAGCAGCAGTGTGCACTGTGCATGCACTGTTGTGTTTCGATTTGAAGGACATTGTAGCCAGTGTAACTACTGGACATAATGAGACTTAATATCTTATGTCTTAGGATGACGAGCGCAGTGGAATGCCACACAATACTTTGTAACTCAATGTGCTGGATGGTGTTGCTACTGTTTATGGGTGGACGTATCGTTTACCATCAGGCGAAAGGCATGCTCGTCTCGTCATTCAATGCATTAGGCAACTGTTGTAAGCTCATAAATTGTGTAGTCACAAAAAAAATTGTCTAAAAAATGGGAATCAAAAATGTTACCATTATCTGATGGACAGTGGACACGCCCATACATTTTGCACAACATTAGTGGCTCATATTTCACATGAATCATAACAATTTCAAAATTTAGATCTTGCGTATTTTTTCCAGACTTTAAAAAATAAAATATAATTACTGCTACTTGAAAATAATTTTAAAATATATTTAAAGTTGTTGCTTTTTATTATGAAACAAACTAAAGGTATTTTTTTTTGACGTGGACCTAACGGCCAGTAGCCGGACGAGAGTCGGTTTTTCTGGCCACACCGGACTTTAGGGTGAACGCTTTAGCGCTCGCAACCCTTTTTTAAGTTAAGTGACCATGCTGAGGGCAACCCACTAACGGGTTACGAACCTCGGCTCAGGACGGCCACTGAGAGAGGATGAGACAAAAACGATTAGAGAAAGATTGGTTTTTAGGCCTAATCCTATCAATTTGTTTCGTCATCTGCACGCGGACCGGAACTGCGGTCTTGTGCAGTGTATGAGTTTCAAGAACTTGTTCTTACGGCGGATGGCCAGAGTGATATCGTCCTCTGGGTTGGTTAGAACTGAACGCGGCCGTCTCCAACTTAAACCACTTATAAATAATGATTTAAAGTTACCTTTATCAAATATGTATTTCTTCCTATTGATAAAGTAGTAGGGCGAGTATACGACGGGTAGAATGGGTACTTGAGCTGCCACAGCGATATTGAACGCGCCTTTCTTGAATGGCAACAGTTTTGTAAAATCCTTGTTCCTAGTTCCTTCAGGAAACAACCAGATTTTTGTCTGTAATTTACGAAAGAAAATATTAAACATACAGTTGTATCGCAAAAGGGGTAGGCATAAATTGAAGATGTGCATCCAGTTAATCTATTTCTGTACTCTGATGGTGATAGGGTAGCGGGACTATCTCCAAAGGTATTTTTTTCTGAACTGGAAAATCTAAACAAATTTATTTTCGCTCACTTGGAGTTTGCTTAATTGTTATGTCTGACTTTGAAAAGTCAGAGGTGTGTGCCTTGGGTTTTGAACCTCCGGACATTGTCTCAGCAGACCGTTCCATTGCCAACTAGGTTATCGTCCACTTAGAGAATATTTTATTAATAAAACTGAAATCACCTTATTTTTAACCATGATCTCAGAAGTAATATTTAATTGTTTGTAAGCATCTTTAGAGTTGTTTCTGTCAATGAACACCACCCCAGCTAAGTATGCAGCCAGCCCAAACGGCCAAACATAAAATATTTCTTTTCTTGCTATCGCAGCCACTTTGTCAACCATATGCCAAATGTTAAACATACCTGGAAGAAGTAAATTATTTTTCAAGTTTCAGACTTATTATTATATTAGTATTTTAAAATACTGAAAAAAAAAATAATGAAATCCGCCTAGCCAGTTTCGGCCACGGCGGCCAATCTCAACGGAGATCAGCCAGGTACGCAGGAGATATTATAGTGCACAAGTGTGTGCGCAATACACAGGTGCACTCACTATTCCTTCACTCTCATAGTCCGGTGCGACGGCAATCCGACATGACCGGAGAGAGATCAGGCGCAGGACCAACGGCTTTACGTGCTTTAAAATACTATTACCATATTAAATACTTCAGCAATCATATGCCAAAGCATAACTACATACAAATCAATTTATAACTGAATAGTGTATTAAGTAATCTATATTGTCAAGAAATCTTGGTTGAGTAATGGAATTGTGTTTGTATTCTTAGATACCTAATTGTTTTCTGTACATAGCTGTCATTGAGATCACAAGTGACCAGCATAACAATGAATTGCCTAGGAACTTTTTTTGTTTGTTGCAGATTCAAGGTCACTTCATATTTGTGAGGTCCAGATCATTAGTTCTATAGATAGTTCCAGAAAAGTGAGTCATAAACGAAGCAGTAAAATAATATTTAACCGACTTCAAAAAGGATTTTCTGTATTCGATCCGTATGTATGTATGTATGTTTGTATGTATGTATGTTAATTTGTATGGCCGTGAGTTTTTAAAAAATTTGGATGTGGTTTTCGATGTTCAAATGTATTGTTTTCAGGGAAGGTTTAGTATATAATTTATGAAGATCTGATGAAGATCTTTGGAGATAAACAATGGAACTCTTCAATAACTAACAGCAGATGTCTCGCGAATGCTGCAATCGTATATCTATGATGTATTGTTTTTACACTATTCTATAATTAACTAAAAAAAAGTAATAAATAAAAACGTTATAACAAAAAATGAAACGACTTCAAAACCACTGCAAAGTGCAAACCAAAAAATAATTCAACTTTATATTTCGCTTCGTATATACGTATATTTGGAGTTGGTGTCTAATTTAAAATGAACAATGTTTTCATATATTTGATCTTGTATTTCCTTGGCTTAGCTGGCAATTTAAATTAGGCATCGACTCCAAATATACGTATATACTAAACTAATATAAAGTTGAATTATTTTTTGGTTTGCAGTGGTTTTGAAGTCGGTTTATTTTTTTTATAAAGCAATAGAACACATACACACATGCATGCATTTTTTCCCCCAAGGGATAATAGGTATAAGACAAGGGTGACCATTTTTCACCGTGTGTGATTGGGCATATATTGAACAGAAAAACCCAATATCACTTTGCCTGACCTGGTAATGAAACCCAAGACCGCCAATATGCCAACGAGGCAATACTATAATATTATGTTAATATTTTATGGAAAGACCAATTCATGAACAGTTGCTAATAATATAATGTGCTTTAATGCATCCAATTGAAGCAAGCAATTGATATCACAATTGACAATTAACCCAAAAGATCTGCTCATGTCTTATAATGTAGGCTCACTATACAAAAGCATTGTGTCAATAAGATTATTATTATGAATACTTTTTATAAGCTTATAGAAATTAATTAATCTGGTATTTTGCTTAATAATGTGAGATTTATGTAATGTTATAGTGAATATTTAAGAAATAGGAATGCTTACAACCTTATTCATATTTTTATAAACAGTTTGTAAATTTATTTTAATTATAGAATGATTGCCTCGGTGGTGTAGTTGTATTGTGGTTCGTCTGCTGTATGTTGAGGTCTCGGGTTCGATCCCTGGGTTGGGCAAAGTGATATTGAGTTTTTCTATTTCGTATCAGCTTGGAGTTTGTAATTTGTGCCCGATATGGCGATAGGCTCGCCCCCTATCACATTATGGGACGAAATAATGGCGAAAAGTGGGTGCACTAGTTGTGCCTCTGCCTACCCCTTCGGGGATGAAAGGCGTGAGTGTATGTGTGTGTGTGTGTATAAAATGGTTTCTCTTCTTGCTTTAAACTCAATTCAATATTCCCTCGAAGACAAAACATTTGAAAACTCAAATAGGTTTATTGTAAACTGTTCAAACTGAGGAGAAATTAAATTTTTACTGACCTAGTATATCAATTGATGACTGATGATTGGAAACTACAACTGCTCCTCGATCCTCAGCCAACACTCTGCCATTCCGCAAGTGCCATTTAATTTCAATAACTTTTGTTACATGTTTCACTATTTGTGAGGCAAATCTGAAAAAACAATATGGTTTTATATAGGATAATATGATTTTTTTCATAATGCGTAGAATGTAATAATAGTATCTGTACAAATATTTAAATTTGACTCACATTCGCCTTTCCTAATTATGATAGAATAAAATTATCACTTGTTAATGGGCTTCCAACAAATACATGCTACAGAATACACTGGATGTCATATACTTTTAGAAATACATCAGCATAAAGGTTGTTGGCATTGCTTCTTTTAAAGCAGTGTAATTAATCTGTTTCCTGTTTAGTTTAGCACAAAGAAACATTGTATAATGTGAGTATAAGACTGCACAATGAGAATTTTAAATTGTTTTCTGCATAAAGAAAAAAACACACTCTTGCCAATATTATAATGCATGCATTTTTTTAATAGCAACATCTTGATTTATGTTTTGTAGAACAGATATGCCTTAAAGGAAATTCCAGTAGCTTGCAGCTTATTTTGGCAGTCATTTCATAATACTGGCATGAACGTCAAGAGGACATTTCAACCAGTATAATTATTTAGCAGTACATAGAACAGTAAGCATTTTCATGTGACATCATCTTATGTAGTATTTTATGTTATGCGCTTGTATGGCATTTACTATCAGTCAGGTGGACTACTTATCTCGGCATTGAGTTAAAATAAAAAAAAGTAGTTATCTGTTATAATAATTCAACAGTATGTATGACTGGTAACCTGTAGCCAGGTTCTTAATTTTAAAGAAAACAATTGATGATGTGTAAGGTTTATTACAAAATATAATATATGATATTATGCAAAACTCTAAACAGAGAATAAATTCTTAAAAAGTAAATATAAATTTTAGAAAAATGTGTGGATGCCCTAAAAGAGACTCCAAAGACTGTATTTGATGAATAATATTTTTTACAAGTTTTTTTGTTGAATATTTTTTAAAAATCAAGCCATAACATTTTTCTGATATATAGGTGGAGCCCGTATGCGGTAAGAGCGCAAGGACCAATTCCAACAGGGCGTTTATACATTATGATACATGATGCGGTGGATTTGGAATCATTATTAGCCAGGAGAAAATCCAAATTCCAACAAAGCCTAAATAGTCCGGTGACTCACTGGTATTTATCAATATACACGCATGGAGTACATAAGATGTATGGTGTATATTATATACATACATATCTATAGCTTCTCCCAAGATAAAAAATATACTTACAAAGAGTTCTTCACATTTTTAGGATTAAACACAAAAAATGGTAATAACACAATAGCCGTCAGAGAGGTCCACAAGTAGAATATAAAGAATTTCGATTTAAATTTTATAAAATTAGGAGTCTCCGAGAACAGTTGTTTTAAAATGTAAGTCACTATGGTAATAACAATTACGTAAATTATTTTGTCCCACATTTTGAAAAATAAATAAATTCACTTAAAATTAATTGTTTTCTTCCTCTAGTTTTCGTTACACAATTTATGCAAAACAAAGGAAAACAAAATAAAACAAATGAACCGCAAGCACAGGAAAACAGTGCCGCTGCGTTCCAGCTACACGATAGTTTGTAACGAATAACGATCTACATAGCATGACGCATTGTTCATGTTGCGTTGATATTTCTAGCATTCAATGTCAAATCTTATAATAGGGTGGGAAGTATTTTTTTTTGTTAATGGCCCTTCTGCCAGTAGCCTGACGCGAGTCGGCTTTTTGGCCACACCGGTCTTTAGGGTGAACCTGAACGCAGAAGGCGCTTGCAACCCTTTGAATTAAGTGACCATGCTGAGGGCAACACATTAACGGGTTACGAACCTCGGCTTAGGACGGCCACTGAGAGAGGATGAGACATCAACGATTAGGGAAAGATTGGTTTTAAGGCCTAATCCTATTAGATTGTGTTGTCATCGGCACAGGGCCGGAACTGCTAGAGGGATGAGGGGGCGGGGGACGCTGCGAGGTCCTCGACGGCGAGGACGGAACTGCGGTTTTGTGGAGTGTTGGAGTTTCAAGAACTCGTTCTTACGGCGGATGGCCAGAGTGATTTCTTCCTCTGGATCGGTTAATACGGAACGCGTCCGTCTCCATTTGGCGCGGTCGAATGGAGGTCATTCAGCTCAAAAGTGCGCATTTTTTTTTCTATCGTTTTTTTTTCTACACACTCAAAAATATAGGGTCCTGATGAACGTTTTAACACTTTATTTAAAGTAAATTTATTCTACTTTCATTATTTAATGAGTTTTTGTACTTCATCGGTTCATCGGTTTTTTTGCAATACATGATTAAGTACAGCGGGAGTTTGTACTCTTGACCCATCATGTGGGTAAAATTATGCAGAGGTGCGTTAATAGTTCGCATACTGCGTAAGCTTCGCACGCAGGTAAACTACAGGCATATAATTACAAATTTTATAAGTACACATGGAATTATATGGAATATATTTTTAAACTTCCTTTATTCTTGGTACAAATATTGTCAAAATAAACATTAAATGTACTACTATTGTAGGCACCAAAAACATAATTAATTAGACTGTACTTATAATAAACTTTAGTTATTTCTGTAATTTAATGATCACTGTAATTTTAGGAACTTTTGATGTTACTTTTCATTGTAATGAAGTTATAACAGCGTGCGTACTTTTAATTCCGTACTCTTACCCAACAGGGAATATTTTAAACAAACACACGTCAGTTGAGAAGCAGTTATTTTTAGGACAGAATTAATAACTAAAATAAATACTTGAATTTTTTTTTCTTTTTTTTTTCTTTTTATTAGGTTCACTAAACTGGTTACAAACACATGACATTCGTATAATACAGTGATAATGTACAATATTCAAAAATATTTGTAACCTACTCGAAGTGAACACGACATGCATATAAGAGATAACATAGATGAAAAGGAGAAATTGAACACCTAATATGAGGTACACGGTACAAGTTGTGTGTCTGGATTAAACTATGTATTTAAATATGTTTATCTTAGCTGAGGCAGGCGAACCGAAAAAGATGTCATAGTAATTGGAAATGCCATTATAAGAAGAACACATACGATAGAGAGGCGAATGTTCACCGAGATTCGTTTTGTACAAGGGAAGAGCAAAGGTTTTACGATTTAGTAAGCGGCTACTAGGGCGAAATACATTGAGTTTTAGACGTTGCAGCATATCAGGACAGCTTATGTGACCGTTGACAAGTTTGTATAAGAGCATTATATCGGCAACTGTTCTGCGCTTTTGAAGAGTAGTTATGTTATAATAATTTAGACGCGAGCTGTAGGAAACTAATAATAATCATGTAAACTTAACATAATCAACGGTCTTTTGTAAACTGATGCACCGTCTATCCATAAACTTTTTCCCAGCACAAAATAGTTGATAACTAATCAACAAAATCACGTTGATCGCCGTTTTTCGCTAAACAAGTGAGGCTTGGTAAAATAGCTTAATGGCTTTGACATCGTCCCTGACGCGCGGCTAGTTTAGCCGACAAAGTGTCTGAGCCGCGTCAATAGGTTCCGAGGTATTGACGTGCGAAATTTTACCCACTGCGTGCTATTGCCCCGAATGACCGTATATATTGACGCCTTACTGAATAAGGTGTTTAGGTGATTTACCGCCCGATCGCAGTAGCGTTTGCTGGCCATATGCATGAAATGCCTGATGGTCGGCATGCTGGTGTCCACGTGGAGGATGCGGTTGCGAACGTACCACGGGGCACCAAGAGCATGTCTGAGCATTCTATTTTGTAAGACCTGCATACGCTGAAAACGAGCTGGTGGTAAATGGGCGAATACGGGCGATGCGTACGTCATGATAGGTCGAATGCAAGTCGTAAAGATCCTAATCTTGTTGCGGATTGACATTTTACTTTTCCTGTTTAAGAGCCAATGCAATTGGCCCATCGCGAATGTGGCTCGCGCGCGTACCGCGTTTATATGTGGGATGAAGGTCAACCTCTGATCAAAGGTAGCTCCTAGATATTTGGCTGTGTCCCTCCAAGGGGTGACCTGATTGGACATGCGGACTGAGGTGTGGGGCACATGGACTCTCTTTTTCTTAGTGAAAAGGATAGCCTGACTTTTGGTGGGATTGACGGTGATTCGCCATTTGCGGAACCACACGCCGAGCTTGTCGGCGGCGGCCTGCAAAGTGCGCACCACATTGTCGGGGTCTCTACGTGAGGCGTAGATTACGGTTTCGTGCGCAAAGAGCGCCAGATGGGCGTTCTTTGGTTTGGGGATATCACTGGTATACAGCGAGAAAAGAAAGGGGGAGAGGGCAGAGCCTTGCGGGATTCCGGCCGTGATGGAAGGGTGGGAAGCAAAGAGTATAGTAATATATAGGGAAGTGGGAAGGATGGGTTGCATACAATCTGGCGTTAGTATTACCGCTATTCTTTAAAGTTAACTTCAACAGTGACAATAATGATCTTTGACAATGACTACTGAAATTGACAATTCTATTGTTGCACCCTCAGAATAAAGACTAAAGCAGTTGCACCCATTTAAAAACTACAAAAAAACTAAAAACCAAAAAAATAGAAGGCCGTATCCAAAATTTCGACTATTTCAGTCATATCTTCATCTTGATTATTTAAAAAATAAACTGATCTGATTAATTTATAATAGATCATCGGAAAGACTATTTCAACACTAATGGAATAAACGAGCCAGATTTTTCATACCCTTTTTTAATTTCAATCTTTCCCCCAAGTTCTAACGGCTGTTTCAGAAATTTTGTTGTATGGAGACTCAAACTTGTTGCCGTTTTCAATCAAAATTGTGCTTGAAACTAACTAACGAAACCGACTGGTTATTGGTATAAAAAGTCGCCTAAAGGATAAATGAGACAATTTATTTATTTTGAATATAAAAGGAGCCGCACTTATTTTCGCGCGCTAGGTTCGAGACCACTTCGTCAAACTTCAAAGCAGTGTTACCGCTCTACAAAATATCATATGCCTAGACGAATTGGAAAAATCCGCTATTTAGGGGAAAAAATCGTTTTTCAATATCCGCCAGATGTCGCAAGGCCTTATATCATAGCTTTGGTGAATATTCAAAGCCTGAACTTTCGAAAATTTTCCGATGCATGTGTGTGTGTTTGTGTGAGCTATCGATTTTCGGGTGAAAAAAACATCCGTAGCACGGAGATCCGTAGTATTGTAGACAATATAAACAAAATCATTTTTTTTACGTTACTTCAGTATTTCCCAATGAAAAAAGAAAGTAAAAGGAAGTAACGTAAATTGAATATATAATTTTTTCTGATACAAATATGATGCAAACATACACTTTAATGTCAAAAATATATATATCTCATTTTTATACCGGTTAATCCACGTAAGTAAAAAAAGATCAATGAAGGTTCATAGACTACAATTTTCTGTTGTCAATTATTGCAATGTCAATTAGCCTCGCCTTGAAGCCCTATTTTTGACATGACGCCATTTTAGGGTAAAAATTCCATGCATATTTGTTAGTAGTTGACCTGTCAATCTTGTATGATGCGGAGTTTGTTAAGCTATAGCATAGCTTCTATCGTGGGCCTTGAGCACTATTTTCAACTCTATCACAATCCTACTAATATTATAAAGGCGAAAGTTTGTAAGAACGTATGGATGTCTGGATGTATGGATATATGGATGTTTGTTACTCTTTCACGCAAAAACTACTGAACGGATTTCGATGAAATTTGGCACACGGGTAGATATTGTTCTGGATTAACACATAGGCTATATTTTATCCCAGGAAAATAAAAAGCGGGACTTTTATCCCGGAAAAACTTTTTAACGCGGGCGGAGCCGCGGGCAAATGCCAGTATAAAATAAAACCTTTTTAAAAATTCAAACTTAGAATCACGTCATCCCGCCACGGGCACATTCTCATCAACTGCGCGCGTTTGACATTTCGATACGTTTAACGGACTGGAACAATTTTTAAATACACGGTAATTTCGACCTTTTGTCGTTTAACATTCAGCTCATATCCTCTTACATATTGTAGTCTTACAAGACTGCGATATTAAATTTACTTATGGAATTTTACACTCTAGTAGTGCTCGCGGCTCCGCCCGCGTGAAGAAGTTTTTTCGGGACAAAAATATTTTCCCGGGATAAAAGGTAGCCTATAGCACTCAGGAGTTATATAGCTTCCTATTAGTGAAAGAATTTTCAAAATCGGTTCAGTAGTTCCTGAGATTAGCGCGTTCAAACAAACTCTTCAGCTTTATAATATTAGTATAGACTAGCTTTTGCCCACGGCTTCGCCCGCGTTAATAAGTTTTTCCGGGCTAAAAGTACATAAAAACTTTCCCGTTGAATCACTCTATCCAACACATTTATTTGGATAAAGATTAATATTATGACGTTGATACATACAACTCTTAACAAATAATGCATTAATTTCGACCAAATTTGATTACCATAAAAACGGTTCTAGTGAGTTAATCTTAAAAGATAGACATATACTGTCGAGGACATTTTTTTAGATAATTTCAAGAGGAATAATTCTTTCATACATATATTTTTGGTATCTTGAACCGTTTTCGCAGCGCACGCAATGAAAGCCCTCAAGGATGAATAATTGTCCCCGTTTTTTGCACATTCTCCATTATTTCTTCGCTCCTAATAGTTGCATCGTGATGTTATATACAAAAAGAATTTTTCAATTCGAACCAGTAGTTCCTGAGATTAGCGCCTTCAAACAAACAAACAAACAAACTCTTCAGCTTTATAATATTAGTATAGATATAGATTAATCTGTGGACAATTTAGCTATCATTTCTTTGTGGAGCTTGTCGTATGCGTCTGTCATAATTCCTCGCAACTTGTCGGAAAGTGTTGGTACGTCTTCTATTGTTAGACCAGCTGTGTGGACTGGTTCCAAGCATTGTATTACAACTTGGCCTGTAATCAAATCAAAGTAATCAAGCATATTAAGCAATATTAGGTACCAGCTTTTGCCCACGGCTTCGCCCGCGTTAATAAGTTTTTCCGGGCTAAAAGTACATAAAAACCTTCCCGTTGAATCATCACTCTATGAATATGACGTTGATACAACTCTTAAGAAATAATGCATTAATTTCGACCAAATTTGATTACCATAAAAACGGTTCTAGTGAGTTAATCTTAAAAGATAGACATATACTGTCGCGGACATTTTTATATCATTTTAAGAGGAATAATTCTTTCATACCATTGATGTATTAAAGGTTTTTTAATACACCAATGTTTCATACATATATTTTTGTATCTTGAACCGTTTTCGCAGCGTACGCAATGGAAGCCCTCAAGGATGAATAATTTTCCCCGTTCTTTTCACATTTTCCATTATTTCTTCGCTCCTAATAGTTGCATTGTGATGATATATAGCCTAAAGCCTTCCTCGATAAATGGTCTATTCAACACAAAAAGAATTTTTCGATTCGAACCAGTAGTTCCTGAGATAAGCGCGTTTAACAAAACAAACAAACAAACTCTTCAGCTTTATAACCGATTTCGAAAATTCTTTCACTAATAGGAAGCTATATTACCTACTTCTGATCGCTGTAAGTTACTTTTTATCCCGGAAAAACTTTATGACGCAGACGGAGCCGCGAGTATTAGGTACTAGTTTTAAATATAGGACGTATCCGCAATGTTAAAAAAATCACAAATACTTTCTGCCTTATAGGAAAGGAATGGAAATTACAAAAGGGATGGAGAAGCTTACCTTTATTAAAAATCTTTTTCTTTCGATCGATGAAGTAGTATGGTGAATAGACGACGGGTATTATAGGAACTTGGGCCTTTATAGCTATATTAAATGCCCCCTTTTTAAATGGCAAAAACGGTCTACCGTTACTATTTCTTGTTCCTTCAGGGAATATCCATATCTTCGTCTGAAACATGGAAAATGTGCATAGGTAGGTACATTTTTTGATTTGACTCCACTATTCCTTTCGTAAATTAAACAAACAGTTAATAAAAGTAAGGCGATATTGGGCCAAATCCTAGCAGTGTACCTAATACAATAATTATTGTATTTGACTAGATGTTATTCGCGGCATGATATGATGAAAAATTACATTTAATTCGTTTATAATGTATTGCTGTATATCTGGATGCTCCAAAACATAATAATAAACAAATTAAATCGTGTAACATTCTATTACGTTCCCAAGAATAGTACCTAAGTAGGTACTTAAATTCCACGGTTATCTGAAAATCGACAAAAGTAATAAAAGCTATTAAAAATATATATGAGTCCCAAAAGCCATTTCATATCTTAAATTACTCAACTGGAGGTAGGTCCCTCATATGTATCTAAGAGTCCGTCTGGGTGGGTACCACCGCAATGTCTATTTCTGCCGCCAAGCAGCAGTGTGTATGCATTGTTGTGTTTTGGTTTGAAGGACACTGAAGTCAGTGTAACTACTAGACGTAATGAGACTTAACATCTTATATCTCAGGATGTCGAGCGCAGTGGAATGCCACACGGCACTTTGTAACTCAAGGTGCTGGATGGTGTTGCTACTGTTTATGGGTGGTCGGATCACTTGCCATCATGCGAACCGCATGCTCTCGTCATTCAATGAAATAAAAAAATAGTAACAAACAAAGAACCTTTTGAGCTTTATAATATTTAATATGTAGTTCCTATTGATAATATAAATTCCTGGATAATTTTTGGCATAATGTTGGTGGAGATAAAGAAGACTATGTAATTCCAAAATGGTCCTGTATAGGTATTGATCCAGGATATAGTTTATCCGTGAATCCAATTTCATCCAAATCCGTTCTGCGTTTACTTCTTACCTACATACATTCGCATTTTTATTATTACCAATAGAAATAAGATAATAAGAAGTTAGTAAAGTTGTTCTTACTTTATCTTTTATCATTATTTTCGAAGTTTCTTCAAGTTGGGCATATGTATTATTGGGGTTGGTTCGTTCTATGAACACTACACCACAAAGATATGCTGATAGACCGAATGGCCATAAGTAGAACAGTTGCCGTTTAGCTATAGCTGCTATTTTATTCCCGACATCCCATATGTAGAACATACCTGAAAATGATAGCCCAGCAATAATAAAAAGATAATGCATACAAAATTTGACGTAAAAAAGGTAATTTCAAATAAAAGTCATGTCTAACCCTCCACCCCGTCACCAAAAGTAAAAAAATTACGCATTTTGCCACCCCCTTGAAGTGCCGCCCCAACCACGCTACGCCACAGATACCTATATAATATACTAGGCCAGCGTAGTCCACTAGGACTAAGGCCTAGAAACTCTCAGTAGCAGAGTAGGCCGTGCTTAGTAGTGGGCAGTATATAGGTAATATAAGGCGGCATTTTTTTTTATGGCGTCCCCGCACACGCGATGATCTGCCAATGTCGAAGGCGGCATTGTATTAAAAGATACAAGCGCAGTGACAATGACATCTTTAGGAACTAGAGATGTTCTTGGGAGATTGTATGAGTAGGTATTCATTTAACAGTCTGCCTTGTTTGTTTAAATAAAAATCCAAGGTCTTAGCGAGCTCCATTCGTTGCCGCAGCACAATCGGCTAGTTAATAATAATTATTTTAAAGAAAACTAATTGATCAGCATTATATTTTTTGTTATACTTTTACATTATCTGGAAAATATTATATTATTAGATACAGTACAATCCGGATATAACGACCCTCAAGGGGCTGGCGACTCTTTGACGTACAAAACGGACGGATAATTTTTATATACTACACGTGTAATACTATAGATAATCAAAATAAGTTTCTATTAATGTATGTTAATAAAACATTAAACATGAATTACATACTATAAATTTAATGGTACTTAAAACATTCCACGTTACCTCATACCCACACTACATAACATATTGTAATATAAATAAAAAGACATACAATTTATGGACCTACATCTTATGCACGTAAATATGTAGTACTCAGCGTTTCTGCAGCGTTTAGAGCTCTTGTCCAAACGCTCAGCCGTACGTCATCTTCTTTTTTTATATTGCATCGAATGACGAGACGAGCATGCCGTTCGCCTGATGGTAAGCGATACGACCACACATAAACAGCAGCAAAACCATCCAGCACATGGACTTACAAAGTACTGTGTGGCATTGCACTGTGCTCGTCATCCTGAGACATTAGAAAATCAAATCTGCTTCGTGTTCGTTCGTTGCTTCAAACGAAAATGATCCCTTGCGTGAGTTTGGTCACAGCTGATGATAAACACTGGCTGTGATTTACGTGCGCTAATAAGGATAGGTATTATGATTGCCTCGGTGGCGTAGTTGTATTGCGTATGCGTTACGAGTACGATTTGCGCGCTGAGGTCCTGGGTTCGAATCCCGGGTCGAGCCAAAAAATATTGTGACTGGGTTTTTCCATCTTTAAAATTACTCAGTCGCAGCTCGGAGTCAGGAAGTTGGCGGTGTGATACCCCCGTGCCTCGGAAAGCACGTAAAGCCGTTGGTCCTGCGCCTGATCTCTCTCCGGTCATGTCGGATTGCCGTCTCACCGGACTGAGAGTGAAGGAATAGTGAGTGCACCTGTGTACTGCGCACACACTTGTGCACTATAATATCTCCTGCGTACCTGGCTGATCTCCGTTGAGATTGGCCGCCGTGGCCGAATCTGGCTAGGAGGATTTCATTTCAGGTATTATGAGCGGGAAGAAGCCGGGGCGTGGGGCGGCAAGATATTGGTGCGTCGGGTTTGTAAACAAAACACTGCAAGCCGTTCTAACCGCACGAATTCTAGTCCTAGTATAATATTATAAACGCGAAAGTTTGTAGGAATGTATGGATGTTCGTTCCTCTTTCACGCAAAAACTTCTGAACGGATTTCGATGAAATTTGGCACACGGGTAGATCATGTCCGGAATTAACACATAGACTTCTTATGCCGGGAAAATATAAACTGGGACTTTTATCCCGTAAAAACTTTTTAACGCAGGCGGAGCCCCGGGCAAAAGCTAGTTATCAATAAAAATAGGTAGCTATAAACAATTGGTCGCTTAAACCGGAGTCGTACTAAACGAATATGTTTTCTCATACCTGACTATGGAACCAAACTTAAGTTTACATCGTCGTCGCTAAAAACGGTTAGTCGTCATAAGCGACGTCGTTATATCCGAATTCTTCTGTACTTACCTAAAATGTCAAACGCCGACTGGTGATTACCAATAATCACTGCTCCACGGTCTTTTTCTAGTATTTCCCCATTACGCAGTTGAAATTCGATGTCAATATTCAATAATTTAGTAAAAAATTTAATGAGTCCAGCACCTAATCTGAAACAAAAAACATGAATGCGGTACTGGATATGAAAGGTTATTTCGTGAAGTTGGTTAGATGAGTCCGACCGAATTTTAGACTAGGGCATGTAAACCAATAACTGGTAATTTATCGAGTATCGGTTTTATGCTTTATTTTTCTTTTTTTATCGCTTATCAATTTTTTTTTATAACTGCTTGTCGTAGCTCTCCACTGTACTACGATGCGCTTATTAAGGCTGCAATGGTATAGTTTCTGTTTCGGTCGTAGTTCCGGCAGGTTTCCGATTTTAGTTACCGGTAGTTTCGCCGAAACCGAGACCCGTGATTTAGCGCTGAAACTCGCCGAAACCAAAACTTCGGTCGGACACCAGTTAGATTCAACGATGTTATAATTACTAGCAGTAGAGATAATAATTATTATATGGGTAAAGTGTTACTCATTAATTATTATAGGTTTATTAGCTTTTGCCCGCGGCTTCGCTCGAATTAAATTCCTTTCCCATGATAAAAGTAGCCTAAAAATAAAAAAATAACGCAGTTTTGAATACAGATTGATTGATCAGAACCAGGGATTTCGTGAGTCATACAAAAATCCCAGGGAACAAAGCTCTTTTAGATTTTCTATTAGGTAAGTACCTTACAACTTTTCTATAGTCAGAAGAGATTTATAAAAAAATAACATATTCTGAAACACGTTAACATAATGTAATAATATTTTTTTTTATTCAAACACTTTCTCGAACATATAGGTAATACCTATTAGGTATTATAGTTAACCTAATTTGATATGAATTAACGATACGACTAGATTATTATGTTGGTCACTTTAACCTTTTTTAACTTACTTGGCGTTTAATACATTCTTTGGCCGTAGGAGAGTAATGGGTATTATTAAAGTGGTAACTACAAGAGTTGTACAATAAAACGCTGCGTAATTAAAGTAATATCTAAACGAGTTTGGCTTATTATTCGCACGATCTGTTAGTTTCCGTAGTAAGTAAATAAAAACACACAAAATTAAAACGATAAGTATTTCTTCCGCCATTTTGTACACAACCCAACACTCTCACACTGCTGGATGTAATGATGGTATTTAGTCCTTCATTCAAACAATGAAATAATTAAGGCGAGGCTTTTACCGCAATACATGATTTTTAACCAACTTCAAAAAAGGAGGAGGTTCTCAATTCGACGGTATGTTTTTTTGTGTGTATGTTACGCGATCACTCCGCCAATTGTGGACCGATTTTCAAAATCCTTTTTTAGTTCGAAATGAGATACTTCTGAAGTGGTCCCATAGTTACCAAGTCAGGATCTGATGATTGGATCCTGGAGAAATCAAGGGCAACCCTCAAATTTTAAAAACTTAAAAGGCGTGATGTGAAAGGCGGAAACACTAAAGAATAAATTGCTTCATAATTTTTGCGAAAAAAACGATGTGTGGCCCATTTTGTGTATCTTGTTTTTTTTTTCAGAAATTTATCTTTGCACTCAATGTAGATGTTAAAATGTTAGGGTACCCGCATAATATTGTCAATAAAGTGCATATTGTCAATAATATTGTATGTGTGCGGCGCGTAATGCGGTATTGTTCAATATTAAAAAAAATATTGACAATATTGTATTGACAACATTATTTGAATTATAAAAAAAAATTGTAATGGTTTTATCAAAGAGCATTATAATACTACGGAAAGGTTTTATTTTGCACCTGCTTCCATTTATTTCTGCACCTCCCAAAGGTTAACTGGGAGAAAATGCCCATGATATTAAAAAAATAAATAAATTATTATGACAAGACTGTTAAACGTTTCTTTAATATGAATCTCATGCCTTGCTATTATGTTTCGTATGGTAAGTGAAATATACTTGAGCTTAATACTTTCTATTCCCTGATCCCTATTCTTTTCCATTTAGAACGGCAGAAGATACTTACACATCCTCTTGGTTACAAACATACCGCAATGATGCATCTTTGAGCCCTTCTACCCTTCTTGTTTGTGCAAAAGTCTTCAAGGTGCCCTAGCTTAGCTAGGAGTGTGCTTTATTAATTATTGTGCATAGAATATGGAGGACAGAAGTAAGGAAGACCATCTTGTGCGGAGGATTAGTCGAAAAAGTGTCCACTTGTAAACAGCAAATTATACTTCGAATACTCACCGGAATAGCGCTAGTCGAGGGAGGGGGAAATTATATCATCATCATCATCATCAGCTTTTATCAGTCCACTGCTGGACATAGGCCTCCCCTAATGAGCGCCATAGCGCCCTGTCTTCAGCTTGCCGCATCCAGCATCTGCCTGCAGTCTTTCGCAGATCGTCATCCCGCCTGGCCGGAGGGCGTCCTACATTACGTTTGCCCAGTCGCGGTCTCCACTCAAGAACACGTTTACCCCAGCGGTTGTCGGTTCTTCGCGAGATATGGCCAGCCCACTGCCACTTCAGCTTGCTAATTCTTAATGAAATGGTATGAACTTTTGTTTTTTATGAAATTTTGCTGATACAGCTTTGTTATTTTAATGACTTTATTGTTGTTAATACAAAAAGGAAAAATATAGAAGCAATTTTAATTTAGTGTCTCTCTAATAATATGTGGCGACCTATTTAAAATTCTTCCACTTGCTACTGTAGCGCCACCTTAATTTGCTCCCTTTAACGGACACTTTTTAATGTTCTGAGATGGTCCTCCTTACTTCTACACTCCATAGGATAGAGTGATGAATCGGTCAACTTCTTTGTCTATTAATAAAATCATGCAATTACACAATAAAATTATTACATCGTAGGAATTTATTCTTTAGAGTTTGTAATTATAATATTTGGATGATACTCAGATGAGTCAAGTCCTATATTCATATGAATATCATTTTATATTCGAGAAAAATGTATAATCGACTTTTACGCGAACGCAATTCCGCGAAGAAACTAGTTTAGAGAAGCAGAATATTCCATTTCAGGGTTCCAAACCTCAAAAGGAAAACAAGTACCCTTATACGATTATTTTGTTGTTCATCTGCCTGTCTGTCAAGACCCTTTTTCTCACGAACGCGTAGAAGTATCTAGTTAAAATTTATATACTCAAGTCTATGGTCTCTTTCAGCTGTGAAATTCAATCTAATTAGTCAATGCGACCAAAGATATCATCGTATATGTTTGTTTTCGCATACTTTGCGATTATTCACGGGAATCAAAACCTATATGCTTAGAGTATGTATAACTACGTTAACTACGTTATACATACTCTAAGCCTATATGGTACTTCCCTATTATATTATAACTGCCCCACTGGGGGGCTAGGATGTGAAAAAAGAAACACGATGCGTCTCCGCTTCGTTTTATTGTGATTGGTTGAGAGACTGACGTGTCGGTTTCTCGATCAATCACAAACATCAAATACCGATACCTTTGTATCGCAAAAAATGCTGCTTAAGTTAAATAGCCTTTCACCCCTGGATGTGTATCAACCATTAGGGGCTTTCTTAATTATTTACGGAAGATTGGACTGCCTCGGTGGCTTAGTTGTATTACGGTATGACTGCAATGCTGAGATCTTTGGTTCGATTTCCGGGTCGGGCAAAGTGATATTGGGTTTTTTAAATTCAGTACCAGCCCGGAGTCTGGAATTCGTGCCCGATATGGCGATAGGCTCGCCCCCTATCACATCATGGGACGGAATACGCACGGCGAAAAGTGGGTGCACTAGTTGCGCTTCTGCCTACCCCTTCGTGGATAAAAGACGTGAGTGTGTGTGTGTGTGTGGTAGAAATGAGCATTACATTAAATATGAGGTATATTTATTTATTTACAATAAAATATAATTAAATGCGATACAATTAAAAATACTATTCTTATTCATCCCACTGTGGTGTAAGGGTAGTCTGCTGGTAAATCATTCAAAACTTCCTTCGATAATTCTCTGTAAACCGTTGACATTCTCTCGTGGACCTTCGCCATGAGATCCGGTATGTCATCTGAAGTCAGGCCCTGCGTTGGTATTGGTTGTAAGCATTGTATTACCACGTGACCTGAAAAAAATACACAGCGGTAGCGGTAAGTAGAGACCATCGACTGCGCGAACGGAAGCGATAATCTTTTATTACCCATTAGATATAAAGGAGTTAAAAACCTGAATTCGTGACTTGAAAATGGAAACTGTTGCTGATAATTGGACAAAAAGCATTTAGTTTAAATGACTGTTTTATCATCCTGACATTTCAAATTAGCTAGGTTATACTGACTGAGACTGATGACAAATTCTTTTTTTTATAGCATTGAGTAACGAGGCGAGCATGCCATTCGCCCGATGGTAAGCGATACGACCACCCATGAACAATAGCAACACCAAACTTGAGTTACAAAGTACTGTGTGGCATTCCACTGCGCTCGTCATCCTGAGACATAAGATGTAAATCTATTATGTCCAGTAGTTACACTGGCTACAATGTCTTTCAAACAGAAAGACAACAGTGCATGCACACTGCTGCTTGGCGGTAGAAATAGACATTGCGGTACCCACCCCGACGGACTCTTACATATGAGAGACCTACCACCAGCAAAAAGAACTTACCTTTATTAAAAATATGTTTTTCCGCATTGACGAAGTAGTAAGGCGAAAATACTACTGGTAGTATAGGCACTTGCGCGGCAACTGCTATGTTGAAGGCACCCTTCTTGAACGGCAGCAATGATTTATAGTCCTTATTCCTCGTTCCTTCAGGAAACAACCATAGCTTTGTCTGAAAGGAATACTTTATTATTTACTACGAAATATTTATCTTAATTCAAATTAGTATTTGGATTGATAATAAAATTGTAAACAACAATGGGAAACATAATTCCATTTAGATATTAATATATCGCGGCGATACAGTATCAGTTTTAGGTCAATTCCAGTTTCGATTTAATGAAGTATTTTTTTTTTAACCCAAACAATTATTTTGTTTGCGATTCATTTATTCACCGTTGATAATTTCAATATTACTTTCATAATGGGAATTATTTTTGCCTCTGCCAACCCTTCGAACATAAAGGCATGAGCTTATAATATAAATAACAAATCACAATGCAGCTTGATAGCCGGTACTTATTAGTTTAGCGCTTGCCAAACAGTCTGAAGTTTCAGAGGCGGCTTAACAAGATTTGGAGTTTGACAACAAGCGTTGCCTTCGGCTTAACCTGTTTTCTGTGCGCTGGACACTAGAGACTATTAAAATTGGAGGTTATATGGTCGCTGGGCGACAACGAGGTGGGAATCGTGAAGAGTTAATTGTATAACAGTTTATAAGCTGTTTAATAACAAGTTTAAAAAAATGTATAGATAATGTAAAGTAGATGTTCAATATTATGATTAATAATAATATAATAATAATAAAAAGAACTTTATTGCAAGTAACCACGTGAAACCTACATAAGTACACATGATATTGCATAACTAAGATGTAGAATGGACAATATTTATCAGAGGTCCCCAAACTAGGCAGTGCCTGTATCTTGGGGTACCAGTGTGGAATGAGTATCGAGACTTAAGCCAACTTAACATACAAAAATTAGATGGTAATCTATTATATTAAAATTTACAGTAATAATACTTTTACACTGAGAATGAACAATAACAAAAAAAAAAAAATTAGTAAAAATAATATTAAGAACTTGTATGACAGAACACTTAAAAGTTACCTAATATTAAAGTTAAAACAAAGTAACACAACCTTTACACAAATACACAGTCCAAAGAAAAGAACACAGCGCTGCGACTACAACTTATTTAAAGGATCTGTAGAGAAAGTAATTACTGCAATAGTTTTTCCGTGCGGTCATAATCTAGTGTGAGCAACCAGTTGATGAGTTTGTGTTTGGCTTCCCGCACTGGGGAATGTATGATGTTGCAGAGTTTTACGACGGAGTTGTAAGTGTGAACTCTTACGAAAAGTCCGAATTTACGTGCGAACGATGTGCGGATGTTTGGCAATGTGAGTTTGAATACTCTATCTTTAAGCTTTGCTTTGTAGGTGTCGGTACTGATAATTTTTGTATGCGTATGGAGTACTATTCTAAGAATGAAAAGTTGTCGCACTGTAAGGACCCCTGCTTCCTTGTACAGTTCCAAAGTCGGGTGCCTGAATGGTTTATTGAGCATAGTTTTCAATACAGATCTCTGCGCCCTTTCTGCCTCCAATATGGACGTTTTTGCTGCACTACCCCAAATTGTTATGCAATAGTAAATTAGCGGTTGGCAAATGGCGATATAAACGCGTCTAAGTAGATCTATGTTAGCAAATTCCCTAAGTTTTCTAAGTATTGCAGCCGTTTTCCTAATCCTCTTAGACAGGTATAGAATGTGCGCTTTAAAACTGCAGTTCTGATCTACCATAATGCCGAGGTACTTGAAATCTTCAGTACGCTCAATCACGTGAGATTCGTTGACAGATTGGATTTTGATGTCTATATCAACCGGAGGCTTCGAGGCAGAAGTTTTATGAAAACATATGTACTTAGTTTTCTTGTAGTTAAGCGATAACAAATTAGAGGCTAGCCATTTAGAGATTGTTGATAATCCATTTTCTGTAAGTTCAAAGGCTTTATTCCAGTCTTTAGCGTTGAAAAGGATTACGGTGTCATCTGCATAACAGATGATTTCCGCTCCCTGGATGGATTGGAGATGGATATCATTAATATAAATTATAAAGAGTGTAGGGCCCAAAATACTACCTTGGGGAACACCGTAGTGGACTGGAAGCTGCCGACTCCTGTGAGAACCTATTTTGACTATCTGGGATCTGTTAGATAAGTAGCTCTCAAACCAATTTAGCGCTACACCTCTAACACCGAAATATTCTAATTTCTTCAAAAGGATCTTTGGAGACACTGTGTCAAAGGCTTTGGCCAGATCTAAAAAGACGCCAATGCAGCTCTTTCCACTATCTAGGTATTCTGCTATCAAGTTTACTAATAAAGTTGAGGCATCTTCCGTGGATTTATTTTGTCTAAACCCAAATTGCCGAGGTGATAAGATACCAAGACCTTCGATGAACTTTACCAGACGCCTGTTAACAATTTTTTCTAGGATCTTTGACATGATACTTAGGAGGGAAATTGGTCTGTAGTTTCCAGGAGTGTCTTTCGGGCCATCTTTATAAATTGGAGTGATAGATGAAACCTTCCAAAGGGATGGGAAGCGGCCGGTGCTAAGGCTTAGGTTAAATATGTGGACAAGGGGATCTGTGATTTGCGGTAAGAGAAGTTTTAAGAGGCGCACATCGATATCGTCTAACCCGGGAGCACTATCGGACTTCAGATTGCTTATAAGTGAAGATACCTCTTGTGGGGTGGTAGGTTCTAAAAATAAGGAATTGACTGGTTGATGAGTAAGATTTACTTTTGATACTAGATTATCTTCGGTTTCATTAGTTTGGTCGAGTATGTTTGTTGCAAGGGATTGACCGACATTAGCGAAAAAGTTGTTGACTATGTTTAGAGAGTCCGATGGGTTATTAGCTAATAACGTGAGTTCAGTGTTTTGAACCCGATTCGAGTTTAGACTACAGAGATTTTTAATTGATTTCCAGAGGTTTTTTGAGGCATACATGTTAGACTGTAGCTGATCTTGTTCGTGTTGAAGTTTAAGTTTCTTTACTAATGCGTAATAGAAGTTTCTATAGCGGGTGTAAATAGTTTTGAGAGTGTCATCATTCGGGTTGGACTTGTGTTTGGCATGGAGAAGATCGCGGTGTCGTGCGCATCTCATCAGTCCCGGTGTGATCCATGGAAAAAGGGTGTATTTGGATCTACTGACTCTGACGGTATTTGAATGCTTTTTAACGGCATTACGTATAACTGAGGTAAGGAGTTCAGTAGTTGAATCGACATCCAGATTTAAATTAAACTCAGTCCAGTCAACACTATCCACCTCACTAACTACAGCTTCATAATCAATGGTTGTTCGGGTTTTTGGTGGTCTGACATGGTTCCTTTTACATGCTATCCCCATTAAGGTGGCTTTGTGATCTGTAATCTCCGAGTTGCATATAACACCAATACTGGGGCCGTCAGATTTGACAAATATGTGGTCTATGCATGATTTTGAATGAGTAGGTTTAGAAATAACAGGTTCAAGCCCATGCTCCGACAGAAGGCACAAGTAGTCGGAAGATTCCCCTCCGAGAATATCTATGTTAATATCTCCCGCCAGGATAATGCAATTCCTGTGATTATGCGCTCTTAAGTGTTGATCTAGTGAATAAAGGAAGTTTTTAGTGTTTTTAAAAGTCGGAGATCTGTAAATACCGTAAATAAGTGCTTTACCATGAATATCTATATTTAACCCGCAGGCATCAGGTTGCTCCAATTCAGAAACTGAGGCTGACCAGCTTGATTTTAAATACGCCACAACGCCCCCGTTTTGGTTTATGTTATTTTTAGTGGAGTAAAGTGTGTACCCGGGAAGTTGTTCAATAATGATGGAGTCTTTTAGCCAGCATTCGGTTAGGATAATTACGTCGGGAAGCAATTTCAGTCTTTTTAAGTAAACTTGTAGGGCTTCAAAATTTTTGTAGATACTGCGAATATTAAGGGAAAGCACTGAAAAATCCAAATTCGGTTTAAATAGGGGCTCACAATCCTCAGGTGAGTCCACCTCATGACATGGCAATTTATTTAGGAAGTCAATGTCAATGCCGATATCCCTGTTACCCATTTGTGAAAGTAAATAATTGAACATATTGTGTCTTAATACTAGACTGTTTTTTAGGCTGATAATGCGAACTGGATAGTATATGTGTGGTATGTCGAGAGTTATAAGCAGTAAAAACTATGTTAATCTGAATGTAAAGTAATGCAATGATTGATAAGTTCAAATATTTATAAAACAGTTGTGTTACGTTCTCGTGTTCAAGTTGTGATGTTGTTATCGTGAGGGAGGTTACAAGACATGCACTTAGAATTACTATAATAAAAGAGTCTAGTTTGTGATGACAACGAGGTTGGAAAGCACAATAACTCAGCAGTAGCGGCGCGCTGTTCATTAGTAATGATATAAAAAAGCTTATGTTAGGAGCATTGTGGTGGGTCACGTGCGGTGGAGGTGGAACTATTCAGAGAGGATAGCTTATCGAGTACAGCCTCGGAAGTAACCTGTAGGATTGAACTGGTTTCCGATCGTCGCATAAAGATCTTGCCATTGGACGACCATACGTACTTGAAATGAAGTTCGGTACCCATTTTGCGGGCCTTACTAAACAAAATTCTGTTCTCTCTAGTGAGATGTTCGTTTACGTACACTCTGCGAGAGTTTCCTGGGATCTCCAATTCGTCTGTATTGAGACCGCGACGCCTCCGGGCTGCACGAACCAGCTGATCACGGGGCGCGCGGCGCGTAAATGAAAGTATCACCGGTCTAGGCCGTTCTTTAACGCTAGTACCGACGCTCCGAGAACCTACTCGTCTGATATCGTCCACGTCCCGCGGGTCAATCTCTACACCCAGCTTAATCACAAGCACACTCATGAGTTGGTTGAGGTTTTCACCTTTATTTTCTGTCACGCCAGTGATTTCAACGTCCCTGAGAAGTTGTCTTTGCTCTTTTGACTGCAGTTCTTGACGAAGAACAGACACTTCAGCACGAAGGCTGGTAACCTCAGCTTTATACTTTTCCAACTCCTTTAGATGTGACTTCATGTTTCCTAACTCCTGACGAAAAAGTATGATGTCATCGCACGCAGATTTGAGGGAACCGGTGAGTTCTTTCATTTCTTCTTTCATTACGGAAAACATGTCCTTTAAAGAGTGAACCACCGATGTCAGAGAAGATGAAACCGCTGCAGGAACTTCAGAGTTAAACCGGTTTTGAGTGTTGTATGAGCTATCTTCAACCACGGAGGCCGCTGGGCTATCCTGGTGCAGAGGACGAACCGGAGTACTATCCGCTTTTCGTACCTTGTTTTTGAGTTGGCAGCTGGGGCACGTAAACTGGTTAATCTTAGTTCGGATAAATCTAAGTTCCTCCCTGGTCATATTTAGACAGGCGAAATGAAAAAGTTGAGAACATTTGGAACAGCCTATGGTGGGGGAACTTCCATCTGAGGTGGATTTAGAACAAGCTTTGTTACAGGCGCCACACAGCATTTTTACAGCGGATTCACAACCTGTCTATATCTTCAAGTTGAAAAATAGAGGATGTTGTTATGCCACTAACACCCTCTAGCGACTTCTGGGTTGATTGTTTAGAGAATGATCGGTCCGTCAATGCCTGCTTAATATCGTTGCCAATGGTTCAGTTTAGAGGAACTAGATGGCGCTGACTGTATTTAGTTTTCGAGAAGTGCCAGTAAGTTGATGTAGTATCTCACTAAGTATTATTGATTTGAGAGGCACATACCTTTCACCAAGTCACTAGTGCTTTAAGAGCAGCCACAAATGTCTAGATGTTGATTCACAGTCACCAGAGAACAGTTTGATCTTCCTGAGATGAAACTTTTGAATGAAAAACGGTTTTTAACAGATTTGTAACATTGCGCATCAAAATTCGCAGGATAACGATTTTACGCAATTATTGTGCACTGAAGAACTTCTTGAACGTTTATTTTCACTGAATACTATGTAAATTATTGAAAATATGATTAAAAATCACAGAGAAAAATAACGGTTACTATATTTGAAGGCGCCACCTAGCGAAAAAACGCTTGTTTCTTGTAAACAAATTATAACTGCCTCGGTGGCGTAGTTGTATAACGGTACGACTGTAATGCTGAGGTCTCGGGTTGGATCCCCGGGTCGAGCAAAGTGATATTGGGTTTTTCTACACATTATCAGCCCGGAGTCTGGAATTGGTGCCCGATATGGCAATAGGCTCGACTCCTATCACATCATGTGACGGAATACGTACGTCGAAAAGTGGGTATACAAGTTACGCCTCTGCCTACCCCTTAGGGGATAAAGGCCATGAGTGTGTGTATGAAATTTTTTGTCTCGTGGTTCCTTATTAACCCGTTAAACCCCACTTATATATATAGATGTATAGGCAACCCCACAGAACAGGGATATAGACAACTTTCCTCCGTGGGCAACCCTATATACTCGGACGCCGGCGTCCGTAGCGGGGCTTGACGAGTCAATTACGCATACACTCTCGCCTTTTATACCCGAAGCGCTATATAGGGCATGAATTCCAGACTCTGGGTTGACATTGAGCATAAATAACCCAATATAGTCCCATAATAGCGCACGCAATACAACGGCAGGCAGTTCTTTTACTTGTTTTATTGAAAGTTATGATTGCTAATGATATTAAATAGCTTCTATGATATTTAAACTTAATGTTGATCAAACGGACGACCACCCGGTCTAGCCCATGTATGCTGCTGCTAAACCCATTAGGAGATACACCGCTCAAAATTATAATTAATGTTTTCATTCTCACAAATAATCAACATAGTTGTAAATAGAACAATAAACTATAATGATAAATAATATACGATAAAAAAATAAGTGTGTAATAATGTGAGAAACTATGGTTAATTATATTTGGCGAATTATCATAATATTCCACGTCATATTCTACAGCCATTATAATTATGTAGTTTTTATTTGAGGATATTTAATTACGAAATTCGTAAATTGTGTGGGAGACTTGTTTTGAAAAATAATTGTGATTAATATTTATTACGGAGTTTTTAAAGTAAATCATGATGCATTTTGTAGTGTGGTAATTAGGTATTTACTGTGATTGTTATAGCTTTGTTTAGAACAATAATCTATGTAATTATATAAATTCCACTGTACCTTAGTTTAAAATATGTGTAACATATTGGGACGGCGAAAAAGTATTTTCGCATAAACTTGTAATAAAAGAAAATGTCCAAAAACGGGCCTGAAATTCTAAAAAGACAGTTTATATACAGGTATTTGGATAGAACTCCTAAAAACTAGGCCTTTACAATAAATCGTTTAATTTTAAAGACAATCCGATTTTTAGAGTTATGCAATTTTATACATACATACATATACACTCACGCCTGTTATCCCCGAAGGGGTAGGCAGAGGCGCAACTAGTGCACCCACTTTTCGCCGTTATTCCGTCCCATGATGTGATAGGGGGCGAGCCTTTCGCCATATCGGGCACAAATTCCAGACTCCGAGCTGATACTGAATAGAAAAACTCAATATCACTTTGCCCGACCCGGGAATCGAACCCGAGACCTCAGCATTGCAGTCGTACCATAATACAACTACGCCACCGAGGCAGTCGAATGCAGTCGAAGGCAGTCGAGGCATGCAATTTTATTTCGCTTAAAAACTACACTAAATATAAAGATTTTTAAAAAAGGGAGGTATGAATGGAGGGGTCGAATCGATGTCTAATGGATCCAAGCTCCATATTATGCCCCTTTAATATCCCTAAAGTTTGAGCTTGGTTAGATATTGAGGCCCAGAACCCATACAAAAAGCGGACATCTCCTTTCTTTGCCTGTAGGTCCTTTTTGATTTTTACTGGTTTTGATGAAGAAAAAAAAAAAAAAAAACAGTAAAAATGTTGTTTCCAGCTGTTTTTAATACGTTTTATTATTCATTTATTTTTCTTTCTGTCACAATGAGTGAATCTAAGGACGAAATTCGATATATTTTATAAGTTTATTATGAAAAACGAAAAAATGCACAGCAAACCGCGAAAAAAAGTGTAACGTTTATGGACCTAATCAAAGAATATTATAATACTACGCAAATACCTAATGCAGTGTCAGTGAGAGTAGCACAAAGTTGGTTTAAGCGTTTTCAATCCGGAAATTTTGATGTCAAATATGCATCTTGCTCTGGTCGCCCAGTTACGGGTAAAGTAGACCCTATTTTTGAAAAAGTGGAGCATAGCAGAGACATAGCTGAGAATTGACCACAAAACAGTTTTGATCCATTTGAAAAAAGCTGGGTACACAAAAACCCTATGTTCGAGCGCCACGCGAGCTTACTGACAGAAACCTAACGAGCTGTGTACTCATTTGCGATTATTTATGGAGACGTAATGAAACCGAATCTTTTTAAAAAGATTTTTTAAATTGGTAACTGATTATGAAAAATTGGATCAAGTACGACAAGAAAGTACGAAAACCGTCGTGGTCACAGATCGGTCAGGCTTCACAAACTGTGGCAAAACCTGGGTTTACTCGCAATAAGGTGATGCTGGGTGTATGGTGGGATTGGAAGGGCATTGTTCATTATGTGCTTTTACCGTCGGGCGGGACCATGGATTCGGATCTCTACTGCCAACAACTAATGAGATTAAAACAAGAAGTTGAGAGAAAGCCGGAATTGATCAATAGAAAGGGTGTGGGCTTTCATCGCGATAACGCTAGACCATCAAGTGTCAGGATAACATCAAGAAAGGACTGCCAATACTACCTACTTGTCGTTTTTTTTATCAAGTCCCAAAATTTCTACAGTATCGGGATCATGGCGCTACCTACATTATGGCAGAAAGTCATCGAGCAAAATGGCACCTATATACTGTAATTAAATGCAAATAACCTTTGAAATAACAAGTTTTGAGTTTTAATATAAAATACGAAGAAACTTCTTCCGTAATATTTTATGTTTACCTACTATTTCTAAATGACGTAAACAGACGCCAACGTAATCTAATACGTTATCAAGTGCAATCAATTATACATGGTATTCAAATAGATTATCATCATTCTGACCTTATTTTTTATCATCAGTTCGGACGTCTTTAGAAGTTGTTTGTAAGCACCCTTGGCATCTTTTCTGTCAATGAACACAACTCCTGCGAGGTACGCCGAGAGTCCGAAGGGCCATACGTAGAATATTTCTTTCTTGGCTATAGCAGATATTTTGTCTACTACTTCCCATATGTTGAACATCCCTGGAAATGCAGTGAAATAATAATATTAGTGTTTGCCTACAGATTTTCTTTCGATCCTTATTTAAGCCTTTTGTAGCTGTTGGAAAATTTCAGGTAATGACCATATTGTCCTGTTGTAGATCCTCGCGTGTACTGATACAAATACCTGTTTTTTATTGCAATACATAAAAGTAATCAAAATTTCTCATTAGGCATTACTTTATAAAGACTAAAATATAATTAGTTGTTAATAACCCCTTTTTTTTTTTTTTTTTTTTCGCGGGGAAAACCGCGTTATCGCTACCACCACCGGGGGGGTGAGTGGGACGGTTATGTTGGTTTCACACAGTCTTACGGCCCAATGTCGACACTCGGGAGTATAGCTTCATCCGAGCGAGCACTGGACCGAGTCCCTAACGCTATGTACACCCTACACTGGCATACCAACCAAAACCCGCGGTGGCCTTCTTCGGCGCGTATGGGACGGCCCCGGGGTATCTTGTTGCACTAAGATAGCTGCACGGGACCGCCCCTGCGTTATGCCGCATTGCGGCCCCTCTCTAATCAGGGGGGGCTCAGATGCCCTCGAACTCTAAAGGACGCCTATGGCGTCTACGACAGCGGGAGACCAACCACCCGCATTGTCGTCCACCTTGAAGTCACTAAAATTGGAGCGAGCAGCCCCCCACTGCTCACCCCGTGACTTTCTCCAAGCCCCATTTAGTCGCCTCTTACGACAGGCAGGGGATGCCGTGGCGGAATTCTCAAGATGCCCCCGGACCACAGGGCATGTTGTTAATAACCCTAAGGAAAAAGTTGGTGACGAACAAAGTAGTAGATTTATAATGATCAGGCTTCTCTGCTCATTACTTGACACTGGAACCTTTCAGCTAAAGATGCTAACTAAACTGTGATTTCGAGCGACAAACTTGCTAAATATCGACGAAATCGTCCTAAGGTGGTGCCTAGCATTTTCGGTGAGCTCTGTTACTCAATACATCACGAATCACGATTTGTTTACTACGGACTGTTAATCAATATTGATTAAACGCATGCGTCGCGAAATTATCGAGCGATTGACGATTGGCACCAATTGTAAGCCTATTGATTAATGATATTGAACCATATCCAAGATAGCAAAAAGATAATTAAAATTAAAAAAAATAGATTTAAAAAGTGTAAACAAAACTTTTACGCAATATCGTACCTGCAGCTTGTTTATAACATGAAAAAGTGTTATTAATCCATTTAATTTTAATCTAGACATGCGGCAGCGTGTCAAGCCAAGTTCAAGCAAAGGAACTGGCTAGCCAACGCCAAGTGTGCCACTTGGCGCTTTATTGGATATATGAGAACTTAAAGTAGGTTAGATTTGACTTGGCCAGTTTTTATCATAATTAAATATATATAGGTATGTTGAATAACTTTATAAAATTACTGATGTAATGAAAACTGGCCAAGTCAAATCTAACCTACTTTAAGATCTCACATTTTTAAATAACAGCAACTGTTATAGGTATCCAATAAAGCAAAGAAATAGAGTTTCATACTTGTTCATAGTGTTATTTTGTTCCTATAAATACATATTTAGATTTTGCATAGATCTTGGCGCTCATTTAGATCTCCATTCTTTTTACAGCGAAGCCCACAGCCAAGTATAATTTTTGTATTGAACTTGGCTCTCCTTTTTTACATTTATGTCTTTGGTGGGAATACATTTAGTCTACATTGCAGAATTATCTAAAACATTTAGACAAAACCTAAAATCCTAAGTAAATCATTAAAATAACGTTATAGTTGTATTAGGTTTAATTGACAGATGCGAACAAAGGTGGTTAAAAAAATATTATTTTTGTTTGATATACGCCCGAATACTCAAACGCTACTTAAATATTTGAGATGGCCTTACGGATTTAAGCATTCGTTATTGGTGAAATTGGTATACTGAAACGTCACTTATCTCTTAACCTTAAATTTAAGGCGACTCAGTTTAAGGTCCGCTTATTGATTCAAACGGTATTCACAAACACTGCTTAAAGTTTGACAGCTATGTAAGGCCTCCAAATATGGCTGTTAATCGAGATCAATTTGAGAGTGCTTCAGACTAGTCTCAAATATTTACGTTCAAATCTTTAATAATTTTATTGCGTAATAACTACTTATTATATTCTCTTTGGATTTAATAAATCGTTTTTTTCTTCATTATCATCATTGTCTAAAGAGTAGTGTGGTGTCAAAGGAAGAAATCGAGAGAAATTAAACGCTTTCGAAGAATACAATAATGATACTTTAATGTTAATGTTTGACAATTAAATATAGCATATCTTATCTTAACTTATCGTAAAAGAAGATTCCAACTCAGCAAGGAAACAGTTGTTCATTTATGTACTTTAAAATCGGGATTATATCCAGCCGAACACAAAAAGAAACCAAACATTCCAAGCGATAGCCCAAGGTCATCGGGGTTATTTTTCACGGGAAACAAACAACGGTAGTACATCGTATTGTACGTAGTATGGCAGTTGAGTTAGCATATTTTGTTAATGTTTGTAAATATGCCTACTTCTGATGATAAAACTGAAATAAGAATTATAAATATTATTGTTGTTGACTTGTTTATTTTTTTTTCTAAAGCGGCTAATGTCAACCCTGACATACTGCCAAATGGCAATATAAAGCTAATATAAGCTCATCACATCAATATTAAGAATATAATAATTAATAAATTATTTCTAATAATGAATATGCCATTCCTACATATTAAAAACCTAGGATGGTTTTTTAAACGTACCTACTTACCATTTTTACTATGTAGCATCAGCACAGTACACAAAATACACACGAAAATTAAATATAATAGACATAACATTGGAAATAATTTTTAAACTACGCATTGTGTTATTCGATTTATTTATTTTTTAACATCTTAAAAATTATACTGCGTGAAACGACACATAAATATCAAATTTATTAAAATTGTAATCGAAAACAAGCTTTTTATAATCTGTAGCAAAATTACTGCTCCTCAACTGAGTTTTCCATCAAATCGTTTAAGGTACGTTTGAGAATGCCATTTAAAATAAGAATCCTGTTAAAATTTAGTAGGCCTCAGATGACTTGGTTGGTTGAGTAGCGTTTGAGTATTCGGGGGATAGAGAATCAACTGAGCAATATCCTCACAAAAATTACCACTGTAGAGAGAGAGAGACAAAGCGACTGTGCTGCCAATGATCTCTTCCCTGTAAGTATAGTGACGGATATCATTGTATCTATATGTGACTCATCGACTCCTGGGAGCTTGTAACGCGGATCTTTCACAATTATAGAAAACACTACTAACCGCATGATCCATTAAACTATCATACATTTCACCCGTGTTTACTTCAAAGGAACCTTCAGTCCATTCTTTATGTCTTTATTTTTATCAAGAAAACACACACACACACACGCCTGGTAGGCAGAGGCGCAACTATTGCACCCACTTTTCGCCGTTATTCCGTCCCATGATGTGATAGGGGGCGAGCCTATCACCATATCGGGCACAAATTCCAGACTCCGGGCTGATACTGAATTGAAAAACTCAATATCACTTTGCCCGACCCGGGGATCGAACCCGAGACTTCAAGCTTTGCAGTCGTACTGTAATACAACTACGCCACCGAGGCAGTCAACAAAACAATATATATATCAATAGAGTATTGGGTACTTTATTTACCAATTTCATTTTATCAAGACAAATAAATCCAGAACGGTCTGTAGGACTGTCAAGCCATTTATCTTTCCTGCTTATAATAATTATTTATATTTATGTTCGTTAGCAAATAGTAGACTTATACTATAGAGAGATGCATGTGACTACATCAATATTTCGCTATTTATCAGTAATCTACATAATATTGATTTTACGGGCTTTGAACATATTATATTGATTTGAATTTCCAGTGAAGCAACCTTAAGTGGGTTTTTCCAATACTATTTGCTCAGGATTGGATTTCCCCAAGTGGGTTCATTTGAGCATACAAATAAAGTCAAATCTTCTTTACAAAATACATGATAGTTTTGTACCATTCCCTCATTTGAATGTGATAGCGGCAGGTAGAAGGAAAGTTTGGTATGTAATATGTGACTTAGGTTGGATCCGAATCTTGTGAATTTATATAATTAACCTTGATAAAAGGCATCCCCGCACCAACCGTCCGCCTGCCTTTTCGCCCCCAAGGAACACGCAGTGTCACTGACACATTTTACTTTATAGCCCGGCTTTTTGATGTCGTGTTATAAATTATTTTTCGGGGTTGAAATTAAAATATAGGCTCCACCGATTTTGACCTTTTCATTGTTAAATAATAAAATTTAGATTGCGCAAAAGTGTGGGATTGCGTAAGTGTGTGTGTGTATGTGTGTGTGTAGTGTAGAGTTCTATCTCATACAAACTGGTGTCCTAAAGTAAGTGGCACGCAGAAGTTCTTGGGCTGTGACATTCCAAGATCGATCATCAGCTTAAGCAATGAACATTTGTGATAATTTATCGATTCAAAAACACGTATGTGTAGTTTCAGTGTATTTGTATACATTGTGTTTACAGACTCTTGATTGGGGAGACGTACTTATAAGTTTTTAGCTTATTATTAGAGCACAGACATCAGTTCAAATTGTGTTGTTACTTACCTAATATATCTAAGGTTGATTGATGATTAGAGACGATCACAGCTCCACGATCTACGGCCAGGATTTCTCCATTTCGAAGTTCCCATTTCAAATCATATAACTTGGTTATATGTTTTAAAATTTTTGCTGCCAGCCTGAAAATAGAGACGAAGGATGTTAAAAAGTCACAAACGATTGTTGCACATTTTTAGAATTAACGGAGTATTGAGCGTCTCTGTCTACCGTACTTTTGTACTATGACTTTAGTAATAGGCTTGTAACTTTATAAAAAAGCTATGAATTTGTTTTTTTAAAGTTCCCATACCCAAGGGTCTGAGACATCTCTTTCGAGGCGGCTTGCTTATTGGCCAGATTTCTGCCCTGGGACCTGCACGCCAAATCCCTTGCCGATGCATTCCATTGGCGGGAGGAGGCGTTCAGTCGCGGGGAGCGTCCGGCCCTGAAGGAGGTGGAGGCCAAGAGGGCTTCCTTACGGCGAGCCGCCGTGGAGGAGTGGCGTCTCAGGCTGGAGGCCCCGTCGTGGGGGCACAGGATCGTAGAGGTAGTGCGTCCTGTCTTTGCCGAATGGCTGGACAGGCGCCACGGAGCGGCAACATACCGCCTGACGCAGGTGCTCACCGGGCATGGCTGCTTCGGTGAGTTCCTGTTTCGGGTGGTGGGGATAGAGGAGTCGGCCGTGTTTCACTATTGTGACAACTGCCCAACGGACACGGCCCAACATACGTTGGAGTTTTGCCCAGCCTGGGATGAAGAACGCAGCGCTCTCAGAGCAGTCGTCGGAGGAGACCTCTCGCTGCCGGCCGTGGTCGCTTCCATGGTCGGCGGTCGGGAGGCCTGGCAGGCGGTGGCCCACTTCTGCGAGGCGGTCTTCTCGCGGAAGGAGAGTGCCGAGAGGGATCGCCAGCGCAGTGGTGATCCCTCCCGCCGCCAGACGAGACGTAGGAGGCGTCGGGTGGGCGACTGACCGACGTCTCCCGCCCTGTGGATTGGGGGCGTTTGGAGAATTCCACCACGGTATCCCCTGCCTGTCGTAAAAGGCGACTAATAGGGGCCTCCGGGGGTACGCGCAGGGGCGGCTGCGGACGACAACTTAGACGTGAGTCGGAGGAAGCCCGCAGCCGTCCCTAATGCGCCGAAGATGGCCATGGAAAAAAAAAAAAAAAAAAAAAGGGTCTGAGACATCTGTCTTTGTTCGATCTTTAAAGGACTCTATATTTAGAGTCGTATATGTAGTGCTCCGAATTTTCTTCTATGTGTAATTATGGAAATTATATCAATTACTAATAAAAAAAAGCGAAAAGGCCCTCGGTGTCCATACGTAGCCCTTAGTACCCATGTCGTACTCGCACTTAGATGTTTGTAAAATTTGGTAGTGTGTTTCGCCGCAGGTTGTGATAAAGGGACATGCACAAGAAGTGGTGTCGTGTACCCAGCATACTGTCTTTATTTTTATATTCGTAATTGTTGTATTGTTTTTAATCTCTCTCAGCGTATATTTTCCCCTCTTAAGGTTATAGAAAAGGTTTTGTGAACCGATTTAAATGAAATTTGGTACACAGATATTTTAGAACCTGAAAAAGGACATAGGCTACTTTTAGCCCCGTGAAATATAAAACTGGACTCTTATCCCGGAAAAAAATTTTCACGCGGGCGGAGCCGCTGGCAAAAGCTAGTTTACTAATAAGCGGCGATTTGTTTTAAAGTTTTTTATCTATAGACTTCTGCTCGCGGCTCCGCCCGCGTATTAGAGTTTTCCCGGAATAAAAAGTAGCCTATAGCACTCAGGAGTAAAGTAGCTTCCTATTAGTGAAAGAATTTTCAAAATCGGTTCAGTAGTTCCTAAGATTAGCGCGTTCAAACAAACAAACAAACAAACAAACTCTTCAGCTTTATAATATTAGTATAGATATAAGAATATCTTATGACTGGGAAATATACGAGAAGGTGAGAAGGCAATAAAGTCAATTACAAGGCTAATTCCGAACAACCTTTGTCTGCGGCCGTTTATGGTGTAACAACCGGTCACTAGTAGTTTCCAGATAAATAAAAATATGCAAAATGTTACAACAAATTTTATGATAACCTTAACATTAACATTAGAAAATTAATGTGCTCTTGAAATAATAAAATGGCAAAGAGCTCCATTAGAATGTTGTAAACATTGCAATATCAGGAAGATGGAGCTTGTTTGAGAGCACTTCACATCGGATATTAGCTAATGTTTTGTAATTAATTGGATGAAATTACCATAAGTGAACTGGCGATAGATTGGTTAAGAGTCAACGAACTGCAGAGTACAGGTCGCAAGTATAAAATAAGTCTACAAGGCTGCACGACACGCTTCTCTGACTTTTCAATCTGAATGGCTTGTGTATTCCTTAATCACTATCTCTCGCTTTAACGGTGTAATAAAGTTCGTACGGAATAAATACATGAGAAATTCGCAGAAATGCCTACCTGTCCGTACCGGGTTAGCGACGCCAACTAATGCCTAGTAGTGGCTCTTCCCAGTACTAAGATAGTAGGTATATAATACAGGGCTGGTGTAATAATACGTCGTAAGTTTAACAGTAAAGATAGGTGATACCAATAAAAAAAACATTAACAAAAGAAATATAACAGCAGAAACGAGTTCATAACAATATAATTTTTCGGTACTACTGATACAAGGTGTATGTTGTATTTTTTTAAATATTTAAAGTAATACGATGACGAAACCAGCTGAGCAAATAAAATAATGTATTTAAAGTATTTACTTCTCTGTTCTTAAAACTGTGTAAATTTATTTTTCGACGTATTCAAACAATTTTCAGCACTCATTCGATATTTTGGATAAAGAGACGTTGAATAGGTACCTATCTAATATCTATTTACGTGTTCATTTTATCGGGGATATGTTAAGGATAACACTCGATTGGAATTGAAATTGTTTCTATTTCTCGATAAGGTATTAGCAAAGACTAGCCAAGCAAATCAGTTAATAAAAATATAAATAATATTACCAGCCCCGTATTATATTTTGCCCACTGCACGGGCCTCCTCTACTACTCAGAGGGTTTTAGGCCTTAGTCTACCACGCTGGCCTAGTGCCGATTGGTAGACTTCACATACCCTCGAAATTCTTATGGAGAATTTTCTGGCATGTTTCCTCACGATGTTTTCTTTCACCGTTAAAGTGAACGATAATTGATAAACAATACACTCCCAACTTCGAAAAATTTAGGGGTGTGTGCCCTGATTTTTGAACCTCCGGATATTGTACCGGCAGACCGTTCCATTCCCAATATTTTATGTTAATTAATTATAATCTATACACAGAAACATCCACAAATCTAGAAGTAGGTACATGGATGCGTTATCAGCTTTAAAGGGAAGATGAAAGAATAAGGGAAGAAATACTACTCATTACACTATAAAAATTAAATTAAAATTTAAATAACCCCCGACACAAAAAATCTCTAAAAAGTAAAATAATAATAGTGTCTTTGTCGTTTAAGTACCTAGTAATATTTTGACCCAACCGTCGTCGCGTCAGGGGACCGCTAAAGAAGTATTTTCATCTCCCTGGTCCGGAGATCGGTCCCCCGACGTGAGGACGCTTGGGTCAAAATATTACTAGGTACTTAAACGACAAAGACACTATTATTATTTTACTTTTTGGGGATTTTTTGTGTCGGGGGTTATTTAAATTTTAATTTAATTTTTATTTCAAACTTTTGAAATTACTTTATTCTCCATCATGGGGCCTTGATAATCAATTATCTATCACCTGCTCGTTGAGCCCATCCTTATGAGCCCAAACGCACTATATTTGCTATAAGTTGCTAAGGAGTTGGGTATCCCGCAGACTACTTGATGCCGCAGCATCAGCTCATGGTTACAAATATATTGAATGTCACAGTACACCAAATTTAAAGTCAATCAGATTTTTTAAGTTAGAAATGAGCTGATAATCCTCAAACGCCTGAACAGATCTTCGTAAATTATAGCTAAGAACCATCGCAGTCACATCAGCTTTCAAACAAAAAAAACCGCGTCCAAATCGGTCCATTCGTTTGAGAGCTACGATGCCACAGACAGACATACAGATACACAGATACATAGAGACACACCCTAAACTTATAACCCCCCTCTTTTTTGTCGGGGGTTAAAAATAGCTGTTCACGGTGGCTTTGTGTGAGAGTGGAGACGATTATGATTTGAATGAAATATCTTCAACAACTTTTAGATCCAATTATAGTAGAATTATGTTTCTATTACTGTATTATATGTATTCAGTTGAAATTCAAATATTAGTAGGCTACTTTAGGTTAACTTGACAGTTAATAAGTATTAACGGTAGCTATTTACCTAAAGTAACCTACGTTAATTTGACTGACACTAACTAAATGCAAAAGTAACTCTGTCTGTCTGTCGCGCTTTTTACGCCAAAACGACTGAACCGATTCAAATGAAATTTGGTAAACAGATAGCCTAGAGCCTGAGACACAGGCTACTTTTTATCCTCGGAAAATATAAGGTGATACTTATATCCCGGAAAAACTTTTCCCGCGGACGGAGCCGCGATTAAAAGCTAGTGAGCTATAAAATTGATAAAGTACATAAATTTTGCATCAATAAAAACAATTAACAGTATCTGACCTCGATTAATTTAATAGTGAGTCTTATTTACAAGGTTGTATTTATCGTACTGGGTAGTACTTGCTGTAAGTAGAACATATTTGATATTAAGTCGCACAATGCCCACTGGCTATATTCTCCTTCAAACTCTTCAAATGCTAACTCTAGAATGTACAACGGCAAAAATAGACAATGCAGTGGTATTAGTCCTGTATTTAATCAATCTATATCTCTATATATATAAAATTCTCGTGTCACAGTTTTCGTTGCCATACTCCTCCGAAACGGCTTGACCGATTTTGATGAAATTTTTTGTGCTTATCCGGTATCTATGAGAATCGGCCAACATCTATTTTTCATCCCCCCAAATGTTAAGGGTGGACCACCCCTAAATTTTTTTTTTTATTTTTCAGACAAAATTTTTTGTTTTAATTTTTTTATGATACAGCATACAAAAATACCTACAACCCTAAATTTTCACCCCTCTACGATCAACCCTTATTTTTTAATAGCTAGAAATTGCTAGGAAATTATTTATATGGCAAAACAACGTTTGCCGGGTCAGCTAGTAATATATAAAAGCGAAAGGTCACTTACTCACTCACTCATCACGAAATCGCAGAAACTACAAGTGCTAGGAGTCTCAAACTTTGCATGGGGGTTCCTTTTAGAACGTAGTTGCTTATTAAGACAGGATTTTGCGAAATTCGACCCTTAAGGGGGTAAAAAGGGGTGGCAAAGTTTGTACGCGATAAACTCAAAAACTACCACAAGGATTTCAATGAAATTTGATATGATGCAGTTCGAGACCCCGATAAGGTTTTAGGCTGCTTTTTATCCCGGGAAAATGTATAGCGGGAATTTTATCCAGAGAAAATTCTTTCGTGTGCGTGAATTCGCGGGAAAAAGCTAGTTATATTATATCTAAAGCTAGTTATATTATATTTTATATCGTTAACATAACACATATTGTTCAAAAGAAAATTGGTAAGTAGAGTTCAGCTATTACGCTGGATAGTGTTATTCTTTTTTAGGTTACAAGTAACTATTTAATTGTCAGCCCCCTTATTCTCTATGACACGCGTTATTTTCACCGTTCGTAACAAGCGCGTAACGTAACTCATCGCGTTTATCACTATGGAAATTGGCATACAGAATACCATTTTACGCCCGTTACACGAAGTGAACGTGACGCGGCCGCGTTACGAGTTAACAATGTCATAGAGAATCATGCCTCGTTTGTTGTAATAAACTGAGAATTATATTTAAAGCAAGTACTTACTGTGTATACTTTGAATACGTGTGTACATTCTAGACGCCATATTTCACGTAGATTTATTAAATAGAAACGAATTTAGGACATATTACAAAATAATATAAGTAAATATATAAACCTGAAAGAGACGGTGTGGGAAAACCTAGCATACCTAGGATTTATCTATTAGTATTTCGAAGTCTAGGAATCCAAATTAGGCGATAATCATCTCTTAATCGTACAGGAGGCCAGTGCCTCTATAGTGGGACAACTTCATATTGGGCTGACATTATTAAAACAGAATATTTATTTATATTGTAGTTAATTGACATAATCTACAGAAGGACCCTATGCCTAAATTACTATGTAGATAATGTTGATGAGATAACAAAATAATTAGAGGTAATTAACACAATAAGCAACACTATTATATGCAATTGGTAATTAGCCGTATATATGAATAAAAATACAATTATAATGATGTTACGAACAATTATTACCATTATTAAATACAATAAATGTACTTACTTTGAATTTCTCACATTTTTAGGGCTTAATAAAAATATTGGCCAAATCACAGCAGCTAATAGAGAGCCTCCTAAGTAAAATAAAAAGAAATTCAAATGATATTTAACAACATTTGGTTCTTTTTGTGTGACTTTCTTAAATAAAAACGTGACGACACAGAATGAAATAAGTGTGAGGATCGTGTACCACATTTTGAACACAATACGTTTCACGGAGAACACATGCGATCGTATATTTGTATACGCACTGGCTTAGTAATCTTTGTATTATTATTGAAATTATCTGCTAAGTTCAGAAACCGCCGCACAGTTTGATCCAAGTCAAACTTTGATATGCTTGAGGCCAATGTATAATGTAGACGATTGGTGGGTGTGCGCATGTTATCTGATTTATATCGTTTTCATTCGATGCACGGTTGAAATAAATGCTTTAGGCCTTGTGGATAATGACTGGAGATTAAGAAAATTTTAATATTTAACACTTAGATATCGATAAATGTTTTAATCTTTGAGAGTTGACTAGTAAACATTTTTGTTTTCGTTTTTAACATGGTTCCTAGACAGTTGTGAATTATGTCTTATAGAACAGTTAACATCCTACTAATATTATAAATGCGAAAGTTTGTAAGAATGTATGGGTGTTTGGATGTTTGGATGTATGGATGTATGGATGTAAGGATGTTTGTTCCTCTTTCACGCTAAAACTACTGAACGGATTTCGATGAAATTTGGCACACGGGTAGATCATGTCCTGGATTAACACATAGGCTACATTTTATCCCGGGAAAATATAAACCGGGACTTTTATCCCGGAAAAACTTTTTAATGCGGGCGGAGCCGCGGGCAAAAGCTAGTTATCAATAATTATTATCCAACTATTAAGTCTTTACCTATGAAATTGCCGTTTAGTAAACAGAAAGTTGGTCAGTTTTTTATAAATATTTTTTTATTTCTATCAATCGAAATCTGCACCCATGCTTTCGCTGATCTATGCCAGTGCTGTGGTAATTTTCAATGCCTTTCTTGAAGAATCATGCGTATGGGAGCCTACAACGTTTTCAAAGGCATTTTGTACTGTCTCGGATATTAGACAGAAGTCCTACGACAGGCGGTCTCTAAGCTACAAGAGTTAGGATTGGAAGTTTTGCGTCATCCACCAAATTCTTCGGGTATTGCGCTGATAGGCTTGTACTTTTTCCAAAATTCAGACAACTTTTTGGCAGGAAAATATTGAGTACCTACCCGTGAGGCAGTACAAAATGCCTTTGAAGAGTTTGTTGACTCCCGTACACCTAACTCTTTCAAGAAGGGCATTGAAAATTACCACTGTGCTGGCAGAGATGCATTGATAGCATGGGTGCATATTTTGATTAATAAAAATATTTTTTTTTTATAAAAGATAACCTTAATTTTCTGTATACTAAACGGCATTTTCATATATTTTTTCCGAAAGTGGGAGCACCTACAATCATTTTATAAGGCTGCCATCAGCTACCTATATGGGTGTTTATGGGTTATGAGATGACTTAAAATTTAATGATTTATTGATGTTTGGCGGTCTATGCTTAAAAAATGTAAAATATAATAATTATAATAACATAATGTTGTGTTTCAGTTTTAAAAACATCAATATTTACTACAAGCATGCCATAAGGTTTGGTTAGGAAGAATTATAATATTGTTAGGATAAACGTTTTTCAGTGGTATTTGTAACGGTATTTGTAGCGTGCTAATAAGTTGTAGAAACCAGTCGAGATATCAAAGTAATGGTGGGAGTGACAGTTGGGTGTATAAAAAGGGTGCCCTGCCGCCATTTGGATTCATTCGCGTTTCGACTCTCGTGCGCGCTCAGTCTCTCTGTTAAGTTGAACATTGATTTTCATGCTGGTCGGTTAGTTGCCGATATTTTTGTAAAAGTATTTTTGTTACATGTTGTTATGTAAAATTAGTGAAAAGTGTGTTTATGTAAAATCAATGATAAATTGTTTTTATTTTAATCAAACTCGCTTCTGATTTCCAACATGAGAAGTGGGATATGTAATCGATGCCCACAGAAATAGATTGTGCTCACTACATATGTACGCTATGCGGAATACATGCATGGTACGATGGAGATAAGTCAGAGGTGTGTGCCCTTGGGTTTCGAACCTGCGGACATTGAAACGGCAGTCCGTTCCACTCCCAACTAGGCTTTGACTTTTCTAAAAAATTATGTGTGTATTCTTTGTGAATTATCGCTCGCTTTAACGGTGAAGGAAAACATCGTGAGGAAACCTACATACCTGAGAAGTTCTCTGAATTTCGAAGGTATGTGAAGTCTGCCAACCCGCACTAGGCCAGCGTGGTGGACTAAGGCCTGAACCCTCTCAGCTGTAGAGGAGGCCCGTGCTCAGCAGTGGGCAGTATTACAGGGCTGATATGGATATGGATATGGACGATGGAGATATTGGACTACCCGCAATTTACGTGAAGAAAGACATTGCGCTGAGTAATATCAGGATAAGAACCAGACTACAACGTGAATAAAAGTGGACAAGTGTGAAACATAACCATCGTATGTTCATTTTTGACGTCATGTGTATACGACTTCGAATGAAAAAGTGTGTCCGTGTACCACGACTGAACTGTTCGTGCTCAAGCATTGTTTTTGGTGTTGAAACGTTCCTGTTGGTGTGCAAACGCTCCTGTTGGTGTGCAAACGTTCCTGTTGGTGTGCAAACGTTCCTGTTGGTGTGCAAGTGTTCCGGTAGATGTGCTGTGTACGGTGTCACAGCTGGCGTCCTGGGCAAAGTGACTGCGCGGGTGGCAACTGGCGGTTGAAGCAAACTGCTCCAGCACAGAGAATGATCATCGATGACTGTCAAGGAAGCTTGCTATCGTATGACCCATAATCCTTATTTGAAGGTTATAGTTTCCTTTATTATGTCTGGTGATCTCTAAAAATATTGGGGATTTTGTTTACTAGTCATGTACCTAGTTCTTGGTCGTAACAATCGATTTGTGGATGTAAGTCAAGTACCGTATAGTGTAAAAAGAAAAGTATAGCCATTATCATGTGTAAGTCGCATAGTGTGTTTTGTGGCAATAAGAATGCTGATCAGATATAATGGCAGTGATATTTGACTTTTTAGTTAAATACTTATAGGGTTCAAATATTTTCCGTTAAATGGCAGTTTAACTAAAAAATATTGTACATGGGCCAATGGGTAAAACTTTAGTTTTAATTGATGATACTAAATAGTTTCAACTACTTAGTACAAAGATTCCTTAAAAGGAAGTCCTACCTTAGTTCACCTTATGTGATTTCTTTTATTTTTGGTAACCTTTACAAAGTATTGAGATCTTGTTTAACAAGACGTGTGCAGACGTAGATTAACGAACAAGTCATGTTTATTATTAATACAGAGCCGTCCATGAACTTAACGACTTGGACAAAAATACCTGTTGTCGTAAACAAAGACTGTACATGGCCTTGGTTGACAAGTGATCTAGGTGCATAGTGTTCGGTCTGAAGGATTGTTTGCCTTCCTTGGTCAAGGTTTCGAATCGCAGCACTCCACTGTTTAAAATTTTGGGATTAAGAGCAAGACATACGATAATTTTGACGTTGTCTTCATGTTAAGATGACTACTGAATTTCTTAATCAAAGTTTGATGCGACATTTGATTAAAGGCCAAGGTAGAGTGAACCGTTTGATGCTGTTGTGATATTATTGATTGCAGGGACTGAAGTTCTTTGCAGGGAGAACTTGCTCGATGTTTCCAGCCTTAAAAGACTTCGTAAAGCGTGACTACTGAAGAGCCTCTATGGGATCCTTGGAGGATCTGGCGCTTACTGCGATGATAGAGGAGGTTTGGTATCGTATTACCCGTAACCATTGTTTTATTTTTCCGTAACATTCTCAAATGTTGGGATCTCGTTTTACCACGTAGTGGTAACTGGAAATTCTGCCGAAACCACTTCGCAGGTGGATTCACTTGTTGTGGTAATGAGATGGCTGTTCAGAAAGTTTAACGCCAGATTTTATTTAAGGCCAGAATAGGCCGAAAGGTGTGTTGCTGTTGTGGTTTTTATTTTTGCAGAAATTGGAGATCTATGCAGTGTGTGTGCACTGTCTTCGCAATGCGGAGCGGCGCGGAACGACACGCTTTAGGCTGTACGAGAGCGGAATATCACACTCCTGGCTGCGCGAAGGCGAATCAGCGCGCTCTGCTCCTTACGAAGAAGCTAGCCACATGTTATGGGTGCTGTTGTACCTGTGCTCTGTAACGTCCATGCACAGTCGGGTGAAAAATTTTCATTCTGCCATTGCTTTGTTATTATGATTCGATGAGTTCTTTAAAAAGAGTCGATGTTTTTTTTGCGAATTTAGAAGATTGATCAGAATACAAAATTATTGGCAAACCGTGTATATACCAAGTTTTGTCATTATGTCACTGGTTAGTGATTAACACAGTTCGTATACAAATCCCTCCGTTCACTTGAATTTGTCTGGTTTAGGCCAGGAATGGTTGAGTCATGTGATGCTGCTGCGTATATTTTCTGTTGGCAGGAATTGAAAATCTCTCATGGCGATGCGGTGCGCTGCTGAATTGAGCGCTCCTTGCGCTGCTGAACTGCGCGCTCCTTGCGCTGCCGAACTGCGCGCTCCTTGCGCTGCCGAACTGCGCGCTCCTTGCGCTGCCGAACTGCGCGCTCCTTGCGCTGCCGAACTGCGCGAATGCGGAACAACGCGCTCCATCATGCTTCAAGTGGCATGGATATCAGGTGATTGCGGAAAAGCGCATTGGGTGCTGTATATTTTGTAAAGCTAAAGTTTTCATGGAAAAGTTTCTTAAGGGGGTGAACACATTTTGAAGTTTCCTAAGGGGTGAACACGTTTTGTTAAAGTTTCCTAAGGGGGAACACGTTTTGTTAAAGTTTCCTAAGGGGGAACACGTTTTGTTAAAGTTTCCTAAGGGGGAACACGTTTTGTTAAAGTTTCCTAAGGGGGAACACGTTTTGTTTAAGTTTCCTAAGGGGGAACACGTTTTGTTAAAGTTTCCTAAGGGGGAACACGTTTTTTTAAAGTTTCCTAAGGGGGAACACGTTTTGTTAAAGTTTCCTAAGGGGGAACACGTTTTGTTAAAGTTTCCTAAGGGGGAACACGTTTTGTTAAAGTTTCCTAAGGGGGGTACACGTTTTGTTAAAGTTTCCTAAGGGGGGTACACGTTTTGTTAAAGTTTCCTAAGGGGGGTACACGTTTTGTTAAAGTTTCCTAAGGGGGTACACGTTTTGTTAAAGTTTCCTAAGGGGGGTACACGTTTTGTTAAAGTTTCCTAAGGGGGGTACACGTTTAAGGGAAGTTTAGTCTTGCGGTCGGTATAGTCAATGTCTTATGTCAGGCATGCTATCCTGATCGACGGATACACTTCAAGTGAGGTACGGTTTCATATTATTGGATGCTGCTTTCGACTGCGCTCGGGCATGCGATCCTAGTATATGGGACGTACTTTGTGTGGTTGTGTGCTCGGACACTGTCGAGGATTGCTCAGACATGTGGTCCTGGAGTTTCGGTACACGCAGGGTCATGTCATAAGCGGGCTTCTGGCGTGTGATGTATTTGTTTGGCAAACACTGGTTGTCTTATATTGAGAGGTTGGGTGGAAACATGTTTTTATGTGGGACCGATTCACAACGCAAAGCTATGTCTCACATATGTTAACGTAGACCTCTAACGAGTCGTGAGTGGCACTCCCCCGACGGGAACTGCCACGGGTGATTGGTACAGATATCAAGATGTTTCATATCCACTGTGCTTAGATTTTATTATGACGGGAACTGCCACGGGTGATTGGTACAGATATTAAGATGTTTCATATCCACTGTGCTTAGATTTTGTTATGACGGGAACCGCCACGGGTGATTGGTACAGATATTAAGATGTTTTATATCCGATATGCTTAGATTTTATTATGACTGGACCTGCCACGGGTGATTGGTACAGATATCAGGATGTTTTATATCCACTGTACTTAGATTTTATTACGCTGAGTAATTTTTTCTCAAGTCATACGAGCTGTCTCACTTTATTTTGTTATCTTCTGGACATGTTTTTGTGCTCTGTTTTATTTTTGTACGCAGAGATGCATTGAAGAGCCTGCTGCACCATCCAGCGTCATGGCGAGTGAAGAAATTTTGGCAACTTCATTGTCAGTTCTGGAGACTGATCTTCAGAGATAGAAGATGGAGCCCGAGGACGGACTCCTGTCAGGAGAGGCCGTGTTAGGATAAACGTTTTTCAGTGGTATTTGTAACGGTATTTGTAGCGTGCTAATAAGTTTTAGAAACCAGTCGAGACATCAAAGTAATGGTGGGAGTGACAGTTGGGTGTATAAAAAGGGTGCCCTGCCGCCATTTGGATTCATTCGTGTTCCGACTCTCGTGCGCGCTCAGTCTCTCTGTTAAGTTGAACATTGATTTTCATGCTGTTCGGTTAGTTGCCGATATTTTTGTAAAAGTATTTTTGTTACATGTTCTTATGTAAAATTAGTGAAAAGTGAGTTTATGTAAAATCAGTGATAAATTGTTTTTATTTTAATCAAACTCGCTTCTGATTTCTAACAATATATTATTCGGTAATTATCGTGACAAAGTTCAGACAACTACCATATTAGAACAAACAAATTATATCATGACAATGACAATGGATTGGTTTCACCGGCAAGGATTACTCCCTTAGAGATGCCAAATTAGACCAGCTTGGCGAACTGGCTTACTCGAGGCGATTGACCCCATAATCCTACAAATATTATAGACGCGAAAGTTTGTAAGAATGTATGGATGTGTGGATGTTTGTTCCTCTTTCACGCAAAATCTACTGAACGGATTTTGATGAAACTTGGCACACGGGTAGATCATGTCCTGAATTAACACATACGCTACTTTTTATCCCGGGAAAATATAAACCGGGGCTTCTATCCCGGAAAAACTTTAGAACGCAGGCGGAGCCGCGGGCAAAAGCTAGTTAAATTATAATGTAAGAATAATATAAATGTGAATACTTATAAACATGTTTGGACGTTGATAGTACCTCATCCCGCTAAAATGGCTGAATGCATGATTTTGTGCCTAGAGAAAATTTCATTCATGTATCCATTTCATTTCAGGTAGATAAAGTCCTACAATATCACAATATTCCTCAAATAAGGGCTTATGTTTCGGGAAAATGAATTCACACGAGCGTGGCCGTGACCAGAAGCTGGTAAAATAATGCATACAAGTATATATAAGTTGTAAATATAAGTATCTGCCTGGGATTTCCAAATATAACTTAGATTTTGAGCCTATATGACTATTCCAACGATATCAAAAATTTATTTTTTTGTTTTTTTGCCTATTCCTTTATTTTAATGGGCTATTCTCGTAAACGCCTGAATTAATTATGATGGAATGTCCATAGTGAAATTGAGCTTTTTAGAGAGTAAACTAAGCTGCACTTATAATGAAACCCGTCTTCTGCATGTTGAGCCGGAGACACAAGCTAAATATCTACAGAAGATTTCATTTCATAAAATGAAAAAAGAAAAATGTATTTTTTTTTTTATTTGGATTACCAACAATTGTCACATTAAAACATTTACAAAAAGTTTTTTACAAATATAAATCGTAACTAAATGCACAACCACACTAAGGTAATCACAGCATACAACAGGACGTGGAAATATATTATGCTTTAGTTAATACAAAACAGAAATTTGTATACTAATTAATTAAAAGGAAAACTAATATTAATACAAAAAAGGTTTTACTTAATTATTTTCTAGATAAGACTATACTTTATTAGCAAAATGTAAGTAAATGTTTGTGTAGTACGAGCCTTTTTTATTAAGAGAATACAGTCAACATCTCTTTATTTTTAAAGTTATTTTTTATATCTACATTTTTATGTATAGGTGACTATACATAAAAATGATTTCCCTCCGATGGCAAGGCTTAAGACCCAAGCCACCGATGGTTAGGGATTCAAAGTGAGGAATCTCCTCACATTGCGTGCCATGTCCAACAGTACTGCCTTTTGCATCAGGCTCTTCGCCCAACGACCAATTGAGAGCCTCTTAAGTGTCGGTTAAGGCTCGTTGGTATCAAACCATGTGCAGAAACGGCAATCGGAACCATACCTAATTGTGGAATCTACATCCCACATGTCAGTAACCCCATGTGCCAAATCTAAATATTTAGACATTTTGTTTGTTTGAGATAAGAAAATATTATAATTATACTATTTTTTTGCTACAAAGCCTGCATCTATTACAGCCCAAATTATAGAATTTTATGAGACACTTGTTCAATAACACTATGGAAGCGAAAAGTACTGAGTTTTATTGTGCTGACTATAAACACCCTTAATACATTTCCTCTAACATTATTTGGCAACAATTAACAAATGGGTCAGTAAGAACCACGGAGGAAGAAGAGGTAAGAACAATCTTTTCAAGTTGGTACTTATGTGCAATAGTGCATGCAACATAATTTTATGACGAGGATGGCAAGCAAAAGATAATATAGTACATGAATTAATAAATACAATTTTTATAAAATGTTTAAATATATATTTCATAAAACTCATTTAGTTATAGCCTAGGCAGTAAAATATATCTTGTGACAAATCGATACAATAAATAGAAAAACGAGATTAAATTACCTATTGATACAATATTATTAAATCGTGAATTTGTACCTTTTTCTAGCTGAACATCCAGCTTGTAAATAATCTATCTATTTATACATACAATAAAGCAGTAGAACCGGTGTGTCTGTATATTTAAAGAAATGTGATAAAAAAGAAAGGGAAGAGAGAAGAGAAGGGAACTAAAGAAGAGCAATGGAAAACAGATCAGCAATTTTTATAATTCTTTTCTATGAGTCTGTTTTTCCATTTATTTGTATACTGCACATCTTCGAAACTTACCAACGGATTTCTATGAAATTTCGTAAGGAGATAGTTTGGGACCCTAGAAAGAATATAATAATAATAATAATGATAAGCAGGCCGGCCGCGGTAGTAAATCATACTCAAAATGATTGTTTATAATATTTTTAAGTTACGAAAACGAATGAAATTATACAATTTTGCTTTCATGGTCAACGTCATCCGAGAACCACTTATGCAATAATTTTGTAACATGTTATTTCGTACTAAATGTTAATTAATCAATTGAATTATATTATTAGCGTTTTATAATATAGTTAAGGCCATCTTAAAATGAAGGTTAATATCGTGACCTAGCATCTTGCGCATTTTAAACCGTAACTAATGTCCCAAAGTGTGGTTATAAAAGTTTTAGTGTTGCGTTGTCCAGTCGTAAAGCAGGCGCTACGTTTAAGTAACCTACTTTCAGGGTGAGAAAAGCACACATTTCCCGGGCCACAGTAAACATTCGACTCTTAAGTAATTTCGGAGGCGCTAGATAAGTATCTAAATTGGAAAATGCCTGAACTCGTAAAATTATTTCAGTTAACGATTCAATTAGGAATTTAATGATTCATAAACTTATTGTTGTTTAATTTCTTACGATTTATAGTCATCAGAATTTCGCAACGATGTTGAATAAATCAATTTTCTACGTCGTTTTTTACTTGGTGTTTATATGCGTTGCGCTGCGAAGCACAAACAGGACTTCAAAATATGTTTATCCCATGCTATATAGGGATTACGTATTCCATAATTTGAGCGAGAGGGGAAGAGAAATGTTTTACGCGATTAATATACGTGAGTACATGACTACAATACAAAATAACGGACTACAAAAAATGAGATTTTGTATTCTACACGTATGTATGTCATGTATGTAAGTTTGTGTGTCCGTGATTTTCTCAAAAACTACTCATCCGATTTGAATGGGGTTTTCGTCACTCAAATGTATTTTTTTGGGAAGGTTTTGGTATGTAATTTACTATAACAGAAGCGTTTCTTTCAGATCCTTCTTGCGTCGAAAAAAAAGGTCACTGCATACCCAGGGCGAAATGTGTGGGCAACACAATGCTATATATATCTCGCATTTGTTATAAGAGAGATTTAGTGTGTTGTTATGATAACTCTATTAAGTTTCCTGTAGTGGCAGAACGTAGTTACACTACTGTCTCAGCCGATTCTTCAACAGATTTAGGACTATAAGAGCGTCTTTCGCACATAATATAATGACAGCGCAACGCGACTTGTCTGTTGAGTTCTTTAAATAAATACAAAAGGAATATTTATATCACTATCATTAAATAAACTAATACATGTCTTTGTATATCTTAATTAGATTCTATAATCATTTATTTATTTCTTCAAATTGTAAGTATATTATATGTTTATAATATATGTACTTACAATTTGAAAACATAAAAAAAAAAAATTTGGTCTACAAAAAAACTTGTTTTTTGATGTAGCTCTGTTGGTAATTATGATCGGTAAGGAATGCAATATAAAGTATATTAATTATTCATATCAGCTCTAGGTTACCTACTATTCCCATTTTTTACTTTACCGGTCTCGTTTGTAAACAGACGATCTGACTATACCAAATTTTAAAACAAATTATATTTGTAGCAAAATTTCATCATGGCTAGTAAGTTCGGATGTTATATTAATGACCCTAGTTTGTTTTTTGGGTATAAAGTGAAAAAATATCGAACAATCTGCGAAAATATGTTACAGACTCTGTGATCCGCGTGTATTTTACTTTCTTCAGTATTGAAATACACGATATGTAAAATGTGTACTGAACATTTGCAACTTATTTATGTACATAATTAGTGGAATTGGGGATGGCTACCAACCTTTAAGCAGGAGGAATAGCATGGATGTTTGAGGATTTAAGGGACTTCCGACTCAAAACTCATTGACAAAACATTTGTAAATTAAAACTCAGCACAATGAGTCAAGAAAGGTTAACAATAAAAAAAATTATGACGAAATAGAACGACAAAAGTCAGAGGCGCTTCATAGATTTCGCACACAGGCGTTGTCTCGGCATTGCGCAGTGACGGTCCCGTGCAGCTATCTTAGTGCAACAAGATACCCCGGGGCCGTCTCGTATGCGCCGAAGAAGGCCACCGCGGGTTTTGGTTGGTATGCCGGTGTAGGGTGTACATAGTGTTAGGGACTCGGTCCAATGCTCGCTCGGATGATGCTATACTCCCGAGTGTCGACATTGGGCTGTAAGACTGTGTGAAACCAACCTAACCATTGCATGGGGAAAAACGCATTATCGCTACCACCACTCACCCGTCCAGTGGTGGTAGCGATAATGCGTTTTTCCCCGCGAAAAAAAAAGGGTCGGCGCGGCCCTGTATAACATTAGTAGAGGTGTTTATTTTATTGCGGGTATTAAATTATGAAATAGTCGTCCGAATTCTTTATAAATTTCTCATTCTATATAATATGGAAATAACAGCAAAATCACTGCTCGCGAAAAAATATGCTACCTACCTACTTTTAAGTTTATTTTTATGTAACTAGATAAATTGTTTGTCTTCGTAATTGTTGAATAAATATAAGCTAATTAATAACTTTATATATTATTATCGTTTCGTAAGAGCAACAACAAATATGTTTATCGAGTGCATGTTTGTCGTGCTTGAATTAAATTACGCGTATTTCATATGCAAAGGTCGCTACCTAAGACATGTCTCTGGGGTCAAGTTGGTCTTATAACGATTGCTAATGCTGCCGCGATGCCACAGGGTAGTTAGTAAATATATCATATCTTTATTGCAGGTAGATGTGTATGTGCTAACAAGTTTGGAATAAATTATGATACGATATGATACACACTTACTTATACCTTTTATCGCCGAAGGCAGGGGTAGTGCAAACTCCGGGTTGATATTGAACAGATATCCCAATATCACTTAGCCCGACCTGGGAATCGAACCTGAGACCTCGGAGTGGAAGACACACCCTGCACAAAATGCACCTACGCCACCGAGACAGTCATATTAACTTGATAAAAAAATATTTAACATAAAATATAGGTGTATATGAAAATAAAGTGTTCGTTGGTAAGCAAATCACTTGTTAACGACTCGACCGAATTGGAATTATTTTAAACACTTATTTGCAATATTTCAAATTTTGTTTTAAATGAAAAAATATGGAATAGTTGCGAGCAAAACTCGGAAATGGCTGAAAGTGGTTTTTGCATGTGATTTTTATATAACATAAACCTCTGTAATTGTTATTTTTTCGTTAATTGTGGTTTACATGTACGTACATACTTTTAAATGAAGGGATAATCTATATACTGATGCTCTGATAGATAAATATTGATACGATTTTGAAAATTCTTTTACCGATAAGAAGCTACATTATTTCTGATCGCTATGGGCAATTTTTTCTCCCAGCAATCATATCTTAAGAATCTAGTTTAATGGGGTTGAAGCCGCGGGCAAAATGTAGTAACATTGAAATTATATAAAACAGATTTTGCTGTTCGAAGACTGTTTGGCTTGGTCTATTATTGCCCAAAAGCTTACCAAAGAGGTTTGCCGAATTCATCTTTAGTTTTAGTTGCCATATTGCAGCAGTACCTAAGCATAAATTCTACAAAGACCTTGTTAAATTTAGGTATGGAGGTGGTCACACACGTCTCCACGTTGGCCATTCATTAGAATAGGTACTTCTATAAATTTACGACTGGGACGGGTACTGCCATTTGGGGCGCCTCAATACTCGTAAATTCTTTGTAATTAAGCTGACTCTTGGGTCAGGGGATTAATATAATAGAAATCAAACGACACATAATATATTATAATAAATTAGGTCTAATTGCTTGTAAGAGTTTATGTTACAGATAATGTTATTCATAAAGGTTATTTCTAGTTATGTTTCTAGTTTCTACTATAAATTTATATTCTATTGAGAGTTCCTTCAGGACACTGGGCAGCTGCACAATAATCAATTTTGTGTTGTATATTTTGTACATTTCTATTGACAACTAATTCATCTAGACCTATGCACTATCAAGAAGATATTTAACGTATTTGACTAGCGGAAGGTGTGCGGAACAAAAAATAGCGCCAATTACTATTGGAATAATATAATTTAGACATACGATCATCGCCTTTTGGTGTAGTAAAAGTGTATAGTAGGGTACAATGAGATCTGGGCTCCTAAATTAGATTTTCTGGTCAGGTAACTTGTGATTTTGTGAGATTTTTTTAACAAGGTTAGCCAGAGCCCGTATTCCTCAGAAGCAAATAAAATCGAACAGGCATCTGGTTCTTAAAAATAAATCAAATTGTTTGCAACAGGCTTTTAATTTTATTGCAGTGACCGCATATTTTAGCGGAATATGGAAAAGTAGAAATAAAAGATATTTCACATTCCATTAAGTCAAAGAATTTTATTAGAAATAAGTATAACGAAATAACGTCAAAAATTTTGAAACTTTTTTGAAGTTTTAACTACTATTCATATTTTAGTTATCTGTTGTTATATTAGGGAATAATGTCGTATCGGATAAAACCTCATAATTATAAAGAGACGAAAAAATAACACGTTTAGTTTATCTAAAGCCTTTAAGACCAGTCCTCAGGCAGCTAAAATTACTAGATTAGATTATTATTAGATTTTTATCGATAAGAGGTAGATAAGTGTAATGAAAAATATTCATCTGAAATGTATGAACGTAGTTTACGTTTAGGTAACCCTAAAGGTAAACTTTATATAAAATGTATAACAATGAATTTAGGTTTACGTATTGTATTGCAAGCTTAGAGCAGGAGTCGGCAAGTAATTTCTAACGGAGTCCGGATCCTATTGAAAATTTTGTATAGAGTCCAAATAAAAACTCAATACTAAATGATTATAGTGCTAGCATGGAATTAATATGTAGTACCCAACAGTGCTAGTTATATAATTGAATAGTTAGGTATATATAAAAATATTCGACGGTCCAAGAATCGACCTTCCGCGATCCGGATCCGGACCGCGGTCCGCCTGTTGCGGACCGTTGGCTTAGAGCATTCAACATTTTAGCTACTGAAGTATATACTTATAGAATACTATGTTTTGTTTGTACTTCTCCCGTCTGTCGTTTTTCGGAACAAAAGTAAAAAAAAAAGATATAAAGTAGCAAATAGCAAAATACAACGTGTTTATCCTGGAAATGGTCTATCAGTGTGAAAAATACGGCCACCCGCAGTCCACGAAGCTCTAGTGAAGTAAATTGACTTTATTTATTGACAAAGGAGTCTTCTTTCTCCTTTAAATCACATTAACTACAATAACTTAATTTCAATTGGCCTTTCTTTGCAAAACGGTTTACAATTTCGGGTCATTGATTCGTGTGGGTTCGTAGAATAAGCCCCCGCGCGTGACCAAGATTTTGGTGCGAAGTAAAAATACAACGCTATCGCATCCTAAACACAGTATATACAGTAGAATATTTTCTTACAAACGGTCGGAACGCGAGTGATGCCTACGTGTCTCGAGTTTGGTACACATTAAGTACAATAATAGTTAAAAAAAAAAAACTAAAAAACACGCTTTATAGAAAATTAACTAAAAAATAGAAAATAATTTTGAATAAACTTGAATTGAGTGTAAATTGAATGGTAAATAAAAAAATGTAAATTGAATAGTGTAAAAAAGAAAAAAAAATGTATTGTAAAAAAAAAGCGTGGAGTGCTTTTAAAAATATTATCAGAATGATAATCCTTCTACCATGCACCCCACGCTTTTTTTACAATAATTTTTTTTTCTTACTTACATTATTCTCAATTCAAGTTTATTAAAAATTATTTTCTATTTTTAGATGGATTTTCTATAAAGCATATTTTTTTAAACTATTATTTGTTTTTCATTTTTTTAGTTCACCAAAAAACAAGTAGGATTTTTTTACACATAAGAGTAGTCAGTTTAGTTATAATTCTATTATCTATGGTCCAACATATGTCACTAACAATAAATAAATCATTATTTATACATTTTTAGTTAGATTTTCTATAAAAGCGTGTTTTTAGTTGAAAATATTTAATGGTCATCGGTCTTTGATAAGTATGCCAAATTGTGATTTAATACGACGTTTTTATGGAGGTCAAAATCATGTTCAAAGTGTCAGTTACATACATACATACGTATGAAGCTAATAAAAGCGTGTTAAAAACAGTCGTCAGAGCGCGCCGCAGTGACAAACGAACGGTGTGATGGTTTTGTAAAAAGTAAACGTGCATTTTGTTATTAATATTTAAATTAAATAAGTATAAATACTTACTTAATATGACAAAGAGCAAATATAGTTAATATTGTGCTGTTTTTAGTTGCTTTAATTTTTATCCATGTTACCCTGAAGTGCGTTTATTTTTTTTATACGAATGCGGATTTTTATACAATTACATTTATCATACGTATAACAAAGTTTGTCTTACGTCTCAGTCGAGGTGAAAATATTTATCAGTCTCAAATTTATAAAGGTGTTTTTTGTTATTTATTGAATCTACTAATCAAAAACTCAACATGTATTTTAATTGAACACTTATTTCATTCACAATAATTTCACTTTTTAAATAATATGTTTTACAATGTCAATACCAGAAAGATATTCTTCATGTATTTTAGATTAAATTAAACTACTGTAGACGGGCAGACCTATAGCGTTAACGTACCGCGCGGCTGTAATTATTTCAAGGACACGGCCGAGTCATTCTACTTTTAGTTAGGTTAACTATGCCCAAGTGTCAAAACAACCCCATAAATATTCTCCGGTAGAAGTGGGCGCATGGTTACACGACTACTCTACAGTTTTAGATTGAATAAAAACAATACAATGTTATGTTTTGGTTTATGAATTTTTAACTGCCATTTTTTATGTATGTTACCTGTCATTTCTAATGGTTTGCTGTTGTTTTATTGCTATTGGATATTTGAATGTCAAACTAGGTAAACTTACTATACTTTTGCAATCTCCTTTGAACCTTAGCCTCAGATGTGGAATACCGTGCCTACGGAAACAGAGTCAGTAACTCTTGGCGGACTCTGACATTGATAAGAGTCGCTTAAAAACAACATTGCTACAATAAAAAAACAATAATTCACAAAGAATACACAAAATATAACTTTCGAAAAGTCAGAGGTGCGTGCGCTTGAGTTTGAAGGTGCGGACGTTCGTCTCGGCAGACCGTTCCACTCCCAACTAGGCTATTGCCGCTATAAAAACAAGGGGGTGACTAAAAAGAATCATGCAACACAAATCAGCAATTTTTTAAATTATTTTCTGTCTGTGTGTTTTTCTGCTTCTTACTGCACATCTCCAAAATTATCCGACGGATTTCGATGAAACTTGGCGCACGGGTAGATCAAATCCTGGATTAAAAGATAGGCTACTTTTTATCCCGGGAGCATATAAAGCGGAACTTTTATCCCGGAAAAACCTATTCACGTGGGCAGAGCCGCGAGCTAACCGAAGATATTTAAATATCTTTGAATAAAGGCTTATATTATCATTGTATCTTTCCTCTGGCGACAACCTCGGCACGAGGACCGGTCCTTTTGGAAGGCTTGCGTTGAGATACAAATCCAACACGGGTCTCTGACCCCTTAAAGATATTTTAATATAATTGGGATATGTATGCCTTGCGGGTACTATCTGTCTAAATTTATGGGAGAAACACAGCCAAAGACAGCGCCTGCTAGGTGTAAGGTCTATTGAGAATAGATGGGAATATAATAGGTCTATGGAATATGACTAATTAGGTCTATGGATAGGATCTAGCCGGACTGGTTGTTGGGCTATTGATTGAAATAATGGGACGCCTGCCAAATAAGATGTCTTAATCTTTTGTAATCAAGGCGTTCGGTAACTTGCCCTGCCGCTAGATAAGCATCCCCAAAGTGGCGAATGCCAAGGACGCAACATCGGTCCGGGTAGCTACAGGATGTCGAGAAGTGTGCACCGATTTCACTATCGCAGGTCGCTGACTCGTCCCGGAGCGGGTTTCCACGTTATTAGGCAACTTGAACACATCCACCCTGGAGCTCAGGTTCATAGCTCTTGCGACTTCCACCCCTAACCGGCCAGTTAAGGCAAGCCAAGGGTCAGGGGGTCTCATTTAACCCCCACGGAATCGGAACGGAAGTACGCGGTGTCGCCACTTACCGTCGTCTCGCCACAAAGCCGCCCCTGCGGGCTTATTATTATTACTATTGACTAGCTTTTGACCGCGGCTCCGCCCGCGTTAAAAAGTTTTTCCGGGATAAAAGTTCCGCTTTTCATTTTCCCGAGACAAAATGTAGCCTATGTGTTAATCCAGGACATGATTTACCCGTGGGCCAAATTTCATCGAAATCCGTTCAGTAGTTTTTGCGTGGAAGAGGAACAAACATCCATACATCCAGACATCCAAACATACTTACAAACTTTCGCCTTTATAATATTAGTAGGATTTTTTAAGGTATTAAACTTCCCCCATTTCTGGGGTATTATTACACCAACACAGGGGACAGAAACATGAGCAACCGTACGAAAATTCACATGGTCCGGACTTTAGCTTTTTCTGTCTTTCTGTATGCTTCTGAGACCTGGACTTTAAAAGCTGCCGATCGTAAGAGAGTCGATGCGTTCGAAATGTGGTGCTGGCGTTGCATGCTCGGCATCTCATGGACAGCTCATCGCACTAATGCATCCATCTTAAGAGAGCTCAAGCTGGAACGTCAACAGAGGCTATCCTCCGTCTGTCTGAGTCGTGTTCTGAAATATTTCGGACACATAGCCCGAAGAAAACCAGACAACTTGGAGAAGTTGGTGCTCACCGGCAAGCTCGAAGGCAAGCGACCAAGAGGGCGTAGACCGCAGCGCTGGTCAGACCAGGTCGCCAACTCCTTGAATATGCCAATGAGCGTAGCCGTGCCGTGCACCAAGCCGAAGATCGCGCCTCGTGGAGAAGATTGCTGAATGACGTTGGACGGGATCACGATCCTCAGTAATGAGGGGCCGACTGAAGAGAGAGAGAGAGAGATTCCACCAAAGCTGCGGACTTTTGGCCAAACAACTTTGATGGCCGTTTTTTTATTCTATTGATAGAAACTTTTTGCCGATTCTACACGTGTATTATTCAACATTTTTTGTCTCAGAGTGACGCGCGTAGTGGAGTGGCAGACAGTACTTTGTAATTCAAAGTTATGTGCGAGGTTACTACTGCTTATGGAAGGTCGTATTGCTTACTATCAGCCGAACGGCATGTTCTTCCGTCAATAATCTGCAATAAAAAAAAAACAAGAAAATATAACGACGCATATTAATTTTGAGTTAAGAACTTGCAAGGTGAATCTACGAGAAGGCAGACTTCGGAACCTAATACACGAAAGCGCTCAGTTCAAAGCATACCAACAAATAACTTCATGTAGGTAGGACGGCGCAACGCAACCTAACCTAATTGTTAGTGCTATCAATTTGCTAGTACGCAAAGTACTAGTAGTATGTGAATAGGGGATTTTTTCCTTTATTCTGTACGGCTATCAAAATTGTGAATTACAACGCCCGTAATTGCAAAAAGACAGATTCGCCTCCGTAAACGGAATAGGGCTAAAATCTAATATTGATTTTCGTTTTGTGTTTCAGTTTTGGTAATGCGGTTTGAATCCCGGGTGGAGCCAAAAAAATTGTGACTGGGTTTTTCCATCTTAAAATTTACTCAGTCGCAGCTCGGAGTCAGGAAGTTGGCGGTGTGATACCCCCGTGCCTCGGAAAGCACGTAAAGCCGTTGGTCCTGCGCCTGATCTCTCTCCGGTCATGTCGGATTGCCGTCTCACCGGACTATGAGAGTGAAGGAATAGCGAGTGCACCTGTGTATTGCGCACACACTTGTGCACTATAATATCTCCTGCGTACCTGACTGATCTCCGTTGAGATTGGCCGCCGTGGCCGAAACTGGCTAGGAGGATTTCAATGCGGTTTGAGGTTATTCATAGGTATATTTTAAATGCGAAAGTAATTCTCTGTCTATATGTCTTTTACGCTTTCAGGGCTGAACCACTGAACCGATTTCGGTGAAAATCATTATGGAAATAGTCTGAGACCTAGGGAGGGACATAGGCTACTTTTTATCCTATGAAAATGTATAGCAGGACGTTAATCCTGGAAAAACTATAAAAGAAAGAAAGAAAGAAAAACGATTTATTCGTCACAACTCAAAACACAACAAAACAATTAGCATAAAATAACATAACAAATAATATTAAAAAAAAAAGACGTGTGGCACTCGGAGACTGCCGCGGTAAAGCTATTGCATAGCATTTTTTAATCAACTTACGTAATTATAATTTTTTATTTATTTTATTTATGCAGTATTTTTTATTTTCCTTTGTTTTTCTTTGATATTAATTCCACTTTTTGAGCGTGGTGACCGATAAGAAAACAATTTTTTTTCTTTTATTAAATAAATGAGCAGTTAATATTGTTCAAAATATTTTTATTATTTTGCAGGCAGACATGCAGGTTATTCAGGAGTATTTAACATTGAAACTATAGCTTTATGGTAACTGAAATAAGAAACATAAGTTTGAGATTCACCACGCTCAAAAAGTTGAATTGATATCAAAGAAAAACAAAGGAAAATAAAAATGAATGAAAAAAAAAATGAAATCCTCCTAGCCAGTTTCGGCCACGGCGGCCAATCTCAACGGAGATCAGCCAGGTACGCAGGAGATATTATAGTGCACAAGTGTGTGCCCAATACACAGGTGCACTCACTATTCCTTCACTCTCATAGTCCGGTGAGACGGCAATCCGACATGACCGGAGAGAGATCAGGCGCAGGACCAACGGCTTTACGTGCTTTCAGAGGCACGGGGGTATCACACCGCCAACTTCCTGACTCCGAGCTGCGACTGAGTAATTTTTTTAAGATGGAAAACCCAGTCACAAAGTTTTTTTTTTTTGGCCCGCCCCGGGATTCGAACCCAGGACCTCAGCGCGCAAATCGTACTCGTAACGCGTACACAATACAACTACGCCACCGAGGCAGTCAAATAAATAAAATAAAAAATACTGCATAAATAAAATAAATAATTATAATTACATAAGTTGATAAAAAATGCTATGCAATAGCTTTACCGCGGCAGTCTCCGAGTGCCACACGTCTTTTTTTCTATGCTTGCCCTGTGAAACCAGCCAGTAACAATAAAGAACTGGCCGTAAAAGTGACATTCGAAATGTAAATAAAATATCACCGCTGTGCCGGTCGGAGTGGGGAGTATTAGGTTATTTTCGTTACGGAATATCTGGATTCGGTCTCCCCGCTCCAGACCCGCGATAGAAGCTATGCAATAGCTTAACAAATCAAAACTAGAGAATACCAAAAAATAGATAATAAATATAAAAATAGATAATAATATAATAACACGCACACACACTCACGCCTGTTATCCCCGAAGGGATAGCAGAGGCGAAACAAGTGCACCGACTTTTCGCCGTTATTCCGTCCCATTATGTGATAGGGGGCGAGCCTATCGCCATATCGGGCACAAATTCCAGACTACGGGCTGATACTGAATAGAAAAACTCAATATCACTTTGCCCGACCCGGGGATCGAACCCGAGACCTCAGCACTGCAGTCGTACTGTAATACATACGCCACCGAGGTAGTCTACTAATATTAAATTGATTGCATATTAAATGTATCCCTAGATGGTCGTGGCGGTGACCACTCAGCATAATATCATTTGCTGCAAACCCAGTACACAATGCTGGTTTTCAGTGGTCACCCTAAGTGATGCTATCACACGTGCTGAGCAGCGAACAAAAGCTAGTATGTACCTAATAATTATTCATAACACCAAATTATCTGAATTATATAATTACTAGCTTTTGCCCGCGGCTCCGCCCGCGTGAATGAGTTTTCCCGGGATAAAAGTCCCGCTTTATATTGTCCCGGGATAAAAAGTAGCCTATGTGTTAATCCAGAACATAATCTACCCGAGTACCAAATTTCATTGAAATCCGTTCAGCAGTTTTTGCGTGAAAGAGTAACAAATATCCTTACATACAAACATCCATACATTCTTACAAACTTTCGCCTTTATAATATTAGTAGGATAATACTCGTATTTCAAATACGTAACAAAAGGAATAACCTTTGTTACGAATTTGAAAAATTCTACCTAATCATTTTCCATGAAAACCGTTGTGTATTATAATTATTGAATTTCTCGATACCGCAAAATTATGCCCAAACATAATAATACAGCTAAAAGAAACCAAAACAACAAGTGTACCTTTTATTAAAAAAAATACATTTATTACAGGTTGCCCTTGTTTAGATTAAAGATTTTTAGAACAATGAAAGAGAAGTAGTAAGGGATTCGACGGTTCTGGAGCACGTTCGGGGGTCGGCTGGCGCCACTCTGGCCTAGTTCGTCAATAATTTCGATTGCTCCAATTTCGGCGCGTACAATCCGCGAATTAACCCGCGGATTAAATTTATACCTACCGCGAATTATTCCGCGGATTAAATTTATACCTACCGCGAATTTTTCCGCGGATTTAATTAATACGTACCGCGAATTTTTCCGCGGATTTAATTAATACCAACCGCGAATTAATCCGCGGATTTAATTAATACCAACCGCGAACCGCGAATCGCCCGCGAGATAGATATAAACCGCGAATTGGAGTTGCATGGTTTACGGTCCCCTCAAGCTTGTACCTTTTCCCTTTGTTTCGTTGTGCTTTTGTATTTCTACTTTCTAACAGCGACCCTTTTTTACTTTTTATTTGAAGAATACAAATGTCTTTGTTCCATATTCCTATGGATTCGTGTTTCTAGTTAAAAACCGTTTACAATTACCCATTACTCACCCTTTATGCATTACGGGCAGTGTTTATAATACATAAATCAATCGTTACAATACACCATACGTTTCTCAAATTCTAAGTAAAACCCTTCGGGTCTTCTCATTGTCAATGATTAATTACCTGTCCATTATTTTTTAAAACAGTTACGGATCCTATTATTCCCATTTCCTGATGTTACGTATTCAATGGAACGTTCAAAGTGAAAGTTGAACATGTTGGATCCTGTCTGCAAGGAAACAATACTCGCTCTCCATATAAAAGCCAAACTCAAAATCACATGATATCGTATTCCACTCTGTGCTGTCTTCGAAGTGTGATCTCCAGTTGTTGGTAATAGTGAAGTGATAGTAAAATAGTGTAATAGTAAATACTGAAGCTGATATAAAATGAATGTAAGTACCTTCTTATACTTTGATCTAAAATTGTTATAACCAGATGTTTTATTAATTGTATTTGTTATGTGTTGTTCACTGGGTTAATGCATTTTAGTTGTATTTGATCTCTGATTTAATTTATCAAAGTTACTGTAGTTCATTTTATTTCACATACCTATAAGTGTTTATCATACAATACGTCCTTAACCGATTTGTTTTATTTACAGTTTTATTTTCGTTACATTTGATCTCTTATTAAATTATCAATGTTACTTTAGTGTACATTTATACTTCGCACACCTATAAGTATTTATCATATAATACTTCCTTAACCGATTTGTTTTATTAACAGTTTTATTTCATTTTATTACAGTTTTCTGAAAATACTTTCAAAAATTATTACTATGCCGATGACATAGACGAACCTAGCGATGAAGAAGGCACACTCGCTTTTAAAGTGAAAAAAGCGATAGCAGCAAATAAAAGATCAATGGAATGCAACAACATTGATGAATTCTTCGAGAAACCCAAGAAAAAGAAGATAACGACAAAAAAGTCATCTAGTGTTGGTCGATCCACGAGTGGTGGTGTATCGTACATAAAAACAAACAGCGATGACAGCAGTTCTGCATCACACCTCATAAAAATTGAGGTGTATGATATTAATAAAATAAAAAACATCGCACCGACGGAACAATGGAAACATGCTGATGTGCGAGTTAAATATTACGCCGAAACCGAGAGTGACAAAAACTTGCAATCTCTCAAGGACACGGTATATAACATTACTAAACAGTTGGCGAGTAAGGACGATTGTGTCAAATATTTTATAGACAACGACAAGTGAACAAAGTGCCAGTGCGTATCAGTGTTTTAAAATCATAATTTTAGTCATATACTTTATTCTAAGAAACTATTATTGTAATAACTATACCTATTTTAATTTAATTTACATTGTATTGTATTTTAACTTTGTACTCTTTTAAGTTACATGCTTAACAGATTACTTCGTGTTCTTTGTGTTTTGCTAAGTATTAATGTAAATAGTAATAAGTCTTTTTAGTGTTTTTCATGCTCATGCTTACGATTGTAAAGTTATTACGAACATTCATTAATTGTTTGGATAGTTTAAAGTTAAATTGCATTGTTTAGGGTAGTGTTTATTAAAGTAAGAAGGTACTACGAAGACATTGCTCACGATGGATGCAATATCAAGCTGTGATTTACACAACATGGAACTCGTCGCACTTCTCGAGAACATTGAATCTATGGACCTGATGTCATCACAATACGACAAAGAACTTTACGAGCTCTGTGATAAAATGGAACAAAGACAAGTTGAAACGTAAGTATAACATTTTTTATTATGTTAAGACTTGTTGCAACATGTTTTGGGAATCCACGAAGAGGGGATACAATTCAAGTATTTATAATGGTTGGGACATCTTTGCACAATCATTCCACTTGTTTCTCCCGTTTATATTTTTAACATTAGTGTGCAACCGAAATGTACCACTCGTTTGATATTTCTAGTTTATCGCAGAGTGAGATTGCTAGTTTCGATAAAAATATTATTCTAAATAAATATCATCGTTTCATACGGTTTTGGTATATACAAAATGTTTTGCCAGTGTCAATGTTGGGAGATCCTGATATTTCTCCTTATTTTACACCATGTAGTGGTCATAGAACCTTACAGCAAACTCATACCGATGAGGATGATATTGATGGTGTATTATCAATGAAAGCATATTGTTTTCAGTGTAAATAACAAAACATGTTAGTATCTATTTAAAGAATAGAAATATAGTAAGAAGCTTATTACGTGAGATCACAATTTTTAACAGTTTTCTTATTCATCAGATCTATGCAGAATGGAGAAGGTAGCAGAAAAAGGAAAAGATTAGCGACAACTGAGTTGTTTGAAGAGGATCCGTTAAATAGAAGAAAAAATATTCGTCTTGAAGCTCCTTCAACATCTACATCATCGCTGGGTACCGTTGTAAATGTAAGTACAGAACAGCATAATGATAAAATTGAATGTCCTGAGTGTCACATACATGTGTCAAAAAAATATATGACCAGTCACTATAAGAGCAATAAACATAAAAATAATTTAATTAGAAGAGATAATAATCTACCTAATGTTCAATTCATTGATACTGCTTTTGGTAATAGAATTATTACATATCGAGTGAAATCTAATTTAGTTTCTGATACGCAGTTTGAATCACCTGAATTATTTTTACAAAATATTAAAAATATAATATACACATTACTAGAACGATCTATTTTAGAATATTCTGTTGTAAAAGTTAATTTTATTCTCAATGCGGATTTCACACAAGAAACTAAAAATCTACAAAATATTTTTGATTTTCAAATTTCAAACTATCTTGTTTGTCAAGGTGATGATAAAGATATTATTTTCTCATCTATAATTACCGAAATTACAAACAAAATGTCAAATTTTCAAAAAAAAGGTAGTGGATGGAGTTTAGTTAAAATAAATCACTTGGATATGAATATCAACAAATTTAACCCATTGCGTGGATCTTCATACATAGACCTACCGTTAGATATAAAACACAAGAAAGCTGTAATCAATGTTCAAAATAACGATCACGAATGCTTTCGTTGGGCAGTTTTGTCAGGATTATTTCCAGTCACTCATAGTTCCAATAGGGTATCATCTTATACAATACATAAAAACAAGTTAAAATTTGATAACCTCTCGTTTCCTATAAAAATTAACGACATCCATAAGTTTGAAAAATTGAACAGTATGAGTATTAATGTTTTTGGATTACAATATGATTCAATAAGCAAATCAAATAAAGTTGTAGGTCCATTACACTTTACGAAACGTCGAAAAACTACTCACTTAAACTTATTGTATATATCTCAAGGTTCTAAAGGTCATTACTGTTTTATTAAAAACCTCTCGAGATTATTATCTAAACAGTTATCGACTTCTGAACATGCAGTTCATATTTGTGATGGGTGTTTATTAAGTTTTCCATCATTACACAATTTAAAACGACACCAAGAAAATGACTGTTTCAATGTGTGCACAAATTTACCATCGGAAAGCGATAGCAAAAGAAACTGGTTTAACGAATTAATACCATCAAACCAAATTTCATTTAATAACTATGAACGTAAATTAAGAGTTCCATTCGTTGTGTATGCTGACTTTGAAGCATTTTTAAACCCAATAGAGAGTTGTTCTAACAATCCAAATCAATCTTCAACTGTTAATATTCAAAAACATGAAACGTATAGTTTTGGGTATTATGTTAAATGTTCGTATGATGATAATCTTTCAGTATATAGATCTTATACAGGACAAGATTGCGCGCTAAAATTTATGCAATTCATTAACACAGATTTAGAAAATATCTGTAAAAAAAATTCTTTTGTAAAATCACCTTTACCGTTAACTGAAGAAAATGAAATAAATATCAGTCAAAGTGATTCGTGTTACATTTGTGCTACTAAATTAAACAATGATAGCACAGTATCTTACAATTGGCATACTGGAGTATATGAAGGTGTAGCTCATAGAGTATGTTCTCAGAAATACAAAGCTCCTAATTTTGTACCAGTGTTTTTACATAATTTAAGTAATTATGACGCTCATTTCATAGTGCATGGTCTTGATTTCGAGAAAGGTGACATTGAACTTATTCCTGAGAACAAGGAAAAATACATTTCTTTTTCTAAAGTTTTACAAATCAACAACAGAGTTGTAAAATTACGATTTCTTGATTCTTTTAAATTTATGTCAAGTAGCCTTAACAAATTAGCTCAGAACTTACTACCCGAACAATTTCGTGAACTCAAGTTAAAATATCCATGTGAAGAAGATTTTAAACGTTTAATAAGAAAAGGTGTATATCCATACGAATACATGACAACATTTGATTCTTTAAAAATGACTTCTCTTCCCACTCGCGATCAGTTTTATAGTTCTTTAAATGATAGTCACATTACAGAAAGTGAATACCATCATGCCCAAGACGTGTGGAAACATTTTAATTGTAAAAATATGGGTGAATATTCAGACCTGTATTTAAAAACAGATGTATTGTTGTTAGCAGATATATTTGAAAATTTTAGGGATGTCTGTCTTAAAACATACGGTTTAGATCCTGCCCACTATTATACAGCACCTGGTTTAAGTTGGGATGCTATGTTAAATTTTACTAAGATAAATTTGGAACTCTTAACAGATATCGACAAGGTTACGTTTATAGCAAATAATATTCGGGGTGGTATATCACAATGCAGCAATAGACATGCAGCGGCAAATAACATATTTATGTCGGAATACAATTCAAATAAACCATCTTCATTTTTGATGTACTTAGACGCAAATAACCTTTATGGTTGGGCTATGTCCCAATGTCTCCCGACAGGCAAATTTGAATGGGTCGATATAGATACAGATTTTAATATAGCCGATGATGCCAAACATGGGTTTATATTGGAAGTAGATTTAGAATATTCAATAACTTTACATGATTTTCATTCAGATTTTCCATTTTGTCCAGAAAACGTATGTTTAGGAAGCAGCAAAGACAAGAAACTGATTCCAAATTTAAAAGATAAAAAAAATTACGTCATTCATTATAGAAACCTCAAACAATGTTTAAAAAATGGTCTCAGATTAGTTAAAATTCATAGAATTTTAAAATTTGAACAATCTGCATGGTTGAAAAGTTACATAGACTTAAACACTCATATGCGATCATTAGCCACTTCAGATTTTGAGAAAGATTTTTTTAAACTTATGAATAATTCTGTTTTTGGTAAAACAATGGAAAATGTAAGAAAGCGAGTTCATGTCAAATTAATTAATCATTGATTAAATCGTGGCAAAACTCAAGGTGCTCAATCTTTGATAGCAAGACCAGAATTCCATAGTTTATCTATATTCTCAGAGAGCTTAGTTGCAATACAATTAAACAAAACTAACGTTTTATATAATAAACCAATTTACCTCGGTTTTTGTATTTTAGATATATCGAAAACATTACTATACGATTTCCATTACGATTATATGAAAGTGAAATATCAAGATAATATTAAATTACTATATACTGATACCGATAGTTTAATATATCAAATATTTACGCAAAATTATTATGCTGATATAAAACTTGATTTAGTCAACTACTTTGATACGTCCGACTATCCACCAAATAATCAATATGGTTTACCATTATTGAATAAAAAACGGTTAGGATTTTTTAAAGACGAAAATAACGGAAAAATTCTTAAAGAGTTTGTAGGTCTTCGCTCTAAAATGTATGCAATGGATGTGCAAAATAAATGTATATGTAAAGCAAAAGGGATTAATAAAAGTGTCACAAAAAAATTTTGTCTCAGCGATTATAAATCATGTTTATATGAAAAGAAAACGCAATACAGTGAAATGATAAGATTCAAATCAATTAAACATGCTATATTTACACAAAAAATCAATAAGATATCTTTATCACACAATGACACAAAACGTTATTTAATAGAGAATTCAACAGATACTCTTGCATGGGGTCATTATAAAATAAAGGACATTTGATTTTATCAATGAATTCTGTACAATGAAAATATGTATGTTAATGTGTGTGTATGTTTTATTTTCGGTTTTAAATGATTTAATGTTCTGTCTTTATTATGTACTTTCTTTTTTTTTTTTATTGTGATACTATGACAACTATTTTGTGTATCATGAAAAATAAGATGCAAATTTGAATGTCTGTAGGAAGTTAATTCTTATATCTGATTTAACTTTAATTTATATTAATTTTATATTTTTGAAAACATCTTTGAATTGTATGTGATCATTTTTCAAACTATTTGAATAATATGTAATCTTTGTATGTAAAACAAAAAAAAATCAAATATAATACATTCAATCGTATCTTCTTGTTTTATTCAATCCGAAGCGCTTTTCGAGTTCACACGTGCATTTAAAAATGTTTCACTTTTATCATCCTTTTACTGCCATAGTTGCAGGTCCAAGTGGGTGTGGAAAGTCTAATTTTGTAACAAACTTTATTAAATACATTAATGATATGTGTAACACCACTTTTCATCAAATTACTTGGTGTTTTGATGAGATGCAACCCTTATATGATGTACCAAATGTAAACTATTATCAGGGTATACCAGATATGAATATGTTTGATGGAAAGGAACCTAACCTTATCATTATCGATGATCTTATGAGGGAATCTGATGGTCGCATTGTCGACATATTTACTAAAGGTAGTCATCATAGGAACTTGAGTGTATTTTACATTACTCAAAATTTATTTCATCAAGGTAAAGGACAAAGAGACATTTCTTTGAATTCAAACTACATCATTTATTTCAAAAACCCACGTGATAAAACTCAAATACGTTACTTAGCGCGACAAGTATCACCAGAAAATAGCAAATTCATAGAAGATTCATACAGAGATGCTACAAAAGAAGCACATGGCTATTTGATGATAGATCTAAAACAAGATACTTTTGATATGTGTCGAATTAAATCAAAGATCTTTCCTTCTGATGGTCATCCTACAGTGTACATTCCCACAAAACAGTTTAAATATGTCAAAAACCAACAAATACCCGTCATTTGCAAATGATGGATCGACGCTTAAAGACGCATGAACACTTATTAAATGCTCTTTATAAGCTTAAACCTAAACATCAACAAGCTCTTTTAAAAGTGTGTAACGAAAACGAAATTAATTTTATTTGTGAATGTATTCATAATGTTTTACAAGGAAATATAAATCTTGAAGAAAAATCGAAGAATAAACTAAAAAAATACAAAAATCTACTACGAAAATTAGTACGTAAAAGTACAAATAAAATAAGAAAGAATATAATAGTTCAAAAAGGTGGTGCATTTCTTCCGATCATATTGGGTTCTATTTTGAGTGGATTGATAAGTGGACTGGTTTAGAATGGAACACGCCAAAAAAATGCTGTTAGTTGACCCAAGTTTAATAGATAAGTTAAATCAAAAAAGAAATGAAAATCCTACCTCTCGTTTAGATAGCGAAATGGAAAAAATACTCAGCAGTAATATGGATGATCGAAAAAAGTGTAAATTATACTTACAAATTTTACAAAGATATCTCCACTTTATGGAAGAAGATCGTCGTCCCATTGAACTCCCTATAATAACTTCAAATGACGATAACAATAAACCCACATCTGAAAGCTGGAAAAATTTTAATATAAATAATGATATCAAGAATAAAGATGTAGTTGTCAGTCAGACACTGAGTGATGAACAGAAGCAACAAGAACATTTTACACTCGAAAAAAAACCTTTCTATTCAACAGAACAAATTTTAAATTTAATACCAAAAACATATGTAAAAAAAGGTGAGTTATTATTGAATTCGGTGTCGCTAAATAAAAGCAAAATTTATTGGAATGATGCTGGCACAGTGATTGTGGATAATGAAGTAATTCCTAACAGTAACATTATCGATTTAATAAGCGATACACTGCGACCATTGAAAAACAACGACCCACCCGGTTGGGAAAAATTTGCTAAAGCGTTAAAAGATTTGAAAATACCTTTAACATATATTGGCAATCCAAAAAGACGTGAGTACATAGCTCAACTTCAAAAAGACATCGAAGAACAACCGCCACAAAACACAGAGGTATATTTGACACCAACTAGTGAAATTAAACACGCAAATAAAATTAAGAAAAAGATTGATTGGGAAAAATGGACCCCTTATTAGAAATAAATCAAATTTATTATGATGTATCACACCCCGCTGGATATAGTAATATCGACAAATTATCAAAAGCTATGAAAGGTAAAATGAAAAAGGAAGAAGTTAAAAACTGGTTGCAATCTCAATCTACGTATACACTCCATAAACCAGTACATAGAAGATTCGCTCGAAACAAATACGTTCTCTCTAATCTCAATGAACTTTGGCAAGCCGATTTAAGTGACATGCGAACTTATTCTAAAGATAATAAAGGTTTCAATTACATTCTTTGTGTTATTGATGTTTTTAGCAAATATGCATATGCCAGACCCTTGCAAAAGAAAAATTCTGAAACCGTAAAAAAGTGTTTCGATAGTATATTTAATGAAGCTAGTACCACACCTACACACATTCAATCTGATAAAGGCACTGAATTTGTATCAAAAGATGTTCAAAGATACTTTAAAACAAAAAACATTAATTACTATACGACAAATAATCCAGACATCAAAGCAAGTATTGTAGAAAGATTTCAAAGAACGCTAAAAATGAAGATGTGGCGCTATTTTACACACAAGAATACACATAAATATATTGATATTTTGCAGAATTTGATACACTCTTACAATCACAGTTTTCATTCTAGTATTAAAATGTGTCCTTCAGATGTTAATTCTAATAATATAATGACAGTTTGGAGTAATTTATATGAAAAATCTGAAAAATCATCAAAAAATATACTACCTATGTTTCATCTCGGTGATCATGTTAGAATAACCAAATATAAACATGTATTCCAAAAAGGTTATGAATCTAATTGGAGCGATGAAATATTTGTGATTTCTTCTATAATAGAACGTACTCCGTGGCCTGTTTATACTATTAAAGATTTAGATGGTGAAGAGATAGTAGGAACGTTTTATGAACGAGAATTACAAAAGGTCATTTATGACCCCACCATTGAACACAAGATCGATAAAATAATTCGTTCTCGTTACTCTGGCAGCAGACAACAAGTGTTAGTTAAGTGGAAAGGTTATCCGAACAAATTTAATAGTTGGATTTTAGCTTCCAGTTTGAAAAAAATATGATTAAGGATTTTTATTTAACTTTACTTAGCAATAGTTCAATGGAATACTTTCCTGAGAACAAAACATCAATTTTTTCAACAAAATTACCCAAACCCATAATATTGGAAGGAGAATGGTGTGTAGGAATCGTTGAATTCCAATATCCATGCACCATGTTTACTGTTCAAGATCATGAGAATGTTATTTACATAACAAAAATCATGAAAATGCCCCATGAAGACAAACTATCCACAGTATATTATAAAACTCACATACCTGCCACAAACTATGATAATATTAACCATATTTTATCAGCATTAAATAATATAAGGGAAAAAATCAAATTCCGCTACGATAATATATCCAAATTTGTGTCTGTTTCTGTATTAGACGAAACAATTAAATCTGTGACATTATCTCCTAAACTAGGCTTACAGTTGGGTTTTGAACCAAACAGAAATCTCGTTGAAAAGAATTTAGCAAAATGTCCAGCTAATTTACATTTAGGGTTACCGTCTCAACTATTCGTTTATTGCGATATAGTTGAACCTCAAATAGTAGGTGATGTAATGACACCTCTTCTAAGAGTTATACCATTAGATCCCTCAAAATACATCTATGGTGCGAATAAAATGCATGTATTTTCACCTCCACATTACTTATCAGTAATGCGAAGAGAATTCGATACCATCGAAATAGATATAAGGTCGAGCACCGGACAAAAGATACCATTTCAGTTTGGAACGGTGTGTGTTAAACTACATTTTAAAAAATTATAATGCATTTTGAACGCTCCGACATGTCATGCCCTTATCAACGGTATTATTCTCATCAGGCTGGTTCAGGTATAGGGGTGGTATATAAAGGGGCGCCTTATCAAAAAGGACATGGAATCGGTAGTTTTCTTGGGGGATTGTTTAGGTCAGTTTTACCATTACTATCTAGCGGTGTTCGAGCTGTTGGTAAAGAGGCATTAAGTGCTGGTGTTGGGCTATTGACAGATATGGTTAGTGCGCGACCTATGGAAGATTCAATAAAAGCACGTCTTAAAGAAGTTGGTACCAACTTGAAACGCAAGGCCGATGAAAAAATAAATAAAATCAATATGTCTGGATCAGGATATATAACAAAACGAAAACGTCTACCTGGAGTCATTCCGTCGTTGACCGCGAAAGTGAAAGCTCTAAAAAAATCAAAAATTACTCCAAAACAAATTAAAGACATATTTTCTAACAATTAATTAAAATGTCTTTTTTACATAGTCATTCCTGTGAATGTATTAAATCCGAATTGGATTTGTTTGCATTGCCATCGACTCAAACTAGCATTGAAAGTGGAAATTGGATCCATTATAAACCAATTTCATCTCTTGCCGATGATGGTCCTATAGAATTTCAAATTCCTGGGGCAGGAGATGACTACATAGATTTATCTCATACGTTAATTCACTTGAAAGCGAAAATAGTAAATCAAGATAACACCAAACTCACCGCATCTACGGTCGTTGCTCCCGTGAACAATTGGTTGCACTCACTCTTCAGTCAACTTGATGTGTACTTAAATCAAAAACTTGTATCACCACCCAATAACACATATGCTTATCGTGCGTACATAGAAAACTTATTGAACTATGCTCCTGCGGCAAAAAATTCTCACCTCACCTGTGGCTTATGGTATGAAGATACAGCTGGAAAAATGGATTCCACCGATGATACTAATAAAGGATTTACTAAGAGACAGGAACTAGCCAGTGAAAGCAAAGAATTGGAAATGATTGGTCACTTGCATGGCGATTTATTCAATCAAGAAAAATTTTTAATCAATGGTGTTGATATTTGTGTTAAGTTAGTTCGTTCTAGAGAAAATTTCAATCTAATGGCCTCTACAGGTGACCTTAAATTAAAGGTATCTATTACGGATGCATCTTTGATAATTCGTAGAGCACGAATCAATCCCAGCGTGTTACTTGCTCATCAAAAGGTCTTAGCTTCTACCACAGCCAAATACCCCATTACTCGAGCTGAAGTTAAAGTTTTAACAATACCATCTGGTGTTCAAGGAAAAACTCTAGATAACATTTTCTTAGGGCAATTACCTAAAAGGTGTATAGTAGGATTTGTAAATAACGCTGCTTTCAATGGAAACCTCACTAAGAACCCATTTAACTTTCAAAATTATGACATTAATACTTTTAGTTTATATATAGACGGCCAACAAATACCATCAAAGGCTTTACAACCCTCATTTGAGAACAATATTTTTACTTCAGTATATCATACATTGTTTTCGGGAACAGGTATACACTTTCTAAATGAAGGTAATGGGATATCCCGAGAACAATACGCTCAAGGGTATTGTATGTTGGCATTTGATTTGACACCTGATTTATCAGCAAACTCTTCAAGTCATTGGAATCTTGTAAAGCATGGTAGTGTGAGATTAGAAGTGCGTTTTGAAACAGCTTTATCACAAACTATTAATTGTATTGTTTACGCGGAGTTTGATAATGTTATTGAAATAGATAAAAACCGCAACATTTCAGTAGATTATAGTAGTTAAGAAAACAAAATTAACTGTTTAAGATTAGATTAAGTATGAATAATTTAATTCAGATTTGCTGTTAGATGTAAGTTACGAATAAAATGAATTAAAAAATATTAAGTTTTTTGTTTTACCATAATCCTTGCAACCCCACAAAAATAGAAAACTTACCACATATGTACCATAATAGTGTCTTCTTAACCTTATATACGACATTACCACTTTATCATTCGACTTGATAAGATTCTGCAGCGATTCGATAAATAAAAATGAATACAACAGAAATACAGAATTACTTAAAGAAAATTGATCCAAGTATTGAATATAATGTATATGCAGCCAATCGCCTACCAATACATGTAGTAACTCCTACATATGTAGTTAGCAACTTAGACTCTGATAACAAACCAGGTTCTCACTGGGTTGCCATACACATAGATCAGAATGGTTTTGGACAGTACTTTGATTCATACGGTCGACCACCTCAAGGATACCACCGAATGTTTTTAGCGAGGAATTCTAGAATGTGGAATTACAATACAAGCCGAATTCAAAATGACTTTACTATAGTTTGTGGAGAGTACTGTTTAATGTATCTGTACTATAAATATTATGGTAAGAGTCTTAAAGATTTTCAAGTATTATTTAGTGATAATACAATATGCAATGATGTGTTTTTATCTGGTTTATTTAAATCATGTTTTGAGGAGAATAAATGAAATATGAAAATGAATGAATGATTTTTCTTTATTGAGAATTAATAACCCCATACAACCTTATAATTCTTCCAAACAATTCATGAATGTTCGTAATAACTTTACAATCGTAAGCATGAGCATGAAAAACACTAAAAAGACTTATTACTATTTACATTAATACTTAGCAAAACACAAAGAACACGAAGTAATCTGTTAAGCATGTAACTTAAAAGAGTACAAAGTTAAAATACAATACAATGTAAATTAAATTAAAATAGGTATAGTTATTACAATAATAGTTTCTTAGAATAAAGTATATGACTAAAATTATGATTTTAAAACACTGATACGCACTGGCACTTTGTTCACTTGTCGTTGTCTATAAAATATTTGACACAATCGTCCTTACTCGCCAACTGTTTAGTAATGTTATATACCGTGTCCTTGAGAGATTGCAAGTTTTTGTCACTCTCGGTTTCGGCGTAATATTTAACTCGCACATCAGCATGTTTCCATTGTTCCGTCGGTGCGATGTTTTTTATTTTATTAATATCATACACCTCAATTTTTATGAGGTGTGATGCAGAACTGCTGTCATCGCTGTTTGTTTTTATGTACGATACACCACCACTCGTGGATCGACCAACACTAGATGACTTTTTTGTCGTTATCTTCTTTTTCTTGGGTTTCTCGAAGAATTCATCAATGTTGTTGCATTCCATTGATCTTTTATTTGCTGCTATCGCTTTTTTCACTTTAAAAGCGAGTGTGCCTTCTTCATCGCTAGGTTCGTCTATGTCATCGGCATAGTAATAATTTTTGAAAGTATTTTCAGAAAACTGTAATAAAATGAAATAAAACTGTTAATAAAACAAATCGGTTAAGGAAGTATTATATGATAAATACTTATAGGTGTGCGAAGTATAAATGTACACTAAAGTAACATTGATAATTTAATAAGAGATCAAATGTAACGAAAATAAAACTGTAAATAAAACAAATCGGTTAAGGACGTATTGTATGATAAACACTTATAGGTATGTGAAATAAAATGAACTACAGTAACTTTGATAAATTAAATAAGAGATCAAATACAACTAAAATGCATTAACCCAGTGAACAACACATAACAAATACAATTAATAAAACATCTGGTTATAACAATTTTAGATCAAAGTATAAGAAGGTACTTACATTCATTTTATATCAGCTTCAGTATTTACTATTACACTATTTTACTATCACTTCACTATTACCAACAACTGGAGATCACACTTCGAAGACAGCACAGAGTGGAATACGATATCATGTGATTTTGAGTTTGGCTTTTATATGGAGAGCGAGTATTGTTTCCTTGCAGACAGGATCCAACATGTTCAACTTTCACTTTGAACGTTCCATTGAATACGTAACATCAGGAAATGGGAATAATAGGATCCGTAACTGTTTTAAAAAATAATGGACAGGTAATTAATCATTGACAATGAGAAGACCCGAAGGGTTTTACTTAGAATTTGAGAAACGTATGGTGTATTGTAACGATTGATTTATGTATTATAAACACTGCCCGTAATGCATAAAGGGTGAGTAATGGGTAATTGTAAACGGTTTTTAACTAGAAACACGAATCCATAGGAATATGGAACAAAGACATTTGTATTCTTCAAATAAAAAGTAAAAAAGGGTCGCTGTTAGAAAGTAGAAATACAAAAGCACAACGAAACAAAGGGAAAAGGTACAAGCTTGAGGGGACCGTAAACCATGCAACTCCAATTCGCGGTTTATATCTATCTCGCGGGCGATTCGCGGTTCGCGGTTGGTATTAATTAAATCCGCGGAAAAATTCGCGGTACGTATTAATTAAATCCGCGGAAAAATTCGCGGTAGGTATAAATTTAATCCGCGGAATAATTCGCGGTAGGTATAAATTTAATCCGCGGAATAATTCGCGGTAGGTATAAATTTAATCCGCGGGTTAATTCGCGGATTGTACGCGCCGAAATTGGAGCAATCGAAATTATTGACGAACTAGGCCAGAGTGGCGCCAGCCGACCCCCGAACGTGCTCCAGAACCGTCGAATCCCTTACTACTAAGAGATAATTTATAATTCCCATCCATAAAAATATTGTGACGCAAATTACGTTAATTCGTACAAAAACCAAATGGAATTGCGTCTCGCGCCTTTTGCTGTTGCCCAGTGGTCTTGTCATAAACCAAAGTACCGACTGTAAATATTTTTACAGGCCACTAAAAGGCTGATGTCAAAATTGTGTTGTAATCAACGTGTGTTTCGTATTTGTTTAACTTTTATATTGAGAATAATTTACTAAACAACGAAGACTAAAATATGCATGTAATATTTGAAGCATATTTAATTAATATGATACTCTCAAAATATTATAATAGCACTGCGTTATCAAGAAGAATTAGGAGCAGAAGACAATTACTTAAAATACCACTTTAAGCTGATATTACTTCTTTGATTGAAATGGGTATAAAACTACGAAATAGCCTTCTTAAATCCTAATAACGTACTGGCAACCCATTGGTGGTAATAATTTTAACAATTCTGAAAGAGGAAAAAATAAACGATAAAGAGTTTAAAGAAACCTTTCAATCCTCATTTGCCGCAAGCATTGCCTGCAAGAGCAGGCAATGTAGAGGTGACTATCTAAAGATAGATAGTCACCTCTACTTGCCTTTTCTTCGTTTTTGTTCATTATGAATAACAATAGCCAAAGATGATCACACTGAGTTGTCAATTATTATTTAATAAATTATAATTAACTACATAATTAAATTAATAAGACAATTAATTATAATTTATTTATGACCAAAAAATATAATCTATGCAATTTGTAAGCGGCGATAGCCTAATTAGGAGTGGAACGGACTGCCGAGACGAATGTCTGTAGGTTCAAAACCCAATGGCACAACACACCTCTGACTTTTCTACAAATTTATGTGTGTATTCTTTGTGAATTATCGCTTGCTTTGACCGTGAAGGAAAACTTCGCGAGGAAACCTGCATACCTGAGAAATTCTCAGAACTTCGAAGGTATGTGAAGTCTACCAACCCGCACTAGGCCAGCGTGGTGGACTAAGGCCTTAACCTTCTCAGTAGTAGAGGAGGCCCGCGCTCAGCAGTGGGCAGTATAAAATACAGGGCTGATATAGTATGGTATTCAATTTGTAAATGCGTCATTGGGCTGTTTTACTAGGTACTAGCACGTTCCTAAGTTTGTATTATGGCGACACTCCACGAATTTAGATAAATACCGCCACATTGTTTATTATTGTCTAAAAGTTTCATCATATTTTGTCACGCAGTTAAAATAAGGAGAATTTTTATTATCTAGAAAATCCCACCAAAAAAATAAATGTATATTAAAATTTAAATAACCCCCGACACAAAAAATCTCTAAAAAGTAAAATAATAATAGTGTCTTTGTCGTTTAAGTACCTAGTAATATTTTGACCCAACCGTCGTCGCGTTAGGGGACCGCTAAAGAAGTATTTTCATCTCCCTGGTCCGGAGTTCGGTCCTCCGACGTGAGGACGCTTGGGTCAAAATATTACTAGGTACTTAAACGACAAAGACACTATTATAATTTTACTTTTTAGAGATTTTTTGTGTCGGGGGTTATTTAAATTTTAATTTAATTTTTATTTCAAACTTTTTAAATTACTTTATTCTCCATCATGGGGCCTTGATAATTAACTATCTATCACATACTCGTTGAGCCCATCCTTATGAGCCCAAACACACTATGGACGGTATTAATAAATCAATCCCAAGTTCGAGCCACATCCCAAGTAGACATACTGTATGAATAGTTCAATACATTGTGTCCACTTGAGATGCAACTCAAACTTGAGATTGATCTATTAATACCGCCCAAAATCTGCTATAAGTTGCTAAGGAGTTGGGTATCCCGCAGACTACTTGATGCCGCAGCATCAGCTCATGGTTACAAATATATTGAATGTCACAGTACACCAAATTTAAAGTCAATCGGATTTTTTAAGTTGGAAATGAGCTGATAATCCTCAAACGCCTGAACAGATCTTCATAAATTATAGCTAAGAACCATCGCAGTCACATCAGCTTTTAAACAAAAAAAACCGCGTCCAAATCGGTCCATTCGTTTGAGAGCTACGATGCCACAGACAGACATACAGATACACAGATACACAGATACACACCCTAAACTTATAACATCCCTCTTTTTTGTCGGGGGTTAAAAAGGAGAACCAAGTTCAAAACAAACATTATGCTTTTTAAAAAACATAATGTAGTATAATAGTGTATGTAAACAAAATAAAGATATCGAAACAAGAACTAACATAGCATAATCCTCAGAGCTGTAACAAAAAGTAATTAAAAATATTCATAATTTCCACGCAAAACAATGAGGATTTTTTAATTCAAGAAGCATTTAACCCAAATTAGCATAATATTATGCAAATGTCTATCCCATCATCGTAATTAAATATTCTGATCGGGACCTTAGCAGCTTTGAATATTAGCTTGTGCAATAACTAGGCGTTGCTCGCGACCTCACCCGTCTGAGAAGACTTTCCCGTTTTAAAAGTTCCTAAATCACTGTAGCGATCCACAACGCCATTTGAACGACGCTAATGCCATATTTTTCAGAAACCTGATTATGAAATTCAAATATTTCATTAATGTTTTAGTTTTACTGGTGGTAGGTCTCTCATATGTATGAGTCCGGCTGGGTGGGTACCACCGCAATATCTATTTCTATCGCCAAGCAGCAGTGTACATGCACTGTTGTATTTCGATTTGAAGGACATTGTAGCCAGTGTAACTACTGGATATAAAGAGGCTGGACATCTTATCAGGATGACGAGCGCAGTGAAATGCCCCACAGTACTTTGTAACTCAAGGTGCTGGATGGTGTTGCTACTGTTTATGGGTGGTCGTATCGCTTACCATCAGGCGGACGGCATGCTCGTATCGTCATTCAATGCCATAAAAAAAAATAGTTATATTGTTCTTTGCTTCCGTCGTTTCTTGGTTCTCCTCTGGTCGAAAGTTAGTCTAAAAAGTTATAATATTGTTTTAACATCCACCCACTTGACATTGGAGAAATCACTGATGAAACGGCTGTTTGGTTGAACGCGCTAATGTCAAGAAATACTGAACCGATTTTACAAATTCTTTCACTATTAGGAAGCTACATTACTCCTGAGTGCTATAGCATCCCGCGGGCGGAGCCGCGAGAAATACTAGTTTAAAATGTTAGTGAAAATACTTTCTTTGTAATACACTGAAATAACCTTAGTACGTAGGTATATTATACATATTTATAGTGAAATCATCTATTAAAAATATATTAACTAACCGTTAATATATTAACGGTTAATACGTCATGGTTGCACTAAAACCAGGACTCGAGGCACGAGTCTTGAAGGCAGGCAATAAATCTGGGTTGCTCGTCTTATATCCGGCGGGGGATCGCTCATATCGGAAACTAGCTTTCCGTGTAAGGCTCAATACTCATCTATCTGCTTCCGGATCTTTTTGTGTGTTAGCTAAATAACCTGAGCGCTTGTCACAGCGTAATGTCAGACATAGCAAGTTATAATCATAGTTGTATAATGTATTCTATTTTTGTATTTACCATTTGTAGAAAGAATATTTTAATATGAGATCATTGGAAAAGGGTATCTGGTATAAGTCCATTCCATGTGAGCCTCCTCATATACGATGGTTTAGTAATATAATACTTTCTAGGAAGCTTGAAGTCAGTGCCCTGTTTATCAAAGATTACAAGTCTACATACAAGCTTACAAATTGGGTGTTATTTTTTTTTTGTAAAATTGACTATTTCCCAAGAGAAAACGCTTGTAATACAAGGCTTGTAACGTTTGATAAAAAGGGCACTGGACACGTGCCACTAAACAATTTTTTATATATGATCATTGATGTATTAAAAATCCCTAATACCTACATCAATGTATATGATACGAAAAGGTGAAACACCGAATTGTTTAACCTGCGAAACTCTTGAAGATCATCATATAGGTCGAATGTGTTCGTTGTTAACAGACTCATGGAAACCTGTGCTTTAAAAAGATATCACGTAGAAAGTTATCACAACATTTTAGCTGATCTATTTTCCGAGGCAGTGATAAAATTGTTTAAATTTATTGCCTTATATTATAATTAGATAAGTACTAGAATAAGCACTTTTTGCCATGCTAAATTTTAAATACAATACTGTATGTTTGTGTTGGACTAAGAAAATACGATGGGACTGATAAATAAAATACGTAAAAAGTAATAAAAAAATGTGTTGAAATTTTAACGAATGATGTTCAAATATATTGGATATTTTTAATGGATTCTTTTTTTATTTTTTTCTAGAATGACTCAATTATTATACCATACTAAGATCTCGCCTCTATATCGGACAAAAATAATAATTGTCATCGGATATCAAGGTCGATGGATATAACTTAGAGGAATGAGTAAAGAAGCATCGACCGGATGCACGAAAAGCTTATTTACACACACAACCTTTATCTCTGACGTGGTTCGGTTGCGGATGACAACTTAGACGTGAGTCGGAGGAAGCCCGCAGCCGTCCCTAATGCGCCGAAGATGACCACCGCGGAGTTTTGGTTGGTATGCCGTGCGGTGTACATAGGTTAGGGACTCGGCCCGGCGGTCGCCCGACGTTTTCATCTCTCCAGGCGGCTCAACGTCGGGTCGTAAGGCACGGTGAACCCAACATAACCGATCAGTCGTTCCCCTTGAACACTGGGCGGTAGTAATAATTCACTTTCTCCGCGTAAAATGTGCAGATGACCAGGACATCCACTTTTCGCCAAGAGAGTTTTGTCCCATGATGTGATGCAACTAACCCTGACCCTAACTTTTTTAACCCCCGACAAAAAAGAAGGCAGTTATAAGTTTAGGGTGTGTATCTGTGTATCTGTCTGTCTGTGACATGGTAGCTCTTAATCGAATGGACCGATTTTGACGCGGTTTTTTGTTGTTTGAAAGCTGATGTGATCGAGATGGTTCTTAGCTATAATTTATGAAGATCTGTTCAGGCGTTTGAAGTATCAGCTAGTTTTCAACGTTCATAACTCCGACTGGCTTAAAAATTGGTGTACTGTGACTTTGGCAATATTTTTAAGACATGTTAACCTTAATCTGCTGCTGCTACAGCATTAAGTAGTCTGCGGGATACCCAACTCTTTAGCAAATTATAGCAGATATAGCGTGTGTGGGCTCATAAGAATGGTCTCAATGAGTTTGATGGAGAATATAGTAACTTAAAAAGTTTGAAATAAAACTTCTTTAGCGGTCCCCCGACGCGAGGATGCTTGGGTCAAATTATTACTACGTATTTAAACGACAAAGTTTTTCATTCTCCTATTAGAATAATATGTAGTAGGTACCTAAACAAGTAATAGGAAATTTTGAGAAAATCAATCCCCTTTCACCTATGTAGAAGACCCAAAGGCCAAAATAGTGTTATTGTTAAATTATGAAGCACGTAATACATGAGTTATTTTATATTTTATAGCTTTTGATCGCGGCATCACTCGCGTGGAAGTGTTTTTGTGGGATAAAAGTAGCATAATATGCTCCTCCCAGGGTCTCAAATACTTTCATACCACATTTCATAGAGATCCGTTTAGTAGTTTCGGAGACAGACAGACGGGCAGACAGACAGAAAGGTGAAGAGAAAATAATTATATAAATAGGTGATTTGTGTTCTATTACTCTTTTTTAGTCCTGCACTTACTTGTTTTTTTTTAATTTAAACATACAGACACAGCGGGTTGTACTGCTTTATTATAGCATAGATTACATTATACTTTTAGCGCCGATATCTTTACAGAGTACTGCAATGTGTGGCCGTACTCAATGGCAAACAATATTTAAAAATGACACGGCTCAGCTCCCTTGCCTCTTTAGTTTCGTGAGCACACATCAATATCTCTTTATATTTCCGTCGGATGGAAATGCTTTTATCCCACCATCAGATTAATTATACTTATGATACGATGCCCGTGACCTACGCCCGGCCTGCTCAAACTTCAAATGCCGAGACCAGATAAACTTGTTGTATTTTTTAGTTTATTGTTTGACAGGCTTTGTTATTTTATTTATTTATTTATTTATTTATTTGAGATGTGGAAAACTTACAGCTTTATAAAACTTAATAGCACTAGGTTGGTTGACTGAAAGCCAATAACAAGCCTTCACTTATAGAAATATTATAGTGAAGTGTGAGCAAACAATTAGTACTAAAGCTTACGAGACAATTTACAATAAAAATTCTTAATAAAAAAGAACACAAATAAAATATTAAAATTAAGGTTCGCCTATGTAAATTCCTTGAAAAAGTTAAGGCTTAAGCACCTTCTTGCCGAGGACACACTAGTTGTAAAGGGATCAAGATCGTGCTGCTTACATATTTTATTGAAGTTTGCACTTGCACGCACAATAAAGCTATTTTGCCTATAATTTGATGAGGCATTGGGTATGCATAAAGGTGGATGAAAACGAATTGATTTACATGGGACATTAAAATACATTTTAGCTAATAGATCAGGGCAATCAATTTCATTATTTAAAATTTTTAGTATTAAGACATAGTCGGCTATCTCACGGCGAATTGTAAGTGGTAACAGATGATACTTTCTACAAAGTTGGAGGTAGTCAATAGAAGTATATAGAGTCTTTTGATGGAAACAAAGGTATTTAATAAAACGTTTTTGGATATTATCAATGCGATCGGTGTATTTTTGGTAGCGTGGGTTCCATACTTGTGATACGTACTCCAAGTGGCTTCTGACAAATGTACAATATAATATTTTAAGGGTTTTGGCTTCAGTAAAATATTTGGAAAGCCGCATTATGAATCCAAGTGCTTTAGATGCCCTTTTAACGATAGTGTCGATGTGAACATCAAAGAGCAGCTTACAGTCATGATGAACACCGAGGTCACGCATCGTATTGCACCTAGGTAAAACTTGACCACCTAGATTGTATGCTGCGTCCAAAGCAGTACGTTTCCTGGTGTATGTGATCACAGAACACTTGGAGGCATTGAGATCGAGTTTGTTAATACGACAGTATTCTTCTAACCGAGACAGATCAGACTGGAGTGCCGTCACATCTTCAGGTGATGATATTGTGGCGAATATTTTCATGTCATCGGCAAAACAGAGAAGTTTGGAAGATTTCAGACACAGGGCGATGTCATTAACATATATAATAAATAGCAACGGACCAAGCAAGGACCCCTGTGGTACGCCACTAGGAACATGAACCCAACTGGACATGTAGTTGTTGAGAACAACTGCTTGCGTTCTGTTGTCTATGTAAGAGGAGAACCACCTAAGTAGGTCTCCATGTATTCCTATGTGGTTTAGCTTGTCCAACAAGATACTGTGGTTAACTCGGTCAAAAGCCTTGCTATAGTCAGTGTAAATGACATCGACCTGCCTGCCATCATCCAAAGCAGCAGTAATAAAATCGTTGAACAGAATCAAGTTTGTGGCTGTAGATCGACCTTTTAAGAAACCATGTTGGAATGGGCTAAATGCTCCAACAAGAGTGGGATATAATTGGCTATATACAAGCCTTTCAAATACTTTGGCAATTGTGCAGAGTTTAGATATCGGCCTATAATTAGTGACCTCTATTTTTGGCCCTTTTTTATGCACAGGGGTAATAAACGCAGATTTCCAAACTTTAGGGACTATACCTAAAGATAAGGATTTCGCAAACAGCATCGAAATAGGTGTAGAGATAGATGGTGCACACGGAACAAGTAATCTAGCAGATATGTTATCCGGACCAGCACCTTTAAACGTATCAAGTTTGTTGAGTAGCTTCGTTACATCATCAACTTTAACCTCAACATGGCAGATGTCTGCTGTAGAATTTGGTGGTCGTGGAATAGAAGAAGAAACTATAGTCTGGTGGTTACAGGTACTACTAACAGAGGAGTTGAGAAAAGTAGAATGAAAGTATGTAGAAAAAGCCTCACAGATAGTTTCTCCTGAGTGAAGTAGTTCGTTATTAAAATTAAGTGAACTGGGAAAAGAATTAGAATTATAACGGTTTTTAACATAGGTCCAAAAGTGTTTAGGATTATCTTTTATTGACTTTTCTGTTTGACTAATATAATGTTTGTAACATTCCTCGTCCATTAACTTAACTCTATCGAGCAGTAATTTGTAAGTTAACTCGTCGGATTTATTGCCATAGATCTTGAATTTTTTAAAGTATTTATATTTCTCTCTAACGGCTTTAATGAGTGGTGCAGTGTACCATACTGGATATGAGCTTTTTCTAATGTATTTGTGTGGTATAAATTTATTTTGAAAATCAATAATAGTTTGATTAAAGAAATCGACCGAGGCGTCCACAGACCTCAGTGAGAATTCATGTTCCCAATCAACTGCCATGATTTCATCATTTAATGCCTGGTAATCACATTTTTGAAAGATATAACGGACTCGGGGTGCACTATCCAAGACAGGTATATCCAAGAGGTCATAATTAATTAGTAGTGCCGGGTGAAAGGCATCGATCGGAACTAGAGGATCAATACATTCCGATACAGTAACTGGATTATTAGATAGGACCAAGTCAAGGATCTTGCCGTTTTTATTGCCTACACTGTTGTATTGCCCCAAGCCAAGCACACATAACTCATCCACGAGCAAGTATTCATCATTAGTGGTCAGGTTAACTGGGATCAACGATTGACTTTCACATGACACCCACGAGATTCCACTCATGTTAATGTCACCAATGACCAAAAATAAATCGTCGGTATTATTTATAATTACATGATTCAATTTAGTGAGAAAGTTACTTAATTGTGAGGAAAAAGAAAGGCCTTTATTTTGTTTACAAAGATAAATAGCGCAAATATAAAGGTTTACATAGTTACGCGAGTCGGAATTTCTAAGGCGTATTTTGAGCCAGAGGTCTTCCGCAGTCGATTGAAAAAGAGGCTGAGAAGTAACTTGTAAATCCCTTCGCGTTGCGATAAGTACACCACCACCTCTCGACTGTCCAGTGAAGTCATAATCCCGGTCGCGGCGCCACACTATATATCGGTCGTCAAAAAACTCTGAATTAAAAATACCATCCGTTAACCAACTTTCTGTTAAGACAATAATGTCATAGGAATTCATCTTAACTTGACGATAAAAAGTGTCTGTTTTGGTTCGTAGGCCCCGAACATTTTGGTAATAGATAGCCAACCGACGGTTATTATAATTAGCCATTATAAGCAAAAACAATGTTAGTATACGCAACGATATATTTAGTTAAAGTAAAACAATTCGTTACACTGTCAATAATTAATATAAAATATGATTTACTAAAAAGCGGGTAGAATATAACACATTTTGTATCAGAGCAAAAAGCGTATGATAGCGAATAGCTGTTGTAAAAAACTGTGCAATGGTGCGATTTATGCGTAAGCGCAAGTGAGATAGGTATGTTTTTGTGAACTATGGTTGTAAGGCAAACAGCGCGATAACGAGAACAAAAGAAAATTATGTCGGAACAATAGTAAAGTGTCGTGCTTATTAGCGAGGCAGGGGTGCGAAACCTTTCACAAAAATAAAACCTTATGCTAATAGTGACAAATAATAATTTGATTTTGAATTTAAATAAATAGTGGTTTAAGAAATTACTAGATACGTTTAGGCAATAATTTACACAAGTTTGTTTAAATCACTCTCTTTTATAATTATAAATGCTTTACTGGAATTATTTCTCCGAACATGAATTTTACCATGTTTGACCCAAACGTACTCATAATTTCTTTCTTTGGCAGCAATTTTGACATCAGTTAGCAATTTTTTTGTGTGCGGACTTAGGTGATCGTTAACATAAACGCGTTGAGGCGTTCCCGGAAATCCTATGTCGGCAGTAGACAGGTTCCTATCACTACGAGCAGCCGCGATGAAGTCTTCCTTTACGTACCTATTTAAGAAACTTACTATTATCAGCTTTTCATTAGAGTGATACATGGGAACCCTCGTTATATAATTAATTTGTGCCTTAGGACAAGCGTAATTAATCTTGCGCCCGATTGCTTCCAGTACTGAGAATAAATTCTCGTCCTTTTTTAGCGGAACTCCCTTAATTTCCACGTTGTTCAGTCTAGACCTCTGCTCCTGCGCGGAAAGCTCAAGTTTCGTCTTAGCCAATTCAACCTGTAGCAAGTTCACAGTATCTTGAAGTTTCCCAAAATCAGAAACCTTAGTTTCGAGTGCCACAAGTCTATCATTGAATTCCTGAACTATGGAATTGGAGGCGTCGCACGTTATCTTTAGCTCAGTTAATTCGTCTTTGATTGATCTTATGTCATCAACTAATGTTGGCAAACTTAGTAACTGGCGCTTCATATCACGAATCTCACTAAGTATGGTGTCCAGGGATGCGGTTGATTCTGCTGAGGATACAGTTGGTATAGGAGATTCCGGGGTAGGTATAGGTGATACAATTTTACACCTCGCGCATTTCCACTGGGCTCTTCTATCAGCGCCTAACTTTCTCCAACCAGCTTCAGAGATGGTTGCACAGCCGAAGTCCAATAGCTTTTTACAGCATCCACACTGAACCCCATCGTTGAACTTGATATTGCAGACAGCACACGTTTTCATTGTTACTGAATTTAACTTTTTAAAACGAAATCAATAATTTGCAAAAAAGGTTGACGATATATTAATATTATTAGCAACAGGCGACAAGCGTACGGTACGAGTGCGTGCTCACGATCGACTGATGATGATGATTTTACTTATACTATTAAATTATTGACAAACTGCTCGCCTGTTAGTAATTGTACCCACTACTTTGATATACGGAGCAGAATGCTATTTAGAATGGCCCTGCCATGTGCTCGTCACCCTGAGATATTGTAATTGTCATAGCCCCAGGCTATTCGTTTTCATTAATCTGCTATCTCTAGAATTGAAAATAATTATATGTTGTTTTTTTAAGTTTTATCCCAGCATTGGCATTGCTACCCAAAGTACGCACGCTTTTCATCAAAATGTACTAATTGCACCATTGCCTACACCATTGGAGATACAAGTGTGACCTTATGATTTGTTATCTTTAGTGATGCAGCAAAATATAAGGCAAAGTTGGTCCAAGATTATTTAGGACTTATCGCTGTCCCAGGGCAAAATACTAAAAATAAAGAATTTGGCTCGAACCCAAGAAGGTTAAGCGCCACTGATATTTCATTTTTAATGCTTACGGCGGTTTATGGATATCCCTTAAATAGTGCTCATATTTTCAAAACTATAAGGAAAACCGTTCTCATCTACTCCCATAGTACTAACATATAAATTGCGGGGTATCGGAAAGTAATTCAGTTTCTCGTTTCTTGATATTTTCTTAGTTCCAATTACGCAGCCTGTGACTAACGCTACTTCAACATTACCGTTGTTCCCTTTGGGACAGGAGTCGGGACAAGTTTGTTTTATGTAATAATGTTCTGTTAGTTTTCTTGGTTTTCATTAAACCGAGATAGTGGTTGCGATGGCAGAATATTAATATTTCCTTTAAAAATATGTTGAAAGTAGCTTCAAATGATAATAATATAGATATAACAGCAGATGAGAAGTGGTGGCTCACATAAGGCTAAGAGATTAACAACGTTTATTTGGGATAAGACAGGAAGATATTTCACTATTTGATTTCTATATAATATGTTTACGTATATTTTAGGAACGATGTTTAAAATCTCATTTTTGCAACACTGGACTCATTCTGTATGTAAGTATATAGGGTAGGATACATGCGAACAAATATGTCAAGTATAGATATAATAATAAGAGTTTTATTTATTGTGTTGTACAAGTTGCCAGCCAGAGTGTTATAGTGTCGCTTTGCAAATGTAGTATTTACCGCAGCCAATTGTATTACCGTATATTTCCTTCTTTTGTTGTACATATTGGGGTCATATATTAGAGCCTTATGTTGTTTTAAATTTGTATGCAATATATATAGTTTTCTTACTGTTAGAAGTTTACTTATAGAGTAGAGTTCCTCAGTGGGAAATCTATATGGTTTAAAGTACATAACTTTTAGCATTGATCTTTGACATCTCTCTAGCTCCAAAAACTTGGTTTTAGTCGCACCGCCCCATACTGGTATGCAATATTGAATTATAGATTGTGCTAAGGATGTGTAGATTTGATTTAATAATTTTCTATCAGTAATGTTTCTTAATGTTTTAAATATCCATATGAGCTTTCTAATTCTAGTCATTACAAGTTCTATATGAGCATCCCATGATAGTCGTTGATCAATTATAATACCTAAATATTTTGTACTATTAACTTTATTAATTTTATCACACAAACAGCTAGAAGTATTTGAAAAATTGTTATTAAATTAGATAAAATGTAACTTTAAGTTTACACGCCCTAATGCCATTATGACTGCTCTAGGAGAATTCCGCAGCAGCAACATTATACTTTCAATCAGAAATACACTTAACACATCATATTCGCACTAAACTACAAAATGATACAAAAATTTGAATAATACAACCGGGATTTTTAGCGGAAGTATTCGTTATTCATTGATAATTTTTAGCACGATGTTAGCAGAGGTATAGACCAATATGTGGTATCATTTAGTAAAGCAATGTAAAAATTACACTGTACACTGCCCACTGCTGAGCACGGGCCTCCTCTACTACTGAGCCTTAGTCTACCACGCTGGCCTAGTGCGGATTGGCAGACTTCACTTACCCTCGAAATTCTTATGGAGAATTTTCAGGCATGTAGGTTTCCCACGGAGGAAGAAGAGTGTGAAGAGCGAGTCTTCTTATGTCCTCCGTGAGGTTTCCTCACGATGTTTTCCTTCACCGTTAAAGCGAACGATTATAATTGATAAACATTACACACATAACTTCGAAAAGTCAGAAGTGTATGCCTTGGGTTTTGAACCTCCGGACATTGTCTCGGCAGACTGTTCCATTCCCAATTAGGCTAGGCAAGGCAAGTATAGATAAGCTAGGCAAGTATAAATAAATAATTGTTAAATGGGTAATTAGTTACTAATAAGCAACAAATTGACTTGGTTTCTTGCCTTGTAATAAAACTCTTCCAAAAACGACAAATATTAAAAACTAAGCCAGTAGGGCTATAAAATAGCGAAGTATCGTATTAAATTTTGATGAAAGTTAATTTCCGAAAGCGAGTGGGTGTACTCGGGAGCAGTGCGCTGCTCCACCTTTGTTATTGCACTTGTTCCTACCGACTTTTATAACAAAATATTCGAAAACACGGACTATTGTTATGACGTTACCATGTATTATAAAAAGCCGCCATTTTTATTTCACGGTTCGTGAACAGCTTCTTCAGATTTCGGTCTCAACAACAAGTTATTTTGTGGAACATATTTTTAACATAATATTACTAAGATGAAAATCTATACATAGATTTTCATCTTAAAATCTATATATAGATTTTCATCTTATAAAGGAAAGTTATGCTAGTTACACCATTTATAACTCGAGGGCGGCCGAAGCGATTTTCATGTTCTTTGATTTTTTGGATTTGTATCCGTTCCGAATAGCAGAATAACTATAAAAATATGGAAAAAGTTCACCATCAAGGAAATTATGTAGAAAATTAATTTTCTCATACATAGTATTTGTAATTTAAAAAAATGAACATGGCGTTATTTTAGCTTTGATAGCTGCTTCAGTTGCACAGTCCAAAGAGTATATTATAATGTCATGTTATCTCCTTTCATTATATATCGTTGCTCCATTAATTTGCAGTTTTTTCTGTTTTCACAATTTTTTATTGTTTTCGACCGGGTTTGTATTTGAATTCGTTTTAATTAGTTTATTTCACACGATATTTTCTGAAATTCGTCAGCAAAAAGTGAGTTTAAAGAGTTGAGTGTGTGTTGAGTGTTAAGAGTTGAGTTGTTAGTTACCAAATCTCAGTTTGTTGGGATTATCCGTATCGTTTGAACGACAATATTAGCATACCTACACAGAAAAGTATTTTGGATTGCGTATTTAATTTATCAATGTTATTGCCAAATTGTTAATGCCGCGATTCAGGTGAACAAGAACATCAAGTTTTTTTTTCTATAAGGTACATGGCGGAGGAACATTGGTCAAATCAAACATACATACATACATATACACTCACGCCTGTTATCCCCGAAGGGGTAGGCAGAGGCGCAACTAGTGCACCCACTTTTCGCCGACATTCCGTCCCATGATGTGATAGGGGGCGAGCCTATCGCCATATCGGGCACAAATTCCAGACTCCGGACTGATAGGTACTGAACAGAAAAACTCAATATCACTTTGCCCGACCCGGGGATCGAACCCGAGACCTCAGCTTTGCAGTCGTACTGTAATACTACTACGCCACCGAGGCAGTCAAATTGCTCAAATCAAAACAGTCTTTTATGCCTTCGTAAACTTTCAAAAGGATCGTGAGCCGTCGAATAAGCTGTGGTAAATGTTGTCATTATCGTATGGGACTGAGGGCCGCCTGTTGAGGGCATTGAAGTCGCGGTAATGAGAACTCCAAACCCTGTATCAGGAAAAAGGTAGCAGAATAGGGATTTGTAATACTGTGCTGCTGCCGACGCTCATGCATGGAAGTGAATGCTGGTTTGGCAAAAGAAGTACGAAAAACCAGTAAATGCAGTGGAAATGCACTGCTTACAGAGTATTATTATCTGAAGTCTCATCGCATGGGGTAGTATGATAAGAGCAAGTTATAAATTGAAGGATGATGTGATGACTAAAATTAAATAAGCATACCGAAATAATTTGGGCACGCAGAGAGGATGGTCGAGACGAGTCACAAAACTATATCGAGCAAAGGTGGATGGTGCGGATTCAGGGGATGCTCATCACCGGCGAAAATGTATCATGAGAAGTATGAACGTGGAAGAGGTGAAAGATATCATTATCGTGGCATACCGTGCTCAATGTTCTCTCTCTATGAATTTATATTACTTTTTCATTTGGACTTTTTTACATTTGTTGAGCTTAATTCATTGTGATAATTCATTTGATCTTAATAAACTAATATGTTAACACATAACATTCATTGATTCTGAGACGATACGAAGTTCGTCGGGCCAGCTAGTATTTAAATAAAAATGGTTTACTAATGTCATTAATCATCTTAACTGGTCAAACATTTGTTTTCGCAGTCTTATAAATGCAATGCAATCAGCCCTGTATTATATACTGCCCACTGCTGAGTACGGGCCTCCTCTACAACTGAGAGGGTTTAGGCCTTAGTCCACCACGCCGGCGTAGTGCATGTTGGTAGAGTTCACACATCCTCGAGATTTTTATGGAGAATTCTTAGGTACTTATGTAGGTTTCCTCACGATGTTTTCCTTCACCGTCAATGCGAACGATAGTTATTGATAAACAATACACACCTAACTTCGAAAAATTAGGGGTGTGTGCCTTAGGTTTGAACCTCCGGATACTGTCTCGGTAGACCCTTCCATTCCCAGTTAGGCTATCGTCCACTTAAGTCTTATAAAAGTAAGATCAATTATTTTAATAACATCAAAGGAAAGTCAACCAATAAACTCAATTAGACCTTAAAAGCAGATTGTAATGAACAGCGTGGAAATAGTGTCGTGTTGAGTGTATATTTAAATTTGGTTGATACTACCTTACCCATACCACCTCTATTTCATTACAATCTCAAAACGTGATACAGAATAACCTGCGATGTCCTTTGACCTAATTTTGCCTCAGCAACATTATGTATGTATGTTCGTCATGAGCCTACTGTTACATGTGCAGCCATTGTTATCTGGTTATTATTTTACGCCTCACCCATTGCGGAGACAAAGAGGAGCTTACAATATTATCTAGCTACAGATGAACGTACAAATGAAAGGTTTATCTACCAAATAAACTCGGTGACCGCATTGAGCAAATACGGGATGGAGCGACAGTATTTTTTTCTGGGACACGTGCGCGGTTTTTTCTTTTTTTTGTGGCGCAAATTCAATACCACATGTGGGCAGAAAATAAATCATCGGATGTTTTTTTATTAATAAAATAAATTATAATGTAGCTTTGTATTTTTAGCATTAGGCCAGGAACACAGAATCAATATGAGTTTTCTTTTAAGGCTGTATAATGTAGGCAATCGTGTAAAAAAATCAGATGTCTATATTATACTTACTTATTTACTTATACACCCACGCCTGTTATATCCCCGAAGGGGTAGGCAGAGGCGCAACTAGTGCACCCACTTTTCGCCGTTATTCCGTCCCATGATGTGATGGGGGCGAGCCTATCGGGCACAATTTTCCAGACTCCGAGCTGATACTGAATAGAAAAACTCAATATCACTTTGCCCGACCCGGGGATCGAACCCGAGACCTCAGCTTTGCAGTTGTCTATATTATTTTGTTATTTATTGGCGGGTATACAATCGTTCACAATAAATATGTGGGATATACCTATTATATGTATATGTATTATCGTTGTCTGTACACATTTGCGGTCGTATTCGCTGCAAGAACTCACATGGTAGTATTTCACCCAGCAGATGGAGCTGTATGTATCTACTCACGTTCCTTTGCTGCTGCATTTGGGATCAAAAAAGAAATACATTTTTAATACGAATAACCAAGAAAGGTTTTATGCAGAAAGTACCTACTTACCATCCGTTTAAGCACATGAGATTTTAATTATTAAAATTTGGCTCTTTATGTAATTTATAGAAGTTAAATATAATACAACATTGAACATAATGCGACTTTAATAACATAACCCATTGTGCCGTGCTATATAAGATTTAGTTAACCAATTTAAAAGTTGGTGGCTGTTTTGAGCGAAAATGTATTTGATAAGGGTTGCCAACATTACAATGGTAACTTTTAATTAGATTTTTAACTTTTATTTTCATACTTTCTAAGTAAAATAAAGTTCTTTAATCGTCTGAAATTTTTATTATATGGAAATATTTTAATTACGGTTTTGGAGTCTTTGTATAGTATTCGCAAGTTTTCTGGCTCGATGTAATTGTGTAGGTAAATAGGGGGGGGGGGGGCACAGGAATAGTACCCACTATTGGACATATTTTGCAAAATGTATTTATCTTTTTAACACGCTTTCATTAGCTTCATACACATGTATGTATGTATGTAACGAAAAATTTGAACATGATTTTGTCCCTTCTCAAAACGTCGGATTAAATCGAAATTTGGCATACTTATCAAGGACCGATGATAATTTAATATTTTAAACTAAAATCACTTTTCTATAGAAAAAATAGAGTTATAGATGCTGCCATTTTAAAAAAACAATGTGTACTTAGAAAATATATCTTTTGTCCTATTGTGCTTCTGCCTTAAGCCGCCTCCTTCTCTCCAACTATAAAAATATAATCATAATAATGTTACCCCGCAAATGAGTAGTTTCTTTTGCCTACGGGCTGCGACGTGTGTACGGATTATAATGAAATCCAGTGGGACATTTTTATCAATGTAATTTTTAAATGAGCTATGAACCTAAGTCCGAATAGGAACTGTGATTTGGGGTACATCATTGTAGAGTTTAAATAACTGAACACGCACACGCACATTACGTTATACTGTTGGAAGGGGTAGGTAGGTAGAGTGGTAACCTGGGCACCGTGTGTGCCGACCCATCATGTGATAGGGGGCGTGCCTAGCGCCATATCGGGAACAAACTCCTGGCTGATACTGCGAAAAAAACCCAATATAATATGCCCGACCCGACTCGATTCCGAGACTTCAGAGCAGTGTTGCATCACTCATAAAATAAAACTACGCCACCGAGGCAGATAATTGAAATCTATTTTTATAAATTGATTTATTCCCCTGAAAATACGTTTTCATAAGAAAATTTATATTAAACTTGTTTCAAGAGGAATGTAAAGGTCAACAATTACCTTCCCTTTGGCATCCAAAAATAATATCCTACTAATATTATAAAGGCGAAAGATTGTAAGAATGTATGGATGTTTGGATGTATGGATGTTTGTTACTCTTTCACGCAAAAACTACTGAACGGATTTCGATGAAATTTGGCACACGGGTAGATCATGTTCTGGATTAACACATAGGCTACTTTTTATCCCGGGAAAATATAAAGCGGGACTTTTATCCCGGAAAAACTCATTCACGCGGGCGGAGCCGCGGGCAATAGCTAGTTTTTAATATTCTGGAACACGCTATAGTCATTAAATAATTATAATCAATTGAATATCGTCCTATCTGTCCTTGTACATAACTGTGAGATAACAGCTTTCTATGAAGACAAGACTTTCGATGTCTATTTCTACCACCAAGCAGCAGTGTGCATGCACTGTTCTTTTTAGGTTTGAAGGACATTGTAGCCAGTTTAACTACTGAACATAATGAGAGTTAACATCTTATGTCTCAAGATGACGAGCGCAGTGGGATGCCACACAGTACTTTGTAACTCAAGGTGCTGTATGGTGTTACTACTGTTTATGGGCGGTCGTATCGCTTATCATCAGGAGAACGATTTGCTCGTCTCGTCATTCAATGCCATAAAAAAAAAAACAACACGGGCGCATGCACTTGCCCCCCCATCACCCAATTAAGTGATATTTTTGTGTTGGTTTTGTTGGGTCTATTTTATCTTATTATACCTAAATGCGAAAGTTTGTCTGGATGTTTGTTAGAAGGCAGATAGGCATTATAATGTGTACATATTTTGTGGCCCCGATTATTTCTGTTGTAAGCTAAGGGGAGCCCGGACCCCTAACCTCCTCGTATGTACGTCCATGTATGAAGAGACGTTGATAACATTTTAAAATTACAGGCCACGTCTGTATGTCTCGTGTAAAGTAGGTATACAGGTTCATTTTGACATTGTCTTAATAAATGAAACCACATTTAGTTGAAAATAACGTTTTCCATCAAGTTATTTTTACCATACATGTAAAATAAAAAGTGTGAGTTTCAAACAAAATAAATATAACTAAAAAGTAACTTTAAGTTTACACGCACTAATGCCACTATGACTGATCTAGGAGAAGTCCTCGCAGCAGTAACATTACGTTTTCAGTCAGATATACACATACGCACACACCATAATCGCACTAAACTACACAATTATCCAAAATTTGGAATACTACAACCGGGATTTTTGTTTTTTTTTATGGCATTGAATGACGAGACGAGCATGCCGTTTGCCTGATCGTAAGCAATATGTTAACAAATTACAACACCGGGCCTGCATGAATAAATATAATTAATTGACGCAATATGATTTACACATAATTTACATACAATATTTACCAAAATGTTATTATAACCATTTATTCTTTATTTTGCCATATTGTGAACTATTGTGAGTCTATTGACTATCTACTTTAAAATGTTTAACTTTAGCCGAGAACTTCCGTTGAAACTATTAATATTGAATATGATAATCCTTGTACAAATATAATTGATAAGTCATTATTTAATATCTCCTGATTTATCATCATATTTAATTAATTTTCAATGCCTTGGAAGTTCTTGGTTCATGTAATGACAGTTAACGTTTTCCGGTAGGAATAATATATAAACTTGTAAGGTAGTAAGGAGCGACATTAAGATAATTGTAATCTTACGCAGAAGTGCTGTCCAAATAAAAAACGCTGATCAATGTTCAAATAAAGAATTATTATTCCACGTAATAAATACGACCACCCATAAACAGTAGCAACACCATCCAGCACCTTCAGTTACAAAGTGCTGTGTGGCATTACATTACGCTCGTCATCCTGAGACATAAGATGTTAAGTCTCATTATGTCCAGTAGTTATACTGGCTACAATGCCCTTCAAACCAAAACACAACAGTGCATGCATACTGCTGCTTGGCGGTAGAATATAGACATTGCGGTGGTGCTCACTCAGACGGACTCTTACATAGGAGACACCTACCACCAGTGAAGCTAAAGTCTTCGTTATTCATTGATGATTTTTGGCACAATGTTAGCAGAGGTATAGACAAATATGTGGTTTAATTTAATAACGTAATGTAAAAAAGACCCTGTATAAAATCAGTGGTGGAATTTTAGTCGTATATTGCGTGTACCAACATGTTTCACAGCGGTTTACTTAAAATATTTCACATGTTCTTAGTGTATGGGGAAAGTGAATAACTGAGCCGTTGTCGCGCTGTAATTTCGCAAGGGGAATTTCTGTATTACAATATTACAAAAATGTTTCTTTTAGGTAAATAGTTCGTTTTAAAACAATGCGACGTTGTTTGACATAAAATAAATATAATAACGTGATATGTATTGGAGACCTACCTATTGGTAGTGTGTTTATAAGACAATTCTCATCACGACGTTTGCACGGCTAAACCACTGAACCGATTTCGATAACATTTTATTTAGACATAACTTGAGGACCTAGGTCATAGACTACTGTTTATCACGGGAAAATATACAGCGGGACTTTTGTCCCGAAAAACCCTATTGACTAGTTTAAGATAAATATTCAAAATCAGTTCCTACTTGCATTTTAACTCATTTTTTTAAAATAGGCGATGCTCACGGCATCCCCCGCGTGAAAAGCCTCTCCTCTACAAAAATGCGTAAATCACTGTAGAGGCCCTTAGCGACTAGCTCTATTTACTTAAAGAAACACATTAAATTTCAAATATTTCCGATGGATGCAAATTACCGGGATAAAAATAGTCTTCTGTTTATCCGTAAGCAACATTTCATCCAAATCTGTTTAGCGCTTCTGCGTTAAATATCAAACATCCAAACATTCAAACGTTCGCATTTATTATGTGTAGTGTACCATCAGACTACAATATAGAAAGTAAAAAAATAGAAAAAATTATTAGAAAACACGTATTAATCAAGAAGTCTACGCTACCATTCACAGCGTTATTATAATGTGTATTTTATTTTATAAAGTTTAATGACGAGACGAGCATGCCGTTCGCCTAATGGTAAGCGATACGACCACCCATAAACAGTAGAAACACCATCCAGCACCTTGAGTTGCAAAGTACTGTGTGGCATTCCACTGCTCTCGTCATCCTGAGACATAAGATGTTTAGTCTCATTATGTCCTGTAGTTACACAAGCTACAATGTTCTTCAAACTGAAACACAAAAGTGCAGGCACACTGCTGCTTGGCGATAGAAATAGACATTGCGGTGGTACCCACCCAGACGGACTCTTATATATGAGAGACCTACCAGTGAAAGTGATATCGGATACCCATACGATCCAAAATATAATATAACGGTGGTATTTCGCTTATAAACTGCCTCGGTAGCGTAGTTGTATTATGGTACGACTGCAATGCTGAGGTCTCGGGTTCGATTCCCGGGTCGGGCAAAGTGATATTGAGTTTTTCTATTCAGTATCAGCTCGGACTCTGGAATTTGTGCCCGATATGGCGATAGGCTCGCACCCTATCACATCATGGGACGGAACAACGGCGAAAAGTGGGTGTACTAGTTGCGCCTCTGCCTGCCCCTTCGGGGATAATAGGCGTGAGTGTATATGTACGTATATGTAGTTGACTGCCTCGGTGGCGTAGTTGTATTGCGTACGCGTTACGAGTACGATTTGCGCGCTGAGGTCCTGGGTTCGAATCCCGGGTCGGGTCAAAAACATTGTGACTGGGTTTTTCCATCTTAAAAATTACTCAGTCGCAGCTCGGAGTCAGGAAGTTGGCGGTGTGATACCCCCGTGCCTCGGAAAGCACGTAAAGCCGTTGGTCCTGCGCCTGACCTCTTATATCGGATTGCCGTCTCACCGGACTATGAGAGTGAAGGAATAACGAGTACACCTGTGTATTGCGCACACACTTTTGCAGTATATTTCCTGCGTACCTGGCTGATCTCCGTTGAGATTGGCCGCCGAGGCCGAAAACCGGCTAGGAGGATTTCATTTCATTTCATTCATATGTATGTATTTCGCTTATAGCAAATGAATTACATGTTCATTACAGTACCGCAACAAGTAGGTATAGCGAAGGTACAAATGAAAAATAACGACTTGGATATTTAATTACTTGTATTTAAAACATTAAAAATTAAAAATAAATACCGAATTCATTTGCTATTGATTTGTCTTTATTAGGTACTTACGTAATTTTAATTAGGGTGCTCGTAATCTAAATCTTGAATCTACATTAGTTTGAAGGAGCAAAAACATGTTGGTGACTCAATAAATTGTACAGACATGCCGTTGAATAAAAATGATAACATGTTCAAGTTAAATTTTGCAAAGTTAATCTCATTGTACTGAAATTTCTTTAGGGCAGTTGGTGGCGCCTGATAAAACATTAAAGTACCTACAGCTCAGTAAAACTATGCCCTTCTAATAACCATGTATTGGCTTGTGCCAAGGATCAATGACACCAGGATTTATTGCTAATAGAAATTTATTTTAACGATTTCATCGTATGCGTACTTATATCGAATGCTTTATCAAACACCGAAATTTTGTTTATCTACAATTCTTTCCGATAAAAAGGTTGGAATTAATTTTATATGTTGAAAGGCTGCGACGAAATTGAGAAATAACCATAAATTTTGTATACACAGGTAATTAATTCACTTTATAATAATATTTTAAAAGGGTCGCCATTTTGCGCACCGTTTATTCAAAAAGCTTTAACACATAAACAGTTTTTATAAATTCAATCATCAATGTATTCTTTAGTTAACTTGTTTGGTAGGCAACGGCTTGTATGTGTCGCTGGCATTGCTGAGGCAATGAGCAGCGCGGTGGCTGCTTACCATCAGGCGGGCCGTTAGCTCGTCTGCCTATACTGGCATAAAAATACGTAACATACTTAACCTATCGTGTATCACAGCAATGTTTTAGACCGTTAAGCAGTTTCAGATGTAATAGTAATTTCGTCGGTCGTGTTACATAAAAGGGTTTCGTTCGTCAAATATGAGATGCTTGAGAACGTTAAGATGAAATAAATTGACGTTTTCGGTCCTTGGCTACCCTAATATGTTTATTAGGGTGAAATACTGAGTGAAATACAAATATAAAAATAAATAAATAAAATAAAATAAGCCTTTATTGCTGATATTTTTACATTTATCTTAACTTGACTCTATAAACTATACCTAAACATAACAATCAATTATGTTGTATCGGTAGCCGGTTTTTCCATTTCAGCTTGTCTTTCGACAAAGGCCTCCTCTAAAGCTTTCCATTTTGTCCTATCCTTTGCAATTCGTATCCACTCAGGGCCAGCAATCTTTTTCATATCGTCTTCCCAACGTTTGGTTTGCCTTCCTTTGTTCCTTTTGCCTTCACGCGGGTACCATTCTGTTACAAGTCTTGTCCATTTCTCTGTTCCTTCGCGGAGCATATGCCCTGTCCATCTCCATTTCAGGCTTTTATACACTGTCTGTATATTTTTAAATTTCGTTTTGTTTTTTATAATTTCCAATCTCACCTTGTCTCTCCTTTTTGCTCCAATAACGCTTCTTTCCATTCCGTTTTGGCAAACTTGGATTTTTTTGATTTGCTTCTCATTTAATGCCCATGTTTGACACCCATAGGATAGACATGGGAGGATGCATGTATTATATATTTTCCTTTTTTCTTTCATGGGCATATCTTTGTCCTTCATGACCTCGCTCAAGGACCAAAACCGTTTCCAGCTGTTTGTTATTCTTCTGTCTATTTCCTTTTGCATCGTGTCTTCTGTGGATATTAGCTGACCCAAGTAAATGTATTCATTGACGTATTCTATTTCCATTTGGCCATCATTTATTCTAATGTCTTTTTTGGCCGAGTTTGTCATTACCTTCGTTTTTGATATGTTCATTGAGAGGCCTACCTTAGCGCTTTGGTCTGACAGTTGTTGCAGCATTTCTTCTAGACTTTCTGGGGTCTCAGAAAACAGGATAATGTCATCTGCGAAGCGCAGATGGTTGAGTTTCTCTCCGTTGACATTGAGGCCATATCTTTCCCAGTTCAGGTTTCTGAAGATCATTTCTAAGACAGCAGAGAACAGTTTCGGTGAAATGGGGTCACCTTGCCTGACACCTCTTGCTATAGGAAATTCGTCTCCTGTTCTTTCCAACTTGACTTGGGCAGTACACTTTGAGTAGATATTCTGCAGTACTCGGATATACTTGGACTCAACACCCTGACTTTCTAATGCACTCCATATGCTATCGTGGTCTATAGTATCAAAAGCTTTGTTAAAATCCACGAATCCTAAATAATAGACTTTATTGTATTCCTTATACTTCTGAAGTATCTGTCTTACGACGTGAATATGATCTATCGTCGAAAACTTGCTTCGGAAGCCAGCCTGCTCTTTGGGTTGATTTTCGTCGAGTTTGGCAGTGATACGTGAGAGTATTATCTTTGAAAAGATCTTGTATATATTTGACATTAAACTTATTGGCCTATAGTTGCTTATGTTTCCCTTATCTCCTTTTTTGTGCAATAGTATTACAGTTGATTTTGTCCACTCATAAGGTATGCATTCCGTTTCCAGGATAACGTTGAATAGATCTGTTAGGTTAGGAGCAAGCACCGGAATTGTACACTTTATTATATATCGTTCGTATCGTTAGGTATTTGGTCTGGCCCTGGCGCTTTATCTAGTTTTTGAGTGTTGACTGCTCTTATGACTTCTTCTTGTAATATTACTGGCACTGAGGATTCTGTTGCTATCGTTATTTGTTTTTGCATTTCCACCTGTGCTGGATTTTGGTTACGGTACAGTTCTTTGTAGTAGTATGTGGCTATTTCAAGTATCTCTTGCCTTTTACTTGAGGAACTGCCATTTTTCGTATTTATGTTAGGCATCCAATTTTTCTTTTGATTTAATACTTTTAGAGCTTTTTTAACCCCACCGGTTTTTTCAATGAAGGTCTTTAAAGTTTTCTGCCTTTTTGTCTTCCTGTCCTTTCTTATGTGTATATTAATCTTTTTGCTTAGTTTGGATATCTCAAGGCGTGTTTGTTTGTTATTTCGCTTCTGAATAAGTTCTTTTCTCTTCATTAACAAATTCTTCGTTTCTGCCGATAATGTGCTTCCAGATGATTGTGTGTTTGTTTTTCTGATTTCGGATTTTAGCATATTCATTATATCGTTATACCGTTCCTGAACTGGTGCGTGGTTTGTTTTATTATTTCTATTTATCGTATTTTTCAGGTTAAAAAGAAGTATATCTTTATTTCCAGTGAGCTTAAATGCTGTTTCGTCCTTATTATTGTTAACGTGTCTCCTATTTTGAATTAGCCTCCCTGATAGTGTTGTTCTTAGCATTCTATGATCCGTGTGGAAATTAAGTTGATTTATCGTGCTCACGTTCTTAAATGCCTTTCTGTTGTTGGTGAGGAAAAAGTCGATTTCGTTCTTGTGCTTTCCGTTGGGTGACATCCATGTCCACCTTTTCGATTTCTTTTTATTGTAGAAACTGTTTAAGATGCTTAGTTTGTTTTCCATTGCAAAATTGACTAATCTTTTTCCGTTACCACTTCTTTGACCATGTCCATGTTTCCCAATTATGTACTCTTCTCCTTTGTTGCTAGTCCCTATTTGACCATTAAAATCCCCCATTACAATTAGATTTTTATATGAGGTTTGTATGGCTGATTGCAGGTCCTCGTAGAATTTTTCTGTTTTCTTGACATCTTCTTTTTTCACTGGTTCAGTTGGAGAATATGCTTGAATTATGGTCCACATTTCTTCTTTATCTTTATAAGATGGTAACTTGATATTAAGTAGGGCTATTCTTTCATTAATTCCTCTTATTTCTTCTATTTTACTTGCTAATTTGTTTTTGATGAGAAAGCCGACTCCGTATTGTCCTGGAGTCTCGCCAATGTAGTGCAGGATATACTTGCCATTATAGTCTTCAATTCCTTCTCCTAAACGTCTCATTTCGCTGATTCCGATTATGTCCCATTTGATATTATCTAATGCCAGTTCTAGTTCCATCAGTTTTTCGGGTGTTCGGAGTGATCTCGTGTTCAGGGTAGCTATGTATACATCCGAGTTTGTTGATCTAAGTTTGGGTTTAATCTGTTCTTCGGTTTCGTTTTTTCCGCTTAGAGGGTGGTGGTCATTTTCCCCCACGAGGACCAGTCGGCTTGGGGGAGGGTTTTGTTTGTCATGTTGTCCGTTTTCTTTATTAGTATTTAGTTTGGTTTTCCGGCTTCCGTTCGATAGTTGCTATTGGTTCTTGTTGGTTGTGTATGAAGAAGAGAGAGAATTTGATCTATTTCTCATTAAATCAAAGGCGTTGGTTCTGTTGTCCTTCGACGTCCACACCTGTTGTTTTTTTGGTTGGGCGTTGGTTTGGGGTGATAACGACAGTTCCCTCTTTCGCTTCTCGATGGTTTGGTTTTCTTTTATTATGAGCTTGTCGTGCTTAAGGTATGCAATATTCCCCTTTTTCCGTTCTTCTTCTAACCTTGGCAGTAGCTCCTTCCTTTTTTCCATTGTTTCTTTTGAAAAGTCGTTTTTCACATGGAGACCCTTTAATTTCATTTTATTCTTCATGATTTCGCTTTTCTTCCATGCACATACGAAGGATATAATACAAATATACAACGCTATTTACTTCTCAAATTCTCAATAAGAGGTAAATTGCACTCAATATAAAAAATCCGGGAATACCTACAATTGCTTTGGATGTCCAATTATTTTTTTATAGCGTTGAATGACCATAAGTGTATGCACACTGCTGCTTTTATGGCTTTTTATTGTGTCATAGGCAACTAGTTTCAAAACATTACTTATATTAACTAGGTCTATAACTTTTTGAAGTTTTTATGTTAAACCGTATGGTACAAATAGAATTATTAACTTATAAAGAAAAGGTCAATATTGTCACCGACAGAAGAAATTACAGCCATAAAAGACTATGGCGCCAAAAGGACAGCCTAGTTAAGGGTCACTTCACTTAAATGTCCTTAATCTTGTCAAGTACATTACCTATTTGACCCTACCAATTGAGGTATATTCTTAATGGACATTGTTAAATAACATGCCTTGCAGACTCAATTCTTTTAAGCCTTTGTGTTAATGGAGGATTTGAAGTACCTGAGTAGTATAAAGCGTATTTTAAAACAAAGAGGTTTTTGAAGGATATAAGGTACACACACACACTCACGCCTGTTATCCCCGAAGGGGTAGGCAGAGGCGCAACTAGTGCACCCACTTTTCGCCGTTATTCCGTCCCATGATTTGATGGGGGCGAGCCTATCGCCATATCGGGCACAAATTCCAGACTCCGGGCTAACACTGAATAGAAAAACTCAATATCACTTTGCCCGACCCGGGGATCGAACCCGAGACCCCAGCTTTGCAGTCGTACTGTAGGTAATACAACTACGCCACCGAGGCGTGTATGTATTATTATTAAAACCTATGTGACTTGCGATGCTGACTTTACATTCTACGATAATGACATTAAGCGGGGCACAGCAATTACGTGTTATTGTGTAAAAAACGACCTTAGCCCTACACGTGTGGATTTTTTTTGTTAAATGTGTGCTATCCGTGTCTACCTCACCTCCCGTCAGGATTGGCAGAAAAAATTGTTTGCGCATCATTGCCATATCATGTCCATTGGTTAACTAGTCTAAGCATTCTCCATACCAACTTGCCCCCGTCCCCCTGGGCCATCGGCTGGCGACACCCTTGCATAATATGTACTTGACAAACACGGTCTCTTGTTAGTAACTCGATGAAACCTTAATCGCGGATTCGATTAATACTAAACTTAACTGAAACTTTGTTCCGAACCTGCAGGATGAGATTCGTTAATTATACTCAAGCAAAATAGATATCTAAAGTGCAAGAAAAGAAACTTTTACCTTACTCTAGTTAGTGTAAGCTATTACTTTATCGGGTAAAAAAAACGATTCCTCGCATTGTTTCCGAAAGTAAAGCAATTCCGTTCAAGAAAAATGTTTTCACGTCTATCTAATAGATTAGGAAGAAAATAGTTTTGCCAAGTATAGTTTTTTATGTTTCTTATGCGTATACTTAAGCTTTGCTATTTTCTCAAATAATGATTAATGTATTTTCTGAATCATTTTTAAAATATAAAATGTTGCGATTGGGTCCGTGCATTGCATATATTTTACTTTTCAAGATTCGTATTTATTTATTTATTTATTAACACTTTATATACAATGAGTATAAAGGCGGACTTAATGCCGAAGGCATTTTCTACCAGTCAACCAACCGTATTTACTGCATTAATTATCTTTACATATTACAAAACCAAGGTCCCCGCCGCGTTTGTCTGTCTGAACGGGATTAACTCAAAAATTACCAAACGCATTTTGATGAAATTTGGTATGGAAATAGTTAAAATATACAGCTGAACGCAGGAGCGCGAGTAAATGCTAGTTTTCTTGTAAAGTGTATTCTTAAACAATAATATATTGCATGTATTTGCATTTTAACCTTCATGTTTATCTAATTAAAAATAAGTACATTGTAACTTAGATTAGAAGCCGTAGTCAATCATGTAAGTACTTGATTAGAAGCCGTAGTCAATTAAAGGCAATTTAAGATTCCTCGTAATGTAAATGAATTCGTTTTTGTTTAAATGTAAATACCTTAACCATACTTCGTTTTCGGCGAGAGAAGCGTTGTAACTTTTTAAGGAAGTGTTTCGCCCGTGACTAAAAGAGAACAGAGAGACTTAAATGTTTCAAGTGACGAATTCATTCATTTCCAAAACTTGTCAGTTCATGAATATTGAAATAGAAATGAAGCATTGCTGAGTGTTCGCGCGTTTATTATATTTTATATAAATCACAGCATTGAGTATAGAAAAGGAATTATGGGTATAGAAGAAGATGCAAGAACGATTGGAGCCACTTTCTCATAATTAGTTTCTAATATTTGCGACTGTATGAAAACAGTTAACACAAAATTATGTGAATGAACCTATTCATTAAATCAACGTACACTCTCTGATTGGTACCTTAGAGTTATAGATCCAATCTGGCAACATTGCAAGTTATTTGCAGTAAATATTCGCCTCAGTCTTCCGGAATCTGTTGCCATAAAGATATTTGCCATGGCTGTACATAAGAAACGGTAGGGCTCTATATTTGTTCAGTAGTTCGACTTAAGTATGGGATTGACGGCAAGAAGTTTCCACTTCCACGCGGCGTCCTTGGAGAGCTGACCCAAATAAACATGATCGAAAAACTCGTGTATGTCATTGTGAGGCTTACACTTTACAAATTGAATTCCGTGTTCAGGTTCTATTTATCGGTGTGAGTTGACCGCACGAGGGCATGTGCCAAATATCCTCCTCTTTTCTTATTAATCCCCGTATGGTAACGGTCCATATTGTTATCATGCTTTTACTTCTTGTTCATTTGATTTTCTTTTATGTGCTTTGTCGAAATTTGTTTGGTAACCATCTGACGAGCTCAAATAGAATTTTATACTCTATCCCGGCGTACGGGTAGTTTAGACAATTTATTGAATTCAGTAGGAGAGTTTCAAATCGTTGTCACGGTTTGCAATTTGTAACTGCACAATAAAAATAGGAATTGTGTTCGATTTTGATAAATAATCATCATTTTTTTGTTAGCTTCTTATTGAAACTTGAAACACCTTTGAGTAAAGTGAAAAGGGTTCGGTGTTAAAAGAGATTACAATTCTAAAAGCGGCTGACAAACAGAGAAACCCTTATTGGGTACCATCTACCAGTATTTGCTTTGCGAACTTGCGTACATAATTTATTTGAATTGGTTGAAATTTGTTCACAATGTTTATTTTCTTATTGGAACTGTAAGGGACGGAAATGCATTACATTTCGAACTTTGTTAAAAAAGTAAGAGACGTATGCCGCCATACCTATTTTTGCTACAAAATATTATATTACATTATCTTTAATTACGTACGCGGTCTCAACTCGAGAACTTTTTACCTCGTTTGCCGTCAGTTCTTCCAACTATGTGTCCTGCCCACTGCCACTTCAGGCGTAATAAACATAATTAAAAGGCGTCATATATATATTGAAATAGAAATATTGCGTTTTAATACCTAAAAATTTCTTTAAATAATCTAATTCAACTGCAACCACGTTATATATGGTATTAGCAAAATAGAAGTTAATTACGAGTTCTAAGACGATAAGCGCATCGGGTAATAGAGCAGGAGCTGTATTTTAAAGTCCAATAAGATCCCAACGCAAGTCGGGCTACTATGACAATAAGAAGCTAGATTAAAGGGTTTAATGTGCGCTGACTAAGTTCGTATTGGTTTAGTACGCACGCATTTGCTGTTTCTACGTATATTATATTATTTAGCTATACATGAATAAATAAGTTTTCTTATACGGATGACCTTCATTTTATTTAGATAACAATTATGCATTGTCTAATAAACAATGCGTGGATTGATTAAAAACGCCTAAAAATTTTTTTGTAATCCTTGAGCTACTACATTTGGAACTGATACAAAATTAAACATTTATGGCTACAGGGTTGCAAATAAAGACTAAATTACATTCAGATGCCTAAAGGGAGAATGACGAGGACGCGGCGAGATGCCACGCAACTTCACCGGCTTTTAGCCTTTACTGTGTGCGCTGTAACCCAGGCCGTTTCTCTACGTCACTGACCCTTACGTGATTTGAATACGAAAAATTTTTTCTCCGTAACAATTTTTTGCGATATCAATGTAATTTAATTTGTTTATAGTGTCGTAGCTGTGCATTGCTTATCTAACTAAACGTTTACATAATTAAATACAATATTATCTTGTTATAATTTGATTGGTGGTTATTACATATCATCAGTAATACATTTAATAATTTAAGAAACTCAGAAAAAAACTTGCTTCACGGACGCAAAAATGGGGACCCCAAAAGCACATTGTAATCACTGAAGCCTCATAATCAGTTTGTACGTGCCAGCTTACCATTATTTTTCACTATTCCATTTTTTTTTCAATTAGCCCGTATTTGGCGCATTGCATACTCACATCGAGTGGACGATAGCCTAGTTGGGAATGGAACGGTCTGCCGAGACAGTGTCCGGAGGTTCGAAACCCATGGCAGACACCTCTAGGTGAAGGAAAACATCGTGAGGAAACCTGCATACCTAAGAAGTTCCTTATAAGAATTCGAAGGTATGTGAAGTCTACCAACCCGCACTAGGCCAGCGTAGTGGAATAAGGCCTAAACCCCCTCAGTAGAGGAGGCCCGTGCTCAGCAGTGGGCAGTATAATAATACAGGGCTGGTATTATTATTATTAATATTTATTATACTCACATCTGCGTGTTCGAAACGAGGTTGTTATTTATGTTTAAAGCACCAGTATCATGTCATGTACCAGTACCACGTCTCTCTATAGATGATTCTACGAAGTGTAAAAAATAAATATAACTGAGACAATAAATGTTCAACGAGCTAGGGTAGTTAGTATGTAGCAAAATTTATTATGAGCGGTTTCGGTGCTTATCTGGAAGATCCCCTTTTGTGAATAAAGTGATGCAGGTAGGAAAACTTCATAATTACAATAGAAGATTATCATATAAAATAAATATAACATCTACTTAAGAAAAAAATACGTACAAAATTGCGCATAATCCGTGAGAAATGAGATTCAAACATTGAACACCATCTACGGCTCGTCTTGTCATCCCCTAGTGCTCGTAATTCGTACCATTTCATTTGTATCCGCAATATAACGAATTCCACTTTATGAGTTCTTCTAAGTTACCTTGTAATGCAAGGGTGACCTCAAATTGACGGTACGTTTATTTGTGTTTCATATTTATCCAAGCTTTCATGCCTTAGCCGGTAAGAACGGTACAGGATTTATGTGTTTTCCTTGAAGATTCCCATGTTTGTACTGATATCTTACTTTATATGCTACAAGGGACAAACGTCTGACGTATCTAGGTTATCGATAACTTGGGAAAAAGCACTTGGAATGTATTACATATTTATCAGAATTTAAAAATTCTTAATTCAAAATTATAGTAGTGCTAACTGCTAGGGATATAACGAAAAAAATGAAATGGAAAAGTATGTCAAATTACCTAATTTTATTTCAAAGTAAATTTAAACTGAGTAATGAGTAACCGAAATCTATAACATTAAAAACAGATTTCCATTCGCGATGAGACATAATTTGACAAATGAAAATGTTATTACCAAATAAAAATCTATTCTATTTATTATGAACCCATAATTGGATTATTATCTGCGTCATGTCCATTAGGTGGATGAAACGGGCATTGAATTGCAAATAAATATAACAAAACCAGGTGATGCTCGCGGCTCCGCCCGCGTGAAAAAGTTTATGCAGGATAAAAATATTTTCTCGGGATAAAAAGTAGCCTATAGCACTCAGGAGTAATGTAGCTTCCTATCATTGAGAGTTTTCAAAATCAGTTTAGTAGTTCCTGAGATTAGCACGTTCAAACAAACAAACTCTCTAGCTTTGTAATGTAAGGCGACTATGACTACGCGTACATAGTTTTACATATTAATTTTAAAAATGGTAATCTTCGATTGGCCGAACTCGTTTACAGGGAAAATAGATTATGTACCATTTTGGGCATAAGAACTGAAAAAAAGCATTCATAGCTACCCCATGTACTAATGTGATATTTTAATTTACTTTAAAGGTCACAAATTGCGAATCGCTTAAAAAGAGAGTCAAACGCAGGAGTATATAGGTTCAGAGCTTAAATACGCTGTTATAAGTCCAAATAAAGTATATTATTAAACATACCCATAACTAAAAGCATTAGAGCAGGTAATAACTATTAATGAAATAAATTTGAATTATTTAATTATTAATTAGCTGCCGGGTATTCAAAACTGTATAAAGCTAGCTAGCCAAACCTCAACGATTGCGGTAATTTTTAATTTTAATATAGATAATATATTGGAAGATCGCCTAGTTGGGAATGAAATGTTCTGACGAGTAGAATAACCCAAGGCACACAACTCTGATTTTCGAAGCTATGTGTGTATTGTTTATCAATTATCGCTAGCTTTAACGGTGAAGGAAAACATCGTGAGGAAACTTGCATACCTGAGAATTAAAAATTCGATGGTATGTGAAGTCTGCCAACCTGCACTAGACCAGCGTGGTGGGTTAAGGACTGAACCCTCTCAGTAGTAGAAGAGGCCCGTGGTCAGCAGTCGGAAGTATATAATACAGAGCTGGTATAGAACGGTTAACATCGATAGACCCAGATGAAGCACCAAGGCAAATTAATACTGTTTAAGCGAGAAAGTGTGTGGATTATCTATTGTAGCTTGTTACACTTCAGAAGGAAGAAGTAGGTAATAAATAATAAGACAAACTGCAGCTTAGTCTTGAGGTATTAGAATGTATGAGGTAAATAAGGTCTTAGGGTTTTTGTGTCGAGTGTATATACATACATACATACACTCACACCTTTTATCCCTGAAGGGGTAGGCAGAGCCGCAACTAGTGCATCCACTTCTCGCAGTGTATATTCCGTCCCATGATGTGATATAGGTGGCGAGATTATCCCCATATCTGGCACAAATTCCAGACTCCGGGCTGATAGTGAGTAGAAAAACCCAATATCACTTTGCCCGACCCGGGAGTCGAATTCGAGACCTCAGCATTGCAGTCGTACTGTAATACAATTACGCCACCGAGGCAGTCAGTAGAGTAATATTACAGGTGGATAAATTAAACAAGTTATACATTCAGATAATTCGATGACTTTTATTTACAGTGATGGATCGGGTGATACGTTCAATAGAACCAAAGGTACGGATCACAGGAATGTAACTTCTCTAATTAATAACGAAGCTTACAGTAAATTTGACATTATATCTTGAGTTTTACAATCATATCGCGTCAACGAAGGTACTTCGAAGGCACGTTCGTAGACGAGATGTGCTATTTTAAAGTATAATAAAATTTAGAATGTCAACGATCTTCTATATGTATTTAAAATTTAAGAAACAATATGTACATCGATAGACCACGTGTGGTATTCATAACATAAATATTTAATTCTATGCAGTCAAATCTTTACTAAGGCCGAATGCGCAAGTTGCATTTCACTAACACTGTGAATGTGAGTAGAAGTATCTATACTATTATATACAGGTCACGTATGTATGTATAACTTATTTAAAATAACAACTCTAAGGAAGATACGTCCATTAATCGAAAATAGACAGTATTATCTGCACACAGATCTGGACATACAATGAATACTATGTTTTGAAATAAAGATCAAAGATGTTAACAATTTCTTCTAGAACTGGATAGCGATAAAATAAGTAAGGATCACAGTTTTGCCAAAAGGCAGCTGGAAACAGACTGTCCGACAACATTCGGAGTTTTAATGTGCTTAAATGTGCAAGGCACGTTAGTAAAGAAAACAAAACATTTTCGAATTTGATTGTCTACTTATGGTTATCGTAAAGTACTGTACAATTAACAACACAGTGTGCACGATGTGTTTGAAAAGTAAAATCTACATTGTATCTAATTCTACGATCTAGAATTCTTGCTTAGATAAAAATTTTCTCTAATAAATATTCAATAAATTGGCAGTGCTTTAACATCTCCGTATCGTAAATCTAATTTCATATTTCTAGATGTCTCAATTGCTTTTAACGGAATGATAGTCTCTAGGACTCGAATGCTCGCAATATTTTATGCTATCTACAGCTCGATGTCTGTTCAACATTATCGTGGAATTCAATATTGTTTCGGAAATACCTATTACAGTTCCAGTCATATCTACGTGAGACAACGATCAGAATAAATAGAGTTAAGTCGTGTTTGAAGCAAAATTATAGTATGGTAAGTATGGATAAGAAATATTAATGTTTTTTTTTTTTGGGAAAATGTCAGTGTATAGGTACGGAACGCCCAATGTGTCGTTAAAATGCTTAATTAACTATTAAGTTCGAGAAAAGATTGAGTAGATTGATGGCTGAAGAAAGAATTACTTAATATACTTGTTCTCTTATTTAATAGTTTTATTTGCTCTGCTCGCTGTTATAAATGTTTATCGTGGTAATGTTATAAAAATTCAAAATTATTTCAAAATCAACTAGAAAAATGTATGTTTTGCCTATAACCTTATAATGAGAAGTGTTTAAAAATAGTGTTTGCCTATAAAATATTTACATTTTCTGAAGAAATACTGTGTTTGGCATCCAATATCACTGAGATTGAGCCATTTATCAATAAGTTTATATTTGCCTTCGGCAGATACCTACTCAAGTCTGATTTCGATAAACATATTATTTTGTCCGTTAATTTTGTCTGATATGTTAACAGAATTGTTTATAATGTAAACGGTTTAACAATTACATTATATGATTAGATTAATAAGAAGGTACATACGGTAAGTAAATCTTGAAAGGTTTGCAATATGAATCTTTTTTCATAATATCCTGCGACATGCGTATTAGGATTTCTAATGAAGTAGAATCCTACATCTTTTCAAGAAGTACTTTTTTATCACGTAAATATACCAAAAGGATTTAATATAAGATTTTATAAATATAGCAGAAGTTTGCAATCTCTAAATTAAACTATTCATGTAGTTTTTTTTGGGGATTATATTTTCTTAAATTGATAATTTTATTAAGTAAACTATAGTGAGCAATGCCGTGACAAATATTTTTGGCGCCAATATTACCTGCCTCATTTTGAATTTGCTTGATGGTGCTTACGTAAAGAAATTGCCAATGTCGCTTTTGGCTGTATATCTCATCAAATATCTTTAACAAAATGAAACTCTACCTGACATGTATTCAACAACGCGCTTGGAAACAATTGGCTTTGATTCATGTTGTCCAACTAGGTATATAAGAACACTTTTATCACTTAAAATTATCACAAATTAAACAACTACGGCACTATGTTCAACATTAAATAATATTTGACTATTACTCTACGCGAATCGAAGATGCTTTGCCGGTGGTCAGATGTGTTCGTCTTGTACATCTGTTGAGAAAAATAATATTGGTTATTAACACATAGTAAAAATGCGCCAATCCTATTTTAATTATACATTCTATGAAGCATAAGAAGCAAAAGCTGTTACTGATGCAGAAAAAAACGCTTCAGTAACAATCGCCACGTGTTCAAACTGGAAAAAAAACGAAGTGTGTTCTACAAGTTACTTCTACGACTGTATTCACTGCGTGCTTAGTAAATAACACTTTTAATATATTCCCATTGATAAACAACGCATTTATGTACACATTAAAAATGATTTAGGCCTTTTGTTCTAGGAACTTTTAAATGAGGCCGTATTACAACCCACCCATCATCATGGATTTCGTAATAGGATTTGTTATTTTTTTATAAATTCGTGGCTGAATGAAGCGTAAAAAAATCGACTATACAAAACATTCATGCAAGGAAATCTCGTTACGTTGTTTTAAAAAATTCAGGTAATATCAACACTCATTTACAGCAAACTAGAATATTTATTGTTAAACATATTTAAGAGGCAATAAAGACATTTAAGAACACTAGTCTAGTGTACTTATAAATTGCTTTGGGACGAACACTGAACAAGAAGCGATAAATCAAGAATGCTGTCAATATTTTAGAGTAGGCAAATGTCAGTTTGACAGCCACGATGACACGAATACGTATAAGCAAGTACTAAAATACACAGGGTTCGAAGAAAGGCCCGGATTAAACATTTGTGGTGTGTAATGTGTAACTAAGTAGTGTAACGTGAATTAAACGCAGTGAAACATCTGTGTTAGTATACGGCATTACGTCTCAGAGTGCAGTGCCTTTTGCTAATCTGTGGCTCAAAGTTCGCGGTGGAGTTAATATTTTTTTACTGTCCGGTGTGCGAATGCATCGTCCATTTTGTGTTTAAAAAACCATTACTGAAAAGGAATTCGAACTGAAAGTCCCAAATAATAAGGCTTCAACTTACGCTAGCGTATTAACTGGTAAAAAAATAACCAATTTTTACATATAAACAATAAAAATATTGTTTTCTTTACAAAATTTGCGCATAGCCTACCGAACGTGTTGTCACACGGATGTGTCAGAAAGAACAGCGACTTATTATCATGTGGTACCCAATAATTTTGGACGAAAAATTTGGGCCTATAACTACCTATACTGTTTAATATCTGATGTAAACGTATTATATTGTTTCAATGGTGGGATAGAGACTGAACTCTAACATTCCCAGTTGGCATATTACCTACCCGCTGCATCATGGACGATATATCCAGGGGTTTGTCTAGAGATAAATTGCAATGCAATGTACGTTAATAATTAAAAATTTATGTCACAGCAATTTCGCATCTAAGTAAGAATGAAAATTACATTTTAATTGCAATTTACCTCTACATTTAACGTACATTTAGTGGGTTTTATTTTTAAACGAACACCCGCTCGAGCACCAGCAAAGGAGCTGGTTATACACGTTACACAATTACATTTCACATTACAGTGTGAATATGGCCTAACAGGATAGTGCTGGGGGATCATGCAACTCTGGTGACACGGGAACTACGCTGACACATACCCAATCTACTTACGTCGCTACACACTAATATGGACACGGATTCCACTGATACACATACCTATGAAGAAGTTCTGCATTTTCCTTACACATTTTGTGTATTGTTTAGGTACAATATTCCAAATTTTAACACAGTTTTCGAACGCACACAAATCAGGGCAATAACGAGATTTGACTGCATGAATTCCATAAAATAATATCCGCATCTAATAATGCAATTAATCATGTGAACAAAATACAATAGCCATGTCGTATTACTTATACTACTAAACTATAAATAACTTTAACTTGAGCCTAAATCTATCTAATTTAACATGTGCCAATAAAATATAAACGTGATTATTTAAAGACATTCGTATGTTTTATTATTTATGCACGAAGAATTCTACAATAATTTTAAAATGCATAGAGACGAATCGTTGTTGCGACTTAGTACTATACTCGTCTGTAGAGTTTACACATAAATTAAAAGTAGGACTAGAAACTTAGTAATCTACTTTAGCTTATAATTGAGTAAGTTCTTAGAAACAAGTCCTAGATGACATATCACTAAGAGTAACGCTAAATCAGTCTAGTAGGAGTTGTAGGTTAGTCGTACAATAGGCAGAGTCACGTGCATTCATACATGTGAGGTAGAAATTAGAATTGAAATTTAAATGTTAGGCGGCCTGTATGGTAGCGGGCGGAGTAAGCGATAAGCGATCGACTGCGCTGTGCCTACTGTTTACAATTTGTATTTAAATGCAAAGGCACAATTTCAAATAAACATTAATTAAACAATACTAATTTTGAATTTAATTGTAATATTATACAAATTAAAATGCCAATTGTAAATAAGATCTAAGTATATTATAACAGTAAGAATAAGTATAAATTAATTATGTGTACCCGGCCTTATTCATACCAAATTAAACAACGGCATACTTACAAAAAAACAAATCATAAAAATACCAAAAGCTCCCATATAGACTGCCCTATTTAATGGTAATATCAATTAGCAAATCTCAAATATTATCGCATAAAAAGTAAGTGATTCAAATGTTCATAATTATTAAATTACCGCTTTAATTAAGTGCAATTCAAATAACGATTTCATTTAAATTACTATTTATTACGAAAGGGAATTTTTTACCACGTATATTTGAGATCAGCAGGGTAATAAATGTTCGATTTATAATCTCATTAATGAATAAACGTCACACTTTCACAAAGACGTCACATTAAACCACTCACAATAATGAAAATGCGTAAACTGAAACCATTATTGCATCGTTCAAATTTGGATATATTCGCGATAGATATGGTTTCAATAGAAGCATTGTGAGCGACGAACAAGACGAACAAAAGCCCTATGTTAGTGCGGAAGGGTTTATAAAAACGCAAGGAAAGAGATCAATTAGATTAGAATGTGTTGAGGGACTAGTGAATCACTTGTTTAGGGAGCACATAAATTGAATGCTTCCAAGGCTAGGAATAAGTAAACCGTATTGCCGCAATCAGGGGCCAGTGCGAATCATTAATTAGGGTTCGAGGTTTTTATTGACACTCATCCCTTATTACCTATACGAATTAATTGAAGCTTAGGTAAATTTTATTTCGAGATCACTGAATTTTTAATATGCTATACCGGGTGGAAGGGAAACGCTCTCGGAAACGAATACAGGTGATAGTATTGGTGATTCCTGACGTGATGGCACTAAAAAAATCGCGATCGCATTGCTACAATTTTAGTAGGATTTTCTCAAATTTCTGTACAGCTTCACGTATGGATAGATAAATCAAACTATTATTCTGAAAAACATAGTAAAAAAGGTCAATATTTCAAAAAAATAGTAATGAAACACGTACATCAGCTGACGGGTTAACGACCGCGTGGCCGGTGCCAGCGCAGCGCGGCGGCCGCCGCCTTGTCGGCGTTTGCTTTGTAGTTTGTACCCAGTTTTTTGTACGGTTTACATTGCACGCGCATGAATTACGAAAATACTAAAATCGTAAGTATTATCGCTTAGCTTTGCAAATGAATATAGTTTTTCGTTAATGTTATGGTTCTTCTCTCTTACCGTTCCGGTATAGAGAGCGTTTCCCTTCCACCCGTTATAGGGGGGAGACGGCATATTTATTAAAGTGACCAGTGATTAAACCAATAGGAACGTCCACAAATTTTACTAAAGGGAACTTCTGGGTATTGTCACGTTAACTCACAACAATAAGTATATTAAAGAAAGGGAAGGTTTAGAGGTAGCTCTCAGAGAAGTCAAGATCTGAGACGGAGGCGCGCGAGGAGCGCGTGTAGTTGGTGGAGGTGCCGTAGTCTGAGGTGGCGGTGGCCAGGTCGGCCAGCACGCCGCCGCCTGTACCTTGCGTCACGCCGTCCGCCGCCGCCGCTTCCCGCTCCGCTAGCTTCTGTTTCAGCACTCGTATGCGTTCTTCTTTCTGCAAACATTTAACTTGCTATAACATGTATATTGTGCGCATGATGAAGAAATGTAATTTTAAATCATATTTGATTTCTAGTATTATGATTTGTGGCGTAATATACAAATAATCATTTGAATAATAATAATTATTAGACATAAGTCTATACAGGCGTAGAGCGCGGGTATGCCGTAAATGCCAGGCCGGCCCTTGGGGTAGTGTTAATACCGACTTTAACTTCAGGCAAATCTTGCCATATCTACAATTGGAATAAAATCTAACAGCTCAAATGATAGGACCCTTTAAAATTTTATCCGTGGTGCTGTACACCTGACTTTTCCGGTTGTAAAAGTCTCAATAATTAAGGTTAAAAATATCTTTTTAGTTCATTATTTTGTCTCCCGCTTTGCTATGGTGAATGGAAAATATATTTCTAACTCCTCCCAGAGACTCGCAGAGCTTCACCACTCAGTGCGATAAAATGCGTGTCACTGTCGATTAGGGTTGCCAGATAGTAACTTATCAAATCCGGGACAATTCTAGAAACACAATGTGGGGTTATGGCCATAGTAGAAAATGTCATATATTTTTTTATTTTCAAAGCATTCATATTTGTATTTGAAAAGAAAAATGCCATTTATTTTCAAATACATACTTTTATTAGATAGGTATGTACTTAGTAGGTAATTAACACTAGCTATAATTCTAAGATGAAGTACTGTGGTAGCAAATCAACATGTTAAACTATTATAGAATTGAGCGTAGCTTAAATTAGCAAATTTAAACTTTGGTAGACAATGAATACTAAATTACAAATTAAATAGTAATAAACTGGAGATCCGGGATAATAAGCGCTAATTACTGGACACGGGACAAGAGGAAAAATTCCGGAGCAATCCCGGAGTTCCCGGCGGTCTGGCAAGCCTACTGTCGATCCTGGCTTATAGAAGTTGCAGCGGTGGGTGCGGAAGTGGGATGATCTCTTTCGGCAAATCTATCTCGATTGTTGGAAACAGTTATTAAAGATCTACCCCAATTTGGAAAAACCAATATTACTCGGACATTTTTAGTCTAAGTAGATATTTTATCGCTGTTAATATTTTATTAGCAATTAGCATAACACGTAAACGCGACTGAATAGGTTTTGTTTATTTCACTAATATGGATACTGAATTTTTAGTAAAAAATATCGAATAAAAATTTCAATAAATACGATGGCAATATGTGAAGTAATATTATGGTTATTTACACAGAACAGAATTCGTGGTTATTTAATTCAATTTAATAGTAAATTATACTAAATATTTTCATCTTTGAAATATCAGAGTCTATGATGGCAAATGTATATTTCTTCTTTCAAATAATTAGTTTATTAAGTTTTGTTTTTATTTAGTCTATTTTACTTCGTAGCGTTTTTCCACAAACAATTTATGGTGAAAATGAATATTTATACCTACAGCCATAGAATAATAACGCCCCTACAGCTAGCTCTATCGGTGATGTCTTACTAACTAGGTAAAAATAAGGCAAGGTTACCAAGGCACGTGTCATTTCATACAGAACGTTGGCTTGTTAGCCTTAATCTTAAGCCGAGCCAGCTTATCGACAAATCTTCGGTTGGGTAAATGTTGACACTATGGAACGGGTGTCTAGATATTTGGTATTTTAATTAAGTATCCGAATTTTGGTCTTCGTTTTGTTCATGATTGGAATTTCGCCGCGAATGTTATTTTTTTTTATTAAACTAACAATTTAATAAATTTAAATTTCATCGCAAAATTTTTTAAGAAATAGACGTAAAAGTTTGTAAGGATATGGCCATGTATTTTTAGAAATAAACTCAAGAACTTCCGTATGGACTTAAACTATTTTTTGTTTGTATAATCGAAAACCTGAATTGTAAAGGCTACTATTATAAGGTATCCCAGACAGAGTAAACAGAAGTAGAACTTTTATTCCAGATAAGCCACCTACGCGCGTGAAACCGCAAGCAATAACTAGTACATAATATTTTCTGTATACACTATGTATTTCCAAAACGATTTGTACTCGCCTTGTCCAATTTACGTCATTCATATCCCGGTATCCAACGTACCTTATTAACTTTAAGCGCGTGTTGAATATCGCACTCAAATATTGAAGGCAATTTCGAACTGAATATTTACTGCAGTAATAACAGTACTTTAAAAATGTATCATTCAAGTCAGTATGCTGTAGGCGTGACGTGTTTTAATTAAGTTTTTCTTTATAAGGGCACAACAATATGTCCGCACTGTATCTGACGCAATGGCGTAGCGTGGCTTCAAGCAACACGGGGCGGACCCCAAAAAATGCTGCCTCAAGGCACCAAAAAAGGTAATTTCGAGAAAATAAGTCACGCGTGCGACCACCGTCCCACGGTCACCACAAATTACAATTTGCAGAGGGTTCATTTATGATTTTGCTGCCCCTCTAAAGTTGTGATTCGCAGGACGCGGCAGACGGCAGACGGCAATGACAGACGGCAGGACGTCACTTGCCGCGCGTCATTTGCCGTCGTGTGCGGAATCGGTCTCATACAATTTAATACTGCATAGTAGTGCCGTCTGCCGTTGCGGCACAAGCTATTGCCTTCTGCTGTCTGCCGCATTCTGCGAAATCACAGCTTAAAAGTGGCGCCCGGGCGGACCGCCTCCCACGCGCCAACCACGCTACTCCACCAACCTCATGGTAAGCAGAGAGGGGTCTAGATAGAATGTCGACTGACGAGAGATGACCCCTCGCCAGTCGCCATCTTTGAGTATCTAGCAATGCAATAGTCTAAGGTCGACATAATCATGTCGGCCTGTTTGAACCGGATATACACAAACTGATTCCGCAATGTGAAACACTTAAGCCACTATGGCAGGTTTTATCACCTTGTGAGCGGCGGTCGCTCTCCAGTCGGATAGAGAATACATCCTACCACCAGGGAAGATTATGGTGGTCTTATTTTTAAGACCGGGTTTTTTCAACTGTTTTTAGTGTAATCATCGGTGCTATTATGCTGGACGCGCTTGCAGAGCTTCGAGTGCACGGAGCGCGGCGAGGCGTGAGACGCGAGGTGTGAGGTGTGAGGTGTGAGGTGTGAGGCGTGAGGTGTGAGGTGTGAGGTGTGAGATGTGAGATGTGAGGCGTGAGGTGTGAGGCGTGAAGTGTGAGGCGTGAGGCGTGAGGCGTGAGGTGTGAGGTGTGAGGCATGAGGTGTGAAGCGTGAGGTATGAGGTGTGAGGCGTGAGGTACTGCGAGCGCGTCCAGCTTAATAACACCCTGACAAAAAGATAACTACATTTGAAAAAACCAGGCCAAAGTCTCAGATGATAAAATCATCGTAAATTAGTAACATCACTTATCCAATAATATCGTAATTATATTCAGATATAACTTACATGATAGGGCGTATAGACAGCCTTAGATTCTAGATCTTATAATCCTGATGGGTGAATATGAAAGATATGACAAATCAATATGTAGTGGCCGGCATTAAAACTTAGTAAAGTCCACATACACGGAAAAAAAATTCACACGTTTAATATAGAATCCGTGCTAATATAACCGTAGCGTGCCGTTGCGTCGTCGTAGTGAATTAAAAGCATTTGCTTGTTGAAACACTGATAGAATTCAATTAAACAAAACACTAAATAAGTACTATACGTAATGCTGAACGGAATCATCGTAGTTTGGATGAAAATGGGTCTATAATTTTTCTATTTTACTTCAGCTTCAATTTTTTGTTAGTTTGAAACTCTAACTAAAGTTCAATGGACGAAATTTTTAAGTTTTGATAACAGCGCCTGGGATGCTTGTTTTGAAATAATATTGAATATGATTATTTAACATCAAGAGTAACACTCAAAAATACTAAACTAGATTTGCTATAGAAAGATATTATGAGCCAATAGAGACTGTGTGAGGTGAGATGCGGTGTATTTTATACTCTCTTTCGACGCGCTTCAAACGCGACTAAAACGTACAGCATCGCGATGCAGGCGGGAATTGTGTAGCTAGCATGAATTTTTGAACTATATTCATAGTTATGGTATCGTTTATGTAATTTTTTGTGCGGAAATTTGAACAGCGCCCCGGTGAGAGTATTTGGAACTAAAGTACGGCAGCGTGAGAATCGGGCGCCTGTAAACTTCGAATAATAAATCGTGTAAAAAGTTTAGCGACTCGTTTCGGTAACTTACTCATGTAAAGGAGTAACGCTGAGTTAGTAATTGTAATAATTGCTAACAGATGTCGCTGGTCAACTCCTTTAAGAGAATTAAATAGGCATCTTGAAATTGGCAATCTAAGGCGGGGTCGAGGTGGCTCAATTGGAAGAGCACCGGTACGGTACGCCGGAGGTCGTGGGTTCGAGTCCCGCCTTCGACTGTTTCTTTTTCAAGATTCCACAAAAATATAAAATCAATAAATCGTGTGTATGGTAGCAATACTAAAACTCTATATCAAACCTGCGCTATGAGTTTTTGTAGTTCTTCGTTTTCCTTCACCAGTTCTCTGTACCGCTCTTCGTCTGCCGGCGCCGATCCTGAGCCCGATCCGCGGCCGCTTTCTGCTCGCTCGGTTGGATGGCGAATGACCTCGATCACCTACATCATAATCAATTTTTCGCCGTTTTTTTTTGTACTGTTTCGGCAAAGTGGACACTGCACCTGATGGTAGGTGAAGTGGAATCCAGACACAATGCTGACTAAGGACAGATGATTATAAATATTGATTGAAGGCTTCCAGCTGAGTATTTATTGTAGTAATAACAGTACTTAAAAAAGTCATTCAAGTCAGTATGCTGGAGGCGTGACGTGTTTTTATTAATTTTTTTTTATAAGGGCACGACAATGTGACCCAACTCCATGTCCATGGTAAGCAGAGTGGTATCGAGATAGAGTGCCGAGTGACGAGGTATGATTATCTGTCGCAGTCGACATAATTATGCCGGCCTGTTTGAACCGTATAAACCCAGATCCCGGAACGCGTCACACTTATGTGGGTCAATATGGCGGGTTTTGACACCTGCGCACGATGGTCGCTATTCAAGCGGATCCAAAATATGACCACCAGCAGTAAAACGCGTTATCACTATCGACAGGTTACGCTGGTTTCATCAGTCTTACAGCCCAGTGTCAACGCTCGTGGGCATACCATCATCCAAGCGAGCATTGAGCTGAGTCTCTAACACTGTGTACACCCTACACCAAACAACCAAAATCCGCGGTAGCCTTCTTCGAGACGAGACGCCCCAGGGTATCCTGTTGCACTACCATAATTGCACGGACCATTCCTGATCATAATCAATAATACAGACATTACAAAGAGGTTTAGTAAGTGATTTCTCGTGTTGGTTGGTGAGTTTTGAAGTATTGACCTTATCCTGGATTTTTTTAAATTAAGGACAGTACATTGTTTCTAAGTGTTATAAGGTACTTGGTATACCCAGAGATCAAGTTTGTTATTTAGTTGACTTGATACAAAAATAATAATCGTTATGTAACAGTTGACAAATCTTGTAATTCTAGCTGGGCAGCAAACGTTTTTAGGCTTTGATGAGATGTTACTTGTGGTAAGGCGGAGAGGTAACATGTTATTGAGACATAGCAAGATATTTAGAGCAAGATATGCTTGGGTCATTACCCTATATCAAATCTTAACTTACATGCCTAATACGATAGTTGTAACGGATCCCATCATTATTGACAAAAAACTCCAAGCTTATATTGATATGATTAAGCACTCACTCAATCGATTTTGCATATACCTGTAACTTTTTACAGGTTGGGAAGTATGAAATGTTTACAAACAAGTGAATGTATACTTATAAATCAGCTCAACTGAGATTTATGCGCTAAAATACCGCAGAAAAGCTACTTACTTAGAGATTCGAGAAGAAAATAATATTGCATAAGACTCTCTTTTACGAATATTCTTAAGTAGTAACATCAAATCAACGCATTTTTGTACAGGTATAAGAATTTAATTTGATATTCCACAACAAAATTTGTTATAACGAAAACAAGATTTTGAACGTGGTTTTCAATTACTGTTAACATGAGATGCACGTTTATGTATCATAATATTGCACATACATAATCATGAAAGCCGCAGATTAGTTTGGTTTTTTGTGTGCAAGTTCTATTGAAAATTATACACATTACAATGATTTACCACGTTTTAATTAGAATATTTTCCATAGTACGGAAATATGTATATAATTGACAAATACCATACACAGTATTCGGTTTGTTAGGAGGGGACGTTCCACTGTCCACGCGATTCTGCGGGTGAAGGCACAGGCGGAGGATGCAGTGGCCACAGGCAGTGTAGTGATAGCAGTGTCGTTAGACATTTCTAACGCATTCAACTCGCTGCCGGTACCACGTGGTGCCGCCCTATCTCCGGCGTCTGGTGCACGCGTACCTGTCTGACAGGCACGTGGTGTATCCGGGCGCCGATGGGTGGCACCGAAGAGCGATGTCGTGCGGTGTTCCACAGGGCTCGGTTTTGGGCCCTCTCCTGTGGAACATCGGGTACGACTGGGTGCTCCGTGGTTCCAATCTCCGGGGCGTCGGCGTGACATGTTACGCCGACGATACGTTAGTCACAGCGACTGCTGGGACCTTCCGGGACGCCGCAACTCTGGCGGCGGCGGGCACCGGCCAAGTAGTTGGAAGAATTCAACGTTTAGGTTTGAAGGTGGCCCTCGAGAAAACCGAGGCCGTGTGTTTTCACGGACCTCGGAGAGGGCCACCGGCCGGTGCCGGCATCGTCGTTGGGGGGGTGCGGATCCCCATCGGCTCTAGCATGAGGTATCTAGGTTTAGTCCTGGATAGCCGATGGCGATTCCGCACCCACTTTAAGGAGTTGAGGACGAAATTGTCCCGGGCAGCGGGCGCTCTTTCCCGCCTGCTGCCCAACCTGGAAGGTCCTGGCTTCCCTTGCCGGAGGCTGTATCACGGAGTCGTGCGGTCCATAGCCCTTTACGGCAGCCCCGTTTGGGCTGACTCCCTGGGCCGCCCCTGCGTCGCCCTTCTGCGCGCCCCGCAGAGAGCTTTAGCGCAGCGGGCGGTCAGGGCGTACCGCACGGTCTCTTTCGAGGCGGCTTGCCTATTGGCCGGATTTCTGCCCTGGGACCTGGACGCCAAATCCCTTGCCGATGTATTCCATTGGCGGGAGGAGGCGTCCAGTCGCGGGGAGCGTCCGGCCCTGAAGGAGGTGGAGGCCAAGAGGGCCGCCTTACGGCGAGCCGCCGTGGAGGAGTGGCGTCTCAGGCTGGAGGCCCCGTCGTGGGGGCACCGGGTCGTAGAGGCAGTGTGTCCTGTCTTTGCCGAATGGCTGGACAGGCGCCACGGAGCGGCAACATACCGCCTGACGCAGGTGCTCACCGGGCATGGCTGCTTCGGTGAGTTCCTGTTTCGGGTGGTACGGATAGAGGAGTCGGCCGTGTGTCACTATTGTGACAACTGCCCAATGGACACGGCCCAACATACGTTGGAGTGTTGTCCAGCCTGGGATGAGGAGCGCAGCGCTCTCAGAACAGTCGTCGGAGAAGACCTCTCGCTGCCGGCCGTGGTCGCTTCCATGGTCGGCGGCCGAGAGGCCTGGCAGGCGGTGGCCCACTTCTGCGAGGCGGTCCTCTCGCGGAAGGAGAGTGCCGAGAGGGATCGCCAGCGCAGTGGTGATCCCTCCCGCCGCCAGACGAGACGTAGGAGGCGTCGGGTGGACGACTGACCGACGTCTCCCGCCCTGTGGATTGGGGGCGTTTGGAGAATTCCACCACGGTATCCCCTGCCTGTCGTAAAAGGCGACTAATAGGGGCCTCCGGGGGTCACGGGTGGGCGGGACGTGCCGCCCACCCATTAGTCTAGCCAACTTCTGTGACCCCCGTGATGGACATGTCCGAGGCAGCGTGTCTCACGCTGCCTCGGACACCAAAAAGATGGACACGGTACGGTGTTTCGGGGGCTTCTGAGCCCCCGCAACAGGAAAAGGACCGCAACAGCGGTACGCGCAGGGGCGGTTGCGGACGAAAACTTAGACGTGAGTCAGAGGAAGCCCGCAGCCGTCCCTAATGCGCCGAAGATGGCCCATATAAAAAAAAAAAAAAAAAAAGTATTCGGTTTGTTAGTACATAAATAAAAATATTAACCCTTCGCTACATAACAGAAATGTGGAAGAGTAAACCAAAATTCAAATACAAAATTCAATTGCTGAACTCACCTTAGGTACAAATATAAGCGCCATGCTAAGGAAGCAACAGAACACGATGGCGAGCGAGACAAAGGCGAATGCAGCATCCTGCTGGCTCGCGATGACCAGCGTCACAGGAGCCGTGATCAGACACAACACCACCACGTTGTAGATGCTCATGCCCACGTAGCGGGAGTCATTGATCTGCCGTACCTTCACGGAACGAGTTTCATACGCGAGGAATAGTCCGAACACCAGCACGAGGCCTTTGTATCCGTACATCACACCTAAAACAAATGATTTACATTTAAAAAGTACTACACCATTTTAGTGACCTGTAGAAAATAAATTAGACAATTACACAATTTCAGTATCAGCTGGAAAAAACAACAATAGGTATAGAGATGTCATACAGTTCTTTTTATTTGTTTCTGGACACCTTTTGGAAAAAGGCTTTCGCTGTGGTGCACGATTGGGTGGATGGAAAATTTGTGATAAATAATGAAATGAGTTTTATAGATCATCGCACATTACCCAAAACAAACGAGACTGAGTGATTTTAGTCATTTATTTATTCGAGTTTTCTGTTGAAATTAAATTAGTTCGAAGAATTAAGCTGCACATAGTTAAAATATTACACTCAAATAACCTATTATGGTGTTATCATGTGACCGAAATAGCCATAAATTTAAATAATCGATTACAGTAATTATGAAAGAACTCAGATAAATTGTGAAAGTTAAAAGCTAAATGATACTACGAAGATAAGGTATTAAAAACTTCAGGAAAAGTTGAAACTTTGTTCTCGAACTTAATTACTGTAGCAAATGAAACAACAGCATTAACGCAATACTTTACTGTTTACGGCGCTTTAAATCATTTCATATTAGCTCACCGCTTATAATGATCGTTGATAGTATCCGCTGGGCTGGAACTCAGTTTATTTAATTATAACTTTGTGAAAGGTAAAATATGTACCGTATATACGCTTATGCCACATAATATAATACCAGCCCTGCAAGAGCCTCCTCTACTACTGACAGGGTTTAAGCCTTAGTGCACTAAGCATCACGCTGGCCTACGAGACTATCCCGTCCTCACACCCGCCACTACAACTCCTGTAAGCCAAGATCAGTAATGGCACGCAATTTATGACACCAAGCACTTCACTGCTCTTGCAGCTCGGCGACTCTCAGGGAACACTAGTCTGTCTTTATCCCGCAACGAAATTAATCAAATAGAAAGATAGGGAGAAGTTGGAAATATTAATCACGCTGGCCTAGTGCAGCTTGGCAAACTTCATATGCCTTTGAAATTCTTAGGCATGCAGGTTTCCTCACGATGTTTTCCTTAACCGTTAAAGCAAACCCAATTACTTTATTAAATCTTTTGTATGACAGGCAGGTACATTTCAGGACTATACGCACGTAAAACCGATGGTCCTGCGCCTGATCTCTCTCCGGTCATGTCGGATTGCCGTCTCACCGGACTATGAGAGTGAAGGAATAGCGAGTGCACCTGTGTATTGCGCACACACTTGTGCACTATAATATCTCCTGCGTACCTGGCAGATCCCCGTTGAGATTGACCGCCGTCGCCGAAATTCGGCTATGAGGAGGGATTATTACAGGAAAGTGATTACTATCATGTGTCTACTGTAATTAGTCAAGTATCAGTAATTATGTTTATATTATACGTGTATACTATATTTTATTATACAGTGATGATACTTTCAAACAGATAAGACTGTACCTACTAGTTTACAATTCCTAAGCGATGCAAATTCTCTTTATGAAGCATGTTTGAAGTTCGGGGTAAGTTTGAACATAGTTAATAGTTATAAGTAGATAAAATAACGAGGAATATACAATTATAATAACTACCTAATATGTATTCATGTTATATTATAATTTTAAGTCTTAACATTTATGCTTAGTAATTATTATATTCTACTGTAATTTGCATCGTTACACAATTTTCAAGTTAATGAATCTATACTAATATTATAAAGCTGAAGAGTTTGTTTGTTTGTTTGTTTGTTTGAACGCGCTAATCTCAGGACCTACTGGTGCGAATTGAAAAATTATTTTTGTGTTGAATAGACCATTTATCGAGGAAGGCTATAGGCTATATAACATCACGATGCAACTATTAGGAGCGAAGAAATAATGGAAAATGTGAAAAATGCGGGGAAAATTATTCATCCTTGAGGCCTTCCATTGCGTGCGCTGCGAAAACGGTTCAAGATACCAAAAATATATGTATGAAAGAATTATTCCTCTTGAAATGATCTAAAAAAAAGTCCCCGACAGCATATGTCTATCTTTTAAAATAAACTCTCTAGAACCGTTTTTATGGTAATCAAATTTGGTCGAAATTAATGCATTATTTGTTAAGAGTTGTATCAACGTCATAATATTAATCTTTATACAAATAAATGTGTTGGGTAGAGTGATTCAACGGGAAGGTTTTTATGTATGTACTTTTAGCCCGGAAAAACTTATTAACGCGGGCGAAGCCGTGGGCAAAAGCTAGTGTAAAAATATAATTAATGATAGTCTTCGTTAAGTTTTTGCACGTCGCTATAGAGTTTGATTTACATAATTTACGAATACTAATCCAGAACTGGCTGAGTGTGGCCATTTGTTATAGTTAAAGTGTTGATTAAAAACAGCATTACCTTAATTTGATGGAGGCTTGTTTGTGACAGAATGAGGGTTGCATATTAATCATGAATTAAGTTGTTTGTTTTTTTTTTGTATTAATTAAAAAAAAACTATGTCGCAGAGTATTTACCACGCCGCATTACAATAAGTATTGTATATATGTCATATTTTGCTTTTGTAACATTGTTTAAACTATAAATTAAATTTAAATCCCGTATGACGGTGCGCTATTCATGCCAATCATTGCAGATTTATACATCCATAGAAAATAAAATTTTGGCAGTAAGTTATTTAACGGAAAATGTAAGAGAGCTTTGGTATGACAATCATACAACAACATGAACAACATGAACATGATCATTCATGTTCACCGATTTTTTTTGAATATTTAGAAATACTTGCAAAAACATATATACCGGGTGGAAGGGAAACGCTCTCTATACCGGAACGGTGAGAGAGAAAAACCATAACATTAACGAAAAACTATATTCATTTGCAAAGCTAAGCGATAATATTTACGATTTTAGTATTTCCGTAATTCATGCGCGCGCAATGTAAAGCGTACAAAGAACTGGGCGGCCGCCGCGTTGCGCCGGCACCGTTACGCGGTCGTTAATCCGTCAGCTGATGTACGTGTTTCATTACGATTTTTTTGAAATATTGACCTTTTTTACTATGTTTTCAGAATAATAGTTTGATTTATCTATCCATACGTGAAGCTGTACAGAAATTTGAGAAAATCCTTCTAAAATTGTAACAATGCGATCGCGATTTTTTTAGTGCCATTACGTCCGGAATCACCAATACTATCACCTGTATTCGTTTCCGAGAGCGTTTCCCTTCCACCCGGTATTTTAAAATGGCAATGAGATTCGACTTACCAAGCCATACAGTGTTGTGTTTGCTCTCACAATGTTCGAGTTCAGGTCTTATGTGGACGTCATCATCATGATGTCGAGGTGCTTCCAACGGGAAGATCTCCACTCGTCTCTGCAGCGGATCTCGTAATTGCCAAGCTGTTAGTAACGCTGCATCCACAACCAGTAATCCTCCAACCATAGTGTATAGCTTCCAACCGTGCATGCGTTTCTAAAACATTTACATACATATATATACACTCACACCTTATATCGCCGAAGGGGTAGGCAGAGGCGCAACTAGTGAACCCACTTTTCGCCATTATTCCGTCCCATGATGTGATAGGGGGCGAGCCTATCGCCATATCGGGCACAAATTCCAGACTCCCGAGCTGATACTGAATAGAAAAACTCAATATCACTATCGTACCATATTACAACTACGCCACCGAGGTAGTCTAAACATTTACTTTTAGATCAATACGAAAATACATTTTGAAAACTAACATTTAGGTATTGATATTAAATTGTGATCGACCCCGGAAAGTATTTGCGGTTAGCTGAACTGATCTCTGAATACTATTTTAAATGAACAGTTTCATGCTCTAATAGCAACGTTTAAATTGTAAAACTAATAAAATTCTTGGTTGATTGAGTTTTTTTGATTCCAAAAATGCACCTGAGTTAACCGGGACTGCATTTTTACTTCTATTGTAGGTCCATTAATTCCGCCTTCCGCACTCAGGGCACTAGCGTGAGTTTATGTCGGACATTTTCGAATTTTTAAACTGTATTATTTAACGTACAGTCAGCCACATAAATAGCTGAACGAATTCAAAACTTCAAATGGCCTCTACACTTTTGTGTTCTTACAGATTTACGTTTTCTGTTCACAAAAATACAATTGCCACACAGACTGCCTCGGTGGCGTAGTTGTATTACAGTACGACTGCAAAGCTGAGGTCTCGGGTTCGATCCCCGGGTCGGGCAACGTGATATTGAGTTTTTCTATTCAGTATCAGCCCGGAGTCTGGAATTTGTGCCCGATATGGTGATAGCCTCGCCCCCTATCACATCATGGGACGGAATAACGGCGAAACGTGGGTGCACTAGTTGCGCCTCTGCCTACCCCTTCAGGGATAATAGGCGTGAGTTTATAATTATTATTTTTTTAAAAATACAATTAAAGATATTTACTTTTTTGTGTAAAAAGAATGTTTCATTTTTACGAAGAAAAAAATGTTTCATTTTTACGAAGAAAAAAAATGTTTCATTTAAATTTCACGCGTAGAGGTGATTTGAAAATTTTGAATTTGTTCAGCTACTTATATGGCTGACCTTACATGCATAGCGTCACGCCTTTTTCTGTTCTCAGAGGTAGGCACAACTATAACGCACATTTCGCTCACCAATTTAGATTCAATGTTATAGGGAGCAACTGCAATTATCGGGCACATTTTCAGACTCCGAGCTGGTACTGAGTAGAAAAACTCAATATCACTCTACTCGAGTCGGGATTCGCATCCGAGACCTCAGCGTCATAGTCGTACTGCACACGCAATACAGCTACGCCAAAGAGGCGGCATCGTTATCTTTCGTTCCCTAAAGTGGGCACATACGATGCGATTTGGTTCAGCCGAACAATTAAAATGATATGCCATCGAACCATATCGCATCGTGTGGGGCACGGTTCGATGGACATTATTATTATTATTATTGTTGGTACGGCTGGTTCGATGGCTTGTCCATCAAACTTGGTTGGATACAACTGGACATCGCATGGTACGGTTCGATCGTGTGGCGTGAAGACTGTACCGCGTGACGAATTGGTCGCATGATACCAAATCTAATCGTCTGTTAGTAGTATTAGGTAGTATGCAAAAAGTCGCCCGCTGCCTCTATATGTGATAAACTCAAAAACTACTGAACGGATTTTGATAAAATTTGGCATGGAGGTAGTTTAAAAGCTTGGAAAGGTTTAGGGCTTTTTCGTGCGGGTGAAGGCACAAGCAAAAGCTAGTAAATATGATATTATATATCGCGTGTAGTAGTTTAAAATTTCCATTACGAATATTTTATGTAGCGCTGCTGTGGTTTAGTAAATTAAGTGGCGTTAGTATCCGGTACATTATAGACAGAAATCATTTATTTTTAATATGCTTTATTTAATACATTTGCACTTTTGTGTATAATGTTTGAAGTATATGATATATTCTAGAACTTCTTTATAACATTGAATTTATACCTTTTTAAACTCGAATATTCGAGTATTTTCATCTATTATGTGCCTTGATATGTGCACGTCCTGACCGCATGTGTAGGTTAACCACATTTATCGAACTCCATGTGCGGTTAATGTCCACGGTGAAGCTATACACAAATTAACAATAGGAACGCTAGAAAATTGGAAAAAGGTAAGCCATGTTGGAATAGTTCTACTTCTTTGGTACTGCCGTCTTTAACTATGTTCTTATATGTACGTATGCGCTAATGACGTACCTATGTATTTTCATATCTATAGCATAATATACTCTCGAATGGAATTTTGAGGCCTTTAAAAAATGTTTTGGTGTATAATAGAATAAGAACACCTCAACAGTACTCAACATCACTCGTTATAAGTTAAACATTTAAAATCTAACCTGAAATGGACAGATATATCGATTTGTCTAGAGAACTATTAGCGGTCGCCCGTTGTTTTATTCTTAGTTGAATCAATGGTAGATTTATTTTAGATAAGTAGTTGAAATAAATATTTCAGTATAATTGCAAGTGTTCATGGGGATAAAAAGTAGCCTATGTTACTTACTGATAATGTAGTTCTATATTGGTGCAAGAATTTTAAAAATCGGTCCAGTAGTTTTGAGTTTATTTCTTACAAAAATACAAATCTTTATACTTTATAATATAGATACGTAAAGACAGAGCTAATGGGCCATTTCGTTTCATACTATGCAAGGATAAGGGACTGGTCACTGAGATAAAACCTCAAAAATAATAATAAAATATCTACTGAACAAAAACGAAACTTTTTTGTGTTCTCTTATTTATATTATAAAGACAATGTACACCGGGCATGTCGCAGTTAAGTTAATGGAAACTGTTTTCATATACCGTGAGCTCGATCCAAGAGAAGATTGACCACGTTAATAATCTAGTGCACTGTTCTCGCCATTCCATAATTCTATATTGTAAACCCTTTTCGTTATTTCACCAATCCTGACACCGCACTAACAGATATAAATGAATAAAATATGTAACTCGACTGTGGAAATAGCGTCATTGTTCGCCGCATGCCGGAATAACAGGACCATTTATATAAAAGAATATTCCAAAATCCAATCGCACGAGTATGATATGAGCAGTGCACCGATAAACTATCTCATTTTCATTGAATTGTGTATTGGAGATGAGGACGCACTTCAACGTTCGTTCGCTTCAAAGAACTGTTTACACGAATAAACTATGCGTTTGCTAGCCTGCAACTCCACCCACGTTAAAAAGTATTTCAGGGACAAAAATCCCGCTTTATATTTTCCCGGGATAAAAAGTACTCTATGTGTTAATACAGGACATGATCTACCCATGTGCCAAATTTCATGGAAATCTGTCCAGTAGTTTTTGCGTGAAAGAGTAACAAACATACATCCATACATTCTTACAAACTTTCGCGTTTAAAGATTCGCTTCGTTACGTTTTAGAATCTACAAGGATCCTGGAGGCCCGTCTTAAATTAATATACCTAGCATTCGAAGACATTAAAATAATTCGTAATTGGATACATATAGTTATTAGATACATTTTTCTACCTACATTTGAATATTAGTCATTAGCTTACCTTGGTATCCACTTTCGGCTTGGTCGTATGCCTGTGTACTCGCCACACCTTTGTAAACATAGCTCCATAAGCCATTGAGAAGCCAGTCGCCAGTAGCCAAGCTCTGGCGGCGCATAGTCCGGAGAAATGCTGCGGTTGAACCCAGCGGCCGTCCACGCCGAGCGCGATGGCGGCGCACAGACAGACGCAGCAACCGCACAGCATCACCGTATTGCATGCCGGGTGCGACCATTGTATCACCCTAGAAGTATAAATCATTATTATAATTACGCAATCATAATTCCCTATGCTGACTGCCTCGGTGGCGTAGTTGTACTATGGTACGACTGCAATGCTGAGGTCTCGGGTTCGATTCCCGGGTCGGGCAAAGTGATATTGAGTTTTTCTATTCAGTATCAGCTCGGAGTCTGGAATTTGTGCCCGATATGGCGATAGGCTCGCCCCCTATCACATCATGGGACGGAATAATGGCGAAAAGTGGGTGCACTAGTTGCGCCTCTGCCTACCCCTTCGGGGATGTAAGGCGTGTATATATATGTATGTATGTATAATTCCCTATATTATATGCCGGCATAATTCCATCGACTGGTGAAGGACAATCTTCTCTCGTCGAGACTCTATCTGGATTCTTGACCTCACTCTGGTTACCATCAGATGCGAGGGGTTCACTTTGACGTGGCGGTATATGAAAAATTGGCTATATGGCTATTGTTGGGAATGAACCTCTACTACTGCGTGAGTTAAGGTCCTAGTGGCGTAATTGTTGGCAGGATTTTTTTTTCTTACAACGTTTTCTTTCGTCGCTAAAGTGAGTAATAATTGATAAAGAATGCAAGTAACTTTGGAAGGTATTTCGTGTGCCTTGCCCGTCTCAGCAGACTTCTTTTTCCAAGTAGGCCATCCGCTTTTTTGTATCAGGAAAAAAGTGTAGTGAAGTATGTACAGTCAGCCACATAAATAGCTGAACGAATTCAAATCACTTCCACGCGTTAAGTTTAATTGAAAATGTTTTTTTCTTTGTGGGAAGTAATGTTAATCGCCTTTATTTTATTTTTGTGAAGAGAAAACCAAAATTGATAAGAACACGAAAGTGTAGACGCCATTTGATGTTTAAGTTTGTTCAGCTATTTGCGTGTAGCTGACTTTACAGTTCTACAAGCGGAATTTCATACAATTAATGACATATATTATGTGTTGGAGCAAACACGAGTTTGCGGAATAACTAATAGCGTTTGTTTTGCGGCGTTCGTAAGAGAGTGCAATTGTGTAATTTATATTTATGCTTGAACACAATACTATGTAGCGAAATAAATGCTCCAATATTTAGCTAAAGCCCCTCCGCCATAACATAAAGCTAAACAAAATGTTACGAGCGCTAAATGTCCGCGTTTAACAACTGTGACATTGTCGACTCGCAATAAAAAACAAAGTAAATGCATTACTGGCCGGATAGATGGCAGTTAATAGATTCTAGGGGTTAGTGATGGAATTAGAATCTGTAAAGGCAGCCTTTGCCGTAGTACTACAACTCGGCTCTGCCTGGAGAAACTTTAATACTATTTGCCGGGTAGCGACGGCAGTGTCAGGTGGAAATTTCATTTATCTTTATACAAAATTAAATTTGAAACTCACTTTATTTAATGGCGTGGTGGTTAACGATATTTTGATAGTTGGTGCTTTAAATTTGTGTAAGCCTCGGCATAGCGTATTTCTGCGTACTAATATTTGCTAGCTCATTTTAGTGTTCACTTTCAATGGTTTTGATACACTTAGTGTTCATAATTTGATTGTCTTGGATTGTATCAAATAGTGCTAGTGTACTTTTACTATAATGGAGAGTGGAACCAATTAAGATTTTAGTTCTTTTTATACAAATATAGTATGCACATTTATTTACTATCAATATAATTTAGACTTCATTAGTTAATGTGCTGAGAAAAAAATATATATGAAATTGATTGAAGTTGCTAATGATAATTAAGATACAAAATATAGCGTCAAATCTGAGTGCCGATTCTTTTAATTTCAAAAGCGCATTAATTGATTTAGAAAGCGTTAAAACGCTGCACAGGGCGATAAAAAACCGCCGCGATATAACTGCTGACGTGTGAATAAATCCACAGCTATCCATTTGTTTCATTATAGCGCGTGCGTGACTGCCTCGGTGGCGTAGTGGTATTGCGTACGCATTACGAGTACGATTTGCGCGCTGAGGTCCTGGGTTCGAATCCCGGGTCGAGCCAAAAAATATTGTGACTGGGTTTTTCCATCTTAAAATTTACTCAGTCGCAGCTCGGAGTCAGGAAGTTGGCGGTGTGATACCCCCGTGCCTCGGAAAGCACGTAAAGCCGTTGGTCCTGCGCCTGATCTCTCTCCGGTCATGTCGGATTGCCGTCTCACCGGACTATGAGAGTGAAGGAATAGCGAGTGCACCTGTGTATTGCGCACAGACTTGTGCACTATAATATCTCCTGCGTACCTGGCTGATCTCCGTTGAGATTGGCCGCCGTGGCCGAAACTGGCTAGGAGGATTTCATAGCGCGCAACAGACATTAAAACTCCCCCGAATGTGCTCCTAAACACAAAGTTGTTTTACGTCATTGGAGACTAAAACGATCGTGTTTTAGGGCTGATATTTCAACTGTCATATTATTATAAGGCAGTGTGATCGAAGATTGCCCGGTTCCTTATATGGCCCACCATTCATGTTTTCCTTTTCTTTGTTGTGTCTTTATGCATAAGTATACTACGACTACGACGACGACACATAGATCTACGTTTGGTAGTTTTTTAATTATTTAATTGTACAAAATGTAGCGATATATTGCAACTAAATCAAATGTTTTTCTTAAGAATTCTTTACGAGTCGATTTTATGAAGATTTTAAAATTTTGTGGACTATCAATGGTTCCGTTACCTTATCAAATCAAACGTTTTTTTAAAATTACTCTGCATTTTTAAGCTATTGCATAGCTTCTATGTCTAAGTCTTGAGCGTGGAGACCGAATCCAGAAATTCCGTAACGAAAACAACCTAACACTCCCCACTCCGATCGGCACAGCGGTGATATTTTATTTAAATTTCGAATGTCACTTTTACGGCCAGTTCTTTGTTGTTACTGGCTGGTTTCACAGGACAAGTATAGAAAAAAAGACGTGTGGCACTCGTAGACTGCCGCGGTAAAGCTATTGCTTAGCATTTTTTATCAACTTATGTAATTATAATTATTTATCTATTTTATTTATGCAGTACTTTTTATTATCCTTTGTTTTTCATTGATATTAATTCAACTTTTTGAGCGGGTGACCAATAAGAAAACAATTTATTTTCTTTTATTAAATAAATGAGAAGTTTTAAAATTGTTCAAATATGCTATGCAATAGCTTAACCGCGGCAGTCTCCGAGTGCCACACGTCTTTTTTTTAATTTGTGTTGTAATTTATCCATGGAATAACTTATCTGAAAAGGCAACCCTAAATAGACATTTCAAATTTCATAGTAATAGTTCGCAGTCCCTTGTCTATATCACGTGACGCTGGCTTCTGCTGCTAGTGACAGGGGTAAAACGGGTCTCCTTGTCTCTTAGTTCTTACCTTCTGTGCCTGTGTAAGACGTTGAACACGATGAGGGCGATGGCGGCGAGTATTCCGGCGATGCACAGCGCGGTCATGCAAGCGAACAGCGGCAGAGATACGGTCCGTAATTCGTTCACAACTACAGTCCGGTCGGGAGGCACTTTACCACCTGTTATTGATATATTTTAGTTAAAACCACATAACGAAATAAACTTAACAACAATGCACAATTTAATGTTTATATTTTGTCTGATAATTTTGTAGAGAAGACAGTAGAAGTACCGCATCATGAACCAAAGGAGCAAATATTATGTCATGATTATCGATATTATATTATTGTATTCATAAAGGTGCTACGAGTACTCCCACGCTTGGTAAATAAATAAGCCACGTGTAAGGGCCTCCCATTGTCTAATTAATACAAATTTTCAATAACAAATGAAGATGTTTATTGGTTACTCACATAATTAATAATTATTATTTTGTTTTAAGCGACGTTTATAAAATGTATATTTATTATCATGGGACAAAGCTTCTAATTATTGTACAGATTTTTTCGACGAACTTCTTAATATGAAATGCGAAAAAAAATTTGGCTCAACAACATCATGATACAATTAACTTAGTAATAACGAGCAACAGGAACTTATTTCCACCAGCTCAATGTGCCCGAAGCTAAATTCTTGTAAACGTATTTAGTAATCCCTTTCAATGGTTTGTTGTATGGCCCACGTTTGCTCCATTAAAACATTTTTCAGACTCTCTTTTGTGCGGCCGTATTTTACGCTTAATTGTTGGTATTTTTTTATGATAGCGAAGTTTTTTTTTTTGGTTTCGTGTCTGTGAGGGTAGTAAATAATACCACTAACTGTGACTATCACGTCGTTCTAGATTTGCAGGCATATATAAATCTAACACTATATTGGTGTATGTAAAATATTACTGTTGAATTTAAATATTGATTTTGGGATACAAATCACAATATACGTATGAATTTAATGATGGTCTGTTGAATGTCTTTGATACTAGTACAAAATCGATATAACTTCAAGAAAACTTTTTAAGGATTTTTTTTTGTTAATGGCCCTACTGCCAGTAGCCTGACGCGAGTCGGCTTTTCTGACCACACCGGTCTTTAGGCGCTCGCAACCTTTTAACCTTTCTAAGGAGACTAAAAAATTATGTATAGTCTTCTAAGAAAATTTTCTTGTATCTACAGCGTTTAAGGTAACTGCTCTTACTGCCCTACTACTCCCCTCTCTACTCCTAGCTCACAATAAAGACGAATTAAAAATTTACATAAACATTTTCTAAATAACAATCTTTTAAAATGTTAATATTTGGAGTTACATATTGTGTTCCATAGGTAAAGTTCATAATTAATAAAGAAAAAAGACATTACACTTTTTTGCTCTAGTTCGTTATATAAAATATGCAAACATAAGAACACACTGTATCCATAGAGAATATTCTGTAAATATATTGAGAGCAACGAAGTTGCAAGTTAAAAGAAAATGAGTATATAGCTACGTTCATTCATGTAATTTTACTTTTCTTTGTTAACCATGTTTTCATCTTGTATAATAAAGTTTAAATACGTTAAAAATCACCGCCTTTAGTCTTGGCTACTGAAACTTTTTTTTTTGTCCCTGACTATACTCTTTCTAGCCTGACGAGGGTCGGCTTATGAAAACACACCGGTCTTTTGGGTGAGTGCAGAAGGCGCTCGCAACCCTTAAACTAATTCCGCAGTTAAATTCTGCCTTGTGAAACCATTCTTTATTTCACAAGGCAGAATTTAACTGCGGTATCGGTGTGACATATCAATATTGAAATACAAAATGTGTCATTATGAACGCTGTTTCTGAGCGCTGTTTGAACTACTTTGACAGGATTGGAACCCCTCTTCACTACTGATACTTTGATGTATTGATTAACTCGTCAAACCCCCCTTATATATACATGTATGGGGAAACCCTATATACTCGGACGCCGGCGCGGCGTCCGTAGCGGGACTTAACGAGTCAAACCACACCGCGCCGCTACGGTTCGCTGCGACACTTCAAGTCACTGTACATTTAATAAGTGAAGAATAATGCACAATTTGTATTTTTTTAAATATAAAGTGATGCACAATGTATAAACGAAATAGTTCAAAAGTTACGTACCAACCCACCGTTCTCGATCCAACCACGTGAGGTTGTCTGCTTGCGTGTCGTAGTACCCCAGTTTCACGTAATGGTTGTCTGTCAGTTGTTCAATCTGCGTCAGCGCTATACGATCTCCTTGCGACGAGAAAGCTACCAATCCCTGCCGAATCGATTCTATGTTACAACTTTGCCAGCGTGCAGCGTCAAATGAATGTATACATGGATAGAAACCAAATGTATCTATACAAAGGAATTAATATGGAACGTCTTTCTGTCAACTTAAAGGTACATTTATTTGGAGCTGACTGTACAATGTTTATTATATCTGGGTGAAAAAAAAATTGTGCAAATAAAATTCTATTATTTTTATGTAATGTTACAGTAAAATATTTTTTGTTAATAAATCGAAAGAGCATGTAACAATTCACTATAAGCAAATAACATAGCGTGAATTTTTTAAAACTTAAAATAAAGCGCTAAAACAAAATAAATGATTTCCGTTGAAATGGGCAATGTGTATTTACTAGGGCTTTTATTCGTTAACAGAATAGCTTAATATTTAAATTTGAAAACGAATTTTTATTTTTAATATTTCACGCTGGGTTTTGTTTGCTACTGCTCACCGCAGACGTCTCGTTTGGGTAATGTATCAAACTAAACGAGGCAAATTTGCCAACTTAGGACCGTTATGTTTACAAAAGTGTAATTAACAGTTCTATTAATTCAAAATAACGTACCTACATGCTAATAACCGTGCTCGCGCTCTATCATTCGTTTACCATTCTATTTTGTTTCATTAAGGAGTTTCCTCGTTGAATCGCTGGAATATTTCCGTTGTGGTTTCAAAGCGTTTCTAATATTACCAACGCTATTATAGAGGCAATTGATTTTCACAGAAATAACGATTTTAACAGAATTATTCAAACGTTATAATAGAAATTGATGGATAGGTCAGAGTGCTCTTAACAAAGTAATAGTTATTTGAATATTTAATCCGTAAATGTTCATGGACAGTTAGTTGTAGATGCTATCAGGACGTCATTTGTTTCGTTAACTATATAGAATTATTTTGAACAAGACCAAGTGAGAAAACTAATTCAAATGCGAATTTATAAACTGCACGAAAATATGCTGCGCATTGCACTTGAAGTGAAGAAGAGCTTCAATGAAGAGCTACGCCATGAACACGTCAAGTAAGTCGTAGAGAACCAATTAGGCCCGCAGTGTATGTGCGATGTTGATCAAATGTGCATCTCCGATCGACATTCCTAATTTAGTCGATTGTCAAGACTATCGCACGCCTGACTGCTACTGTCGGCTATGAAACGAGAACTCCAGCTCATCCCAGCCGCCCACTAACAATCTCGGATATGAATTGCCTTTTTAAATGTTCAAGACTCTTTTGTCCTAATGATCATCGTTTTGTGAAAGGGTTTATTGTTATGAGTGACCCGTTTAACTTTTATAATGATCTTGGAGTTTTGTTTTCGATTGAATACTGCCTTAAGTAAACATACATTGTTCAGTAAATGATATACAGATACATAACACGGGGAAAGATACGTAAATAAGATGTTGGGATACTCACCGAAACACCGAGGAACGACGTGGAATTTATGGCCTCGTAGATGTCATCGGCAATCCTCTTGTTGGTGTATGTGAAATTTTTCAAACTCAATCCGCTTTTTTGGAGTTTTTCCATTGTTTTGTTGAAAGCTAAAAGAGATGCGTCATTTTAAATCGGCTGTTTTGCTTCAATATTAAAAAACACAGATGTCGTCCACGCGCTAACTATATACAATGCGATTCAAATAAGAACAGGAACGTCAATGACCTTTATGGTCAAATGTCACTTGAAAAGTACAAAGTCCATGTCCAAACATGGGCCTAAAATTCTAAACGTGACCGGTTACATATATTTGGATAGAACTCCTAAAAACTAGCCTTTTACAATAAATCGTTGAATTCTAGAGACCTGCGATTTTGACATGTATGTCATACTAGCTTTTGCCCGCGGCTCCACCCGCGTGAATGAGTTTTTCCGGGATGAAAGTCCCGCTTTATATTTTCCCGGGATAAAAAGTAGCCTATGTGTTAATCCAGGACATGATCTACCCGTGTGCCAAATTTCATCGAAATCCGTTAAGTAGTTTTGGCGTGAAAGAGTAACAAACATACATCCATACATCCAGACATTCTAACAAACTTTCGCCTTTATAATATTAGTAGGATTATTTTGCTTAAAAACTACACTTAATATGAAGATTTTAAAAAAGTTAGTTATAAATGGAGCAGTCTAAATTTTCTTTAATGGATTCAAGATCCATATTTCAGTCCATTAATATCCCTAAAATATGTTGAGCCTGGCTAGATTTTGAAGCCCAGCTCCCATATAAAAAGCGGACATCTCCTTTGCAAAGATAACTTACAGGCATATCAATAACGGTTTATGATTTTATGTTTTTATGGAAACTTGAAAAAGAACAGTCGAAGGCGGGACTCGAACCCACGACCATTAACCCTAAACAACCCACAAGTGTCTGTCGGACACATTTTTGCGTTCGGTTATTCATAAAACCTAAAGTATTTATTTGTACGAAAAACCGCTTTATCTAATCTACCTCCGAAGTTTACCGAATCTAATTGTGCAATAAAAATATTTGTAACATAAATAGTTTAATATTTATTACAAGTAAAGCAAAACTGTAACGCATCAACCCACAAGTGTCCAACAGACACAAATATATTTTGTTTGATTTAAGTACCAAGGTAGATTGTTTATTTACGTTTATTTAAAACAATATCGTATCAAGCAGGTTATAAATCAACGCACAGTGCATTCTTTGTGTTATAATAGCAGTCTTTGTACTTGTAATTTTGACTATTTGGTTACAGTCACAGTGCTTAGATATTTTTGTGATAAGCCAGTCATACTCGTTTTTGTTCTGAGAAATCAACACTGAGATAGGGAGAAATTCAACGTGTTCTTGATACAAAATCTCTCAAAGAGTCAATAAATTTACTTGCACCCATAAGAAAGTTGTTAAAGTTTGTGTGCCTAAACCTAAAATAGTTTTATTTGCATGGGCAAAATGTTACAATCGATGAGCATATATCTTTTGAAAGTAAGGTATAACTCAAACAGTATCTGCCCAAAAATCCTGGACGATTTTCAGCTGATGTAAGATTTAAAATTTAGGAGATCTGCGACTAAAAAAAACACTTATACCCTTTTTTTGATACGAACATCTGGGAAAAGAAGGTCAAAATATTGCGTACAATATGGTCAACTAGTCATGCGAATAGTACGTTCGAAGTAGCAGAATCTTTACTTTTGGTAATTATTTTACATGCCTCGTAGTAGGAAATCCTAGACACAAAATGGTCTCATAGTAGTTAAATACTATGAGGACAAAATAAGGTTTCTATATCTAAAATTTTTCAATGTGTCGTCGCATCTAATACCTTCGGCTGTTCTAAAAAACAAATTGGGTTTGTATGTGTAAAAGGTGAGTCGTACTTATTTAATCCAAGACATGATGGGATCATCTAGTGCTACCACAGATCAAGGAGCTGCTCAATCTTCTAAGCAAAAAGCAAGAATCGTTTTCATAATATTTGTCCATCGAAAATATACAAATCTTGTTGACAGTATTCTCATATGAAATGTATGCTCTGAACACTCGGTAAAAATATTATGTTGTGTAATATCTGTTTGAAAAAAGTAATAAAAAAGGTAAAATAAATAAATAATGATTTCTTATATTTACGCGAATGTAAGACATCGAAATAAAAGTAGTTTTCGGATTTTATCGCGGTTTTTCTATTTTATCTATGTAGTGTGTCCGCCGGACACTACTGGTCAGGTACGTTACAAAAGCATACTGGGTAGTTAAGGGTTAACATTGTATAAAAAATCATAATATAGGAATAACGGTTTATTTTATTATGTCTAATTGTGTCATACATTACATTTAAATAAAAACGTTATTAATAAATTAGATTAATATAATATTTAATTGTATGGCGCAAAGTCGATCCTATTCTTATTTGAAATCCATTTTAAATACCTATGTATATCCGTTTCAGGCTTATTGAAAAAATGCTGGAAACAGATTGATTGGAATCGGTATTAAAAGGTAACAAACAAACCAACTCTCATGTATTTACATTGATCCAATTAACATTTATACAAACGATACACAATAAAAGTTTATTTTTATATTACCAACGGTTTATACGAGGATGCGATAAATAAGTTGATAACTAAAAAGCATTAGATAACAAGATATGGCTATAGCCGCTTTGACCAGCAATAGAAGCAATACACTAATGGACTGGCAATATTCAAATGGTTTCAGGACCATCACTATAATTAATGTGGCATTGGCATCAATATATGTAAAAACAATCGTTTTAACTAGACATATTGAGGTGTACCATTTTAGTTAATGGGTGGTAGTGTTTGTATCTAATTATTAGATACTGTACACTGTCTCATGTACACCAGTAGAGGGGGTTGCCGTTAATCTGTCAATCGTAGCTGTCAGTCGGGGAACTGAATACAGGCACGGTACGGATTGGACGTGCGCCCGCACTCGGAGCTGTGTAGTGGTAAGCCAGTGAAATATACCTAAATAATAGCGTCCTTGGTGTAAGCACCACAACCACAGGGAGTCATTACAAGTGGCGACGAGGATAAAGGTCAGTAAAAAGTTACACAAAAAAAAAAAAAAATCTAAGTGGAGGAGGAAGGTAAAACATTGGCCCAATTGTAAGCAAATTATTGAGTACCATTTTGTTGCACCATAATGTTGTATTTGTTGTTGATGCATTAGATGTACTCTTAAATAAAAATGTATTTTAACGGACTACATCTACGTAATTGTTTACGCACAAGTACCTACTTCTATGATTCACCTTTTTTTAAATCGTTGTTGTTACTATGTGATTGCTACGATATTGAATAACATACTTAACAAAATAATATTTTTCTAGTTAAGTACCGTAAATTAAGAAAACATGAATTGAGTGTAGTTACTAAAAATATTATTTGCGTATGAGAATGTACATCTTCTTACTCGCGAGATGTATTTTATAATATTGGAACATTAAATAAATATCAGAAAATATTGAATTTAAATACTACTCTAATCGGGGTAGGTCAATTAAATGTTGGGTTCATTTATACTGATGTATAGGTACATAAATTGTCGTTGTAGGCAAATATTATTGCCGCCATGGTGTACGTGACTCCCAATCTGTGCGCGGACAGGGCGCCCGATTGTTCGGCGGCTTGTCTCGAAGTTTGTATACTGCGCGTTTTGGATATTCGGTTACATTGTGTATGATGTAAGCAAACAGACTTTGCGATCAGATATAGCTATAATAAAAGTAACGCAGCTACATTGTATTACTAAAATAAATATATTATATTAAATTAAATTAAATAAAGATATATTACTGTTCACGCGCTTAGGTACCTACTGTCTTAGGGGTAAGATAATTAATTTAAATATTCTGTCTACAAACGGAGATTAAACTATTAACGGTTAATACCTATATCCACATGGATTTCAATAAAATTTTTAAATAATGATTTTATATTTTTATTGATATATGATTTTATTTTATATATGATATGTTTTATATGTTTAAAAATTAATTAGAAGACTTCCATTAAATTGGAGGTAACTCGTTCAATTGATTTCGAGATTTCCATTAAATTGGAAATAAATTAGCAGACTTCCATTAAATTGGAGGTAACTTATTTAATTGATTTGAGATTTCCATTAAATTGGAAATGAAGCTAGACGACTTCCATTAAATTGGAGGTAACTTATTTAATTGATTTGAGATTTCCATTAAATTGGAAATGAAGCTAGACGACTTCCATTAAATTGGAGGTAACTTATTTAATTGATTTGAGATTTCCATTAAATTGGAAATGAAGCTAGACGACTTCCATTAAATTGGAGGTAACTTATTTAATTGATTTGAGATTTCCATTAAATTGGAAATGAAGCTAGACGACTTTCATTAAATTGGAAGTAAATGTTAAAACGTAACTCATTAAATTGAGTTGGATCTCTTTTAAATAAGAGATGGTTCTTGGCGAGGTATCGCATGTTTAACTTTCATTAAATTGAAGGCATTGGACGTCCATTCAATTGGATGTGTTTTTAGGTCGCCCCGACCAATCATGGCGAATCAACTACCGCCACCTGAGAAATTGGAACTCGATGGCGACAGTACGTCAGTTGGCTTGAAGTGGGAAAAATGGAAACGATCTCTGCAAATTTATCTCGAAGCCGCTGATATCACTAGTTCGACTAAGAAGAGAGCTACAATGTTAGTCCTAGGTGGCGGCGGGCTTCAAGATATATTTTATAATTTACCTGGAGCAAGCGTAGAATCTGTAGAAAATGTTGATGTTTTTGAAGTAGCTATTAGTAAACTTGATGACTATTTTCTACCCCAACAAAACAAGACATATGAAAGGCACATCTTTCGTCTGATAAAGCAAGATGAAGGCGAAACTTTTGAAAAATTTCTTATTAGATTAAGAAACCACGCGTCGAAATGTAAGTTTGATAAACCTGAAGAGCACATTATTGACCAAATAATAGGTAAATGTTTATCATCAGAGTTACGGAAGAAAACAATAACAATGGGGGATGAAATTACATTAGAGAAAGTGATGACAGTAGCTAATACCTTAGAAATTGTGAATTACCAGCTGGAAAGTTATGAAAAAAAGGAAAAGACAACTGAAGTAAATGCAATAAAAATTAGAAACAAAGGAAATTTAACATGGACTAAGCAAGATAGAGAGTTTAACGAGGAGAAAAAGACGACTAAGTGTACTAGATGTGGAAACTCTGCACATATTTCTCAACGTTTTCCTTGCCCAGCAAGAGATAAGAAATGTAATGGCTGTGGAAAATTAGGCCATTATCAAAGATGTTGCAAAACTAAATCCTGGTCACAAAAACGTAAATTTGAACATAGACATGAAGAAGACAGTAACAATTACAAACAACAACGGAAAGGAACTACAGTAAATTCTCTAAAAGACGAAGAAGTTCAATACATATTTAATTTAAATGATGACGCAACAATCAAATGCGAGATAGGAGGAATAAAATTAGAAATGCTGATTGATTCAGGTTGCAAATTGAACTTAATTTCTGATAAAGCCTGGCAGTATTTAAAGGATATTAAAATAAATTGTCATAATCAAGTGAAACAACCAAATAAAACATTACTGGCATATGGGAGTAAAATACCGTTACAGATTAAAGGTGCTTTTGAAGCAGAAATAAAAGCAAATCAAAAAATGGAACGTAGTACCATCTATGTAATTGAAAATGGGTCACGAAATCTACTTGGTAAAGAGACAGCAATGCGACTGGGCGTTTTGAGATTGGGTGTAGATGTAAACCAAATTAAACAAGAACCAAATAAACCCTTTCCAAAGTTTAAAGATACTCTAGTGGAGTCCAAAGTTTAAAGATACTCTAGTGGAGTTTCCTATTGATTCATCAATAAAACCAGTTATGCAATCCTATAGACGAATACCCATTCCATTGGAGGAAAGGATAAATGATAAAATAAAAGAATAATTTTTCTAAACTCGACATAAAAAACGCATTTCATCAGGTAGAACTTCACCCTGATTCGAGATATTTGACTACTTTTATAACATCGAATGGGCTTTTTAGGTACAAAAAACTGATGTTCGGAGTTACATGTGCTCCAGAACTTTTTCAAAAAATAATGGAGAAAATGCTAATAAGATGCGATAGAGTAATTAATTTTATTGATGACATTTTGATCTGGGGAAGCAATGATGAAGAACACGACTTACGACTTTCTGAAGTGATGAGAATTTTGAAGGAAAACAATGTTTTGTTAAATGAAGAAAAATGTATTTACAAAGTGAAGAAAATAAACTTTTTGGGGCATGAACCGACACCGGAAGGAGTGAAACCACTGCCTAAATATATAAAAAGTATATCCGAATTCAGAGTACCAAAAACAATAGAAGAATTGCAAAGCTTTTTAGGTTTGGTTAACTACATAAATAAATGGATTTCCAACTTAGCTACAATTACAGAATCTCTAAAACAAATATTAAGACAGAAATTAGGAAAAAAAGCCAACATTGAAGGTTACTAGAAAAGAAGTCAGAATGAAGCATTTGAGAAGTTGAAAAAGAAATTATTCGAAATTGGTACCTTAGGATATTATGATGTTAAGGATAAAACGCAAGTCATTGCAGACGCGAGTCCTGTAGGGCTAGGAGCAGTCCTAGTACAGATCGGCAATAAAGGACCAAGGATTATTGCATACGGAAATAAGACATTCAGTCTGTGCGAAAGAAAATATAGCCAAACCGAAAAAGAGGCCCTTGCTCTAGTGTGGGCTATAGAACATTTTAATACATTTCTGTTTGGTAAAGAATTTGATTTGGTAACAGACCATAAACCGTTGGAGTTTATATTTAGTCCAAAATCAAAGCCATGCGCTCGTATTGAGAGTAGGGTTTTACGGCTACAAGCTTACCGGTATAATATAAAATATCAACCAGGAAAGACCAACATTGCGGACCCATTATCGCGACTATGTGAGTACTCTGGTCGACCAGATAAATCACCAACAGCAGACTATGTTCACCAAATTGTTGAGCTTGCGAGGCCTTGTGCGATCTCAATGCACCAAATAATCAAAGAATCAGAAACTGATCAGGAAATCACCAAGGTTAAAAAAGGAATTTATAGTCATCAATGGGATGAGTCTATTATACCATAACCAAGATGAAAGATGACACTGAAGTTAGAGACCGGGACAAGTTGCAGAAAGAAAAAGGGAAAGAGTATGGAGATCGGAAAAGAAGAGCTGAAAATTCAGAATTGATAGAAGGAGACAAAGTGTATGTCAAAGAAATTGAAAAATCTGATAAACTTTCTACTACATTTAGTTCCACACCACACATAGTGGAACAATCTATAGGAGGAGATATTACAGTGAGGAACGAAGCGACCGGAAATAGACAACGAAGGAATGTAGTTCATTTAAAGCGTGCAGAAGGACAATGGAAAATAGTAGAGGATGAAAAACTATCTAATGAAGATCAGACAGTTAAAAGTTAAAATGAAACTTAATTAAAATTTGATGTTGTTATTAAGCTTTTGATTAGTTGATTGGGTTTAAGAGCTAATAAATATTATTGGATTCTAAAAAACAATTTATTTTAATTAAAGTAAAACTCGTTAAAAAGGAAGGGATGTAGTGTTTGTATCTAATTATTAGATACTGTACACTGTCTCATGTACACCAGTAGAGGGGGTTGCCGTTAATCTGTCAATCGTAGCTGTCAGTCGGGGAACTGAATACAGGCACGGTACGGATTGGACGTGCGCCCGCACTCGGAGCTGTGTAGTGGTGAGCCAGTGAAATATACCTAAATAATAGCGTCCTTGGTGTAAGCACCACAACCACAGGGAGTCATTACAGGTGGCACTTTTGTTATCCATAAAAGTTATAAAATACCTATTGAAATCAATTATTTTTTACTGGTGGTAGGTCTCTAATATGCAGGAGTCCGTCTGGGTGGGTACCACCGCAATGTCTATTTCTATCGCCAAGCAGCAGTGTGCATGCACTGTTGTGTTTCGGTTTTAAGGGACATTGTAGGCAGTGTAACTACTGGATATAATGAGACTTAACATCTTATGTCTCAGGATGACGAGCGCAGTGGAATGCCACACAGCACTTTGTAACTCAAGGTGCTGAATGGTGTAGCTACTATTTATGGGTGGTCGTATCGCTTACCATCAGGCGAACGGCATGCTTGTCTCGTTATACAATGCAATAAAAAAAAAGTGTTCAACTGTTTAAATCGGTTTGTCAATTTTTTTGAAATTTTACAATATTAGCTTAGCCATTTTTTTTTTACAGCGAAACTGGCCCAACACTAACTCGATTTTATTATTCGGCGAGGATCTCTCGTTAGCTGACACTCTATTTGGACCCCACTCTTCAGGTGCAGTAGAAGTCTCTTTGCCGTGAAAAAAAGAAACAGAAATTCATGGAAATAAAGACTAAATTCCATCAACAAACCACGTGTGATCCCTGTGCACTCAGAATTCGAAATAGTGCCACTTCAGCCGAGTATAAATTGACACGAGCTCTCAATACTGTTAATACGCATCTGGGCATCAGATTTCAATTTCAATTTTTGTATGTTACAGAGCACACACGTTTTCAGAATAGAAAATGTTTTGCACGTCGGCATTATTTCAAGGTGACATAAGAGTCTAAATGTCACTGTTACGTTAGGACAGATATAAATCTTTTTTATTGTGTACTAGTGGCTCGTCTCAGCTTTGGGGCCATTCATTTATTACGTAAGAGGGTTTTCGATAACTTTTGACCTCCCCTCCCCTATTATAAGAAAAGGCTGACTCCCTCCCCCCTGTTTAATATTTATTACGTAAGAATCTATCGGAAAATGAATAGGTACACGTTTGGTTTGTTTATTTGTACAAGTGACAATTTCTAGAAATGTTTATTTGTACTTTGGAAATCGTTGACCGATACGCATTCGAGCGAACCTCGGTATTCGTGCGGTTGCCCGCGCTTTTTCAAAGTCTAATTTTAACTTTGCACATTTTTGTGATCTTACGTGAGAACTATCGAGACTCCCTCCCACCCCCTTGTAAGAAAAGAAAAAGACTTGTTTTTTTTTTTTTTTTTTTTTTTTTTTTTTTTAGGGCCTTCTTCGGCGCATTAGGGACGGCTGCGGGCTTCCTCCGACTCACGTCTAAGTTGTCGTCCGCAACCGCCCCTGCGCGTACCGCTATTGCGGTCCTTTTTCCCTGTTGCGGGGGCTCAGAAGCCCCCGAAACACCGTACCGTGTCCACCTTTTGGTGTCCGAGGCAGCGTGTCTCACGCTGCCTCGGACACCAAAAGTCCATGTCCATCACGGGGGTCACAGAAGTTGGCTAGACTAATGGGTGGGCGGCACGTCCCGCCCACCCGTGACCCCCGGAGGCCCCTATTAGTCGCCTTTTACGACAGGCAGGGGATACCGTGGTGGAATTCTCCAAACGCCCCCAATCCACAGGGCGGGAGACGTCGGTCAGTCGTCCACCCGACGCCTCCTACGTCTCGTCTGGCGGCGGGAGGGATCACCACTGCGCTGGCGATCCCTCTCGGCACTCTCCTTCCGCGAGAGAACCGCCTCGCAGAAGTGGGCCACCGCCTGCCAGGCCTCCCGGCCGCCGACCATGGAAGCGACCACGGCCGGCAGCGAGAGGTCTTCTCCGACGACTGTTCTGAGAGCGCTGCGCTCCTCATCCCAGGCTGGACAACACTCCAACGTATGTTGGGCCGTGTCCATTGGGCAGTTGTCACAATAGTGACACACGGCCGACTCCTCTACACCTACCACCCGAAACAGGAACTCACCGAAGCAGCCATGCCCAGTGAGCACCTGCGTCAGGCGGTATGTTGCCGCTCCGTGGCGCCTGTCCAGCCATTCGGCAAAGACAGGACGCACTGCCTCTACGACCCGGTGCCCCCACGACGGGGCCTCCAGCCTGAGACGCCACTCCTCCACGGCGGCTCGCCGTAAGGCGGCCCTCTTGGCCTCCACCTCCTTCAGGGCCGGACGCTCCCCGCGCCTGAAGACCTCCTCCCCCTGAAATCGTCTTACGTAATAAATGAATGGCACCTTTTCACGGCCAGAAATATCTATAGCCAGTGCCGTTATACCAAAATTTCCAAACAAGTATCACCCGCTGGACTTATTTGAAGCTTCTCTAAAACTCTGATTAAAATCTCTCCAGCCGTTTTGAAGTTTATTTGGGACATACCTACCATCCGTTTTTTTTAAGCGGAGAAAGTCTCCTGTTGTTTTGTCTCAGAAATCTGATATCGATCGGGATGCCCTGGGTTTAATTATCAGGTCGGTTTACACCATCGAGCAGAAGTGATTGGAATCGCTTGAATCGTCTGCAGGTGGACGAAGATTGCTAAAGTACGGAAATAATAGAGGTAAAAATAAAAGCAACCATTGTCCGTCGGACCGCGTGTCATAACTCATAAGTCATAACAGAGTCATAACCATGTAAGATTTTAATAAACATTTATTTTTTTGGACTCGGAGTTGGTTGTAAAATAAATGCGCGTAAGTACATAAAATTCCTAAACATTTTATATCTGCCTGGTCAAGTTTCAGGATATGAATAATGTAGGATTACATCATTGTTACTACAAAATATGATAAAATAGACCTTGTAGACACAAAGTTTTTAAAAGACAATTTATAATATTGTTCGAAAGTTCTTCCAAATCAATTTTGGTTTCCGAGACTCATCATTATATGACGAAAATGTTACAAAGCTATGATTAAACTGTTTTGTCATCTAGATTATTATAAGATACTAGCGGTCCCGACAGACGTTGTCCTGCCCTAAAAAGGTAACTAAAATGGCTATTAAAAAATAAGGGTTGATCGTAGAGGGGTGAAAATTTAGGGTTGTAGGTATTTTTGTATGCTGTATCATAAAAAAATTAAAACAAAAAATTTTGTCTGAAAAATAAAAAAAAAAATTTAGGGGTGGTCCACCCTTAACATTTGGGGGGATGAAAAATAGATGTTGACCGATTCTCATAGATACCGGATAAGCACAAAAAATTTCATCAAAATCGGTCAAGCCGTTTCGGAGGAGTATGGCAACGAAAACTGTGACACGAGAATTTTATATATATAGATAATGTTCACATGAAATTACGCAAAACTTACGGCGTTATAAGCCATATATCCGAAATGGTGTTTGACATGCGATTCTGTAATATTTGACATATTGGGACAAGATAATAAGCTCACTCAACAAATTTCACTTAACACGAGATGTGACGGCTTATTAGCAAATACATAATGCAGTATAGTTAGTTACAGACCGGACATTAGGACAAAATATTTCATCCAAAAGTTATTACCAATAATTATAAGTAACAAGTTGCTGTCTTATCTGACATGTCTGAGCGACAAGGCGACAACGGCTCGGTAGCTTGAATTTTGTAAAGAAAACAATATTTTAAAAGGAAATATGCCAATTCGCGCATTACGATTATGTCAAAGTATGTTATAATGCATTTTATAGAGATGTTTTGCTATTAAATGGTAGATTGAGCTACTGACGAACAGGCTCAAAATGTTTGTATGAGAATCTTCCCAATGTCCGATGTATAAAATCTTAAAGCTCTTTGCTTATCAGCTTATCAGAAACCGGTAGTTAGTTTGCTAAATAATTATGTGCCGTAATTACCTAAAGCGACGGCCCAAACTGCATCGTAGGCCAAGGGTGCTTCTTGGTAGCCCTCCGGGTATCTTTCTCCATCAATATCATATCCGGCTTCTCGCAGCGCCTCGTTCAACCGCGATCTGATACAAATAAATACATGGTTTAGCAACGAAAGGATATTTTTTTTCCTGGATGGGAAATTGAATGGCTGATGTAATTAATAAATATTAATTCGCTTTATTTAGAAATGTAGATATTTATCGGGATAAAAGAAATGATTAATATTTCGGAGTGCTAAACAATGTTTGTGCAGGAGTGTATGAAGTTCTCTTCTTATCGTATAGTTCTATTTTAGTATACACAATATATGTTACACTGTTATACATATAAAGTTATACTAAGTATTTACTACATAATTTGTGCTTACGTATATTGTCACACAATACATTTTATTATTGTTTCATGAAATAAATAAATTATTTGTGTTGCACAATAGCATTAAATAAATTAATCAATTTCTAGGAGTTCTTTTAAAAATATCACCGGTTTATAAAATAATATGTTCTTGTTGTTATCCAGAATAAACGTAATAAAAAAAAACATTACCCCTTCGACAATCGGTTAAAATGTGAAATAATTATGAGAATCCGTTCAGAAGCTAATGAGATTACGCTGTATATAAAAAGTAAATCTTTCCGCCTTTAATATCGGTACAAAAAAGATACAATCAGTAGTAATTATATGAGAAACAAAAGTAATAAAGAATCACGAGGTAATGGAGTAGGATTAGATATCTTATAAAAGCAATGAAAGGCGCAGTTAGTATTAATATGATTAAACAATTCGCATTATATTATTTAGACTACCAGTAGGTCTCTCGTATATGATGGCCGTCTGGGTCTATTTCTACTGCCAAGCAGCAGTGTGCATGCACAGTTGTGTTCAGGTTTGAAGGACATCATAGCCAGTGTAATTACTGGCCATTGAGACTTAACATCTAATGTCTCAGGGTGATGAGTGCAGTGCAGTGCGTTACGCGTTACTTTATAATTCAAAGTTCTGTATGATGTTTATTATTGACTGGTGCTTAATCCATAACGTTCAAATTCTCTTTAAAAACACATAGGAGCTTTCGACATGAGATTGAAATGTATCCTAAACGTTAACTCAAGATCACCCATAGAAGCAAAGTCCCAATGAAATTAATAACAAATCCGTAACATCTTGCTAGCTACGTATGTCCGTTAGTACAATAATGATACGAGATCGCTGTTTGCTCATAAAATATATTACAACTACTTAAGTTTCGATACACGTACCTATACGTCCTTGCAGGTGCCTATATTTAGTCGAGTAAGCGAAATAAACTACACCCTTACAATAGGACAAGGTCTTTACCCAAGATTTTGACAGACTACTGACCTCGGCCTAAGTTTTCTTTAAATAGCACCAGGCTGTTGTGGATTGACAGAATTGTATGGAATCTTACTGGTATCGTATTATATTAGTTAGTATTTTATTTTTAACCCCCAACAAAAAAGAGGGAAGTTATAAGTTTAGCGCGTGTATCTGTGTATCTGTATGTCTGTCTTCGGCATCGTAGCTCTCAAACGAATGGATCCATTTGGACGTGGTTTTTTGTTTTGTTTGAAAGCTGATGTGACTGCGATGGTTCTTAGCTATAATTTACGAAGATCTGTTCAGGCGTTTGAAGATGATCAGCTTATGTCCGGCTTAAAAAGTCCGAATGATTTTAAATTTGATGTACTGTGACTTTGGAAATATTTTTAACATGAGCTGATGCTGCGGCATCAGGTAGTCTGCGGGATATCCAACTCCTTAGCAACTTATAGCAGATATAGTGTGTTTGGGCTCATAAGGATGGGCTCAACGAGTAGGTGGTAGATAGTTGATTATCAAGGCCCCATGATGGAGAATAAAGTAATTTAAAAAGTTTGAAATAAAAATTAAATTAAAACTTAAATAACCCCTGACACTAAAAATCTCTAAAAAGTAAAATAATAATAGTACCTTTGTCGTTTAAGTACCTAGTAATATTTTGACCCAAGCGTCCTCACGTCGGGGGACCGAACTCCGGGCCAGGGAGATGAAAATACTTCTTTAGCGGTCCGCCGACGCGACGACGTTTGACGTTTTGGGTCAACATATTACTGGGTACTTAAACGACAAAGGCACTATTATTATTTTACTTTTTAGAGATTTTTAGTGTCGGAGGTTATTTAAATTTTAATTTAATTTTTAATCCGTTGTATTCCTTTCCTATCTTACTAATAGTACAAATGCGGAAGTTTGTACATATGTTTGGATGTTTGTTAGAAGTAAACGCAGAAAGGGACTTATACAGCGGGACTTTTCACGCGGATGAAGTCGCGTTTCAAAATTATATTTATGTTTTTTTTCATACAAATAATTTTTAAAAACATTTAATTATTTCATAAATTTTATTTTCATCTCTTTAGTGGGCTTTCTTTGTTCAGCAACGAACTTCTAAAGGCTGAAGACAAAAAAGTGGGTTTTCTAAGTACTATGTACAATAAGTACATTGAAATTTTCAAATGTTATTTCTATTTTTAGCATGTTTGTAGACAGGTGTATTGAAGCTTTACAAGTAAGATACCAATATAGATATATGAGTAGGCGGGACTAATTCGGCTTCTTACAATAATCGGACAAGTACTCGTATCGAGTAAGTTAACATATACCTACGCAGCGAAGTATAAATACTTATACGTCGTCGTCGGATTGTAGAGAAATACATTTACTTACTTCTTTGCAGTCTTTTGACGACACTATACGTCAATAAAGATATTCGTGTTGCCGATTCTCATTCATTTCACACACTTGTTCAATGGCTACAAGATTAACCCCCGATTTCTGAAAGGCTGATCAACGAAAAAATTAACTAATACCACAGAACAGAGATAGAGATAGAACTATAATGTGGGCGTAACCTTTCACCCTCTAGTTAGCAAGGCAGCACTAACTCCCGTTTGAGCGGTCTCAGTCGTCATTACGCATTGTCAAAGCTTTAATAACTAGAAAAAATAGTTAAAAATATTAAAATGCCATATTGTGCTATTCTGGAATGCAGAAATCATAGCTATAGCAAAAATGTGTCCCACAGAGGTATTTCATACCGTCGGTTAGTAATATTTTCTGGTTTATTGCTTATTTAGCTGAAAAATGTATATTGATTTTCTATGTCAAATATGGCACAAAAATTACAATTTAAAGTGTTTCTTATTTCTTTCATCATAAGATTAATTTTCGAAAACGAAAATCAGTTGTTCTAGAATGATTTGTCACCAATTCACAGTGTCACCGCTACTCAATTAGTGCATGCATGGTCGATAAAATGTTATCGATAATTATCAATTTTTCACTAAAGCGCTATGTTGTAGCATAAAAACTTTCAAACCCCATACTCTAATTATTTTCGTAAAACATGAACGGATTGAAGGCTGTATGGTTGTGTACCTTGGCCTACAAGTCGTGTGTTGTAAAACAAGTGCGAGTAGTGTTGTCAGTTTTCCAACTGCTTGTTTTGTTTGTATACAATAATAAATGCTACATACGTATTAAAACTATGATTACGTGTGCAGTATTTGTAATAAAATTAGTTTTATTTAAAACGTACATTTGAGAATTGTGAGTGGTCTGGTTCTAATTTTGGTTATATCAATTTCAGTTCATCTCTGGTTGGGATTGCAACCCTACCGGTGAACGACATCTCTTCGACCTCTTGAGCGGCAGCACCAAGCGTGTAAGCACGTAATTTCGTCACCGGCTCGTATGTGCCCATAAATTACGAAGGCTTGGCCAAGGGCCCCGCGGAGTGTTCGCCATGATCAGCTGTACCTGTAGCCGCTTAGCCGTCCTATACGTATCAGTGACCCCGTGACGGCGAAGAGCGTTTTGTTCTAGTGCACGATGAACATATCAGGAATCCTTCGCGGAAGTTGACAGGAGAATACTCGCCGGCCTGCCGATTTCTCTATTCATTCCCGGGAGTTTTACCTCAGGCACAATTTTCATTCACTTTGTCTATCGCGGGTAGAGTTAAAACTGCCTGCATCACCAGAGAGTAGGATATCTTCCCCAGCTGCATGAAGCCTCAGTGATTCCTGACTCTGCATTAGAGGATCGACGACACACTCTTATAGGTATTTTTCGAAATTAAACAACAAAAGTATTTAAATTACGAAAAAAGTATGTAACAAAACCGGGTTCCGGCTAATAAGGTAAGGTGGGAGAACTTACCTTATTAGCCGGAACCCGGTTTTGTTGTATTTCTGTCTTGAGCTAAGTTTAGCCGATAAGTAAATAAATATAATATCAACTTCAAAGTGTGTATTGTTTTATTTAACCCACTGTTATAGTAGCAGATACATATTATATAGCTAACGATGTTATACAGAAAAATATCAAAAGTATAACTGAATACAAGTTTAACCTTTGCTCATCCTCACACTTCCTGAGATGAAGCACGTGCTGACTGCTGGCTTGCTAAACCATTGCTTAGTGTATTCTTCTATCTCAACCCGTAACAAAAGGTTAAGAAGTTCGTAATTGTGCTATTAAACTGTGGAACAAACTTCAATGTCTTTTGTCCGGCCTACTAGGCCGGCATAATTGTGCCAACCGTTAAAAAATATTTTCTTCCCTTACCGGTTGACAGTGGACGATAGCCTAGTTGGGAATGGAGCAGTCTACCGAGACAATGTCCGGAGGTTCGAAACCCAAGGCCTCTGACTTTTCAAAGTTACGTGTGTATTATTTATCAATTATCGTTCACTTTAACGGTGAAGGAAAACATCGTGAGGAAACCTGTTAACCTGAGAATCCTCCATAAGAATTTCAAGGGTGTGTGAAGTCTGCCTACCCGCACTAGGCTAGCGTGGTGGACTAAGGCCTTAAACCCTCTCAAGAGTAGAGGAGGCCCGTGCTCAGCAGTGAGCATTATATAATACAGGGCTGGTATTATTACCGGTTGACATTTTCCTTAAACTTTACTCTATTTAACTCCGGCGGTGAAATTATTATAATATATATAAATACTCATTATAATTTATTGCAAACTAGCTATACTGTAATACTGTGTAGGTAATATATTATGTAATTTAACATGCATGTTTGCATGTATTGAAATTTTAAATTAAGAATTTAAAATCTATACTAAAAATAAATTTTAATTTACTGAGTGAAAATTTTATTCAAGATATTTTCAACATCTTTTCCGGCGCTTATCAAAATAATATAATATATTTTTGTAATAAGTCAATTTCATTAATTAATGTTATTTATAATTTTTAGCCATAAAATAAAAAACATCGATAGGTTTACAAAAAGGTATCATATGGGTGCAACAGTATTAACGCATGCTTAGCGTACTTGGTGTCAATCAATAACTTTTCTTAAATCGACAGCCATAGAGATCTTATGAATGCCATCACCATTATATGCCATCTAGCGTGGAGTAGTGGAATGAAATCGAATTAAAATCAAAATTCAGGCTGAAGGAATAATATCGTATGAATTTATGTGAATTTTTAAAATATGAAGTTTATGGAATGGCATTAAGGTTAAATTTAATGCAAATGATTTTGTATTATACGTTTTATGTTTATTGCTGATTTTGCCCAATCATAATGAAAAGATGATAGTATGTGAATATACGCATGTGTGAGTTTGGCGACACTGGTTTTCTTAGTAAATTGATGCTAAACTCTATCCATTCTATCTTTAATTCGTGACTAATACGTGGTCAAATCTCCTGTCAAGTGCCGTTTGAGTTGCTGAAAATAAGATAAATTACTTTGATTTGATCACCGTGTCAGCAGAGCTGTTAAAGTTGATCACAGAATCGCATATCAAACGTTATATTGAGTTTCTAGAACGCTTGTTACGCCATGATCATTTTTGGACATCATTCATCAAACAGCTTCAACCTTCTTCGTTACATGATGCGCGCGCAACTTAAAATTTCACTCAAAGTTAAATTGACAGAGGTTTTAGTTGAACAAAACTTTGATCAGCCTTTCAGAAGTCGGGGGTAAGAGTCTGTTTCAAAGGTTATTTGACACACAATTTATTTGACAATTATAGTATTGAACAGCTAATATTGATAGTAATCATTTTATTGTTATTTTTTGGGAGCATAGACTAGAGTGTGAATTTTCGGTTTATACTGGTGGTAGGCCTATTTCTACCGCCAAGCAGCAGTATGCATGCACTGTTGTGTTTCGGTTTGAAGGAAACTGAAGTCAATGTAACTACTGGACATAATAAGACTTAACATCTTATGTCTTAGGATGACGAGCGCAGTGGAAAACTACATAGTACTTTGTAACTCAAGGTGCTGGATGGTATTGTTACTGTTAATGGGTGGTCGTATCGCTTACCATCAGGCAAACGGCATGCTCGTCTCGTCATTAAATGAAAAAAAAAATATATATTTATGTGACGAGTAGCATTTATCAGCGCATGGTGAAATCGACCCTTACTAAATTATTAAAAGTTTGACGCGCGCAATATTCATGCTGCCGTATTTTAGTTCCAAAAACAATCACCAGGGCGCGGTTCTGACCATAAAAGAATTACGTAACTATGACTGAACGTATACTATAGCGCAAACATTGTTGATAGGGGTAAAGTTACCCTTGTGAATATTATTGTGTATGTTGATTTTCGTATCAGAATTGTGGTAGATAGTCTAATAAACAAGACATTGCTTTTCTATAATTAGGTCATGGCTTGAAGCTCTGCTCATATTATAAACAAGGTTTTGCAAACATTTGCTTGATATGTGCCCGATATACCACTGAAGGAAAACAACTCGAGAAAACTAACGATGCTCACGAAAATATTCTTGTGTTCCACGAGTAACTTATATAAATGCGAAATAAATATATGTTAGTTTTGGTCCTCATCCTACTAATATTATAAAGGCGAAAGTTTGTAAGAATGTATGGATGTTTGGATGTATGGATGTTTGTTCCTCTTTCACGCAAAAACTACTGAACGGATTTGGATGCAATTTGGCACACGGGTACGTCATATCCTGGATTAACACATAGACTACTTTTTATCCCGGGAAAACATAAAGCGGGACTTTTATCCCGGAAAAACTTTATAACGCGGGCGGAGCCGCGGGCAAAAGCTAGTTGGAAATAAAAATGTCCCATATGTTACTGCAGATTTACCTTTTAAATAATCTTGTGCACTTAAATACGGTACAGGAACAATTTTTAAATAGCGAATAGTATAAAGGGCCCTAATATTACGTCAATTCACAGGAAATTATTGAACCAACTCCATTTGACCATTCATATCCCCATAAAATACCATAAAAGTGTACTTATAATTTTTTTATTATACGAAGATTAAAAAATATTTAGAAAAAGAAGAAAGAAGAGAAAGACAAGGCCGATAATGATGCTTTGTTTGTAAAAGCTGTTCCTATAATTTTGGTTGGAACAATGAAAACATTGAACAATAAATATGTCGTTATGAACGCAAAAATTTAATTCTCTTATTTATAAACATTTTTAAATGGCTTAGAATTTTATTTTTATTATCAGTCGTGAACTCAGGTATTTGTTGAAATAACATGTGCAATTTAAACGAGTTGTTTTTTTCCTCTCCCTAGGAATTAATTATACCTAGACGTTTGATCAAATCTTAGTTTTAATGATTTATACAGCTTTTGCCCGCGGCTCCGTGCGCGTTAAAACGTTTTTCCTGGATAAAAGCCCCGCTTCATATTTCCCATGTGTTAATCCAGGACATGATCTACCGGAGTGCCAAATTTCATCAAAATCCCTTCAGTAGTTTTTGCGTGAAAAACTAACTAACATAGTACAAACATCCATTCTTACAAACTTTCGCGTTTGTAATATTAGTAAGATCTGTGACATAAACACTTCGATTTTGCTTTTAGCATAATTTTTCATTCACTGTAACTAACTAAACTGTGGAATGTCTAATTACTTTTAAGATAATACTAATATATGTTTTATTGTTGTGTTTGATGATTTTTTTTTTCTTAAGAGATACCATTAGATAATACATACAGTACTTTTTAGGCGTATAAAGGCGTATGTTTACCTTTTGAAGGTATCTACAGCTAACATAAATATATATGTATACTGATTGACATGTCATACTAGGCTCATGATTGAATGACTTTTGATTATAAAAAATATAATGATACACTAGAATAAATAAGTACACCCCTGATTGATTTTCACAGCCCTTATCGATCCCTAAGGATGTTATAAACCTCACGCCAGTGGCAACAAAAATAGCCCGGGCTTATTCCATACCGCCTATTTATAAAGGCTTACCTGAAATCTTCCGAAGTCATTCCCGATATAGTCGTCTGATTGGAGTTTTGATTCCACATGAGTGCCTCGGTGGTGAGATGACCTTCGGCCGCCTCCCGCATTTGTTCTATCGTGCAGTCTATTCCTTCCCGGTCTAGGTTAGTCTCGAACCAGTTGTCTTCGTACCAACCTGGTAAATATACAAGTGTGCGTTATATTGGATTTTTTGCATACACACACTCAGCCTTGTATCCCCGAAGGGGTAGGTAGACGAGCAACCAGTGCACCACTTTTCGTCGTTACTCCGTCCCATGATGTGATAGGGGGTGAGCCTATCGCCATATCGGGCACAAATCCAAACACCGAGCTGATGCTGAATAGAAAAATCCAATATCACTGCCCGACCCGGATATTAAACCAGAGACCTCAGCATTGCAGTCGTACCGTTATACAACTATGCCACTGAGGCAGTTTTTAATTACCGTATTACTTATATCAATAATAATTGCAAGATTGTCAGTAGTATTTTTTTTGGCGAAATATGGATTCGTAAAGTTTTCAATGCTCTAGTGTAAGGTAGTTGCTTCGCTATTGGTATTTATATTCAGGTTAAAAAATAGGGTTTAGTAAAATTTTATTATGGATAATTATGCATTTATTTCATTTCAAAATGTACAGTTGTGAAAATAAAATTATAAAGCAGGAAAAATAGCGGCGAAGTTACAAACGCATTTGGTAAATAGATTACTCTGCAAGAGGTATTATTATACAAAGATAATACATTTGACTTAGGCATATAATTAGTTTCAACACAAATAAATCGGAAGTCCCATTAGACGATCAACCAATACGGATATAAAAATAATTATTTCAAGCCAATGATTACCCCATTTTATTACGCGGATATTGGACTAATAAAAGTGAAATATTTTTTGTTTATTTGTATGATATGAAGTGCTCGGCCGTCTACCGTTATTTATCCTCTTATTTATCCATTTCCTTTGACCTGTTTGTTGCTAAACCTGAGGGAACAAATGTGTGTTGTCGACGAAGGGTTCGGTATTGTATTTATTATATTTTTGTGAAAGTTGAACGAATTGTTTGTCGGAATAGTATTCTCCGTAATTTTTATTCATATTTATGTAGAAACTATACGTGGGCGATGCACAAATATGTTGCTTGGGATAAGGTAATAGCTTCTTAAAGAAGACAAACATATTTTGTATACCTTTTGCGTATAGGGAGCGTACAAGGACTATAGGGGGCAGCACAAAATCGACACAAGAGTTACAGGTGGATAAAAAAAAGACGTGTGGCACTCGGAGACTGCCGCGGTAAAGCTATTGCATAGAATTTTTTATCAACTTATGCAATTATAATTTTTTTTTCTATTGTCCAAACACTCGTGCCGTAACGCCGAAACTAAGCAGGCAATTCTAATATTTATAAACTCTTTGAACAGAAATGAAATAAAAACTTTTTAAAAATTCAAACTTAGAATCACGTCATCCCGCCACGGGAACATTCTCATCAACTGCGCGCGTTTGACATTTTGATATATCAATATCACCGCTGTACCGGTCGGAGTGAGGGGTGTTAGGTTATTTTTTCGTTACGGAATTTCTGGATTCGGTCTCCACGCTCTCCACGTTAGTGGGTCACCCTCAGCGTGGTCGCTTAAATTTCAAGGGTTGCGAGCGCCTTCTGCACTCACCCAAAAGACCGGTGTTCTTTCATAAGCCGACCCTCATCAGGCTAGAAAGAGTAATGACAGAGACAAAAAAAAAAAAAAGGTCTCCACCCTCAAGGCCCGCGATAGAAGCTATGCAATAGCTTATAAAGAAACGATAAATAGAACAATAATTTGTTTATATATTCTTAAAAATTGCTAGATACTATCCCAGCGTGTCCAGAATATGCGTTTTTTAGATGGGAGCTAATTATATTCCCTTAATTTTTTATTTATTGAATATTTCCTTCAAAACATTTTTATTTTTATAAATTACGTAATGAGTCATTTCTAAATAACTATGTATGTTTTATACATCTTTTATTATTTTTGTATATTTTAAGATAACCATGGAGTGTACACCATAAGTAATAGTGTAATACTATTCTTGGGAACGTAATAGAATTTTACACCATTTGATTTGAATATTATTAATTTTTTAGAGCATCCAGAGTCCAGACACACAGCAATACAATGCAATGCAATCAGCCCTGTATTATATATTGCCCACTGCTGAGCACGGGCCTCCTCTATTACTGAGAGGGTTCAGGCCTTAGTCCACCACGCTGGCCTAATGCGGATTGGCAGACTTCACATACCCTCGAAATTGTTATAGAGAATTCTAGGTTTCCTCACGATGTTTTCCACGATGCAAACGATAATTGATAAATAATACACACATAAATTCGAAAAGTCAGAGGTGTGTGTCTTGGGTTTGAACCTCCGGACAATGTCTCGGTAGACCGTTCCATTCCCAACTAGGCTTTCGTCGTTTTTGTCACAGCAATGCATTATCAACAAATTAAATGTTTTATTCTTTTAATACTCAGAGCATTCATTTAACAAGTAGATGGGATGACCAGACTAACCTTCGTTGATCATAAATGCGCAGCTGGTCATAAACTTTTATTAAAACCTATGTGACTTGCTATTGCCGTCATTACATTCTACGATGATGACATTAAACGGTGCTCCATAGAAATTGTGTGTTATTGTGTAAAAAGCGACCTTGTATTCAGTCCTGCACGTGTGGATTTTTTTGTTAAATGTGTGCTATCGGTGAGTACCTCGCCCCCGTCAGGATTGGCAGAAAAAAATGCTTGCGCATTATTGCCATATCGTCTCCATTGGTTAAATAGTCTAAGTTTTAATATGAATATTTTACGTCGAAGCCATGAACCTATTGATAGGCTGAAAGATCCAGATTGCGCCACCAGATGGCTGAGCTTACGACGTGCACGTTCCTTATTAATGGGATAGTATTCATCAGGTATAAATACGCCCTTTTTTTTTTTTTTTTTTTTATACTGCCATCTTCGGCGCATTAGGGACGGCTGCGGGCTTCCTCCGACTCACGTCAAGTTGTCGTCCGCAACCGCTGCACGTACCGCTATTGCGGTCCTTTTCCTGTTGGGCATGTCCGAGGCAGCGTGAGACACGCTGCCTCGGACATGTCCATCACGGGGGTCACAGAAGTTGGCTAGACTAATGGGTGGGCGGCACGTCCCGCCCACCCGTGACCCCCGGAGGCCCCTATTAGTCGCCTTTTACGACAGGCAGGGGACACCGTGGTGGAATTCTCCAAACGCCCCCAATCCACAGGGCGGGAGGCGTCGGTCAGTCGTCCACCCGACGCCTCCTACGTCTCGTCTGGCGGCGGGAGGGATCACCACTGCGCTGGCGATCCCTCTCGGCACTCTCCTTCCGCGAGAGGACCGCCTCGCAGAAGTGGGCCACCGCCTGCCAGGCCTCCCGGCCGCCGACCATGGAAGCGACCACGGCCGGCAGCGAGAGGTCTTCTCCGAATAAATACGCCCTACGTAATAAAAAGATTTGTGTCGAAATATAAACGAAGATTTGTTCTTAAAGAACATTTTGTAAATTTTATATTTAATTACATATAAAATTCTCAACTATCGCGAACACATGAAAACATAAAAACTAATTAACTAACTTATATGTATTAACGTTAACATCAGTGAATCCCTGTGTAAGCAGAACTATACCACAATTATATAGGATGTACCGTAATGAATTGATCTCTTTACCGGTCATTTTTATGGGGTAATAAAGTTTTATTGTGGGCAGAGGATTCCCGGAGCCTTGTATTAAGGCCGAGCGGACGCTGATAACCTGCCGAACTTGACTTGACGGAACACTGGCAGAGTGCCAATAACCGCACGTTAAAGTGTACACACTTATCTTCCGAGCTAGATCGAAGTTCGAGAGCTGCACCTTGAACCAATTCCAATCCAAGTTTACGGAATGTCAAATGCTCAACCAACTGTATCGCTTAAACGAAATATATTTTCCACAACTGTGGCTAATTATTGGAAATGCATTCTTTAAAGCGTATTGCTCGAATTGGCAATTTGAATTAATTAATTAATGTAAAAGCGGGGCAGGAATATAAATGTATCCAAAGATAGAGCATTAATGAGAATTGATACAAAAGACAATTGCCGTTCGTAACAGGCGTCACGACGTGGTCCTGCGAATACACAAATTCATGAATATACAAATGGAGTGTTACAACCATTGTATTTTCATTAGAGCTGTAACTTGAAGCGACATTTAAATACACTAAAACACCAGTTTGTTTCATAGTGTCACTAATGAGAGTATTACAGCCGCAAACACGGTGTCACCGGCCATAAGTTAACGCCTAAATGGATTAACGTTGTGAACACCTATAGATGCCCGCGTAACTTTGTTGTGTTATTTATGTTTGCTAATTTTTGAGTTGGCAAGTTACTATAATTTTTCTATTTTAGTGATGTATACTTGAATGTTAACTTTTTGTGTGTGTAGTGATTTTAACATGGTCGAGATGATATATCAACACACACACATACACATACACTCACGCCTGTTATCCCCGAAGGGGTAGGCAGAGGCGCAACAAGTGCACCCACTTTTCGCCGTTATTCCGTCCCATGATGTGATAGGGGGCGAGCCTATCGCCATATCGGGCACAAATTCCAGACTCCGAGCTGATACTGAATAGAAAAACTCAATATCACTTTGCCCGACCCGGGAATCGAACCCGAGACCTCAGCATTGTAGTCGTACCTTATACAACTACGCCACCGAGGCAGTCATGATATATCAACTTTTAAAATATCCTAAAATAATGCTTTCAATAATTTAAAATTTACAAAAATGGTAGGTATAATATTGAGTACTGAGAACTAATAGAACTGTATCTACAACAAAGTTATATTGAATATTACTTTAAGGGACACCCTGTTTATAGAACAAAAAATCCATTTTATGCCAACGTAACAAAACGAGAAGAATGTTTCATTTTATTAAAGCCCTATTTTCACCGTCTATTATTTCAGTGAATTGATACCTGCAATTTGGTTGATCGAGGCAGGTCCGCATTTGCTATTCGATTGAATTTCTCTATTCCAACAGAAATGCAATGAATACGGCAATAGTGTGGTCTCGGCCGCCTCTATTGGTAAATAATTTTTCATTTTTCAATTCTGGAATTGGAGTTAGTTACAAATATCAAATTTAGCTGCAGAATGTGGTATGATAAAATTCAAGGAAAGAGACGGCAGTTCGTGTTATTATTTAGTTATAAACACGACATATTTCTAGTAATATCGTGGTATTGAGTAGGTAACTAAAATATTTATTATCGTTTTAAATATTTTGGTGATTGATATAATTACACTAGTCTACAGTGGTTTTGTTGCCCTAGATGTAAGATTGATTTTGGATATATTTATACTCACAATTCATGAAATTATGAATGATTTTGTAAGATTTGCTTTCGTTTTTTTTTAAATACTTATTTTTATTTTACATTACAAAAATCGGAAAACGAGAAACAAAATAACAGATATATTTATAATGTCAGTTTTATTTGGATAAAAATATGATATATCGAAGTAAATAGAGAGGAAAATTTGGAAAACATGTTATATTTCCATAAAACGCCTTTTAAGAGCTTTTCTTTTATAATTTTTCCGGGGACAATCTCTTTTTAAAGACCAGCAGTAATCTGCCATCATATGACAGTCCCATCGACCCTGATATCTTTCTTCCATTACTTTCAGATCCTGGTGGAACCGCTCTCCTTGTTCCTCACTATAATTTCCTAAATTATCTGGAAATTTATCCAAATGATTGCGGAGATAGTGTAACTTGATACTCATATTTGCTCCTAGAGTCTGAAAGTTTGTCAGCATATTTTGTACAATTTCTTCATAATTTGGTGCTTTATGGTTACCTAGGAAATTTTCGACTACCAACGCAAAACTTTCCCAAGCTTCACTTTCCGGAACAGTCATAACTTTAATAAAATCTGCGTCTTTTATCAATTGCCGTGTTTGAGGACCATCAAATATTCCACCTTTCAACTTTTCCATACTAAGCTTCGGAAATTTTCGACAAATGTATTTAAAACAATCCCCTTCCTTGTCCAAAGCTTTAACGAATTGCTTTATCATTCCTAACTTAATATGTAATGGTGGAAGTATGATTTTGTCTCTGTTCACCAACGGTTCCCTTATTACATTGGCTTTACCGACAGTTAGAGAATTTCTTGCAGGCCAAACATCTTGTTCCCAATGAAGTTGCTTTGCTCTACTGTCCCACATACAAAGGAAGCAAGGGTATTTCGTGTATCCACTTTGTTGACCAAGTAAAAAATTAACCATTTTCAAATCTACACAGATCGGCCATTGATGCTCCGAGTATTTAATTTTTTCTAAAACTAATTTTACATTTTCATATTCTTCTTTGAGTTTTGTTGAATGGGCAATTGGAATTGATGCAAATTTATTTCCATTGTGCAGTAAGACGCATTTTAAACTTCTTTTACAGCTGTCAATAAAAAGACGCCACTCAGTAGGTTTGTATTCTTTCAAGCCCATGTCTAAAAGCAGCTTCGCAATATCAGTACAGTATACCAGTCCTTCATTTTCATTAAAAAATTGTAATAGCTCACTTTCTCGCGTTCTGTATGTTGTAATTGTTACTGTTGGTGCCAATAAATTTTTTTCTTGCAATCTTGAGGCTAACAGTTCTGATTCCTGTTTTGATAAATTTAGATCCCGTATCAAATCACTGAGTTCATTTTGAGAAAATAACTTTGGCGTAGATGTTTCACCCTCCCATTCACTTCCACTGGTAGACTGTTTCGATTTCTGTGAATTCGGCAACATCATTGTTTCTGAGGGCATGCGAATCACTTTTGAAACGTAAACAGGCCGAGGGAGAGTTTCACTGTGTAAAACAGGACATTTTGTAGACTGTAAGTCTGGATATCTCCACGTTTGGTTTCGATTAAAACCTTTAGCATCTACTACGCAAAAGTAACAATCATCGACATGATTCTTAGGCTCCATCCAGATCATAGGAATGCCAAAGTCTAATCCAGAACGTTCTCCTTTTTTCCACAACCGCAAAGACTCAACACAGGTCTTACAAACTTTATTCGGAACCCATGATTTATCTAATTTGTCCATTTTAAAACCGAAATATTCAGCATAAGTCTCCTTAACAAAGTCTGTGATATTTCGTTTTTATTTTTTTAATACATAAATACCACAAATATAACAAAATAAATCACTACTATATTTACACTTTCTTCGTGACGAACTCATGTTTAAAAAGACAAGACAAGTATATTAGAATGAACACTCAGCAATTAAATCAAAATATTAACATATGACAACTTATCCAGATTCACGTGTAAGTACTTCAATATTATCAAATAACTGAGTTATCAGCTGTTTTGCGGAGCAAGGAGTCTGAGAGTGGAGATCACGTGATGTTTGTATGCGCAAAAAAGTTGCGCAGAAGCTTAATCAGGACTGGGAAAACAAATTTTAGTACTAACAAGCTGATAATTGTTCAAAATATAAGATACGTAAAAATCATAAAAAAAAGAGCACATTCAGTATTTTCATGAATATATTCGTAATTTAGGTACTCGAAAACATAAAAATTTGCAAAAATATCCAAGGCAACACAAAAAATTTTTTTTTTGTAGAGCTGTGTTATCAAACAATGTAATAAATACCAATATGTTAATGCGTATTGGTAATAAATGTTAATTTAGTTTAAATTGCTATTGTTATTTTGCTTAATTTTAACTATATATACAAATTAAGTATATAACTATATATACTTAATTTTAACCAGTAGCAAGTTGTAGTGTAGAAATAAGTCTTACTCTTTGTGCGGTTACGGAAAGGTCAAAATGTATGGAAATGACATATGCAAGTCATGTGACTTGTCTGGAGCATATGTCACTTCCATACAGTTTGGCCTTTCCGTAAACTTAAACGCTAACAGAAAAGGGATTTTGTCTAGACCCTCTGAGAATTTTTCTAAATTTCGATGGTATGTGAAGTCTGCCAACTAGCACTAGGCCAGCGTGGTGGACTAAGACCTAAAACCCTCTCAGTTGTAGAGGAGGCGTGCTCAGCAGTGGGCAGTATATAATACAGGGATGGTTATAGTTATAAGTCTTACCACAAGGCTTGCGTTATTTAATCCGTGGACAATTATTATAAATGTACAACGTTTAATTACAAGCGTGACATCATAATGTATGCACATTGAATCACGGCCGCGTTCTAATTGCACTCGTGCCGTATTTTTAATATTAATTGAAATTATAATGTAAATCATGCACACGTCAACGAAGGCTATTGTGATGTATCAAGTAAATTTAATTACGGCAAATAATGTGTGAAACATGCTGTAGGTCACACTTGTATCGCAATCATTTCCATATACGTATTGTTCGCGCGCACATCAATCACAATATTTAAATGTTGAGAATGATGTATTGGCGAAACAGATTGGCTGCAGCTACGGTCCGTATTTTGGTAAGTGACTGCGTATCGATTTTGACATTTCCATTTGTATGTGTGTTTGTATTAATATCTGTACAAACATCACGCATTTATGCTTTGAGTATCTAGCAATGCAAAGGAGATGGGATGACTAGGCAAACCCTTCGTTGGTCATACATGCGCATGCCATAATTTTTTGTTAAAACCTATGTGACTTGCGATCACTGTAATTACATTCTATGATAATGACATTAAGCGGTGCTCCACAGAAATTGTGGTTTTTGTTGTGTTATTGTGTAAAAAGCGACCTTATATTCAGCCCTGCACGTGTGGTTTTTTTTGTTAAATGTGTGTTATCCGTGTCTACCTCACCCCCCGTTAGGATTGGCAGAAATAATGTTTGCGCATTATTGCTATATCGTGTCCATTGGTTAAATAGTCTAAGCTTTTAAGGGTAGACAGAATCGTACCATATTTCGCCAGCTATCCTCTCATTTCTTTTTTATTCGCAGAGAATAACGCGTTATCGCTACCAACAACGGAAGGTGAGTGGAACGGTTATGTTGGTTTCACACAGTCTTACGGCCCAAAGTCGACACTCGGGAGTATAGCTTCATCCGAGCGAGCATTGGACCGAGTCCCTAACACTATGTACATCCTACACCGGCATACCAACCAAAACCCGCGGTGGCCTTCTTCGGCGCATACGAGACGGCCCCGGGGTATCTTGTTGCACTAAGATAGCTGCACGAGACCGCCCCTGCGTAATGCCGCATTGCGGCCCTCTCTAATCAGGGGCTCAGATGCCCTCGAACTATAAAGAACGCCTATGGCGTCTACGACAGCGAGAGACCAACCACCCGTATTGTCGTTGAGTGAGCAGCCCCCCACTGCTCGCCCCGCGGCTTTCTCCAAGCCCCATTTAGTCGTCTCTTACGACAGGCAGGGGATGCCGTGGCGGAATTCTCTAGATGCCCCCGGACTACAGGGCATGAGGCACCGGCCAGTCGCCCACCCGGCGCCTCCTCCGTCTCCTCTGGCTGTGAGCGGGATCGTCCTGCTAACGATCCCGCTCGGCACTCTCCTTCCGCGAGATGACGCACTCGCAGAAGGATCCTCTCAACTCTAATGAGAAGTTTGTAGGGGGCGTCACTTAATATTTCTACAAATATAAAAGATGTATTTAAATAGCAACAATACCATTAAGGCGCAAATAGTTATTATTGTATGGAAATATCGTACAAACATCAATATTTTCGTTTGTTATTGTTCTCGCGATCGGCGTTCCGGGAGCACTACTAGTTCTTCACTTTATCGCAGGATTTTTTTTCAGTTCCATTACTGTCACTCTGTGGTTTCTCCCGGATGAGTTAACCGGGAAATCAATTAATAAATATCGCAGGCAGACTCAGGGGAGTCATTTATAAATAAGAAAGAAATACTAAACGAAGTGAAAAGTCACGTTACGTTGAAGAGGATAATGTGTGTGGCGCAAGTTGCAAACATTAAATAGCGTGCTGTCATTGTAGAGAAATAATTAGAAACGTTAGAAAAAACAATTTACTTCTTTACAGTATGTTTTAGCCAGATTCATCTTTTTGGTAATTTATTTAAAAGAGCTTTAAAATAAATAAAATTTATGGTATGTTCGAATTTAAAAAAGTTAAGATATTTTATTCGTTTATCGTTAGTAGGACAAGTCCACAAAAATATGTCTTAAAAAGTAATATATCTTATGAACAACACATATTTTAATGTAACAATTGGGACACATTGCAAATTAAACAAATAAACAACATATCATATAATATTGCATGTCATAAACTGGGAACATTTTTAATGTCTCATACGTCATGGTGAGCGAAAAAACTGTTGTTTATACGACATCTGGTTTTTCTATATATCAATGGATGCCTGCCATTTATTTAGATATTGGTGACATAAATGTCCACTTTATAATAATTATGCTCCTGATTTAAGATACATACCTGATAACAATCATACATACTCAATCTATACTAATATTATAAAGCTGAAGAGTTTGTTTGTTTGTTTGTTTGAACGCGCTAATCTCAGGAACTGCTGAACCGATTTTGAAAATTCTTTCACTAATAGGAAGCTACATAACTCCTGGGTGGGGTATAGGCTACTTTTTATCCCGGGAAAAAAAAATTGTCCCGGAAAAACTTTTTCGCGCGGGCGGAGCCGCGAGCACTACTATTTTATATAATTTCCTTGATTTCTTTTTCTTAAAGCTCAGCATTATGAATTATTTATGTTTTTAAATATTCCCTGTGTGCTCGTGCCTCGGCAGGCAATAAACGGATCCATATATCACAGAGACGGTTACAAATAAATGACGCCATTTAAGCGTATTGCGATGTTTTTGTACTTTTGAGAGGGAATAGCGGCAGTGACTGTGGCAACGGTATTTTTTCAAATATGGAATGGAATTGACATAGTAAATCCTTGCATCTGCAGTAAATCAAACTAAGTACCCTGCGTTTCACATGGTTTTAAGATTATCGAAGAATATCCATCACGGAAATGATTTGTAGGTATTTCTTTGAATAATGGTACAAGACATTGTGACACAAAAATACGTCATGCAACTATCTTCGTATTCAATCTATTGGGACGTGCACTAAAATGTTTAGTTATAAGTGAGACTGGTGAAATGTGTAGTTAACCAGCAAGCGATAGTCAGCCCCGTGCAACACAATGCCTGTACTTGCACCAAAAGAGTCGTAGATATAACTAAAAATACGTTAAACAGTTTTTTACACTCGGTAAATGTGCGTAACAATTTACTGTGACAATATACGCTTTTTACGAGCTCTAGTGGGTTTATACGTGTTTTTGGGAACTATGTAATATGTAGTTGTTGAGCTAGAAAATGCTTAACTTTTAACATATAAATTTCATTCTGTTGATGGTCAATTATACCTGCAGGATTAAGAACGCATTCGTGATTAAAAATACATGAATGAAGATAAATGTTCTGACCTATTTAATTATTAATTTATTATCGAGATAAGTGTAATCAATAAATTACCGATGTTGCTATAATTTATTTCATATTACTAGTAAACAAATAATTTATTTACTGTGTTCCAAAATGATTTACTAAATATAATTTTTCGGTCCAAAATTTAGTTAAGTAATTTACGATACTTTCTCTTGTTATTTTAATAGTGTTTACGCACTCATGTAAAACTCCGTTTTATTGCAAAAATATGTCTGATTATTTCATTAATGTTAAAAACAAATATTATTGCTTTCAACAGAATTTATGAAGTAACGGAATTGCTTCTATGGTGGAAGCGCTGGCACAATAATCAGAAACATTACTATGTAGGAACTGACATAACAGTACACCGAGCACGAGTTTACATAGTATCGTATAGTTAACGTAAAAATGTATGGATATTTGAACATATTGAGCGTATTTGGAACTAAATTCTGACAGCATGAACTTACGTGCGTGTAAACTTCGAAATTCGAATAATACCTAAACGTGTAACCATGGTAACGCTAACTTAAAATGTATGTGAACTGACAGTACGAATGTGTTTTTTGACGTATTATAGTATTGTCAAATATATACACGTAAACGTTAAGTTACTGCTCTGACTGACTGACTGCCTCGGTGGCGTAGTTGTATTACAGTACGACTACAAAGCTGAGGTCTCGGGTTCGATCCCCGGGTCGAGCAAAGTGATATTGAGTTTTTCAATTAAGTATCAGCCCGGAGTCTGGAATTTGTGCCCGATATGGCGATAGGCTCGCCCCCTATCACATCATGGGACGGAATAACGGCGAAAAGTGGGTGCACTAGTTGCGCCTCTGCCTACCCCTTCGGGGATAACAGGCGTGTGTGTGTGTGTGTGTGTGTTAAGTTACTAGATACGAATACTATACGAAACGCGTAAATTCTTGCTAGTGGTACTGATACTTCAGTAGCTTCAGCAACTGACACTATCATGGCAATTTAGTGTTTTTCCAAAAGGTGACATCATTATTGTAACACTTTAAGTAATTTTTTGAAGACACCACACACTCACGCTCCCACTCTTATTAACCCCGAAGGGGTAGGCAGAGGCGTAACTAGTGTTATGCCGCCTCCTTTCGCCGTGTATTTTTCGTCTATATAGAGCATAAATTCCAGACCACGAGCTGATACTATTATGAAAAAGCTAATATCACTTTGCCCGATCCGGGATTTGAACCCGAAACCTCAGAGTGAAAGTCGTACCGCGCACGCAATACAAAAACACCATCTAGGCAGTCTAATATAGTTAATTTGTATTAACTATTAAATTTCATAATCATCTCTTATTATATTATACGCAAATGTTAGGTATTGAATTAACACCATTTTGTGGATTTTATCGCGTTTTTTTTACTTATATTTTCTCTAGACGTTTCGAAGACCATGACCCGTGACTACGAAGGCTGCAGTTTTCGAAACCTCGCGTCGGGAGAAATTAAAAACCGCAATATAATCCGTAAAATAGTTTCATTTCAGTATAAAATTTTAGTTATACTCACCAATAAAGAACCAGACGTAAGATTTTCCATACAAGCGATGTTTGTAAACTTCACAGAGGACCCGCCTCGCCGCGACCACATAAAACAGGCCCACGATGACGCGAGCGTCCTGCCGACGCAGGTTGCGCACTGCGTCTGCAGGGTCGGACAGGAACGACTGGCGAGTCACGATCTCTATACCCGCCTTCTTGCAGTGCGCTTCTAGGTCTTCTACAGTCTGTGAGAATAAGAAAGTTAAGATCATGTTATTCATGTCTTTATTCCCAAAGGAAGCAGGGGCGGAGCGCAAGTGGCAATTAGTGCACCTATATTTTATCGAATCTCGATCTCTGCATCGGGTATAAATGCAATTTTGTGCAAATTTGGTGTATTTTTTCGGATCGAAATCGGGCCATTGGTAACGTCTTCAAGAGCTGGTGCGAAATTAGTACCTATGCAAGTTCGCATTTAATCACTAATGAGAATGTTGTGATATTTGAATTAAATAAGGTGTATGACTTCATGTGTGTTTTCATGTTGTATTCAGAAAACATCCGTTAAATCTCCTGTATTTGTCACGTATTTTTGTATCCTTTGAACATTTTCCCATTAACTGAAAAATGAGAAATTCTAATATTCTATTCGACTTCAAACCTTCATTTCAGCAAAATCAATATCATTATCATTGAAATATATGGTATTGTTTAGCCGCCGACTAACATTTCTGATAACAATAAGATCAGAATCTCATCTAATATTGAGGTTTGATTCTAAGAAACAATGTAAATGATAATCGGCTTTCATGTGGATTTCGGTCTAAATTGAAAGTGACAAATCAATACCACGCCAGTCCTTTCAATATACTGAAATAGATAAAATATTAATTATGATACATATTATTCTTCTAATATTATTAATGTGAAAGTTTGTAAAGTTGTTGTTGATGAAGAATGTTCGTTCGAATTAGACGCGGTAAACGCTGAACGGATTTGGTTAATATCTGGACATGCGAATACACCATGTCTTGGATTAAAATTTGAGCTATTTTTATAATCTGAAAAAGAAATATTCGGCCTTTTATACTAGGAAAGATATTTATAGCGGGCAGGGCCACGATTGAAACCTAGTAAAGATTATCAAATTACATATACGTACTCATAATATTTTGAACTTTAATGATTACCTAGAAACAGGTCTATGTTACATTGACTAGAAAAACTGTACAAAGTAACTGAGAGCCATCCCTATCAGCAAGCGCCGCATGATTATTGCGTCTAGACTCTAGACAAATAATTGCAGAATATAAACTGTTACAAATCTTCAAAATTTGTAAATAGTGTTATTTTCTCTTAAAGTTCTTTGAATTTCGAAGGTATGTGAATTCTGCCATGCCACACTAGGCCAGCGTGGTGGAATAAGGCCTAACCCCTCTCAGTTGTAGAGGAGGCTCGGGCTGAGTAGTGAGCAGTATTTATATAGTCCTGTATTATTATAGGGCTGGTATGCTATATGTATTTATGTATAAGCATTAAGCACTTTATTATAATTTTTCGCAAACTGTGTTCATATACTCTCGCATGCTCTGTACTCGGTCCAATACATCACATTGAATCCCTTTCAGAGTTTCATTTATAAGTAGGGCATACAGATATTCCAAATTGCAAGAATCACAGTTCTTGCAGCAAACGTTCACAGACAATGTCGGTAGCTTTACACTTTTAGATTCAAGCCGACAACAAGTTGGTCCGCCAAGCGTAGCATTCTGGTGTCTTTTCTAAAATGATGGGCGTTTATTTTCAGTTAAAACGAAGCTAAAATATTTGGGGATAATTACATAAAAAAATCTTTTTCAATTTGTAATATTCATTATCGTAGCTAAGTAATGGTATAATTTATGTCAATCATAATAATACGATAGATAGATAAGTTAATAAAGGCAAATATTATACCTAAACAAAATAAATGTAGATATACGTTATTAAGTACAATCAAAATGAAAGTCTATATTGGGATTTTTATATAATAATAAATATAGATGCTAGTATTGAATAGGTAAAGTATTAATACACACACTCACGCCTGTTATCCCCGAAGGGGTAGGCAGAGGCGCAATTAGTGCACCCACTTTTCGCCGTGATTCCGTCCCATGATGTGATAGGGAGCGAGCCTACCGCCATACATACACACACTCACATTTGTGCAGTATTAATATAATGCAATTATTGCGTGAAAAACATTACATACATTATGTACTTTTCGGAAGTTTATAACGAATGCGATGAAACACAATCCTCTATTTGAATTGCTTGTATTGAAATTAAATAAAATAAAAACAGCTATAAACAACGCGCAAGGTCATATAAAATGTACAATATTTTAAAGTCGTTAGTTTATTTATAATTTCATTATTTTTTTTGCGCTTTTCCATGATTTTTCTTCAATAGAGAAGTATCGGGAATGTTGCCACTTGGTTCCAACTCAATGGATAGAGTTCAATATTAAGTATTATTGCTTTCAGCTTTCAAGTTTTACTTATACGGAGATATTTAAGCGAGGCAGTTGCCATAGCAAATTTTTAGATGGGGCAATTTTTTAATGACCTTCCGATAATTATAATCGTATGTTTGAGGCGAGAAACTCTCTCGATCATAATGGATATTAATGGGTGGGTAGGTAATTATGAGTCTCTTCGTATTATGATATTTATTTTTTGTTAAAATGAAGATTATAAAACGTTTTACTGAATAGTTTAATACATGTCTCTTAGATTTGATTGCCTTTTAAGCATAGATATGTACAAATTGAATTTAAATAAGAAAAAAATTCAAAATACGAGCGTTACTTACCATTTCTGGAAAAAATGGCAAATTTTAGAGATCATTATGATTTCTTATGTTTACGCGAATGCTAAACATGGAAATAAAGCAATTTTGTGGCGTTTTTTTTTTTGGAGATTATTTGATAAATTTAAATACCCACGTCTTTAAAGTCTATCCATCAAGAAAAAAATTTAAAAGTGAAAAATTCGATCTAATCAGCGTAGTGAAAGCGAAAACAGCCTCATGTATATGCAAAAGGTATCATCTCGCTCCCTTCCTCTTCATTTAAATTTGTCACGCTTATATTAAAACAATTTCACGCCGCTTTTGCGCTCAGTTATTTTCATACGTGAACTCTAACTAAAAATTTCATCGTTGCGAAGGCGAAAAAGGAGCGCAGGAACGCTTCAAACCCACTTAGGTGGAAAAACTGGGGCCGCTCTAATTACATTGAATTCAACGTGAAAGACCGGCTTCATTCATTGCGGACAGCTATATTCCATGCGGCACCCTTATTATAGGCCCCACGCGGCGGTAAAAGCCGGTATTAAACTCAACATAAGGCATAAACGCAGTGCTGACTCTGCAGATGTCAATTCATTGAACCGGTCATGGAAGGACAAAATACTTTAGACATTAAAATCAATAAAAATATTGCTTCCCTCGGAGATATGAGATCTGCGTGTGATAACCCACATCCAAAGGGATCGTCTTTAAGGCTTAGTTTGCGCCATCAAAATAATTTCATTACAATGCTGCAAAAAATCCTCGATTCCAGCAGAAATGTTGTTTCTATTCTTACACCATAAAAGATTTGATACATTTTTTAAATTACGTGATATTCTTTGTTTTATTTCGGTGTATTGCCCGTAGCGTAGTCGTTAAACTTTTTATTTCCATGCGGAATGCAAGAACTGGGAAAAGTCTTAGGGAAGAATCTCGTATTTTATAAAATGTGTACTCTACCTTGAGAAGTTTCAGTTAAAATGCGTCCATGAGAAAGGAGACTTGGATATAGTTTTAATTAAATGTATATCAAATAGTTTTATTGGAGTAAACAAAGCATAAAGTGTATCATTAAAAATGTTAAACAGGCCAGTTGCCATTTTGCTGTGTTCCGTTTTGTATTCAAATGGTTTCATAATGTCTGAAATACGCGTTCAAGAAACTATAATGAGATTAAGATATTCAATAAAAATCACAGTTAAAATCCTTAAAATTTATGTAATATAGCTTTTGCCCGCGGCTCCGCCCGCATTAAAAAGTTTTTCCGGGATAAAAGTCCCGGTTTATATTTTCCCGGGATAAAAAGTAGCCTATGTGTTAATCCAGGACATGATCTACCCGTGTGCCAAATTTCATCGAAATCCGTTCAGTAGTTTTTGCGTGAAAGAGGAACAAACATCCTTACATCCATACATCCAAACATCCAAACATCTAAACATCCAAACATCCATACATTCTTACAAACTTTCGCCTTTATAATATTAGTAGGATTATTTCTGTAGATCCTATTCGGGAGAGGGCGCTACAGTGCCATTGTCAACATCGACTCCGTATATTTGTTATTGTTAAAATTCGCTTACTACAAGTTAAATAGTGCAAAGCTGCTAAAAAGTGTTTAAACACCAAAATACACCCTATCGAGTTAAGTTGGAAGCAACAGTGGTGAAGAAGTGCTAAAATCTGGACACAAACAATAACAGTGAAGAGTGACTTTTTCTGTTGGATCTGTGGTACATGTGCTGAGGAAACAACGGCATTACATAGAGTGGCACTCCTGGTCTTACTGCACATATAAGGTACTAAGATTGGATCAAAGATTCCGAAAAGTATTACTGTTATAACCTGAAACTATCTTTGGCCAGTGTAACGGAAAATAAAATTTCGAAAAAAGCGCGCAACAGCGTCATCTAGTGGGGAATAGAGCAATAAATCTGACTGCTTTATCGATAATACTGAATTAGTTCCGCTACTCACCGCAAATAACAATAAAAACAAGACAGAAGAACTACTGCCATCTAGCGACTTCAACCGGTACTAGGTAGTCAACAGAATCACCTATATTCGCGTACTCCAATCGACCAGCCATCTTTTCTCTTACCCACTTACCGGCAGAGGGCGCTACTTTACTCTTCACTATGGATGAAATTAAGACTTTGCTGCTAAACTTGCAGGAAGAGATGAGACAGCAAAAGAAGGAAATGTTAAATATGAAAGAGGACATCAAAAACAATATTAACCAAAATATCAACGAGAAGTTTAAAAGCTTAGAAAATAAAAACGGACTTATAGAACAAAAATTAGAAACACAAAAAAAGACATTAGACAATGTTGAGAGATTTATGAGAAGGAAAAATTTACTATTTTTTGGAGTGGATGAAACCGAAAGGAATTATCAAGATTTGGAAAATAAAGTGGAAGACATCATACAAAATATATTAAATATCAAATGCGATAAAACAAGCATAGAATCCGTAAGAAGACTTGGGAAAAGAAGCGAAAAGGTTAGGCCTATTGTAGTAACATTACTCACGATGGGCTTAAAAATACAAATACAAAAAAACAAAAAATGCTTAAATGGAACTCCGTTTTACATTAAAGAAGACTTTCCGTTAGATGTACTAAAGAAGCGAATTGAACTTCAAAACGAACTAAAGAAAATAAAAGAACAGGGAAGAAGAGGCTACATCAAATACGACAGACTAGTTATTCTCGATAGGAATACCCAAGCCGATCAGCAACAGACATCGAACAAAAAAAGGAACTTATCAGAATCTCCTGAAACATCAAATAACTATACCAAAAACGATAAACAACACAAAAAACAACCTACAAAAATAAATAAAACAAACAGCCTAAATAATTTTCTTATAAAAAAGCCTATGCTATTATATCCTGAACAAAGTCCTTCACAAAAACAGAATCCCAATCACATAAAAGAAAACACAGAATAGCAAACAACGGCCTCTCTCAATCTTCTTCCAACCCGGCTGGTCACCGTGGAAGAGTATGACCAAAACCCTCCATATAACATATCAAAAACAAAAACAAGAAATAAAAATAATAATCTAAAAATAGCCACATATAACGTCAGATCACTCTCGACCACCGAAAAATACATTGAATTAATGCATGCTATCCGACATATAAACATAGACATATTGGGGCTAGCAGAAATAAGAAGAATGGGACACAAAATAGAAGAATATAGCAACCACATACTCTGCTACGTAGGGGAAACCCCCGGCCTGTACGGGGTGGGATTTCTAATTAAGAAAGAATATAAGAAAAACATAATAAATTTCGGTGGTCTATCGGAAAGAGTTGCTTTTCTCCAGCTAAAATTCCATGACACAGACTTGTCAATTATTCAAGTATATGCACCAACGAATGACTCAGACGAAGAAAACATAGAATTTTTTTATCACACGCTACAGAAGGCTCACAATATATTGGAAAACTGCAAAAACATCATGGTAATAGGAGATTTTAATGCCAAAATAGGACAACCAAAAACTAACGAACACCTGGTCATGGGGAAATACGGATACGGGAAAAGAAATGAAAGAGGAGAAAGGCTGATACAATACGCCCTTGAAAATAAACTATCTGTCATGAATACGCACTTTAAAAAAACAAATAACCAAAGATGGACCTGGATATCGCCAGATAAAAAAACAAAAAATGAGATTGACTTCATTATGTCTAACTCCTCCAAAAATATCACAAACATAGAGGTTTTAAATAATTTAGAATTTCCCTTCGGATCATCGACTAGTAAGAGCAACATTTACCTTAAAAAAAACGAAAAAGTGCAGAAAACACTTTCAAAACTCGGTAATATCACTGAAAACAGATGAAGAAATAAAAACATATATTTCTAACCTAGAAACTAATATTATGGACCTATCAAACATCGACGAAGATAACGTACAAGATACCTATGACAAATTCGAACTCTACATAAAAAAATGTTTAAGATTAGAAACCACAAACAGTAACAAAGAACGTCGTTGCGATTTTTTCACCGAGAAAACCAAACTCTTGATCCAAAGACGTACCGCACTAATAAAAACCAAAAACAGATCACAAGAATTGAAAAAAGAACTATCATATATATTCAAACAAACTAGTAAGTCAATAAGAAATGATTACAACGATCATAGGAAAAAAATTATCGAAACTAACATAACTCAATATAGAAGCGCAAAGAGAGCCTACAAAAAACTGATTACCCATACTGACTGGATCAAGAGCTTAAAACATGGGCAAAGCGAAACAAAATCAAGGAAAGAATTATTAAGCTGTGCTACGAACTTCTACAAAGATCTATATGCTACAAAGCTACACGCCCCAATACCGGACATAGAAACAAACAGCTTGAATATAAACACGAACGCAATAACTATTATAACAAAAGGCGACGTCCTAAAGAATAGTAAGAAATTGAAGCGAGAGAAGAGCCCTGGACCTGATGGCTTGAAGAATGAGGCGTTGATAGTAGGAGCAAAACTGCTTGCTGGGCCACTATCACATATATTTAATACGGTCCTACGCACAGGAAAAATACCAGAACAATGGCATAAATCCGACATAATTCTGCTATATAAAAAAGGAGACCCTCTTGACATCGCCAACTACCGTCCAATAAGTCTACTCTCAAGCGTGTATAAACTATTTACTTCGATCATACTGGACAAAATTAGCCCTCAAATAGACAGCATGCAGCCGTTGGAACAAGCAGATTTTCGTCCTGGATTCTCGACAATAGACCATATTCATACGCTAGAGCAAGTCATAGAAAAATATACAGAATTCAATAAAAACCTTTACATAGGTTTCATCGATTATACAAAAGCCTTCGACAGTCTCTATCACCACTCTATCTGGCAAGCTTTACACAACTGTAAAATAGACCCAGTAATCATCAGGACACTCAAAAACATATATTCGAATAGTGTCAGCAGAGTCAAACTAGAGACGCGAGGCGAAGACATAAAAATAGCCAGAGGCGTTAGGCAGGGAGACCCTTTATCTCCGAAATTATTCATAGCGGTCCTGCAGTGCATATTCACCAACTTGAATTGGGCCTCCGAAGGTATCCAGATGAACAACGTATGTCTCACTCATCTAAGATTTGCTGACGATATCGTAGTCTTCGCCGAAACCCACCAAAAACTAGAAAAAATGATATCCGCACTGAATACAGAAAGTAAACATGCAGGCTTACATATGAACCTCTCCAAAACAAAAGTCATGACTAATAGTAAAAATGGGAAAATCATGTTAAACGATGTCGAGTTAGAGTATGTAGAACAATATATATACTTAGGAAAACAAGTTTCCTTTCATAAAACAAACAACGAAGACGAAGTCACCAGAAGAATCACATGCAGCTGGAACAAATACTGGGCACACAAAGAAATACTCAAAAGTAGTTACGATCTATACATAAAAAAGACAGTCATGGATACATGCATCCTGCCCTGCCTGACATATGGATCCCAGACTTGGACCTTCACAAACAAGGTAAAAAACAAAATAACAACTTGCCAACGAGCAATGGAAAGAAGTATGTTGAGTCTAAGAAAAATTCATAAAATAAGAAGCCAAGAAATTAGAAAAAAGACAAAACTTACAGATGCATTACATCAAGCTCTAAAACTAAAATGGCATTGGGCCGGCCATGTAGCAAGATACACAGATCAGCGCTGGACTCTTATAAGCACTAAATGGACCGGCCCACGAGGAAAGAGAAACGTGGGAAGACCACAAAAACGATGGGTAGATGACATCGTATCGGTGGCAGGAAAAAAATGGACAGAGATAGCCCAGGACCGAGAAAAATGGAAAAAATTGGAGGAGGCCTATACCCCATCAGGGGATTCCTATAAAAACAAATTTAATTAAAACCCCTAACTAATAACCAACATTCAATATTATTAATTACTAACATTAGATTAAGAACACCGTAAATATTATTGTTTTATTTTTTAAGGTTTATGGGAAGTAATAAAGGCATTATTATTATTATTATTAGATCCTATTCTGTTATTAAATTTAGTAAGTAATAAAGTAGAATAATGAGTCCATATTGCTTCTGCAAAGTTTATTTGAGTTTGCGGAAGCGAAATAAATTTTGGCAACGTTTCGCATTTCCATCCGGAGTCCGTGACGTTGAAACACACCAGCTAACTAGCTGTAGCTGGACACGAGTGGTCATACAGATGAAACTGCTACCGAACGAGATTAATAAAAATCTGGAACATGTATGACTGGGTCATCTAAATATAGCTCGGTAAACTACATTTGTATTATTTAAGCATCCTACATTTGAAGTTATTGAGTATAAATTATCACATTCTTATATAGGATCTAGAAATCTTTGATAAGTTCAGCAAGAATTCATTATCGATACATTGATCTTGAATGTGATGAAAAGGCTGATGTTTGAAGTAAACAGCGATTCTTGAAATAGCACTTCAGTGGCTTATATTTAATAGCTTTGACAAATGTTCCAAAGTAAGTTTGCTAGTAACGATCAAGCCTACTAACAGTTGATTAAAATAAATAAATAAAATAAAATACTTTATTCATCACGTAGGCGAACATAGTTGCACTTATGATATGTCAAGATACATTCAATTAATAATTATTATTACAAATAGTCACTTATATAACTAAAGACATATTTAAAGGGAGCGAAATCAATGTAAACTAAATATAAAGAAGCCAAGCTCGGGCTGGCAGGAAAGAGATAAAAAAAAGAATATTTTTTATTAAAATTAATGGGAGGCACGCGACGCGATCCTCACCGGTGACGACACTACAGGCCCTAGCCTAGCTAACCTACCAGCCTTTCACTAGCTACCTAAGCGATGACTACCCGAAGAAGAAAGGCAGAAAGAAATTCCGGGCTTAATTTTTTGTCATCAATTGTCCATTGAATCTTTATATAATATTTTTTTTTTTTTTTTTCCAAGTCTTTTGCATACAAAGTCAGATTAGTCATATAAGCTAATGCACACACATCACCGTTAAATAAGGATAAAATACAATTGAAGGAAATTTACAAACACAAAACACTATACCTTCATAATAAAATGAGAGACCACAAATATATGTTAAACAGATATGTTAAACATATCTCTGTCGGTGACATATAATTACACAAGTGGACTTCTTTTACTTAATAATTAAATATTTACGCAGCTTAGCGTCCGTCATATTGATTTTTGTAGCGTTATTATGGCGTTACCAAACCAGTGTCACTCACACAACTAAACCAAATATGACACGCCACCACCCGTTAAAACTGTAGTGAGCCAAACGAATCATACAAAAAACTGTATAAAACATTAGCCTCCTTTCTCAAGGCAGTTGGAGTTAAAGGATTTCATGCCATAATTACCATGGATTAAGAAAAGTTTAGAAGTATGAGGATGTGCTTTCAGCATATTTAAAATTCCGAAGCCAACAAAATTATTAACATTTTAGACGTTAGGAATTTTATGAAAAGACTTTTATAAATAATATTATTCCAATGTTAATTTTGTTCACAGAACTAGCCTTTCTTTCGCCATCTCATCCCTGATAGTAATAGCAACTGCCAATAAAAATGCAGAATTTCTATTACCGAATAATATGGACGTCTGCCGGCTATGCAATGGAATCGAAACAGTGAGTTCACCAAGGCCAATCACAAGGATCGTTTGTCAATGGGTACACAAAGCGCTTAGCGTGTCGTACTCCACTCGACGTCGATACGAAACATTGCCGATAGGACGATTAAAGTCACGCAATCGTCGCCACCGTCGAGTCAACCGACACAATACGGTACCTCGCATCGATAATATCGTTCCACAGTTTGAATTATCCGGAGCTAATGTGTCATGAAGATAACATATACAAAAGAGTGTATGAGATACCTTCGAGTCTAATAGTATCCACATACGATGTGATTTGGTATTGTATTGTCATGCGACCAATTCGTCACGTGGTACAGTCTTCACGCCACACGATCGAACCGTACCATGCGACGTCCAATTGTATGCAACCAAGTTTGATGGACAAGCCATCGAACCAGCCGTACCAACAATAATAATAATAATGTCCATCGAACCGTGCCCCACACGATGCGATATGGTTCGATGGCATACCATTTTAATGGTTCGGCTGTACCAAATCGCATCGTATGTGCCCACTTTTAATCTTCTCAGTTCGTTTCTTAAGACACAAACTTTCAATGAGTACAATTAATTCTCGTAGACTGACAGCGAAACGCGAGTTCGTTTCAAGTTGTGTTATTTTCATAATTTTCAAAACTCAGCTATTCCAGTAGCCTTTAATTATGTTTCTTGTTCGTTTATTAGATACTTCTTACTTGTTTGAATTGGAAAATGAGTTATTATTTGATAATTAAAATGATTTCATATGAAAATTCTATCAACCATGGCTGGCTGAATGAACAATTCATAAAAATGACATTCTTAAGTAATAATAAGATTTTTTTGTTCCAGAAGTAATATTTTTAACTTAGGTACGCTATATTATAATAAAGCGTAGCTAGTAGTAATAGACTACCTCCTTAATGTTGTTAATACGGCTTCTAATAGTTTTTACGAGAATTACTCTATGTGAGTAGCGCTACCCAGGAAAGCGAATGCCCTCAGAGATTACACGTATAATTGCCGCCATAAATCTATTTTATTATGTGGCCTATTAAGGATGAGTAGACATTTCAGCAAGCTTCGAAAATTATGGAAGTTATTACATAATATCATCAATAGGAGTATTCTTAGCCTAGGATTGTGAAACGGAGGCATGCTGTTACAATGTGTTGTAGATAAAGGTGATGAATAGCTTCGTAGTAAATGGCGCCCTAAGAGTTATGCTTTTTGGTAGGTAGAGTTATTTAAAGTTGATAATATCAACTAATATCCACTTTTCAGTTTCCATAACAGTTAAAAAAATGTAATATGTGGTTAGGAAAGCACTTCATAGTAATTTCTGAAAGTCACTAAAGCATTATGATTAAATGTTCGAGTTTATTGCTAATCGAATTTATCCGTGACGTCACTTTGCTGCTGTGCCAAATTTTGAAATGACGCAATTCAAATTCACCATAATATTAATAGAAGATCCCATAACCATAGTCCGGTGCATCGATTTTTAAATTTTGTTAATAAGTAATTGACAAAACTAACGAAATTAAAGATTGAGTAAAATAAAGTGACGAACAAATATTACGACTATTGATCGAGCAATAGGGTAGTTTCCTATGTTTGATTTTGTACATTATTTTACATGTAACAGAAAATAATACGAAAAAAAAATTCTTCTGTAAAATCAGAATCAAAATTGGTTGATAACTAAAGCAGTTATTCATATTTGAAATATTGTTGTGAGCAAGAGTGCGGGTGTAGTGCGGATATCGCGTCATCTCTTTCGCACGCACGCAGCGTTATGGCTGGCGACACTCAGTTACGTCACATTCTGCTGTTTCCCTTATTTGACAGATGCCTCTTCCATCAAACTTCAAAACCTTATAACTCATTTATTATTGCTTGTATTTTTCAAATTCTTTTTCCTCTAGATTTTAGAAGACATACATTTTTGATAAATGTATTTTAAAAAAGTAGTCAACTAACCTATTCATGATTTGAGTTATTTAACTTCTTTCCCGAATTTATGTAAAGATTGTTATTGGGGATACTTAAAGCTTCTTGAAGATAAGCGTAAGCGACTAAATACATAATATTTGCTGGTAGTAGGATTTTTTAGGGGTCCACCCGGATAGCGACCACCATGCACAAGGTGAAACCCACCAAAGTAGCTCACATAAGGGTGTCGCGTTCCGGGATCAGCCTGTATCTATCCGGTTCCAACAGGCCGGCATAATTATGGCGATTGGCGAGGGATAATCATTTCTCGTCATTATTGGCAGTGTCTGAGAGTGGAGTGTCGACTCTACCACCGTATGGTCGGTCACTACCCTGACCGTATAAAAAAAAAATAAAGCTATACTTACGGATATGAATACTTCTTCAGCCTGCTGCAGGATAGCGATACGCGACCAACCGAACTTCTGCATGAGTTTGATCCTGGTTGGGTTGTGCACAGTGGCGGACGGGTGCGTGCGGAAGAGCGTCGGGAAACGGGCCCGGTCTGACAGCGCAGGCGATGACGCGCCGTAGCACAACTAAAACAATATTAAATATTGAACATACATTCATAGTATGATTTTCCCTTTTTAGGGACAAACACTATCCCGCCCTGATACAAGTCCTGTAAGCCAGGAGCCGCAGTGGCACGCATTTTATGAAGCCGAGCGGTGAAGTCGAGTTTCTGGGAGCACGAATTAGTCTTAACCCGCTACGATAGTAACCTAACTATCCTTCTATTTGGTCACATTTCGCCAGCTATGTTGCGCTCCATGTAATTGGCTTGCCTATTTCCATTTACCAGATACAATCCCAGGCTCGGGGCTGGTACACAAAACACAAATATTTTGCCCGACCTGGAAATTGAACCCGAGACAACAGGGTAGTCGCATTGTGTATGCATTACAAATACCCCACCGTTTTCGGTAGTATATTTATCTAGACCAATCTAGATCAGTTCCACTAAAAATAGTGCTATAAATAGACTGCAGAATTCAATCTTCAAATTAATGAGTATATTTCAATTACAAAGAAGCTCGTGGAAATACTCTAGTCACATTTTAATTACGTTCCCAGATTCTTTATATCGAAATTCGTTTAATTGATAAATTCCTTTAAATATTAGAAAACAATGTGAATTATTCAAGTACAATACAAAGTTCCTTATTTTTTCATTCAATCAAAAAATTCATAAACGACTCTTCGAATCACTCGAACTCCATTAACCAATCACCGATCAAAATACATTAACTGATGTGATTGTCCCTCGGTGATAAAAAGGGAATCGTGACCCGTGTTTGTTGTTTTTCGTTCGTTTGTGGTCAAGGATAATTAATAACTAGGGCATTTTTTTATCAATTAGAATTTTAAAAAAATATTTGGGTGTAAATTAAATATTCTTAATACGAAGGCTATCGAGGGAGAGAATTCGATTTTTAAATTGTCTATGAATATTCGAAATGAAATTCTCTAATTATAATTGGAGTCCTAACTAAGTAATTCATCACGCAAGCTGGTCGTAATCGAATTATATCAACGTACCAAAATTAGCAAATTGTGTTATATTCATAGTAGCAACGAAATTCAGCTATGTTATATTAACCAATATGTAAAATAATCATGAAAGTTAGTAAATTGATAACATTTAGTCATAACTAAATTAAATTTATTTATGGTATCAAATATGTGTTTTTGGTGTACCACATACTATGGGTAGTACCTTAAAATTACACAATATATGTCATAATCCGCAAATATAAACTTGAAAGAAACATACAATTAGATATAAACATAAATTAAATATCAAAAGCGAGCAATGCGTAGGCCACATCAATGTTTAATGATGAGGCAGTTAAACGTTGCTGCAAGCACAACCAGTAGACTGTTGATGGACTCTCGCATTCACCGCATTAGGCGAATCTACTCGCGCTTCAGCAAATATTGTCGAAGCGCTACAAAAACGAGGGTCCTCCAAAATCATCCTAAACGCGTTATTAAACTGGATGCGGAGGGCGTCAAATGATTTTTTGGTGTAATTACTCCATAAACTACATGTGTAGAACGTAGTACAGTAAGCTTTAAATACCGTTATTCTGATATCCTTTGAGCAACGTCCAAACCTGCGGATCACTATATTGGCTATATTATATCCACACTCACTCACGCCTTTAATCCCCGAAGGGGTACGCAGAGGTGCAACTAGTGCACACACTTTTCGCCATTATTTCGTCCCATGATGTAATAGGGGGCGAGCCCATATCGGGCACAAATTCTAGACTGAGCTGATACTGAAGAGAAAAACTCAATATCACTTTGCCCGACCCGGGGATCCAACCCGAGACCTCAGCAGTCGTACCATAATACAACTACGTATTATAATATAATAATACACTATAATATTTTCTACATTGCGAATTATGCCCAATTTGTTATAATACTAACGTCGACGGTTTACAAAAAACTTTGTTAATTTATTAGTGACAGAAAAAATCAACGTAAATAGACCCGTTCTTGAAAGACGTTGAGTTTGAAGCCCACTTCTGCATGCCAAGAACGTATTATGCTGCCAAATATCTTGGCATTGTTCCAACGGTAATCTTTAGTGACAACATGGAAACTTGTATCCCATAAAGAGCGTAACCTTGCTCCCGTTCAATCTCTCATTTGTAACGTTCTTGATGAATTTGTTACCATATGTAAATGACGCCAGTGAATAATAGATCAAGATGGCCTTGTTCAGACAAGTAGCTGGATCAACTTAATTGTAAATTTGAATGTAGGGCATACGGGCAAAATAAGTGTTATTTAAATCCTACATGCCAATTTACTATTTTTGTGCATTTTCTAAATGTAAAATTAGGCATAAATATTACACACTCACACACACACACACACACACACACACACACACACACACTCACGCCTGTTATCCCCGAAGGGGTAGGCAGAGGCGCAACCAGTGCACCCACCCTTCGCCGCTACTCCGTCCCATGATGTGATAGGGGGCGACGAGCCCATCGCCATATCGGGCACAAATTCCAGACTCCGGGCTGACACTGAATAGAAAAACTCAATATCACTTTGCCCGACTCGGGAATCGAACCCGAGACCCCAGCTTTGCAGTCGTACTGTAATACAACTACGCCACCGAGGCAGGCATAAATATTACAATTGTCTTTTATATCCTATTCCAGCTTAAATTCTTAACCAATACAATGTAAATAAAAAAAGTATACGTACAACCATGAGATTCCACATCTTAGCGGCTTCAGCGACGGTGGTGCAGACCGTTGAGCAGCCCGCCAACAGCAATAACTTCTGCGGTGGGTTGTACAGTAGATTGTACATAACGCTCGCTCCCAAGCCCGGCTCACACTGTTAATTTCACTATACATTAATAATGGCACCAAAATCATCCATTAATTTCAGTATCTGAATCCTCAATTTAGATTAATTTCGCTCAGCTGCTTACAGCTCTGACCTTCGTTCATATCATTAGCTCATCGGGGCTCATGAGAAACTTTGATATTTAATCGTGTTTTAATTGCTCTTTTGCAATTCTATAATTGGAACTTAATGTCTAAATAAAATAATTCAAGCTTTTACTGCTATACCGTTTATAGATAGTTCTATGTAATAGCTGCTAATGGATCTTTTTGTCACAATTCCTTTGCTCGGTGCACGTTCATTAATCTCTTCATATAATGCTTCATATCCTAATGATTTTGGCTTCCGCAATAAAATGTGAACAGAATCCTTATGGAGATATTTTAGATAACATCTGTGTATCTAATTATAATTAGTGCTACCCTAGTAATATTATAAACGCGAACACGAATTTGTAAGAATGTTTGGATGTATGTATGTTTGTTATTCTTTCACGCAAAAACTATTGAACAGATTTCGATGGTATTTGGCACACGGGTAGATCATGTCCTGCATTAGCACATAGGCCACTTTTATCCCGGGGAAAATATAAAGCGGGACTTTTATCTCGCGAAAACATACTTACGAGGGCGGAGCCGCGGGCAAATAGCTACTTAGTAATAAAATTGCTATCTTAAGTTTAGCTTGATATAGGTATAATTATATACCAAAATACATTTTAGAAGTTTTAACCTATGTAGTTTTAATCTAATTTGGCATTACCCAAATCAATTATCACTAAATCCTCAGACTACTATTTAACCAAATACAAAGAGCAATACAAAATTATCTAGAGCCGATTATCGGTTCAGTGACGCTCAGAATACTCAATGGAGGGTATAATGAAAATCATTGTGAGCGCAATTGCGTCGAAGATCCGTTGCGAATAGTTGAACTAATGTCGCGTCAGCTTTATAAGCGCGTATTGGTTTTACTGCCTTTACATGCCTGGGATTTTAGCAGATATTAAACTTGGATGAGATTATCATTAACTGAATGATTATCTCGGAATGATATTTTTCTAAAAAGGAATTATATTTTTGTATTAATTGGGGCCTAGGGTTGGTAGCAACAAACATCATTTGGTGATGTTCTGCGCATTTGCACCCCTCTATTAGAAAACAAATTTGGATATGTCTTAATAAATTAAAAATATCATTATGAAATAATCTCGGCAAATGGATAATTGTTTATAATAAACAAGGAAAATAAATCTAAAACCTTTTGAGAGATGTTTATTAATCATTTCGCTTTAAATTATCAATTCGTAAAGATGGCAATAGCAATCGTTATTTTTGCACGAGCTGAATTTTTATAAAATTAGTCCATAAATGTAATTTTGATGAGTAGTATCCTTAAGAGAAAAAATAACGAATACCTATATTATAATAGTACTAATAGATAAGACAAAGATTTTTTAACTTCATTATAATTTTTAAATAATGCATAACATCTACAATATGGATAATTTCATCTACGATGACGCGCGCTTCCAATATTTGAGCGGGGATTTCATGGCTTAAAAGGACTTAGGTTATTCAATGTAAAATAGGTGGGCATTTATAGGTATTTAGTTTGTGTCTACAGAAGTGAAACATAAGCGGAAGGTACACTTGGACTGAAAGCGGTAAGGAAAATTAGCGAGGCGCATCATCGTAGATGACATTATCTATAAGAAGATAAAATTACAATACTTGAAATCATCATCATAATCATCAGCTATATCATGTCCACTGCTAAACATAGGCCTCCCCTAAATATTTCCAGACGGACTTATCAAAAGCGGACTGCATCCATCGTATGAAACAACTAAGTAAAGAATTATGATTTACAAAATCGTCACTACTTTCTTTTTTGATTTGTTAGTAACCACATTTTGCTGATTACGTGAAAGTCAAACTTGGAACAAAATGATTGCAATGTTTTAGGAGATTAATCATCGTCGTGCCTTCTTAAGCGGTAATTTTAATAATGACTTCTCTACTGTACTATAATTTTAAGTAAATTGTGACATTTGACATTCACACTGATCTATAAGGCATATAAAGTGCCATAAAACTCTGCCTTGGCACCTTAAATGAGATAAACTTATAAAAAGGCATTAAAACGGCGTTATAAGAAAAAAGAAACGACGGCGTGTAAAATTAATCCGTGCGCATTGGACATCCGACCTCAATAACATTGCTTCATCCCGCCTTTGTTCAAGCCATTGTGTGAACGTTATCCCTAATAAATTCACCCATTGTGCCATCGTATTCGTTTTTCGCAAATTTCGTCAGCAGCGCCGTTATCATCAAAGTGATTCGACAGCAACAATTTGTCGGTAAGTACCAAGTATAAATCGAAATTTGCAAAATTGCCGTCAAATGTGCGCGTAAATTTTATTCAATCAAATATCTTTTCGTGAGCCATTCATAAATTCTATAATTGAAATGAACGTCAGCTTCACACTCTTGCAATATCACACGGTTATGAATTTAGTTCATTTCGGATTTATAGCTGGCCGCTGAGTGCTTTGGATCGAAATACGATCCCTTTTTGTTAATTACAACGACGGTAGTCAGCTGGCCGGTCTTACTTAATGGATTAGGTGCTCGTCGTATGGCACAGCGGCGGCATGTCAAGAGTGTTGCAAACATACCTAATTGGTGTTTTCGTAAGTTATAAAGTAAATGAAGTACCTCATATTATCTGTGTCGGTAGATAATGAAAACTGAGTAAGTAAGAAGCTAGCTTTGTTTAATTGCAACCACCTTTGCTCGAAAGATATATTTACCTTGCTGTCATTGCTGTGGAGCAGTAGCTTAAAGCCGGACAAAAGGTCCGACCTGGCGTTGACGTCGGCGAGCGCGAGCTCGGCGGCCGGCATGCAGGCCTGCCCGCCCTGCCAGCCGCCCTCGCCTTCCATAGGGAAAATGCCGCCGATGTGCAGGTCATTGTCGCGGCGACCTTCGCTGTGGCCGCCGCAGCCGCTCAGCCACAGCAAGAAGAGCGCGCGCGCGCCTCGGCATCCAGCGCGCCGCCGCCCGCCCTGCCGCCTCCGACTCCACCACGTTACATATTTGGCAACAACGAATAATTGCACTATTGTTTTCACTAACAACGATTTAACATCATCATAAACTGTCCTAGTTCTAAAGCCTAATATATAATTCACGACGGCTTTTAATTTGACTAGCGGACGCTTTGAAAAATTAAAGTTCGCACGCAGCCGCGGGAGATAGACGACGGCGTTTTGATACAGCGGCGATATCGGCCGTACATGCAGTAGACATAGCCTAATAAGCGTGATATCTTGTATAAAATGTATGAGGGTGGTGGCGCGAGGCGCGTGGCACCGGGCGGAGTCCGCCGCCGCCGCCGCGTGTGTCGCGCGACCCCCGGCGCCCTGCAGGGTCATCGCTCGCGGCGGGGACATGCTGTCATTGATCAACTCCTTTTTCATTTTCCATCGCTTCACCTGCAACAAATGATTTGAACTTTATTAAAAGCACGTTTCACGCAACAAGTCTCACGGGTGATAAGTGGGAGAAAATAATATCACGAAACTGAGTGAAAAGTTTAACGGTCCTACTGGGTCCTCTGTTTGATATTCGTGTCATGTTTGGTTTATCTTTATAACAAATTACGTTAGGATTTCTTGAAGAGAATACAAAGTATAACTTTAAGAGAGTAAGTAACTAATTTCATTTCTATAACCTGCTTAAAAACTAATGCAAGGTGGACATTTTAGTGTCAGCGTGTAAATGCATTTTGGGAGCAGAAACCCCCAAAGCGCTTGCATTACGCTACCAAAATAACACGTTGTCTAGGGATAGACATGAATAACTATCTGTATATATAGCTCCCGTATACCGAATTGATTTCCATACCATGTTATGATAACATCCGAATGTATTAATCAGGCATAAAATTCGTTTACGGGTGAATTGACAATTTGATTGCGCGACCTGGGAATTCAAGTCGGGACATCACGAGTTTCACCGCCTAAATACCCAGCTTCTTGTCTAATCACAATCACCGATACATTTAGCTTATAATAAACACACATAAGACACAAGGTTGACAATAGCCTAGTTGACAATGGAAAGGTCTGCCGAGATAATGTCCGGAGGTTCAAAACCCAAGGCACACACCTTTGGCTTTGCGAAGTTACGTGTAGATTGTTTATCAATTATCGTTAGCTTTAACGGTGAAGGAAAACATCGCGAGGAAGTCTACATACCTGAGAATTCTCTATAAGAATCTCGAGGGTATGTGAAGTCTGCCAACCCGCACTAGGCTAGCGTGGTAGACTAAAGCCTAAGCGTGGTAGGATTTGTACTGTAAAATATGTTCTATTTAAAAAAAAAAAATAAGATGACAAAAGACCTACGCTGAGTTTCTTGGTGCTTCTTCTCAGGTCAGTGGGCTTTTCCGAAGCACCGGTAGAATCTTCTAGTTGATAAAAAAGTATTGTAAAAAATGACGTGTAAAAGCGCCCTTAGGGGCCTAATTACTCAATAAATGATTTGATTTGATTTGATTTGATTTAACCCCTCTCAGTAGTAGAGGAGGCCGTACTCAGCAGTGGGCAGTATATAATACAAGGCTGATTGCAAACACACATGCATTTGAATATCCATATTTATTCGACTTACAATTGGCATAATATAAAGCAATATTTTCGCTACAAATATGCATATGACTGCGCATTTACTTTTTGATTTGCATGACAAGCTTCTGTGTTAGCGCCGCGCTGGCGGCGAACAAGTTTTCAATCAAACTAAGCCAAGGAATAATCACCGCCAAGCTATATCAATAACCGGCAATAAGTAATAACACTAGTTTCAGTTTAATATCGCTATTCAGTGCCATGAACCATTCAATGCTAACTCAGCAGATCGCACAATAGACGAACTGTTGGAACTTTTTAAAAATTCCATTCCATTGTTGTATTTGATCAATGAACAATTTTAGAATTCCACGTTATACTGGAAATATCCGATTATCGAAAATCGAAGAAGTAAGAGGTTAATGGGACGCGGCTTATTCCTTAATAAAGCCGATGGTAATCACTGAGGGTTAATGACGTTGAATTAAAATGAACACTTGTACAAAGTATTTATTAAGTTATCGATGTTCATATATTTTCACTGCATTATGATTTCGTTTTTTTGAGGCCTATGCTTGACAGTGGATAGCCAGTAATTGATAATGATCACGATGATGCTCTTGATGCTCTACCATTTTATTATAAAAAAGTTTAGCGAAGACCGTACCAGTGGAAAATCCTACTTCCTACTTTTATAATATTATATAAACGCGAAAGTTTGTAAGAATGTATGGATGTCTGGATGTATGGATGTTTGTTCCTCTTTCACACAAAAACTACTGATTGGATTTTATGAAAATTTGGCATTAGATCATGTCCTGGATTAACCACATAGGCAACTTTTTCTCCCGGGATAGTATAAACCGGGATATTTATACCGGAAAAACATTTTAACGCGGGCGGAGCCGCGGCAAAAGCTAGTGTGTAATAAAAATATAGTCATAAATTCGTAATATTCATATTATGTTGTTTCTTTGACTGGTTCATGATGTATTTATTAATGATATATTTTTTTTCATTAAAATCTAAACAAACGGAAGAGGAATGTAAACTGAATATTATAATATAAAAAAGATTTATACCCAACCAACAACATGTGGGTATACAAAACATTAATTTTAATTTTCTCCCAGTATAGAATGCAGTATAGATACGATATACAACGTAGTCAGTTGATACCAATGTTCATGGTGTGCAAAATTCATGTTTAAAAAATGTCTGTAGACTGTAGACATAAATGTTAGCTTTGTGAGAGTAATCCTCCAAGCATTAACAGTCCGCGTTCCCGATTATCTATAATACAAGTGCTATTATCTTGCAGATGCACTTATAAAGTTACGCCTAAAATCTCAGTTTGCACAAATCAATAAGTCTCAACAAAGCAAATTCAATATTGTGCTTGCAAAGACAACCCGCCGTCGCAATTTTTCAAATGGTGTTTTCAGATTTGTTCCTTCCATGTAGATATTTCAATTGGGGTCAAAGGTTTCAATTTATCGTGATAGCGAGAAAGAGGAAGACGTTTTGTAGTGATAAATAGAGTTCACTACAACGACTTTCGTTCTCGATCATTGTTACGGCTTGTTAAAGTACGCTAGAAATCTATTTAGATGTCTTCTGGGGTGATAAAGCATTTTTAGGGTAATTTCTAGAACAATTGTTCGAAAATGAATATTAAAATTAAGGAAATAAATGTTTTGATAAATTCGTTTTTGTATAGGGAAAGAAATTATAATTTCTCCAATTAATATTGTTATGTGAGCCTTACGGTATGTACATAAATATAGTAGTAATTAGTCGTCGAATCCAGTGCTTCAGTAACTGTCACTTTCACAATCTAAAGGTTTCCTTTATTGTGCATACATTCTCATCATCATATATGTACAATGAAGGAAAAATATAACAGTGAAGTATGATTATTTCCAGCCTCCGATGTTTGAACTTATAGAAGAAACGTCTCAAAGATTTAAACAATATGCCACACGCAACTGTATTAAAGTTAAGTGAGCTTTAAGATATTATGTTGACAGCATTCTTGTTCAATTTAATTTCATACAAAACGAGTTGAATATACACACATAAAAGATGTTTATCAGGTATATATGCTAGAGCTAGGTAGGTGCTGAAGCCATGGCCCCGGCAGCGGCGAACGCAGATCTCAACGCTGTGGCGCTAATAGGCTTATTGTTATTAAGCTATTGCATAGCTTCTATCGCGGGCCTTGAGCGTGGAGACCGAATCCAGAAATTCTGTAACGAAAAAACCTGTCACCCCTTACTCCGACCGGCACAGCGGTGATATTTTATTTTCAACTCTATCACAACCATGTAGAGTGTAAAATTCCATAAGTAAATTTAATATCGCAGTCTTGTAAGAATACAATATGTAAGAGGATATGAGATGAATGTTAAGCGATAAAAAGTCGAAATTACCGTGTATTCAAAAATTGTTCCAGTCAGTGAAACGTATCGAAATGTCAAACGCGGCGGGATGACGTGATTCTAAATTTGAATTTTTAAAAAGTTTTTATTTTATATCTGTTCAAAGAGGTTTTTATTTAAATATTACGGCTCTGGATACTAGTTCATTGAGCCCTTCTTTCATATTTTTTTTAGTTTTGCCATCTATCGATGAATATTTTATTTTATATCTGTTCAAAGAGGTTATAAAATATATTAGAATTTATGCAATAGCTTTACTGCGGCAGTCTCCGAGTGCCACACGTCTTTTTTTGTTTTATTGAAGAGAAGGAATTTTGAACGAACATACCGTGAATGAGCTCTTCTTATGATTTTTGTAGGCTGCTGCTCTTTTATTTTTATCGTGATCGTGATATTCAAATTTATATAGTCTATAAACTCCTCTATCACTGAGTTCCGCTTTGGAGACGCCAAGGGCCAGTGAACCGGCGTGAACCACGTATTATATTCATTAGTCATTGTTTTCAATCGGTCACTGGCTTTATTGAAAGGCCAATAGGAACTATAGTTTTTATACAGCTCCTTTGTCATTACTATGGGTCATGTATAGGTGATCACTTCCCATCGGTGAACCAGTAAAGTACAAAAATGTAACTAAAACAAACATTGATTTTAATAAAGATTAATAATCACCAGTTAACGTTTACATAAACTGGAAATTAGCTTTAACTTCAGCTATAAAAGGTGCGAACGAAGAAACAATGTAATGTTGTTTGTTGGGTGTAAAGCGCCATTTAAATCAGCCCATTAGGTAATTTCGCCGTAACAGTAAAATCATACTGATCTTACAGGCCATTCACTTAGCTCCTTCAAAGTGGATAGCAGGAGGCTAATACAATCAGACCGGCTATTGTAGCAATTTCCAAGGAATTCACATAAAGGAGCCGTTGGACCGCACCATTCTTATTTTTCATAACGATTTTCTATTTATTTTTAAAGCTTATTCCCACAAGGATTTTTGTGTTCGTTGCACGTTCCAATTCCGTTTAAAACGAAACTAAGAAGTATTAACGCTTACATCGTTTAGCAAGAATATTGTTAACGACAAAAGGATGTGGAAAACATCAAGATAAATAAACCTGTTGAAATAAGTTATGAAATTCGTAGAATACAAACGATTTGAACAATGAAGAAAGAAAAATCGCAGTTTGGATCTTTGCCAATGCCTCGGCAATTTTAAATAGTGCTTTTTGCAATTTCCGACATTATATTTTAAAGCGTGTTGTGGATAAATAAATAGGCATTGTGTTACTGACAACCACTGACAACATTGTAGGAAAGACATGGACGTACGAAGTAGCGGTAACATTACGTCATGTTCACATTTGTTCTACAGTATTTTCTTAAGGATCACAAAGGTTTGTTTTGAAGCAGACGCCTTTACGTAGCATGAGAACTTGATCTACTGCGATATAAAGAACAAGAAACATAAAGAATGGTTTCAAAATGTAAGTAAGGATTTCCCATAAAAAATAATCCTTTCCCTATTCTTTTGAATCGTGGGAATGGCATAGCTGACTGAGATGGATTGAATAGAAAATAACACAAGACTTTTCAGACAAAAATATACATTCACGAGAAAACATTTACCTACGAGTCCCAAAAATACTGTCAATTTACCGTCTAGCCTACAGATTATCTCCACATGAATCATACTTACAATGAAATTGTATAGTAAAGTGGATACAAAACATATCTTATACTTTGCCTCAACACGAAAGTAGGTAAATATAACAAGATTTTACGTGCTGATGTACAAAGTGATACCTGAAAAAGCGACTGCCGAATAAATTCTCATTTAAATAGATCAACTATTTGCTAGCAATAATTGTGCGTAAGTAATTATTGTCTTGCAAGTTACGCCGTCTGAACTTGCGCAATGTCGCATGTCGTGGCAATTCTCGCCCACGTTGATTTATATACAAGTCTTGAAAAATATTCAATAGACGATTATTGTGAGCAATAATTTCAAACGATTATTCTTAGAAATGATTTAGCAAAATTATGATTCTTCGCAATAATTGATCAGTTTAAATAGAGCTTAATAGTTGAAACAAATATTATACGGTTCATAATTATATTCAACACGTACAGCTTATATGTTTTACGCGCTAAATAGTAGAGACATTATATAGACAAACCATGGGCGTAACTATAGCTTTGAAAAGGGGGGTGGTCAACGATATAAAAATTTTAGTGGCGTGGGTTCTTGCTTTGCATAACACCGTATTTTAGAAGTTAAGGGAGGGGGCGGGGTCCGGATCCCAAAAATTCCGGACTCCATGAACTCCCCCCTTATATACACGCCTATGAGACAAACCATTTATGGTACAGTGTAAAAGATTAGGCTGACATGAATTTTAGTTAAAAAAGAAGGCGATTGTGAGTACAGAAAATAAAGAGGTCATACAAATAGATTTAGAAAGAATCGTAGCTTGATCGTAGCACATCGAACGAAAAACAAAAGAAAATCGTGCAATGGCTACAGTCAGGTTGTATATATATGTCACAGATTATGAACACGATTACATACGTTAATATAACTGCGGTGCTTGTCAGTATGTGCTTAGAGTCTTACTAATAATTACAATTGTTGTTTACATCTGTAGTAATATACGCTTGCGTGTTTCGTTACACTTTATCTGACATTAAATGTCACTTAATATAGTTATACGAAATAGTGTTATATAACTATTTCGACGTTAATTGGTATGGCGGTTAGCGTTCTGACAGCCGACGGACAATACTGCCGGTACCCAACTGTGTGACTAAATATTTTATTCCTTCTCCTTTCCAGCAAATATGAGCATGATCAAGTTTCCTTATACATTTGATTGATGTAAATAAAAAAAATAGGCCAGACATGAAAAGAGTTCTCGCTGACATGTACTGGTGGATGGCATAAATGCCGGGAAAGGAAAAAAATGCCTGCGGATCGGAGCGCGAGCTTTGAAATCAACCATTTGCTTTTATAGACTACTAGATTTGTCTCGGTTCATTTAGATTTGAGGGCCCCTTTCGTAACCGAACTCGAGATTGTGCCTAGCTTAAATATTTCGTTTACGATAAGGCGAAATTGCTTTCTATACAAAACTCGGATTCTGGAGTGACGAAAAAACAGAAATAAGCCGAATTTTTCGCGTTTGCTGACGATTGAGTGACTTTCCTCGATCTGAATACATTATTTACTTCCCTTTCAAAGAAGTTTCTATGTTTGACATTATTTGTCACTGCATACTTAAACACTCAGAATAATAACAGGCTCTTTAGTTATTATTCTGAGTTTAAACATACTTAGACTAAATTATGTCCAAGAAAAATGTGTTTTGTTTCAAAAATCGATTTGAGTACACATCTTAGTTGGATGGTTGAAAAATCTTAAGTCTAAACTTTTTAAATTAAAGTGAAGTTCTTGTCTGTCTCGAAGCTGACAAACTTCACCCATTTCTTTAAAGGCACACTGTCGCGTACAATTGTCTGCGAATTTACTTTTCTTAATTTTTTGTACTCTTCATTTAACGAAGTTAAATGGCGTGAAACAGGTAATCCATAGTCTAGATTTGCTGAGATTTCTAGTAATCTAGAAAAATAGTGTTCGCTTGTTAAAATAAAGAAAACGTAACGTAATTAATTTAACATTACTTAATACTTAGATTCAGGAAATTATTTTGACTAAAAGGCAGCAGTACAAGGCGCGGCCACTCGACTCATTTTTTGAATTCGAATAATGCCAGCGCTTCGTTCCGTATCATTAAGTAGAGGGTTATTTTATTACGCTGAATCAACATAAAATTCTATATTTCGGGTAAATTGCCCTACTCGAGAATCAGATTCCATTACGAAGAATGGAAGTGAGGACTCTTGAGTAATATGTTATTGTCATACGGTTTTCAAGTGTATTCCTAAGATATACCTGTCGCCACGTAATAACATAAAATTCTGTTTCCATGCAGATCGGGAAATTGTGATCTACGCTAACGTAAAACGCATAGGCACTTGCCGATAGCTATGAAATATTATTAGCGGTCTAGTGGCGGTTTCACTTGAGGATAGGAAAATAACAATGCATCGTTTCGCTTGACAGATTTGAGCACATAAGTTACTATTATTTTATAGGGTAGTTATATTATTTCAGTGCGTTTAGCCACGGCCCCTTGTTAGCTGTCTCAGTGACTTTTCCGTGAGATCACTTAGTATGTATAAAAATGAAACCCTCCTAGCCAGTTTCGGCCACGGCGGCCATTCTCAACGGAGATCAGCCAGGTACGCAGGAAATATTATACTACACAAGTGTGTGCGCAATACACAGGTGCACTCGCTATTCCTTCATTCTCATAGTCCGGTGAGAGCGCAATTCGACATGACCGGAGAGAGATCAGGCGCAAGACCAACGGCTTTACGTGCTTTCCGAAGAACGGGGGTATCACACTGCAAACTTCTTGACTCCGAGCTGCGACCGAGCATTTTTTTATGTAATACCCAGTCACAGTGTTTTAGTATGTATACACATAACTGAGTATTGAAATGGGAATAATAACAAATTACAGTTGTTATTTTATAAAAAAATATTTTTTATTATTTTAATCGAAGAAAATGAGATCTAATTTCGGTAGATATATATAAGTACAAATTATTTTTATGCACTTGATTTATTTGTTAATTCGACTTAATTTTGTGACCAGCACATACGACGTTTTCTGGATGGTGCATGTTTTCAACAAGAAGGAGACCAAAGTCTTACCAAATTCACATTAAAGACGAAAATCGTCTTTTCATGAATATGCGATAACTGGACTAAAGCCAAAACTCACAATTTGTAAACTCACTGGATTTTTTCTAAACAACATTTAAATAAACAAAATAATGAATACCTACTATTACTGATTTTATACGACGAAACCTAAATTTCCATTTTCTATTTCCATCTTGGATTGTTATGATAATAATCGGTAACTGAAATAACATGAGGGTTTTCGCAGCGGCTTCGTCTTCGTATGGCGGAAAAAACATTATCTCATTTCAATTTTTATGATTTTCCCGTGTCACGTTTACGCCGATATTCGTTTATTTATAACGTTTACATTGCTTCAATTTGAACACGTAAAACATTCGCTATTTGTTCGAATACCTTTGTACATAATTTCAGTTTAAAGCCCAGCAAAACGAGTTTGTTTTTAAATTTAGTACATTGCGATATTTGTACTTTCGGTAGAGTTATTTTGAGTTCATTTTTCATGCTGTGGTTACATAGAAAATAAGGCTAATAACATCTTTGGAAAAATGTATAACTTACACATATCGCACCATAAACACTCATTTATCAAAATCGATTCAATGGGACCGACGCTAGAGTGGAACTTACAATGGTGTCATACATACATCATAGGGTGTTAAAATCATTACCCTTCCTTGCTTCACCGTAGTCGAGTAAAAAGGGTATTTACTATTCGTGATGCAGACTTTATTCAAATATTAGTTCAAAAATTGTCTCAAACATAGAGAACATTGTTTCATTTTCTTTGTCAAGCTCGTAAATAGTATACAGTGTACGAAGGCAGTGAAGACGAATATTTTTATGTTCTTTGTACATTCATATTTCAACAAACTTGAGAGAATGGTAATGTCTAACTGAAGATAAAAGGAACTGCAGCTTAAAACAAAAGCGAACAGATAAAACGAGAGACACTGAGATAATCTAAAGAAGCGTTCGCCACAAAGGTTTTCTATAAAATTAAGGGCGATTAACCGGTGTGTTTATGTCTTAACGACTGCATTGAACTTTAACCTACTGAGATTTTCTTCTTTAATGAGGAGACCATTAGGAACATCACAAGGTAAATGGGGTTGCTTGTGTATTTTATTAGGAGCATATACGACTGTCGCGCCGCGCCGCGCCGTCGCGTTACGGATTGCAGTGTTTCATGTGCGAAAGATGATGCATTTGTTAGCAATAGAATATTTTAGAACAGATATTTAATGCCTTTTTGTTAATACAAAGGCCTTGCTCGATTTTGAAAAAGGTAAAGGTAACACATTGAAAAGGTGTTTGGTTAAAATTGATATATTATAATCGATTATCGATTTGTATGCCTTAGGGCTTAGATTATACCCGACTGGATTCAGAAAACCACATAAAAATCGCGTCTTATAGTGGCTGTCCGTTGAAACACTCTCTGGAGTCAACCAGTATTGAGTGTACGTGTCGATTGCCAAGGAATCCAAATATACTTGGACTACATATTAACATCAGATTAAATGTTACCAGTACATCGTTCCACGAAAAAATGACCCGACTGTATTTTTATGTCCATACAGATCCGATACGTACACGCCGTTATGGACGTAAACCTTAATCTATTGGACGTTGCGACAATGTAACAAGGCACATTGTAAAACGTACAATTTGCGATTGAGTTTAACTAGAACATTTAGCATTACTATAACTCTTTAGTCTTTATAGAAGTTCGCAAAGCTGTGGTCGGGATAACAGAAGGTTGAGTGGATATAATTAAATTGACCACATTGCATTTCAGGTGCATGCCAACTTGATCTCTTTGAAGCGGTGAGTTAGATCCTGCAGTATTAATATCTAATAGACGTATGTAGCTATGTTGCCCTTTGAATTAGTTGTTAGTGTTATTATTTTGATAAGAAAGGTTGGTTTATGTTTAACTAGCTTTTGCCCGCGGCTCCGCCCGCGTTATAAAGTTTTCCGGGATAAAAGTACCGCTTTATGTTTTCCCGGGATAAAAGTAGCCTATGTTAATCCAGGACATGATCTACCCGTGTGCCAAATTTCATCGAAATCCGTTCAGGAGTTTTTGCGTGAAAGAGGAACAAACATCCATACATCCATACATTCTTACAAACTTTCGCCTTTATAATATTAGTAGGAAGGATAGTAGGATTATGATTTATAAATTTCAATTATAAATGCGGTTTGTGTAACTGGGATCATTATAATCTTTATAATTGACTAGTAGTGCTCGTGACTCCGCCCGCGTGAATAAGTTTTTCCGGGGTAAAAATATTTTCGTGGGATAAAAAGTAGCCTATAGCACTCAGGAGTAAAGCAGCTTCCTATTAGTGACAGAATTTTCAAAATCGGTTCAGTAGTTGCTGAGATTAGCGCGTTCAAACAAACAAACTCTTCAGCTTTATAATATTAGTTATAGATTAAGGCAATTGATAATTAAGTATACAATTATATCTATATGTGAAATGTCATACCATAAGAATTCATTAATACATAATGAAAAAAGATTTTTTCGAAAACGAGCGTAGGCACTCTGATTCATACATGGTGTATGAAAGATAGGTGTATGATACAACTATCTTGTGTATTGTGAAATCCGTAATCACTGTTATAAAAACCGCAACAAAACACCAAAATCGATGCAAATGAACCCAAATAAAAAGGAAACATTTAATTATATTACACCGTGGAGGGAGAAAGTGGAATTTAAAGACGTCGACGTTATGCTAACGAGCGGACCACAATGTTTAACGTCCTTCATTCCCCGCTCAGGTTTCATTTCGAGTGTTTGCCGCCAAAACGCTCCTAGACTATTAGGCGAGACAATGCCGGGCACGTTGGGTTTTTATGGATCGTCTCTTGTTTCTTGGCGGGTTGCAATAGGAGACCTCTGCAATGGCCGAGAGCGTCCCGGCGCTTCGAAAATAGTTCACTACACCATGAATAACAAATGGTGTTTGAAAATACCCATCACAAAGCACCGCCTACCGTGTCACAAGTTTGATTGTGTCCATTTAACTCAGAAGTTCAAGTATTAAAATATTTACTCCATTATGTCTGCGCGCCACGCCGCCGCACTATGGATAAATAAGTGCTCTGTATTAAGTACTTAATTTTCTATGTGTTTCTTCACATAATGCCATCTATTTATAAACGAGAATCTTTTCTGGAGTACATTTATATCTTATGCACTTTCTTACACATATTACGATTTGTTAAAATATAATAATATTTTGGTACCTATACATAGTAGTTTATTACATATTTTTTTTTATTGGTATGATAAAGAAAATATAGCAAAATTTCTATCTTAAATCTATACTAATATTATAAAGCTGAAGAGTTTGTTTGTGTGAACGCGCTAATCTCAGGAACTACTGAACCGATTTTGAAAATTCTTTCACTAATAGGAAGCTACATAACTCCTGAGTGCTATAGGCTACTTTTTAACCCGGGAAAATATTTTTGTCCCGGAAAAACTTTTCCACGCGGGCGGAGCCGCGAGCACTACTAGTCAATTATACCTATTATTAGAAACTGCAACGGTTTTGATTTAAATAAAAATATGTACCACTGACTTTACAGAAATACTTTCACAAAAAATATCACCAAGCGAACGACCGGCACGATTTCAATGACCAACTGACTCGAACTGTCAAATGTTCTATGCTTTTATAGCAAAAATTGTAGGTCATGTCATTAATACCCGCACAAAAAATATTTTTGCCCTAACACGGCCTTTCCTGACAATGTGATCGTCCTCGATCACATACTTTTTTTTTTTTAGTCTCTCCAACGGTACAGCTGTCAAAAAATTAGTAAACTGTACAATCCAAACGATTCTCAATAAACCGAGATGAATGATGAGCCTCGTGACGGCAGCAGTAAATAAGGACTGCAGCGCCCACGAGAGTTCCTTCACGGGCGGATTGACCCAAAACATTTTAACTTTAGTTACCCATTGTAACACAATCAAGCAATTTCGAATCAGTAATGGTTGAGTTATGGAACCCAATCATTTCTGAAACAAGAACGTCTAGCAACCACTAGCAGGGTCCCAGAGAACAGCAACAATATCATAAACAGTGCCACATTCGGAGCACGAGATAGCCACAATGTCGGGACTATAAGAAAATCGTACTACCACAAACTAGAGAGTGCCACAATGTCGGGGCACAAGATAGCCACAATGTCGGGGCTGTGAAAATCGTACTGCCACAAACCACAATGTCGTGACAGAGTGCCACAATGTCGGGGCACGAGATAGCCACAATGTCGGGGCTGTGAAAATCGTACTGCCACAAACCACAATGTCGTGACAGAGTGCCACAATGTCGGGGCACGAGATAGCCACAATGTCGGGGCTATGACACGTCTACTCCAACTGGAGAGCGCCATTCCGCAGCGCTTAAAGCGCACCGTTTCGTATCGTCAAAAGCGCACCGTTCCTTAGCGCCAAAAGCGCACCGTTTCGTATCGTCAAAAGCGCACCGTTCCTTAGCGCCAAAAGCGCACCGTTTCGTATCGTCAAAAGCGTTCCGTTCCTTAGCGCCAAAAGCGCACCATTTCGTATCGTCAAAAGCGCACCGGTCCTTAGCGCCAAAAACGCACCGTTTCGTATCGTCAATAGCGCACCGTTTCTTAGCGCCAAAAGCGCACCGTTTCGTATCGTCAAAAGCGCACCGTTCCTTAGCGCCAAAAGCGCACCGTTTCGTATCGTCAATAGCGCACCGTTCCTTAGCGCCAAAAGCGCACCGTTTCGTATCGTCAAAAGCGCACCGTTCCTTAGCGCCAAAAGCGCAAACAATTACGCAGCGCAAAAGCGCAAACAATTCCGCAGCGCAAGAAGCGCATAATTCTGCAGCGCTTGAATGCACTGTTCCGTGGTGCATAGAGCGCAGTTACGTGCCGCCTAGCCTGTCTGATCGGACCGCGTCTGTTCGCAGTTTGAACAGCACGTATCTACACATCCTACGCCCGAATACTCAAACGCTACTTAAATATTTGAGATGGCCTTACGGATTTAAGCATTCGTTATTGTTGAAATTGGTGTACTGAAACGTTACTTATCTCCTAACCTTAAATTTAAGGCGACTCAGTTCAAGGTCTGCTTATTGATTCAAACGGTATTCACAAACACTGCTTAAAGTTTGACAGCTATGTAAGGCCTCCTCATATGGCTGATAATCAAGATAAATTTGAGAGTGCATCGGACTAGTCTCAAATCTTTATGTTCAAATCTTTAATGATTTTATTGCGTAATAACTACTTATTATATTCTCTTTAGATTTAATAAATCGTCTAATTCTTCACTATTATCATTGTCTGAGGAGGAATATAGTAATAGTAAAGGTATCAATGGAAGAAATCGAGAGAAATTAAACGCTTTCGAAGAATACAATTATGATGAATTTAAAAGAAGATTCCGACTAATCAAGGAAACTGTTCTTCATTTATGTTCTTTAAATTGGGACATTATCCAGCCGGACACAAAAAGAAACGCAAACAATCCAACCGATAGCCCAAGGTCATCGAGGTTATTTTTCACGGGAAACAACCAACGGTAGTACATCGTATTGTGCGTAATATGGCGGTTGAGTCAGCATTTATAAATATGCCTACTTCTGATGATAAAACTGAAATAAGAATTGCGAATATTATTGTTGTTGAGTTGTTTTATTTTTTTTCCAAAATGGCTAATGTCAACCCTGACCATACTGCCAACCAAAATGGCTAATGTCAACCCTGACCATACTGCCAAGTGGCAATATAATGCCAATATAAGCTCATCATATCAATGTTAAGAATATAATAATTAATAAATTATTTCTAATAATGAATATGCCATTCCTACATATTAAAAACCTAGGATGGTTTTTTAAACGTACCTACTTACCATTTTTACTATGTAGCATCAGCACAGTACACAAAATACACACGAAAGTTAAATAAAATAGACATAATATAACATTGGAAATCATTTTTAAACTACGCATTGTGTTATTCGATTTATTTATTTTTTAACATCTGAAAAATTATACTGCGTGAAACGACACATAAATATCAAATTTATTAAAATTGTAATCGAAAACAGACTTTTTATAATCTGTAGCAAAATTACTGCTCCTCAACTGAGTTTTCCATCAAATCGTTTAAAGTACGTTTGAGAATGCCATTTAAAATAAGAAGCATGTTAAAATTAAGTAGGCCTCAGATGACTTGGTTGGTTGAGTAGCGTTTGAGTATTCGGGGGCTAGTGCGCTACTCTGCACCGGGCACTCACCAAACGGATCTCCGGTTCCAGTAAGCACAGAAAAACAGTAACACACCGTTCGGCCTATTCTGACCTTTGATTAAGACTCGTATCAAACTCTCCGAATAGCCATTAATCTTCATCGCTACAACAAAAACTCCATTCGCGAAGTGGTCTGGACATTACGTCCAGTAGCCACCATATGGCAAAACGAGATACCAACATTTGCGGGTATCACGGAGAAATAAAGGAAAACATAACCCTCAAGCAAGAAATATGAGTCATACGATACCACACTTCATATAAAGTCCCCGATCCTCTGCAATGGAGCCGCTAGCATCTAGCGCTAGTTGACACACGCGCGGTCATCCTGTCCGGGTCACCTCGGAACAGCATCCAAGTTATACGCGGCACGCGTACAGAAACATTTGAGCACCGATAGTTCGATCACGGTGCCCGTAAACACTTCTTCATTCGAAGTCACACACAAGTACACATAACGTTCTCCACAGTAGCATTGGTATTTAGCATACCCCATAGCATAGCTATGTAATGAACACAATCCACATGTATGGGCATCGATTACACATCCCAATTCTGATATTAGAAACTGCAACGGTTTTGATTTAAATAAAAATATGTACCACTGACTTTACAGAAATACTTTCACAAAAAATATCACCAAGCGAACGACCGGCACGATTTCAATGACCAACTGACTCGAACTGTCAAATGTTCTATGCTTTTATAGCAAAAATTGTAGGTCATGTCATTAATACCCGCACAAAAAATATTTTTGCCCTAACACTATGATATTAAGAATCATGTGCTTGTGTTATGAAGTAGTTATCTAAAATCCGTCCCAGTTGATATTTTCAGCGTGAAAAATTGATACATGATTTTAATTGATTGATTGGACTGCCTCGGGGGCGTAGTAGTATTACAGTACGACTGCAAAGCTGAGGTCTCGGGTTCGATCCCCGGGTCGGGCAAAGTGATATTGAGTTTTTCTATTCAGTATCAGTCCGGAGTCTGAAATTTGTGCCCGATATGGCGATGGGGCGCCCCCTATCACATCATGGGACGGAATGTCGGCGTAAAGTGGGTGCGCTAGTTGAGCCTCTGCCTACCCCTTCGGGGATAACAGGCGTGAGTGTATATGTATGTGAAAAATTGATAGACAATGCTCCATTTTCGACAACCTTAATGACAAAACGGTACTGTTACTGCAAAGACAGTGAGGAGGCCAATTAGTGAACATTGTTATTCCCATTCACTGTTTCGTGCACCTTTGAAATGGTAATTAGGTATGTGGCAAAGCCAAAGTCTAGTCGATATGGCATTTACGATACCTTTGCGTAGATGCGACTGCGTAAAAGGACTAACCTAGAAGAAAAGTACCATTATACAGGGTGAAATTGAATTTATGAGAATCCTTTGAACCTAAGACATTACTGATGATACTCTTCTTAATGGGACTAAAATTTCGCAATTAATTTTTTTTAATAATCTAATATGAATATCCCAGAAATGCCTTAAGGCCTATTGCAATAGATTACTTACAAGTGCATACAAATATACCAGGAAAAATTAAATCAAAACGCTTATACGCAAATTAAACTTCAAATATCAAATTCAAAAGTACCCCGCATTACTTCATGCAGAGAGAAACAAAGCTCTCTGAAAAAGGAATATAGTTTTATGTAGATTTTCGATGGCTTATAAGTATTCCTACTATGTACGTTAATATAATTTACTTAATGCCCATGACTTCAATTTCTTCCTGTATTATTACCAGGGATAATCATCGGTCGTCAGTTGTCGCTCTGCCCGGACCCCTTTACACTGGTGGTAGGTCTCTCCTATGTAAAAGCCCGTCTGGATGGGTACCACCACATTGTCTATATTCTACCGCCAAGCAGCAGTGTTCATGCACTGTTGTGTTGCGGTTTGAAGGACATTGTAGCCAGTGTAACTACTGGACATAATGAGACTTAACATCTTATGTCTCAGGATGACGAGCGTAGTGTAATGCCACACAATACTTTGTAACTCAAGGTGCTGGATGGTGTTGCTACTATTTATGGGTGGTCGTATTGCTTACCGTCAGGCAAATGGCATGCTCGTCTCGTCATTCAATGCCAAAAAAAATAAACTTTACATTAGATTCAGTGTGGTCATTTTACCGTGTCCATATAAAAAATAACAACAAACTAATAAATAGTTCCAAATATTGTAGATGTATATTGTATAATGGACTTGCTTTTTAAAACAATGGAACTTGATGATCTTTATCGTGATGGAGAGTACTGCAATAAAAATTGAATCTTAAATGCTAAAGATTGAGCGGCGGAAATGCCAGGAAGCAGGAAAATACCACTAAAAGCAAAGGAAATATTGACAGAAGACCTGATAAATCTTGAACAGCAAATTTTCAGTGACATAATAAAGAAGATTTGATTTCGTGCGGTTGAATAAAATGTAAAAGGAAAAATGTACCTCCCAATCGCACTGAAACACGTTCCATTAAACAATATGGTCCAATTTAAATGCAAACATGTTTAACCGCGGCACAAGAAATGTCTATTCAAGCAAACGTACTTAAACGGTTATTATACGAGATGTTATCGATACCCGATAAATTGACTGACTTAATTGTCAGCGTTGAAGGGTTAATGCCGCATATGTAATAAAATTATTGCGCAAAGTTCATTGTAACAGTTCTGTTAACAATGTCGATAAGGTGTCTCGAAAACAAAGAAATAAACGGCCCTGTTTGTTCAGGCGGCGTCGAAAGGAAAAGCAATTAGGTAGAATGCAAATAACGAAATGTATTGTAGTACGCTGAACATTTGCATGCGAAGCGACGGCTGGGGCGGCATTCTGAAGGCTTGGTGGCAAACTCATTCCCTATAAGCTTCCGTTCTTCCATATTTTGGCTGAAGAACTATTGGTCTATTAATCTGTCAAGCCCCGCGACGGACACCGGTGTCCATATATATAGGGTTTTTCCATACATCTATATATATAAGCGGTCTTGACGAGTTAAATCAAACTTTGCCTGAAGCCTCAAATGCATTCCCTTAAAGTAAACGACAATTTCTTGGCAGCGCGACGGGAGAGCCATCTGGTGGGTGCATTTTGATTTAATTATCATGGCTTAAACTCGTTTGTAGGACAAAGCTGAACAAATTAGCACTCTCGGGCGGCAGCGAACCGGTAATGTCTGCGGATATTCGTTGATAAAAGGGGGTTTTAAATTTGGATAACGCGTTTAGGGATTCTTTACTCGTTATCCTAACAAGATACGCCAACGTATAGATGTGTTTCATAACTATCACATATACCTACGTAGTTAGAGATGTATATCGATTTTATATAAACCATACCATACCAGCCCTATATTATATGATGCCCACTGCTGAGTACGGGCCTTATCTACATCTGAGAGAGTTTAGGCCTTAGTTCACCACACTGGCCTAGTGCGGGTTGGACGACTTCGTCTTCACATACCTCCGAAATTCTTATAGAGAACTTCTCAGATATGCAGGTTTCAAATAAAATAGGTAGGTAATGAATGTTGATGTTATCGATATAGAATATGTTACGCTTATTACGGTGTACTAAAGAAGTAACTATTGTCACTTACACATTCGATAAGTTTTTTAGGAAGCGCTAATATATTTTTAATTTAATGTTCTCTCACAGAGTTTTCTTAGCATCCACACAACAATCGAACTTTCATTGTATAAAAACCTTAGCTAGGTACATTTTTAACGCTAATGCTGTGTGCGGTCAGTTTTACGATCACTATCGCCTTAACCCTGTTAAGAATTCATTTGTTTTCCGCAGAATTGTTTTCTACAAACCATTTACGTGAGAGGCCATTGCGATTTACGCAGTACCGTTCGAAGGAATTGTCTAATTAACCTGCCTATTAAACAATTTATTACATCCCAAGAATGCTTCGTAGGAACTTTGTTCAAAGCTATTTACTCGTGTTATTAATAAATCACTTGGCGTTGTTATTAAACATCTATGTTGTACGATATTGCGTTGTTTTAGCACAGTTTGTCTTTAGTAATATTCACAATATTATATTCTTGATTTGGTGTTTATTTTAACTGTTGTGTTCATGTTATCATAGATATCTACTACAGTATTTGGATAAGACATTTCTGATCTAAATAAATGTACATCTATGGCAAAATATTGTTCACTTAATTAACATAATTAATTAAAACATGTGTACAAGATATTACTTATTGATAAAAACAAATGCAAACTAAATCACCCATATGAAGATAATTCGATGGCCAGTGGCGTGTTATCAGTCATCAATCACTGTCCACTGCTGAACTTAGGCTTCCCAAGTCAGTACCAACCAGCCCGGTCTTGAGCAACCCGTATCCATTCGATAACTGCCCCCTTTTTGAGGTCATCAGCCCATCGTGCAGTAGGGTTTCCTACTATCTACACTACGAAATTCTTGGCGCGGTTTCCACTTCAGCACCGGTCTGCTCCATCGACAGTTCGTCCGTCTGCAGACATGGTCTACCTACTACTACTTCAATGTGCTAATTTTGTGGGGAGTCGGATCCGCTGGTACACTGGCGGATCATCATTTCTGATTTTATCAACCAGAGAGACCCCGAGCTTTGCTCGCTCTATAGTTTTTAAACTTTAAACTTATCGCGTCTTTAAACTCGTGGATCAAGCCGCTTGTGAGTGTCCACATCTCTGCTTCGTATATCAATAGAAGAATGATGAAGATGCACTGGTTAAAAACCTTAGATTTTAGATGTTAAGGGATCGAAGATTTGAAAATATTACGTAGCTTCCCGAATACCCGAATGAAGCGATGTGTAAAATGTGGATATTACTTGAATGCCTGTGTTGCTTGTAGCAAAAAAGGAAAAGTTATGTGAGCATTCAAACGATTGACGTGTACATAGTACATTACCCTGTGTGAATTCAATCAAATACTGCCTACAAACATTTCGCAGCACGAGCGGAGTTCTTTTTCTCTATCACAATACTTTCATATTACGTTGTATTGTTGCTTATACAACAAATAATCATATTATTATGATACATTATTGAGTTGTTATTGATTTCATTATTTTGTTATTGTGAGTTTCGACATTATTTATAAAGATAACGATGTTGGACACATATAAAAATTGGTAAATCTATGACAAACCCTAATTACTGCTAAAACGAAATTACTTATTTGTAAATAATTATTATGTGCATGTGTTATTCACGTGCCGAAAGACCACAGCTATTTTAAATAAAGATATTTAAGTGGAAGGTGAACGCGATACCCGCACTGATTTTCAACACAGCCGGCCATGCCCCCATTATTCTTTTAGGTCAGTAGGCAGATGATTTTACCAAATTTATTTATAACACAATAAAAATGTCCACTCTTAAATGTCACAAGTCAGCACATGATTTATATTCGTTGGCAACTTTAGTTTCCATCTTCAAATAATAGCTGCTATCGACGTTGAAGCAGACACTCTCTGAAAGATTTAGCGCTTTCGACTCACTTAAATCAAGAATATCTACGACGGGAGTAACAAGCATTTCCTGCGGCAACTCTTATCAATTCAATATCATTTTCGCTTGAATATCCCACCTTTTGATCGGATTTTATCCAATTTGTTTCCAACAGGCTTGTAGGCAATTGATAAAAGTGGAGGTTTGGTTTGTATTTTATAAGTCCTAGTAGATTAGTGATATTGTCCAATTGTTCTTTGCATTATAATAAATCTTATTGTTTAGGTAGGTACGATGGTAGCGGACTTTGTAGTTTGAACAAAGTCTGTACATTTTGGATTAGAAAGCAAAAAAGCAGTTGCCAGCGTAGTTGAATGCCATCACTTTCCGCTCTGAGCAGCCGTCTCGGACGGACCTATTGTTTGTTGTAGCGCTCGCTACAACTTTCATTGTTCCGCCCGAGTACCTGCTCGGTGCGTCCGCAGCGACCTCGCTGCCGTCAAGGTTACACAGGTAGCAAAGGGGCAATCCTTTGCTATTTTGTTAACCTATTTCGGGCCAAGCCGCGTCCTTTTCAGGACAGGGTTTAGCCCAATTTGTTTCTTATCGACGTTTGGCCCCTTCAGGGCGTTGGCTCGGCGGAAACCTAACGGTGCTAACAAGCCGAGTCGCGTCACCGGCAACGCGCTGCGCCCCTTCAGGGCAAGGCAAAGCCGACGGGTACGGATCCGGAGGCTGCGGAGGCACACCGCAGTCTCTCCCGTACATCACCTTCCCAACCCTACCCTTTCCTTAAAATCCATCCCGTGTATCGGTTGAGCGTGCGGCCTCCGGCCAATACCGTTTACGGTACACGGACTGTTAGGAACCCTTTTGCACAATAAGACTGGCAAAAGGGATACAAGCTTAGGGCACACCTAATTCTAAGTACACCCCCCCTCGCCTATACCCGGCGGGGAGGGACACGCACATACTCACCCCCGGGCGTTCCTACCCGGGGACTTAGTTCATCGCGTCCCATACCGCGTCGCGATCCGCGCTCGTTCGTTTTGTGTGAACCCGCCTGGTTTCTTGGTGTGTTCTTTACAGGCGGTGCACACCCGGGGTTAGTGAACACACACGCGGCCCCCAAATCATTTCTACCATAGGCTCGGACTCAGCCGCCAATATGGCTGATTCTGGGCCGATGGATTTGGCTCCCGAGCGGCCTGTCGTCGCCGCTCAAAACGCGCCCATATTAGTCAGCACCCCCCTCGCCGCTCCCATTATTTCCAGGGAGGAAATAATGAGAGTGGTGAGGGAGATGTTCCGGTCGGACAACGTGGTCCGGCAAGAAATACTTTCAATGGCTAGGGAAGCCAGGGAACCGTCTGCGTCCTCAGACACCTCGGAGTCGTCCGAGGCTACGACCTCAACGGAGACCACCGAAACCTCGGGCGGCTCCGCGGAGTCTGAAGAGGAAATGGACACGTCCCCCAGCCAACCCGAAGCCTCCAATAACTCCAAAAAACGGCCAATATCTGCTTCTTCCTCCGCCTGCGAGTCCGGGGAGGAGTCGTCCTCGTCGGAACGCGACGAGGACGGCTTCACCACGGTGAAAAACAGCCGGAGGAAGAAGCAGAGAAGCGTCGCTACTCCCGCGCCAGCCTCCCCATCCGCGCCTTCTGCGCCTTCCGCGCCTTCAGCGCCAACCGCGTCCGCGTCTGCGTCGACGCCGCCACCGCCGCCGACTCAACCAAAGGGGCCTAAAAAACCCCCGAGGTTGAACCTCCAAATCCCCTCAAATATGTCCATTCGGGACATATTTGACGAACTGCGCAAACAGCGCATATCCATCTCCTCTAACTCGTGGAATAAGATCCACAAGCTTCTTGCCCTGCAGCCCGCCTCAATCGCGGACCACAGGGCGCTGACCAAATTTTTAGATGCCAAGAAATGGCACTATTTCACTTACTCTTTGCCTGACGAGCGGCGCTTCCGCTACGTCATTCGCGGTATCCCCACGCAAATGTCGACTCTCGAGGTCAAAGAAGGCCTTGAAGAGAAAGGCATAGTCACTTTAGAAGTGCACAGGATGCACAGACAGTCCCGCGCCTCCCGGCCGGGAATACAATACGAGATGGTTCTCGCCATCCTCCAGTCCCCTTCCGACGTCAAAAGACTTTTTGAGATTAAAGATATCTCGGGGCTAGGCGGCTTCACCGTCGAAGCCCCACACAAATCGACCCAGATAGGGCAGTGTCACAACTGCCAGAAATACGGCCACAATTCTCGTGGCTGTCGCCTCCCCGCCAGGTGCGTCAAGTGCCTCGGCGAACACGGCACATCCGAGTGCCCCCGTCCTAAGGACCGCTCTCAGTGCACGGAGCCGCCTTCGTGCACCAACTGCCGGCAAACCGGCCATCCAGCGAATTATCGCGGATGCCCTCGCGCCCCCAAAAGAGTTGCCAAAGCTCCTAAAGCTGCGGCTCCCTCGGCCCCTCAGGCCACCACATTCAAACTGGCACCTGCGCCAGTGCGCAACCCGTGGTTTCCTCCCACGGCGCGCGCTGAACCCACTTCTCAGGCCCCCAGCGGAGTCACTCCCGCTGCCCCGGCCTCTACTCGACCCTCTCCTCCCCCAGCTGTGGCTCCTTCTTCAAAGGCAGCCCAGCCCAAACCCAAACCCAAACCCACCACCCCTCCCACCCCTTCTCAGTCGGCGACGGTGGCGGCAAAGGCAAGCGACGCCTCTTCCTCAGTCGCCTCACTATTAGGCTCCCCGGAGATAATGATTCTCCACGGGAAACTTTTCGAGCGTTCCCGTCTACTCACCCGTACGGGAGTAGAAGACCCCCTTCTCATAGCTGAGATCGCTCTGATCCAGCAACAAATCTTCGAGGCTACAGTTAACGCTGTGCGTCTCCCCTCTTTAATTTCATAAATGGCTACCAACGCCAGACAACTCCCCCAGCGGACAAAACCTCGCTCCCTCAGAGTGGGGTTTTTCAATTGTAACGGCATTCGGGACCAAAAAGCCGAAATTTCTTCTTTTGTCCGCGACAACCAAATTGACGTTTTCCTCATCCAGGAAACGTTCCTTAAGCCCTCTCACCGCGATCCCAACATCCCAAACTTCAAACTGGTGCGAAATGATCGTACCAGTGGCCGTTTAGGAGGCACTCTCATTTATTACAAAAGGTCCCTTCATTGTATCCCATTAGAATCACCGATAAGCTTGAGCAACATTGAGGCTTCGGTCTGCAGGCTAGCCATGACCGGACACCCGCCGATCACCATCATATCGGCCTATCTCTCGCCCACTAAGGAGCTTCACTCCAACGAACTTGAAACCCTATTTGATCTGGGGGATTCCGTCATTTTGGCGGGAGACCTCAATGCCAAGAACACTCTCTGGAACTGCAACTCGACCAACGAGCGAGGTGCAGTCCTAGAGAGTTGTCTTGACACAATCAATCTAAGCCTATTGGTTCCTTCAGAACCTACCCACTATAGTTACAACGACAACCACCGACCGGACATACTCGACGTGGCACTTGTACGGAACGTAAGCCTTAGCGTGCGTTCCATGCAAGTGTTACAAGAGTTAGACTCTGACCACAGACCTGTGATCCTCGATCTAGTCCCCGAAAACAGTCCAACAGACACAGGTCCTAATATCCCGATGAAGGTGAAAACGAATTGGCGTCTTTTAGGCACCAAGCTCGCGGACACCTCATCCACTGATCTTTCCGCGATCCCGACCAACATCGTTACTCCCGAGGAAACGACCAGCGCGATACGCGTCTTCACCGACCACCTTCAGAACGTTTTGAGCGAAAGCTCCGAGAGGGTGCCAGAGACTGTTCACAGTCACTGGCAACTTCCCGAAGACGTTCGGTGGTGGGTGAGGTTGCGTAACGCTACGCTCAAATCCTGCGCGACGAGACCCGTCCCGGAACGACGACATCTTGCGCGCTACCTCCAACGTGAGGTTAAGCGTCGCATAAAAGAGGTCGTCGATTCGAGGTGGAACACTCGCCTTGCCGATATCGATCCGACACATACCGCCTTTTGGCAACTGGTTCGTTCCTTCAAAAGAAACGATGTGGCCTCCATGCCTCCGCTCAATCGTCCGAATCAACGCCCGGCGTTTGATGACGACGAGAAAGCGGAACTACTGGCCGGCAGCCTGGAGTCTCAATGCTCGCTCACCTCCGTACCCGTAGATGACGACATTCTTGTTGCGGTTGACACCTTCGTCGAAGATAGGAACGCGGTCCGGCCACCGCCAGTCTCTATACCGCGACCGCTATACGATAACGTCGACCCGGACGTCGACCCGCCGCCCGATCCCCTTGCGCCGGTGACGATCGAAGAAGTCACCACTCTGATCAAGGCACTCAAACGTAGGAAAGCCCCCGGGGGCGATCTAATCCCTACTCGTATGATTAAGATGCTCCCGGAGCATCTAGTTCAAATTCTTACCTCTATCTATGACGCCGCGTTTCGTAACTGCATCTTCCCAGAGGTCTGGAAAGAGGCAGTTGTGATAGGAATCCACAAGCCGGGGAAACCCGCTTTCGAACCCTCCTCTTATAGGCCCATCAGTCTGCTCAGTACTCTGGGCAAAATCTACGAGCGGATCGTCCTCGACCGCCTTAAAATAGTAGCTTTCAATCAAAATTTGATCCCTCCAGAACAGTTTGGCTTTCGCCCTAGACACAGTTGTGTCAATCAGGTGCTCCGCATCACGGAGTACGTCCACGAACAATTCCGTAAAGGAATGCCTACCGGTGCTATTTTCTTCGATATCGAAAAAGCATTCGACAGGGTGTGGCACAACGGCTTGCTTTTCAAGCTGTACACTCTCAACGTGCCCACACAACTCGTGCACATCATACGAGATTTCCTGTCGAATCGCGGTTTCAGATATCGCGTGGAGGGAACTCTCTCTTCCCGACACACCATCACGGCCGGAGTCCCGCAAGGCTCCGCCCTGTCCCCCTTTCTATTCTCGCTGTACACAAGCGACATCCCTAGACCACAAAACGCCCATCTGGCACTATTCGCGGATGATACCGCAATATACGCTTCACGTATAGACCCCGACAAAGTGGTGCGCACTTTGCAAACCGCCGCCGACGAACTCGGTGAGTGGTTCCGCAAATGGCGAATCACAGTCAATCCCACCAAAAGTCAGGCCATCCTTTTCACTCGGAAAAGGAAAGTCCATGTCCCTCACTTTTCAGTCCGCATGTCCGACCAGGTTATTCCCTGGAAGGGCCAAGCCAAATATTTAGGAGTTACCCTTGATCAGAGGTTGACCTTCATCCCACACGTAAATGCGGTACGCGCGCGAGCCGCATTCGCGATGAGCCAGCTTCACTGGCTCCTAAACAAAAATAGTAAGATGTCAATCCGCAACAAGATTAGGATCTTTAAAACATGCATCCGTCCGATAATGACATACGCGTCGCCCGTATTCGCTCATTTACCGCCCGGTCGCCTTCAGCGAATGCAGGTGCTTCAAAATCGATTCTTACGACATGCACTTGGTGCCCCGTGGTACGTTCGCAATCGCAACCTCCACGTGGACACCAATATGCCGACCATCAGGCACTTTATGCAGTGCGCCAGCAGACGCTATTTCGACAGGGCGGTAAACCACCCGAACACGCTTATCCGTAAAGCGTCGATTTATACTCCATTTGATCGCGCCAAATGGAGACGACCGCGTTCAGTCTTGTCAGATCCAGAGGACGAAATCACTCTGGCCTTACGCGAAAAGAACGAGCATCTAAAGCTCATACACTTAACAAGACCGCTGTACCGTCCTCGCCGTCGAGGACCTCGTCGCGTTCCCCGTAACCCTGCCCTCTCGTAGCAGTTCCGGCCCGCGTGCCGAAGACTACAATCAACACGTTAAATAGGATTAGGTTAAAAACCATCTTCCCCAAACGCTGATGTCTTATCCTCTCAGTGGCCGCCCTGAGCCGAGGTCGTGACCCATTAGTGGGTCGCCCTCAGCGTGGTCGCTTAATTTAATGGGTTGCGAGCGCCTTCTGCGCTCACCCACAAGACCGGTGTTCTTGTATAAGCCGACCCTCGTCAGGCTAACAAGAGTTTAGTCAGGGACAAAAAAAAAAAAAAAAAAAAAAAAAAAAAAAAAAAATAGTTGAATGCAGCATTCTTGTCCTAAAATGCGGATTGAGTTTCATTCTTTGACAGACCAAAATAGGCTTTCAGTTCTATGACAATAAACTTTTTAACAAAAAATTAACCGACTTCAAAACCACTACATATCAAAAAATAATTAAAATTTGTATTCGCTTAGTATATACGTATATTTGGAGTCGATGCCTAATTTAAATGGCCAGCTAAGCTAAGGAAATACACAAACAAATATACGAAAACATTGTTCAATTTAAATTAGGCACCGACTCCAAAAATACGTATATACTAAGCGAATACAAATTTTAATTATTTTTGATTTGTTGTGGTTTTTAAGTCGGTTTATTTTTTGTTAAAAAGTTTTTATTTATTGCTTTTTTGGTAGTTAATTATAGAATGGTGTAAACAATACATCATAGATAAACGATTGCAGCATTCGCGATTTATCTGCTGTTAGTTATTGAAGAGTTCCATTGTGTATCTCCAAAGATTTTCATCAGATCTTCATAAATTATATACTAAAACCTTCCCTGTAAAATATACATTTGAATATTGAAAACCACGTCCAAATCGGATCTATACTTTTTGAGAAACTCACGGCCATACAAATTTACATACATACATACATACGGATCGAATACAGAACCTCCTTTTTGAAGTCGGTTAAAAACATCACTGGGCTGTAATTGAATTTAAGAAAAAAACGAGCGTTATTCTTTAAAATTACCGTCTACAAACTCTAAGTCTCGAACGACCTTTGAGATTTACTGGTGGTGGTATTTCAATAGCAGTTTCAAAGCGAAAGCATTCACAGTCGTTGGGATTTTTAGAGCAATAAATTGTGCACGTGCCTGAACCGTAGCCCCCTTATTTCGCTACTGGCTATCGAACTGTTCCGCCGGAGTTCTCCGCTAAACGTTTCGGCAATTAGCATCGGACCTTTCTTTAAATTAATTTTATAGATTTTTGCGGTATTTCAGCTGAACTTACTTTTAATTAATTGCGGGGAAGCATAATAATTTCAATTACTGGGCTTTTATCGTGGTTACGCTTCAGTTAATATCCATTTCCTGAATAAATAATGACCTATGCTACTTTAGATTACTTATTTTCCTATATGCAAAAACGAATCGAAGCAGTAGTTAAATATTAGCTTATGTAATAACTAGGTGTTGCTAGCGGCTTCGCCCGCGTGAAAAGTTTTTCTCTCTACAAAAGTACCTAATACACAGCAGGGATTATGGAGCTCCGTAACCGTAACCATATCCGAAATAAAATTATAACCGTAACCGTATCCGTTACAAAAGTTTCGGATAGATTCGGATCAGGGCGGAGTCGAAATAAAACATGTTACGACAGGTTTTTGTTCCACCGCTCGTGCGCCACGTGAATTTCTTGCACAGTTTGTTATTTCTAGTCATAACATAACCTCATTGACCTCGTTCATAACTAATATTTTTTAATGTACGAGTAGGTACTTAACTAATAAAGTAGGTAAAGGAAGAGTTTGTGTTACGTTTATATGGACTAAATGCGTCCAAAGTCAAGTTTATTTTGGTCATTTTTTGGTCAAGATAATGTAGATTCTGCAAAATGTAAACCTAGACTAGATAGAACTCCACAACCGAAACTAACGGATAATCCGAAATATCTGTAATCGTATCCGAAACTGATATAATTTTATTCCTATATCCATATCCGTATCCAGATCCGAAATTTCATATCCATAACATCCCTGATACACAGTACGACGCTAGCGCCATCTACTTAAAGAATCAGATTAAAAATATCATTTTTTTGACATGACAGTAAATTACTGTTTTAAAAACATATGTAAACGTAGTGCTAATCCAAGACATGATCTACCCGTGTGCCATATTTCATCCAAATCCGTTTAGTTGTATCTGCATTTACTTCCAACAAACATCCACAATTTATCGCATTTATAATACAGAAGTAAGAAAAGAAATGAGAAGTAAGAGAAGACATAGATTACTTAATTCGTGGTGTTCCCGTTGTGTACCTACTACTGGACTATTTATTTGAAGTAAGTATATTATTCCTGTTTACAGCTTATACAAAAGCAAATATTCATATCTCTATTCCCTTTGTGCCTTGCGCGAAACAACGCAGCTGTTAGTTTTAGTTATCCAAATTAATTAGTTGTTGTATAAAGTGTTTCTCCTCATCGTCACATGATATTCAAGTTGTATCGGGTTCTTTGTGAGATAATTCTACTAATATTATAAACGCGAAAGTTTGTAAGAATATATGGATGTATGGATGTTTATTTCTCTTTCACGCAAAAACTACTGAACGTATTTCGATGAAATTTGGCACACGGGTAGATCATGTCCTGGATTAACACATAGGCTACATTTTATCCCAGGAAAATAAAAAGCGGGACTTTTATCTCGGAAATACTTATTAACGCGGGCGGAGCCGCGGGCAAAAGCTAGTATTATATAAATTAACTTTAATGTAAATGTTAAGCAATAAAAGTATTTTTCCGTGTTGTCTTATTTCTTGTCGCAGAAAAGGAGTAAATATTTACGGACAAAGACTGAAAATACACTGGAAAAGTTGTATGAGATATGCCAGCGTACGAACACTTAACATTTCATACTTTTTGTTTTAAGAAAATATAAAATAGACTTTATGCAGTGAATTCTTAATGGCGTAGCATTGAGGTCAAATCATACCTAAAGTAAAATGTTGTTGAAGTTTCAATTGAAAATTTTGAGGGTGCATGCCAAGCCGACATGTTTAGAACACATTATAATACGTTTCAGATATAGGTACGTCGTGAATGTAGCGAATAAACTAATCCTCGCGTGTTATCAAATTATCTCATTTATTTGTGCAAGAAATCGTCGGACCTATAATGTGCTAGAGATGAGTGCCTACAGAGGTAAACTAATTTGGCACGCATTCAAACTAACGACCCTTATTTGAAGGATCCTTATTATCTCGGAGAGGTCGCGGCTTCGCTAGTTTTATCCCGAATACGTAATCTACATTGTGTACCTACGTATAGGTATTGGAAATATCAAGGAGGATGTAGATATTGTGTGTATTGATTGTTGTAAAATACATTGCTTTAGGGAATGTAGGCTGAAAAACCCGTATGGTAACTAAAGTGGGAATGATACGCGAAACAAGATAGCGTGGGTGATCATCACCTAATACAATTTAAACTTATTATGATTATTAAACAAGAAATTGCGTAAGAATTGCCCATCGGTCTACTAATAGCGCACATGGGCTATATAAAGCTCTAGGTTCGATTTCCTGACGATAATTTTTTAATGTTAAGATTTAATAGGGAAAAAGTAATATGCTTTGATTAATAATACGGTAATATCTTAAAATTGGCATAGAATAAACAGCATCTAATAGTAAGACTGAGATGACTCCTGCAAGAAAAAGACAAGGATGCAAATAGTTGACAAACATTAACCCGTCAAGCCCCGCTTATATATATAGATGTATGGAAAACACCTATATGCACGGACACCGGTGTCCATCGCGGGCCTTGACAGACTACGTCAAATTCTGTCATTTCTTTCTTAGTAAGAGAATACAACGTAAAAATAAGCAAGGCGGCATCGTGCAGGGACGGTAATGCGCCGAAGAAAGGCACCGCGACTCGCTCATAAAAACTCGACCTAGAGGCCGTCGATGACTGCCATGTCTCCGAGCATCGTCGTAACACGGAAATATAAAATAATAAAAAATCCCGATGCGATGCGCAGTCTCGGTATCGAACTCACCACATATTGTTTTACAGCGACACAGGAAATCGAAAAATATGTGGTTAATATGGCTTACAATAATCCTTTAAATTATTTCTGTAGTTTACGTGAGCGAAGTAACGGGCAACCGTTAGTGTAAAAATAAAAATATACTTTTAAAATTTCCTTTAAGTTTTATGACGTTTGTTGCAGCATGTAGAGCGGAGCTATTCTGCAAACGGAAAACCTGTTAAATTCATCACAGGCTGAATTAATGTGGGCAGAACGGTATAAAATAATTTCTTATCAAAATTCAAATGAGTTTTTTAGTGACTAAATTATTGAACATGGCATATCAGGTTAGCGGGTACCGTGTCTTGTTATTAAGCATAAAAATACCTAAGGGCTAGACTACCAACCCAATTTTAGTAAGTATGGTGAACAACGCCTTGCATCTTTTATCAGTTCACCATTATTATTCAGTTTATCAGTTCTTGTTATCTATAGTCCAGTTTGACAGTTTGATGCAAAGCTGATATAAAAGCGATATTGTATTCACATTGGTTTCTCGTTTAATGTTTTTAGTGTGCGTTTTCTATTTCTCCGTTTAGGGGGCGAACATTAATCACGTGATGTTTTTAAGCAACTTTTTAACCCCCTCTCTCCCTGGTGATATGTGGTGAGGTTTTAGACAAAACCCCCACCCAAGATTACGTGTATTTTTTTCGTACAAAGTTTCTTGAAACTTTTAACTTATTATCTTCAAATACAGAAACCTAAAGACGAACCAACGATAAAATAAATACACATCATATGTCACTACCCCCCACCCACTCCTTCTTGTGTTATTTCGTGAATTTTGCCCCCCCCCCCCCCTTCGAGCCTCACTTGATTAATGGACGACCACTTATATTAGTATACAAATGCACACTTCGGTTCTCTATTGCGCTCTCTCTCTCTTTCGCTCGATGTCAAGTGTGGCTTTAGTGATTCAAATTGTTTTGGCTGGTGGTGGAACTTTAAATTCCCGATTTGGTTTATTAATTGTGTATTTTATCCAAGAAAAGTAGGCTGAGCTTCTCACGAACACCACAGTATGGTAATTAAATTGTTTCTTCTTCGTTGTTTAATAGATCAAATATTGCAGAGCTAAAAAATACTGTGTACGTATTTCATACCTCAATATCATGGTATAAGTATGAGGTTATTTTGGCCCGTACGCTCCTGAGATTGTTGTGAAGTTTCTGCCACAACTAGCGCATTGATTGACTAGTGATTTGATTATGAATAGAATGAAGAAGTTAGAAGGTTCTGAACTGTTTCCGATATAGAATGAAAATGCAAAGTGTAACAAAAATTTTATATGTGATAAAGAAAGGACATTATTATAATAAAGATCGGTTTCATGAAAAACAGGATAATTTTTATCTTTCTAACTATTTAATGGGCGAAAAAATTTTGAGTGTTGAAAATTTTTTTTTTTTTATAACATTGAATGATGAGACGAGCATGCCGTTCGCCTGATGGTAAGCAATACGACCACCCATAAACAGTAGAAATACTCCACTAGTAGGCATTCCACTGCGCTCGTCATCCTGAGACATAAGATGTTAAGTCCCATTATGTCCTGTAGTTACACTGGCTACAATGCCCTTTAAACCGAAACACAACAGTGCATGCACACTGCTGCTTGGCGGTAGAAATAAACATTGCGGTGGTACCCACCCAGACGGACTCTTACATATGAGAGTCCTACCACCAGTAAACGTAATGAACTCCTGACAGAAACAACGAGGTTTGTAATACTTTTGATTAATGCTGTAAAAATAATGTTGCGATTTTTTTTGTGTATAGGGTAAAACTGGGAGAGATGTACTGTCCAAAAAATATAGTTATCGATCACTAGATGCAGTTATTTTACACAATCATTAAATAATTATCAGTTCACTTTGTGTAATGCGCAAATGGACATTTCGTTCGAACTCACACAACAGAAAGGAAAGTGTATCATATACATTAATTCAGTGCTTTAATTTATTACAGACCTTGCATTAAATGAATACTTTGGTATAAGGTAATAAGATATGATTGGCGAAATCACTGATAAACGGTGGAAGCCACAAAACAAAAAGAAGAAGAAGATATGATAAAACAAATGTTTTTGAGTAAAGTGCACAGTATATAAAATAAACTTATACTGTAACACAAGTTTCCCTTTTAGCTTAATAGATGGCGCTAGCTCAAAAGTAGATCGCGCTATGGTTTACACGACAGTGAAACCATATAGGGTTGCACCCTTTATATTGTCGTCGTCCACCATCGTATTGCGAGTATACAATTGTATCCACTTGACTGGATCTCTCTGGATCTCTCTGGATCTCGTAACATAGTCGGGGATAGTTTTTTGCTACGTGAATTGTAATATATTTCATCGTAATACTTGTACTTGTACGACAACCTTATTGGATTGCAATATAACACATGAAACTGACAAGCTGTTGTTACTCACCGAAGCACCCCGCACCCTCTCTCATCACAACTGGCGCCCAACTCGCGGCAATACTCACGTGGGGCAATAACAGATTGATCACACATCAAGAGTCTGTATTGCCAATGAAGGAAGTTTGGCAAGTTATGTAAAGCAAGTACAGCAAGACATCCCAGTTCTGGTCCCATGGAATAATTCTTAGTATTGCTGGAAGCCCGCAATAACCGGACAATATTGGACATTCGTCATTGCACGCAAGATGCTATCCGGATTTACCCGAAGCATCTTCCACGGAAATGAGCCTTCATCTGTGATGCGGTGCGTGCCATACGGGAAGCAGAGGTTGAACTCTCACCTGAGTCGTCTAATACATTTCCATGTGTCAACGGATATAAGTTCCTGCGTTATAGGAGCTGTTTTGGTCCAGGGGGAGAAGACCAAGAACACTCCTCCATGTAATCAAGAGGACGCCCACACAAGCATTTTTCATGAACTCATAAGAAGATACGTAGTTTCTGTCTTCCTCGTCGGGGCGTCTTCGTAGACAGAGGGGGAGACTGTAACACAAGTTTCCCTTTTAGCTTAATAGATGGCGCTAGCTCAAAAGTAGATCGCGCTATGGTTTACACGACAGTGAAACCATATAGGGTTGCACCCTTTATATTGTCGTCGTCCACCATCGTATTGCGAGTATACAATTGTATCCACTTGACTGGATCTCTCTGGATCTCGTAACATCGTCAGTGATAGTTTTTGCTACGTGAATTGTAATATATTTCATCGTAATACTTGTACTTGTACGACAACCTTATTGGATTGCAATATAACACATGAAACTGACAAGCTGTTGTTACTCACCGAAGCACCCCGCACCCTCTCTCATCACAATACTCAATATGACGCCTGGTTTCTTTAAGCTTCTTATAAAAAATATAATATCACCATCTACCCCGGATGTTTAGGAGTGGTGGCCATATAGAACGATCATAGAAAATGAATGTGATATGTAATTTTTTTTTTTTTATTAAAATTTTAATTCACAGCTCGGTTTAGCCAATATAGTGTTAATATACCACAAAAATTTTACGGGAAATGCCGATTTCCAAATGCTCAGTATCTTTCCCTATTGTTTATTTCTTTTCTTCAAGGTCGCCAACATGCAGCGGTATAAGAAGCTTATATAACCTTTAAGTGGCACGAAATAAATTTATATGAAAATAGAGGTTAAACAGTAAATTTACGAATTGAATATCTCCCGTTCCTACATATTCCCATATCTCCAAGGCACACAGGGAGAGACGGCCAGTTGTACTTAAAAACAAAATGTAAATTAAGAGTCTTATGTTAATTTCTCTTTATTTTTCTTATTTTATATAGTTTAATCTTCAAAGTTTTGTTGATTGTTGATTTTTATTATTAACTAGCTTTTGCCCGCGGCTCCGCCCGCGTTAAAAAGTTTTTCCGGGATAAAAGTCCCGCTTTATGTTTTCCTGGGATAAAAAGTAGCCTATGTGTTAATGCACATGATATACCCGTGTGCCAAATTTCATCGAAATCCGTTCAGTAGTTTTTGCGTGAAAGAGGAACAAACATCCATACATCCAAACATCCAAACATCCATACATTCTTACAAACTTTCGCCTTTATAATATTAGTAGGATTAGTAGGATAATGGTAGTTTTAATTTCAAACTATGGTGACTGGTCATCTACCTCGAAATTACCTATGCAAACGTTTTATAAATCAAGACTTCTTAATTGACATATCGATACCTCCCACGTAAGTTGTTGTATGCCACAAAAATGCCGTTTAGCGTTTTTACTGAAAACGATCCCAATTTCCTATATTCTATGCATTTAAAGTGAAAAAATTACGAAAACACGATTTAATCAAGGTTTTTCCAGACGTATTTTGTTGTATCTTTCGAACGAGAACGGACTACAATAGTGTATAGACCTTTGCAATGGTTTACGTGGGGTGTGGGGTGGGAAGAATCACGCACTCGCGTGTCGTATTGGTCACATACAACTGACTACGCCGGACTTACAACCAGCCGCACGCGAAAGGAAGCGATTAAGTTCTCCCAAAATTAACTCATGTCATTAAATTACTGCAAATATATAACAATGAAACATACAAGTATAATAACAACTGGGCGTAGACTAAGTGATTTGGTCAATAATACGAGACAACAAATTAGCAGTTCCGAGACACCCATTCAAAATAATAATGTTTCATTAAGCGAAATAGAACTAAATAGTTTTCGTGATTCAAGCCTGTGAAATATTACTTGTATGTTTCATTTTGTAATATTTTATTGAGATTTATGAGGTCAATGTTACTTTTTGGTGGTGATACCAACCTAAAATGTTGTATAGATTACTTACAGCAGTATACGTCGTGGAGCATTAATTAAAAACATTGTATGTAATACATACAACATTTTACGTTTACATACAAATAAAAATATTGTTGTATGTTATGAATACAACAGTTTACGTTGCTATTACTTTTATTTTTACTCAAATTCATTGTTGTATGTCAAACATCTTTTCTGAAATTGAGTCTTATAAGCAATATATAAAATGCTGTGTCCTGACTAGCTAACTTTATGACTGACCTATGAACGCAGAACCTAAACAACTGGGCCTTGAGACGAAGAGTGAGAGTGAAATTTGGTGGATTTCTTCCTTATACTATGTAAGCATTCGACAAAAAAGGATTTCCAGGAATTAGTCCATTACCAATAAGTTTCAACGAATCGGAAATTAATGAGCTATCAATATGATAGATGGATATGTATTTTTAATAACCTCAAACTATCAATAAATTCTACTACAAAGTAGTCAAATCTTGAGACCCTTCCCCTTTTTGTAATATCAATCACTTGGACTACGACTGTGATAACGATTTCTGCCCCTATTATATACAAAAGGAAAGTTTATCAGCATTTGACATTGCACCTCAACCCTCACCAGCACCTCTTTCTAGCTGCTCTTCATATACAACAATAAACAATAGTCCACTGTCGGATATTTCGAATAATAGTCCCAGCACAAGTAACCGCCGTCGTCAATCAAGGACAGATGAAGGTAATGTAAGAAAAATACATTAATGAATGGATAAATTGTAAGAGAACATGTTTACGTGATTTAGGAAGAGAATATAGGTATGTCAAGAAAAGGTAAAATTCCAGCAAGAAGAAAGATGGTCAAGCCATGTTGCTGTTAAGTTACATTATACGAGGAAAATGTCGAACAAATTATGTTTATACGGACTAGGTTTCCCATCTTAAAAATTACTATACTCAGTCACAACTCACAGTTCGCAGTCAGGAAGTTTGCGGTGTGATACCCCGTGCCTCGGAAAGCACGTAAATCGTTGGTCCTACGCCTGATCTCTCCCCGGTCATGTTGGATTGCCATCTCATTGACTATAAGAGTGAAGGAATAGCGAGTGCACCTGTGTATTGCACACACACTTGTGCACTATAATATCTCCTGCGTGCCTTCCTGATCTCCGTTGAGATTGGCCGTCGTGGCTAAAATCAGCTAGGAAGGGATATTTTTAACTATAAAGAGCTTTTGATTGAGTGTAATCTTTCAAGATATACGTGGTTTAATGGAATAAAATATAAGAAGTCCTGGTATGTGCAGAAGATCCTTTTAAAATTGAAAATCGGTACGTTTTGGCATTATTGTAATAATGCTGTAACGATTTCCATTAATAACAATACCCGAAGATGCCAAAGAAATAGTATGGAGCTGAGCTATGCCCTCTCTATGCCAACCATCTCCCCTTAACAAAGGCAAAATATTGTGATGACATAATTAGCCTCTGTCACAGTGGAATTAATTCAGCCACATATAACGACTTTTTCAGGAGTTTAGGTATCTCTTTTTGCTGGCTTTCATAACGATGTTCAATTTTCTGATCCGGGATAATACATAAAGTAGTCGTTTTTTTTTAAATTTCTTTTAATCATGTATTTTCGTTTTTATTATTGATTCTCATAGAAATAATATTAGTTTTTGTTTTAAATTAATAATGGAAGATATTATCTGTTTTTATAAGTATACGTAAATGTTAATTATTTTATTTTTTCAAAGATGTTGAATATCTAGTATTGGTTGTTCCTTTTAAAAAAATAAAGAAATCTATCCATTATAATATTTCTTTCTGATTTCTTAACCTACAGTTTGTTTAAATATAATAATACACACATAATTTTTTAACCGATGTGTATTTTTATTACCACATACAGTGGATTGAGACTTATATTTTTCAGTGTATACTATTGTAATTAACATATACAACAATTAACGACACCTAAACTCCGCTGTATAACGTTGTAAGTATGAGATACTACAACCGGCGCAGCCTGTACTCCGCAGTAAAATGTTGTATGAACGATATCTCAGAAAATACACATATTTTTGAAATTATCTTTCAACACAGTTAAGAATACTATTAATTAAATACATATACCAAATTTCATACAGCTACAATGATAAATGCAGTGTTTAGGCCAATTTGAATCTTTAAAATGCTCTACTGTAAAATTGCGATTTTGGGGATACAACAACTTACGTAGGAGGTATCGATATAAAGTAAATATGTTTTCCTTTTATTAACAATTATCTATTATGAAGTCGCAAATAATTTCTCATGGCAATTTCCTCCAATGAATGCGCATCGGCTGTAAATATATTGCCTCGTTTCCTAACAAGACCGACCGATGGAGAGCCGAATTTGAACATTTTACAACACACTTTGTATCCCCAAGCGCAGCCAGCCACAGACACATCAATTTTCAGCTCGGGACAGTCTCTCACGTCCATGCAGACTCCGCCGCGAGCCCAGCAAGTCGCCGCTGTATTACCTAGTACAATATCAAAGCGAAAACAGTGAATGTGAATTGCTTTTTTGACACTGGAAATTGGTGGTCATGTTCGTTAGAGTTTGACTGTCCTATATTGAGTTATACATGAAGTTTACGACCGATTTACCACTACGTCGTTTACTGTACGAGATTGTGTCACTGCAACGCGTTTGTTGCGGAACTAGTAGAGGTGACGAGGAACAGATGACGCGTACAAATGTCGTTTTGAGAAAAATGTAGTGTAGATTTTTTTTTCATTTGCAAGGCTCATTGAAAATGATAGAAACACTATGTGTGCCACTTCACGTCAAGTAAACCATAATCCATTTAGCATTATACGGATGTACACAGCACCGTGTCGGTCTGTGAAGGGAACCCGCAGGCGGATGCCCAATTTACAAATGCACTAAAGAGGATTGCGGCCGGCCAGTATGCGCATAAAATGCACAACCGTAGCTGCATCGGCGAAAATAAAACAGCATTAGAATCAGCGCTAGCGGTGAATTGCTCCGGTCGACCCTTACGCGAGTTTTTAACTGTATCTGTATAATAATTATTTTTCAACCTTATGATTCCTGAGTAGGGTTGACGAAGGTATGAAAAACGTATTATATATTTAATGTGTAGCAAATATATCTACTTTGAATTTTTTGTATAATATTTTCAGTTCTATGTGACCTTTATTATAAATCTATTTGTTAAAAGGAAATGTTTAGCTTAGCTCTCAGGCCACCGTACATTTTTATAATGTATGAATAGTACCACATTTAATATTGTTTGTTATGAAAACATTTAGATAAGTGTACTTTGTGTAAAATTATCTAAAAAACACTGTACCTTTTGAAACAAAAAATACAAACGCTGAAATTCCAATTTAATATTATACGATAAACAAAAGGTGGCACCGGCTCCAATTAGGAATGAAACAAAACGGTGCCCCAGGGAAATATCTTGATGGCGCTTTCAGCTCACTTTACATCATAAAATGCAAGCTTCCAAAAGTAACAGGCCATTTTAATCCTAATTCAAGTCTCTCTTGTTGAGAGTGTTAGAAGGTTAAAAGCGTCGGCAAAAATGATATGTGCTGCACCACTACTGTATTATTTGTTTGCGTCGTAAAATAGTTCAGTAGGTCAAGTTATCATGGTCTCATCTTTATCCTACTGGTTGAGATTAGCGAAATGTATTTTTATTGTAGTATTATTTTGGGCTATTGTAAAATGATTCACTGTGGTATTCGATCTCAACGCCCCTAAGAACTGTTTTGACGCATTTATATTTGAGAACATTCTCCTTAATATTTTCTAAGGACATTAGGCAAAACACATACCTACCCTTTAGTATTATGTATGCTTTCCTAATACAGAAAAGAGATATTATACAAATTTTATGTAGTCCTAAAGATGTATAATATTATTTTATCTAACAAGAACATCAGGCCCAGAACGTCCTTAAAGGACTTGTGAACATAATATACCGATATGACTAACCCAGGGTAGGCTTGCCGTTGTTTCCTGCTTTAAACACATCTTTGTATGTGTCTGGTAATCTTGGTGGTAATGTTGTTAAAATCATTTTAGCTCTTGAGTAAAAACAATAATTCACTACAATAAAACACCATAGCAAAAACATAATTGGAATGAGATTAACTATAGATATATAAAGTTACCCATATAAATATTTTATAATCCATTTAAATTAAGCGTACAGTTCAGCAGATAAGCTGTAGTTGTTGATTGATTTTGAACCAATCAAATCTAGCAGTTTATTGACGTTCGAAATTAAAAATACCTTTTCAAATTCTCTTTACTGTATGGCTTGCAATGCTTCTAGACTTATTTCGGGTATGTTTTTACATTATACGTGTTATTCGCGTTTAACAAACTACTTGTTTCTATTAATTATGTAATGAATTATCTGTGTTTATGTTACCTACATCAATCTAATAAAACTGTATTTATTTCGATATTATGAGTGCCAAGGTTTTCTTCGCGTCTCCTTTTACACGTTTTTTGGATTTCTTCTTTTTCGTCCGCTTGCTCACTTCTTTGATACCCTCGCCTCCAAAGCTTTGTTGAATCGACCACGGCATCGCCAAGTTATTGATGCCTTTATGCGTCATATCCTTTACTTGAAAACGGTTCCATGTGAAGCAGCACACGTTTAATTTATCTTTACAGCCTGGGACTTCGGTGAGGAAGCGGTATCCAGTACATAATCTGTAGTTGATGCAGATTCCACCGAGTGTCCAGCATGGAGTTGTCATCATCGATCCTGGGAATGGAAGCTTTTGAATAGTATTTTTCTACAGAAGCTCAATAGCGTACACAATAAGATAAACACTTACAAGTGTTTAATAACAATAATGGGTCAGTTCAGGATTATTATGTACTCATCTGCTTATGGCTCACAAATATTATATCAACAACGAGGTTTCTAAAAAATGTAACTACAATCGATATTATACTTACTGCGGGTCTCAGGTTGCGATGCAAGCGAAGCGAAAGCAGTATGATAAGCCAGCAGTTCCGCTCTCAGATCTTCGTACTCCTCGTCAACAGATAGGTCTAAGTTAACATCATTTCTCAAATTGGATACAAGTCCCGTGTCAATATCTCTGACCTCACCAGAGTCGTCTTTGTCCTCAGGTACAGATTCAACAAGCGACAATAATAACAAATTCAAAACTACGAAATGCAACATTCTGTCAAATTGCGACGGCGACGAATTTTAGTGCATAAACAAATTTCGTTTTAACTTTATTACTTTGAAAATCATAAATTCCATGATAAGCCGTGAGCACAGTGCAAAGTTTCGTAATCTCAAACGGAATTTACTTTAGACATCGTTGTAGGGTACGTGAGCTAATATTTGGCATTAGAAGAAAATCTGCTTAGATTTACTTTAATTATCGGCAAGATTATATTTATATATTTATGAAATATATTTACAAAAGAACACAGAAACTTCCGTCGCATGCTTTCATTTCATTAGCGCATATAATTTTGTCAACAGTGTTGTATTGACAAACAGCACTCGAAACAAACATTGCATATAAAGGGCTGTACAAATAGAACTACACATTTCCCAAATGTAATATCACACGTCATAGATTGTCAATTATACGCAGATGTGACGGGTCTGAAGCAAATAAATTTTAATTGGTTCAGGCATAGAGCATGGCAGATATTTATCCAACACGATAACGAGAACTTTCGCGTTCAGGGTTTTCAGTTGTAAAAACTTTATCCGATTTGAGGATTCCAATGACCGTGTTCGTCGGTTCCACTAAAAATAAATCTTTATTTGACTCTCAATCATTGAATTGACATATTTATTGCATCAGCTAAATTCATAATACTAAGCATTTATTTGTTTTGATTCTAATTATTTTACTATTATTGTGTTAGGATAAAAGTTTTTGTAATATGCTAACCAGTTATGAAAACCAGTTGAAATGTCAAACTAATGGTGGGGGTGGTAGTTGGGCGCATAAAAAGGGTGCCGTGCAGCCATTTGCATTCATTCGTGTTCAGACTCTCGTGCGCGCTCAGTCTCCAAATCGATCTCAGTTGAGTAAGTTGAACATTGACTTTCATACTGGTCAGTTAGTTTCAGATATCTTTGTAAATGTATTTCTGATAAATGTGCTTATGTAAAAATCTGTGATTAGTGTGTTTATGTAAAATCAGTGCTAAATTGTTTTTATTTTTAATCAAACCCGCTTCTGGTTCCTAATAATTGTATCATTAGGGGAGGGGAGGCCCATGTTCAGCAGTGGACGTCATATGCCTGATGATAACAATGACAATGATTATAAATAGCTATTTAGAGGTACGTTCCACATCCCTTAGTCGCATGAATAGTATATTAAGTTATAAATGTATTAAAACGACCGAATTGTAGACTTTGAATAATATAAAAGGTGACAGCCATACGATATTCGCGTTCAGTTCACGGCCGGTAAACATGTATGGTAGACGCGTACAGTGCCGGTCATCCCACTGAATTATTGAACCACCCGTCATGGAATCAATCGGACCCGCGCATGCAGACCGGACGTAACAGTCTTGCTCCAAAAAGCTTTCTGCCACATCCCCTTCAAATATTCCCACACGCGAAAATCGTTTCTATAGCGAACGCGATAGACATCACAAAGGATGGTAAAGCATACCAGAAAGTTATAGATTGAAATACTTTTACGGATATTAAAAATGTCCAATGCCATCAAAATCCCAAACCGAAAAAGAACGGAATTCGATTAACCTATATGTTGGAAAGCCGAGTTTATTTTAAAATTCAGAGCAAAAATGCCCGCAATGTCGTCGGAATGTTATGTATCTTAACCTTCCCGTAATTGAATAGAGATGACACAGCAAAGTCTTTTGTCGAGTGAGTGGAAATTTCAAAGAGCGTGACGACCGGTGGCTCGGATCGTCTATTCTCAAGCGGTCGTCTATTGCAATATTTTCTATAGGCAATTGGTTTTTTCGACTCTCAATAAAACGGCATGTGGCGAAGAAGGGTGTTGTAATCGCGTGGAATTTTTTCCTTCAAGATTTAAGAAGGTGGATAAAATTTTAAATTCATCTTCATTACTTTACGAAGCGTTTGCGAGCAATTTTGCATCTTTAGCAACATAGCTCTAAGATTAATGGTCTTTGCAATGACATTTCGCTGAGTCCACGCCCGGTGTAAACAAACTTACTTAAATCGACCCTGCTATACCTCCCCTAATTGCTTTCAGTCAATTTTGACAGCTTGTTACACGACTACCAAGAAAGACCTTTACATTACCGACGACAACAAACAAACAAAAATATCTAATTATGTAGGTAGATCAACTACCCAATCACATATTTTACAAGATAAAATGTATTGAGACATATTCAATTAAGCGGGGTGAAGAACGAATTCTCAGGATAGTTGGGATCGGCAGTGTTTACACCTATGAGAGGAAGCCCTCAGGGTTCTTGTCAACTACAAGAACATTGTGATGAATATTAGAGATTCTGTAAAGGCCGTCCATGCGGAAAACTATGCGTTAAACGATGTGTAAAATACATTTTCACGAGTCACGAGCCGTGAATAGCTGTGGGTGACTTTAAGGTCTGACTGAGTAAAGGTGCGAACAGGATCGTTTGTACATGACTAATGGATAGCGCACGCCACCCTCTCTCACAACACTTGTATTGTGCTGATTTAAAACGGAAGCAGTGCTTTGTAAGGGAAAAAGTACGCTTTACATTACACCATATTGTTCTTTTTCTGATAAAGATTATGGTTATTTAAATTTATGTGATGTTGAGCACAAGGATTGAAATGGCAGCATAGCACCGGCCAATTAGCTATCAAAATATTTTGTTTTAATCAAGCACAATAGTCGTGTTTTTTATTAGTTCTAAATGCTGGGGATATATTTTTCCTAGTAAGGAACGTTTAGACAAGCCCATATCATATACATGATACAATCTTACCAAGGTCACAACTTGGACTGATGGTCGATATAAGCGAAGTGAATATAATTTCTCTTCAATATCTAAGTCGACTTGGTGAAATATTTCTCCAAACCTCATTTATAGTATGAATACTGTACTTATTTGTTTCTGGTTCTTATCGGTATGTATGAAGCTCGTCGAGCGAATGTATTAGGGCGGGCATGTGAAATGATTTGCACAGATTAACGTTGCAACCAGTAAATGGCGGTTCGTCACGCATGGTTACTAAGAATTTGTTTACATTATGTTCAACAGTAGGCTTAAGAGACTACTAGTTTATAACCTATAAGGTATCCAACGTGACGTCATCGCCATTACGCTGCGGGCGTGCGAGCGAGATAGTGAGGTAATATTGCTTATGAGTATTAGGTAAACAATTGCATTGTGTTTCAACTAATTTCGATGCTATTTTTATTTTTATACATGGGTTTATTTTTGATCAAATTATTGTATAAACATGGAAACTACCCTATACTTGGAAAATTTTCAAATCAAAGTTAGAAGTTTTTGATATAATATAAGTAAATATTAATAAATATAAATAAACGTAAATCGATCAATTATTTTATAATTTCTAACCCCGCTCTACAGATGTACACAACCATAGATACGTTTCTTCCGAACCACTTTATTTAGTACATGTGTTTTTTGCAATGATTTACAAGAAAACTTCGTGATGGATTGGAAATCGAGACTCAGTGCTATCTGTAGAGTATATTATAAATGTGCTAACTTGTTAATAACAGACGTTTTCAAAATGTATATGCTAGATGTGAAAATATTATTAAAATAATCGCGTGTTAGATTGTTTTGTTAGGGTTCCGTACCTCAAAAGGAAAGAAGGAACCTTTATAGGATCACTTTGTACTCGATCTGTCTGTCAAAAACCTTTTTCTCAGGCACACGTAGAGATATCAAGTTGAAATGTATATCAAATACTTAGTTCTACGGTCTTTTTCAGCTGGGAAAATATCGAATTTCTAAGTCAACGCGATCAAAAGACATGTAACGGTTTATGTCGCATATTTTGCGATTTCGCTAGAGAATTAAAACCTACTCTCTCTTTTTGTGTCAGTTTACACGCTTTTATGTATTATGTATTTTTTTTATGTTTATTGTATGGCGTTTTTATTACTATTGAATTGGAAGTTTAAGAAACATACTAGTACTAATAAAATTAAATTTATAGTTTATTAACCGTTTGCTATGTACATGTAGTGTTTACCTGTAAATAAGTGTTGCACTTAGTTCATAATATTCTTATTGTATGTATATGTTTGATAGCTGTAAGATGTATAAGTGGTAACCAATGTTGGTAAACCTTTATCAATAAAAAATAATAATAAAAATACAGTACCTCCCGTTAATCTAGAATAATGAAATTTGGCGAGAAGCAAGGGCTTACAGCACATGTTAAGGAACAAATTTGACAACCTCCCTAACCTTAGATTCGCCACATGGATCTTATATAAATACTTACAAGTTTGTACGGAACCCTGGCCTCGGTACGCGAATCCAACTCGCGCTTGTCCAGTTTTTTTTAAAGAGAAGGGTAGGGCGGCGTCGTAGGTTTTTTTTACATAGACACTCCAAATAGGTACACCAAATATTTTTTCGAGGATAGCCGTTTACAAATCTGCCCAATGTGGAAATGCCTTCTTACTGCTATAAATAGCTATAGACACGAAAGCAAAACTGAAATGCGATGTTATTTATCATGGAAATCATCTTTTGAAATGTTTTATTATTGGCATATTGTTTTATTATTGTTATTCATAGCATCCCATAACACACACACGTACACACAGACACAAACACAAGATGAGGCAGGCAGAGCTGCAACTAGGGAACCCACGTTTCGCTATGTGTGCCAATCCGTCCTATGACGTGATAGTGGCGCAAGCCTATTGCCATATCGGCCACAAATTCCAGACTTAGGGCATCGGCAGCAGAAAAATCTGATATAACTTTGCCCGACATGGGATTCGAACTCGGAACCTCAGAGCGGTGCCGCACCGCACACGCAATACAAATAATATAATATAATTAATGGCAATAAACCCATTATTGATCTACAATGTTTAACCCTTCAAGTCCCGCTTATGTATATATAGATGTATGGGAAAACCCTATATATATGGACATCGGTGTCCGTCGCGGGGCTTGAGGAGTCAACATTAAATCACTAAACATAATATTTTCATGAAATTTATGAGATTATAATTAGTTTGTTACTCTTCTTAGCAGTCGCTTTCTTATTCTGTTTCAAGTTATATTATAAAATACCACTTAGAAGGCCTCATTATTAAAATTCTTTTTATTATTAGATAATATTGAAAATTAATTAAATACAAATTTACAAGGATCGTTTTTTATCTCTACCCATTAACAAGGGAATATGAAAATAACTACTCATTTTATTGATAAAAGGAACGAGGAATTATTAAACAGTGTGTAGGCCGGCGTGTAAGAGGTCCCTAATATATTATTAATGAGATAAAAACAGCCACTTTGCCGGCTTTCTTGCGACAATATTCGAGTACTTAGCCTCGTTTTAACTAGACATTATTTTAAAAGCTTCATGAATATTCAAACGGTTCGCTATCGTCATGGCAAACGGACAGAATGATTTTCCGTGGACAAGTCTTCGAAGCGTTTGAAACGTTCAATTGAAGACGGTCCTGCAAAGGACTCTCGACTTTTGACACGTCGTTTCAGTAGAACCAAACTTAAGTCATGGCAATCTCTGTAGCATTTAAACGATGTTTACATAGTTTTGGATGAGAACTTAATATATTATTTATCTTTCAACTGTAAAAAGGGGTCTAAAGTTTTTAAGAACACCTGCTTGGTCCTAATTTAATATTTTTAGCATTTGCTATTTTCCTATTAGGCCCTAGTTATTACATACCTATAATAAACCGGACAAGTGCGAATTGAACTCGCTTACCGAGGCTTACGCTTATCTTTCCGAACAAACTTGTAGGTAAAGTATTCGAATATATAAGTTCAATACTTCGCCAAAAATAATTAACAAATCGTCCACTTACGATAGTAGAGTGGACGATAGCCTAGTTGGGAATGGAACGGTCTGCCGAGACAATGTCCGGAGGTAGGCACACACCTTTGACTTTTCAAAGTTACGTGTGTATTGTTTATCAATTATCGTTCGCTGTAACGGTGAAGGAAAACATCGTGAGGAAACCTGCATGCCTAAGAAGCTCTTTAGGTATAAAAAATTCGAAGGTATGTGAAGTCTGCCAACCCGCATTAGGCCAGCGTGGTAGACTAAGGCCTAACCCCTCTCAGTAGTAGAGGAGGCCCGTGCGCAGCAGTGGGTAGTATATAATGCAGGGCTGATTGCATTGCATTGCATTACAAATAACAAATTAATCAAAATAAAATGTTTGTAAATTCGCTTTTTTCTCTTAAAAAAGTACATATTTACAAATTTCAGATTTTTTCTTTAGGTACGTGTGCTGTAAGACCTTGCTTCTTGCTAAATTTCATGAATCTAGGTCAACGGGAAATACCTTCTAGTTTTTTATTTCCTTCTTCTTCTTCTTTGCCGGTATCACTCTTAACAAAGTGGTCATGGTCATCACTTCAGGTGTTGGTGGCAAGCTTCACAACACGCTGCCACTCTTCTCTGATCAGCGCCTTCTTCATACATTCACATAGTGATGATGCGCCATTTACTGCCGCTTTTATCTGGTCAGTCCACCTCATAGGCGCTCTTCCTCGTGGCCTGATACCCTCAACCTTTCCCTGAACCACATGTCGCTCAATAGCCACCTTCCCTCGGCGACATACGTGACCAAAAAAAAAAAATTATTAAAATCAAACAAAAAAACCCGACTGCGTCTTTATTAAATTCATTGAAGAACTGAAAAGATAGAAACAAGATTTTAATTTGAATATTTTATTTTGGTTTTGAATAATCTTCGTTGACAGTGTTCACAAACGCTGTCGGAGGCATAACACGCTCACTTCTCATAATTTGGTTGGTGATATAGATAGAGCAACAAAATTTCGGAGTGAGCAGATGACCCTCCTTCTTTCGCTGTCGGGTAAAAAGATGAGGATACGAGACTGTACCAACGATGATAAACGCTGCTTGATGCCGAGTTCTCGAAGTATAGACTCGTTGGTACGGAATTCAGTCCACGATACTCCGAGCATTCTCCTTCAACACCACATCTCTAGGGCGTCTATCTTCTTCTTCTCCACTTTCCCTTCCCCTCCGTTGCGAAATCGCAAAATATGCGAAAATATGCGACATAAACGGTCATATCTTATAATCACGTTGGCTTACAAGTTTGATTTTTTCACAGTTGAAAGAGACCAGAGTATTTGATATAAATTTCAACTTTATATCTTTATGTGTTCCTAAGAAAAAGGGTCTTGACAGACAGATAGACGGACAAAAAGTGATCCTGTACGGGATCCTATTTTTCCTTTTGATATACGGAACCCTAAAAATACTCTTTATAATTAAGCGAAAGTGTAAACCATTTTTTCTGTATGAAACGCCCTTTTGTTCCACAGATACATTTTTTTATCGAAATTAAACTACTATAACAGATTTTATCGCGGTTTTTCATTTTATTTTTCTTTTTGTCTTCGAAACGCCGGAAGAAAAATAAAATAAAAAACCGCGGTAAAATCTGCTAACTATAGTAGTTTCATATCAATATCTAAAATTCGCGTAAACGTAACGAATCATTATTAAAACATTTTTAGTTAAAAGACTCGGAGAATAAATATCCATTCGCCGAAACTGGGTAAAAAAGTAAAAATATCCCCCAGACTTTACAACATATTCGCAAAATCCGTTTGCTGACCAAACACGGCTTTATCACAATAAATTTTAATGAGTACTTACGTTTTTAAATCTGTTGCCGTCCGAGCCCGGTAGCCAGCGAATACGCTGAGACAGCTCATACAAAATGGATCCGCTGCCATTTACCTTGTTTTAGGATGAGCCCATACGGTGACAAAGTAAATAAGAACGTTTTTAGGCGCATTGTCAGCCACACATGCCGCGTCTAAATTAAGCGAATGGCTATTTGTATGACTGTCATATAAATAAGAAATTAAAAGGTATATAATATATGAACATGCTGTAAGATATAGTAAGGTATTCAGTTATAATAGATACAAAATTACGAATAAAATGGAATATAAAAGTTTGAGAAAACGTTTTCTCGTCGCAAAAGAAAATTCAATTTGTCTTTAATAAATAATCCTAACTAAACAAGTATTAGTATTCAAATGAAGATGAAAAGTTGGTAGTTAATGGAATTCAGTGTTACCATTTTGCTGAAAAGAGTTTTAAAATTTTTGCAAGTTCGCAAAAATTCCACCGACAAACAGAATACAAAAACAAATACGCTAGACAGCAAAACCTTTTGTTTCACTCCGGTATATACAAATCAATGCAATGAGACAATTTGAAAATGCTCAAAACAAACCTGCTCGCTTTACGAATTTATACCGTAAGCTGAAAACAGAAATGGTAAGAAATTTTATCCCTCGCGTATATTTATACAAGCCGCCTCTTTGTGTGCTTTGCATTAGTCTAGGGTAACCTTCCTCACCTCTGCGTAGAGGAAATCTCTTAGTGGAAAACACTGCTCCACCCGTATACCTTTAGTTTCTACTTGCGTGAACCACTTTGGAATTCAGGTGTCGAGTTGAAATTTCTAACAAGCATCGGTAACTAAAAAAAAGATTACTGTCTCTCAGTAATTATGTTTTCAAACCGTGTGTGAGGTGTTTTAATGATGTTGTATGTACTATGTTTGTGTTACTTTGTACTTGTATGTAAATGGCCTTGCTCAAGTTCATTGACACCGCAGTTATGAGTGAATTATTCACCGATGCTGCACCACTTCTGCAGTTTTAAAATTACCATCTTCAATATTATTCAGCCGGAGGATTCTGTATCCATTTTAAAATGTTAATTAAAACTTTCATAAATTCAAGAAGTTTAAAATCTTTAACATTATTCATTTTCGCGGTACTCGAAATAGACGTTTGAATACGGTCTTATTTGTCGGTGACGAAAGTGAAGCTTGTGGATATATTAGTATCTTTAGATATTTGGACGAAATGTATTAGAGGTAAATGCGAATACTCTGAATGGATAAATGAAAGGCAGTTGAACTATGTCGTAGACCCTGGGCTGGGTCTAGGTGACTACTGATAATTCTTAATGACTCTCATTGATATATTTATTTAACCGACTTCAAAAAAAGGAGGTTCTGTATTCCATCCGTATGTATGTATGTATGTATGTAAATTAGTATGGCCGTAAGTTTCTTAAAAACTACTGATTCTATTTGGAAAGGGTTTTCGTTATTAAAATGTATATTTTTCAGGGAAGGCCTTAGTATATAATTTATACGATCTGATGAAGGTCTTCGGAGATACACAATGGAACTCTTCAATAACTAACAGCAGATGACTCGCGAATGCTGCAATAGTATATCTATGATATATTGTTTAAAAATTTCGTAATTAACTAAAAAAACCGACTTCAAAACCACTATAAACCAAAAAATAAATCCCAAGCCCCCCGACTTGAAAGCTGTATCCGGCCTTTATTGAAATATAGATAAATTTAATTAAGAAAAGAAAGAAACAAATATCTCAACGAACTAAAGTTCTACAAATTAAAAGATTCACTTACATTTCAAAGGAATTTGATACACCAAGAAACAACGCCTCGGTAACTAACAGAATCGAATTACTCTTAAAATATCACGGAAAGCGGGGCCATTTAAAATAAGGCATTTAGGGCTGGAAAGGGCCGTTTCATGCTCAGTCAGGGACATACAAATTTCGGTATATTAATGGCACTGTCATTTGGGTTTCCGTATGTTTATTAGCTATAATATATTTGTAGCGTACTAATATTATAAACTAGCTTTTGCCCGCGGCTCCGCCCACGTAAATGAGTTTTTCCGGGATAAAAGTCCCGTTTTATATTTTCCCGGGATAAAAAGTAGCCTATGTGTTAATCCAGGATATGATCTCCCCATATGCAAAATGTCATCGAAATCCGTTCAGTAGTTTTTGCGTGAAAGAGTAACAAACATCCATACATCCAAACATCCATACATTCTTATAAACTTTCGCCTTTATAATATTAGTAGGAAGTAGGATATGAAATTTTGTGTAGAAGTTTTGATGATTTTTTATTGAAGAATCGACTTTTGAATGAATTCGAGTAAAATTTCATATGCAATTCTTATGCAGCCTTTAGAAGTCCACTGCTAAACATAGGCCTCCTTTTTGTTTTTTTTTCCTCTTCGTCGCATTAGGGACGGCTGCGGGCTTCCTCTGACTCAAGTGTCTAAGTTGTCGTCCGCAATCGCCGCTGCGCGGTGCCGCTTCATGCAGGGGGGGGGGGGGCACACATTTTATCTCGCGGCGGACAGCACCCGTGCCGACCGACCCGACCCCCTCTAGTCCCTATTAGTCACCTTCTACGACAGGCAGGTGATACCGTGGTGGAATTCTCCAAACGCCCCCAAACCACAGGGCGGAAACATAGGCCTCCTCCAAAGATTTCTAGACCAACCTGTTAGAAGGGGCCTGCATCCAGCGGATTCCTGCGACCTGTACGAGGTCGTCTGTCCATCTTGTAGCAGGATGTCCATTTAAGACCCGCTTATATATATAGATGTATGAGAAAACCCTGTGTATATGGACACCGGTGTCCGTCGCGGGCCTTGACAGACTACGAGTATAATGTGCTGGATTCTTATTATAGTTGCTATTTTTTATCCCTGAAAGATGATCGTTCAAGCGTGCGGTGCCGCAAGCAAAACATGGTTTATCAATAACCAGACTTCTGCTCGCGGCTTCGCCTGCGTGAATGAGTTTTTCCGGGATAAAAGTCCCGCGTTATATTTCCCTGGGATAAATTATACATATAAACCTTCATACACTCTATGTATTAAAAAAAACCGCATCAAAATCTGTTGCGTAGTTTTAAACATCTAAGCATACATAGGGACAGACAGCGGGAAGCGACTTTGTTTTTACTATGTAGTGATATATTTCTTTGTATTATGGATTTTGACTGGCTGCAATGTTCATATAATGTAATAAAGAATGAAGAAAGGATATTTTTTTAAAATCTCCTACGTAGTCTTTGTAATTTTCAACTGTTATGTTCAAAGCAAAAATTTAATGAAGGAAATAATATTTCTTGTTCTTATTTTTCTACTAGCATTATTGCTTAAGAATGTATTGTTCTCGTACCTGTTACCTTTATCTTACCTAAGACAAAATGCAAGTCGCTTTTTTATGCTTCTTGATTTTTGTATTTTATATACATTAGGAAATATTTTTGTAATGACTATTCCGAGGAAATTAATAGACTCAAATCTTTGTGGGTAACTTATCTTTCCTTAACTAAATATATCTTAGAAAACAAACATTATCATTTTGCCACTCAGTACTGTGTAACTCAAAGTGCTGGATGGTGTTGGTACTGTTTATGGGTGATCGTATCGCTTACCATCAGGCAAACGGCATGCTCCTCTCATCATTCAATGCAATAAAAAAAATATTATGGATATAATATGTAATTTTGAGTAATTTAGCTAAGTTTTTTAAATCGAGAAGCTAATGCTAAGCTAATAATAGTATTTAGGACTTCTTCGATTTTACAGCCCACCTTAATGATTAATGAGATTATTTTTATCTTGTTAACTCAAACGAAAAGGCAAAAACTCTCGGCTATTGATCAGACCGTCAAATTGTTTTATTTCGTGCTAATCGTTTGTCACGCACTGCACTGCAGATGCTGGAAAACATCTACTAATCACTTCAAACCTCGAGTTTGAAACAAATCTAGAGTAAATTGCTTAAATGTACACCGAGGCAGTATCTTTATAAGGCTCGTCCGCGTCTTACCATTTGTCTTGCTACACTTCGCATTCAACCGTCAACTTTGATGTTCATTGTTAATAAGGCTTAAAATATGATAGCACAGGGTTCTCGTGTTCCAAGTTTAAAATAATGGTATTAGCACGAGGTATTTGTTTTATGTAATTTATGCTGACGGAAGTTTGGTTTCGTGTAACAGGTAACGTTTTCTAAATAGTTTCAATTACGATTTGTGTTCACTGTTGTGTTTTGTGGTTCAAAAATACTCATGAATCATGATCAGTTTTAACCCTTCAAGCCCCGCTTATATATATTATATAGATGTATGGGAAAACCCTATATATATGGACACCGGTGTCCGTCGCGGGGCTTGAGGAGTCAATTCAATGTGCTTTTTTGTGCTGTTTTTAAGCTTTTTTTTTATAGTATCGAATGACGAGACGGGTATGCCGTTCGCCTGATGGTAAGCGATACGACCACCCATAAACAGTAGAAACACCATCCAGCACCTCGAGTTACGAAGTACTGTGTGGCATTCCACTGCGCTCGTCATCCTGAGGCATAAGATGTTAAATCTCATTATGTCCTGTAGTTATACTGGCTACAATGTATCTTAGTACTATAATATATAATATAATTGCATTTATTATTTACCTACTTCAAAACGAAAGAATTGGTATTTCTAGATAAACACTTTAAATTCTTGGTGACAAGACCATTTATTTTCCACCATTTAACAGGGAGATGGACGACACTAGGAGAGATTGGTCTAGAACAGCGTACGATGGACGCCGAGGGTGTCATGTGTAAAACGTAATTTCTAAAGGAATTCACAGTTTTTTTCAAATGACATGATTAGCACATACATTACATAGCAGCTATATAATATCATCATGTGTTTTAGTATTTTTTTAGAGCAAGACACTCTATTTTCTAATTAATATTATTTTTTACACCACTCCGAAAATAGCACGTCAGGAGTACCTACCCGTAACTGGCGAAAATGTATGAGAAGAACTATGAATGTAGAATAGCGTGGGCCTCTATGTCTGTCTCAATAGTCTCTGCCTACCCGTAGGATAAAGGCGTGAGTGTGAATGTATGTTCCAACCAAATGTAAGCGTGTCTACATACATGAGTAAAAGTTTAAAATCTGTAAGAACTTTGATCTTGGTTTCGCTAAGCTTATTTATTATTTATTATATTCACTCTCATGCAATTTACGACTTACTTGCAGACTTCGGTTGGGCGATGAAAAGAAATGAAGCGCACCTGAAAAAGAAAATATGTATTCATTAAAACCGTCGTATATAAGAATTTGCTAATTTCGCTTCGGGTTTACGGTAAAAAGAATTTTTACCTCCCGTCTTCTTTATGACGTAAGTAATTTAATTTTCACATTATTTTTATATTAAAAATTGAATTTGTAATAAGTCTTCGAACAAGTTTATACAAGTCGACTTGACTGAGTATGATAAATCTTAATGTTATTCGTGATGGCATAAATTAAACGTAATATTATAAAATATATTTGTTTTTATCGTATTAGAATTGTTTATAAAATTATCCTGGTATTCAATGTATAAGACAGGAAGAAACTTAGGCATCCATTTAACATCATAAGACAAAAGTACGCAGGGTCGGCAACGCCAGCATTGCTGAATCAATGACGGTTCAGCAAATCGGCCCCGGGCAGTGTCCACGGAGATTGTTAATTTGCTGGCTTTGTCTGGTTTAATCAGGGCAAAACGGATACCGTTCAAGCAGCGTTTGGTAATGTTAATAACCCTTGCTTTGTAAAGTTGCCTACCTGATGAGAGCTTTGTTGACATCAGAGATATTAAGTGCAAATTTTACGTGATTTCGAATGTTTTTTATACTCTTTTATTAATTTCTTTGAAGTTGCAGACGTTTCATGTCTCAGTATTTATGCAGTCTAAGTTAGCTTTTTTTGTATTCTATTGAATGACGAGACGAGCACACCGTTCGCCTGATGGTAAGCGAAACGACCACCCATAAACAGTAGCAACACCATCCAGCACCTTGAGCTACGAAGTACTGTGGTATTCCACTGCGCTCGTCATCCTGAGGCGTACAATGTTAAGTCTCATTATGTCTAGTACACTAGCTACAATGCCCTTCAAACCAAAATACAACAGGGTATGCACACTGCTGCTTGGCGGTAGAAATAGATACTAGCTGAAATAAAATAAATAAATAAAAAGAGTTTTTCTTTTCGTACCTAGTTCATGAATATTTCAGCTCGCGGCGCGTGTATCATTAGGACATTCGCATGTGCATATTTTTCTTTCATTACGTTTTATTTGTCAAGGACTTATGACGGCAATTTCTGCTTCCCTCATAGTGTGTGAAATTTGTTTGTAATCGAAGAATCCGTCGCACTAATAGTTCTTTAAGGGTTCTTACTTTTTTGTAAACTTCTTGATATTTTCTATTTTGTGTCCAAAAGCTTTACCGAGAAGTTTAATGTGCACAATGACTTTTATTCATATTATTATCTTTCCAAAAACCAACGCTTTGAAATTCTTCGTAAAATAATATAACGTTCAGTTTTCGAATTAAGTAATACATTCAAATGCAGAATTTTGCTAATAAATTTTTACAATGGCTTCCAATAGGCTATCTCATTAGGGAAATTGTGAAGTTAAATTGGCTTTCTGTTCTAACTACAGTCTCTGTTCATGGAGGCAGGAATCAGTATGCATGGCGGAGGTCTGTGCGAGCCGCGAGGTGTCAGGATGTGTTGATTAGGTTACCTGCATTAGGGTGAACAGAAGCGGTTGTGCACATCTAATACAATTCCCGTATCACGCATTCTAAATGACAATTTGGGAGGGACGTACATAGATACCACTTGCGATAGGCATTATTGAATATCCCGATTCATGTGCTTGGAGCATGCTATTCATTCAGTACTGATAATTTTTTAAAAAGCTATGTAATAGGGATATATGTAGATTTTTACTATTATAATCTATCTACCCTTAATGCCGATGAGAAAGCATTGAAGTATTCTATACAACAGAACTGTGGATATTTTTTTTTGGGATCGGATGTATACATTTTTAGACATAAAATAAACGATAAGATTAAACTGTGAACATTGAACGCAAATTTCGATGGGAATAAATCATATGCAAAATAATAACGTGTAAAAATAAAACCCCAACTAAGGTTACGTCATGATTGCGCGCTCCTTTATTTAGGTGTTAGCACAAACTCTCCGGCATAAATAACCTAAGTATGAAGTAAATAGAAGTAATAAAAGCCGAGGGAACATACACATATTCCGAAGTTGTGAGCCAAAATTGTAGACAGATGCGGTCTAGTGCCGGAGACAGGGCAGATAGTCGAACACTTTAGGAGCTCTTGGCCAACGTTGGCGTTAAAGCCAATTTAAGTGGATATCCAGTTGGATGCTTGTACAAACTTTCAATGCCTTTTAGCAGTTCAGTCTTATACATAACTAGCTTCTGCCCACGGCTTCGCCCGCGTTAATAAGTTTTTCCGGGCTAAAAGTACATACATAAAAACCTTCCCGTTGAATCACTCTATCCAACACATTTATTTCGATAAAGATTAATATTATGACGTTGATACAACTCTTAACAGATAATGCATTAATTTCGACCAAATTTGATTACCATAAAAACGGTTCTAGAGAGTTAATCTTAAAAGATAGACATATATTGTCGCAGACATTTTTTTAGATCATTTCAAGAGAAATAATTCTTTCATACATATATTTTTGGTATCTTGGACCGTTTTCGCAGCGCACGCAATGGAAGCCCTCAAGGATGAATAATTTTCCCCGTTTTTTTTTTTCACATTTTCCATTATTTCTTCGCTCCTAATATTTGCATCGTAATGTTATATAGCCTAAAGCCTTCCTCGATAAATGGTCTATTCAACACAAAAATAATTTTTCAATTCGAACCAGTAGTTCCTGAGATTAGCGCGTTCAAACAAACAAACAAACTCTTCAGCTTTATAGTATTAGTATAGATGACGCTATATAAAATCCCATTAGGAGAGTTCGGCACTTATTATCTTTCGATCTTGAATATGTTTATAATAATGGTCGGGCTGGGAACTGAGATTGAGTTTCTAATTGTGTTATTTTAATAGTTGTTCCTTGTAGTTTTTGATATTCAGATAGTAATAATAACTTGAAAAACAAAGAGAAATTCTATTTGGCAGTTCAGGAGAAGGATATCGGGTCGAGAGAATAATTATTAAATGTATAGTAAACATGTTATGAAAGAAACATTGTAAATCACAGTATCGTTATATTTATGGCAAAGGTTATATAAATAGCAAGGACTCGACATTATTAAATTTTCACCGAGAAATGAAAATTAATTTCCCCAACAATAGTAAAAAATATATTAGCCATTTTCAACAAAACTAATTATGTTCAGAACAAAAGTAATTTTTCCTTTTCAGTTTTGCTGTCTCCTTTATTATAACGAAGGTTTAATTGTTTTGTTGGCATTGAGTTATTTTATAATTAAGTTTGCGTTACGCTAGAACTTTTGCATACCAGCTTTGTACCTACTTACTTAAAACCTATTAATGTTTAAGAACCCGAATTAAGAGTATTGTCCCTACGGTAGGCAGCGGCTTGCCTGTGTCCCCGGCGTTGCGGAGTCCATGAGCAGTGGTGACCGCTTACCATCAGGCGGGCCGGTAGCTCATCTGCCTATACTGGCAATAAAAAAAAAACATTTTTGTATTGTAGAATTATACTAGAGGTCCCACACAATACCACGAAAATGACTTCGAATAATAAACGATTAAACGAAGAATAGGTGTGTCGTAGGGTTTTAAATAAAGTGATTCCAAAATTCAACTCAATGAATGGGTATATAAGGTTTTCATTGCACAACAAAAAACAATAACGTTTGAAATGTTATCTTACTTCTCATTAATGCGGAAGTTTGTGAAAATGTTTGGATGTTTGTATGTTTGTAAGAAGTAAACGCGGAAACAACTAAACGGATTTCGATAAAATTTGGCACACAGATAGTTCATGTCCTGGATTAACACATAGACACAAAGATATATTTTTATCCCGGGACGTTGCTTCCGTGGAAGATAACATACATATACATATACACTCACGCCTGTTATCCCCGAAGGGGTAGGCAGAGGCGCAACTAGTGCACCCACTTTTCGCCATTATTCCGTCCCATGATGTGTTAGGGGGCGAGCCTATCGCCATATTGGGCACAAATTCCAGACTCCGAGCTGATACTGAATAGAAAAAACTCAATATCAGTTTGCCCGACTCGGGGATCGAACCCGAGACCTCAGCTTTACAGTCGTACTGTAATACAACTACGCCACCGAGGCAGTGGAAGATAATGGATATTTTAAATACGATTATTTAATTAGATGGCGCTGGCGTCGTGTTCTAGGACTTTTGAAGCAGGAAAGGGTTTTCACGGGGCCGAAACTGCGGGCAACACATAGTAGTTTATACAAATGTGATAATCATTGGACATTGTTTCCATTATTATTCACATAAACACCTCAGTTAATTTCTTACGTTGTCTTCTTTATTTATAGTATTTTGTACATTCATTCTATCAAATAATATTTAGAAATAGTGTATTAAACAAACAAAAAAACAGAAGAGATAAAAAAATCCTAACATTATTTTGTATAATTTATTTTGAGAAATACTCTTATACCGAAGCGTTCAATAACGGGCTTCTAAACACCAGCTTTCTCACGTATTTCTCACAATATCTTCGTACATAGAAATGTGATATGATCTCGTAATTTTGATATTTGTAATGGTTTCTTATACGATTTTCGTAAGCAAATGATAGAAAGTTGTTCTTTATTGTTGGGCTCGCAATGTAATACTTGTTCTGTAAGCCGCTTTTATTGCGAGATGTCAAAGCAAGCCTTTCACATTTTTGCGTTACTTTTAAAATAACTTTGTATTCTTCATTCAATTTTATGTGTATTTTATATCTTAGTATCGTTCGCCGTAAAAAACAAACTAGGTATATCGAATGTTCCTGACTTATACATAAATTTAGGAGTAATTTGTCCTATTGGGCGATGAATTACTTCCAAAAATAGTTATACCATAGTAAACCTAACTAAAAGTAGAATGACTCGGCCGTGTCCTTGAAATAATACCCACAGCCGCACAGTACATAGACATGCCTGTCTACAGTATTTTAATTTAATCTACTTGATACTTGAGTTTCTTTCTAGTTTTGAGATTGCAAAGATAATTTATTTAATGATAACCTCCTCCTTTTTTGAAGTCAGTTAAAAAATGAAATTCTTTGTGATTGAAATAAGTGTCCAATTAATAGGTGTAGGGTAAAACCGGGATAGATGCCGCATCGGGATAGACACCTCATTTTCAAAAAACCTAACTTCCCAAACTCGTGACTTAGAATTAATGGTATAAGTAGAAGCCCTAGGCCCCCCGCACCTAATTTGTCCACGGGCTGTGTGTTTTGAGGACTTGTTCCGCTTGTCTGTGTAGTTATCTCCGCGGCGAACTTCACGAACACTTAATTTTTTTTAAGGTTAGTTTTTTTATCAAAAAAATAAAAAAGAATATTTGCGACTCGACTGAGACGTAAAAAAAGCTTTATTGGTAAACTGAATAGTACCTATAAGAAATCCGCATTCGAATAAAAAATTTAATTAAATATACTTTTGGGAAAAATGGAAAATAATTTAAGCAACCAAAAACCGCACAATATAGTATATAATTGCACTTTGCCATACTAAGTAAGTTCTTGTACTTATTTAATTCAAATATTCACAGAATGCACGCTTACTTGTTACAAAACCATCACACCGTTCGTTCGTCACTGCGGCGCACTCGCGACTCTTTGTGTACTTAATGTGTACCAAACTCAAGGCACGTAGGCATCGCTCGCGTTCCGACCGTTTGTATGAAGATATTCTACTGTATTATATATTATATTTATACTGTGCCGTATCCCACAAAACCACGAAGTAAAGTCTCTTTCTCTGTTCTGTGCACAAAACCGTTAACCAATTTCCGGTATAGAAAAAATATCGCGAAAAAATCCGTAAAGTAGTGTTATTTCAACATTTTTTTGTATAATTAGATTGCATTTAAACTGCCTATTATGTGGCGTCTCTTTTCCTAGTCGCCTCTTCATTATCTTAATGGGTTCTATAAAATCTAATCTTGCTATTCTGCATATAAATGTCAGGCTCAATTAGTACGACAACACTGTAGATATGTAAAATCTGAATATAAAGTTCTTCTACGATTTACTAGTATGAAACATGTGTGTTTATGTTCGAATTATATGTAAATACTAGATGTTGATCGTGACATCAAGGAATAAAAATCTAATCAAAGGCCAAGGTTTGTATAAAATGTCATCTTAATATGTTCAGCATTTTTGGCGTTTTCTTCTAACAAACATCTAAGAATCTAAACATGTTCACATTCTCATTTACAATATTAGTAAGATTTATTTATTTATTTATATATTTATACATATATAGATAGATAGATATATTTATACATAGATATTGAGTTTTTCTATTCAGTATCAGCTCGGAGTCTGGAATTTGTGCCCGATATGGCGATAGGCTCGCCCCCTATCACATCATGGGACGGAATAACGGCGAAAAGTGGGTGCACTAGTTGCGCCTCTGCCTACCCCTTCGGGGATAACAGGCGTGAGTGTATGTATGTATGTATATTTATACATATATACAAAACCATTACAGATATACTAAAGCAGTGTTGTACAAAGTTATTTGCTAATTGATATTAACCTCAATACACCTGTAGGTCACTTCTGTGAATTCCTGATATAAAAATATTCCGTAACAGCAAAAAACAACAGTATTGCTTATGTATATAGAAGTCAATCAGTAACAGTCGATAAAACTAACGTTCTCACGTTCGTAGTAACGTAGACGTTCTCACTTACAATATCGGCTCACTTAAACGAAGCGTTTAGACGCAATTATGCAGGTTGGCTTCACTTCGGACGATGTTTGCACACGTTTCGTCGGTCATCGTCGTTCGAACGTCGCGTCGGCAAAACTATCATGAGTGCCTATTTTAGTTCCATACTATAAATTAAAATACTTATAAGGAGCTACGTTGACTATCGTAGAAAGGATGAAACCCTCCTAGCCAGTTTCGGCCACGGCGGCCAATCTCAACGGAGATCAGCCAGGTACGCAGGAGATATTATAGTGCACAAGTGTGTGCGCAATTCACAGGTGCACTCGCTATTCCTTCACTCTCATAGTCCGGTGAGACGGCAATCCGACATGACCGGAGAGAGATCAGGCGCAGGACCAACGGCTTTACGTGCTTTCCGAGGCACGGGGGTATCACACCGCCAACTTCCTGACTCCGAGCTGCGACTGAGTAATTTTTTTAAGATGGAAAAACCCAGTCACAAAGTTTTTTTTGGCTCGACCCGGGATTCGAACTCAGGACTTCAGCGCGCAAATCGTACTCGTAACGCGTACGCAATACAAGCCACCGAGGCAGTCAAAAGTCGTAGAAAGGATATAAATAAGATGTATCACAACGTGATGATTATTTTATTTTGCAATTTGTGCCTGGTACGACGATATGCTCGCCGCCATATCACATCATGGGAGGGAATATGCACCAAATACCCTACGGGAATGAAAGGCGTGAGTGTATGTATGTATAACAATCGACATATTTAAGGATAACAAAAAATACTTGATTGCCAGAAAAATAATAATTTTAAAGACCGGATGATTGTTAAATAACCACTTGCGGTGAGAATAGGTAAGTGATGTCACCGTTATTATGCATGCGGATGAGATAGAATAAAATAAAAATAAAAATAGATAGCGAGATGTTCTTACTTCGCGTTTTCTTCCCTAAACAAATATGTATTTGAAATCGAGACATGCGGCAGCGTATCAAGCCAAGCAAAAAAAAACGCGTCGAAGCTGCCTAGTGTAGTTTCACACGAACCATTTGGAGCGACTTTTGACCCCTCTTGAACTCAAAATCTATTTAACGTAAATACATGAGATTTGGTTTATTTATTAAAGCGCCTTAAGTTAACTAGAATCCCAAATTTCATAATTTCATTTTATGGCATTGAATGACGAGACGAGCATGCCGTTCGTCTGATGGTAAGCGATACGACTGCCCATAAACAGTAGGAACACCATACAACATCTTGAGTTACAAAGTACTGTGTGGCATTCCACAGCGCTCGTCATCCTGAGACATAAGATGTTAGGTCTCATTATGTTCAGTAGTTACACTGGCTACAATGTCCGTCAAACAGAAACACAAGAGTGCATGCACACTGCTGCTTGGCAGTAGATATAGACATTGCGGTGGTACCCACCCAGACGGACTCCTACATATAAGAGTCCTACCACCAGTATGAGAAATAACTACAACTCAAACGGTCATTGAGATACTAACATCTCAGAAAGTTTGTTATCTATCATGGCTCAATAAGCTGCTGCTGGATGCTGGTAATAAAAGGTTTATAGGAACCATATTGGTCGATAATGTAATTCAGGACTTCATTACCAACCTAATGTAAATTTACCAGCGTTTAACCTACAACTTTACGGCTCGCTGTCAATCAGGTCAAACACTAATGGAGCACAGATGGGAACCGTGACATGCTTTGTACGGCTATACCGTTTATACCTACATGCAGTTATTTATGGTATAATTGTGTTGGTAATGATACAGGTGATGAATGTGCGTGTATTCTCAGAAATATATCAATATCATATCAATAATAAAAGCAAATCAATGACTTATGTGTTTTTTTGATGATTTAAAACAACTAAAATATCTTAACATTAAAATAAATTTATTAATTGCGAGTATTTAAAACAATTGGATCATAATAGTATTACAAAAACTTTGTAGTACGCAACTAAAACTAATGCCCACGCATCTACAATTCCGTGTAAATGAATATTACCACTTTTATAATATGTAAATATTGCATTCACGATTTGAATTTCTATAATCGCATTCAGATTCACGCGAGAAATCTGGCCGTGTGCCTGTAATCGATCGATAAAGCCCGTGCCCTTCGCGACAGCGCTGATCTCAGCACAAACAGGGCCTTCACCGTGCCACTAGAGGCTCTGTTTTGACTAAACGACCCACTAATCCCCGTTTATTTGTTCTAAACTAAGTTTCTCCGGCGGTTTCGTATAAGGTGAATATATTTACTTGTGGTAGGTCTCTCATATGTAAGAGTCCGTCTGGGTGGGTACTACTGCAATGTCTATTCCTACCGCCAAATAACAGTGTGCATGCACTGTTGTTTCCGTTTGAAGGAAGTGTACCAATGGTAGCCAGTGTAACTAGTGGTCATAATGAGACTTAACATCTTATGTCTCAGGATGACGAGCGCAGTGGAATGCAACACAGTACTTTGTAATTAAAGGTGCTGGATGGTGTTGCTACTATTTGTGGGTGGTAGTATTGCTTACCATCAGGTGAACGGCATGCTCGTCTTGTCATTCAATTAAATAAAAAAAAGTATTAATGAGCTGGCGTCCCATCTTTAACGATTCACCGACGAAACCGTACTGAAAACAAAGGTAGACCACATTAAATTTATTTTTATATAGTTGATTTAATATGTCCTATCCTACTAATATTATAAAGGCGAAAGTTTGTAAGAATGTATGGCTGTTTGGATGTATGGATGTTTGTTACTCTTTCACGCAAAAACTACTAAACGGATTTCGATGAAATTTTGCACACGGGTAGATCATGTCCTGGATTAACACATAGGCCATACTTTTTATACCGGGAAAATATAAAACGGGACTTTTATCCCGGAAAAACTCATTCACGCGGGCGGAGCCGCGGGCAAAAGCTAGTTTTAAATAAAGTGTACAGCATAGAATAATAACGCCGCACACAATATACTATACTATTAAATGTAATCTGTGGAAAATGTTGTGGGTAGCATGTATTATTAATTATGTAAACTTAGATTAAGTTTAAGTATGTTGTACCAATGTATGCTACTGTTTGTTTTCCTTTACTTAATAAAAAATAAAAAAGCAATGAATACTTCGTGCTACGAAATAGTTAATTCAATCTCCTTCCAGACGATGCATTTCATAAATAATTTCAGTAGACTGCTGATGAAATTATATAGCATGAAATGGTATTGGTGCATAAAATAAATTAAAGATTATTCGAAGGCTAGGCATTATAGACTAGGTAACTATTAACCTCACTTGATTGTAACAGAACAGTTGGTGTTAATGCAAATCGGCATTTTTTAGTCTTGGACGAGGGATGTGTAGGACTGTCGTGTTATAGTCACTTACCACGTATAGTAGTCACTATGGTTCCACTATGTTTGAAATGAAATGAAATGAAATAAATTTATTCGAACCCATAAAATGTTATACATTATTTAGATTTAGTCAATATTAAGTCTACCACCAGTTCGGAAAGCAGTTCTCACTAGAGAAGAACGGGCAAGAAACTCTAGTGTTGCTCTTTTCAAAATCAGTTCAAGTTTACCTTCACACAGGAGTGTACTAGTATTTTTGTGGTCCGAATATGGATTATAATTAAACACATGGTACGGAGATCATATTTAACTTGGGTGAGGAATACAGAGCAATGTGTACATTCGGTTATACATGACACATTAAACAGTGTAACATTGACAAGTTAGTTAACAAGTGGCAAAATTCAATGAACATATAGGTGCGGATGGATAACCAGATTGCCGATCAATTCAATTGGGAATCAAATTGTAAGTTACATTGAAATGTCTGGAAGGGAATTATTGAATAATTTATCAAGGGCATTGTACATATAAATGTGAATAGTTTCGGAATACCTGAATGTTAGTCGTTAAAATATAGATTTTATCAGGTTTTTAAAATAAGCCAGCTGTATAAAAATTGTAGACCTTGTGTTTAATTATGCAGGCCGGCATAATTCCAGAGACACGACCGTCGAGACGTGCAGTCTCTTGATTTATGGAGTTTTTTCTTTAGTGCAATGCACTAGGTAAACTAAAAGTAATTAATGTCAACCCTCTCAGTAAAAAGGAAGCCCGTTCTCACAAGTGGATTGGTATACAAGGCAGATATTATAAACTAGGCACCTTCAGCTTCACCTGCCTTAAAAAGCTTTCCAGCTAGAAAGTTCCCTAAATCACTATACCGATAGGTGTCTTAGCGCTACCTGGACGACTCCAGCGCCATTCATTTAAAAATTCAATTATTTCCTAGAGACAGTTACTGGGATAAAAAGCAGCCGATGTATTCTCCAGGACATAGTCTATTTGTGCCAAATTTCGTCCAAACCTGTTCAGCTGTTTCTAAGTATCTTTCTTTCTTAGTAAAATTATCGTATCATGGTTATATCCACGGGTGACTCAAGGACGGGTTTTCTCCTTTATACATAATATGTTTATAGATATAATTTAGGTCGTTAAATTCCGCTTAAGGTTTTAGATGCGTTTAATGACCGTACGGCATTAAAACAGACTAATCAATGAAACGGCATTTCGGTTTGCGCGTTCAAATTAATTTTAAACTCATTATGCGTACGTACAAAGAACATAATATTCGAAGCGGGTCTAAATTCTTCGTTCTGGAAATGTAGAACGTGTATCTACTACCTATTATCTAATTTTGTGATATGAATAGTCAGGAAGAGAGAGAGAGAGAGAGACAGATATATTTAATGTTCTGTCATAGTCATGTTGGCACAGCTTTTTTATAATAGGAGGCGGATTAATGATGGAAGTGATCAACCCCGTCTACAAAATTGGGAATTAAAATGAATTAATAATAATACTAGCTCTGTATTATATACTGTCCACTGCTGAGCACGGGCTTCCTCTATTACTGAGAGGTTTTAGGCCCTATTCTACCACGCTCCGGGTTGGCAGACTTCACATACCCTTGAAATTCTTATGAACAGTTCTTAGATATTATATACCTATGTAAGTTTCCTTACGATGTTTTCTGTCATCGCTAAGCGAACGGTAATTGATAAAAAATACCCACATTAAAATGAATATTATCTCCTTTAAGGTCTGCAAAGAAATTTCATACTTGTATAACGTTGAGCGTTTTTCTGTAGTACTGCGTATTCATGTTTCATTATTGGCTCAAAAAACTGTGGACCACAGGATAAATGTAGTTAATTCTACATAACATAAAATGAACTTTAAGCTAAAGATTTTTTACAGAAATTCTATAAAACTTCTCGAATAATATTTTTATGATGTTTTGAATCTCCGCTATTTCTAATATTTTCAACCAAGTTTTTGGATAGGATTTTCCCTATAATTGCTCGTTAAAAAAACAAATACTCCATAATCTTGAAACACAATAAAATGTCTGAAACAAATAGATGTACTACGTAATAAAATTCCTAATGCTGGCTTGAAAAATTGAAATAATTAACGCAATAGTAAAGTTTTAACAAGGCGCTTTTGAAAATCCATAGAAATATGGTGGAACAAGGTATCATGTTTTTTTTATTGCATGGAATGACGAGACGAGTATACCATTCGCCTGATGGTAAACGGTACTACCACCCATAAACAGTAGCAACACTATTCAGCACCTTGACTTCCGAAGTACTGTGTGGCATTCCACTGCGCTCATCATCCTGAAACATAAGGTGTTAAGTCTCATTATGTCCAGCAGTTACACTGGCTACAATGTCTTTCAAACTGAAACACAACAGTGCATGCACACTGCTGCTTGGCAGTAGAAATAGTCTTTGGTACCCACCCAGACGGCCTCCTACATAATTATAGAGACCTACTACCAGTATATCCTATAAATTATAACGAGACATAATTCGTCAGTGGGGTTTGATGTCATGCGCGGCTTGTAACAACACGCTTGATTAAGATATTTTATTGTATTGTGTGTACAGGACACATATAGCCTATTGTTTTATTAATCGCAAATCTAATGATCACATGCTACCAGGATTCGACGCGGACCAACTCGTTCCTGTTACCTACCACCAAATAAAACCAATATGTTTTACTTATCGTGTCTGTGTTCACCTAACAGATAAAAGAGGTTATAATGTGTTTTCAGTAAACTTCTAGCTGTACTAAAAAAGTTTTTACATCTTGAAGGCCTAAAGTCACTATCTTATTAATGGTATTTACTCAGTGCCGGATTAAGACTACTTGATGCCCTTAGCAATCCACGCACCCCCCCCCCTTTATTATTTTCAATTTTGGAAAAGAATATTTACTTAGCTAGCAAATATATGTACATATGTTTCTGGTGCCCCCCAAGACGTGATGCCCTAAGCAATTGCTTAATTTGCTTGTAGGCTAATCCGGTACTGTATTTACTATTCTGCTAACAACAACTCCTCATCATCCAGGGCGAACGTTCATTATAATGTCTGTATGTCGTGTGGTAGATTTTGTCTTTCTCGTATTGGTCTCTACAGCCATCAAAGAAAGTGTCTCAGAAGAACCTCCAACGGTTGTCGCTTGTTAAATCATCTACAATAGATGTATTAGGCCAATGATGATGATGATGATTTTGCTGGTAGGGGTGTGTGTGCTCTGTTTAGAAACGGAAATCCAATTTTCGCAACGGGAATAATGTTATCCATTTTGTTGGATGATTTTGGAATCTAAATATATTGTCATTATTTTACACCGAGCGTAATAGATGTTTGTGAAAAGAAAACATTAAATTACCTTTGCCAACCCCGTCGGGAATATGAAATTATGGATGGTTTTTGATACGTTTGTTATAGTTCATACAAAATTTATTGCAAAATTTTACCTTGCAGTTGTGTACCTACACAAAAAGACCTTGCAGTTTGAAAGAAATCCGCGGCGTGACGTCATCGCACGCTATTCTGCGGTTACAACTGAAAGACATCTCAAGAATAATTGCCAAACTTAAGAGTTCAAGAGGCCAATAAACCATTAAACCAATGTACATACAAATATCTGGAAACGGCGAAACTAGAGGCAATAAAGTGCAGGCAATAATGGTACAAGCGATCCATGAAGACTATTTTTCGGTCGAGCGCGCAGACACTCAATATTATGATAGGGTGGTGTGTAGCCGAGAGCCTATTCGCATCACATCGATCAACAGCACAATACGCCGGAGTAACAATATCGCTCCACTAGAAATTAATGTAAAACAATATACATACTTTAGCAGCGCCCGGGTTACAGACAACTTGATGTGCCGACAATCATGACCGCGGGTTGAACGATGATAGATATATTTGGATGTATAAAGACGTTAGCTGGAAGAGTTCGTTTTGATATAATTTATTGATAGATATTACGCAGTGGACACGATTTAACCTGTTTATCAAAGTTCCTATGAACGCAAAATTCCCTTTGAGATTTGAAATTATGAAACTCCAAATGCCCTATTAATACTTGGGATATTTTAAGCTAGTTCGTATAATCAATCTAATCTGACTTGCTGATTGACATGAAATAGATTGTTTTTGGATATGTTATTTTATACCCAATGTTTCTCAATCAACTTGATATTTTTTTAACTCCCGACAAAAAAGAGGGGTGTTATAAGTTTAGGGTGTGTACCAGTATGTCTGTGGCATCGTGGCTCTCAAACGAATGGGCCGATTTTGACGTAATTTATTTTATTTAAGAGCTAATGTGATCGAAATATTATGTAGTTTTTAGCTAAAATTTATGATCTGTTCGGGCGTTTGAAGATTATCAGCTCATTTCCAACTTTCATAACTCTGATTCATTTAAAAGTTGGTGTACTGTAACTTTAACTATAACAACTTATAGCAGATATGGCGTGTCATAAGAATGGGCTCAATGAGTAAGTGGTAGATAGTTGATTATCAAGGCCCCGTAAAATAAAAATAAAAATAGAGTAGGGCTTCTAGTGTGGCGGGTCTACTGTACTGTGTACTGCCACCCTCACACCCTCTTGACCCCACTGACCCCCTAAACCAAATTTGACCCCCCAACCCAATTCGACCCCTTGACCCGCCAAATCCATGTTGATCCCCCAACCCAATTTGACCCCACTTGAACCCCCAAAGACATTTTGATATCCCTTGACCCTCCGGCCCAAATTGACCGCCTGACTCTTCTTGACCCCCACACCCAATTTCGGCCCTTGCCACCCTGATCCCCCTTGACTCCCACACCCATTTTTGGCCCCTGCCCCCCTTGAGCCCCACACCCATTTTCGACCCTTGACCCCCCTAGTAACACGCATCACTGTAACACAAAAGTAACAGGTTGAAGCTGCCCGCTAAACCTCGAAAAAAAAACTACCAACAAAATAGAAATAGAACTTCTGTTAGTCGTGCATGTTGCTACGCTAGTCGCCTCTGATCACTGTTTATGTGTTATTATGATTATTACTTATATATGAATATTATGTAATATTTATCCACATGTTTCTAGTTTCTACGTTCACAACACGTGTTTTAGTCTCATACAAGTGTGAATTATATTATATGTGCTAATAAATTATCTTCAGTAGTGATTTAAATTGAATATACCTATTGATTAGTAATATTTACTATTCGTAAATATTAGTGAAGAAAATGGTACTATAGACTTTTTAAAGTGCTCCAATATAATTGAGGTAGGTAACTATTTATAAGTATTATTTATTGATATAAACTAAAATATTATTATTTAACACAATGAATACTAAATATTATTTAATTATTTAATGACACCAAAAAATTATAACTTCTCACGCGAGTACATAAGTACACGCACCCATTTTTTCTTTATTTGTACATACGCGTTGAATTTGTGCTCTTTTTATCCATTATCTGTACTTGCATAACAGACGAGAAGAGATACCATTTGTTTAGTTCCCACAGGATACGACGGAAATTATTCAAATGACATGCGTAATGTCTCAGGTTGTTTTCTTTTGTTGAGTAATGTATGTATGGATTTAGTCTTGCCCGAAAATTCACTGACGTGGAAGTTATATTCGTTGTATATCTCAATATTACATTTTTGTTGTAAAAGGCATCTAAAGGACAGAGTTGCGGAAGGGATTATGGAAGCTATAGGTGGAAGCCATTGTCCATTTAACGTGTGGCGCATATTATTTATGCTCTCTTGAATTTTTCCTCGAATGAGAATTGCTATTAGGAACACCGTAAATGTAAATTTTTGCTTCATTTTTACTGACACCTACAGTAAATAGAGTTGATTTACTATTACAATACAATACAAATACTCTTTATTGTAACCATGGAGAAATAAGAAAATAATAAAAAAATATACTATTGCCTTAAATTAATGGTGTACAATGCCTTATCGCTACAATTTATGAAAATTAATTTATGGAATTAACAAAAAATATTGCTTATCAAATCTACATAATATAATAAATGGGAAAGTTTGTAAAGACGTTCAAAAGTTTGAGAGTTTATTAGAAGTAAACGCAGAAATCGATAAACGAAATTAGATGTTTGGCACATACATAGGATCATCAATCGTATTCTAAAATAATATAGTAAAGGCTACATTTATACAAGGGGAGGTTTAAACATGTGAACCCATAAGCAATCACTTGTTTCACATTTAAATTTTAACAATTATCAAATATGAGCTACTGAAAATTCAAAATCTAGAACTTTCTGCCAAACAGTACGGTATTACTAGCGATGAGTTGAAACTTTTCACTGGCTATAGAGCACAATAATCTACGAGCATCTACATTCTCTGAAGAGTTCACGAATAAGATCTCATCCTCCCGAGACGTTAAAAGTTTATAGACACAATTGCTTTGCTATGGATAGATGTTTTATAAGAGAATTAAATGTAAAACTTAATAGACACTAGGTTAAAACAGTTTGATTAATGTTACTTTGGAAAGTTTCAAAGGCTCACTACATTCAATTCAATAACGCCTTTTAGATGGACAATCGTTAGTATTAATCGGGTAACGATTTGCATCTTTATTCGTTCTATTAATCCCTACACAATATTAAAATATAATTTTATAACGCACTGATAAAAATGAAACAAAAACCATATATAACAGATAACCGATGGAGTAAGCGTGTTCTGGAGTGGAGACCGCGTCTTGATAAAAGTAACGTGGGACGCCCTCTGGCCAGATGGTGGGAGGATTTGCGCAAGAGGGCCGGCAGCAACGGGATGCATAAAGGCCTATCTTGGTAGAGGCCTATGTCCAGCAGTGGACTGCAACGGACTGATGATGATGAAAAACCATATTATATCGACTAACGTATGCAACTAAAAATTGCGAGTTGAACAAGAGAAAAATTTCAACCGTAGTTCAATCTAGCCGTATCGATTAATGAGTGGCTCGGACTCGCGTTACTAATAACCTCATTATCTCAGATTCGCGTGTTCGGTACACGTGTAAGTGCAGGTACTGGCCCACTTTTTCACTTTAAAGCTTTTATATCCACTCATAAACCGATGAGAGTTACATTTGAAGTTATTTTGTGCGCAAGTTAGTTTGAAAATGTGACAGTGCAGTGTAGTACGAGGTTTTAAATGTGTTAGTACAAGTATAAGTGCTAAATATATTTAGTAAGTTGTTGTGCATGCCAACCTTACTGTGTTGTATTTCATCGCGTTATTAATACCTAGTATTCGACCAGTCGAAACGATAATCGATAGAGATATACGCTTGTGTATATTCCAAGATGTACACAATGAGATCTCTATTCCAGGAAAGGTTTTTCACACCTGTATCACTAGGGTTTTTGTATTTGTTACAGCAAGATATTTCTAAATTCTTTCGTGAAATATATTGGGATTACTAAGGCGCAGATCATATAGCCTTAGGCTGTTAGTTATAAGGTAGATGTTTGGAACTAGCAGACTTATTCCAATCAATAGGCCTGGCTCGGAGCGAAATGTGTAATAACAAGGTTGGTTTGGAAAAAAATGTTGGTGTAGCTATGCCTTGACTTTTCGTCTTCAGGTAGTCATCGCTTAGGTAGCCAGTGAAGGGCTATAAATATAAAATAATACTACTAATATTATAAAGGCGAAAGTTTGTAAGAATGTTTGGATGTTTGGATGTATGGATGTTTGTTCCTCTTTCACGCAAAAACTACTGATCGGATTTCGATGAAATTTAGCACACAGGTAGATCATGTTCTGGATTAACACATAGGCTACTTTTTATCCCGGGAAAACATAAAGCGGGACTTTTATCCCGGACAAAACTTTATAACGCGGGCGGAGCCGCGGGCAAAAGCTAGTAAGGTAATAAATATGACGACGGAGATTGCTTGTCTCGTTTGTTTAGAAACTTTAACAACAGTCGACCAAATGAGCAATAGATGCAATACATACAATATATCACGAAATATGTCAACGATGATGCATATTATGTGATCTCTAATTGTGAGTCCGAGTAAACTGATTATAAAAGTGATTATGATATAGTAATTGATCTCTTAAAGTAAGAACAATTTGTTTTATTTTCTTAAAATATATAATTTGAACATTTACCATGCATTTATGTTTTATTGTTTTTATTTATCTGTTTTATACATACAAAGACTTCTAAGAAATGATTTGCTGATTTAATGTCACATAATATTCCTTATAAACCCCGTTTGTCCTGTTACTTTCGACACACAACGTATTACTTTCGACCTGCCTACGTGGGCGAAAGTAACAACTCACGATTTTTTTAACCGACTTCAAAAAGGAGGTTCTGTATTCGATCCGTATGTATGTATGTTTGTATGTATGTAAATTTGCAAAACTACTGATCCGATTTGGATGTGGTTTTCGATATTGAAATGTATATTTTTCAGGGGAGGTTTTAGTATATAATTCATGAAGACCTCATGAAGATCTTCGGAGATACACAATAGAACTCTTCAATAACTAACAGCAGGTGACTCGCGAATGCTTCAATCGTATATCTATGATGTATTGTTTACACCATTCTTTAATTAACTAACAAAAAAGCAATAAATAAAAACTTTTTAACAAAAAATAAACCGACTTCAAAACCACTTGAAAATAAAAAAATAATAAAAAATTGTATTCGCTTAGTATATACGTATATTTGGAGTCGGTGCCTAATTTAAATTGAACAATGTTTTCGTCTATTTGTTTGTGTATTTTCTTAGCTTAGCTGGCAATTTAAATTAGGCATCGACTCCAAATATACGTATGTACTAAGCGAATACAAATTTTAATTATTTTATGATTTGAAGTGGTTTTGAAGTATCTGTTTTTTCATTAAAAACACACAATAATAAGGTAAACCAAGATTCCAATGTAAAGAACATAAACGGAATATAGATATGGGTACATTCATTTTATTAAAATACATACACCTAACCAGAAAACAAGGTAAAAGTACTACACATTTAAATAGTAATAAGGCTATAATTTTAGGTTAATATTATATATCTCCATAATAGGTATACGTAGTACACATAGTAATATACTCTACAAATAAAAAGTGAAGGAATCAAAACACTCCGTCGTGGCCGAGCCGTCGAGGCTTATTTCTCGAGTTGGTTCACATTATTAAACGTAACGAGAGACTCAATCTTCCATTTTTGATGTTTATATCATACAATGACAAAATTTATTTTTAAGTATATTAAAAATACTATACCTACTTGTTGCCGAGTGACCTACACCTAACACATACATATAATACAGTTTCATGAAAGCGTTTGCGCAATGATTTATAACCCCTTATTTCCAATACAAAACAATGAAGATTTACAAAATTCTATTTTGCAATCATACTGTTATAAAAATTATTAGAATGTTATTTTAACTTCTTAATTTAATTGATAATTAAAGTAGTTTCCATTTCCAAAAAGCTGGATACATGAATGGTACGCTATATAACATCAATTAACAAGGACCATATTGCAGATTTAAGAGATCACTTAAAAACAATTTGTATAAAACGAGAATACATTATTCGTAATTCCTCTGTTAATATTTCACTTGAGCGGTAACAAGAGATTTTTGCCGCCGATTAAAGACATCATAATACTGTAGAAGTAAATATGATTTAAAACGGCTGACGCGTCTTTATCCGTTATGCTGGGGGCACCGCCTTAATGAGCCTTCCTTGTATCGACATTTGTAATTCGACACTCAAATTACATTAGCGAAATTCTGTTTTTCATTTAGAACCTCCATTTATACTAAGAGATTAAATGGAATATGTGTTTTCAATTGCTTTGACATATGAGTTTATTTTGTCGGAACAAAAAAGTCTTGAGCGAGGCGGCTTGCCAATTTTAAGAATTGCTTTTGAAGAAGTGAGGGAATAATGAAAGAGATGTAGAAATCTTTGAGGATACTACGTAAATAATGCTTATATCTGTCTCTATACGTTACTGATGTTTTTCTTAGATAATATCGGCGTCTATGTGTATATAAATACAAATGTTTTGTAAATAATATGAGAAATAAGGCTACATTATGTCAAATCGGTTTGAAGAGCGTGATGTATATTTTTACCATGCTCTTTACTTCGATAGGTATTCTTACAGTCGCGTGCTCTATTGTCAATACTAAAAATAATGATTACATCGTCTCCCTTACCATCGAAATATACGTATCCAGAAAAAATATGTTTATCAATTATTGTTCACTTTAACGGTGAAGGAAAACATCGTGAGGAAACCCACAAACCTGAGAATTCACAATAAGAATTTTAAGGGTGTGTGAAGTCTGCCAACCCGCACTAGGCCAGCGTGGTGGACTAGGGCCTTAAACCCTTTCAGTAGTAGAGGAGGCCCGTGCTCAGCAGTGAGCAGTATATAATACAGGGCTGGTATTATTATTTATTATTATTATAATAGCATAAAAATACCAATCATAACATAGTTAATTGCATCTTAAAACAACAAACCGATAATTCATTCAACCTATTTTATATCTTATAATATGTAAGACTTCAGCTCGGAGCCCCGCCCGCGTGAATGAGTGTTTCTGGGATAAAAGTTCCACTTTATATTTCTCGGAGATAAAAAGCCTATGTTACTCGCTGATAATGTAGCTTTATATTGAAAGAATTTTTCAAATCGGTCCAGTAGTTTCGGAGCCTATTCAATGCAAACAAACAAATCTTTCCCCTTTATAATATTAGTATAGATCGATGGACCCATAGAACAAAGTCGTATATGCAAAATGTCAGCTTTTCAGTAGAGCGCTTTGAAAGTCTAAATTAATTGTGAAAATCACAAGTTATACATGAAGGAATCATTATCTATTAGGGTTCAGTAACAACTTTGAACCTAATGTGTGAAAATAGCACTAATTCGCACATGAATACAAACTTACGATTTTCAAAGCGCTCTACTGAAAAGCTAACATTTTGCATATACGACTTTGTTCTATGGGACCGTCGCTGATTCACACTAAGAATCGTATTTAAATTCAGACACAAAGAACATAAATCAGATGCATTCGCGACACATGTATTTAGTTTACAAACAGTTGAGTTAGGTTAAATTGAGCTGGAACCTCGCGAGGCGATGTTTATAGCGTTACATTTTAATGCCTCCGTAGCCATAACCTTTGCAGTAATTCAGTGCTAAAACTGTCCACTTACGTGTAATTTATTACGGCTTTTAAGTTTTACCTGTTTCGTACCTTGTGAGCGCCCCTCGGCTTCGAGCATTGTTTCTTTCAGAGATACATTTTGCGTTTAATTAAGAAAATTGTGTTTGAATATAAAGTAATGCTCCGGGCGATCTCGTTGCTGGCCTGGTATTTCGTGTTTATATAATTTTTATTTAATAAGCTGCGGAGTCATGAATAAGAGGGATTATTTTCACTTGATTTATTACATTCCTAGTAGAAGGCCTGATCAACCACGAACTGGCCATATATACTATGAAATTTTAATTTAGGAAATATATGTAGGTACACTTAACTATTCATAAAAATGGAAATTCGATTTCAGCATGGGTGTATTTAATCATTGCTAATAACAAACGCTAGTTAACTCGATTTGTTTATTTAATTTGAATAAGTGTAAATGAGAATCTGTATCATCTTTGTTGATGAACCAATGCTCATATAACATTTAATTGAACGCTAAACAGACCTTTTATTAAATGGCAAAAGTACAATCACAATTTCACGAACAGTGTAAACACCACTTAAAATCATTATTTTATGGAGTGCACAACATTTTGTGCACTCCATAAAATCATTATTAGACAACTGTAGGCTGCGTTTCCTTTTCCTTTTACTGTTCACAACATTTGAGCCGGGTGTTGCGTGCTCACTGAATGTTAGGCTTCGGTGAAAGCCAGTTTGTTCCACAGCCTTACTATTATTTCCTCACCTTGTGACATCAGGCCCGGTCGCATGTCAAGCCACTATTGTCCAGATAAGATTAACAAGCCTTAATAATCCCTTATTTTCCTGTTCTTGTACATTGCCTTAGAATCCCCGATTTGTAAAGACAGCCGACCGTTTCCACTTATTCATAACCCACTTAAGATTTCGAGGGTCATCATATTTTATTTATGAACGAATGTGATATCATGACTTACCATAATGATTTCGAATCTACGGTTCATGGGTACGGACTGCTTGATTTTATATTCAGTTATTTCTCATTGTTATTCAATCTTAGTCGCGGTTGCAATGTGTGTGCCGTGAATGAAAAATAGCATTTCACATGTAGCAAGTGTTGCAAGAAAGAAATATTTGCCTATTTTTCAGAAAACCGCTGCACTCATTGGTTTCGCAAATTGAAAAATGGCTTGGAATATTCACTACGTTAAAATAATGCAATAGCACGACATCTGCTTCTATAAAGTTTATTATTGGAAAATATAATATCAAAGAATAAGCGCCGCATCGTCCATATCGCAGCATACTCCATTGTTTTGCCTTTTACTAAACTTAGCATATCTATCTTGTGTCTTATAATAAAAAAATATAAAGCTCGCAGTTCATATGATTAGGTACTCTAGGAACGTGGAACAATTTCAATCTCCTGATCTAGGTTCGAGTACCGCATGGAGCTCAACCTCGTTGGATATAGTCTTAATTCCCTCTGAGCCTTGTAGAATATTATATTAAGTAAATGTTCTCTACTATTCATAAGTTATATCTATGCATATAATAAAATATTAATCTATAGGTACTTAATATTATAAAGCTGAAGAGTTTGTTTGTTTGTTTGAACGCCCTAATCTCAGGAACTACTGAACCGATTTTGAAAATTCTTTCACTAATAGGAAGCTACTTTTTATCCCGGAAAAATATTTTTATCCCGGAAAAACTTTTTCACGCGGGCGGAGCCGCGAGCACTACTAGTGCTTTTATAATTAGCAGCTGTTATGCACAAAGCTGAAGAGATTATTATTTTCTATTTTGTTGTGGGAAATATCGCTTTCAATTTCAAACTTACTAAAAATATTTGATAAATAATTTTTTTTTGCTTCATATTTTCATTGAAAATACTATTGCTGTTTATTTTATAAGAATCGCAGATATTCTTCAATAAGATTATTCCAAGAAACAACCGCCCAGGCTCTGTTAATCAAGTAATGGTGGAGTTTGCATAAGTTGTTTATCTAAAGTGTTATGACAACCACTTTGTTGGGTTCGTGTTGAATTTTCTTATGCATAGAGCCAATTAAATTTATTGACGGTTTCTTTACTTTCGCTATGTATATTAATTGATTCCTTTGATTTACTTCTGTCATGTGAATTATAATATAATTATCATATTATGATAACGTAAATTATTTTCTTGCCCTTGTATCGTGCTAAAGATTAAGAAAAAAGTTTGTTCATTTTCTGTTATTTTTTCATATATCTTGCACAACTAACTGATTTAGCTCTACTGCTATGATCTTCCTTTTAGACTTCAGTTATTCCAAAGAGATGCAATTGCAATTGTGTTCGAAAAACCTAGTGTTATTAGAAAGACTAGAGAAGTCTCTTTTTTTTTCCTGGCGAAAAATGCGTTGTCACTACCACCACTGAGGGGCGAGTTGAACCGTTATACTGGTTTCGTAAGTTACGGTCCAATATTGAGACTCGGGAGTAAAGGATCATCCGAGCGAGCACTGGACCAAACCCCACATATGCGCCTATTCCAGCATACTAACCGAAACCGGCGGTGGCCTTCTTCGGTGCATACGGGACGGCTCCAGGTATCTTGTTGCACTAAGATAGCTGCGTGGGAATGCCCCTGTGCGATGCCGCATTGAGGCCCCTGTACAAGAGGGCTAATAAGCCCCCAAAACTGTTGAGAACCAGACTGACCACCTGCAATGTCATCCACATCGGAATCGCTTAATTAGAGTAGTCAAGCTAGCAGCCCCCCACTGCTCGCTCCGCGACTCCCTCTAAGCCTCATTGAGTTGCCTGTTACGACAAAGTTAACCATAAATCTATCAGTTCCCAGCTCATATACGTATCAGTAAGACCGAAGAAACATTAGATAATTAAAAAAATACTTTTTATAAGAGAGAAAGAGACCATTTTCAAACTACCCATAAAAGGTTTCATTATGTAAAGGATAATAAATATTAGGCTTCGTGTGTGGCGGTTGCAAAAGCAGCCACGTGTGGCAACAATTTGTTTTATTGTCACCCATGTTTGTATTTTGTTGCACCAGGTCGATAAACTTATCACTTGAACCATAAATAAAGGGAAAAAATAGGCCATTATTAAGTACGGTTTTATTTACTTTATATTGATGTGAAATGGCTTTTTGAATTTTCATTTTTGGCAACAAAATTGATAAAACATTATATATTATTCAAATCACTCTAAGCCAGTGTGGCGAACTAATCCCCGGGAAAGCCTGGGTACTAGCACTCGAGTACCTGGGCCCGAGGCTCCGCAGCTTATTCACCGCTTGTCTGGAGCAGGGCGTCTTCCCGGCGCCCTGGAAAGCCGGGAAGCTCGTCCTGCTGAAGAAGGGGGGACGACCCGCAGAGTCGCCGTCGGCCTACCGGCCCATCGTGTTGCTCGACGAGGTGGCAAAGCTCTTCGAGCGCATCATCCATGCTCGCCTCGTCGAGCATCTTGAAAGGGTCGGTCCGAACTTGGCCATAGGCCATAGGGTGGTGGGGATAGAGGAGTCGGCCGTGTGTCACTATTGTGATAACTGCCCAATGGACACGGCCCAACACACGTTGGAGTTTTGCCCAGCCTGGGATGAAGAACGCAGCGCTCTCAGAGCAGTCGTCGGAGAAGACCTCTCGCTGCCGGACATGGTCGGCGGCCGGGAGGCCTGGCAGGCGGTGGCCCACTTCTGCGAGGTGGTCCTCTCGTGGAAGGAGAGTGCCGAGAGGGATCGCCAGCGCAGTGGTGATCCCTCCCGCCGTCAGACGAGACGTAGGAGGCGTCGGGTGGATGACTGACCGACGTCTCAGGCCCTGTGGATTGGGGGCGTTTGGAGAATTCCACCACGGTATCCCCTGCCTGTCGTAAAAGGCGACTAAAAGGGGCCTCCGGGGGTCACAGGTGGGCGGGAGGTGCCGCCCACCTATTAGTCTAGCCAACTTCTGTGACCCCCGTGATGGACGGCAGTGTACCTCACGCTGCCTTTGACGCCAAAAGCGTCCTTCGGTGTACGGGGGCTTGTGAGCCCCCGCAACAACAGGAGACGGACCGCAACAGCGGTACGCGCAGGGGCGGTTGCGGACGACAACTTAGACGTGAGTCGGAGGAAGCCCGCAGCCGTCCCTAATGCGCCGAAGATGGCCACCGCGGAGTTTTGGTTGGTATGCCGTGCGGTGTACATAGGTTAGGGACTCGGGCCGGCGGTCGCCCGACGTTTTCCATCTCTCCGGGCGGCTCAACGTCGGGTCGTAAGGCACGGTGAACCCAACATAACCGCTCAGTCGTTCCCCTTGAACACTGGGCAGTAGTAATAAGTCACTTTATCCGCGTAAACCAAAAAAAATAATTAAGTGTGGTGAACCAAAACCTGAAACCATCTCAGTAAGAGAAGGTGGCCCGTCTCAACAGTAGGATAAATACAGAGTTGCAATTATTAAATTAAGGCAATCAGAAACGTAGCTATCACTTTTTACATCAAAACTTTATTTATTCCGTAAGTGACGTAACACTACCTAGAATTTTGTGATATTAAAATAGAATAACAAGCATAGTAGATGTAATAGCACTTATTATGGTGTATCGACAACTTTTTACAATATCTAGGAAATAATAATAATAATAATAAAAGCCTTTATTCACTGACCAAAATATAGTACAGTTTTAACTTATGTAATATTTTAAATCTAATTTAACAACTAAAATATTAATTAAGAATGTGACTACGTAACATTCTTCAGCAACCAGTTTGTTGATCAGGTTGTCTTTCGACATAGGCCTCCCCTAGTTTCTCCCACAGATCTCTGTCGCGAGCTATTCTTCTCCATCCTTTTGGTAAATCATCTTCCCACCTTTTAATTTGTCTTCCCCTTTGTCTTTTACCATTTCTAGGATACCATTCCATTATATCTTTTGTCCATTTTTCCTTATTTGTTCTCATAATGTGACCGGTCCAACACCACTTAAGCTTTTTTATTTTTTGTAAAACATCACTTACTTTTGTTCTTTTCCTTATTTTTGTGGTCTTCCATCTGTCACTTAGCCTTATGTTTAGCATGCTCCGCTCCATATTGCGTTGGCAAACTATCAGTTTTTGATTGTTTTTGCTTGTGGCGGGCCAAGTCTGACACCCATATGTCAGGCATGGAAGAATACATGTGTTATACAGTTTGCTTTTCACTGAAATTGGTATCGATTCATTTTTAACTACTTCTTTCAGGGCCCAGTAGCGTTTCCAAGTGTTGCTTATTCTTCTATCGATTTCCTTTGAATATTGATCTTTTATTGATATCAATTGTCCCAGATATATATATTCATCAACATATTCGACAATATCTTGTCCTATTTTTATATTTTCTTTTGTTGCGTTCGTCATTACTTTAGTCTTCGTTGGATTCATTGATAAGCCTGCTTTCTTGCTTTCAATATCTAATTGCTGTAGCATAGTCTGTAGTATGCCTGATGTTCCAGAGAAAATTACAATATCGTCAGCGAATCTTAGGTGGTTTAGATTCGTTCCATTTACATTTATTCCGAAATCATCCCAGTCTATATTTCTAAATATGTTTTCTAACACTGCCGTGAAGAGTTTGGGTGAGAGTGGATCACCTTGCCTGACGCCCCTCTGAATGCTGAATTCATCTCCTTTCTGTTCAAGTTGGATCTTTGCCGTTGAATGTTTATAGACTTCTTTTATGATTCTTATATATTTGCTATCTACGCCCTGGTTTTGTAACGTCTTCCAGATATAGTTATGGTTCAAAGAATCGAAAGCCTTGTTATAGTCAACGAATGCTATGTAATAGTATTGGCCATATTCATTACAATATCTAGGAAAGGTATAATGCAAATAAGGATATATAAAGGTTTACCTTGTATATCCAATCATATACCTAGTGCAGACGTATGTAGAAGACTAGAAGTATACTTGGGTCCGGTTTGGCCGAGATTGATGGTTCGAATTAGTCAATCAGCCTGATCTAAAAACCCTACTAAGTACACTTTAACTACCTATGTGTTCTTATTTAGTAAAACCAATCTTAAAGATTTCAAACTCCTAAAGACTTTAGAAATAAGTCAACATTGGTCATTCTGATCCAGATTGATGCCGCAATTTGAAAAAAAAAAAATTAACCGATTCATCAATCTATCCAATTCGCACAGTAGACTATCAGTCTGACAGTACTAAGCTTACTGATTGAATGATACCAGATTGTTCGTGTAATGTATCACTAAGAAGTATTATTCCATCTATAGTTACGTATTCGATAACGCAGAATAGTTGTATTTAAAATTGCTTTTCACCAACTCTGTATGCTTGGCAGCTTGGCGGTTATAGTCTTAATCCCTTTGTGCAAAATCGAGGAAAGTTTTAGACTAAAACCATTGTTCAAATCGACTTTTGTAATGGCAAGGAGTTTCTCCCTATTATCGGGAAATAGCAGCGACACTATAGCCCACCTTCGAAGGTTTATCGGCGTGTCTGGTTGTAGACAACTTATGATATTATATAATCGACGGTTACCGTCTTTAGTTATTCAAACCTTGGGTTTAATCAAGGATATTTCAACTGTGAATATAGCGATGGTTCAATGTGAAATTAAATTGTAGCATATATTTCTTTTATTCAAATTTTCTCAACATCTAAGAATGATATTTCTTATTCACTCATAAACACTTTTTAACAAAAACCCGGACAAGTGCGAGTTGGACTCGCGTACAAAGAGTTCCGACAAACTTGTAGGTAGCCGGTAAGGTATCTAAGTATATCTATAAATATCTGATTTATATCAATCAACCTTGGTCTACGGTCCCTTTCAGCTGTGAAAAAATAAAATTTGTAACTCAACGCGATCAAAAGATTTGATCGTTTATGTCGCAAATTTTCGTATATTTTGCAATTTCTGCTGAGACTGCCTCGGTGGCGTAGTTGTATTACAGTACGACTGCAAAGCTGAGGTCTCGGGTTCGATCCCCGGGTCGGGCAAAGTGATATTGAGTTTTTCTATTCAGTATCAACTCGGAGTCTGGAATTTGTGCCCGATATGGCGATAGGCTCGCCCCCTATCACATCATGGGACGGGATAATGGCGAAAAGTGGGTGCACTAGTTGCGCCTCTGCCTACCCCTTCGGGGATAACAGGCGTGAGTGTATATGTATGTATGTATGTTTGCGATTTCTCAAAGGAATAAAAATCTATATGATACCACCCGTTTACCTAGAATTATGAAATTTCCCAAGAAGCAAAGTCTTACAGTAGATAGATGTAAAGGAAAAAATCTGTAAACATAAAAAAGCGAATTAACTATTATAAACTTATTATTTGCGGTTGGTGCAACGTGTCTAGGGAGCGAACGGCAAAGTGTTTCCTGTAACCTAGTTTGTATTTTAATTAAAGCAGTAATGTACAATAAGCAGAGAGCATCTAGCTCTCTTAATGTACCTACTTATGAAGTTTGTTTGGACCCCTCGCTGTGTGAGTCTAACTCCCACTAGTCCGGTTTTTTTATAGGGTCGCATCTACACACACACTCACCCACTCCCCGAAGGGGTAGGCAGAGGCGCAACTAGTGGGTGCACACCCACTTTTCGCTGTTATTCCGTCCCATGATGTGATAGGGGGCGAGCCTATCGCCATATCGGGCACAAACTCCACACTCCGAGCTGATACTGAATAGAAAAACTCAATATCACTTTGCCCGACCCGGGGATCGAACCCAGTCCTCAGAATTGCAGGCGTACCGTAACACAACTACACCACCGAGGCAGTTCATCAGGTCTCATATATTCTCAAAGTAATAGGACTAGAAGAGGCGCAACAAGTGCTACCACACTGTGTCAAGCTTATTTATATCCCTTCCAAGACAAGGGCGGACATATTGCCATATCAGGCGCAACTAATAAATAGAGTAATTACTTTTTTTAATCCAACAATAAACATATTTGACCGAAATCTTTGTACTTTATAATTACGTCGAAGTCTCCATCATTTTAAACGTGGTAGATAGCGATTTGATTATGTTTTAAAGATAAGTTATAATTTATGGCGGATATATCAATAAATAACGATAAAGACCAATAATTTTGATGATAATATCTAGAACCCCTGGACTCGTGAAACGGTAGCACACTATGCCAGTTTCCATATTTCGAAATTTATACAAGTATCCACAGTTCATCGAAATTTTGACAAATTTCTTAGAATCATTTTTGCGAACGCTATTACGATGAATGTAACATATTAGGTATTTGTATGTAAATGGTTATTCCTTGTCATGATTTCCGAATGAAATGTTGCTTCAGTTTGGCTTGAAGTATAATATTAATAACTAAAATAGAATTGGCTCGAAAGTGACCCAGTGACTGCCATTAGGTTAATAGGAAGTTGTTACATAAAGTACTGTATTCGAGAGAACGTTGGTGATACAAATAATAATTTTGTAGCATAATATCACAATGCTTTAGTACTGGCAAGGGCGACATAAGTTAATGTAGGTTTATTTATTTAAGTTGTAAGTTGTTGCTGTAATGGTTATTGCAATCGACGACAATCTTTTACTTCTCTAAACTACCTACAATAGTTGTTTTAGGTATAATTTTTCGATGTTCAGATTTATTTTCCGACGTTATTTACAAGTCACTAGTCACGGTCAAAAGATACGTAAAAAATATTGGAAAAGCAGCTCTTAGATAAACATCGCAGTAATAATTTTAAGGACTGAGAAAAAAAGATATAAATTACCTAGTTTTCGTTTTAATCGATCAATCAGCCTATCGCCGTGCATTGCTGAACGAAGGCCTCCTCAAATGACCGCCAACCATCTCGGTCTTGAGCATCCCTCATACACCCGCTACTCGCCGCGTTTTTCAAATAGTTCAAGCATTTAATAGCGTCAGCACTCACAGAATGATCGTTGCCTTCAAAGCAGCACTGCCGCCAAGGGGTGGATGCAAAATATTCTCGCAAACTATCTCAATCTACCGACGGATAGTGCCAGATTCTGCGCCTTACCTTAATAAGCCGCGGAGACGAGGCACGTGGCACCGAAGATCTAATTAGGTAGTAGTCAGAGGTACCCAGTGGGGCACCAACTTATACCATCATTTACCTTGCGTAAACTCATCCTACTCACTTATCCCAATGAGTAGGACATCCTGTTATACGTTTTACTAAAAACTATAATAATGACACAGAAATATGTCAATAGCGTATGGTTAAATACTCGACGTCGTTTTTGCAATTAAGTTTATAGTTTATTGACGTGTAATACATAGACGCTTTGTTACAGTCTAATCGTGGAACTATTACGTGATAGATTCCATTATTTCCAGCAAAAAAAAACTACAGATAATTTAAAAGTAAGGTCGTTGTTTTATAAAATTGACTAATAGTGCTCGCGGCTCCGCCCGCGTGAAAAAGTTTTTCCGGGACAAAAGTATTTTGACTGCCTCGGTGGAGTAGTTGTATTACAGTACGACTGCAAAGCTGAGGTCTCGGGTTCGATCCCCGGGTCGGGCAAAGTGATATTGAGTTTTTCTATTCAGTATCAGCTCGGAGTCTGGAATTTGTGCCCGATATGGCGATAGGCTCGCCCCCTATCACATCATGGGGCGCAATAACGGCGAAAAGTGGGTGTACTAGTTGCACCTCTGCCTACCCCTTTGGGGACAACAGGCGTGAGTGTATATTTATGTATATGTATATGTGTAAAAATATTTTCCCGGGATAAAAAGTAGCCTATAGCACTCAGGAGTTACGTAGCTTCCTATTAGTGAAAGAATTTTCAAAATCGGTTCAGTAGTTCCTGAGACTAGCGCGTTCAAACAAACAAACAAACTCTTCAGCTTTATAATATTAGTATAGATTGTAATGAATCGAAGCTTTGGACGCAGCGCAGCGGCATATGTTTTAATGGTTAAGCGTAGAGCTAAATATCAAGCGAGTGATCTTTCATTTTATTATACACTAGATTTTGCCCACGGCTCCACCTGCGTTAAAGCTTTTTCGGGACAAAATCCCGCTTTTTATTTTCCCGGGATAAAATGTGCCTATGTGTTAATCCAGGACATGATCTACCCGTGTACCAAATTTCATCGAAATCCGTTCAGTAGTTTTTGCGTGAAAGAGTAACAAACATCCACACATCCACACAACCATACATACATACATACTTACAAACTTTCGCGTTTATCATATTAAGTAGGATACAATTCTGTAAATATTTTTTTTTTGTAATGACAACGTGTGATTACTATTCGTATATAATTGTTAATACAAACGATATGTCAGGAGCGCTATATAAAGAAAATCATCATCATCATGAGCCACATGACGTCCACTGCTGAACATAGGCCTCCCGCAAAAGATTTCCAGACGGACCTGTCAAAAGGGGCCTGCATCCAGCGCGTTCCTGCGGCTTTATTAAGACGCTGTGCTTGCCAGAACGTGATCTCCGCTCGAATAAACAAAATATGTTTTTAGCTTTATACCATACCATACCAGCCCTGTGTTATGTAATGCCCACTGCAGAGCACGGGCCTCCTCTACAACTGAGAGGGTTAAGGCCTTAGTCCACTTTGGCAGACTTCACATACCTTCGAAATTCAAAGAAGTTCTCAGGTGTGCAGGTTTCCTCACGATCCATTACCGTTAAAGCGAACGATAATTCTCTAAGAATATTTTTCTAGAAAAGTCAGAGGTGTGTGCCTTGGGTTTTGAACCTGCGGACATTCATCTCGGCAGTCCGTTTCACTCCCAACTAGGCTATCGCCGCAAATTCATACCGATAGCAAAGTTATAACGTCGTTGTCCTAGTTATTTTAATAAATTACAATTTATAAGGAATAGTTTTATAATGTTACTAGATTTTGCCCGCGGCTCCGCCCGCGTTAATAAGTTTTTCCGGGATAAAAGTCCCGCTTTATGTTTTCCCGGGATAAAAAGTAGCCTATGTGTTAATCCAGGACATGATATACCCGTGTGCTAAATTTCATCGAAATCCGTTCAGCAGTTTTTGTGTGAAAGAGGAACAAACATCCATCGTCCAAACATCCATACATTCTTACAAACTTTCGCCTTTATAATATTACTAGGACTAGGATTTTTTAAGAAGATTACAGCCTAAAGTAAAACCTAAGAAATCATTAAGTACGAAACACACACATCTACACAATGTCTTAACACCCCCACAGTAATAAGCTTTCAAATAACTCGGCAAATGTCCACTCATGTGTGACAGACCGCGGGATTATTTATCGCCCAATACATTATCACGCGGGATCAGTGGACTGAAATTTGTCAGCGTATCCTATGTGATATACGGGCCTATTAGCAATAACGAGTGGGTACCCAATTACCGCTACCCGAGTACCTCACCGCGCAATTATAAAAATCTGCGAATGGTAAAACGTTGCAGTGCCAGTGACGCATCTGATTTTAATATTCGATTCGGTTATCAGTGTCCAAACATTTGTTAATAAAATGGAATTGCAATAAATACACGAACGACAGTAATTACTGAATGAACTAACTTGGAATGAAAATAAATATTCCATGTGTTAATGAGGGCGATGCGGGTCAATTGGTTACAGTTATTACGGCTTAAGTAAAGTTTCGCTTTATAACTGAGAATGTTTTTATTTTATTTTTTTATTGCATCGAATGACGAGACGAGCATGCTGTTCGGCTGATGGTAAGCGATACGACCACCCATAAACAGTAGCAACACCATTCAGCACCTTGAGCTTCAAAGTATTGTGTGGCATTCCACTGCGCTCGTCATCCTGAGACATAAGATGTTAAGTCTCATTATGTCCAGTAGTTAATTGAGAATGTTGCTATAAATATTATGTTACTGACAACTAATACATACATATACATATACATATACACTCACGCCTTTTCTCCCTGAAGGGGTAGGCAGGGGCGCAACTAGTGCATCCACTTTTCGCCTTTATTCCGTCCCATGATGTGATAGGGGTCGAGCCTATCGCTATATCGGGCACAAATTCCAGACTCCGAGATGATACTGAATAGAAAAACTCAATATCACTTTGCCCGACCCGGGAATCGAACTCAAGACCTCAGCAGTCACTGCCTTGGTGGCGTAGTTGTACCATAGTACAACTACGCAACCGAGGCAGTCACTAACCACTAATGAGGTTCTTTTTTCTTTTTCTACGATCTTGGCTTGGTGGCTTAAGTCATCTGTCCGTAGTTTGCATAAGCTGCTTTGCTTTTTGAGCATTACGTATAGCGATCGGCTATTGTAAGTCCATTCATTGATTTATAGTTGGCATCACAGAACAGGGATATAGGTTGGCATGGATGTTTACAGAAGCAAAAGGTATCAATGCATATATAAGAGTGACTTCAACTGATCAGCTGTAACTCAATGAGGTTAAATATTCACATTACATAGTAATATCATAGTATTACGAAATTATTAAAGTCTACACAAACCCTAATTTTCAAATTATACGAAACTTATGAATATCGAGTTTCAACGAATATGTAAGGTACTAAACTCTATTTTATTTAAAAGGGTGCGCAATTTTGTTCAAGGTAAAACATTGACTTCGGTTTCTCGGTGAATTTAATTGAAAGGAAAGGTCCAAGCGAATTCTCAGATTACTTTCCAAATGACGCACTTATAGACCTTCAAAGACAAAGCAAGTCAGATGAAAAGGCAAAGGGAAATCTTTATACGATTACAAACAATTTTACGTTTGCATTACGTCAGGTTTGAGGGCTTTAAGGACTCCTGTTACTGCCAGTTCATTAGCAAAATTTGGCTGGACCTATTTTTCGTGTACCTACTTACAATATCGAGTGAAGATATTTGATGTTCGGAAATCAAGTAGCTATAATAATACCAGACCTATATTATATACTGTCCCACTGCTGAGTACGGGCCTCATCTAGTAGGGCGAGGGTTTGAGCTATAGTCCACCACGCTGATGTAGCGCGGGTTGGTATGTAGTCAAAATTCCCATACCCTCAAAATTCTTATAGAGAATTCTAAGGTATGTTCCCCACGATGTTTTCCTTCTTTCTCGGGTATCTTTAATATTTACATTTATAGATAATAATATCGTAGAATAGTGACTGAATGTTACATATTTTTGAAAAATTAACTTTAAGACGCGAGGAATAGGTTACAGAACGTAAAACAACTTCTGAAATTTTTGCCTTTTTATCTGTTGCCAAAATGTTCCTTGGCGTATCACGGCAGAACTAATAATTGGATTCAACATATAATAAACTTTATGAGTAACGTACGGGGTAAGTCGGCAGGGTAAGAGACTAGTGGACACACGGATAGATGGGCCACACGCGATACGCGTGTTCTCTGTTACGGGGGGGGGGGGGGGGTGTATCAAGAGGGGAATGAAATGCGAGATAGATCTAAATCCACACAGACTTTGGCGGCACAGCAAGTAGGTAATAAATACACCCATTTGTCAGTTGATAAAAAATGATTAAATAGCCCCTAGTAATATTTCGACCCAAGCGTCCTCGCATCGGGGGACAGAACTCCGGACCAGGGAGATGAAAATACTTCTTTCGCGGTCCCCCCACGCGACGATGCTTGGGCCCAAATATTACTAGATAAACTACGAAGACATTTTTATTATTTTACTTTTCAGAGGTTTTTTGTGCTGGAGTTATTTCAACTGTATTTTTTTTTATTAATCTTAACAATAGCAACGAATTTAATATTTTTTATATTTAAATAAAATAAAAATAAATAAAAATATCTTTATTTCTTTTTACACAAATTAACCTTATAAGCTAATTTTGGTAATCTCCTTTTAAGCATAAGGAATGCCTGTGCTAGGAGACTACGCCCTTCCATATCTATTTTATGTGTCAAAGAATATAGATGTGTTGTTTGTTTGTGTGTGTGTGTGTGTGTGTGTGTGTGTGTGTGTTTGTGTGTGTGTGTGTGTGTGTGTGTGTGTGTGTGTGTGTGTGTGTGTGTGTGTGTGTGTGTGTGTGTGTGTGTGTGTGTGTGTTTGTGTGTGTGTGTGTGTGTGTGTGTGTGTGCGTGTGTGTGTGTGTATGCGTATGTGTATGTGTGTGTATGTGTATGTGTGTGTGTTTGTGTTTAAAAGCAATTTTTCTGTATATTTACATGAATCTTTGTTTTGTTTTCATCTCATTACAATCTGAAGATTATTTGTTTAAGAGGGACTCAGTTTCATTATAATTTAATGTTTTTAACCATATATTTAGTTCTTTTTTACACTCCCGGTATGTTTTAGTATAAATGTTAATTTCTTTGTTTATTTTATTATAAAGATGTGCAGACCGCTTTTTATATTGTATATTTCCAAATGCAGTCTTTGTTTTGGGGACTTGTGCCACCTCGTGTTTTCTTCTTTTATGAATTATAGGATTGAAAATTAATGTCCTGTGAAATTTCAGTATAGTATGAAGGATATATAACTTCCGAACTGACATTAGATCACTGATATGATATATACTTTCTGTAGGATGATAACGCTTTTTAAAGTACATAATTTTAAGCAGAGCTCTTTGAGCTCGTTCAGCCTCAAGAAAGCGAGTTTTTAGGGCTCCACCCCATACAGGTATACAATATATTATTATCGATTGCACTAAAGCTATATATATTTTATTTAAAAGAATATTTGGACTATGTTTATTCTGTGGCGTTATATGACGAAGAGTGGTAAACATCCAATTAAATTTTTTTATTCTCAATGAAATCATTTCAATTTGAGGATACCAAGATAGCCTTTGGTCTATCATGATACCTAGATATTTAGTTTGATTTACTTTACTTAAAATGGGGCAAGTACATTGGCATTTTATTTCACAATCGCAAGAGTGTATTTTAATGTTAAAGTCTTGATCAGGTTGTGTGCGGTTGTTGATACTAAAGCTAATATAATTTGTTTTAGAAGTATTCAATGTGAGGAGATTGTTTCTAAGCCACTTTGCAACCTGGGTCAAACCTTTTTCTGTATTACTTGTAGTGTTTTTCCAAGATACTCCAGTGAAAACGATTGCAGTATCGTCTGCATACGAAAATATTTTTTCAAGTGCAATGTTCATATTACACAGGTCATTTATGTAAATTAAAAATAGAGTAGGTCCCAAGATACTACCTTGGGGGACACCAAAAGATATTCCTACTTCGTCACTAATCAGCTGATCCAATTTAACTTTTTGAGTTCTGTTTGACAGGTAGTCTTTAAAGATAGCTAGCTGAACATCTCTTATCCCTATTTTCTGCAGCTTGTGTTCAAGAATGGGTACACAAACAGTATCAAAAGCTTTTTTTAGATCTAAGAAAACAGTTATGCATTTGTTTCCCTTATCAAGATGTTCAGTAATCATTTGAAGTTAGAGATATTATTGCATCCTCTGTAGAAATACCTTGTCTAAAGCCAAACTGAAAAGATGACAATAAGTTAAATTTATTTATATATTGTAATAATCTAGTGTTTAACAATTTTTCAAGTATTTTAGATAAGGCGGGTAAAACCGATATGGGCCTATAGTTATTTATATCATTTTTATCTCCACCCTTGAACACAGGAGTAATTAGAGTTTTTTTTAAAGATATAGGGAAGATGCCCCTTTTAAAGCAGAGGTTCGCCAAATGTACTATGACAGGAGTAACTTCTTTACTTATGATTTTTAAATATTTAGTAGTGATGTTGTCCCACCCTGGTGCACTATCAACTTTTAAATTCTTAATAATGGCATTAACTTCGTCGGGGTCAGTATCTAATATAACAAAAGAATGCGGTTGACTTGGTAATTTATTGAGGTAGATTTTGGTTTCGTTATCAGTTACAGTGCTTCGGATGTTATTAGCTAGTTGTCGCCCAATGTCAGAAAAGAAACTATTAATATAATTAGCAGATTCAATTGGAGAGGATTTAGTATTAATTAATTCCAAGTTTTGACTTTTTAATTTATTAGTGTAGATAATATGCTTTATATTTTTCCAGAGTAATTTATTGTCTTTTATAGAATCGGCAAGTAATGTTCTATCATATTTTCGTTTCAATTTTTTTATAAGATTGTAGTTTCTGTACCGAGTGTATGTTATTTCATTATGTGGTTCATTTCGTGATTGCTTTTGCAGCTTGTTTCGATTTCTAATACATTTTAATATACCGGTGGTGATCCAAGGTTTAATGACACGTTTACTTTTTGGTGTTATTGTAATAATCGTACTTTCTGTTAATGATTTTGTAATTTTATTGATTAGAAGATCGGTAACACGGTTTGGGTCGTTACAGAAAAGTAGCTCGGCCAGATTTGCTCTCTGTAAGTACTTTAAGGCGTTTTCAAAGTCGATTTTAGACGTGGTTTTTTGAACATAATTAGTTTTCGTTTTTAATTTCGAGAGTGCTAAAAAGGTGGTGAAATGATCTGTAATGGTTGTTTGTAAAATAGCAATGGTTGCAGAAAGAATTTTTGGGTTTATCCTAAGCATAACATGATCAAGACAATTTCTTTCTCTAGTAGCGAGGCTATGTCCAGGTAGAACGCCATAGGCTGAGAGCATGTTAAGGTAGTACATCCTATTTTTATATTCCAATGTTGGTTCACTAGGTATCGACGTGAATTGTAATATTTAGTTATTACAATTCACGTCGATACCCTAACAGGGAATTTAAGACTTTATAGTTGTGTATTTCTTATCATGTAGTCTCCAACTATAAACGTAGTACCTATAGATTATTTGTTTTCTGATACTTTGCGTTTCACTACTCAGAGTGACACGACACTTATTTATTGAAGGCAAAACTAAAGTTGCACAGTGAAGCGACGTGCTTAACTCCTCATTTATATTCAACATAAGAAAGCAGCCAGAAATTTGTAAAGAATTAATAGACGAGTGTACAACAAGGAAAGTTTCGAGACAGCGGCATGTTGCCCGCATTATTGGAATGTTAAACTGTGAACAAAGACACAGTTAACACGCAATTGCCGATACTTTAGTGAAAGACATCATAAATTATGAAGTAATGTAAGTAGGTATATTGCAATAAAACCATTATATTTCAATTAAAATAGTTGTATTTCAATGTCTAACATTCGCGTAAATAGAAGTCATAATGTAAGTATAGTAAAGTATTACCCTCAGTAGCAAAAGAGATCCGTATACAGTAGAGCAATAATATATATTGCTCTACTGTATACGGATCTCTTTTGCTATCCGTATACAGTAGAGCAATATATATATATATATTATATATTACAAGCCTACAATACAATAATATATATTACAAGCCAGATATGATATTTTATATGATCATCATCATCAGCCACATAAAGTCCATGGCTGAACATAGGCCTCCTGTAAAGATTTCCATATGGCCAATATCAATAGCAGCATTCAGCGTGTTTCTGCGACCTTTATTAAGTCGTCTCTCCACCTTGTAGGTAGACATCCAGTAATATATAATAGAATACAACATAATAGAGTATTATGTACAAATATTGTAAATGATAGAACTTAGCACTCTACACCGTAAACCTGCGGTTGACAGCATCCTATAACAGACGCCGCTAAAAAAATATTAAATAGCACTAAGCTTACTCCGTGGCCTGCACGTACACGTATGGCAATTTACATCCGAAAATCTTAAGCCTCTACGTGTATAGAGCACATTAAGCTTCTCCTGGTTGATGCCAAATGGTAGCTGTCGTAAGTCGCGTCTGCAGTGCCATATAGTTTAACAATACCCTGGGGCAATCGGGTAAAAACATTTCCACCAGTCTAGACATGAAGTAAATAGTGCTTTACGTAAATGATTTTCCGTTGTCTCCACTCACATTTAGTAATTGTACTATGAAGCGTCTTCTGCGTGTCGCAGCTGCGCGCGTTAATATTCCACCGCTGTGAAACAAAGCCAATATCTGTAAAAGTTTTGGCGCTCCATCCTATTATTTATTCAGAGGCTCTGCGTTTCTTTAACTTTTGCGAGCTTAGACCGGGCCCCCGTTATGAAGAAACCGTCCTTTCGGACGCTAGTGTCCGCAATTTTTCTTGGTAATCTCGGGTTTTGCACACAAATACATTTTCGTCGTTCGCTTGGGTAAATGCAGTGAAAAATGTACATTAAATTTTCAAATTGCCTTAAATTCTACAAGAGGATATTCAAAAATGTGCTTTAAACGCTGCGTAGTGTTTTAAGTAAGTTAATCTGCAAGAGATTATGTTATGAAAAACATTGCTACATGATTTTTACCACAAACGGTCTTTGTTGACAAAGTCGATTTAACGAACAAATTTGAGGAACAACTGCGAGTAACCACTTTATTCTCTAACAAAGAATTGTTCATCAAAGGGATTGCGAATTGTTATTTTGAGTACTTACTAACAAGGGTTTGTAGACGAGTTTCTACATATCCTAGGTATAGAGTTATCATACGGATGTCATTGACTGTCTCGGTGGCGTAGTTGTATTGCGTATCTATGCGTGACGAGTCTTTTTTTTCGCAGAGAATGTGACGTATTACTACCGCCCAGCCTTCAAGGGGGGCGACTGAGCGGTGATGTTGGGTTCACCGTGCCTTACGACCGGCTTTAGGGACGGCTGCGGGTTTCCCCGAACTAAGAGTGTCTAAGTTTTCGTTCGCAGCCGCCCCTGAGCGGTGCCGCCTAATGCAGCCCGTCTCCTGTTTGGGGAGGGGGCGACAACGAAGGACGCTCTCGGCGTCAACGGCAGCGTGAGACCTACCTGCCACACTGCCGTTCATCACGAGGGTCGCAGCAATGTGCTAAAAACACGCACAAAACTAAAGACTCTAAGGTCCCGTGTCGGGCAAAATGATTATGGGATTTTTTGTCTAGAATTTGTGGCCAATACGGCGATAGGCTCGCCCCTTATCACATTATGGGAAGAACACACATGGTAAAAAGTGGGTACCCAGGAAGCACCTCTGCATACCCTTTGGTGATAAAGGCGTGATGTGTGTCTGTTTCAATATAATTATATTGTCTTCCCATGAGTTTAAATGTAGACACAATACTGAACAGTACTATGTAGTATAGACACAAGTTCCTCGTAAAATTATATCGAGTACTAACACCTATACCAATAAGTGTAACAAACATTTAATATTACAGAAAAAAACATTTTCCCAGGGCAAATAGAAAGTAGAAGTAAAATAAAAGCGACTATAGGAAAGATAAACCATGTCACATATCACACGGAACTAATCTTTATCGATAACGGTTTGCTTCGATCTTTGTCCATAATGGCTTGTTTGAAACACACGTTCATGAAAGAATCCAATCACATTTCCACGTTTATCCATTTACGTAATTGCGAACTATAGGCGGAGGCCTGACGCAACTTATGACGTGTGTGTTACAAATATATTAGTTGAAAACATTTTTTACTTTCAATCAGCATAATGTAAGACCTCATTGTTAGAATAATTTAAGTAAATGTTTTGCCACGGAATGTAGTTTGTGATATTTCGAGTTGTATAAATAATATTTAAAGTGGACGATAACCTTGTTGGGAATGGAACGGTCTGCTCAGAAAATGTCCGGTGGTTCAAACCCCGAGGCACGCACCTCTGATTTTTCAAAGTAACTTGTGTATTGTTTATTAATTGTCGTTCGCTTTAACGGTGAAGGAAAACATCGTGAGGAAGGAAACCTACATGCCCGAGAATTCCCTATAAGAATTTCGAGGGTATGTGAAGTCTGCCAACCCGCATTAGGCCAGCGTGGTGAACTAGGGCCTAACCCCTCTCAGTAGTAGTCCTCTACTACTGAGAGGGCCCGTGCTCAGCAGTGGGCAGTACCTATATAATACGGGGCAGATTAAATTGCAAATAATATTTCATTGAAAATATTTAGATTTATCGAAATTAAACGTGAAGTTATTGTTGGTTTAAAATATGTTTTTCTATCAAAAATACGAAAGGCGAAGTACGAAATGGTACCGTGTTTGTCATCCTTCGACTTATTAAAACATTACGTTTCTAAATGCCAGATAAATAGTATACTGGTTGAAAAGACTTTTAACAGGGAGCTAACAGGCCTGCAAACTCCTTACTAGTGTCTGAAAATGGAAAGGCGGTGGTAATCACACCGACTAACCCGAGAGATCTATCTCGTAGTAGCCCTTTTGCCTACATACTACAATTAATTATTTATCGGGCTACAGAAATATTTCTAATAAATTCTTAATTTACCACCTGTTAACTTACAGACCTATATAAATAATGGCGCAGTATAAAGCTAGGGATGCCAACCGTCCTGTTTCCCCAGCAAGGTTGTTCTTGTAATGTTCTGGGATGTACTGGACAGTTTTTAAGCAGCATCATGGGTTTTTAACACTAGAAAGATAACCTACGTCGAACTGACGTAATCGATTTTGAAAAATCGATATAACTGGCTCGTACCATGTTTAATTTTTAATTTTTTTCCTAATAAAAAGTGAAGTAAATCGTTATGTTTTTCATTTATCTTATGTACAATAGAATATATTATCAATAAATATTACATATGTAAACATGACATATACATAGTCGAAAATATGATCACTCAAAATCCATACGTCGAAATGGCGTATGGTTATCTTTAGTGTATAGCGAAATATGGTTATCTTTCTAGGGTTAAAGCGCCCCGATAAAGTCATGTATTTTAAAATTTAACCTATTTTCACTAAATATTAATTTAACTACTGCTACTCTATAACTGCGTCCATTGCCTAACTAAATTGTTTTGGTTTTTGAAATTGCAATATTAATTTTGGATTTTTGGGTTGAGAACCCTATTCTAAATAGCTTGAACTGATTGAAGAGACCGTCGCGTCGTGTGAAAACATTTTGATACTGCGGTCGGCGGCCGGCGCGTCAGGCGTCATTAATCGTCATGTCGTTGATGTATAGCTGTTGTCGAAAGCGATTTAACGGGTTATTGTATTCGCTAACTTAATCAAAGTTAGTTATGATTTTGGTAGCTTAAGTTACCAAGTTTGCCATATGCGTAAGTTTCGCAGGGTGGGTGTTTAGATGACCAACACACGTTCAGTCTCGCATCAGTTCAATATGTAATCTTGGTGTGATTGATAATAGTTTTTTCGTTTGATCTGCCTCGGTGGCGTAGTTGTATTACGGTACGATTGCAATGCTGAGGTCTCGGGTTCGATCCCCGGGTCGGGCAAACTGATATTGAGTTTTTCTATTCAGTATCAGCTCGGAGTCTGGAATTTATGCCCTATATGGCGATAGGCTCGCCCCCTATCACATCATGGGACGGAATAACGGCGAAAAGTGGGTGCACTAGGCGCCTCTGCCTACCCCTTGGGATAAAAGGCGTGTATGTGTGTGTGTGTGTGTGATCTTTTGACCGTTCGTGCAATGTGCGGTTTGAAGTAATATTTTAAATATTCAGTAAAATTTTGATCACAGGACAGAAAACGTTAGTTTAAATTTAATCCGGGCTTGTGGTTTGAGCTGACGCCTGACTGACCGTGTCATAGCTACCTTACTATTGATATTAAACAATGAAGCTGTCTTCGCCATTAAAACTTAGTCGCATCTTCAACAATAATAATGTATCGTTAGAAGTTTTAATTCCTTGTTTACAGATTTCTAGTGAATTAAATACAGCCTTTTGTGCTCTATTGTTTCGTCTCATATATACGCGGAACGTTATTTGTCAGAGCATTAGAAAATAAAGTATACCTACTCCCACTAAAAGAGTTTGGTGAAAAAAAAATACGTTAACGATGGCGCCTAAAAATATAGGTTTATTGCGTGACCATTGTTAGCATTTCACTCATATACTAGAATACATTTAAAATAAATGTGAACTTTGCTGCTCTAAAATATATATATTAGACATCACATTTTTATACCAGTCGCCATAAAAACGGCCAATAAACACCTAATGCAGATTAAATACATTGAAATCCAATTAATATTGCGAAAACATTGGAGATATCATACAGAGATATGAAATTAATAAATGAGTTAGGCGCCTGACTATCGAATCGGGAAAAGAGTCAATTAATTTATACGATATGAGCTGATAATTTCGATTTCAGTCCATTATATTCAATTTTAGTATATATCGTGACCTGCATAATTAAATTTTTCAATTATTATATAATCCATGTTTGCTGTGTTCTACATAATATATACTATTGATGGTGTATGTGCCTTTAGTCTACAGCTGGGCTACATTCTTTGTTTGTAATATAATCATTAATGCTGTAAAATAAAATAAAATAAAATATAATATTAACAGTGTTCCACGAAAAATATACAAATACTTAAAGAGAACTAAAATGTGCTTTGGGGTGAAATCTCTTTTGTGTCACTATTAACAATGTATATGACATATTATTTATAATTTCTTTTTTTATGGCATTGAATGACGAGACAAGCATGCCGTTTACCTGATGGTAGGCGCTACGACCATCCATAAACAGTAGCAACACCATCCATCACCTTGACTACAAAGTACTATGTGGCATTCCACTGCGCTCGTCATCCTGAGACTTAAGATGTTAAGTCTCATCATGTCCCGTAACACTGGCTACAATGTCCTTCAAACCGAAACACAACAGTGCATGCACACTGCTGCTTGGCGGTAGAAATAGACATCGCGGTGGTACCCAACCAGACGGACTCTTACATATGAGAGACCTCCCACCAGTAAATTAAAATGTAAAGATATTAGGTGTTGTTCGCTACTTCGTTCGCGTGAATCACCGTTCCCGCTACAAAGGTGTCTAAAATGCCAGTGCCAGCTATTTAAAAATTGAGATGAAGAATATCAATAAGTTTCACTTGGAGCAAATTACCGGGATATAAAGTAGATTATGTTAAATGGCCTACCCGTGTGTCAATTTTCTACAAAATCCGTTTGGCTGTTTCTGTGTTTACTTTTAACAAACATCCAAATATTTTAACAAACGTTTGCATTAATAATATTAGTAAGAGTAAGATTGAGCGACTCGCAGTGGTTCAGTCACTTATAGCATTACCAAGAATATAGCTGAACAGTAACCATATCCAACCATCAGTCACTGCTCACACGATAAACCAGTAGCCCATCTTCCGATGTTTATTTCATAAGGTGAGAGATATAACGTCGACAAAGAATAACTTATATCAAGAAAATATTTGGCTAAGGTTCACGTATATTGTTTTCAAAATATACATACATATACATATACACTCACGCCTTTTATCCCCGAAGGGGTAGGCAGAGGCGCAACTAGTGCACCCACTTTTCGCCATTATTCCGTCCCATGATGTGATAGGGGGCGAGCCTATCGCCATATCGGGCACAAATTTCAGACTCTGAGCTGATACTGTATAGAAAAACTCAATATCACCTAGCCCCCCGGGGATCGAACCCGGGACCTCAGCATTGCAGTCGTACCATAATACTACTACGCCACCGAAGTAGTCAACAGTTATTATAAAAGGCGTGAGCGTGTGTGTTATTTTTATTATGTAAATGAAAAAACATTGAATAATTTTGTACAAAAAATGATTTCGTTTGATTCTTAGGTATTTCTAAGGTCTAGACTAAACTATCGGCAATCAATCCGTCAATCCGCTTAGTTAAATACGTGATACGAGCCCACGTAATATTAACGCCAGATTTATCGTCCAATGGTCAGCTTAGAGTTCATAAAATTATGTCGAAGATGATGATTAATAATAGATTATGTTAAGCCTTAAAATATAATATTCCCGATGCTCGATTTGGCCCTTAACTATATTTTAAGTGGCATTTTTATGTAAACAGACCAAACATTCGATCCTAAATTATTGACCACCAGCCTGATGGGTTAGGGATCTCCTTATTGGGTTAGAGATTTCTTTATGGAATAAATTTTTGAATACTTTCTGTAGAAGACAGTCTTATACTACGCAACGAACCGTGGAAAATTTCACTCTTCAAGAGCTAGGTACCAGTTTAGGCTGTGCGTTGTTAGTTAGTTGGTCAATTAAAAAAATATGTTATTTTATTTAAGTATTCTTTAAAATACCCCAGTGCTTTAAAAGTCGTGTTTTATTAGTATAATGTTTACGTCACATATAATAATAGTATGATTATGTGGGATCTAGATCAACCCTTACCACAGTTCTATATTAATATTTTAATGGTCTCATTGCCCTTCGTAACAAGAAATAGGGCTGTAATATATTTTTATTTTGGGTTTAGTTGTGAGGCAAAATTTCACGAATTTACATTACAATGTTTCATTTTATGTAAAGAAATACACTTTAAATGCTATACGTACATTAACTTTATTGAATTATTTGCATTGAAAAATCTTTTGTTGAGTTATGTGCATACAAGTATTGAGGCTTGAGATTTGTCAATATTGTTTTAATAAAGTTGAGGTTAAATAATACTAAGTCACAATTTATAAACTCTATCATTAGCATATTTGAGGTTAGAGAATTTATTTACTCATAATAGTAGACTTACAATGAGTATTATTTAATGAATATAATGAAATACATAATCAGCATTATAAAAAAAAACAAGAAGAGCATCAATTTCAAACATTTCTTGACTCACTCTATTGCCTTGTAGATGTGTTTCGTATTTTTCTATCAGATACTTTTTGTACAAGTCTGTTGGTCTATAAAACTCCGACCGAGACTACTATACCTTAAAATCGTTTATTGATATGTTAAAGGGTATCATAAGAAAAAACACTTTTTCTCTAGATTCTTTAGAATAAGGCTTTTGTCGTAAGGTTTTGTTAGAAACTTTTTTCTATGCGAGTTCATAATGGTAGAAAGGGATTTATAATAACGAGGCATGAAAAATGAAAGTCATTTTCGAGGCGGGTGTGATCAAGAATCGCGAAGGTCGACACAAAATGTTTTTTCTACGGTGCAGAGGTCGTGGCCAAGCCTCCTCGTAATTCCTACTACAAATAGCTGAGTTTCAGACAATACACGTAGGCACCACGAATCGGGCTTGGAAATATATACGATTAAAAGGTTATTTTTTCTGAATGTCGTATCTGTTTTTTTTATTGCATTGAATGACGAGAGGAGTATGCCGTTCGCATGATGGTAAGCGATACGAATAAACAGTAGTATTCATCCATTCAGCACCTTGAGTTACAAAGTACTGTGTGGCGTTCCACTGCACTCGTCATCCAGAGACATAAGACGTTAAGGCTCATTATGTCCTGTAGGACATAACGAGACTTAACATCTTATGTATGTTGTATTTCGTAACGTGTTCCCTCCTTCCTACAATCCTGGGTCCTTTCGCCGTAGCGTGAAGAAGCAACTGGTCAGGCCGGCATAATTGTGTCGAATGGCATGGGATAATCGTCCAATGCCATTCGATTCTCTATTTGGACTGCACCGTGCTTACCATCAGGCGCAGTGCAGTCACTATGTCGAGCTCCTATAAAAAAAAAGGTACACTGGCTACAATGTCCTACAATCCGAACCACAACCTACATGCACACTGCTGCTTGTCGGTAGAAATTTAGACATTGCGGTGGTACCCACCCAGGCGGACTCTTACATATTATGATAGACTTACCATCAGTATGTGTTTTTTCTGGCCTATAACATTTTCGCATTTTTTATTTCGCGCACAAGTATATAACCCGATGACTTAAATAAAAAAGAATTAACACTGCCTATGCTATCTACATGCTTACATTTTGGTTAATTGAATCCTGGGGAAAACTTTCGGATTCGGAGGCATGAGGCAAGGCTAGCATTAGTCATAAAGTCAATATCTGTGGTAAGTGCGGGGAAGAGGGGACTTCAGTCCAAAGTTTACCAAGTACCACTCCATACAGCTCCTATGTCTTCGCATCTGACCGTGGAATCGTGACGGAAAGTCACTTAAAAGTTTGCAAATTGAATGTGTTGCGGTTACGTCTGACATTGGAATAGATAATAGAATAGTTTTGATTCATCAAGACAATACTTCGTGTAAATAGAATTATGTCGATCGTAAAGTGAAACTCAAGTTAATTTTCGTATTTTGACAGCCAAGCTATTCTTATTTTGTAATACGTTATGCATAGTATTATGTATTATGATCTGCGCAGAAGAACAAAAAATCACACAAGAATGTGCCCGATAGTATTTCATATCAAGACACGCGGTGGCGTGTCAAGCGAAGCCTTAAAAAAATTATGATGTATCTTCTTATTAATCTCAATTATTTTATCGTTGGAGTAGATAACCACGTATATTCTTAATTTTGGCGTTGGCTATTTTTCATTTTTATGTTTCTGATGGGATTCTTATTCAAAAGAATTATTTGAAAAAAATTGTCGAATTGAAAAAAACAAAAGACCACAATAACCGTCTGCTATTTTTACGCCTGACTTAGTAGCTTACCGGGTTTTTAATACATCAATGCTTAGCTTACCAAGCCCCCTTATTCTCTATGACACACGTTATTTTCACCGTTCGTAACAAGCGCGTAACGTAACTCGTCGCGTTTATCACTATGGAAATTGGCATACAGAATACCATTTTACGCACATTACACGAAGTGAACGTGACGCGGCCGCGTTACGAGTTAACAATGTCATAGAGAATCATGCCTCTTAAAGTGTACGCGTGTAAGCGCTCGCTGTCAATCCACGACTGAAAACTTAAGGGCCGTGAATTTGTTTGAAAAGAAAATGAAATCGTGTGCGAAACTTGGTAATAAGTTATCCAGCTATAAGCAGAAATGAGCACAGCGTGATGTTTATTTATGTGGTTTCTTATTACAAATGAATAAACCACCGCGCACGCATAATTTATTGTGATTCTGTCGTTGTTGTATCGTGAAATCAATCAATAACTCTGATTGAAAGACTAAGTATGCAAATGCGCCGTTTCATATGGCAAATGGCCAAACACTTTCTTTCAGTTTACTGTAACGAATAGTTCTTTTACCGACAGTATGTTTAACGCTCTCAATGTGAGAATAGTAAAGTTTTGTTTTATTTATTTTTACTAAGTGTTTCTCACGGCTCCGCCCGCGTGAAAACGTTTTTCCGGGATAATAGTAGCCTATAGCACTCAAGAGTAGTAGGTATAACTTCCTATTAGTGACAGAATTTTCAAAATCGGTTCTGTATTTCCTGAGATTAGCGCGTTCAACCAAACAAACTCTTCAGCTTTGTATTAATATAGATTTATTTATCCAAATGATGAAGTACGTAAAACAATAAAATTCAGTTATTAAATATTTAACACATATCCTACCCGGCCCTCTTTGTCTCAAAGAGCGACTTTGTAAGTAATGGATAAACAGATTTGCAACAACAATTTTACATTTTCATTAGGTACAATCAGCCTCATAATTAGCTCCACAATTTGAAAAATTCAAATCACCTTTACGCGTATAGTTTAATTGAAACTTTGGTTTTTCCTTGTGTGAAGCAAAATAAATTCCTTTTATTTTATTTTTGGGAAGAGAAATTAATAATTGGTAATAACACAAAAGTGTATAGGCGATTTAAATTTCGAATTTGTTCAGCTACTTATGTGGCTGTCTGGACATGTAAGGCTTATTTCATTAAAAAAATTGTAGGCCATTATTGGTATATTCAAACAATTTCACCAGAATGTGCCATTATTCACTGAATACATAATCAGTGCATGTATTTTACAACATGTACCTGTCAAATGTACTTGCGAAGTTAGTTTCGAAGCTAACGGACGATTGGTTTAAAATGTAATTTACCCTTAAAGTTAAATTTACTTAAATTGGATGAGTTGTATTGGCCGGGTCGGTCTTGAAGAGGTCTTCAATCTTAATAATGCTTTAGTTATCAACAAAGCAAATTTATACCCATCACTGGTCTTGACTTTAAGTACCGAAAGTAAAACGTTAAACTTGTAAGGAAGAATATATTTAAAAAAAGCAACCGGCGTGCAATTTTTCTTGGTATCATTGCGCCCCATGATAAAATCCAATAATAAAAGTGGTAGCTCAGTCTGACTCTTCAATCTCGTGCAAATTATTTTACTCAAGGGACAAATTCTGACAGACTAGACAAAAATATTCCAATAGTTGTTTTTTTTTTATCTTATTTTAAGGAGCTTTGTCGTGTGTTACGACTAAGTCGCTCCATATAGTTGCTTTTTAGTTTTGTAAAGATAACTATTATTACATAATATCTAAACTCTTTATTCCTCATCATTACACTAATTTTAGTGTGTCTATGTGAAGTCTGACAATCCGCACTAGGCCAGCGTGGTGGACTAAGACCTAACCCCTCTCAGTAGAGGAGGCCCGTCTCAGCAGTGGGCAGTACATAATACAGGGCTGATTGCAAACTAATTTTAGAATATGCACTCATTTGACTGGTCTTATTCAACACTAAGCACATATTCAGGAAAATGTCTTTAGTCTATTAGTAGATTGTTCACGGTTGCTTAATTACTTTTAATCATACGTAACTTTTCTATTAAAGATTGTGTGGAAACAAGAAACTTGCTGAAGCCACGAACCGTCCATCTGAGCGTAAAAGTTTCCTAGTAAAGAGCAAAGTAGCCATATATTATCGGAGCCAACATTAACTTTATTGAATAAGTAATAAAGATCATTTTATTGAGCTGTATGTCGGATGAAATAGTGACAGAAACTTGATTTGTAGGTTTTCCAAGAGGTGCAAATGGATCATTATAAGCTTATTCTATTACTGTTGCATTTAAAAGGTTCCATCTTTGGAGAAAATCTATATTTGAACCGTAACAAGAAGCAGAATGAAAATTTCATTGAATACATTCAAGCAAATATCTTAATAAATGTTAATGAAAAAATGTTGTAGAACGCAACTTTTGATGCGTGTGTGCGCCTCGCAGTTGACGGATTTTACCGTTTTGGGCATTGATTAAAAATCGCAATTTGCATCTAGACATATACAGTCGTGGTCAACTAATTAGGGACATGCAAGATAGTGAAGAACAATAACCAGTTATGTACATGCAAATATAAAACCCTATTGATTTCTCAGTAACTATTATTTGCATAATTTGGTCCGATTATTATGCTTTAAATGGCTGTAAATAAAAGAATAAATAAATAGAAAAAAGTATTTCATATCTAAGGTTGAACATGTATTCAATTTTAAGGTATAATTCTGTAGCTGGACATTTAATTAAGGACAGTAAACTATAATGAAAAATAGAGTTAAACAAAACTAATAATCTGCAGTATTATAATATCTTTAACAGCTCCATTTTATTACGTGTAAAATCAGTACCCAGTAGCAAAACCTTTGTTAGTAATTACCGCTTGACACCGATGTGGCATAGACATTATCAGTTTCTGGCATGTTTCGACAGGAATATTTGCCCATGCCTCACAAAAAGCTTCATTAAGTTCATCTAAAGTTGTGGTACGATAAGTGGCTACTTTTTTCTTGATTTCGTGCCAAAGGAGCTCGATTGGGTTAAGGTCCGGGCTATTTGCTGGCCAATCTAGCACCGATACTGACTGACTGGTAAGAAACGACTTGACTGAACGGGCGGTATGTTTCGGGTCGTTATCATGCTGAAACGTCCATTTAATAGGGAGATGCTCCTCAGCATAGGGAAGCATCGTTTCCTCCAATATTGCCTTGTATTGATGTTGGTCTAAGTTACCCTGAACTTTCCTCACAGGTCCCACTCCACGTCCAGAAAATGAACCCCACATTTTAATGTTTCCACCACCATGTTTCACCTGCTTTTTTGTGAATCTTGGATTCATTTCCGCTTTTACTGGACGCCGTACGTATTGCCTTCCATCTGAAGAAATCAAATTAACCTTGGTCTCGTCAGAGAATAATACATGTTGCCATTGGGCGTAGGTCCAATGTCCATATTTACGTGCAAACGCCAAACGAGCATTTCTATGTTCTTTGTTCAACAACGGTACTTTGCGAGCCACTCTTCCGAACAACCCTGCTTCTACCAGACGTCGTCGAACGGTCCTCGCTGAGACACCAGCTCTTTCGTCTGTCCCAAACACTTCGTGTTTAATTAAAATAGAGCCTAGAAACGGATCTTTCTTAGCTAACCTGGTTATCATTCTATCTTCTTGCAGAGTTGTTTTTCTCGATCTTTTTGTTCTGGGCACATTTAAATCTGTGTTATTGCGTCTGGCATGTTGCACTGCATTGTATACCATAGTTTTTGAACAATTTAAATGTTCTGCTATCCTTCGGTATGGCCATCCATGCTTGACAACAAAGTTCATGATAATTTTTCGTAGTGTTGGATCGCAACTTTTATTTTACCCATTTTTCTTCAAAATATTTTTCAAAACTTAAAATAATCGGGATTGCCGCCAAAACTACCACGAAACAATAAAAGAAGAAGTAAAAAAGTATTGAGATTCAAATTTTTAAAATAGAACGCAATATCTCAGTGTCCCTAATTAAATGGCCAGCCAGCATTATTTGAACAAATAGCACTACGATAATCTATCAGCTATACTGTAAAGAGGTTTAATGTTTAAGAAGTTGTTATTGTTTGTATAATCGGGCACATAAATGACTAATTATACTTACATGTAAGAGATATGGAATATGGTTTAGACTCGTTGGAAAATAAAAAATAAATTCACAATTCGCTTTAACCAAAGAATGTCCCTAATTAGTTGACCACGCCTTTATACCTAACATCGATATTTGGACTTGGTTCTTTGATATGTGAGTTGGGTACAAAAAAAGCACATTGAGCATATTCACACATAACAATAAAATTTATAAAAAAGAAATTGTACTGAATTATATTAAAATATCTCGGCAAATAGTTAATAATTATTCATAAAAAATACACGTCGAATTGAGAACCTCCTCCTTTTTTTGAAGTCGCTTAAAAATACACTATTTCAGTCACTGTTTATCTAAGAACAAAAATATACGAGTACCAGATAGCAGTGACACGAAACATCGCGTGACTGAAGCTGGTTTTTTTAATTAGTACTTTGTCACATTAGCGAGGGTTGCCTAACGAATTTAGTTCCTATTCGTGACGGAAGTGGCGCTTTACACACAAAACGCGACTAATTACGGAGACGTAGGACGTCTTTACATTTCCTAAATCGGCTCACCGACATGCTTATATCCCACAAAGTATTACAAAGTTACCTTAATCTTTTCTATTTTAGTAAGTTACCACAAAGGGATTGGATATGTGTTCTGGTAGTTACGGTCGACATTGTTACGATGATTGGAAAAAATATCAAGATATAGAATACGTGTGCTACGAAATAGAAAACTGAGGGAAATAATAGCTATGGCCCAAACATAGGCGGATCCAGAGGGGAAGTCATTGGGGTCATGATCCCCCCTGGGCTTTTATTTGTTTTGTAATCTGTTCTGACTAGACCTCGAATATATGACCCCCCCCCTGACTTGAAAGCAGGATCCGTCCTTGAGCCCAAAGTTCTGTTGCGCTTGTTAGACGCTTCACATTACTTATTGACAGATTGTTTTAGCTCTACTTGGATTTATCACTATCTTATTTAAACGCGCTAAACTTGCATATATATTATTAGCTTTTGCCCGCGGCTACGCCCAAGTTAAAAAGTTTTTCCGGGATAAAAGTCCCGGTTTATATTTTCCCAGGATAAAAAGTAGCCTAGGTCCTTCCCAGGATCTTAAATTATTTCCTTACTAAATTTCATTGAATAGATTCATTGGTTTGGCTGTGACGGCTCCACTCGCGAGAAAATTAAATCCGGGATAAAATTTCCGGGTAATGTTTTTCAGGGATCATGATCTACCCGTGTGCCAAATTTCATCAATATCCGTAGCAGTTTTTGCGTGAAAGAGTATAAACATCCATACATCCATACATTCTTACAAACTTTTGCGTTTAAGAAATCATTCAATATAACATGTTCGGTTTTTCATTAACCCCTAACCTAGGACAGTTAAAGGGGGAAGAAACTAAACTGCGGATCACATTAAGACTAAATTTGGTGCGGATATAATTATCTTAAATCATGATAATTAATATAGGACATTCGTCTTTAATCCTTTCGTAACTAAGTGAGACAAGAGAAGAGAACTGAACCGTTTGTCTGCTCTTGATATAATTTATTATGACAAAATACTCTCATATGTAAGACTATACTGGTAGTATGACTCTCATATGTAAGAGTGCGTCTGGGTGGGTACCACTGCAATGTTTATTTCTACCGCCAAGCAGCAGTGTGCATGCATTGTTGTGTTTCGGTTTGAAGGGCATTGTAGCCAGTGTAACTACAGGACATAATGAGACTTAACATCTTATGTCTCAGGATGACGAGCGCAGTGGAATGCCACACAGTACTTTGTAAATCAAGGTTCTGGATGGTATTTCTACTGTTTATGGGTGGTCGTATCGCTTACCACCAGGCGAACGGCATGCTCGTCTCGTCATTCAATGCTAAAAAAAAATTATGAAACCTTAAAAATTATATGTGATAGCTGATAGGTATTCATTTTTTAATCACCCTAAACAAACGACGTGAAAGGGGTAATGTCTGAACCGCTGAAGTGATTTTTTTTAATTAGAGAAAGTAACTATAGATATCGACCTATTTGGGTAACCAAGCCTTGCTCGGGTAAATCTTCTAAACTATACATGGTGTCACTCTAAAGTAGCTCCTGCTAATATTTTTCATAGCTTTTGCTCGCGGCTCCGCCCGCGTGAATGAGTTTTTCCGGGATAAAAGTCCCGCTTTATATTTTCCCGGGATAAAAAGTAGCCTATGTGTTAATCCAGGACATGATCTACCCGTGTACCAAATTTCATCGAAATCCGTCCAGCAGTTTTTGCGTGAAAGAGTAACAAACATCTATACATCCATACATCCAGACATTCTTACAAACTTTCGCCTTTATAATATTAGTAGGATTTTAAGAAAATATTCACGACTGACATTTAAACGAGTGGATATCTTTTTTTGTGACTGTCAATAGTGGATATTTCTTGAAATGGAAAATATTATATAGGCCTACTTTAAAGTAATAAATACCGTGTATAGTCACACACACACACACGCCCTTTATCCTCCAAGGGGTAGGCAGAGGCGCAACTATTGCAGTCCTTATTCCGTCCCATAATATGATAGGGACGAGCCTATCGCCATATCGATCACAAATTCCAGGCTCCGAGCTGATACTGAATAGAAAACCCCAACATCACTTTACCCAATCCGAGAATCGAACCGGAGACTTCAGCATTACAGTCGTACCGTAATACAATTGGGCCGCTGAGGCAGTCGAAAAATAAGCTAACAGTCGTACCGTAATACAACTATTAAGTAATTGCCCCACCGAGGCAGTCGAAAAATAAGTAGGAACTTAAGTTAAATCCGACTCCAGAAATACTAATAAACATTTTCGGCGCAAAGTAAATAAATTAGATCTTGTCAGTTGTCACATGATCCTATTATTTATTTGTATATAGTACAGCTGGCGGATTAGGGAAAAGTGATACATACACGGGATAATACAGCGGATTACACGTTTCTTTATCCAATCGCATTTAATAGATTACGTACACAAACAGAGGGTACTTATGTGGGCGGGTTTAAGATTCCACCGCAGATTTATTCATACTGGGATAAGGAGTAAGGATGAAATCGCATTGACCTTTTTTCATAAGAACGAGAAAAAGGTTATGAAAAAAGAAATGACATCGATTTGAGGGAAAGCAATTGTGTTATTTAGCAAAAATATTTTTAAAGGATATGTCCGCTTTTTGTATGGATGCTGGGCCTCAAAATCTATCCAGGATCAAAATTTATGGTTACGAAAGGCACAAAAATATGGATCTTGGACCCGTTAAAGTATATATTTAGACCCCTATATTTATAACTAATTTTTTAAACTCGTTAATTTTAAGGGTAGTTTTTAAGCAAAATAAAATTACATAAATCTCTAAATCGAAGTCCTTTGAAATTATACGACTTATTGAAAAGGCCTAGTTTTTGGGAGTAGGTACTATTTGGGTAGCCAAATATATGTAAAGTAGCTTGGTTTGAATTTAAGCCAGTTTTCGGACATGTCCTTTGATCCAATCTAGAATATAAATATTAGTTATTCTTGCTTTCATCGAATTTTTATTTTCGTTTTTAAAATAATATTTTCATACGTATAGTTGTGTGCGTATAAGTCAGTCGTGTGCTACTAAATTTCAACTTAACAATCATTGTTTAATACTAATTAAATTATGTTTATTGTGAAATATATCTTTCATAATATTTTTTCCTCTATATAAATTATTTCATTTATTAGTTTTAAAAGACATTATGATACATAGCTGTGTTATTTTGAATATTTTATTTGTGAAAGGACATATCCCAAACGGGCTTAAAATTCTAACCAATACAGTTTATACATATTTGGATGGAACCCCTAAAAACTAGCCTATTACAATCAATCGTTTAATTTTAAAGACCTCCGATTTTGAGATATATTTAATTTCATTTTGTTTAAAAGCTACACTTAATATGAACGTTTTTAAAAAAGGTAGTTATTAATGGAGGGGTCTAAAAAAAATTTTTTAATGGATCCAAGATCCATATTTTGCACCTTTAATATACACTACTACACACTACTGCCTCGGTGGCGTAGTTGTATTACAGTGCGACTGCAAAGCTGACGTCTCGGGTTCGCTCCTCCGGTCGGGCAAAGTGGTATTGAGCTTTTCTATTCAATATCAGCTCGGATTCTGGAATTTGTGCCCGATATGGCGATAGGCTCGCCCCCTATCACATCATAGGACGGAATAATGGCGAAAAGTGGGTGCACTAGTTGCGCCTCTGCCTACCCGGGATAACAGGCGTGAGTGTATACAGGGTCATTTTTACATTGCGTTACTAAATGAAACCACGTATTCGTCTATACCTCTGCTAACATCGTGCCAAAAATTATCAATGAATAACTAATACTTTCACCAAAAATCCCAGTTGTAGTATTCCAATTTTTGTATCATTTTGTAGTTTAGTGCGAATATGGTGTGTGCGTAAGTGTATTTCTGACTGAAAGTGTAATGTTGCTACTGCGACGAATTCTCCTAGAGCAGTCATAGCGGTATTAGGGCGTGTAAACTTAAAGTTACATTTTATTGATATGTATTTTGTTCGACACTTACACTTTTTTATTTTACAACTATGGTTAAAATATTTTAACGGAAAACGTTATTTTCAACGAGATAAGTATGTGGTTTCATTTATTAACGCAATGTCAAAATGACCCTGTATATATATGTGTACTACACACTACTACTTACATATTTAATATCCCTTAAGTTGGAGCCCGGTTAGATTTTGAGGCGCAGCACCCATACAAAAAGCGAACATCTTAAACATTACACAAACTCTGACGTTCATGTATGTACTAAAATTAATCATATAGTACTTCATAACATGAAGCTGTCACTTTACGGCGTCATATCCTAACAATCATTAAAATGAAATGGTCCAAATTGTAATGTTCATTGTGATTATATTTTATAGTCCAACATTGCCAATCTCGACGAACCCTCATGTCGTAGGAGATAGACAAGTCCATTTATTCTGTGGTTTATTTGTGGTCCATTTACAAAATTTCAATTTCTAAACGTGGGCAAACGTAACTTCGGACGCGTACGGCGTATCGGAGAATAGGAAAAAAAGGCATTCGCTTTTCCATTGTAATGGAAGATATATATGTGACAATTTACTGATAAATTTTATACCTTTGGGGACTTAAGATTTAATTAATTAGAATTATAAGTACTTTATACCTCTTTATTCTAAATCAATCGCTTTAAGCCGATAAAATTTTGTTAGAGGCAGGATTTTGTGCAATTACGCCTACGTTTTGATTAAGTGAAAAGAGTACAAATCCAATAAGATTCTGAATTCCGAAAGCTCTCAAAGTATTGTCTGATTTCTACCTATATAAGTTCATATACTTACGTATGAAGATAAAAGCCAATATCAAGGCAGATGAGAATATTTAAACATTAACCTCCCAATTAGTGTGATTGCGTAATACAAAGTAGACTAGAATTTACGTCAGCTAAAGCAAGAGGTTTTAATTAATGTGCCGTTATGAAGTTCTTATTCGTAGAGAAGTATGTCCTTGAAAAACGTTCCCCACGTGGTAACGGGGTCAAGGCAATCTATTCGATTAAGGTTTCCTTACTGAAAACACGCTTTCTTTTTATGACTGAGCGTGTTTTTATTTGTGTTTGGCGGTCGAGTTAATTTCAGCGACATTTGGCCGTTTGTGAACTTCGGTTATTTCATTACTTTTGATATGTATCGTGTCATGTGATTTGTAAGACTAAAATTACGAAGACATTAAATAGTAATGTAGCGATGTTGATAACATTTTTGTCTCGTAATTAAAAATCTTTTCCTACTTAACACTTTATAACAATGTTGGTTACTTAGACCGGGTTTTTTTAACTGTAATTAGGGCAATCATCGGTGTTATTAAGCTGAACGCTGTTAGAGTACTCCAGGTGCTAACTACACTAAAAGATAACTACAGTTGAAAAAACGGAGCCTTAGATAGCAATTTAAGAAATTAAGAAGTAAGTCACTGGCCTACAAATATACATACGGGTTGAATACAGAAGCTCCTTTTATCAAATAGGTTTAAAAACAAACTGTTTCATAGAAATACAATGAATAAACGTGCACACTAATGGTATTTTAATCGCGACCTGCAGTAAAAATTGAATTTCAATTTAGCGTAAAAATAATCGGGTCACATTGACAAAGCTGTCGAATTTATGTTTACTATTTCATATATATGTATCGATCCCTTCTATTTATGAAACCCGGCCGGCTATAAGATATACGTCCGTTCACCCAACAAAAACTAATCCGACCCTTTGCTTGTCTCGGTAGCGTTAAACTATTTGTGGCCACCACAATGGTGACGGAATCAATTGAAAGACAATATTATCATTTACCCCATTTTCGATAAAAACCCTGAAGGGATGGGACGATGTCTCTAACGTATTTTGGGTTGAAGAGATACAATATACTTTGTAATCGGTTCACAAGCCTTACTAGGCTATTATAGGTAACGACTATAGGAAGAAAATTATATAGCCAGCTCTCCAATACATTTATAGGTGTATAGAGTAGTTTCCTATGTTTGATTTTATACGTTAATGTATGTGTTAAAGAAAATAATATGAAAAATAAATTCTTCTGTGAAATTGCATCAAAATTGCTTGAAAGCAGTTATTAGTTATTCATACTTGAAATATTTTTGTGAGCAAAAGTCGGGGCATAGTGAGGATATAGCGCTTTCTCATTCGCACGCACGCATTTTTATGGCCGGTGACGTCACAATCTGATATTACTGTTATTTGACATCTACTCCTTCCACCAATTTTTAATGCTTTATAATTTACAAGTATTATTGCCCCAATTTTGAGGATTCTTTTTCCGTTAAATATTGAATGACATACATTTTTAAGAAATATATTTAAAAAAAAGTAGTCAACTACTCTATTATAAATGTATTCTGATTTCTGATACAGTAGGTCGTTAATTAGTAAGTGGATGACCTGATTGATAATTAATGGTCGTATATAAGTAACAACAACCTCCCAAAGAAAACATAGGTAAATGCATTAAGAATTCCTTCAGGAGCTGGTGGTTTTAAGCAGTCATATCTCTCAGTGAAGCGCCGTAAAATATTATCGGAGAACTTTAGGAACCCTATGTCCCCATATAAAGTTATTAAAATCTTGCTGATCTTAATAGCAATGCGTAAGCAACCACTTCGCTACGATTTTTTTTTATTTGTACCTCTCCAAAGGAGCCTACTCTATTTATAATTTTAGAAGGCCACCAACAGTTCAGTATTAAAACAATTTAACTACATGGTTTACTATCGGTAGCTGTCAATCCATTTCCAATAGAATTAATTTATCATCCACACCAGTATCCTACTAATATTATAAACGCGAAAATTAGTAACAATGTATGGATGTATGTATGTTTGTTACTCTTTCACGCAAAAAGCTACTGAACGAACTTCGATGAAATTTGGCACACGGGAGATCATGTCCTGGATAAACACATATACTACTTTTTATCCCGGGAAAATATAAAGCGGGACTTTTATCCCGGAAAAACTTTTTAACGCGGGCGGAGCCGCAGGCACAAGCTAGTTCCAAATCATTTGGTATTCGCTACATTACGAATGTTACTCGGTACAAGGTGACGGTGGAGGGTCTATCGATTTTTTTATATTGTGAATAAAAAATCTATTTATAACAAAAAAAGGGAATTTAACGGCCGGTAAACACGCACTTGTTTGTATACACTGAAATTAGCCGTTTAGATGAGTATTACTGGCTATTAGGCACACACATGAAAGAGTCCAAATCTCGAGAGTATTATAGATAATACTTTTAACTATTTGTATCGTAATCATTCCTTTTCGGATACCATATTTGAGTATCGTTTTGTAGCCGAAAATGCATTACTATGAACCTGACAGTCACTTCGACTTCTCGACAACAAGTCAATAGCCTCTTTGCAGTACTTAATATAAACAATGAATAATAAGTAAAAAAAATTAAATTTAAATTTAAATAACCCCCGACACAAAAAATCTCTAAAAAGTAAAATAATAATAGTGTCTTTGTCGTTAAAGTACCTAGTAATATTTTGACCCAACCGTCGTCGCGTCAGGGGACCGCTAAAGAAGTATTTTCATCTCCCTGGTCCGGAGTTCGGTTTGGCTCGCTCAGGCTTTACAGATTGTGGTAAAACCTGAGCTAACTCGCAATAAGGTGATGCTGTGTGTATGGTGGGATTGGAAGGGCATCGTTCATTATGAGCTTTTACCATCGGGCAGAACCATCGATTCAGATCTCTAATGTCAACAACTAATGAGATTAATGCAAGAAGTTAAGAGAAAAAAGCCAGAATTGATCAATAGAAAGGGTGCGCTCTTTCATAACGCTAGACCACTCACATCTTTAGCCACTCAGCAAAATATAATTAAATGTAAATAAACTTTGAAAAAAAGGTATTGAATTTTCATATAAAATGCGAAGACACTTTTTCCTCTGCCTAACATGATGCGTATTAATTTTATGTACTGTTGCAGGTATATAATATTATCTTCATGTTATATACAAAGATGTTCAAGCCGCAGCATCTATATATATAAAAATGAATCCCTATTTTCCTTGGTCACGGCATCACGCGTGATGCGCTGGACTGATTTCGTTATTTCTTTTTTTGATGTGTTTGGTATTGTCAGGAGACAGTTCTTATGAAAGAAAAAAATAAGAAAATTGCGCGGAAAATTAGAAAACTTAAGAATACTTAACCACCATATTAAACGTGCATGTCACTGAACTCCTAAACGGGTGGACCGATTTTAATGTAATTATTTGTGTGTCTTCAGGTGGATTCCAGAATGGTTTAGATTACAATTCTATCCAGTAGGTAGCGCTGTACTCGGGTTCTAGGATTTTATTTCCTTTTTAGGGCAGGACAACGTCTGTCGGGGCCGCTAGTAACATATAAAACTATATATAATATCTCTGTATGCTGAGTGACATTGTAGACAGTTTAAACAATAGGTAAATATTGACAGGTTTTAAGCTTTAGTCACCTAAAGCCCGGTTGTTACATATGTAGTCAGGTAAAGTTAAGGCTCTTATTATAGTACCGCGCACTACACAGTGCTTTGTAATTGAAAGTTAAGGTAGTGTTCTTACTATATATAGGCGGTCCTGACGACCAGATGACCAAACCACTCGTCATGCAGTTATAAAGAACATTTTTTTTTATTTAGTTTTGCAGTAATTTCGGCCGCTACATCTAAAGTTTCCTAGTGTAGGCAACAAGCTAAATGTGCCACCTCGTGTCCACAATGTAACTTTTGTCTGAATACTATAAACCACAATTCAGATCTGTAAATCAGGATTCGGAACATTGAACTTTGTCAGACATTTTCTTTTCTCAAAATGGTCTGATAAGAATTTACTTTGAATGTTACCACCCAAAAGTTTTAGACAGATTAAAGCTTACAAATTGGTTGGTACAATTACAAGTTTTCAAATTAAGCGTGCGATCAATACCTTACCCAATTTTGTCCTATTGCATTTAATTGTTTCTTTGTTGTTTGTATTGTTAAAATGTTAACTAACTGTGTTATGTGAAGAATTGTTTCTATGCTCAATTGTTGATCTGAGAAGAGTTACTAAAAAAGTTAGTCGTGGTCCGTAATAACACACAGTAACATACTACGTACGTCTATACATTATAAGAGAAGATATTTCCATGTGGAGCTCGCGCAGTATTAAGAACTATTAGTCATCCGTTTTCAATACTTCTAATATTGAAAGTGAACCAAGTGCTTTCGCAACTACATGTTTGACAAACTGGCAATCATGCTGGCTACAAGAGTTTTTAGGTTTCTCGCATTCAACAAACTTCGATCTTGTGTTTTTGACTTTCATTGGTGGTAGGACTCTCGTATTATGTAAGAGTCCGTCTGGGTGGGAACCACCGTAATGTCTATTTCTACCACGTAGCAGCAGTGTGCATACACTATTGTGTTTCGGTTTGAAGGGCATTGTAGTCATTATAACTACAGGACATAATAAGACCTAACATCTTATGTAGACATGGGCGCCGCCTAGGAAAAAGCCGGCGGCGGCGTGCTGGTAATTTTTGGTCGGCGGCGGCGTAACGCCGGCGGCGTGGATTTTTCAATATTGAATATATAGGCCACATATAAAATCCTCAGTTACATGTTCGTAGGTAGTTGGTAGCTCACGGAGTCGTGCGGTCTATGGCCCTGTATGGCAGCCCCATTTGGGCTGACTCTCTGAGCCGCTCCTGCGTCACCCTCCTGCGCAGTCCGCAGAGAGCTTTTAAGCAGCGGGCGATCAGGGCGTACTGCACGGTCTCTTTCGAGGCGGCTTGTTTGTTGACCGGATTTCTGCCCTGGGACCAGGACGCCAAATCCCTCTCCGATGCCTTTCATTGGCGGGAGCAGGCGTCCAGTCGCGAGCAACGTCCGGCCCTGAAGGAGGAGGAGGCCATGAGGGTCTCCCTACGGCGAGCCGCCGTGGAGGAGTGGCGTCTCAGGCTGGAGGCCCCGTCGTGGGGGCACAGGGTCGTGGAGGCAGTGCGTCCTGTCTTTGCCGAATGACTGGACAGGCGCCACGGTGCGGCACCGTACCGCTTGACACAGGTGCTCACCGGGCATGGCTGCTTTGGTGAGTACCTGTGGCGGGTAGTGAGGAAGGAGGTGTCGGCCGTGTGTCACCATTGTGACAACTACCCGCTGGATACGGCCCAGCATACGTTGGAGTTTTGCTCAGCCTGGGATAAGGAGCGCAGCGCTGTCAGAGCAGTCGTCGGAGGAGACTTCTCGCTGCCGGCCGTGGTCGCTTCCACGGTCGACAGACGGAGGTCTTGGCGTGCGGTGTCGCACTTCTGTGAGATGGTCCTCTTGTAGAAGGAGAGTGTCGAGAAGGATTGGAGGCGCGGTGATCTGTCCCGTCGCCAAACGAGACGTAGGAGGCGCCGTGTGGACGACTGACCGGCGTCTTCCGCCCTGTGGATTGGGGGCGTTTGGAGAATTTCACCACGGTATCCCCTGCCTGTCGTTAAAGGCGACTAGTAGGAGCCACCGGGGGTCGCGAGCGGACGGCAGGGGGCTGTCAGTCTTTAGTTTTGTGCGTGTTTTTAGCACATTGCTGCGACCCCCGTGATGGACGGCAGCGTGGCAGGTAGGCCTCATGCTGACGTTGACGCAGAGGGCGTCCTTCGGTGCACGGGAGCTTCTGAGCCCAACACAACAGGAGACGGGCCGCACTAGGCGGTACCGCGCAGGGGCAGTTGCGGACGACAACTTAGACACTTCCGTCAGAGGAAGCACGCAGCTGTCCCTAATGCCCCGAAGATGGCCACAGCAGACTTTTGGTTTGTATGCCGTGCGTTGTACATACGTTGGGCGGTCACTCCATGATTCCATCGCTCCGGGCGGCTCAACGTCAGGTCGTAAGGCACGCTGCACCCAACATAACCGCTCAGTCGCCCCCCTTGAAGGTTGGGCGGTAGTAAGAAGTCACTTTCTCTGCGAAAAATAATAATAACAAAGACCCATGCTCCATGGCACTCGCGAGTCTTCATCTTGTTTCGCGGAGTAGGTGAAATGACCATTAACGCCCTTTGGTGCCACCATCCCGTTATCAAAATGACTGCGCGGTTATACCATTATCACCGCTTTTACGACCTAGCGTTACGCCACTTATAGAGATGGTAAGTATCGGGCGACACACCAAGCTGGATCAAGTCTTTTAGTCTTTTAATATTACTTCTTGATAGTGGTGGCCTTAGCCAACGCAGGGCTTCGGGGGCAGATGTTTGCAGGTGGCCTTTTTCTTTGTGCCTTTTGTCAACCGCGGACTCAGCCGCCACTAGGCCCAGGCGAGAGAAAATTGGAAAATAAAAGGAGTCTCACAAAGCTGATGTTGCCGACGTCCACGTTTGGTCTAGCGCCGCCATTGTAAACTACCACGGCATACTAAATGTATAACAAAGCACTTTGTTGCTTCAGGGACAGCTTCATGATCCCATGGTCATGTGCGCCTAATCATTTGATCCGCAAGTCTCCATCGAAAGGATGGGTAATATTCAGTTCTCCACCTCATGCCTCAAATTTCTTTACTGCTGGTGGGAGGAGTCGGACCTTTCGTGTTCCTGCACCATCTCTTTTCATAAGAGGTCTACTTTCGTATTCGTAGGCCATCAAACATTAAAATCTCTTGCTGTGGTCTTGGTTAGCAACACAGCGACAGCGAGAGGCTATGCTCTCAATGAAGGCTAGCTAAAACTCCAATACGTGTTAGGTTATAGATTGGACCGTATATTGTAACCTCAAAGGCCGAGTGGACAGTTATGATGGGTTTGGGAAACTCCACGATCGCCTGATAGCCCCTATTAGTCGGCTTTTACGACAGACCGGGGATGCTGTAGTGGACTTCCCTAAACGCCTCCAATTCACAGGTCAGGACCAGGAGTCTCTAACGTCTCTAATGCAGAGGGATAGGCCCGCAATCGATCTCTCGTAGCACTCTTTTTCTGATGGAGGACTACTCCGAAAAAGTTAGCCACTGCAATCTAGAACCTCCGCCTGTCGACCAGTAAAACACGGTCATATGCACCTGCCCGTAAGACACCGCCGTTGGGCAGTTATAACAATAAAAAGACATGACCTACGATCTGCCACAGATACTCTCCGAAACAATGTTCTCCGATGAGTACATTTGTCAGTTGATAGTTGGACCATCGTTGCTTCGCACCTTGGTGAAATCAGGGTGCACTACTAAAACATCTGAGCACCGGGGATGGGGTCTCCAGCCTGAGACCACATCCTCCATGGCAACTCCGCCGAAAGGAGCCCGCTTGGCCTCTATTTAGGAGCCGGACACTGTTCCTCTATTTAGGAGCCGGACGCTGCTCCTCTATTTAGGAGCCGGACGCTGCTCGTGTGTGGAAGCTTCCTCGAGCCAGTAGAAGGTAGCCGTAGGGCTTTGGGGTCCAGATCCTAGGCCGGTATCTAACCAACAAGTAAGTCACGCACAAGATCGGGTGGTACGCCCTTATTGTCTGCTGCGGATTCCGCTGGAGAGCATTGCAGAGGGATTCGGAGGTCCAAGGTTTCGGCCAAAAAGGGACTGCTGTAAAGGATCATGGACTACATAACTCCGTGGCATAAAGTCTAGTTAGCGATGCCAGGACCTTTTAAGTTAGACAGCAAGCTTGAAAGAGCACAGCCGCGTATGGGCGCATGAGCACAGAGGCCGTAGCCAAGATGCCTTTTACAATCGTTAACGCTAATAGTCGTTTTTCTGTTATTAACTTTAAAAAACTCAAGTCGGCCAATAGCTATGAATAAAATATTAGAGGAAAAATGTTTTTTTTTATTCCAAATCCACGCCGGCGTGGCTCCCATGTCTACATCGAACTATATATGACATTTGAGACCCAATCATTTAAAAAAAAAAAAAAAATTAGAAGTATTCACAAAATCCACGCCGTTCAAGTTAAGCGGCGGCGGCGGCGGCGCGCGGGTCCTGTCCGGCGGCGTAACGCCGGCGCGGCGCCCATGTCTAATCTTATGTCTCAGGATGACGAGCGCAGTGGAATGCCACACAGTACTCTGCAACTCAAGGTGCTGGATGGTGTTTCTACTATTTATGGGTGGTCGTGTCGCTTACCATCAGGCGAACGGCAAGCTCGTCTCGTTCGATGCCATAAAAAAAAACTTGTCTGTTAAGTGTCTATTATCAGTTGTCTTGGATATAACAAAAATAATTGAGTGTCTATGAACTATACTTTCACTATATCAACCGCCATCTCTGTACATTTGTCCCTGCAAAGGCTTACATAACGCCATAAGAAGTAATTACTAAAACGTCGATAAGCTATATAGAAATCTTAAAAACAATGTCAGTAATACAGTTATTTGTTCAGGAATGTCTTAGCATATCGCTTATTAAGAGTAGAATAAGTTCTTATGAACAGAAAATTAAACTCTAAAGTTGTAGTGTAGCATCTTTAGAAATAGTGGAATACTGCATCATAGGTAATGGTAGCTCCATTACCTATGATGCAGTAGAGAGACAAGACATGATGAATAAATGAACTAATTCTAGAGACTAAAAGTTTAAAACCAGCGTTGAATAAATAAACTCCCGTGATGAAGACAAAAGTTGTATTTTCATTACGGTTGGTTTTCATATACTTTGTAATGAACTACTATGTCAGTTGTGGAAGGAATCACTAAAAAGACTCATAAAACACTTGCACAAAGGTTCCTACGAGAAAACTTGCTCATTAACTCTGGGAGGGTTAATTTTGTTATTCGGGCCGATACAGTATGCGTAAAAAAATAAAGGAAGAATTTTATATTTTCCCCCTAAGTATTTTTGGCTACACGCTGAGGTGTTCAGTCATTTGCATTGCTATAAGATTTCACCAGTTTTTTCATTTAAAAAACGCAAACGGAATAACCTATTTTTGTAATTAATTTTTATTTTCTCTTAACTATGGAAGACGAAACTTAGTTGACTTCCTTTAACCATTTACCTTAATAGGTAAATAAAAGTTCTTGATCACGTTAAGCACATTTGAATTTTGTATCTGTTTATATTAACAAGAAAGACGGGAAACTTCAAAAGGAATAAATGGTTGCGCTTTTATAAACTACGCTGTGCTTGTTAAGTTACTGGTTCCTTCATTTATCAAATCTGCGTTATGAATGTCGATCCTTTCCGGTAAACGTTATTGGAATCGATTCGACTCTAATGAAATGAAATCTAATTTTGAACCAATGGTTCCTTAAAACCGAATTTTGAATAATTCGTAAACCGATTACTTGATCACGCGTGCTGTGCTCATAAAATGAATCCGACTATTATCTTAGGGTTCCCAATTTTATGCCAAAAACTGTTTCAGGGTGCCAGATTGCCAAATAAAATACAAGTAATATTTTAGCCGCTGCAGAATTTATAACGCTTTATTATGTAAATACATACATACATACACACTCACGCCCTTATCCCATAGGGGTAGGCAGAGACTATTGAGCGCCACATGCTACGATCTTGACAAACCTCTTTCGCTTCTTCCACATTCATAGTTCTTTTCATACACTTTCGTCTGTTAAGGGTACTCCCGACCTGCCCTTTTCTGAGGAGATCATTTATTTGGTCAGAGAATGTTCTCCTCGGGCGTCCCCTTCCAGCCGTACCCTCCACATTCGCTCGATAAATACCTTTTGTGATCCGTCTTTCATCCATCCTCTCCACGTGCCCAAACCACCTCAGCATACTTCTTTCAATCTTAGTCACCACATCATCCTTTAACATACATCGATCTCTTATCCTACTATTCCTCATGCGATCAGCAATGGTGACTCCACATATACTCCGTAAGGAACGCATTTCCACCGCATTTATTCGACTTTCATGCTTCTTTTGCCAAACCCAACATTCACTTCCATACATAAGCGTCGGCACCAGCACACCATTGTGAATAGCCATTCTTGCCTTTTCAGACACCGCCTGGCTACTCACTATTGCACGCAAGGCGCCATTTACTTTGTTTCCTGCTATAACTCTTCTTTCAATATCCATGTCATACTTTCCATCTCTTGTAATCATACTTCCCAGGTACACAAACTCATTCACTTGTTCCACTTGCTCACCACTATTATGTATTTATGTATAAATATATTAACTTTGAAAAACTAACTTTCGTTTTTTTCCTGAACCCTTCTTTATTGTGGCTCAACAACAAGTATAATGTCGGGACTGTCGAAACATCGCCCCTAAAGTTGTTATCCAAGTTTGTAGATTTTTACGAGTTTCGTTGGGGATTTTGTAAAAGTTGTAGTATGTTTATAGGTTATTCATCAGTTCTGTTCCAAATCCTTGAAGATGTTATATTAGTAGTCGTTTTTATGTGTTAGTACACGAGTTTCAAAGGTGCAAGACTATGAAAAACCAGCATATATTTTTTTCCGACGACACGGCAAATTTCCTCAATGCACCTGATCGTAAGTGATGAGAAGCCAAAAATCAAATCGACCGGTCGGAATAGATATTCTTAATTGCTTCTTCACGCTCCGTTTGAAGGACCCCAAATATGCATCGCACTCTTAATAAAAGAATGATCCAAAATTTTGGCTAGATGAGTACATATACATATACACTCACGCCTGTTATCCCCGAAGGGGTAGGCAGAGGCGCAACTAGGGCACCCACTTTTCGCCATTATTCCGTCCCATGATGTGATAGGGGGCGAGCTTATCCCCATATCGGGCACAAATTCCAGACTCCGAGCTGATACTGAGTAGAAAAACTCAATATCACTTTGCCCGACCCGGGGATCGAACCCGAGACCTCAGCTTTGCAGTCGTACTGTAATACAACTACGCCACCGAGGCAGTCTAGATGAGTTTTAGCAAAATGTGGACCCTAAAGGGCAAGCTGCATCGACTAAGAAAAAATACGTCTTTTCATCATTGGAAATAGGGTCGAAATCGTTTGAATTTGTCTTCGTTACCCGCCCAACTTAAAAAACAATGTATGCAGTTAGTATTTTTGTGACGATTCCCACAAGTCAAAGATTTTGGATTAGGTCATTGTTTTATTAAGAGTGCGAGTCATATTATTGTTTAATAACACTAAACACAGATTACGATTATTTAGGTTTATAGGTGAAATTACTAAAATTTTGAATGTAATCTCTATCCAGACAACACAAATATTTTTCGCGGTAGGTTACAGGATCGAATGCGGCCTCTCATTTAGTCAACTCCAAGCTTAGCTATCTTACATATAACATATTTTTAATTTAGTTTCCTTTATCCTTTATTGCTCTGCTGCTCGATAAAATGTAATTTCAAATGGTTTTCGTGCTCATATCATAACACTGACAAAGCAAATATCCAACACATTTTCCTATGTAAATACATGCAAAATTGAAGAAAACTATACTTAAATGTTGTGATTTTTATTTGACGGGGAGGCGACTATTACCGCATGTCATGAAAATGTGTCAAAGCATTCGAAACAGAGAGTGGTCTGGAATAAACTAGAACAACCGGCTGCCGACGCGACGATAGCTTAGTTGGGATTGGAACGGTCTGCCGAGACAATGTCCGAAGGTTCAAACCCAAGGCACACCTCTGACTTTTTGAAGTTACATGTGTATTGTTTAACAATTATCGTTCGCTTTAGGTGAAGGAAAACATGATGAGGAAACCTACATACCTGAGTATTCTCTATAAGAATTACGATGGTGTGTGAAGTCTGCCAACCCGTATTAAGCCAGCGTGGTGAACTAAGGCCTGAACCCTCTCAGTAGAAGAGGAGGCCCGTGCTCAGCAGTGGGCAATATATATTACAGGGCCGATTACAAGCGGCTACCATGGAAGAGCTAGCATACAAATCGTTGCTTATATTCGCGTAACATTTTATTCACACATATTTTAGACTGAGTGTATTAGGTATGCAACGAAGAGCAAAAGAAATTGTGCAAGATTCATCATTGCGTGAATCGGAAATATTCAAACAATGATTTTCGTTGCGAAGTTTTTCTTGTCTGTCACGTAATAACCTAGATTATTGCTGGAGCAGCCTGTATAGCATAGTTGTATTACGATACAGCTGCAATGTTGAGGTCTCGGGTCAGCCAAAGTGATATTGGATTTTTTTAATCAGTATTAGCTCGACGTCTGGAATTTGTGACCGATATGACGATAAGCTCGCTTCCTAATACATCGTGGGACGAAATACGCACGAACAGTGGGTGTACTAGTTGCGCCACTGCCTACCCCTTCGGGGATAAAAGGGGTGTGTGTGTGTGTGTGTGTGTGTGTGTGTGTGTGCGCGTGTGTGTGTGTGTGTGTGTGTGCGTGTGTGTGTGTGTGTGTGTGTGTGTGTGTGTGTGTGTGTGTGTGTGTGTGTGCGTGTGTGTGTGGGTGTGTGTGTGTGCGCGCGTGTGTGTGTGTGTGTGTGTGTGTGTAAGTGAGTTACTGGAGCATTATTATTGGCATACTCACAATGCCTGACTCACAATGACTATCAGTTTATTTTAACCTTTGAGGTAAGGAATGTGAATGAGGAAGGGATTTGATCATCCAGCAAACATTTACCGCACGAAGCGCAACATCTTTATTACTTTACGTAAGGTTTTACGGGTCAGTAGTACCATCCCGGTCCAGCCGACCCATTTATGTTGTATACAAACTGGTTACAGCGCGGTCCTACGGTCGCTGTAAGATAAGTTACGACTGAAATCTGCCGTTTATATTTTTGTGCTTTTTCCGTATCAGTTAGCAATGAACTGCCGGCGTGACTGTTATCAATCACTACGTCTTGTCTGGCTCAGTAATTTAAATTTCGAAGCTAACACTATTGCTCATGAATTAATAAAAAAATACCTTGAAATTCCAAAATGAATTATAATCTAGACAGATTTATTTTCTTGATACAAAAAAATGATTTCTGTGAATAATGCATACTACGTGCGTAACTCGATAAAGCGATAGGTACCTCACAAATCATTTCTAACATCAAAATAAACCTCGTCGAAATGTTTGTGATTTCCATAAATATGCGTTATAAAACAGAATGTGGAAAATACGCGGCGCGCTGACGCACGGGAAAAATAAATGTTGTAGTAGACAGAAAATACGATAGGCCGACTTCAAATCACTGATCTATCGCCGCTTTTAAGGATATGGGTCTAATGACAGTATCAATCGCGCTTAATCATTCCCTTGAACGATGTTTTTTGCGGCTAGAATTTTAGTTCTAAAAAGTCTTTATTACCTGTTTGTTACATTTTTTGCACATCAAGCTTATATTATGTCCTTTGTATGTATAATATTTTATAATTTTAGCCTAGTGACCTATTCAAATACCTACACCGTTTTTCACAAGTCGTACCCTTACCTAAGATACGACGCATTCAGCTTTAAGTTAAAGAACCTGATGATTTTATGTAGACATTATTTATTAATAAAAATCTCCATAACGTAGCATAACACTTTCCCCTTTAAAACTTTCACGAGGAAAATTGTGGAGTATAAAATACTAGATGTTAACAGGGATTAAACGTGTTTAAAGCCTTTTTAAAGGACGTATAAAGGAAGATTTTGGCGTTAAAACCACCAAGTTACGTCTGTTTGAGTACGTTTTTGTACTGAGGCTTCAGGTTACGAAAGTTTGCTAAAAATAGACTGGAACTGGGACTAGAAATGTAGCACTTCTAAATATTTAGTAAAAGTATTTCTGTGCGCGTTACGGGTGCGGTTAAGTTTTATACGCCAGAATTTATATTTAATGTTATGGAAGGGTTATAAACAAAAATGATAATAATACCAGCCCTGTATTATATACTGTCCCACTGCTGGGCACGGGCCTCCTCTACAACTGAGAGGGTTTAGGCCTTAGTCCACCACGCTGGCCTACTGCAGGTTAGTAGACTTCACATACCTTTGAAATTGTTATAAAGAACTTCTTAGGTATGCAGGTTTCCTCACGATGTTTTCCTTCACCGTTAAAGCAAACAATAATTGATAAACAATACACACGTAACTTTGAAAAAATCAGAGGTGTGTGCCTCGGGTTATTTAACCACCGGACATTGTTTCGGCAGATCGTTCCATTTCCAACTAGGCTATCATCTTAGGGAAGGAAGGAAAGGAATCTATCGTGGAAGGGTTAGGTAGGCATATTTGGTCTACAATACAATGCGGAATATAGAAGAACTAGTAGTGCTCGCGGCTCCGCCCGCGTGAAAAAGTTTTTCCGGGATAAAAATATTTTCCCGGGATAAAAAGTAGCCTATAACACTCAGGAGTAAAGTTCCTGAGATTAGGGCGTTCAAACAAACAAACAAACAAACTCTTCAGCTTTATAATATTAGTATAGATAATGTTATGAACGCACTGAAGTTTTGGGTGACATGACATGACAACAGATTGTTGTGTATTGCAACCTCGACCGTGTACAATGCGATTCAAATAAGAATAGGATCGACTATGCGCCATATTATACAAATACAAACATTTACGACTGCCTCGGTGGCGTAGTTGTATTACAGTACGACTGCAAAGCTGAGGTCTCGGGTTCGATCCCCGGGTCGGGCAAAGTGATATTGAGTTTTTCTATTCAGTATCAGTCCGGAGTCTGGAATTTGTGCCCGATATGGCGATAGGATCGCCCCCTATCACATGGGACGGAATGTCGGCGAAAAGTGGGTGCACTAGTTGCGCCTCTGCCTACCCCTTCGGGGATAACAGGCGTGAGTGTATATGTATATGTATGTATGTACAAACATTTATTCGCACAACACCATGACACAAACAAATTACAAGCAAACAAATAAAAAAAAAAAAAATAAATAAAAAAGTAACACTAAAAATTAAATCTAGGCAAACACCCAGTACATACAAAAAAATCATTTACAACTAAAGAAAAACAAAGAAACGCAGTACTAGTGTATCGTCACGAACGTCACGGTGTGAGTGCGAAACGGGACCCATTCAGCACAAGCCGCGAGCGAGACACGGCGCTGGTCTTCCATGTTATTGTTACGTCATAGCTGTCAATGATAATGATAATTTAGCAATAATGTTTTTATTTTAATTTGATGTAAGAGTTATTTGACAAAATAAAACAAAACCATTATTGATATGCTAATAAGTTGTACGTGCAAACCGTACTTTTCGAGTGACATTTGATACATAAAGGTCATTGGCGTTCCTATTCTTATTTGAATCGGATTGTAAACAACATAATGATTGCTATGTAGAGTAGAATTTCATGTAATATAGTAAACAGCAAGTGGCTTTTTGCAATGACTCTACTGTGGCGTCTTGAAAAATTTACTTTCCTACACCGGGAAAAGTCAACGTATAATGTTAGTTATCTGGTAGCTGGTTGACAATAAATAACATCAATTTTTTTTAGATTTCTAGATACCTATGGTCCAAATAAAAAGTGATAACAATAAGGCGCGGGAAGAATATAGAGCACATGGAGTATATAAGTATATTAAGCACTTGAAGTATATGACGCGCACGAGTTATATAAAGGGTGTAAGGTATATATGGTCACAGAAATGTATTGCATATTATAAGGTGCATAAAAATAAATAACAAATATACATAATCCTACTAATATTATAAAGGCGAAAGTTTGTAACAATGTCTGGATGTATGGATATATGGATGTTTGTTCCTCTTTCACGCAAAAACTACTGAACGGATTTCGATGAAATTTGGCACACGGGTAGATCGTGTCCTGGATTAACACATAGGCTACTTTTTATCCCAGGAAAACATAAAGCGGGACTTTTATCCCGGAAAATCTTTTTAACGCGGGCGGAGCCGCGGGCAAAAGCTAGTACATCATATATATTTAGAAAATATGAAAAAAAAATATACTGCCACATGCAATATTATTGTATTTATTTTTGTATCACACAAATCTTAAGCTGCTCAAAAATTTCTTCGATCTTACGTCATTGGAATGAGTTTATAAGAATATAAGAGGAGTCATTAATCCATCAGTATACTATATTTATTTACTATAAAGTTGTTACCATAATACTAACTATTCGGTATCGGTTTTGTTAGAGCTAGAGAGCGCTGAACTTCGTTAGGTAAACTAATGTTGAGCTAAGACTAGATCATGGCAGCTGCAATGACAATAACTAGTTAGATAAACATCCTACTAATATTATAAAGGCGAAAGTTTGTAAGAATGTATGGATGTTTGGATGTATGGATGTTTGTTCCTCTTTCACGCAAAAACTACTGAACGGATTTCGATGAAATTTGGCACACGGGTACATCATGTCCTGGATTAATACATAGGCTACTTTTTATCCCGGGAAAACATAAAGCGGGACTTTTATTCCGGAAAAACTTTTTAACGCGGGCGGAGCCGCAGGCAGCTAGTAATATTATAGTTAGCTGTCGGTCACGCAGGTAAATTTTGGAAAATTATGTGACCTAGGCGTGTCAAGACAAATCATTCATTTAAACTAATGTTATAATGTAGATTGTTGCTAAGTTCTGTAAAATGTATTTGGTATCGGTAATTGTTTTCAATGGGTTTTAGAGACTGCCTCGGTGGCATAGTTGTATTGCGGTGTGCATGCAGAGCTGAGGTCTTGGGTTCGAATCCCGGGTCGGGCAGTGATATTGGGTTTTTCAACTCCGGAGTTTGAAAATGTGCAAGGTAAATAGCAAAAAGTCTTCATCTTATTACATGGAACCTTACATGGCTGGCGAAATGTGGGTTTCTTATACCTCTGCCTACCCCCGAAAAGGAAGAAAGGCGTAATGCTATGTATGAACTGCAGGCAGTTTATATTTTCAGGGTTTGTGTTTCGAAATTTGAATGTAAAGACACTTCAACAAGGCAGTAAACAGTATAGTTATAGACCGGATGTAACAAGACATCTCGCTATGCTTAAATTTTGTAAAGAAAACAACATTTTCGAAGAACATTTGCCAATATCCTTAGAACTGTTTGTGTCAAAGTATGTTATAATGCACTTTATATAGGTGTTTTGCTATTTCACAGTAGATTGAGTTACTGACGAATAGGCTCAAAATGTTTGTATGAACATTTTCCCAATGTCCGCTCTATATAATTTTAGAACTCTTTGCACTTAAAAAATATTTTGGAACAACAAAACCAATACCCTTCTTGACACAATAAACAATAGCGTGAACGGAATTTTTGGTGAAGTCCAAGTATAATTTAACGAATTCACTACACATACCGGAATTCTCTTTGTTCAACATCCTAAACACACTTTGACATTGTGGAGTGAAATAAAATACATATCATTTAAGGAAAAACCCTTTTCGCCCTACAGCTCACATTACAAATGGCGTATGATAGGAGATGTCCGCTTTTTGTACTGGGCCTCAAAATTTAACCAGGCTCAAACTTTATAGATATTAAGGGGGCATAACTATGGATCTTGGATCCATTAAAGAAAATTTTAGTACCTACCCTCCATTTAATAACTAACTTTTTTAAGACATTCATTTAAGTTCATTTTTTAAACAATAAATGACGTAAATCTCATAATTGAAGGACTTTAAATTATACTATTTATCGCAAAGGTCTAGTTTTTGTGAGTACTATTCACATACGTATAAAGTATCATGGTTAGAATTTTAAGCTGGTTTTTGGACATGTCTTTTAAAAAAGCTTTGAAATAACTGCATTCAGAGTCACGGAAGAGCTGGATTTGTTGATATGAGGGTAGGAGTCATCATTCAGGAGCAACGTGAAATATAGTCACATTTGTTCGCGGGCCCACGCATGTGCGGAGAAATGATACAAACGACCCCAAAAATGAGATTATTATACTATCTTGGTTATTTATGCCCACAGTGTTCCGGCCGTTGTCATAAAATATATTGATAAGCGTTTGGGAAGATCGTGTTAAGCCCCGTTTCGGCTTGATTGTTATGGTGCATGTTTTTTGCAGTCGTCACTTTTCAGGTTATGTTTCCGGGTACAATTTATACATCTTTCAAAACATTATTCTCGAAACTTTCTAGAGCTTGATAAAAGGCTTAGTGTTTTCTAAAAAGTAAAGGTATAACCTCTATCACGTATATAAATGTCTAGAACAATATATTTGTTTTCTAAGATAATCAATACGAAAATGTAGCACTCAAGTTCTTAACACCACTCCATAATCCTTTCTTTTTGCGAGGGACTACCTCCCAATTTTGTTATGAGAATATATATATTTTTGCCTCGGTGGCGTAGTTGTATTGCGTACGCGTTACGAGTACGATTGACGCGCTGAGGTCCTGGGTTCGAATCCCGGGTCAGGCCAAAAAACTTTGTGACTGGGAAAATCCATCTTAAAAAAAATTACTCAGTCGCAGCTCGGAGTCAAGAAGTTGGCGGTGTGATACCCTCGTGCCTCGGAAAGCACGTAAAGCCGTTGGTCCTGCGCCTGATCTCTCTCCGGTCATGTCGGATTGCCGTCTCACCGGACTATGAGAGTGAAGGAATAGCGAGTGCACCTGTGTACTGCGCACACACTTGTACACTATAATATCTCCTGCGTACCTGGCTGATCTCCGGTGAGATTGGCCTCCGTGGCCGAAACTGGCTAGGAGGATTTCATTTTTCATTTTTGCCTCTTTAAATCAGTGTCGGCTAACTCATTGAATTTCTTTCCAACAGAGCTTAAAATATAATCACTCTCTTATTAAATTTAATTAATTCGATTCAATTCATTCAATATATACAAGCTGGTCCCGCGAACTTCGTATGCATCGGAATATTAACATTCGTCTTTTATCAATTAGTAATGGAGCGAGACAATGAATGAGAACTGAACCATTAATCTGCTCGTGATGTAATTTATTATGGTTATACTGTGAAACCTGAACCGTTTTGTTTACTTAGTGAAAGTAACTGTAGATATCGAATCATTTAATTAACCGTCGTGTTTTCTTAAAATGGAGAATATTTGTAGGAACCACTATAAAATAATAAATACCATGTATAGTATCAATAAATCACCCGAGCAAGGCTCGGTCACCTAGGTACTACAATATTTATTTTAAGTACCTACTGCTTTTTTCGAGTGTAAATATTCGTCCATCAGTCCAACTTAATACATCTATGTAAAGTTCATAAATATAAAAATATATATTTTTCGTTTGAGAGCAGCGATTTCAGAGAAATGGTAAATAAAATAAATCATACACGCCGAATTTAATACATAAGAAGTTGTTGCTTGCAGCTTTCTTTGTTCATTCAAATCACTTCATGAACTTCACATATTTATAATTTTATTAAAATACTAAGATTTATCGTTTGAATTTCACGGTTTTTACCACCTTGACAATGGCAGATGAAGTAATAAATGTACGAGAAGTAATTTCCTGTGGTTAATAACGAATATCCAAAATACAGGAAATTTTACTTTAGAGTGAGTGTTTCGTGATTCTTTCCTAACAGGCGGAAATACGTTGTTTATTAGAACTGATATCTCAGCGAACCCCATTTGTTAAAATGTATCGTGACATAATTGGCTTAAGGTGCATTATACAATTGGTTTTAATGGGTTTATAAAAGACAGGCTTCTGCTCGCGGCCCCGCCCACGTGAATGAGTTTTTCGGGATAAAAGTCCCGCTTTATGTTTCCCGGGGATAAAAAATAGGCTACGTTACTTGCTGATAATGTAGCTTTATATTGAAAGAATTTTTCAAATCGGTCCAGTAGCTTCGGAGCCTATTACATGCAACTAAACAAACAATCAAATCTTTCCTGTTTATAATATTAGTATAGATTTGTTAGGTTTCTTGAATTATAACACACACACACACACTAACGCCTTTTATCCCCGAAGGGGTAGAGACTATCCTGCCCTCACACCCGCCACTGCAACTCCTGTAAGCCAGGATCAGCAGTTCCACGCATTTTATGATACCGAGCGGTGAAGCTCGGCGAGTCTCGGGGAACATTAATCTGTCTTTAACCCGCACCGAAATTAATCAAATAGAAAGATAGGGAGGAGTTGGAAATAAGGGGTAGGCCGAGGCGCTACTAATGCAGCGAATTTTCGCCGTGCGTATTCCGTCTCATGATGTGATAGGGGGCGAGCCTATCGCCATATCGCGCACAAACAGACTCCGGGTTGATACTGAATAGAAAAATCTATTACCACTTTTTCCAACCCGGGGATCGAGCCCGAGACCTTAGCATAGCAATCATACCGTAATACATCTACGCCACCGCGGCAATCATGAATTGAATTATAATGTAGCGGCATTTGCCTCGTGAATGAGTTATCGTTTCTGTTTGGATATTTTTTGTATTTTGTGGAATATTGTGCAAGCGATGTTGTGTTCCTGTTTTTGGGATGTTACACCTATCTAATGTAATTAGTGAGATGAGCGCGCATCGCCTTCTCCTCGCTGTGAATTATCCTGCAATTCGCTAGTGTGATAAGACCCTTAATTTTACCTAAGCACGGTTGAAACAATCCCGTCTTAGGTCATTCAATTGTTTATAAAAAATCCCAAATCGGAGCTGCCACTACCCCGAATTACCACAACATTTAAAACTAGGTAACATTAAGTATAAAGCTTTTGAAAAAAGAACATTTCTCGTCAATTTTCCTTACAGTTAAAATCAGTCTAGATTGAAATAAATAAGCCAATTTAACCCGTTTCCGGAGTTGACCGAGATACTGACCCAAACTATTTTTGTGCCAAATGTCACTGAAATCCGCTACAAAATGTTCTAGAAACTTGGAACCGTGTGGGTTTGAAGTCTGAATGTATTCGTAGGAATAATGAATACATATCTGTGGTATATTTCCTTCAAGTAACATTTCTTGGAAAAAATCCATCTATACGTATAATAAAGCAGTGCAACCGACATTTAAAGACGGGCGACTAAAGAGTAATGGAAAACAAGCGAATCAGCGATTTGTCAAATTCATTTCTCTCTGTTTTTCTGTTTGTTTGTGACACATCTCCGAAAGTACTGAATGGATTTCGATGAAATTTGGCACACGGTTAGATCATATCCGCCTCCTTTTTATCCCGGAAAAAAGTCACACGGGCGGAGGCTCGACCAAAAACTAGTAAATAATAATGGGTGAAGTACTTAAAGTCCGAATAAGATAAATACTTTAAATTATAATCCTACTAATATTATAAAGGCGAAAGTTTGTAAGAATGTAAGGATGTTTGGATGTATGGATGTTTGTTCCTCTTTCACGCAAAAACTACTGAACGGATTTCGATGAAATTTGGCACACCGGTAGATCATGTTCTGGATTAACACATAGGCTATTTTTTATCCTGGGAAAACATAAAGCGGGACTTTAATCCCGGAAAACTTTTTAACGCGGGCGGAGCCGCGGGCAAAAGCTAGTTCATTATAATTGGACGTCCGCCTGCAAGGTAGACAGACAGCTTCATAAAGGTCGCAGGAACACGCTGGATACAGGTCGTTTTTAACAGGTCCGTTTGGAATTTTTTAGGGGAGGCCTATGTTCAGCAGTCCACTTCATGTGGCTGATGACGACAATGTATTATTTTTACACAATCTCATAATGTTGCTTTTCTCATGAAAAAAAAAAATTAAATTCTCCTAGTCAGTTTCGGCCACGGCGGCCAATCTCAACGGAGATCAGCCAGGTACGCAGGAGATATTGTAGTGCACAAGTGTGTGCGCAAGACACAGGTGCACTCACTATACCTTCACTCTCATATTACGGTGAGACGGCAATCCGACATGACCGGAGAGAGATCAGGCGCAGGACCAACGGCTTTACGTGCTTTCCGAGGCACGGGGGTATCACACCGCCAACTTCCTGACTCCGAGCTGCTTTTCTCATACATTATTATAAAAGCGAATATTTGTAAAAACGTCAAGTTGAAATTCGGCACACTATAGTCATAGTCCATGTTGTGGTTTAACACATAGACTGTTTTTATCCCGTTTGAAATAATGACTACAATTTTGAAATAGATGGCGCTGGCATCATAGAGATGGCGCTACGGACCGGTAATGCGATTTAGGCACTTTTGAAGCGGAAAAGGCAACTACTACTACGGCGGCGGCAAAGTGTGTTTTGTAGTTAAAAAAAACTCTTTAGTTGCCAGTTGATGGAATTGTGGAGGGGGGAGGGGGTCCGGGTCAGTTTACGTAAATAAGCATTTACATAAGCATTCTCATTTTGTGCCCTAAAATTCAAGGCACTATTAATAAGACAGAGGTATGTAAGCACATATCAATAAGATCACATTTTAACAATAATAATAAGGTAGATACTTGTAACATTTTTAAGATTTCTGCAATGTCAGACACACCTGCTGAAACTGTGCCTACAAATTAAGATAACAGCAGCGTAATCGTGTTACCTGCAAAACCGCAATCCCAAAAGGGAATAACGCAAAAACGACGCTAAGTGGTGAAAGTCAACACTCGAATTTCTAACTTTATTTTGAAAAAATAATTTCTCAGTGAACTATATTTTTCCGTCGGTAACCGAAATTCGTTTTAATTAACAAAGTTTTTAAAACAACAAAATATTCCTGGAAGCATATAATTTATGAGATTTTGTGTTTCGGTAAAAAATCCTGGGAGTTTAGCAGAAGTTCAAATTGGAATTAATAAAATGAAATATTTGGTTGATTCAATCGGGTAGATGAGGAATACTTTTACAGTACAGTACAAAAAACGGGGGGCAGTGATGCGTGAAAAAGTCGTCGATAAAAGAGCGGTAAAAAAGGTCGCGCGGTTCAAAATCAGGTCTTCCGCGTCAAGGGGCAGCGATAGTCAACATGATAATTATAATTTAGTGCAGGCCTCCAACCCTTATCGGTATAACCAAGACGTTGTTTTCATTCAGCCCCACCAATCGTGAATCAGTCAGAAGTTCGGAACACCAAACGACCCTTTGAAATTCCCCAAATTTTAATTAAAATGTTGTAGATTGTATCAGCACGATCGCGTTGTTTTCTAATTACAACCTTTAATAAACATATTTTTAGAGACGAAGGTGAATAAAAATCATGTTCAGCTTAAATAAGGTCTACTTTATCTACAGTATACTATTTTAACTATATTTACAAAGGTAAAGCAGGTGTGTCAAAAAAGTTTAAGTTGATTATTTCATTTGCTTTTTTAGAAAAGCCAGCTTGTATGTACGTAATATACAAGTAATTAACGAAGTTTCCAGAAATCCTGCAGCTAGTCACCTGTACAAACTTGACCAAGTTTACGTCACATTTCAATTAAACCCTGATTTTACTAATGAACTCGCCGTCTCTTTACTGAACTTGGCAAAAACTTTGCCAATGGTCTTTAGCTTCGATTGATTTCATACCTAAAAGTTCGAGGGAATGAATAGGTCTTCACTCAGTTTCCCGCGCGTAATGATGAACATTTTGAACTACGACGGAAACTAAAAATCGTATGTAATGGATAGAGAATTTGTATTTATTCGCTTAGTAGAAATACCTCATAAAATATGATGATTTGAAAGCAAAATCACTTTGCTAATTGTTAAAGCTATGCATATTAATATTATGCGAAGGTTTTTTTTACTCTAAATAAAAAAATAAATAAACACTAAGTAAGTAATATAAACTCGACTACTATAGATAAAGATAGCACATAATATATCACATGCCAAGCTTACCTGTCGAAAAATTGAATTTGAACTGACTATAAAGAGAACTGCACCATCTGTGTTTTAGAACTAACAATAACTAAACGCTTGCTAAAATATCCTTCAAATTGGAACAAAACTGTACTTTGACACTGCTGCATGACGGCAGACATAGACAACCCGGGAGTACAAATCAGTCAGTCAAATAAGAAGCTGAAGAAATTCAAAATTTCAAATCGTCTATAAGCTAGTTTCATTGAAACATTTTTTCTATAGGTACCTACGTGACGTAAATCCCTTTTATTTCAGTTTTGTGAAGTAAATAACAAAAATTGATAAGAAGTCACTGTTTCGCTGGTGTAGTTGTATTACTGTATGACTGCAGTCCTGAGGTCTCCGGCTCGATTCCCGGGTCGGGTAGTGATATTGGATTTTTCTATTCAGTTTCAGCCCGGAGTGTGGAATTTGTGCCCGATATGGCGGTAGGCTCGCCCCCTATCACACCATGGAACGGAATACGCACGGCGAAAGTTGGTGCACTAGTTGCACATCTGTCTACCCCGTCGGGGATAACGAACGTGAGTGTGTATCATTCAATCATTCAATCATTCAATCTATCTAGATACAGCACTGAACGAAAAGCAGGAAATTAGTGACTGTTTTAAGTGATCTTCGTTAGCGATGGCTATTGATCGCTCAGTGTTGAGTGACATTTAATTAGAGTGGGATATGAGGTTCGCTACAGAAACACCAATAGGATATCAGTAAGCTAAAATTGAAACGAAATTCCTAACTGAGCGGAATTAAATGTATGAGTAACTAGAAATTCATTAAATAGTCTCACATTATTTATATCCTTTTGATTATGGGGAACGATGAATGTTTTGGTTTTGTTTTACTGCATTGAACGATGACACGAGCATACCGTTTGCCTGATGGCAAGCGATACGACCACCCATAAACAGAGGTAACGCCATTCAGCACCTTGAGATACAAAGTACTGCGTGGCATTTCACTGCGCTCAACATCCTGAGATATAAGATGTTACGTCTCAGTATGTCTAGTAGTTACACTGGCTACAATGTCCTTCCAACCGAAACTAAACAGTGCATTCACTCTGCTGCTTGGTAAAATTGCAGTGGACCCCATCCAGACGGACTCTTAACTATGAGAGACCTACCACCAGTAAAAATTTTCAATACTTTGTGTTTTTTAACCCGAATTATCGTGATCAATTAAGCCCTATTTGCACGGAGCAATTGTTTGCAAGCGAGAATTATACTCAATTATTCCTAGCAATAATCGTCAATAGAATATTGTACTACACTGTACAGTTTAATGTGGCATAGGAGGTGGCTTGACAAAACGAATGGGGTGACCTATACGTAACGTAAACCTTATCTTATTTTTGTAAAGTGTAATGGTTGTCATATTATATGCTTCAGTATAGTCAGGCAGTCAGTGTAGTTAGGCAGATAATTAGTCACATTACATACCGGGTGGAAGGGAAACGCTCTCGGAAACGAATACAGGTGATAGTATTGGTGATTCCTGACGTGATGGCACTAAAAAAATCGCGATCGCATTGTTACAATTTTAGTAGGATTTTCTCAAATTTCTGTACAGCTTCACGTATGGATAGATAAATCAAACTATTATTCTGAAAAACATAGTAAAAAAGGTCAATATTTCAAAAAAATCGTAATGAAACACGTACATCAGCTGACGGGTTAACGACCGCGTGGCCGCCGCGCTGCCTTGTCGGCGTTTGCTTTGTAGTTTGTACGCTTTACATTGCGCGCGCATGAATTACGGAAATACTAAAATCGTAAGTATTATCGCTTAGCTTTGCAAATGAATATAGTTTTTCGTTAATGTTATGGTTCTTCTCTCTTACCGTTCCGGTATAGAGAGCGTTTCCCTTCCACCCGGTATTATTATTACCAATTAAAAATATAATATAATAGTGTGTTAACTACAGTGTCTTATACCAATAACCCATTGCGATGGTTCAGTTTATGGTCCCGTCTACTCTTCATTGATGTACCGCCGAAAATTGTAGAATTACTTATGGCTATCTATAAGATTTACTCTTGCTGCGTCATCCACAATGGTCTTATTTCTCACGACATCGCCGTGCGCGCTGGGGTCAGACAACAGTTTGTACAGGTGTCTTCTATCGCTTCTTCTCTTCTTCATCGTTCTGGACGGGATTATACTTCGTATATTTAACAACAATCGCTGTGGAATAGAGTGGGACATTTTAGATGTCTTAGAAGACTTGGACTAATCCGATGACCTCGGTCTGCTGAGCCACACACGCGCCAATATGTAAGCTTAGCTTAATATTTTCGGAGTTGAGGCGGCAAATATGGGGTTAAAAATTAATATTGACCCAAGAAATGCGATCTAGAGTGATAAACACAACACAGTTGCTCATTAGCACAAAGATAGTAGAACGAGTCTACAAGTTCACATATTACATCGGAAGCGTGGTCTCGCGCAGACACTGATGCTGCATTATACACTGGACACAAAATGGCTACAGCAATTTGTCAATATTTTGGTTCCCTTACTATAAAACTGACGGCTTCAAAGACTGTTCCTGAGGACACCCATCTTCTAATATCGTCGCGAAGGCGCTGCTAGGCTTAGCTTGACATCCTTGGACCGCCCTTAATGATCCGCTCCTAACTGATGAGGGTATAAACCGTTGCGCCTCGGTTATATCAAGTCAAATTAAGCTTTATTTGGTACAATAAATATAATAATTATTAATATAATTTGGTAAATATGTGTGTATTCTTTATGAATTATCGGTGAAGGAAAACATCGTGAGAAAACCTGCATACCTGAGAAGTTCTCTGAATTTCGAAGGTATGTGAAGTCTGCGAACCCGCACTAGGCCAACGTGGTGGACTAAGGCCTTAACCCTCTCAGTTGTAGAGGAGGCCCGTGCTCAGCAGTGGGCAGTATATAATACAGGGCTAGTATGGTAATCATTAAGTAAGTTGCTTCTCTGACATTCACGTAGTCTGTCAAGCCCCGCGACGGACACCGGTGTCCATATATATAGGGTTTTTCCATACATCTATATATATAAACGGGCCTTGACGGGTTAAATATAAATAATACATTAAATATCACAGCATGCTGGGTTCCTACCTTAAAACATATTATATTAATAAGGCTCATAATACTGTAACTAGGCGAGTGTTTCTTTTAAACAGAAACTAAATAGTTGCTATACTACTTGACGGCAATTCTATACAAAGCCTCTGAGACAAGTTCTAAGATAAGAGACCAACCCTAAACTATAGGTTGTTTATCACTGTAGCATATTATGTATCCCAGTATTTATATAGTTAGTTATAGTCTATAGAAACGGCCTATAAAAAAAAAAAATTAAAAAACTTGTCATAATGAATGTCGATGAACTAGAGTCCGGGCCATCGACAATCAATAACGCTCATCTAGGTTTGACGTTGATGAAATGAGTAACGTCTAATGAGTGACTTAAGTGAGAGACTCAAGATCCAGCTACTAATAGAGCTGTTAATACACGTGTTACAGAGTACATCCGTATATCCGGATATACGTTTATATGTAAGTATATACGGATATCCCTAATCCGTATATACTTAGTGAGGTAGAGATGAGCCATGCTTAGTATGCAGGTGAAATTTAAGTGTTTAGGACAATGTTTGGATGATTATTAGTCAAGAATTCCGAACGTATTTGCATGGTATTTATGAAAAGTATCTACACAATGATACTTTTATCTGAGTAAAGGACTTGGTGGATCTAAAAATAACACCTAATATTACACCTGATAAAGGTTATGAAACATTTTTAGAGAGTAAGTACATGAGAATTTAACGCAAGATGCAGTGCTTAGTGACGTAATAATAAATATCTTGTTGTCTCAGTAATGAATATCTTGTTTTTATTAATGCATGTGTATGGTTTTTACTAGAATCGCCGCAAAAACGTTTTTTCTACATACCTGTTCTAAATTCTTTAAGGTACGTTATCCAAAAAAAAACATTTTGTCGTAATCGTAACTCCGTAACAACTGAGCGGGTCTTTATTTAGGTGTATGGGACAAGTTACCGTATTCAAACGCAAGGAATTTTGACTTCATGGTCCATACTGAAATGGTAGATTTTAGCTTGCACACCTGCTTTCTGTAAACTTTAAACGCGGTCGATACTTCTACGAGTGTGCCCTCATAATAACTGAAACCACTCACTGGTCCCTCTGCGCCTCGGAGAGTTTCCCACCTCTATTTTGAGACAAAATTTAAGAAGAATTCTACATGAAATGAATACACTTGACAGTTGATAGTCGCAGTCGTGAGTCGACAGTAAAATTGAAGTCTTGTTAACCTTACGTGGTCTTGAATCGTGGGTAAGAAATACAAAGTTCTTTCGCTCCGTCCCATATTTTATAGTTTTATTTATATCTCGGTGGTGTAGTTACTTTGTATTACGACTGCAATGCTGAGGTCTCGGGTTCGGTCCACAGGTCGGGCATAGTGAGATTGAGTTTTTCTATTGCCCGATATGGCGATAGGCTTGGATATGACATCATGGGATACATGGAATACACACGGCGAAAAGTGGGTGCACTAGTTGCGCCTGTGTCTACACCTTTGTGGATAACATTGATTGCCCTCAACTCTTGTCTAAAATAGGACTCCGTACAAACCAACTTGGGTTAAGATTGCGATCATTGTTACAACCTATAGTTGCTAAAACTAATTATAGGCGCAATGCCTTCTTACCACGTGCCATCAGTAAATTTAATGAGCTTCCTTCTAATTTAGATATAGACTTATTCTGCACGAGTAGTTCTGTGGTGAGACAAAAACTAAGTGAACAATTTGTTTGTCCTTGAAAACGTTTCAATGAATTAGTACCTAATTATTGTAATTCTTATTATGTTAAAACAATTTATGCATTTATGAAGCTGTTCTTGGTGCAAATGTAGTTAATATTTGTGAAAGCCTGTAATTGGCTAATGAACTGTTAATTACAATATCATATTTATTAAGTTATTAGTCTGTAAGCTTTCCTTATAATAAATAAATAAATAAATAAATAAAAGGCGAGTGTGCATGTATGTACATTTATGTATATTTGTCAATTGTTATGCTATCGTGCAATCTCAATCAATTTGCAAATCTAAATACATGTAGTTAGAAATCAAATTCATTTAAATCCTACAATATTTGGAATAATTACCATCTCTATTAAGGTATAAACATAGCAATCAAGCAAAGCGAACACAGGTGCTGCGCTAGTGGGTATCTGACCTGAGAGAATATTCATAAGTCGGTCTAGATATTAGGAGCTGTCCATAACAACCGGCAGAATCTCTCGTAGACACCGTAATTCCACTTTATTGACTATAGTGCTGACACATGTACTCTCGGGACATGAATACATATGACATCCATAAATGCCGTTATTGAAAAAGGGAACGACCTGGTAATAAAACATAAAGTAAAATCTTTACTAGGCAAGTTCCTGCAACAGGTCAGGTTAGTGTGAAGGGATACTATATCTATACATATAAAATGCTTTGTCCTGAATGACTGACTGACGGATCAGCGCACAGCTTTACTCGTCAAGCCCCGCGACGGATGCCGGCGTCCGAGTATACAGGGTTTCCGCATACACCTATATATATAAGCGTCCGATATCATCCGATAAGAATGGATGTTCCGAAATTCGACCGCTAAGGGGGTGAAAAACGGGTGATAAATTTGTATGGGACAACGTGATTCCTTGGTCCAACCTACTTCAAATTTTACCGAACCTTTTTTAACAGAATTGATGAAAGACGGGTTTCGTATTTTATTGAAATTCATGCCCTAACAGGATTAAAAGGAGGTAATAAGTTATTTTGGCATTGATTTGCTTCGTAGTTGATGTCACTACTCCTTAGAGCTTTTGATTAAGAACACATTGAATCAATTGATTCAAACACGTTTAAAAACTCAATACGATATTATTCAAAGTAGTCGGGTAAAAGGATTGAACTTACTTAAAAACATAAGCAAATACTCTTTAAAATTCGAATGTCTCGTAAGTCACTGTAGGTACTTTTTTTTTTTTTTTTAATTAACTTAACTTTAACTCTTAATTAACCAACTCAAAAACCGTACTATATTAGTAGTCATTTTAAGGTTTCTAAGCTTAAAGTTATGCACTTTAAGGACACTGACTCATAGGGACGTTTAGTTATAAATTATACGAATTATTCCATATTCAATAAAATATTTGGTAAAATAGTCTAAGTTGATTAAATAGCGAAAGGTCACTGACTCACTCACTCATTACGAAATCTCAGAAACTACAAGTGTTATAAGTCTCAAATTTTGCATAGGGCTCCTTTTAGGACACAGGTGGTCACTAAGACGGGATTTGGCGAAATTCAACCCATAAGGGGGTGGCGACGTTTGTACCGAATGGATTTGGGTGAAATTTAATAAAAAAAAAAATGTTTTTTTTATTGAACACCAAACCAATGTACGCCAATACATGAATGAAATTTAAATTATTAACAAACTTGCTTAATACCATTGTAATTAAAGATGAAGACTGCATTTTTTTTTTTTTAAAATGCCATCTTCGGCGCATTAGGGACGGCTGCGGGCTTCCTCCGACTCACGTCTAAGTTGTCGTCCGCAACCGCCCCTGCACGTACCGCTGTTGCGGTCCTTTTCCTGTTGCGGGGGCTCAGAAGCCCCCGAAACACCGTACCGTGTCCTCCTTTTGGTGTACGAGGCAGCGTGAGACACGCTGCCTCGGACATGTCCATCACGGGGGCCACAAAAGTTGGCTAGACTAATGGGTGGGCGGCACGTCCCGCCCACCCGTGACCCCCGGAGGCCCCTATTAGTCGCCTTTTACGACAGGCAGGGGATACCGTGGTGGAATTCTCCAAACGCCCCCAATCCACAGGGCGGGAGACGTCGGTCAGTCGTCCACCCGACGCCTCCTACGTCTCGTCTGGCGGCGGGAGGGATCACCACTGCGCTGGCGATCCCTCTCGGCACTCTCCTTCCGCGAGAGGACCGCCTCGCAGAAGTGGGCCACCGCCTGCCAGGCCTCCCGGCCGCCGACCATGGAAGCGACCACGGCCGGCAGCGAGAGGTCTTCTCCGACGACTGTTCTGAGAGCGCTGCGCTCCTCATCCCAGGCTGGACAACACTCCAACGTATGTTGGGCCGTGTCCATTGGGCAGTTGTCACAATAGTGACACACGGCCAACTCCTCTATACCTACCACCCGAAACAGGAACTCACCGAAGCAGCCATGCCCGGTGAGCACCTGCGTCAGGCGGTATGTTGCCGCTCCGTGGCGCCTGTCCAGCCATTCGGCAAAGACAGGACGCACTGCCTCTACGACCCGGTGCCCCCACGACGGGGCCTCCAGCCTGAGACGCCACTCCTCCACGGCGGCTCGCCGTAAGGCGGCCCTCTTGGCCTCCACCTCCTTCAGGGCCGGACGCTCCCCGCGACTGAACGCCTCCTCCCGCCAATGGAATACATCGGCAAGGGATTTGGCGTCCAGGTCCCAGGGCAGAAATCCGGCCAATAGGCAAGCCGCCTCGAAAGAGACCGTGCGGTACGCCCTGACCGCCCGCTGCGCTAAAGCTCTCTGCGGGGCGCGCAGAAGGGCGACGCAGGGGCGGCCCAGGGAGTCAGCCCAAACGGGGCTGCCATAAAGGGCTATGGACCGCACGACTCCGTGATACAGCCTCCGGCAAGGGAAGCCAGGACCTTCCAGGTTGGGCAGCAGGCGGGAAAGAGCGCCCGCTGCCCGGGACAATTTCGTCCTCAACTCCTTAAAGTGGGTGCGGAATCGCCATCGGCTATCTAGGACTAAACCTAGATACCTCATGCTAGAGCCGATGGGGATCCGCACCCCCCCAACGACGATGCCGGCACCGGCCGGTGGCCCTCTCCGAGGTCCGTGAAAACACACGGCCTCGGTTTTCTCGAGGGCCACCTTCAACCCTAAACGGTGGATTCTCCGAACTACTTGGCCGGTGCCCGCCGCCGCCAGAGTTGCGGCGTCCCGGAAGGTCCCAGCAGTCGCTGTGACTAACGTATCGTCGGCGTAACAAGTCACGCCGACGCCCCGGAGATTGGAACCACGGAGCACCCAGTCGTACCCGATGTTCCACAGGAGAGGGCCCAAAACCGAGCCCTGCGGAACACCGCACGACATCGCTCTTCGGTGCCACCCATCGGCGCCCGGATACACCACGTGCCTGTCAGACAGGTACGCGTGCACCAGACGCCGGAGATAGGGCGGCACCACGTGGTACCGCAGTGCCTCGTGGATGCAGGGCCAGGGCAGCGAGTTGAATGCGTTGGATATGTCCAACGACACCGCTATCACTACACTGCCTCTGGCCACTGCATCCTCCGCCTGTGCCTTCACCCGCAGAATCGCGTGGGCAGTGGAACGTCCCCTCCTGAATCCATACTGTTCGTCGGCCAAATTCGGACCGACCCTATCGAAGTGCTCGACGAGGCGGGTATGGATGATGCGCTCGAAGAGCTTTGCCACCTCGTCGAGCAACACGATGGGCCGGTAGGCCGACGGCGACTCTGCGGGTCGACCCCCCTTCTTCAGCAGGACGAGCTTCCCGGTTTTCCAACGCACCGGGAAGACGCCCTGCTCCAGGCAGGCGGTGAATAAGCCGCGGAGCCTCGGGCCCAGGTACTCGAGGGCTAGCACCCAGGCTTTCCCGGGGATGCCATCGAGCCCCGGGGCCGTGTTTTTGCTCCGCAGCCGAAGCACTGCCGCCCGCATTTCAGCGGGCGAAACTTCCGGGATATCCCTTGCCGGATTCTCATTCGACGATGACGCCACATCCGGTGGCGCCATCGGTGGAGGAGTGAACTCCACGGTGGCCGGGAACAAGGCCGCGACGACGTTGGCCAGTAATTCTGGCCGGAGACTCTGCGACAGCGGGGGCGCCGCTGGGCGAAGCTTCTTCATCACCATCCGGTAAGGGCGCCCCCACGGGTCCCTGTCGAGAGTCCCCACGAACGCCTTACGTGCCGCGACCTTGGCCCCATGAATGGCCACCCGCAGCGCTCTCTTTGCCTCTTTGTAGAGGCCATAGAGCTGCCGCTCCTGGTCTGCGTGATTCTCGTCTCTTAGCCGGCGACGACGATGCCTGGCGTATCGGCGGCGCGCAGCAACGCACGACGCGCGCAACTGCGCTAGCTCCGCCGACCACCAGTACACCTGTCGCACCGGCGAACGGCGGAGAGCTCGGGGCATGCCGGCGTCGCAGACATCCGACATTGCCACCCCGAACCACTCCGCCTCCTGCTCAACCCGTACCGGCCCGTCCGGCACGGGGAGCCACGACATGACCAGAGCGGCCAGCACTAGGGCCTCCCCATCGAGGCGACGAAGCGCCCACCGCGGGCCGTCCTGATTTGGGGCACTCGGTACACCACCGGACTGGACACTCGGGGACGCGGAGACGCCGAACCTGATGTAACGATGGTCCGACAACGTCTCCACGCCCACGAGGACTCTCCAGTCCCGGACACGGCGTGCGACGGCGGCACTCGCCAACGACAGGTCTATAATAGACCCGCCGTTGTGCCGCACGCATGTGTCCACCGACCCCCTGTTCAGGACGACCAGGCCGACAGAGATCGCCCATTCCTCCAGGACCCGACCACGACCGTTCGTCGCCGGCGAACCCCAAGCCACGGATTTGGCTTTGAAGTCGCCGGCGACGACCGCCGGGTGAGGTTGGCCTTGTTCCACCAAGGCCCCCAGCCGAACGAGGAAACACTCGAATTCGGCGAGGGGTCTGTTGGGAGAAAAGTACACTCCTACTATCCAAATGTCTCCCAACAGAACCGCCACGCATCCCCCCATCCCCTGTCCTTCGCTACTTTTTCGAAGGGTGGGGAGCCAGCGGCGCCCCGGCTGATGATGGCCACCAAGCCGTCAAGGTCCCCAGCCCAGTTATCCCGGGGGGGGACAAAGTACGGCTCAGCGACCACGGCCACTTGCACCGACCACTGCGCCAGGCTTTGGGACAACAGGTCCTGGGCACTGGCACAGTGGTTGATGTTCGCCTGGAGGAAATTTAAATCCATTATTGGGCGATCTCTACCACATCCATCGCGGCCCCTTGCGGTGGGCTCGCTGACTGCGGCTGGGTCGTGGCCCCAGCGGCAGCAGCACTTCGTATCCCGTCGCGGCGCCTATCGCGACGGGAGGGGGCGGGACACGCCTTCCCGCCCACCGGATGCTTGGCGGGCCTCCCTGCGGCCGCGCAGACTGCGCAGTTCGGCGCGGCCTCGCATCCGCGGGCTTTGTGGCCCGGTTTGCCGCAGCGATAACAGAGATCGCTGCGGTCCGGTCCTCCGGTGCAGGTGCTCTGCGTGTGTCCGTGCTCAAGGCAACGGAAACAGCGCATCGGGCGCGCCCCTAGCACCGTCACCCGGGCCACTGTCCACCCCACCATCAGGCGGCCCGCCTTTATTTTTTGTGCCACTTTTGTTGGCACCTTGGCCCAAACTGCGCCCAGGCCGGAGCGGTCAGGCCGGATCTGTCCGACCTTGACAGCGTCGACTGCGCACTCGCCAGCAACGCTGAGTGCCGCTGCGACCGTCTCGGAAGTGGCTGCCGGATCCAACTCCGACAGCCGCAGCTCCGTGCACTTGGTGGGCCGGGAGATTTGGACATCCTCCGACCCGCCAAAGCATTCCCTCAGCCTTGCGGTGAGGGAGTCCGCCTTCCGCTCCGACTCAGCCCCGGGCACCTCGTAGAGCCTGTCAATGCCGAGGCCGGCGAGGTCCACGCGGTGCTGAGCGTCCGTCAGCACCTTCACGTAGGTCAGCCCCTTGGCCACCGCCGCCGGCGTCAGCGACAGCACTATGGCCGCCGAGCGTGGCTGACGCAGTTTGGGCTCTTTGCGCCTCTGCCTCCTCTGTTGCGTCTGCGGTATAACTGCGGGCGCTGCGGCGGGGTTCTTCCCCCGCTTCTTCTTTCCCACCACCACCGTCCATTCAGTGTCCATGGACGCTGGGGCTGGTGGTAGCGGGCGAGGCTCCCTTGGAGCAGTCCTCGCGACGACGGGGGCAGCGGGGGTGGCGACTTTCCCCCTCCCTTTTTTGGGCACCCCAGACGGTCCAGCGACCGCCACGGCAGCTGAGGTGGAGGGCCCGGCCACGATGGCAGGAGCCTTGAAAGGAGCAGGCTGCACTGCTCCTTTCCCCTTCCCCCTCCCCTTCCCCTTAGAGGAAGGCTGGGGAGCTCCCCCAACGAAACCACCCTGGACGGGGAGTGGTATGTCCCCGGGGGTGGACCGTCTCTCGTGGGCCAGCGGAGGCCTCTGGGCCGGCCCTAGGAGCACCGACTCCATTCTGGCCTGCCACTTGGCCTCCACTGCTGCCAGCTCCTCCAGACGGCGAAGGAGAGAAGCGTTTTTACGCTTCAGCTCCTTCACCGCCTCCTCCAATTTGGCGCATTTGTCACGCCACTTCTTGGCCTCGCCTTTAGGGCGAGCGCTCGGTGCCGGTTCCGCCGCCGCTGCGACAGCCACCTCCTCGGCGGGCACCTTCTGCTTAGCGGCAGAGCGAAGGACCATGCCCTCCTCGCTCTCCTCTCTCCTTGCCCTTTGGCGGGCCTCCCTGCGCTGCAGGAGATCGCGCGCCTTGGCTTTCTTTCTTTGGTCGACGGAGTCGTCGACCAAAGATGGTCCTCCTCTGCCGCGTCCGGTTGTCGCTTGCGACTTCGGGACCGGCTCCTCAGTGTCGCTCCCGAGGGACGACCTGCTATTCACCTCTGAGCGTTTCCTCCAGAGCCTACGGCTCCGAACGGAGGAAACGCTCCCACTCGATTCAGAGTCGACGTCTACGGACATCTTGCCCGCGCCGACTCTCTTCACTCTATCAGTGGGCTTTCGCCCACCAATCTCCGCCTCTCCAGCCGGAACTGGAGTAGGCAACTTCGTCAATATGATTTTGGGGTTAATATTATCCATGATGAATCCCACGAGTGTGGGGGAAATAAAGAGTCCACCCAGGCAGTGCCCCCTGTACCTGGGTAAGCCTAGCGTAACCCGCCAAGAGGGTCGGCCGGTACTCTGGCGGGGGTCGCACTAGTGACCGAACTACCCATCGGCCATGCATCCCCTCGCGGTGCGCCGCCGCTTGGGATTCGGGGAACTTTTTATAGAGGTTTTCTCCCTCGTGGTCCGGGCGATTAAGCCAAGACCCTCGGTCCAGCAGGAGCGCGAGACATGTCCACGGACCTCCATACTAGATTACGATCTGCAACGGTGACAGCGGAGAGGAAGGTTCCCCCCCGCTGCCTGCTCGGGGCGGTGTTAGCGTACACCGAGCCCGTCGACACTCCCGGATGAACCGGGAGCCGCCCGAATAAACGGGCCCACCATCTAAAAAAAAAATGCGGCAGCCACCGCAAAAAGCGGCGACGACCGCCGAGACCACTGTTGTCAGGATATTGGCCGTTGCGCCGATCAACTCGACCGACGCTCCGTTGCCCAGGGTGCACCACGTGGAGGTTTCCTGACTTTGCACCCCATGAAGACTGCATGCGAATAGTAATTGTATATAACTAATAAGTATTAAAATTAAATTATCAAATAATGGAGAATGAACTAAATAAACAATTAACAATCTTAAATATCTGTCGGGACAGGAAGGAAGTATAAAAAGGAATTATGATTTTTATTAATCTCATTGAGGGTGTCTGAATATATTAAGTCGGGTAAGATAAAATAATAATCGTGCGACAAACCAGTCGGTATGTCGAACTCGTAGTGGGAGTTACAGTTGGGTGTATAAAAAGAGTGCCGAATCATTTGAAGCAACTAGTACGGTGCAGATCACTAATAAGTGGTAACTATGGTGGTTTCCATATCAGTCAGTGCTTAGTAAAGCGGTTACTATGTTATTTCGAGTTGTTACTAGGTGAGTTGATTATAATCACTTAACCAAACGGTTAAGTAATTGCCTCAATATGCAATGTGTTATAATAACCAAAGTTAATAATGAATCCTGACGTGGTATTGTACTCTGTGAACATTCGATTACGTAATAATTGACGAACGAACAATAAATAGCGAGTTGAAGATAATTCATTTGTGACTTTTACTATGTGTGCCCACGTATATCTATATCGGCCGCCACTCTGTCTCCGACATATCTTAAATACTAAACAGAGAATAAAATCTTAAAATGACGTAAAATAATGTATTAAAAAAACAATCAATTAGCCATTTATATACCTACAGTTAAAATAATACCGGGTGGAAGGGAAACGCTCTCTATACCGGAACGGTAAGAGAGAAGAACCATAATATTAACGAAAAACTATATTCATTTGCAAAGCTAAGCGATAATACATACGATTTCAGTATTTCCGTAATTCATGCGCGCGCAATGTAAAGCGTACAAAAAACTGGGTAGGGTACAAACTACAAAGCTAACGCCGACAAGGCGGCGGCCGCCGCGCTGCGCCGGCCACGCGGTCGTTGACGCGTCAGCTGATGTACGTGTTTCATTACGATTTTTTTAAAATATTGACCTTTTTTACTATGTTTTTCAGAATAATAGTTTGATTTATCTATCCATACGTGAAGCTGTACAGAAATATTAGAAAATCCTACTAAAATTGTAACAATGCGATCGCGATTTTTTTAGTGCCATCATGTCAGGAATCATCGCCAGCGCAGTGGTGATCCCTCCCGCCGCCAGACGAGACGTAGGAGGCGTCGGGTGGACGACTGACCGACGTCTCCCTCCCTGTGGATTGGGGGCGTTTGGAGAATTCCACCACGGTATCCCCTGCCTGTCGTAAAAGGCGACTAATAGGGGCCTCCGGGGTCGAGGGTGGGCGGGAGTTGCCGCCCACCTATTAGTCTAGCCAACTTCTGTGACCCCCGTGATGGACGGCAGCGTGTCTCACGCTGCCTCGGACGCCAAGGGCGTCCCTCGGTGTACGGGGGCTTAACTGAGCCCCCGCAACAATAGGAGAAGGACCGCAACAGCGGTACGCGCAGGGGCGGTTGCGGACGACAACTTAGACGTGAGTCGGAGGAAGCTCGCAGCCGTCCCTAATGCGCCGAAGATGGCCATACTAAAAAAAAAAATCATGTCAGGTATCACCAATACTATCACCTGTATTCGTTTCCGAGAGCGTTTCCCTTCCACCCGGTATAATGTTAATATAATGTCAAAAATGTCAAATGCATAATAGAACAATACGACAGAGTAGAATGATGTCACGAAATTAAGTTGTAAAATAAAATAATTTATACAGTAAATTATAATTAAGCTAATTTTTTTTTAAGCGGAGAAAGTGACTTATTACTACCGCCCAGCGTTCAAGGGGAACGACTGAGCGGTTATGTTGGGTTCGCCGTACCTTACGACCCGACGTTGAGCCGCCCGGAGAGTTGGAAACCGTCGGGCGACCGCCGGGCCGAGTCCCTAACCTATATACAACGCACGGCATACCAACCAAAACTCCGCGGTGGCCATCTTCGGCGCATTAGGGACGGCTGCAGGCTTCCTCCGACTCACGTCTAAGTTGTCGTCCGCAATCGCTCCTGCGCGTACCGCTTTTGCGGTCCGGCTCCTGTTGTGGGGGGGGGGGGGTACTTAGAAGCCCCCGCGCACCGAAGAACGCCCTCGGCGTCAACGGCAGCGTGAGGCCTAACCGCCATGCTGCCGTCCATCACGGGGACTCTATGCTAATAGGCTTCTAATTCTCGCACAAGCCGATTAATTGGCGCTTTTTGTCCCAAATTGGATTTACAAAATGTAGTTTTCAGGAGCTCAAACCTAGAGGCGCGTGGTAATTTTTGAGGAGCAGAGAAATTTAGGCAAGATAGAAGAGAACATATTAAGATAGTTCGAGACCTTGAGAAGGTTTTAGGCTGCTTTTATCCCGGGAAAATATATAGCGGGACTTTTATGCAAGAAAAGCTCTAAAGTGCGGGCGAAACCGCGGACAAAGGCTAGTCAATATATATGGTGCACATCCATTTTTAAATCTTATTTAGGTACACGAATGCTTATAACTTTTAAATTGCGATAAATATTTAACTGGTCATTTGAAACCGTATTAAAAAACAAACAAAAGGAACGAATAACTCATTTTATATGTTAGTATTCAATTTATTAAACGTTGTAAAAGAATTCACAAAAATACATCGACATAATTTATAATTAATGAACCTGCAGAATTCAAATACATTATAAAGTGTCCTATCTGAAATAAATATTGCTTCAAACGCCGCCTGAACACTTAGTTTTGAGAACGTGCCCCGAATCAGCGGCACCGAGTATCGATCACACGTCTAACATAACAACTTATTCTCACTGAGTGAATTCTTCGAAACTTCTCCAAATTAGAACTTATAGGCACTATGAACTAAAGCGTTGTTCGCATAGAAGCTTTAAGTAATTGAATGCGTCTTAATTGTGAATTGCGTCTTAGGTAGAATTAAATAAAACTACTTACCAATAAGACGAATTCATTTTCCTCTTTTGGTTTGGTTAAAGTTTTGGAAATATCTATAACTAGCTTTTGCCCGCGGCTTCGCCCGCGTTAATTAGTTTTTCCGGGCTAAAAGTTCATGAAAACCTTCTCGTTGAATCACTCTATCTATTAAAAAACCGCATCAAAATCCGTTGCTTAGTTTTAAAGATGTAAGCATACATAGGGACAGACAGCGGCAAGCGACTTTGTTTTATGCTACGTTAAGATATGATTATTTTTTTTCTAATGACGAAAATCTAATTTAGTAGGGACGATGAAATCGTATTTAACTTTCCACTTAAAAGTGGTTATTAATTTAAGTCAATCACATTGTCAAAGTGCATTTATTATTTATTATATTATTTTTTATAATATAAATGTTGAAAACGCGAACTGCGTATTATTTCCCCGTATTCATTATGAAATCAATACTAAAATGAGTCACCGTTATAGAAAAATCTAGAAAATCGTGTCACGGCCGACTGATCATAAGTTCCATTTCTGTTTAAACGACTCGTTAAGCCGATTAAAAACATATTGACGAGTTTGAAATACCTAAGTTAGAGCCAACGCCAGCCGAGATTCGTTCATTTATCAACCCGTATTAAATAAGTTCAGTAAACCACGGATTAAATCCAGAATCCCTGAAGTGGTAAAACTAGTTACCATACCAGGTTACGTATTGAAAAGCTGAGATAATTCATGCAATTTAACCCTTTCGAACTATTAGATTTACGTCAGTTAAGCCAAGGAATTATTCACTTTGATCTTAGTTAGACGGCCAGCGATTGGTTTTAGACACCGTTTATATTCTCGGTAGATAATTCCTACCTCTATCGATAATCGACTCATCAAACTATACGGTGATTTTTAGGGTTTCGGGCTTCAAAATGGGGAAAAGGAACCCTTTTAGGATCACTTGTTGTCCGTCTGTCTTTATGTCGGTCAAGACCTTTTTTCTCAGGAACACGAAGAGATATCAGTTGAAATGTATATCAAATACCTACTTGGGTCTTTTTAAGGTGCAGTTTTTAGTGCGGGTTGGCAGATCTCGAAATCGAATCGAATCTTCGAAATTCAGAGAAGTTCTCAGGTATGCAGGTTTCCTCACTATGTTTTTCCTTCGCCGTTAAAGCCAGCGATAATTAACAGAGAATACACACATATTTTTTTAGGCAAATCAGAGAGGTGTGCCCTTGGGTTTTGAACCTGCGGACATTAATCTTGGTAGTCAGTTCCATTCCCAACTAGGCTGTCGCCACTTCTCATAGTTCACTAACGAATATTTTATGTTGATAATGTTGATAATGTTTATGATTCAATGAATTTACTTATTACCTCCAAGTAACAAACAATCAAACTCAAAGTACAGACAAAAACAACACAACAACAACAGTAATATTTCTCTATCAGTACTTTAATGTCGAATAACATTTCCGTGCTTCAAAGTAAGTGGTCCCAGAAATTTAATTATGACGGCACTGAATGAGCCATCGCAAAGGCTTTCATTACCGTGATTAGAGACACCAACTTCCTCAGATTGTCAAGGTTTCTGGAAATCGTGTTGTATTTTTACTCGGATGCCACAACGTAGAATATAAAACGGCACCGAGTTCTTCTCTACCACACTCAGAATTTTTTTATGATACCAAATTTTATAAATCTGTAGAGGAATCAAATATTTGTTTTAAGACGGGCAAAAACAAAACATCAATTACATAAAAAATAATCCACAATTTATAAATATAGAAATTCAGTCAAAATATAATAGTACCCTACTAACTACTTACAGAGTGTACGATAGCCTAGCTGGGAATGGAACGGTCTGCCGAGACAATGTCCGAAGGTTGAAAACCCAAGGCACACACCTCTGACTTGGCGGGAGGAGGCGTTCAGTCGCGGGCAACGTCCGGCCCTGAAGGAGGTGGAGGCCAAGAGGGCCTCCTTACGGCGAGCTGCCGTGGAGGAGTGGCGTCTCAGGCTGGAGGCCCCGTCGTGGGGGCACAGGGTCGTAGAGGCAGTGCGTCCTGTCTTTGCCGATTGGCTGGACAGGCGCCACGGAGCGGCAGCATACCGCCTGACGCAGGTGCTCACCGGGCATGGCTGCTTCGGTGAGTTCCTGTTTCGGGTGGTGAGGATAGAGGAGTCGGCCGTGTGTCACTATTGTGACAACTGCCCGCTGGACACGGCCCAACACACGTTGGAGTTTTGCCTAGCCTGGGATGAAGAATGCAGCGCTCTCAGAGCAGTCTGACGTCCATAATATACATACCTTCATTTATTAATAGTTAATTAGACTTTCGGAAATTCCTAGGGAGTAGGTTCGTGTTCTAATACTAATGTTCATGATGGCAAAAAATGCTGCATAAAATACGTTCTCAACCGGCGAAAAAAAACGGAGGAAGTTCTGAAGTCGAGGTGTAGGTATATGTATTTTTTTTACTGCTTCGGTGGCGTAGTTGTATTGCGTACGCATAACGAGTACGATTTGCGCGCTGAGGTCCTGGGTTCGATTCCCGGGTCGAGCCAAAAACATTGTGACTGGGTTTTTTCATCTTAAAATTTACTCAGTCGCAGCTCGGAGTCAGGAAGTTGGCGGTGTGATACCTCCGTGCCTCGGAAAGCACGTAAAGCCGTTGGTCCTGCGCCTGATCTCTCTCCGGTCATGTCGGATTACCGTCTTACCGGACTATGAGAGTGAAGGAATAGCGAGTGCACCTGTGTATTGCGCATACACTTGTGCACTATATCATCTATATCTCCTGCGTACCTGCCTGATCTACGATGAGATTAGCCGCCGTGGCCGAAACTGGCTAGGAGAATTATTATTATATATATTTTTATGTACGACCACGCATAACTTTTTACAGAGTAGCCCGATTTTAATAATTCTTTTTTATTGGATAGGGTATACCTCGAAATTGGTCCCATGTAAATTTAGAAAAAATAAAACCTTTAAAAATTTTTAGCTTTCGGAGGGAGGGTGCTCGAGTGATTTGTTTGTTGAAATGACCTTTTTATGGTGGGTGGTAATATAATACACTACGCCACTGCATATAGTTGAGGTTTAGTGAGGAAAGACTCGAAATCAATTACTTATAAAGAATTATTAGTAGTCACCTAGACTCAGCCCGGGGGGAGTTACCATGACCCCAATGACCCCCCTCTCGGCCCGCCCTTGACTACACCAAAATCTATGTATTCTATTCCTTAATAAACAAAACGAGGTTTCCTAGAGAAACTATTTGGAACGGTAACATCAAATAGTCTTTTTACGTGCGCCATGTTACGTGCCGTCGTGCAAGGCGTTGTCTTACGACACCTAAACTAGACACCAAGTAGAAAAATAAAAAATAAACCAAGGCAGCTGTGAAAAATATCCGTTAGAATAAACAATCATTTAATCGATCCCTCGTCAATGAGGCTTGTCGTCCATTTATAATATTGAATCAATGCCACAACTCAATTACGTTCGCGTCAAAACTTTCAACTCCGAGTTCCAACCGCAACCGAACTGTTAATAGAAATACCCATTGACCACTCAGGTAGCGAAGTGACTATTGCAGCCGTTTCCAGTATGATTCGTAATGTAAATGACCTGCCGACTATTCAACGTAAAAACTGGTGATGGTAAAATTGATTTAGTATAGCTTTTGATGGACGGCTAACGAAATTCACAAATAATAGCATAAGGCATATGAGCGTATTAAGTATTTATGTTCAAATGACACAATATGCTTATGTAATTAAGATAACTTCTGATACAGCCTAAATAAATTACTACGATTTTAATAAAAAAAAATAATTAACGAATACTCTACTGTTTAGGGTTTTATAACTATGTTCCAAAACTATTATGGAGTCCGATGGTAATCTATACGAATATCATAAAGCTGAAGAGTTTGTTTGTTTTGGTTAAACGCGCTGATCTCAGGAACTACTGAACCGATTTTGAAAATGCATTCATTATAAGGAAACTACATTACTTCTGCGTACTATAGACTACATTTTATCCCGGAAAAAACTTCATCGCACGGGCGGAGCCGTGAGTATCACCTATCATAAAATAATTATGTTAGTTAAATCATTTAATTTTACCTAGTGCTCCTTTTGATATCATCCTAATTAGATTCACACTCATCTGGCACGTGACAGCCCTGGTAATAAAGTGTAAAATTTCAATACATAAATCCACGTGAAGCTAAGAAACATGAGGGAATCTTCACATGTTTCCATATATAACCTTTGAAATATCTGACACACCCTCAACCCTCTCGGTCGATCTAACCACAAAATATTTGTAAGTCAATAAGCAATTTCCCCACACGACAGTCCTTGTAACTTGTAAGCGTGTAATCGTAGGTCATGCCTACCTACGGTAAGTACAAAGATTGAATCTTGGTGCGCGGTCACGCATATATTTGTGCTCCAGACTGGGTTCACACGGCATTGTCCTGGACGTTTTTTGCAGTATACCTACGTCTACGTTTCCACAGAACCACTCATACGTCGTTAATACTATAAAAAAACGTATACGTTTAAACGAATACTCAACGGACTTGTCAAGCAAATCGAATGAACTTCAACATATTTGGTTTGCAGTGGCACATAGTAAAGGAATTTCACACGATACGAGGTCATACGTTTTTACCAAAAAGCAACCGAAGAAGCGTATAGTAACTGAGCGTATTTTGAAGAGATCGTGCGTATTTTAATTTTGTTATTTCAAAATGGTCGACGAATCTTCTATAGATAATGAATCATTAATTTCTTTAGTGGAACAAAAGTCCGTTTTGTGGGATCAAACTACGGAACTTCATAAAAATCGAATGAACTACGTATTCGGTTGGCAGTGACATACCTATAGTATAAGCGGTTATTCGTATTTAATAGGAATGAAAATCTACCGTGTGAACAACCGGCTTACTGTACGTTTAAAATCAAAATCTGCAAAAAACCATTAAAAACAAAAACAAAAAAATATTCGCTTAGATAAATTAAGAACCTCCTTTTTTTGAAGTGTCTTAGGTATATATAGTGTAGACGTTTATTTTGTTAGTTTACACATGCAGATTTTTATTTATTTGTACATTTGTCACACGCATATGTAGCCCTCTTTGTATTGCTTGTGACGGTGATACTGATGAGAATTTTTGGTTGCAAATCAATTACTTACCGATCTCTTTATGCTTATCAATTAAAATATTATTAATCATACATTTTCAGTGATCGACTCCGCCACTCTTTTTCACATCAAAATTCATCTGCCTTGCCACTGAAGTATTCAAATTCGATATCCCAATCATGTTTAAGGTAAGAACAACTCTGCGTTTTAGCTTTAAAAGCACTCTAAAACGAGAAGGAAGCCCACTGCGTATTTATTCATAAGATGCCGAGTAGGCAGTTTCTGAGAGCTCGCTAAACACCTCGTATTACACCCTTCGCTCTCCCTTTTGACGTATTTACCTACGTTATAGCGTATTACGTTATTCAGGTTTAGGCTCCCTTGAGCCCAGATGTATGTAAATTCAAATTATTTTGCCTTTAAAGGTGATAAGGCATTCTAATATTCATGTAGGTTTGCCTTTCTTTGGTGTCTGCCTATGGAATATTAATTATATGTTTTAATGCTATTACTTCTGTCTCGAAAATAGTGACTATTAATGCAATCAATAAACTCTAAGGGTTAGAGCGTTATAAAAAAGGTATTGTATTAAACAAAAACGTAGGTGTGAAGTTTTCTAATATGTTGTACCTATATATTCATACGTAGAGAGAATACTGTGTAACTTTTTTAAGCAAACAGCGCACGAGGAGTGTGAGACGGATTCGAAAAAAATATTTGTGTTAAAAATATACTTAATTCGTCGAATCGAAATTCGATCGCTATTTATTATTATAGCCTACATAAAGTTTCTGAAACGAGTGTAATTTTGGTGAAGAACAATTAAACGAAAACCGAAATTATAAATTGGAACATTTTTTATAATCTCCTCAATAATGCTCATGTATGTAGGGCTGAACGATGTTGCCCTTTTATATTCTGATTGATCACCCTCATTTTCGTTATTATGTACATTTATCCATGAAAGAGCTTATTCGACGTAACAGTAGCTTTTATACATTAAGACCATTCAAAGGACATTATTTTCTATAAAATTTGTTCAAAAGTAAATTACAACAAGGCGATCTCTGATACATTTTTCGTAACTTATATAAAATCATTGGTTACCTTATCTTCAGGATAAAGGGAAATTACACTAATAAATTAGGTAATCAAAACAAAATAAACACACTTGACGCCTTTTATTCCCGAAATGCCAGGCAGAGTTGCAACTACGGCACACTTTTCGTCATCTATCTTAGTGCAACAAGATACCCCGGGGTCGTCTCGTATCCGCCGAAGATGATGCTATATTCCCGAATGTCGCCATTGGGCTGTAAGACTGTGCGAAACCAATATAACCGATCCACTCACCCCGCAGTAGTGGTAGCGACAACGCGTTTATTCCCGCAAAAAAAAAACACTTTTCGTCATGTGTTTTTCGTCCAGTGATGTAATAGGGGTGAGCCTACTGCCATATCGGGCACAAATTCGACGCTCCGCTCTAATACTGAGCAGAATAATTAGGTGTATAATTACTTTAACTAAAATCAAATCAGAAAATTATCCTCCTTGGCGTCGAATACAGACAGTATCTTTCTACACAGATTCACTAGCAAACAAAACCTTCTATCTAGTTAATGATTCCTTAGGTTTACGCAAATAGACATTGAAATTAAACTACTACAACGGATTTTATCGCGGTTTTTAATGAAGGACATAATAATTCTCGGTGCAGATAAAGGGTATGCGACAGTAGTAATGGATACGTTGGATTATAAATACAAAGTCGAACAACTTTTATCCGATGTAAGTACTTATGAAATAGTCAAAACAGACCCGACTCACAAAATATTAAAGGCTAGCTCTTTAATCAAGAATCACTCCGATAAGTTAAATCTTGACATAGACTTACTCGTTCCATCGTGTGCAAAACCGCCTAAACTGTATGGGTTACCTAAAATTCACAAGGCAAATGCTCCGTTACATCCCATTGTGAGTCAGGTCGACACACCAATCTACAGACTGGCTCAGCACATAGCTAAAGTGCTTTCACCACTCCGAGGAAACACTAGAGCATCTGTGAAGGAACCATACCAATGTGTCACCGACATTGAACACCTTAAATTAGCTGACAATGAAACAATGATCAGTTTTGATGTCCAGTCACTTTCCACAAGTTTACTAGTACAAGTCTGTACAAGACTGCATTAAAGTTGTTTCTAAGAGGTTAGAAGAAAATAACATTCCTGTTGAATATGCAGAAGTACTCCATTGCCTCACATCTGGTTTTATGTTGTGATCAGTTCTATGTACAAGTTGAGGGGGTAGCGATGGGCTCACCTGTATCTCCAGTAGTCGCCAATATCTTCATGGAGGACTTTGAGGAGACAGCCCCGATCTCACCAAGGTTTTACAGACAGTACATATACGATACTTTCACAATATTACCATCTGACAAAGTAACTGCATTTTTAAATCATCTCAACTCCATTAATAATAAAATTCAATTTACCACGGAGTTGGAACAGGATAACTCTTGTTTTCTTATATGTTTTAGTCATCCGTAACCCTGATCAGTCACTAAGCCACTCTGTGTATAGGAAACCGACCCATACTGATAAATACCTGAACGGTGAATCTCATCACCATCCAAACAGTTAGCAACCGTGGGCAAATCTTTTGTTTCAGAGAGCACAAGGAATCTGTGACGAGAAACACTTGGCTGCTGAGCTGCAACATGTCAAGCAAGTACTGCAAGACAACAAGCTCCAAATTCCACGCCACCGTCACGGAAACCGAGTAAAACTAGCCACAGTTGATCGTGTCCCAGTTGTATTACCTTATGTAAGAGGACTCACCGACAATATTAGCTACACCATGAAACGTGCTTCCATAAAACTTATTTTAAGCCGCCTAAGAAGATAAGTAAATTTTTATCACCTTTCAAGTGCCATATACCTCAACAAGAACCGGGCGTATACAAGTTACATTGCGACTGTGGCCTCTCTTATATTGATCAAACAAAAAGACATATAGGGACCCGCGTAAAAGAACAGATAGCTGACGTGATCCACCGACGCTCTACGAAGTCTACAGTAGCTGAAGACTCAGAAGAATGCTCCAACCATTACCTTAGATTCGACAAGCTACAAATCCTTGCCAAAGATACACCGATCCTTCCTAGGATGATTCGCGAGGCTATTGAAATCATAAAACACCCCAATTTCAATAGAGAAGATGGTTGGAAACTTGCACAAGCCTGGGACCCGGTAATACAATTAATTAAATCGGGCCCCAAAAGACCTGCTGCCAGACCTAGTTTTATTTGTGACGTTATTCCACGTATCGAGCACTGCGCACCATGCTGGACGTTATAAACAATATTGAGGCTTGCTAGCGTTCGCACGTCACTTAAGGTGAACACTGAACTGAACGCTGGTAGCGTTGTGCTGCTGTATGCATCGCGGCACAGCATCATGCTGAGTGGTCACCTACCTGTCACGGCCTTGACATGCAGTCTAAGAGACTTATTTTAATGTCAGATTTTTTGTTTTTTATTTAGCAAGTAAGTACTTGTAAGTTTTGTACTTGTTTATAATGTTATTTTTTGCTTGTTTGGTTTGGTTAGGTAACTAAAGTCTGTCCATGATAAATAAATAACTTTTCTTTCTTTCTTTCTTAAGCGCCCATTAGACAGTAGGTTTTGCTGTCAGTTTTACCACAGTCACGTCTGTGAGTGACGAATAACCTATCGTCTAATGTGGTGATTGACGGTTGAGTGACGGTGATTGACAAATATATGGAGTTTTTGAAATTGCGCGTCGCGCAACCATCAATCATGACTTTTGCGCGATCGTCTAATGGCATTTCGCCCGGCAAACGTCAGTCAACGCGCGGACAGCGGTGGAGTGGGACATATTGTGTTTAGTCGGAGAGGCGCTGGCGCACCCGCGCGGACAGTTACCATCTCCGAACTAACATTACGCTTTATGCTACAGTCGCAGAAAATTTTTATTTTAAGTTTTGAAACAATCCATGAGTTGTGGTATACCATGAATCTTTAATAGTTAGTCTATACTAATGTTATAAAGAGGAAAGATTTGTTTCATTTTGTAAATTCTTTAACTAATAGGAAGATACATTACTTCTCAGTACTATTTATCCCGAGAAAATAATTTTATCCAATAAGATAAAAAAGAAAATAGTTGTCATAGTCTTTATTTTCTTTTGTATCTCGTATTTCGGACTAAATTTATCTATAGGTACTAATATAATAATTGCGAAAACTTTGATGCTTTTTTTCTCAATCACACCAGAACGGCTAAACATCCAGATCGAATGTAATTTGGCACAAAGATAGATTATAGTGTAGAATAACACATAGGCTACCTTCATCCCTGGAAAATATACCTATATAACTTTTATTCCGGATAAAAAAATCAAACGGGCGTGGCCGCTAATAAAAGGTGGGTAAAACAAAAGTATGGCTATAAAACTATCTTTTTCAGTCAATATTTTACCCAACGCCTTCTTGTTACACGTTTTTAATCTCAATTCCCTTTTATTTTACAACTATTCATACCAAAACGAGTGAAAACGTGTGTTCTCCGCAAAATCTTGCGTATGACTGAAGGTGATTTTGAGTGATTGTATAATGTCATTTTGTTTTCATTATTCACGCGTCAATCATGAGTTATGGAATTGAATGCCGGTTGTGTGAGCGTGTAATGTGCGCTTTACCGTACGACCGTCAAGCCACTACAGCCGTTAACCTCGCTTCGCCGGTGATTTAAATATGCAGACGCCTGTATTGATTGTCTCCAAGAATAACGCCCTACCTATGTGGAAACCCTGAAAGCGATTGCTCTTGCCACCGTCACCTTCGATATCTATTCTCGTACTTTAATTGACTAAATTTAGAGAATTTGAGTAACAAAAGCTATTGATTGCTTTAATTTTTATCCATGTCACAGAAAATTGTGAGAAATTTGTTTACGTTTGCTAAATGTTTTAAATAAAGTGTTCGCAATTTCATGATTAAAACAAAAGAATATAACTAAACCCCAAGTGATATAATGGCCTATTTATCACTTTTTAACACCATTATTGTAGCGATTAATGAGCTTGTAACAATGTGATCGTTTCCTAGGTTGGATTTTGTACATTATTTTATATGCAACAGAAAATTATATGAAACAAGAGATTCTTTTGTGAAGTCAGCATCAAAATTGGTTAAAAAATAAAGCAGTTATTCATACTTGAAATATTGTTGTGAGCAAAAGTGGGGATGTGGCGGGGATATAGCGCTATCTTTTTCACACGCACGCAGCGCTACGGCCGGTGAAACTCGGTGACGTCACAGTCTGATATTACTATTATTTGACAACTACTTCTTCTACCAAATTTCAAAGCTTTATAACTTACTAACTATTGCGCTAATTTCGAAAATTCTTTTTCCGTGAGATTTTGGATGACGTAAATTGTTGATAAATGTATTTATAAAAAGTAGTCCCTATACCCTATAGTTACTTACTATTGTGTGGCAGTTTAAATCAACCACCGGTCTTATGAATGGGCTATCAATATTGCTATTTATAATTTATATGACTACCATGTAAAATATAAAAAATAAAAACGTGTTAAATATTTGCTTAAATAATACTGCACAGTAATCAATTTTGACTCCCTCTATGCCGCCTACTGTGGCACGTGCATGAAATCAATTACCGTACGGAGGCAAATATTAAACAAATTTACAAATATTTGTTTCGGGTTTGGGTTTTGTGAAATCGAAAATCTTAATCCTTAGTACCAAAGAAAACTAAAAAGTATATACTTACTACGTACTAGTACCTTTACCCACAAAATCCTTGCAAGATGTAGGCATCTCAGTGCGTGAGGCCTATGTCATTAGAATAATTTGATAACCTTTACTTAAACAGTGTTATGTTGGCGTGAAAGGACTCGAAAAGTTAATAAAGAAAATAATTTACTTACCCAATTTATATAATGAAAATAAATAATTAATAATAATTTAGAAATCTAATGTGTTGGCTTAGTGTGAATGTCATGTGTTTGTTTAGTGGACCTAATAAAAAAAAAGATTGTGACAAAAAAACACGGCACTACTCCGTTTCTTTTTATTGGGATTGGTTGAGAGACTAACACGTGACTTACGTATTGGTCTCTCGATCAATCACAAACTTCAGAATTAAACAACCTAAGCCCACGGATGTATTATCCCATCATTAGAATACGTATTGGTACCTACCTATACCTTGCGTCTTTAATTTTATCGTATTACGTATTTTAGATGTATCGTGTTCTCATATTTATGCCACAAAACAGTGAATAGAAACCATTCAAGTAAAATGTTCCATGGAGAAAAACATGTTGCAATAATCCGACGTTCTCGCAATGAAATAAAAAGATGACTGCAAATTTTCCGTCATTTCGGGCGATGCCTGCAATTTTCCGTGCAGCTAAAATAGCACTGCCTAGCGTTTCTAACTTCTAAGCTAAATAGGTCAGAACGCAATGAAACCCCAAGCAGTTTGAAACTTTTATCATTAGACAAATCAGTATTCTACATCCAACTGTTCAAAGTGCTTAGCCATTGTAGTGTGAGGCTAAAAGTCTTACAAAGCGGCTATTTGTAGAAAAGAAAGAATATTCTTTTTTGCCTTTAATATGTGCTTATGTATATATATATGCTTATTCAATAGTCGTTAACTAGATTGACTACAATAAAAGTAACAATAATGAATTATATTTAATTTGTTACAAAGTTATAAAGGTTGTATTTGATACCAGTCGGAAGCTCAAAGTCCAGAGAATCCTGGCCTAAACAATTCAAAATTTGTTTGTTTCTACGAAATTGGAATAGAAGCTATAAATAACTAACTAGTTCCGATTTGGAACATTAAACTACTAAATGTTGAGTGATAATTACAAAACTTATTATTCAACAGAAATATTATATGGTGGTATTTATAAAATCCTTTGCATTCAAAGAAGTTTTATAACAAAGGCTCTCTAATAACTCATTCGGTGGATATTAGATTAATTAAAGTTTGATTACCGTTTTGTTTTACTTAGAACTGAATATATTTGAATTACGAATATAACTTTTAGTTGAATAGCAAAAATAAACATTTTATTTAGTTATATTCCAAAAAGTGAAAACATATTTTTCTATTTCAATTAAATATTCTGCTTACGTTAAAAATATAATCTTGTCTAATACAAAGGTATTGTGACGATATTATAATGCATTTTAGTCTTCTTTACCGTGCATCTTTTATATACAAACTAGCTTTTTCCTATATAAAAGTGGTTATTGAGGGTTATCCTTAAGCGATAGACATATACCATCGCGGATTTTTTGTAGACCTTTTTAACGTCTTCGATACTGTAGTACATTTATTTGATTTATCTCGTAGCATTTAACCAGCGTTTGCAATGTAGTTGCAAAAAAATGTGTTTATTTACGGCATCACATTAGAAACCTCTAAAATCATCAGTGCTTCTCTAGAAACTATTTTATGCAAGTATTATACATATTATTATAAACCTTGCTCTTGAACCACTCTATCTATTAAAATATCCGTTGCGTAGTTTTAGAGATCTAAGCATGTACATAGGGACAGACAAACAGCGTGTAGCGACTTTGTTTTATACTATGTAGTGATATTTAGATAAATAGTACAATATATTTACAATACAGCATGATATTAACATGCATTGAAATCGCTACACAAACATTCTACTAAAGTTTGGATAGCGTAGGCTGATTGCTTGCGGCACTGCTTTTCATGTTAACCGAGAAGCGTATGTGAACGACTCTTTCGAATTTTAGTCTAAATGTCCCACATTCTAACGCGAAAGAAAACAGTTTCTCGCGGAGCACTTATCAAAAGAAAATAATTTCGCGTTCCCGGGAGATGTGCGAGAACTTCCCTAACGGTTTTCGGAAACTTTCTATACACATAGTTCGAAAGTTATTTCTATAATTGACGTCCCATATTAAAACATCATATGTGATAAAGGTAAATAGGTATGTAACATAAAAAAACTTTACTTGCTAAAACCATTTTTTTCGATTGACTGAAACATGTATGATTTACATCGAATACATGTTTAAAATTACTACTTTTAATAAATTCTCAAGAAATAAACACTATAACAAGTACCACAAAATGCACTTAGATTTAGAACTGGCACTGTAACACGACGTATGTACCTACATACGCATTGGACGTTAGCCTAGCTGGAAATGGAACGGTCTGCCGAGACAATGTCCGGAGGTTCAAAACCCAATGCACACACCTCTGTCTTTTCGAAATTACGTGTATATTTTTAATCAATTATCGTTCGCTTTAACGGTCAAGGAAAACATCGGGAGGAAAACTTAAATACCTCCATAAGAATTTCTAGGGTATGTAAAGTCTGCCAACCCGCACTAGACTAGCGTGGCCTTGATGTGGATTAAGGCCTTACCCCTCTCAGTCTAGAGCAGGCCCGTGCTCAGCAGTGGACATTATATATAATTCCGGGCTAATTGCACTGTTTACACATGGTTTGAAAACAATAGAGCCGTATTATGGTGTCGAGTAATTTCACGGCGCATTACTGCCTTTCAGCTAATGGGCACATGTACACGACCATTTAACATAACGCCCACTGAGCTAGGAGACGTTAGGTGATAAATTCCCGTCCATTCGCTCAGTCTTCATTGTGATAGACTGACATGTTTGTAGCTTGTCTGTGCTCTATATAGGTTGCAACTCCTTTGTGAAGATGTTTGAGTCTATGGAGATTCTGTTTTTGAAATTCGACAAAAACATAGGTAACAAAACCAAGCCAAAGAAAACAATAAAAATAACTTTAATTCGAATAATAACGTATGCTTAACATTATATGCGTGTTACATGAATGTATAGTCTGTTTTTAGCTTTTACCAGACATAGTCCTAAGTAATAAATAATAATACCAGCCCTATATTATATACTGTCCTACTGCTGGGCACGGGCCTCTTCTACTACTGAGATAGGCTTTAGTCCACCACGCGGGCCTAGTGCCGGTTGGTAGACTTCACATACCTTCGAACTTCTTATAAAGAACGTCTTAGGTATGCAGGTTTCCTCACGATGTTTTCCTTCACCGTTGAATCGAACGATAATAATAATTGATAACCAATACACACGCAGTGCCGGATAAGACAACTTGATGCCCTAAGCAATTCACGCCTGTGGGGCCCCCCTACCATAAGTAAACCAACATCAGTCTTTAATCGCGCGGATTTTCAAACAGCTTTACTTGTATGTGCTAGTATTTTTTTTTGTGCTGTTTCTGGTGCCCCCCAAGACGTGATGCCCTAAGCAATTGCTTAATTTGCTTTTTTTTTTTTTTATCATTTATTGATCAAATAGGCTTATAAAAAAGCACTTATGACAGGTCATGACATGAAGGTAGACATATTAACAAAGGTGCATAATAAACCAATGAAGTAATAAAGTTAAATAACGAACAACCCGCACGGGATGATAGGTACAGAGGACACGGACATTGGGGACGTGAATAGGGCTAGGGAAGGAGAAGTGGAGCTGATATACATAAAAAAAAGGGAAGGAGTATCATACATTACGAGGAAAGGAAACGCCACGGTCCTCGCCGGCGAGGATAAAAAGGTCCTAGCCTAGCTAACCTACCAGCCTTTCACTAGCTACCTAAGCGATGACGACCCGAAGAAGAAAGGCAGAAAGAAACTCCGGGCTTAATTTTTTCGTCATCAATTGTCATGATATACTGCATTTTTTAAAAACATATATTTTACAGTGTGATTATTACACAGGTTGATGCATACGCTTATGGGCTAATCTGGCACTGTACACACGTAACGTAGGCCAAAGTACAAGAGGAAAAAATCGTCAATTCAAGTTATCAATTTGTAATAGAAATAGAACGCTCGAATTAATTACCTTTGGTAAAAATGGACAATTAGTTTCGAAGGACTGCCCATTTAACACTATCTCTTGAGACCTTTATTGAAGAATAATTGGGTGAAGTTAATTACACAGCTATTAGGTATTTTAATTTGTGTATTCAAATGGCAAAAGAGATCGATTTTTATTTCTATAAGTGATGTAAATTGGAAGGGGCTTAGCAAGATTGACCTCTGCAATATAACTGACAGATAAAAAGTAAAATGGAATAACAGCTTTTCTTTTGTGTTCAGAGCAATAAGGAAGACTCAGAGGCTATTCTTCTCTTTACAGTTTACACTTCTTAAGCTGTTTCTTCGGTGGTTGGTTTTTTAAGCTCCCCCGCTTATATATATAGATGTATGGGGAAACCCTATACCGGGTCATTTTTACATTGCGTTACTAAATGAAACCACATATTCGTCTATACCTCTGCTAACATCGTGCTAAAAATTATCAATGAATAACGAATACTTTCGCCAAAAATCCCGGTTGTAGTATTCAAATTTTTTTTTCATTTTGTAATTTAGTGCGAATATGGTGTGTGCGTAAGTGTATCTCTGACTGAAAGTGTAATGTTGCTGCTGCGACGAATTCTCCTAGAGCAGTCATAGTGGCATTAGGGCGTGTAAACTTAGAGTTACATTTTATTTGTATTTATTTTATTCGAAACTTACACTTTTTTATTTTACATCTATGGTAAAAATAACTTAATGGAAAATGTTATTTTCAACTAGATAAATATGTGGTTTCATTTATTAACACAATGTCAAAATGACCCTGTACTATACTCGGACGCCGACGTCCGTAGCGGGGCTTGACGAGTCAAGCCTTTACAACTCCTGAGACCGGAGGTATACTAATTATTTGTGGTTAGCGTTGATCACTTTGATTGTTAATCAATTATCGTTTGCTTTAACGGTGAAGGAAAACATCGTGAGGAAACCTGCATACCTAAGAAGTTCCTTATAAGAATTTCGAAGGTATGTGAAGTCTACCAACCCGCACTGGGCCAGCGTGGTGGACTAAGGCCTATACCCCCTTAGTGGAGGAGGCCCGTGCTCAGCAGTGGGCAGTATAATAATACAGGGCTGGTATTATTATATTATTATTATTATACTTTTATTGTTTTTGTTACCAGTCAATTGTACGACGCCAACTGGTTAATCTTAGGGGAATTATATGCCTCACATACTTCGTAATTATCCAAGTTTGGAATCGAACCCTTAATTTGATCTACTTATACCCGACACAGTTAAAAAAATAAGCGTAAATTAATTACGGCAGTTAAAAATACAGTGGTAATAAATAGTGAAAAGCACTTTGCAGGAAACGTATTATCTACACTTACTCGGCGTTCTACTCTCACATTGCGTTAGAAAACAAGTCAATAAAAAACACACTACGTACCTAACCTACTTAGATTACAATCCACGGGTATATTATGCACAAACATAAGTTTGTTTGGTTTATGGTGGAACGATATTTGCCACGCGAGTCGTGAACAATCTAATCTCGTGTGAGCTAGTGTGAGCACGGAACTAAATTCGACATTTGGCATTCCAACGGATTTTTGGTTGACACTGCATACTAGAGCAGAGCTAAGCCACAAACGGCGAATATTTTTGTTTCCAATACAGTTACTCATTTCAAATGTGGTGTGAATTGGCGCTTGCCAAGTTGCAAATTATTTTAAGAGACATTGTTTTTTATGGGTCGGTAGGTGATGATTTACAGTATAAAAAACATTTTTGCTTAGTCATTATGTATGATGTTAAAATTCGCTGTGAAAAGTGACAGTGGTTAAATAAATCTATACTATTATATTATTATATCTATACTAATATTATAAAGCTGAAGAGTTTGTTTGTTTGTTTGAACGCAGGAACTACTGGTTCGAATTGAAAAAATCTTTTCGTGTTGCATAGACCATTTATCGAGGAAGGCTTTAAGCTATATAACATCACGATGCAACTATTAGGAGCGAAGAAATAATGGAAAATGTGAAAAAAACGGGGAAAATTATTCATCCTTGAGGGCTTCCATTGCGTACGCTCCGAAAACGGTTCAAGATACTAAAAATACATGTATGAAAGACTTATTCCTCTTGAAATGATCTAAAAAATTTCCGTGACAGTATATGTCTATCTTTTAAGATTACCTCACTAGAACCGTTTTTATGGTAATCAAATTTGGTCGAAATTAATGCATTATTTGTTAAGAGTTGTATCAACGGCATAATATTAATCTTTATCCAAATAAATGTGTTGGATAGAGTGATTCAACGGGAAGGTTTTTATGTACTTTTAGCCCGGAAAAACTTATTAACGCGGGCGAAGCCGTGGGCCAAAGCTAGTTATTTATATTTATATTATACATTTTAGGTCGGGAGCCCTAATGCATCTGATCGAGCCGTGGTTGTGATAGATAAAAGAGTAAAAAATCCTTTATTTACTTTACCTAAGTTTTAATTTAAAAACTGGCTGGACCTCGCACTGCTTAACATAAGGTGCAGTGGCGTCACATTACAGTGCCCGTACAAAAAAAACACTAAGTACATATTGTGTGGAGATTATCGTAAACAGAGAAGTTGGCCATAAACAGTATATTGATACCAGTCATCATTATTTATTAGGAACTAGTAGTGCTCGTGGTTCCGCCCGCGTGAAAAGTTTTTCAGGGACAAAAATATTTTCCCGGGATAAAAAGTAGCCTATAGCACTCAGGAGTTATGTAGCTTCCTATTCGTGAAAGAATTTTCAAATTCGGTTCAGTAGTTCCTGAGATTAGCGCGTTCAAATAAACAAACAAACTCTTCAGCTTCATAATATTAGTATAGATTTGAATTGCAATAGATTTCTCAGCGAGACATCAAACCAGACAAGTCTTTGACACACATACACACACATACACTCACGCCTGTTATCCCCGAAGGGGTAGACAGAGGTGCAACTACTATACTACAACTACTGGTGCACCCACTTTTCGCCGGTATTCCGGCCCATGATGTGATAGGGGGGCGAGCCTATCGCCATATCGGGCACAAATTCCAGACTCCGGGCTGATACTGAATAGAAAAACTCAATATCACTTTACCCGACCCGGAGATCAAACCCGAGACCTCAGCTTTGCACCTACTGTAATACAACTACACCACCGAGGCAGTCTTTGAATGCCTATTTATTCAGAATATACGCAACACACGCTTAGATAATGATGACGTAACATAACAATTCTAAAGCTCGGTAAAGAATATTTTCCCGTCACAAAAACTACGTTCCCATACACGTCATATCAGTTACTATAAATCCAATCAAAGTATGCTTACTGATTATAATATCCACTAGCTTTTGCCCACGGCTTCGCCCGTGTTAATAAGTTTTTCCGGGCTAAAAGTACATAAAAACCTTCCCGTTGGATCACTCTATCCAACTCATTTATATGGATAAAGATTAAAATTATGACGTTGCTACAACTTTTAACAAATAATGCATTAATTTCGACCAAATTTCATTACCATAAAAACGGTTCTAGTGAGTTAATCTTAAAAGACAGACATATGCTGTCGCGGACATTTTTTTAGATCATTTCAAGAGGAATAATTTTTTATACGTATATTTTTCGTATCTTGAACCGTTTTCGCAGCGCACGCAATGGAAGCCCTCAAGGATGAATAATTTTCCCCGTTTTTTTCACATTTTCCATTATTTCTTCGCTCCTAATAGTTGCATCGTGATGTTATATAGCCTAAAGCCTTCCTCGATAAATGGTCTATTCAACACAAAAAGAATTTTTCAATTCGAACCAGTAGTTCCTGAGATTAGCGCGTTCAAACAAACAAACAAACAAACAAACAGACAAACTCTTCAGCTTTATAATATTAGTATAGATTAAGCTAGAATACTGTAGCCTTACTCCTAGGTACTTACTTCCTACCTATTCAGTAACAAGGACTTTCACATACGTAGTAAAAATTATAAGCGATGCTAAAACAATATGTTGTCTATAAGTACAGTGAATTTTCCGAAAGCTCGGAAATCGATTTTTATCGTCAAATCGGTACGTTAATAAAAACAGTGGTTCGGATACATGCAAATTAATTACTATCCATACACCGTCATTTGATGTCACACAGGCACGAAGTTTAGGCCCGTTTTTAACTGTAGTTATCTTGTTGTCAGGGTCTTATTAAGAGGCCGTATACGAAATTTCGACAATTTTAGTCAACTTTTAATCGTGATTTTTTAAAAAATAACCTGATCTGGTTAATTTATAATACATCATCGGAAAGACTATTTCAACACTAATGGACTGAACGAGCCAAATTTTTTATATCTTTCTTTAATCTCGATCTATCCACCAAGTTCCAAGTTCCAGTTCTGTTTCAGATTTTTTTTTGTACGGAGACTCAAACTTGTAGTGGTTTTCAGTCAAAATCTCGCTTGAATCTAACTAACGCGATAGCCCGCAAAAATATGTACGCCTCCTTTTATATTGATAATAAATAAATTGTCGCATTTATCCTTAAGGCAACTTATACCAATAAACAGTAGTTTTCGTTAGTTAGTTTCAAGCACGATTTTGACTGAATACTATTACAAGTTTGAGTCTCCGTACAAAAAAAAATCTGAAACAGACGTTGGAACTTGGTGGATAGATTGAAATTAAAGAAAGATATGAAAAATCTGGCTCGTTTAGTCAATTTGTGTTGAAATAGTCTTTCTGATGACGTATTATAAATTAACCAGATCAGGTTATTTTTTAAAAAATCACTATGAAAAGTTGACTGAAATCGTCGAAATTTCGTATACGGCCTCTTAAGCTGGACGAGCTCGCAGTGCCTCACGCGTCACGCCTCGAGCCTCACGCTCACACCTCATGCCTCACGCCGTGCCGCGCCGCGCCGGAGCACTCGAAACTCCGCGAGCGCGTCCAACTTATTAACACCGATGATTACCCTAACCACAGTTGAAAAAACTCGGTCATAGACTACAATTTTGTTCATTGGCAAAATGCTAGTTTTATAAGTCCACTAAGTATATTCTGCTCGCTGCTCCATCAGCTAAACATCGTCTCATGGGAATTTTATCCTTTTAGCAGTAAGCTAGTGTGCCAAATATATTTTTGAATTTATTATAAGTGACTTGTCAAGCCCCGCTACGGACGCCGGCGTCCGAGTATATAGGGTTTCCCCATACATCTATATATTATATAAGCGGGGTTTGCCGGGTTAAATTGATAAAGGATTTTTATGACTAAATTCGTATTCTCGTTTTCTTTTTTCAGAATTTTCGCGACCATTCAGGAACGTATATAAATAATAGTATTGTAGTCTATAGCACAATCTGTACCAAATAGCTACATTAATTTGAATCTACCAACCCGGAAACCCGGGATAACGAGAGACTATTAAATAAACGTTGCAGAATAAAATTTTTACTATAAAGCATACAACAAAAACTTTTTATCAAATGAAAAGGTATCAAAAAATAAATGAATGGTATTATCTTTACTGCGGTGAAAGCTAGGTATATCTAAAATCCACATTTTTTATAGCACAATAAACATTTATGTCGATGGTAGAAGCTTTGCTGTTTGTCATATGATTCGTCAGTTAATGAAAAACGACATGCAAATCTGTAATTTCTTGCATACTGTTTGTTCGAGTCAATTAACATAATTGCAATAAAAGCATTTAAACTTGAGCCCCATTGAACATTCCGCAATGAGACTTATAAACGTCATAAACCTAAAGAAATATAGGTGGTGGGTACTTTATTGATTCTTACCGACCCTTTGGCCTTCAATCCTAGGGTACAAGCGCCCAGACGAACTTTACTATTAAGAAGGTATTATTTATTACCTCCCTATTGGAATGCTTCTTAAGGTAATATTTCCCAACCCACAAAATGGTGAGCGGTTTCTATTTATAATTTCTATCTTCAGTCACATTGTATCTGAGATACAACTGGTCTTTAGTGGACCCGCTTTACTCCGCTAGTATCAAAAAATCAGGGTAACGTAGAAGCTTTTTTAGATTCGCCTGAACATCCAAATTTCCCGGGCACAAAAACATCCATTTCTCTTGCCAATTCTTTCGATAGAGTTCAGCAATGCACTCACATTTGCTTTGGTATTGCGCTTTTTTGCTTTTTTGGACGTAGTGCCGGTGCAATAATAAATCAACAGGCGTAAAATAGCCCTCTTGTGCCACAATTATATAAACCAAGCGCCTAGGTCTCTGATGTCTGAGATCCAGAATATTGACTCGTCAAGCCCCGCTACGGACGCCGGCATCCGAGTATACTATAGGGTTTCCCCATACATATAAGCGGGGTTTGACGGGTTAAAGCCTCGTTTAGACTACGACACTGTTCAGTATACAGTGTACACAAAGAGTGTCGATGTGTGAGTACTGGTGCCTCTTATTGTGATATTTAGACACCCGTATTCAACCGTAGACACTTACGGCCTTATTCATGACCGTTATAAAGCTATTTTAGTTATCAAATGTTTTGTCTTCTTCGAACGAATTTTGAATCGAGTGTAAAGGAAGAAGACAAAACATTCGATAACTAAAATAGACGTATAAACTGTATAATATGAATAAGGTCGTTAGTGTATACACTGTCGATTGTGCGGTATATAGTGTAGCCTAAACTTAGCTTAAGAATTATCACTTGATCTGTAGGTACCTACTAACCAGTGGCGTTCCTTCCATAGAAGCCGAAAAGCCCGGCTTGCCCTAAAATAATTTACCTAAGTACTTAAAACCAAATGTGGAAAAATAACCAACATTTTACGGTCAAAACTCTTCGAAATAATTTTCTTTACAATCTTAAAATTCCCGCGCTACGGTTCGCTCAACCAGTTCGCCTCGAGCGCACCATCGAACACACCAATATACCCACACACACACCACCACACCCGCGCCGTACACGCATTTAATATTATTAGTACAAAACACCTAAGTGCGAACAAAATATACTCATCACTCTCTCTCTCGTTGGGTTTTACCTGGCTTTTTGCCGCTATATTTCTGCCTCATTCACACTTATGGATAGCATACGCACAAACTGCTACCACAAATGTATAGCTATAGTAAGTTTCTATAGCAATCAGTACTGGAAATTAATCCAGGCTTAATGCCTCGGGTTGCCAATTGAAAGAGTTACCTCTAATATGGTTTCTTTTGTTCTGCATTATATTCCTAATGTAAATGCGTATTTTTTTATTTATCATGACTATGTAAGGATTTTAGTATTAATATAATTATAATTACATATCTATTTATAACTTTTAAGGTAATACACTATAATTTTATTTATCAATAAGTTTTCGTCACATTTTCAGCATTAATTTCACGGTATAATTTTGACGCGGACCTGGCAATACCAGTTATTTGTTGTGATTTAGGTAAATGAGTGTGAATGATACATTTTGAAGTATTTGTGTTTATTACGTGGTTTTTGAGATATTAAAATATGAGTGAAATTATTCCACGTAATAGTTTGTAGTGTGTGAAAGGTTCGATCGGCAAGAATAAGGTAAATTTGTTAGGTTATGATGGAAAACAACAACTTTCAACGAGTTTGCGAAAGGCGCGAAATGTATTTGAAGAAACATAAAAGGTACATAGATGAGTATACAAAACTAATAATTAATTGTCTTATTGGAAACTCTAATACGTAAAATACGACTATGTATCAAGTTGTATTGTTAGTCTTGCATATTTTTTTCGAACGAAACAAGTGTTTGGAATAGGTAGGTACAATCTGGTAAAATTATTTAATTATTATTGTAGTATTTTTACTTCTTCTTGCATTAGACGATACAGGTATAATAAGTACTTAGTTTATCTTTAGGACAAAAACTTTTCAGAAGTTGCAATGGTCCAAAATTGTTTTTGAATTCGTACCTAATTTTTACAAAGTAACTAAACGCTTCCATGGCATAGTTGTATTGTATGCGCGGTATGAATATAGCTTTCGAGGCTCTGGTTCGAATCCCGGTACGGATTGTGGTTTTTTATTTTATTTTTAGATATTGATTTTCTTTATAGGTGCACATTTTATATGAATCGGAAATGCGAATTTTTTTTAGGTCTGCTTGGGCTTGCCCTCATCCAAAACACTAGGCACACCACTGCTACTAACAAACACTCCGCAGGTACAGAGTGAAAGCTAGTTTGTTATTGGGTTTGTAAGACAAAAAAGCTAGCCAAATTGCTAGGCAATACTCATATAAGGACGCCCTCCGGCCAGGTGGGACGACGATCTGCGAAAGACTGCAGGCAGATGCTGGATGCGGCAAGCTGAAGACAGGGCGCTATGGCGCTCATTAGGGGAGCCTATGTCCATCAGTGGACTGATCAAGGCTGATGATGATGATGATGATGATGATGACTCATAAAAGAGGAGACGGGGTGCTTTAAGCGGCACCGCGCAGGGGCGGTTGTGGACAACTTAGACACTTTAGTCAGAGGAAGCCTGCAGCCGTCCCTAATGCGCCGAAGTTGAAAAAAAAGGCAATACTCATATTGCAACGTAGAATACTCATAATATTGTGATTTAACGTCTATTCTGTTATGTGTGGTAGAGACCAGCGCGCTGCAATTCATGGAGTCCTTTGTACCTACTTATTACTTAGTTCGTACCCTCAATGATTACTCGTGATGTGTTACCTTAATTTAAGTTAAATAAAAAAAATTAACACGTATTAATTAATTCATTATTGTATCAGCGTTGGTAAGTTCAATGGCACTTAGCTAATATAATTGCAATGAACCATTGCACATATAATGTGCATTTATAACAACTTTTAAGGTATATTATATCTACCTAACATAACTAATCGTATATTCATCTCAATCGATAATATTATAATACGTAATTTCTAAATAGTGCGTAGGTAGGTAATTCAAATAAGTACTTACCTACTTAATGATGCATTTATATCGAAACACTTTTATTCTTCAATATTCCTAGAACAGCGTGTAGGTACGTAAGTAGATAACTTAGGTACTCACTTATTTTTATCAAGTATTTTTTTTTGTCAAATAACTAAATCCATGTAAAATATTGTGTATTTCTTCAATATTCAAATACCATGTCATATACTTACGTCAAAAAAATAATATAAAAATTTACGATTTCGGTAGGTGGGTATTAAATATCCTTGTGTAAAAATTTATATCAGTGGAGGTAATATATCTACAGTAAAATGCAATCTTTACTGAAAAATATTAAAGCAAGCTTTATTTATTTTTGGATGTTTTAAAACAAACATAGGTACGTTTTCATATCGAGTTATCAAACATGTTTTATTTTTATTCGATCCAGCACCCAAAAGGCATGAAAATTTAATTACTGCAGTATTGGAGTAATTAAAAAAGTTCTGGTATGTAACTTGATATTTGCAAAACATTGACGCTACTTCAACTTGATTATTGGAGCCCAACGTGGTGCTCAACCAACAATTGTAATATTACACAACGTCGGTTCAGATTGCTTTTACTATATACTGAAATGCTAATATAACCTGTCGTACCTTTATTGAGCCTGGGACCTCATGGTTTCTGCTCAACAACGTTCAAAAAATATCGATTCACGGCGAATCCAGCATGTCGGCCGCCCTCTAGGGCAGACGGCTCCTCTCGCTCTACGTACACATAGGACACAACACGTCAAACGAGATATCAAAACGGTTTCCCGCCACTAGTGTTTCAACACTTAGACTCTCATTGCAATTTTTTCCACACTATTGTTTAATGTAAGATTTTTAACACTGATTTAATTATTTTCTGTATGGATTCTGCTAAGATATGATTGAAAAACGGCCAAAAAGTTTCATTATGCCGTTGGGCTGTAAGGCGGATAGCGTACCGACCTCTCGCGCTTGTTCGACCCGACTGACTGAATTTCCTACATTTTCCCGGCGCAAGCCTTCACTCCTTGTAATCGAGCACGTTCGCAGATATAACAGCAAAGTATAGATGTACCACTACTATTAATAATCTTTTAACTTTTCTAATTTAATTGTAACCAGACATACCTATTCTATTTGCGACTGATTCAGTATTTGGTAGGTATTTAAGAACGTGAGTGCCTATTCAAATTGTTTGAACAATAGTACCTCGAATTATTGTTATCAGAGGTACTAGATAGGCAGGTGCTATAATTTGTCCAAAATTGGTCTTATTATTTAAAAATACATACGTAGAAATGAGACAAACATATACGCTAATAACTTACATTACCTAAAGATTTTTAACATTTATCTAGGTTTACCTAAGCAATTACATAGGTAATAAAGTTGTGCATTTGGTAGGCATCCAGGTACTGTTTATTATGGGCTGGTTTATTTTACCAATACGGTAGGCAGGTAGGGAATATGCATGGCTTTTATTTTTTACAACCTATGGTTACATTTAAGTACTTAGCAAAATAATTATAATGATGCTTGAGTCAGGTAATGTAAGTAACATGAATAATTTAAAAAAATATTGGGTATTTAATAGCTAATTTTATTAATAACAAGAAAATTGCATTAATTATAGCATGATAATAAAAAAAAACTTCTAACATTTACCGTATAGTGCGATTAACTTTAAGTTCCGATGGCGGTATGTTGGCAGTAGGGTATAAGTATATAGTGCTGCTACATCGTACAAAATGTGTTACCTTGAAATAAAGGATTGATTTGTAATGGGAATATGTATCTAGTAACAAAACACTAATATTTTCAAATAAAAGGAAATGTCAAAAAATGGGCATGAAAATCTAAACAAGACAGTTTATATACATTTGGATAGAATTACTGAAAATTAGCCTTTTGCAATAAATCGTTTAATTTTAAAGACCTCCGATTTTGAGATGCATGTAATTTCGTTTGGCTTGAAACTACATTACTATGAATGTTATCAAAAAAGTTACTTATGAATGGAGGCATCTAAAAATTTTTTAATGGATATAAGTTCTATAATTATGTTGCCCCCTATAATATCCCTAAAGTTTGAGCCTGATTAGATTTTGAGGCCCAACACCAATACAAAATGTGGACATCTCCTTTAAAATATACAGGTAACCGTAAACTATACACGCTCTTTTTAAATAATTTATTGTTAAAATCATTGAATTCTACCGTAATTACGTAATAATTAACCAGCTTTGTGGTCTTCAATAAATGCTTCTTTTTTTCTAAGGGGTATGGTGCAGGACAACAAATAATTGTCACGAAATATTTCTTTATCATAATGGAATGACATTAATTTTGCAATGAGTCATGGAGGTAAGTAATTATAAAAAGCAATTATGACAAGTCAACACAAAAAACACACAATACATTAATAAGCAAATTATAATACATACATTATACATTGTATAATTACACTGGCTATTTATTTATTGTTATTTTAATCGATGTTTTACAATTGTTGTTTACTAGCTTTTGCCCGCGGCTCCGCCCGCTTCAATGAGTTTTCCCGGGATAAAAGTCCCGCTTTATATTTTCCCGAGATAATAAGTAGCCTATGTATTCATCCAGGACATGATCTACCTATGTGCCAAATTTCATCGAAATCCGTTCAGTAGTTTTTGCGTGAAAGAGTAACAAACATGCATACATTTATGCATCCAGACATCCATGCATACTTACAAACTTTCGCCTTTATAATATTAGTAGGATTATTCTTGATAGGGTATTTTATTCAAAGAAATACATCGATACTCTGGTAACCCTATTTTCTGAAACTGAAATGGCGGGAAGTTTCTTCGTGAAGAAATTCAGTGATTCCAGACGTACCAATTTCCTGGTACATGTACCATTTTTCAGGGTCTTGTACCATGTACCAACTAAAACCTGTGTTGGTACGCAAAAGTACCAACTTTCAACATAAATGACAAAATTAATATTTTTTCTTGTATCTAAGAATATATCAATTCTTGTTGCATAATCACATCATTGGTTATTGTAATAATTTACTAATAATAAATTTTTATGGTTAATATCACTGAACACCATAGATTAGCAAGGACGTATAAGTGTAAGTAGCAGTAATGGTTATAAATTCTCCTTTTGGGAACTATAAAAAAAAAAGGTCGCCGAAAAAATTGTATACTGAAATTACATATTTTATAGCGTGTACCATATTTTTTGGTGAAATTGGGTGAAATACCAACTGTCAGTGACCTCTGTACCAGTATTACTGAGACACTATCTGGCATCCCTGAAGAAATTGAACTGAACATTATGAATAATATCCACGATCTTGTCAAACAGGGGTGCCAATTCACGCCATCGGTGTAAAGATTTGAAACTCACTATAGTCATGTTAAAATACTGCTAAAAAACCGGGAACGCAATATGTCAAAAGATAACAATGCAATGTATTGGAGATTCCTATTAATAACATACTTTCTGTTATCTCGCTTACTCGTATATTTAAAATAGTAAGCTGTTTCTTTTTCGCAAGAATCTTTTTGACAGATGTGCACAGTTCCTGCGGAAATGCTATGGAACACTGCATCAGTGCATTCTGTAAATAAAGTCTGTGAGTGTGACGCCAACTGACGAATAAAGTTTTTATGGAACGATTTAAAAATTGAATTTCTAAAGTGAAAAACTAGGGGAAAAATTTAACTAACAATGGCACAAACAGAAGACACTGAACTTAGGGATTTGGTTATTGAAGCTTTAGAAAAGAACGGATCACTAGCAAAAATCCGCGCGCTGCTGCGAGCCAATGTTTTTCTAGCATTCGAAGACGATTTTGATAATATCCGACAAAATGCTAGTCTGGACAACGTGTTAAAATTACCTGAAGGTATACTTGCATTATCAGTTGTGCACGAGTTTTTAGAGTTCTGCAACTTAAAAAACACTTTGTTTGTGTACATGTCAGAGTCGCGACAAGGAAAAGAGTACAACTATGAAGGGAAGAATTATCTAAATGAGAAACTGAATTTATATAAACAGGATGTAAGGGAACCCACATTAATTACACTTATTAAATCGTTTAATCAAAGCAAATATTTTGATCAACATGGAAATGGCGATAGCAGAAAGCAAGTAAAACTTGCCAGTAACTATAGAGACGACGAAAATTGTACTTACATAGTCCATGAAGATTCCCAGGGTAGTACTACAAGTAATTCCCGATCGGACAATATGTCTGATGAAAAAAACAAACTGCATTTCAGACTGCAACTGGACAACTCAGACACTGACACATCGAGTGACTCTGCTAGAGAAAAGTCCAGTTCAGAGTACATTCCTAGTGAACATTTTATTAGAAGTGATAAAAATGTAATACAACATACCTCAAAAGAACATAGTGATGTGGTTCATGATAAAAGAAGTGATATGATTACTCATAAGAAAGAACAAAACATATTTCAGGATACTCTAAAGGATCTCAAGAAAACTAACAGCAGTAGCGACTCTACCTCATATGCAGAACTTAAACCTTATAATGATTTTGATGGAAAGATACTTAATACAGAAAATGTAACTGTAGCTAAGAAACAAGAAAATAATAGTAACTCACCCAGGTCATTGTCAAAAAACAATTCACATTCCAAGAGTATTGAAGGTGGAAAATCTGTATCATCAAGTAATGTTTCATCCTCATCATTTAAAGATGAGCAGAGTAAATCCAAAAAAGACCATACATCACCACAAACTTCCATAAAATCAGACATAGATACAGCGGAATGCAGTTATGATTTTGCATCATCACCTTCTTTAAAAAATATAGATAAAACAAAACACACTAAAGCTACAGACAGTGCAGCTCATACATTGGAGTCTGTTGAAGGAAAACGCAGTCCAAATAAAAATGTATCTGTTGAGAGTCAACAGCATAGCTCGCACAGTTCTGTCTCTATTTCTGATGTAGCTGATTTGATTAGTGATAAGAGCTCTTCAGCTGGTAATCAGTCAAGGAATGATAAATTAACAGATCATAAGTCCAGTTTATCTAGTAGACATTCAAAGAAAAAGTCTCAAAGTAATCAAAGTAAGATACTAAGTGATGATTCTGGAGACTTTACAGAATCACCTGTTCCTTCTCTTTCTAATTTAAGTTTGGATATTCATAGTGACTGAGACTCGGATAAAAAATGTTACTTAGTAATTTTAGCACCTAGATATATAATTACATTTTACTATGAAGCATTTCTAATTTTTAGGATAACAAAGTTCCTCAAAGTTTCAGTGAAATTATTTAGTTAATTGAATTTGGGTACTAATTTAATATTGAATTGTGATTTTGTCTCTCCATATAATGTGTAATTTTGTATTTGAGCAATCTATGCTTTCTATTAGATGATAATTTAGTTTTATAAAGAATGGAAGCAATTGTTTTACATTCAATAAGCAATTCACCAATATATTTTGTCAATTGTCAGACCATAGCCTTCATTGATGTGAGAGTAAAGCTCAAAATATGGCTGTAAGTAGTTATTTGAGTTTGAACTCAAACTATGTGATGGTATGAAGTAAGGAAGTATATATTTTTTTACTACGATATTTTGTCAAGTGGTTGTGCCTTAATTTTTACTAAATTGCAAATACATTCTCAAAAAGTCAGCATACTCTAGTCCTAAAGTGTAAAAGTTCCGTCCAAATTACTCCAATACAAAACCTGATCTTGTGTGCGAGTGTGTGATAAGGTGTTACGAATAGTATCAATAAATATTAAACATATTTTAGTTGTTTTTTTTTAATGTAAAATACCTTGGTGTTTTTTGTTTTAATACAACATGAAATTATGAGTATATATAAATATACATATACACTCACGCCTTTATCCCCCAAGGGGTAGGCAGAGGCGCAACTAATGCACCCACTTTTCGCCGTTATTCCGTCCCATGATGTGATGGGAGTGAGCCTATCGCCATATCGGGCACAAATTCCAGACTCCGAGCTGATACTGAATAGAAAAACTCAATGTCACTGCCCGACCCGGGGATCGAACCCGAGAGCTCAGTATTGCAATCGTACCATAACACAGCTGCGCCACCAAGGCAGTCAATTTTATTTTGAGTAGGTACCCCATTATGAGTTTTATTTACAGAATGAATGTATTTTTTTAATTCAACTAATACCACTCTGACACATAACTTTGAGCTGTATTGCCGTGACCCTTATTTGAATGATGAAATGCTTTTTTTCCGCTCATTCCTTGAGGCCGCTAATTTGGATCCGCCCCGGGCGACAAGAACCTACGCCACCCCACTAATTGCTGGTGCCTGCCTTTTGAACATTTGGCTTTTTGGCTGGAATGCTGGGAGTCAATAAACATAGGTCAATTACACACCCTCGATTTCTCTGTGTAGTGTGATCTTCTTGTCTAGTAGCCATATAGGAAATTATGGATTAGGTTTATTACTCAAGTCCAAAGTTGGGCAACACAGTGTTTTTCTAAGGATTACGTAGAAATGGGTCCCCAGATGTGGTTCATGTCAGGCAGGCGGTTTTTTGTAAAAACTAATAGAAATTCTTTCTGGAATATGTTTGTAAGAGGAGTGTGGGAATTAATGGGTGGCAATTCTTACCCTCCGGTGACCCACATCCGTCTACCTCTTCATTTATATAAAAAAAAAAACTTACATATGCTGGTATGGGAGAAAAGTAAAACCAGTACAGAGATTTTATAATCAATGTTTATTTCACAATTTCTGTAAAGCATAGATTGTAGATATCACGTTTCATTTATGCACACAAGTCAATCCATACCAAACACAGTAACTTAGTCACATATTTCTATACAAAAGTAACTGTTTACGGCATAATAGCGGTTAGTGTAATCGCGTAGAAAAAAATATGAAACATATTTACACCTAAATACTTTTATTAGGTACATGAGTTTTAATATGAAAATTGTATAAAAATTACACATTCATATATTACATACATGTCACAGTAATACAAATGCGGTCCGTACCCTAAGTTTGAAAAAATATAACAATAGTAAAAGCCAAAAATGCTTCATATAAACAGTAACAGTCCTACAGTGTTCGATTAGTATTCATACAAAACGTGAAAAATTATCGCTTCAGGCACTGTTATCATCATTGAAACCCACAAGAAATAATTTCGTAGTAAATTATTCGTAATTTTACAAATCAACACATACGTAGTAGAAAGGTAGAAATACTCTTGCTAATAATATTTGCTACATTTACAAATACTGCAGAGCAAGTCCTTCCCCGAAGATCGAGTAACTACAAGTAAAAACATGAATTCAAGCATTCCTAATATTTGTATATTCCAAATTAAAGCAACATCTAGGATACTTAAATAAATTAACATAAATAATGGCAAATATTTGGCTTTATATATCGTATAGCTCTCACGTAATAACGCGTTTATACTTAAACAATTAGTACATATAAAATTATAATTAAATAGTTTCTGATGTTTCTGACCTTACACGGACGTATAATTTAATGTTACTCATTTATCGTAGTGAAACTAGTGAACTTTGTTCGAAAATTCATTACACTACACTGACCTGGGTCAGTACCTGTAGCAGTTGCAAGTTTTAATATCAATGAGTGACATTTAATTACGTTCGACATGGCCTCACTAACAAGTTTTGCATTAAAAAGGCGGTATTTTGTCACAGTAAACAAACTGACAGTGTAAATTATTTCAAGCGTACAATGACAAAACACGGCTACAACAATGTACAGTCCCTTAATATTACATTGGCCAGTAACACGATTGGTGTCATATTATAATGACACGATTGGTGTCATATTATAATGACACTATCGGTGTCATATTATAATGATACTATCGGTGTCATATTATAATGACACTATCGGTGTCATATTATAATGACACTATCGGTGTCATATTATAATGACACGATTGGTGTCATATTATAATGACACGATTGGTGTCTTTTGTGTTTTCCGTGAGCCCTGTACGATATTTAAAGTTCATTCCCTACAGAGCTGTCGTGTGTGAGGTTTGAGTCCATGCTGGCGTTGTCAGAGTCTTGGCTTTGGTTTCCGCTGTAGTTCGCAGCTTCTTGAAGCCGCATCAGCATGTTCAACTGGAAATAAAAGTACATGTTGAAATACAATTTGTGGACAGGATATAGAGTATCCTGTTTCATCTGTGAAGTACTAGTTGTTCGAGTCTTACCAGTGGATCTTGATTGTTGTTCACGGAAGAGTCTTGGCTTGACTCTTCGATACCAACATCATCGACTGTTATGGGTCTCAAAGTCTGTAGTGAAAAAATTATATTAAAATGAATATGGCATCATTTATTTTTTTAAAGTCATAAAATTCATAACCGTGATTTGTCTGTTAATATTATCACCAAATTTAATCAACCGTGACTATTACAATAGAGATTAAATCTTAAAGCATTACCAAATAGGTTTATATCGTAACTAAATAGAATTAATTTACTAACGTAGGTTTATATCCGAACAAATATTAATATACTAACGTGCGAGTGATTGGGTTCTCTCCAGGGATACGAGGATTTAATGTGCTGCAGCGGGTCGACGGCGGCGTGTCTTCGTCTGCCGTACAACGCGATGCCCTCGCGGACCGCCTCCGAGGCGTACGGCACTATGCTGTAGTTCCACACGTCTGCGAACCACGCCTATGAAGGAAAACATGAGGTTTTTATTCACGGCTGTATTTCCCAAAGCTTACATACTTATACAACTGGTGGTAGGTCTCTCCTATGTAAGAGTCCGCCTGGGTGGGTACCACCGCAATGTCTATATTCTACCGCCATGCAGCAGTGTGCATGCACTGTTGTGTTTCGATTTGAAGGGCATTGTAGCCAGTGTAACTACTGGATATAATGAGATTTAACATCTTATATCTCAGGATGATGAGCGCAGTGTAATACCACACAGTACTTTGTAACACAAGGTGCTGGATGGTGTGGCTACTGTTTATGGGTAGTCGTATTGCTTACGATCAGGCAAACGGCATGCACGTCTCGTCATTGAATGCCATAAATTTTTTTTACAAAGACCGGCCGCAAGACCTAGCCTCATGTTTTACCTGACTGGCCTCCAAGTCCATGGGGCAGGCGAGGAAGAGCCTGGGCCCGACGGTGACGTCACTGGAGGAGTGCGCCTCGAGGAAGGCGTTGAGCGCGGCCCACACGCCCGGCAGCCACTCCAGCACCGCGGCCAGCGCCGGCTCGCGGCGGCCCAGGCGGAGCTCCAGCGAGAATAACTTTCTTCGGAGGTACCTAGTTGGATAAGAACAACATACTATTATTGTGGCGTATGTTGCAGGCACACCAACTTAACGATATTTTAATTGCGATTTTATTCAATTCCTAGTTCGAAGGACCAAAAAATCAAAGCCCAAAAAATACTAGAACATTGGCTAATTGTAAAAAAAATATCAAATAGGTTAATGTTATTTATCAGTACCTAGCTAAAAATCCTTTGACAGGTTCCATGTGGTTGGCGGTGAGGAGCCATCTGAAGTTGTGATGTAGCTGGAGATTCGTGGTGTTGCACGTCGCTTGAGACATGGTTCCTGTAAATGCAAAACACTTTTATAATTTATTCACTTAACTCTATATCTATAGTTTATAATATTATGTAGTGGATTCATAATACATCTAAAATTTCAGTGAATTAACACTATTTTATAACTTATCGATGTACCTACCTCCTACCCTGAATAAGTGATAGATCTAAACTTCCAAACTGGCTGGAATAGTACTTTACGTACCGATAATAACAGGCATGTTCCTATTATCCGGCGGCAACAGTCCCGCGAACGCGTCGCCGAGTGCAGACGCGTGCTGCAGGTTGTCGAGCACCACGACGGAGGGCAGCGGCGCCTCCTCGCCGGCCGCCGCGGCGCCGCACTGCTCCGCGATGTTCGCCAGGTATGCTCGCAGCTCGTTACATGACTTTCTGTCCACGCTGTTCAAAATTATATTATTAGGTTGGTCACACACTCACACCTTGAGTTTTGGCGGGAACTTGGGAAGTGTCGTGAGGTGCTCTTGTTTTAATTCATTATTTTGGTGATACTTAGTGTTATATTGCATAATTATGGTAGTATATTATGCAATACCTATAGTTCTATTAACGGGCTCAAATGAAGTGAATTGAAATAATTGTGCTAAGCGAGTGGTTTTTTGTTGCCGCCAAAACTCCTCGATAAAGTCTTGGTAAGGTAGCCACTGCTTTACTTCGACATAATAGTTAGGAGTTTAGGACTGAGGATAAAATTTTATCAAAGACGGGTTCGATGGACTAGTATTCAGAGCCGTAATATTTGAATTAAAAAACACTCACGGCTGTTATACCCGAATGGGTAGGTAGAGGCGCAACTACTGCTCCCACCTTTCGCTGTGCATATTCCGTCCCATTCTGTGATAAGGGGCGAGCCAATAGCCATATCGGACACAAATTCCAGACTCCGGGCTGATACTAAATTTAAAACCCAATATCACTTTGCACGACCCGGGAATTGAACCCAAGACCTTGCAGTCATACCGTAATACAACTACGCCACCGAGGCAATTGGTCGAGGTATTAGGTAGCTATATCAAGAATTTTTCAGATTTACCCACATATCAAAACATAACACTAAAAGTCTATATTATGAACACGATGTCTTTTGACTCGTTAATCCCCGCTACGGACGTCGGCGTCCGAGTATACAGAGTTTCCCCATACATCTATACATATAAGCGGGGCTTGAAACGAGTTGGCACTGCACACTAGTTGAGACTTGAGAGTGCACGTTTCATTGGAAACAATCTGATATGCACGCAGCGAAGTTGCGGGAACAACGTGCGTCTCAAAAACGTACTTCATCGTTAGCTTTATAAAAAAAGTCGTGTTCGTAGATCCTTTAAAGGTAAAAACTACCCAAAGAAAATTCTAAAACTCACATTTTTTATAATATAGATTTGATATAAGTATTTTCATACAACATCTACACCAAATAATGTATGATACAGTAAATGAATTAAGTGTATCGGACACATAAAATATTTCGAGGCTTTAAAGTAGACTTACTTGAACGTAGCTACAGCTTCGACGGGATTGCCGCGCCGTTGTGTTTTCTGGACGTAAAATTCAGCGAGTTTCGCCGCTAAGTATGACTTGCCCGTGCCGCTGGGACCGCAGAGTATCACTCGCCTGTGTTCTGATAGCAGTGAAACGTATCTGCAAACAACATAAAAACAATTAAACCATTCAGACTGACTCTGACTGCCTCGGTGGTATAGTTGTATTATGGTACGACTGTCGACTGCAATGCTGAGGGCACAGTGGTATTGGATTTGTTTATTCAGTATCAGCCCGGAGTCTGGAATTTGTGCCCGAAATGGCGATAGGCTCGCCCACTATCACATAATGGGAGGGAATACGCACGGCGAAAAGTGGGTGTACTAGTTGCGCCTCTGCATACCCCTTCGGGATAAAAGGCGTGAGTGTGTGTAAACCATTCACAATAATTTAAAGTATTAATTATGTATAAGACAAATGTTGTTGATGAACACAAAAATAGAATTAGAGTAGGTAGATTTTGAGGTACAACTTTAAATAAATATTTGGACTGATGTAATAGCACATGAGTAATTATATGTAGAAATGAAAGTGAAATCGAGAAAAGGTTAACTGTTTCTCAGTTCAATGGTAGTTAAACTTAATTACACTCTTCTGCTGATGCAAATTAGAAACTTTCCACTTCATATCTACGGTATTAAATCAATACAAATTATCTTTCCATAGCGTGATCTATTACTAGTAAAATATTTACCTAAACATATATTAAATTTATTAATAATAAAGTATACTTTAGTTTTATCTTTGAACATTAAAAGCCAATGCACAATTAAGACTTGTTTCAATTTAAATTTTATTTGTCTGTTATCGCATTAAACAGCTAATGTAGATTTATTTGGATGCATAGACTTGACATACTGAGACTTTTGTATTTGGACAAAATGTGCAGAGTAACACTCAGGAGTGTTGAAACAGATCTTACCCATTATCTTAGGTGAACGACAAACGCGGTTTTGCGACGCGACGCAAAAATATCAAATAGACGTTGTATGTTATGAGTCCGTCTGGGTGGGTACCACCGCAATGTTTATTTCTACCGCCAAGCAGCAGTGTGCATGCACTGTTGTGTTTCGGTTTGAAGGGCATTGTAGCCAATGTAACTAGAGGACATAATGAGACTTAACATCTTATGTCTCAGGATGAGGAGCGCAGTGGAATGCCACACAGTATTTTGTAACCCAAGGTGCTGGATGGTGTTTCTACTGTTTATGGGTGGTCGTATCGCTTACCATCAGGTGAACGGCATGCTCGTCTCGTCATTCGCTACCATAAAAAGAAATGTACTTGTGGCCTACGTTGTCGCCTTAAACAGTGTGAAATGAAGTATTGAAGTATTCGCTACGTGTCGCGTCCCATCGCTCACCTAGGACAACGGGTGAGATATATTGTCGTAAACAAACAGAACTTACCTATATACAATATTTTTTGGTATAAGGCTATCGAACGCCAGACTGCCGACTCCTTGCAGGCAGATGTACAGAGTGTTCACAGTTCCGATGATGTACCCGCACGGCAACAGCTCCGGGAAACCGATCTCCGGCCCACGCGTCGCTTCGCCCAAATGGTACGACGTTATAGAATCAGTGTTCAAACCGAGATTCGTGCCCAAATCTATCCTAGACAAGTAGTCCTTAAAGGACTTCCTAACTATATAATCTAAGTTCTGCCAAGTAGTCTTGCCAGATATATAAGTGTACGCTATAGTGTACTCATTGCAGTTTATTGTCGAATCACTATTATAAACATTCTTATACGAGCTACTGTGCGTAGATTTGTTGCTTTTAAGGCTATTCGTATTCGACTTATTTATTTGCGGGTAGTCCTGTGTCTCTACTTCTGGACTGTGAGTCGTGGACATTCTCGGCGATTCGAAACTGGCTTGCTTCTCGAAATGATTGTACGCGCTTGCCGATTGCTTCGCGTAGAACCTGCACTCGGACTCTGTCAATGTGTCTTGGACCTCTTCGAAATATCTTTGGAATGTTTCGGGTTGACCTAAATATACTGCTATTGCTATTTTCTTTCCATCAGTCGTGTCTCCCTGACTGTCCGCTACACCTGATAGTAGAAAAAGCATTATTAAGATATAAAGAGTAGTTTTTGTGATTGTTGAATTAAGATCCATAAGCGTCCAATTCTTAAATTTCGGCAATTCTTAAAAATTACCATCGCAATGTTTATTTCTACCGTCAATCAGCTGTGCGTATGCACTGTTGTTTCGGTTTGAAGGACAATGTAGCCAGTGTAACTACTGGACATAAGGGGCTTAATATCTTATGTATCAGGGTGACAAGTGCAGTGGAGTGTCATGCAGTACTTTGTAATCCAAAGTCATGGGAAGCGTTGCTACTGTTTATGGAAGTCGTATCGATTACTATCAGGTGAAGAACAAGCTCGTCTAGTAATTTAACTGCAATAAAAAGAAATGAGGCCAACATTGTTAGACGTATCACGCACGTCACTGTAAATCCTACTAATATTATAAACGCGAAAGTTTGTAAGTATGGATGTGTGGATGTTTGTTAGTCTTTCACGCAAAAACTACTAAACGGATTTCGTTGAAATTTGGCACACAAGTAGATCATGTTATGGATTAACACATGGAAAATAAAGAGCGGAACATTTATCGCGGAAGAACTTTTTAACGCGGGCGGAGCCGCGGGCAAAAGTTGGTTAATTATAATCTTCACAACTTACCAATATCAGAGTAGCTTTCACCAATCGCCAGCTCGCGGGTCTTCGGCGGCGGTAACACACTGTTTATATCATAGTCGCCACTCAGCCGCTCCCCGGGATTGAGTCCGTTGGAGAACAAATCGCTGGCCCCGTTCAACGCTCCTAACAGCGTTTCACTATTCTCGTTCAGTTCGCAGGCAGCCTTATTCCCATATATAGGCTCTACCATACTGGACTTCGGTGAACCCTTATTCGAGAAATCGATGGTCGGTGTGGATGACATGCAGTTAAAGTCAAGGTCGAGAGACTGGGCGTGGATGTCGATCGCCGCCTGCAAATTTGCCAGATATTAATAGGCTTTGGGTTATCGTTTTTTCTTTTGTATAGTTTACTATTAATAATTGACGGTTTTTTTTTATCGGTTCATGTACCTACCTAAGTCAAGAGTTGCAAGACGGTATGTTGGATAAAAATATCCGTAAGTTACGAGTAGGTGCATTTGTTGAATAAAGTCACCCTTCTATAACTGGCAATGTTATTTCGCGTAATCTCAGAAAAAAGTACAAAAAGAGTTAATGTTATTGTTTTAAGCATAATTTTGTTTAGATATCAAATTAGAAAGTTAAATTAAATTACAAATGTAAAATTTAGTATACAGATTATTTCGTCCAGTCACAAATTTACATACCGACTTTCTTTCATGATATCCCCAATCTATAACGAGTCACAAACCTGGTGCATGGTGGCCTGGTCCGCGAGGCTGAACCGCCTCGGGTCCTCGACGGCGGAGCCGCCGGTGCCCAGCGAGCTCTGGCTGCCGGCGAGCGAGCGTGACGTCACCAGCCGCTGCAGACGCTCGTTGTTCTGCTTCAGGTTCAACATCTCGTTCTGGAACAAACGTTGGGTTATGTGATTTTTTTATTGCATAGAATGACGAGACGAGTATGCCTTTCGCCTGATAGTAAGTGATACGACCGCCCATAAGCAGTAGGAACACCATCCAGCACCTTGACTTACAAAGTACTGTGTGGCATTCCACTGCGCTCGTCATCCTGAGACATAAGATGTTAAGTCTCATTATGTCCAGTAGTTACACTGGCTCCAATGTCCTTCAAACCGAAACACAACAGCGCATGCACACTGCTGCTTGGCGGTAGAAATAGACATTGCGGCGGTACCCACCCAGTCGGTCTCTTACATATGAGAGATCTACCACCGGTCAGTGATTGTTCAATAATAGAGATAGTGTATTTGTATACACCGGACACCCGGATTACGATCACTCTATACTAGGTGTAAAACCCGTCACAGTGGTCAAAGCAAGTGTGTAGAGTTCCAGGAATAACCAGCATCGAACATGCCAGCATAATCGTGTCGAGGAATCATCTCTCGTTAGTTGATATTCTGTGTAAAGCGCATTCCACTCACCATCTGGTGCAAAAGAGGAAATTTGTCGTACCAGTTTAAAGCAAATTATTGTTCAAGACTAAGCTTAATTTCAATATACAGAAATCTTTAATGGCTTCTGCAACTATAATTTAAAAAATTGTTTTTAAACGAGCTGAAAACTGAAGTTGGTTGATAGCGCGCTCTTTGTTGCGTTTACACTTTTCACCGCACATTTTTGTATGTAAAAGTACAGACAGAAGTCCAAGATGTACACAACTAGCTACACAATTTTATTAAAAACAAATATATTAAATATGCCATGCATAATTTACCAAAACATCTGTCGCCATAAAGTACTAACGCTAATTTAATTCAAACTACAAATTCCAATCTTCGTTGCGTATAAAACTAAATCTTGTTAACTTAATTCAAATTAAATCACGTAACAAAAGTCTCTTTACAAATTTATCTCCACCACAAACAATGAATGCTAAACGTTGGGGCCCATCTAAATTAAGAAGACTTTGCTCTAAGAAACTTGACTAATCGAGTTGGATTACATTTGCCACCATTATTTTTAAATAGCAAAACCTTTCTTGATTGTCTTTCAACGTGATGTAGAGATTTGAGTTGTGGGTTTTAAAGTACCTTCCTACGTATCGCATTTAATTTGAATTGGCAATCAAAATTTACAACGCGCACTAGACCAGCGTGGTAGACTAAGGCCTAACCGCTCTCAGAAGTAGAGGAGGCCCGTGTTCAGCAGTGGGCAGTATATAATACAGGGCTGATTGCATTGCATTGTAATCAAAATTTAATACCTAGAAATTATTGTACCCATCTTCTTTTTATGTATTTTTAACCGACTTCCAAAAAAGGAAGAGGTTCTCAATTTGTGTTTGTATTTTTTTTATGTATGTACACTGATTTCTCTAAAAATTGTGAGCGTATTTCCTGGATTCCTTCTTTATTTAGTAAAAAAGGGTCGCGAAGTGGTTCCATTTCAATATATCTTGGTTTTGGGTTCATCATTTTTTGGAACAGACTGAATAGACTTACAAGTCTTGTCTACGACATTCGACGACTTAGAAGTGCCCTTAAGAAAGAATTAAATATAAAATATGCATGGTGGCCCTTTTTACGAATAACATGGACTTCCACTAGATGGTAAGAGATATTAATAGGCATATGAAACCATTTATTTATAAAAGAGTCATAAATCGGGAAAACGTAGAATTTGTCATATTGCTATCATAAAATGAGTAGGCGCTTTTCGACAGATTCAATAGAATGTGGTTAGTATCTAACCTTAATATCTATCTATAGACTTCTAATGGACCTCAGAATATGATAAATGTGAGCTGTTTAGTCTTGACAACGAATATATTATGATAACGAGCAAGATTCTTTTAATAGGTACGTATGTTAATGTAATATTATGTATGTGACGCAAAACGCCCATGCAAGTTTGCGATTCAACTAAAGGAAAGGAATGTTTATCTCCTGATTTAATAAACACCCATCATTGCTACATAATGGAGCATTCAGATTTCCACCTGATTTCAGGATCTACTAGAGACTCGGGGAATGTATACCCGAAACCAAAATCGAATGTAACTGCTTACTGCGTAATGAGGTTCTAGAGATTAGATTAACCGCTCAACAGTGAGCATCAGGCTGCTCTACCGAAATGATGGAGTCGTTTATTTATATTATACTTAATATAAACCGGAACTGTTGTCCTAACGTGACACTACTTTGACGATTGTCTTATATTGGCAATCCCTCGACGATCCTATAGTTTTACGTTCAGAGTCAAAAGACCATTCCAAGCCTAATATGACCGCTCCGCTAATCCTCGCGGTATGCGGTATGAAAAAATTAGACACTTCTATCAAACAATATTTTATTATTTCTTTATCCTTCAACCTGCGTCCAACAAAACAGGAAAATCAATGACATCATCTCTATTTAAATAAAACTACTTAACGGATTTTTTTGCGGTCTTTAAGTTTTATTTCGCTCCCGACGCGACGTGTCACAGACTTTGTAGTCTTCATGATAGCAGACTGTTGTTGGTCGTCCGAAAAGTTAGGGTTACAAAATCTCTGCTCGCTCAACTACTCCAATGTAAGCGACTATGAGGTGGATGACATTGCGGGTGGTTGGTCCCCTGCAGTCATAGACGCAAAAGCGTGCTCTAGAGTTCGGAGGCTTCTCAGCCTCTTCATTGCGAGAAGGGCAGCAATGCGGCATCGCTCAGGGGCGGTTCCGTGCAGCTATCTTCGTGCAACAAGATACCCCGGGGCCGTCCCGTACGCGCCGAAGAAGGCCACCGCGGGTTTTGGTTGGTATGCCGGTGTAGGGTGTATATAGTGTTAGGGACTCGGTCCAATGCTCGCTGGGATGAAGCTATACTCCCGAGTGTCGACATTGGGCCGTAAGACTGTGTGAAACCAACATAACCGTTCCATTCACCCCCCAGTGGAGGTAGCGATAACGCGTTTTTCCCCGCGATAAAAAAAAGGGGTTACAAAATCTACCTATATTATAAAAATATTTTTATGTGTTATTGACTTTCCGATTCACGCAGTCAGGTCAGTACGGCTTGCCTAATATTAGATAATGTTTGCCTTCTTCTAATGATCAGTAACTGCAGTCCTCATCATCAAATCTACACAAGATTCTTGGCAAATTGAAAAGAGTACAGTCAGCCCCATAAGTAGCTGAACAAATTCAAAACTTCATATCGCCTCTACTTTTGTGTTCTTACCAATTTTCGTTTTCTCTTTACAAAAATAAAATTAAAGGGATTTACATTACTTTAAACAAAGAAAATATAATGTTTGAATTGAACGCGTATATGCGATTTGTAATTTTGAATTTGTTCAGATACTGACTGTACATAATTTATTTATTTAACCCAAAACAGGTTAGAACCATGAATACAATAATTATTGATCACAAAATAGCTTGCCTCTAATCGTAACCCAAAACTTGTGTATAAAGAAAAGTTAAATCCCATCAAAAACATAAATGTGAAATGTGGAAGCCAAGTCTAATATTAATTTAAGCTCAAGATTTGACTTGGCTAGTCTTCACATACAATTTTTCTTATATTTGACTAATAAACTTATCTTTATGTTACTGTTTTATATTGTAAAGTCAACATATCCTACTCTTCGAGAAAATGTTTTCTGATAAAACTAGCCAAGACAAATCTTGAGCTTAAATTAATATTAGACTTGGCTTCCACATTTCACATTTATGTTTTTGATGGGATATCATTACTTTTTGTAAAGATATTATTTATTAAAATATTGAGTTAAGTAATTAAAACAATTACGTAAGAAGTTACCTTTTATCAATATTTATGAAGTTATTTTTTTTAGAAAGAAAATAAACAATGTATTAAAGGCCGTAAACCGCTTCATCGTTCTGCTATGTGCACGCGATTAAGTCCTCTTGGTAGAAAAACCTCTATTTAATAATTACTTAAACTTTATGATTCGCAAGTATTATGATAGAACGTCCAATGTCATCTCATGTCAAAATAATAAACGTCTTAAGATGTAAATAAACATTGTAAAAATCAGATTTTTTTTATTTGAGCTCGAAACAGAAGTAAATATATATAAACGACTGCAGAGTGGATACGAGTTGCTGATGCCTATAACGTATCTATATGAACCTACCGCCGTATCCCACAACAGCTCTGTCTAAAGTCGGAAAGTTTATAGAAAAATTCAAGCAAAAGTGGTGCCCTAATCCTGAGGGAACGTAATTAATTGATCAAGGTAAATAGTATTTAAATTAAAATAAAGCATCAATGATCGTGTACGCCTAAAAGTCCATTATTCTAAAGATAATTTATAGATAGTATGCAGATTTTCCGATTGCTTGGAAAATGTTTCAAATCTTAAAAATGTATTGTTTTCAGATTTTTTCCTTTGTATACATACAATTACCTATCTGGACACCAAATTTCAACTTTCTAGGTCATCTGGAAGTGGGTTAGGTTTTTGATCTATATGTCAGTCAGTGATAAAAATACCGATTTTTAGATGTTAGTATCTCAATGACCGTTTGAGCTATATTTATGAAATTTGGGATTCTTGTTAACTTGAGCAGGTTTAATACATAAACCAAATCTCAGGTATTTACGTTAAATAGATTTTGAGTTATAGAGGCGTCAAAAGTCGCTCCAAATGGTTCGGGTGAAACTACACTAGGCAGCTTTGACAAGTTTTTTTTTTTTTGCTTGGCTTGACACGCTGCCGCGTGTCTCGATAAAGCGGACTAGTTTACAATATTATTAAATAGTATATAGAAATGTTACTGTTTAATTCCGGCAAAAGTGTACAAGACTGGTTTTGTACTCACTCTCATTTTTATAACGGTGTCTTTGAGACTCTCCAACTGATGTGCGGAGCTGAGTGCTTCCAGTCTGATGTCCGTCAACACGAGATCTTTCTCGCGCAGTTGTCGCTTCAGCTCGTCCACCAAGACCGATTCCTCTTTGTTATCTGTAGCAAAAAATGTGTTGTACAGTTTCCATCCCCTTCATTGAAGGGGTTAGTAACCCTGGTTTATTTTGTATCTAGCCGATAATTGCGAGGGAATTTCCTTCGTAGCTGAATATCGGCGAAGATAACAGGACCTAACGATTATTGCGTTTTAAAATTTCAAAACAATGGAACTTGTGAAAGTAGGAAACTAGCTATAGGTAAGAACCATCTCGATCATATTTATTTTCAAACAAAAAAAACCGCATCATATTACAGATACACTTAAAATTACAGCACCCCTCTTTTTCCGTCGGGGTTAAAAATAGTATTTTTTAGTTATACTAATATCTAAAAACCAATTATATCTTACAACACTAGCCTCCTTTATGCAAAATATCGTATATTATCGTGTACACAGTTAACAAGGTTCGCTCTTACAAAATTAAGTTAATAATAAATTATAAAGCCCAGAAGGAAATTGCATTGCTTCATAAAAAGGAAATGAGATTGTGTTTGCGCTTGGCCACTGCAGTCTGCAATAAGCTTAATCTATAATGCATACGCATACTCACGCCTTTTATCCCCAAAGGGGTAGGCAGTGGCGCAACTAGTGCACCCACTTTTCACCGTGCGTATTCCGTCCCATGATGTGATAGGGGGCGAGCCTATTACTATATCAGGCACAAATTCCATAGTCCGGGCCGATACTAATAGAAAAATTCAATAGTGTTGCCCGACACGGGGATCGAACCCAAGACCTCAGCATTGCAGATGTACTGTAATACAACTACGCCACCGAGGCAGTAATGTATAATGCACTAAGGAAAAATATCGTAACCAAAAATACATTTGTTTGATTACTATAAAATTTATAAAAATACGCCGATCTCGTCATCGCAAACCTTGATCTTTGCACCTAACATAAAACAGATAACAAGTAAAACTGCTTACGATATGATACTATACATTAATAAATCGATTTGCATTTATATTTTAATTAGAACCTTTAACGACATTTACTATTCGATTTCTAGCTCCGAGCCACGGGGGACAACATTGTGTCAGATAGATCTGATTAAGTTCACCGCTTAGCTGGCCTTAGCTTTCACTTGGTCAACCTAATTTCATAGGCAATTTAAACTGTCGGGCCCATTGTTTACATCGGCCATAAACAGCAATGTCAATTACGTGTGCGTAAAACACTGAAAACGACGCCTTGTCCATTTATGTTTACATCGATGTTTGAATGTCAAAGTGCTGTTGTTATTTAGCTTTTTGGTGAAACTTTCTGTTATTAACGAAGTCTTTACTACTAAACTAGGTTACATATTTTAAGTTTTAACGTTGATTGAATTGTCGATCATTCAAGATAGGTCAATTCTATAAAAAAAATACTGAGATACTACACTAAAATTAATAGCATCATTTAAATATGATTCTAAAATATTATATCGTGGTTCTTGAGTCGTGACTCGTTATGTACTCCAATGTTGGTTTGTTGTACCTAGAGCATTATATTATGTGGTTTGGTAGAAGAAACTCTATTGGATTTAATAACGCATGACAAAAATCTTGTTCCGGAACAGCAGTAACGCATAGGTAACTACGCGAATATATTAAAATGGGTACGGCTAGTTTAGTAGCGACATTCCTGTTTTAGTTTAAAATATTATGCTCTCTTTATTGTTGTTTACTAGTACAAACATTCATATGTAAAAAATTGAAAATGATACAATTCAATTTATAAGTACTTTTTACCATTCACTGATCCTAATAGATAATGTGTCATATTCCGAGTCTTCATCTGTCTTTATAACTAGGAGGACAGCATTAACCAAAGATTTAACAAAAGAAATAAAGAATTAACAATTTGTACATAATATTTTTAACTACTAAAAACTCGAAACACAGAATTATCCCATTTAAGTATAGTGACTATGACTGCCTCGGTGGCGTAGTTGTATTGTGGTACGACTGCAATGCTGAGGTTTTGGGTTCGATTCCCGGGTCGGGCAAAGTGATATTGGGTTTTTCTATTCAGTATCAGCTCGGAGTCTGGAATTTGTGCCCGACATGGCGATAGGCTCGCCCCCTATCACATCATGGGACGGAATAACGGCGAAAAGTGGGTGCACTAGTTGCGCCTCTGCCTACCCCTTCGGGGATAAAAGGCGTGAGTGTGTGTGTGTGTGTGTGTGTAAGTATAGTGACTAACCTTTGGTTTGTTCATCAGGCTTGGCAGACGCGGGCTTCTCCTTAGTATCAGGAAGCGCTTCGTGGGAATGTTCTAGACTGTTCTCGTTACTGCCTTCTCGTATCGTGTGCGGGTCGTCATAGTGATGCGAGCCCGAGGAACTGTCCTGCGACGACAGCTGCCCGAGGGACGAGTGCTTCGCAGTTTTAGATATCTTCGCGTTCCGTGAGAATGCCTTCGTGAACGATGAGCGTAGCTATTGGGTAATGATTTGTTGTTATGTAGTACATTTCAATTATTATTATACTCACGAGTTATGTGAGTAGAAATATTTGAGACCTAATTATAGGTATAGATAATATTTAAAAAAACTTTAGTTCTTTTTAGTCTACTTTGATATTTTTTGAAGTGTGATTAAAACGATGTTCAATGGAACTGGTACTTTTATCTTCCGGTTACTAGTGTTGCCTCTTTTTTAAGCATAACATCTATTTTAAATTGAATAAGATGAGCTAATTTTATTTATTATTGTCTTTGTAGCGATGAATAATATTATACCATGAGCAAAACAAAGTTATGTCTTGAATGTTTAAAGAATTAGACAATGCGAATTGTTTGTTTATACAAACATTTGTTTGGTTGGTTCGGAAATTAGATTTCTGAATCGAATCCAATGTAAATGTTTACGAAAATCTGTCGGTTTTAATGGCTCTAATTCAGGTTTATTATATTTGCACATTTTTTACGATTTTTTTGAATATTGTGTTATATACATTAAACAACTCCGTGTAAAACAATATCCACCAACGTATATGGCATATGGCACTTATTTGAACAAGTGTTCTTTACGTCATGTATTAACAAAAGAACACCATTGAATATGTGTACTTTAACAGTGTTGTAACAAAAATATAACAAATATTCAGTCTCTATTATAAAGCTATATTAAATGTAGATGGAGCTTTCACAATCCACTTTTGAAACCGTACCGACCATTAAGTTTAAAATTTAAAACATAATGGTCGGCACGGTTTCAAATTTAAAATTCAAATTATAATTATGTTTGGAAATATTGAAATTGTATTGGGCAATGTTTTGTGAACAAGAGTTTTTACAAGTTTGTAAGTAGACATTGTAGTCAGTGCTTGTTACTTGGCTTGGGCGACTTTACACCAGTCCCCTTATTCTCTACTAGCTTTTGCCTGCGGCTCCGCCCGCGTTAAAAAGTTTTTCCGGAATAAAAGTCCCGCTTTATGTTTACCCGGTATAAAAAGTAGCCTATGTGTTAATCCAGGATATGATGTACCCGTGTGCCAAATTTCATCGAAATCCGTTCAGTAGTTTTTGCGTGAAAGAGGAACAAACATCCAAACATCCATACATTCTTACAAACTTGCGCCTTTATAATATTAGTTCTCTATGATACACGATATTTTCACCGTTCGTAACATGCGCGTAACGTAACTTATCGCGTTTATCACTATGGAATTTGGCATACAGAATACCTTTTAACGCTAATTACACGAAGATAACGTAACGCGGCTGCGTTGCCAGTTAACACTGTCATAGAGAGTAAGCGGCAGTTACCTTACTCTCGCCATGATACACCACTGTATCATGGCGACGAACACAGGGCACCATGGAATGCCATGTATTCTAAAGTTATGGCTGATGATATCGCCTATAAAAAGTCGTTGATATCATCACACGTGCGATATGCTCTTCTCGTTATTCAGTTGTTGAAACTTTAAAATAATAAAAAGAAACGGAGCTACTTAATGATTTCCACAAAAGGATTTCAATTGGTAAATTCCTATTCTTTTTATATGCTGTCAATCTTGTAATAAATAAAAATAATTGTTCTTCCACTTCGAGTTGCTAAAAATACATTTGAATTTGTTTACTTTTAGCTATAATTCCACATCTACTGCATACTAATTTAAAGGCCTATATTCGCCGTCAAAAATAACATTGTGTCGTACAATTGAGTTCTTTTACCAAGTCTGATTCAATATTATGTAGTGGAGTTCTAATTTATAAGAAGTCACTTTAATCTAACCTTAAGTAGCAACACGAAAATAAGTTCAAAAACAGATAACCTTCATAAAAAATATAATCACAAAAAACAATTAATAACTTACCCATCCTTTTTTCTTGTGTTTTTTGTCGTGAGGCGCTGACGAGCCGCTGCTCAAGCTGTTGATGCTCGACACGCTGTCAGTAGATAGGTGGCGCGTGATCGCACCGTTGCTCGTTTGTGCGTTACGTTGTGGCGATGACTGCTGCGTTTGAGATGTTGGGTCCTGCTGTAAGAGATATTGTTGTTACTGTTGTATGACTGCCTCGGTAGCGTAGTTGTATTACGGTACTACTGTAATGCTGAGGTCTCGATTTCGATCCCCGGGTTGGGCAGTGATATTGGGTTTCTCTACTATGTATCAGCCCGGAGTCTAAAATTTGTGCCCGATATGGCGATAGGCTCGCCTGCTATCACATCATGGGACGGAATATGCATGGCAAAGTGGGTGCACTAGTTGTATCTCTGCCTACCCCTTTGGGGATAAAAGGCGTGAGTGTATATGTATATGTTGTAAGGATGGATATTGGGAACGCGATATCAAAACCTACTGGGTATATAGGCTCGCCTGCTATCACATCATGGGACGGAACATGCATGGCAAAGTGGGTGCACTAGTTGTATCTCTGCCTACCCCGGGGACAAAAGGCGTGAGTGTATATGTATATGTTGTAAGGATGGATATAGGTAACGCGTTATCAAAACCTACTGGGTATTGATAGCAAGTAGTTAATGGCGTTTGAAACACACTAGTAGTTTTATGGCAAGTCGTCACATTGATGCTTAAATTAAATAATAAATACCTATATAGTTTGAATGACCATACAGTTTACTTTGTTACGTGCTAAAGATACTTTGAAATATTACCTAGAACTTAATGTACAGTGTGAAACGAATTAAATTTTAATTTTCAGAAATCTTTAAAAATCTTTACCAAATGGGTAAATAAGATAAAAAATCTTTAATAGTCCACACATTTTTTCGAATATGACCTACGTTATTTTCTAAACATATCCTTTAATTTTTCCTTAATTTACATCCGATTCCGTCTAAAACCTAGACAAGTCATAAACTATTCTATCTGTTTATCCTACGCGACAAATAAGGATAAAAGCGAGGAAATCCAAACAAATCGGATACCATTACACGTAAATTCCGTTGTTGTACGGGAAAATTATTATTCTTTGTAACTCTCCGAAGTAGAGGCCCGTGTTCAGCACTGTGCAGTATACAAATTACAATACAGGGCTGATGTCATTGGCATTGATAGCCCTCAGTAATGTCCATACAAACAGCAGATGGGTAGAGCAAGGTTGGTTTTAACAACACAAATCTACACCAAGAGCCAGTTACAGAGGTTTCAAGTAAATTTATTTGACATTTATCGTATTAGATAGCTAATTATTATAGTACTTATTTTAGATTTTGAGCATAGATTATAGTGTGATTTTTATGTGACGAGTAACATTTATCAGTAATTTAATAGAACTTAAAATTAGTTTAAATTGATAGTAATTTTTTTAGCTTTATTGTATTAAATGAGAAATGGAAAAATTCTGATGCACTCTACATTAATATTATTTTCGTAATCTGTGCTCGAATTATAGCTAATGAGTAATTACTAGCTTTTATAAATCATTTTTGTTTCTACTTACACCAATATTTAATTCATTATCATGCTTGTATTCATTCATATTGTTATTACACCAATAATATTAACGACTTTAATAGAAATCGTATGTCCTTAGTGAATGTCAAAGTTTGCGTTAAATATTAATTTATTTAAAACAAACAAGAATGGTAATATAACACTCTAGTCTTGACTCGTTGCCGTGACTAGTGATTCGAGATCACCTGGTACTACCTGGTGCTAATCCAGTTATTCGGTAGACCGGCATAATGGGTGCAAGCTACGAGTCAACTTTTCACTTAATACATTGGTCTGAACTAGACTAACGTTCGAATTTGTTTCTGCTTTAATTGTATTTACCACACAATTATCAAGAACATCAAGTATATTAAACCATTTCCATACCATCACATCTGCCGAGAAAGCGTACCCAATAAATGACATAACAATATGATACGGTATACATATTATAACAACTAGCTTCCAATACCAATGTTATTACATTATGCCACTTGTCAATTCTCATCGAGTGTATGTAGAACGGGGGCTCATCGATTGATGGTCAATTTAATGCAAATGAAGTTGCTTTGTACACACTGCGCGGTGGCTCGTGTCAACATATTCAAATTAAGAGCACCTACATTGACACTAGAAATTTCTAATTTTCCACAGCCGGGAGCTCTCGCGAGTAGTCGTGCCAGTAACGTCATTTTATGCGGTAAATTACGAAAGACACGTTATTAAATGCAAAGAAATATGCGCCTGCGCAAGTTGACTTTTATAAATTGAAGATTGAGCCTATGACATTTGTTCGTAATTTTTTATTTTTATCAGTAAGTTTTTAATGCGGTAGGATCAGCAATTCGTAATATTTATCTGTGAAGGAACCAAAACCAACACATTTAATAATGATCTTAGCAACATGGACACTTCATAGATCGTCATTTCTATTCACTTGAACTTTGAAGGACCTACAACTACACGATATTCATAAATACACAATGTTATGCGAATCAACCTACCGTAGGTGCTCGGAAAATAACATTAGATATTTGGTTGACCTTCGGTGCTCTTTGCGATATTTGACTTTGTGATTACATCAGAGTATGTAAACAAGTTTACCAAATACGCACAAGAAATCACTGTCGGTTTTGCAAATTCAATTTCAATGTGAGTTTACATGAATATAACTTTATTTCTGTGTCCCCAAAGAGGTTGGAAGAGGTAAAATTACACCCACTTTTCGCAACGGTACTTCCTTTTGCAATGTATTGAAATTATGTTTTTGAAGAGTTAACTTATCGCTACATGGAGTTTTTACAAATTAGCTCGATTCTCAAACGCAATACAAACACAATATTCGACATGGGGATCGATTCTTGATTAGCCTGTTCTTGGCCTACGTCTGTAGTAGTAAGCTAAAAAAATCGAATTCGGAATTAATACCATCGAAGTTATAAAAATAATGCTCCTGGTCTCATAAGGACACATAACATCCACTTGCATAATGATTGCTCGTTGATCGCATTGACCAAGATACGTTTCCTAACTCGAATATAAAATGAGATATATGAACCTGTATCATATAGTGTTCAAATAGTATATTGATTACCAATTGTGCATTAGCATACTTACACCTTTATATGTATATAATTCTTCTGTGCGTGTGTATGTCACTGAACTCCGCCTAAAAGGCTGGATTGATTATAACGAAAATATTTGTGTGTCTTCAGGTGGATTCGAGAATGGTTTAGATTTATAATTCGGTCCGGGAAAATGTATAGCGGGACTTTTATCCAGGAAAAAACCTATCGTGCGGGCGAAATCGCGGGCAAAAGCTACATTAAATAGATATTTACATTTTATTGCCGTCTTATTCGCATGCCAGATAATTTTCTGTGTCAAAGTTTATTATTAGATGAAGCGCGTTCTAGGTTGACTGCTGGACACATTAATATCGCATTCTGACATACATGTTTTGTATCATATAAACATTTTTATATTCGCAAAATACTGGATTGAATCAAGTTATGTAGTCCCAAATACTAATGTAAATTCTGTTGAATCTTCCTCTTTTTTTTATTTAAAAAACGCATCAGAAGTTTTAAATCCTAATAGTGCTAAGCAGTCCATTTGTAACGGTTCTCTATACGCATATAATAAAAAAAACAAGAAAACAAAGCATAATATGAAAAGATAATATTAAACATTTATTTTTATATTCCCATTTAGTTAGGAAGTTTGATAATGCACTGATTTTATAGAAAAATGAGACATATGTATATGGTGTCCATATACATAGGGTTTTCTCATACATCTATATATATAAGCGGGCCTTGAAGGGTTAATCAAAGAAACATTTTGTTTAGAAAATGAGTTAATTAATTAAGACGATACCTCCGCAATCGGACACTCGATGCAACCTGCCATTTCGCTTGTTCGTGAATTGATTAGGTAATTTCGACATTGGTTCATACAATTACCTGGTGAAGCTCAGAACAGTAAGTGCAAATATGCAGAGAGCCTCGAAAAGACAATGTTGCGTACATAAAAATGAGCGTCTGTCCCTGACATGGTTTCTCAAGGGAATCTCGTTGAACTACTATTTTAAAGCTGGGGATCAAAACTATAGTTCAGATTAGGTACTTTTAGGGTCCCGTAGTAGAAGGACACTTATGCGTTTATGTATCAACTAGCTTTTGCCCGCGGCTCCGCCCGCATTAAAAAGTTTTTCCGGGATAAAAGTCCCGGTTTATATTTTCCCGGGATAAAAAGTAGCCTATGTGTTAATCCAGGACATGATCTACCCGTGTGCCAAATTTCATCGAAATCCGTTCAGTAGTTTTTGCGTGAAAGAGGAACAAACATCCATACATCCAGACATCCATACATCCATACATACTTACAAACTTTCGCCTTTATAATATTAGTAAGATATGTAGCATTGATTTAATGATAGAACTTACGACAAGGGTTTGTTAGACTTAGTTCTGATTATGTACATATAGGGTCCAGAAATACAAATACCCTTGAATGTTCGACTATTAATCAAATACAACAACAATTTTATTCACAAATCTAGCGATACGGCTCGTATCAGCTACGGAACCTTAAAGTACAGTATGCCCTTGTTAAGATTAATTATAATCTATACTAATATTATAAAGCTGAAGAGTTTGTTTGTTTGTTTGTTTGAACGCGCTAATCTCAGGAACTACTGGTACGAATTGAAAAATTCTTTTTGTGTTGAATAGACCATTTATCGAGGAAGGCTTTAGGCTATATAACATCACGATGCAACTATTAGGAGCGAAGATATAATGGAAAATGTAAAAAAAACGGGGAAAATTATTCACCCTTGAGGGCTTTCATTGCGTGCGCTGCGAAAACGGTTCAAGATACCAAAAATATATGTATGAAAGAATTATTCCTCTTGAAATGATCTACAAAAATGTCCGCAACGGTATATGTCTATCTTTTAAGATTAACTCACTAGAACCGTTTTTATGGTAATCAAATTTGGTCGAAATTAATGCATTATTTGTTAAGAGTTGTAGAAGGTTTTTATGTACTTTTAGCCCGGAAAACTTATTAACGCGGGCGAAGCCGTGGGCAAAAGCTAGTGTGATATAAGAGATGGATGACTTGACAAGCATGAATTAAGAGACAAGTTGGTTTGCAATTATTCTTAATTAGTATACTCTATTATTATAGTATGCTTGAGACTCATATTAGACTATAATAATCGTAAGCTAAGTCGTGATTACAGATGTATTTCTATAATAATTTTAACAAAATAATCATAAGCCTGCAAATTATATAGAAGTGTTGCAATTTACTGGTGGTAGGTCTCTCATAGTATATAAGAGTCCGACTGGGTGGGTACCACTGCAATGTCTATTTCTACCGCCAAGCAGCAGTGTGCATGCACTGTAGTATTTCGGTTTGAAGGACATTGTAGCCAGTGTAACTACTGGACATAATGAGACTTAACATCTTATGTCTCAGAATGACGAGCGCAGTGGAATGCCACACAGTACTTTGTAACTCAAGGTGCTGGATGGTGTTACTACTGTTTATGGGCGGTCGCATCGCTTACTATCAGGCGAATGGCACGTCTCGTCATTCAATGTCATAAAAAAATACAGGTAACTTTACTGTCGGTTACTAACTACAGTAGTTAAATAAATGATAAATCACGAATTAAAATTTTAAAGAAGAATATTACTAAATTCATTGAGTATGCCTAGCTATTACTATAATTTGCTAATAGTATTTATGTGTTGTCAGGACTTCTAATTAAATAACTATACGAACTATTTATGAATAAACTTAAACACACTTGGAAAACAGAGCACATAGTTGGATCTTCATTGGCAAACATTTCAGGACTACAGAAGTAAATAAATGTATATTTATCGAGCTACCGTATTCTTCTTGGGGACACAAAATAAATCTTACGGGTGACGCCGCGTCCCACAAAAAATATTGAGATAAGGTATGTAGATCGCCTCATTTTCGCTACAATCTATTTTAGTTGGAGACGTCGGACACATAATATACATCTTAATATGTTAGTGATATAAATGCGAAAGTTTGTGAAGATTTTTGAATTTTGTCACCTTGCAATCGGTGCAATGCAATCAGCCCTGTATTATATATTACCCTCTGCTGAGCACGGGCCTCCTCTATAACTGAGAGGGTTCAGGCCTTAGTCCACCACGCTACCCTAATGCGGATTGGCAGACTTCGCATACCCTCGAAATTCTTATAGAGAATTCTCTCAGGTATCTAGGTTTCCTCGCGATATTTTCCTTCACCGTTAAAGCGAACGATAATTGAAAAACAATACACACATAACTACAAAAAGTCAGAGGTGTGTGCCTTGGGTTGGAACCTCCCCACAATGTCTCAGTAGACCGTTCCATTCCCAACTAGGCTATCACCTTAACAGTCCTGAATTTGTTTACACGTTTTTTACCCCCAAAAAGTAACAGTGGTACTCTTATGCCGGGAAATTTCATGCACGCAGGTGGAACCGCAATTAGCACTTAGTTTCAAGATAAAGCTGTTAATTAACACCAATAAGAACAGAAAACTAAATTGGTATTCATGGGTTAAATCTCAACACCCGGTGTAGGTGCTTAAGGCTTATCCATTAGGCGATTAAAGCTTTTATAATCATATTAGTTACACAGAGAGTGATTGATTGCAAAGAAACTACTGATCGCCAACACCGACGTAAACGATAAAATTCTATTAAGTTTCCTATGTAATTGCATAATATTGGCAAGTCTCTTTCACGTAAAGTTATCTTTATGGCCTTTTTATGTGAACGCTAAACTTAATGTAAATTAAAAAACTTCCGTCTCAGTTATTGCATTAATTCAATACATTAGGTAAATAACGAGGAATTGAGTAACCTCCTATTTGAAATGGTTAATGGATAAGTAACCGCCATATTTACCTGTCCAGTGACATTGACGCCGTCGGCCCGGATTCCCATAGACTGCATGTGAGCGGTAGTCAGACCAGCTTGAATCGACTGTTTCCGCAGCAATTCAATCGTCTGACGCAGCTCAGTCAGTTCCGAATCCTGTTATGGTAAACACAAGTATTTTATCAAGTCAAAACGCGAGAATAAACAGTAATTAAAAGAAAGCAATTTGCATGGATACCGGTTGTGGTGTAACGAAATGGATGGCTAGGGGCGCTCAGCCGCCAAGTTTGATGGGCCGATGTGTTATAAAAAAACAGCGCAGGAGCCTCATCTGATTCTAAACGGTTACAACGCCTTGGGGTATTTTTATGACGGCTAAATTGATGTAGCGGAAAACACAACTTCCAATGTAGCGTTTTGATACGCGTATGTATCGACAATTATTTTTACTAATACGTTAGAAATACGAATGTCTGAAGCATTTTGATATCTGTTTGCTCCCGGTACATGTATCGACGCAATATTTGCACGGACCACGTCAAGAATTAATAAAATGTTAATTTATTACTAAGTTAACACTCATCGGAGTCATCGGTTTTACGATGAAAATCGTATATGTTTATTACCTTTCTCTCGGCGGTTGCGGTTAGCTGCTGCAGGCGCTGCGTCATATTCGACAAGCTTTGCTCGAACGCAGACACCACGTGCGCCTATAACAATAAAAACGTGACTAAATTAAGGTTTCCATACCAACATAGACTTAAGCCTCATTTAGATAGATCATCATTGCTGGAACTAGACTGTCTCGGTGGCGTAGTTATATGGCGGTACGATTGCAATGCTGAGGTCTCAGGTTCGATCCCCGGGTCGGGTGAAGTGATATTGGGGTTTTCTACTCAGTACCAGACCGGAGCCTTCTTACTGGTGGCAGGTCTCTTGAATGCGAGGAGCCGTCTGGGTAGGTACCACTGCAATATCTATTTCTACCGCCAAGCAGCAGTGTGCATGCACTGTTGTGTTGCAGTTAGAAGAACATTGTAGCCAGAGTAATGATTGGGCATTATAAGATCTTATGTCTCAACTTCATTTGTGTATCCGGGTTGTTATAACGTCTCAATACAGAGGTATTTTGAGATTGCCAGAGTTAATCAAGAAGTGTTGCTTGCACCTTTACGGCAAAGGAGTTATTAGTTGATGTGATAATAAATCATTAGCAGTGGGTGATAATTTCACATTTCTGGGTGGTAAAACATGTCTATTATAATTACATACCACCCATAGCGATATGCATTACTTATATTTCTACGTACCTTAGTCACAGGAAACGAATAAGTCCTTAAAATGTAACTCAAGGAAACAAAATGATAGTCCATTGTCTGGACTCCAAGTATGGCTTTTATAGTAAGTATAACTTACATCATAAACACAAAGGCATATCAAGTAAAACCAATAATATAGCGCTACATTTTACCACTAAAGATAATGTTACACATAGAAAAGCTACCCAACATGATACGCCTTTCGCATAAGTACACCTACAACTGGTTTCTATATAACTGTGACTTACATTCAGTTAAGTAATAAGAGATGACCACAACTCGGCACACATCTCAACAGCTTAGTTAGGGTGAGATTATGTATTCAGTTGGACGTCCCTGTATCCGATAATGACACAAATTGCGTCGTATAATGAATAATTATAATACAAATTTTCTTGATATAGACATTTTTGCTTCTACACCTTGTAAACCTCATTGAATGTAGTTCAGATATTGAAATTAAAATACGAAATGTAACTCTTTCTGCTAACACAGCATCAACATTTAGAATATAAATACAGACTTTATAATATTATGTTTACCACGATCTCGTATTGATACTCTTTGTAGCTCTCTAATATATATTGAATTGTATAAAGGTACACGTTGCTATAAATTATGCTACAAATAACCATATGTGGATAACGGTGTAGGTTATACATTTAATTGTATTCAGCATTATGTTTATATTTTAAATTCTATTCCTAATGTATAACTGTTTGTTTTCCCAAATAAAAAAAAAAAATTGCTTTCCGCCTCACAGGAAACCGGTTACTGTAAGCTGCCAACTTGAAGACACTTTACACGCTACATTTTGATTAAACTGTTAATTCCCTTTTTTTACTAAACAGCAGATCTATAATGGGCGATTCCGTCTCGGTAGATGCCACTGCATCATCTAATACTGATTCTATGTTGTAGAGTGGGTAAGGTTTGAATGAGAAAGTCATTGTGATTACTGAGCATTATGCAACAAAAACATTTACGTCTAAAGACAACAAGCATAATGCAGTGCCACCATTGATGTATTAAAAAACCCTACATCAATGAGTGCCACACACTTTTTAATTTAAAGGTCCGTATTGTGAAGCTACTGTTTATGGACAGTTCGTGTCGTGTAGCATGAAGCGGGCGGCTTGCTTGTCACGTAAGTCAGTTGTATAAAAAGCGACGCATAGTTATAAATTATTATAGCGTAAACAATAGTGAATTTCGTTTTAAGCGGTCACAAGACCCCTTTGTTTGCGACAGGCACGCACTCAGCAAAATTAAAAGGGGGTGTCGACCCCATACGAAATAAGCGAGTGTCGGACGCGACGATAAAATTACTCGCGTTTGTCGCGGTATTCAAAAACGAACTTAAAAACAAAAGATAATTAAAACAAACATTCGCTTAATAGGGTAATTCACCTGCCAGCGCACGCTGGTTAGCCAATTATGGTGTCCGAGCGCCATTGATAGATCTTCCCGCAGGACACCTTTTACGCGTGCCGAACTTATTGTATGGAGATGTGCGCTTACACATAAAAATGGTTTCGTAAAACAGTAGTGCCAATAATATTAATTATTTTATTTATACTACACTTAACAGCAATAGATTTGATCCAGTATCTATAAGCAGCTAAGAATAGTTATAACTTGAGTTTGTGTATGCAACTTTGAATAAGTAATATTATTTTTTATGTCACATCACACAACCACGTATTTAAGTCCATTTGTGCGCCTGCATTTTTATGATTACTTCTCTACATCTAATTTAATATACTACCTTTGATAACAGAAATAATGAAGCCTAATCCAAACGCGGTTTTTTATGCTACATAATATTACAGAACCCCATTATATAGGAATTGCGCAAACAGGTGGTATTAATTAGCCCACAGCTGCGGAAACATCCGCGCTTTAAGCACTTAATGACACGATCAAATAGTTATAATAGTCATTATAAAAAAAGAATTATGACGCATGTGCCTTTAGCGTGCGCTTGCGCATGCGGTTGTAAATTGCTATACAGAAACGCGAAGATGGTTGACGTGTTTATAAACGGCTGTCTTAATTAAACTAACTGGAAAACTTACTTACATCTGCATCCACATTCAAATTGACAAGGTGTTTGATATATTTTACATCGTGTGCTAGATTCCGTAACCCAGTAATAACTAATAAAAATAACAGATGCTCAACAGCTTTAAACACAAGGTTGAAATTTAATAAAGTTGATTCATTTATGACGGACAAAAAATATTTGGTTGAAAAATAAAATTCACTTCAAATAACAAAATGGTTACACTAACTACGGATCCAATACATTATTATGAATTATATATGTACATATACCTACACAGCAGAGCCTCGCCATGTTGTAAACGTTAAGTAAAGTATGTAAGTTACTCCATTACCTTGAAAACTTTGTACTGACTAAAATGGTCTCAACAACTTTGACTCTTGACAACAGATTGACTCCATTTAATTTGATAGTCCTATTTACGATTATGATGTCATTGCGAATCATGATTGTTAATTCAATTGCCGACGAAGTGTGAGTACCAAGACAATATTATGCTTCAACTTTGATTTTAATAGAAAGCACGCCCACTCGCATGAAACCGTCTATTTGCAATACACAAAATTGCAGCTGTTAGTGTAACAAGTCACATCCGTTGCGCATGCATCTAATTGGTCTATGCATGGGTCATATTTTAGATGTAAAAGCTTATACATACATGTATACTTACGCCTTTTATCCTAGACCCACTAATGCCGCTTTTCGCCGTGTGTATTCCACCTCATGTTGTGATAGGAAGCGAGACTATTGCAATATCGGGCACGAATTCCAGACTCCAGGCTGATACTGAATAGAGTAATCCAATATCATTGCCTGACTCAGGGTCAAACCCGAGACCTCCATATTGCAATTGCAAAACTTATATTTATATAATTTTAAACATATTGACACGACAAAACCAAATATTTGTACTAAAACAAACAGCAGCCGACAGTAAAATCACATAAAAGTTATGTTCCGCTGCCAACATAAACAAAAACGTATAAATGGAAAGGATTTACATATTATTACCAAATGTAAAATACTGAAGCCTAGTCAATAAATGTTACCTTTGCAACAGTAATGAATGTAATCCCAATTTATTAGTTGGCCTTTATAAAAAACACGTGACGACCACTTTGATATGAAAATACCAAATCATTTAGTCTAACTTTAAATATGTTAAGGTAGAGTTCCTACGGATCGGATTGTTACAGCAATTTAAACAAGATTATTTGTTCAAGTGCACTCTTCCTTTTTCGGCTGACACGTACTGGTGCGTCTGCATTCAATTTATGGCCCTTAAGGGGAGTATTAAAGGTTATTTGATTGTACGCAACATGAAACTTATGTGAAGAAAGCGTAGAGTCTTTAGACAATAGTCGCATAAAACAAGTCCTGCAAGATATCTGGGAGCGGATGCGTTTGCGTTAAGAAAGTGTGCCGACTTGCAAAGTGGCGAGTAGAGTGTGGTTATTCGTCAGTTGCCACCGTGGACCAAAGGGACTTAGATGCTTATCTCACGCGATTTCGCCGTATAATACGTTATTCTGTTATTGCAACGTTGTGCCAGTAATTAGCAACGTGATTGATGCAAATTTGTCTGTTTCGTGGCGTTTTTAAGTTTTAAAGTTAATGGGCATTTTCATAAACCAAACTTATAATCAGTAGAGTAATGTCATTCAAAGCTACAGTAATATTTAGATTATCGAAAAGAATCATTGGAAATGAATTTAATTTAAACCTCTACATAATACTAGTACGCTTTATTACATTTATCTAAGCCAATAGTGATTGCTCAAGTTCAAAGGTGTAACCTAGCGGCGACAATTGTTTACCAGAGGTCGGTGACGCCCACGCCCGCCATACCACGACAATATAAAATATTGCGTATACGAAATAGGATCTACAAACAATGCTATTATCAGGGGAATTGCGAAACAAGGCTAGTTATACAAGATTGCCTTCTCGTGATTTAGAGTGGCCCACTGAACTAACAAAGAAACCAGTTAAAATTATGTTAAGGCTTTATCAAATTTAAGTCGGCAATCGTATAAAAATGATTAACATTAGTATTCTACAGGAGCCTTCTTGATTTTTTTCCACAACGGACAGCTTAATTTGCGTGGGAAAGAATATATCAAATCAGTTTTGTGTGGGAAGATTATATCAACACCTGACCGTAATAACGTAGAGGCAGCGCGGCTTTGAACATCAGGTATAGTTTTTTTGTCAAGGGTCTCAGATCCATTTTTTTCATCACCAGATCGTGCCCATATTACAACGATACATTATGAGTCGATATTTCAAAGGTTTATACACCTGTTAACTCTATAAAAATATGAATTGGAAAGCCGATTCGAATCTGATTTCTTTTCATAAAACTGTCTAAATGATGATTCATGACTTATAGAGAGTCGTATAACAAGTAATTTACCTACTATACCAACACGTGAATATGTTTTTGAAAGCCGCAAACATACATAAATATTATATAGGGAAGCGTTATATGTAAAATAAACGTTATGAATGAAGGAAGTTAAGGTTTTTGTACAAAATTAAATTAGGCGATTTTTTCCATACGAATATTATCCACCCACGAGACGTCAGGTGAACACGCTAAGACATTCATTAAAATTCCCCCAGCTGATGTTTCGATTTGATACGTTACTTTCATTGCAATCTATTATAGCATTACGTAAAACACGGGGGAATAAAACCGCACCTTACCAGTTAATGAAAATAAGCATGGGCTTGGGCTGCATAGAAAGCTGACATGTACTTAGTAAATACATAGGTGCTGCGTAAAGAGAAAATTGGTGAAAAGTAAATTCGATAACAGTATTCTTCATACCTTTTCCGATAGCAACTTAAGCAATTGATTTTGTTTTTACAAAATTATTTAAAACTCACCTCTTCTAAAATAGGGCAACTCTTGTAACGTGATTTCTTGATGGCTAACTCCCACCACGGTATAGGCGGTTTAGACCGAAGTATGGTCTGACAGCCTACTTTCGGATCTTGAGACTCGTACAACGTTCCCAAAGTCCTTGACGAGGGTCTCGAAGTTTGATCTCCATCTTCATCGGCCGGAATACCCGTTACACATTCGCAACATTTATGTGGTCTTTTAACAAGAGTTTGCGGTCTGAAGTCAACACTAAAAGAATGCCTGTAGTTAAGTCGTTTCGTGAAACCGTTTGACTCACTTACAGATCTTTTGAAACTATTCCTGCTACTTTGCAAAGGCATTCTTGGTATCTGATGTACCTCATTGAGAATGCTAGGCTCTTCACTAAAACTCACATTATCAGGCGTCATGGGAGTATTTGGTTCTGAATGATATCCAATTTTATTGCGCTGCAAACTTCCGTACAGCGGGTTATCTCTACCATTAGGCGGTTTTAGGTCTATGAATTTCGGCCTTCGTAAATTAAGCGTAGCGTATTTCTGTGGTGACCTATTAAACTTAGATTTGTTCGGCAAATCTCTCAATACGTCTTCAGTATCCGTAGATGGTATGGTAGAATTGTCGCTATAACTTGATATGGGTCTATCATTATCGGTGAGATATGAGGACGACTCGGAGCAGTTATCTCGGTCGCTATGGCTCCTTCGGTAGTCGATAGAAGAGCCCGTGCCATCTGTGCGCAAGGAATGTAGTTCACCGCCATCCTGACTGATATGCTGGCTGTATATCGATCGTTCACCGTTAGTGAGGCTCACGATATCAATTTTTTCATTTCGCCTTATGTCCGCCTCAGATATCTCCAGGCTTTTTAGCCGTCTACGTGGCTTTATATTGATAGAATCATAATGGGTTTCGTGTTTGCCGTTTACTTGTTTCACTGGCGAGCAGCTTTTAGAATGCGGCGGAGTTATTTTGGCGTAAATAGGTTCACTGAAGTTAATCCGAGAGTGTTTATCTGCATATGCATTAGTTGAACCCGCTACATATTGCACGCCACAACCGCTATCTAAGAAGTTGTTTGTGGACGCTCTTTGTATTGTAAAATACTCTGAATGCCTTTGAGGTAGATTGGGAGCATGGTTTGGTTCCACGAGATTTCTTATCTTGATTCGACTCCTTGGCGCTCGGATCGTCGCAAATCCGTCGTGTATGGGCGATCCATGATAGGTTTGCGACGTGGTCACTGCCATTTTGGATGATATTTTTATATCACTTCACACATTTTGATGCGTTCAAAATAGTCTCTGAACGATTTTCATTTATATTGAGTATAGATAGAATAAAATCAATTCTATGTTTAGTTAAAGATTGCACCTCATGGAACTAGTGAGTCTTATTATCTGGAAAGCGTAAAATGGCAAAATGTAGACTTTAATCTCACAATTTGCGAGAATTGGTACTCGTCTCGTAACACTAATGCGTATATCTGATAGATGTGTAAGGGAAAACATTGATGGTAAAAAAGTGGTTTAGCGTCGCCACACCAAGCTTCGCCAGAGTGTTGCCCTGGATGACCCTTGATTGCGAATGAAAAACCTCTAAAGTATAGATAATTATTTTTTGTATCTTTTGTAATATCTAACGAAATAACCTTCGTTTAAAGATAAAAGAGCAGTTAAAATATAGTTACTTATGGCGTATGTAATCATATTACATTATTATCACGGAACACTTGACCCTTTTGGAAGATATATCTGGAACTTGAAGTGTACTTATTTTCGTCTGTTCTGTCGGCTAGATTATAAAGGGTTCGATACAGCTACTTGCCTATATTATATCCACTTGAGAATACGCTTACTTCTTTTACGTTACTTACTTTAATATGATAATGGGTAGATATATTTATGAAATAATGTAAGCAATTGAAAAAAAGATATGAACAATAACTATAAATCAAGAATGACGTTTTGTAAAGAAAAATAATTTTGTTTACTATGAAATCTCTTTATATCATCAGAATAACTATAATCCTGCATTTCAATAAATAATAATTTTCACAACACTTTAAACAGTAAAATTTCATCACTCGTTTACAACACGGTTTTACTCACGTATTCCTTGGTCAGAAGCCGACCAGTTTCGACCTAAGTAGATCATCTTCATAGGCGCGTCGCGGAGATTGGAATTAGTCGGCGATTCTGACCAAGGAATACGTGAGTAAAACCGTGTTGTCAACTAGTGATATGATATGTCTCGCGTAAGTTTTAATAGTAAAATTACAATTCCATTACTACATGCCACAGATATATAGGCAACTTAAACACATTAACAAACGCATAGACACATTTGCTTAATTAGTATTGTAAAGGCATTGGTTCTAATTAAGTAAAAAAAAAAAAATTCCTCCTTTAATTTTAATTTTAGTTTATAGACGCAAGGTGCTTATTTAAGTTATTCATAGGTGGAGGTTTATTGTCAGCAATTTGTTTAAAATATAATGTTCCCTATATATTTTATAATTAGTCTGTATGCCTTCCTAAAACTAAATAAATAAAAAATAAATAAAATTTGTACATATGCAGAAATCGCTTTCTAAATCAGGACCAGATCGCATGTGTGATGAAGGCACAGAGGTATCGGTAACTATTTCATGTACATGACGTGTTCGCTATTAATAACACAGACAGACCTACTTCATAACACGCAGTGCATTGCATTTATTTGTTATTCGAGAAACGAAAGTAATAGAAACTTGTGGGCATAAATACGCTCGATAAAGCCTTATCGATTGAGATTGAATTGTACGTAATTTAATTGATTTTCTTAATTATAAGGATATACTAATTATAAAATAGATTATAGCACTAAGGAATATTGTAGCTTCCTAGTTCCTACTAGTGAACGAATTTTCAAAATCGGTTGAGTAGTTACTGAGATTAGCGCGTTCAAACAAACAAACTCTTCATATTTTTAATATACCTAATAGTAAAAATATGTACTTAATTTTTTTGTGAATAAAATCCAAATTAGCGTACAAAAGATTTATTGAGCCCGCTATTCTCGAATATTTTGTCTGACGACTAACATTAGTCTCAACTCACAATACATTGGCCACACATTTATGAACATACTGTAATAAATTAGTAATTATTTCTTACCATCGCATTCTTTAAAAATAGATACCTAGTAATCTTACTATCGCTTTGTCAAAACAAATCAACCCAAATAAGATAACATTGGGAAAGACCTTGGATTTATTCAAATATTTTTATAATATACAGTGCACACATAAATCTACATGAAGCGAAAAGTTGAAATAAAATGGTATTATACAACATGGCCGTCATTGACCGTACGTTTAGCCTCATGACCACGCATGAGTCATGACTCACGCCGCCTTATGTTACTTCATAATACATACACTGTTTTACGTTTATTGGCACCGCAGCCGTTACTATTTTTTGCTTTTGGAACCTTTAAAACAGCCTAAGTTACCTTGGCAAGGAAAATCGTTCTTAATTTAAATTTGTATCACGTTTTTATAATAATATGTATTTTTGGCCAGTAACTAACAAACAATTTCTCATTGTTAGGCTTAATTTCAAAGGCAGTTATTGTAAAAATACCTAGTGTAAGATATTATTACCCTAAGTGCCCTTTATAAACTAAAAAATAAAATATTATACATATCTTATGATTATAACGTAGATCGATTTAAATTGTCATTAAAGGCACAGTAAATTATGATATCATTTTAAAAAGGTGAAGGTGAGAATATGCATAAAGGAAACTTGTTAAAAGAGGTATAATAAAGTTATTTTCGTAGTCAGGTTATGATGGCATGATTTGAGCCGTTGAGTGGTCTTGAACTATCATACTTACCGTATATTAACGACGTTTATAAAATATTTAATGTTAAGTAATGAAACCGAAAGTTGTGAGATTAAAGCAACCCATAACAAGCTGATGACCAATCAATTTATGATGCTAACTTTCCTACATTGCTCCGACTGTGTGAAAGTTTTTACTGGGATTAAAGCAGCTAAATGAAAAAATCTTAAACTCAGAGAGCTCTCATTTGGGAAAGAAATTAATCGTTTTAGTTTAAAGCTTACCCATACAGACGTATTCATAAACTTACAAACTCTACCTGTTAACGTGTCTGTACAAAGCGCTTGAAAATTTTAACTAGTTATGCATGTACACAACTATCAATAAGATATTAGCCGTTATAACGATCAACAATATGAAAGTCTTTCACTCTGTATCCTCTGCTGTCCGTTACGTCCTATAGCAACAACGATTTTATTTCAGATTTTATTTAAATAAGATGTATCATGCATACTGATGATAAGTAATCACGTATTCAACTCGTCCTTTTCAAAACAATTGCTTATTTTGCTTTACCTAGAATCAGCACATTAATCATGAAGCATAGCTATGTTTACTGTCTACGCGGTACGCACACTGTGGTAAAGCGCTTTATCCCTTGATTTACAAACATTACTATAGAATATAGATAGTAGCAACTAGCAAGTTCTATTTATGTTGACTTTTATCATTATCCTGAGTAAACAAGTCGAATAACCAAAAAGGTAACAACAAAATACAATTAAATTAGTATTTGAGACAACTTGTACTCAAAAACATTAAAACTAAGCGTTTTTGTTACAAAGAAACAAAATAACCAAAACACGAAATTTGCCTATACCACCCGCAATTATTGAGGCAATAAATTGCCTATATGCCTAATTGATAGCAATAAAAGGAGTTCGTAAAACTGGATGAATATTGAATTCGTTATGGACGTTAAAGATCTTGTTAGAAACAAACATCAACAAAGGAGAGGCATTCTTGGCGCTTACTTAAACAATGGTAGGTCATCTTGTAATACGGGTTAAGTCGTAAATTATGTAGGGAGATCGCAACCGTCAATCGTTCCAACGCCTCGGAGGGGAGATCGGGAAGCAAGCAAAGCTTTACGACCGTCTGCCATTGCATTGTTAAGTTCCTCAATAATTCTCAGACATACTAACTTAAAGCATCTTCTATATCAAAATCTTTCTTTTCGAAGCGAACATTGAAACTGATGCATCTCTATTAAAAGTTTTTGTATAAGTTGCAAGCAAAAAACGTCTAGCAACAAAGGGTAAGAACCTTAGGGTTCTGCCCGTTTTTGAGGGCCCATATATCGGAAAGGGACGGTAAACGATGTTTGTATGGCCATCCCTCTCGCACCACGTACTATGTTCGCGTATCAACGACCTGTTGCCATGTTGGTAGCCTTTATTAACTAGAGCCGTAGTAACAAATCTAAAGGCACCATTTTCATTTCACGGTCATTTCGTAACATTTCAATATGCTTGGTTTATCTATAATGACGTTTGTAAATAACGATAAGATATAATGATGGTAGTTTTGTTGCAGCAATGTACAGGTTTTGTGTGTACTTTTACAAGAGCGGCATTGATTTTAAGATCAATCGTTGTAAAGCAGGAAGTTGAGCGCTTGATACGATGATAAAAATTGATGAGGTCAATGATAAAAATGCTTAAAGAATTCAAATTACAAATTAGTGAAGAACATTTTCGTTTCATTAAAATTAAGAATATGGAATGGGTAAACATTTCTTTAATACGTATATTATGGATTTAAAATAATATAACTAGCTTACCCGGCGAACTTCGTTCCGCCTAACAGTCGATTCTTTAACTTTTTAGTGCAACATTAATTTTTTTTTTTTTATTAAAAGATTTTTTCTAAAATAAACGTAGCCTAAGTTACTATTTATTACATCAGCTACCTGCCAATAAAAGTCACGTCAAAATCGGTCCAGCCATTTCAGAGATTAGCCGGAACTAACAGACAGACAGACAAAAACTGTATACCGTATATTATATATTCATATACATGCAGTAAAAAACGGTTATTTCATTATTACAAACAGACACACCAATTGTATTTATATGTATAGATAATTGACGTGACGGCCTCGGTGGTGTAGTTGTAAAACGGTACGACTGCAATGCTAAGGTCCCGGGTTTGATTCTGGGGTCGGGCACAGTGGTATTGGGTTTTTCTATTTAGTATCAGCCCGGAGTCTGGAATTTGTACCCGATATGGTGATAGGCTCGACCCCTATCACATTATGGAATACGCACGGCGAATAGTGGGTGCACTAGCTGCTCCTCTACCTACTCCTAAGGGGATAAAATACGTGAGTGTATGTTATGTTAATATAATTATAAGCTAACCTATTTCTTATGACGTTATCCTACTAATATTATAAAGGCGAAAGTTTGTAAGAATGTATGGATGTTTGGACGTATGGATGTTTGTTACTCTTTCACGCAAAAACTACTTAACGTATTTCGATGAGATTTGGCACACGGGTAGATCATGTCCTGGATTAACACATAGGCTACTTTTTATCTCAGGAAAATATAAAGCGGGACTTTTATCCCGGAAAAACTCATTCACGCGGGCGGAGCTGCGGGCAAAAGCTAGTGAATAATATGACGTTCCTTCACAATAAAGATCAGAACTGGGATAGATTTTAGAACATGAGACTAATCAACTTATCTTAATCGCATGACATCCTTTCGGTATCATAATCTGCAACGTAACTTTATCATCGAATATAGTCCGACGGTCCCATAGAACAAAGTCGTATATGCAAAATGTTAATTTTTCAGTAGAGCGCTTTGAAAGTCGTAAGTTTGTATTCATGTGCGAATTAGTGTTATTTTCACACATTAGATTCAAAGTTCTTACTGAACCTTTTAGATAATGTTTCCTTCATGTATAACTTGTGATTTTCACAATTAACTTAGACTTTCAAAGCACTCTACTGAAAAACTAACATTTTGCATATACGACTTTGTTCTATGAGACCGTCGCGTCGTACAGTTATCAGTCTCCGACGTTACACAAGAAACACGTGTTATAAGGAGATCACGACCCTAACGGTTCCACCGATCGCGGACTCATTCAATGATACGGGAACGGATTATACAGAGAACCAATCATAGAGTAATTATAAACAGTTCTCGTTCGATAAGTCGCAGTTTAGCAATAAAAACAACGATGCAGGAAAACATAAATTTTATTGACTGATGACAAAGAATAAAAATCCACTGATATTTGCCATATAGAAATGTTAATTCAATCCAATCGACTTTAAGTTAACGCAGTGATATTGCATTTGTAATGTAATAAGTTACGTTCTCTTTCTCATATTGCAATAAAATATTTACGTAGGCAGATCAATAGCAAACAAGGCTTATGCAAAACATAAACGTTTCATTGTAATTATCGAAACAATTTATTGATAACTGCTTTCTGTTACGAGAAATACTTTCAAAGTAGAGATAGATCAGATGAGATGGATAGTATGACTCTATCAAGGTAGCGTTATAATTATCTTATAAACATTCATATATTAATGATTCCGAGAGACGAACATTTGAGTGGTGGAATAAAAACTACTATTTTACCGTATATTAAGATGTATATAACTATATGAAGATGTTCTCTGCCTATTAGAAAGCATGAATAACGAGATTTTTATTACAATAACTTATACCGGCCCTTATTTAAACTGCGATACGACACCAAATTTGGACATAATAACCATCAGTCCGTTAATTTTGGACGTTAAACAATTTACATAAAAACACCCATTTGAATAAATGTTGAATTTGTATGTATTGAATTCCTCCAGACATTAAAATGTGTGCGATAAATTTTCTTATTAGCGCTGCGCAAAAAGACGATTTCATAGTGATGATCTCAGTTGGACGAGTTATCTAATCATTATGCCTTGTGAATACCACATACGACCTCCGTCTAGGTATTACCTAAGTACTTATAGTACATTCAATGAATGAGGAAGTTTTCACAGCTAAGGAAAACTACACATGCATGCAATATGAGATCACAATACCCAAGTACTTTTAATGAGAATATTTTACACGCATGTTAATTTACCAATATTCAAGCAACAGCATGACGTTTAGAGTCAAGGAGAGCATGTGTCGCGCACATGGCCAGCACCAGAGCACACACGATGGGAAGACATCCGATACCCAACCACAAGCCTGAGGTGAACCGAACACCAAAAACCGCGTCGTGTGCATTTTTTTAATTACAGCAAATTCGGCCAAGGAACTTTCATATGTACACATAGGTAATTTTATCTTGACAAAATATGGAACTTAATCTGTTGAACTAGGTTATGCCAACAATTCAAAACTTGATAGCGCTATACGACAGTGTCGCATTACTAGACGGTGATGGAATAATTATTATTAAAACTGCAAGAAAGTAGCTAAATTCAAACAAATACATATTATTAAAAATATTTATTTGATGCAATTAGCATAAACCAACGATTTGGGTACGATAACGTCTAGACGACATCGGACCGAAACCGAGTGGAACGGATTTGTTTCTAATAAACATTAAATTTTACGAGACTGGTAGTTCGCCAATCCCGCCAGCAGACATGTCACACGGTCGCAAATTTCACAGATGACGGTCATAAACACTAAATGAACGTGGGTTGGGCGCATTGTTTGTCTTGCCTGTGTGCGTACGTCATGGTTACCGCAGCGCTGAATTTTAAGGGCACCGCTGTAACCCCCGACCTCTATTTAGAACTATTGTCATGCTAATGATGAACACAGTAGCCAATCAAGGATGACGAAATGGCGTCATTTGTAAATGCCAAACTGTATGTAAGCAGGTATATGGAATGTGCTAGCCGGAGTTAACGTACTTATCGCAATTATTGTGCTGATAATGGGACCACCGCAGTTATAAAAGGCACAGGTGACATTGTAGTTGACTCACGGCCCCTGGTCACTGTTATCTTATTTTTAGTTGAGTCAGTGAAGACCACCAAGTGGCAAACGTTAAGTAGAAATGTGTTTATATAGCGTTTAGTGCCTACAAAGATGTTTGTTGTTTACGGTAACTCGAGTCTGATCCTTGGCTTATCCGCGTTCGTGCCCGCTGCAGGTGCTTCCTGACTAGATAGTAGATACGACATGATCCTGTATAGAGCTTCCTTCCTCGTTGGCCATTGAATTCTGGTTCAACCACTTATGGAACTTGCGACACGTGTGCCAGGAGTTAAAGATTTCGACTTGTATTATTAAAAAGACAGTGACTAAATGTGACTACTCCTGCCAAGGTCGACGATGGTAGGAGATGACGCAACAGCCGTTAAACGAGTTCCTTATCACGTAATTCATTGATGAAACCACGGGTCAAGTGGACAAGGGTGATTTAAATGATGAATATCTTGACATTTAATAACGCTCTAACATTAAAGTTTGAACTGGTATATTTATGAGCATCATAGATAATACTCGACTGTTTAATCGCTACTGACAACGTCTTGTGATATTTTTTTTATAAGACAAGTTTTTTTGTTTAAGTATAAAAATACCGGTTATATTTCTGGATAATGGCTACGAATTATAAGCACCTAAGTTTATTAAAAAAATAAATGGAACCGAAAAACCAAATGGCAATTAAGAAGAATTAATTTACCTATAAATAAAGATAATATAATCATAAAACTTCCAAGAACCAAAACTATCATTATGTGTACAATTGTAATTACATAATGAATAACATTTTTTATTTGTTTTAAAAATACGCACATGTCCTATATAATACCTATTTCGCGATATACTTGAAATTAATAGTTACGTAAGTTAAACGATAAACCTTTTACTATAGACATATTGCAGTACCGTGAGTAATTATGCCAATTTAATAATAGATATTAGGCAACAATCAATATCCATAACTATGGCAGTACAGAATCAATTAAGGGGCAGTCAACATCATAACAATAAGTGCTACATAATTGATTTAAATTGAACAGGTAAAAAACTTGACAAAGCCAGAAGTCTATTTCTTACGTGCTAGGTAACGCGTCGAACAAGGGCATTGGAAATATTAAGACTGACGGATCTATTAGACACAAAAAATTCAGCAGGTGTATAATAAGACTTTCATACTTACAAAATAGTTAAAATAAAATACAATGGGCACTATTTTTAACTACTTACTTACATCAAAAACAAAGCTATTAATAGTATTAGCCTGTGTGTTCATTTAGAAACATTGGATTTTGTACTATATCGTCTATTTATTTTACAAAACAAATAAATTAACAACGTATCTTACAAGCTGAATAATCGCATATCGTACGTGCTCCTATCATCGCACTAGACTACGTTCTCACGGATTATTTACAATTTAATAATGACATAAAGATTGAATTTGAGTCGTAAACGTAATACCTAGCTAGTGTTATAAATATTTACTCTAAGACAACTTACTATAGGAATACTCTATTTACTCAATAGGAATACTATAGGTACAGTAGAAGAGGAGGTTCGTGCCAAGCTGTGGGACAGTATGTAATACAAGGCTGGTATAAGTCAAACATTAAAATACATGTAATTTGTTATTGTTTCGCGAATTTGCTCGCGTGGTAAATTTAATCCCCAAGAAATTGCTAATTGTTCCAAAATACAAAGTAATGCAACTAAAGAACCTCTACTTAGTTGCAAAGCTAAGCGTTTAAAACTTCTGTATTATTCCTATACATTTCATGACAACACTCATATTCACGCAATCCGCGAACGGACGTGAAAGTACAGTTATGCTTGATTCGAAACAAATTACAAGTAAATGATCTAGTCGAATGAAAAGTACGAATACAAAAACATAGTGCGAGTTTAGGGCAATCATAATAGCAAAGCGGGATACAATAATGACTATAATAAAAGAACCCAAAGCATATTATCGAGATGTGCTTAGTGTATAATATGGTATGATTCAAAAAGGAACGTGCACGAAGTAGGTGGCAGCACAAAATCGCTACAAAAGCCACATATGGATAAAAAAAGAAATTTTTAGATCAATAGTTATTTATTTATAATATTATTCTTTTAATATGACAAACAATATAAATTATGGGTTCCGCCCGAATATTATTGATACCCAGCGTGGCCAGAATATGCTTTTTTAGATGCGATCTAGTTATTTTGATGTCAATAACATCAGAATAAAGCAAAATTAGGAGATTAAGTTAATTACAGATTTGTCATTTGTTCGTATTTAATGTTATCTTCAAAACTTCTTGGTTTTTTATAAATTACGGAATGAGACATTTCAAAATGCTCTTGGAACTTATACTTATTGTATGTTTTATACAACTTTTATTATTTTAGTCGATTTTCACATTACTACGGAATGTAAGTATTTAGGCACTATTCTTGGGAACGTAATAGAATTTTATACCATTTGATTTGTTTATTTTTATGTTTGAGAGCATCCAGATACACAGCAATCTTAGAGTATGTATAACTACAGCAATACATCATTATCAACATATTAAGTGATATTTTTCATCGTTTTAATATGAATATTTTACGTCAATGCCAAGTATCGATAGGCTGAAAGATTCAGATTGCGCCACCAGATGACAGAGCTTACGACGTGCACGTTCCCTATAGACTTTACAATAGACGATAAAACAAGCATTACCTCTACTTGGGTGTTTCATGTATTTATAATAAGACTTTTTAAATTGGTGTATAGGCTGATAATTTAATTGGCATAAAATTAACTCTAGTGGCCACTTTTGAGTTGAATAAAATGTGTTATAATAAACTAGTAATACACAGAAGCAAAATTTTGTACGATTCCACGCTCTAAGGATTTACGGGATAACTTGCCACATGTTTTTATAAACTTACATGTTTTTGAAGCGAGTATTATTTAACATGCGTTTTCTAAATTTGAAATGCATCTGAATAAAATACCTAGCTTACAAAATGAGTGGACACAATTTTACGAGTTCCTTGTATTTTATCTAACTACAAAGCCGAAAAATTGTCACATGACTTTTATTTCTTAAATATCTTATATATTTTTATTTATGTAATTTCAATATTCTAATAACAATATTAATCTAAGAAGAGCACATTTTATTGTTGCACAGTAAAAAAAAATGATCGATTACAATCACGATTTCTTTCCTGTTTAGATTGCTGTTACGTAAATGTTGAATGAATAATTAAACGGCAAACGGACGATATTAATTATGTAATTATAAGAACGTGTTCGAGTTGCTTCCTGTAAACGATTTTTCTAGTTTCTTCTTATTTTCTAATATCATATATGTTAGTAATTGATAACTGTATCTTTATGTGCTGGTTGATTGGATTGGAATCTAGATAAAGTCGGTAATTTACAACATTTTTTCTTCGTCTTACTAAGTTTACATTTTAGTTAAGATTACGAGAGTGAGGAATTGCAAATTAAAGAACAACCATAATAGAAATAAAATCATTATTTATACAGGTACTACGAACATTAAACACGTCATGTCTGTCATTAGTAACTTTATGGAAACATATGTGTTTCAATAGACTTAGGAATTCATGTATACCTACATATACGGTAGCGTCTATTAATTTGTTCACATATTAGATAAAAAAGGCTAAACTGATTTCGATTTTTATGGCAATGATGGGTAGAGGATACATAATGAAAGTCAATTCCATGCTAGTTCACTATAAATGCAAACCGTGTATTTACTGCTAGAATGAGAGGTTCCAATTTCGCTTATCATATTTATGACAATGTACATTAACTGCGAAGGTGTAAGTCACGAGGATTAACATCGAACCCGATTTCATAACACGCCCATCGAGGCTATGGGATTAAACATTATCAAATCTGCCTAAAATAGGTCAGGGAGAGACGTGGGTGATCTCAGCTTGTGACACTTGTTACGAAACAGTACATCCTTGACTCGTTTGTCTGTCCGGTGAGATACTTCTGAGGCTAACCGCAAAGTTTCAAAGGTTCGATAACTCAGTTTTTATGATATATGGTGACGTTGGTGTGATGGACAAGTCTGTATATATAGGAGATGATGAAATTAGGGGAATAAATGTTGAACTTACTAGAGCAAGTGAAGAAAACTCATCTAGTTTACAAATTATGATTAAAACATAGCTAAAGAAACTACAACAAAAGTTATCTACAATTTAAGTTACATCTAGAGTTAAGAAAATACAATGCACATAGATCCAATCGATATATTGATTACGTTTAAAACAATGGACCGTAACAGAGGATGTGAAGCTTCACCTGAAAGTCCCAGTGATTTTTACGTATGTACATTTTACGGGTTCGTTGTCTTTGTTCTATAAACACTATTTTCAGCCCCCGTGCAACGAAACCCAATAAAACATTAAAAGTTTTTGTTTACAAAGATCGTAAACCTAACTTAGATAACTCTTAAATAAGTAAGGCAAGTTAAATACGTATGTATTATTTACTTCTGCAGTGTGAAGGTGCTATAAAATGTATCGTACTTTAATACAATATAATGATTCTTCTTTTTTTAAAGGATATAGGAACAGATTATAATGTAATAAATATTTAAGTAGTTACCTAATAACCCTGTCAACGAATTATAAGAAGAAACAATTCCACAGTAAACCTTGCGCGTAAATCAATTTGCATATGGAGCAACAGTAGAATACACAAAAAATACATATTGTATTTAGATTACTTATTTGAATTTTATTCGTGTTTGTCGTCGTATATTGGAATACTTTGTGATTCGAACAAACAAATAAAACAGTCGCAGTGCCTGGAGATCCCTGGCCAGTCTCTTTACGAATTAACCTCAATTGACGGAGCCGAGGAGGCGCTTCGCTGATTGAACACAGTGCTCTCCTAACTATAAGTAAATGCCCCTCGGGACATTGCTATTATTTGAATAAATATAGCAACACCCATTGTACAGCTTCCTACAATCTCACGACAAAAAATTTATTATCAACATATTTATACCAGCATATAAATAATCTGATAAGTGACAAAGACTTCAATGTTTCACTGGTACTCAGGTTATTTTATCAAAATATCCTTTGATAAGCCATTCAGCAGTAAAACAGACAGATAAAACAAGTGAATGAACCAAAATTGGTAAAACACGGAGTACGATGACATTCAAAGGCCGAATGCTTTTAAAAGTACGCCAGTAAACATGACAAGCCATCTCAAACAGTTTACCGAAGTAGCCGTAAAAGGCGTGAAGCCACAAATGGGCTATGATTGAAGTGGAAAATTATGTTTTGAGAACCATCCGGTTGAGCCTATAAAGTCTTTTGAACGTTGACTTGTTACTGTATTCTCGGAAACCATCACGAATGTATGCGGTTGATTTTACGGAAGTCGGAGCACTTTCATATTTGATTTTCACATTCGTATCCAGTTTAGAACATTATATGGCGTATTATATAGTTACAGGCAGTGGCCACAAATTGCGCAAATGGGACGTTAAACATTTCCACTGCCACTGCGTTGACAACAGATCGTTACGGCTGGCTGCTACCGACCGCAGCAAACAAGGTACAATATACACAAATTGATTTATTGCATCCATAAATGTCTTGTACGACTAAATAGAAACATTAGTTTAAATGTTTTGAAGGAGATTGTAATTGCGTCTGCACCATAAAAACCTGCAGGTACGCTACATAAAAGGTCTTATCAAGAATTTAGATTAGAGTAATTGCCCGAAATTTCTTTGCTCAGAAGCAGATAATGTTGCATGAAGGAAATAATGGGATAACTGCACAAGATCTAAAGCTTCATTAAACTTGAAACGGTCAACTGACTACAGCAGCTATAACCTGTGTTTGTAATAAAAATATAATGGTTATAAATTGTAATTACTATACTGCGCTTTAAACGTTATCTTATAAAAATGCATAAACTGCAAAACGGAAAGAAAAGAAAGTGGAAAAATGTGAGCATAAAACAGATCAAAGGAATTTGGTATCTAAAGTTTGGACCCAAACTAAAACCAGGCGCGTCTATAAACAAAATTTTCGTATCGCTTCGCGTCTGATGTTTGCTTTCATCGTTATAGGATGGGACACATGTGGTACAGTTCACAATATGTTTACTATCTTGCTCATCTTATTCGACAGGTTTATGAATACTGTGATTTATATTCAATCAGTGGCGTAAGAATTCTTTAATGCTATCAAAACTGTTGTTCTTATTCTGGATTAAGCTATTAATATAGATCTACGTAATTAATTTTCCAATGAATTGCAGTACATTCATGGTATATAATATAAAGATGACAACTTTTATAATCCATATGATATTTACATCCCTCATATTACCCATGCGCTTCATGGGCGAACAAGCTCGGTAGTATATTTATTTCTCAATTGATCGTAATTTTTTATTTAAACGTTGACATAATTATAACATTTAAAAAATTTGCAACTTATAATTCTATAGAATGCAACATTTAATTATTAGGGGTTATTAATTATTCTGCACGAAACACCGGAAAGCTTAAGGGGCAAAATTTAAATGTACTTAAAAGCTGGCCGGACGACGTTTTACATAAAAGCTTTCTATAACAATGACACTAAACATAAAAGAGGTTAACAGCGTCGGAGTACTGCGTCAAGCAGGATTCACTAATAAAGGGCTCTTAGAATCCTGGTAAAAAAGGGACGCAGTTACCTGCGCCCTTCTACACTGCTGCTTTTAATTGCAAAGGAGGTAGAAATTACCACAAAATCCCAGTTTAAACATAAACAATGTATAGTTCAGTTACACGTAGTGCTAAATATTAGATACGTTATTATGATATGCAAATCATAAGGTTACCAGGTTCGATCAATCAATGTTTTCCATTTCATATCTCACGCTCAATACAAAAATCGAACGAAGATCATTAAAACTTAATTCACCCGTACATCGATCATATACAGAGTGGTAATAACAAGATACACCCGGATGTCTTGGTAACAAAACAACAAATGATAATCAAACATGTTTTGCTCATATGGCGCTCAAAAAATGACGAAAAACACACTGATCCGATAGAAGTAAGTACCAAAACTCGCTTGAAAGACACTACCACGGTTTTAAACACAAGATTTTTTCTCACATGCAACACAATTTATTCACAAAAAGTTTTTGTTTATAAAGTCGCAGAACAACGTGTATGACGGCTGACAGCCGACGCGCGTACGTCCGCCCCGTACGCAGGCGAGGCACACACTGTCCCGAACGATGGTGGCATGTTGGTCACCGACCGCATTGAATTCAACTGAGTCACAGAACCCTTACAACCCGGATCACCGATAGTATAAATACACGGTCTATTGATTGTTACACAGGATAGGGGAGATTGCTATTTTTTGGGGTAGGCCCATTGGAACATTATGTATCCCATATGGGCCGTAAATTATATTGATTGATTAGTAATTGGATGAATTTATCCTCAAAAGGATTAGAATAATGGTTGTGTTCGCTGGCAACTGGCGGGTTACGAGCATTATTCTATGTAAGACACTTGTTGCGCAAGGCTCAGCGGCAGCCACTTCAGAGGGTTTATGTGCCGCGGGCTCGTGTTACACTTTTGATAAAGTCTACGCACACGCTTCGATGTACCTACCGAACGATGTTTGTAATCTAATAGAACCGTAATATGTGCGTTATTCTTGTTAAACGTCACCGATAAGATTACCGGCAGATCATGACGGGGTTTGATGTAAGTCGCTGGTAAAGTGCAAGGACATGCTTGATTCAACAAACTCTACATGTTTGGTACGATTTTATATAATACGACAGCTAGATTTTTCATTTTAACATATACTTACAGCATTAGCAGCAAATATGCTGTCATTCTTAAACGTATAAATTACTTTAGAATGTTTATATTAACGCAGCTGTGTTTTTAGGAATATAAAATAAATATCTCTTCAAAAAACAATATTGTCTGCAGCCTGATTGTTTTTTCCCAGATGATTCATTTTTTCATGCGGTACACACACACACGCCTTTTATCCCCGAAGGGGTAGGCAGAGGCGCAACTAGTGCACCCACTTTTCGCCGTTACTCCGTCCCATGATGTGATAGGGGGCGAGCCTATCGCCATATCGGGCACTAATTCCAGACTCCGAGCTGATACTGAAGAGAAAAACTCAAAATAACTTTGCCCGACCCGGGGATCGAACCCGAGACCTCAGCGTTGCAGTCGTACCGTAATACAACTACGCCACCGAGGCATTTTTCATGCGGTATATATAAAACTAGCTGTTGCCTGCGGCTCCGCCCGCGTTAAAAAGTTTTTCCGGGGAAAAGTCCCACTTTATATTTTAACGGAATAAAACGTAGCCTAAGTTACTCCTTATTACATCAGCTAACTCCCAATAAAAGTCCCGTCAAAATCGGTCCAGCCATTTCAGAGATTAGCCGGAACAGACAAAAATTGAAAAAAAAAAAACATTTCGGTGTATGTACCGTATATATATTCATTGGATAAAGATTAATATTATTACGTTGATAGAACTCTTAACAAATAATGCATTAATTTCGACCAAATTTGATTACCATAAAAACGGTTCTAGTGAGTTAATCTTAAAAGATAGACACATACTGTCGCGGACATTTTTTTAGATCATTTCAAGAGGAATAATTCTTTCATACATATATTTTTGGTATCTTGAACCGTTTTCGCAGCGCACGCAATGGAAGCCCTCAAGGATGAATAATTTTCCCCGCTTTTTTCACATTTTCCATAATTTCTTCGCTCCTAATAGTTGCATCGTGATGTTATATAGCTTAAAACCTTTCTCGATAAATGGTCTATTCAACACAAAAATAATTTTTCAATTCGAACCAGTAGTTCCTGAGATTAGCGCGTTCAAACAAACATACAAACAAACTCTTCAGCTTTATAATATTAGTATAGATTAGTAGTGCTCGCGGCTCCGCCCGTGTGAAAAAGTTTTTCCGGGATAAAAATATTTCCCGGGATAAAAAGTAGCCTATAGCGCTCAGGAGTAAAGTAGCTTCCTATAAGTGAAAGAATTTTCAAAATCGGTTCAGTAGTTCCTGAGATTAGCGCGTTCAAACAAACAAACAAACTCTTCAGCTTTATAATATTAAGTATAGATTATGCATTAAGTACAATAATATAAAAAGTGACCGTTGATTTCCATTGTACCTGTTCCTTTGTCAAGGTTGGTAAGCTGCCAGCACAAAGTGCTCGTTAAATCCGCAATTTCTAATGCGAATATGGCTTTGTTCATACATAAAATAGATAGCAAAAACGAACAATACGGTTAATATATACTTGTGTATGTTTATAGATAATAGAAAACATATATGAATACCTACGTAGTAAAAATTACGCAACGCAACAACCTGTGTTTAAAATAAATCAATACAACAAATAACGACAAAGCAAAACGAACGATGAGAGTAGATGGGGCAGTTACGATCAATACATCAAATTAAATCTCCATTGAAACCAATTGATACCTCGTATCGCGGTTAACGTTCATCGGTGGCGTCGCTGGTACGCTTTTGATGCTAATATGGACTGAGGAGCAAAAACCTCCGTCGATCAATGCTACGGCAGATTCAATCATGCCAATCGCCTATTACCACCATAATCCGAATCCAGGAAACGAATTAGCCGTAATTACTCATCATGCTAAAACCTACTTCGTGACGGACGCATCTCTGAGAACGATGCATTACGATGCAGCGACGGTACTAGAATATACAACACAGTGGGCCACTAAAGCATAAAATAAACGTCCACAAACTAAACAATAGCGTCACAAGAACGGCCGCTTGTTGTGCCTTTGAATTATTTATGGCGGCGATGTTCTACAGAGTAGTAAATGAGAAGGACAAAAACTTACGCGACGAACTCTCATTGAGGTCTAGGGTTTTTCAACCGAACGAATTAAATCAATACTTTGGGGGATCGTTACGAAGCGAAAATCTTTTATTTATATGAAGTTACACAAAGGACAAATCATTAGTAGTGGTTGTGCTTTTTATACGTTATTTGTAACGTCGCGTCGCAGCGTCAGTCTTCTGTTTACAAACATTATTACCAAGTAAAGTTTATATTGATCCTGATTTAATTTTCTTGCTTATGATTACAATACTTAAACTATAAAAAGATGTACATGGTTTTGTAATAACAACAAAATTGCTCCTTTCGGCAACAGATAAACAAGTGTAAATAACATTTTGAACCTTTTTCAACCGAAGTGCAAAGCGACAAAACTAGTATATCGTACTTGATACAAATTAAGCGAAAGTAGGTATATGAAGATGTTCAGATGTGTCTTAGAAGTACCTAAACGTCAAAACTGCTGGATGAATGAATTATGCAAACAGATTGACCACGTCCAAAATTAACATATTATTATTATATTACGCACGGCGAAAAGTGGGTGCACTAGTTGCGCCTCTGCCTGCCCCTTTGGGGATAAAAGGCGTGAGTATGCCTATATTATATATGGGTGATTTTTTCAAGGAAGCGAAGCCGCAAACAAAACGCAGTTGTAGATAAAAACATGTCACAGTCGGGAACAACAAAGTGAATCGATGTGTATATTAATTAATCACAATAAATTATTTATCGCTTTCATAACATGTATTTAATAAGAAAGTCAAGTAAATTTACTTTAAGTGTTTGTTTGTTAGTAGTTCGGCGAAGATGTAAGGGTCGCACTAATTAATGTGAACTTTAATGACAGCAATGGACGACATCTTGAAATAACAGATTCGTATTATTCATATGCATGACATATAAGCTTCGGTTCGCGAGCTGGTCTGTATGAAAATTATCTCTTGGAATAAAATGAATGATGCCTGATCACAAATAATACCAGCCCATACAAATTAAAAGCGAAAAAAATTACACTCTGTGGTTCTCACAGATATGAGTTTGTCTGTGGTAATGCTACTTTAAAAAAATATTATGCGTGTCAACAACTCGTGTAAAAATTATATTATTAATAGATAATAGTAGAGTACAAAATCCTCATAACTAACAACTTTTTAATACTGGCCATTATTGTCGCATTTAAAATTAGAAGCCACGTTAACGTTAATCGACCCCTCACTAAGTATCTAAGAATTTGCAGTACGTATTCATAAAAATATAATGTACTGTTCCATTGTTGCAGCTATCTTTGGATTAACTCACAGTGACCACTTATAAGGACACGACATTTTGACATAAGGCACCAATTGACCCGCCGCTGCAGTCATACACATGTGTTATCAGATTGACATCAGCGAAACCGAGCTACGGCTCACACGCCATTTTCGATCGCTTTTAAAGACTCTCTGTAAATTTATTGTCACGCTGACTAAGTTATGAAATATCGCGATAGTTTTAACATAATTTAAAAAAATATTGGTCTAGAATGTAGCAAAAAGACGCCACTGGTAAGGCGATGTCGTTTGATTTTGATCGAGAGACCAATACGTCAGTCCCGTGTTAGTCTCTCAACCAATCCCAATAAAACTAAACGGAGTCGTGTCGTGTTTTTTTGTCACATTTTAAGCCCACTGGTTTGTTGTTATGTCTCGTGTCATAATGACAGATGACATGTTTATAAACAATTACGTATATTTAAATAGCAATATTAAAAGGTTCATGTGATATTGAAATTAGAATATGTTATTAATATCTCTAACATTTCTAGATCCTAACTAATTTTATTATCTTTCGAGTTATGTGCATTCATTAAAACACAATCAAGGCAGGATAAACCGATAGCTGACTGCATAGTATCCTGATAAATGATAAGTCAAACTGCGCCATTGACGTTTTCATAGAATAGGTACAATAGATTGATACCGAGAACTAGATTCCTGTGCCCTGACCCTAACAAATTAATTAATTTCTTATCGAATGGAAATGTTCGATAGCGTCACTTCGCCTGTTACTTGAACACGGCCAGATAGCGCAGTGGCGTTTGGCATACATTCCTCGCGCCTGATATGGAAGCGCAACGGGCGACCGACTGTCTCACGGTCGCTGCGGACTGCGGACCTCCGATACCACTTCACTGGCCCTTTATACGTGACATTTCAACTTTCTTGGTTTGTAAGGTTATCAGCGATATGAAATGTGGATAGCAATTGTTTCATATTATTTTTAATGGGTGATTTCTGTATTATCTTTGCAGTTATCTTTGTTGAGTTTGACCTAATTACTAACTGTGGTCTTTATTTGCAACGAATTCAACTTGTAATGAAACGGTTTTCTTTTATTGCAATCTATGCTCTATATTGTGGCTCGAAGGACCGTAGATGCCAACTTATATTTGACTGAAATCAGCCTAAATGGGAATTTGAAACTAAATATAGGTAACCTTTTTTGAAAAGTAGGGAAAGGAGCACTGAGAAATATGCGCGACATTATTAAAAACAATCAAGTCAAAGGGCAGGATAAATATGAATTAAATATTCGACAGATCAAATAATATACTGCTGCATAATACAATTAAGGTTTCATACCTCACCGTGCCCTTATACGGTGGGTATTCTTAATTTACAAGCATAACATACGATTGCAGAACGTCTGATTGATTACCGTCAATGATGATTTTTAATCATCAACAAAAGCTACAACTTACATTGCTCCATTGTAAATAACCTTTAACCTGTACATTACCGTACCAAACCTTGCTGGTAAATGAGAAACCTTAAGGTACACAAAAAGGTATAATTTATCATAGCATCATTAAATGTTGATTATAACACGCATCAATGTCAAGTTTTTGAGACGTTTTGTAATCTATCAAATCACGGTAAACTTAGACGGATTCGAAGCTTGTTGGTATCGATTACCAATACATCGATAGACATAACTAGTGGGCATATGATGTGGTTGATTCGGTGGTCGATATTTTGTCTACTGAAATATCACTTCTTCTTCTTCTTCTTTTAGGTTATGGCTCCACCGTTGCAGCGGTGATTTTGCCAATGTCTTTATGTAGATAGAGTTACTCGGAAGTCAAAAAGCGTAACTTCAGATTTGACTATTTCCTAACAGGATCAATAACAAGTTCCGGCCTGAAGTGCAATATGAAAAGTTGATACTCAAAGTGATCAAAGTATGAAAATTAATGATATTTTTAGATCTAAAAGATGACGAATAAAGCATGATAGTTAAAGCCTAAGCATGATTAAATAAAAGCGAATAGAGACAAGGAACTATTCAATGCAAGACGAAAAGGAGAGATAAAAAAAAAAAAATTAAGGTGTCATATATTATTGAGAAATATCACTTTTCATAGTGAATGCGTCGTCAATGTCAACTGACATTTGATAAATTAGTAGTAACCACGCTAAAAGGAAGTTTGCGTTTATAAAGGGTGGGTTCACCTACGTGATTCATAGTTGGGGCGCAAACTGCTATGTATATCCTCAGCTGTGTAAAAACCGTTTATTTGTCTCATAAATTATACGAAATGAATGTATGATATCCTAAAATTAAGGGTAACAAAATATAAAAATACATAAAAATATATTTTGACCGTTACGAGCAAAGGCGGATCCAGCTTTCAAGTCACGGGGGATGGGTCATATAGTCGAGGTCTCATCAGGACACACTCCAAATGGATTACAAATTACGGGTCATATAGTCGAGTTCTCGTCAAGACAGACTCCAAATGGATTACAAATGTAATACAGTTACAAAAGAAATTGTATTTTATTCTTCCACGTCATAAAATATTCTGGGCAACGGTAAAAATTAAACTTCAAATCGTGCAATTTTTATTCACAATAAATCTAAAGGATCCATCATATAATTAGAATGACTGCGTATAGTCATATTATTCGCGTCATTTACGTGTGTTTACTATTAAATAACATTTTGTTTTATTCAATATTAAAGACATTAAAAAAATATCAGTAGTTACCTAGACAACATGACCCCAATGACCCCCTTGGTGACAAGACGCATATAACGATTCCAATTGCATACAAAAAATAAATTATAAATAAGGTTAGTACGTCCTTATTATAACTTTATAGTGAGCAAAACAATGTAAATTTCGAAGTATTGTTTGGGCTCTAATCGCTAAAGCAATTATGGAATTACGCGTTCATTATTAAGCTAATGAGTTGCAGACAGTAAGTTGAAAGTGAGGTACTTACGTTGGTCGTTAACTGCGTTGTTAAAGTGTGAACTTTTTCTTTCGCATCGGCCAGTTCTCTTCTCAGCTTTCGCACCTATGGAGTAATGAGGAAAATTAGAATACGCACGCATTGCCTAATAATAGTATACTAGTGGTCGCGCAATGGTCGAAATTCGACCGCAATTAATACATTTTATTTTCTGCACTCCTCTATTTTAATCGTGAGGGCTAATTTAGAGGCAAGTCGATTCAAAATTACTATTAAACTCTATGTTGTTTGTAAAACTATTTCGATGGCCACTTAATTGTTGTATATTACAATAAATGTACTTTAATAGCTACGTTGTTTTCCGTGTTAGGAAATGTCGAATTTACTGTTGTAGATAACGGTCTTCCCTAACATGGACCACACAGGCTGTATGGTCTATGTTCCCTAACCACTAGTTGGTAACGCGAAGGCGCAGTCATATCAGTTTAAAGAAACACCATAATAGCCAAAGAACGAGGTCAAACCACATTAACAACATTAGTCATTAAATTGCATAACATAACTTATGCATAAGAATACAAAAATCATGCACAACACAACAACAGCTGAGAACAGCATCCCCAATATTATCTCCCCCGTAATGCATGTAAGAGCCCAATTAACTACGATTCAAATCGCGTTAACCACGACACTAATTAAATTTGAGCATTGCTCAAAATCCGCACAAAATCATGCATCACATGACAATATTTAAGTATCCAGCATTACCATCAAACATTATAATTACCTTAAAACGAATTATTTCTATATAATTAGGAATTCAGTCAATTTACATTTATATTCACCTCATGGGCGTGCCTCTCTTCTGCGCCGGCGCCGGCGGCCAGCGAGGAGGCGGTCGACACCAGCGACGCCGTCGAACCGTGCACTGCCATACAAAAAATAAATCATTTCTGCTCTACTTAACAAGAATACAGCCCTGACTTTGAATACATTGGGAATTTTATCAAAACACCTTCGGGAAGTTCAGCTATGATCACGTAAATCTGAAATAACTTGCGTCTTTTATCATGCACGTTGCAATTTGCATGTGTTGGATTCATGGTAAAGCACTGTCATGCATCAGAAGAAAAATCGAGCTATTGCTAAAAGTATTGCTTATTCCATTAATTACTGGTGGTAGGTCTCTCATATGTAAGAGTCCATCTGGGTGGGTACCACCGCAATGTCTATTTCTACCGCCACGCAGCAGTGTGCATGCACTGTTGTGTTTCGGTTCGAAGGACATTGTAACCAGTGTAACTACTGGAAATAATGAGACTTAACATCTTATGTCTCAGGATGACGAGCGCAGTGGAATGCCACACACTACTTTGTAACTCAAAGTGTTGAATGGTGTAACTACGGTTTATGGGTTGTCGTATCGCTTACCATCAGGCGAACGGCATGGTCGTCTCGTCATTCGACGCAATAAAAAAATATATTTTCAACTCTTCAATAAATCTGCTCATTGATTCTTAGTTCTATGTTTTGGTTACCTTTTTGGTTAACACAAATTGTAACTCTAGACCACATGTATTTGGTAAAACATAGCGAAAGAATATACATTTAAGCGAATAGAGCTGTCACTCTGTGCACTACTGTTGATTACAAGATCTAAAATCCGATTGTATTTTCCTTTATTAAAATTTACAAATATTATACTGATATTTCCAGATGCGCATTCAGAATTGACATTAATAGACGGTCAACAAATAATGTTTAACTTTACACCATAATTTTCTTAATACAATATACGAACTTAATAAGGACATGATGACTATGGTCTATGGTAATATGACCTATAGTTTGTTTGTTTTTAAATAAAAAGGTTTTCAATTAGAGGCGGATTACTCTGACCTTTAGCGTGAATCCGACCCTGCTTATTACAATGCCTACTGCATTCTCTTCACCGGCAATAGGACTATTGATTTTATTTTTCTCACAACATCATAAACAATGGTGTTCGGAGCATAAACATTACGAACGCTATTTACTGTTCTATAGCATTCGGCTTTGTTCCAATTCGATTCTCGAGGTGATAGGGTTAGAGTCAGAAAGAAATTATATCGCATTAATTTTCTCATGTGGGTGAGTGTTCGTTTTTTTTTTTTACCGTTTATGTCATTTCAAGTATAGATAATTCTATCCACGATGACTTGCCCCTCTACTTTCCATAATGGATTACTACGATGATGATAGCTCGTGACTGACGCTTGGATGATGGAGGTACAAGTCCGAGACGAGCCGCAGACCGCACGATAGCATGTCAACTTGGCGCAAGATAAAAACGCGAGTTCCGTGCCGGGACCGCACGCTGCAATGTCGCGTTGCTCGGAATCATTTTCATAGAAATTCATAGAAAATAGTAGTGTCGCTTGTAGCCTGATGCCTGCGGCTGCGTTCTGTGGCTCATCTCGGACTTGTACCTTTAGTCTGTTTACCCCTCGACACTCCCGTTTAAATATGTATGTGCCTAGTGGCCTCAAATTCATTCTAGTTCATTAGGTACCCATGGCTTGACTTCATTTGGACAATTTTACTTGTGCGTTTATTTTTAATATGGGAGAAAACAATCTTTTAATTTGTAACATTGTATGAAATTTTCTTATACCCAATAATTCTTAGTAATTATTTTTAGACATAGGTACAGTATTTTTTCATATAAAATTAAATTCAGATCATAAATAAATTTGTCCAAACTATTCCCAAATCGCGAACTGATGTTAAACTGTAGAGTCGACACATGGTTGCGGTTACGACACACCACCGGGACATCTGGCCCAAACAGATACGATGATATTACATCCTAGTTTCCTAACATGTCATTATCGATCAACAACTATGATATGTGAGTGACATTACTAATCATAATATTGCTGTGTATAATAATGTTTGTATTTAGATATTATCTATTCTTTATGTACTTGTTTATTTATATCGAATATCTTTGATAAAATTTAATCCTTCCTTAATATTATGAATGCGAAAGTAACTCTGTCTGTCCGGCTGTCACGCCAAAACTATTTACAGGCTACTTTTTATCCCGGGAAAATATAGAGCGGGACTTTGATCCCGGAAAAACTAATTCACGCGGGCGGAGCCGCAGGCGGGCAAAAGCTATATTTAATATAGTGAATTACTTATCTATTTACGTTTTCAAGATTTAGCACAATACAACAATATAAAGTAATTCGTACACAACTAAATGAGTTCATAGTGTCAACTTTTCCGTTTAACTCTATATTTACTTCTCCAAAAAATATGTATAAATCATTGTCCTAATTACTGTACTACTTCACTACTACTTTATTAAATTAATCAATGTTAATTAAATCTATTCAATTAGTCACGCATGATCGCGTGTAAACTTTACTGAAGAAATAAATTAATTTCCACTAGAACAAAATATATTCACAACAACCCTAACTGAATAATCATACTTACCTTCAGTGTTAGGTAGGTATGTTGCTATTGAAAGAAAATACATATGTACGTACATCACGTCATTTTTCTATTCAGGGGTAGACAGAGGTGTAGCACACAGTCATTTTGCCAAAAGGGAGCCGTAATTGTCATTTATCGGGCACATTTCCTGACTCCGGGTTGATTCTGAGCTGAACCAATATCACTTTGCTCGTCTTGGGATTTGAACCAGACATCATACAGCGGCAGACTTAGCGCGCACGCCAATCGGAATACAAATACATCACTGAGGCGGTTATTAAGAGGTCCTTTCTAAATAATTTGGATTTTTATAATATACCAGGTGCTGCTCGCGGCTTTGCCCTGAGTTAAAGTAAATGTGTTAAATCAAGACTTGTGCCCTATTCATCAAACATTACAAGTCTACAAGCTCACAAGTTACATATTAAAGATTTTTTTTACAGGTTCTTGTAAATTATGTTCATGAAATACTATTACTAGACTTGTAGATTGTATCAACTTGTGGTGGTGGCAATGGCACTGCAATGGTGACGTCTCGGGTTCGATCCCCGGGTCGGGCAAAATGATACTGGGTTTTTCTATTCAGTATTAGCTCGAAGTCTGGAATTTGTGCCCGATATGGCGATAGACTCGCCCCCTATCATACCATGGGATGCAGTATGCATAGCCTGCACCTACTTCGTGCGTCTGCCTACCCCTTCGAGGATAAAAGGCGTAAGTGTGTATGTCTGTATCATCTTGCTTTTTAAATTTACAAGACTTCTTTTGATGCATTACCAAATAATGTTTCTATCATTTTTATATGTCGGTAATATAGAAATTACGGTAAAATAACTAGTCAAGTTAATGTTAAAAATAAAAACAATTTGCAATAATTTGATTTTTGTGCGTAAATAACCAAAATAATAAAACAAAAAACAATAAATAAATAAACCATAATAATAAAACCTATTTTATTAGTTTCATAAATTATAATTTATGGTTAAAACTTTAATGTTCGTTTATAAGCGACTTAAAGTTTGAACAAAACAGGATGGTCTATTGCAGACCCATGTAGGTACTTTAAAAGCTTTCTTGGAGATAAATAACATGGTAGCAAATCATTCCCGCCAGGCATTGATTTTGTTACTCTTCGAATTACACTTCTTCAATTAATTCGTGATAAAACGATTTATTTACTTATTTATTTTATTACGGTGCACCAACAGCATATTATTTATTAACAAATTGGTAAAATATATTATTGGCTTCTATATAAGTGCCCAGTTTATTAAACGTTACGAGGCTTGTATTACAATAATGCGTTCATCAAAACTAAATGAATATACTACAAGCTACAAGTGATATCACTTGTATTATAAGTACTTTTTACACTTGTATTTGTTATTTCTGTTTATCAAAAATGCCTTTGTAACATGTAGCTTGTAACTTGTGGCGAAAAAGTTGAAGAGTAATTGTGGATTCGTAATATGTGTTACAAGCCAATAGCATCTCTGTCTACTCTGTTATAATTAAGTTTTTAGATTGTTTATAGGTAAATTCAATACAAGTTTGTGATTTCCGAATCGGATTTCGACAGTTTTGGGGTATAAGTCGGTAATTCAAGAAGTAGCAAATCAATTAATGGCGGAAATGATTTGCCCCCATGTTATTATTCTCAAAGTTTTTTTTAAGTACTTTGTATAGTTCGTCAATAGACCACTAGTTTTTCCAAACTTTAAGTCGTGCATAAAAGATGGTTAAATTTTTAATCATAATTCAAATAACTAATATAATGAGGTTTAAAATAGGTTTTTACATACAAAATCAGACTATGTACATGTAAGAAAAAAAAACATTGCCTTGGCTAGTTATTGTCAATAGTTATTATACCATAATTTCTACCTTACCAACATAAGATCGCATCTTTGCTTCAATAACCTCATACATCTAGAAGATTCCATACTTAAATAACACTTTACTGAAGCAAAGAGGCGATATAAAACTATATATTTTTTATAAACATATCAAAAATTAAAAAAATTACTTGTTAATTAAAAATACAAGTATGTACAATCTACAAGTCTTGTGAAATTATTTGATGAACGTGATTTACACAGTCTTGTATAAATATTCTTGTATCTTGTAACTTGTGGGTTAGTTGACACATATTTCTATGAACGCATTTTACAAGAATTTGTAAAAATGTTTTTGTACCACTTAACTTATGAGCTCCTAGACTTCTATCTTTTGATAAAAGGGCATTTTGCCTTGTTTATAAAAGTTTATAACTTTTTTGAAACAAGTTACAAGCTAGAAAGGCATTTATGATAAACAAAACCACAAATACAACTGTGAGAAAGTACTTGTTATGCAAGTGATATTACTTGTAGCTTGTAGTTTACACATATAGTTTTGATGAATGCATTTTTGTAAAATGGGCTAATTTACAAGAGAAAACGCTTGTAATACAAGGCTTGTAACGTTTGATAAACAGGGCATTGATCTACCGGCGCGGTGTGTTAAAAATTCAAATGCGTTTAGTTGTTTCTGCATTTACTTCTAACAAACATACAAACATTTTCACATCTATACCAATATTATAAAGCTGAAGAGTTTGTTTGTTTGAACGCGCTAATCTCAGGAACTACTGAACCGATTTTGAAAATTCTTTTACTAATAGGAAGCTACATAACTCCTGAGTGCTAAAGGCTACTTTTTATCCCGGGAAAATATTTTTGTCCCGGAAAAACTTTTTCACGCGGGCGGAGCCGCGAGCATTACTAGTACTTTATAATACTAGAGACTGGCAGAGTGGCACACATTTTATGACACCGAGCGATGAAGCTCAGAGAGTCTCAGGGAACACTAATCTGTCTGTAAACCGCAACGAAATCAATCAAATAAAAAGATAGGCAGGAGCTGGAAATATTAATTGTCGATTTATGATACTAGTAAGACTAGTAAGAAGTAAGACTCACCATCGTCGTTCTTTTTAGGGTAGTGATGTGAGTGCCTGGGCGTGTGCATCACGTTTCCCGGCTGGTGCGTGGGGCTCAGTGCGGAGCGAGGAGACGGCGACGGCGGCTCCGATACACCATAATTTAGACCTACAAACATAAATCTGTATAGAACCACACATAGACTCACGCCTTTTGTCTCCAAAGAGGTAGGCAGCGGCGCAACTAGTGCACCTACCGTTTGGCCATCCCATTATGTGATGGGGGCGAGCCTATTGCCATATCGGGCACAAATTCCAGTCTCCGGGCTGATAATGAGTAGAAAAACTCCATATAGGTTTGCCCGACCCGGGAATCGAACCCGTGACCTCAGCACTGCAGTCGTACCGTATTACAACTACGCCACCTAGGCAGTCAATATCTGTATAGTAACGTTCAATATACATGTATCTCGCCTAAACGTACAAGGTACGTTAACCAAAGCGGTGAAATATAAATTGGCAAGTTTCATAAAAAGAGTATTCAAATGAAATTCCCAAAAAGATCAAAAACAACAAGATTTGGCAGAAATCACAACTCAATTACACAAATGTTCAACTTGTAAGCTTTTGCCTGAATTAGCTATAAGTATTGTAATTAATAAATGAGATATTGAATGTAAAATTATTGTAAGCACTGCGTTATAAAAAGCTTTCGAGGTAACTGTAGGATAAAAGTCGACGTGTATCAGTAATAACGGCGAACTTACACAGATGGCGCTAAACTCAATAGTTACATTACTTATAGAATTTAAGTTATTATTAAATTTTCCACTTTACCTTGACCTGTTGGTCCATACTGCACAGGTAAACAATAATACGGTTCATAATCACTCTCTGAAGACCTTTGTAGCATCGACGGATATAATTTTTCTGACTTAGTCGATCTGAAACGGATAAACTTATTAATATCAAGAATGTACAATTCCATATTTTTTGTGTTTTGATTATGTATTAAGCGCTGCGTTTTACATATTACGATATGACACAGAAAATAGCGGATTTAAAAAGGCTAACATAAAACGTTTCTCCATAGCTAATGTGCCTCGCCAACGCTGTAAAATCCATGAAAAGGAAAATTAAATTTGCACGTGATGCTTAGTGTGATTGCGTTAATTTTATTGGCATGTGTCTTGCCCAAATAGCAAATAATTTGTTTGTGTAAAATATAATTTGTAAGCCGTGCCACTCCCAAATCATGCAGTCTTGAAGCGTGACCCGAAGCGAAAACATTTGTAAACTTCCAACCGTGTGGCATACCTTGGAAACGTCCTATCTCTCAGATAGCTAAAAATTTTACCAAGACATGGTTATACCAAGATTGGATTATAAACCAAATAAGGAATATAAAAATATTTACACACATAATAAATAAACACATATTGAAATATTCAAAGTAAAAAGCATGATATGGGTTCATGAGTTAGACGGTGTGGTGACAAGTATGTACAGAAACAAGAAGCAATGATAAGGCAAATAATGGAGTTTAATTGTGGAATCAAATTGATATTGTAAAGTCAATGTACACACAGTCACGGGTATAAGAAAGATGGCATCACCCAATATAAAAACATGACGTAAGTATTATCGCCCCATTACGTTTTTTTTTTTCATATTTATTCAAGTAACTGACCCGATACGCCACAATCACAGTGTTCATGAGATATTGAATTTACAATTTGTTTAAAAATACTTTCATTAAAATGATTTGATACTTAACTAATGATAGTGCTTTACTCAAAAAGCATGAACATTGTAATTTGTAGCTACAAACACCGACATACAACCATAATACCACCTCCCACTAAATATGAACACCCAAATTAAAAACAAAAACAACCCGTCAAAGTGTGTTTGAAACCCACCTAATGCTGTTGCTCCTGTTAAGCCGGGAGCCCTGTGCATCTCGGTGCATGATGAGCTTATTGTGTGTGAGTGAGCTGCGGTGGGAGTTAGGGGAGGAGGTGTGGTTGTGCGCCTGCGCCTGCGCCGAGTGCAGCGACGTGAGCGACTCCATCGACTCTCCTTCTGACAACCGCCCGCTCGCCGAGTATGTGTTGCTGTAATGGGGGAAATGCGGTGACGGTGCTGGCCAGTTGTATTTATTTTAAAAACAAAATTACTGAAATTTAAAAATAATTTTCGAATCATTCCATTTTTTAAATTGATGTATTATTTATTATTATTTCGGTAAACTACAACTGGCCATCGGAAGTAGGAAAGATAGAAGCATGTGTGTTTTACGCCACACATTTACGTTGAAGTAATGTACCTACGCCACAATATAATAATTAAATACTGGAGTCATAGAACAAAAGTACCTACTGATGACAGAATTTACGTGTAGTCATAGTAAATATAGATATATTTATACTATTGTGTAGCCTCGTCAATAAAGCTCAGAGTACGCTTCATTCATTACTTTTGTTAAATGACTGCAGAATTTAAGGAGAATTAATTATACACAAAATGCATAAAATACAAAAGACATAAGACAATGAATTAGAAGATGAAGATGAACGATTATATGACAATGATATAAAAATAAATCACAAAACAGACACATAACTGTTACAGGTTCAAATCACTCATATTTTTACAACATACATTCAACCAAGAACCATAGAATAAAAAAAAGTTACCTATGCCTAAGCCACGGCGCATAGGGTATTCCGTAGTCGGATTTAACTTCAGAGTATGTCTGGGTGTCAGATAGACTGCCATCGCTGATCTTCATGCCTCCTCTGGGTACAATTCTAAAAAAAATATAAAACATTAAATTCTATTTATATTATCCAATACGCTCAAACATATTATGAATATGTACGTGAAACACAAAATATGAAGCTTAACATTTCACATAAAACCGACTTAAAAGTCTGGATGGAACTATCACTACATAGTATAAAACAAAGTCGCTTCCCGCTGTCTGTCCCTATGTCCCTATGTATGCTTAGATCTTTAAAACTACGCAACGGATTTTGATGCAGTTTTTTTTAATAGATGGAGTGATTCAACGGGAAGGTTTTTATGTACTTTTAGCCCGGAAAAACTTATTAACGCGGGCGAAGCCGCGGGCAAAAGGCTAGTAAAAAATAAACAATGGAATCATCCTAAGGACTATAGGATAATATTACACCAACATAGAAATCCACTAAATCAATAAATAAATGTATGAAAGTATTACACGTCTAACAAGGCAACACTGCTTCTATAACGACCAGTTTAACACTAACTCATATTTTCCCACGATCTCATGCAACACAAACCAAACATTGATAAGAGAAGCTTACTTATCACGCTCCATAAATTTAAATTTAACGTCCCACACATACACAAGATTAAGTTTGTAGACTATTTTATTAACCGACTGCCAAAGGAAGGTAATGTTTTTAAATAAAATATAACAGCAGTTCAGCTAACCACACATCGAAATTGTACTTGTTCAAACTGAATGTCGGCAAATTAATGGCAAACATTGTCTACAGGGATGTACTCAGGCACTTCTAATAATACCATATGTTTAAAAGTCAAACTTCTCAACATATTCTTCAATTGGGTTTTTATATTCAAATAATTTCAACGGTTTTTTTTCAACACACTGTGAGCTTGTACAAAATGAATAATTGACTAATTGTAATTTAGGAAATAATATAACGCATTATTTTATCTAAGAAGCTAGTAAAAACACTGTGTATTATTTATTTTCATTTTTAATAGAAGTATGTAATCGATTAATAATTTTATTTTTATAAATAATATTGGAATCATTTAAGTATAATATCCATATTTAAGTATTAAAGTATTCATATTTATGTTGCTGGTCTCTCATATGTAAGAGTCTGTCTGGGTGCATGCCAGCGCAATGTCTATTTCGCAAGGACATTGTAGCCAGTGTAACTACTGGACATAATGAGACTTAACATCTTATGTTTTAGGATGACGAGCGCAGTGGAATGCCACACAGTACTTTGTAACTCGAGGTGCTGGATGATGTTGCTACTGTTTATGGGTGGTCGTATCGCTTACCATCAGGCGAACACTGACACAAAAAACAATGACACAAAAAAAACATTTTACCGATGCGTAAATGACGTAAGATAACAAATAAGCAATATAAAACTATGTCCATCTTTTAATAAATTCCCTTGATTCGGCTGTAATGACCGAATTTATGTAGGTAATATATATATATTTTGTTTATATTTAAAATGTTTATTAATTTAAATTTTTCTATTGTTTAATGTATATAAGTTCTTGTTATTTTTAAGGTTCCTGTAACACTAATATTGTTTATCTAAAGTATTGTTTGTTAGTTTTATTATACCATTTTGTTTTTGTGAATGTTGTGTATGCCTGTAAGTGGCATGCATATCAGGTAATTGTTTAATTGAATTTATGTTCTCTAGACTTAAGGATATGTTTGCTGTTGGTGTACCTTATTAAATAAATAAATATTTTCACAATACGTCCCCGCCTTTCAAAGACCATCGCACCGATGTCAGTTGGAAGGAAAGATGTAGTCTCTCTTTCCGACACTGAGGGGATTAATTACTCACTTTGTTATATTAGCTAAATTATTTAAGTGCCTATGTCTGGCCAACAATGGACTACATACATTTCAGTATTTGTTTTTGTGGTTGGGAGTGTTTGGTTTGTTTGTGCTTATGTTGAGCATATTTTAATTGAAATTTTGTTAATTATGTTATGATCATTGATGGTATTTAGGATAATATAAATACTTTTGTTACTTACAAAAAACAATTCTTTAAATTTTGTTTATTAATAATCTAAAGTATAAGAAATACAAATTTATTTTTACTTAGGTATTAGAATACTGTCTTCTTTTATTAAGAAAAATGCTTATTGAAAGCATAAATTTACATTAACCATTAGTCATTACTCATTACTAACCTATGGTGATGGAATAAAGCTGCGAACTCGTGTGTTCCAGGTTTTGGTAGTGATTGTGAACCGAGCAGTCTCTCCCGCACTGATGCAGAAAGTTGAGCAGCTGCAGTGCCGCCTAGCGAGTACGATTTAGGTCCGATACCATTTTCTGCAATAAATGCAAATTGGAATTGTGAGCGGCAAACTTTCATTCTACTTTCCAATTGCTAAATGCTCTTAGTTCCAAGTAGGTAGGTAAGTACCTATAGAATTCGAAATTCAAATTGGTGTAACGCGAAATTGGAAGATTCAATCAATACCATTCAAGTTTGGTTCAAAAAATATTTTTAAACCAATTTAAACTTACTGTGAATCTGTAAATCTTGTGTGCAAGTCTGGGTTCCTCCTGAAACCTTGACTTTAGTTCTTGGCACTGCAGAAACCTGGGCGGTTCTTCCAGCTGTAATAAATAATAAATATTTGAAAGACAGAAAGAAATATTTGCCAATGATCTATACTATTTGATTCGTTTTATTTAAATAGTCACGCAAAATATTCACACCTACGCCATTTTTACTGTTTGTGTTTTTTTTTACTGTGTTGTCCAATGTGTTACCATGTATTTTATAAATTAAAAAAATAAAATAATAAGTCATTATTATTAAATGACCGTTGCTTTATTGTAACAAAGATAAATATATATTCTACAAACACAGCAGTAATTAAATTATGACGTTATTTAAATCCTCATGAGTTAAATAATATTTAATAATTTGAACATACTGTGTCCTCCATGTTGCGGTGGTGGACCGTTCGCTTGAGGGGCCGGCTGTTGTACGCCGTTTTGTCTCTTCACGTATCCAAAATTTTGAGGAACTTTAGCCTTTGACGAGCAGGCACTGCCATTGCCACCGCTAGATACACTGGAGGGACGCGACCCGCCACCTGGAGACTGGAGCTAAAATTATATCGAAGATTGTTATAAAATATATTTATTTAAAAATGCTTCTGTAATCTTAAAGATAACTATTTACCGGTGGTCCTGCGTTTCTAGAGGAGTGTTGACTAGAGGGGTTAGCTGGTTGAGCTGGAGCGGCATACTGTACATAAGAAACAGAATAAGTTTTAATCTGACACTATGTATACGTCAGGTAAAAAAACTTTAGGGAATGTAAAAGAGTATAAACATTTATGAAGTAATTTTTTACCTGAGGATGAGGTGCTATACCAAGCTGCTGAGCTGCGGTGAGTTTTTCTCGTTTGTGGTGCTGCGGCGAGTGATGGCCAGTTCGTCTCTCACCCTTGCGCGAATGAGAAGGACTAGGGGGCGCGGGTGCTGGCTGGTTCTAAAAATACAAACAAAACATTCAAATTTAGAATTAGATATTACTTATACCTATGGCATCATGGTAATGAGTTTCAAATTTTAGATTGCGTGATTAAATACAGCCTGCATTATGTTACTGTGAGAATGTGGGTATCTACTCGCGTACTAAAAGAACAATATTATATACCTAAGCTAAGTGCTTTCAAGACCTTATTTGCTGTGACTTCTTTGTCATAAAATCGTGAAGGTATTTAAAAATGTCTACGCTACAAATAAATGAATACCAATGGCGGTGTCCCCACCCCGGGCGAGTCAGTGTACTTCTTCCACGTCGTGTCCTGCCGGGAAGGCTGAGGCTGGCGCTCGGTCTGCTGCCCGGAGTCGGCTTTGCTGCGTGTGCGACCCACTACTCTGTACACCACACCACTACCACCCTCCATGCCTCTATTGCGACCACCACTTCGTCTGGAAATAAGGTATTAACATCATTTAAATAAACTGCTTCATATATAAAATGGTAAAATAAATGTACACTATAATTAATAATTTTTAACAAATTTTAATTACTAAACTTGTGTTTAGTAGAGATGTCGCAATTTCTGTTCTACGAGCCAGAGGGAGCTGGTAGAGGGGGAATCTGAATTTAAAATGACTAAAAACATTGCTGATGGCGATCCATGGTTATAAAGCATTATATGACAGCTCTATAGTTATGTACTATGTACGACTATTTAAATACATAAATGGGTGATTCACACTAAACGTACAGAAATACATATCATCTCAATTTTGAATCTTAAATCTTACACATTTCCTACTCTTGTCTTCAATATCGTACATGTATAGTTAAAAAAAAAACATAAAATTATTTAATCTTGGAATGCGAAGGGACGCTTCCTCCCCTAACTGTGACTCATGAGTGTAAAAGCCTTACCATTTACTTGCTTACTGTGAGAATTATTTATACAGTGCGTAATATATGAGACGTAAGATGTTTGCTACGAATATCTAAATAATTAAAGCGTAGTAAATCAATATTAATCAAATTAAACAAAAACATACAGATTACTGGCCAGTATTAAAAACTGATGAGTTTTTTTCTATATTTATAAGGATGTACCCCTCAAGTTGTGGGGGGTAATGCGGAATAACATGTGCGTATCAAAATTACGTCCTATGACGATATCGTAAGGTTTCCGCCATCTGTCGTGTTCTATGAAGCATTTATAAAGATGACTAAAAACTAGTCAAACTCATGTGTATTTATACCTAATATATAAGAAAAAAAACTTTCAACAGTAAAATTATTTTCAATTTCTAATTTAGCTAAACTATTTTCGGAAAGCTAATGATTTCTAAATGGTTCCAAGTTATAATGGAAAGCATTTTAAATACTACTATTCTTCATCACTAAAGAAGGGTTATTAAAAAGAAGACTTACCTAGCCAAGGTAAGAAACATGTACAAAATCAATCCTGTTTTATCGATCCAGTCGCTGTATTTGCCCGAACAGGCAGTTACTAATCGTGCTATTTTTAATCAAGTGCTCAGGACGTTTATTTTACTCTGCGACCCTCATTGGCTGATTATTTAGATAGACTTTCTAATTCATTATTCATTAAGTACGTGTTTATTCCACGAATTGTGTTCAATGTTGTGTTTCTATCTCGACATCATTATTTTTATTATGACTGCCTCGGTGGCGTAGTTGTATTACAGTACGACTGCAAAGCTGAGGTCTCGGGTTCGATCCCCGGGTCGGGCAAAGTGATATTGAGTTTTTCTATTCAGTAAGTCAGCTCGGAGTCTGGAATTTGTGCCCGATATGGCGATAGGCTCGCCCCACTATCACATCATGGGACGGAATAATGGCGAAAAGTGGGTGCACTATTTGCGCCTCTGCCTACCCCTTCGGGGATAACAGGCGTGAGTGTATATGTATGTATCATTATTTTTTTAAATGGGTAAATCTTTTTTTATGATTTTGGTCGTTATATTTCTACTTGGATATTTCTTTTATTTATATTTCTGCATAATTTATGCATGCTTTTATTTTGATTAATGAAAACATCAAAATAACATTTTAAATCCTAACGTACACGAAACGTTTTTAGAAAGATTCTTTTCAAAAGGTAATTTACTCGTTATAATATAATTTAACCTGCATCCTAATCTAACTTACATTTTCTCTCAAACCTATATTGAATGTACAATCAGCCACATAAGTAGCTGAACTAATGTAAAACATCAAATCACTTTTGTGTTTTACTAATTCTCGTTTTCTCTTCACAAAAATAAAATAAAGTCAATTTACTTTACTTCACACAAAGAAAAACAAAATGTTTCAATTAAACTTAACTCGTACAGGCCATTTGAAATTTTGAATTTGGTCAGCTACTTATGGGGCTGACTATACATACGGTATTATACTACTACCCTTCATAGTACCGTATGCTACCCATACATTCACAACGCGTACGTCGGTTTTGTACTCTGCAGATTGGTTTATATCCAAGATCAAAGCAGATTGAACACAGGGTGCTCAAGCGCGACTTGGCTGAACAAAGGCATTCAATTGATGGCGGATGATAAAAAGGGTGCTCGAGTTTTCTCGCCTATGCGCAACATGTCTCTCTGGCCTAGTTTTGAGAGCGTTAAAACCTGATGCATGAAATACACAAACACGAACAAAGGCGTTTCGTATGTTTCGAGGCATACATACAATGGCAGAATGTTTTTAATATTGAGTTTTTTAATTTAAATTATACATACGGTATGTAGGCAATACTGCTTACAAGGCCTTAGTGGTACAGTCCAAAGCTCCTATTACCCAGGTCGGTAAGTATTCAATGAAGTGCCAATTAACACCGAACAGCTTCTTTGTTGAATTCGGTAGAATTAATGAGATATTCGGAGGCACACAAAAACAATAGATTTTGCTGATTAACAACATAACATTGCTATGCCTAATTGAGTTAAGAAAGTAGAAAACGGGATTGCGTGAAAGCTCTACTATATACTCTGCGTTGTACTTATGCTGAAAAAATATTCGAGAGCTACTTTAATAATTTTGTTTAATTAGAAAAACTTACATACATACATATACACTCACGCCTGTTATCCCCGAAGGGGATACTCCGAGCTGATACTGAATAGAATAAAACTCAATATCACTTTGCCCGACCCGGGAATCGAACCCGAGGCCTCAGCATTGCAGTCGTACCATAATACAACTACGCCACCGATGCAGTCAGCACTTAGAAAAACTTGTGACTCAATAAATTTGCATATAATTAAGTTTGCTTCTAGTTAACAATGTTCATAAGTTAGTACCACTGAGATTTGTTTTTCTAATGTATTACTAACGAAAACCGAAAAACAATCGACAATTTGATGTAACTTCTTCCATCTTCGCAATGAAACTTATCATGGCCGTTTTATATTGGTTTTGATGTTGATCACATCATAATAAAAATAAAAACAAACAAAGCTTTATTGTGACGAGTGCTATTAACCGCGCCCCATGAGAAACATAATTCTTATGCGTTTATGTTTTTTTCTTTTAGCTTAAACGTAAGAATATAGGGAGCAAACGAAATTTAATACGAAATTTATTATTATGTCACCTACCTACTTTTTAGCTCTAACCTTGACACTACTATATCTTCTAAACTTAGAAATATAATAATGCCGTTGTGTAATGTCTAACAATTATTAGACCCTAATCAATCCACCATAACTAATTTGTTAACGTGACACTTGAATTGTATATATTTCAAATCCGTAACCAGGCAACGAAAAATTATTTTTAGCCTCCATAATATAATATACATTACCTACGATGTAAATATGGATTTATTTCGAAAAGAGTTGGTAGTAATTTTGTTATCAAAATTCCACGCACACTTAATACTAATATAAGAAATATAAACTGTTTTTTTCGAATTGAAGTCTATTTGGTTTTATCGCCAAAACTTAATAAATCATTTGGATCTTCAGATATTTTAGAATGAAAATATACAAAAACTTCAATACAATCTAGGTATGGTTTAATGCGATTTAAATTAAAAAGACAAAGGTATATCTACATTCTATAAATACATTCAGATAATTAAATGAATTGCGTTTAAGATAGTAATAATACAGAGGCAACGGTTAATCATATCAAGATGCTCATAAGAATGAGAGTATTCAGAATGTACATTAATCACTTCATATTGCACTCATTCATAATCAATGAAGCTCTTATATAAAATAGAATTGTTTTATTTTTAGCTTAAGAGGTTATCATTCGGGATATGTTAAAATGTTTCATTAAACATGAACGAATTGCGTACTACATTTTGTTGTTGTATTCCATAATATTGCTGATGTTTGGATTAATAACTTCTATTATAAAAAAAAAGAGTCTAACACAAATGCAGGGTTCTAGTAACTCTAACAAAGGCTGTAATAGTAGTGAAACCGTTTTCCTGAAGGAAGCAAATGAAAGGAGCCGACAAACTTAAACTTCTTGAAGGCAGGTTAAGTAAACCGAAACAGATTAGATGCAGTCGACCGTTTGCGTCTGCGAATACTGCAGTGCCCTACTTTGAAACCTAAGATGCGGTAATCGGTTTTGCCTTTAATAAAATATCGCACGTGACATCGGAGCGAGCATCTCTGATGATTTGAAAAAACTAACGTGATCTCCAGTATTCTTACTGGCGTCCATAAGGACCGAAGAAATATTTTGATAATACCTATTGCTTCAGCAGTATAAACAATACAAGCGTGACGCAGTTATGTTTTCGTCAGAATATTTTTTTTGCAATAAAACTTCATAATCAATCACTCAACGAAATACCGCTATCGTTGTTCATTGTGGTTCATTTTTATATGTTTCTGGACATTCACTAAGTTGTATTACCACGATTTAAATGATATTGGGTATTAAAACTAATCTATTTATTTATTCCAAATATCACTTTTTCCAAATGTAAAAAATTCAGAGGTCTAAGTTAAATTTATGTATTTTTGGCATTAAGCCACCTCTGTTACCTCTTGTTTACCTTCATTAATGACCACTTGCCAAGTTATGGCACAATGTAATAAAAGTTCTAATGCGAGGAGTTACGAAACATTTTGAAGTTATCCTTACTGTGAATGTAGCAGTACATCAGCTTTATTGCGCAGCGGGTTAGCAATTAAAAAGAAAAACTCTATAACTTTTGTTATAGCTTTTCTTAACAACTTGAAAAATCATTACTTTTCATAGTTAGATGTTTGAGGTACTATATTGGGTGCAAGCTTCATTTTTAGTAGTCTACTAGCGGAATGAATGAATATGGCGATAGACTCGCCCTCTATCACATCATGGGACGGAATAATGGCGAAAAGTGGGTGCACTAGTTGCGCCTCTGCCTACCCCTTCGGGGATAACAGGCGTGAGTGTATATGTATATGTATATGTATGTACTAGCAGAATCTCTGAACCCTTTACTAGTTGTAGATCTCTCATATTATATGTAAGAATCCGTCTGGGTGGGTACCACCGCAATGTCTATTTCTAACGCTAAGCAGCAACGAGCATGCATTGTTGTGTTAGAGTTTGAAGGACATTGTAGCCAGTGTAACTACTGGACATAAAGAGACTTAACATCTTATGTCTCAGGATGATGAGCGCAGTGGCATGCCACACAGTACTTTGTAAGTCAAGTGCTGGATGGTGCTGCTACTGTTTATGGGTAGTCGCATCGCTTACAATCAGGCGAACGGCATGCTCTTCTCGTCATGTAAGGCCATAAAACAAAAAATCCTATGTGTAAGGAACTGTCTGGTTATATTTAAGCCTGGTATCAAAGGATATGATTACAAGCAGCAGGACTTAACAAGAGTAGGTACAATAAACGCGAGGGCAACTTGCAAATCCACATCCCCGACACACCGCAAACACCCTATGTCTTTGCTGTTGTCATTTGAAACATTGGCGTCTTAATGAAAACTGAGCCCCCTAGCCTCGCACTAATGATGACGGATCTCGTGAAAGGAACCGTCTCCTGCCACGTACCTCATTATCTATGAACTGAGCAGCCTCCCCATTATTCCGTCTTTCCTAGCTCGTCATTATTTTTGTGAAAAAGCTGAATGCAATGCCAGATCTTATTCGCGATGTTTAATTGTGAGGAAATTTTATTAAAAAACTAATACATCAATGAGTAAACGTAACAATGTTGTGAACTAATATTGCGTGATATGGAATTTGTTTATAAAGTGAGGTATATGAGATAGCTTTATAATTATGTGCTAAATAGATATTTTGAAAGAGTACGACATGTGTCGATGAGCAGCATGCAATTTTGAATATCCTGTTTATGTAAAGCATTTTAATGTATTTTTTTTACCACTCAGTACATTTTATAGCCACAACGAAAGCATTGTTCATAATATGATAAATGGTTGTATAGAACTTTTCACAGCCCTCATAGTTTCCTAGTGTACCCTCGTCAAGATAACACATTTCCGACATGGAGTGTCACTAACCGTATATTTTACATAAAAGAACAAAATATGATATAACTACCTAATACGTGGCATGTTTTATTTGTACATATTGTGACATAAAAGTAACATACAAGGTAAAACTAATCAACAAAATAGAAAACATAAATCCATTATGTTAACAGAACAAATTGTGCAAATAAAACAAAAATATGTAAAACCAACCGTCGCAGCCAGTGGTAGAACAGGATTTGCTTACGACATAAAATATAAAAAAATACAATGAGTCAGCGGGAAAGGACTTTTCGCATTAAAATTTGAACCGAAGCGAGCGGAACAAACAGAACGGCCGTTCTCTGTGCAATATCCGAACATGAAATTTAAAAGTTTCCCCGCTGGGAGTTGGCACTAGTTTTTCATCCAGGCGGCGTAACAATTTCATTCAAATGCCTATCCCCGGCTATTTCTGCCAGCAATGTAATATTAAATCAAATTTTATGGATCGCGCTCTTTTATTTTCATTTACATTAGGCTATCAGCGAATGTGAAATGTTTTCAAATCATTTACAATTCATGAATTGTTTACTGTGTCTACCATTTTGTTTATTCTGAAGGTAAATAATGCCAGCTTGGATACAAATCCGTTTATTTACATAATAGAACAAGTATTCTATTGTGTCTAGCGATATTTATTTTGAATTACCTCTCCCACTATCACAAATGTCCAGACTCTAGAGAGGATGCACCACAACCACAAGTCACAACCCACCCCTTTGATAATATCTGGGTGTGTTGTCAGAGAAATTAACAACCCCACTAATATACTAATTTGATTTTTATAGCCTCCCTAGTATACCCAATCTACGGTTCTGCTGCATTTTTAATTGTATCAATTAATTTCTATTGTATTTATTTTATTACAACACAAAACGTTGCGTTTTTTATAATAAAAAGTATGATATTTTTAATTAATGCCACCCTCCATGACTCATTGTATGCCTTTCTTGGTAACTGGCGCGGCGGGTGTTATACATGTTTAGTACCAAAATATTGAACACAGTAACACCCGACCGATTTGGAAAGACGCGATCCCCGTTGAATATTTACATTGTCGACATACGTTGCGATTTGGTCGATTGATTTTCATTTGTGAGGGGGCAAAGTTAAATGTAGTGGAGTGAACTTTTTTAAATGACGTGCGCTACGTAAGCTACGTTTCGTAGCAAGTGTTTTTTAAATCATAATATTGCATAAAAAGAGCAATGTTTTTTTTTAAATTCTAGTTGGAACTGCAGATAAACAATGTATAACTATATATTCGGAATTTAAAAATGACAATATCTTCTTACTTATCTGGTTCCTATTGATACTAAGCTTTAGAACAATACTCCCATACTAACATAATATTGTCCATTTCATGGATGTTATGTACAAAATATAAACAATCATGTTCAAGAACGAAAGAAAGCATATGTTTTCCAACAAATGTTTGCTTTGGGTAACTAAACATACAGTCTCGCAATAAGAACAGTCTTAATACTAAGTTAAATTTCGTTGATATATTAAATAAAAGTCTATTTAAAAAGTTAACATAAAAAGGATTCCACGAGTTTCTTAATAAAACGCGAGGCAGCGAATAACTAAATTAGCCTTCATAGACTTGAACACAGCAAGATTAAACTTGGCTTTATAACTCTACCGGCTGTTAGGCATTTATAATGTTAATAAGACCCTAATATAATCCAACACTGATTAAATACATTGATATCTTACAAAAAAATAATTAGCTATATTTTTTTTGGTAAACTTAATAAACTGCATTCAATGTTTACAGGAAAATGTTTAATTAAATATATACCGTTCCGGATTCGATGACACTAAGAACACAATCAGGGAAAAGGTCCAAGGTTCCCGGCCCAAAGCTATAACCCTGCAAATTTCTTATAAGCAATAAACTGCTTCCACTCACAAAGTTTGTTATTATTAACATGAGAGAAATATTTCAAAATACTGACGATTAAAGTCTTGTGTATTGTGTCTTCAAGCTACAAGGGTGATAAATATGTGATATTACGCCAGGAATGGTGACCACATGTCTCAAAGAAACGATACGTTGACTTCGCCAACAGCCAGATGTTTGCAAGGTTATTGCCTCCTGGACAATTTATTAGGGTTCATTACAAATGTTTATCCAACCGTCAAATTTATATTACATAAGAAAAACGTCTCACCGATTTGGCTCTTTCCATCTTCAATGAAGGCGATACTTGCAAAAGTATTTCTTCTAATTTTAAGTCTATTCTATAAAGCACCGTAAGCTTAATACATCTAACGCGACAAGCAAAGACACATAGCAAGGCAACACTGATCCTTACGTTAGAGTTCGGCAAAATATTTTTCGTAGCTTATAAAAATTTACAGCGAATTAAGTTCCGTCCGCTGAGACAATTTGTAATCCCGCTCACCCCGATATCAATCGACAGAAGGCACAACGAGTATGGTCCACTACATCGCCTAGGATACACATAATAACACTAATCGAATGCTATTGCAATCCGAGGGATCAGAAGAGATCGCGCCCTCCCGATCCTTTGTTAGCGCGGTCCAGATCCATGGCGCCAGCTGTGATCGGCGCGTTTGTTTAAAGGAGCGCGCGTCTGCCGACAGAACGATCGATGCCGGCAACAGATTTACATTTTCCGTTGAGGAAATCGGGAAAGTTTGTCACGTGCGTGTGTGAGCGCGGGCGACGAGTACGGCGCGCCCGCACGCCGATAGTGCGAGGCGCCGAGTGCCGCCCGCCCTGCCGCCGCCGCCGCCGCGGCTAGTCACTCATACACTACGACACGCACCCGCACCCACTCAGCTTACATTACCGCTTATACAATCACTTAAATCGACATCGACTCCCATCTGCCTTTTTACGAACGTGAGAAAACATTTCGCACAATTTTCTTTCAACTATAACTAAAATTCAAGTGTTCCGAATGTATTTTTATTTTCATCAATGAATCTATTGACAAATTGGAAAAACGCGTGAGAAAACATGGCAAGCAGATATTGCTCATATGAACATTTTTTATATCAGCTGATGGTGTCGAATGTAGGACTTTATAATGCGGCCGTTAAGGTCCCGAATGGTTCGGTGTTGTTAGGGGTGGTTAGGGTCATGGCGGCGGCGGGCAGAGGGGTCGTGCGGGGCGAGAGCGGTGTGAGACGTAGGAGTATCGATTTTGGCCGCCCGCCCTCTCCCCTGGCGTTGCGACAGTGTGAGTGCGCTGTGCGAGTCCTCACTAGAAGACTTTCGGCCGCACATTGAGAACCAGGGTTCGAATATATTAACAAACGCTTTGTTCAGACCAATAGCCACGAATGTATGCCAAATGACGCGTAAATGTTTGCTTCTGCGACACGTGAAAACCGAGACTCACGTGTGACTCGTAAAAACCCGAAAGAGGCGTGAATTACGCTATGCGAATGAACCCGGTGTGTAAGGCGATAACATTTCACTACAGACTCTACATCCTCCCCTCTATACTGTCTTTGGGAACTGATGTTTATTTCCTACAATGTGTCGTAATTTATTATAATGGCTTCGTAACAGGAACATAATGTTTTACTCTATACGAAGATATCGACGTGGCATTTTTATATTTAGTTTATATTTACAAGGAGTTGCTCCAAAACTAAAATTAACCTAAAAAGATCTTCAGGTTTTAACCAATCGATCAGACAAGATATACATGGAGGATTTATACGCTAGAACATCGTTATATTATGGAGAAAGATGTAAGGCGGGCCGACCACTTGTGGCTCGTGAGAGGTTGAGCCAATGCTATTGGAAAATGGATTTACTGGCGTGTACGCTACTCACGGGTATGAGATGAGGGTACAATCTTAATTAAAATATTGATTTAACAAGCTAACATCCAAATCATAAACCTAAAAAAATAATTATGTTCGAACATAAAAAATGTACTTAGTCATTTAATTACATACAAAATCTCATCATCATGACGTCTTTTAATTATCATCTTATAATATTTGTACGTTACAGTCGTAAATTAATAAATTCGGCCATATTGACATGAAAATAGACATAAGGAGTCATAGAAGTGTTTTATTTATTGTAATAACTATTTAGAACTAAAAAAATATGGCGTGATACGTAATTCACACGATGCGTCTAATATCAATACACGTAGGACTATATAGTAATTTAAACACAATAGCTTCGATTTCACTCCGATAACTTAAAAAGTACATCAATCGCCATCAGGAATAAAAATGAGAATGTGACCAATGCGGGTTGGCTGGAACCGCCTAAAAAGAACAACCATTACCGGCTCAATCCCATTACGGCAATGAATCTCACGCCCTTAGGGAGCGTTTTAATTTGAGTTTAACTGCTACGCAACGAGAGTAAGTCTCTTTGTGCCTCCAAAGCATGAAATATAAAACTAAATGGATTTTACACCCCACAATTCAAACTTACCTCTCGTCCATTTGTTGAAGTGCTGGTTGCTGGTAGTTCATCCGACGACCGTAGAGTGATGCACCACCCTCAGACATGTAGCCATCCATCATATCGTTGTTCCTGCCGCATTCCATCTCACCGATATTGATTCTTCTCAAACAATCACCATCCGACATGTATCCCGAAGCAATTTCCAGATCACAATAATCAGGATTCGAGAAACCAGGTCCATAGTTCATACGATCACGCAGACCTATGTTTTCTCGTCCAAAATTTGCTTTAACCGTATTGGCGTGGTGTGGATAAACGCTTATATTTTTCTGTGCCAAGCCCGAAGTTCTCATGGGCAAGGTTAAATGACTGTTGTAACCGCGCAGTAATGGTCGCATTGGTAAAACATTCATCATTGGATTCTCGTCTTCGCCTAAAGAATTGTCACGGCAATGCGACGGCGTGCTAGACCTACTATCACTTTCTAGCCTTCTATTTATTTCGGTTAACGTTTTATTGGGATCAAACGATTGCTTGGGCATTGAATTATCGACGTGACGTCTTTGTGCTGCCTCCTTTTCTGATATCTCCGCTTCATTTATGACGTCGTTTATGTAAGTGGTATTCATGTCTAACCTTTTATTTGACGCCACACTGTGACTAGCAGTTTTTGATATTTCAGAACCTGATTCGCTAGAAGGACGGTATATAACACTGCTGTCACTTGAATTCGAATGCTGACCTGTAGTACTGTGTGTGGAATTGGAGTGTGAACTTTCAGACATCTGCGAGCTGTGATTTTGATTCCCCGTACTCATAACCGGCATCGGGGACACAGCCAGAGTCTGCTTTTGAGATATGTCCTTACTTAAATTAGATTGTTCTCTACAGAATGGAAGTGCACTTATGTTATTTGTAGAATTTAAACTAGAATTGCTCTGTATAGGACTTAATTGACTATTTGTACTTTTTTGTATAACATGTCTGTCGTCTTTTGATATTTTAAAAGTTCCCTTGACAGCGGCAGTAGGCTTGGGGATACCTGTATGGTTTGGAGTTCCAAATGCCTGTCCCCCACATGGTGTTTGTGGCTGACTCTGATGATGTTTCGCATTAGGGGTTAAATTTTCTTTACATTCTTGTGGAGTATCGGATCTTTGTTCACTCAACTTAACTTGACTACCGGTAAGCTTTACCATTTTCGATTCCACTTTCGTTTTAGAACTCCTAGGTTGATCTTCAACTTGGTTTAGTTTTGTATTACTCATAGTTTTAGGTGTGGCTAGTTTCGATTCCTTATCTCTAGCAGGAAGTTTTGGACTATTTCTCGATTTATCATTGTTGGTTGTTTTGCTACTAGCCCTATTCAAGTTGGTTGTAGAATCTCTAGGAGACTTAGAATTAACTAACTTAGGTTTTATATTTTTACCAGACTTGTCTTTTGATAAAGTATCGCTTTGTTGCCGTATTGTTTTAGGTCCTATTAAATTAGATGATTTGATATGTGTGTTGGCTATATTAGAAGACTCATTAAGGCTTAAACTCGAGTCTGATCTCTCACTCTTGGCTGATGAGAAACCACTGGAAGAACTGGTGCGTTTTGATACTGCAGTGCTTTTGCTGTTCTGTTTTTCATTGCTAACTTTGTCTTTGTTGAATAGTTTTAACTTGTCAAGCATAGACTGCTTTGTGGGTGCTCCATTTTGTCCTGTGGGTGTTTGTGAATGTTGTTGCCCTTGTGTTGCGGTGGAGGGTATTTTAGTACTGGGCGCAAGAAGGGACGAGTTTGGTCGAGATCTATAACAAAAATGCTCATTTATTACATGCTGTTTATCGCAAATTTTGTATATTTATAAAATGTGAATTGGAATACAAATATTGTGTTACACTGTTACATAAATTTATCAAAACAAACGAATTAAATATTTAGAATATGGAAACATATTCTTTCCCGCAGTATGTACTATGCTATTTGAAATAGATATTTGTGGATAACAGAGATCATACATAACTTTTGTTTCAGTTACAAATGTGTCAATTAAAACTGCCAAGTAATAAAAACCAACTTGCCAACTTTGAAATAATGCCTAAATAAACACTTGGTATTAAAATATTCATACCCAGATGATGAATTAGGCGCTCGTGGTATAAAGCTGACTGCGCCCTGTCCTAATGGACTGGTGGAGCGGCTGGAACTCGCGGAGGGACCACTCTTACCACCTGCAATAAAATATGCCACCTGTAATATATATACCACCTGTCCTGCAATCACATATTTTTGCACCTCTATGTTCTTTTTTAACTATGGTCGTTCATAATTTTTATTATATGTAACATGTTTTTTGTGCATCGTCTTCAAGTTAACAAGACGTAAGCCTCGTTAAAAACGGAGCATTTCTTGCTAGTAATAATTTGACGAAATACTTGCTAGCAAAAATCTTTCTACGAATATCTATAGAAAGACTCGTATACGTCAAAGCGGACATGAATTGCCTCGCCATTGCACACTTCTTTTTAAGCAATAATTGCATACCATTACTGCTAACAGTCATCAATTCCTCTAAATGAGGCTTTAGACTCTACGCAGACGCTGTAATTTTTTTACCTAAAAATGCACTGAACGAAACTAAGTTGTTTTAACGAGCGTCAATGTAGTATGGGTTCGAATTCGCGACACAATTTAGTAAAATCTTAAGCCTCTCCATACATTTAGAATAATATAAGTTATAAATATTAACTCTAAATTATAGTAAAATTCCAACTATAAGCCTTCTGGATGTAGCCTTATAGTAAAGTTAGTTATCAACTAGAAACACTTGCATGTGGTTTAAAAAATATTTCGTACTAGAATAGGCCTATAAACACACAAATTCATTTAAGAGATAGAGTGGTTTTATTTGAATTTTTTATGTAAGCCGCCACAAGTGTAATAATGTTGAATTGAATAGACTATAAAATTTCTTTGAATATCTGTTAACTGATAGTATGCATTAAAATGTATAATAAACTAATGATTAATCCAATTTGATGTATTATATACATATTACGTATCATAACTTACATAATTTGATTTTTTTAACGACCAATTTAATAATATGCTCCTCTTATCAACTGGTTAAAATCAATCACTGTCACACAGGATACACCCCAAGTTGTACAAATATTATCACTTATAGCAACACTTGCTAGATAAGTATGAACTTTATCTGTAACGGCACGGGTGGTCTGCGTTGCGCGGGCGACACACTAATAATTCTACTAAATTTGTGAACAACTTACGATGCATGACCAATAACTACAGAACTCTATAACCCTTCTGATGAATTCATAAAGCGAGGTGGGCCATACAATTACAATAGTTCACCTTACGCCGGCTAGCTTTATCGATCGTCATCATACTAAATAATAATTCGTGACGTCATTTTATTACATTTACAAACGTCAGTGTGCGTACGTGCCCTATAAAGGGATGCTAATGAGCCAATTCGTGCCCTAAACTGAACTTTATGGTTTACTGACTGTTGGTTTTAATTATTAGACGATAGGGTAAATAATACGAGAAAGAGAAAGCCCACTTGTTACCTTTCACTGCTCTATTGTAAAATAATAATAATATTATGTACCAGTCCATATAATTCAATATTATGACCTTATTTTGTGGGATGTTATCATATGTATTTTAATAACAGTTGTTGTTAGATTTCTATACATATGCTCTTATCTATACTAATATTATAAAGCTGAAGAGTTTGTTTGTTTGTTTGAACGCGCTAATCTCAGGAACTACAGGTTCGAATTGAAAAATTATTTTTGTGTTGAATAGCCCATTTATCGAGGAAGGCTATAGGCTATATAACATCACGATGCAACAATTAGGAGCGAAGAAATAATGGAAAATGTAAAAGAAAACGGGGAAAATTTTTCATCCTTGAGGGCTTCCATTGCGTGCACTGCGAAAACGGTTCAAGATACCAAAAATATATGTATGAAAGAATTATTCCTCTTGAAATGATCTAAAAAAATGTCCGCGACAGTATATGTCTATCTTTTAAAATAAACTCACTAGAACCGTTTTTATGGTAATCAAATTTGGTCGAAATTAATGCATTATTTGTTAAGAGTTGTATCAACGTCATTAGTCATAGAGTGATTCAACGGGAAGGTTTTTATGTACTTTTAGCCCGGAAAAACTTAATAACGCGGGCGAAGCCGTGGGCAAAGGCTAGTAAAATATAAAACTTATTCCTACCTACGTTTCCTACCAATAAAATTATGTATTTTGCCTCGGCGGCATAGTTGTATTATGGTTCGACTGCAATGCTGAGTTCTCGGGATCGATCCCGGGGTCGGGCAAAGTCATATTGAGTTTCTCTATTCAGTATCAGCTCGGAGTCTGGAATTTGTGCCCGATATGGCGATAGGCTCGCCCCCTACCACACAATGGAATGGAATAACGGCGAAAAGTGGGTGCACTAGTTGCGCCTCTGTCTACCCCTTCGGGGATAAAACACGTGAGTGTATATGTATGTAAGTATGTTATTGTCTATATCAACTGCTGCATGTATCCAGGTGTTGCAGGACTGATGAAGGATGTCCGTCCTCAGCGTGCGCGAAATAACATTGCCAATCAACAACATCGGCCCACATCCGTTCTTTATCCGGGACGACGATCCATCACTTTATAAACTATCGTCGTTGTAATAGACATCTACTTATTAGCCTCGTTTATACTTCTGTATACTATAATTAAGTAAAGTAATAGAAAAATGAAATTCAGAGTCATTTTGACATTGCGTTAATAAATGAAACCACATACTCGTCTTTGCCTCTGCTAACAATAATATGCCAAAAATCATCCGTGAGAAAGAATATTTTCACCAAAAATCTTAATTTTTCTTTTTTTTTTATTATATTGAATGACGAGACGAGCATGCCGTTCGTCTAATAGTAAGAGATTCGAGCACTCATAAACAGTCGAAACACCATCCAGCACCTTGAGTTACAAAGTACTGTGTGGCATTCCACTGCGCTCGTCATCCTGAGACATAAGATGTTAAGTCTCATTATGTGCAGTAATTTTACTGACTACAATGTCCTTCAAACCAAAACACATTAGTGCGTGCACACTGCTGCTTGGCGGTAGAAATAAACACTTTCCTGATTTTTTATCATTCTGTAGTTTAGTGCTAATATGGCGTGTGCGTAAGTGTTTTCTTTATGAAAGTGCTTTTGCTGCAGGGAGGTATCCTCTTTAAGTAGTAGTGTCGTGTAAACTTAAAGCTATTTTTATTGATATTAATTTCGTTCAAAACTTACAATTTTTTATTTTCCGCAAATGGTTAAAATAACTTAATGGAAAGTATTATTTTCAAGCAGATAAGTATGTGTCTTCATTTAGTAACGCAATGTCAAAATGACTCTGTATATGAACTGTGATTTTTTTTATCCATGCTCTCCTAAAGACAAAAATGGAATACTTTTATTAATATTTATACAATAAAGCTTCATTCAATTCTGAACTAATTTTAATGTTTAACTTGAAATGTTACAAAGTTAATATGGATAAAACAGAAAATATAAAAATGATAAACAATATAAAACCTGCTAAACTTGCGCAGTTATCCACCAGAGCGTCCAAAGCACAAAACTATTTCACTAAACTAACACAATAAAAGCTGCCTAATTAATTTAAACTCACTAACTAGAGTCACTGAGTTCACTTCTGCTTCTCTGGCACTATAATTACGAAGTCATTTTATTACGGCCGAGCAGGGAAGTGCTAAATGAGTGCTCGCAATGAGCAGAGCCCGCTAACTGAAGATGCATCTGCATACGATGTTACTACACGATATCGGAGTTAGTCAGCAGATAACTTACCGTGAGAATCATAATAATCAGAATGACATCACTTTACTTACTTTACTTAACGATAATATACTTTATCAGTAACTTTTGAGTTTAATTGGAATACTTAAGGAAAATATGATAAATATATTCTTTATTATTTCTCTATTTGTACACAAACATATTCAATAAACTAATTAAAGTGAAATAGTTTTCGCTTAATGATATTGGCAATAAACTTGTTATTTGTCTGGTGTACTTATACCGGACAATGAAGAATAACAGATGATGCCCGTCTTAAGATATTGAGAGCTTGTATCGCGTGTGCGTCGAGTTTTCTCTACATGTGAGTGTGTAATAAAACAAATGACATTACATTATCTGGATGAAGATGAATCAGCCACGATTACTATAGATACATGATTATCTCAAAAGATTCCTTGAATGTCATAATGATACTTTAACCCTTAAATACCTATCATAAAGAAAAAAAAATGATTTTCTTTCAATAACCACTAAATAATTTATTCTAATTAGGATGTTATGTGTAAATATAATACACAGATATCAACTAAGTATGGATAATTAGACGTTATTAATACAAACACATTATTTAATCTTTTATAACAAAATGCTAATAATATACTAAAAGAAGTAAATCTATCAAAACAAAAGTATTTCTTTTTGCTAAATATATATACGTTCAATAAGCCGATGCGCGTCTGCAAATGTGTTGCAATTCACGCAGAGGCGGGATACCGATGAAATGGCGAGCCAGTTTCCGTTGCAGCTAAATAAATAATTTGATTAAAGTAATTGCCTTTCTTCCACTTGAAAGACGGGATCCATTTTATGGACTTTGCGAAGAACGTTTGCTTGATCTGTGGCTTAACTTAGATATCTGTATGTGAAGGATTTCAATAAAGAATGACCTGGTTTTCTGTACGACGTTGAAGCTTTGATAATAATAGTGATGGGTGCGGAGCCTTCCAAAGAATTCTTTGTGCAGCGCCGAATGCTAAAAGGCACGTTAATTCAATTCGCTAAGTGGTAGTGCACGGAAGTCAGAACGTAAGATCGTGTGTAGGTACGTATGTTGGGTTTTTGAAATAGGTACATTTATAAATTGACTTTAGACAGGTCCGTGTGGAAATCTTTTGGGAAGGCCTATGTTCAGCAGTGGACGTCATGTGGCTGATGATGATGATGATGATGATAAATTGACTTTCTTGTTAAGTTTTAAAATAAAAATATTATGTAGGATAACGTGAGAATTTATATTCCTTTCCCACTGCAATAATCCCTAGATCACTGTAGCGGACCATGGCGCCATATTGTGTAGAAAGTCAACATCATCTATTTCAGATTTAAAATTCATTTTTTTCCATGGGAGGAAATAAATGGGATAAAAAAATTATGCTATAAGTTAATTTAGAATGTGGTCTATGTCTTTGCCACATTTCATCCGATCTATACATTTAGGTACACAAAACCTAAGTTTCCAACATAATGGCCGCAATAATCATACCTCGTCAACCTTGACGAGGACGTCAATCGATACTCTATTGGGAAATCACTCCACTTACCACTATCCGTATAAGAAAACACATCTAAACAGCATCAATATGTTTACATTTTAGACTTTACTAGCTTTTGGCCGCCACTTCGCCCGCGTTATTAAGTTTTTTCGGGCTAAAAGTACATAAAAACCTTCCTGTTGAATCACTCTATCTAATAAAAAAACCGCATCAAAATCCGTTGAGTAGTTTTAAAGATTTAAGCATACATAGGGACAGACAGCGGATAGCGACTTTGTTTTATTCTATGTAGTGATTGCACACACACACACACATACACTCACGCCTGTTATCCCCGAAGGGGTAGGCAGAGGCGCAACGAGTGCACCCACTTTTCGCCGTTATTCCGTCCCATGATGTGATAGCCCCTATCGCCATATCGGGCACAAATTCCAGACTCCGGGCTGATACTGAATAGAAAAATTCAATATCCCTGTGCCCGACCCGGGGATCGAACCCGAGACCTCAGCTTTGCAGTCGTACTGTAATACAACTACGCCACTGAGGCAGTCAATAGTGATTGCAATGATGTTGAAATACCTGCATGTATTGGTGTGGCGGGCAGCGGTCGTTTGTCTGGCGGAGCGCGCCGCACCGCCGCCGCCGACGCCGGCAGCGGGATCGACGTCTGCAACACCGACACCTGCCTGCAGACAAACGGATGGCATTAAATTTGTATATTTACAAATTAATAATACACGGAATAATATACAGGGTGGATTTTTGAGACAGCAAAGGTGCTTAACTACCTTCGGTGTAGTTATAAGATTTTTTTACGAGACTGTCCATCTTTTTTGAATAATTAACATATGTAGTTACAGATTTTGATAAAAGTTAGTCTTATTGGCTCGTCTCTAAATTCCACCCAGTATATTCGTTCGTCATTATTTGTTTTTCTTACGCTGGAATCAGGACAACAGCAAAGCACATTTTTAATGCAATGTCGTCACGAATGCTTGTATTTACAAAAAAATATATTAATAAATGTTACAAATGATCAATGTCAGGTTAGAATACTATTTACTATTTTCAATTGCTTTTCCGATCCATAAGAGACTGGAATTGTCGTTATCCAGCACAAAAGCCCCGCACAGGAGAGTTCAATATTAAAATATGTTCAACAAATATTTTACGAATATTTGATCCAACAGAATTCTAATTGAGATCCGAACCTTGAGAGGGAACAGGTGAGTTGACGACTTCAAAAGAATCGTTCTCGTCCCCTTTAATAGACGAATATTAAAAATGCTGCTGCTTAAAAATACCTGCTTTCATCGGCTGTAGTCGCTTTATAATTCTGATTAAATTTAAATCAGGAAATCGTTTAAATATTCTTACGGCAAATCGCACAGGTAGTATACTTATAATAATAATACCAGCCCTGTATTATATGATGCTCACTGGTGAGCACGGGCCTCCCCTACTACTGAGAGGATTTTTTAGGCCATAGTCTACCGCGCTGGCCTAGTGCGGGTCGGTAGACTTCACATACCTTCGAAATTTTTATAAGGAACTTCTTAGGTATGCAGGTTTCCTCACGATGTTTTCGTTCACCGTTAAAGCGAACGATATAATTGATAAACAATACACACGTAACTTTGAAAAGTCAGAGGTGTGTGCTTTGGGTTTCGAACCTCCGGACATTGTCTCGGCAGACCGTTTCATTCCCCACTAGGCTATCGTCTACTTTAAATTATGTATAGATACTTACGTATCTATACATAATTTGGTTAACATATGAATCTATCTTGAAGTAAATATGAAAAAACCGGACTAATGCGAGTTGGACTCGCGTACCGAGGCTTCCTACAAATTTGTAGGAGTTCTAGGTAACGTATTTAAACTTATATGAATTCAATAGTTCGCGTACTGTTTTTAATAAGTGTGTAATAGTAGATTTGCTTTTTGTTATTGAAGTACATATTTACGGTTTTACGTGTTCTGCAAGACCTAGATTCTTAGCAAATTTCATCACTCTAGGCTAACGAGAAGTACCCTATAGGTTATGATTCCCTTGCGAAATCGCAAAATATGGGAAAATGTGCGACATAAACGGTCATATAGCCTAGTTGGGAGTGAAACGGACTGCAGAGACGAACGTCTGCAGGTTTAAAACTCAAGGGCCCACACCTCTGACTTTTTTAAAAATGTCGTGTGTCGACTACCTCGGTGGCGTAGTTGTATTACAGTACGACTGCAAAGCTGAGGTCTCGGGTTCGATCCCCGGGTCGGGCAAAGTGATATTGAGTTTTTCTATTCAGTTTCAGCTCGGAGTCTGGAATTTGTGCCCGATATGGCGATAGGCTCGCCCCTTATCACATCATGGGACGGAATAATGGCGAAAAGTGGGTGCACTAGTTGCGCCTCTGCCTACCCCTTCGGGGATAACAGGCGTGAGTGTATATGTATGTAATATGTATGTGTGTATTTTTTGTGAATTATCGCTCGCTTTAACGGCGAAGGAAAACATCGTGATGAAACCTATATATACCTGAGAATTTCTCTGAATTTCGAAGGTATGTGAAGTCTGCCAGCCCGCACTAGACAAGCGTGGTGGACTAAGGCCTTAACCCTCTCAGTAATATAGGAGGTCCGTGCTCAGGTCCGTGGCAAGATAAAAAAGACCGTAGACCCGAGTATTTGATATAATTTTCAACTTGATATCTCTACGCGTTCCTGAGAAAAATGGTCTTAACAGACAGACAGACAACAATGTGATCCTATAAGGGTTCCTTTTGTCCTTTTGAGGTACGGAACCCTAAAAATAAAACACACGAAACACAAAACTATAAAAATATGCATGTGTATTTAATTATAATCTTATTAGAATACAGAGACCAAGGTTACTCTGAAAATACAAGAATAAGAATTTAGCAATTTAAATCCTTTGTAGTTGTCACGACCCAACATGTTTATATTTGCTAAATATTCTTCATTATACTCGAAGCTTTTCTGCACAAAGCTTTGTAAATTAACAATTCCATTTAAGCTGAATCCTACTAATATTATAAAGGCGAAAGTTTGTAAGAATGTATGGATGTTTGGATGTTTGGATGTATGGATGTAAGGATGTTCGTTTCTCTTTCACGCAAAAACTACTGAACGGATTTCGATGAAATTTGGCACACGGGTAGATCATGTCCTGGATTAACACATAGGCTACTTTTTATCCCGGGAAAATATAAACCGGGACTTTTATCCCGGAAAAACTTTTTTATGCGGGCGGAGCCGCGGGCAAAAGCTAGTAAATAATATTACAGGAAGCAATGTCATTCATTTTAGATCAATACAAACGAAAACAATTTTATGATATTTTTTCTGATAAAAAGTATTAACCGCATCAAACATCAACAAAAGTATAATTATCATTCAAATTCAAATTCAAATCATTTATTCAGTAATTAGGCCCCTAAGGGCACTTTTACACGTCATTTTTCACAATGTTGTTTTACTAAAAGATTCTACCAGTGCTTCGGAAAAGCCCACTGACCTGAGAAGAAGCACCAAGAAACTCAGCGTAGGTCTTTTATCATTTTTTTTTTAAATATATATGTATGTGTATATGTATTCATCATCATGATTAGCCACATGAAAACCTTATCTAAAGATTTCCAGACGGCCCTGTCCATTAGTATTTAAAAAATAAATAAATAGTAAAATTAACTTCATAATATTTAATAGCCTAGGTACTGCAGCATATGTGCAGACGTCAACTACTCAAGAGCATTCTGACTTTTCGTTCTTCATGCTAGCCTAATACGAATTAGTAGCCCTTGTATATCTTCGAAGATCTTTACTTAAATAACTTTCAAGTGTACAGGATCCGCCCTGTGGATTGGGGGCGTTTGGAGAATTCCACCACGGTATCCCCTGCCTGTCGTAAAAGGCGACTAATAGGGGTCTCCGGGGGTCACGGGTGGGCGGGAAGGTCCGCCCACCTATTAGTCTAGCCAACTCCTGTGACCCCCGTGATGGACGGCAGCGTGTCTCACGCTGCCTCGGACGCCAATAAGGCGTCCTGCGGTGTACGGGGGCTTCTGAGCCCCCGCAACAACAGGAAAAGGACCGCAACAGCGGTACGCGCAGGGGCGGTTGCGGACGACAACTTAGACGTGAGTCGGAGGAAGCCCGCAGCCGTCCCTAATGCGCCGAAGATGGCCGTACATAAAAAAAAAAAAGTGTACAGGATTCTTCAATGTGTGTTTATTCATGGTGAAAGTGGGCAATAAGCTAATAATCTATGTACTTGTTAGAGGTACGTGCCATAGAGACGGGATCAAAGCTTCGACCTCTATCTCTTGGTAATTCTTTTCAACCTTCACTAATATATCCAAGTATTCCCATCTTATTGGGTGTTAAGATTTCCATTAAAGACTACTATCAGACGTTTTCTCAGCAACCGCGGTTTGTTAGAGGTATTCAAAACATTAGGGATTAGGTAAATGACGATAAACATTGTTCTAGCGACTAATTACTTGGACATCAAATATGATGAATAGTATCGACTTGCTTGAATTGAGTTGCTTATAAGTACTTCATTATTGCTGTTTTGCTTTAGCTTAATAAATACAAATATATCAGATATATTATATGAGAGTACTAGTATTGCTTGCGGCTCCACCCGCGTGAATTTTTTTTCCGTGATAAAAATATTTTCCCGAGATAAAAAGTAGCCTATAGCACTCAGGCGTAATGTTTTTTTTTTTTTTTAATATGGCCATCTTCGGCTCATTAGGGACGGCTGCGGGCTTCCTCCGACTCACGTCTAAGTTGTCGTCCGCAACCGCCCCTAGGCGTAATGTTGCTTCCTATTAGTCAAAGAATTTTCAAAATCGGTTCAGTAGTTTATAATTATTATGAGTACGTACAATATAAAAATATGTACAATATAAAGTTTACGAATTAAATTATCTTCGCTAAATTTATCCATCAAGTATTTTCGAAGCCGAAGTTAGTGTGATTTGTAAGACGCAAACCTTTCAAACTCGATGCAAAATGGGATTGGCCAATATCTTATTAGATACGTTGCAGCCACGTTTGTTAATTAAGCTCAAAGTTCGTTAATTAACAGTCAAAGGTACCGAAGGGTTCCGTACGTTTGACGGTCAAAACAACATTTTTCTATCGCTTCTGATTATGAAACTCTTTGAAAGAAGACGTCGAGACAAAACTAGGTCATCTAGATTTACCTTTGATTAAAAAATAATCAAGAGAACATTTAGGTCACACCATCTATCTTTCGTTGCAAATAACCTGAAAGTTGCATTTTAGAATTTAGTTTCATCGCAAGAAATGCCGGAATCCTTTATAACTGAATAAATCAGCACAATGAAGACAATCAAGTCGGTAGTGGACGAATAAGAAATACGGTAAGCCCATTTAGACAGCAGCCCGGTAGTCGTGGGTCACGATTTCATAATAAACTCCAACCTAGGAAGCTTTTACTCGATTATACTCGGTAAATAAGCCGGAACATTACCGTTGCAATAAAATCGCATGATATAGCTACCAAGGATTCTAGGTAGCTAACGGTTATTGTAAATATACTAATTTAATTAGCGTAAAGTTTGATTTTATGAGTTAAAAAAGTAAAGATATTTTTTACATGATCAGAAAACCAGGTATCGTAAGCAATAACACTAGCCATTTTAAACTTTGAAGTACTAAAACTATTTTTAACGTTGTCACTATCCGCCGCTAGATGTCGTACGTTTATTTTGGTATTGATAAATCTTGAACTAATTGAAACGAATTGTCTCTGTCTCCTTTTTGTAAAGTTCTTCAGTAGTTAATACATCTTAATTATTTGTCTGCTGTCTAGACAGTCGATTTCTCTTTTTGTTCGTGATGCTACTTTTTTTATCAACAAATAATCTACATGCTGTTTCATTTTTTTTTCAATAGTTACTTTCGAGCTACCTACGGGTAATATTTTTGTGATACATAAGTCTTAACATCAGGTACTTCTTAAATAATATTTTTATACCTAAATTGCATACATGACAATTTTCTAATGTTTTCCAAATATGCAAACATTTGCCAAGTGTGGGAACGCTCATCTCTTCGTGGCAATATAACAAACATTGTTTTCGTTTCACCACAAGTGTCGGGCTTTGTCCGACGTATAATGAGGGCGATATCTAAACAATGAACATCTGTCGCTTGCGCCCGCGCATGTCTCGCCTATCGCTTGACACGCGTAGGGAGGTTTGGGTAACGGGACCCTATTCTGGCATTATCTTTATTATTTACAGAAATTTTTAATAATTAATTATTTCATCTGTGTATTTGTTAGTTAAGTACTCATGTGTATTTGTGAATGCATTGAATTTTTTTGAATGCATTTTTATAGCCCGCAATGGTGCATTGATCTGTTGTAGAAAGTCACTACTGAATTAACATTTAGCTTAGTACTTTTTTGTTTATCTACGTATACCTACTAAACTTATATGCCAACCTAAGTAAAATTATGACAAGAATTTTATAATTGACACTATTTACACTAACAAACGGATATTTTTTTATTGTTAGCAAAATCTATTAAGTGTAACAAAACAACACCTCTTCTTCATATTATTATCAAACAAGGAAGACCATCAATATGTCGATGGTAATATATTGTCGAAAGTACCTATGAAACCAGCCGTGCGCACATTCCTTGCGTAATGTACATACGATACTTCCTTTTGAGCAACTGTTAACTCGTGTGATAATGAACTGTAACTTGAAGTGATATCATTTATTACAAATACATAATTATCGGAATACAAAATGTTAATTAATGAACAAAAATACGTTTTAATATAGACATAATTTTAATTAAAACCATAAAATGAATACTTTTAAAAATCTACAACGTAACAAGAAATGAACAGAAGAATAGTACAACATGGATATTTATAATGCATCAGCAAGTGACAATAACGATGCAGTTGCCTGTTTTTAGTGTGTACAGAGAATTGTGTCTAAATTTAAACGAACAGGTCGAGTGATCGAGGTTAAGGAACGTGCGCCCTGATCATTAATAGTTAGTTGACCACTTTTACATTCAACGTTCGATAGAAAACGCGCTTTCAAAGAATATGAACATCATACTTATAAAAATGCTTCTAACAAATCGGAGTCTAGTATCTTTGATTGACAAATTAGTATTGATCGACATAACATAATAAGATCTGTATTAAGGACTAGATTTTTCCCGCGGCTCCGCCCGCGTTAAAAAGTTTTTCCAGGATAAAAGTACCGCTTTTTATTTTCCCGGGATAAAATGCCTATGTGTTAATCTAAAACATGATATACCCGTGTACCAAATTTCATCGAAATCCGTTCCGTAGTTTTTGCGTGAAAGAGTAACAAACATCCATAAATCCAGACATCCATACATTCTTACAAACTTTCGCCTTTATAATATTAGTAGGATTAACCATTGAAATTTTGTTTTCCTTCCTTCATATGTAGTTTATTAAATAACTATTTTTGTAGTTTAGTTGCCATTTGGTTGAAATATGATTTGTATATTAATAACTAGCTTTTGCCTGCGGCTCCGCCCGCGTTAAGAAGTCTTTCCGGGATAAAAGTCCCGCTTTATGTTTTCCCGGGATAAAAAGTAGCCTATGTGTTAATCCAGAACACGATCTACCCGTGTGCCAAATTTCATCGAAATCCGTCCAGTAGTTTTTGCGTGAAAGAGGAACAAACATCCATACATCCAAACATCCATACATTCTTACAAACTTTCACCTTTATAATATTAGTAGGATAGTAGGATTAACCACTGAAATTTTGTTTTCCTTTCTTCATATGTAGTTTATTAAACTACTATTTTTGTAGTTTAGTTGTCTTTTGGTTGAAATATGATGTGTATATTAATATATTATAATTACTTGAATCCGAGTTTTAGTATTTGCAGCACGAGTATTTTAATTTGCCCGCTGCGTCCTGGAACAGTTACAATCGTCCATTGTTTTTAAAACGAAAGGTCTCCATGATTTTAATTTTAGTTCACATTGTAGACTTGACGTGAAAAGTATAGAATTCAAAAGAGATGCCCAATTCATTGAGGGCAATCCGGACTGTCTACCGTCCATTTAGGTTCAACTTGCTAGAACCGATGAAAGCGAATGATCTTAATATAACTTGGTATTTATCCAGGGGAGCGTTTCAAAGAATTATCGAGTAGCTAGAGGCATCTCTGTGATATTATATATACCTCTAAATTCTAGAACATAGTAATAATCCAAACATATTCACGTAATGCAAATAAAGAGTTGTGATTATCTTCAGCAAAGCTATTAACTTAGTAAATAGGTCATTCTGCCAATGTTTCGATTCAAAACGGTATTTCCTCAATGCTTAAATATATTGATTTTCATCGGCTTTACAGGCTGTCCTAGTTTTATTGTCGTTTTCAGCATTTCACAACCTGCGCTACTTAGGAATTGATTGAATTAAGTTGAAGGATCCGTAATAATATCATCTGATTTTTGGTACCTGTGTAGTACATACATACATACATATACACTCACGCCTTTTATCCCCGCAGGGGTAGGCAGAAGCGCAACTAGTGCACCCACTTTTCGCCATTATTCCGTCCCATGATGTGATAGGGGGCGAGCCTATCGCCATATCGGCCACAAATTCCAGACTCCGAGCTGATACTGAATAGTAAAACTCAATATCACTTTGCCCGACCCGGGGATCGAACCCGAGACCTCAGCATTGCAGTCGTACCACAATACAACTACGCCACCGAGGCAGTATGCCTGTGTAGTATGTAATGGTATTTTCATTTACAAATAAGTAAGAAAAAACTTTATGTGATAAGTTGATATATAGATGTGATAAGTACAACTTGTTTATTAAAGCAGGTACTTTTGGATGCTTACATTACGACTATTATTATAGAAAATCCTTCATTAATTTAAACCCTCGTTTTAACTTTATAATAAGAAAATAAATTTGAGTCTTAATTAATCTTTTATTTAAGGAAATATATACTTTTAAGTAAACAAGTAAGTAGGTTTTGAGCCAAAATAGCTCAAAAAGTTTATTAAACACTAAAATTATAGCACAAGATAGGTACTTCTCTCAAGATAGGTTTCTATCTGTGGTGGCTCGTGATTGGCTCATTGTATTTAGTTCCTATTTTTGTTTATTGTATTAGTTAGCTGTGAGCCATCCAAATAAACTAAAATAAAATAAATAAAATACTTGTGTAAGTTAAAAGCACATTTACGAAATTGAGCGTCAGTATCGTACGTGACACCGACTTCCGATGGGCCCGGGCGAGTCGTTCCGTTCGGAAATGGAGGCTGTCGCCTGCCCTCCCTGGCCCGCATGCCACGCGCCATTTCACATATTTTGTGGTCGACTCAGATTGACGCTTTTTACCTCAGAAGGATCAAAGTGCTCGTCTACAGGCAAGAATGTGCACAAGTATTGTTATTTTTAGGTAATTTATACTCGGAATATTATATGGCACAGTATATCAAAATAAAAATGATGAAAATAAGAACAAAAAAAAACTTATATTAACAGTCAGAAATATCGGATGACTCGTATATTTAGAATTTCTCGAAAGCTACAATATAAGAAAAAATCGTGTTAAGACTTAAGTTGTTTTCCATTTTATATTGCAACTCGCAAGTAGCATTCTTCATGAAAAGATGGGAAAAGAGCATAATATTGTCAATTTTGGTTGTGTATCATAATATAAATTATTAAAAGTTTGATTGTTGTCGGTAAACTTAGATAACATAAACACTTATAAACTTAACGATGTTTGGCTAACATAAACCTTTCTAAACAATCTATATATCCGTATAAAGACAAGGGCCTGTACGTGCAGTGTACGCCCTTTATTGTTCACGCACCTTTACATATCGAGTGAGATCAAAGATCACTCGCGATTCACTTTTACGATATTGACGAAATGCACGATGTTAAAGATCTAATGAACCTAAATCAGAAAGGAATTTATTTTTAGGCGCGTTGATTTTGTAACGAAGAACGCAGACGAAAGAAAACAAAGATGAACCTTTACTATGCATTTTTTTGCTCTAAAATTGAACGCATGTGAGCATAAGAAGCACTTTTAGATCCTCAGCATTAAAAGTATAAACGCTACGGAATATTATGTTAAGATGAAATGAAAACAACTTTAAAAGTAGAAAACGTTACATTTTATAATTTGATGAAGAGATAGACTATGAAATTCGTGTCTTGTTGGTTCAAATATTTTTTTATGTTTATTAGGTTATAAGTGTTTAAAGACTATACCTAAGTATTTATATACTGACGGTATCACCTGAATACTGTAGACTTTCGTGAAATTTTCTATGAGGAACAATAATCAATAGTAATTATTACCTTTACCTATTTCTAAATGAAGACGCCAAATGGTTTGTAAATAAACGTGTAATTTCACGCTAGGGCTATAAAATTGTATATTACCAATAATATGCAACCATAACCTACCTTCGTACTTCAGGTGAGGTGGGCAGACTCCTGCATTTCCGACTCTTGCTGTTCTGCCGATGATGGCCATGCCCAGAATTGGTGTTACCCATTATTTTATTTCACTTATACAGCACAATTATGTCATTACGTGAAAACTCCAAAGTTTTCATTATGGCACTAGATGTTTATTGTCCCACGAGTGATGACGCTGGAGATGTAGATATTAAATTTATAGTTCCCGCCTAGCATCATAAAATAGCCAGTAAGAAATACAAAGCTGAGCTAGTCTTTATAACCCATGTTGACTTTGTAATGTGTCGTAGCGTCCCATGATTTGATAGGTGGCGAGCCTATCATCGCCATATCGGGCATAAATTCCAAACTCCGAGCTGATACTGAATAGAAAAACTCAATATCACTTTGCCCGACCCGGGAATCGAACCCGAGACCTCAGCATTGCAGTCGTACCATAATACAACTACGCCACCGAGGCAGTCCCTCAGCATTGCAATCGTACCATAATACTCGTATTCTCATAGTTATATTATTTCTTCTAACATTGAATTGCAGCCATAACTAAGTTTTATGCCGTAGGTATCTAGGCTTTGGATGACATAATAAGGTAGAATATAATTGAATAAGTTCTCAGAATTGAAAGTAAGATTCCTCGATAACTTCCTTCACCTAGAGATACAATTTGGAATTTATCGATTGAATTTACCGTCACCGCTAACCACCTATTACGTGCACAACCAAAGTTCCCAAATGCCAACGTTCCGAGCTCCGAGCGAAGCAGGAATTTCAAAGGTCAAATCGGTTAAACTGCCATACCTCACTGACCACTTCGTGAAATGTTTTGTGGCTACACTTGAAATATTTTATTCATTAAGCATACCCGTGGTTCTTAAATAACAAACACTTGAAACACATTTTATGTACGCAAGCTGTTTGACTTTACAGCAAAATTTATTCAATGATATTTTAACAGTGCAAGCGAATGAACGCTCTGCGTTTTTTATTAATTTGCCTCGAGCTTTGTTTAGCTTACACCCTTTTATTACATCGACGCGATTTCCAAATTAATTAAGGAAATTAGCACTCAAGATTGTATCATAATCTTAACGGAATTGATCACAACAATCAACAATTTAGTAAGTGGTTGAACGGAGTGAGGGGATATAACGATTACTTATTGTCTCTTCGTTCTAACTAAGGACAATGGAGAAAAAGGTCTAATTACCAGAGGTTTGAGGGAGTTCAAAGTTCACTAACCTTACTATAATAACGCTTTTGTTTAAAAGAATCCTTCTAACAGATGAACGGAAGGCAATACTGTTTTTTCCAAAGTGTATTAACATTGTTTAGTAGTTGTTCATTTAGCAAGAACATAATTCAAAATCAAAGTTAGAGGGTCCGAACTAAGTTCGTACCTAGCATTTCCTAGTAACAGTTACGTTCCCATTAAAACCAAATGTATAGGCAAAGCTATTGCAAATACATCATTGTTAGCCTAACTAAATGTAAATCCAGCTATGGTTTTAAAGTGCGTTATTATCGAAATGATCAGAGGTGCAGTGGCTGCTCGCTGGACCGTGAAGCGTGGACATTCACTCATTGAACTTGCTCTGTTTCCACTCGTATGGAACCCGATAAGCTTATTTATCAAGAGATTTTTCATTCAGATTTGGTTTTTGTTGCGTCGTATTTAGGCTTTGTTGTCAGCTGAACATTCAAACTTAACTACAAGATCGTAATTTTTAGGCAAGTTGCAAAATTAAGATGAGAATCGGAATAGACTAAAGTGTTTTCGAGAATCCTTCAACGAAACTTTATTCTGATCAGAAGGCAAATCTAATTACTTAATGTTAGCAAAACTTAATGAAAATTTAAAGATTTTATAATGCAGTTATAAATAAATAGTAATGTAATGGTATTAGCAGTAGCAACTGACAAATTCAATACCATTTACCATTAAGACATACATATTACCTAACTTACGCTTATATTCATTAACCATACATTTTATGGTCGATAAATAAGTAAGTATCTCGCAATTTGTGTCACTACTAAAACCGTTTTGTCACAAATGTTATCAAATAATACACTACGAGCGAAAGCATACCTTTGCCTATTTGGGTAACATTTCCATATATTTTGTCACGATGTCGGCCTTTAAAAGGAAATATGGAATATTTAAGTCCGTTGCAACGCGTCAAGACTTGTCGTGCATCAGTGGCTCATTGTTTACCCTTAATGCCCTTCCGTCAAATGAACTCTTATATGACGATTGTTCACTATTATGACAATCTATTTTTATCTTTACGGTTATTACAGTGCATTCAATAGCTCTTTTGTTTTTTAAATTTATAACAGCTATAACTATTCTCCCCAATTCGTTTGAAATTATTTTGTATGTTTAACAATGTGGGTATCTGATATGAAATTTAATAACCTCATTTATTCGTCGTCTTTCGTACTTTCTGGCAGTACAAATGAGTGTCGAATTGAAAGTCAATTTAGTGACACAGAAAGGCTATCAAAACATCTCGGTGAACAAGAATACGCTCTATACCGGTAGGTTTCTATAAAGGACGTAAATAATTCATGAGACCGAGCCGAAGTTAAGCCCGTCAACTATAGTGCCTACGTGAGAACACCATTCGTATGAATTTATCAGGACACGTGCCTGTTCAAGATTTTTTCATAGGTGTCAAGGTTAGCAGCTTTAATGGAGTTCATCAGATAACATGAATTAAGAGTTTAAAAAACTGGCAACTTTTTACATAAAGCACCTACAACAAGGAACCAAAGTTTAATTTCACGAAGAATCTCGAATTACTTACTTATAATTAAAAAGGACTTATTAGGAAAATGGCGTGGACGATAGCCTAGGCGGGAATGGAACGGTCTGCCGAGACAATGTGCGGAGGTTCAAAACCCAAGGCACACACCTCTGACTTTTCAAAGTTAGGTGTGTATTGTTTATTATCAATTATCGTTCGCTCTAACGGTGAAGGAAAACATCGTGAGGAAACCTGCATACCTCAGAAGATCTTTATAAGAATTTCGAAGGTATATGAAGTCTGCCAACCCGCACTAGGCCAGCGTGGTGGACTAAGGCCTAAACCCTCTCAGTAGTAGAGGAGACCCGTACCCAGCAGTGGGACAGTATTTAATACAAGGCTGTTAATATTATTATTATATATTAGGAAAATTACGGTTATTAATATTTCGTTTCGCACATCTGCCTATACCATACCAGCCCTGTATTACATACCAACTACTCACTGCTGAGCACGAGCCTCCTCTACAACTGAGAGGGTTAAAGCCTTAGTCCACCACGCTTGCCTAGTGCGGGTTGGCAGATAATACTGCCTTTATAATACCAATATTTGATATGAAACTTTAGTTAATATCCCTCTGTAAGAGACACCATGGTGCCATCAAAGACATAACGCCCACAGCACATAATGACAATGGACAAATCGCGTAAAAGGAACGGTTCGCTCGTGAGATGTCAAATGTCGTCGTGAGGATAAATCTAGATCCACCGACGGCTGATACATTGCACCAAATGTTATTTAAACCTGTTTTGTGGCCCTGTTTCTTCGAATATCGCTTTTGGTTTATTGAAACAGTTTACAGTCATATGAATCGCGCGGATAGAATTTATGCGATGTAAACAGATAGACAAATAATTTAGTTCTTGTTATAGTCGGCATTAAGTTAACTGGTAAGTTATTGCGCAACCTGAATTGAGGTTTGCTTGTAATTTCATTCAATTCATAGTAATATAATACTGTATCATAATAAAGGACTTTCGGAATTCATAACACTATCAGAGCAATACAAAATAAAGGTAAATAAATATCTAACCAGATGAAATAATTATCTTCTACGTTTGGTGCAATTGAAAGGATCTAACAGACATTATTTAAATGGCACTATTTGTTTACGCAAACTTCTTTTTTCAATCCTTAGAGCTATAGTTACGGTATGAAATATGCTGCTACTAAAGAATCTTTTTTACCTAGCAAGAAACCAACGTCCGGCATGGTGTAAGGTAACGTAATATAGATCATGTTCGGGACCAATAAAGATGGTGTGAGCTCCTTTGTTTTTGCTGTAGGTACTTGTACTACAAGCGATTGCTTTCCGCAGAAGCCAGGCTCGTACACAAACTACAAAATTTATGTTAATTTATGCTTTTGTTTACAGTGTACGAATTTTAATGGTAGAGGTCATGGTATAAGTTTTTGTTTTAGTCGTATTATGTGACGTCAAATAGGAAAGTGTGAAAAATATATGTGTTGTAAATTTCATTGTTTAAATAAGTAACCATTTTTATTATATAGGTTTAAAAACATTCAGTGGTTTTTGCAATTATTAAATGTATGATATTATTTACCTTATGTGGATCTGATTGGATGAGTAAGACACAGGAAAGAGATGTATGGAAAGGTTTAGGAGAGGCCTACGCCGCAGAGGCGACTATTACATTACACACTTGATTTATTTCATAATATTCAGGTTAAATTATTATGTAAAAATGTTGTAGCAAATAAAAGGATATTTTATTTTATTTTATTATTATTTACTTTGAAATTGGCACCTACAGATTTGAGTCTAGAGATAACGAAGTAACATAATATTGCAGTCATTGTACTGTATTTATAATATAACCTAGTTAACTTGCATATTAAGTACTTATACCCATTGCTAAATCTCAAGTTGACAGTAAGCTGTTGTGAATACTTAAATCAATACTCCTTCTAACTACTAATCAAACGCAATAATATTAGCATGGTAAATTTAGACAGGATTATTACCGATATCTAGGTGATCCACTTGATAACAAGAGATTTACTTTTATGAACATGGGGGGCTGTTCAAATACGTAAGCAGATATTCCGTATTTTACCCCCATAATATAAGCCATGATTGAAATAATTTGCAAAAATATTAGTGCAACCATCTGGACCACCCACCTGCTCCGCCCGTGCTTAAAGATTCTATAAATCATAAAATCCACAGTAGAAATCACAACAAAACATGTCTAGAGATTACGCTTTAATAAGAAATTCCATGAATCACTATTTTCTCCATAACAACGACCGTTTGATCGGCTTTAAAGTTCTCAGGTCCAGAAATTCAAGCAATAAATAAGTCAAGTCAAGGTAACTGCTGCGTTCTGACGACAGATTTATACATTACGACTATCGGCTCTTATTACGTAACAAGCGATTCTATGAAAGTACCTTATAGTTTAGTGTTATTGTTCGATAGTCTATTTTGAGTCGTCTGATGCTTTCACTTTTCTGCGCTATGGATCGTTGTTGTCGCTACATTTACTACTTAAGTATAAAATATAATGCTATTCAATTTTAATTATCGGTTTATACGACGCATAGGTATTTACCTAAATCGTAAATTTTTATATGACGTTATGCGATGTAATTTGGAATCAGAAATACCATTTTTGATTTTACGATACGAAAATGAATTTTAAACGTATGTTGCAAAACTGTATATGAAAGTAAAGAATTATTGTTCGATATTTTATACGCCGCAAATCGACATCTTCCAGATCAACGAATGCAGTCATTTTTTTAAAAAAAGAGCGCAATAAATTTGCATGTCTTTTTATTTGAAACCTGATTTTGCTTTTAGGTTTATATGATCACAAGGAGCCATCGTAAATACCTCTAGACGGTTAATAGTTATTGTACGCTGTTATCATTATTATACGAGTTACTTTATACAACTAGATTTAAGTATAATTTAGAGCTATTCCAATTAGTTAAGACTTCAGACCAACGGAAAATGCTTTCAATCCTTAAATAAGTTTAGATAGAAATATAAGTTGTTTAATGTTATTTATTTTAATAAAAAACAGTAAAATAAAAAGAATTTGTTCTCTTCTTTACTCTGTAAAAGCTTTTTAATGTACAAGTATTTACAAGCTGCCACGAATGTCCGCGAGAAAAACTGTATTAATCAGTAGTTTGCATTGCAAATTATTGCAAACCGAAATCATTTCCGACACTGAGGAAATCGAGCGCAGTATTAGAAAAAAAAAATAAGTCAAGAAATAGTTTTATAATAGCTACATACAAAATATTACCGCCTTAATACATTTTAAATTTTTTGATAATAATAATAAAAAAATATCACAACTTTAAATCGATTGAAAAATATTTCCTTGTACAATTACAATACTCCATCATACAAGCTCAGCATGCATAAAAATTATGCCTTTTCAAACGGTAAAAGATAAATACTGTTCATGTTAATAAAAGGCGCAAAAATGTTTCATCCTGACCATGATTCAACGAAAACGTGTTGGTGTACATAAAAGTAAATTAATTGAGCCGCTCTACAATGCTATAGACACGATGGGGTGCACTGAGAGGAATTTTGATTACAATTGATAGGTTATAAGCAATTTTTATTTTTTATGAATTATCCGGTTTGTGCTAGTTAATGACAGAGAATGCCACATTCTTAGCTGCTCACTCACCAAACTGACTCACTACGTCAAGAAAGGTGCGGTCTAAAACTTGGCTCACACAGATTTTCAAAAAAGCTCGGTCTCGTACCAAGAATAATGAGTAGTGATTGCATTTAATCTGTTTAAAATCAATTAAAATTTTACTGCCTCGGTGGCGTAGTTGTATTACGGTATGACTGCAATGCTGAGATTCCCGGGTCGCTTGGAGTCTTGGTCAGCTTGGAGTTTGAAATTTGTGCCCGATATGGCGATAGGCTCGCCCCTTATCACATCATGGGACGGAATACGAACGGCAAAAAGTGGGTGCACTAGTTGCGCCTTTGCCTACCCCTTCGGGGATAAAAGGGGTGTATGTGTGGGTGTATGTAAAAGAAATTATATAATAATTTATTAGTGCTTCTAGAGTTTCTCTATTGTTAACAATATGCGTAACAGTTTTTGTATTTGTGGAATCTCTTTCCTTATAACCTAGCTAATTTCCAAATCACTATCATACTGCGACTTAATACATTATTACATGCCGGCAATATTTAACTTGAAAGGAGTGATAATAATATCTTTTGTGTATTGTTATAAGCATTATCTAAGTGTAAACAGTTATTCCCCAGTAGCTAATCTGGATGAGACGGCCCTTTCCAAGCGTTTCGAATATGCTATTAATCTCCACATTACTCAGCAAAACCTTTCAACATCGATATTAGGCTTTTATTAAATTGAAAATGAAGTCCCTGGCATCATGCGAAATTACGATGAGAAATATTTTCTCTGTGTAAATTAATTTCATAACTTCGGTACTAAACAATGTTAATTTAAAGTTAATTTGTTCAATAATTACATATTATGAAATAAAAAAAACTATGTACGTAAATTTTCGTCGATACTTAATAAACTATTTTACTGGTTTTCTCGCGGTTTTTTAAATTCATATTTTCTTCCGACGTTCCGTAAAATAGGTTTATTCCAATATCTAACATTGACGTAAACATATCACTAGTAAATTAATTTTACTTTTTCACTGTACATATACCGCAAAATACTTTTATGCATGATATGTACCAAATCAACGTCATAATATTGTAGAAATAAGTAAACAAGTTCAGTTTACACACCCAATTCTCTTAATTATTTACAATATTTCGAAAAATGTCAGAAAGGTTACTAATTGAAGGGGCTTGCCAAAAACTTTATGGAATCAAATACTCTCCCAACCCTCGGCTGCAAAACGTTTTGCCATTTTTACAGCACTACTTTGCTTTATATTTAATATATTTTTTTATTATAGGTATGTGAATTTTTTTTATGCATGTCAATTTGGCGCTTTTGTATATATAATGTAAAAAAATATTCCATAGCAGTTTAGTATTTTATAGCATCGATAAAAATGTACCTTCACAACGCTATTGATTTTGATGATTTATTGAATTGTATAGGAAGTAAAACAATGGTTAAGTATGGAAATATTTTAATCTTCAAATTCGTGAACAAGTTAATTGATTTGACTGTATTTTAGTAATAATCACTGTAGAAATTAGTATAAGAATACCAGTCCCAGTAAAGTTTGAATCAAATGCGTTATGTGGAAAACAATAAATAATTTATTAGTATTTTTTTTAGTGGTAATACATTCTCAGAAGAAAATTGTTGAATAGTAATTAGCAGCCTTTATATCCGCGGTGAAAATATTTTTATAGTAAGCTTATTTTCTAAAAACTTTTCTTAAGTCTGTCAACATTGGTTGTATTTCAGCATATATGTTATCATATTACTTATTTTTAGTATTCTCTCCATCCGTCAATGTCTAAAGTCGGAAAATATTAACTAGCCTTCAAAAACACACTAGAAAATTCTCACAAATGTGGCCACGTCGAAGAAGAGCTCAAGAGCTATACATTTTGATTAGCGCCGGCACGCGTACCTGGGGTGTAACTCGCGACTCATGACGTTAAGTCAGATTTATCACGTATTCCCTAAAGGGCCTTTTGGTGACATTTAAAATGTTTACTCTTATAAAAATGCAGTTTTATCTCGAGAGATGGGAAGTCTAGACATCCGTACCATTGTTCGAAAACATTATGAGAAAAACATTTATATACGTGAAGAAAAAACTAAGTAAGCACATTCGCGCAAGGAGTGTGAGATTTGGCATAATTAAAGTTCATATAGAAAAGGAGTACAGTTAAATGAAATTTATGTACGGTATATTATGTTACAAATATATTAAAATCGACGGTCGAATTTCGACCACTAGTATTATTGAAATTATCAATAAGGACTTTGCATAGTAATCTGTGCGTCAAGTCAGTATAAAAAATAAATACGATCAACGAATAAGTTATCTTATCTGTAGCCAACACGAACATAGAATCCTACGTCCCTTAATCGACAAACATGCATGAAAGTTGAAGCATACATAATAAATGTGTAATTTAAAATCTTGAGAACAATACCGAACGTCAATAGGTTCTTGGAAAGCATGAAGTACCGACTGCACTCAGAGGGGTCGCTCAAAATAAAAAACCCGAAAACCTTTCTTGTAAAAGATTACACGCAATTCAAAGATTTCAAACATTAATTACGCATTGGATTGCAAATGGCCGCTTTTTCTTATCACTGACAGCTTATTAAATCGATGGCCCCATTACATTCCCAACTTACAGCAATCATCGGAGCTTTCAATCATATTCAATAACCGTTATCTATGGAAGTGTTATTACTTATTAAGAATTAAAATTCGTATTTAAACATTAATGTGTTAAATAACCAATTCACATTATGTAAATCGCGGTAATTATTGGGTTACTGGATAAATGTCTTACACTGTTAAAGAAAGGAGATCGAGAATTTAACATTGAATTCGGATTAAAAGTAATAAACGTAGGATTTATTACCATAATATTGCTATCAATGTAATTAGACTTGGCTTCTATATTTCACATTTATGTTTTTGATGGGATAATAGTATAATAGAATAATAATTCTAAAATGTCCGAAACAGTGCACGCGCATTCGTTCCGAGGGCCGTGTATCTCGATCTTTCTGGTACGGTTGTTATCGATTATTTCGTGTGAACTATTGTTGTGCTGGCAGACGGGGGCGCAGAATCTTTAGGGGAGACCTCCCCAATCCGCCCGGGTCCCGTCCAAACGAAACAAAAATAATATATCAGTTTCATTTATAGTCGAGCCGAAAGTTCAGACACATCTGCATGTTAATGCCGCTCTAAACGCAGGTTATTGTATTGGAAATATTCTTTAGAAGGAGCAAATCTAAACTGTATTTAAAAAACTAATCATTTTAGTGATTGTTTTACGCACATGGGTTCCCGAGGTAAACTTAGACTGTTTTAACTCGGAACTAAAGCGCTGTAAATTCACATACGTGTTCTGTTACTTTGGCGATAAAAAATGAAGTTATTACCTGATCGCCGGGACAAGAGCACGCTAAACGCCAAGTCGTAAAACACAAGCGTTCAGAATGTTTGTGCGTCGCCACACTTTTATTTTGTTTTGGCAGTATAATAGATGCGAAGGAAATTACAGCAAACATTTCGAGGGTTCGCCTCGAAGCGTGGGAGAAGCGCATTATAACTTATATTATTAACTTTATTTTGGGTATGAAATTAAAGCAATGATATAATGAGACTCTGTAAATGGATGCTATTGAAATTTTACCCCAAGAAATTATTGAAAGCAAATAAAAATTTTTACTTTTACAGGTGTTCATAATAGGCGCTTTAACTTTACTAGTATCTTAATAAAAATATCTAATCTAATAGGTTAATCAGTCAATGTCCACTATAATGTAATTTCGCCATACCCATGTAAAAGGGGTTTTGTATTGAAATTTATTCCAGTGTTGCATTGCGGAGAACTGCATCGGTTTGCACGCCCACATACGGCCACTGGAACTGGTTTGGCTTGTAAATAATACACAGCTCGCATAGTACGTACTGACAATTTCTACAGAAATCTGAAATTCCGATCAATGCCTTACACCTCTTTTATGTTAAAGAGCCTTTTGTAAACTTGCTTAGGATTTATATTAATGCAAATTTATGTTATTTCAAGTTAAGGTATTGTGCTGGGCTCGGACTGGGCCAACACCCCGCAATGTGTTGTGTGTGTGCTGGATTGCGTGAGTGGGAATATGGCGATACCAGTGACAAAGTAACAAAGGCGTAAAATCGGGAAATAGCGTTTATTTCACACACACTGAATCGAAAGTTACAAAGTTCAGCCACAACGGTAGCCAAATTCTCCCGGCGTTAATATTCGGCGCGTAGTCTCTCGTTGCTACGCCGTAGCTATGCGACGTAGCTGGAAGTCGTCCTCGTAGCACCGTGCCACAGCTGATGAGGAAGGATGGTCCACTCTGCATAAGCGCCTTTTTCCTCTTCAAACTTGCAGACTTCTTCTTTCTTGCCGACTACTTGCTGTTTTCTTTTCTTGATGTCTCGAACTATTTCTATTAAACAAAACTCCTAACACGTTTTAACTCAAAAATACAAAAAAACAAATTAGCTTAAGTACTCCGCGGCTATACCGTACGGAGCACTAAGAGGGCCTTCCCTCTTTCTAGGACCTCTTTTTCACTTTCAAGATTACACTTATTTTCAATTCGCGCCTAAGTTAAATCTATATGCCTAAACTATAAGTGTCTTGGTACATAGACACTAAGTGACTCTATATACTAAACATCATAAAACAACCTTATGTGCATTACAAAGAAAGTTATCGTGATTTACTTACTCTAAGTTTAGCACAAACGATGCACACAAGCAACATTTCTAAAAATAACTATTTAAACTTTATACATACGTTCATCCCGCTACCGCAGCGGGGTAGGCAAAGTTCTAACCTACACTATGACACCGAATGAAACACTACACAGTTCATACCGGGTGAGTTATAAGCGTTCAATGACCCTAACGATAACACGATTTTTTCACTAAGATCACTGACTAAAGTCTATGACGTCACTGAGAGGTCCGAGTTCTATTACCAAATCGCGCATGCGCGGTATGCACTTTACGTTGTTCTCTCTTCGAGAATATGCGTCCTGCACATTCTCCCGCCGTGCATCACCCAGCGTCCAGGGGGTGATGCAGTCACGCTGTCGGGCAGGATGCATCCGCCGCTGGCTGCGGCGCGGCGCTCTCGGTCCTTGTGTCGTCAGCTTGGTGTATGACGACGATCCTCTTCACGGGTCGTCGCAGGACACCTCCGCGGGTGGTGATGTCCACTGTGCGCACCACTCCATCTGGGCCGGGATACATGGCGCAAATGCGCCCCCGCGGCCATGTGTTGCGCGGGAGCGTGCCGTCTATGATGCGGACGACATCACCTATTTGCAGTTCGGGGCCCCGGCTGTGGGCCTCCCGCCGGTTTCTTAGCTCGGGGAGGTACTCCCGGAGCCAACGCGTCCAGAATGCGTCGGCGAGCTGCTGTGTGGCTTTGAGGTCGGCGTGCGCGCCGAAGTCGTGGTCGGCCGGGAAGTTCGGCACCGACCACGGGCCCCGACCGCCCAACAAAAAGTGGTTAGGCGTCAGGGCTTCCGGATCCTCAGGGTTCACCGACACGTGGGTCAATGGTCGGCTATTGACTGTTAGTTCGACCTCGGCGAGTAACGTTGCCAACGTCTCTTCTCGAGGGCTCCTCTCGTGGAGCACCGTTTTTAGTGCGGTTTTCACAGTCCGCACCAGTCTCTCCCAGGCGCCGCCCATGAATGGCGCGCCCGGGGGAATGAAGCGCCATCGGATCGCCCTCCGCGACGCCTCTTCTTCGGCGCCCGCGAGGAGGGTGTTGCGCAGCTCTCGTTCCGCGCCGTGGAAGTTGGTCGCATTGTCGGACCACAGCTCGACGGGGCTCCCACGACGCGCTGTCATGCGCCTGAGTGCCATGATTGCACCCTGCGCACTTAATGAGTGCACCACCTCTAGATGCACCGCTCGAACTGTCAAACATGTAAAGAGAGCTACATAGCGCTTTTGATTGCTGCGGCCCACGGTTACGGTGAGCGGACCGAAGTAATCAAGACCGGTATAGGTAAATGGTCTGTGATGATGAGCCAGCCGACAGGCAGGTAAGTCGCCCGTCACCAGCTGCGGCGGGGTCGCCGCCCTCTGGCGGCACTTCAAGCAGCTCCTCAGTGTAGTCTTGACCGTCGGGCGTAGTCTCAGGATCCATCTCTGTTGGCGGCAGCAGTTGACCACGCTCTCGACGCTGGCGTGATGCAGCTCTGCGTGGACGTGCTCGATCCACAGCCGTGTTGCCCGATGCTCGCCGTCGACGACCGGAGGGTGCTTCATTTTTTCTGTGATTCCCGTGGTAGCTGAAATTCGACTATTTAAACATATCAAATTATTAATTAGTACAATACTCAAAGGATACAGGCGGCTATCCCGTGATACGGGTTTTCCTTGTGCGAGTGCACGTATTTCTTCGGCAAACACTTTTTCTTGACTCATTTTTATAATGAGGTATTCCGCCCGTTCTAACAGCTCCGCTGGGAGGGTCATGAATGTTATGTCCTCCGATTTTCGCGCGCTCCTCTTCAACGGTTTTTTCGACGTTTGAGCGCGTTTCCAATCCGGGTCCTTTTGCGAAGCGGCCTTTGTTCGCTTGTGATTAACGTAATCACACCGTCGCCGGAACATGCGCACTGCCTGCAGAGTGCGAGCTGTAGCTCTCAAGTATCGGGTCCAACTCGAGAACCGATCCACGTCGGGTAGGGCCTCTGAGAGCTGTGGCTCTCGATGTCCTGAGGTGACGGCGCCTACTCTTTCTTCACCGGTCGTGGTGATGATGCCCCTTTCTTCCGTGGGCCATAAGTCGGGTGGATTTCGGAGAAATTCCGGCCCATTGAACCATCGATGTCGCTCATCGAAGTTGTCCGGCACGTCGCGTGTGGCATCGTCAGCGGCATTGTGGCGCGTCGGCACCCATCTCCATTCGCTCGTTTGTGAATGTTCCTCTATTGCCGCGACGCGATGAGCGACGTATGGTTTGTATGATCTGGATCCTGTTCTGATCCAGCTCAGCGTTGTCCGACTGTCTGTCCAGTAGGTCGTTGACTCGGGTTGTCTTCCGTGTTCGCGCTTCACCGCGGCTGCCATCCGTGTGCCGAGTACTGCTGCCTGTAATTCTAGACGGGGAATGGACGTTAGTTTCAGCGGCGCAACTTTTGCTTTCGCTGTTATAAGCGAAACCGTGACCCGTCCGTCTTCATCTTCGGCTCGCCAGTATAGTGCGGTCGCGTAGGCGGACTCGCTGGCATCGGTGAACACGTGCAGCTGCAATCTTCTAGCTCGAGTATAGCCTAGGTAGCAGCGTGGCACGGACACGTGACCCAATCTTCTCAGCTGTGTGACCCAAATCCGCCCATCCGGCGGATATGTCGCCGTCAAGCGGATCGTCCCATGCAGTGCCGCGTCTCCAGACCTCCTGCAACAGCTGCTTGGCCCTTACCGTCACTGGGGATGCAAGACCTAGAGGATCAAACAGGGACATTACTATTTTAAGCGCTTCTCGTTTCGTGGGCGCTTCTCTGATTAACAAGTTTGGCGGTATGCGCGCCAAATCCAAATTGAAGGCGAGTCTGTCTTCCGTTGGTCTCCAAATGAGGCCCAAGACTCTCTCCGCCTTTTCTAAGTCCACCTCTTCGCGGTGGGGACTTGCCGATTCGCCGAGTGCTTCAAGTACCTCAGGCGAATTACTCGTCCATTTTTTCAATATAAAATGCGCCTCACCGTGAATGTCGCGCACTTGCCGCGCAATCGTTGTCGCGCTTTCTATGTCCGGATAGCTGTCAAGGTAATCGTCCATATAATGTTTTCTCCTTATCGCGTCGACAGCTTCCGGATGCGTCGATCGAAATCTGTTGCGTTGCGATTCATGACATAAATCGCCGTCGCGGGAGAGCTAGATGCACCGAAAATGAGTACCTTCATCCTGTATATTTCCGGCGGTTCGTTATCTCGGCGATCCGCTCGCCAGAGATATCTGAGGGCGTCGCGATCTTCCTCGCGCAATCTCACCTGCATAAACATCTCCGTGATATCCGCGGTGACTGCAATGGGATGTTCCCGAAATCGCATCAGGACGGCGGGAAGAGGCTGCAACAAGTCTGGACCTGTTAATAAGTTATCATTCAAAGTGGTACCCTTTGTCTTGGCCGCCGCGTCGTGCACAACTCGCAGCTTGTCCGGCTTCAAAGCATTAAAAACTGCGAAGTGCGGCAAATACCATGTCCTTGTTGCATGGGAGGTCGCGGGGGCTGGCTCGGCGTAATCCTTTTCGATCAGCGCCTCCATCTGTTGGTTATATCTGACCTTGAGTTCGGGGTTCCTATCCAGCTTGTTTTCTATGTTGTGCAGCCTTTTCAAAGTGTTCTCGTAATTGTTCGGGAGCTCGACATTTTCTTTTTTCCACAGGAGAGACGTGGTATATCTTCCGCAGGGTTCTCTCGTGGTGTTGTCCTCCAGGATTCTCAGCGCCTTTTCTCCGGGGTCGCTCTTCGGCCTGCGGGGATCTACAAACAGATTATCGAGCAAAATAAATTATTTTACGAGCTCCTCAGTTAGGTCGTCGGTTGCTGTCTGGCCGACGAAATTCACCCTGTGTCCTAGGGTTCTGGTCCGGCTCCCGTGTACCACCCATCCTAGTGGTGTGAGCGAGGCGACCGGTTGGTTCCTCCTCCCGGACCGTGTTTTGCTAGATATAAGCAAATGCCAATTATCCTGGCCTATAAGAAGTCGGGGTTTCGCTTCTTGCGTTTGTGATGCAGGCAGGAGGCCCTTCAAATGGGTACAGTCTCGCAGCGCCTCTTCAGGAATACGCTGCGCCGCCAATCTCAAGTTGTCGACGGTGCGGGCTTCTATCTGCTGCCGTCCCCGACTTCCCCTTATCTGAAACTTAACACGACATGAATTATTCCGTGTAGTTTTCTCTCCATCGTACGTGATTATGTGGAGCGGTTCATCCGGTCCCTCCGCGCCGATGTCCTTGGCCAGCTGATGGTCGATCAAACTGACCGTCGACCCGTCATCAAGTAGCGCGAAAGTGTGAGCCTCTCCCGCCGGTCCTGAAATGCATACCGGAGCTATTTTCAAAAATGACATTTGCGACGTCCATGCCGAATTTACCACCTCTTCATTGGTGGCCTCGTCGGTACTCTTACTCCTCCGGTCCGAGTGCAGCATCCTATGGTGATGTCGTTCACACCCGTCCGTGTCGCATTTTCGAGGCTTGCATGTGTGTTGCTTCGATCGAAATTTCAGGCACCTGAAACATAGCCTATGTTTTTTTGCTAAGTCCCACCGCGCGTCAACCGCGGCATCCCGAAATCGTGTACATTCGCCCATCGAATGTACCTCCTGGTTGCATACACAGCATGCGGGCTTCTGTTTGTCGGCGACGGTATGTATTCGTTGCCGGCGTGGTTGTTCGCCGCCGCTAGCCTTCACCGGGGCCTTGTCCGCGATGATCTCTGGCACGGCGAACGGACTGCATATCTCCGCTTCCCTGGCAATGAATCGGCTAAATTTTAATAAGTCGGGCTCACCTCTATGTTGTGCGGCGGCGAACTCATACCATTGCCTTCTCAGCGTCGGAGTCAATTTTTCCATCACCGCCTTCGTAACCTCCGGATTATACAGGTAGAAGGCACAATCGAGCGCTTGCAGGGTTCCCACGACATTTTCTATTTTCGTACTGAAAGTGCAAATATCTCGCGGCGAATCAGTGAGGCGGGGTAGCGCCCGGAGTCGCTCGATCTCGGCCAATGCGATCGAGTCCGGACGCCCAAACCGCGTCTCGAGAGTCCTCAGCACAGCGTTCGGTTCGGCGTTGGTGATGAGCAGCCCTTGTACTGCTTCCTTTGCTGTGCCCCGTAAGCTGCGGCGCAATCGGGACATATTCTCCAACGCTGTAAAATAACTTGCGGATTCATTATAAGCGGCTCTATAAGTTAGCCAATCTTGATGCGCACCGTTGAAAATGGGCAACTCCGTATACTTCAACGGCTGTCTATGTTGTGCAGCTTGCACAGCTTGCGTTATGGCACACGCAAGTTCACTATAATCGGAGTTCGGTCGCGCTGCGACCAATTCCCCGCCCCGCACTTGACGCGGGGTAGGCGGGGGCTGCGGCGGCGGCGGCTGTTGCGAAGCTTCATTTTCTCTTAACCAGGCTGCTACTACAGGCGGCGGTTGCTTCGCAGGCAGCGGCTGCACATTCGGGTTCGATGCCGCAGGGTTACCTGAAAATGTTATGAAATCGAGCGGATTATTTGATGCATCATTTGCCACTGGGTGACACGTTGGCGGGGGCACGGCACTGGCTCCCGCCGGTGCAGACGCCGGGATGTCCCAGGATGCGGCGGTGATCACTGGGTCTATGGGTTCGGGTGGCGGCTGCACACGGGATTGCGCATCTTGCACTTCGTGAGGTCGGTTATCAATCGCGAGCAGCTGACTGGTATGTAACCAGCTGTGAACGCGTTGATCCTGCTCGACCTCGGTGATGACGGAGTTAAGGTCATCCTCGCTATCTTCCGCTTCGATCTCTGCTAGCTTTGCGGTCGCTAGCTCTATCTTGAGTTTTATGAGTTCGGCCCTGGCCTGTGCCAGGCGACGTGCTTTCGTTGAACGCCTTGAAGAAGTGGCTGGTCGACTTCGGGGCCGCTGTGGCTTCCTCTCTTCCGGTGCGGCGGCTTGAAGCTCCTCCGCAGCGGTGCCGGCAGCGGTATCCCTATCGGTGGTGAAACACGTTTGAACGGTGTCGGCGATGGTGGTCTCGGTGGCCTCAGTCGCAGACGTTGCTGTAGCAGACGTCGCGGTCGCGGACGTCCCCGTTGCGGACGTCGCGGTGCATGACGTGACCGTCGTTGACGCTTCCGTGGCCGACGCCGTTCGTTTCCCGACTGACCTTGTCACTGGCATTTTCCACACTCACGTAGATCCGGCTCGCGAAGGACCAGAAAATGTGCGGGGCTCGGACTGGGCCAACACCCCGCAATGTGTTGTGTGTGTGCTGGATTGCGTGAGTGGGAATATGGCGATACCAGTGACAAAGTAACAAAGGCGTAAAATCGGGAAATAGCGTTTATTTCACACACACTGAATCGAAAGTTACAAAGTTCAGCCACAACGGTAGCCAAATTCTCCCGGCGTTAATATTCGGCGCGTAGTCTCTCGTTGCTACGCCGTAGCTATGCGACGTAGCTGGAAGTCGTCCTCGTAGCACCGTGCCACAGCTGATGAGGAAGGATGGTCCACTCTGCATAAGCGCCTTTTTCCTCTTCAAACTTGCAGACTTCTTCTTTCTTGCCGACTACTTGCTGTTTTCTTTTCTTGATGTCTCGAACTATTTCTATTAAACAAAACTCCTAACACGTTTTAACTCAAAAATACAAAAAGACAAATTAGCTTAAGTACTCCGCGGCTATACCGTACGGAGCACTAAGAGGGCCTTCCCTCTTTCTAGGACCTCTTTTTCACTTTCAAGATTACACTTATTTTCAATTCGCGCCTAAGTTAAATCTATATGCCTAAACTATAAGTGTCTTGGTACATAGACACTAAGTGGCTCTATATACTAAACATCATAAAACAACCTTATGTGCATTACAAAGAAAGTTATCGTGATTTACTTACTCTAAGTTTAGCACAAACGATGCACACAAGCAACATTTCTAAAAATAACTATTTAAACTTTATACATACGTTCATCCCGCTACCGCAGCGGGGTAGGCAAAGTTCTAACCTACACTATGACACCGAATGAAACACTACACAGTTCATACCGGGTGAGTTATAAGCGTTCAATGACCCTAACGATAACACGATTTTTTCACTAAGATCACTGACTAAAGTCTATGACGTCACTGAGAGGTCCGAGTTCTATTACCAAATCGCGCATGCGCGGTATGCACTTTACGTTGTTCTCTCTTCGAGAATATGCGTCCTGCACAGGTATAATATAATGAGAACTTATTGTAATTGGCATGGAATCCTCATAGCCCTTTGTTCCGGAGTTGGACAAAAATCTGTTAAATAGTAATATTCTTTTAAAGGATTTGACTACAATGGAAATATGTCACGTTCTATTGTTCGGATATTTCATACACGAGCGCTTTGAGAGGATACGACATACGTTACATACGTACAAAGATAAACTGCATATTAAATCTGTACTTTATTTTATTTCTTTGGTTTTCGAATCAGTAATTTTAGAATTAAATTAAATTGTTTACAAAATACTGCCTCGGTAGCTTAGTTGTATTACAGTACGAGTATAAAGATGAGGTCTCGGGTTTGATCCCCGGGTCGGGCAAAGTGATATTGAGTTTTTCTGTTCAGTATTAGCCCGGAATCTGGAAGTTGTGCCCGAAATGGCGATAGGCTCGCCCCCTATCACATCATGGGACGAAATGATGGCGAAAAATGGGTACACTAGTTGCGCCTCTGCCTACCCCTTCGGGGATAACAGGCGTGAGTGTATGTATGTATGTGTATGTTTACAAAATAGAAGCGCTACTCACAATTCAGTTTTTTAACCTAAAGCCCAAAATCGTATCGTAATGCGGGCGCGTGTCACGGAAACCACAGTTTTACGATTATATCACCTAAACAAAACCGTCGTACATGAATATTTACTTACGAATGTTAAGACCACTTAAGTAGAAATTTTATTGATTCTGTATAACTTGAAGAGATTTTATTTAATATTCTTTCTAAATGCTAACAAATGTGTATCATTATCAGTATGTATAATCCTAATACCTGTGGCGTAAATGATTATACCAAAAAATTATATCAGTTTAAATGTAAATTTAATATGTAGTCATATGAAATGTTATGGTAAAAGTGAATGAAATATAAAACTAAATAAGAAATTTAATGAAAACAGTTTCCCATTCGAAACGGAACTTATTGTATGAATCGACATCTAATGATATCAAAAGGTTAGCACTTAAGAAGTTATATAAAGTTGAGTAAGATCGGAATACTGTCTAACATCGCATTACAGACACGTCATGTAATTCTATAAAATTTAATCTTAACAGTTCTTCCCTTCGTAGTACGATTTTATATTTCTGTTATGTTGTAAGAATGCAATGTTACCCAACGTAAGTACTAGTTCACTATCATCAGTAATCACCCGCATTTGCGTTAATGTCAATATAAAATTACAATTTGATACAAAACGAGTATACCAGCTAAATTTTGAAATCGTCTCATGCAAATTTCGACATGTTTCCCTTTGTTATACGATACCAGTGAAATACAGGCAGTAAATTTCACTACGCTGTTATGTCAAGTTTTGAGGTTAAAATGGCTAATGACGCCAACAAAGTTTCTGGCAGCTTTGTTATTGTTCCATATTATAAACATTAGTGTTCATTCATCAGATCTGACGCCTTCGCCGTTCTTACATCCGTGCAACATAATTACATTACGAGTTCGTCGTAAATTGTTCAGAACTAGAACCTAACCTGACACGCTGAACTCAGTACTGGTACTTCTGCATTTACTGCCGTTGTTCAACGTTTATAGCCCTTGTAACAAGAACGATATTGTGAAATCCAAACATTTTACATACAAAGTGTTATAAATGTGTGTCTTTTTGATTTTGTTGTTTTTCCCGGGTTCTTTAGTGTTTAAACTTGTAGTCGTATCGAATTAGATTAAAGTAAACGCTTACAATGCGTGAGTAATGAACAAAATGTCCATGGCAATGGCTATTAATGTTTAACTGTAGTTTATTAGATACCGTGACGCTGAGTCAACTTTTTTATTGATTGATATAAAGAATTATATCTACGCTTGTTCATTACTTGAGTTACGACTTTAATGTATCATAAAATGTATTACTAGCAGTATTTTTAGATACCTACAGAAACAACAAAAATAAAAACAAACATCAATAATAGCTATGAAAATGATCTATGGTGTTAATTTAATTTGCATGTATTGGACTTAAGCGAGCTGTGTCGGCCCCCAAGACCTGTCTAGGTGTTGTCGGCCCGTGGGCGGCAGACAGGACAAGATACCCGCGGGCCGCAGCTCCTCGGTCCTCGCCCGCGCCTCGCAGTTGCAAAAACTAATGCAAATCTAGTTACGATACCCGATTCAGCGCTAATGGGACAATGTTATTGCCCTATGTCGTAATAGCTTACAACAATTTATTGGTTTATGAATACGCTTTGGTTCCTTGTTTGGAAATGCACTATGGTAATTAGTTTAAAGACCCAATTAAGTTACCAGCTGATCCTTGCACCCGTTCTGAGGGTTCGAATTTAATATGCGCTCCTAATTTACAAACGTGTGAATTATAACGTAAACCAATATGTATCGTTAACACACAGAAATTAGTGAATGCATTCACATATATTTAAGCTGGTGTTAAGTCAGCACCGCAGTCGTGATTCACGCGTGTAAACAAAACAACTAAACGCTCGAATTAACTCAAAATACTGGCATAAAACGTAAACATCAAAACCATCTCGTTGCGTCCACTTAAACATCTATTATCTATAAATACACGGGAGCTTTGCACACCGTAAACAATAATCCTTAACACGATTTGTCACAGAACTCGCGGCGCGGGCGCGAAGCTGGCGCGGCAGCGTGCGTGTGCGCGTGCAAGGGGCGCACGAGGCGTGCACGCGCGACCATCGCGTCTGCACGACAGACGAAACCGGCGACTTTCGAGTTCGCTCGACAAAAGCGCAAGGGCCTTCGCCCCTTCCGAATTCGTGATCGCGCGGGATGCAGCGAATGCTAATACTGGTACGTAGGGTTGTCCGCAGGCGAAAGGTCGCGTTAATATGAACTGTTTTTAGAACGAGCGTCACATTTCTTATAGTTTTGATTATGGACCTTAGACTATTGCAATTAACCTCATTTACAATTTTCATTATAAATTAAATAGTTTTTTTTTGCATCATCAAGTTTTCAACACTTGTGCGTTTTAAATTTCTATCAGTATCAAGAGAGGTTTGCGATGCTATGTATCAAACGAGTACTTGCAATACATTCTAATGAAGGAATTAATAACAAGGATAGAATTAAGAAAGTAAAGAAAAAACTCATGAAACTGACTAAGTGTTGACAACAATAAAATGTGATAATAAACAACACAGTGGTCAACAAACCTTCGTGATTTTCATCTTCTTTATTGAAGTATTACAGGCTACTCTCAACAACTTCCGTATTCAAACAATAGTTTTTTTCAAATACCCTCACTTATAGTACAACCCTAGTCCAGATATGAAAACTGACGGCTCGGGTGCCATCTGCGCCCGGGAGGGGTCTTTGCATTAACGGGATGACGTTATGCACTCCGAGAAGGGTTCGCGGCTTATCTCGTTAAATCACTCGATCTTGCGGTGAAATAATTTACACACAAGCCGGTAAACACCGTACTTAGATAAGCAATGTCATTCCCCGCCCCGTGCAACCGTACTCTGTCATTTAGAGCTCGGGGCTTCTGTGAAGTGTTTTCAATGAATATTTTTTAATGATATTGCACGAGGATTTTGTCTTGCTTCATAATAAAATTACTGACGCCTTCTTGTTTTCTGTTTTTACTACATACTGTATGTAGTAATTGAAACAGTGTATTCAACGTAAAAATATTGATTACGGTCATAGGTATGCTAATAAAGAAAGTACCTATAGTATCAAAATAAAGCACAACCATATATTAAGTTATAATAAATTCACAAGCAATCTTGTGATAAACGAAATCCGCAGACGATCGATTCCATGCAAATTTATTGAAATGCAATTTCAGGTGATACATCACTTCCAACATCTGATTATTTATAATATACCTCCAACGATACCAGCCCCGACATCCGGATAAATAATAAAATACTATGAGCTTGGATATCTCTTGCATAATCAATAAATATTCCACATTAATAGGGTGCGTATGAGGCGAAACCCCCGGTTGCGTCACTATGAATATATTCCTACATACTAATCAATAAACATCAATATCCATTACTATACGAGCTGTTTATTGCGATAGCTATAACTTAATGTATTCATAGGGTAGTCGGAAATAAGTTAGAAATGGAAAATTCAGTATGTTACATTTCTATTATAATAAGAAAAACTTTGAACTGTCTTACTCACATTGTAATAAAATAAGAAATTAAAAACTTGTGTGAGTAAGTAAAAAAAAAATAAAAAAAATAAAAACACAACAAACAAATATTTTGTCTAAACTTCTCTTTTTTGTAGCACATTCTTAATCATCGCCACATAGGAAAGAAATCTTCAAAAGTAAAACGTAAAAAAATCCTAACATTCAAAGCTTGCATATAACAAACAGTGAGATAGTTCACAGCCATGTTACAAGAATTTGCTGCAATGCAGGCAAAGCTGAACAAACTCTGCAAACATGAACAAATACGGCTGTTAAAATAAGAATGGGATGATATTTACAACAGAGAATATGAGAGTGGAAAAATTATGCTCTATCCTTGGAGTGCTTATAGAAGTAGACAAATTATGGTCTACTATAAAAGAGAAACATGTTAGGATACATTTTCTATCTTTATTACTGATTTTGAAGCCATTTCTAGAATCTGCATCATGCTCTCAACCATACCAACAAAATCTACAGTAATGATAATAAAAATAAACTTCTGGCTAAATTTTCTAAGAAAGGATATATTAACAAATGACACTGGTATATCCTATCATGTCAATAATTATCTAAATTATAATAAAAAAAATTACAGTGCGGATAAGCATAGTGAAGTTATAACGAGATTCTTCTTTCGTTGTTAAACCAGATTAAACTATTCGTGGATGTTCTAAAAGCATCCTGTGATTTATAATGGAAACGTGAGAAAATATGAATTATATTTTTAGATACTTTATTGATGGGCCCGAGGATCGTACGAGGGAGAGCTGCGTTACTATTGAAAGGCATCATTTTGTCATTTTATACTGAGTGATGCATCAATCATAGCTACATATTTGGTGACATTAACAATGATACACGACCTTTAAGCAATAATTGATGCTATATGATGTTGAAACTATATAGTAATTTTTTAATAGCAAAATAAACCAGTATGGAAGATATAAAAAATAGACATCTAAAATCATTCCACCGCAACTTGTGAGAATAAATCATGCATGGAAATCATACGCCATATTTTACTCCAGTAAGTCTTAGCCATATATTTTTAGAATTAATCTTCATGTCGGAGATAAATTGCTTATGCATAACGGGTTTTAATCATCGATTAGTGTACGTCATTTTATGGTATTTTTATACGCTTATATAGAAAGTACTAACATTTACTAGTTTTAAAATGTCCACAAGCAACTACTGCCTTACCTACACTTGTCAAGCAATCAGCTTTACTAGGTATATATCTAACAACTTGCCAGTAATTCAGTTTGTAACACGCATATGCTACGATTACTTTGCTGGATTTGAATTAATTAACCTCAGTTCCTTTAATGTTTAAACCGTCCAAGAATTCACAGTGAATAGTCTTCGTATAAGATAGTCAAATCACGACTCCATACTTCTTTAAAGACAATGGCATTAGATAGTTATGCCTTGCATTAATGTATCAAATTTTATCCACATATTTAGCTTTACCAGAAACCATTGAACCTCAAATGCGTACTGTATATTATGACGAATGCAATTTAATATAAGTGAAATTTAAGACAGTCCGTCGATTCCTTTCTGTGCTGCCTTGAAAGGTCTTAAGACGAAAAGCTGGAGTTACACGTGCTGTAGACGTTATCGTAATGGAAAAATCACAACAATTCATCTACTATGTCGTGTTAGTTTCACTGGGAACAGGGGTCTTCGAAAAACATTCATATAGTTACTGAACAGTTAATAACAATTGCCTCCTGCATTTATTACTCTAAAAATACCCAATTATTTTTAAACTGTACAACCCTGGTATCACTTACGTTAGCTTCATGTTTGTGTATGCCATGAAGAGGTAGCAACCCAAGTTGAATTATATTTGTTGACAGAATAGAGAGATGGTGATGAGTGTTGTGAGAGGAACGTAAACAAAGTGACAGTACTCGTCTGCTGACCGCGTTCGAGATCAGAGAACTTGGAACATCAATTTGATTTGTAATTTGTTAGTTATTGCTGCCATTAATCATGGAAGTGGCGGTGAGTAAGCTGAGAATCACAGGATTTTCGATTGTTTTTCTAAAAAAGACGATTTTTTATGTTTTGATGATGATTTGTTTGAAATTAATTTTAAATCATATCATGTAGAATACTGGTAAAAAAATATTGACGTACTGTACATATTTGGATGTTATAATATTAGAGCAGTAAAAGAGCAACTTTCATTTACAACAAAGTACGCGCCTGCTTGCATACATATTAAACTAATGAATGCGTAATTAACATCATGTTCTTACTAAGTTTACAAAAGTTGTGTAGTGTTTACATAAAACGGTTACTCGAGATCGTCATGGATACACTCTATATAAAGAACGTTTCATTCATAAAACATGGAACGTAAACCATCATATTTGGAATAAAATATCTCATAAAACACTGTTCGCTCTTATGATAATACACATAGTACTTTTCAGTATTCTGTGGTAACTAGATGACCTTTTATTTTTTTTTCAAAGATGTAATTTGGATTCAAGCCGAAATATATCAGTTCATTATCCCATGCGACTAGCATGAGTACCTTTTCATGCAAAGGAAATTTCTTTGCCTTACATAAACCACTGACTAGTTTAACATACCAGGTAATTGTTCTAGAGCTTCTTTACATGGATTACAATCGACTTACACCTACATTAGCAGTACTTTCAACACTAAGCGGTTGTTGACAACTAAAGAAATTCAATATCATCTTGACTTGCCACCCCCTGTCCCTCGACTTCCGTAATTGGCTACTCAAACACCCCAACCCCCAAGTAATTCTACACTTATCGCTATCACGCCAAAACCATATTTATAGGTAAGAGGATAATGTCAACACAGGATTGATCTTATCCGCCTTTTTTGTTGTAGTTAAGCTGATAATATGAAGATAACATTTTTTACATGTTAAGTTCTCTGCATCTAAGGTTTAAATATCCGTAGGGGATATAATATTTCAAGTCTAAGCTTCTACACCGTAGACAAAAGTTGAGACTGTAATGGCCGTATTTTAAGTTCTTGCAGTCTACATTTACAAAGCTTTAGAGATTTATTGGCAATGTCAAGACGCGGAATGTATAAAAATCTATTCTTGAACAATGGCAGTATAATTTAGATTCTAAGCCTATGGAAAAATAAACTGTTTTCACACAAAGTACGTTAAAGATATCATTGTCATTGCAAGCACGTAAAGCGAATAGCTCCCCAAGGACCCACTGCAATCGGAAGCATTATTGCTTCGTGGAAACAGTCGATATAACAATAAACTTATTTATAATATGTAATTAATGATCGCCCCATTTAAAACAAAACCCGAACAAACCAAACACCGGAAAATATTGGAGGAATGTTGAAAACTTTAAGCGGAAAGTGGGCCAGCGATATAACTGGAATAACTATTTTTATGCAGGGTTTTATTCTCACAAAGAAACTTTTTAATCTGTTGTTCTTATGAAGTGTCTGTTTCGTCACCTTCAATGGCAGCCAATAGATTTGATTCAGTTTGATTAGTATTTAATTTATTCTTGAACTTTATAAATAGAGATTGTGCAACACTCGTGATTAAACCTTTTGCTATGGGCATGGATATTCCAACTACATGCCCACTTATTTGTGTTTGGGTTTCACTAAAACATAAGCGCACTCACAGTTGACTGAGCTTATTGATTATTATATGATAATAGAGGCTAGTCTGTGGCCATATTGGGTACGCATTCTAATTCGAGCAATCGCATGTAATAGTTTTATTTTAAATCGAAAATCTCATAACTTTATTCTCCCAACTTGGGAGTCGAATCTATCTATAACCATACGGCTTACAACAAAAAGTACAATAAGACTAAACCGATGGAAAGATAGACACCAAGAAATAAATCACCGAAATGTATACTTGTAATAGTTTATTTTTTATTACGCGAACTGCAACATGTTACATAAATTTTCAACACAACAGCCACTTCTTCATTTCACTGAACCATATTTAATGGGAGTATTTTGCACATTATTATAATAATTATAAGCGTTACTGGAAGCCATTGGCGTCCGAGTGGGGACGTGTCTGCCTCAGTTCCATAGAAGGCATCACCCGGTAAGGAAAGTGGTTCCATTGTACTTAACGTTCATCGCCGGTTGTTAACCTTATGAAAAACTTGAAGAATTCTAAAATCTGGACTGGTTACGGCTGGATGCTTTGACCAAAGTTAGATCCGAATATGGTTCGGAATTTAACAGCCCAAATTCGTTGCATGTACAAAATGCCTGTAGCTATTTTTATATATTGAACTTACCGAGATCATTTTAAACCAAAAGTTTCAGCTTCAAAGGTCAGCAGTAATTGGATTTCTGTTCTAAATATAGTTAAATGTTAAATATAGCTTAGGGACATTTGCACAAGATAACAATTCTATAGCAGACAATATCACAATTAATAACATAAACAATGTTATCCAATACAAATATAAACGCGTTCACAATAAAAGTAAATCATAAACGTGTCTATTCTCTATGTGTTTACATAAAACCTCAGCTGGCGCCAAAGTGTGTCTAAAAAGGGTTTTTAGTTGTTTTTTCCGAGCACGCGTTGCTCGTCCATGCGGCAAGGCAAGAAATGACAAACAATGGCTTGTTAGCCTTTTGTCGTGAGTCAAGTTCGGGACTTTTGACGTGACATCCTCGTATTGTTCGCGTAATCAGGGAAGCATTGACCCAATGTTGAGAGGGAGTCAAACGTCATACAGCACCTGAACATTGTATTTAGAAATATTATGACGGTCAATATTATGGGTTGTCAACGTTGTTTATGTTATAAGGTACGACGCCGCAAATATATCCACAACTTTCGCTCCGCAGGATAATTTAAAACATCGTTTATTCCTTAATAGGGTAGTTGACTACATTTTTTCAAATACATTTATCAAAAATGTATGTCTTCTAAAATCAAGAGGAAAAATATTTTTTAAAATACAAGTATTAATAAATGAGTTATAAACATGAAGAAAAGAAGGTCCTCCGTGGTTATAAAGCTTTGAAGTTAGGTGGAAGGGGCATCTATCAGATAACGGAAACAGCAGAATGTGACGTCACGGAGTGTCGCCAGCCATAACGCTGCGTGCGTGCGAAACAGATGAAGCGATATCCCCACTACGTCCCCACTTTTGCTCACAACAATTTTTCAAATATAAATATCTGCTTTAGTTGTGAACCAATTTTGATTCTGATTTTACAGAAGAATTTAGTTTTCTTATTATGTTCTATTACATATAAAATAATATACAAAATCAAACATAGGAAACTACCCTATTGTATACCTATGAGTTTGTATATAACGGATTTTGATGCAATTTAAATAGGATTTCTTTCAAATTGATTTACAAAATGAATAACAATAAAAATTAAATTTAAATTTAAATAACCCCCAACACAAAAAAACCTCTAAAAAGGAAAATAATAAAAGTGTCTTTGTCGTTTAAGTACTTACCCAGTAATATTTTGACCCAAACGTCCTCATGTCGCGGGACGGAACTCCGGACCAGGGAGATGAAAATACCTACTTTAAAAAGTGAGCTGCACGGTATTTTATTGTCTCTAATCCCCGCGACGGACGCCGGTGTCCATATATTCCCCATGCATCTATAGCGAGGCTTGATGGGTTAATTTGATTTAATTAAATATTCAAATATCAATTCTGCAGCAAATATTTTTTAATTTAATTGAGGTTCACGTAAGCTAGGTCGCACGTAACAAATTAATGAAAAATTATTGTGTCAAAAAATATATGGGGCTGGGATCCATAGAGGTTCAAGTGAAACGTTACGCCAATATGATGAAATCTTAAACCGAAGACAGGACTAGATTCCGTACCTTTACTACGTAGAGCATCGACATAGAATAATCGATATAGAGATTCATGAAAGTTTTTTGAAGAAATACATACTTAGTAATTATGTATATGTCGGGACAGGAAGGAAGTATAAAAAGGAATTATGATTTTTATTAATCTCATTGAGGGTGTCTGAATGTATTAAGTCGGGTAAGATAAAATAATAATCGTGCGACAAACCAGTCTGTATGTCGAACTCGTAGTGGGAGTTACAGTTGGGTGTATAAAAAGAGTGCCGAATCATTTGAAGCAACTAGTACGGTGCAGATCACTAATAAGTGGTAACTATGGTGGTTTCCATATCAGTCAGTGCTTAGTAAAGCGGTTACTATGTTATTTCGAGTTGTTACTAGGTGAGTTGATTATAATCACTTAACCAAACGGTTAAGTAATTGCCTCAATATGCAATGTGTTATAATAACCAAAGTTAATAATGAATCCTGACGTGGTATTGTACTCTGTGAACAGTTTATTACGCAATAATTGACCAACGAACAATAAATTGCGAGTTAAAGAGAATTCATTTGTGACTTTTATTATGTGAACCTACGTGTATCGATATCGGCCGCCACTCTGTCTCCGACATCAGAAGTGGGATGAGCCTATTCCCGCAGATATGTGAAATGCAATTAATGGTACTATGGAGAAGCTATTTAAGTACCCGCAATTTACATGAAGAAAAAAAAATTGCATTGAGTAATGTTGGAATAAGAACAAGACTACAACGTGAATAGTGACAACGTGTGAAATATAACTATCGCACGGTCATTTGTGATTTTATGTGCATACGACTTCGAATGAAAGAGAATCGCGTGTGTACCGCGATTGAACTGTTGGTGTTCAAACGTTCCTGTTGGTGCTCAAGCGTTCCGGTAGATGTGCTGCCGTATGGTGCGTCGTAGTTGGTGTCCCAGACATGACTGTACGGTTGTCTAGTACCGGTTGATGCTAACTATTGCGTCGCGTATCATGTGTGGCTATATATGAAGACAGATATGCTTACTGCAGCACTACAGGAAGTTTGGTATCGTATGACCCATAATCCTTATTTGAAGGTTATGGTTTCCTTTATTATTATTTTTTGGTTATCTTTAAAAATATTGAAATTTCGTTTAGTAGTCATGTACCTAGTTCTTGTACGTAACAATTTATTTGTGGATGTAAGTCAAGTACCGTATAGTGTAAAAAGAAAAGTATAGCCATTTTCTTGTGTAATTCGTATAGTGGATGTATTTTGTGTCAATAAGATTGCTGTCCAGATATAATGTTAGTGATATTTGACTTGTTGAGTACTTATGAAGGTTCAAATATTTTCCGTTAAATGACAGTTTTAAGTACAAAATATCGTTGATGGCTTCAATTGGTAAAACTTTTAATTTCTACTACTAACTACTTAGCATAAAAAGATTCCTTAAAGGGAAGTCCTACCGTAATTCAACTTATGTGATTTCTTTTATTTCTTGGTAACCTTTACAAATGTTGAGATCTTGTTTAATAGGGCATGTGCAGCCATGGATTAACGAGCTATTCGTGGTTTATGTTAGTACAGAACCGTCCTTAAACTTAAGGACAAGTAGGTACCTGTTGTTGGAAACTATGACTGTGCATAGCATTGGTTTACAAAAGTGATCTAGGTGTATAGTGTTGGGTCTGAAGGATTGCTAGCCTTCCATGGTCAATGTTTCCCATTGTTTAAAATTTTTGAATTAAGACCGAGACGTGCGATAATTTTGTGATTGTCCTCATATTAAGATAACTACTGAATTCCCGCTCAAAGATTGATGCGTGACTTGATTTAAGTTCAGGATAGGGTGAACGGTTTGATGCTGTTGCGATATTTTTGATTGCAGGAACTGGAGATCCTTGCAGGGAGTACTTAAAGTATTCAGCGTTAGAAGACGCCGTAAGCTGTGACTACTGAAGAGCCTCTGCGGGATCCTTTGGTGGATCTGCCATTAACAGCGGTGATAGAGGATTTGGACATCAGGAGTTTGAAGATTCTTGCACTTTGGTGAGAAGTTTTCATTTTGTTGTGTTGAGTTTTTTTTTTTTTATTTGTCCCTGCGATTGATTGTGGAAAAGCCTGAAAGTGAAGTAGTGATTGAAACGTTCAACGCTAGAACAAAGTAGATGAGCCTGCTCTCGCAATAAATCTGTGTGGTGAATGTTCCAGTAAAATATCTCGAAAAGGATCTTTGTGGTTAAAATCTTGTACAAGATCTATGTGGTTAAGGACGGCTGTGTGATCAAGTCCATGTGGTTAAGGACGGCTGTGTGATCAAGTCCATGTGGTTAAGGACGGCTGTGTGATCAAGTCCATGTGGTTAAGGACGGCTGTGTGATCAAGTCCATGTGGTTAAGGACTGCTGTGTGATCAAGTCCATGTGGTTAAGGACTGCTGTGTGATCAAGTCCATGTGGTTAAGGACTGCTGTGTGATCAAGTCCATGTGGTTAAGGATGGCTGCGTGATCAAGTCCATGTGATTAAGGATGGCTGTGTGATCAAGTCCATGTGGTTAAGGACTGCTGTGTGATCAAGTCCATGTGATTAAGGATGGCTGTGTGATCAAATCCATGTGGTTAAGAATGGCTGTGTGATCAAGTCCATGTGGTTAAGAATGGCTGTGTGATCAAGTCCATGTGGTTAAGAATGGCTGTGTGATCAAATCGATGACGTGACTTCGACCAGTCTTATAAATTACAATCTGCTCACTATATGTGTCTTGTGTATTGTGTTGTAACTATAGCGTGATCATCCTCCACTGGGTCTGAATCATTGTAACAAATTTGGTCCTGATGGTAAACAAGCATAACTGAAATAGTGATTGTAGTAGTTAGGAAGAGTCTTAATGTAAGGTCAGAATAGGCCGAGCGATGTGATGCTGCTGCGTATATTTTCTGTTTGCAGGCATTGGAAATTACTGCTGGTGGTGCCGCGTGTGACGTGTCTACTCCGGTTCGAAGACAGTGTGCAGTGCAGTGCAGCTACTGAGCCGCTTCCGAGGGAAGATTGCTGCTGATCGTCAGTGGCACTGATCTCCGTTTAGATAAGAATTGTTTGCATTGTATACAGTTCTAATAACTATTGGACAGCTGTATCCTTGAGAGTTTGTTACCGTCACTACTTCTCTCTTGTTAGGAGGTACTAGGAAGTGATGGCGGAAGGGCGATTTGGGGGTGCTGTCTATTTTGTAAAACATACGTAAGAGAACGATCACATGTCAGGAGTATCATGTCACTATACGTGATTTAACTGAATTTTAAAATTAGATTTGTTTCTTAAATCCCTTGCACTTAGGGAGACACAATGCGAGCTTTTCCTTAACGTTTGAACAATGGAAGCAACTGACTACAGTAACTTGTGTAAATGGTTACAGCGATAACTTTCTTTGCCTATCGATTATGGTCACTGGTATGACTGCAGAAATAATTCTAAATTCATGACAGCATTAATTCCTAAGTTTTAAAATTTTGGTTGGGTTCTTACACTTTAATTGGAAATTTAAATTGTCATTTAATTATTCGGTGTTAAATTTTCATGAAGCGTGCGTTAGCGAAAAATGCTTGAAGGTTAAGTTTTGAGATAATCAATGAAATTGTAGCAGAGACAAGTGGAAATGACAGTAATTAAGTTTGCATGATGATCTGGAGTGGACTTTAGTAGTCCGTTGGGAGTCGGTATTTACTGTGTAAGCAATCCGTGGTTGTGCGTTGCGCGGGTGGTTCTGGCGGTGGTTTGGTTTCAAAGGAAGCCATAGAGTGCGGAAGAGATGAGAGTAACTAGAAGTTACTGGCAGAGGTCACATGCAGGGCTTAATTGGTTAGATTATGTAGTTTGCGTTTGGCAATGGAGACGGACCTTCATCCATTTTTGGTACTAACTATGTTGTTTTGAAGAGTGTTGTTAAGTTTACGTGATGATCGTACTTTGTGTCATTCAGAGTAACACACGAGTACGTGTGTCTTACCAGAATGGCCGTGTCGGGACAGGAAGGAAGTATAAAAAGGAATTATCATTTTTATTAATCACATTTTTGGTACTAACTATGTTGTTTTGAAGAGTGTTGTTAAGTTTACGTGATGATCGTACTTTGTGTCATTCAGAGTAACACACGAGGACGTGTGTCTTGCCAGAATGGCCGTGTCGGGACAGGAAGGAAGTATAAAAAGGAATTATGATTTGTATTAATCTCATTGAGGGTGTCTGAATGTATTAAGTCGGGTAAGATAAAATAATAATCGTGCGACAAACCAGTCTGTATGTCGAACTCGTAGTGGGAGTTACAGTTGGGTGTATAAAAAGAGTGCCGAATCATTTGAAGCAACTAGTACGGTGCAGATCACTAATAAGTGGTAACTATGGTGGTTTCCATATCAGTCAGTGCTTAGTAAAGCGGTTACTATGTTATTTCGAGTTGTTACTAGGTGAGTTGATTATAATCACTTAACCAAACGGTTAAGTAATTGCCTCAATATGCAATGTGTTATAATAACCAAAGTTAATAATGAATCCTGACGTGGTATTGTACTCTGTGAACAGTTTATTACGCAATAATTGACCAACGAACAATAAATTGCGAGTTAAAGAGAATTCATTTGTGACTTTTATTATGTGAACCTACGTGTATCGATATCGGCCGCCACTCTGTCTCCGACATATATAATATTATGATCAGTTCGCGAACTTTTGATTTAAGCTTACGCTGAAGAGGCTTTCTTTGTAGGGCACTTGAAGATTTTTGCAGTAGACATCTAAAGTCACCGACGAGCTGCATGATTTCAGCATCAGAGTCGTCAAACCAGTCTTGGTTCTTCTTCTCCGGCTTTCCGACTACACGCTCAGCAACTTTATGGAGAGAGTGCGCTAAGGAGTTCCAATGTTCATCAATTGAACCAGCTGTTTCAACTGAGATTGAGCCAAAATCCGAGTCAAGCTGTTGTTGAGTTTTATTTGAGTTAACAAGCCTCGCGAAAGCCAGCCGGGTCGGTATCCTGTGATTTGCACGACGGGGAGGTTTGTAGAAGAGGCGGAATTTTGACCTTATTAAACGGTGATCAGTCCAGCCTTCAGCGCCCCGCATTGCTCTAGTGATAAGCACATCCTTCAGATCAGTTCTTCTGACTACGATATAATCAATAAGATGCCAGTGCTTAGAGCGCGGGTGCATCCATGATGTCTTGTACTTTTCAGGCAAGCGAAAGAATGTATTAGTAACGGCAAGGTCAAACTCCGCACACAAGGATAGAAGCAGCTCACCGTTAGCATTGCGTTGTCCAACTCCATGCCGCCCAAGAACGCGGTTCCAGATTTGATGTTCAGAACCCACTCGAGCATTAAAATCGCCCAACAGAACGACTTTATCGTTAGAAGGAATGCTTCGCAAAACTTGTCGAAGTTCGTCGTAAAACTGCATCTTATCTTCATCAGGATATGACATAGTTGGAGCATAGATGCTTATGAGGTGGAGGTATTTGTTAATGCTAGTGTGTAGCCTAAGAGTAATAATTCTATCACTGATGCCCTTTGGTTTTTCTACAAGAGACCTTGCCAGATTTGTTTTGATGGCAAAACCAACTCCACTACCCGCTCGCTCGTTAGCAGGTTTTCCAAACCAATAATATGTGTAGCCTCCACGAATCTCACAAAGCTCACCGCTATCAGCAAGATGAGTCTCGCTTAAGGCGGCTATGTCTATTTTATAATTTGATAGTACCCTGGCGATTAAAGCAGTTTTTCGCTCAGGACATAAGTTATTTGGATTATCCAGTAAAGTTCGAACATTCCATGTTGCAAAATTCAGGTGTTGTTTTGGTGGGTATTTAAATTTTTGTATTCTGCGACCGCGATTAATCGGTACCCGATGACCGCGGTTTGCCATCGAGGTAAAAAGTGAGACAGACTATGTTTGGGCCACCTTTTCTAGGCCCCTCCTCTGTGCAGAGGTAAGCAGAGCGATCCTAAATAGGGCTGCTTAGTCATCAGATGTGCTGCCGAACTCGTCCTCCTGTCTCAGTCGATTACGTGAGCGACCACTCTCATCTGACCGCCTATGTGCAGAGAGACAATTGAGAATCGAATTTACCGTAATTCGGGTTCCCACCACCATCACTCCATCGCCATAGGGCTTTCGCTCTAGATCCAACAATCAAGCCAAGGTTCGACTGCGCGTGAAATGTTTTAAGTGGGTAAGTGGTTGCGCTGGTACAGACCCACTCTCTCGTCCTGAAGCTGCTTTCGCGAACTGAAAAACAGATGGTGGAAGACAAAGGCGCTTGAGTTACAACATCTTGCTAACACTAAGCAACCGGGCATGTTCTTTGAGAGCCTAAAGTCCGTATTATTCGGTCCCCAGCTTAAGAAGACTTCACCGATTTTCTCTCGCGACAAATCGAGACGGCTGACGGAACACGGTGAGGTACTGGACCGTTGGGCTGAACATTTCAGTGACGTCCTAAACCCATCTAGTCATAGTGCTGATCTCGACCACATTAACTCTCTTGAGGCCTTCCCTACATCTACCGAGCTTAACCATCCGCCGTCTTTTGACGAGTTTTTAAGAGCTATTACTCGGCTCAAGAATGGCAAGACTTCGGGATCAGACAGCCTACCTGCTGAACTTTATAAATACGGTGGGCCTACTGTTCAAAAAACCCTATTTGAGCTCGTTTTGCGAATATGGGATTCTGGCATTATACCTCAGAGCTGGAAGGATGCCTCAATTTGTAAACTTTATAAAGGCAAAGGTGACTCCTTCGACTGTGGGTCGTACAGAGGTATTGCTCTACTTAGTGCTGCTGGTAAGGTTTTAGCCCACATTCTGAATAGTCGGCTGGGACGGCTGGCAGAAGAAATTTTGCCTGAAAGCCAGTGTGGGTTTAGACCGGGCAGAGGCACAGTGGATGCCATATTCACTGTAAAACAAGTGCAAGAAAAAAGCCTCGAACAACAACGTTCTCTATATTTGTGTTTTGTCGACTTGGAGAAAGCATTTGACAGAGTACCAAGATCTGCTCTATGGACTGTTCTGGAGAAAATCGGCTGCCCCACAAAGTTTGTTCGACTTGTGAGTCAATTTCACGATGGCATGATGGCTAGAGTTCTGCACGAAAACGACTTCACTGAGGAATTTCCCGTGACTTGCGGCGTAAAACAAGGCTGTGTAATGGCTCCTACTCTCTTTGCCATTTATTTTGCTGCTGTATTGAGAGATTCTTATACTGGTTGCAACGGGCAAATTCAGCTGGATGTTAGATCAGACAAGAGCGTTTTTGATTTATCACGCTTCAGCTCTAAACGCATGGTGCATAGCAAAACTATCTTAGACGTACTCTATGCTGACGATGTCTGTCTAATGGCGGACGATGTTTGCAACCTGCAACGCTTTTTGGACCACCTAGATGAGTCCTGCCGTAAGTTTGGCATGGTTATAAGCGTCTCCAAAACGCAAGTCTTAAAACAGCCTACCCGCGGTGCTTCGGCTGACCCCACGCCCATTTTTCTGGATGGCAAGGCTCTCGAGGAAGTATCATCATTTCGGTACTTTGGAAGCTATATTCGCAACGACAACCGGTTGGAAACTGAAATTTCCTTTAGAATTGCAAAAGCAGCAGCATCTTTCGGGAAACTTCGGAAACGAGTTTGGGACTCACACGATTTACAATTACACACTAAGATCGCGGTGTATAGTGCAATCATATTGCCCATCCTGCTCTATGCCACTGAGACATGGTGTCTCTATAAGGGCGACATTAGGCGGCTCGACACATTCCACATGAAATGCCTGCGGACAATTCTGCGCATCAAGTGGCAGGACCGAATACCAAATTCGGAAGTCTTACTCCGTACCAAGCTAAGTGGCATAGAGTCAATGCTAATTAAGAATCAGCTTGGGTGGTGTGGTCATCTAGTACGTATGGACGACTCAAGGCTGCCTAAATCTGTGTTTTTCTCGCAATTGAAGGAGGGAAAGCGCAAACCTGGAGGGCAGTTTCTGCGCTACAAAGATGTGCTCAAGCGACATTTAACCTCGTGTAAAATCACAGCTAAACAGTGGGAAGAGCTTGCAGAACAGAGAAGTGTCTGGCGTAACTCTGTTACTAAGGCAGTTGAAGCTTTTGAAGCAAATCGGCTTGAAGATCTCGATGCAAAACGCCTACTTAAAAAGAACCGTCCTAAGCCTTCCTATAATTACACCTGCAACTCTCTAGGCCAGTTGCACTGTGCGCCCTGCAACAGAGTCTTTAAAACCAAATTTGGATTTGCCAGCCATCTCCGATCCCATCTCCGGAAGTGACAAGGTTCGCCGTTGACGGATACGTCAAGGAGGACATCAAAAATATTATGATAAATAAACGTTATACTTGTGGGTAGTCAACTAGAGGATACTGATTATTATTATAAGTAACCTTAAGTAACAATCCAAATACTTCATTCTAGCAGTCCCAAGTTCACAGAACAGTCGCTTTGTTTACTAACATAGAATATGAGTAAGGTGTGAGTGTTCTCGGCACGTAGCCAGTAGAGGGCGCTCACCGAAATAGACTTGTCACTGGGCGGTCGGCGCACGAGAGTTATTGCACGTGCGGTAGGCATTTCCGATCTTCCGACACACGACTACGACGTAATATTTCACGTCTACAACTTGTCATTTTATGATGTTCTTTCTAAATTAAGAATTTACTTTTATGGGTGAGAATAGCTTCACGTCATCCCCGTTATGAATGCATCCAGTATGCATCCAAATAAAACAGTGTAGTTGAAATTTCCGCGGTGTTAAACTCCTCCCTGAGCTTAGCTTCAAAAAATTAATCGTTACTAAAAAATAACACAGCCTTTATTTGTGTAAGCGTTTCTAGGATAATTTGAGTATTTTCAGAAATTAAGTTCATCCTAAAATAAAAATGAGAAACCTACAAACTCTTCTTAAACATGGATGTGATATTATGACAAAGTATTTTTCCACGCGAAATAAATGGATACAAATTATTGCGTACACAAACATTAACTCAGCTTTGACGATAATCTTACACAAACCATAATATTATATATTAACCACTACTCTAAATTAACTCCATCTGTATATTTTGATAATTGAAACGTTCACACACAGGTACCGTGATTTAACCTGAGAGTATTGGAAATATCAATCAGAAAAGCTTTCTCGAAGTGGAATAAATTCGGGTATTTATATCTGTGAGTTAGGGCTGCACACGGCAAAGTTTCCGGAGTCCAACGCAAATAAATTAAAAGTTGGCATCGAAACTCGTCTTGCTTTTTCTCTCCATTTCAATTAAGTTAAGTAAAGGGAGTTTGTCCACGTAAGTACGCTGTGACATTGGTATGAGTTTCAAGAGTAAGCCAATAACTTGCTTATGCATGCTATATACCTAGGTATTTAAGTAATAATAAATAACTGCAGGATACATGCCTCTCCGTAGTAGTTGAATGTCCAAACTTAGCTACCTTCCACCTCAAACAATTTAAGTGGGAAAAAGCTCCAATGAAATAGCTCGTTTCAACTAGTGTTCTTCGACCAAAGCGAACCGCGTAGGTACCTCAATAAGAACCAGACATCTATGTAATGAAAGAAAGCTATGAAAACACAATAAATGTACATAATAAATTGCGTTTGAGTAGCTATAGGTTGATAAGGTTGAATGTTGTTGATTTCCAATGGTTGACGACAATTCCGTGCATCAAGTCATTTTATTTTTGTTTGAACAAGAAGAATACTTAAGTATTTATTTAAGCACAAGCTCTTCGCTTACTAATCCAAGATTTCAAAATACAAAAGTAAGTACTTACCATCATATTTTGAAACTTGATATTTTTTTTACTTTTATACCGTTTTTCATGGGATTGAGAGGATTGAGGAAGTAAAGCGAAACGAAATAAAAGCAGGTAGATATAACGTTATAACAATAAATTTGTCGGTAAACATTACAACAAACTCACTTAGTCGGTGGAATGGGGCCTTCGCATGGCTAGAAAGAATTCATCGAATTGGCTTAAACTAATTTGTTCCACTCGGGTCGCACTTTACTAACATTAAATACCAGTATAAGATTGTTACGTGGTGACTTTTTAGAATTTAATTGGATTTGAAAAATAATTTGATATCATTCCATTTGCAGTTGGTACTTACTATACTATAATTTTAATACTTTTTATGTTTTGTTTATTAATACTGTCTTTAATCTACGTCCAAATTCTTGATATAAGATTCTCTCATAAGTCATGCAGCCTGCTATGCAACTCCACTTCTCACGGTTTCAAGTCAGGCGGCGAATTAGAGTAACTTAATCCCATTAAATAAATAACAAAGTAAGTGTCGACCCTTATACGGACGATTGTTCGGCTGACCGCCACTGCGACTCGTTGAGAAATCGCTCCAAGCCGAAGTTTGTACATTCCCTTATTATAAACGAACTAATATTACTTTAGTAGCGCTTAAAATTAGATTTACTGAAATTTCACGCTTAAGTTCTGTGTTCGTTTTCTTAAAGTCGTAAAAGATGCTATTAATTTGTCGTTGGTTATTCTTGTGACATGTTCGAAGCCCAACGAGTGAATTATTATAAATGGAGACAGCGTTTATTAATTGAATTTTACACAAACAGGTATTTTATTATAGGTAAGTGGTAATGGTCGATTTTACTACGGAGACGGCGTAAATTCAGAGGCCATGAGCCTTCCTCCTTAATTATATTAATATCGTCATGATTAGATTATAGAAAACTTCAAGGTCGGCTGCAAGCTTTAAGTATAGTAATAGTAGGTGCAGTATAGTAGTGTTATAGCGAACGTGCACGTAGTAAGCTCTGCCATCTGGTAGCGCAATCTGATACTTTCAGCCTATCGATGCCAATTATTGACGTAAAATATTCATATTAAAAGGATGAAAAATAGCATTTAATTTGTTAATAATGTATGACTGTGTATCTGGATGCTCCAAAACTTAAAAATAAACAAATCAAATGGTGTAAAATTGAAAATAGCACGTAAGTAGGTAAGTATTTACATTCCGTTGTTATCTTAAAATAAATAAAAACAATAAAAGCTGTATAAAACATACATAAGTAAGAGTTCCAAAAGCATTTATAAAAATGTCTCATTACGTAATTTATGAAAATAAAGAAGTTTTGAAGATAATATTCAATACAAACAAATCAATAAACCTCCTAATCTTGCTTCAAAAACATCAAAATGACTAGCACCCATAAAAAAAGCATATTCTGGGCACGCTAGGTATCAATAATATTCGGCTGGAACCCATATTTTATCATTTTTGTCATATTAAAAGAAGATATAAATAAATTATTGCTCCAAAGAGTTTCTTTTTTTATCCAGATGTTGCTCTTCTATCGATTTTGTACTGCCACCTATAGTGCTTGCACGTTCCCTATAGTATAGTAAAAGTAAAGTAAGTAGGTATACGATTTTTTATGCGAGAGTAGTTTCGCAACTTATCAAAAAACAAAAAATAAATACTTACCTATTATTGATTTATTCATTCGAAATTCTAAATATTTTAATACATTGCACAACGAAAGTAAAACTTTTAATTATTAGTACTTAAAATTTAAACCGTAAAATTTACTTTTATTACAGCGCCATCTACGTTTCATTGAGACAATATAGCGCCATCTAGTAGTCACTAGCGAACAGAAACGCGAAAGATACTGTAAAAAAGTATATATGCCTCAGCTGGGTTTGTCCGGGTTGATTTCTAAACATCACAAATTATACATTGTTAAGAAATCTATTTAAAACTTACCTATTTGCAGTCAACGTCGTCATTTCGACGTTGTTTCCACAGGCTGTTATAATTTCATCGCAGCTGCTGCCCCCTGTTGCACGTTGTAAGGAACTTAGTGAAACGTCTTCGCTTGAGGTTTTCCCGACGCTCGCAACATTGCCGGCAGATGGCACTATTCTTTGTTTTGACGCTTGCTTGTGTCTACTTAACGCAAAAAATAGAGCTAATACTGCTTTTAACTTCGCATCCCGGATATCTACAGCTGTTACTTGTTCTAATCCTTGGACTTTTTGTGCGTGAAGGAAATCCAAACAACATTGAACATTCTCCAACTGAAAACAAAAAGAATACAAACTATTAGGTTGGTATTTAAAATCTTATTTGAAAGGATAAGGTACGCTAATAGATACATTGGTCTAAAATAGGGAAAATAGGGGTAGGGACTGCTCTTCTTAGAGTGTATAACCATCGATATACATTCTTAGAGTGTATATCGGCCATGATCGCTTGTTGATCCACAAAAACATGTTAATCAATTTATTCGAGCTAAGTAGGTAGGTACATAACTTAATATTTCGGAAAGAGATTATAGATTTCAGAAAATTAACCTTTATAGTTCTACTATAGGTAGATAGACATCGCGGCACACTCTACGCCACTAATTTTTTTGGTTTAAAAATGTATGCTTTATTTAACATCTTATTTTTTATACTTAATGTCGATCTATATATTGACATGGCTCATGTAAATCTAGTCATAAATCATATTTTATTACGAATATAATTAGCATGTTGGTACAATATTACCAGTTTTACATCGATCAGAATATATTATTCAGTATCATAAAATTATATACATCAACTCCGCGATTTAAATCATAAAATAGTAGAGGTCGCGTGTCGTTGATAAATAAACACATCACACAATAGTTGCTGTTTTTAATGCAAATATTTTTGAAGGATTAAAAATACCGCGTGCGCAATCTTGGTGTGTTACCCAATGCAAAAACTGCATAAGGTGCATGCGTACGCGCAGGGATTATTAATTTTTAATAACACGACACTTTTTACGTGCTTTGCTGGTAGCTATTGTCATGCGCACGCGCTTCCCGGCTCACGCGACGAGTGTGCGAAATGAGTTGATCGCTTTATACCCAGACCTTGAAGTTCGGTATTTCAATACGTGCACTTATTTTATGACAATGTTTTGTCGGTGCGAAAGATACGCTGTAACAATAGTCTTATTTTGCATGGTGATACCTACTACTTTACAACTATATTATGTGGCGCCTAAATATAATGGTAAGTACGTATGGCACATAAATCTCTATTGGCAGACTGGAAGTTTTAAATAGTGTATTTAATTATGTTATTATCCGGTGTATGTGCCTAAGATACCGCTGCTACGAATGCTAATGAGATGTTTTATGGAAATCACCTTTAAATTAGCTGCAACATTTGCAATGCCAAAACGTCAATGAATTAATCAGATCATTTACTATTCTACATGGAGTTGACTAATAAATTTTGGTTTTACATTACATAAAAATTAATACCTTTTCCACAAGGCTCTACTGCTCTACAAGACTACATTATTAATGAGTTATATACTGATGTACCCTTAATTTACTCACAAATCCAATAAACAATTGAGAAAAATCGTTTCACAAATCTCAATTATACAAAAATGCCACAAGAAAGCTCCGACACGTGTTTAAGCATCCAGAATCAATTAATGTCCTCATACGATTCGTACAATGTACGCATTGGTCTGTGTTACGACACACCGGGGTCCGGCGCCGACCCTTAAATGGCTTGTCTTCTGATCTCATAGGTCACCGGCGCAGGCGCAGATCCCGATCGACCGCCTTTTCAAACCCACCCTGCCAGTTGGATGAGCTTCGGTTGTGATTGAGTAAAGGTATAATAATAGCGTGAGAAGGCAAAGTTTGTGAGTTTACATTTAGAAAGTAGTTTGCGGTAAAATTATTTTGCTTATAGGAAGCTTCATTACCCTACTATAGGCGACACTACTATTAGGGGATACTACTTTTAGATATCTTTAGTCCCTAGACTAAACTAAACCTGGCTAAACCATGAAAAAGATTAAGAAAGAGAAACTACAGACTACAGCTAAGGTAATGAAAACGCAAGACTTGTTTTCTTATTTAAAAAATAAAATAAAACGAAGAAATCTTTTATATCTCTCTGTTCATTGGTGACGTGCAAATTAAACAAGCACTACTTAAGTACGTACGCAATATTTTGTAGTCAAGTGCCATCTTTTGTTGACACGAAACGTATATTTACATTTAAAATTATCAAGTATATATTTACCTTAAAAAGATATAAGGTATAGTGACCTATATTAAACCATATCTTGACTAACCTTGTTAAACATTACTAAGGCGTCGAGTCTGACGAGTAAAGTGTTTGTCATTCCTCACACTAGGTCAACGGACAACCCTGAAATGTAGAATCTTACAATACAATGCATTTTCCACGACTGTACAAATTGGCTATTGCTTATCTGTCTTTAGTTCCTTGAATATACAATTACTTTTGTTTTAAAAACATGACGTGAATAAATGAATGTAGAGCTGATTTCAATCGACAGATGTGTTTTATCTGGTCAATAATTTTGCATTTTGACAGGGTTTTTATAAAGTTATATTACCAATTACCATTACAGTTATTTTTAGGCAATATCATTAAAAATCACTTACTTTTTATACTGCTATACCTAATAACCCTTTTAATATGTAATTATATCCCAGAATGAAAGTTTATTGTGTTACTAAAAGAATGCTTTCAAAAGTGGAATGAAAGTCGATTAATCACGTCGCTTGTCAATATCTCGCTACCTGTTTCTGCTGATGTATGATCGTGTTATGGGTACTGTTATATCAATTAGAGTTCAGAGTTTAAAATTGACTTTAATGATACTTTGTTCGGTTAAAATACTTTGGAAATGTGTCCTTTTTATTATGGCCTGATTGGTAATATTCTTTGGAATCTAGTGCCAGCAGTTTGAGATCGTACCAACAGCAACATTCAAGATTCGACGCCCTGGTCGTATCAAATATATTGTCTATAAAACTACTGGAAATAAGCTCACCGCTACATGTATTTAGTTGGCATTGGCCTGCCTAATATTTCACAAACATATTTATTTATTTACAAATAAAGACACAAAACAGAATTCACAGCCAAAAAAAATATACAAATACATAAAAATGACTAAACTAGAGAATACTCCACAGCATGTGTCCTGATCCAATTCAGACAAATTTGCTTGTGTGTATCCACCACTCAAAATACATATAGAAAGTTACAAAAATTATAAAAAAATATACAATAGAGCCGAAACTTCGTAAAAGATATATATCAAATCATATACTCACAAATGTAAAGACGACTACCACAGAACAGTCTTTACTTCGTGACGACTACAAACAATGTAAATTAAACAGTAGTGTAACATATTTTCTTGATATCCGCAATAATTCGTCGGAATCTGCCGTCCAAATATCAAGAGAACCAGACAAGTTCGCCAATTCGTTAAATATAATATACTAAAAGAGTGTCATATATTATCTTCAAATAAAAATGGCCAATTTATAATAAATAGACTTTTATCACTTGTTAAAACAAGTACTTGATATTGAAAAGGTATTGAATTATGATTAAAATGAGATTTAAAAAAATAGTAATATAAATAGTAATATTAACTAAAAAAAATGAAAATGATAATTCAATTAGGAATAACAACAATAATAGCACTATGTAATGAACGGAATTAGTGAATTGCAAGCGCTAACAAGGCAGGATTGGAATTGGCTTAGGCCAGAAATAGAATAAGAAAATTGCCTCAATTGGGCATGTCGGTGCGTTAAAAAGCACATTGTCAGCGAGGATTAAATATGGCACTTTCAAATTTGAAACTAGGGCAAAAAATTACGAAAGTTATTCTTTTTATTTTGTTTTTGACAACAGTCCACATACTAGTTTATTGGCTTATAATGTGTACAACTCACAAACTTTGAATGCCAAAATTAATCATCTTTGTTTAGATGCATCATTATTGCAAATTGCGGAGAGTCTAAAGGCAGTATAAGAAACATTAATAAGCGTTACAAATTATAATAATTATGTTGCTCGTAGTTCTAGCCACGTGAACAAACTTTGCTGAAATAAAAGCCCCCACCATGTAGGTACTTCTCTTTGATAAAACTAACTTAAGTATATTTTATTAATTATCCGTAGTCAATTTATGTGCTAAACTTCATTATAATATGCTAACAGTTTTTGCATCTGCTTCTAAGTTGTGACATAGTATATTAATCAATTAAATCGTGTTCCGAACCTTCGGAATTAACACTATTAGATAATATGTTACGTAAACAACTGGTGGTAAGTCTCTCATATGTAAGAGTCCGTCTGGGTGGATACGACCGCAATGTCTATTTATGCCGCCAAGCAGCGGTGCGCATGGACTGTTGTGTTTAGATTTGAAGGACATTGTAGCCAGTGTAAGTACTGGACATAACGACACTGGACATCTTATCAGGATGACGAGCGCAGTGAAACAGTAGGTACTTTGTAACTCAAGGTGCTGGATGGTGTTGCTACTGTTTATGGGCGGTCGTATCGCTTACCATTAAGCGAACGGCATTCCCGTCTCGTCATTCAATGTCATAAAAAAAAACTTATTGATTTCATCCCACACAATTTTAAAATGAATAGTGTTCAACAAATCATTGCATCAACCTTTACGCCTCATATTTTCTAAAAGATAGAAGAATGAAGAGTGTCAATGAATTCAATAGATAGTTCGTTCAGCTGGTTCAAATTGCTTTATTATATTGATTGCGAGAAAAAAGCAATTTACATTGTGCGTGCTTCGTGAGCGCCATGATGTCATGGGTTGCATATAAGTTTGTTGTACTTATGCTTTATGAATTATACGAACCATAATATACAATGCCTTAAAGTAATATACAGATTTAAGAATGTAAGTAATGGGTATAACCACGGGTATAACGATACAAACTAATTTGTAGTACATAGCCTAGCCTTATTGCAAAGGAAGATCAGCTATATTACCTATAACATAAGGTTCAATATTTGACATTATTTGTTCTTTAAAACATGCACCTATAGGACGTTACGTTCCCATAAAGAATAAACTCTGTTCTCAATAAAAATTCTTACGAATCCAAGCAATACACTATTACAATCTACCTGTTGCAAAAATGCAAGAAACTTGCGTCCATTATAATGAAATGGAAAGGGTCCTTCTGTAACAGGAGAATGTTTAAATATACCATGACGCGACGCAGGCACGTGCGCTCCGGAATACAGCCAGGTAAAACCTTTGGCTTTTTAACGATTTTAAAATATAGTTCAAAATGTATCCTTTCTATAAGTATAATATAATTATACATAAGCTTACGGCTACAGTCAAGGGATAAGCCTTTGCCTAAAGAAAGATTCCTATGTTCTTCAATGATTCAAGAGTTAGGAAGACAAACTAACACTCTACTGTGGCACATATTTCAATGAAGAGAAACTGGACTCATTCACTTAGATGCACCGATGTATACGATGACCGATTTATTTGATTTAAGCTATTTCAAGGTAATATGGCCTGCAGCGTCCTGTAGGAAAGGTTGGATGCAATACTGAATTAAGTAAACGGCCTAGAATTATTACTTACTTTGAAAAAGTAGAGTGATGTAATTCTCGTAAAGATACGCAATAATCCTACCGGTATTGATGGCGTGTGTTTACACCTGACTGATTATTGCGGTTGAAACTCAATGAGGATTCTGCGGCTTTGCTTGCAGCCGTGATGGCATCATCCATTTTACACAATAAGGAGACGAGCATGATGTTCACTTGATAGTAAACAACACAAATGCCCATAAACAGTAGCGACAGTATTTAGAACTCTAAATTACAAAGCGTGAATAAGTCATACTGATACATAATTTTAAGTATTATAATGGCCAGTTATTACATTGGCAAAAGTGTCCATCAAACCAAAACATAATTATATTATGTCACTAGTATTGCTTGGCGGCAGAAACCGTATTGGGTTAATTCATTCTTCATTTCGCCAAAATGCTAATTCGATGATACGATAATATACTAGCTGAACATTCTCTTCATAACAATCTGTGTAATTGGAAATATTAGAATATATCAGTCAAAAATGGAAATCACAATTCAAGCATTTGACAAATTTTAACAATATGGTTATTTCAGAGAACGTTTCATACAAAAGCTTAGTTCATTTTATTGAAAGAAAGAAAAACCATTTATTATTGTAGATCAATATTTTCGATACTTGCAAATTTTAACATAAACCAAGCTTTATATACGCTAATGATAAATTGGTTAGGCTAATGATCTGTTTTTTTTATACATGGCAAGATGACCCTACTACATCTGAGACTGATGGTAACCAGAGTAGGATCCAGATAATGTCGACTGACGGGAGATGGTTGTACCCTCGCCAGTCAACATAATTATGCCGGCCTGTTCGTTCTTCAGTATCGTTATTTTTACAAAGCAAAACGTCATCTCTATATTTAATTATTCTGCTGGTGGACGCTACCCTTCTCTAGTAACTTATGCTTTAGGAATACTCCTTAGAATAATAATCTGAGAAATACTCATCATTTGTGACGTCAGAGGGACAGCGATCATAAATCAAAGTATATCTCCCATCTGTCCCGCACATACGACCGACTGACCACCGAATACTGACGTAAACTTTGACGTAACATGTCCATACGATTGATATTTTATTATTATTGTAGTGACTATCAAGTAAAAATACACTCTCGTCTCTCAAGTCTTATGCCATTATCTCTGACGAGGTAGGCAGAGGCGCAACTATATAGCACAACTATTCGCCATTTCCCATGGTGCTGTAGGCGGTGAAGGCTATACCGAACAAAAATTTAATCTAATTGCCAAATCAAATAGATGTAGTTAGTATTTGTCAAAGATATCTCGAAGGGTAAACCGAGTTGTTGGTCAGCATAGTTACCGAGAACAATTGGAAGAATAGACCCATTATGACAAACTCATCAATCTCGTTTTAACTCAATTTTACAACTTTTTAAATGTCAATATCTTTAACTTCTTTTTTACTTTAATTTAGTCGGTAAAGTACCACCATTTGGCAGTTTTTTATGTAAATGTCACCTGAGCTCTCGTCTCGAGGCAGCCGGTGTCAACAATGGCTCAAAGTGATTGATCGGTAAAACAATGGTGCCGCCGCACTAATTTGTCACAATACAACTAAAAAGTAGGTGAGTTGACGGCATGCCCACGCTACGGCAATCACGGCAGTCAATCACCCTATCTGATTGGACTGCACTGGGTTTTAACTGATAGATCCTACGAGAAACGGAATGTATACGGTCAGGTACATGCCTTCCAAAGCGGTGTTACTGATTTATTTTACTATCTTCACAAGTGTACTCACCAAGGTGAGTAGAGCATAATTTTATTTTGTTTAATAGTTTCAATTATTATGTATTCATAATTTCAAATAATTCTTTTATAAATATTCTAATTTTCCCAGCGTCAACTTTACCAAAGAAGATAAGGTATTTTACCTTTTGGGAGTATCTCATATAAAAATATTCTTAATACTTGAGCATCAACAGCAAATCTGAATATAGAAAATTTGCGACTAGAATTTAGAACATGTTAATCACTAGTAAATGAAAATCTGGGACATGAAAGTTTGCAAACCTATTAATACTTTCCGATAGTCTGCAAACGCGCTGAAAGTCAAGTGCATCCCGTTATTCGGGTTTAGGTCATGGCGCAGGCGCATGTATGTCGAGGACTCGTCCTGCATTCCACGCGCCTTATCTGCGTAAGCATTTTGCACCTAGTCATATGTATAACAAGTTACTGACGTTTTATACATTTACACACACTTACACACACACACACACACACACACACACACACACACACACATTCACGCCATTTATCCCCGAAGAGGTGGGCAGAGGCGCAACTAGTGCATCCACTTTTCGCGGCGTTCCATGATGTGATAGGGGGTGAGTCTATCGCCATATCGGGCACAAATTCCAGACTCCGAGCTGATACTGAATAGAAAAACTCAACATAATTTTGCCCGACACGGGAATCGAACCAGAGACCCCAGCATTCCAGTCGTACCTTGCCCGCTTATATATATAGATGTATGAGAAAACCCTATGTATATGGACACCGGTGTCCGTCGCGGGCCTTGACAGACTACTGCAACTACGCCCCCGAGGCAGTCATTTTTTTACATATAAAATGTACCCAATAAATTACTACGCCGTTGTATGGGGTATAGCACGGTACAGTGTAGTTATAGTCACCATAATATGTACAGTTATTATAATTATGTATAATGAGGCAGTGTTAATAAATAGACATGTAAATAAATAGATAAATAGTCTTTAGACAATAGACGTAAGCAATAACTGCAATCAATGCAATCCAGCCCTGTATTATACACTGCCCATCGCTGGGCACGGGCCTCCTCTACTGCTGAGAGGGGTTAGGTCTTAGTCCACCACGCTGGCCTAGTGCGGGTTGGCATACTTCACACAACCTCGAAATTCTTATGGAGAATTCTCAGGTATGTAGGTTTCCTCACGAAGATTTCCTTCACCGTTAAAGTGAACGATAATTGATAAAAAATACAAACGTAACTTCGAAAAGTCAGATGTGTGTGTCTTGGGTTTTGAATACTTTTGAACCACCGGACATTGTCTCGGCAGACCGTTCCATTCCCAACTAGCACATTGTCTACTTAGCAATAACTGTCAGCTGTAAAAGGAATTTTTGAACGATAATTATTTCTAGTAATCTATAACAGAAAAAAACATTTTTCGAGAAAATTTTATCTGTCATTCTTGAATACCCTATACTTACATCAATTCATACTTTTAAGTGTTCCCGAAAAGTGATTCACAGGAATGCGTCACCGTAAAATGTACTTATTCCACCATGTTTATGGTTACTATCCCGAGAGGCCTTATGACGTAATAACTTGATGGGCATTCAAAAATGGAACAATGTTTCAAAATGCGAACATTCAATCTAACGGCTTTGAAGACCCGTTAATAAGCATTAAGTATAGCCAATGAATGTTTAAAGAACATTAATGTTCACTTATATGGGTCTCAAACCGAGCCCTAAATTTTGCCGTTATTACTATGTAGACCTTAGAAGCTAGTAAGTAGTAAATAATGCATAATAAATGTAAAGAGGGTGATGTTATTTTTACCTTCCTTTTTTATTCTCTGTCCACTAAATTACATGCAGTGCTAACGACAAAAATAAAAAAAAATTCAGTCGCTATGGCAAGAAATTGATTAGGTACACTGACTGGTACCATGAACTAAACACTACATAATATTATATAAGATACGTATACACACATACACTCACGCCTTTTTATCCCCGAAAGGGTAGGCAGAGGCGCAATTAGTGCACCCACTTTTCGCCATTATTCCGTCCCATGAAGTAATAGGGGGCGAGCCTATCGCCATATAAGGTAATTACATATTATAATAGTGTATGTATTAACATTTTTTGTAAGTCTGCCACATAAGTATCTGAAGAAATTCGAAACACCTATACACTTTTGTGCTGAACGCTATTTTTATTTTCTCTTCACATAAATAAAATTAAAGGGATTCACTTTACTTCGCTCAAAGAAAAAAATGCGATATGAAATTTTGATTTTGTTCATCTACTTATGTGGCTGACTGTACATTTATTCTTTGTCAAAATAATTGTATATATTATGTGCTATACAAATAATTATTAGAAAAATAAACAAGTGTAAAACATAATACAGCGTATAATAAAGGAATCGATACATAATGTGTTTAAAAAGGCAATTGACTCAAGTGTGCCACGACGAAAATATATCGAATTCAGGTTTTTAAGGTAAGTGAGCAATAACGTTGAGCAATGCGAAGTATACAACATTAAGCTTCACCACTTAAACAAATCAAGTATTTACATAAATCACTTTTATTGCATGTTCGCGTATTCGGAAGTTTAATTTTTAAATAAAAATACATTTACTTATATCGATGCCCAATACCTACTATGAAAGTAAGTTTGTCAGTCTTTTTCACCTAGACTAGATAACGTTATACGTTTGCATTTTTTTAATACCATTACATACAGTTTTTCGTGTTTATTGTACATTAACACAATAAAAGCGTTTCTCCTATAACAACTAAAATAATTTATAGCTGTATATTAATATCCCTACAAGCTAACGAGCACCGAAATGCTACTTTATAAAGGATAACAATAAATCACGAGCAAAGGCTTTTTGTGTTAGAAAATGTGGTTAGATAACAATTTAATCGCACAATGCCCTGTCACGCGAATGCATGAACCACGACTGCTAAGATACCTATTTTCTTGTATAGTCGACTGTTTTTGGCCTGCAACTCTAAATTTGAATTTTATTTAAAATTCGAATCAAAATATTTTTTACTTCGCTAAATACGTTAAATATAAATACTCGAATTACAGACAAGGCGTGGTAACATGGGTATCTTTTTAACGGTAAATAAATATTTAATGTCAAAGACACTGTCACATAATAGGCTCAAAAATGTTTTTTTTTTGTATGTGAAATTAAATTTCTTTACCGTATAGCGAAGTCCTCCTAGCCAGTTTCGGCCACGGCGGCCAATCTCAACGGAGATCAGCCAGGTACGCAGGAGATATTACAGTGCACAAGTGTGTGCGCAATACACAGGTGCACTCTCTATTCCTTCACTCTCATAGTCCGGTGAGACGGCAATCCGACATGACCGGAGAGAGATCAGGCGCAGGACCAACGGCTTTACGTGCTTTCCGAGGCACGGGGGTATCACACCGCCAACTTCCTGACTCCGAGCTGCGACTGAGTAAATTTTAAGATGGAAAAACCCAGTCACAATTTTTTTGGCTCGACCCGGGATTCGAACCCAGGACCTCAGCGCGCAAATCGTACTCGTAATGCGTACGCAATACCACTACGCCACCGAGGCAGTCAACCGTATAGCATAATACCAGCAGGCATCCAAAAATTATAAGCGCGTTGAAAATTTCCGCCGCACTTGTTTATGATCTTCGCCTTATAAATAATAGTTTATAGCTAATCTGATGACGACTATTATAAAATCTTATGCGATAAGTACGTGAGCATATTTAATAACAATTAAAGCGATAAAAATGATTTCCGTCTTCCTATTCCGTGACTATATTGCTAAATTATAATGTTAACTACCCAAGTGTACCTATAGTTAAAGTGCATTATAATGTAGGAAATATAACAATCAATTTCATTTTACAAGTACATTGGCGAAAATATTAATTAGGCGTGAAAATTATTGAACATTTTGTTATCAGTTAGGCTTTAAATTGTTTATGGAATACTCTTACTTCTATAATTTATGGGAATACCAATGTTCTTAAAAAAGTTTTATTAAAAAATCAATTGCAAATGAATGCTATTAAAACAGATTTTGAATTTGGAACGAATTAAAAAATGCAGGGCGCAGGCACAGCGCACTGTAACCAACGAATTTGATAGGTGTAGAAATTCTGAGTGTAATGAAATTACCTCCTTAACTTCTCATTACCGGTTCTCCACACTTACGGCACCTTCTCAACCATAAATCTATCGCGAGTAATAAATTAGCCCACTTACATACGAGTACGGTGGTGGAGCCCGGAACAAATCACAAAAAGACATTTGTTTTTAACAAACGCAAGTATGGGCGATGTGTGAGTAATGTTTATTTTTTGTACAAGTTTTACATGGAATTCGTTATGGTAGTAGCTATTGATTTGGTAATTTTAAATTACAAAGAATGCAGCGATTCTAATGTCTAAAGTATAGGTCACACTCTTAATAAAACAATGACCTAATCCAAAATTTTGGCTAGATGAGTTTTAGCAAAATATGGACACTAAAGGGCAAGCTGCATCGACTAAGAAAAAAGCGACTTTTCAACATTGGGAATTTCAAATCCAAATTGTTTGAATTTATGTTTGTTCCCCGCCCAACGTAAAAACAATGTCGTATATTCGTGACGATTCCCACAAATCAACGATTTTGCGTAAGGTCATTGTTTTATTAAGAGTGCGAAGTGTTGTCTGCGTAAACTTCATTGGATGAAGACTCTAAAATTATAAAAAATGCAATTAAAATCCTAATAGCCACTTTTTCATTTCTTTAAAACGCGTATTTACACTTATTACTTTTTCAAAATGTCTTTGGAAATTGTTGTTCAAATATAAAGCACAATAATTAAATTTGAATTAAATTGAGTCATTATTCGTTGAACTGACATAATTAATGCAATTAATATTACAACCGCAACTCTATGGAGCCGAAATTAGATTTCCATTTCCTACAGCCAATTGCGAATATTCAACCAATCACCGCTTTTGATCCCTTAGGACATCCAAAGATTAACAAAGGAAGGAAATCCTTTAGCTAGATAATTATTTCAGAGAGTCATATAAATATTAACGCACCGGATGCCCAAAACTAAGAACCAGCTTTAGTTTAGTTCCATCGTGCCGTAGTCCAGGTTCTGATTGCAATAATAATGGCAGGGATCGTGTCTTGACTGTATGCCGGTAATGCAATATCCATTACAATTGCCTAATTATCTTAACAAAGTAGGCAACGGTGTATACAATTGCTAGTGTTTTGTTTTCGTGGTATCGTTCTTATGGGCAATATAATCTTACTAATATTATAAAGGCGAAACTTTGTAAGTATGTATGGATGTCTGGATGTATGGATGTTTGTTACTCTTTCACGCAAAAACTACTGAACGGATTTCGATGAAATTTGGCACACGGGTAGATCATGTCCTGGATTAATACATAGGCATACATTTTATCCCGGGAAAATAAAAAGCGGGACTTTTATCCCGGAAAAACTTTTTAACGCGGGTGGAGCCGCGGGCAAAATCTATAATTAATAATAGTTCACACGAAGTTCTCTAGCTGCAACACCTACTTATATTTACAAAGGTAGTTTATGGATTTAAGTAGGAAAAGGTTTATGAAATTCTTACCTTTAATTGTAATTGGAAGAACTTAAATATTTATGGCTTCCACCTTTTATGAATAATTTCTCCAATGTCAAGTATGTTTATGTAGGAAGAAAAAACGTTGGGTAGAGACTCGCTAGAAACTATAGAATTTCAGTCCGATGTTTCCTAACTATAGGAAGATCTACTATCGATTAATGTAGTCCATTCTCATCCCGTTGGTAAACTTCTTTGCCGCACCCGTGAGCAATAGCTAGTACAGTTTTAAATTCGCACGTTAAATATATTTCACTGTAGTACTTAATAAAAATGTCAACACTTCCTCATGAAAATAATAAGATAATGGAGAAAAGTAATTGAGACGACTAGACTTGTCTTTCCACTTGGCTAGTACATTAAACAAATAAAAACTTCCCTTAAGTTGCATCTTCAATCTTTTAAACTGAGGACAGAGCAATGAGACATAATGCATCGTTTTCATGCTTAAAAGGTATTTTGACGACAATATCTATTTGATGATAGGGAAAATTCCGTCCAAACAAGATGTAAGTTATTGTGAAGGCAAAAGGAGTTTATTGTTAAATTACAGTAACAATCGGCCACTTAGTTAAAATTGCACCTATTGCTTCATACAAACTATTGCATAATGTTGGCTATTTTTTCATCGTTACATACCAGTTTTATAAGTTGGGCTTTGAGTATACTAAGTAATTTATTATAATAAAACCGGATGTATATCATAATTAGTATTGACACGTAGTGAATTGACTGTTATGTTAAAATTTAATTCAACGATATAAAATACCGTCGTAGTCTGTCAAGCCCCGCGACGGACACCGGTGTCCATATAAATAGGGTTTTTCCATACATCTATATATATAAGCGGGGCTTGATCCAGTGGCAAGCTGGACGTAAATTAATTGCACAATGTAAAATATAAAACCCTCGCCTCATTGGTTCAGTTATGGGTTTAGCTCTAAAATTCCCGACTTCAATTGCCGGGTCAAACAAAAGCAAATTCTCTTGATAACGTAGACAAAAGGAAATATGTATGTGTTGCCAGGGGTAAGATTCTTCGCCTGATATAGTATCAGTATAGAACGGAAATAAGCTCGGGGATTCGGGGCATACGCGTGAGATGTTTTGTGAAAAATTTAAATCTTGGTAGACACGACTACTTAGATTCAACTAAATGGAACATAAATTTACATATTTCGATACCTTAAAATAATAATCAATACATAATATGCAAATATGTACAAAAATTTAAATTAAAACCACGTTACACCTCTGTAATGTGAAAACCGACAAATATTATACAAAACCACATGATTTACATACGTCACCTCTGCAAACCGCTGCTACGAATATCAAATAGGTTTTTGTAATCCACTTTGATCGGAAAATATCAGACAGCGTTATTCCCATACAAAATTAATGTTATGTTTAAAAAGAAACACATTTCTTTATGTTTCGCAAATACATATTTTGTTCTGATACTTATATTTATGAAATAATTTAAAAAATAATTAGTGCAGTAATGATGAAATGGAAAAATATTTAAATTAAGAACAACGGCGCCTCGTTGGTATGTTATGAGTTGTGACTTCATGTACTGAATAATATTTGTACAATGTGAAGACATTTTCTCATTTAATTCCATACGCGTATTTCACACTGTCTGTTACAAATACTCGAAGGATCTTTTGTCGTTGTTTAAGTTTCTACACAATGAGTACGGTAGTCAAAGATTACCTTAAAGAACTCATAAAAGAATCCTGCCAAAGTTATTGATTAATGCGTGACCGTAGTTCAAGGGCAAACCATTCCTTCTCATAGCTTCACAGTAAAACCCATTTACGTATCAAACAAAGCATATGTTTAGAATTGTGTTCGGTTTGATTCGACAGCTGCGGCCAAAATAATGATAATACTAAGTTTTTTGCGAGCAAGAAGCTTGGCCCTCTTTTCTTGTCCGTTTTTACGTTCGTGTTCGATTAAATTATTTTGGTCTAATAGATCTTCTTGCCATTGTTATTTTTTGCTTTATAATTTGTTAATAATTATTGACATTTGGCCTGAAGTGGTCGATATATTGGTATGGTTAACAGAATGACATCAAAATATTCCATACATAACACTATAATCTACATTCAAATTCAGTTTATTCAACTAAATAGCTAATAGGATTCAAATTCGATTATGATAACTAAACAGGATGTAAGGATTTGCAGAAACTACTGTTTTCGAGAAATTAGATGGTCGACGCGGGTATTATTCTGCTACGATTATGATTGGTGTGGGTTGAAATAGGATTTCGCAGCGGACGTGACAATTGTGTCGGCGACGTGACTCCGACACGCTGTGATCTCACCACTGGCACCGGAGAATCGTCTGTGCCTAGTCCAGCCTTAACCTAAATAGGTTTTCCCATTGACAATAGCTAATAGCTGAAATGAAATGAATCGTGTTTTTTGTAAAATAAGTACGTCAGCCTCAGCTCGTTGTTTAATAAGATTCGTGTGTATTAGAAGTAAGTTCATTAATAGCTCTTATGAATTTCGCATACAAATAAACCTAGAAATAAAAAATAGGTATAGGTATCCTGCTATTTTTGTCTTGGAAATATATACAACTAGCTTTTGCCCGCGGCTCCGCCCGCGTGAATGAGTTTTTCCGGGATAAAAGTCCCGGTTTATATTTTCCCGGGATAAAAAGAAGCCTATGTGTTAATCCAGGACATGATCTACCCGTGTGCCAAATTTCATCGAAATCCGTTCAGTAGTTTTTGCGTGAAAGAGGAACAAACATCCATACATCCTTACACCCATACATTCTTACAAACTTTCGCCTTTATAATATTAGCAGGATGTTACGTGTAGAACCATGGGCGTATATAAGGGGGGGGGGGGGCTCCTGACCCCCCCTAGCTTAAAATAAACCCGCTACGCCACTGACCGCTGACATTTTGGAGATCCGGACCCCCCCCCCCCCCCTTGGCTTCTAAAATACGGTGTCATGCAAGGCAAGATTCCACGTCACTAAAATTTTTATATCGTAGGACACCCCCCCCCCCATGTGAAAGCTATAGCTACGCCCATGCGTAGAACTACTTCTAACTCTTGTGTAATCTTAGTGAGGTAAGTATTACTTCAACGTTTAAAAATTAACGCTCCTAATAACTATTAAGAAATCTCGAATGTTTGTGTTTTCTTTCCGAAATTAATGGTGCTGCCTTATGCAATATGGCATGCATTCTGTAACACGAGGAACGTCTGTGCCCTACAAGTCTATATATAGGCTCATATCGTAATGAATTTGCTGGAAGAAACAACAAGCACATTATTTTTTTATTTTAAAGGATTATTCTGTGAATTTTAGTGTAAGAGCGCTAATTACAACGCTTTGGCTTATTGTAGTTTTCTTAGACACGTTAGCGTGATAACTTTATAGTGATAGATCATCACGTCGGTTTAATAATGATAATTTTAGAAGAATAGCCGGTGCCTATAGTTTATTAAAAAAAAGTTGACACTGTTGGAATCGGGACACCTTACTAGGTATACATACAATAGACAGAGCTGTCTTTATACTTCACATTGGTATTCATTTTTTAAGGCCCATTATTATGTACTAGACATGGGCGCCGCCTAGGAAAAAGCCGGCGGCGGCGTGCTGGTAATTTTTGGTCGGCGGCGGCGTAGCGCCGGCGGCGTGGAATTTTTAATGAAAATTGAATATACCTATAGGCCACATATAAATTCCTCAGTTACATGTTCGTAGGTAGTTGGAAGCACTAGCCAATTAACCTATCGGTATAAAAATCCCTTCAAGACCCATGCTCCATCCGCCCTGTGGATTGGGGGCGTTTGAAGAATTCCACCACGGTATTCCCTGCCTGTCGTAATAGGCGACTAATAGGGGCCAACGGCCAGTTTTGGTTTGTATGCCGTGCGTTGTACATACATACGTTGTGCGGTCACCCGATGGTTCCATTTCTCCGGGCGGCTCAGCGTCGGGTCGTAAGGCACGGTGAACAGCACTTTCTCCGCGAAACAAAATAACAAAAAAAGACCTATTGCTTTATATTATTTATTTATCTTATTTCGTGGAGAAGGTGAAATGACCATTAACGCCCTTTGGTACCACCATCCCCTTATCAAAAACGACTGCGCGGTTACATAATTATCACCGCTTTTACGACCTAGCGTTACGGCACTTATAGAGATGGTATGCATCGGGCGACACACCATGCTGGGCCAAGTCATTTAGTCTATAAAAACTACTAGTAGCAGCGTTAGGCTTCGGCGACCACTGGCGACCGTACAAAAAAAATATTTCATACAACTTTTTCATAGTGGCGCCTTAGCCAACGCAGGGCTCTGGGGGCAGATGTTTGCACGTGCCTTTTTCTTTGTGCCCTTTGTCGACCGCTGGGTCAGCCACCGCTAGGCCCGGGCAAGAGAAGAGTGGAAAATAAAAGGGCTCACACAAAGCTGATGTCGCCGACGTCCACGTTTGGTCTAGCGCCGGGTTTATAAACTACCACAGTATACTAAATGTATACCAAAACACTTTGTTGCATCAGGGACGACTTCATGATTCCATGGTTATGTGCGCCTAATAATTTTGATGGCTGAGGGATTGGCTCGTTATCGATCTCTCCTAACACTCTCTGTCTGATGGAGGACTACTCCGAAAAAGTTAGCCACTGCAATCTAAAACCTCCGTCTGTCGACCATGGACCAGTGAAACACCAACACATGCACCTGACCGTAAGACACCGCTGTGGGGCAGTTATCACAAGGAAAAGACATGACCTACGATCTTCCGCAGATACTCTCCGAAACAATGTTCTCCGATGTGCCCAATTGTCAGTTGATATTTGGACCATCGTTGCTTCACGCCTTGGTGAAATCAGGGTGCACTACTAAAACGTCCGAGCACTGAGGACGGGGTCTCTAGTCTGAGACTATATTATCCATGGCAACTCCGCCGAAAGGAGCCTGCTTGGCCTCGTTTTAGGAGCCGGACGCTGCTCGTGTGTGGAAGCTTCCTCGAGCCAGTGGGAGGTGGCCGTAGGGCTTTGGGGTCCAGATCCTAGACCAGTATCTAACAAACGCGTAAGTCACGTACAAGACCGTTTGGTACGCCCTTATCGTCTGCTGCGCTTTCTGCTGGATAGCATTGCAGAGGGATTCAGATGTCCAAGGTTTCGGCCGAAAAGGAACTGCTGTAAAGGATCATGGACCACATGACTCCTTGGCATAAAGTCTGGTTAGCGATGCCATGACCTTCTAGGATAGACAGCAAGCTTGAAAGAGTGCAGCCGCGTATGGGCGCGTGGGCACAAGGGGCATAGCCAAGATGCCTTTTACAATCGTTTATGCTAATAGTTGTTTTTCTGTTATTACCTTTGACTCGTCAAGCCCCGCTACGGACGCCGGCGTCCGAGTATATAAGGTTTCCCCATACAACTATATATATAAGCGGGGCTTGACTGCTAAAAAATCCAAGTCGACAAATAACTATGATAAAAAATTTATAAGAAAATGTTTTTCTTTCCAAATCCACGCCGGCGCGGCGCCTATGTCTACTTCGAACTATATATGACGTTTGCCACCCAATCATTAATAAAATTTGTCAATAAAAATTAATAGTATTCACAAAATCCACGCCGTTTAAGTTAGGCGGCGGCGGCGGCGACGTGCGGGTCCTGCGCGGCGGCGTAACGCCGGCGCGGCGCCCATGTCTATTATGTACCCATTTTTTACCGAATTAAATCATTCTAAGTGATTATAAATGAAATCGTTTCAGGTATAATTAATTCCACAAATAAAAGACAAGGCGCCAGTAATAGTGACCAGCACTTAATACATAACAATTATTCATCTATTAATAGTGCGTTGACATCTGACTCCTAGTTCTGCGAATTAAAAAGATAACTCATTTTGGTTCATACATTGTTGTATATTGAACTACAATTCGCAGAAATGATACAATTGCCTTCAGCAAAAACTGACAACGATTGTTGTGACAAATATGTTTAATATTGAGATCGATGGAGAATGAGTCAACATTACAGTAGCAATTAAAATTATATTGTAACAGGGAAAATTAAACATTGTTTCTAGTAAATGCTGATGCGTATACAATGATTATTTATGAATGAATTAAATTCCTTATGAATGGTTCTGTATGTCGTCACGAAGCCTTGTTATTTGAAACCTTGATCTAATTTCTTTATTTTATTGTCACGTAGACATTATTATTGTAGCAAGAACAGTGTTGCAAAAGGATTTCATTTTTTTGCATTCATATTTCTTAATATCATAATATTAGCGATTAATCTTTTAGGAATTTGGCGCATAGTCCAATTTGACTTCCTAATGAGCTATATTTTTTTCTGGTAGCTTAGAGCAAACACAAAAAAGACATTAACTTGAATGTAATGTGTGTAATTTGCCTCCGACACAGCAGTTAATCTCATGTACAAGATTTAAAATCTAGACAGACAGCGGGTCATATTTATCGAAATTAATCTCAGCGGGATACATGATAAAGGATATGAGAATTCAAAAATGAAGTACAGCCTAACAGTTACGGTAATGTTGCTTTATAATTTATCGATATGAATATGATGCAATAAATTAATCTCTTTTATCACTTATATCAGGAAACTGCCAAAATAATTGTGGTTTCTTTAATTTTATGACGAACACATAAAAATTATTAGACCTACCACAATTACGCTATTAATTACCTAACCATACATGGTAATCCAAACAAAACATGTGTGTAAAATTTCATCCCAATCGGTTGTGGACAACTGTTTTAAAATACAGTTGCAAGATTTACATGCAAACATTAAGTTAAGAAAATGAACTCTAATGCATGTAAAACGCCAACTTTTTATGTTAATTTGTACTGAATCCGCGCCCTCACTAGAACACTCAATGGGCGTAATCGATGTCATCTCAAAATAATATTAGACACAATTTATTTACATTAACAACTGGTTGAACGGTTGACCCGTTTGCACTAACAAGGCGGGACAAAAATTATCGCAAAACATTAATCAAGCGTGGACTCCTTTGCATCTGGTTTTCGGCAATTATGTATACTTGGGAAGTCGGGCTCTGACACGTGGTGTACTCGAAAGTTAAAGCTTATAACGTTTTTTGTACAACATTAAATGTAATTGAAACTTAATGGGGTTATTTTTAAAATGGCCATTGCTGTCAGTTTTATGGAACAGTAATGGATAAATGGGAATTAATTTTAAGGTATAAATTGTCAGATAATAATGTCAGCTCGGAGTATGGAATTTGTGCCCGATGTGGCGATAGGCTCGCCCCCTATCACATCATGGGACGGAATAATGGCGAAAAGTGGGTGCACTAGTCGCGCCTCTGGCTACCCCTTCGGGGATAAAAGGCGTGAGTGTATATGTATAATAATGCGTCACGGGACTGTCTGTAATGATAGCAACGTCTTTACTGTTGATCACAATGCATATAGCCCGACGTTATCTTATTTAAAACAAAAGAGTATACTGTCTATGTGTCAAAAGTCGCCAATCTTCTTCCAAACAAAACGAGCTGTGACATTAAATCTGTCTTAAATACGAGTGACAGCTCAAGGTAATGAGACTGGCGCCTGCAAAGTAGCTAAAAAAAATAAATTAATCACCCCATCACTGTGAAAACAAAATCAAGTTTTCAATCAACACCGTGTTGTGTCTTGCACTTGTCAAACTAAACCTATTCTGATTTAGTTTGACAAGTACGAGACACTTTTAATAAGGTTGTTTCTTTTTCTTTTTTTTCGTGGATGTGGTAGGAGGCGTAAAGGACTTATTTATCCTTCATTCCTTCTAAATAACTTGAATTATTCTATTTTATCTATAAATCATTCAAGGAAGAATCAAGTTTAAACTTTAAAGTGTGATGATCGCTTATTATGGATATTCTAGTAGGTGTTGGAGTTTTTTTGATTAATCGAAACCTTTGAATTCCAACACCACAGCCCACCTTCAACAAAAATCAAATCATCTGACAAATTACCATAAATAGTAAAAAGGGTCACTTAAACCACAACTTCAAACACAAACTTTTCTACCTTAATTCGCTAGACCGTAAGTTCCAATTATTTTACAAGACATATTTTAAGTATTTTTTTTTATTTGTACATATTGGATCACCGTAGCACGTTATTAAATCTGCCAGCGTTAAACGTTTGTGACAGTTCAAGGCGAGTATGGCGACAGGCGCCTGCGCAGGGAACTTAAAGTAATTAGGTATCATTTTTACAGCTGCACTCACAATCACCAATGATTTACGAGTAATCTGCATTAACTTTGTCATTGTAAAATAAAAAAAACTCGAATTGATTTATACAGTTCGAACTGCTGAAGGCGTATTTTTAACTTAACTTATTTGGTGGTAATTTATTTAATTTTTTATGTCAATTTTAACTTTGGGATATAATATTATTGCCAAAAATGTGGGTAGTTGTAAATAGTCTGCTTGCTTAAATAGGTACCTACTTGCAATTTTTGGCAGTTAGGACGCATGTTATCCAACTGATATTATAAAGGCGAAAGTTTGTAAGAATGTATGGATGTATGGATATTTGTTACTCTTTCACGCAATAACTACTGAACGGATTTCAATGAAATTTAGCACACAGGTAGATCATGTCTTGGATTAACATATAGGCTACTTTTTATCCCTGGAAAATATAAAGCGGGACTTTAATCCCGGAAAAACTCATTCACGCGGACGGAGCCGCGGGCAATAGCTAGACATAAAAAAAGGCAGGTAAAGACTCATAATCCAAAAAACATAAACTTAACAGCAATTAAAATCGAATTATAGCTACTGGCTCCAGAGCCCCCATTCGTAACCAATTAATTAGAATTACGTTTAATAACCTAATTGAGTGTTTGTAACTTGATTTATAAAAAATAATTTAAAAAATGCTTCAAGTTTAACGGGCATACTTAATATCATTTCCAGAAAAAGTATTTTTTAATGACATAATATGCTCAAGTCAATGAAGAAATGGCAGAGGTGCAACTCTCGCACCTATAGTTTGAAAAGTTTATATATATGCTATGTGATGAGACAGAAACTAGAGCTTGAACCCAGGACCACATAGATTTTAGTCTAGGTGCCTTTACACTGTTTCTGAAGTAATAAGTTTAAACATATATTACAGGTAATATTATAGGAAAATTTTCAATATTGACGTCCAAAAAAATATTATACGATTACAATAAAAATATTATTACAATTACCAATAACTACTGGGAACTGGAATGTAAAATGGTAGTTTTCTTGTAACCTTCAATCAGTTTTTTTCCAACAAATCACTGCACGAAACACGTAACACTAACACTACCGTCAATTGTCACAACCGCATGTACGATACATCGAATCCTCACTAGTACGAGTTCGTAAAGTTTCGAGTCGTGGAGGCAGGCGTCACGGTTGCAGGCGTGCGCGCGAATGAATGGCACCAGACATCACATAGTGGGTACTGGGATAGCCGGTGGCTACCGATGTACTCGCAAGCTTCCGAGAAACTTACATTTAATACGTGAATTCACATAATTGGTTCATCGCGAACACTTAAGGTAACACTCAAAAATATAAATTAATCATATCACAATCACTACGGGACGATTACGTTCCAGATTCGAACAATGGGCACACTTGAACCGTTCCTTATGTCAAATAAGATGATTATCTGTAAAGTCCGGGTCACGGCCGCCAAATGATTGTGCAAATATGGCATTTAGTTAAACCTCTATAAAGATAAGAGATAATAATTTTCTGCGACACGTAAACCAAGGTTTGAGAACGTCGTAAATATGAAAATTAAAATAATAAGTTGCAAAAATGAATTACGGTCCGAGGGCAATAATTATTCGCCGTCTCGTGCGAGGCTTGACACAGATATTTTTAATAAGTTATACACACGATTGGCAATGAAACTTTTCACTTGATTACGGCAAAACCTATAGCAATTCTATATTCGATAAGCTTGTATTTATTTACTGTTTATAAAGGAGTATTTATAATCATTGCTTTACCTTAAATAATACACATAACATAAGTGAAGCCTCGATGTCTCTCTTGTAATATCAAGTACTAGTAGTGCTCGCGGCTCCGCCCGCGTGAAAAAGTTTTTCCGGGACAATAATATTTTCCCGGGATAAAAAGTAGCCTATAGCACTCAGGAGTTATGTAGCTTCCTATTAGTGAAAGAATTTTCAAAATCGGTTCAGTAGTTCCTGAGATTAGCGCGTTCAAAGAAACAAACTCTTCAGCTTTATAATATTAGTATAGATCAATACACGATATAAATTTTATTGTGATAAAAAGCAGCGCCTTACTCCACTGCTGGAAGGTGCGACACACTTCAAATGTGTAACCAGTGTTTAAGAGTTAGATTTCCAGGCTACATTTTTTTTATTATGAAATGGTCACTAGTCACACAGAAAAAGACATTAATCTTGTAAATAGGATTAAGAAAGTTGGTGAATTTGTTTCTAAAGGCGTTCTAGAAGTTCCGAATGCTTTCTAAATATGTTTTCTGTAATAGAAAGCTACGTTAATCCTGAATAATGTTCCTAAGCTTAATTCGAGTATATTTAGAAAATAAAACTGGCACATTTCGAACAAAAACTGAATTTGGTAAATTAAAATATTATTGTTATAAGTACTAGCATTTGCGCGCAGTTTCGCCCCCGCGAAAGAGTTTTGCCTGGACAAAAGTTTCGCTATATTTTCCCCGGGATAAAACCTTCTCAGGATCTCAAACTATCTCCATGCCAAATTTCATCGAAATCCGTTCGGTAGTTTTGAGTTTTATACTACACAAACTTTGCCCCCTCCCCCTTTCTACGCCCTTAGGGGTTGAATTTCGCAAAATCCCGCCTTAGTGAGCACCTACGTCCTAAAAGGAAACCCCATGCAAAATTTGAGACTCCTAGCACTAACTCCTAGCACCGAGTTTCTGAGATTTAGTGATGAGTGAGAGACTGAGTGACCTTGGCTTTCATAAAAGCACTAAGGAGTATTGATATCAACTTCGAAGCAAATCAACGCCAAAATAACTTTCTACCCCTTTTTAACCCCGTTAGAATCAAGAATAAAATACGAATCACGTCTTCCATCAATTCTGTTAAAAAAGGTTTATGCAAAATTTGAAGTAGATTGGACCAAGGAATCTCGGTGTCCCATACAAATGTGTCCCCCCTTTTTCATCCCCTTAGGGGTAGAATTTCGGAAAATCCTTATCGGATGCCTGCGTCATAAAAAGAACACACCCTCAAAGTTTCAGGTCTCTACAATCAGCGGTTTAGGCTATGTGTTCCGTCAGTCAGTCATTCAGGATAAAACATTTTATATGTACACTAGCTTTTGCCCGCGGCTCCGCCCGCATTAAAAAGTTTTTCCGGGATAAAAGTCCTGGTTTATATTTTCCCGGGATAAAAAGTAGCCTATGTGTTAATCCAGGACATGACCTACCCGTGTGCCAAATTTCATCGAAATCCGTTCAGTAGTATTTGCGTGAAAGAGGAACAAACATCCTTACATCCATACATCTAAACATCCAAACATCCAAACATCCAAACATCCATACATTCTTACAAACTTTCGCCTTTATAATATTAGTAGGATATAAACGTCTAGATAAACATCAACTCTACATTCATTTTATAGGAAAATATAATCGTGAAATTATTATTCAAATTGTTATTGAAATTAGATTAGTATGCGTACATCGGAATAACATTACGACCACAGATTTTTTGAACCTTGACATTTAAGTAATTACAAATTATGATTTTATGAGATCGACGATTTGATCGTTAACGATTCTTACTCATTCGTACGGTGCCTTAAAAAAAACATTAATAGTTTTTGACCGAATTCATATTTCATTATTCATCAGTAGTGAGTATTTGCTTGTAATATCGCGAGACAACGTTATACTAAATTTCCATACATACATTAATATATTGTACAAGAGTATCACAAAATCAAAAATGATAAGTAATACGCAAAAGAAAATTCAGAATCATCTTATTACAAGGCAACCTTAAAATGCTATTTCTAATTATTACGAAACCCGATAAACTATCAATAATAGATAAAACCTTTTAGAAGCCTGTACCAGTATAGTACCTACGTGATTTTACCGCGACAACAATGTCATATGAAAGATTAATTTCATAATACTCAAGTATGATACGATTTTGATTACGCCCACATTTCTATACGTAATAACAGTCAAACAATAATTAATCACTCGATGTTATACAAGCAAACAATTCGTTTGTTTATGGGACAACACGCGAAAAAAATCTTAAAGTATTTATTTTACATTTGATTTTTTGCTCGTCTTGTGTGGGATGAAAAGTCTACAGATGGGATTCTTAAGACCAATTAACTAATGAAAGGATATTGTGGGAATGTTAATAAGTAAATTTCTATGTGTATTATTAAGTGGCTATTATTTTCGTATTCAATCCCATTGGTTACAACAAAGTAGCTTGGGAAGGAATTTGGTTGAAGCGTAAAAGTAATTTGGGCTTTTAATAATGAAAACAACAATATAAAAGCTTCATAGTAGTAAGAAATAGTCATTATAATATATCCAAAAGCAAAACTTGGTAAGACGAAAAAAATATCTATTCACTTTTGAATTGTTACCATCAGTTTTCTCTGCAACTGTCCTCACAAGTCCGATCAAGTCTCTGAATTTCAGTCATTAATACTCTATGGTATATTTGGTCCATAATAAAATAAACTATGCACCTTTATCTGTTTTTCTTACCTACCTAATGAGGAGGGCAATGGCCTTGGAACATACTTCTCAATCCTATTTCACTTTATACTTCTACAGAATGTTACGGTCCATCCTTTTCAATAAGTTAATTAAAAAAACGACAATCCCGGGGTCAACAACACACAACAATCAATATGAAGTCGCCAGCCACCGAGAGCCGAGGCTTGCCTAGCCTCCACGCTGGCTCATTTCCCTCAACACTTGCTCAAACAATGCTCTACATCCGATCTACTGAATGCAAACAATCGCCAAGGTATGCGGTGCTCAGCAATAAATTAACATTAGAAATGTATAAACAAATTATAAACGAGAATTATTTATATTTCACTTATAGTGTTTGTCGATAAGGAGCCAGGTATAATAGTAGTTCATGTTTTGTTTCACATCTTTTATTATTTATAAAATAAAAAATAATACCAGCCCTGTATACTGTCCCACTGCTGGGCACGGGCCTCCTCTAGTAGTGAGAGGGTTTAGGCCTTAGTCCACCACGCTGGCCTAGTGCGGGTTGGTAGACTTCACATATCTTCGAAATTCTTATAAAGAACTTAGGTATGCAGGTTTCCTCACGATGTTTACCTTCACCGTTAAAGCGAAAGATAATTGATAAAAAATAGGTACACACGTAACTTTGAAAAGTCAGAGATGTGTGCCTTGGGTTTCGAACCTCCGAACTTTGTCTCGGCAGACCGTTCCATTCCCAACTATTCCACTTTTATTATTTATATATAATATACAATAATAAATCAAAGGTCATGATTAATTATGTGCGCTTCCTTCGTTAACTTAAAAACCACACAACAAATTACACGACAAATAAAGGTGTATCATTATGTCACAGTTTCAATAATCCAGCAGACAATTCAATCATTCGAATTTTAATGACACAACAATGCCATAAATGCCAGTACATTTAAAAATATACCTACAGAAATGGTAAGCTCGTAACGAATTACAAGAAAATATCGAGATTTAACATTATCGATTGGTTAGTTCACGTTTAACAACATGTCAGCTTATTGTTGTGAACTTTACGACTTATTCTTGGAGCGGGGCAGTGTTGTGGCAGCGGTGAAACATGTATTTACTGGAGAAAAGGTTTTAAAATCAACAATTCCGTCAGTGGTAACAAATTGATGTTTTACACCGTCGTAAATCTTTGTGTTAGTATGAAGTTATTTGCTCAACTCTGTTATCGGGAATCGATTGTCGATAGGTATCGCAATCGTTGCGGCGGATGTGGTCATTAGTAGTTGGCCTCTTCACCGCAGAACTATCGAATTACTACGTGAATAAAAAATGTCTTCGGTAACGATGTTAGGTAACTTTGTTATGGTTTTCTATCCCCAGCTCGCTTTTTTTGTATTGTATTGTATTGTATTAGCCTATAATGTCCCAATGTCGGGCAAAGGCCTCCCCAAGATCCTTCCATGAATCGCGATGCTGCGCTACAGTGAACCAATTACTGTTAAATGAATCCAGTTCATCCCGCCATCTCTTCTCAGCTCGCTTATGTAATACCTAATCTTTATCTATAATTGGCAGCTTCCTGAGTGTAAATAAAGAAATTATTTTACATTGCAGATTATTATAGTGTGACCTGTTTACTTCGTAAAAAAAAATTAAGTGTGAATTAATTTACAAGAGAAAAGTAGCGAGGCCACCGGCTAGATGAGAAGACGACATCATCTTGAAATCCAAGGAAAAACATGGATGAATCTGGCAAAAAACCAAAGAGAATTATGCGATAAATAGGCCTGTTCCTATACCAGTTGGTAAATGTAAAAGTTTGAAATAATGAAGGTATTCACATTACCCGAACCTTACCAAAAATAGCACCGCAAGATCTAAAGGAAGCGCACAAACACGCAGGAAATTCAAATAAAGATAAGCTAATTTAATCCACTAATTAATAGACACAAAGGTTGTCATCATAATTAATAACACTTTCACACATTTCACATAAACCGGATATTGTATTGTTTACACAACAGGATTCGGGTTTCTGTGCTGCCTATCACATTTACCTCCATGTATGGGGCAGACATTTTGTAGATCATGCGTGTACAAAATATGAAACAGTTACAAAAGGCCTGCCCCTTAGCTGCCAATCCTTGAAGGTCCTACATTAATATTCGCAACATTGTCGTAGTTAAGTGTTAACATTTTCCTTCCTGTGAAATTTGCATATCCTTATAAAATTTTATTTTATGTATTGCAAAATTTGGCATTGAAAAACTTTCTTTTTGTAACAAGAAACAAAGGGTTGAAAAGGCTAGATAAAGAAAATACCCTACAGTTCTTAAATGACCCATCTGAATCAAGCAAGCCATAGATTTAAGGTAACCTGACATTTTGACACTCAACAGAGTTTGTAAACTCGTACCTTTACAATCAACTCGTGGAACAGTCTTTCGAGCAACCCACAAGTTTCATAACTAAAGAACTCAAAAGGAAGTGTGAGGAACCTTTATAAAATACGACAATAGCGATCGTCGAAAGATGCCTGGCCTGTCACCTCGAAAGGTACAGTATTCCATATTGAATAAAAAATGTTACGGTTACATGAATGTGTTTTTATTGTTTTTTTTTCTTTTTTAAATTTTAAACAGATAAAACGGTATATGTTTAATGCAAAAATGGTATTGTGCGCGCACGGCACACATGCGAGTAGGTGGTATACCTGTTCCAATGATTTGTGATCGTAAGCCGATAGCTATTTCGGGTAAAACAAATATTCTCGGACCGCTTTCATTTTTGGCCGTGAATAATAATAAACAAAATGCGCCGGATATAATGAAAGTTTTTGTTTTGACTTAACGATGATTGATTTTATTAGTTGTTTGATTAATGTCGATGAATTTATTTCTCTTTTATGATAATATAAGAACGTCTAGATCTTATTGGAGTAGCTTATTAGGAAACAAGCGTTTCTCAAATTAACCCCTCGTGTAATAAGTCATGTTAATGATCAATCAAGCTGGTATCAACATCTATTATCGTCCATGTTCACGGCTTAATAGGCCGTTCATGACTACACGTTATGGTTGCGAGTACTATAATTATAATCTTTGATATGTTTGGCTTTTAAATTTAACATACCTACTTTTACGTTATTCGTTAATAAGTCTAATAAAATATAAAATTATGTATACTTTGTTGACAAATATAAATTATAAGTGATAATTTATATAATTAAACGAAAGGCTGTAATCATTTATTGTTTTTTTTTTGTCAACATTAACCTTTACAGTGGTTTCGTCATGATTGTATTGCGAAGATGCTGCACCGATGTCGTTTCACTCGTGTTTAGTATTTGGGACATCAAAACCAGTTTACTGGATGACTTCGTACTTAATTCTAGTTGTAAATTTCATATCTGGCTGCGATCATTCGAAAATTATAACGACTTAGACATAACTTGATTTAGAATCATAATTAATCTTGTGACATTATGCATTAATCATAATCAACATATCGATATTATTGTAATCTACAAACCAAGTTTTCTTGGTTCAACACCGAAAAAACTTGTGATTTTCGAGTAACACTTTATTTATTTCTTTCTTTGTCAAGGTGCTGGATGGTGTTGCAACTGTTTATGGGTGGTCGTATTGCTTGCCATCAGGCGAACGGCATGCTCGTCTCGTTTCGTCTCACGCTCGTCGCATACAAATGCAATAAAAAACTATTTTCCGTCTATTTACCGATATATTATTACGTAATCAATTATTTCACTACATTCAACCAAAAATGTTGATTTCGTTCACTAAGCTTTATTAATGTACTTATAAATTAGGCTCCAAATTATCCTTTATTATATCGCTACATTTATCAAACACAGAAACAACCCCTTACCATTTGCTGCGCGTTCCGCGGCTTGCGATGAGCGCGCGGCACCTTGAGCCCGGTGACTCCTTCCAACACATCCGCGAGGAGCAGTCCATCAGCGCAGTCCCGGGCTAGCCCGCCGCCTGAGGTACCCGCCCGGCGGCGTGAACGAGCACGCTCAAGGTAGTGGTTCGCCCAGTCTGTGTAGATCTGCAAAGAATGTAATAAAGTCACGTTTGATGAAATATCTTCAACTTTTATTTAATTCACAGTTTTAACCAACGATTCGCTGAGTTTATTTGTCCCATGATGTAGGGGGCGAGAGTATAGTTACATGGGATAATTTGTATTTCCCAACGACGAGAATATATCCTATCAACGGCTTTTAAAGAAATTGCTTTTTAAGTCGCGTGAAAGCCGTAAATTAAGCATTTGAATTTTATTACACAGTAATAATACATTTTACACTCCCACGTCCAATAAGTCATTGTCCATTTAATCTTAGATTAATTAAGTGCGAAGCGAGGATTACACGCTTAATTAATTTTCGAAAACAACTGCTCTTGAAATTATTACTGACATTATGAAAAAGCACAACTTATATATGACAGTATGATTATAGTTTTGAAGGTATGTTCCAAACAGTGCCTAATTAATATTGGTAACGTCACAATTTCGTAATCTTGAAAATTCAAGGAACTTTATTTAGCACAAAACATTATCGAGGGTCAAGTTATCAATGTAAACGAAAATGTTTTTCCAAGCATGTAAACGGAAAAGACCTCAATGGTAAGATGGCTTTATATTCTTAAAACGTTACCCCAGAATATTATGTTATTGCCTCTAAGCCCATGTTTTTTCATTTATGGTCAAGTAAATTTAATGGTCTTATTACATTGGACCAGCGCGCTGCGCTTGCGCATCGCTGTGAATTCACTTACAACTCGTCACTATAATAAGAGCCTTAACTTTACATGACCATGGATGAAACACCGGGTCTTCGAAAACCAAATCACGTCTGGACGCTTCTTTCGAAGAAGATAACTAATGAATCATTATCTAATCATTGGACTAATGAATCATTATCTATTATCACATATCTATTATGGTATACTATTAACTTCAATAACTCAGTTCAAAACTATAATGTCGGAGCAACTCGTATGGAAGTTTTCGAAGTAAAACATAGTGATTCGTTTCAAGGAGTACACAAAGTATGATCAGTAAATAATACCTGGTAAGTACCGGGGTGTTGACTAACAAAGCGACGTAGATAAGGTTTGATGGTTCCACAATATGGAATTGCCACTAAAAATTTAACGGCGTTTGCTCACAAAGACAGAGTGAGTGTAAAATTTAAGAGCGTCTTAAATTGCGTCAATGACCTTATGATGGCAATCCATTTCAGATATTGTAGTACCACGCACCCTTTAATTTTAATTGGTTATAAATTGTGTCTTTTGTGCATTCAGGTATAGGTAGAAGTGTAACAGAACCACATTTCGTCAACTGTCTACATTCCACGTAAAATGGAGAGAGCTGTTTATTAAAAAAATATTAAGATTTTAAAACCCATTTGTATATCGAAAGATAAAAGCAGGGTTAACTATTATTGTGCCCTGTGGTCCGGGGGCATATAGAGAGTTCCGCCACGGCATCCCCTGCCTGTCGTAAGAGGCGACTAAATGGGGCTTCGAGAGAGTCGCGGGGCGAGCAGCGGGGGGCTGCTCAGTCCAATTTAAGCGACTCCGAGGTGGTTGACAATGCTGTCGTAGACGCAAAAGCGCGATCTAGAGTTCGGAGGCTTGTCAGCCTCCTCATTTAAAGAGGGCCGCAATGCGGCATAGCGCAGGGGCGGTTCCGTGCAGCTATCTTCGTGCAACAAGATACCCCGGGGCCGTCCCCTAGGCGCCGAAGAAGGCCATCGCGGGTTTTGGTTGGTATGCCGGTTTAGGGTGTGTTTCGTGTTAGGTACTCGGTCCAATGTTCACTCGGATGATGCTATACTCCTGAGTGTCGATATTGGGCTGTAAGACTGTGTGAAACCAATATAACCGTTCCACTCACCCCCTCAGTGGTGGTAGCGATAATGCGTTTTTCCGCGCGAAAAAAAAAAAAAAAAAGGTTTAACTATTATTATTCGATATTTCCGTTCTACGATATGATAGGAAGCTATCTTATCGCAATATCGAGCGTTGAACACGATCGGGAAGTGGATCGACCACCGACACTCGTAGAGGTTTCGATCCCAACCCTAGGGGCGGCATGGCACCTTTATTTTGTTAAACGAGTATGTTATGTTAATTGTGATTATTACTCGTTTTAAGAACTAAATATAACATTGTGAAACAAAGTGCATACCCGAAGAGTTGATGACAAAAGAATATATTATATGGCTTAAAATACACCGAATGGCCACTAGGTCAACAAGATTGTTCCACTGTCAACATCGCTCCTGGAGACCTAAGTAACTAGTGCGTGCTACTTCATTTTTTATCGCAAAATCCAACAAATTACCTGTCATTCAATTATGCGTACTGTAATGCCGCCTTACCTATATTCAAATAATAACCTGACGGTTAATATTAGTCAGTCATATCAGATAAGTACAAAAAGCTCGCAATTATAAATATCCGACTGACTGCCTAGGTGGCGTAGTTGTATTACAGTACGACTGCAAAACTGAGGTCTCGGGTTCGATCCCCGGGTCGGGCAAAGAGATATTGAGTTTTTCTATTCAGTATCAGCCCGGAGTCTGGAATTTGTGCCCGATATGGCGATAGGCTCGCCCCCTATCACATCATGGGACGGAATAATGGCGAAAAGTGGGTGCCCTAGTTGCGCCTCTGCCTACCCCTTCGGGGATAACAGGCGTGAGTGTGTGTGTGTGTGTATAAATATCCGATTTACGTCTCCGAGTTACCGTTATTCATAGCTTCAAAAGATTCCATTGTAGTAAGTGAGGTCATCTTTAAGTTAATAAGCCAGTGTAATACACGTTGCTGTGAATTCTTAAAAGGATTAAGTCATATTCAAGTCAATTTACAGCATAATGAGGGCAAGTGGTGCGGACGCGACAGTCTGACGCCTGCAGAGACGCGCTGGACGGAACCTGCGAGCACCAGTAATATACACGGTATACGCCGCGTTAATGGAATACGGACTTGCTAATGACTGATGAGATATAACATCAATGGCGGTTTACTTATTGAAAATGTTAATAGAATATTAAAAGGGAAGGTATTTTCTTTAAACATAATTTCAATCAAGATCCGTTAGTTTCGTTAATACGTATATTCTTCTTAACACCTGCCTTCTTTATAATGATCAATTAAAATGTTAGTAAGAATATTTGTCTTCTTTAATAATGTTAGACTGCCTCGGTGGCGTAGTTGTATTACAGTACGACTGCAAAGCTGAGGTCTCGGGTTCGATTCCCGGGTCAGGCAAAGTGATATTGAGTTTTTCTATTCAGTATAAGCTCGGAGTCTGGAATTTGTGCCCGATATGGCGATAGGCTCGCCCCCTATCACATCATGGGACGGAATAACGGCGAAAAGTGGGTGCACTAGTTGCGCCTCTGCCTACCCCTTCGGGGATAACAGGCGTGAGTGTATATGTGTGTATGTTTAATAATGATTTTTTTCGAATTTGTACTAATCATTTATAATAAAATTAACGTGTGTTAAATTGTTCCGACAAAATAGCTGTGAAATTTATTTAAGTTTTCCTCATTCCCTACACTCTTTACCGTGAACTGCTTTTAGAATATTAATTACATAAAAACATTATTTAACGGGAATCTTTAACAGGAAAACCTCAAGGGAATATAATTACTGTTACAAAAATATAACAAACACATCAGTAATAAAAATACACAAACAAATAAACGAAAACATTGTTCAACAATTTAAATTAGGCACCGACTCCAAATATGCGTATATACCAAATATGCGAATACAAATTTTAATTATTTTTTGATTTGTAGTGGTTTTGAAGTCAGTTTATTTTTGTTAAAAAGTTTTTATTCATTGCTTTTTTGTTAGTAATTATGGAATGGTGTAAACAATACATCATAGATATACGATTACAGCATTCGCGAGTCATCTGCTGTTTGTTATTGAAGAGTTCCATTGTATCTCCGAAGATCTTCATAAATTATATGTATATTAAAATCTTCCCTGAAAAGTACACATTTCAATATCGAAAACCACATCCAAATCGGATCAGTAGTTTTTGAGAAACTCGCGGCCATACAAATTTACATACATACATACGGATCGAATACAGAACCTCCTTTTTAAAGTCGGTTAATAAATATTGCAATGCCCCGTTTGAGACTGTAACTTTATCTTGAAAGAGATCGATGTCAAATGTCAATTGTATATTTCGTGAGTTGCAAAAACTGTTCAATGGTTTATTTTTATGAAGAAAGATAATTTAATCAGTACATACAGTATCATGTTTACATGTTTTTATTTCTGCATCTCTGTAGTCAGTTTGTTTCGATGTCAAAATGTAGAGGATAATGTTTCATATAACTACATTCCAAATGCCTATATAATATAGGTACATGAAATACGTGGAACACTTCTCTTATTTTATAGATGGATTAATATAAATGGAGTCGCGTAACGTGTGTTGCTTGGGGAAAAAGCTGTTCTTACTTCTCTCATGTCTTGAAATTGTATGGAAATAGCCAGAGCTGTTACGGAAGCGCATTCTTTAGGCAATTTTTTTTTTTGACCAACGGCTGAATCTGTTAAAAACACGAAAAATGTCAACACAAGTTCGTCGAAAAATGACTCGCGATTATCTTATTAAAGATTTTTATACAACAGAACCAAACCAAAAAAATAAAGATATAGTTTGTATACAAATGAGTAATGATTCAATACGTATAAGAATTAATGTAAAAAAGATCTCACTGTCATCCAAATTGAGTCGCACAAAACGGATATTTGTAAATTCATTTATCTCCATTCACACAAGACTTACCATAATAAAAACATTATCATAAATCAGTACTCCGATGTTATCGGGTAATCGAACATGTTAATAGAATAATCATGACATGCCATATTGTGACAGGCCTCAGGCGAACGTGCAGGAACGTATTTAGACACTAGAAACTTTAGAAATTTGCCTCACATCCTATAGCTCTATTAGCAACTTATAGCTATCTGCTATATATACTATTCATGGGAAAAGTTAATAGCGAATGGAAGCAGCTTCAAACAATAGTCATGATTTAATCATAATGATGTGCTTATTAAACACACAATGAATAATGATTTAGTATTTAAAGTTTCCTTATCTTTATTGATGTTAATTATAATATTTTGACGACCATTATCTTATTGTGTGTAAGTTAATAGCTCCCGAAGTTTAAGTCTAAGTTTTTCAAAATTATAGCATAAGGCAGTTGGCCTTATTAAGTTTACAATTTTTTTTTCACACTTCATTTAGACCCGGTGCAATAGGAACATAAAAACGCGTAACTGTATTTCAAAGTACGACAGAAAGGTAAGATTTTGATTTGCAATTTATGTACATGCAAAAATTGGTAACTCGGAAAAGTTGTGCAGGAGACTGACATACACTTAGTCGGATATTGTTATATTGTTTAAGCATATCAATTCTTACTGTCGCAACTTGGGAATGTAAATTGTAAATACCACGATAAAGTTTAAAATAAATGAAATAACTTATATCTGGAAGAGTACACAATTAAATGATTTACGTAATACATTTCTAAAAAAATAATTTATGACGGACCATTGTCCCCACACTATCACCTGATTTCGTATCGATTCTTTATCTCGTAATATCGCGGTTGTATATTCAAATTATCACCAGAATGCTTTGGATTTTGGTGATCAGTATTTTTTATTGCCCCACTGTTAGCAGTACGTATAAATTGTTTCCTTCTGGTATCAAAACTGTTATACCTTTGAAACGCCGACAACTAATGATTCGATTATAAGTGTGATTTTTTTACTAAATTGTCTACCTACGTAGTAGCCAAACACTGGACGATATATTTTAACGTAACTATAAAATATGAAATTAGGTTTACATCTTCCAGTTCATGTAATTTAATTCTACGCTAACTTTTGCCCGTAGCTTCGTCCGCGTTAATAAGTTTTTCGGGCATAAAATTACATATAAACCTTCATCTTGAACACTCTATCTATTAAAAAAAAATCGCATCAAAACCCGTTGCGTAGTTTTAAAGATCTAAGCATACATAGGGACAGACAGACCAACAGCGGAAAGCGACTTTGTTCTATACTATGTAGTGAATTATGGCGGCACATATCCTTATCAAGTCATGGACTATCTTTATCAATCAACGCAATTTTACAGCTATGTACCTTCGATTTCATATAACACTGTTTTTTAATAAAATGCCTGGAGGTCATTTACCTTTATTAAAAGTGCCATTTCATTATCGTGGCTCAAGCTTTGAAACAAGTGGCCAGTGTATCAATACCTTCTGACCTGCAAATATTAGTTTCGAGAATCAGGACAAATTCCCACTTAGTGCCTCATACCCAAGACCTAGAACAAAATCTTGGTGTAGTCAGCAGTGTATAACATAGCATAAATGAAAAAAAAAGTTTGTGATAGAATTGTCTTTTCTTCTATCCTACTATCCTACTTCCTACTAATATTATAAAGGCGAAAGTTCGTACGAATGTATGGATGTTTGGATGTATGGATGTTTGTTCCTCTTTCACGCAAAAACTACTGAACGGATTTCGATGCAATTTGGCACACGGGTAGATCATGTCCTGGATTAACACATAGGCTACTTTTTATCCCGGGAAAATATAAAGCGGGACTTTTATCCCAGAAAAACTTTTTAAAGCGGGCGGAGCCGCGGGCAAAAGCTAGTGTAATATATTATGTAGTTTACAAATAAGTACACGCACTTTTAAGGTAAATGTAACAGCAGCTTGCCCCTACGTGTAGTGGATACATGTGCTTTATTGCTAAAAGCTCTTTACAAACAGCTGCGACTGCTTCGCCTTTAACCTGTATTTCATTTGTTTCACAATAACATAGTATTTTAACCCATGGTGTTTTACGTTGTAATTGCCATTTAATAAAGATAGAGTCTATGAAATGAATATGTACCTATAATATTTTAATAACGTTTCTGGGTTTATAAATGTATTTTATAAATTTACTGTATAAAAATTCATTTCAGTAAATTCGAGACTCAATAATTAGTAATTATAAATATGTAATTATTAATCACATTAATAAAAAGTAAGTAAAAAATGTCTAAAACCCGACTACGGAAAATAACTGAAAAATATTAAACAAGAAAATATTCCTATTTGAAATCATAGTCTTTATAAGTATGGTGATGTCTAAGGTATAACTTAACCCTAGCGCATGCCGTTATATAAATAAAATAAGATTTACCAAAGCATTATGTTATTATGAATTTCTTTATAAAATTAAATAAAATATAAATTGACTAAGGAAAAATCTATAGATAAAAATATATACTACTTTAATCTATACTATAATATTATAAAGCTGAAGAGTTTGTTTGTTTGTTTGTTTGAACGCGCTAATCTCAGGAACTACTGGTTCGAATTGAAAAATTCTTTTTGTGTTGAATAGACCATTGATTGAGGAAGGCTTTAGGCTATATAACATCACGATGCAACTATTAGGAGCGAAGAAATAATGGAAAATGTAAAAGAAACGGGGAAAATTTTTAATCCTTGAGGGCTTCCATTGCGTGCGCTGAAAAACGGTTCAAGATACCAAAAATATATGTATGAAAGAATTATTCCTCTTGAAATGATCTAAAAAAATGTCCAGGACAGTATATGTCTATCTTTTAAGATTAACTCACTAGAACCGTTTTTATGGTAATCAAATTTGGTCGAAATTAATGCATTATTTGTTAAGAGTTGTATCAACGTCATAATATTAATCTTTATCCAAATAAATTTGTTGGATAGAGTGATTCAACGGGAAGGTTTTTATGTACTTTTACCCCGGAAAAACTTATTAACGCGGGCGAAGCCGTGGGCAAAAGCTAGTTGTTCTATAAAACGTATGTGATTCCATTGAACCACACTTTCAATATGCAATTTAAATGCAAATACCATTCTTCTTTAACATGTAATTGGAAAAAAAATTAAAAATATATAGCCTATAAAATCGCACAATAAATACGAATCGACAGACACCTCGTTTTTCAAAATTGGTTCAATAGGAGCGACGCTAGAGTGGAACATAAAATGGATACATACATACATAGGGCGTTAAAATCATTACCCTTCCTTGCTTCGCCGTAGTCGGGTAAAAATTATAGTACACGTTTGACTTAGACATCGACTGTAGCTGCACGCAGCTAGGAGTCCCGAGCTTAAAGCTCTGCATTCAGCATTTAGCATTAACTTAGGAAACCTATACAACGGCATAGAAAACGAAGGAAATAATATTTACACACGTAAAATTAAAATAACGTCATGTAGGTACCACATAAAATTACAGGAAATATCTTCCTGGTCATGCAGTTAAGTACGACAATACAACTAGCAACGATTAAACAAAACGTATTTATAGTTGTAATAATTAGTTTTGGTTAAAAGGGCCACCTGCAGTAAAACACGTAATACTCTCCATAACTGATTAAATTCATACATGCGCAACAGTAATGATTTTACACACTGGTAACGAATATTTACACTCGGCAAACGTAATTTACGCTCACAATGTACACATAACTTTAGTCCCTAAAACGGGAACAGGAGTAAAATAAACAAATCAATTTCATTCGCATTGAGTATTCCCCAGGCGGCTGGATGTGGCCTCACAATTCACATACAATAACATTCCGTACAGAAGGGTTGACGGATGTCAGTGAATGAGATCTTCATAAATGTAAAATTGATGGCTGTTTTAGATCTATAGCTGTTCGTTTATATGTTATATTGACGATAGTTATAGCGATGGTTTTGGGATGTGTATCGGACTTGTCGCCGAATTAAAAATATATATATTTTCTTAATTCTTATTGGTCACTGCGATACAGGCTTAGAGCCTAGTGCAGCGGCCGCCTTGAATTGCTGTAATTGTAATAATTGTAATTGTAATAAAGAAAGAAATAAATTAAAATTAAAGTTAAAAATTTGGTAATCTATAAGAATAACTGATCTGCCTACATTTTTAAAAAAGTGGTAGCCGAGGGGGATCATAGACGAAGACAAGTATTTCACAAAATATATATTAAGAGTAGTCTAAAATCATTTGATAAATATGTAAAGCTTATAATATAAATAGATAGTATTCTTTATCTATCCATCTAGGTATATCGCACCTTTAGAACGAAAACGATACAATTCAAAAAATAGAAAATTGATTTGTCATTTTTAAATGACTAAAAACTAGTTCCTTATTTATCCTACTATCCTACTAATATTATAAAGGCGAAAGTTTGTAAGAATGTATGGATGTTTGGATGTTTGGATGTTTGGATGTATGGATGTAAGGATGTATGGATGTATGGATGTAAGGATGTTTGTTCCTCTTTCACGCAAAAACTACTGAACGGATTTCGATGAATTTTGGCACACAGGTAGATCATGTCTTGGATTAACACATAGGCTACTTTTTATCCCGGGAAAATATAAACCGGGACTTTTATCCCGGAAAAACTTTTTAATGCGGGCGGAGCCGCGGTCAAAAGCTAGTAAAAATATAATAAAATAGGGACCGATGTAACAGTTATGTTCTTTTTCTGCTTGAATATGGCTGTGTTTGAACTATTATTGTATTGAAAACGTCGTTTTAAGTAATTTTATGACAATAACTCAATTTGCTATCTTTTTTAATTGTGTCGTTTTCATCCTAAAGGTGCGATATATTATTATTTGATCAAGTAATTTTTTGCTGAACAAATAATTGCGGCGATAGCCTAGTTGGCAGTGGAACAGACTGCCTAGACGAATGTCCGCAGGTTCAAAACCCAAGGGCACACACCTGTGACTTTTCTAAAAGTTGTGTGTATTCTTTGTGAATTATCGTTCGCTTTAACGGTGAAGAAAAACATCATGCGGAAACCTGGATACCTGAGAAGTTCTCTATAAGAATTTTGAAGGTATGTGAAGTCTGCCAACCCGCACTAGGCCAGCGTGGTGGATCAAGGCCTAAACCCTTATGTTGTATAGGAGGCCCGTGCTCAGCAGTGGGCAGTATATAATACAGGGCTGGTATGGTATGGTATATCGTAAGCGATTTTTTTAATAAAAGATTTTATACCTTTGATAAAGAGCCATTAATTCTACTAATCTCATAAAATTCAACAAAATTGTTAACATTAATCATTGAACCGATATCCTCCGTTGATCGCTTGCGAGGACTCGACAAAGAAAAATTTACCGTCATTTCGATTCTATCCGTTTAATACAATTTATCACTTTAAGGCACGTGCCAAAACATCTGTGAATCCTAGTTATCCTGTATTCTATTGATTTCGCCAACACATTTCCTCCATTCAAGATTGTTTTCATATTTGCGCGCCGAATAAATTTTTGACTCACGTTTCCGTGAACAATATTGCTTCGCACAACGTTTGACTTTATGGGTAATAAAGTTTGCTCTTTGATGAACAGATATTAATCTTTAATTCCATGAATGTTGATCTTTCGAATCTGATACCGATACGTTAAGTTACATTTTATGCGACGTCAGCGCACAAAGGTGGCCCAGTGCCTCGCGGGATGTTAAACATTTGGGTCAAAATTTAATAACAGTTATTGTTAGATGTTTATATGTCAGTTCTACCAGATGAAATTAATAATAAATTTATTTCATTAGTTTTGGCTATGAGGAATCAGACTATAAAGATGATTGACGTAATTGGTAATTAATCATAGAATTTCAATCATAGCAAAGATTCATATACCATCAATTATGTCGACTTTTCAAATATACTATAATTAACTTTTAAGTATAACACGTCTTTCTTTGGCATTGTATAATTAAATTATGGCCATTGACCAAAAAATAAATTGATACAGCTTTGGAATTTAAGCCAGCTAAAATTATCATCCATTTGAGCCAATGTAAATTAATTGAGGCTGCGGAGAAAATTATGGGCAATGAAGTCATTTGCATGTTTTGGCTTCGCCTTGGTGAGATTCATCTAAATAATTTCAATTTCTTTCGCTTTCTTAGGATTTGGTTCTTATGCTACGAGCTTTCCTACTATAAACATCAGGTAAATAAAATTATATAGTTATGTATGTATGATACTGCACGCATATTACACATTAGAATAATGTTTCGTGTTACAAAAAGCAAGATAAACAAATATCATAAGTACACAGATTTCCAAAAATTATATATAATTTGCTTCTGAAGATCTAATGTGAATAAAAACAATTTTAAAAAGAAAAAAAATATTTTAAGATTACTAGCTTTTGCCCGAGGCTCCGCCCGCGTTAAAAGGTTTTTCCGGTAAAAGTAAGTATAAACCTTCATGTTAAATCACTCTACCTGTTAAAAAAAACCGCATCAGAATCCGTTGAATAGTTTTAAAGATCTAAGCATACCGACAGCAGGAAGCGACTTTGTTTTTTTTATTATGTAGTGATAATCACATAGACAAGCTAAGTGAGACATAATAATAAATAAAAAAATTGCAATTACTTATAAGAAAAATGTTCAAGATTTATCACTGATGTCCAACAATCTCATATCAAGCGGCACAGGTGGCAATTTTCAACCGAAACTTTTTCCGACAGTTTAATAACATGTCTGGAAATTGATAATTCAATATAACTACATATCATTTGAAATATAACATATTATTATGCTTCTGTTACTAATAGGGTTATTCTGGTATACATCCTTTTGAAATTGCCGTATAATGATTATGGATAGACCCGTCCCTGAATATCAAACCGGTAAAATAAGCGAAAAATACATCAACTTTAGACTAGATTAGATTTATCGTTGTGTGGTTATCAGGGCATCTATCCCATAATTCCTATAAATGACACCTGCTAATCTTAAAAATGAAAAAGCCTTTTATTTTCTTAGGTAGAGATATCAAGAACACCTCTAACATGACTGCCTCGGTGGCGTAGTTGTATTACAGTACGACTGCAAAGCTGAGGTCTCGGGTTCGATCCCCGGGTCGGGCAAAGTGATATTGAGTTTTTCTATTCAGTATCAGTCTGGAATTTGTGCCCGATATGGCGATAGGCTCGCCCCCTATCACATCATGGGACGGAGTAATGGCGAAAAGTGGGTGCACTAGTTGTGCCTCTGCCTACCCCTTCGGGGATAACAGGCGTGAGTGTATATGTAATTAAGAAGTATCTATTATCCTTCCACTAGAAATCCGTTAAGATACGAAGAACATGTCATTATTCAAGTGAAAAATATTAGTGTAGCATGTGTACGACAAAACTGGAACTTGAATTACATTAAAACAGTGCGTAAACCAAAAGCATCTGAAACTATAACCTTAAAAGTGCCAAGTAATCATAATAATATCTCCTTTCCTAAACCAAAGTATCTATCAGCGCCATCTATTACGATCCATCAGAACTGTCTAGCCGGGTCCTAGTTCGACGTGCACTCCGATATCTCGCAAAATCATTTTAATACGCTTAGACAACTCGATCGCCACTAAGCCAAGAAGTAACCAACTGTTCCCATAGAGGGCGCTAAGCGAAATATAAATAAACATGGACGAAATAAAAAATATGTTAATTAGCATGCAGCAAGATATAAAGCAGCAAAAACAAGACATGCTAGATATGAAGGAAGATATCAAAGGCACAATAATCAACAGCCTCAATGAGATGTTCAATAACTTAGAACTGAAAAACGAGCTTTTGGAGAAAAAAATAGAAGAGCAATCAAATAAAATTAACAGCCTAGAAAGACAGTGTAGACGCAAAAATCTGATCTTTTTTGGCGTAGAAGAGATAGAAAAGTCGTACGAGGAACTGGAAAAAATGGTAATAAATATAATAAATAAATACATACAAATTTCATGCGATACATACAACATAGAGGCTGTTAGAAGGTTGGGGAAAAAGGGTGAAAAAGTTCGACCGATAGTAATAACATTCAACACTTTGGGTTTCAAATTGAAAATACAAAAAAACAAACATAACCTTCAAAATACTTCTTATTACTTAAAAGAAGACTATCCAATCGAAGTTTTAATTAAGCGTAAAGAGCTACAAGCACAACTACAGAAAGAAAAAGATGCAGGAAACACCGCTTTCATAAAATACGACAAAATTATTATACTGAGCAACAAAAAACCCCCACAGAAACAATCAAGCAAAAGAAACCTATCAGAGTCCCCGGAGGCGTACCACCGTTACAACCAAAATGTTCATCAGACTAGTAACAACAAACAACCACCGAAGAAAAATAAAGGGGGCATGAACAACTATATAATACAAAAGCCCAAACTAATTCTCGCTCAGACAGAATCAACTCAACGCCAACCGAAGACATCAGACCACAACACAGCATAGCAATCAAAATCGGACCCTCTTCCAACCCCTAATCTCCCAGTACGGCCGGTCACCGCGGGAGAGCTCGACCAAAACCCCCCAAGAACAATTATCAAAACGAAAAATACCGTCTACATTTGCACCCTCAACGTAAGATCATTATCTTCCGATCACAAATATATTGAACTCAAAGCTGCACTAGCAGATATTAAGCATGATATAATAGGTTTGTGCGAAGTTCGCCGACTAGGAGAAAAGATAATCGAAGACGACGAATACATCTTCTACTACATTGGCCAAACAAAAGGACTTTATGGAGTAGGCTTCCTAGTAAGGAAGAAACACAAAGATAACATAATAAAATTTACTGGCATATCTGAAAGAGTATGCGTACTGGAAATTAAAATCGAAAACCTCTGTTTTGCAGTAATCCAAGCGTACGCCCCCACTGAAAACTCAGTACAGGAAGAAATAGACTGTTTTTACGAGGACTTAACGAAAGCTCATGATTCCACATCTACTGAGTACGTATTTTCTATAGGTGATTTTAACGCTCAAATCGGAATTCCAGAAAGTTACGAACGTTCTGCTACAGGAGAGTACGGTTACGGCACCAGAAGCGCTCGAGGCACGAGACTAATTCAATACGCGCAAGAGCACAACTTAAAAATTATAAATACAATGTTCAAACTAAAACCAAAAAACCGCTGGACATGGATCTCTCCAGATAAAATCACAAGAAATGAAATAGATTACATCATGACCACGAAGCACCACATGATCTCTAAATATGAAGTACTACCATCCTTCTCTTTTGGATCGGACCACAGACTATTAAGAGCAACAATACACCTAAATTCGACAAAAAAAAGTAGACGCAATTTCTCTAATGCACCCACTAAGCTAAAAACTCTAGCGGAGCAGGAAATGTTCTTTGCCAACCTCTACAGTTTTATACCAGAACTTGTAAAGAATCAAAATAAATATAATATGGAGGAGTACTACCAAGAAATCATGCACTACATCAAGATAAGCCTAAAAAACATCAAAGGAACACATAAGAACAAAATCCTATCCGAAAAAGCGTTAGAACTCATGAAAGAAAGAAGCGAACTACAAAATAAGCCCAAATTAAGCGTAGCTGACAAAGAAAAACTAAAAACTTTGTATAAACTTACCAACAAAGAAATAAAAAGTTGCTACGTTACCTACAGAACAACAACTATACAAAGACACCTCAATAACACCAGATCTGCCAAAAAAGCTTACAAAGAGCTTAATCAAGCCAAAACATGGGTTCCTTTTCTCAAGTCTGGCAGCAACAAATGCAAATCTCGCATAGATATCATAAATGCTGCTACCAACTTCTACGCTAATCTATACAGACAATCAGACACACAAAATCAAGACAGGGTTTTCTATAGCTACACAAATACCTCCCCAATACACCAGTTTACAGAAAATGAAATATTAAAACAAATAACGAGACTTAAGCCAGAAAAAAGCCCGGGACCGGATGGAATCACCAACGAATGTATCAAGGTTGCGAAGACTCTACTTCTGACACCAATCACAATCCTATGGAATAAAATACTTGGTGAAGAAGCTGTGCCACATCAATGGATGGCCTCGGAAATTATACTACTATATAAAAAAGGTGACCCAGCTGATATAGGCAACTACCGTCCTATAAGCCTAATGCCTTGTTTTTACAAACTTTTTGCCTCCTGTCTACTTGAAAGGATAGCCCCAGTCATCGATGCTCACCAACCGATCGAACAAGCTGGTTTCAGAAGAGGTTTCAGCACGATAGATCATATCCAAGTGGTTGACCAGGTGATTGAAAAATACCTAGAATTTAATAAACCCCTGTATTTGGCTTTCATCGACTACAAAAAAGCTTTTGATTCAATTTCGCACAACAGCATCTGGGAATCGCTGAAAACACTAAACATAAATGAAAAGTATATCCATATCCTGAAAAATATTTACTGTAACAGCACAAGTAGAGTCAAACTGGATAGAGTAGGCGAAGTAATCAACATAAAGAGAGGTGTCCGGCAAGGCGACCCGATCTCGCCAAAATTATTCTTAGCCGTCTTGCAACACGTAATGGGAGAGCTGCCATGGTCCAATCAAGGTATTAATATAAATGGGAAATTTTTAAGTCATCTCAGATTTGCTGATGATATAATTTTATTTTCGGAAACCCCTCAACAATTAAACAAAATGGTAAATGAATTAAACCAGGCTAGCATAAAAACTGGTTTGGAAATGAATCTGGAAAAAACCAAAATTATGTCTAACCGCAATCCAACGCCCATCTTAGCAAACAACACACCTCTAGAGTTTGTCGACCACTACATATACTTAGGAAAACAAATATCCTTTAGCAAGGAAAGAAACACTGAAGAACTTAACCGAAGAGTGTCGATTACCTGGAACAAGTTCTGGCACCATAAAGAAATACTAAAATCGCAACTTCCGCTATCGACCAAGAAAATAGTCATGGATACAGGGCTCCTACCATGCCTCACCTATGGATGCCAAACTTGGACCTTCGACCTCAAAACCAGGAACAAAATTCAGACTACCCAGAGAAGAATGGAAAGAAGTTGCCTGGGTATAAAACTGAAGGATAAGGTAAAGAATGTTGACATTCGAAAGAAGACAAAAGTATGCGATGCCTTAACTTTAGCAATGAAGGCTAAATGGAAGTGGGCGGGTCACATAGCCCGCTACAAGGACGGTAGATGGACTCTACGGTCAGTAAAGTGGTCTGGACCAAAAGGCACTAGATCAAGAGGTCGTCCAAAGGCCAGATGGGCAGATGAAATTGTAGCGTGTGCAGGCGGAAATTGGCTAGATAGAGCTAACGATAGAGAAAGATGGCATTCCTTGGGGGAGGCTTTTACCCGAACGGGGTCCATGCATAAAATAAGCAAGTAGACATCAAGATTAATAATTAAATAAACTACAAAATAGAATAATAATTAAAAAAATCTAAATGTAATATATCTAAATGCAGTAATTAATTGAATTGATTATTATATGTTATTAAATTTTCAAGTATTGTCATCATCTAATATGTACTATGCATGGAATTAATTAAAGCTTTATTATTATTATCCTTCCCCTTCAGCAACAGTTGTCGGCCTCGAATCAATTATCCCATAAACGTTGTCTTCGTCTTTGAATGCCATGTATGATACACTTGGCGACAAGAAAACATGTTGGAACTTGTTTAACAGATATGTAACTAAGAATGACTGTACAGAATAATGACTTCTTCTATTTACGCGAATGGTAGACATTAAAATAAAACTATTTTACGGATTATATCGCGGTTTTTTAATTTATTTATTTATTTATTTATTAAATGGCACACATAGACTAAAACTTTTTACATAAAATCATCTTATTACAATACAATAGACTAGTCTACTCACCAATTATAGGTGTGAAACTTATATATATTATAAAAAAAATTATATATATTATATCGGCCAAACTAAAAGAAATGTAGGGACCCGCGTAAAAGAACATATAGCTGACGTGAAACACCGACGCTCTACGAAGTCTGCAGTTGCTGAACATTCAGAACAAGGCTCCAATCATTACCTTAGATTTGATAAACCACAAATCCTTGCCAAAGAACACCGATTCCTACCTAGGATGATACGCGAGGCTATTGAAATTAAAAAACATCCAAATTTCAATAAAGAAGATGGTTGGAAGCTTGCACAAGCCTGGGATCCAGTTATACATATTATTAAATCGGACCCCAAAAAATCAACTGCCAGATCACAAGACACTGAGAGCTCTTTCTGCGTAGATCAGACCGTCAATAACAACTATTTTTTTTTTATTGTATAAATAAAAAATGAAGGTACATATTGTAACATTAACTTTTCGGACCACCAACACCTCAGTCCGCCCCGTGACCACGAAGTGCTGAAAAGCCTTCGAAACGTCGGGAGAAAATACAAATTAAAAAACCGCGATAAAATCCGTAAAATAGTTTTATTTTGATGACTTTATAGAATCCTACTAATATAAACGCGAAACTTTGTAAGAATGTATGGATGCTTGTTCCTCTTTCACGCAAAAACTACCGATTGGATTTCGATGAAATTTGGCACACGGGTACATCATGTCCTGGATTAACACATAGGTTACTTTTATCCCGGAAAATATACACCGGGAATTGTATCCCGGACTTTTTAATCTCGCCGTTGGAGCCGTAACGACCAAACCAATGAATCTATTTCAATGAAATTTAGTGAGGAGATAGTTTAAGACCCTGGGAAGGACCTAGGTTACTTCTTATCCCGGTAAAATGTAAACCAGGACTTTTATCCTTAAAAACTTTTTAACGCGGGCGGAGCCGCGGGCAAAAGCAAGTTTACCAATAAATAGAACTAGAATATGATTTATTTTCTAGGAATAAAATTAATCAAAATAATATAGAATACCTATTTTATATTGCGTGAGAGCAATATTACTTTTATCATTTACTTATTGGAAATAAGAACTGATTCAGTTGATCGAACGAAACCAACTACCTTACAAAGTTTGCCACTTTATCATATTGGGTACTAATATGATAAAAAATAGTAGATATTTCTATACTAGCTTTTTCCCGCGGTTTCGCAGGCACGAAAGAGTTTTTCCTGGATAATAGTCCCGCTATACATTTTCCCATCATACTATACAATCTTTGCCACCACTTTTTACCCCCCTAGGGTATGAATTTCGCAAAATCCCGTCTTAGTGAGGACTTAAGTCCTAAAAGGAAACCCCATGCAAATTTTAAACTCCTGGCACTTGTAGTTTCTAAGATTTCGTGATGAGTGAGTGAATGAGTGACTTTTCGCTTTTATATAATATGTAGATATATTTTTTTTTCTTAACTATTAATTTTCACGCAATAACAATGTTGCCTTTATGGAACGAACAATCATAAAATTAATATTTTGTATATAGTTAGATTCACTATCTAGTACCTGTATACTAATAATTATTAATATTACCTCTTCGAGAGTTGTTGCTCCTCGACGACATTAGAGTTGTATATTACTCCGTCAATAACTCTACATTCTTTGTAATTTTATACTAATTCAGAGAAAATTAAGTACCTTGTTATCTCATTCTCATATTTTCTCTATTCATCTCCTTCCATAAATTTACTACGGAAAGGTAAATTTTAACACACGTTTACATTAATACTATTCAAAAGTAACTAATATTGCTTGGTATTTTACAGTTTTCTGGCAGGCAAGTTAACCGCGGGTTTAAAAGCGTTAAGTGCGGAAATGGAATGAGGTCGCGGAGCTTTTAATATAGTGCTAGAACGTGTGTTTTGCTCCAACATATTTATTATAATTTATGTTGTTAGAAGACTTTTATCGTCATAAAAGCTAACAGGAATAAACTGTATACGTGATCCAGTCGAGGTAAAAACAATGTGGAACACTTCACTTAAAAAAAGACAATATCCAAAAATGACAAATAAAAATTAACTTGAAACTCAAATAATCTCATTACAGCTGAAGATAATCAAAGTTGATTGTGATACAAAGAACAACAACGAGGTCGTCTAGACTCCAGAGCGGAGGTGTTTTCTAAGAAATCACAATTCACATTTTGTTAGTACATGATGATCAATTATGTCAACGTGAGTCACGTTACCTGTACGATGGAACGGGTTTGCCGTGTGACGTCATCGGTGGATCCCTGGATGGACCGCGGAGCCCTCATACAAGTAGGGATCATGGTGTCACAAACACACTATCTTCAAGAATTCCATTTTGATTTATTTCACTTGTCACATTGTTAAACACACGCTGAATTCGTTTTATTGATGAGCTGCAGTATTTATCTCCTTTATTCATGACATTTTTAATCTGGGTATCCCACTGTGTATTTGTAAAGAGCTACCGGTAAACAATTCACCGTAATATTTCACGAAGCTTGTATTTTTCTACGGATGTATTTAGAGATGCGTTGACACAATGATTAATATAAACCAGTATAAAATGAGCTGCTAGGCCCTTTCTATATTTATAGAAATCTAAAGCTGTGGTGTCGGTGTGTCACGGTTCATGAATGAATGGATACGTCTGAGCGTCTGCGATAAACTTCTGGGAATATTTACTCTACGGGCGGCGCCGACGTCGCCCACGCGTCACCGCACTCTCTATAGTGGGTCAGCGAGGGTTCACCTCTGTTTTGCCAGAAAATGGAATACTGTAATGAGTAATTTACTAAAGATAGCAAACACGATCGTTATAGTGTGAAGGCAAGTCTGGATATATACGTAGACTTTTACCGCGGTGGTCTGTTTGTAGACCTTTAAATAGCACATCCATAAATTTATAATACATAAAATAGACATATACGCATATACGCAACACAATGAGCTAAAACCAAAGCCAATCTTTATGGAGTTAGTTATATTTTCTAACGTTACATGATATTGTCTTTTCGAAATATAATTTATATACATTTACACGATTTCGACATAATCATCATCAGCCACACGACGTCCACTGCTGAACACAAGCCTCCCCCTAAGATTTCCAGACGGACCTATCAAAAACTGCATCCAGCGTGTTCCTGCGACTCTTATCACATTGTCTGCCCAGCTTGCAGGTGGACGGCCGACGCTGCGCTTGCCAGTACGTGGCCTCCACTCGAAAATTTTTTGCCCCATCTGCCGTCAGTTCTTCGAACTATGTGCCCTACCCACTGCCACTTCAGGTTGCTAATCCGCTGGGCTATGTCAGTGACTTTCGTTCTTCTACGGATCTCCTCATTTCTGATTCTATCGCGTAGAGAAATACCTAGCATAGCCCTCCCCATAGCTTGCTGAGTGGTTACTCGTGAGCCGTCTAAGGCGGCCCATAGTCAGAGGCCACGTCTCAGTGCCGTATGTCATCACTGATAAGTGGTAAACACATTGATTGAAGACTTTTGTCTTCAGGCACTGAGGTACTTAGGAACTTTCATATGATATGTATTGTATTGCATAATGATAACAATTTCACAAGGCTTTGTTCGGATACAGCACTGTAGTTTCGTACATAACTACACGTATTACTATAACTTCGTACGTAGGCAGAAATTAACTATGAACCGTGCCTAAATCTACATAATCTTGCAGTGTAGGCGCCATCAGAGCAATTATATTGAAATGTACTCGCATAGGTACGAGAGAACTGTTTCGTGGGTGGATCTACTAATATTTATTTATTGCTTTTGTCTTTATGCGACCCGAGGTCACATATTGTTCTTAAAAATTAACACGGCTTCAAGTATTTCCTCACACAAAAAGTATACGGTACCTCTATTATAAAATGTGGCACGCATATCTTCATGCCATGTTAGATTTCACAATGTCTTTGTTCAAACTGTGAGTACTTATATTTTAGTTCATGGTGGAAAACTGAATTCGTTAAATTAAGCATGTTTTTGAAATTTCATGAGTATTGCGCCCCACTGCTGAATGAAGGTCACACTTCTCTTTGTTTAAAAGGCTAAATAATTATGAATTTGAAAATTAATTTGATCTATATTTCTTACTATTAATTTATGTATCAAGAAAAACAATACTACCTGTATAAAACATTAGTTAAATTAAGACTAGATGTAAATACCGCACAATATTTTATGTTGAGGAAAATTTTGAATAACAATTACTTAGAAATACTATTTATGTCGTCGCATCACCACGAAATTATTTTTAGCTGTATTACACAATGCACAAAAGTCAAAACGTATCTGCAATATGAATAGAATTTCCAAGAATTGGCTAACGTTACCGTTATAACCGTGGTTAAGTTAACCGCAGATCATAATTAACACTTATGGAAAACAACACGAAGGAAGAGGAAAAGGCGTTTGTGTCGCCTTTGAACTGCGTCTTTTGAAACGTCATAAACTAGTCATCAGTAGCATAATGTCAGCGACGCGTCTATCATAAACGAAAAGCTTTTTTAACGAACTTTCTTTCTCTTGTGACCTAAAAAAGGTGTTTACAAAAAGGTTGTGTAAAATAAGTATGATTTAAGACTGACGTTTTCCTTTGCTTCCATTTCTTTTTTTTTTTATGTTTACAATGTTTTGGCGGGAAATGGGGTCGGATGGCGCCTAAATTACTTTGTAACTAACTACTTTTGACCAATATTTAGAAAAGCTGTACGCTAGATAAGTTAGTTATATTAGTTAACTGAGAAGAAACTTCCAAATACGCAAGATGAGTTACGTAACTTTTACTAATTAATATAGGTAATGTCTGTTGTTACAAGCTTATCGGCGTATAAGTAGCGTCGTATTTAGGTCTCACTGCTACGTAAGAGTAAATCCCATAAAAATTATTACGTCGATGACCAAATTATGGATAGTGATTGGTATAGGTATTTTCGGATATTAAGATATTTAGAAGTTTCGAGAAATGTTTCCGTGCAATATAATAAGTCACATAGTAATAAATGTATAAGGATGTGGATTTCATACCAACTTAGATATAATTATTTGGATACCATTGAGATATATAAAAATTCTGCGAATTTGTGTTTTATTTCTATATTCAATACATAGGTATATATCTTAACTTAAATGTCGAGAATATTTAAATTTTGAACCGTATAAATTAATCTATTAAAATCTTCAAGATACAATGCCTGGAAAGATCGGCTCGTCCCACCTTTAACTAAGAGAGGTCAGTAGCATCCACATCGAATCCGTTGTTTATTTACGCGCTTGTCAAAAGTTCGACACACGCGCGTATTTATAACCGCGGAAGGTGCGCCTAGGAGCAACGACCTTTGTGACATAATCATAAAACAAACAAAACGAAACAATGACACAAAACTTTCGTTAATAGTCCGTAAATGAGTGCCTAAAAAGGATTTGTGTGGGAGTCATGACGTATTGAGGGCCTGTAGTGATTTAAATTGAGCAGTCTATATCTTATGCGCTAACCTATAATAAAAGTGTAATTATGGCCAGTGATATTAACTGCATTGTAAAAATACATTACTAAAGTAAACAAAAGAGGTAATTCACTATTTTGTATTTCAAAAAGTATTATTTTAAAATAGTTTGAATTTCGAAAACATAAAAAAAAAAAATTATAACCAGCCTGTACTCTGGAGATGTCAGTTTCCATTGTATCGACAGTTTGCGTCTACGATAGATCAAATAAGGCTTTGGTTACCAAAACGGGTTCTGTCCCGTTACCAGAGCCTCGTTTGATAAAAGGATGTATCCACCGGCCTTGGCTGTATGTGGGGCGCAGATGTTCAATTCGAATCGATTGTTATGTGGGCGGGTGCATTTAGTTTCGAACTTGTTGCTTATTAACTGGGTTCTAAACTTTGTATCCAAGTTGAATTGAATTATAATCTAAAAAGATCTTAATAGAGGATTTTGGAGCTTAAATATGTATCTCTCTATCTTTTAAAGTGATTGACTGTCATAGATCACGATGAATCATTCAAATAAAAAAGAACTTGAAGTTTATTTGTATATGTCAGTCTATGTTTATAATATTATAAGCTAAACAAAATTAAATAATTTTATATCCACATAAATGATGATAAATATCTTGACAGTAATTGATATAGTGGCAATGCTTTCGAAATTCTGTAGTGGGTTATATCTTGTAAAGGATGAGAAAGCGAAAATGCAAAGTTGATATCAATAACATCGAAAATCTATGGTGTTCACCTATAGTTTTAGAATACCATATTACCGTATTATGTACTGCCCACTGCTGAGCACTCTCCTCTACTACTGAGAGGGGTTTAGGACTTAGTCCACCACGCTGGCCTACTGCGGGTGGGCAAACTTCACATTCCTTCAAAGTTCAGAGAACTTCTCAGGTATGCAGGTTTCCTCACGATGTTTTCCTTCACAGTTAAAGCGAGCGATAATCACACATAAATTTTTAGAAAAGTCAGAGGTGTGTGCCCTTGGATTTTGAACCTGCAAACCTCCCAGCTAGGCTATCGTTTTGGAACATGATCATGATATTATGTATATCGATACTACATAAAATAATGAAAGTGAATGAATAATGAAATAATACCTATCCCTGATTAATATCCATATTCAGATGTAAGTAACTCCCAGACAATCTACAAATTATGTTTCTGATGTTGGTGTTTGGATAATTCGTGATAGGTCATCCTTCGCATCGTTTTTACATAATGTTGCTGTCGCACCCGATGACACAGTTTGCGACTAATACAATTCGTCGAACGTTATAAATAATGTTTGAATGTAGGTAAATTAGGACTGCGCGTCGGATCTCTACACATTAATATCTCATTAGCGTCTCCATTAGTTCACAATCCACTGATTATGTCCCCAATGATTTTGATGTGTTATAGCGGAAATTGATCATTTCATCTTATTGATGTTAGGCGGGGCCGAAGCGTGTCACAGTATATTTATGGATTCTAGAATTATCTTTTATAATTTCCTGTTATGTTTCCTTACTACTTTTGTTAGATTATCATATCATGTTTCATAAAATAATTTTAGTATCTGTCAAGTTCACTATTATAAGATTATGCCATGTCTTTAGAACTATCTAAGCTGGTGCAAATGCTGCAACTCAACAAAACTACCGCTTTGATTCCTCAATCTAAATATCAACATGTAATATTATGTTAATCTTAATCTAACACTCCGCATACAATTATTTAGTACGTGTAATCCAATGAAGAATATATTTAAAATTATTTTACAAGACATAATCCGTTGTTACCACGATCGTCTCTGAAAACTTTTGCTTATTTCCATTTGAGCGTCAATGCCTTATGCACATCACACACAGCAGCTATAATCAGCGACTGATTAAGAGTTCTGACCGCCCTAGGCTAATTATGAGAACGCGCCCCCGCCAGGTGTAAGTGATACGGTCGGCCTAAAAAGTAGTATAATAGTTTGACTTTGTTTACTAGTGAGAAAATTTTAACATGGTTCACCTATAAACGTATAAACGTTTTCACATCGATCTGAAAGTGAAACTGACGTTGTCCATTCATCTACACGACATTCAGCCTTAGCGTGGCAAACCATTTTTTTAGCTGACCGTACATAAAGGCGCCTTACGCTTGCGGCACAAGTTCGGTTTCCTAATTAGGAATTCAGATTCGGAATTCCGAGTGACTAGCGCAAACATCCGGTTTTTTGTACCAACACGTTCGGTTTCCTAATCAGGTTTCCTGATCAGGAATTCAGATTCAGGAACGTGTGCGCGTTGTTGAACATTTTCTATGTAAGCGGAGCATTCAGGTTTCCGAATCTGAATGCCTGATCAGGAAACCTAATTAGGAAACCGAACGTGTGCGGCAAGCGTTATACGACCTCGCGCATTATACGACCAAAATCATGACAAGTGACTGCAGGCTACCAAGTAGAAAACCAAATCCATGTCGTGTTTGGCCAGTGTGTGAAGTTGCATTTATCCTTTAGGCGACTTTTATACTAATAAATAGTAATTTTTATTAATTAGTTTCAAGCACGATTTTGATTGAAAACGACAACAAGTTTGAGTCTCCGTACGACAAAATTTCTGAAACAGGCGTTGGAACTTGGTGGCTAGATTGAAATTAAAGAATATAATGAAAAATCTCGCTCGTTTATTTTTAAAACTAGCTTTTGCCCACGGCTTCGCCCGCGTTAATAAGTTTTTCCGGGCTAAAAGTACATAAAAACCTTCCCGTTGAATCACTCTATGACTATGACGTTGATACAACTCTTAACAAATAATGCATTCATTTCGACCAAATTTGATTACCATAAAAACGGTTCTAGTGAGTTAATCTTAAAAGATAGACATATACTGTAGCGGACATTTTTTTAGATCATTTCAAGAGGAATAATTCTTGCATACATATATTTTTGGTATCTTGAACCGTTTTCGCAGCGCACGCAATGGAAGCCCTCAAGGATGAATAATTTTCCCTGTATTTTTCACATTTTCCATTATTTCTTCGCTCCTAATAGTTGCATCGTGATGTTATATAGCCTAAAGCCTTCCTCGATAAATGGTCTATTCAACACAAAAAAAAAATTTCAATTCGGACCTGAGATTAGCGCGTTCAAACAAACAAACAAACAAACAAACAAACAAACTCTTCAGCTTTATAATATTAAGTATAGATAATCACGATGAAGAGTTAACTGAAACAGTCGAAATTTTGATACGGCCTCTTAATTCTTGACTGAAGACTTTTTTATTGACCAGACATGTTGCTAGCATTATCATAGCTTTGGCTACGACAGTCTTTAATATCAAGTTCCAAAGTTTTATCAATTGTCGCAAGAACAGCCTTCTCCATGTCTTCACCTTTATGACCGTAATTGGGTAAAAAGGTGACAAAACGTTCGATAGTTTCTCCGTCAGGCAAAACATAACGAATTATAAATGTAAGCTGATCGGTGTGTGAAATATCTGCAGTAGAATCAATGCTAATCGAATAATATTTTGCCTTTTTTATTTCTCCAATAATCGAAAGTCGAACTTCATCAGCGAGAAGTAAAATAAATTCATCGATTATAGAGGATGACAAGTGCGATGGAGCACCTCTGCCTTTTTGTCCAAATCTCACCAAATTCTCAGCCATGAAAGGATCAAATTTGGATATAAGCTCTATACAGCCAAGAAAATTTCCGTTTAGTGCAGATCCAATAATTTCATTTTGACCGTGAAATGGAAGGCCACGAGAAGCTAAAAACTTAATTGTTTCTATTACACGTAGTAATACGTTTCGCCAATAAGTTATTTCTTCATTATATTGTTTGATTATATGGGTATCCAATAGTTGTAAAAGATTCCTCTACATACATATTGTCCCAAACATTTACGATGATCCGGAGAATTGTCATGATCAGTTATCAAGTTAGAATTTTTCCAGTCATTAATTCCACTTTTGGCAAATATGGATGTTCCTTCATATAATTTACAAGGACCACAAAACACGTGACCTGTGGATTCTGAGTATACTAACCAGCTTCTCTTCACAATTTCGCCATTAACAAGCTTTATCACAAACATATATGTAGATAGAAATCTTTTTGATTTTTATATTGCCTTTCTGATCTAGAAAAGTCTAATTCTTCGTTTTGTTGCAGTCCTTTTTTAACAATATAATCTCGAAATTCATTGTTTACATGCCACAGTGCAGGGTCACTTGACGGAATAGACGGCTTTTCTTCTATTAGAATTTCGTCTTCATTGTAGGTCGTCGGCGTCGTCGCTACTATAGGACTAGTATTGGACGGAGAAACGTAAGAACAGTCCGCGATAGAAGGACCAGGGCAAGAAATCGCTGGCGATAGTTCAGCATTCGTCACCGTTTTGTTCCTTTCTGTAGAGCTCGTAAAAAATGTTTCGAGTTTACGAGTATGTTTGAAAATGTTTTCTTTCTTTTTTTTTTCTGTATTCTGCTCCTCTTAGCTTTTTACTATCGAATTACTCTCATTACTACTCATAGTCTTAGTAAAATACTGAAATATGAAGGAAAGGACAATAAATATCAATCACCAAAAAACGAATATATTCGAGCGCGTGATAATATGACGGACGAACGACGATGAACGAAAGAGAATGAAGCGTACTAACTATTAACCACCGGGGAGTCTCCGCGCGTCGTTGTCGTGTTTCATCGCGCGCGGCAAGCCGCGCTGTTGCTAACTCACTCACTCGCTCCAAGCGAGTGAGTGAGATGAGTGAGTTGGCAAAATCGCAGTCGAGCGAGTCGCTCGACCACCGACCGATTCGAGTGATAAATCAGTGTTTGTTTTGCGCGCGCTTTTTAAAGTAACAAATCAGGGAGTCCCAGGCTTTTTCAGTTCACAGCGCATTTAGTTTTAGTATTTTGGCTCGGTCTAGTTGAAATATGTAGGGTAGATGCAATGATGCTAGATTAATAGTGTATGCGATGACACGATTTCAGCGCGCCCCCCCGATCCTCGCGCCCTAGGCTGCAGCCTAATTAGCCTAAGGGTTAATCAGGCCCTGGCTATAATTACTTCCCGGGGTGTATAGCTTTACATTATCTTAAAGTATTACACACATCATGTAATGTATCTTTTCCTTCATTCTATTGGTATACGTCTCGATTAACATACTTGTATTGAAATGTAAATGTATATTTTCCTATCGCTCAGTATATAAAAACTAGCTTTTGCCCGCGGCTCCGCCCGCGTTAAAAAGTTTTTCCGGGATAAAAGTCCCGCTTTATGTTTTCCCGGGATAAAAAGTAGCCTATGTGTTAATCCAGGACACGATCTACCCGTGTGCCAAATTTCATCGAAATCCGTTCAGTAGTTTTTGCGTGAAAGAGGAACAAACATCCAGACATCCATACATCCAAACATCCATACATTCTTACAAACTTTCGCCTTTATAATATTAGTAGGATAAAAATATATTATAGCTATCGTGTGTGGTCTCCTGAGGATTTCTATGGAATGATGGATTGAAAAAAACTGGCTATAATGTACATCTACAATAGTTACTTAATGTTTGATTTTTTTGTTACTAATTATTATCTTTCTCGAATGCCTCAGTGGCGTAGTTGTGTTATGGTACGACTGCAATCCCGAGGTCTCGGATTCGATCCCTGGTTCAGGCAAAGTGATATTGGATTTTTCTATTCAGTATCCGCCCGGAGTCTGAAATTTGTGCCCGATATGGCGATAGGCTCACCCCTATCACATCATGGGACGGATTACGCACGGCGAAAAGTGGGTGCACTTAGGTGCGCCTCTGCGTACGCCTTCGGGGATAAAATGGCGTGAGTGTGTGTGTGTGTGTATGTATGTAATTATCTTTTATAATTTTACTGTATTTATCAATAAGCATTTCTGGATACAGCACAGCTGTCTTACATTCTTATTTCGCATTACAACTACCTCCAAGGTCCATCACCAAAACCATCTTGTCATTACATCCAGTGTCGTTTGATAGGCCTTCTGAATCTTGTTTACACTTCGTTGTTTTTTTTAATGTTCTACATAGTAACTAGCAACTCCAATTTTTTTTTTCTTTTGTCCCTGACTAAACTCTTGCTAGCCTGAGGAGGGTCGGCTTATGCAAGAACACCGGTCTTTTGGGTGAGTGCAGAAGGCGCTCGCAACCCTTAATTCCAATTGTGTATCTTCCACAATACAGACTTGTAAAATAAAGGTGACATCATAATATATCTTGATTGCGTCACTCGCATGCCCCATAAGAAACGCAGTTATCTGTCAGTGTGAAGGGGCACTTAGTGGTAAGGTGCGGCTACTTATTTTTAAATAGCCGATTGTACTTTATTGACAGCATGGCTAATGTACTTTTGATGTTTAGGAATTATTTCGGGAATATATGTATACGAAGCTTTAATACTTATAAGTTGGTTGAGAATTGTGATTGGACATCATATATAATCTAGGAGCGTAGATTAGAGTGTAACTTTTGTATTTCGTCGGTCTATATATACATTTATGTGACAAATAGCGTTTATCAGTAAGCGGTAAATTGGCCATTAAAATGAAAATTTTATATCATGTTCATAAACAACATTTTGATTCTCGATAGAGTAAACCCATACAAGAAAATATGAAAAAAAACAAATTACTCGATGGCACCGAAACTATATTGCAGGTAACGCGTTGCAACGTAATTACGTTTACGTTTTAATTTATTTACCTGAAAGCATTAACAGTATTGAAATTGCCACTATAAATACTTATTACACGTCTGTTATAATAAAACGTATGCAGTTATTTTTGATTGTATCGAAATCCACTTCGGCGAAGCAAAAAGCTCAGCAGCACGATCGTATCATAAATCGTTTAGAATGCACTCACGACCCGCCGATCTCGATTTATTGGCTATCGGCTTCTGCTCAGGACTTTGTGACCTTTAGCCAAGATTATTTTGAATGGGATCTTTATCTTTACTGTTGCTAAAATTAACGTTATCTCTATGAGGTCGTTGAACCGACGAAACTGATTCACCGTATTGTTTGTGTATTATTTTTGCTTTTTGGTGTTTATTGCTCCGTCTTTCAGCACCACACCTTAACTCAGATATTGCAACTATATTTGAGTGATTCTTGAAGTGACGCACAAAATAAAACAACTTAAGTGATACCGCGCTTTGCTAATTGTAAACAGATGGGTTTGAAACCTATCTTTATCAAACTTGTTTTAACCAGATGAATCTATCACAGACACTAAATACCCATGTACATACAATTTAGAAATTAAATAATATATATATTTCAGCGCTGAAACAAAACGTAACACAATGTATGAATGGATCGGAGACAAGTACTGCAGCCGATGTGAATTAACACAGAAAGAAACACTTATAACCGTCGAATCGTAGTGCGTGAAACGTGACGGAATTAGCGGCGAAATGCGTAGCGTGCGCGGGCGAGGCACAATGACATCGCGGGTGCGCGTGGAGCGCGAGCGCCTCAGTGACTGAGTCCAGCCGCCAGCCGCCTGCCCAGCACCGCCAAAATACACGAGAGCCCGCGAGCACCGCGACTCGAGAGAGCGGGACGGACTGGGATGACTAAAATGTTATGTTGTGACAACACAAAAATTACAAACTAATCTTCTGTAGACATGTGAAATGTTTCCTTCGCGCTACACGATTATAAATCATTATCATTAATATTATAAAGGCGAAAGTTTGTAACAATGTATGGATGTTTGGATGTTTAGATGTTTGGATGTTTGGATGTTTGGATGTATGGATGTTTGTTCCTCTTTCACGCAAAAACTACTGAACGGATTTCGATGAAATTTGGCACACGGGTAGATCATGTTCTGGATTAACACATAGGCTACTTTTTATCCCGGGAAAACATAAAGCGGGACTTTTATCCCGGAAAAACTATTTAACGCGGGCGGAGCCGCGGGCAAAATCTAGTAAATCATAAGCATTGACGTTTCCATGTTTAGCATTTCGTTAAATTTTGTGCGGGGTGTACATTGAACAAAATCAAATAATATTTGCAGATAAATTTCAATTGGATATTATTTTAGAGATTTGGAGAAATCATGTTGAGCAAATAATCCAAAAAAAATATTATATAAGAACTAGACAAAGAAATTAGACTTCAAAACATACATATACATAAAATACAAAATTTCACACGTAAAGGTGTCTAGACTCTTGTGGTGTCGTTTTTACGACATGAATAATACATTATTTTATGTTCGAAAATATGATTTTCAAGAAGAGAAAATAGATCTGCCTGACCTCTCCCATACATAGACCGAACTAAGTAAAAATAATACTGGTTGATTTGAGACCTTGCAATATGAATTCACTTATTACAGCAGTAGGTACTTTCTACATTTATTTCCCAAAACAATATTTAGAACTCTATCATAACTTCAAAATAGTTTACGAAGTTGGTTGATCAGTAGACACGTGGTACGTCGTAGCTGTCATTAAACTTGAATTCTTCAAAAAAACTCTTTTGTTACCGTCGAGCGTCCGGGAAACCGACACTTGACCTACCGACGTATTTAGATCTTTTGTGCTACGCGATAGAGGAATAAAAAGAAGCGTGACTTATCCTATTCAAGCAAAAAAAACTTATGAAAAAACTTTGTTATAATCATATTTTATTGTATATGGCCGCGACAATTTTATTTTATCGATCGCTGGACGCATGTATTCTCACGTTTAAAGACGCCTTTCGAATTTAAATTGGTGTGTGGTCTTAATACAATTCGATTTGTATCGTGTGACATTGATTCATACAGAAATGCTGTAAATATTCAAGAGATTTACATCCGAGCAGTCTGGAAGCGAGGTGCATTATATTTTAAAATAAATAATCCACATTGTTACTTTTTTATAACTTCCAAATTACAACTCCCATCAATTATATCTACGGACAATCTTTTGTTTCTTTTAATTCTGTTCTTATCCAACGTGGGGTAAACCCAACATAGCCCGCAAGCATGTTGCGGAGAGACCCCCTTTACGGTGTCAGTCAGAACAAATCGTATCAGAAAAAGCAAAATCGACCTGAGAAATGAACCCTGGCCCTCGCGGTCCACAGCCCATGTGAACTGTCATGTGAACAAGGAAGCGACCAACCTTCTAGGTCCTCTAGGATAATGCTATATAATTTTACAAACGGGTATATTGTCTAATGGGCTCATGATGAGATGATTTTAACCTATTCCCACCACGTGATAATGTGAACGTTAACAAATATTTATTTCAATAAAAAGAAGTTAAATAGCAAAATCATAATTCATATAAGTTTATGACGACGTCTTCTAGTAAACTCATAGAGTCGATTAATTAAGAGGCTCTATTCAAATATAACTGTGTCTCGCTTTTTTTCCAGCAGAAAATATATCTGAAACTGCGCATACTTTATGAATTCATTTACACGTCCTAGTGACCTCGGTGCAAATTAGTTTTTACTTTATACATAATGTACAGAGCATCACACATCTCATGTAATAGGGTGAAATTCTGTTGCCATTTATCGGACACAATTCGGGCACAAGTAGGAAAACCTAATATTGACCTAGGCTCCAACCCTTGTCAGTTTTTGATGAAGTAAAAAAAAGTAGATGACGTCAAAGAGTCCCTGTCGGCGCACACTCAATCCGTCACGTCCTCGCTAAGGTATGGATGTGTAGACCATTATGAGGACATATTTTATTACCACATACAATGATCACCTACATTATTGACGCACATAATGTTTAGATAATAGCACTTTACACTCGCCTCATAACTGACAATCGATAAGATTTTACGATTATATTCCGTCAACATAAATGTATTATTGAATAAATTATTTGGTATGTTGATTTATAGATCTATATTCTAAACATTTACACTCACAGCTCAATAATCGATTAACTATCAAAACAAAACTTACTTCCCTAAACTGACCCGTAAAGTCATGTCAGGCATATATGCCTATAGGCATGCCGGTTAATAGCGTCATTGCTACACGTTTTTAAATAGCCCATGCGTTCACTGGTGTCCTAGTTGCAGTGGCAATAAAGGCGCGTGTACACACTGCAGGTGGGTCGCGGAAATGCCGCTGCATTCGACTCTATTTTCATACATTTCAGTTTAGCCGCCTCCGCCCGCCGACGCCCCACATCAATGAGCTGCGTCCGACTATTCCTTCCTCCGCCCTACGGTCTTGTGTGTGCAGATTCATTACAATTGATACTTGTGAAATTTCTGCAGAATATACCTGATATTAATCATAATGTTTTTATGATTGTGATAATGTATAACATTTTTGGTCCGCTTCTAAATTAGGGGTGTTTATAGGCGGAAATGGTGTTGACTATTTTATAAATATTGTTGATTTTATATTCTGTTTCAACAAAGGCAGGAATCAACGCGAAAGGTTTAAATGACAGATATGCATGTTTACAGCGACACAGTCTTCCGTAAGTAGCGTTACAGCTTACAGTCATATAAATACGTACAAAATATATCTTTTTTTTAAATAAATTTAATAAATAATTACATTTTAATAAAATTGCAAGCGATTCTTGAAAAAATAATTTAAACGGAAATATTTCCAAAGCTTGCCAGCCGATCTCCATTGTGTGAATCATCAATCAATATTAAAGTAATTTATTAATTTAAACTAAATTGAGTAAATCTGCTGTTAGAACACACAAATAGTACAATTCAAATCTTGTTACAGAATGTAAAGCGATTTTCACAACTGAGCTAAAAAATAGTGAAATCATGTCAAAGTATCAAAACCGTTCTCCTGGCTACAGCCACAAATATAAATAGGTGGTCTTATTTTCTTATTTATGACTGTTTCGGACTTAAACGTGCAACTTTTTATGATAAATTCAGCTTTTATTGCCGTTGTCGACGATATCGCAGACACGTAACTAGATAAAGGTGCAGTGGGTCGGGCCCACCAGCAATCTTGAGATCAACTTTTACATTGACTAATAACTGCGGCAGGTGGGAAAGATGGGAAGTTCAATATTACTAATTGATACAATATTCATATAATTCCAATAAGTGAGAACACAATTTTATAAATGTTTTGTGTTAGTAACTCAATTTTTATAGCAGAAACAATTATGAATATAATTCTAAGATGTTTGATTTACATCATATATTTTCACTTTTTGTTTCTGGTACTTTACCAAAGCATCATTAAGTTCGAGTCCCGCTTAAAAAAAACAGCTGCCAGTTATAAACATAATCGATATGTGAATGAAATCCTCCTAGCCAGTTTCGGCCACGGCGGCCAATCTCAACGGAGATCAGCCAGGTACGCAGGAGATATTATAGTGCACAAGTGTGTGCGCAATACACAGGTGCACTCGCTATTCCTTCACTCTCATAGTCCGGTGAGTCGGTAATCCGACATGACCGGAGAGAGATCAGGCGCAGGACCAACGGCTTTACGTGCTTTCCGAGGCACGGGGGTATCACACCGCCAACTTCCTGACTCCGAGCTGCGACTGAGTAATTTTTTTAAGATGGAAAAACCCAGTCACAAAGTTTTTTTTTTTGGCCCGACCCGGGATTCGAACCCAGGACCTCAGCGCGCAAATCGTACTCGTAACGCGTACGCAATACAACTACGCCACCGAGGCAGTCGATATGTAACTGACCACTGAATACGGGCCTGAAGTTCGCTTTTGAAGATGCAACAAACATATTTAGGTTTATGTTTGATATATGATATTTAATGATTCTTTCATAGGATGTTTACACATACGCGTGTGGCCATAATATTACGTAAATATCAATGATAAATAACATAAAGTTTATGACTTCATTACATATTGATTGCAATTGATACTTTTTTCGTCATAATTAGGTCATAATATATTGAAATATGATACTATAATATGCAATGATAGCAATACAATTAAATTGTATTAAGTTGTTGTACAGGCAAAGTTTGCTGTTTGGTTTAATTTTAAGTAATAATTTCATTCGAATAATTTTTTGTCTAAGGTACTTTGATAAATTATTAACAAAACATCCAATTTTCTATGGTTGAATGAACCACAAAGCCGTCTACATAAATAAGAAATTTATGCTTAATTTGTATTTCTACTGATTTGTACCGAAAAGCCAAAGGGCACATATTATCCTTCTTAATAAAAATAATGCCTATATTTTAAGCACAGGCTTAAATGTAGTAAATAGGCTTAAGGGACTTAATATACAGACATAATTTATTGAGTAGGGCAGACTTTACATATAAGTAAATGTTAAATTCTATAAAAAGCGTAAATATAGCTTAAGTAGGTAAGCCGTTTTATTGTGAAATGCAAATTTAAGTATTTTGTTCTTTATTTAAACGTATTATTAGGTAATGAGCTAACATTGCGACGTAAATATTACTTTGGCAAAGCTAAGCCAGCGTTAACCCTGCGGACAAATCACATCGCATCCTGTTATGCTCATTTTATTTACTTAAGCTACTTGTGATTGGATTTATGAGTTAGTACGCAAATAGATATATTTAATAATGAGGTATTACCTATATGTTAGCATTGACAAACACCATTAGGTAATACACAGCACATACATTTGTTTAAATTACAGGTAAAAAGTATAGACGATTGTGTTTATCACTTGAAAGGATTTACAATTATTTATCAGTGGTGTAAATGACAGACAACCATCATGTGTTTCATTACTTATTAATTCACCGCTAAATTCACTTCCATATTTAGGTACTCAATCAATCGATAATATATTATGTCAAAACATCAATGCATTTAACGATCTTACGACATTATTATCATCGCGTTCTTAATTGCTTGTCGTATGCTACGCCGATATTTAAAATGTATATTATGTGCATTGAGGCTATTAAATTGTCTAAAGTGTAATAAATTATGTAATTACATCAACAATAATTATACTAGTAATAGTTATAAATACTCCAATTGAACTGATTTTAGGTCATCGATAATAATTATTTGTACTTTGATTATAATAAGTAGTTATGTAGGTTTCACCTTCAGCTAATGATAAGAAACCAATAATCCTTTAATTAAAAATAAAGGCCTTTAACACTTAATGTAATAATAATTACAAATGCACCTTTAGATTTTTTTGAGACAGGAAAAATTAAATTCAATTTAAATTTGCCACCGGAGATGAACCGGAGTTTAATTCCATCTATCCCTAACTACCTGACGAAAGATAATACTCAGATAATATCGTAAAACACCCATCCCCTGCTTACTCACGCCCGTCTGGGACTCATTCCGATATAAAATCGATTCAATATTTCGTACAAAGCTAGACGGAACACGGAACGTATCTCAGGAGAGGTGACTCACTGACTGACTCACTCAGTACACCTCTCCTAGGGACTGAATTAAACTAAACACAAATATAACAGCCGAGTCTGTTACATTGTGCTATTAGTTGTGCAATGGTTATGATTAACTGTTTGTGTTACGGCAGATATACTTACTACAGCACGCACAACCCAATACGTTATTACTATAATTTGATTTGTGTTTACTTCTAATAAGGGTATAATCAAAGAATTTGGACACTTATGTGATTATGAAATTCCAAATACATTGGAATAAAAAGTGTCTATAAATTATTGTGTTTAACGTTCCAGTAATTGCAGATGTTATTGGAACAATTTTCCTACTAATTTTATCTAATCTAAAGATGGAACACGCAAATACTCATTAAAAATAACAAATGTTACCTACTATAAAGTTAAGACAAGAACAATAATTGCAGGGCTTTGGAGACATACATATATACATAGACAAAATAATATACTAATAAGCAACACCTGTTTAAAGTACCACCTAAAGTCACTAACATAAATCCGCGAGTTGATTTACCACGACTTGTTTATATGTTCCGTATTTGTATGGGACAACCAAACGCCAAAGGGACACGTTTGTAAACACCATCCTTTGTTAATCTTTCTTTCTATTATGGTTATTAGGGAACAATACATTTGACACATCTTCAGCACTGCTCACAACTGGACTTAATTTATATTTCATTTCATTCAATAAAGTCCAACGTAATCGAGTTGCAGCAATCATAAAGTGATAAATCAAAATAATTTGGTGTGATGGGGACAATTAAGCGTCGATGCGTAAGGGTCTGGCAGTGATTAGAAATATTGGTGCGAAACAATTTGACTGTTTTTCAATATTTTGAGTATTGCAGTTTAAAATGTTTTGAAAGCAAAAATATTAAACAGTATTATTGTTCATAGACCGGAGATAGCTCAAAATAATTCCAAAATCTAGCTGCTAAGTGCTTCATTGTGTTATTTTGACATCGCTTTGATAATTTTAAAATGGTACTCCGCGTTTGATTCAACGCGCATATTCAACGGTAAAGCAATTAGACAGGCGCAAAACGTAATGGACCGTTAATGTCACGCTGCGAATACTAACAAACTGTATAGATTCGCATGGATTTCTGTCCGTGTATCACACATAAATTAACCATATTGGACAATCTGTGGATCGTATTTCGTATAGTTGATGGCGTGAAAGCCAATGTCACGTTTTAATTTAAATTCATGTATTTTTAATTTTGCATTGTTTTAATTTTTTGATAATACAAATGTATTCAGCTTTGAGAATGTCTACATTTAATTTGTTAAATCTTCACAATTTAGTGAAAACGAAAGTTAACTCGAAGAATTCTTGTATACGACTGTGAACAAGAAATCAATAAATCCTTTATGGCTATTTTATCGAAATAAAATAATCGAAAACATAAAAAATATTAAATAGGTAAACACATAAAGCCTTTGTACATACAGGATACAGTATCACGACTCTAGCCCATAGGGGTTAGCATAGTATAGATTGCCACTTTGCTCGATACTGGCATACTTTTTTCGCTTCCTACACTTTCTTCACATCAATCTTTTCATGCATTCCCGCTGGTTCAGGGTACTTCAGGCCTGCCCGTTACGAAGAATGTCAAAAATCTGGCACTCGAAAGTTCGCAATCCTATACACAAACAAAGAAAACGAATAGAACTTTGGTTTCCATATAAGTATAAAAATGAAAAGTTCATTTATAACTTCAGCCAGAAGAAGATAAACAACAGCTACGTATTTTTAGGTATGTAAATTGTACAACAATATTTCTTATTTGCATTGATGTATTAATACATCAATGATTATTTGATAATTTGGACTAATTTTAATGATTATTTGGACTGCCTCGGTGGCGTAGTTGTATAAGGTACGACTACAATGCTAAGGTCTCGGGTTCGATTCCCGGGTCGGGCAAAGTGATATTGAGTTTTTCTATTCAGTATCAGCTCGGAGTCTGGAATTTGTGCCCGATATGGCGATAGGCTCGCCCCCTATCACATCATGGGACGGAATAACGGCGAAAAGTGGGTGCACTAGTTGCGCCTCTGCCTACCCCTTCGGGGATAACAGGCGTGAGTGTATGTGTGTGTATGTGTGTGATTATTTGATTAAATTTATTCAATGTTCTGAAACTTCTTATGCAAAAACCATTGATAAGTATTATTTTGTCGTGTAATCGAGACTTCAGTATGAAATGAAATGCAAAACACACGAATCTAATTTGATCACATGTATCAAACAATCAAACCAGCAAAAGCAAATCATTTGCAAAAAGGATTTCAATTCGTTTTAGGGAGCAGAATCAAGTCTCGTCTGTTTTTTGTCACAGAGTTCAAATGAATCTAATCAAGCCTCGGGTGTTTGATGAAGATTGACGTGTATTTAGGACATTTCAGTACAAAAGCCCAGCCACATGTTTATCTCGTGATGCTCCCCGGTTTTATTAGCTATTCAAAATTGTGAGATGGGAATAAAAAAGAATTAAAAAACATTTAATGTAATACATGTTGCCGTCCATGACGTTTTTTCTACTAAAGCCATTGCATCTACATGCCCCAACGCAATAAACTCTACGATTTGATTGTAAAGTGCGACTTGTGATGTGCAAGACGTGATTTCTTCTTCCATAGTTAAGTGATCGCGAGCTACGCAATAGCTGATGTCAGAAATTGAAATAATAGACGCCCGTAATTTAATAAAATAAATAAATAAATTTATCTTACTAAAGTGACCTGTGTCTTTTGTGCAGTGTAATAATTATATAATAATACCAGCCCTGTATTATATACTGTCCCACTGCTGGGCACGGGCCTCCTCTACTACTGAGAGGGTTTAGGCGTTAGTCCACCACGCTGGCCTAGTGTGGGTTGGTAGACTTCACATACCTTCGAAATTCTTATAAGGAACTTCTCAGGTATGCAGGTTTCCTCACGATGTTTTCCTTCACCGTTAAAGCGAACGATAATTGATAAACAATACACACGTAACTTTGAAAAGTCAGAAGTGTGTGCCTTGGGTTTCGAACCTCCGGACATTGTCTCGGCAGACCGTTCCATTCCCAACTAGGCTATCGTCCACTTTTGTGAAGTGTGCCTAACAGAAAAGTGCAAATGTAATCTAAAAGCAAATTGTAGTCTAAAAGCACGCGAATACGCTTTCTAGCCACTTGGTATAATTTTATTAGTCTCTTAAAGTATTAACAGGGAGTGTTGTCTTCGCAGTGGTTAGCTAGTTATAAATCTAAATGAACACAGAACGAACAACAGTTCTTAATTGACACGGCGCGGCGGGTTACTGGACCGTGGTATGCTCTGTAATCCGATATTCCACGCGTTTACTAATTACAATGTGACAATCACCACACATTCATAGTCTGAATCGCAAACAGCTGCGCGTTTAATAGTCTGAAAAATGTACGTCTGCTGGTCAATTGTAAACTGCAGTTTTACTACTATGATTGTGAACAGACACAAACTTCCAGAGGTTTTATAGAAATAAATACTAATTTTTATTTATGCATACATATTATAACAAAGTTTAGATTAAGTATATCGAAACATGTTTATGATGTTTCAGTTAATTTACCAATTATTTATTTTAGAAACCGTGCTATTTAAATAAGTTTACAATTAACTCTAGTTGCTATTACGCTGTGAGATATAACAGGAACTACGGCCTATTCGGTCACGTTGATTATGCATTCTGAGTTATATTAAGTACTAGATCTTGCCCGTGGCTCCGCCCACGATATAAAGTTTTTCCGGGATAAAAGTCCCGCTTTTTATTTTCCCGGGATAAAATGTAGCCTATGTATTAATCCAGGACATGATCTACCCGTGTGCCAAATTTCATTGAAATCCGTTCAGCAGTTTTTGAGTGAATATACATCCAGACATCCATACATACTTACAAACTTTGGCGTTTATAATATACTAGCTTTTTCCCGCGGCTCCGCCCGCATTAAAAAGGTTTTCCGGGATAAAAGTCCCGCTTTATGTTTTCCCGGGATACAAAGTAGCCTATGTGTTAATCCAGGACATGACTTACCCGTGTGCCAAATTTCATCGAAATCCGTTTAGTAGTTTTTGCGTGAAAGAGGAACAAACATCCATACATCCAAACATCCAAACATCCAAACATCCATACATTCTTACAAACTTTCGCCTTTATAATATTAGTAGGACTAGCGGCCCGCCCTGGCTTCGCTTAGGTAGCAAAGCATATTACATGCTGAAATTAGTTTTTTGTCATACAAAATGTTTATGTAATATACACATAAACCTTCCTCTCAAATCACTCTATCTATTAAAAAAAACCGCATCAAAATCCGTTGCGTAGTTTTCAAGATTTAAGGATACATAGGGACATGAGGACATAGGGACATAGGGACAGACAGCGGGAAGCGACTTTGTTTTATAATATGTAGTGAAGTAGGATTAAAGCGCACGTTTCAAAATTAGCAGTACTATTCGTATTCGGTGACAAACACATCAAGTACATAATTTGTGAAGGTTCAAAATGAGCCTCATATTTAAAACACTGCACCGCGTCTTACAAAACGTACTCCCAAAAATACAATGAGAGAAAAGAAACTCATTTGCACAGTTTGTTTTGTTTGCGCCAATGGAAGAACAACAGAGCCCAATTTTCACCAGTTTCCCTCATAACAGTTTGGTCGGAAGGGACTTCGCGTCGCATCGGTTGCGCGATGTCAGGAGCGTAGCCAGAAATAGACGAGGGGGCCACCGGCCGTGTTTAAAAAGACAAATGAGGCGTTGCGACCTAAATATATTTCGAATTTAATATATTTTTAGTAACATTCCTCGAGTGTTAATTACTTGTGAAAAGTCAGATGTTAAAAATGGTATTGAATATCGTTCAAATATCACATTTTTGCTTATGATAGATTTCTCAATCAATGAAGCTCATAGTGTGTATCCTCTACATGTGAGGATACACACTATGAGCTTTGTATTATATCCTCCTCTACTACTGAGAGGTTTAAGCTTCAGTACACCACGATGGCTTGGTGCGGGTTGGCAGATTTCGCATTACGTTAAAAATTCTTAAAGAGAATTCTCAGAGGTTTGCTTAAGATGTTTTCCTTTAATACGAAAGTGAACGATAATTTATAAAAAAAACTAGCTTTTGCCCGCTGCACCACCAACGTTAAAAAGTTTTTCTGCGATAAAAGTCCCGCTTCATATTATCCCGGGATAAAGGGTAAAACTTTTACAAATTTTGAATGTCACATTTAGGTATATCGAATCAATAGTCTAAAAAATAAGTTTCAACCTTCTAGCGTGTGTACTAAATTTCATTTAAATCCGTTCAATAGTTTTGGCGTAAAAGATAGACAGACGGAGTTACTTTTGCATTTATAATATTAGTATGGGGTTCATAGGTATCTTAGAGAACAGTCAGAGGTGTGTGCCTTGAGTTTTGAAGCTGCGGACATTCGTTTAATCAATTTTACATTCCCAACTAGGCTATTGTACTCTTCCCATGCACATACATAAATAAATTTAAAACAAAATGTATATCGTATCCCATAAATAACTTTAACCTGGTGACCGAAAAATCAGTCCCTAATTGTTTTGTGTACAAACACAACTAACTTTAGGTCTTATGTGTACGTTGGCTTGAAAAACATTTCATACTAGAGTTTCATACGAAACTCTATTAATTATCTACTTACTAATTATCTCTATATTCAAGGGCTATCTATACCTCTAAAAATATATTCATTTCTTACACAGAACCCGTTGTTGCATGCCATTCTTAACCACGTTATAAACTCTAAGTGCGTCCCTGCACTAAATTAAACGGATGCTGCCCAGTCGACAACGTGGAAGAGCCGGGAAAACCAATTTCCATCGACGGGACCACGTGACGGTTCATCCCAATTTATAACGGGGTATATTTCGCATTTTAAATTTGCCTGGAGCTTTCTGCAAACATTTTTTATTTTTTGCACAGTCTTGTTAAACGTTATTTTGCTGAAAATATTATTTTACGATTCGGCTTTTTGAAATCAAGGAAACTAGTGTTAACGGAAGCTTTAATTCTTATACATCAACTGATTAGTGACGCAAGTGGTGACGTATGATAACATGATTGTAAAAGCATGTGAGTACATATGATAGAATTTTAGCAAATTACTAAAAGGATTAGTTATTTAAACTACATAAAAAAGCCAAAACCAGCTATTGATATACTTTTATTTTTAGCTTTCTGATTTATCCTAAAAACTTCAGAGACATGCAAATGACACACACTTAATTTAATTGTAACTATCTTAACATCGGTAATTTTGTATTGTGTATGTGGTACGAACATTTCGGTAATCCCTGTCCGCAATCCCATCAAACCGTAAGTAATTTATTCGCTCGTCGAGCGCCTGCGGGATGACACCCGCGATGTCGTTTTTTTTCGGTCAAAACTCAAAAAGATCATTAATTTATCGCATGACGGCAATGAACGTAGAACTTTATGTTTTAACAGTCTCTAAAAAGGTAAATGTACCTATTTAATATTACCAATGACGATGCAAATTACATTTATTTTAATGACATCTATACCTAATATAATAAAGCTGAAGAGTTGGTTTGGTTGAACGCGCTAATCTCATGGCGGCACCACACTTCGCTATGTGTTATTTGTTATGCGCGTTATTCTCCCGCATGTGACGAAGTGTAGAAGGCTCATTCGTCTATATTTGCTCTATTCGCACGCATAACGCATAAGCGCGAATAGCAAATGAGCTTATCCGTTCACTTGTCGGTTTTTTGACACACTTCAAAGAATACGAATAAGCCGAATATGTGTGTCGACTGCCCACACTTCGTTCACTCATTCAGTTTTGTTCACAAGCCACATATAAATATATTTGGCATGTTTGGCACGCTGGCACCAAGTGTGGATGGCATGTTTGTTGTTCACTCACATAACAAATATTTGGGCGAATATAGCGTAGCCGCTTATCAAATAGCACATAACGAAGTGTGGTCCGGCCATCAGGAACAACTGAACCGATTTAAAAGTCTGTCACTAATAGGAAGCTACTTCTGAGTGCTAAAGGCTAATTTTTTATCCCGGAAAAACGTTTTCATGCAAGCGGCGCCGGGAGCAATACAAGTTTATTACTTAATAAATATTAACCCATAAAGTAAAGAAAAATTCCATATGGTTAGGGTAGTGGTTTTTGACGTACGTCCGTTTTTTGTATTTTTTCATTCTACTTAGATTAAGAGGAGACAAAACATTCCATCATTTTCACACACACACATGCCCTTTATCCCCGGAGGGGTAGGCAGAGGCGCAACTAATGCAACTAATTCCCCGTGCGTATTCCGTCCCACAATGTGATAGGGGGCGAGCCTATGGCCATATCGGGCACAAATTCCAGACTCTGGGCTGATACTGAGTAGAAAAACCAATATCACTTTGCCCGACCCGGGGTTCGAACCCGAGATCTCAGCATTGCAGTCGTATCATAATACAACTACGCCACCGAGACAGTCCATCATTTTCCTTTAGTAGAAATATCACTACTACATGGCTCAAGTTAATAACGTTTGTTCACATCATCCCAAACCTTCGGATTATCCCACTTATAGTGTAAAATAGTTCAAGACACTCATACTCCAGTCAAGTATCACTCAGTGTGGAGTGCACTACCTCAGAGGTGGTGTGGAAATATGTGAATAAAGTAGAAAAACTACGAGCCGACGTCGTGACCCATTAGTGGGTCGCCATCAGCGTGGTCGCTTAAATTTAAGGGTTGCGAGCGCCTTCTGCACTCACCCAAAAGACCGGTGTGCTTTCATAAGCCGACCCTCGTCAGGCTAGAAAGAGTATAGTCAGGGACAAAAAAAAAACTGCGACTTTTCTATGGTCTGAAATCGCGATAACTCGAGAACGGTGCTTTTTAAGAAGAAAGTATAAACACCTTTTTGTAGACAATTTTACGATCTATATAAACATTCTCTGAATCATTTTCCGATAGCTTTCACCATTTCAGAGATATACGCAAAAAACTAAAAGTTAGGACCTTTAACCTCACATAAAAAACAACGCACAAGCGGGATCGATGGGGACTTTTCACATAGCATTTGTAATACGTATTTAAGGTCTGTACAAAAATCCAGCTTGTTGGGAATTAATGCTAACTCGACTGTTTATCTTGACTATCAGATGTATCGAAGGTATTAAGATCTGCGTTAAACAGGTCAAATACTGAAAATATTGTATTAGTTTAAATGCGTAATGACGGTAAGACTTATCATGCGTAGGAGTTATCACTTGTAGCTTTTTAAGTCTATTTTTAAGGAAAGTGACGTCACTCATGCCAGCCGATATCACCGTACATTCATTCTTACTCATTCGGAAAACCTAAAGAGATATATACTGTAAACAGATGTCTGATTCACTCCGATTTCCACGAATTTTTCATGTAATGGAATTCTACGGAGATTTGGATCAATATTGAATGATGAAGCTTCAGTTACTCATGTAGCTATAAGAATTATTATCGCGATTTTATATAAAATAAATTATACCTTTTCGTTAAAATTAAAAGTTTGTTGCTGTTTTAACTTTTTATTTTAGGTTTTATTCAACTGTAAGCGTAATTAAGTGTAATGGTCATTAGGATTTGTACACATACACACACACTCACGCCTGTTATCCCCGAAGGGGTAGACAGAGGCGCAACTAGTGCACCCACTTTTCGCCGTTATTCCGTCCCACTATTGATTTGAATATAATTATTTTTAATTTTAACATTATCGTAATGTAATATTAGTATTTTCAGATACGTTATTAAAATTAGTTACATACAATTTGCATGCAGTTTTCACCTATAATTACTATTCTGTTAATACGGATACTAGTCCGTTGAGCCCGTCTTTCATATTTTTTTTTAGTTTTGCCATCTATCGATGAATATTATATTTTATATCTGTTCAAAGAGGTTATAAATATTAGAATTTATGCAATAGCTTTACCGCAGCAGTCTCCGAGAGCCACACATCTTATTTATTCTTTAATTATTTTTTACATTTTAGTAATTTTTCGAGCTATTTTCAGCAAGCCCTTACATTTGATACCCATATTATAGGAGTACGTAAAAAATAACAAGTCCACTATTTTGGGTTGTCCGCCATATTGGACTCAGAATGACGTCACTTAGCTAACAATGCATTTTCACCCAAACTGAACGGGTATGCAAAATTTCAACTCAATCGGTTGAGGGTAACTGCTTCAAAATTAACTTGCAAGATTCCACCCGAACAAACATACATTGCAAGTTAAATAAAAGCTTGTAAAAAATACAATATTAAGAGGCCGTATACGAAATTTCGTTCATAGACTTCTCCAAAGCCTTCGACTCAGTGGATCACGACTACTTATTTAGAGCGCTAGCAATACAAGGCTTAAGTAAAAAATATATCAACATACTAAAAATCATATATAGGGACAGTAAAGCTATAATAAAGACTGATAAAAGAGGAGATCCTTTTGCCTTACAAAAAGGAGTAAAACAAGGAGATCCAATCTCACCAATTTTGTTTAACGCAATCTTAGAATCAGCTTTCCGCACGTTATCATGGCAAGAAAAAGGAATAAAAATAAATGGGAAGATATTGAATAACCTGAGATTTGCTGACGATGTTATCATTATTGCAAAAACCCCGACAGATTTGGAAAATATGATTATTGACTTCAAAAACGCGTGCAAACCAGCCGGACTACATATGAATAAAGAAAAATGCAGAATAATGACAAATGGTAAAGAAATATCCATCATAATAGACGGAGAGAATATACAGTACACAGAAGACTACATATATTTAGGGCAACTAATATCATTCAAAAACAAGCAAGAAAAAGAACTTCAACAAAGAATCTGCAAAGCCTGGAAAAAATTTTGATCCCTCAAATTTATAATGAAAAGCGAGCCATCACAAAAGGTAAAAACAGAAGTATTTAACACAGCAATAATACCTACCCTAATATATGGAGCCCAGTCATGGACCTTTACAAAAACAACAGAACACAAACTAAGAGTATGTCAAAGGGCAATGGAAAGGTCGATGATGAAGGTAACAAGAAAAGATCGGATAAGTAATATAGATCTGAGGAAGATGACTGGAGTGGACGACGTCGTGGTGAGAGCCAGGAAATTGAAGTGGTCATGGGCTGGTCACATCAGTCGTATGAACAATGAAAGATGGGCAAAACTGCTCACCGAATGGGTACCAAGATATAACGTCCGCAGCAGAGGAAGACCGAAGGCTAGGTGGAGAGACGAGCTGGTACAATTGGAAAAATTCTGGTGGCGAACAGCCTTAAATAGGAAAATATGGGATAGGTTGGGGGAGGCCTTTGCTCACAAGAGCTCCGATTAATTATAAGTGATATTTTGATTAATATTTTTTAATTCGAATTATAACTAATTTTATATCAATTATCCTAATATTACCAATTATAATATATTACTAATTATTTGATAATGTTAAAATCATGTAAAAATACGGAATAAAAAGGCTATAAATAAATAAATAAATACGAAATTTCGACTATTCCAGACAATTTTTCATCGTGATTTTTAAAAAAATAACTGATCTCGTTAATTTATAATACGTCATCAGAAAGACTATTTTAACAGTATTAGTGTTGAAATAGTCTTTCCGATAATGTATTATAAATTAACCAGATAGATAATTTTTTAAAAAATCACTATGAAAAGTTGACTGAAATAGTCGAAATTTCGTATACGGCCTCTTAATTAACACACAATATTAGTGTATATTTTAACCGATGACATTATCAAAACAGGACAACTTAAAAATAGGTACTCGTAGAACGAGTAGTTAAGAAGATTCCGTAATATTTATCCAAATAACTTTGGATTTAGACCATGTGTTATCCGCGTATTAATTAACAAACCCAAAAAATATTTATATATCAGAACAATATTATGTATTATGACTGCCTCGGTGGCGTGGTTGTATTACAGTACGACTGGAAAGCTGAGGTCTCGGGTTCGATCCCCGGGTCGGGCAAAGTGATATTGAGTTTTTCTATTCAGTATCAGCTCGGAGTCTGGAATTTGTGCCCGATATGGCGATAGGCTCGCCCCCTATCACATCATGGGACGGAGTAATGGCGAAAAGTGGGTGCGCTAGTCGCGCCTCTGCCTACCCCTTCGGTGATAACAGGCGTGAGTGTATATGTAATATTATGTATACTTTTATGCTATATTGCAAACCAATAATTCCGAGGTAAAGGAATTAGCATTGACCCATTACCATAAATACAAAAAATATTAAAATCATGTTTATTTTGGTATGGATTGCTAATAGCTGGTAACACAGCAATAAACTAAATAATTACTGCATTGGTTAGGTAATAACTGTATGGTCTTAATCAAAACGGAGTACACTTTTGTTTACTTTAAATGCTTTGAAGTCCAAAAAACAAGACTCCAAATAGACTAAGCACTAATAAGAATTATTATTTTATTAACAACTTTTATAACCTATACAACATAATAATAATATGCATGTACTATGTAGATTTCTGCTATTGTTAGAAATGATATAGTTTGCATCATTATACGTCCACACGTTGAAGTTTGAAAACCGACAATATCAAAGTACCTATTCCATGTATAATCCATGGAGAGATCGATGCCGAGTTTATTAAAATATAACTTGTACGGGCGACATACTCATTGACATAGGCCGTGACCGTAATGTTAATTTTAATGTAGCAATCTAGACCAATTGAAAAGTATGCCGAAGTAATTAATCCAGTCGATGAATAAACGCTATCTAAATATACACCAAGGATAAGGTCGCTCTAAGGACAAATTAACACTTTGGTCCTACAATTTACTGCTTTTTCTTGTAAATTAATAACGTTCAAGTTCTTAATTTAACTACATATAAAGCATAAATTATGATATAAAATGAATTTAATGATATTAATTGATCGGTTATCATAATAGGTATAAGCTGGCCAAAATGTAACAAAAATAAGTGCGGCGATAGCCTAGTTGAGAGTGGAACGGACTGCCAAGACAATGTCCGCAGGTTCAAAACCCAAGGGCACGCACCTCTGACTTTTCTAAAAGTTATGTGTGTACTCTTTGGGAATTATCTCTTACTTTAACGGTGAAGGAAACACATCGTGAGGAAACCTGCACGCTGAGAAATTCTCTATAACAATTTGAGTTTTGTGAAGTCTACCAACCTGCACTAATCCAGCGTGGTGGACTAAGGCCTAAACCCTCTCAGTTGTACAAGAGGCCCGTGCTCAGCAATGTGCAGTAGCTATATAATACAAGGCTGGTATGGTATTAAATAATCCACACTGATATATTGAATCCCACAACAGCTTAGTAACCTGACCTGACATTATGATGGATTTTCGTTGGACGAGTGTGACATTTCCTTATGAGCGCGCGACCTTAATGTTTGAGAAAACGCCCCTCCGTCTTTCCGCTGCTCCCTAACTACTTCCTTTGTATAATTAGCTGGCTAATAAGCCTCTCTCTGAAATATTCAGCAAGCTGAGAGGGACGGCGGTGAATGAGCGAAGCTGTCAATAGTGATTACCGGCCCCTCGATGCAAAATCCGTTGGGAGTGCGGTGCATTTCTTGTATGTAAGACATTCTTTATTTAGGCAGCGTCTTCAAGAATACAGGTTTTTTTGAAAGTAGAATGTTTTTTATTTACCATCTTAAAGAAATAGATTCCTAAGGCCGTGAGCTAATTTTTTATTCGTTGTATAAATTTTTAAGCTCATCTTCTTATGCTAAGTTTTATTCTAAGCATTTACAAAAATAAATCTATACGTATATTGTATAAGTACTTGGGGCAAGAATAACTTTAAAGTACTAAATTGGGATTAGCACAAGAGACGACAAATGACATAATAAAGTCGTAAAGTTTGCAGGCAGTTTTTAATGAATGTATTTTTTGCTGTTAGTATAATCGTTGAAAGTAATCGAAGAAAGAAATTGTATAATTTAACTCGGGGGCTCGAGACATTTTGTGATGATATATGTCTGTGCAATTTTAAATATGCCATAAAGTAATCCTCGTTATTTTCCCGGTCGAATCCATATCGAATCGGACGGCATTCCTGAATAATGATTCAGGAGATGGGATTCTTTCTGCATAAATGCCTTTAGAATTTTGAGGTGAAAATAAAAGAGATTATGTTCTCACATTAGACTTTGAGGACTTGTCACTTGTCAGAACGTTTTTTTACAACTTTAACATATTTTAAATATGCAATGTTATAAATGGGTACCTATATTGTTGCAGCCGCTCGTAACAAAGAGAATTAGGTATCTACCGCGGTTAATTACTTAATAAATATATATAATAATACCAGCCCAGCTACTGAGAGGGTTTAGGCCTTAGTCCGCCACGCTGGCCTAGTGCCGGTTGGTAGACTTCACATACCTTCGAAATTCTTATAAAGAACTTCTTAGGTATGCAGGTTTCCTCACGATGTTTTCCTTCACCATTAAAGCGAACGATAATTGATAAACAATACACACGTAACTTTGAAAAGCCAGAGGTGTGTGCCTTGGGTTTTAAACCTCCGGACAGTGTCTCGGCAGACCGTTCCATTCCCAACCAGGCTATCGTCTACTATGGTTATGTACGAGTTGGACAAATAAAAGATGTTTGTTACTGTCACTGTTTTATTGCTAAGAGTTATGCGAACGCGACGGTGTCTGAACGATAACTGACTTAATATGTATACGTAATACACGTGTAAATTTGCAATATGTGCGGAAATCCGTACAGGTTAATTATTTAAATCATCGTAATTCGGGTATTCCTAAACAGTATATAAACCTACTTTAGTTATCGAATGTTTTGTCTTCTTCAAACGAATTTGAATTGAGTCTGAAAATAAGTTTACAAACTGTTTATGAATAAGTCCGTCAGTCTTTACTCTAGGGTACAGAGGTCGATATTTTACGTCAAAATCAGATTGTTCAAAACAATCTGCCACGGGTATAAGTTTGGTTTTTAGGTAATCCTACTAATATTATAAAGGCGAATGTTTGTAAGAATGTATGGATGTTTGGATGTAAGGATGTTTGTTCCTCTTTCACGCAAAAACTACTGAACGGATTTCGATGAAATTTGGCACACGGGTAGACCATGTCCTGGATTAACACATAGGCTACTTTTTATCCCGGGAAAATATAAACCGGGACTTTTATCCTGGAAAAACTTTTTAATGCGGGCGGAGCCGCGGGCAAAAGCTAGTCAATAATAAATAGGGGAATATCCCCTTAATATTCTTGAGTGCGTTCTCCAAATCGCAGAGAATTGTATGAAAATATTGAACAATTTATAACGATAAATCTCAATTCACACACACCGCCCCACCGCACATCTATCAGTAAACACTCTATAAAATAAAAGATAGCCGCAATCGGAGGGTGCATTTCCGATGCATCCTGCAGAATAAAAACAATAGCAATGCCTATAGGGAAGCTGATAATAATAATATTTTTCCTTCACATCAGACAAATACATTACTGTTAGAATGAAAGGGTAATGTTATAAATACACTTCTCACTGACGGAGATAAAAGTAGTTTGTGTTTTGGTAATAATAACATTATGCTTTAACCGCAAGTTCATTAACAAATGTTCACTGTAGGCTGTGTTATTCTTTTGAAAGTTGTTCTAAATTTAAAATTACGAGCAAAGAGAAAATTAGAGTTCATTACATTCTTACTTATGATGTGACCTCTACATATTATACACTTTATTATGTTACTGGCTGGTAAATATTAATAAGATACCTTTTTACTTACGATAGGACGCTAAATGGTAAGTAAGTTCGCAACACTATACGTTATAATTATAACGTGATCAAAGAACCTTTCGAAGTTGCAATAATGAGCCTCTGATTGGGATTATTGCAAAACGTGCATCACATTTCCATAATTACATAATTTATTCCACTATCTGTCTTTAGCCTGCATTAGTTAGATTATAATCAATGGCACAATACGGCATACCATAAACGTCGACATCTTAATTTAAATTGATGGATTTGTGGTTATCGAAATTAATACGCGCGGGAGGCACATAAGATTACTGGAAAGTCCTTTACCGCTGTAGTAACAAAATATGAAAGGCAATAAAATTAATACATACAAAGGTAGGTATTAATTAATTTTCTAAACAAAAATTAAACGGGTAAACCTTATCCAATAAATATATTATTTTGGCTTTATTTTGAATCAACTCTGCAAACAATATATCCTCAAAAATACAAATGTAAATAAAACCATAGAGAATAGCGATGAAAAATCGTAACCAGAAATAAAAAATACACAATAACACGTCATAAAATGGAAGTTTGCACAAAATCCGTCGGTTGTATTAACCCTATCATCGCCGGGTCGTGACAGGCGTCAGTCGCGAATGTGATTCGATTCTCATACATATTCAGCGACGGGCGGTGCGGGTACCTCGCGGTCTAATGAACCCCGCTTGACTTGAGCTATCTATTGTCAAATACAGCAGATATCCTTTTGTGATGAACAAATTAGATTGCAACGAGCGTGTTGGTGTCGTTTGGAATTACTACACGTTCATGTTTCGAATAGACGGCGCCTTCGTTCTATAGAATATTAGATAATAGATAAGTCTTCACGTTGGAAAACATACGTAACACCTAGATTCAAATATTTGATTTATACCCATTGACATAGTGATTTAAAAAAAATATATTTATACTTTTTAATACCCGAAGCTTATCTTGGTACTGAGGAATTTGACATCAATTAATACAATGCCTCTTTTTATAAGGTGATGGAACCATTGATAGGCCACTTAATTTTAAAATCTTCATAAAATCATTTGCGATGAAACATAAATAAAAACCTTTAATTAAATTCCAATATATCACTACATGTTATAAAATTTAATAATAAAAGAACTAACAAAAAATCATAGGATGTTTTTACATTACAACACAAAAAACATCGAAACTATGAAGGTGAAGTAGGCCATGGTAGGAACCGTGGCATCTTCGGTCACAACTCAAACTCTCTTACTTGACTCCTCAAGCCCCGCGACGGACACCGGTGTCCATATACATAGGGTTTTCCCATACATCCATATATATAAGCGGGGCTTGAAGGGTTAAAATCGTAATCATTATTATGACTCTTCCATCATCACAATTATTCCTAAATTTGTTACTTTTAAGATACATTCAAGTAGACAATTCGATTACCAAGATAACAAAAAATACCATGAACATGATATCTTTTGTGACAACGTCTGAGCCATTGTTAAATAACATTTATTCGACACAAAGGCTCTGTTACCGTAATTTCTTGCTTTTACGGCAACGAAAATGTTTAAGCCGCATCGGGAGGGCGGGAAAGAGGCTAATGTTGTATTATGATTGTGATCAAAATGGTGGAACGGATCCTATTACCGGTCGATAGATTATTCCGTAAAATGCGATTGTGACAGTGCTTTTCGGGCATTCTTAGATTGTATTCACTATTCTTATATACCTTTGTACTGACAATTATTAAGATTTATTATCTATCTCATGAATACGTTACCCTATTTCTAGAAGCAGTGTTACATTTATTCGCTCGATTTCTTTTGATTGCTTTGGTTTCACCGTATTTGTGCGGAATCTATAGATGTGTTTAGATAAATTGAATTTCAAGAAGTTTTTTCGTCTACACAATGCGCCCTCTTAGAAACCGTTACCTGAGGGTGCGTTTAGATTGAAATTTTCATTTTCTTCTCAAAAACAACCGCCCCTCGCCACTTTTACTACCCTGTTAAACACCGACGAACAGATTTGCATGCACAATTTTTACTTTTCTACTTAAAAGTACTTAGCGTTTCGAAGAATGTAATTTCTTTGCATATAACTCAAATTTTTTAAATGTACAGCAACCTTTCTATCCCAGGATAGGTTTGTCGAGCTGTTACTAGCAATAAAAATATTTAACAACAATTAATAAGTACCTCAATAGTGGTCTTCCCGGACTCCTGCCACTTCAGTAGATGTTCGCCTTTCAAGGACCATCCTGGCGCGTAGCTGATGAGTCCCCCGCCCCCCGTCGGCGCCGTCCCCACCGGCTTTTCGGTAACTACGTCACTATTCTCCGCTTTCGACTTCTTGGGGCTCGTTTGAAGCCGGAAAAAGCTACGGCCGTGCATCTTGCAACTTTTCGTGGGGGAGAAAAAAAATGAGCTCTTCTTAGGTGATTTTTCTTGTTCATCGGTAGATTTCGACGTTGATGGGGTTGTTTCGTGCGCATTTTGAATATCACAGTCGTTTGCGCTGGTGGTCGGTTTCGGGCCGGAGTTTTCGTCGGCGACAAATAACAGAGTTCGTTGTACGAATGGCGTTGCTTTGTTGTAAAATTCGTAGGGCTCGGGTACTTTGAATGAGGCGGGTATTGTCGTGCGATGAGACTTCGAAAAGCGGCGCTCCATGTATTTTCTTGCCATATCATTCTACCACATCACTGTTAATAATTGGGTCATCAGATTTCATAATATACTCAACTTATATGCTATACAAAATAAGTGAACTTTATCGACGGCTCCGTAGAACAAAGTCGTATATGCAAAATGTTAGCTTTTCAGTAGAGCGCTTTGAAAGTCGTAGTTTGTATTCATGTGCGAATTAGTGCTATTTTCACACATTAAGTTCAAAGTTGTTACTGAACCCTATAGAATATATTGTTTTGTTCACTATAACTTGTGATTTTCACAATTAACTTAGTCTTTCAAAGCGCTCTACTGAAAAGCCTCATTTTGCATATACGACTTTGTTCTACGGAGCCGTCGTTATATTTCAACGGCAAATTCTCGAACCGAAATATAGGTAAAATTAGCACTACAAAAATCAAAATAACACGTAATATAAGAAAATAAACGGAGCAGAATAATTTCGCCGTGTCCCCTTGAGTTGGCACGATACGAGGCTCTGTAAACTACAGCGATATTCTAACCGACGACGACGCGAAATACCTGAAATCACATTCGCTGGAAGCGACTTTCTGAGAAGTCAATGTAAGATGGTTTATTAGAGTTTCAAAATAATTTCTAACGTTCTTTGAACGATTATTTTTTTCAGCATATTACATAACGTTTGAAGCATTCTTATAGTATAACGTTATTTTAACAAACTTCAGAAAGGAATCAGCTGCGGTTGGTGTTTGTGTTTTTTAATGTAATTTACGCGATATTAGCGTCATTTGTAGACAGACCATTTACATAGTCATAATCGGACGTATGGCAGCTAGCTTTTCGTTTTCATGTCATTATTGTAATAAACAATTGTTTGTAGTCTAGTAAAATTTATAAAAATTGCAACAAAGAAAATAAAGCCGTAACTAAATAAATTTTAACTTTAATTTTTTTACGCATCATGGTAAACTCAACGTATATTTACGTTATTGGAACAATAATCAACTTCTGAAAAAAAAAATGTTAAATCTTTATATAAAATGTTCATATCCAGCTTAATGTTATAATATTCTGTCGGCAGCGGCAGATTGCAATTTTCACGTGGAGGCTCTACCTACCTCCTATCGATCGTTGTGCGTGAGTAAACATTGCCGCCCTAACCTTACGCGAGTAAAATATCATACACCTACTTTCGCTCCTATTATTAAGACGATAAAGTACAAAGTTACGTTCAAATGAAGATCAAGAGCCTTGCACGCTTCTTACGCTGAACAAGCCTTTAAACTTTTCCCTTTTTATAAAGTATTTTTAAAGAAATATATTCAGGATTTACCGCCTCTCCAAAGTGTAAGGATTCGGTAAGGTGTTTTTATTATTAGCATCATTTTTTACATTCACCCATAAATCTTCCGGATAACGTAAGTAGATGATATGAATTGTGTAAAGGCTACTTACTAAATATTAATGTCTTTGATAAATATGCTACAAAAATATTGTAAAGCTGCTAGATCTGATCTAATAGTATCTAGACGAGTATATTATTGTCGCCTCTTATTCATACATACATAAAAACGCACTTTACCCTGTCGATATAAATGAAGACTTGTATGTATACCTATGGTTTGCCGAACCTATTTCTCTCTTATGACAAACAAGTGTTGCATTTTTCTTTATATAATTTGCGATTGGGAATCATTATGCTATATGACAATATTATCGACATGTCCAATATATGCGACTAGTAGTTCTCGCGGCTCCGCCCGCGTGAAAAAGTTTTTGCGGGATAAAAATATTTCCCGGGATAAAAAGTAGCCTATAGCACTCAAGAGTTATGTAGCTGCCTATTAGTGAAAGAATTTTCAAAATCGGTTCAGTAGTTCCTGAGATTAGCGCGTTCAAACAAACAAACTCTTCAGCTTCATAATATTAGTATAGATATAATTTTATACTACTTTTTATTACACATACTCGCACTCACGCTTATATCTCCAAAAGGGTATGCAGTGGCGCAACTAATGCGCCTACTTTTCGCCGTGTGTATTCCGTCCCATGATGTGTTAGGTGGCGAGCGTATCGCCATATCGGGCATAAATTCCAGACTCCGGGCTGATACTGAATAGAAAAATATAATATCACTTTTCCCGACCCGGGGATCGAACCCAAGACCTCAGCATTGCAGTTGTACCGTCATACAACTACGCCACCGAGGCAGTCTTAATAATATTGTTTTATCTTATCTTACTAACATTACAAGTGCGAAAGTTTTTGAAAACGTTTGGATGTTAAGTTTGTTAGAGGTAAACTCAGAAACGGAATGGAATGTGGAACACATAGATGGATTGAATTAGTACTTTTTTATCCTGGTAACTTATTCCATTAGGAAATTATTAAATTCATTAAAATTATTTCTCAAATTAATGTTGTTGGCTGCGCGTCGCACAGATGGCGTTAGGGATCACTGCAGTAACTTAGGGAATTTTAAAATAGTAATCGCTCTTAACAAGGACGAAGCTGTGAACAACACCCCGTAAATATACAACCGCTTAACACTGTTTCAATTAATCAACAAAACAAATTGTTTTATGCACAAAAGTGAAACCTTTAAAAGTTTTGTTAATAACAATATTCCGTATCCATTATTCATTTACAATTCCAATGCCTTACCTAAACAATTTATTTACAAAATAATCAAATTCGTGAGGAATAATAGCTACAATGATTAATTTCCTTGTAATCGTTGACACATAATTGTCGAAACTGAACAAAGGCTTGCAAGTACAGTCAGCCACAAAAGTATCTGAATAGATTCAAATGATTGAATCACCGCGCCGGTATAACGTGTCCTTAGTGAGGCGATCATGATTTTTTTTTACTTATTTTAGACTACGAAAAATAAATGATGTAATTATAATACATTTGTATGGATAATCATTCGAAGTTTTGAATTCGTTCAGTTACTTTTATGTCTGACTGACTGTACATGTACCCCTCTATTTCTTATCACGCACATATCAAGGCAGTAGACATGACTTACAAGTGGTGGAAACTTTTATTTTTAAAGTTATGTTTAGTTAAATTTTATAAAAAAAAACATTACAATTTAAAACTAAATATGACGAATAGAGGCATCTGTTTTGGAATTAGCAAAGAAGACAGACATAAATACACATTAGATATTTTTTGCACATAAACATTACATCTAAACGTACGATAAGTTATTTACAATCAATATTTTTATGATGGGTGGCAATTAAAAAAAAGTTTTAAATAGACGAATCTAAACAGGGAAAATTAAATAAAAATAAAGTTATGATGAAATTCGGTGTGAAGATAATATATTAAACCCCGAGGATGAATCATGGATATGCAATTCTTTTTATTTTTAATCAACCACAGAAAGGATGAAAGAGGGTTAAAAATTAAGGTCTAAATTGAATTTAATGAAATTCGGTTGGAGACGCCTGAGACCTTGAGGCTGGACTCAAGACGCTATTTCAATCGTAAGATGATAAAAAAATTATAGCATGAGAATCTTAAATCACACTTCCACATATAAACATCATTAGAAAGAAATTAAATACAAAGACAAATATTCCCAATTCATTATACACTGTAGTATTCTTTATTAATTTGTAACAAAACAATCTCAAGTACTTGAAGTATTGGAGGTAATTCATCAGTTATCTCGTCAAATCCTATTACGCGGGATCGGATTTTCTAATCCTCTGACGCTATCTCATCATCATCAATTAATCGTATTAGGTCCCTAATTAACGATTAGACGTCTAATGCAATTAATTCAGCGAAGCCAGCAATTATCAATACGTTTTACTTAAAGTGGAATAATCACGTACATAATGTGTAATAAAATATGTTAACCATATAATATTGAGTATTACCTATGTACCTGTACTTTATTTGTATTATTTTAACTTTAAAGTTCAAAGAAAAATAATGTTTATATTGGGAGGTAAAGGGTTAGTTTTCTTAATCTTGCATAAAATTTATAAACTTTCAAGCAGTGAACAAATTTTCCGGAACCACAACCGAAAAGGCGGTGATAAGTCAGCAACAAGACAGTTCCAAACTAAGCAATCAGATATGCATTAAATGAACACAAACAAAACAAACATTCCATTCCACATAATACACGATCAAAAAATTTTACGATAACCGATCCATTTGGAGTTGTTACCGTTTCGAGGCGGGAGTCGTGACTCCTATTATCTTTACCAGTCAATCGCCTGTAAGCGACCTGCGCCTCTGTTATGTTCCCGAGGGACTACATGCAGGTCAATGTGGAACATCAAATTTTACAACGTTCGCAATGTACGAAGTTCCTGCTTCCGCGGAGAGATACATTCGTTACTTTTTGTTCAGCGCTCTATTTGAACAGAATATAGTTTTTAAGTTTATTACTAGAAGATTTACTAAGATTAATATGACCCAAAATGCTATTGTTTAATGAACCACAACTAACCAAGTCAACTCCAGCGTCTACCTATGATCTTACCAAAACCAAAACTTACTAATATTATAAACACGAAAGTTTGTAGGAACGTGTGGATGTATGGATGTTTGTTCCTCTTTCACGCAAAAACTACTGAACGGATTTCGATGAAATTTGGCACACGGGTAGGTCATGTCCTGGATTAACACATAGGCTACTTTTTATCCCGGGAAAACATAAAGCGGGACTTTTATCCCAGAAAAACTTTTTAAGGCGGGCGGAGCCGCGGGCAAAAGCTAGTTCATTATATTTTGCTATAGGTAAGTCTTGTCCAATACGAATAATAGCTGATGAATTTAAGTGAACCTATAATTTGTAGGTACTGCGTGAATCAATAAACTTCCTATGACCATTATTCGCAATAAATACTGAAGCATTTTATCATTGGTATGGCCGGTCGATTTTCTTAAAGAAAAACTGCGTCCCTTCCCCTATACGTCCCTTTGTAAATAGTTTTCCGATTTCTCCGTATGCGGGGGAATTATTACATTTCGATGACAAGACGAATTCGAGATGACACGAGGGGCGCACTTGACCTACGCGAAACTGCAATAAAGAGGTATATTTTTGTATTGGACACTCCGAAATTAACTCTTTGAGGAGCAGTCGAGTGATTTATATCTTCCTTGAGAGCAAATTGAATTTTTCGATAGATGTCTCAATGATTTCTCAATTTAACTTATTTTACTGCGTTACTAGTTAGTACTCGCGGATTCGCCCGCGTAAAAGTCTTTCCCGCTACAAAAACCCCTTAATCATTGTAGTCATCCATAGCGCCATCTATACGACACAAGAGTCATCTACTTAAAAAAACTGATTTAATTATTTCCTACAGGAGTAAGTTACCAGGCAATAGTGCTAATCCAGGACATGTTCTATGTGGACCTGCCAAATTTTACCCAAATCCATTTAGGTTTTACTGCGTTTGCTTCATATACTGACAAACATTTTTATAAACAATTGCATTTATTACAGTAAGATCATTTTTATTGCGTTTTTACTTTATAAGTGGCTCCATATAATTCGGTCGTGGTACTAAGTAGATCTAGACGGCAAAATTTAATTCTTTAGGCAATCAATTTATTTCAGATACATAAAAACTATTCTCACGTCACTGGTTACATTTTATTACCTAAAATACACCCATCCATCTGGCAGACACATATAGGCTCTACTGATTACACCTCTGTCAGATCCCTCAGTTCACTGACATCATACGTGCACGTTTGGTGGATGTCAACAAAATAAATAGAAATAATGGTGCAGCTATTACTGCTCGACGATCAGAAATAGACGCTCCCCCATACCCTAGCGTGAACTTGACAATCTACCCGCATGTTTATTTTTAACACTATCTTATTGTATTCGGAAATACTCGGTAATTATTTTGATGTGTTCAGCTGCTTTGAACCTGTTTTTAGACATCTACAACAATTGGTTTCGTCAATATGCTGTTACTTGATAAACAAGAGGATAAACTATGTAATTTTAAAGCATAACTTTATAAAATAAGAAAATAATCCAAACTTTAGCTCCATAATTTGTCACCTTAATGAAAGGAAAATAATCCTCTCAAGTAAACACTTCGTTTTGCCACACACAAACCTAGTAAATACCTAACAGTTCCCCTTTCCATAAATCACTTTTCATCCTACTTACCCACTTAACCGGTACAATAACTCATGGTGCCCACCGCATTAACTTATGACAGTTATTCCAAAAACACGTCCCGAAGCAAAGACTTAATTAACTCTTCCGAGGGATGTAAGTTGCTCATGCAAGTTGTTTATTATGAGGATAATTATTAAACCCTGGGTGATTAAAATGTTGCTAACTTACCAAGATGTTATGAAGTTTATTGAACATTTAAATCTGGCCAAAATAAAAGATAAAATAATTCCTTAGAAAGTGACTACAATTAGAAGCAAATTCCACTGGAGTAAGTTACAACATTATCATATTATTAAATATTTCTTCCGTACAAAACACATTGCCATTGACTGCCTCGGTGGCGTAGTTGTATTATGGTACGACTGCAATGCTGAGGTCTCGGGTTCGATCCCCGGGTCGGGCATAGTGATATTGAGTTTTTCTACAGTATCAGCTCGGAGTCTGGAATTTGTGCCCGATATTGCGATAGGCTCGCCCCCTATCACATCATGGGACGGAATAATGGCGAAAAGTGCGTGCACTAGTTGCGCCTCTGCCCACCCCTTCAGGGATAAAAGGCGTGAGTGTATATGCATATGCACAAAACACATTGTCCTAATAACATTAATATCATAGTTGTAATTATACATTTTAATTGTAAGAACACCATTAATATTCAGTATGACGCGTTCCTGCACAAGTGTTTTGTATCGAGTACGGGGGCATTACTTCAAATGAACACGTGATTAAAATGCAAATAGCCGCCCTTTGCCACTGGACGCACTGCCCAATTATGTGATCAGTGCGACGTGAGGGAACAACGCCACTGCTTGCGTAAATTTGCAATTATGTATTGTAAAACTAATGGACTTATTAAGCGGTGAGCATTGGGCGTGTTGTGGTAGACCGGGTATGAAAGAAAAAAAAAATTGGCACGAATTATTGCTCAAAGTATAAATCGGATTTCACTAGTCAAAACCTAAGTAGGCTGCTGCTGTAAGTGAGGGATTGTTTTGGTACGTTTTCTATTTTTGGAAATCTTTTTTAAATGTCTTGTTCAAATTTTAAGACTTTCATCAGTTAAAATATGTTTCGGAAACTTCGGGAGAATAAATTACATTATTAGAAAATTCCATTTTTGAATTCATACATCTGATAATACTCAAAAATAAATAACCTACACCACTCATTTTACGTGAAAAAATAATTATAATGCTGGCAAAACAAGTAGTTTTAATGCTTAGCGATGTCATTAAATATTCCAATTATGAATTTGTCCACAGATAAGCAAACCTCGCCCGCCTTACCCGACTAATCTAGCAAACAAAATCTCATTTGCGATAAACGAATTAATCCCCAAACACAAATAGACGATTCTGCCGTGGCTCGTTAGGCACATCACGTCATCGGACCGGATTCAATTGAGTTCCTGGTCATCCTAGTACCAAAGAGTTTTATCCTGTATGGATACTAACTCAAGTTAGTATATTAATATTGCCAATTTTGAAATTTGTTAGAAATATAATTAATATGGATACGTTATATCAAGAATATCATACTAATATTATAAACGCGAAAGTTTGTAAGAATGCATAGACATATATACATGGTTGTCCTGGATTAACATATTTACTTTTTATCTTAGGAAAACATAAAGTGGGACTTTTATCCCGGATTATTATTTGACGCGAGCGGAGCCGCAGGCAAAAGCTAGTGATTATGATAAGGGGAAACAAAGTCTAAATTAATTTTAGAGTAATTTTAGTCTTCCGAATATGTACAATAAATATAAACATAAAAGTCGCTGAAGATGTTTCAATGATTATTAGAAGTACACGCACAAACCGTAAATTTTAACTAAACTTGATACACAGATAGACTATATTGTAGATTAATATATAGTCTATTTTCTATCCCGAAAAAGTACACAATAAGTTATATTAAGAACTAACTAACTTTCATAATCCATAACTTTAATAATGATTGGTTTCGAATTCTTTTTGGAGAAATATTCATCTTTAATATAATGTAGAGTTTCTCTAATGAACATTTTCATATTGTTTACGAGCTTAATGAGGTGATTCCTTTTAACTTCATCTAGCCGGAACCGTGGCGTCTCTGCCGCGCATCCGGCGTCTGTTTATAATAAGTTTTCCTTGAAAATGTTTTACTATTTTAAAAACTTCATTATATTGCTTGGGTTTCTTACTTGACGTCCAGTTTATAAATGAAAGTAAAAAAAATAATAGAAACTCCTATTTAAAGTTCGAAGAATTTAGTTTGTATGTAAACGATGAGATTACGAGTAACATGAATGCTATTTACATAATAAACTCTTACGGAGTAATCCTCGTGGGAGTTTGTAGAATTCCCTAAGTTCCTATAAGTAGATTCCACAACGGCATGTTGCACCAAGTTGTGCACAAACTTTGTTTTATTTAAGTAGAAATATTCAAATTTATTTTTAGTATTAACGCATACTCACCAACGTATATTTTACTTTAAACAACAATATATCAAGCTTAGACAAATTGTAGAACAATTGAGTTTATCAAATATCGTTTTCTATTATGAATAACATTATAATTAAGGCAATACGGGTTGCGTGTAGGATTAGGCTGCAACAAGAGCGACCGGGCGGTGAGGCGAGGTCTCCGGGGAGGGGAGCGGGGACGTCAACTAATCGCCTCTGACACGTTCCTGACGCAGAACCGCCTTTCCAACACGCGTACAATTTGAATTTACATTAATTTTGGGAATCCCATAATATATGTAAAGTCGGTGATTGAAGGACCAGAAATATAAAATTTTATGTAAAGATTGTTTATTTAATGATGTATAAGATACGATTTATAAACAAGACTAGCTTTTGCCCGCGGCTCCGCCCGCGTTAAAAAGTTTTTCCGGGATAAAAGTCCCGCTTTATGTTTTCCCGAGATAAAAAGTAGCCTATGTGTTAATCCAGAACATGATCTAGGTACTCGTGTACCAAATTTCATCAAAATCCGTTCAGTAGTTTTTGCGTGAAAGAGGAACAAACATCCATACATCCAAACATCCAAACATCCATACATTCTTACAAACTTTCGCCTTTATAATATTAGTAGGATATACAATTATCAAACTCGTTTTGGATCCTGTAAATAAAGGAAAGGCAATTTGCTTGCAGATAAAAGACATATGTCTTGATGTGAGGTCATGACTATGTATAACACGAGACCATTGGTTGTATCTTGTAAAAAAAACTGCAAGAAAACTTAGAGAATATACTGTCTAAGCTGAACTATAAACAAATAATATATCCCAGATAAAAACAATATTGTGTAAAGACTAATGAGTATAATCAAACGAATAATTTCGCACTGTGTTGCAACACTGCCAGCGCCTATAAAATTAATTGGGCAGCCAGCGCTTTAACGTTGTTGGCTTGGCTACTGAATTCAATAAATTCATGGCTTTCATATTCAATTAATTACTGTAATGTAACAGCGTCTGTTTATTGCCATTTTCGGTTAACATTATCGGCTTTATTATAGACGCCAACACCGATTATTCCAACTAAGCTAACACAATTATTTGATTTATTAATGTTTCAACTCCGTTATTTCCAGAGTATTTGGCAATATTGACAAATTTTACATTGAATGTCAGGTTAGTTCGGCATCGTAAAGGCGGTACGACTACCCATAAATAGTAGCAACACCATCCAGCACCTTGACTTAACAAAGTACTGTGTAGCATTCCACTGCACTTGTCAACCTGAGACATAAGATGTTAAGCCTCATTATGTCCAGTAGTTACACTGCCTACAATGTCCTTCAAACCGAAACACAACAGTGCATGCACATTGCTGCTTGGCGGTAGAAATAGACATTGCGGTGGTACCCACCCAGACGGACTCTACCATATGAGAGCCCTACCACCAGTAGTTATATTATTCCAATTGACCGAATACTAATATCGTTTCGGGGACACGGCAAATGATTCGGCAAAAACAAATTTCCAAATAAATGATGCCTATAAACAAACGCAAGTTTTAAACTTGGCGACTCTCTTTCCTTACTTATCTTTGTCTTAATTTAAAGCAATTTGTTACAATACCCAATACTGTGGGGAAAAGTTTGAAACTAACTTCATAATTTATCTAGATTGTTCCGAGAATTTGCCGTTACAATAAAGTTATCGAACTTTCTTCCTATTTCTTAATTAACTTAAGTATATTTATAATTAATCAGAAATAAAGGACATTTTATAAAATAAACTTTATATGAATGCAAAATAGCAAGCAATATGTAATATAGCTAATACTTGATGTAATTCATCTGTTATAGATTTACGAATACATTAAACAACTTCCTAGAACAAGAACCTTTTCTACGTAGTTTTACGTTTTATTTTTTATTAACTAACGCTACCTAAAATTGGCTCCATGTTGAGGCATGTCAGAGTTTTCGTTTTTTACGTTTCACCTTTGGTAGAAATCGTAAATAATGATTATTATTTATTCTTCTTTGGCATAAAATCTTCTTTGGTGGCACAGTCTTGGTCAAACACAATTTCAGTTCCTATCACTCAAAACTTCATGAATAAATGTCACAGTTCGTTCCCGCCTAAACGTAAAGCCTTCGCTAAAATCTTAATGCAAATTTAAATAACACAGCACTACTATTTAGTTTTAACACAATTAAGTTAATTACAATTAATATTTGAGCAACAATACAATGTATAAGTTAATATTTACACATGGCTAACTAGGGCAAGCTTCACACTACTTAATCTTTATTTTGATAATTATTTCTAGATTATATAAGAATCATTATACAATTCGAAAACAAGCGTCCTGTCAGTTCCCGCCGAAATATAACTTCAAACACGATCTTTTCATAACTTCAAACAAAAAATGTCTCTATTTCGAACACAATGTTTCTTATAGATACAATTGGCGCTATTCACATTTACGAAAAAATGTTTCGTTATATTTCCCGCCTAAACGCGAAGGCTTCGCAGGCGGGCGGGCGTTCGTCCTGCTGGCGGGGCGCGCGGCACGCGACTGGGGCGCGTGGGGAGACTGGGGCGGATCGATGCCGCCCTCGGCCCTCAAGTACCACCGCCGGGATGCAAGCATGCACCACCGCTGGATGTGGCCAACATTCCTGTAATTTCATCTGGACGCGGGGCTCAGCGGCCCGGAAGGAGAGACAGGATGGAGAAAAATGTTCGTTGTGTTGAATTTAGAAAAAGCTAAGTGTCGATAATGTTAGGAAATTCAACAAATTAGTTAACAAAATTTTCTGGTAAGATTGTTCATTATTAGCGGTTATATTTATGTACTTAAAATACTACATTGCTCTAGGCATATTTCATCAACCACCTAAATAACGTCTTTTAGATGAATCTACGGATCTTTCTTTTTTATAAAACACTAGCTTTTGCCCGCGGCTCCATCCGCGTTAAAAAGTTTTTCCGGGATAAAAGTCTCGCTTTATATTGATCTATCTCGTAGGGTTTAGTCAGCGTTTGCAATTTAAGCGCACATAAATGTGTTTATTTGCATCACATTAGAAACCTGTAAAATTATTAGTGTTTCTCTACTATATTGTGCATGTACTATAAATATAAACCTTCCTCTTGAATCACTCTATCTATTAAAAAAAACCGCATCAAAATCCGATGCGTAGTATTAAAGATCTAAGCATGCATAGGGAAAGACGGACAGCGGCCGACTTTGTTTTATACTATGTAGTCTTGTTAGATCCCGCTGAGATCAATGTCTCTTTTAGTCAACATGCATCCATAAACAAATCGAATAAGTAACAGAAGATCCGAATCCAAATAGAGTACATTCCATCTATTTGAGGCGGTTGTCCCCCTGAATTCAGAGTTCAGTTACTCAAAGCGACTCTGAAAAAGTCTTTGCCATATGCATAGATATTGGTTCAAGCCCTTTGATTTCCGCTAAGCCTTCAACGCTAGACTCTCGACGTCTTTAATACTTTCTTGACGCTGAAAAAAATCAAAGGAATATACTATGATTCTATATGAAAGATGCTGCATGCTATTTTTATACTAAGCTGGAAAAAGGATTTGTGTCAGCGCCCTAGCCTGTATTATAAAGTTAAAACATTTCAAACTATTCTTGCGAGAATTTATAGTTTTATTAAATCAATTTTATACATCAGTTAACCTTTAGTGATGAGTCTCATTTAATTTAATAATATAATAATAAATATTATTTTACAAAAATACTATCATATACCGCAAATTCTTAAGTTAAAAAAAAATAAATCAAATTACACATGCAATGCAGGTAAACATCCCATTTCATTTCACTAAGCCGGCTTACAACTCCCATCGCAGAGGTTGATTTTATAATGCTTCAAAGGATTGTTTCAGTCCATGTTGAACTTTCCGTTCAATTTCACTAAAATATTGTTCTCTCGGAACGGGTAACGCATTCACTTTGAGGGATAACACTAGGCTTTCAATTTATTCAATAGAGGTTGGATTTGTTGTAATAACGTTTAGCGTGTTTCAAAGTGCGTCACCCGTCCGATGCCTACATCTAATATTAAAAAAATAACATTATGCACACACACACACTCACGCCTGTTATCCCCGAAGGGGTAGGCAGAGACGCAACTAGTGCACCCACTTTTCGCCGTTAGTCCGTCCCATGATGTGATAGATGGCGAGCCTATCGCCATATCGGGCACAAATGCCAGACTCCGGGCTGATACTGAATAGAAAAAATCAATATCACTTTGCCCAACCCGGGATCGAACCCGAGACCTCAGCATTGCAGTCGTACTGTAATACAACTACGCCACCGAGGCAGTCCATTATGCAAACTCTTTAAAATAGCGCTGAACGATCGCGATTATTGCACACCTGTTTGCCTGTAACCCATAAAGGCTTATTTATGAACTCTATATGATTATGCTCAAAAATCTATACTGTGCAACGCGGTAGTATGTTGATAGTATCAGTAGTGATTGACATAATTACAAAATGTATATGAACAAAACGTCTATGCGGTCTATATGCATATCCTGTTAAGCGTTATTGGAACACTTATATCCGTAACATAATCTCATATTAGTTTTATATTTCTGTTTACGATCTGTTCTATATGTATATAGAATCCAACTTTATAGCTTTAAACGATTTTTATTGGCATTCAAACAAGGTTTCAGCACTCTAAAACTATCACCAAAAATAAGTCGACGTAAATTGTAATCTAACTTAACACATAAGTTAGAAATAACTGCTGTTCAATCAATGGATATTATGTTAATTTATATTCTAGTAAAAGCATAAACAAATAAATTGTCACGAAATCTATATTCGCGCACATGTAAATGTAAAATAATAGCAATTGTTTTGAATTGAGTTTATTTATACCGCGACCAGCGCTACATGGTAATGAGTGAATGAATGAGCAAATACACTAATGTTTATTTAATGAACTTTTCATATAAACGTTGCCTCCGTTGCGTAGTTGTATTACAATGCTGAGGTCACGGGTTCGACCCTCGGGTCGGGCAAAGCAATATAGGGTTTTTCTATTCAGTATCAGCCCGGAGTCTGTCATTTGTGCCCAATGTGGCGATGGGCTCGTCATATCTACCCTATCACATCATGGGACGGAATACACACGGCGAAAGGTTGGTGCAACTGGTTGAGCCTCTGCCTACCCCTTTGGGGATACAAGGCGTGAATGTGTATATGTGTGTGTGTGTGTGTGTGTGTGTGTGTGTGTGTGTGTGTGTGTGTGTGTGTGTGTGTCATATAAATGTTTTTGCAGGGAAAATATTAAATCAACTAGACATTATGAATATACTGCAGTGTAAAAAGTTAAGCGAAATAAAGGTACGATCCTGAACATGATGATACTGAAGAAACCGATTGCTTCAAAATTGTTATTTTATTTGCTACAAAACCATATTTTTAACTGATGTAAGCCTATTTTGACAGGTTTGCAGTGAACTTTATGTGAACGATGGTGATAATGTAACACGAGGTGTTAGTGATGTCAACACTTCTCATTTAAAGATTTTATATCGACAGTTTAGCGATTTATTATATAAATTATAATTGGTATTTTTGTAGTTAGCACGACAAATGTAATTATCCTTTACCCAACCACATTTGGATAAGGTTCTTCTGCATGAAAAATTTGTTATGAACTAATAAATTCCTCAACCATTATCGTAACAGTATTTAGTAACGGTATTGGTGTATCAAGCCTCGAAAAAATACTAATTGTGTCTATATAAAGTAAATTGTACGTTCCAAACAAGGAAGCGTAAAGTAAATATTCTTGTTCATAAAACCCGCTTAAAAGTACATTACTTACTATATCCGACGTGTGTGAACCGTACAGGCATTTGACTGATTGAGCCATTTTTAGATGAAGCGAAGGAAGGGCGGACGCCAGTACTCAGAATAGAATACTTCTAATTATCACTCGTGTCATCTGTCACAGGATCTGTTGAATACTTTAGATAAGTTCAGAGATTATATGAAAAACGTGAAGTTAATATGAGAAGATATAATGTAATGTAAATAAGGACTGTCTCGGTGGCGTAGTTGTACTCGGGTTCGATTCCCGAGTCGGGCAAAATGATATTGAGTTTTTCTATTCAATATCAGCTCGGAGTCTGGAATTTGTGCCCGATATGGCGATAGGCTCGCCCCCTATCACATCATGGGACGGAATAACGGCGAAAAGTGGGTGCACTAGTTGCGCCTCTGCCTACCCCTTCGGGGATAACAGGCGTGAGTGTATGTGTATGTGTGTGAATAAGGCAAGCAAATATGACATATATGCTTGCAGGTAGAAATAATATTTTAAATCAACTTTTACAAGTGCAATTGTAAGCAGCAATTTTACTGTCGGTGTGAAATTTTTCAGGTGCTGCGGATGCCAAAGGGCTTTTAATTAACTTTTGTTTTTGTATAGTAATCACAACCTTATTGAAATAGTATATTTACTGTAGCTACCCTACTTAAATCTATACTAATATTATAAAACTGATGAGTTTGTTTGTTTGATTGTACGCGCTAATATAAGAAAATAATGCACCAATTTTGAAAATTCTTTCACTAATAGGAAGCTACATTACCTACTCCTGGATGTCATATGCTAATATTAATCCCAGGAAAATATTTTTGTCGGCGGATCCGCGAGCAATAATAATTATAAATATGATAGTTGGTAAATATTACGCTTGGATGTTTGTTTGCATATTACATAGGCATATTCGGTGGCGTAGTGGTATTGCGTACGCATTACGAGTACGATTTGCGCGCTGAGGTCCTGGGTTCGAATCCCGGGTCGAGCCAAAAAAATTGTGACTGGGTTTTTCCATCTTAAAAGTTACTCAGTCGCAGCTCGGAGTCAAGAAGTTGGCGGTATGATACCCCCGTGCCTCGGAAAGCACGTAAAGCCGTTGGTCCTGCGCCTGATCTCTCTCCGGTCATGTCGGATTGCCGCCTCACCGGACTATGAGAGTGAAGGAATAGCGAGTGCACCTGTGTATTGCGCACACACTTGTGCACTATAATATCTCCTACGTACCTGGCTGATCTCCGTTGAGATTGGCCGCCGTGGCTGAAACTGGCTAGGAGGATTTCATTTTTCATTTTCACATAGGCAATGCTAAAATCACCGAAGGCATTTAAGATATCATGATAATATAAGATACAATTGTAATAGGTTTCACTAGCAGCTCTATTCGCTTAAAAAGTTCATTTGCGTAATAAAATACTTACAGCATTAAAAATAATCTACCTTTATACAAAATTATCTCCTCGAAACTAACAAACCTTTTTACAAAATTGCTATAGATTAGCTATAATAAAGCAGCAAAGAATGCACAATTGTTTTGTTCCATTACTCATTACAAAAACCTTTTAACGAGAACCGTTGAGTAGAAAGAAAAATAATTAAGCCGAGATTACATCGCTGGCTTCTCTATTACTTCTAATTAGTGTTAAAGGTTCGCTTCGACATCACACCGATGCTACAAGCTCGTCTTGACGTTTTCGAACCTCGGCTACTAATTTGACCGTGAAATTCTGCCAGCATCTCGTTAGTAACCCTTTTAGAAGATGAGGCTAATTAATCAGGTATGGCTTGCTCTTGCTACTTTTAATTTAAAATCATCGCTGAATATATCATGGCCAGACTAATCTCATTAGTTTCGGAATTCTTATTACTTCGTAATTTTCAATAACTCTACATACTTACGTCTATGTTCACAATAAAGTTTTGTTCTGTCATTGCATCTTAAAATATTTATATCTATTTTGAAACATAAGTATCCAAAAATGGAGTTATTTATATTATGAGAAGTGAAAATATATGTCATACCATTAAAAATTAAACAACGACCTGTCATCCAATGCGGACATAATTCAAGCTGAAAGAAGATAATTTACGATTCCTAATCCAAAAACAACACAAATAAATTCGAGACAGGATGCAAGTTACCGCCCTTTATATGAGCTGTTAACTTTTTTAAATAAACTCATGAGCTGTGGAAAGGTTGAATAAAGCCATTAACTTTCTTTTAAAATGCAAGTCTCTTATAGAACGAAGTTCATACTTACTACGTTTTGAAATTCGAAAAATGTAACAGAATAAAAGGTTAATTAAACGTTTTTAATGAGTTTAAAAATACAAATAATGAGCTGTTTATAACTTGACACAAATTTAATTAATGTTTTATATCATGCGTTGGTACAGATCTGATTAATGATGTCAAGAGTTTTAAATTTTTTATAACAATGAAACGTCCGAAAGAGTCGTATTTGTACTGTCGGCCCTTAAAAGACCTATTGCTACTGTTAAAATGTTTTTTGAAAGCACATTTAAGTATAACTTCTACAAGGCAATAAAAGCATAGGCATTACGAGTGTTATTGCCCATAGAGGTATGGACGCTCTAGTGCAGCTTCGACCACAAAGTACAAACATGCTGGCCACATGCGGCTCGCGAAATAGATATTTTGTATTGGCTGGTGAGCGGTGATGGTGGATGGCGTGTGGAAGCGATTATACTTTAGCTGCATAAGTGCGTTGAGCACCAAGACGGCCTGCCAGGACAAATTTGGCAGATGTATGCTTTAATTTTTTTCTAATAATAGAAATACTTTGATGAAATTCTAAGTTTGTTTTGTATATTTGGGGGTTTTTATTTATTTATGAACAATTATTGGATATTTTTATTTCATGGCATCGAATGACGAGACGACCATGCCGTTCGCCTGATGGTAAATGATACGATCACCCATAAATAGTAGAAACACCATCCAGCACCTTGACTTACAAAGTGCCTACTGTGTGGCATTCCATTGCGCTCGTCATCCTGAGACAAAAGATGTTAAGTCTCACTATGTCCTGTAGTTACACTAACTACAATGTCCTTCAAACCCAAACACAACAGTGCATGCACACTGCTGCTTGGCGGTAGAAATAGAAATAAATACGGTAATTCATTTAAAATATTATGTTTCACTGCCTTTAAAATAAATTGAATGGGATACTAGGGACTCTTATAATATTATCTCCTAATATTAAGAAAATTACTCTACGTCATATAAAATAAAAAAAAAATACAATACGTCCTAACTAAAACCGATGTTATATGCCTAGAATATACAGAAACACAGACAAGATTTATAGCGGCATGTGTGTCTCAAACGACGCTCACCTCGAAAGATGGCACTCAATAATGCATTGGTAGCTTCGATGTTCAAAAAACTTTACATACAAAATTCTCGTGTCTCGATTTAGGAAATTGAATACATTTTCTGAGCTTATCTGGGAAAAAGGGAAGGACAAATAAGTGGAAGAATGTTGTTCTTGATATCTTTTTAGCGTAATATTTCAATAACAGATTTATAAAACTCTAATTTATAGATTTCATGAAAATAAAATCACGACGAACTTATTAACTTTGATCTAGACTTTTAAGTTTTAAGATTTACATCAGATTTTGATCACCATCTTGTGCTGTGAGCAACTGTATTATTATTCTGCACTTATATAGAATATTCTACTAAAATCAAAAATAAATCTTTTGTTCCATTCTCCTAACGTCTCAAGGTCACCAAATCTCAGTTTCAAAGCAAATCCAACACATTAAGATGTCATTTGTGTTTGTATTCTTTTTATTAAACACATGCGTCGTGATTTATAAAAACGTGATTTGGTGAACATCTGCGACGCACGCAATGCATGATCCAGCACGGCGCTTGCAAAATTTATGATCTACCCGACTGATGTATGGACCCACACTTCCGGTTCTATGGTGTATAGCACAAAATATTTTATTTATTAAGTACTTTGACATCAATCATGAGAAAGGGGAGAAATAGTAGACCTACTATTTTATGAAACATAGTGTAGAAAAAATTATATTCTACGTATCCTTTTTTATTACTTATTCATTATTACACAATATTATAAAATCAATTACAGTTTACAACCAATACGATGCTATAAATAATACATTTTATTATAAGTATATCCCTAATATTATAAGTAAATTTTATTTATATCTTTGTTCCACACACACTAGAAAACATTTTAAAATATGAAAATATTTGGGAGGTTTCTTCAGCTAATCCTGCGTAAACCGTTAAATTGTTAGGTTTTTTTGTACACACATATAAATTATTACCAGTCCTTGATTAAGACATACATGGGTTATTTAAAATCGTGGTGATATTATTCAGTAGAGTTTTTATACCTGGAAATGATTTTCAGATGTAGAATCGCGAGAAAAAAAACACTAAATTCAAAACTTAATAGATGTGTAATATTTTTACTGTACGCTAAAATCTATGTAAATAAATAAAAAAAGTTAATTCTGAACCGAGCTCTCAGCGCAAATATGCTATTTGAAACACACACTCATGCCTTTTATCCCCGAAGCGGTAGGCAGAGGCGCAAATAGTGCACCCACTTTTCGCCGTTATTCCGTTCCATTAAGTAATAGGGGGCGAGCCTATCGCCATATCGTGCACAAATTCCAGACTCTGGACTGTTACAGAATAGAAAAATCCAATATCACTTTGCCCGACCCGGGGACCGAACCCAAGACCTCGAAGAAGATTGACTGCCTCGGTGGCGTAGTGGTATTGTGTACGCATTACGAGTACGATTTGCGCGCTGAGGTCCTGGGTTCGAATCCCGGGTCGAGCCAAAAAAATTGTGACTGGGTTTTTCTATCTTAAAATTTACTCAGTCGCAGCTCGGAGTCAGGAAGTTGGCGGTGTGATACCCCCGTGCCTCGGAAAGCACGTAAAGCCGTTGGTCCTGCGCCTGATCTCTCTCCGGTCATGTCGGATTGCCGTCTCACCGGACTATGAGAGTGAAGGATTAGCGAGTGCACCTGTGTATTGCGCACACACTTGTGCACTATAATATCTCCTGCGTACCTGGCTGATCTCCGTTGAGATTGGCCGCCGTGGCCGAAACTGGCTAGGAGGATTTTCATCTTTTAAGATTAACTCACTAGAACCGTTTTTATGGTAATCAAATTTGGTCGAAATTAATGCATTATTTGTTAAGAGTTGTATCAACGTCATAATATTAATCTTTATCCAAATAAATGTGTTGGATAGTGATTCAACGGGAAGGTTTTTATGTACTTATAGCACGGAAAAACTTATTAACGCGGGCGAAGCCGTGGGCAAAAGCTAGTAATATTATAAAGCTGAAGAGTTTGTTTGAACGCGCTAATCTCAGGAACTACTGAACCGATTTTGAAAATTCTTTCACTAATAGGAAGCTACTTTACTCCTGAGTGCTATAGGCTTCTTTTTATCCCGGGAAAATACTTTTATCCCGGAAAAACTCTTTCACGCGGGCGGAGTCGCGAGCATCACCTATCACTTAATAAAACAACACATACGTAGAATGTGTATAGTTCTGTCCGCAAAACAGCCAAACTGTGGGTAATACATGTTAAACACAGAGTAGGCACAATGAAGCACCCTCACTCAATCGAGAAATAGGCTCTTTGGGGTCCAAGATTTGGCCGGAAGGAGACGTGATAATTCCATAGAGAAATGAATCTATAGAGATACAAAACTAAAAGTATTTTTATAGTTTAGTTAAAGCTTTATCCCCGAAATACCGAAGTTTTATGACGTGTCTAGAATATCAGCAACAGCCAATTCTGTAGTAATTATATGAAAACAACATATTCATTTATCGGCGCCATTTTGTTTCTGACGTCTCGTGTCCTAAAATTATAGCGTTTGTACAATATTTAGAGGTTAGATGTGTCTAGAAAAAGTACACATAATATTTTTGTTTTATTGCATTAAATGACGAGACGAGCATGCCATTCGCCTGATGGTAAGCGATACGCTCACCCTCAAACAGTAGCAACACCATCCAGCACCTTGACTTACAAAGAAGGTACTGTATGGCATTCCACTGCGATCGTCATCCTGAGAAATAAGATGTCAAGCCTCATTATGTCCAGTAGTTACACTGGCTACAATGTCCTTCAAACCGAAACACAACAGTGCATGCTCACTGCTGCTTGGCGGTAGAAATAGACATTGCGGTGGTACCCACCCAGACGGACTCTTACATATGAGACTCCTACCACCAGTGTAAGGTGGTAATGGTAAGGACTCACGAGCGAGTAGACTCCTAGTCTCGTCATTTGATAAGTATGTACAATGTTTATAGTTTATAAGTTTACTTTTAAATTTTCCGTGAGTGACTTTATTATAAACTTTTTCTTTTTGTTAGTATTTTTCTATTATAATAAATTCAATACTGATGATTGATTAGAGCGTAGTTATTAAATTATGAAAGCATACCTTTACTTATAATTATTAATGCTAAAGTTTGTGAATATGTTTGGTAGAACATAACCGAAAGGAATTTACACATATTTATAAATACACTTATTCCGCGAAATATCTTCATGCCAGCTAAATATAATATTATTTCCCAATCAATCTGAGACTTGAACTGATACGTCATTTCACGATTTTTCATCACTGCAACATATATGTATATTTTTCGTCGTGTCTAATATGCACCATGTCTGCGGTAAAAGTAATTAGGTTACGGTCCCCGGGCGGCGTGAGCTGCGTACTAACAGCCTGAGGCCCCACTTTGATTTTACTCTTAAACCGCTCGCTCCTTGCAAATTGTCCATACATTGTACTGTCGGCTTCTGTTTATGTAGCTTTTCGACTATATGAAATTCACGCAAACAGTTGAACAACTGTGAGCTGTCCTATAATTTAATAGGATTTGCATCTAATATTTTCTTGTATTAGAATACTTATTACTTAGAAAGTAAAACATTATTTTAATAGACTTATAAATATTTTAAAATATTTACCTATTCGTATTTTCAAGCCTCACTTCGTTCCTTTCAAAGAAGACTAAAAGCTCGCTCACTTCGCTGGTACAGGAAAAAAGACAAGCAAGATCAAGCCACGATACCTTTTTTATTTTTTCTTCGTGGGGAAAAACGCATTATCGCTACCACCACTGGGGGGTGAGTGGAACGGTTATGTTGGTTTCACACAGTCTTACAGCCCAATGTCGATACTCGGGAGTATAGCATCATCCGAAAGCCACGATACCCTTGACGCATCACTCTGAGCTATTTGTCCAGTCTGTCCAGCTGCATGAAGGTAATATTTATCAACTCTGTAGCCACACCAACCCTCAGGAACAGACCACATTCAGACAACCACATTCAGACGAAAATTAAGTGATGAAACATTTCAGGGGCGGCGCGACGCACAAAAGCGTTACCCGCTTACGAAGAGGGCACTCACGAAGAGGATGGGAACGTGTTTGTACTGCGTGCTTCGACTTAAGTGCTCACTCATCACACTCATTAGCGTGCAAAGTTACTTGTGAAAATAAAACTGAATTTTACTTCGAAATTGAATCACCACTGGCAAATTTGAACAAACTTTTTAGGTGAATCAGGCACGAGGTCAAAGTAAGCGCGTAATTCAAAGACACTACACTTATTTTGATGTCTATCTTGGTTTATATATAGATCTTGATATAAAATAAATTTTAACTAATGTCACTCAAGTAATATAAGCAATAAGAAGCCTCAAATTATGCAAGTTATCAATAAAATGTATATAACAAGCTGTTGAGCTGTCAGTAATCTAAAATAATTAAGGCAAGAATGAAATAATGAGTAAAGCCTTAGTTTTCATTTTCATAATATAATAAAAGTACATCTGTTTCATACATTTCACCGCCTAATCTGTCCACGATCTGAACCACATTTCCATCTAGACTGTTTTGAATGAATGGAATGCCTTGAGACTGACGTATTATTATGCACCGCGTGGTGCGACGGTAATCAGGTGGTGATTCTCACAGGTCGCCTGCAGCGAATGGCGATCCGTTTCGCGAATGCACATTAAATTACAAATAAACTTCGAATGCATCGTGTTGTCGCTGTATTCCATTAATAAAATATTAATTAGATGACCTAGGCAATGATATTGACTTGGTGTACTTACTAGGCTATGTAGGCTTGTAGGCGAAAATTGTTATTGGGAAACTGAGTATAATATTTGTTCATAATGGTATAATAAATAAATAAAATTACTGAATAGTAATTATTAATATAGAAGATACCTAATATCGGAAACTATTGAATAAAAAAATTATTCAACATCTCTTACTGGTTTTCTTGATCGATTCAGTGATAACGGTCAAGTTCAGGTTTCGATCCTTAAGTCGGGCCCAGCTGAAATGTTCAATATGAATAAATACCACATATCATAATAAATATTCACAGCATAGTGAAGCGGCGATAGCCTTGTTGGGAGTGGAACGACTGCCGAGACGAATGTCCTTAAGTTCAAAACCCAAGGACACGCACCTCTGACTTTTTTAAAGTTATATTACGTGTAATCTTTGCGAATGATCGCTTGCTTTAACGGTGAAGGAGAACATCGTGAGGAAACCTGAGAAATTTTTTATAAGAATTTCGAAGATACGTGAAGTCTGCCAACCCGTACTAGGCCAGCGTGGTGGACTAAGGCTTAACTCCTCTCAGTAATAGAGGAGGCCCGTGCCCAGCAGTGGGCAGTATATGGATAATACAGGGCTGGTATGGGTATGGATATGGCAGAAACAAATATGAATCACAAATATTAAAATAAATTGCACGTAATCCTAAAAAGAGGAAACATCCAACAAATTGTACTCCTGATAGGATCTATAGCCACACATCATCAAGTCTGCACAATGACCATTAGACACCGGTCAATTGTTCACACCATAATTGCCCAATGCCCATATGTACACAAACTACCCACGATGATAACAAAAGTGAGCCCCGGCCGCGCTTCGTTATTTTGGCTAAATGGATCCATTTGAAAATTAACTGCACGATTGCTTCCGAATAATACCACGGTGTGGAGCAATTTATATCGCTGGAACGGAAAACTCTAAACAAATAAAGGGATACGGTTTGAATTGTAGCCGCGTTACATTTGAGTATAGCGACCTCTATTGGCGATGTCTTATACTACGACGGATGAGATTCAGTATAATTGTGACTTTTACTAAAGAATTTGACATCTTTATACAATAACTTACATTGCAATATTTTCGTTACACTTTGTTATTATACTTAGCACGGAAATGTGTAAAAAAAATTACAACATTACTTCAAGTTCTCAATTGAAAATAGTTCTGCTACTCACCACTAGATGGCGTTGCCAGCCTGAAATGCATTGAGATTCAATAAGAGTTTGAATTGTCATTGAATTGCTTATTTCCAATACTTATATCCGTGTTTTAATTAATTTTATAAGTACCTAATATATGCCTAAATTCATATTTGAAAGGTTCTTTGTTTACAGCAAATCGGTACTTATGTTTGTCAATATAATAAATTTAAGAAAAACCATTACTTACATAAAAGTTTCGGCGAAAATTCCTATTTATTAGACTTTTTAATTTAAAATAAACCCATGTTAGGTTCAATGCATTGTAAATTAAAATCCATTCTGAACAAAGTATGAGAAAAACGAAGAAGTAGCGTGCTATTGGAGTGTTGTAAGCTGTTGGCATGAAAAATGACTCTTTCAGTCGGAAGTTCAATTATGTCTACGAGGTTTTTCTAAAAGAGAAGTAACAGCATATTTTTCTACTTTCATATAGCCATGAATAATGTATAATTCTCTTTTTGCTTGTAAACTTTTTAATCATAACATAATTTGCATTTCAAATATACGAAGTATAAGTTTTTAGAATCCTGTTGAACTAATTACATGCCTGTCTTTTGAATCGGTTTTCAAGCTTGTTATATTGCTCGTAATTATTAATTTAAGCTCACGTAGATAATAACACACGTATTGAAGAGAATACGTTCGTTCTTACAGAGGTATTCCTTAACTAAAATGATAATAGATTGCCTTACCTGAATTTGTTCTGCCGCTTTTTTCGCCAATCCGGGATCCAATATCGTGACGTCAAGGTCAGACGAGTATTTCTTCGCAGACTCACTGAACGCCGCCGCGTTTACATAATACGCTCCCCGGTCACTCGCGTCCACGGGTGAATTCGGAGACAATATCCCGCTGTCGGTGTCACTAACACTGGCCGATTTGCGACCCGCACCGGAATTTTCACCAGGCGATTTAAGAGGAATACGAGATTTTTCCGGCGATAATAAAGGGATTCGCGATCTAAGAACTTCATCTTGATTAAATCCGGTTTCCGGGTCGAATATTACGTAGTTGTCTTTGTCACATCTCACTTGATTGTTTGTTGTAACTGTGTATTTTTTATTAGGACTTAAGTTTAAAAATGGGTCTTCGTTATCGATGGGACTCTCTGGTATGATTGATTGGATTTTTGGTGTAATCTTTGGAATAGATTTGCCGTCGATAGTCCGTCGTATTACAGTGTCGTTTGTGAACTTTAAACGCACATATTCGTTTGATATCGTTCTTCGTACCGGTGATGACAATAAGGGCGATGGTTTAGTTTCTTGTAAACTGGTTTTATTTTGAAAAAAGTTTATCTTTGGTTTATCCATTGTTTTTGCCGGAGAAAACGGGAGTCTCAATTTTGATGTGGCCTTTTTCTTTGATGAATTTGAGCTTATGTCTATGTTAGCGCCTTGCACTGAACATCTATATACAGGTAGAATGCTCGCTTTTTCATCGATTTTTTTAACATCTTTGTCTAGTTTAGAATTACCTTTGGCGACGTCTAATGATTTATTAAGTTTCTTTATCGGAACCGGCGTTTTAAGTGTTCTGGCTTTGTTTTTCTTGTCTTGAGTGCTTGTGTTCGAAGGAGTGTCAGATTTCTCTTTAATTGCTGGATTATGTTTGATAAAAGTTTTGCTACGATCACACACGAACGTTTCATTTTGAGCTTCGGTTAAATTTTCATTACTTGGATATTCAAATGAGCTATCTATGATTATATCTACGTCACTGGACTCAGAGTTGGATCTACTCTCATTGATTATGCATGATATTCTTTCTTCGACTTCAACAAGAGAATCAGATTTATCGTTATCACCTATACTCCTAGATGTCCCACTGCCGGAATCCGATGGTGTTTGTGCTTCAAAAAGAGCTTCGTGTGTTTGAACCGTTTGTTTTGATGTATTTTCTGGGAATGAGGACCGCCTTCGCTTCACCGTTCCGGTGGCAGCCGACGGAGAGTCCCAGTCTAAATTTTGAATCGCGCACTGTGTACTATTATTTTTAGTTCGTCTTGGGCTTGTCATTATAGTCGTATAACATGTTTATGTGCCTGCCTAATATCTAATCATATTTAAAAGCTTTATCTAAATATTTTATAGAATAATTCACGTGACTCTACATTCATTGATATTTTCACCGCTGTCATTATTGATGTTATTAACTAAATCAATAATACTTAATAGGATATTTCCTTCGAAGAATAGCATCAGAACACCGTCCAAAGTACGGGGAAGTAATATCAATACAACTATTAGTACGTTATTACACGTCTATCATTAGTGGGAACGGACACGAACGTGTATCGAGTTCGATTGTAATCTAATTACAAGTTGACGCCGTTGCACGTGGGACACACTGATATGTATCTAATAGCTATTCCCTCTAATGGAACCCTTTTCAATTCCCTGCTACCGAAACGATAAAAGTGCATGTTTTAAAAATTAGGGTTATTAAAACATATTTTTGCAACTATGACTCCAGTTATTAATAATACTTTTTAGCCCTATAATGCTTGGCAGTAATATGAATATTCATATAAATTTACACACATACACACGCTCACGCCTTTTATCCCCGAAGGGGTAGGCAGAGGCGCAACTATTGCACCCACTTTTCGCCATTATTCCGTCCCATGATGTGACAGGGGGCGAGCCTTTCGCCATATCGGGCACAATTTCCAGACTCTGAGCTAATACTGTATAGAAAAACTCAAGATATCGGGTTCAAACCCGAAACCTCAGCATTGCACTCGTACCATAATACAACTACGCCACCGAGGCAGTCAAATTTAATAGGTACTTAATTTGAATAAATTAATATTATACATATTTAAAGATACCCCAAACTTGCAACCTAATTCTTATTCAAATGGACAGCCAAATCCATACGAAAACTTTAAGTAAGTCTTCGTATTACGTTTCTGTCAAGAAAATCAATGGTGAAAATAAATGCAGACATTCTTTCTATTCAACCCGAGTCTGCAATAGTTCAGTTGACTTATTTATCTATTCCACGTAAATGTTGAGGTAGATAGTTTCGCACAGACCGACACCGGTAGCGAGTCCGGAAATACAGTGAAGGAAACGTATAGTACCGCGTCTTCGAACTTGTGGCGCCCACTCACGTAAACGTGGTTTTGAGTTCGGCTTTAGTTAAGACAAATTGTACAACTGTATATTAGAAGTAAGTTTGCACGTGGTTTAGTTCGTATAAAGAAACTCTCGCGGGATAAAGAGTTTAACACGTCTGCCTACGTAGGTTTTAAAACTCATAATTCTACGGAACTGCGCAGGTAAAAAAATTGAATAACTCAGCCATCCTATAAAATTACCTCTTGCTGGTCGACATTTTTGTGCTTGACTTAACTTGCAATCAGGTACAGTGAAACTACTTCGTACCATAGATAGAAAAATGCCTTAAGTTAGATACTTTGGCCTACCTAAAACCGAATGCATTGTCTCAATATTTAACTTTCATCTACGTATTTCAATTACGAGACAGTTTCATAATTAAAAAAAAATTTAGTTATTTAGTCTAATAATTACATGCCAAATCCATCCGAAATAAAAATAACATGTATTAAATAAAAGTAAAATATGACTTGCTCGGTGTGTATTCTTTGTATAGGTTAGGTTCGTCCTTTGTTAGGACTTGTTATACTGTTCCTCTGCGCCCGAACCGGAAGGTAGTTTTTATGTTCCTGACCTCCCAGCCCGTCTAGATACGTGCCGTCTTGGGAAAAAGTTTTACGCGAACGTGCTCTATCTCGCAAATTATGCACGACCTATGTATTTCTCTATATTTTTACGATATTCTAAGTGGATAAAGGAAACTAAGTAGTATTTTATTAAGTATTTATTTCTGTGCTCTCTTGTAGCATGGTTTTCAGTTATCTAGCTATGGATTAATAAAGCTATACTATATAATATTATAAAGCTGAAGAGTTTGTTTGTTTGGTTGAACGCGCTTATCTCAGGAACTACGGAACTGATTTTGAAACTTTTCACTAATGGGAAGCTACATTACTCTTGAGTGCTATAGGCTACTTTTATCCCGGGAAAATATTTTTAAGATACCATTTAATCCTACTAATATTACAAAGGCGAAAGTTTGTAAGAATGTCTGGATGTATGGATGTTTGTTCCTCTTTCGCGCAAAAACTACTGAACGGATTTCGATGAAATTTGGCACACGAGTATATCGTGTCCTGGATTAACACATAGGCTACTTTTATCCCGGAAAATATACACCGGTACTTTTATCCCGGAAAAACTTTTTAATGCGGCCGGAGCCGCGGGCAAAAGCTAGTATACTATATAACAAAGTAGTAATTAATTAGAATCGTATTTTGTTACTTCACTGTGGTTTGAGAAGTTTGCTACGTGCTATGTTACTTTGTACTCGATGTCTGTACGCTATAATATTTAATTTACACATCTCTATAAGCATGATATTATCATGATTACAGTGCTGTTTGTAAATAAATCCATAGCTCAAACATAGTACGTACATGACGTAATCTTACATAAGAGATATAACACTTTTTTTCGCTGGCAACAATACAACCTTCCTAATCAACCAATGACAAAGTGAAACAGAATGCATTAACTAAGTTAAAGTCAGACTAATCACCCCCAGTGGCCAACACTAACCTAATTACTTACCCGATAAGTGGGACCAATAAATGTTTCCACTTCTGAAGGGTGATTTGGACATTTAACAAGCTCTAACCGACAATGATGCCATAAAATACCGCGTACCTAAATGTGAACGCGAAATGAAGTTATTAAGAATTAAATGTTCGCTTAAAGAAACGGATATGTCTTATTATGCTGTAAATCTATTTGCATTAATTTTTAGTAAGCGGCCGGTAACTTTAACGAACCCTTTAAATTGTAAAATAAATTATGTATTACGACAACGTTCACATTTATATTATTTTCAAAATTATGATTACTTTTAGTTTTATTGTCTTATACCTTTCAACCTTCATTATCGTTTTTTATATGTCTACGTGACTTATAAATGCTTTTTGTATCATGAGACCTGGAAGTTCAAATAATTTTTCGAATGTTCAGCTTAAAAGTAGCTTGAAAGAAAATCTAGAAGTGTTAAATTAACCAAACACAAATTTAATTATGTTATGGAATCTAAATTCTCGGACAAAAATACACATAACTTTATAAAGAACTTTATCGATGTCCATACCGCCAGCTTGGTTGGTAATCCGAACAATTTATTGGAACAACACATTCCCTTTATATCCATCGCAAACTTTCTAATTTGTTGTGTCGCCAAAGCTATTGCGACAGTACAAGTAACTTAGTGATGAAATTCTGAGACAATATCTTCTAGCAAACGTAATTTTTTTTAATACACTCATTGCATAGAAAACAGATAAGGATAGAGAAAAACGCTTAATATCAATAATACCTTGTGAACTGAAAGTTACCCTTAAAACACGTTCAGATAAATAGTGTAGAAAAGTGGTCCACAATATAACTTAGAGAAAAGAATTAATGTCTAAACTTTAGACTTTAGAATCAAAATATTATTCCATTAGATTCTAAAGGAATAATATTTTGAATCCAGCTATGATAAAGAACAGATTTTGTGTCTGGTTTCAGATAAGTCACAATGTACAAGAATATTTGCGCAAAGACCAGAAGAAAAATTCAGAACAGGTGATTTTTATTTGAAAACATAATATATACGCATTTGTAATTAGCATTAGTTAGCAAAAGATCAAATTACTTGATTCTGTGTAATAATATAAAGCAAAGGTTCTTAGGGTCGATTTTTCAATCAATTCTAATCATATTTATCTAAATGTTATTTACCAAATAAAAAAATCTGACCATCGAACGATTTCTAAAACTAACATTTACGATTTGCTCATATATTTTAAACTAGCTTTTGCCCGCGGCTCCGCCCGCTTTCAAAAGTTTTTCCGGGATAAAAGTCCCGCTTTATATTTTCCCGGGATAAAAAATAGCCTATGTGTTAATCCAGAACATAATCTACCCGTGTGCCAAATTTCATCGAAATCCGTTCTGTAGTTTTTGCGTGAAAGAGCAACAAACATCCAGACATCCATACATCCAGACATCTATACATACTTACAAACTTTCGCGTTTATAATATACTAGCTTTTGCCCGCGGCTCCGCCCGCTTTCAAAAGTTTTTCCGGGATAAAAGTCCCGCTTTATATTTTCCCGGGATAAAAAGTAGCCTATGTGTTAATCCAGGACATGATCTACCCGTGTGCCAAATTTCATCGAAATCCGTTCAGTAGTTTTTGCGTGAAAGAGGAACAAACATCCTTACATCCAAACATCCAAACATCCAAATATCCAAACATCCAAACATCCATACATTCTTACAAACTTTCGCCTTTATAATATTAGTAGGAAATAGGATTGCAAGTTACTATTACCTGAAGATTGAAAAGCCTTTACACTACTGGATCCCCTGCACTGTGATTGAAGTAAGGTCCAACTTTATTTACCCGTAGTTCGTTGCGCGTGCCCGGTGCCTCCGTTGTAACAAGTTTACAATTGAACTATGTAACACTATTCCTTACAAACTTCCTGACTCTTTCTGTCTATGGATCACGTAGTGACTTGTGCAATTGGTAATGTTTTTACGAATCCAGAATACATATTATAATAGCTGATAGAGCTACTACAGATATCATTGATACTGATAAATTCTACTACCTATATCTTGAAACGGTTGAAATAATATTAAAGTTATTTTGTTAGTTGAAATTGTCATAAATACACTCACGCCTTTTATCCGTAAAGAGGTAGGTATAAGTGCAACTAGTGCACCCACTTTCGCCGTGCATATTCCGTCCCATGATGTGATAGGGGCGAGCCTATCGCCATATCACTTTGCCCGACAACTACGCCACCGAGGCAATAAAATCAAAAATAGTCAGTCCTTCGTTTTTGAGATTTAATTCCAAATTGATTTCTCTATACATGTTGTCAATCAATATAATTCATAGATCGTCAACATTCCGTTTAGCATTTAAGTTGGCAAATAAATAAACTCCATTACGTTTGCAATCAATGTCACTAACATCATTTAAAGGAAAATAACTGCAGACATTCCCACCCCGACTGCCTTAACCTTTCGACCCCCGAAATAAGGTTACCGTGTACAGTTTCAAATATTTCTTATCGGCGCTCGGTTCCCCAGTGAGCAAAAACAGCAAGTTTAACTGCCGTGGCCCCCATCCCGTCCGTCTTAAGTGATTTACAGGCGCAAGGCGGCCGAATGCAGCCTTAGAATGTTCCTTGCTATATAGATAGAGGCTGTGCGACGCCAGCAAATTTAGATTTAGTACGCTTTAGAGCGCTAATACGGTCGTTTAGAGACATGATGGTTTAACGACTTTTGCTTCTAATATACTGAATATACAATGAGTTATAATTTCGTAGAGATGAAATAGTGAAAAAGACTACAGTGGTAACCAACCCTTAAAAAGAATGGTTTTCGAGGATACAATACACCACAAAGAGATTTTATTATTGGAATTTTTCCAACCTGTTCAAACCAAAAGTTCATCGCACCAGCATTATGAAGCTAGCCAGAGAATAAAACATTGACAATACAAACGTGGAATTTCATGAAAACTATCTTATCGTCGCTCATACAATAGCTAGGACAAAGCCGAACGATATTAGGGGAGAGAAACACCTCTGGGTTACCAAGACTGCAGCAACGGTAAATTATGCTTTGTCTCAACTGATAATACTGTAAAAGACAAGGATGGAAGACTAGCTGAAATTAGAAATGTGAAACGTGTAACCGCCTCGGCAATATCCGCTTAAATGGGTCAGGAAGGTGAAGTTTATATCGCAATTCTGAATTAGGGAAACCGAAGTGCAATAAAATCCGCAATGGAGCCGGAATTAGAAAATTGTTCTGGAATTTTCGATGAACAATATCACTATATTTCGCGGGCGGACTTTATGGATATTAACGTTGTGAAGCTTAAAATCTTTACTTCTTTCATTACGTTTATACGATATAAAAAGAACATTGCAGTTTAAAAGTGCAGATATTAAACACCGCTAGTTTTTTACGACATTTGAACACGAGCTCAAGTTTTAAAATTAGGAAACATTCGTGAAAATCACATTTTTTTTTACACGTTTATTACTACTAACCGTCAAACCGTCCTATTTATGATGTAAATAAAACGTGGGTTTACCGCATCTAAACATTGTACAAATTTTTTTTTATCAAACAAATATGAACCAACAAATATAATTTCAACACAGTATTTTCAAACCATAAACAACTAATTACATCATCCAAACAATCCCAACCGCGAGAACAGAAATATAATAACAAAACAAACAGAACCAGTACAAAACAAACTGTCATGTATCTTTCGCCAATAAACGGGACTAATAAAACGCAATAGGCAAAATACACAATGGGGCGGCATAGAACACATTTTAGCGCGGTATTAACACTGCTATATTTTTTCGGTGTGGGGCGGACGTTATCTGCCCGTCGCGTCGGTGTGTCACGCGTTGTCTGTGTTGTTGGTTCTGATATTTTTATAGTTAATTAAGTTGTAATATGTTTGTGGTTGATGATGATGTCTTCGTTTTAGCTGCATTAAAGAGGTTACATTTTAAAACGACAAACTCTTGAAATATATTTCGATCAAAGTAACGATGAGACTTTCTTTATGGAACTGTTTTGCAAAGTTAGTAAATAAAATACATTATTTTTGTTCCCACATTACAATAATAGCACAGATAAATTATCTTAATCTCTAATGCAAATGTGAAAAATTTACAAAAATATATTTATTTAAGTTTGGTAACATTTCCGCCCGTTTTCGCCGCCAAAAATATTCGCATAGCAAAATCACAACAGCTGAGTGCGATGGCCGATTATGATAACCAGCATGCAACGTACTGCAGACCATACGAGCAATATCCAGACCGTGGCCGAAACGACGCAGTCTGTACCGAGACATTAAGAAATATTATTTGCATTTGTAACAGGGGTGGGCCCCCTGCGGCCCCGGGGAATGCATTCCTGCACTTCGGTGCACTTGTCTTCGCACACACACACGTACTCGCACACCCACATAAGCCGGACAACGGTTGTCGGAAAATGTTTTACGTATAACAAACATATTGTCGTGGAAAGCATCGTATGGAAAGTTTTAAAGTTTCCAAGTTAAAATGTATTCAGAAAATGCTTTCGGAGTCCGTATTTTATATTCTACATTCATGGTAACTTAATGCATAGAAAATTCATCGTTTTACACTTTAAGTTCGCGTGATACGGTTTGAATGCGACTTTTAAAAAAATTGAGAATTTCTGTTTTATTTTGTTTGAGTGTATTCCAAATAATTTGCATATTTCATATAAATCACGTATTGTAAAATTATATTTGCCGCTGAAAACGATTATTACAACTTCCAATTTGCGTAAACAGATTCCACGTTGGTAAAATTGGTGTTGACCAATTCCAATAACAACACTACAATCGCAAAACAAAAAAGTATCCTATTTTAGTATCGCAATATCTAGGTTACCGAAGCACTTACAACCCTTCAATTAAGAGTACATTTCGAATGGCAGTAGGGACAGTATCTGCCCACGCTCAATCGGTTATCCCTACTACTGCATAGTGCAGGGGAATTTTCCATTAAAACATTTAGATTAGATTTTTGCTGATCCATTTATCATGGTTTAATTGTGTGAGGGTTGACACCTTTTACGATGATGAAACAGGACCTGATCTTAGAGATTCGAATGGTAATCCCTTAAAAATATAAGATAGCTACACCCTTCTAAACTATATGTCAAGTTTGTATTATTACTGCTGTTATGTTTGAAATATGAAGGGTGTGTTAACACAAATAGTCTTGTAATTAATGAGATATGTCTATGTTTATGATTCTTTAAGAATTTAGAGATGTAAAAACTGTGGATTTATTATTTAATGTGATCTTTAAATAATAACGTTCCTAAATATTAATTTCCATAATATTACGCGAGTCGACGAAGATTAACTGTGATTTTACGTCTAAGTTAAAACTCTTTGTTCATTAACTTGAATTCTTTATTTACAACATATTATGTGAATACAAATAGATTGCAAGTAAGGCGAAATTAATCCTCTTTTTGACGACGTTAGTTCCGCCATAAGTATTTACTTACAACGTGCTATCTACCAAAACATAAACAGCTCACTGTCATGTAATGGATATTCCAACCATTGACTTTTTATCAAGGAATCGCGCGCCCACCCTGGGAACGAATATACATACAATTATTGCACTGTGCGCGTCTAGACGCTGGGTAATTTATATGAATTATGAATCACAAACACTGTCCCATGAGAAGACTATAGTCATACCCTGGGATTGAGCAGTTAACAAAACTATATGAGCATCGCCCAACTCGGAAACTTCGTATCACTTTACTTCAGGCAAATCGTTCACCACTGTGTTAATCAGGAACACTATAGCATCGGGGCTTTACTGTATTCGCAGATAAATTATGATATTCTGGTTTTTATGAATTGATAATTAAATGGATTGATATTCCTGACAAAACGGCCGTGAGTTCCATGCCACCGCCAGGCAACGCAATAAAGAACTAAAAGGACGTAATATAGCTCACTGGTACTTCATAATAATAGCTCCGTGAAAGCATGGAGGTATTTATCCACTTAAAGAACAGGACTTATAAATTCTAGAGCCACGCTGCATCCAATTTCAAAGCATTACATTTTATATGATCAGTAAGGTTGTGGGAAGCCTAAATAAACTTTCAACCAAACTTTCAGCCAAAATAAACTTTCAACCATCTTATTTCTCATTATATTCCTTATAGATAATACACCTTAGATTCGTCTGGCATTGTAACAAGGCTAATGTGATAGACCACCATCAAGCAGCCAGATTTGGTACTATAACAAATAGTGTTGCATCAAAACCAACAGCGTAACGAAATCAGATTTGTATTCGGCCCTATAATTATTTTTTCTCGCGCCTTGCGCCGCCAAGCATACGTTCCATTACAGAGGGATCACCATTCCCCGACGGCAGCAACCCTGCTGTGTATTCGCCGTTCAAGTTTGACATCTATGTATATCGAGTTAAGTACCATCACTTTTGCTGTCCAGAGTACATGTATGTTCGCGTAGGTAATAAATGCGCATTTTCCTTGTTATGTTCATTTATTATTTTTGGTTTATTTTGCCTTTTGGTGCTATTCTTTTCTGTTTGTATTCGTGTTGCAAAAATTGGTAAAAATGTTATGTTAAACGAAATACTTCGGTTAAACATAATATTCTACCGTACATAATATCTAAGTAATATATAACGTATACCTATTGTAGACTATAATGTAGAGAGACGACCAAGCATGTAAATAGTTGTTTGCTTTATTGAAAAATACACTAATTTAGTTCACTATTTGGTTTGAATTCTTATATAAACCAGGATAGCCGAATGGATCGAGTTGTTGGCATCGTCTAAGAGTTCAAACAAGCGAAAAGCTCCAGCACTACTGATGCAATTTATATACTCAACGCGAATGTCAAAGGTTCAAGAATGTCCATTCCTAATACCTTAAAGTTAAACAAAACACCCACAATTTAGCAATATGCTTGCTTATACATAGTGGTGTCCTAGCTGACTGCTCAAATATTTATCATAAAAATACACAAAAGATAAAAAGCACAAACTGTCCTACTTTTATCTTGTATAAAGTTATCCAAATTCGAGAGCGTCGCGTGCCACGATGATCCCCCGATCCTCTTTCCTATTTATATGCAGATTCCATGACCGACCATAAGTTATCCGCGCTACCGGATCATACCCTTAATGATACTCGGTTAAATGGAACCGGTACTTGGGGTAAAGTTTTAGGGTTCCATGATCTATCAACGTGTTAACCAAATTTACAGGTGCTTAAGGTTTAATGGGTCTTAATATTAAAATTGAGTAAAGCTAGTTCTTAATTGTTCGTAGAAATATTATAAATTCGGTCAGGCATCATAAGTGATTTCTTAGGGCAGAGATCATTTATTTGAACCATGCCCCTAATTAAAATAGCAGGAGACCACAAATTCTAGATTCAATTCAAGAGTAGGTCATATTGTTTTGGTTTTATCCCAAAATTTTGAAGAGGTATTTAATACACTTTTAAAGTATTTTCAAAACATACAACCATAAATATACGAGGAAGTGTACAAAAGCTAAAAATGGGTATTTTCAATACTGTATTTGAGTCATTGCTTATTTCTCCGAAACTACTGCGACTATCGGCTTACAATTTGGCACGCCACGTAGTGTTAGCTTGTTCTAGGTATTTATTACAACTTAAAATATTTTCGCAACACTTAATTTCTCTCTCTTTCAAATAAGACAGCCTGTAGTTTCTTCAATTTACTAAGCAATTGAATTGATTATCCAAAATTATGAAAAACTAGATTTCGCCCGCGGCTCCGCCCGCTTTAAAATGTTTTTCCGGGATAAAAGTCCCGCTTTATATTTTCCCGGGATAAAAAGTAGCCTATGTGTTAATCAAGGACATGATGTACCCGTGTGCCAAATTTCATCGCAATCCGTTCAGTAGTTTTTGCGTGAAAGAGGAACAAACATCCATACATCCAAACATCCATACATTCTTACAAACTTTCGCCTTTATAATATTAATAGGATAATAGGATAGGATATACCGCACTCTTAATAAAACAATGACCTAATCCAAAATCATTGACTTGTGGGAATCGTCACAAAAACTAACTGTACACATTTTTTTTAAGTTGGGCAGGGAATGAACATAAATTCAAATAATTTTGACCCTATTCCCAATGTTGAAAGGACGCATTTTTTTCTTAGTCGATGCAGCTTGCCCTCGAGGGTCCATATTTTTCTAAAACTCATCTAGCCAAAATTTATTAAGAGAGAGAGATTAGGTCCTTGTTTTATTAAGAGAGCGATACGATGAATTCTTGTTTAGTCCCCTAAAAAATACTTAATAAGTACTACTAAAACAAAACGACGGAACACACAAAGTCTTGATTTTTTTATAATGTCTATAAAGCTAAACACATCAAGAGCTAACGGCGTGGAATTAATTAGTGTAGGGCGACATCTTGTTTTATTATTGAAATATGGTTCGGGGATTATTTGGATTAATATTGTTAGTGACTATACTTGTATGTATAGGAAAACTCATTTGAATGATTTTAAAATATGCGTCGCGGATGGGGTGAAGACGTATTCAGAATATTTAAAGTTACCACTACGGTAAATGAAATGAGAATTGCAAAAAAGTTATCATTAATGGCAGAGACCAATAAATAACTACAGTACTTTTAAAACAACAAATTGTAATCATACAATATGGAACCTCGGAAATATTTATTGACTTTCTTAGAGCGAGCGAATTCGAGATTCAGAGTTTAGTGCTGTGTGCAGTTTCCATATTACTTCATGATTTTTAACTTATAATATCATAAATCCGAATGTTCATTAGAAATAAAGTCACATGGATTAACATTTATGCTACTTTTTCTTTTATTCCTGACGGTCTTTCACGTGATCAAATAACTGGTTAGTAATAGATTTCTTGACCGTACATTGTGACATCAACAAAAACATAACAACTTCCTATTAAAAATGTTATGCATGAAAGTAAATTCCTGTAAATTGTACGTCTTTGGTGTTTTTGCAGTCAGATGCAATACAATGCAATCAGCCCTGTATATTGTATACTGCCCACTGCTGAGCACGGGCCTTCTCGACTATTTAGTCCACCACGCTGGCCTAGTACGGGTTGCCAGACTTCACATACCTTCGAAATTCTTATAGGGAATTCTCAGGTATGTAGGTTTCCTCAAGATATTTTCTTTCACCGTTAAAGCAATCAATAATTGATAAACAATACACACGTAACTTCGAAAAGTGTTTGCCTTGGGTTTTTGAACCTCCGGACATTGTCTCGGCAGACCATTCTCTTTCCAACTAGCCTATCGTCCACTTACTGCCTGACAGTTGACTGTGTGTTACTTATTCAGATTACTGTTCTTAAATAAACAGCCTTCCTCAAGCTAATTAAACAAAAATGATTAATTGATTTTAAATTTAATAAAAACATCAAACCACATCGTTTGTTTGCACTTAAACTGGTTAGGGTGGGTAATTATAAATTCTTGTGTGGAAAATTACGGTATAAAATTGCCTACAGTAAGCAATATTCTGATTAAATTAAGCGATATTAAGAAGGGGAGACGCGTTTGAGGGAAAATAATGAAAATATAGCTGGGGGCGATTACGAAACGAAGCCGCGACCGCCAGATTAGCTGACTTTGTAATGTCAAAATCACGACTCAAAGGAAATTTTACAGTAAAGTACTTTAACGCTTTCCCGTCAACTGCTTTATCAAATAAACATCAAAGTATATAATACCAAATTAATTTTTGTATTAAATTTATCTACAATGTAGAAAATCACACAACAAAGCTAGGGTTACACGTTGCCCGCTCTAAATGAGGCACTTTCAGCGACAAAATCTGATCCATCTTCGCCCGACAACATCAACCTCCAACAGCAAACTAACCAACGCTGACATTAATAAATATTATGTATTTACACGGTATTTTTTCGACTTGGAAGCAATATGCAAATATTTCACCATAGCCATCAATCGTCCGGCCCGTCGCAGCAAGATAAATAGTGCCACTGACGGACCTGACACATGCATGTTGCAGTGCCGGTTAACGGGAGAAATTGCTTCCAACCCGTCACTAAGTTCACTACCAAGCTGTATTGATTTATGATGGTGCACTGTTTCGGATGCGATACTTGTATTGTTCGATTAGGATAGGTGTAGAGAAGTGTTTATATAACCAGTTTTGGGCACGGCTTCCAGATTACGTGGACGGTTGGTTTATTTCTGCATACGAAGTCTAACGGCTTTAGGTGTAGGGGACGAAAGGTCTATTCTTTCTCACCAAAAGGTGAAACATAAATATATAATATACTTAATAATAATACTTAAGTTACTTAGTTAATATTTTAACTGTTTCGATATTATGTTTAAGTTAAAATTCATGCATCTACTACGATTTTGTATCTGCACCGCCTCAGGTTGACTAGTTAAGAATGCCTTCGGCATTAAGTCCGCCTTTACATAAGTATAAAGTGCAAATAAATAAATAATACTGAGCTAATAATTATATCAGTGCATTTAAATTTCACAATATCTTGTAGTTTATGTAAAGCTCAGAATATTTTCCTTCATATTTTCCCAGAGAAACCACAGCAAAAGTTTGTCAACAACCGCAGCGGCTTTGTGAATCCAAGCGCCTCTGAATACAACTAAATGCTGGTGCAAATTCGTCGGAGTTTGCTTTCATTTGTAACAGAACAGCGGCTAAAATAGCTGCAAAAGCTCACTGGCGGCTTCACGTCTATGGACTTTACTCTGCAAATTCCGAATAGTAGTACGTATTTCGTGGTGTATTTCAGAGGAAACCACGCTGTACAGATTGTGTAGTAAATAATTTACTGGTTCACCGTTATATATTTCAATGTGTGTTATTTTAAAAACATATTATAATGATGTCCTTTAGTGAGTAGACCTGAATGAACTGACATTAAAACAAAAGATTTTTCGATTTGTAAGTAAGTGTATTCGTAACAGCATGACAAAAAAACCTTCTGTAAATAACGGCAACAATCTAAGAAAAAAAAGAGGCCAGCAATTCAAAATATTTGATTTTACGCCAACAGGACATCTTTAAACTCCATCAAATAAAACATCCAAAAACCAGTCATTAAACAATACCAAATAAAATGACAAAGGGGCGGCGGACGAGTGAAGCGGAGGTCAAAGAGGCCGTACTAAGCCCGGCTGTAACTCAACAGGTATTACCTTGATCCGGAACCAACGTCCACTGCGTGAATTAACATAACATCCAGCAGACAGATTTATTGCTGCGATAACGAACGGACATGATCATGAGTACCTCATTAATGGCATCGGAAGGAAATTATTTTTTTTTGATCTCGTAAAAAACGCTGATGATGTAGAGAAGGACTACACTTTCTGCGTAGTGGTTACTCCATTCCTGGATAAAACATTATATGTTACTGTTTATGGTGATCGTTTGTTGATCGTGAGATTATGGACCGATGATGGACCTACAATCGCAGTACTTCTTACAAAGTCGTTACTCTTTTGATTAAAATCCAATTAAAGTTAAAGCTTAATGAACGAGGAAAACAAATCGTCAGCCGGTTAAACCATTAGAGACGTACAAAGTAACAGTCTGTGATATCCATACACCATTATTTATTGCCCCATGTTCCTTTCACACAGCTTCCTATCGGCTTACGTATTGTTAATCAATTTTATTAAACTACTGGCGGAAGTACGCCTGCTAGTACGGAACAATGTTACGATATAAACTTGAGAACCATGCGAGACTAATAGAAAATTTATAGGATAGTATAAGAATATGTTGTGTGTTTGAAATTGGCGTGTCTAATAATTTTATAAGGCGCTCGCGGATACAAAAATTAATCTATTCTTCTATTAAATGATCGCTGTAATTAATATTTTTTATTCAACAAATAAAACGCCGATGCATAAAGCAGCAGACCGGGCTCTGTGGCGTATCTGGGAGAGGCCTATGTCCAGCAGTGGACTGCAACGGGCTGATGATGATGATTCAACAAATAGCATGATTTCACGTAAGTATCTACTAGCTCAATAAAAAAATGCAAACTTAATATTAAGGACATTTCCAATGTTTTTAAAATTGGAGGCCGTGGCTAAAAATCTAAGGTTAAAACTTCGTATGTTTATTCATCAATATGTTGATAACAAACTTCATTCCATTTTCTAGTCATTTTAGCGTTCATATTAAGACACAAAATCTACAATTTATTGTAAAACTTGAATGCAGCACTTAGTATTATTCTAAGAATGCAGCTTGCGACACGCTAATAAACTTAAACTGTGAAGTGAAATCTTAATTATATCGGACAATCTCTCGTTCTATGAAAGTAATGCCGAAACCAAATTGCGCTCTTAAATTCTTCTATTTATTTAAGCATCTTTATATATTAAAATCTTAACTTATTAAAAGTAGATTAAAATGTAAAATTACAAAGCTAAAGACAATATTACCAACTTCAAGGATGCTGGACTATTTTACAAAATGGCATATGTTTCGTTTCTGGTCGCAAAACCAACATGCAGTTTTTGATAAGATTGAACGAAATATAAATATGCCTTCTCCACGCTATTAAATTGTATAACGAAAACGTGTAAACCATCTTTTATTTTTGGTCTACAAATTCGCGATTTCACCACAACAACTTAAACGGGGCAATTAGACGTTCTTACAAATGGAAAATTCTAAGAAGTTTGCGTGGAGACTACGTAAGTGTAATTGAGGAAAATGAAAAAAATTAAACGCATTTCATTCATACTCAGAAAGTTAATATTCGAGTGTTTTCCGCTTGTGAATGCTCGATTGGATACAATTAAGTAATAATTATAATGGTGTTACGTGAGCGTACAAAATTTATCCTTTAATGTTTTAAAAAGTGTTTGATTACGTAAATGAACTTATTCAAAAGGGATAATAATATTCTTGATATTTCTATTATTTATAGTACTTTAAAAGTTAATTGAATAGCAAAGAAAGTTTTTGAAGATATTTATATGTTTGATACACGATACAATGCAGGAATAGATTAAATCTACCATTAACGTATAGGTGACTTTTTAACTCTAGGAAAAACGTAGGGAAACTTTTATTCCTGAATAATTCTTAGAAGCGGTTGGAGTCTATTGCGACTATAGGGACGCACTCAATTGTAAGACTATATTGCACTAAACAACAATTCACTCAAATAATAAAGGATGCCCACAGAGATTTAAGAGAAAAAATGCACTGGCCGGTACTGTTGATGCTCTTTTTTCCAGTCTAACTTCGACCCATCGATAAAGTACTTAGCACTCAGCACTCGACCTAAACGGGCTACATTACGTAAAATGCTAATGGCGATGTAGCACTAAAGAGTATGGGCTTCAATATACTATAATGCTATTAACAAGATGGTTGAAATAACTTCTGAATCCATTCTTACTGTTTACAGAAAGAAATTTCGGAATAACAATATATTTTTAAATAATCATAAATGCGTGGGTATATATCCATATTGCTAATCTAACCGTTTTATTACCCGACTGCGAAAGAAGGAGGGTTATGTTTTTTTTAATACTATGATTGGCCAAGGAATCCCATCAAAAACTTAATGTGAAATATAGGAGACAATGTAAATATTGTTGTTGTCAACTATGTTGACAGAATAATTGAGATCTAAATGGGTGCCAAGCCTTTAAGACTATTCTGAAATTTGTACGGTGTATCTTCTTTTGAATAAATTTGAGGCAACGAAAATAAGTAAAATTGACGCAATTTTGAAACCGTTTCCTTACAATAAATAAACCGAAAGCCATGAGTTACAAATGCGAAACTAAGTCAACGTTCGAGTCATCGGAACGGCTTCGTCTGCAAGGAGTGCTGCGTGTGTAATGCCTATTAAATAGGGTCGGTAATTAAAACAGGATATATTTTACGATAGCGGAGACAACATGGCGCCAAGGGTGAGCGGAGAGCGATAATTTACGGTCGTCCTTGATATCAACCCCGTCCCACTAACTAAACTTGAGCAGTTTTCGCATTTGACCGAGTTTGCGTAATTTATGCCGGCTTACGATGTCTAATTAAGACTCTTCCCTAAGTAATAAATATCTTATGTTTATAAATACAAGGATGAATTTGGAGTTGAAACTTGAAAGTATTTTGTAGTCATTGGCAAACCTCCTTTTTTATTGTGGCGATAATTTGGCCCAATCAGATTATTGCGTCAAGTTTTTCTAGTATTCTAACTAATGCCGATGTGGCATTTCATTTGCATTGCATAAAGAAAAAGAAAATATATACATTCTTCAAAATAAGACACAATTTACAAAGTTTCATAAAAATATTTCAAGTACAACATTTTATAACAATTCCACATTTATGTTCGCAAAAAGCTCCGCCGTCAAATATTTGGCAAGCAGATTTAAAAATAGCGCCTTAAACAAATTTAGTTATTGAATTCGCATTGAATCCAGCTCTCGAAAATATGAAGCCATGGAAAATATTCAATGTTGTTAGTGCAGATCCCGACAAATAAAAATATGGCAAACAGTGGGGTTTTAAATTAAATTTACTCAATTTATTAAATTACTTTATTCCCGTTGTCTTCTAGTGTAGGTATTCTGTGGTTTTAGTTAGGTTAATTAGAAGTAGACTCTAGACTAAATTATATTAATTATTTTTATAGACCCGAGACCGAAGCTCTCCAAAGAGATTAATATAATCTTATGTTAATAATAAAACAATATTCAACAGAATAATTTCTTTTGACGAAACTATGACTGTATGGACTAATTACATAAAAATGCAAAGTAAACAAAGGACCACAAAAGCAGCTATTGTAACCGATGAAATAAATATCAAGTATTGATTTGCCATCAGAAGCCGATTCGTTAATTTTTAATGATGCCACCCCGTCTCCCTAATTCTCAACGATTATACCTACATTATTCGATGGGCACGTCTATTTGTCATCAAAATGCAGTTCAGACACGCGCCGGGACAGGCACGTACTGATGTGACGAGCCGGGGGAACGTGGGCTCCTTCGATATCTACGTGAATTAATTCATCTTATTTGCATCTTAGAACACTCCGGTCACTTTACCTTGCTTTTGTGGTGTTAACTGCTTAATCATGTATATTTGTAATCCCTAAAGTATATATAAATTATTAATTACAGTTAAACATATTATACGACATTCTGGCGTCCTAATTAAATCATATATGTGGTATATAAGAAAATATCTTCTTAGATCATGCGTTCATCGAGCGCAAAATTATAATAAAACGGTATTAACTGATGAAGTTATTAAACAATATAGGTAATTATTATGACAAAATCTTCATGGACTTTTATTAAAACTGTTCCCTTGCCTACAACAAAATAATATAGGTTAAATTTACATTTAATTTTTATCCCGGTGTTGTCAATAAAAAAAATTATAATTCCAATGATAAAATTCCAAAGCCGTCCCAGGAGGCGGGCCATATTGAATGTATAATATCCGTCCGGAAATTTTCGATTATTACTACCGGTAGGAAGACTTGTAATTAAAAGTGAATTAAATCACTTAATTTAGTATTCAAAAGTTATGAGAATACTTTGAAACGAGTTCAAAGTTGGTAATTAACTATGACTGTTTGGAAAACTAATTACTTACCGAGTTGAACAGAATTTGCAAAGTTTTATGAATTAGGACAGAAGTCATTTGCGACCAAAATTATCCAAGAAGAGACAAAAGACACCTCCTTGCATTCACATACATAACGCAACCTTTTCATAACAATCTGATATAAAGCAGCATACACACGAGGGCGAGATATCAAAATCTTTACGAGTTATCACGCAGGCAGCGAAGTTGGCGTGTGTAACGACGCCATTATTTTGTCACATTGTTAAGTCACATAGAAATGGAAGTTCGAATGTAGCCCTGCCAGCGGTGTTCCTCAATAAATAACACCAAAGGGTTCTACGAGTCTAACTCTGTTTGCGCACGCAACTACTTGACACAACTTTCATCGTGTACCGTGTACACTTGTGTCTTAAGTATTTTGTGCTATTTTATAAAATAGAAATCGAAACAGATTTTTGACCTTGATTATTTTAGTGAAATTCTAGTTTATTACACACACTGACACATACAATCACGCCTTTTATCCCCGAAGGGGTAGGCAGAGGCCCAACTAGTGAACCCACTTTTCGCAATGTTGAAATAAATTCCTTATGATTCTTGCCCCAAAAACGCCACAACTATTGAAAATATTATAACGTCCTACGTAAATATTTACATAGTTTGTAAATGATATTAAATTAAAAAATATTATATATTTTTTTTACTGTTTTTTTTTGTACAGCGTTAAACGCAACACACATAAGTTTAATACCTTGTTTAAAAATAATTTTATGGACTTTATTATAGTATATAGCATACAATATGTTTTATTTAACATAACAGACAAAATCACCGTCATAAAATTAGCTGTAAAATAGTTAACACTATACATTCATGTAATAACAATATATTTTACATATTTTACCACTTTTCATACTAGACAAATAAATTTCTAGATATATTTGAAATGCCAGCAGTGTACACAAAGCTTAACGTCTGCATTCGCCCGCCCTTCGAGTAATAGCATACAAGAAATATGATAAATTGAATTTATAAAAGTTTACTACGACTCTGAAACGTTTTTGTGCGACACTCGGTCAAACAATTATTTTAAAGTTTCTATTATTCTAATAGAATGAGCACTTTTATAATGCCTCATAACATATTTTTTTAAGTAGTGTGTGTATATAATCACTTTCTTATCAATTTATTTACGTTTACTTTATTTCTATAATGCAAGTACAATTATATTTATATAAAATATGTAAAGCTAAACAACTCTAACTGAAGAAATCATCGATTAAAATCATACACTGTCACCCCTATATACTCAAATACGTGGAAACTGCAAGATATTCAAAATCCAAATGATAGCCGATATTAAAAGAAAACCTCGAAAATCCATTTTTCCATCACACGACACTAAACGATTCAAATTACACTGTTCAATATCGCGCAATAAAATTTTCAAAGATATAATATCCAATGAATTTTCAGAGAATCCTAAATCGGTTCAGTACGCTTGTCAGGTGCAACGGCAATTTTGCCCGGGTGGACGCCCGGCCTACCCGCCAGACAGACGGCCTGTTTGAGAAACGGTTAACCTTTATTTTTATTGCTTTTTCCTCCCGAATATACCTTTTTCCATCTCCTAAATAGCGCACTGCGCGTTTATTGGACATTATACCTTTTTACGTTAATAAGATTTTTTGTTTTGTTGTGAGTTAGATTGACGCGCACGATTCATACACTTTGTATGCGTGGAATAGATGTTTAATAAGTTTTTATTGACAACTATTGGTAATATATGGAATGGAAGTCCTTTGATGGAACACCTGTTTGTAATAAAATAGCATTGGAGCGATTTAATCGATATTCGTAGAAATGGGTAGAAGGCGGTATCCGCCGGTCTCGGGGCTACGGATAAGTTTTATTACTGTCACCGCAGTCTGCATACAAAATTTATCCAATATCTAGGTGCTCCTCAATGTAACCCTAACATTTCTCAACAGCCTTGGTTTTACTAATCTTTGTTTATTTTTCCGAAACCGTTATTTATTCAAAGGAATCACCTGATGCCTGTATTTGTAAGTCGTATACTGTGCCCTCTTGTAGGTCAGAATACGAATTACGGGGACATATAAAAGTAAAAAACACTTAAATTAGTTATCTTATTTAGATTCACAATCTTTATAACTAATTACTGACTGCCTCGGTGGCGTAGTTGTATTACAGTACGACTATAAAGCTGAGGTCTCGGGTTCGATCACCGGGTCGGGCAAAGTGATATTGAGTTTTTCTATTCAGTATCAGCCCGGAGTCTGGAATTTGTGCCCGATATGGCGATAGGCTCGCCCCCTATCACATCATGGGACGGAATAATGGCGAAAAGTGGGTGCACTAGTTGCGCCTCTACCTACCCCTTCGGGGATAACAGGCGTGAGTGTATATGTATGTATGTACCTCGTATAACTAATTAGGAACAAGTTACAAAAAATGTGAAAAATCTTAAACATAAAATGAGCTTTCCATTAATTGATATTTAGTACACCTATACTAATATTATAAAGAGGAAAGATTTGTATTTTTACAACAGGTTAACAGATAAACGTAAAAACTACTGAACCGATTTCAAAATAAAACTTCACCATTAGAATACTACATTATCCCTGAGTAAGATAGGTTACTTTTTACCCCGGGAAAATATAAAGCGGGAACGTCGAAAAACTTCTTAACGCGGGTGGAGCCACGAGCAAGTCTAGTAATAAATAAAACAAGTGACATCTTTATTTACTTAGGTATGTCCTATAAAAGTTTTACGAGTATCTAAGCGCTACAATCATTTAAACATCGTAAACTGGCATTTGCTAATGATTTTAGTTGAAATACTTAAACTTGTCGACTACAGTCACTAAAGCTAAGTTCACTGTAGCAGTTTGCGTCTTTAACTAACTGAAGAGGTATCGGGTTAGATTGAAGTCGGTATATTAAGACTTTGTAGCCGCAGCTTTGATTACTAAACTAAATCAAGCGATGGGAATGTGATTTTATTACATAAAGGCATTTCTAAAATATAAAGAATATTTCAGCGATAACATAATATTATCTCTAAATGCGTTTTTCGAGATAGTAATCTATATGTATAGTGGACGATAGCCTAGTTGGGAATGGAACGGTCTGCCCAGACAGTGTCCGGAGGTTCAAAATTCAAGGCACACACCTCTAACTTTTCGAAGTTACGTGTGTATTGATAATTAATTAATGATAGTTCGCTTTAACGGTGAAGGAAAGCATCGTGGGGAAACCTACATACCTGAGAATTCTCCATAAGAATTTCGAGGGTATGTGAAATCTGCCAACCCCACTAGGTCAGCCTGGTATCCTATGGCCTAACCCTTCTCACTAGTAGAGGAGGCCCGTGCTCAGCAGTGGGCTGTATATAATACAGAGCTGATTGCATTGCATTGCAATCTATACTGTATGAAATCAAAATGTATCTAAAACGTAACACGTTTTTATTTTCTTCCTAACATTTATTTAAGTCAATCATAAACAATAATAATTGTAATTGAAATGATAAATATAACAATCTAAAACATTTTACTCTTCTGAACACAGTGATATTAAAGGAAATCTTCCTCAATACAGACAATAAAAACGTATCTATTTATTAGAAAAGCTTTGAGCTTGAGAAGAAATATAATGAAAGCGATTGAACTAGTCCAGTCACGTTTATAGGACGAGACTTAAAACGAAATGCCTAAGTTTTATGTATTGAATGAGATCTAGCTGTTAACTCGTCCAGCTAGCTCGTTTATCGATCATATTAAATAAATAACTTTTGTTACCGCTCCTCTTTCTTGAGGACATGTTTCACCTACAATTGGATCATGAGATCAACGCTAGCTGCAATGATCTTTGAGACAGTATACAGCATTACCACAGATTATGTACACACTGCTTAGTAATACATAACCAGATGGAATTTTGTAAAATCCAAAGCTGCCCTCAATAAATTATTTTTTGTCTGCCACATGTTCCGCTTTACATATACACAAAAAATATCTAATAGACGAAAAAATACGTTTATTTCTGGTCGCTACCTTTTAAACAAGAATTTAGCACCCCTTTTCGCATAAAGTGTTCACAGGTGCGAGAGTCTGGTGTATTTGGAAAGCCTCAATATCTTGCCTTTGACAATAACTTAGTCTTATACATTATAGATTGTTAGAACTCCCACGTCACACAAACAAGTTTATTAATGTAAGCCAGCCGGAAACTATAGGTATATTATATTAATATTAACAAAATTGGCATTTTATATAGATAGAATGATGGTTGGTATTATAGATCGATCTAAAATTTACAAGCTTTGTTAATACCGTTACATATTAGGCATTCCCCATGACAACTGTATACTATGAGTAAATCAACTAGAAACAAGATGGCATTTTTCACACATAGGTATTATTTGTATAGTCCGCAAATAACACGGTAGCGCTAAATAGTCGTTATTACAAAGCAACAGAATCCTACTAATATTATAAACGCAAAAGTTTGTAAGAATGTATGAATGTGTGGATGTTTGTTACTCTTTCACGCAAAAACTACTGAGCGGATTTTGATGAAAATTGGCACACGGGTAGATCATGTTCTGGATTAACACATAGGCTACTTTTTATCCCGATACAATATAAAGCCGGACTTTTATCCCGGGAAAACTCATTCGCGCGGGCGGAGCCGCGGGCAAAATCTAGTCAAAAATATATTTAAAACCTACTGTCGCCAAAAATGTGTATACCTACGTTAGTAAGATACTAAATCAAAAGGTAATCGACCCAATGTACTAAGGCAATCGGATAAGCTATACAAAAGTAGCAAGTAAGAGCACAGTGCACAGGGGAGCAATAAACTGCGCGGACAATTTGTTTAATCAAAAACAAATGTAGGCCTCGCCCCTGGGCGATAAAGTAACGCGACACTGTTTTGTTGTTATTCTGTCATTTCCCAGATGAATGAGATTTATCTTGTCACACGATATTTTAAAAAAAAAGTTTAAGTTGGTTGCTAATGGAAATAGGTATGGCTTAAAAATCTTTGTAATATGAGTAAAAATAATATTAACAATTCCAAAGTTATTCATAGTATGATAAAACGAGTATCTTATATATATAAAAGAAAGTGGTGTTAGTTACACCACTTATAACTCAAGAATGGCTGAACGGATTTACCTGAAAATTGGTGGAGAGGTAGCTTAGAACCAGGAGACGGACATAGGATACTTTTTATCCCGGGTAAAAATATAAACCGGGACTTTTATCCCGGATAATTGTTTTCTGCCAGTGGAACCGCAAGAAAACAAGGTTAGAGATATTTCGAGATCCAGTTGAGGACATAATTACTCTTATCCCGGAAAAAGATAAACCGGGAATTATATCGAGCCGCCACGACTAAACCACTGAACCGATGGCGATGCAATTTGGCAGGGAGATAGTTTAAAACCTGGGAAGAATCTAGGCTACTTCATATCCCGGGAAAATATAAACCGGGACCATAATCCCGGAAAATAGTTTTTTGCCAGTGGAACCGTATGAAAATAAGTATGGAGATAGTTTGTGATCCAAAGGAAATCAATCTCAAGTTTGAGTTACATCTCAAGTAGACATAATGTATGAACAGTTCAATACATTATGTCTACTTGAGATGTAACTCAAACTTGAGATTGACCTATTAATACCGCCCATAGGCTACTATTATCCCGGAAAACAGACACCGGGATTTTTTTGTGTCCTCAGGTGGGTTTGAGAATAGTTTCGATTAACAATTAAATCCGGTAGGTGGCGCTGTACTCGGGTTCTAGGATTTCATTTCCTTTTTAGGGCAGGACAACGTCTGTCGGGGCCGCTAGTATTTTGATAAAAATTGGCTTTGAATTAAACTGAAATTTTCAACATCTTTGATAAAAATAAACATATTCAATCCTACGTAATAATATTTAACGAAAGCTGGCACTAAGTGGCAAAATGAAAGAAACCTTAAAGTAAATTCTATTTAACTGCTGTACAGAGAAAGTTGGCTTGTCTGACAAAGACTAATTTGGAATTTCATGCCAACTTAATTCGACAGCGGCGCGGATTCCAGCTTATTTTTTAATGAATACTATTTCTCGTTGGTATACTGTAAGAACATAAAAATAGATAGTATACCTTAGTATTATACTGAAAGACAATAGATCTTCACGACCTGTTACCCACAAGGACGACCTTTGTAAGAGGTAAGCACCTCTGGTAGAGGTCATACGAGATTTATAATTAAGTGTATACCAATTGTAATGGGAACAAAACCAAGAATTATTAAACAATGAGATGCCAAAAAAACATTTCTAATTAAAATCTGTGCGAATGAGATATGAAACTCTTTGTTCTTACTAATAAATGCGAATCTTTGTGAAAATGTTTGGGTGTTTGTTAGAAGTAACTGCATAAACTACTGAACGGATTTGGATAAAATTTGATACATGGGTAGATCATGCCATGGATTAACACATAGGTTACTTTTTATCTCGTCAATTTTCACCCGTAGGAAATAATAGATATTTTTCATCTGATACTTTTAGTAGATGGCGCTGGCGTCATACTGTTTTAGGGACTTGTAGCGAAATAGGCTTTTCACGCGGGCAAAGCCGCGTGCAACACTCAGTTAAATAATAGTTTTAATTAACATTTATAATTATAAAACTCTATTCAGCATTATGACATAAACTACAATTATATTTGACACTGTGGTATGGATTATATTATACTAGCTTTTGCCCGCGGCTCCGCCCGCATTAAAAAGTTTTTCCGGGATAAAAGTCCCGGTTTATATTTTCCCGGGATAAAAAGTAGCCTATGTGTTAATCCAGGACATGATCTACCCGTGTGCCAAATTTCAACGAAATCCGTTTAGTAGTTTTTGCGTGAAAGAGGAACAAACATCCTTACATCCATACATCCAAACATCCAAACATCCAAACATCCAAACATCCAAACATCCAAACATCCATACATTCTTACAAACTTTCGCCTTTATAATATTAGTAGGATAGGATTTTTATGTAAACTATGATATGGATTATGTCGATTTTCAGTGCACCTAGAGTCCAGACTAATTAATAGATACGAACAGTCGGTTGTCAACACATTTCCCCTGGCGGTGACGGCGACCTGTACAAGTGGTGGATGCACCGTGCAATGCTTAATTGCATGACGTTCTATTATACGTAAATAAAGTTTTGGCATATAGCCAATCAATTTAAGGATTAAAGGCAATAACCAACAAGAATATTATAAATATACTAGCTTTTGCCCGCGGCTCCGCCCGCGTCAATGAGTTTACCGAGCTAAAAGTACTTAAAAACCTTCCTGTCGAATCACTCTATCTATTAAAAAAAAACGCATCCAAATCCGTTGCGTAGTTTTAAAGATCTAAGCATACATAGGGACATGGGCACAGACAGCGGGAAGCGACTTTGTTTTATACTATATTAAGATTATGCATAAATATAGTTATATAATATAAGCCATTAATCCACATACTGCTGTTTTCCAGTGAGGAGACTTGAAGAGCATTTTAGCCAGTATAATTAATGAGCATTATGAGACTACGTTTGATGTCAGCGTAACGAAGACGGTGCAAACCGCATAGTCAGTATGAGGCATTTCATCCAAATCCATTCAGTGATTTCAGCATTTATAGCAGCATTATCGCTTCTAACAAACATCTAAAAACTTCCTAGAATTTCGCATTTATAATATGAGATGTATAAAATACACATCCCGCGTATCATCTTTAAAATACATATATCCCTACGCTCCCTTGTTATTCGTTGGCTGGTGTAAATATTGTCGCAGTATTGTATTATTCTTCTCACGGCGACACGGTCACGTCTCCATCCAATAATTCTGCACTGACTCATCTCGCGCCGCTACAGTTTTCGACTGGGAATATCAAATAAGCCATGTATAGACACCGTATATGGACATCGTTAGCGTCTAAGAAAATATAACATTATGTACAGAAACATACACCTAAAGTGTTTGGCTACATGAATTATAAAACTTTAAAAATGGTCTTCTTCGGACTGCCTCGGTGGCGTAGTTGTATTACAGAACGACTGCAAAGCTGACGTCTCGGGTTCGATTCACGGGTCGGGCAAAGTGATATTGAGTTTTTCTATTCAGTATCAGCTCGGAGTCTGGAATTTGTGCCCGATATGGCGATAGGCTCGCCCCCTATCACATCATGGGACGGAATGTCGGCGAAAAGTGGGTGCACTAGTTGCGCCTCTGCCTACCCCTTCGGGGATAACAGGCGTGAGTGTATATGTATGTAAAAATGATCTTAGATGTGATTTAAATACAACAAACCCTATAGTTTGTGCAGGTGTTTGGTTGTTTTTTATCCTGGAAATTACACGATGGAATTTTATAGCAGGTAAAGTGTTTCGCGCGTGTTGAGTCGCAAATAACATCTAGCTATCGCTAATTTTTGGGGAAACTGATAGTCACCGGGAAGGTAGAGGGCAAAAGAGCACGTGGACGCAACCCAATACGCTGGACCGATCAAATCCGGACCACACTTGACACCACTGTATACGACGCCATACAGTTGGCCAACAGTCGGGATCGGTGGCGTAACATCATATGGCGGAAGCTGGTGAGAGGAGGTCACGACCCTCAGAACTGAGGAGAACGACGCAAGAAGAAGAAGATCGCTAATTTTAAAACATGAAATTCAAAACGTCACAGGTATACTAACAAATTACTAGCTGCCCTTTTACACTACTTGTCTTATGTCCATCGAGGACTGTGTCCATCCCATGGAGATTGCCTCGAGCGACCGATAATTATGAATATGTTTATCTCGGGCAACTAATGCAGTTGGGTAGATACAACTTCGAAAAGGAAGCCAATAGGAGGATTCAGTTGGGCTGGGCAGCGTTTAGGAATTTGTACCACATATTTTCGTCGGATATACCACAGAGCCTGAAGACGAAATTTTTCAACCAGTGCGTCCTCCCCGTAATGACGTACGGAGCCGAGACGTGGACACTGACTGTGGGGCTAATCCATAAGCTTAAAGTCGCTCAACGTGTTATGGAATGAGCTATGCTCGGAGTCTCTCTGAAGGACAAAATTGGGAACGAAGTGATCCGCCAGAGAAACAAAGTGACCGACATAGTTCTGAGAGTTAGTAGGTTGAAGTGGCAATGGGCTGGCCACATATGTCGCAGAACAGATAACCGCTGGAGTAAGCGTGTTCTGGAGTGGAGACCGCGTCTTGGTAAACGTAGCGTGGGACGCTCTCTGGCTAGATGGCGAGACGACTTGCACAAGAGGGCCGGCAGCAACTGGATGCATAAAGCAGCGGACCGGGCTCTGTGGCATATCTTGGGAGAGGCCCATGTCCAGCAGTGGACTGCAACGGGCTGATGATGATGATGATAATGATGACCGATAATTATACCAATTGTGTGCTTTTATTAAACATACTTTCTCTTGGTATACAATAAAGTTAGAAATAAATAAACAATAAACAAGCATGAAAGGTTAAATTTAATAGAGCGTCGATATTACCCGGTCTACCGGTCTCTATAACATGGAAGCTAAATCGTTTATGCTACACGTAGCAGATAGTCTACGATATGCTTATAATTTTGTTACTAATGCCTATAGACATCTATTCAACGTTGCAGCTTATAGTTATGCAAATCAACTTTGAGTTTTTTATAGTTATATCGATAGTCACTATTTTTACATAATTGTATTTAAAAACTTCCACGAAAAATATATTCAATCTTAGGACTCTTGATTGACACCTCTATGAACTAAGTTATGGGCTCTATGGGATTCATCCAATATACCGGTCTCGAATTTTTAGGTAAAGGTTGTAGACCAGTGACAACTCGTGGCTAATGATAATGACGATAGAAATCATTTATAGAGATTCATCGTTACCGTATATAGAGTCAATTTGAGTAAGCTCACCATTTAATATATACTGATTGATGTTTTTTTTCCGTTTTGTAGCCCGTGTACGTATTATCAAGCTTAGACTGACGCGTCACAGTATGACGGGCGCAATTCACTAACATAGCCCTTTGTAATCCCAAACTCTCTAGGTAGAGTTACTGCTGACTAAATGATTTGAGTCATAAGACTTAAGCCATCAGACGAACGATATGTGCGTGATATAAAAAAGTTACTGCCTCGATGATAGTTTTATTAAGTGTGCGGGGTATGACCGACACGTTTATTAGGTCCCGGGTTCGAATCCCGAATCGGGCAAAGTGATATTGTTTTTTTCTGCTCGGTATGAGCCCGGAATCTGGAATTTGTCCCCGATTTGGCGATACGTCGCCCCATCACATCATGGGACGGCAGACATGGCGAAAAGTTGGTGCCCTATTTGCACATCAGCTTACCCCTTCGGGTTAAAAGGCGAGATGTGTTTGTGAATGTGTGTGTATGTGTGTCATAAATAATACGCGTTATGCAAATACGCAATGTCACGTGGTCCCAAAACGCGTTGGTTTAGTTTTTCCTACTTAAATTATGGTAATTAATTGAATCGAATAAAATGAAAGGTATGAAGCTCATTCACGGTGAGTCACAACCGTGGCCAGCCATCTATCATAACGCGATTACCACGTGACTGGGCCTTAGCCCTTTACGCAAAGAGTACCTACTGAACCTTATACGGGGAACGAAAAAATTACGCAAACAAATATCTACCTACTATATAATTATTTGTATTGAATTCGGTGAAATTGATATTGACAAATGATTTATTTCAAAAAGTTTATAGTTATTTAATTTTCTTTCTTTAGATAATGGTTGGTAAACTGGCGGCTTCATTGGTGACTAAACTATAATATTATTAGTCACAAGGGAGAAAATTTTAAAATATTTTTAGTAAATCAAGTAGTTTTTTATTAGCTACATTATACCTACTGTTTCCTACTGGTCAGTCGTGCAAAAATATGTTTAATAAACCTTTTTTAATAAAAAAAAGAATTGTAAAGTCTTTTCATTATAAATTTATTGTAGTAACTAATAACGTAAGAAAGCACGTTATTCTGTTTTTGTTTATTAGTAGTAATTTATATAAAAAAACGTAAATGTAGTCAACAATTTCTTGTACAAGATTCGAGTTCTTCCCACTCAATAAAACTTAGACTATTATTATGACCGACATACAACGCACATACACGAACTAAATTTTCAGCAAAACATTGCATTCTTTTCCTTTTCAGAAACTGAACCCACGAGGGTTCATACCATAAAACAAAACTGCAAGGCAACAGATCCTTTCGTCCCTTAAATCGTAAAACTTTTTGATGACATTTACTTCCAACGGGTGGTGTTCCGATGCTTATTTCCAACACAGTCGTCACTGATAACTTATCACAACACTTCACGTCACTTAATAACAGCTCAACGTGAGCATAAGTTCGCGTAATGTTGGTGTCGGGTCGCGCGAGGCGTCGGCTTGTCAGGGCGCGCGCGGCGCACTGCCGCTACCCTTATTCCTTAACCGCGGTGGAAAACATATTTGCAGCCTCCACCGCCCCACCCGCGATGCGCACTTGCAGTACCACCTTTTACCGTGTTTTGTTATTTAAAAAGTTCATTTTTATATTTCAGCAGAATGAACTCGAGGTTTTGATTAGATTTTCTTCAGAACGCGCTTGTCTTGTTTAGTTTTATTTAAGTTCGCAACGTTGGTACGTAATTGAGTTTTATGTTAATGAGAGCGTGAGAATCTCTGCTTTCTTTTGAAACATGTTTTACTAGTTGTTTATTAGATTAATCTAAGATATAATAAATTTGGTATTATTAAACCTGGAACTACAAATGTCATGCAAAATTCACGTGAAAATCACAAGCGTAAACTAATACATGCAATGTGTATACAACCCTACGTGATGTTCGAGTGTTTGCTACTAATCCAGTTCAGCAACAATGCGATAAATGTTGAAATTCCGCGCAACATTGCGGTGAGCTCGCAGCGCACATAGCTTCCTGCAATGTTACGGTATGAGAGCCGTCGACATCGATACCGATACCATTACCACGTCATTACATGCATTTTTTGCTTAATGGTTTATGTTATGGAGCGGTTGGTATAATGATGAGGTAGTATCATTTTAAACCTGTGAAAGACTGATAGATAAATGCTGTGATTCACTTACGATACAAGTCATCAATTATTTACAAACGATGGTTTGTAAATCCAATCTGCCGTAAAACAAAGCAAACATTTTTGTAAGACAATATTGATGGTAACAAAATAACAGCAAAGACGCATGCCGAAGGTCCGGTCACGTCGCCCATAACTCGAACTGACATTGAGGGGGGAAATGGCTTTTTGATCTTATTCTGAACTTTTAAAACTGATATTGAACGTCTACAAGGATAAAGGCAATCGGCAGATAAGGAAAATCAATAACACTTTAGCCGATATGCAAAACAAAATAGAGGCGTCGAAAGAAAACGAGAAGGCAGGTGTTTTCAGACGTGCAAACTGCCTCTTAGCGCGATTCAGTTAATCCGTTCAGGAATAATACCTTTGTATAAACTGGAAAACGTTAAACTGTGCCAACAGATTTAAAGTGTGAATTTACGTATACGATATAATATTCATATCGGGATTTATTTCTAGTTGAATTAATAATGTACAATGGAGATTGATGATTGTGGTTCATAATGCGCAATAAAGTTAGTTAAATACATAATTACATATACTGTATACATATGCACTCACGCCTTTTATCCCCGATGGGGAAGGCAGAGGCGCAACTAGTGCACCCACTTTTCGCCGTTATTCCGTCCCATGATGTGATAGGGTGCGAGCCTATCGCAATTTCGGGCACAAATTCCAGACTCCGAGCTGATACTGAATAGAAAAACTCAATATCACTTTGCCCGACCCGGGGATCGAACCCGAGACCTCAGCATTGCAGTCGTACCATAATACAACTATGCCACCGAGACAGTCATAAAAGTTAGTTATAAAAATATTTTTTAGAATTCAAGGAATATCGGTATTGTGTTATCGAAAAAATAAGGACCATCTTAGAAATCCTACTAATATTATAAAGGCGAAAGTTTGTAAGAATGTATGGATGTTTGAATGTTTGGATGTATGGATGTAAGGATGTTTGTTCCTCTTTCACGCAAAAACTACTGAACGGATTTCGATGAAATTTGGCACACGGGTAGAGCATGTCCTGGATTAACATATAGGCTACTTTTTATCCCGGGAAAATATAAACCGGGACTTTTATCCCGGAAAAACTTTTTAATGCGGGCGGAGCCGCGGGCAAAAGCTAGTTTATTTATAAGAATCCCTTCAGGCGCAATGATTATATGGATACTTCTTGAATATTATTAACCAGGGTTAAATAATTCTTCCCGTGTAAGACACGTTGCATTCAGATGTCTCTATTAAATTATATTTACTTATTGCATTATATTTGACAAGGTTAATTATGCTTCCACCTGAATTTAGCTTCAAAAATACATGATTTACATCAAGTTCAATGATGATTCCGATCAATAGCAACCATAATTATTAAATTAGATACAGCTAGTGTTAAAACCTAAAATATCAATGTTAGTACCAGAGATTATAATCAAAGCGTAGCATAACAAATACGAATACCGCGGCTTAGCTCGTTACGAAAAATGTACTTTGTGTAACTCTTAACTTTCATCTCATTGTAATTTTAATTAAACCCGCATTAATGTGTAAGATCTAAGAAAAAACCTTTAATTAAAGTTGTTGCGGCGAAGCCATCCATTTTTACGCATCGACGCTTTTATAAATTAGAAGAGTGCAACCCCGGCCAAAACTCACCCCAGATGACTTGCACTTTGAATGCACATTTTAATAGCTTCATTCTTTATTTGAACAGTCTTTTGTGCAAGGATATCGCGGTGAATAACATTTATCATTATATCTTTTGAAGAAAACTCAAGGCTCTACTTAAAATGGAGATACGTATTTCATGTTCAAATTGACATGCTTGTAACAAAGGCGCTTTTTACAGGATTGTTAGGTTTCTTAATACATCAATGATGTAACAAAATAAAGAATGCTTACTATTACGCCATTTTCATCCATATTTCATTCAAAATATGAATGAATTAAATTAATATTATTTAGGGACTTAGATCTAATGCCTACTATAGTATATGTATAGTAATCTATACTATATGCTGATTTAAAAATAATATTATTATAATTACAGATTAACTCATTACACCCGTGAAAAATCAAACAAATATAATTCATGTTGAAATGAAAAATTGCAAGTAATATTTCTATTATTTGCATCATAAATGTACGCGCGAAAACGATTCGTCTTGCAAGTGTAGTGGATAGCTCTAATACAAGCATTTCGGATAGGGGACGCTGCCCTTGCAGTCTAAAACTTAAGATACAATCCTGTTGAATAGTTGGGCAATTCTGCTATGATGTTCGTTTCCAAGTAGGTTATTTAGTAACATATTCTTTATTTCTATAGGTAGTGGAATTTTGAAATACAGTTGATTTTAAAAATAAATATTAAAAGCATTGATGTTTTTTTACATCAATGATTAAAAGTAAAAAAACGTACCGTTAAAGAATTCGAATTTGCGACATAAAAGTGAAAACTAATTTAAACAAATGCTAAACAATAAATTGAAAATTTAAGTCGGGAATACAAGCTGAAGACTTAACATTTTCTTTTACTGCCACGGCAATGTCACGTAGTGACGTGTCAGGTGCAGTGGCACCTGATAGTAAGGGGCCGTTGAAGTATTACGTAAACACCAAAGGGGGTTGGAAAGGTCAATGCTTTTCTTATTTTCAATGACATGGTGTCGGGGGGGGGGGATCCAGAAAGAATATGACCGACGAGAGATGATTACCTTTGTACTAGTGATTTTGTTATTAATTACAACAATCCTAAACTCTAAAACTACTGCACAGATTTAAAAAAAAAATTACTACTAGGAAGCCAAATTAAAACAGTACTATAGTTTACTATTTATCCTGGTAATTTCTACGCCAGCGCAAGATGAATCCAGCATTTCATAAAATAAATAAAAAGACAAGAAAAAATTGCAAAACTGAAAAAAAACGTGCAGAAATAAACTAGCAACTATTTTAATTATCGCCTACTTAAAAAAAAGAACAGAATGTCCCAACGAGGGTTCGCCTTCGTGGCGATCATAAATTGCTTGGGTTTGATTAAGGCGATGCAGTGGGCGCGCCGCCCGCCCCTGCACAATGCACCGGTGCACCGTATACAGGTTGTGGAAAACGTCAATTATTTTTTTTACAAATCAGTGTTACTGGCTGTTTCAGAATAAAAATATTTTTATGATATTAAAATTTCAGAGTGTTTTATGTGTGTTATTCAAAAATACTGGCTCGCATTGTAAGACAGTTATATTTTGGTGTTACGTACTGATTTCTTCGAGGTCCAGAGTAAGGGTAAGAAAGGGAAGCATTTGTGAATAAATTCCAAAGCAAACACCACAATTAAACCTTTGCTGTTTCGATTACAAAAACGTAACAATGTTTGGTAACTGAACCAAGATAATTGCAAAGATTCGCGTTAAACAAAACAGACACAAAACACCCTGTAAACAAATTTCACCACATTGCCGTCTACTTTTGGGATTACAATTGTAAGAAGGGGATCGTTTATTTCCTTTCTATACAATATATTCTCAAACTTTACTCCGATATTACGCTGGCAACAATCTAATTAGAGAATAAGATAACAACTACGCTGCTAATGAAAAATATAGCTTTAGAATAATGGAATTTATTTAAACGGAATAAATTACATATTATATTAACCGCATATCATTGCTAGGTTCTACCTAGTATGACTTCTATTAGTTTTAACTAATGAGCCGTCTTTATACATTTAAATGTAATCAATTATATTTATATGCATATTGATTTATAATGTTAAAACAGTTTAAACGTATGTATATAATTACCATCTTTTGTAACAGTGCTAGACAGAAACCTGACTGAAACGAAAAGCGGGGTCAAGAGAATTTTGTGTGATATTCGCAAATACTGTTTTGAATCTGGGTATTGTTCGAAATTATGCTATTAGAAGTTCTCTATACCCACTAGTTATAACTTATAAGACATGTAATCTTAGAGTAAGTTCAGGGCTATGTATCCACCTCTTTGACGTATCCATCTACGTTCAGATGAAATTCTTACAAATAGAGTTAAATGCCTTTAAAATTTTCATGACATTTAAATTGTAAAGATTGAGTACCGTGGAAGTATCGTGTGAATAATCGCAATGAGCCATGGTGTCGACTCTCAAAAGCGATATTCGATATATCGCGACATTTGTCGTGTCGAAGCCTACTCTCAGTTACATCGTTTTTACTATCTAAACGATCAACGAACGAACGAAACATATTTGCCAATGTCGTCTGTAAACCTACTCTAAATGGCAACTGTCAGTGACGAACATTTGATTTTGACATCGACTCAAAAATACTTACTAAATAAATATATTTAAATATATTATACCGTCGTTTAAATATATTATAATTTCAAGAAACTTTTAAATTAACGCGCTGTCTCTAACGTAGTGTTTATATTCTCCTTGGCGCTGTCTGCCAACTAATTTAGTGTTGGGTAGGACATACAAGAGGCGGTACATTTGTCCCGTACATGAAACAAAATGTAAGAGCGGCTCAACATTTTTTATTGTACTACTTCATATTTCATGTCGCGGTAGTCGCGAATTCGTCGTACGCACTATCTATCTCAGAAAAACTATAAGACGGGGTCAGAGAGGGAGCGAAAGGCATGCTACAAATTACAATAGTACGTTATTTTTCAATGAAAATCCTACTAATATTATAAAGGCGAAAGTTTGTAAGAATGTATGGATGTATGGATGTTTAGATGTCTGGATGTTTGTTACTCTTTCACGCAAAAACTACTGAACGGATTTCGATGAAATTTGGCACACGGGTAGATCATGTCCTGGATTAACACATAGGCTACTTTTTATCCCGGGAAAATATAAACCAGGACTTTTATCCCGGAAAAACTGTTTAATGCGGGCGGAGCCGCGGGCAAAAGCTAGTTACGCAATATAACAGTAAGTATTACCAAAATAATGAATTAAAACAAGAGCGCCTCATGACACTTCCAAGTACCCGCCAAAACTCCCAAGTTTGTCATAACTCCAGTGCTGCCAGATATATGATGGTTGAAGTCGCAAAAACTTCATCGTGAAGTAGCCTCAAGTCGCCGCATTGCATATGGAGAGGCAAAGAAGCAAAAAAAGTGTTTAATTCCAGATGAATGCTGGCCCAACTCGCCAAAAATTGGCAGTAGCCTAAAGTCGTCCAATCGCGTGGGGATGCGAAGAGCTATTAAAAAGCTCCCCAATTTTACATGTATCGTGTGTAAGGTGATCTGAGTACATGTTTTGTACTATCAAAGTTAAAAATATTAAAAACAAACAATTAAAAAAATAAATATTAACATTTAATTTGGACTGGCTGGGTTGCGCAATACATAACACAAATGTCTGTGATTTTTTTTAAAAGTAATTCTAAGATTACACATATACAATTGGTGTAAAATAATTAACAAAATATTAAGGGGGGATATTGAAGAAAAGTATGTATTAAAAATGAGCGGTCCTCCAATAATGGCATATAATAAATGTAAATCACAAAAGCTGGGGAATACAAATAAATAATTATTAATCTTTGTTTCATTTTGGACCAAACTCCCTTAATAAGAATTAACAAAAATAATAGTAATTGGTACAAACACCTATAGGTGCCTACCTACCTATCCTTACATCTGCAACACTAGCGCAGTACGGAGATAGTGCCAAACTTTTTGCCCAACCCTAGTGTCCTATCTGTCTCTAACTAATATTCAGTTATGACAAACTTGGGAGTTTTGGCGGGAACTTCGAAAGTGTCATGAGGTGCTCTTGTTTTAATTCATTATTTTGGTAATACTTAGTGTTATATTGCATAATTATGGTGGTATATTATCCAATATAGTTCTATTAAAGGGCTCAAATGAAGTGAATTGAAATAACTGTGATAATCAAGTATTTATTTTTGTTGCTTCTAAAACTCTTCGATAATGTCTTTTTTTTTTCTTGGTTAGGTAGCCCCTGCTTTACTTCGATATAGTAGTTAGGACTTAAGAGTTAGGACTAACAATAAAAATTTATGAAAGACGGGCTCAATGGACTAGTATCCAGAGCTGTAATATTCAAATAAATAAAAAAAAGACAACTTGTTATAGTCAATCCAGTGCTGCCAGATTAGGCAACTTTTCGCCATTTAGGCTATCTTGAAGAGTGTTGGGGTGCCCAAAAATTGCGAATGGCGACTGGTCGCCGTTTAGGCTACGCGAATCGTGATTAGTCGCCAATTTAGGCTACTTCGGAAAGTGTGTGTTTTATGCATTGTTTTTGTCGAATTTGAGGATATTTATATAGCTTTGAGGGTACCCCCTTACACACAATCATTGAAAACTGGGGACCTTATTTTTTTTTTGCTCTCCGCGTCCCCACACAAGTGGGCGACTACGGCTACTTCGAATTTTCGCCACGATGGACCAGTAGGAATTAGAAATTGGGGAGGTTTTTTTTTTGCTCCTTCACCTCTCCATATACAAAGAGGCGACTTTTGGGCTACTTCACAATGAATTTTCGGCGACTTCAACCGTCAAACATCTGGCAACACTGTAATATATAGTTATCTGTGTCAATAACGATACGACACTGCTCCGAAAGTATCGCAAACAGCCTACTCTAACAAATGTACCGATACTTTATCGTTTATCGTAACTATAGACTAAGTTTATGTCTTTTATTTCGTTAATCGGAATGAATGATATTGTGCAAAACTTACAAAAATAAAAATTATCCTTTATGGAGTCACTGTCAAATACGCTGTGAAGTTGACAAGAGTTAATAAATATCAAGTAATCAAACTTGTAAACAATATCCTTATTCAAAAATCGAAATACAACAATTTACTGTATCGTAAGTATCAATTTGCTTGATTGTGTTGTTTTATGTGACTATCATATACATGTAAAAATAATTATTCTTGTGTTGTTGTAGACTACTAACATCGTTAAAACATCAAGTCATTACGCCAGTTGAAAAAAAAGGATTAGTAAATCAATATAACATCTCATACAACAAGAGTCAATCGCCTTCGTTTGTCTTCTCCCACCAACCAAAGTCTCCAATGTAAAAACATTCAACAAACTTTGCAATCTGCAACAACAACAACAACGTGATATTGGCGGAATAGCTTCATAATCATGCATGTCGCCAGTAACCAAAAAAGAAGAAGAACAGTTACGGTACGTTTCATATATTTAACATTAGGAAATTGCAAAGTTTCCTACAATTTATCATAGCATGATGTGATTTTTTTCTCATACATATTTTATGTTTTTAGTATGTGTCTCAATCATCATCAGTACCAACCAATTATATGTCTCATTCGATTTCCTTCACGAGCATAAAGACATAGCAAAAAGTATACTTTGGATAATTGATGGGAATGCTCAAGCACAGTGGTTGTGGGAGGAAGTTGCTTAGCTTTGAACTGTTTGGATGGCAGAATAAAGTTGAGGCCAAAGGTAATTAATGTTTTATTGATACATTACTTTTATTTCCATGTTGTGCAAATTTATGATAAATTACATTCGAATGTAGACTGACAAGAAATATCTTGCAATATAATTAGCTGTCCGCAGAGACCATATAGAATATAATGGTGGTTTGAATCACATAGAGGACAACTGAATATTCTAAACCCTTAAAGATATCTGGCCTGGCGTTACAACAATGAAACACATGAGAGTTTATTATAATACATTTAAGATAATTTTACATATTATATTGTCTCTCATATATACATATTTTAATTACAATACTGAATTATTTTGTTTAGGTCCTACCCGGTGCTTAATGGGACTGCGGCCAACTCAAGTTCAAAGAAGCACTGTCCAAAAACAATTGTTCCACGTGTAAAGTGAAATAATTATTTGCATAGAATTATGTGATATTAATGAGAATCTGGAAATCTATAATACTAAATTAATAAAACTTGGTTTAGGTCTGTTAAACTTCTAATTATGTATATTGGTACTTGTGTTCTTAATTTATATAATTTTTTTATAATACTTTAAAATTGTCAATATTCTGCTATATTTTTTCTACATTTCAATGCATACTAGGCATTTATAGATAAAGCATTTAACATACTATTGTAAGTTTTTTACCATAATGTAGATAGATAAGTTTTAATGTAATTACTACTGGTTGTCCTAAAACAATAAGTGAATTGTAATAAATCTAGTACAGCTTTTTTAATCCTTTACAGGGAACAATAAATGTTACTTAGTTAACTTTTATTTTTACTTATTTAGCTAATAATACAAAAAATATAAACAGTTAATTAAAATAACAGATGTCTTTTAAAACTAGAAAGTTTACCCGTATTGTTTAAAAAAAGAATCTTTCGATTACCCTTACCGAAAATTAAAACTTCTTTTGGACATAGATTTGGGGAGTTCGTTAGAGCTCACACTTATAACTCAGTGCTAAGACACTGCAACTTAAAAAGCCTTTCATTACATGAAGCAAATGATGTGATGAGATGACAAAGTGGCTTCTATCTCTGAGCTATTTAGAAACAGAAAATATTTTAAGCTGAATAAACTCACCTATAGGTAATGATCTCAAACAAGACTGATATTACTTCACATTAATTATGGTTGAATAAAATTTATGTTATTTTATGTTCCTTTTATTCTTGCCATATGCCTAGTTTTGTTATTGTTTAACATATAATATATATATAAATAAATTAGTATTAAAGTCTGAACTTAAACAAATATTTAGTTATATAATATAAGAGTTTTGTGGAAATATAAAACAAAAATTAAATACATATTGAAATGAAATGAAATAAATTTATTCGAACCCATAAAATGTTATACATTAATTAGATTCAGTCAATATTAACTCTACCACCAGTTCGGAAAGCAGTTCTCACTAGAGAAGAACGGGCAAGAAACTCTAGTGTTGCTCTTTTCAAAATCAGTTCAAGGTAAAAAATACAATTCATAATAAAAAAAAAATAACATGATATAAATCTATTTGTTATTTTTGTTTAGAGCAGTTCATTTATATACTCTCAAAAAAGGTAATAAATTTTAAAATCCTATACGAGTGTATAACCCTCTTAGGAATCATGTAATAATTTGGTCTGAAATTCTTCAATTTGTCGTTATTAATCTAAGTTTATCCCTAATCCCTAAGTTTATCCGTAATACTTAGATGTAGTAAGCGAAAACGGCAGACCAGTCCACACAAGCAGCACCCGTTTACGAGTATGACGCATGTGCCAGCCATCGGCCTCCTCTACCATGTTGCAGGGAAGTGACTGACCCGGCACACGACGCCGCCGCAGGCACAGACAGTTAAGGAGTGTATTATATATAATGTATAGACTCATATTATGGTCCCCAAGATACAGGCACTGCCTAGTTTGGGGCCCCCTGCCAAATGTAGTGTTTAATTTTAAACTAGCTGTAAGTACTAACATAATTATTAGAATTCTATGTACTTAATTACTGATGTTCCTACTTCTTTGTCAAAATTGTTTGTGCCAAATAAAATTGTTATTATTATTATTATTTATTATAATTATACATATACTTATACACTCACGCCTGTTATCCCCGAAGGGGTAGGCAGAGGCGCAACTAGTGCACCCACTTTTCGCCGTTATTCCGTCCCATGTGATAGGGGGCGAGCCTATCGCCATATCGGGCACAAATTCCAGACTCCGGGCTGATACTGAATAGAAAAACTCAATATCACTTTGCCCGACCCGGGGATCGAAACCGAGACCTCAGCTTTGCAATCGTACTGTAATACAACTACGCCACAGGGGCAGTTATTATAATTATATTCTTGTTTAATTTTTTTCTTTTTTATTCTTGCTTTACTACAAAGTATTATACCTTATAGAAAATTTAATCATTTTAATTAGATACATCCTCAGCAAACGTAACTAACATTTAAAACAATAAAATCGCTGATATGAACTTATTTGCTGCTTTCTTCTTTGATGGAAAGCTACATTTTCATCCCTGTGAACTTCAAAGAAAATATTGTGATTATCTCAAAGCAAATAACATCAATTGTGATAATTATTGTTGCTACAAGGTATATGATCCAAGATTGTTTTATTGTACACCAAATTTCAAGAAATTTACTCGAAAATCACAAACATAACACGTAACGATAATGCTGACGACGCCCTAAAAGGTCTCGTCGCGATTATCGCAAAAATGACGTTTGAGGCGATGTCAAAATCAAATGTTCGTCACTGACGATTACCATTTAGAGTAGGTTCATAGACGACATTGGCAAATAATGATTCGTTCATTCGTTGATCGTTCAGATAGTGGTAGTTTACGATAAAAGATAATGAATCCGAACAATTGTTAGAGTAGGGTATTTGCGATACTTTCGGAGCAGTAGCGTATCGTTTCCGATATATCGTTGTCGATTATTAGAGTAGACCTTCATGTTCGGATTTGATGAAAGAATCCGGGAATGTCTAAAGGGCGGGAGATGACGTCATCGACAAGTCTTAACCTCGAGCTGATATTGGGAAGGCCACTCTAATATAAAATCTGTCGAATTGATACGATGTTCCGAATACATCCAAAATAGCCAATAATTGCTTTAGTTTTCGGTTGTTAGCTAATATTTAAAGAGATTGCGCTTTTGTTGGAAAATGGGGACACGTTTTGATACATTTGTATTACCGAAGCTACTAAGACTGATTTCTGAAGTCAAACAAAACTAAAAAATCTTGTCGTAAAATAACATAACTTACATAAAGCCCATTTGTTAAGTTTGTTCGCTCCTACATAAAATGATGTACAGAATACGTATGAGGGTGAAGAAACTAAGAAAGGAATTCCATCCCCAAAGTAGGCATTTTTTTTAAATACGCAAGTTGCCTGCGATTGTGATTTGTCCCAATAGAGAGATGCTATGAGCTCTTCCGCAGGACGCGGCAGACGGCAGGACGTCACTTGCCGCACGTCATTTGCCGTCATGTGCGGAATAGGTCTCATACAATTTCTGCATAGCAGTGCCGTCTGCCGTCGCGGCACATGATGTTGCCGTCTGCCGTCGCCGTCTGCCGTCTGCTGCGTTCTGCGGAATTACAGCTTTAAACATAATTCCGACGAAACGTAGGTACACTGTTTGTACTATTTCACATTTAGAAAAAATATCTGTGATTAAAAAAAGTTATCCTCTGACACTGGATTAATAAAACTAACAATATAAAATAAATCAGTTTTATGTACCTATATAGATTTAATTTTCATGTGTTAATCAAATACACGTTGACTTTGAACAGTGACTTTCACAATTGCACGACACAGGTTATTTAGCTCTGGTCTAGCACAATGAGTTGCCAAAAGGTCAAAATAGGACTGCTACACAGGTAAAATGAAGTAATTCAACTGGAAGTTATTAGAATACCAAAAATCCATTTATAGGTTAATAACCATGTACTGGATGTGATTTAACCCTCAGGAATTGAATTTTCCATAACTTTTCTTCGCCAACTACTCCGTAATTTGTTGAAAAAAATATGAAATCATTATATAATGTATTATAATAATATGTTAAACAAAGTATTCATGGATAAAACATTCCCACCTGGGATTTTAAATGTGAAAATATTATTATAAATAAATAAAAAAACAAAACGTTGTATAAAAAACTCATTAGTTAACAATATCTGCTGCTGCTGCTGCAATAATGCTGGTACTTATAGCTCAGGTCTTCTTATTTTAAGTACCAGCCGAACATAAAAATAGTTAATATACTTGTATTTTAAAATACATGTAATACTTTTATCAGAAATAAATATATTATTATTATTATTATTATATCTACATATTTACTACTTATTTAATCAATAAATGCACTGCTACGCTGAATTCTTCAGTAACTGTATACTAACGTGATTTAGGGCGGCGCGACGCGCGGGCTGCGGGGCGACCCGGGCAGATTAACCATCGCCTGTTAATTACGACAAATGGTCACCGAACAGCGAATAATGGCCCCGGGACACTTTCCAAACTGTTTTATCAGCGGACGAATGTGCCCTGATAAATAAGGGACGCGAATATCAACTCTATTAGTACGATAATAACATCGTTACAATTTCTAGTTTAATGGTAATAGATATATACAATTAACACACATAAATCTTTAAGTCTGTTCGTACACTTTCTTCTTCGTTTTATATTATGACTATTCTGACTTATGACTTTTGTTATCAGCATCGAGGTAGGAAACAAATCTTAGTGCGACGTTGTAGGTAGAATCGAAGCAGGAGTGTGTTAGTCGCCTTATTAGAAACAAGGCGTCAACGAGAGGTAAACTCATACATATTTTGACGTCGTAATCGAGAGTCTAAATAAAAAGTCTAATCAAGATTGGGTGAACAATGTTCCTTTAACTATCAATACAAAGTTCTAGGTCCGATTCCAGCTAGGTAACAAAAATCTTGGAGTCGTACGATTCAAAACCACCCTAATTGGCAAAAATTGCAAACAAAAATTTTACGCGATGCAGCGATAAGCTCGCCTCTTATCACTAATTGCGCGTTTATCTATATCTTCCAATACCTTCGCGGATAAAATAAAGCCTATATGTATGCTTATAACATATATGTCACTTGGTTGCATAATTAGACCGAATTAAAATATATGATTTAAGGGAGTACTAATCCCAACGTTAGTTACCCAATTCGCGCACCTATAAAAGTTGAATGAAAGAGACTGAAACATCGCCATCTAGTATCGAATAGCCACAAAAAAACTCTATTATGGCAAATAAACTAAAAGAAACTCGTGCGCGATTGAACGTAGATGGCGCAAGTTTACCTTATTTTATTTATATTATAATACGTTTGACCTGTCTCTAGTCGGTCCCTCATTATTGAGGATCGCGACTCTCAAAAATGTTGATTATGGTGTCTGTCCATCGGCTTCGGTCTTCTGCCTGATGAAGTGCTGAATTAATGGGGACCGTCAGCAATACAATTGACACTTGTTTGATATTAATTTTATATAAAAGATATATTTTTAAAATAATAATAATACCAGCCCTGTATTATATACTGCTCACTGCTGAGCACGGGCCTCCTGTACTACGAGAGGGTTTAGGCCTTAGTCCACCACGCTGGCCTAGTGCGGATTGGTAGACTTCACACACCTTCGAAATTCTTATGGAGAATTCTCAGGTATGCAGGTTTCCTCACGATGTTTCCTTCACCGTTAAAGTGATCGATAATTGATAAAATGATAATAATTGATAAGATGCTTATATGTTTTATTGAATTGATAAACAATCATAAGAATGGTATTACCACCGGTTTCTTATACATAAAAATAATGAAATATTAATACTTTTAACTGATAAAATTTTCCCAAAATAACTCTCATGAAAATTTATTAAAGCAGTCGGCACTCGGCAGATATTCATTCTACGTAGTTACGAATATAAGGCTTCGGAAAGCTCTCAGGGCTCGTAAACCGGCTGTCCGCAGTTTAATCTTTCGGAAAATTTGAAATCCAGATAAAGGTTTGTTGCTCGAGAGAAACTGAGGCGCTTAATTAACTTGACTTATAAATTATCATTTAGAAATTACTTTCAGCGTTTATTTTTAATGTCGTCCTTCATGAATTGTAAAAAAAATTAAATGATGTTAATACAAAAATATTTGTGAATAAATAAATTTATATGTAATGATGTCTAATATTATATAATATATAATACCATACCAGCCCTGTATTATATACTGCCCACTGCTGAGCGCGGGCCTTCTCTACAGCTGAGAGGGTTTTAGGCCTTAGTCCACCACGCTGGCCTAGTGCGGGTTGGCAGACTTCATATACTTTCGAAATGCAGAGAACTTCTCAGGTATGCAGGTTTCCTCACGATGTGTTCCTTCACCATAATAATAATTTCCTATATCAGGCATTCATTATAGAATACCTCACTGCTGGGCACGCGCTACCTTTATTATTAAGAGGGTCCTAACTCCTAGTACAATGTCTAATACGTAGGTATGTGTATATATAAAATAAACTAAAATAATTCAAGACAAATTTTAACAAAAACAAACTAAGACACACGTTCAACTTAACTAGCCTTTGAATTTTATTTACATATTCTCAAATTTCTGTTCGGAATTCATTCCACCCGTCTACACCATAAAACAGCGCAATATTCGCCACACATACATGTGTCGAATGTATGGCTGAAACATAAAAAGAAAGAGGGAACAATTCATATCTATAGTGCGAAGTGTCTGAACAACCGGGACCCGTAAATATGCTACGTTTTATCTTTCGGAAAATTTCGATCCGGATTCTTACCCACGGAATCTACGTTAAGCGCGCGTTAATTCAATGGTCCGCACTTTATTATACTTTATATAAAATACTTTACTCTTATTTAAATTAATAATACTGCAACATGGATATTAACGCGCTGTGCAGCTGGTCACTGCTTTTTTCAACAAGACGCACGGATAAAATTTATGTCTAGTTGCGACAATTTGCAAAAGGCGCCATTTTCACTTTATTTATTTATTTGCATACTTTTTATCCTATATGCATATTATATAGGTAGACTTTTTTCCGTAGGCATCCTCTACAACTCAACCTTTGGGTGATGCAGAGAGGAAACAAGGTAGGTGTAATAAATAATATTAAGATAAAATATGGGGAATAAAATAAAAAGGGAGAAAATATAAATTAAAAAACCGCGATAACATCTGCAAAATAGTTTCTTACTAATATTATAAAGGCGAAAGTTTGTAAGTATGTATGGATGTATGGATGTATGGATGTCTGGATGTATGGATGTTTGTTACTCTTTCACGCAAAAACTACTGAACGGATTTCGATGAAATTTGGCACGCGGGTAGATCATGTCTTGGATTAACATATAGGCTACATTTTATCCCAGGAAAATAAAAAGCGGGACTTTTATCCCGGAAAAACTTTTTAACGCCGGCGGAGCCGCGGGCAAAATCTAGTCTAGTAATGCATAAAACAAAATCAGACAGTTGTTGTGGTGATGCTATCAGCTCATTCAGTAACAACAGTCAAACTTTTTCTTTGGATGCAAAACGATTCGTGGTCGTCCTAACATCGAGTTTTCGCATTTCAGCGAGGAATAGATTTTATTGTAAAGAGTGAGTAAAGTCATAACTTAAGTTCTTTGTTTTTATATTTTTATGGAAACATTGAAAAAGAAACAGTCGAAAGTAGAATTTGAACCCATGACCTCCAGCATACCGTGCCGGTACTCTGCCAATTGAGCTATTTCGACCCAACCTTCGGCTGTCCAATTTCAAGTTCCCTATTGATCTCTTAAAGGAGATGACCAGTATACATTGAGTATAAAGAGTATACTTTGGTACTGAAATTAAGAAGATAAATAGGAAGGTGAAGTGGGAGATGAAAGTAAAAAAAAGTGTAGTAAGTGCACGCAAAGAACGGCGTTGACGTATGGGCAGCCATTTCAGCTGTGAGCGGTGGGACGACATATGGTCATATTTACAGAGATCGAAAATGAATCGAATGCAGTTATTCCAGAAGTAGCCTAAACCTGGCAGCTCAAAGTGGAATCCATATGCTAACTAAGGTTCTTAACACCGTAACACCACGCGATAGCAAAGCTATCATACAAGACAGGTAGAATGATCGAGGTATTTAAACTATAGTTTGACATTTCGACGGGTTAACGGACAAACCAAGGCAGTCAGACCAACTCTTTACGTGAGCTAGATCCCTATTTACCTGGTCTACCGCCATGGATACACTGTCTACGCTCGCTTGGATTTATCTATATACGTCAATGACTTACAATTGTAAGTTTGTTACAATTGCAAGTCATTGGCGTATATAGATGATACGAGCACTGAAGATTTTTGGTATCGAACGTAATAAACCAAAAAAATTGCAAATCGGAAAGTATACCGCCTTGAGGGACACCAGCATCGAGATTGCACCATATTGAAGACGAATCGTTAATTCGCACCGATTGCTGACACCCCCGAAGATAGGAACTTTGATGCTACTAATGTGCGTGAGACTGGTAAAAATTTAGTTGTCTCCTTTCTTTGTGCAAAATTTACAAACATACGTTCTTTAGACACATAAAATGGTTTCTGGAAAAAGTAATTTCATATGTCTTCGACACACAATAATAACACGAATTCTTATTTATAATATCGACTACAAATACAGATATTTCAAATAAAGAAAGGATCGTAAAATACGTGAGAAGCTCATAAACTGACAACACATTATGATACAAGGAATTCAAAGGAAATGTCGAAGTTTGTGTATGACACGCTCTGTAACACAAAAGTACAAAGATACGCGGGCTCATGAGGGCAGAAAATCGAATTTTCTGGCCCGCGCCTCGGTAATGCGCTGTGGTCTACAGACCCAACCCTTACAGGAAACACTTCGTTAATCAAATTCACTAACCCAATCTCTGGACATAGATAGCGAAATCACAATATATTGCTTCGGCCGCTGATAAAACAATCGAATAAGGAAAGCCGCAATATTGCCTTTCGCGGCTGTAATCGATTCGCAAAATGTTTAAGTTAATTTAACTTTAATAAACTGTGTACTTATAGTGTAAATGTATAAATTACAAAGCTATGAAATTGGCTACGATTTTGACGTTTATAAGCAGTTTTCCTAGTGTTAACCCACAATTTTCAAATCAAAGCTTATAAAGATACAATAAACAAGATGTTAGTACGAAAATACAAGAATTTTCACCAAGTAATAACAAAAAAGTAGAAAAATAAACCATGAAAACGTTCGTACGAAAGCGGCTACCCGCAAGGACTTCATGAGGATTACACGTACTAGTAAGCAAACTTTTATAATATAATATTCATGTCATGTCATTCTAGACCCTCTTATTATAACTTTAAGAATTTGAATAGATATATAGGATATTTGTTGCAACATTATTACCTAGGCCATTGGATAAATATAGATTATGTTATTTCCAAACAGATGTATTGTTAATGAGAAGTATTTTTTTGCTTTCATATAATATACAAGGTGATTGTTCCCCGCGGCTTCGCCCGTGTGAAAAATCTTTCCCGCTACAAAAATCACAAAACGCCAGCGCCATCCATTTAAAAGTATGATTCTGATGAAAAATGACCAATATTGTGGGATTTAACACATAGGCTACTTTTCATCCCGGTAATTTGATTAAATTACCGGGATGAAAAGTAGCCTATGTGTTAACCCGTCAAACCCCGCTTATATATATATATACAAGTATGGGGAAACCCTATATACTCGCCGGCGCCCGTAGCGGGGCTTGACGAGTCAATCCAGGACATGGCGTACCCATGTCCAAAGGAGATGTCCGCATCTTGTATGGGTGCTTGGCCTCAAAATCTAACCAGGCTCCAAATTTATGAATATCAAAGGGGCAGAAATATGTGTCATGAATTCCTTAAAAAAGTATTTATTCCCCTCCATTTACAACTAACTTCTTTAAAAAAGACGTTCATTTTAAGTGTGGTTTTTAAACAAAATAAATTTACATACTTAAATCACAAAATCGGAGAACTAAAATTATACGATTTATTGCAAAGACCTAGTTTTTGGGAAAACTATCCAAATATATATAAAGTATCTTAAGCCCGTTTTGGACATGTCCTTTAATAAGAAGTCTTAATTTTCTGTTCTCTACATTACAAGTAGATACTACAAAGGATAGAATTATACATAGAGGATATTTCATTGTTCTGTGGAATTATATGACCTTTGACTCAAATAAAAACTACCTTTAGTCACCAACTACGTTGATTCCAAGTTATTTTGCAATAAAGGCCGTGCGTGGCGGCAGATGTCGACCCAATGTGGGTCGCGCGCTGATAAATGTTCCAAACCCCGGGGAACGGCTGCGGAATAAAGCCTTCGCCGAGATAACGGCACTGTCTTGCGAATTAAATCCGAACACTCCTATAGCTAGTTTACGATTTCATTAGACGTAATTGTGCTTTCTTTATACAAGCGATGTCTTAATAACTGCCTAACTGTCCTAATAACTAGGTACATTCTTGATAACTACTGAATGTAGAATTCATTGATCTATAAATAATAATGCAAAATTTGTAGGTACAATTTTCTTTGTACCGATTTTATCGCTTCCTGATAAATGCTACTTGTATAATAAATATAAAAATAAATGCAAACAAATACAAATACATGTCACACGCTAATATTTATTATGCTCAAAATAAAATACGAGTATTATCTACGTCAGGCCATAACTGTCAAATAAAATTCATTTGAGACCTGTGAAACTGACCTTTACTAGTTAAAGAATTAATGTAATTATCACTTTAAAAACGCTATAAGTGAAGCCAGCTTTAAAGCTCGCCTAAGTGATCATAACCTTTTGAAGAACTACAATAAAATGTTAATACATTTTATTGTCTTATTGTCTACAGCTTAATAGCTGTGAGTCTGCCGCGTTCTGCGGAATCACAGCTTTACGGACAACGAAATTGCGTTTGTGATAACTCACAATAGAACAAACTTCTGTCAAAGGTCTAGTGTAACTTTTTTCACCTCTGACCAACCTATTCAGCTGAAAAAACGGTAATAGGTACTTGAATGTGTTAGTTCTGTTAACCTTACCCGCAACATTGGGACGAACGCCCACCGACCGTAAGCGCTTAGCGTTGTACAGCATTAATAAAGGTAAGTGCGCTCGTGTCACCTAATGTGTCGTTATGGGACGTCCTGAAAAACTTCCTGAACCCCAACACGACCATCTACAAACAAAAATGATCTTTGTATTTAACACAATAAGAATTACATTTCCGAATTAGCTTAACAGAATCCCGTTTACGCGCCACTATGGAATGCTGTAACTTTCGCATTTGGTTCAAATAAATAGAAAGTAAGCTGTATGTCAATGGAACACGGTTTCATTTGGCGTATTCGAATTTAATTTTCTATCCTAAAAGAGCTTCATCCGCTAGGTTGGTCTACGCTGAAATCACGCAGATTCGGTGAGAGGGCTGAAAACGCAGAATATCAACGGCTAAGCGAAAAGTACTTGAAATACTGTTGATACGATTAAAACTTATATGTGCTTAGATATTGTTGTTCCTAAATAAATAATAATCTTAATTTTCTATTGAACGTGTTATTACAGTAGCATCTATTCTGATGAGATTTTACGATTCCTGATCCCAGCCCCCTAAGACGGATCACGGAACCAATTGTAGGCAACCTTGTTTAAAGACAACTCAACCCAAACGTTGCCCAGCACGTGAAAAAACCCAGCACGCCACAAAAACAAACAGAAAGTACAGTCAGCTATATGATGTACTATTTATCTATACTAATATTATAAAAAGGAAAGACTTGTATGTTTGCATTGAATAGGCTCCGAAACTACTGGACCGATTTGAAAAATTCTTTCACTGATATAAAGCTACATTATCAGTGAGTAACACAGGCTACTTTTTATCCCCGGGAAATATAAAGCGTGACTTTTATCCCGGAAAAACTCATTCACTCGGGCAGACCCGCAAGCAGTAGTCTATTTAAGATAATGTTTATACTCGGTTCAACAGTTAAAACTTTCAACTTTACCTCTTTTAAACATTAGTGTAGGAAAAAGTAAAAATAAAAGAAAAAGGCCATTATATATACCTTTAAGTTCACTGCCGAACCCCTCAGACGCTGTGGCTTACACATATTAAGCAGTAAATGGTGCTCTAATTTTAAATAAATCCAGAAAATGGATAGTTAAGCTGTGAATTATTATATAATAGCATATTAAATATTGGATTATACAAATTTACGTTTTGCATATTCCAACTCTATCCAGAATTATTAGCATAAGTAGAGTAATACGGTAACGAATGTTATATTGGCATGGGAAAACTCCGTTCAATATGCTTAAGTCACAAAAATTCGTAACAATTTTAAGGAAAATTTTCGTTGGTCAAAAACTGCGTAAAAGAATTGTATATTTGTTTGTATTTTTTATCTTAATCCGATTTTGTTATTTATCAAATTTATATCAGAATCTTTTGGCAAGCTTAGTGTTCACACAAACTGAATAATTTTATGTCTAACAGTGAAACATTTCATGCTGCAGGCACAACAGCGACAGACCTATAATTTTCAAATATATCATATAATTATCTTATCAGGTTTATTACTTCTTTAGTTTCCATAAAGACATGAGACTTATTAAGATGATTGCAGATACTGTTAATCAAACTTACTTGTATAGTTTCATCATAGGAGTAGCTGCGGCTTGTGGCCGCTCCGCTCATCTCACCGGCACGGGCTTTGAAGCGGCGACCACATCTAGAACACACAGACCAACATAAGATGTACTTTCACTGTAATTAACTTGGTAGGCGTGACAAGGGTACAAATAAGATCCAAAGGAACAGGTTAACATGAGAAAACTGAACCAGAACTCTATCACTCTATGTATTAAATATCCGATATTACGCCGTTAGATAAAAACAAGGTAATTAGGATTTCATTTTAAAGGATATTTTTCTATTTGTAAATCATATTTAATAGAATTTAAAACTGCGAGCACTTTACCAAACAAGTAGCTCTATTAAATCAAAATCTTAGAAATAATTAAGTAAGTATTACTAACCAAAGAAAGTACCAACCCTCCGCAATTTCTTCAACACCTTCATAACGAAAATGCAAAACTAATAACCAAATTAGCGCTCTAAACTTTGCGATTCAAATTGCTTATAATTAAAATGCAAGCCGCACGTGAAATTGTGAAAAAGTGGGTGCAAATTATTTAACAGACGTACGCCAGATGTTGGCCGCGACTTGAAACTTTCCCGGGACAGGCTCATGAATAATTAAAACCGGGAGTAAGGGCGATAACTCACTTCCCAACACAACAAGCCAGGCTAAGAAGGTTCATGCTTTGCGCCCTGGTGTTCATTAGTGCAATGTTAGTTGTCTAGCAGCTCTGAAGCACAAAACGGTTGATGTTATTTTTTTACTAACTTTTGCTTGCAGCTGGGCGAAGCTGTTAATGTGTGTTAACGCCCAAACAAAAAAAAATATCTCAATAATATTAGTTTATATCATAAATTTAATGTTTAAGTTTAAAAATAAAATATAAAGATTATTTTATATGTGTTGGAAATTACACTTATTATTAGTTACAGTTGTACAGCTTCTCTTTATACGAGTTATTTTCTTTCAGTAAATGTTTTAAACTTTTCTGCAAGCAGCAAGACTAATATAATCTAGCTTATTATATTAACTTATTGCGTGAACGCCTCCATATTATATTACGATATTGTTTGTGTAACTCCTTGCGCTTAAAATCCCCTTTATATTATATACGTCATGTTGAGTTTTGAGTTAAGTCTGCTGGAAAACCTAATGAATAAAATAAAATAAAATTAACAAAGTGTATGTGTAGGGTGAATAATGGACACTGCAACGAATAACTTGTATTAGTTAATTTTGCTACGTCGTGTTCAGAGACTAAATCATGATGATTATCACCATCGCCTTACACACTCAGTGCGTACGGCTGCCTCAGTGGCGTAGTTGTATTATAGTACGACTGCAAAGCTGAGGTCTCGGGTTCGATCCCCGGGTCGGGGAAAGTGATATTGAGTTTTTCTATTCAGTATCAGTCCGGAGTCTGGAATTTGTTCCCGATATGGCGATAGGCTCGCCCCCTATCACATCATGGGACGGAATGACGGCGAAAAGTGGGTGCACTAGTTGCGCCTCTGCCTACCTCTTCGGGGATAACAGGCGTGAGTGTGTGTGTGTGTGTGTGTGTGTGTGTGTGTGTGTGTGTGTGTGTGTGTGTGTGTGTGTGTGTGTGCCTTACAGACTACAAAAATCAACTTGGCCCTCACAGTTCCAATCAATCATAATATAAGCCTTTGCTTTATAATAACATCACAGTCATTAACGTATTCTCAGTTCAGTTTTGTTTATAGACAGTCAGTAGTCTGTGTAGACAGTTCAAGACCTCTGTATTTCATTATTCCACGCTGTTTCCGGCCGCTACTTGGTGTCACAACATTTCCGTTAAAGCAACGACGGTTTTTATGGCTTAATTAGCTTCATCTCGTAGCAAAGGCCCTTGGAAACGCGCGTCGGTATGCGGAAATGTGTGTACTTTATTATACAAGACGAAATTAACTTAACAAGGGTCTAGTAAAAGTGCTGATGTTTTTAACATCGGGCGAGACATTCTACACGCGTTGTTGTCCTTCGAAATGAGTTTTTGTTGGACTATTTCTTCAATAATATGTAAATACGACGGTATTTGTATAAACTGTTTAATAAATCAACACGGTTATTTATTAAAACAATGCCCAAGTGAATTTCTAAGCGTTTTAGTGAAATAAACAAAAATAATGTAGAACTGAAACACCAATAAAGGGAACCTAAACGATCCAGCCAGTACAATTTGAGATAGCTTAAGGGTAATGGTGGATACGCTATGTCTGCGTTAACCAGACATATTATAAACGCTCTATTATCTAAAGTGCAACCCCAACTCTGCAGTGTCTGTGAGGTCCTCGTAAATAACACCTCTGCCTAATGAAATGGTACATAAATGTATTATAGTCATGTGTAAGCTGCTAATGAGTTGTAAATTACTTAGGAAGCTACTTAATTTGCGTGTGCACGTTTAAGACATGTACAACTAATAGTTTCGAGATTAGATCTTTTAGAAGAAAATTAAATATTTAAAGTTATTTTGTTTAAAGAGACGCATTTAATGTTAACTACGCAGAACTAAATCTATGGCTATGAAATCAATTAATAACACTTCATAAGCTAGATATTATAATTGTGTTGTGTTTTCAGCGGTGGTTGAACTCAGTTCTCACTTTGATTTAAGTACATGATTTTTCTACATCAAATAATAAATATTTTCTAAGTATATCAACTTAATTTTAATAAAAAGTATAGATATACAAGGATAATGATATAAAGAGTAAGGATATGAAAAAGTGTTGGAGTGCGCCATCGATCCGGCAGCTTGACATTCCCGTCACGGCTTGCAGGCCTACTGCGCCGTCGCCATGGCAACGCGCCCGGACCCGTATAAACGCTGAAATACTATAATTTATAACTTTACACCGAGGGGGCTGTAAAACCCGTTTATGTAGGTCTAGAAAACCTTTTCGCGCGATCCTTCTTGTTACGGAAGGAATAAGTAGAAATACATGCTGTAAGTTATACGTTTTTGGTTGTATTTATAGAGTAGGAACTAACCTAAGAACCTTTAAAAAAAAAGAGAATTAATACAATGTTCTCTCTTTTCAGCCATAATTTTGTGTTGAATATGGACCATGAGATTTTCATTTTAAAATTTTTTAGCCGTAGTTATATCATTGTTAGTTCTTAGAAACCAAATTATCTTAAAAATTTACATATTTTTTATATTCATTTGAGTTTGTGCCTGGTATGGCCATAGGCTCACCCCCTACCACATTATGGGATAGAATATGCACAGCGAACACTGGGTGCACTAGTTACGCCTGTCTATCCCTTCGGGGATAAAAGGCGTATGTATGTATATAAATATTTAGAGAATAGTAGGCAAAAATGGCGTGATGATAATTTCTTCAGTAATGTATCCTTACTCTAACATAAAGATCCAAAAAAGTCTATCATGGCGTACATTTACAACTATAACTGTTGAATATTATCTTTGTTTAGGTAAATCTATGTAGTAAGAACGTAGTTTAATATCACTGCATACAATATTTTAATTTAAAAGAAAAAAAATTCTGAGGACAACTGGCCATTCAGATGTAACTATCAGTACTAATAAGTTACAAAGTAAATACTTCAATAAACACCTAATAAGCAAATTGGTGAAGTCGACAGAAAACGTTTGTGAAGCCGTTGCCTGAAGTCTTGACATTGAGGATTTCAGGAATCGCCTTTCTGACACGGCTAATCTGCAGCCAGACTCAAATGCAAGAAGGCCAATTAAGACTACCCATAAGCCTAAAGCGATTTTATCGCAATACTTTTGCGAAAACTTAAATTTTAAAGAATATTTTTCCGATAGAGAAGGATGAATTTACCATCCTTGTTTTTAAATAAAATACAATTCCTAGATCAATTGCTAAAATAGTTAATTTTACAACTGTATAGTCGTGTGCAAAATAAGAGTGAATAAATAAATAAGTAATTGCAGAGGTAAGTACAATACACTAAGGCCCATATAGGTAAATAAAAATGTTCAAAGAATTTCATGAAATCAATAATTGCATTTGCATTGCATTGAAAGACACGAAGGAAGGACGTTAATGCGACTCGGACTTATCTGCAGCAGAACGCGCGATGAATGCAGATGTCTCGCTGCAGACGTGTTTACGTAGCGAATAAATGTAACAAATTGTCTGCCTGATAACGCCATCTAGACTAATGGCACACAAGTTGCGGCAATTTGTTATTTTGTATTGACAAATTGTCTTATTGATTTTATTAGTTCTATATTTGCATTTCATCTGAGTGTATAAGTAGGATACAAAATTGTGTGAAAACTTTGCTTAAAACGTAAAACGAGTTGCAGGCCTTTCTGCTTCCAACATTTAAGGAATGGATATTGTATATTAGTACATTTTTAACAATCTTAAACACGACGAAAACCTTTTTAAACTTAGCGAAAGCGAAAATAGAGTATGGTAAGAATTACGAACCCACCACTTTGATTCAATGCAGATTCGCCATTTTCATTTCTGTTACTACACCATAAGTTTGCACCATGCTTATTTAAAGGCGATTCCTATAAACCATATAATAACTGCTACCGCCGGATTCATAGCGAAAATGTACCTACCGATCAGGATAGAGTATTTTGAAAGGCTTGACAAGATATTTGATTGCTTTATTTTTATTATTAACGCGTAGTCAGCAGATGGGATAGTTTATTAGAATCGGCCGTAAAGCAAGCATAGTGCACCAGTCGTCTAAACTAAATAATTAAATCATAACGTAGCGAAACTATATTATTTACAACCAACATATGGTAATACTTATTTCTTCCAGTGTATGCCACAATTACACCGATCCACTCGTGGCATATCGATTTAAAAAGCCAACGAAAGAGGTCACCTATTTGATTCACATATCGGATTACAGTATACTTTTCACACCGAATGTGGTAACTCCAACGTTTATATAGTGAATATGTTGGACTTCGTAGCGAGTTTGTAGAAATTGAATGCGTATGTTTTACTAGTTTTACTTGCAGTTTCGCCTACGTGAGTCTCTACCGCATTAATTTCCAATATGCGCCGATCAGAAATAATAAAAAGCCCATATTTTTATAATCGTTTGATTCGCGGGATATTAAGTAGCAAATTTGACGTAAGAAAATTGTTGCATATTATGTACTAGCTCTTGCCCACAGCTAAGCCCGCGTTAATAAGTTTTTCCGGGATAAATGTACATACAAACTTTTCTCTTGAATCACTCTATTTATTAAAAAACACCACATCAAAATCCGTTGCGTAGTTTTAAAGATCTAAGCATACATAAGGACAGACAGGCAGCGGGAAGCGACTTTATTTTATAATATGTTAAGATAATGTAGCAATTGAACTTACGATACGTTGAGGCAGTAAACACGCAGCTTTACATTTCGATTGACACAGATGCTCACCGGACATGGTTGCTTCGGTGAGTATCTGTGTCGAATTGTTGGCACGGAGGTGTCGGCCGTGTGTCACCATTGTGACAACTGCCCGCTGGATACGGCCCAGCACACACTGGAGTTTTGCCCAGCCTGGGACGAGGAGCGCAGCGCTCTCAGAGCAGTCGTCGGAGGAGACCTCTCGCTGCCGGCCGTGGTCGCTTCCATGGTCGGCAGTCGGGAGGCCTGGCGTGCGGTGGCACACTTCTGCGAGGTGGTCCTCTCGCAGAAGGAGAGTGCCGAGAGGGATCGGGAGCGGGAAGATCCCTCCCGCCGCCAGAGGAGACGAAGGAGGCGCCGGGTGGACGACTGACCGGCGTCTCCCGCCCTGTGGATTGGGGGCGTTTGGAGAATTCCACCACGGTATCTCCTGCCTGTCGTAAAAGGCGACTAATAGGGGCCAGCGGGGGACACGGGCGGGCAGCAGGGGGCTGTCCGTCATTACACAATATTGTTGTGACCCCCGTGATGGACGGCAGCGTGGCTAGTTGGCCTCACGCTGCCGTAGACGCTGAGAGCGTCCTTCGGTGCGCGGGGGCGTCTGAGCCCCCCCATAACAGGAGACGGGCCGCACCAGGTGGCACCGCGCAGGGGCGGTTGCGGACGATAACTTTTCGTCCTGGGAAACCCGCAGCCGTCCCTAATGCGCCGAAGAAGGCCACCGCGGAGTTTTAGTTGGTATGCCGTGCGGTGTACATAGGTTAGGGACTCGGCCTGGCGGTCGCCCGATGTTTTCCATCTCTCCGGGCGGCTCAACACCGGGTCGTAAGGCACGGTGACCCCAACATAACCGCTCGGTCGCCCCCCACGAAGACCGGGCGGTAGTGATAACACACTTTCTCCGCGAAACCAAAAAAAAAAAAGTAAACACGCAGCTTGCGTGCATCTTATACAAATTTAATTAATTAAATCTACAAATTAGGCACAATTAAAATTAACTACCATAATAATTAAAATTATGAATCTATTTTTTCTGCTGTAACCTGCATGAACACACTCCTACAGATCACCCCTGTTAAAGCCGATGAGCTATAAATAGGATGCCAGGAAGCATCGGCCTTCCTGCTTCGTCTATTATACTTACACACTTGTTTACCTTACGAGCACTATTTAACCTCACTGGCGGTAACCACAATGCAATGACCCCGACTGTAGAAAATACACCACGTGTGAAGATGCAGACGGTTTTTATTCAAAAGTTTACTAAGGTTTATCGTGTATTGAAATGATCTGGGCTTGGTAAACATTGAAATCATAAAATACTTTAACGGCAACTAAGTAGGCATTATTTTTAAGAGGTAAGACTTACTTCGTCACGTAACAAAATATTGATGGTGAGAAGAGCTTTTGCCGTTATACGTAGTTTTCATATGATTCGGATGCAACAGAAGTTGCAGCGATAATATATAAACTTCATGTAACAAAGATGTGGCATCTGCGTAAGGCGAATGAGGGACGTAACCTCAATCACTTTAGGGTCCCGGGAGTTGGCGGGATTTCTACTTGAATTGGTTGTCGGTACGTGCAAATATCAAGAGAACGATCCGATCAGAGAAAGCGGGAACTTGCGCTAGGTACTATTATTTGATCGACGGTTAGCTTTATACAAATATTAACTTCAATTTTACTCTACGCACAACAAATTAAAATACGAAGCATGTTTTGACTGAATATTGACCTTTTTGTATTATATAATTTCATATAACAATGTGAGTTCTTAGACTAACGTGGGAGTTTTACGAAAAACATCCAAATTAGAGGTAGGTAATATTGTTATTATTTTTTAGGCATAACTTAAGTAAATTCACTTTCAATTTTAAATAAATACGGAAGTTGACTAAAACAATGTACCTACTAGCTAATTAGGCACTTACTTAGTCATTTCAAGTTACGTAGTAATTTCAAGTTCTTACCCCTGTTGTCATCGTTTGAGAGAACACCACATCTCCGACACTTTGTCTAAACACGACATATAAAAAATGTAATGCGGATGTCATAAGAGTTAAATTACAACGGAGATGAACCAATAACACATTAGCCAAGTTACAGGAAAATATCAGAATCTTTATCACAACGGGTGCTAGTACGCCAAAGATATAAAACATCAACAGAGAGTCTGGTAATGCAGCGCTTAATGTTTATATTCACAGCTGGTTTTACGTAACTGTAACGAATAAAACACCGCCCTACAAGCAGAGAACACCGAAAACTGGACTGAAAGATATAAAAACGTAGATTCTTGTTTTCTATACTATACAAAACATGTGGTTTCTCGTATAGTGCCCTCTCTAAGAGAATAGATGAACTAATTCTATTGTTGTCTAGTGCCATCTAACAGACATTACATAAAAATTAAAACTTCTTATTAATGAACGCCATCTATAAAAAAATCTTAACAACTAATGAACATGGTCTATGATAGGTTTATAGGGAAAGTGCACGAACTATAGATGGCAGCACAAAATCGACACAAGAGCCACATGGATAAAAGAAGAAACTTTTCAAACATTTAGAAAAAGCCCACCAAAAATATCACTTAAGACGAGGCTGTATGGGCTTGAACCCTTTGCCTTCTCTATAAGGGCAAATTATAAAAAAAAGCTGTCATACTATTTTGATTGTTTATATATTTTTTTATACTTAAAAAAGATAAGAAAAAAATTTATGTATATGACTTTTAAAATGGTAAAAATTTGGAAGCTAGGTCTCATGAGTTTCGATACTGCGTTGAACATCCAGCTCGCCTTGGCTCGCAAACAATTAGATGCGATCTCGGAGGGAATCTCTTCGAATTACGACACTCTGCTTCTAGTGGAACATAAGCCTGTATACACAGTTGGTTCGAATGTTCATAATATTATACTTAATTTAATTTAATTTAATTAGGCATTACACTTAAACCTTACCTATAACCTTAATCTAGTCCATTCTTAATAGGCATTTAAAAAATGTTTTTTGCTAGTATGAATGCCAAAAATTATTATATTGCTGTGAGCGTTTTATAACTTTTCAGAAACAGTGAAATAACTGGCTAGACATAATATTTATTTATTTTTCAGGTATTAGAGATAATACACCAAGACAAGAAATCCTTAGATTACGTAGCCTGGGAGCTGAATTCAGGAAGACTAACAGAGGTGGTCTGATAACCTTTCACGGGCCAGGCCAACTGGTTGCATACCCAATTATCAATTTAAAACATTACAAAACCAGTGTTAAATGGTATGTGAATTCTCTGGAGGAGACAGTCATCAAATTGTGTCAAGAGCTAGGTAAGAATTTAGCAACAATTATCGCTATCATATAAAAATCTCTAAGCAAAATTATGAGATCACAGTATATTTAACTTTTTAAGCATGTTTTTTTTTAAGGCATGGAATGACGAGACAAGCATGCCGTTCACCTGATGGTAAGCGATACAATCACCCATAAACGGTAGCAATATGACACAGCACCTTGAGTTTCAAAGTACTGTGTGGCATTCCACTGTGCTCGTCATCCTGAGTCATAAGATGTTAAATCTCATTATGTCCAGTAGTTACACTGGCTACAGTGCCTTCAAACGGCAACACAACAGTGCGTGAACCCACCCAGAAGGACTCTTACATATGAGAGACCTACCACCAGTATGTTATCAAATGCCTATCAGAATGGATATTGAAAGGACAATGTAAAATATCCTTTATGTAACAGTGTTAGATTTGTCATTACGCTGTATAGGCTAAGGCCTAGGGGTGGCAGCGGCCTAAGAGCAGCATATTTTATTGGTGAGAACTAAGAATCCCACCAAAAACATAAATGTAAAAAAAGAGAACAAAGTTCAATACAAAAATTATGCTTGGCTGTGGGTTTCGCTGAAAGAAGAATGGAGATCTAAATGAGTGCCAAGTTCTGTGCAAAACCAAATATGTATTTATAGGACCAAAAATAACATTATGAACAAGTATTAAACTGTATTTAAAGAAAGCAAAGAAATAGAATGTTGGGATATCATTACTTTTTGTAAGGAAAACTAGGCAGGTATTAAGTTATGTGGTGTCGCGCGCCGCCGACGACACTCCGTTGGCCGGTTGTTTAGTGCATATTATTGTATGGGGATACCACTTATTTTTTGACTTAACTTTATTTTTATATTTCTGTTATATAGCAAATATAATAATACTTATATTATGTTTTCTATTTAATTTACATACCTATTTATTTTTGATTTCTTTGTTTTCTTTTATTTACGTTTATTCGCATCTCCAATATCAAGTTATGTATCTGAGGCACCTACCTTATGTATCTCTGCACCACCCTAAGGTAGACTGGGAGAGAATGCCTTTGGCATTAAGTCCGCCGATATACAATTGTATATAAAGTGCAAATAAATAAATAAATAAATATTGGGAGAGTTCCAAATATCTGTTGTAACGGTTCCAACGCTACAATTAATTATTTTTTTTTTTTTATGAGGACCCCCTATTTTTTTTTTTTTTAGATTTTTTCCTACGCTTACACACAATTAACGAGCTGGATTCCAAATTTTATCATTCTAGGTCATCTGAGAGGTTTTGAGTTATAGAAGGGTCAAAAGTGACACCAAGTGGTTCGTGTAATATTACACTCGGCGCTGGCTAGCCAGTTCTTTTGCTTAAGCTTGGCTTGACACACTGCCACATGTCTAGGTGCAGATTTTACTATAAAAGATACAATGTAGATAGAATGTATATCTCTTGATTTTTATTGAGAATAACATAATAAAATGATCTACACATACATTTTCTATTGTTTTAGGTATCAAAGCCAGTCGATCTCCACACACAGGAGTATGGGTAGGTGACAATAAAATAGCTGCAATAGGGATACATGCGTCCAGATATGTGACAACACATGGCATTTGTTTGAATTGTGACAATGACCTTTCATGGTTTGATCATATTGAGGCTTGTGGTATACCTGATAAGGGCACCACATCCCTTACAAATGAAACAGGAGTGAATTGTCCTATAGAAAAAATCACCCCATTGTTTTTAAATAGTTTTAACAAAGTATTTGAATGTGAAACAGAGGATTTAGATGTAAAAGTACAACAAGAAATATTACATGGAATTTACAACAAATTGTTACTGCAAACTGCAGCATAGAGTAGCACAATTGAATTAATATTTATTTGAATCTGACTAGGTAGGAAATAGATAATAGTGCCTCCAAATTATCTGTTATAACCTCTTATTAAAAATAAAAGAGTGGAAAATTTGTACAATTTTATTTCATTTGTTATAATAATACAATGAAAAAATAAATAGATTTAGTCTAAATAAATAAGAAGAAATCTCAAGTTGGGTTGAGAGAAACAGGTATATATGGCATCTGACAAAATACTAAATAGGTATGATGATACAGTCCTATATACATTTCTACAAAACCCAACTGAAAGTTCACAAGACAATCTAATTGTTTAGCTCAAAAACAATATATTTACAAATATTTTAGGTATCAAGAGTTTACAAATACCAGAAGGAAAATATTGATTCTCACAGAAATATAAACGAAGCACAATGTTATGGAATCGACGCATACTGTCACATATAAAAAATATATAAAACCTAACTATACCAATCTGTGTTCAAAATAATCCCCTAAAACTAAAAAAAAAACTTATTCTAGCGGTTTTTAGGGATTATTCCAAACGATATTTTTAATACCTATATTATGTGTACTTAAAAATTGTACAAAAACTGATAAAAAATACTTAGATTAATAAATGCATTGTCTTAAATATCATCGACTTCATTAATAAGTACTCGTTTTAATACCAGGCTGGCTTAAAAAACTCGTCAGCCCTAGGCGTCTCCATCGGTATGTCGCGTACCTATTCACTTGTACGTACGAATATATTAGCCTACTTAAATATAATAAATGCTTATAAATGCAATAAATTACGTCTAGCTTTAATGCAAATCACGCGGTGGTTACATCAATCATTCCAAATACAGAACATTAAAATATTTCCCAAATCTCTTACACCACGATTCATTACTTGCTATGTTGAGACGGTATGTTCATTTACGAGAATATCGTTTCAAAAACTAGCCAAGATTTTATCAGTCGTTTCTATCACAAGTTTAATACGAGCCAAAAACTGGAATAAACTTATTGTGTGGCGAAACCTATAAAATAATTATTATACGTAAGCAATTTACGACATGTGCTTAGGCGGAGTTAGCCACTTGCGCATGTAGTAGCAGAATATGGTGGAGATGTAAAGCAGCACGAGCAGGGCGCACGCCACGCCCAGCAGCAGCACTGACGCTTTGCTGGGGCACGGCTCCACGATGGTCACTGTTTTCTCTGAAACAAGAAATTATGTTAATACAAAACTTTGTCTTGTGTTAGGTTTTGATCTAAAGAAAATTTTCTACAAATTGAACAAAAATAATTTTAAATTTAAATAATTTTAATTTTAAATAATTTTAAATATTTAAATAGACCGCAATACTGCTAAATAGTTGAATGATAGGTATCAGATACCTAGTGCAGTGGCGCTTATAATATAAAGATAATTTTACAAACCTCCATAATTAGCCTCAGAGGCCACACCGCCAGGCTTGTCGGATCTCAGGAAGTCAGTGCTCTGTCTTTCATCTCCGAAGTCCAAGACGAGAATCTCCTGCGAGATGTTCATATCTTCCTCCTGAGCGGGTGACTCGGTATCATTGTGCGGCAACGAACGCTTCTTTCTGCCCCATGACTCCAGTGAATCTCTGCCCCATTCGCACACCGCCTGGAAATAAATTTATGGTAAAATATTTCTTGGGATGTCTATACTACTTTTTGGAATACTACAGGCGAAATCTGGTTAGTGGTTACACCTACGGTCTAACTCGTCTTTGCAGAACCGTAAAAAATTTGAAGATCACACATTAGTCATCTCCGTACAAGGACAAAAGACTTTGAAACAGTCCTTGTATTTCCACAAGTACTTCAAGTCTATTGCGCATTTACAACAGTTATTAAGTGATGACTAAGTATATTTGTCGATGCCGAGGCTATGTAATCTCGAGGGTTCACTCACCGGCTCGCAGTGTCCCAGACAATACTTGACATTGCACTGGAAGATGACGCCGTATGACTCGGTGAATCTGAACGCTTCGTACACGGACTGAAGCGCGTTGCCGTCGGGCGTGAACGCCGGGAATATTGAAGGATCCATTGGGCACCTGTTAATTAAATATAAGTGATATTACTTTGTTTAACACAGAGATGATGTTAAACTTGCATAAAATTTACTTTCGTGTACAAAAAATGAACGTTCCTGATCAGTGGTTCAAAAGTAACTAAACGTTAATCACAATTTTACAATTTTCTTCCCAACACAGAGAGAAAATACTTTATCAATTGATAGAGCTTTTATAGTTGTTATGGTTAAAGACCAGTGTCATATATCCTATAATATTAGACAAACTGAAACGATGCGTAAATTAAATATGAGTAGGTGATATAAACAATTATGCGCCTGTTTATTTTAAGTAGATAACTATTAGACGATTCGCCATGTTAAGACATTCTTTTTGCCGTTGCCTGAACTTACCCTTCGTCATCAATAATCTGGAATGTGCTCTTAGAGTCCTTAGCCATAGCAACGCAGCTGCGAGCGAAAATACCATACGGAGCTGAAAAAAACAATTGGGCATAAATCAAATCCTTTACGAGCTTTATGATACTAACACTTTATTTGTATTATAAAAATATCTTACTGTCTTCGGGAATCTCGATGCGGAAAGTGAGTCTGTCTCCAATACGGACGGTTTCGACCTCGCGTTGGCGAGCATCCAGAATACGGATGCGAGGTGCAGGAGCCTCTGGTGACGCAGTGATGGAGATCATCTCCGGGTCTCTATTAACAATAAAATCATGATGAGTTGGACATATATACTAAATTTAATAAATCTGAGCGACGCAATATAATTTTTCCCATTACTGAAATAAATCCTTGACACTAATCAAAATTAGTAGAGTTGCTAAGAAATAGCATCGCGTATATAACATCGTAATTTGTACGCACCAGTAACTATTTATTAATATTGCATTGCCATCCGTCTAAGCATCATTCATTAGCTATGTGAATCTAGTCATTTCGTATTTACGATACAACAAAGATATTAGGTCGATGGAATTCCAAATCGCCTCTGCATGTAGGCATGTCAGTACTCCGTTTTTCATGTTATACTGTCATATCACGTAGGCTCTCGTCACAAAAGCATAAATTATACGGTTGATACTGTGAATTCACATTTTGGCGTCTACATAAATACATTAACGAGAGAGTGGCCTACTGACCTGATTGGTACCATTCCGAATGTGATATTCTTCGAGCTCATGTCATATGTGCACTTTACTTTGTATATTTTGTCAGCTTTAGTCATTACCACGCTGTGATGTTGCAATACGACGGTATTCGAGTAGACTCCAGTCTGCAAGACGTAAATTTGTTGAGTAACACGATTACATAATAGACCAAAAAGAAATACTTAGCCAAATGAAATGAGAATTAATCTGAATACTCACGACGCTCTGAGTGTTGCAGTCCTGTCCAACCATGGTGAGATCCAAACGGAAGAGGTCGCTGTTGACCACATCAATATTGCATGTCTCCGAGCGTCCCAAAGCGTAAATACGCCCGTTAAATGGTTTGTTCGTGCGAACTTGCACCGCAATTCTAGTATCTTTGCATAGAACCGACACTAAAAGCATGACAATGAAGTTAACACTTTATTCAATATACCATTTAAAGTCTATTGTAGCGCTCAAATATGTTTAACTTACCATCGTAGCAAGTTCCAGTCTTGTCACAGTTAGCGTCGTTTCTTGTCAAATTGCTTGTTACTTGTGTGTCCTGTTGGTGCTCGATCGTAACGGGCAACTCTCCGGCCGGATTTGCGTTGCTCGGTGGTTCTGAAATAATGGCAAAAACAACATGTAGTAACAATAATAACGTAATGTTCTAAATCGAACTCTAATGCTAATGCAATTTGCGTCGTAGAGTTAAATAATAATACAGAACATGTCTATGAATACATGTTCCTAGCTGAACCTTTGATTAGGCAGCTGTAAGTACCTACGTAATCTGCGTGCTTCATAATAATCTATATATGATTGCTTCAATGCGGCGATTCTAAATGAAGAAACTGCAATTACCGGACACGGCGGAAAATTCAGTGCTTAAAGCAATTCTAAATTTTCATACGCAACTGATAAAGGCTACATAGTTGCAACATTTGTAAGACTTAAACAGATCAATAATTTTATATGTAAAGAGTACATATTGTATTACAATACCTGAAAATTTTACAATTATTTCATTAATATTATTAATCATTATATTATCTTCAGTAGCATTAATATAAAAATATATATTTTAAAAGATTTCTAGCCTTTCGTCTCCCAAAATTGTTTTAGTGATTTTCTAGCACGTCTACCTAACATCCTTAGAACGCGGAACACGCTAAAAGCTTAATTAACAATACTATGTAATTAGGTTCGAATTCAGACGGTATTTCCAACAACTGTGTAAAGAATAGCACTATGTTCTGTCAAAACAATAGGAGAATAGGGGTCACGGAATGGAACGCATCCATCCAGTGAAACGTAACCAATCGGTTCATTAACTTTGTGCCCGTGACTGGGTGTTGGACATATTCGCGACCGTTGAACTATCATTAATGTGTTGTGTTCTGTGATATCAAAGGTTTGAACATAGAATACAGGATACATTTTTTCTGTGATTTCAAACCATGTAAACCAGCGCTTCCCTAACTATGGGTCGCGACCCATCGGTGGGCTGCAAGGGAATATTGAGTGAGCTATGAGAAATAGAACAATATATCAATCGATTGGCACAACAGCCGGATAACCAATGATGGACAAGAAAATTAACTATTATTCTCGAAGAAGGTATTAAAAATGACCTCATGACAGCCCAGAGGCGAGTCCAGAATTTGGAATTTTTTATTAGCTGGGTCGCGGCCCACTTATCTTTGGGAACCACTGAATTGTAAACCATAAAGTAGTGTTCACAAGCATTGTTTCATATTTATTCGGTTTGTTACTATTTTTCGTCATGCTAAAACATGGCTTTTAGGCCGATTGCTTCATACGTCAAAAAAACGTGATAATGCGCTTTTAATGATACCATGTCGCATTCCTACCAATGTCAAACCTTGTAAATAAACAGATAGTGTTTTGAATGATGCCTTCGGAACGGAGTAACAAATACCTTAGGTGGTCTATTAGTAGTAGTACACATGTATCTCGTAAGTAGTTCCACAAAGACGTGCTGTGGCTTCTTATAATTATGATCCTGAGATAACTAACCAGCTTAGAAATTGCATTGCAGCTCAGCGTGCGGACAAAAACTGATTGAAATGAAAGTCGATCCAATAGATATTGAATTTAAATCAATTTATACGACAAAAAACATCTGTATTCAATACTTTATTTCCAGATAGAGGTATTATACTCTTCATTCTGATTTTTATTTCGTTTACTGTTATCGTACTTCAACCCATGTCGCAGTCACTATTACATACATTGAGATTTAAAATCATATGTTGACTGGCCAAAAATATTTTAAATTTCCACTAAAATGACGCAAGTGAGAATTTAAATTTGTAAGTTATAATATAGATTTACTTTCAGTCATTCCATAAGACTCCGATATAAAATATTTAGAAAACATTTTAAACTGCCTCGGTGGCGTAGTCGTATTACGGTACGACTGCAAAGCTGAGATCTCGGCTTCGATCGCCGGCTCGGGCAGTGATATTTGGTTTTTCTATTTAGTGTCAGCCCGGAGTCTGGAATTTGTGCCCGATATGGCAATAGGCTCTTCCCCTATCACATCATGGGATGGAATATGCGTGGCGAAAAGTGGGTGCACTAGTTGCACCTTTACCTACCCCTTCGGAGATAACTAGTGTGTGTGTGTGTGTGTTATAATACCAACTTTTGCCCGCGGCTCCACCCGCGTTTTAAAGTTTTTCCGGGATAAAAGTCCCGCTTTACATTTTCCCGGGATAAAAACTAGCCTATGTGTTAATCCAAGACATTATATACCCGCGTGCCAAATTTTATCAAAATCCGTTCAGTAGTTTTTGCGTGAAAGAGTAGCAAATACACATTCATACATACATTCTTACAATTTTCGTGTTTATAATATTAGTAGGATCTACCGACTGTTAAACTTTTGAATATCTGTTTTACACCTTTGCTTTATAGCAGAGGTATAAAAACCGATATTGTTAAAATGGTTATCCATTATCTTGAGTGTGGTAATGAAAATTCTGTTTATTTGCGATACGCAATGCACAGACAAGATTTACTACTAATGGAAAGAAATTATTTGTCCAAGCTTCATTATTTGCTTTACTGTTGTGGTGTAGGCAGCGCGGAACGCAAACTAGGTTCATGGGCTATTATATTATCTATTAGTGTGAAAATCACGAATTGTAGGTACAGGGACGGCCCTGCCTCCCCTTAGCTACGGAGCTAAAAGGGGGCATTGTGGGGCAATGCCCTACCTTAAAATTCCAGTGCCATGCCCTAATAATTAACTAATAATAATATGGGGAGTGTAAAGCAGATAAAAACTAATAATAATATGGGGAGTGTAAAGCAGATAAAAACTAAAAAAAATACGAGCGTAAAAAAAGTTCACAAGTCAAGAAAGCCAAAATTCGATTAACCAGAACATGACCAGAACAGATCATGTAACATTTTTACTTCCGCCCTACCTGTAACCACAGCTGCCCCACCTTAGAGTCAGTACCTAAGGAATAAATACTTTGACATTATGAGATGATGCATGCAATATTTTAAGCTATTGCATAGCTTCTATCGCGGGCCTTGAGCGTGGAGACCGAATCCAGAAATTTCGTAACGAAAAAATAACCTAACACCCCTCACTCCGACCGGCACAGCGGTGATATTTTATTTTCAACTCTATCACAACCATGTAGAGTGTAAAATTCCATAAGTTAATTTAATATCGCAGTCTTGTAAGAATACAATATGTAAGAAGATATGAGCTGAATGTTAAACGATAAAAGGTCGAAATGACCGTGTAAAAATTGTTCCAGTCAGTGAAACGTATCGAAATGTCAAACGCGCGCAGTTGATGAGAATGTCCCCATGGCGGGATGACGTGAATCTAAGTTTGAATTTTTAAAAAGTTTTTTCTTTATATCTGTTCAAAGAGGTTATAAATATTAGAATTGCCTGCTTAGTTTCGGCGTTAGGGCACGAGTGAAATTTGGACAATAGATAAAAAATAAATAAATAATTATAATTACATAAGTTGATAAAAAATGCTATGCAATAGCTAAAGCTATTTACACCGGCAGTCTCCGAGTGCCACACGTCTTTTTATTGTTTAATATATGATTCGTGTTTGAACTATGCCATGATTTCAAAGTCGATGACTCGGACACCATGTCCGCAACGCTTCAATGAATTCTAGTAAAAAGTTATCTGAAATTTCCACGCTCAGCTTAAGGTCCGATAAATCGAACATGCATGCAAATCCACGGTGATTGTTGTTTAATGTGTGCACAAAAAGATCTGGAGAAATGCAGTTTACTACATCAGTTCATAATTTTGCAACGTTTTGCCCGCGGCACTGGCTGCGTTGTGCAAGCATTGAAGCATCAGTCCGTAGAATCATTTTTCACACGTGGAAAATACTTAATAAGTTAATACAATACTCCTTAGAGATTAAAATAAAGAAAAATATGAACCCAGTAACCGTCTTCTTAGTTTAAGTTATAATTATCTGAAAAGAAAACACAGCGTATGGAACGGAGGTGAGTACATATAAAACCGAGACTCAATTTCACATTTTTATAATATTGGTTAGATTTGTCCATTCAAGCAATAAAGCATAAACACTAAATATTTTTATCAGCAAACTTTCAACACAGAATGAATTTTATATTTGAATTTATTTAGAACACAACTTTCGAAAACATTTTGTTGGTTTAATCAAACACGTTTACATATTTACTTCATTTTTTTTGTTCTCTCTTAGGATACTGTCTTGTCTACGCTTCTTAGTTACAATTGCATTGCTAGATACTCAAAGGTTATAATAGATATTAGGTGTCAAGGATATGGGATAATCCTACTATCCTACTAATATTATAAAGGCGAAAGTTTGTAAGTATGTATGGATGTATCTGGATGTATGGATATTTGTTCCTCTTTCACGCAAAAACTACTGATCGGATTTCGATGAAATTTGGCACACGGGTAGATCATGTCCCGGATTAACACATAGGCTATTTCTTATCCCGGGAAAATATAAACCGGGACTTTTATCCCGGAAAAACTTTTTAACATGGGCGGAGCCGCGGGCAAAAGCTAGTATAAAATAAAATTAAACAATCAATAATTGGTATAAATCATTCAATCGCCGAGGCCATGGATAAAAGCGTTTGCTATTGCTAAATTAATTCAAGGTAAAACGGTTTGATCTGAATGTTTAAGAAGCTGCGTAGTCGGAAGTATACGCAGAAGGCTATAACGGTCCTATTGGATATCAAGACTGGGTTCCGTACGCAATCTTGTTGCCTTGATGCCTTATAACACCGTTATCTAGGCATTAGAACTGACAGTAATAAACTTGTTTACCTATTTACTTACATAAAATGTTTCTTGCTTATCGCGATCGAATCTCAAGTTTACATCGCCATTGGGTAAGTTTAATCGACTACATGAATTAACATTTGTATATTGCGTTGTTAGTTAAATTAATGAACAACTATAAACGCAGTTTTAATATACAATATTTACAGTTAATACTTTGTGTATATAATACCGTACATTATCAATATCGGCATTAAGAGGATCCGTATTACGAATACTCATTTCACGTTACGTAAATTCAATAGCTATTAGCAATATACGAGTCTCGCGGGCGCTGACCCGTGCCATGTTTCCACTGGCAAGGTCGGACAAGGCCGTTATGCTATCGGTATTTTAATGCTACGTTCAACTATTCATTAATAATTCATACTTAGCCACGATTAGGGTAAAATTTTCAAGTAATAATTTGTTTGCTCACTGCGCCATAATTTATGTGCCGGGACGCAGGTGCATAAAAAATACGTTGTTTTTTCGTCTCGTACTAAGCCCGAGCAATTACTCGTTCTAAATACAGGTGCATTTCTAAAAGTATCCACTTGGCAATTTATATCTAAGAATTATAATTGGCTCCTAATGAAAAAGGAATATAAATATTTAGAGTTTTAGTTCAGTTTACTTGGTTATAATTAGTCGGTAGTGTTCGTAGTGATACTTAATGTGAAAAATACTTAAAAAGCCCTACGAGTCGCAATGCCAATCTCTGTCCATATCCGTCATGATTCAATTATCGACAAATTAGGGCTGAACCAAGACGAAATTGACCTCACGGGCTCCACAAAAAGGCTATTCAATTTGTGTATGACTACCGTTATGAGAGCACGCACGAGCGGCGCCGGCCCGCCACCGCCATCGCCGGCTCGCTAACAATAGCCGACACTTTAGGACTTTTTGCACCGAAATGCAACGACTGTTACCATGATTCAGCGCATTCTATCATTGTAAACATAACTAACGAAATTATATCGATGTATCATCGATAGCTTTTGCCTATTCAACGTGAATACACCAATTACAACATTAAATAGGTGCTATCGGACGAAGTTCCGCTTCATCAGTTTGTTATTTACCAGCATCGGTCTCGCGTTTCCCATCAATAGATTTGCCACCTCTTGTGTATAAAACTTTAAATATATTAAGGTGACAAACACTTAGAATATTTAACTTGTACTTAAAAGCTTTTAAATACAAAAGAAACGCAACAAGATCCAAGAATATCCACGTCGTAAATTGATGTATTCCATTAAGATTCTATCTGGGTACTGTTTATTTTGATAATTGCAATGTAGCTGCGGATATGCGTAATTACGCGCACGATCATTACAGAATAGGGAACGCTAGGGATTGAATTTGTACGCAACGGTATTGAGTCGGAACTTGTGAATAGTTCATTATGTATGTTTTGCTTATACAATGCACAAGCCGGCAGCAGGGAGATGGCAATCTTAATGCCATAACTACAGGTTCACGTAATGGAGTAGCAGACATCCCGCCCGTTTATAGCGGAACTGCGCCCGCCAAGCCTCTATATTACAACTAACAAGGTATTTGATGGAAATGCCTACTGCAAAAACTGAAGTTGCAACTCTATGCTATATTTCATTATGAAGTTAGTGGCTAAGCCAAAAGTTAGGAGGAAACCAATTTTTATGATCGTTTTAAAACACAACCACGTGGAAGTAATTTAGCAGAAAAAGATTTTTTGTGCGTTCTGTCAAAAATTATTACATTCAAAAAAAATCTCAGTAAGATATTTGTATGTTTTCTCAAGCGTGCATCCGATATACCAACTAATAATGCAACTGGAGATATGAACGTGATAATGACGCAATTGAATACAAAGGGTGAATATTTTACGTGTTTAATTGAGCTTTAGCGGCAGACGATTAACGCTGATAGACGTCATTCGTTCATATTTTTTCATTGTTTAATCTCATAATCGAGCAAAAAAACACGTGTAATTATATACAAACATTTCTCACGGCTACCGTGGTGAGAATATTCATAATCTCAACGGAAGGTGTTATGCCATTAACATCCTTTGATTGCACCTCTAATAACACAACTATCAAGATCTTTATTGTTTTAATAAAAAAAATATTTACTTAATTAAAGGCTGGAAACAAAACTCATGATATCCTCTTGTGGAATAAGCTGTGTTTTACTTGAAAAATGTCGAGCGTTTGGGTGTAAGTAGATAATTATAATTTATGGATTACTTGTATTGCTATGCGACATTATTATTACTTAAATAAGTCAATCTAGATTATAATTAGTAAATTTCTTTGTATTAAATCTTTTCAGTTGAAATCTGTGTTATGCCTTTTATAAACAAATAAAAAAATATATAAATAATACAGTTATTGCGCAATTTTCATCATTCAGCTTTTAAATTTAGTATGTACAGGTTTTAGATTGTATAAGGCGCTCTTATGAGCAATAATGCGTATTGCGTATATCAGTCTACAACAGGTCAAAAGAAACCCAAGCTTATGTTATAACAGCTTAAATATTACGCGAATGTTTCGATTCAAATAACTGCTGTATATAATTTTACGTACAATATACAAAAAGTTAATCGAATGCATAAGTATCCCTCACTTACTCGCAACGTCTATGTTTTTAAATTATTATGCGCAATAAGGGAATATTTAGAATGATATGTCGTAAATTATTTATTATACAATTGTTATAAAAATTATAATTCATAAATTTAAAACAACCTTAACTTATTATTTAACTGTTAAGTTGTCCTTTATACTAAATTGTATATGATTAATTAAAAAAAAACCTCTAACACACTCAATAAATACTCTTTCAATAAAGCAATTCCAAGCAATTGCAAGTCCAAGCCGCGTCGGTAAAGTACATTATCTAACTCATACGATCCGTTAAGCATAGACCACCGATTGAGAAAATTGCGTAACACCCCACTACTGCACAGATTCCTACGGATAATTATACGCCGGCTGTCGGAACATGATTTACTGTTTTATAATGACAGCCTCTGTCACATATTGATGACTTTAAATGGTGTAGGTGATCTCATTTTGTCAATCAACTGCCCAGTAAGCGACCGTACAACGTAACGTAATAACAAAAAATGATTAGAATTTTAAAACAATAATTGAACATGTGCTTGCCCATAAGGTCAAAATATCGAGACACGCGGCAGCGTGTCAAGCCAAGCAAAAAAAAAAAAAGTCGAAGCTGCCTAGTGTAGTTTCACCCGAACCATTTGGAGCGACTTTTGACACCTCCATAACTCAAAATCTATTTAACGTAAATACCTGAGATTTGGTTTATATATTAAACCCCCTCAAGTTAACCAGAATCCCAAATTTCATAAATATAGTTCAAACGGTCATTGAGATACTAACATCTAAATATCGGCATTTTTATCACTGACTGACATATAGATCAAAAACCTAACCCACTTCCAGATGACCTAGAAAGTTGAAATTTGGTGTCCAGATAGGTAATTGTATGTATACAATGGAAAAAATCTGAAAACAGTATATTTTTAAGATTTGAAACATTTTCCAAGCAATCGGAAAATCTGCATACTATCTTTAGAATAATGAACGTTTAGTATACGTCCATTGATGCTTTATTTTACTTTAAATACTATTTACCTTGATCCATTAATTGCGTTCCCTCTGTATTAGGGCACCACTTTTGCTTGAATTTTTCTATAAATTTTCCGACTTTAGACAGAGCTGTTGTGGGACACGGCGGTACGTTCCTATAGATACGTTATAGGTATCAGCAACTCGTGCCCACTTTTATTGAATTGCAACACTTTATTGTAATTATGAAATTATATTTTTTATAATATTCGATGTAGATTCAAAAAAATACGTAGAGCAAGAACACAATATTATAAAGATAGCTGTAAATTAGCAAAAAATGAAGATACAACTCGTCAAACATCATCATTCCAAATATCACGACAAAAACGCACTGTGAAACCGCTTATGAGCTATTCGAAATTTAGTCTTAACTTACAATAGAGTCACGTCCAATGCTAAGAGATTGGTTAATAACAAAAACGAAACAACGCGATTCGTCACCGGTCTGTTAGGAGCCGGGCCCTACGATTTACTGTACATTGATGCGCTGATTGCGCTCGGGACAAAAACCGCGCATGCGTCGCCAATGCTGCGTGGTTCACCACACTGCTTAGCTCCTCTACCGCATGCTTAGAGTATTCCATTACGTTAATTCGTATCATTTAATATAAACGGTTTACAGCACTCGGGCTAATGTGGAATTTTAACGAATTTAATATAACTTTTTTAACTATTAATATTTATTTAAATAAACCAATCGACTCTTTACTCTACTGAATAATTAAATTCAATTCTTGACAGTAATATAAGTAATGTCAGTAGCAGCTGTTAGGACCAAATCCAAATCTTACATTCTATGATAACTATTAAAGTCTAATATTTGCAATGTAACCTACATTATAACCTAACTTAACATACATACATACATATACACTCACGCCTTTTATCTCCGAAGGGGTAGGCAGAGGCGCAACTAGTGCACCCACTTTTCGCCATTATTCCGTCCCATGATGTGATAGGGGGCGAGCCTATCCCCATATTGGGCACAAACTCCAGACTCCGAGCTGATACTGAATAGAAAAACTCAATATCACTTTGCCGGACCCGGGAATCGAACCCGAGACCTCAGCATTGTAGTCAGCATATTATTATAATATACCTAATATTACATACTAACTTTCTTATTAGACAAAGAAAGTTTCCATAAGAGACTTTTCTGAAACTGTCATCTCGACATAATAAATTCGCCACGTACCTTCGGAGTAATTTTCCGAGTATCACATGCATAACTTTCCCTTCCAACTAAACGTTGCAGCTGCACTAGAATGTGTTGTAAAAACGCAAGAATGACTTCAATGACATAAGCATTTACTGACCATTGAGGTAACGCTCCCTCCATATTATTCTCACATTACGGTAAAACACATGTGTCGTTCTGGACTTATATTAGAAATGCGAAAGTAATTATGTATGTTACCCTTTCGCAGCTAAACTACTGAACGTATTTTGATAAGATTTGGTACGTTGTAAGGTTGAAACCGAAGAATATAGGTAACTCATTGTAATAGTTTTCATAAAAATTAGGCTCCGACTCTAAATATACGTATATACTAAGAAAATATAAAGTTGAATTATTTTTTGGTTTGCAGTGGTTTTGAAGTCGGTTTATTTTTGTTAAAAAGTTTATATTTATTGTTTTTTTGTTAGTTAACTATAGAATACTGTAAACAATACATCATAGATATACGATTGCAGCATTCGCGAGTCATCTGCTGTTAGTTATTGAAGAGTCCCATTGTGTATCTCCGAAGATCTTCATCAGATCTTCATAAATTATATACTAAAACCTTCCCTGAAAACTATACATTTGAACATCGAAAACCATTTTTTTTATAGCATTGAATGACGAGACGAGCATGCTGTTCGCCTGATGGTAAGCGATACGACCACCCACAAACAGTAGAAATACCATCCAGAACCTTGATTTACAAAGTACTGTGTGGCATTCCACTGCGCTCGTCATCATAAGATGTTAAGTCTCATTATGTCCTGTAGTTACACTGGCTACAATGCCCCTCAAACCGAAACACAGCAGTGCATGCACACTGCTGCTTGGCGGTAGAAATAAAGATTGCGGTGTTACCCACCCAGACGGACATCCAAATCGGATCAGTAGTTTTTAAGAAACTCGCGGCCATACAAATTTACATAACATATACATACAAACATACATACATACGGATCGAATACAGAACCTCCTTTTTGAAGTCGGTTAATAATACCGAATCAGCGAAACCGCGAGAAAAATCTCGTATTCCATAGTGCATACTACATTCTAAGTCACACAAAAGCACTTTATTCAGCGACTGGCTATATGGTAGCTGACTTTATTAGTGCCGCAGTTTCAACGTGACATTCGAATGGCTTTCACGTACGTTTCATTTCTTAGGATTTGTCTAAACGCGAGAGAAATATTAATCATATCCTCTTTGCAAATTTTAATATGACATTATATAACACAATACTTATTCATTCGTTACCTATGGAGTTCGAGTTCGAATTCTTAAACATGTATGTGTAGGTATTTACATAAATCTATATCATATAAATCTTATTCCACATATATGTAAAATAACTAAAATTAAAGATGAACTCTTTATTGACTCGTTATGCTACGGACGCCGGCGTCTGAGTATATAGGCATTCCCCATACATATATATATATATATATATATATAAGCGGGATTTGACGGGTTAATTACCAATTTTATATTGGTACTGTATCATGGAAAAATAGAAATATTGCATGTCTATGCTGATAATTTGGCAATATCACAGAATACAGAATAGTAGGTACTACGTAGCCATAGATTATCGGTGATTTATTTTAATTGCTATATTCTAATTTTCGGTGATATTATTAGCATATAAATGCTAAAAGCGTGTCTGCGATATCAATATGTATTTATCAATATATTACAGTAAAATTAAAACTAAGCTTTTATGATTAACACATAAGTATTGAGATCTAATATATCTATATATTTAATGAGAACTCCACGGATGAAAATATTCATCACAATAAATGTCATATGTACCTACATATGTGTATACCCTCGCGAGTGGGCAGAAATATAAGGACTGCGGCCGCGGCGGTTGACTGAGCTTTTGTCCGTACCTTAATGTTATAGCAGGCGAGCAGGAAATCAGACGTAAACAAAATAAAACAACCAAACTGAGCCCAAGATAAAACCCCACACATAATCACTACTAAGTAAGAACGATCTAAGCCTCTAGTAGAAATATTGCTCTATTATAAGGAAATACCATCAATAAATACATCCCGATAAGGCACCGATCGTAATCTCGATAGTAATTTAGTCTTACCCGACTACGGCCGACTAATACTGTACAGGATTCATATTGCACGTACGAAAACAATTTACTGTAAATTGTGTTTTAAGTTTGAACTTACTAAAGGTTATGCACCTTGTACCGATTAAAAAAAAGTGTTGTGCTATTGAACCCTTGTATTGTGGTTGGTATTGTTACAATATATTGGCATCATGCACTGTGCATTGTCTATTAATATGCTAAGCAACACAACTCCTTTTCCCTACCCTTATCCACTCAAGTTTGAATAAGGAACGCGCGCTGGCAACAAACTCTTGTCTATTGTCTTTGGACACTTAGTTGTCAATATTATTGACACTTGCCGTCCGCCTGCCGTCTCATCACCACCATTGAAGATCGGAAGAACCGGGATCCCGGGGAGCTCCAGGAACAGGCAGGTCACCGCGCCTCAGTAAGTCCCTTATTTTGTTCCCGTATCCTTTATCAGTTGTTTTAGCATACTACCTATAATAGAACACTACCAGTGCACGTAAAATAAGCCTTAATATCAATACAGTCCACCGTTAAATTTCAAATTGTGTAGTTTTTAATAACTACCATATTGGAAATTACGCCTATGACAGACGCACAGACGCCGAAGTTATTCTATTAGTTTTCTACAGTATAAAACAATACAAAAAGATGTAGATATTGTGTGACAGGGGCGTAGATAGACTTGAATTTAAGGGCGGAAGTAAAAATGTTACTTGTTCTGTTCTGGTCATGTTCCAATCAATCGATTTTTTTGGCATTAGTATACAGGTGTAACAAAAACCCTTGAATCCGTAAATCCATTTTTTTCCGTCATAATCTGCTTTAAAGTCCTTTTTTCTTATTGGTTAATTATTAATGTAAGGCATTGGTATCAATGCCCCTCCTTCGCTACGGCCCTGTGTATCGTGAGTTAATAGAAGTATAGGATATTCCAATTTAACTTTAAAATAAGCTAGCCAATGTGAGGTAAGCTCTATATTATTATATTTTTTTTATCCATTTTAAAACACACAGCACGCGAATTTAAATTAGCGTGTTTATTTTTATTTTCGATCCGCGTATAGAAATGATTGTAATTTACGTTTCACATGTAATCGAAATTCACAGTTACCGCACATTAATGGAGGAAAAAATATGTCTTCACAATGCCTACGAGCCGATATTCTTTTCTTGTTTTTTATAATCATTATCATTTTATTACGGAGGTTTTTATATCCATTACCTTGTAGCGCCACCGTTTACATAATTATTTCTCGCACTATAAAGTCATTGCTTAACATATTTTTATTTAAATCTAATATTATTTTCCCATTGTCGAAGTGCTTGCTGGTCTAATTTATAGGAAAAGAATGTAAATGGAATGTTGATGTCATATCATTGAACCTACTCGTTTTTGTAGTTGATAGGCAAAAAACGAAGAGATGACTCTTTTAACGCATAGTCATCGTTATACGAATTACATAGTGATGTAACTTATGAAAAATTGCTACCTACCCTAGATTTTAATTTACGTTTCTATTTTTTTTCTTAATAGACTAGGCGGACTTAGGTATTTGCCTATGACTTCTATGACTAGTTCAAACTTTAAATTAAGACTGGCCATTTTAACAACAACCATAACCTCAAAAACAAATTAATTCGAAATTCAAAATAAATACAAAAGTACTCACTCTCGCAGAAGTTCTCGAAATATTTTCCGATGGGCTCGCCGTCGTCTATTAAAGGCCTCTCGGCGTTGAGATAAGCGGATGGTCCGTCAGGAAGCGTGTGGTGATCGAGGTGATAAAGCCTGCAATTGTATGTGGACGAGTGCGGCGCGCCGAGGTACAGGAACGAGCGGCACAGGAACTCGGATTCTATTTCGCATGCGAGGCGACAGGCTGCTTCCGACGTCACCTGCGGCGATAGCATACAATGTAACTACCCGACGCTATCTTAACGAAAAATCGGATAAGTTACGCGCGAAACCCTTTTATGTTTCTATTACAAAGCTAATATCATTAAAAGATAGTATCTAAAATTGAGTACATACCCAAATGCATTTTGGTGGCAACATTTCTTTGCAATGATAGTTACAGGTTTATATGTTATGAGCCCATCTTAACACATTTGCAATACTTATAAGGCCTAATATTCAATATTAATTTGATAAAATAGTTAAACAATAGAACAAACAACAATTATTACCTTAATTTGTTCCTAATAATAAAAAAAAATAGATCATACATTCTTAACAAATGATTTCTGTGTTAGAAGAATAACAAAAGTAAACTTAAGTAGGAAGATTGTTTATATTCCCGTCTATAAAAACTTGTCTGTGGGACAAAAAAGCAAAATAAACCAGAGCATTCTATTCAATGTACTCGGTGAGAAAATGGCGCTCATTGTGGTACTGGAAGGTGCATAAATTTCTTATTCCTCACAAACCGACTAATAGCGGATCTAAACAACAGACCACTTAGTACTCTCAAAGCACATTGAAGTAGATCAAACGAGTCATAACTCTAAGCACGAACTATGCAGCAACATTACTAAATTAGGCGGCTTCTTTAGCACGTAGGGTAAGAACACAACCCTAGCGGCTAGCTCGTATCGATAACAAATTTGTAGGAAGGAGTGTCGTAAGAATAATTAGCGCTTCACTTCCTTCGTGTAATGTTAGTCACAAGGAAAGAGGATTCATTACAAGCGTACATCTGGTGGACCAGATGTAATCTCTGTAAGTAGTGCGCCTGTAATTATCCCAGTGCTACATTGAATAAATATACCGATTATACTGTAATTGCACAGAAACATACACCCTTTACTAAGCCTATCCGAAACGGGATATTGATACCGTAACCAACTGGTTCCCAATTTAAAAATAAACTACCATGTGCAAGAGTCTTCGTGAATTGGAAAGTTGTACGTCTATTTAAATCTATTAGCCGCAGTGAATAATGTTACTAGCACAATTACAACTGAATGAAGAACAATAAACCGTCGAAATAGAACAAACAAACCGTAGAAACGAGGGCTTGAAGAGACGGGTATTGCTGGCTGGAATGCAAAAACATTGAATAATTATTTACTAAAAGGCCTTATTCACGGTCCATCTTGTCGCGCTGGCCGTAGCAATTATCATACGCACCATTGTGCGTGCTAGACAGTGCTGCCATGTATTCAGTTATCTATATTTATATTTACTCTCTGGTCAATGGTATTTATACAGCTTTTAACACATTATTCAGATATGAATGAATGGAGATATTTATACAGATACTAGCTGACCCGGCAAACGTTGTTTTGCCATATAAATAATTTCCTAGCAATTTCTAGCTATTAAAAAATAAGGGTTGATCGTAGAGGGGTGAAAATTTAGGGTTGTAGGTATTTTTGTATGCTGTATCATAAAAAAATTAAAACAAAAATTTTGTCTGAAAAATAAAAAAAAAAATTTAGGGGTGGTCCACCCTTAACATTTGGGGGGATGAAAAATAGATGTTGGCCGATTCTCATAGATACCGGATAAGCACAAAAAATTTCATCAAAATCGGTCAAGCCGTTTCGGAGGAGTATGGCAACGAAAACTGTGACACGAGAATTTTATATATATAGAGATTTACAATTCGTGAATAATTTATAATGCTTTATATTTCGGTTACGGACTAAAATATTATTTATTGTCTATCGGCACGACGCGATGCTCTGAGTGACGGGGTCACTCGTTGAATATATAACAGTATTAAATTTAAAATGTATTTTAAAACAATTGTGTTAGTTTATTAGCTAATTTCACACAAGCCTAATGCCAAATCTAGCCTAAAATTGGCCTAATAAGGCTTTTTATTATTATTATTTAGTCGATTTTTTACCAGAAGAAATGATGAATTTAGAAACTTTTTATGATACATTTAGACAAATAGTAGACGTGCCAGTTCGCAACATTGGTGATGGAGGCACTCACTGGATCGTGCAAGTCCAGCGAGCAAGTAATAATAATAATGGACGTAAGCCGACACTATTCACAGTCGTTTTGCATCGTGCATCGTGCATGACCTTGGTTAGCTGTACGTCAAGATGGACCGTGAATAAGGCCCTTAACTCCAACAAAACAGTAAAGACTCGTCAGCATTATTGTCATCGGGGTGCAAAGTCAGGAAACCTCCACGTGGTGCACCCTGGGCAACGGAGCGTCGGTCGAGTTGATCGGCGCAACGGCCAATATCCTGACAACAGTGGTCTCGGCGGTCGTCGCCGCTTTTTGCGGTGGCTGCCGCATTTTTAGATGGTGGGCCCGTTTATTCGGGCGGCTCCCGGTTCATCCGGGAGTGTCGACGGGCTCGGTGTGCGCTAACACCGCCCCGAGCAGGCAGCGGGGGGGAACCTTCCTCTCCGCTGTCACCGTTGCAGATCGTAATCTAGTATGGAGGTCCGTGGACATGTCTCGCGCTCCTGCTGGACCGAGGGTCTTGGCTTAATCGCCCGGACCACGAGGGAGAAAACCTCTATAAAAAGTTCCCCGAATCCCAAGCGGCGGCGCACCGCGAGGGGATGCATGGCCGATGGGTAGTTCGGTCACTAGTGCGACCCCCGCCAGAGTACCGGCCGACCCTCTTGGCGGGTTACGCTAGGCTTACCCAGGTACAGGGGGCACTGCCTGGGTGGACTCTTATTTCCCCCATACTCGTGGGATTCAATATGAATTTAGAACCTAAAATTACATTGACGAGGGTGCCTACTCCGGTTCCGGCTGGAGAGGCGGGGATTGGTGGGCGAAAGCCCGTTGATGGCGGACGAGGAGTCGGCGCGGACAGGATGTCCGCGGGCGTCGACTCTGAGTCGAGTATGAGCGTTTCCTCCGCTCGGAGCCGTAGGCTCTGGAGGAAACGCTCAGAGTTGAATAATAGCAGGTCGTCCTTAGGGAGCGACACTGAGGAGCCGGTCCCGAAGTCGCAAGCGACAACCGGACGCGGCAGAGGAGGACCATCTTTGGTCGACGATTCCGTCGACCAAAGAAAGAAAGCCAAGGCGCGCGATCTCCTGCAGCGCAGGGAGGCCCGCCAAAGGGCAAGGAGGGAGGAGAGCGAGGAGGGCATGGTCCTTCGCTCTGCCGCCAAACCGAAGGTGCCCGCCGAGGAGGTGGCTGTCGCAGCGGCGGCGGAACCGGCACCGAGCGCTCGCCCTAAAGGCGAGGCCAAAAAGTGGCGCGATAAGTGCGCAAAGTTAGAGGAGGCGGTGAAGGAGCTGAAGCGTGAAAACGCTTCTCTCCTTCGCCGGTTGGAGGAGCTGGCAGCAGTGGAGGCCAAGTGGCAGGCGAGGATGGAGTCGGTGCTCGCAGGGCCGGCCCAGAGGCCTCCACTGGCCCACGAGCGAAGGTCCACCCCCGGGGACATACCACTCCCCGTCCAGGGTGGTTTCGTTGGAGGAGCTCCCCAGCCTTCCTCTAAGGGGAAGGGGAGGGGGAAGGGGAAAGGAGCAGTGCAGCCTGCTCCTCTCAAGGCTCCTGCCATCGTGGCCGGGCCCTCCACCTCTGCTGCCGTGGCGGTCGCTGGGCCGTCTGGGGTGCCCAAGAAGGGGAGGGGGAAAGGTGGTCCTCCTGCTCCCCCCGTCGCGAAGTCTGCTCCGAGGGAGCCCCGCCCACTGCCACCGGCCCCAGCGTCCATGGACGCTGAATGGACCGTGGTGGTGGGTAAGAAGAAGCGGGGGAAGCACACCCCCGCCGCGGCGCCTGCAGGGAACCCCCAGCAGAGGAGGCAGAGGCGTAAGGAGCCCAAGCTGCGTCAGCCACGCTCGGCAGCCATAGTGCTGTCGCTGACGCCAGCGGCGGTGGCCAAAGGGCTCACTTACGCCAAAGTGCTGACGGATGCCCAGCACCGAGTAGACCTCGCCGGCCTCGACATAGACAGGTTGAGGCCCAAGGTGGCAGCCACGGGTGCCATGTTGTACGAGGTGCCCGGGGCTGAGTCGGAGCGAAAGGCGGACTCCCTCGCCGCAAGGCTGAGGGAATGCTTTGGCGGGTCGGAGGATGTCCAAATCTCCCGGCCCACCAAGTGCACGGAGCTGCGGCTGTCGGAGTTAGATCCGGCAGCCACTTCCGAGACGGTCGCGGCGGCCCTTTGCCTTGCTGGCGAGTGTGCTGCGGACGCCGTAAAGGTGGGCCAAATCCGGCCCGATCGCTCCGGCCTGGGCTCCGTCTGGGCCAAGGTGCCGACCAGGGCGGCACAAAAAATAAAGGCGGGCCGCCTGAAGGTGGGGTGGACTGTGGCCCGGGTGACCGTGCTCGGGGCGCGCCCGATGCGCTGTTACCGTTGCTTGGAGCACGGTCACACGCAGAGTACCTGCGTCGGAGGACCGGACCGCAGCGATTTGTGCTATCGCTGCGGTAAACCGGGCCACAAAGCCCGTGAATGCGAGGCCGCGCCGAACTGCGCTGTCTGCGCGGCCGCAGGGAGGCCCGCCAAAGATCCGGTGGGCGGGAAGGCGTGTCCCGCCCCCTCCCGTCGCGATAGGCGTCGCGACGGAAGACGAAGTGTTGCTGCCGCTGGGGCTTCGACCCAGCCGCAGGCAGCGAGCCCACCGCAAGGGGCCGCGATGGACGTGGTAGAGATCGCCCAATAATGGATTTAAATTTCCTCCAGGCGAACATCAACCACTGTGCCAGTGCCCAGGACCTGTTGTCCCAAAGCCTGGCGCAGTGGTCGGTGCAAGTGGCCGTGGTCGCTGAGCCGTATTTTGTCCCCCTCCGGGATAACTGGGCGGGGGACCTTGACGGCTTGGTGGCCATCATCAGCCGGGGCGCCGCTGGCTCCCCACCCTTCGAAAAAGTAGCGAAGGACAGGGGATGCGTGGCGGTTCTGTTGGGAGACATTTGGATAGTAGGAGTGTACTTTTCTCCCAACAGACCCCTCGCCGAATTTGAGTCTTTCCTCGTTCGGCTGGGGGCCTTGGTGGAACAAGGCCAACCTCGCCCGGCGGTCGTCGCCGGCGACTTCAACGCCAAGTCCGTGGCTTGGGGTTCGCCGGCGACGAACGGTCGTGGTCGGGTCCTGGAGGAATGGGCGATCTCTGTCGGCCTGGTCGTCCTGAACAGGAGGTCGGTGGACACGTGCGTGCGGCACAACGGCGGGTCAATTATAGACCTGTCGTTTGCGAGTGCCGCCGTCGCACGCCGTGTCCGGGACTGGAGAGTCCTCGTGGGCGTGGAGACGTTGTCGGACCATCGTTACATCAGGTTCGGCGTCTCTGCGTCCCCGAGTGTCCAGTCCGGTGGTGTACCGAGTGCCCCAAATCAGGACGGCCCGCGGTGGGCGCTTCGTCGCCTCGATGGGGAGGCCCTAGTGCTGGCCGCTCTGGTCATGTCGTGGCTCCCCGTGCCGGACGGGCCGGTACGGGTTGAGCAGGAGGCGGAGTGGTTCGGGGTGGCAATGTCGGATGTCTGCGACGCCGGCATGCCCCGAGCTCTCCGCCGTTCGCCGGTGCGACAGGTGTACTGGTGGTCGGCGGAGCTAGCGCAGTTGCGCGCGTCGTGCGTTGCTGCGCGCCGCCGATACGCCAGGCATCGTCGTCGCCGGCTCCGAGACGAAAACCACGCAGACCAGGAGCGGCGGCTCTATGGCCTCTACAAAGAGGCAAAGAGAGCGCTGCGGGTGGCCATTCATGGGGCCAAGGTCGCGGCACGTAAGGCGTTCGTGGGGACTCTCGACAGGGACCCGTGGGGGCGCCCTTACCGTCTGGTGATGAAGAAGCTTCGCCCAGCGGCGCCCCCGCTGTCGCAGAGTCTCCGGCCAGAATTACTGGTCAACGTCGTCGCGGCCTTGTTCCCGGCCACCGAGGAGTTCACTCCTCCACCGATGGCGCCACCGGATGTGGCGTCATCGTCGAGTGAGAATCCGGCAAGGGATATCCCGGAGGTTTCGCCCGCTGAAATGCGGGCGGCAGTGCTTCGGCTGCGGAGCAAAAACACGGCCCCAGGGCTCGATGGCATCCCCGGGAAAGCCTGGGTGCTAGCCCTCGAGTACCTGGGCCCGAGGCTCCGCAGCTTATTCACCGCCTGCCTGGATCAGGGCGTCTTCCCGGTGCGTTGGAAAACCGGGAAGCTCGTCCTGCTGAAGAAGGGAGGACGACCCGCAGAGTCGCCGTCGGCCTACCGGCCCATCGTGTTGCTCGACGAGGTGGCAAAGCTCTTCGAGCGCATCATTCATACCCGCCTCGTCGAGCACCTTGAAAGGGTCGGACCAAATCTGGCCGACGAGCAGTTTGGATTTAGGAGGGGACGTTCCACTGTCCACGCGATTCTGCGGGTGAAGGCACAGGCGGAGGATGCAGTGGCCAGAGGCAGTGTAGTGATAGCAGTATCGTTAGATATTTCTAACGCATTCAACTCGCTGCCCTGGCCCTGCATCCACGAGGCACTGCGGTACCACGTGGTGCCGCCCTATCTCCGGCGTCTGGTGCACGCGTACCTGTCTGACAGGCACGTGGTGTATCCGGGCGCCGATGGGTGGCACCGAAGAGCGATGTCGTGCGGTGTTCCACAGGGCTCGGTTTTGGGCCCTCTCCTGTGGAACATCGGGTACGACTGGGTGCTCCGTGGTTCCAATCTCCGGGGCGTCGGCGTGACTTGTTACGCCGACGATACGTTAGTCACAGCGACTGCTGGGACCTTCCGGGACGCCGCAACTCTGGCGGCGGCGGGCACCGGCCAAGTGGTTGGTAGAATCCAACGTTTAGGGTTAAAGGTGGCCCTCGAGAAAACCGAGGCCGTGTGTTTTCACGGACCTCGGAGAGGGCCACCGGCCGGTGCCGGCATCGTCGTTGGGGGGGTGCGGATCCCCATCGGCTCTAGCATGAGGTATCTAGGTTTAGTCCTAGATAGCCGATGGCGATTCCGCACCCACTTTAAGGAGTTGAGGACAAAATTGTCCCGGGCAGCGGGCGCTCTTTCCCGCCTGCTGCCCAACCTGGAAGGTCCTGGCTTCCCTTGCCGGAGGCTGTATCACGGAGTCGTGCGGTCCATAGCCCTTTATGGCAGCCCCGTTTGGGCTGACTCCCTGGGCCGCCCCTGCGTCGCCCTTCTGCGCGCCCCGCAGAGAGCTTTAGCGCAGCGGGCGGTCAGGGCGTACCGCACGGTCTCTTTCGAGGCGGCTTGCCTATTGGCCGGATTTCTGCCCTGGGACCTGGACGCCAAATCCCTTGCCGATGTATTCCATTGGCGGGAGGAGGCGTTCAGTCGCGGGGAGCGTCCGGCCCTGAAGGAGGTGGAGGCCAAGAGGGCCGCCTTACGGCGAGCCGCCGTGGAGGAGTGGCGTCTCAGGCTGGAGGCCCCGTCGTGGGGGCACCGGGTCGTAGAGGCAGTGCGTCCTGTCTTTGCCGAATGGCTGGACAGGCGCCACGGAGCGGCAACATACCGCCTGACGCAGGTGCTCACCGGGCATGGCTGCTTCGGTGAGTTCCTGTTTCGGGTGGTAGGTGTAGAGGAGTCGGCCGTGTGTCACTATTGTGACAACTGCCCAATGGACACGGCCCAACATACGTTGGAGTGTTGTCCAGCCTGGGATGAGGAGCGCAGCGCTCTCAGAACAGTCGTCGGAGAAGACCTCTCACTGCCGGCCGTGGTCGCTTCCATGGTCGGCGGTCGGGAGGCCTGGCAGGCGATGGCCCACTTCTGCGAGGCGGTCCTCTCGCGGAAGGAGAGTGCCGAGAGGGATCGCCAGCGCGGTGGTGATCCCTCCCGCCGCCAGACGAGACGTAGGAGGCGTCGGGTGGACGACTGACCGACGTCTCCCGCCCTGTGGATTGGGGGCGTTTGGAGAATTCCACCACGGTATCCCCTGCCTGTCGTAAAAGGCGACTAATAGGGGCCTCCGGGGGTCACGGGTGGGCGGGACGTGCCGCCCACCCATCAGTCTAGCCAACTTCTGTGACCCCCGTGATGGACATGTCCGAGGCAGCGTGTCTCACGCTGCCTCGGACACCAACAGGCGGACACGATGCGGTGTTTCGGGGGCTTCTGAGCCCCCGCAACAGGAAAAAGGACCGCAAAAACGCGGTACGCGCAGGGGCGGTTGCGGACGACAACTTAGACGTGAGTCGGAGGAAGCCCGCAGCCGTCCCTAATGAGCCGAAGATGGCCATATAAAAAAAAAAAAAAAAAATTATTGTCATCTGATGTTGGGTAGGTTATTAACAGCTTTATATTCTACAAATCGTGATCGTTAACTTTTTAATTACACGCATTCCGATGGGAACATATTAATAGCGAAGACATTCAGTAATTAATAGCATACATGGCGTTTCATATGCAGGTTTAGTTTAGCAGTTCTCGTTCCAACGACATGCTTTGATTAATATTAAGTAACAAACACTCGTATTATGAATATTCATATTTTTGCCATATCGTGCCACATTTAATGAATTGCCAACAATATAATTAATTAATATTAATGGTATTCATCTATACTTCATATTTATGTGTCATCCTACAAAATAGGGCTTTATGTCTCATGAGCGAAAATACAGTAAAAATAATCAATCGTAAAACTACACTTAAAATATCTTTCCAAAAAGTCGCAAAGGATTTAAATCCCAGAAATAAATGAATGGTATGGTACCTTTTTTTTTACGTGGAGAAAGTGACTTATTACTACCGCCCAGCGTTCAAGGGGAACGACTGAGCGGTTAGGTTGGGTTCACCGTGCCTTACGACCTGACGTTGAGCCGCCCGGAATGATATATACCTGCAACTCCTTATCGGTGTAGTAGTGGAGGCCGGCGTACTGAGCCACCTTGTCTTCAGCGACCCCCACGCGCGGCGCGGTGAACACCCGCTGCCCCTTGCACGCTTGACCCGCCTTCAGGCACAGGTTCTGCACGACCACACATCCAATAACATAACAAATAGCTCTAACCGAGATATTTACACGAGAGTACAAACGCGCCGCGATGAGATTGCGATCGTTTCTATGAAAACCGCTCAATACTGCCACCGGGTTATAATTTCCCTATAGAAGCCGGCTTAAATGATTGCGCGAGGATGAATGCGATTTGTAAGTGTAGTGGGATTTTGCTTGCGAAATACAGTTAGGTTTCTTGATTGAAGTATAATTCACGTAATATTTGTACTTATAGAATTCTATAATATCAGATGAATTAAATGCGATGCGTGTATTCGTGGAATAATAAGATTACTGAAAGTGTATCGATATAAAGTGTGCAAAAAGTTGTAAAGTAATTTAACTCTCTATCTCTAAAAGCCTAAAGCCCAAGTAAAACAGCGGCGGCTATTACGGCGAGAAAGTGTTTAACGTTTTTTGCTCATTACTAGACCATAAGAATGTTCTTTATATATGTAGTATAACGTTTATACCTCAAAGTAATCGGTCCCGGGGGTGTCGACAAGTTGAACAAAATGTTGTGCAGTCCGTCTGTCCGAGTCACTGAGAGCACATCTCATGCTTCCATACTCATACTCTGCTGAGCGACAAGGGAACTTTTTCTGCGGACAAATAAAAATATTAACACATGATAATAATTATTAGCCACAGGAATTCCATGGCTAAATATAGCCCTTATAAAGATGCAGGAACGCGCTGGATGCGGGCCGCTTTTGACAGGTCCGTCTAGAAATCTTTGGGGGAGGCCTATGTTCAGCAGTGCACGTCATGTGGCTGATGATGATGATGAAAGATGCCACACCTGTAAGAAGCAGCCGGCCTACAGCGATTTTCTGCGATCTTCATACAAACTCAGTGTATTAAATTAAGTTGAAAAGTTATTGATGATCGTACTTTATAATTTACTAGCTTTTGCCCGCGGCTCCGCCCGCATTAAATAGTTTTTCCGGGATAAAAGTCCCGGTTTATATTTCCCCGGGATAAAAAGTAGCCTATGTGTTAATCCAGGACATGATCTACCCGTGTGCCAAATTTCATCGAAATCCGTTCGGTAGTTTTTGCGTGAAAGAGGAACAAACATCCTTACATCCATACATCCAAACATCCATACATTCATACAAACTTTCGCCTTTATAATATTAGTAGGATTCAATATATAATATGATTATAGTATGTAGAGTACTTGTTAAGCCCCCGCTTAACTTAAATGTTCCTTATTTATCAGCCAGATTCACGCCTAACGGTAGGCGTAGGCTGGAAACCAGAAATAACCGTTCTGTATTTTAATTACTTTGCCATGTCCAACTAAAACGACAACAGAATACATTAAATATACAGAAATTTAGAACAGCCTTCTAAATATTCATCTAAGCCTTCGTTTTACTTTTGTTTGTTATAAAATATTACACCCTAGAATAAAAAGGAAATAAAAACATAACTATCGTCACGATTTCATTTGTTCCCATAGCGAGAGCCGACTCGACATGGCAGAACAATATGCAAATCTACAAGAAAATAAACTCCACATCCATCTATCGGTTACGTTTTTTTTATATTAACATCCACAGAAAAGACTATAATGGGGAATATCCGATAATAATATTAACTGGTTTTAGTAATTATGGTAAGCTAAAAACCATAGAATAATTAAAAAGACAAACCAAATACATACTCTTTCGTTTAAAATAAACGTGCCCTTATCATTTTCCTGTATCTCGAGTACACTTACAACTAGGGCGAAACCATAAAATATAAATTGAATAGATAAACGGTAAATTGCATTACGGAGTTGCTGTTGCCATAATGCTTATGGTCGCAGCGGAACGCGAACCGCCCCCGACAAGTAAGTCAGCGGACGTGGAAATAACAGTTTGTTGGTAATTTTGCCGTCATCCAGGATCATGGGCTATTTTTGAAACATGCCGTGCCAAGAATTTATAACTTTGTCTTCGGAACGAGTCGGTTCAAATTATAGTAAATGTTCTTCAACTCGGCACATAGCGTCGACACGATTTATTAACGTCGTGCTAAATTGTGACAAATTATTTATAAATATTTTACCCCGTATAGTTGGGGTCTATCTCAGTTTTTAAAACGATGGTATGTTAACACATAATTTTCTATAACAACATTGATAGTAGCAAACAAACAACGAGCGGAAATTACGAATAGCTGACTCTCAAACATAAAACATAAGTGACAGTTTTAGTATTAGTATTCATGATCATGTATTACCTCGTTAAGACAAGCAGCTAAACAAGCTTCTTTAGTAGATGTATAAATAATGGCGTTGTCCAAGCCTCGCAGCGCTTTTCCTGGTACCCTCTCGAAAGCCCACGGGCGTAAACACACACTCTCGGATCTGACTTGCAACTTCACCATATAGTAAGTATTCACTGAACGCTGCAACAAATTATTACATATTTTCAACAATTCACACCACGTCAATCTATAAAATGACTGTTTGAGTAGTAAAAAACACAAAATGCGACATCGCACTGACGCGTGACGGAGCGGAAATATGTGCGAAAAGTTCTACTTTCGCAGTACTGAAGTGTTAATACGTAGACTCTAGACACATTTTTCGCATTGTTACCTCCGTTAATGACGTTAATGAGTAATGAATCACAGTAAGCTTGCAGCAAAATGTGCAAAATATTCCGCATTGAAACTCATCCAGTGCTAAACTGCTCATTTATTAACGCACAACTTCGCTTAAATTTCATTCTAATATAAACAGCTCGCGAACGGTACCCGAGTCGCATCGTTTAGCATTGTTTATTCATCGACAGTGCAGTTCATTAGGCCTGAAAACGAACGACGCATGTATAGCAAGTTTGTTGAGTTTTCCGCCAAACAGTGACCCATCTAATCTGAATTGTTAATCTTCGGATACGCTCTGCTAATTGGCAGTATCGAAGGATTACTCGACAAGATCTGGAGGTAGATTTATTCGCCCATCAGCTTGATATATTTTATTACAAGCTCCACTAACTCTTCATTTTGGCTACATACACATATTTAATAATAAATCCGTCTTTTAAATAGTGATCTGGATAAAGATACCTGTGGAGTGGCCATAGGATTGTTGGCTTGTGTGTCATTCTGCAGTAAGCAACGGGTTTCTTGCACCGGTGTCAGTGGATTGAGCACGAAACTGTAACAAAATGCTGAATTTATTTTTACGATTCATATATAGCGAAACCATTCGATACAATTTTATATACAATAGAAAACCAATTCAGACCTCTGCGTTGTGAATTTATGCATCGCGTTACTTTAAATAAAGGGGAACAATTAGGTAACGGTAAGTTCGTATAGTTAAAAGACGGTATTGATATCTATTTGCACACTAGTCGCTTCGATGTCGGCCACAAACATTTGCAAAAAAAATATAGAGCGGCTAATGGCAATTTATATCTACGTTCGTTTTTGCTGAACGTTTCCACCGCAACAGAAATGCTTTTATTGTTTTATACGCTCTTAATTTTCGAATAGAAAATAAGTATAGAATAGATCTTAGCTATCGACTCTTTTATAATTGTTGAACCGTTGTAATGATCACGTAAACTAGATAGAACAGTTTACGGTATAAAAGATTGCGAAAAGTATCCTGCTGCTTTGGAAAATTTATTGCAAGAATAAAATCTCAAACTCCATCAAAGCTATAGTATCAGACCTGTTATACGTAGACAAAAACGCGAATACGATTGCTTAAAACATTCCGATGACATGAAGGAGGGAACACATAAGTTGGAATAAAAAGTAGCTTTCATAATGTAAATTAAGAGTAATGAAAGCGATAGGCTGAATTTTCCTTTTCATGAGTCATCTGATCGATTTTGCAAATACGATGTTATCCTTATGTATACGCGATCCAAAAAACATCATTTGGAAATTAATTGGTTGTAATTTATCAAACAATGACGACGCCTCAGGGATTCGTTGGGTGTTTTCGTGAAGAAAAAGTTGTGGTCGTCATCACGTCCATATTTTTTGCTGAATGACATAGACCATTGCTCCGGGAAGTGTGAAGTCGACGGTTCACTGGAGTGCAGAACGTTGGTCCAGCGTAATAAGATAACTAACCACGACATATTTGTTACATAAAATGATACAGAACTTACATGCTTTCCGCGTTAATAGCATAATATGAGCGCTATTATGTTAATTAAAACTGAATAAAAAATACTTATCACGTCTCGACTAAAACTTCAATTCTGGGTTTATTTTCCATTTATCTAATAGTTTTTTTTTTATTGTATCGAATGACAAAACGAGCACGCCGTTCACGTGATGGTAAGCGATACGACCGCTCATGAACAGTAGAAATACCATCCAGCACACTGAGTTACAAAGTACTGTGTGGCATTCCACTGCGCTCGTCATCCTGAGACATAAGATTTTAAGTCTTATATGTCCTGTAGCTACACTGGCTACAATGCCCTTCAAATCGAAATACAACAGTGCATGCACACTGCTGCTTGGCGGTAGAAATAAACATTGCGGTGGTACCTACCCAGACGGACTCTTACATATGAGAGTCCTACCACCAGTGAATTAAGTTATTTTTAGTAATTAAGTAAGTGCCTGCCTCGGTGGCGTAGTTGTATTACAGTACGACTGCAAAGCTGAGGTCTCGGGTTCGATCCCCGGGTCGGGCAAAGTGATATTGCGTTTTTCTCTTCAGTATCAGCCCGGAGTCTGGAATTTGTGCCCGATATGGCGATAGGCTCGCCCCCTATCACATCATGGGACGGAATGTCGGCGAAAAGTGGGTGCACTAATTGCGCCTCTGCCTACCCCTTCGGGGATAACAGGCGTGAGTGTATGTGTGTGTGTGTGTGTGTGTAAGTAAGTTTAAGTAAGTAAGTATTTGTAGTAAGTTATTTTGGGGGATTTAAATCATCGTATTTGCAGATCGACTCCATTTTGATGCTTTTATAGAATCTTAACATAAAAGCACGTACAGCTACATAATTAATACGATAACTAAAGCGTATTCACATGTAACTCGGCACCATTAATTGACAACCGTAATGTATTTTTACATCGGTTCTAGGATTATATCGAAACTGGCTAGACTAGATGATGATAGATACGACACATTAATGGTTTAAAAAGAATACACGGTATAATTACTGCGGCGTTACTTAATTGAAGAGGCGTCATTCCATCGGCTACTGGCATGTATTTGCACGGTCACATAGTCGTTACATTGTGTATATTAAACACGGGCCCAATGTGATATTTTTTATTACCTTTTAAGTATAGAATATACTAATGTCATATTGAGATCGCAAATACAAAAACGGTAAAATAATTATAAATTGAAATCTTTTAATAGTGCAATACCATACAGCCACTATTAGTTGTGCCATTAAGGGGATTATTACGGGAAGATATAACTTACTAATGGAAATAAAAAGGTTAATCGTATGCATGCATGCTCGGCTTGCGCTTAAACTCTGTATTTGTGTTATGATCGATGTATCAGCCTTGCATTATTATAATTGTAGGTACCATTTCTTTCACAGAAAACAGACATTCGAGCCATCTGTGTTACTTTACAACTAATAAACTGTATAGTAATATAGCGAATCATAAATTTTGCGTGTCTTCTGTATCAGTATTTATTATAATCAGCGTTTTCAAAGTCGATCTTATAATAAAACACAAAATATTGCCTCGAACGGTAACTAGCTCCGTTACCCGCTTGCGAGTAAGTGTAACGCGCTGTCTTAGTGTCACTTTATTGGAATTAATGTGCAAACTTGATACAGCACTGAAAGTTATTTCTACACTTTGTTGAGTATGTTGTATGGCTTAGTTATATGTATGCATATTATAATGCAAATGGGGCTGGTATATGAATTCCTTCGAAAACTAAATCGCTCATGGAGTAATTTTAATTGCCTTACTCAGTTATATCTTGACATAACACACATACCAACAAGTAGAAAATATTTTTCTAACTCTTCCTTATTCTTCTGTTTGATTAACTTCGTTGCGGGTCAAGACAAATTAAAGCTCCCAGAGACTCACCGAGCTTCACCGTTCGCTGTCATACAATGCGTACCACTGTCGATCCTGGCTTACAGGAGTTGCAACGGCGGGTATGAGGGCGGGATAGTCTCGTAAATACCAACAAATTTATAGTCAGGTACTTAAAATGACATTTTACTATGGCACAAAAGAAACAACTTTTAAAAGCTAAGGATACTCAGTGTTCACCAGCTCCAATAAAATTGACAGCTTTGATTATTTAAAATGCTGCATTAACGGCGCAAGGAAAAAAAATGTGACTACCATACTCAGCAGAAAACACTATTAGTCCTAGGTAGCGACGACTAAAAATCGCTACATGTACGCACTACGCGCCCAGCTAACGCGTTAAAGATGGCATAGCTAGTGATGTAACGATCATGCCTCCGACATCAATAAAAAGTAATAAACACGCTTGATAACACGTCCAGTAACAACTCATAACTATTTGTTATTATGTTTACAGATCAATCATCATCACAAAACAAATAGCCCACGCATTTTATCTGAACGCGACTGACAAATTACTAAGCTTTACATTACAAATGGCTTAGGTAGTTGTAAACGTGAGAATATTGATAAGGAATGAATGATTAATGTACCCATAGGGCGTTTAGACTAATGACATTGCATCTTCCACGACTGGTATTATAAATTTTGAATCTGTGCCAATAAACTTATAATAACATGCGTGTTAACATTGGCTTCCGTCGTTTTAGTTTAACGGATGTCGATAGTACTTTAAACTGAGTGGCCGATTTTTAAGCATTATTTTATACAGTTTCCGTTCCTTTTAGTCATAAGTGTGCAATATTTTTAAATAAATTATCATTTTCCTGCAAATAATTTGGTATTTACCAAATAAACAAAGCTAATTATCTGTATTGTTTTTGCAATTTTCATTGTTGACAACTGAAATCTTGAAAATTATTTATAGTAGATATGCAAAAATTATTACTACTACCAACAGTAATCTTATGAAAGAAATAAATGTTTAATTCAGTACAATATAACACACTAGCACATACCGGTTCCGCAGTGATGTAGATCAGTATAATATGTCACGTCACTGCGAGAAGTTATTATTTAATCTCATGACACAACCTACTGTCGAAAGCTGGTTCTGTCGCTGCGGGCGCCGCTTTATTGTGTCTATTAATATATGAGATACAGTTTACTTTACTATAAAAATTATACGTATGCTAAACGTTGATAAAATTAATCAGTTGTTAGTAAAATTGAATATGCACTGCCCTCTTGGCGCAGAAAACTTATTTTAAGACAACTGTTCTTTTATTCATAGACAGTGAGACACTATGCGATTATAGGATGTGTCTTTTTTAAATAATATTATTATAATAGGTGATAGCGCCAGGTCAAAAAAGCCAATTTTGAATAGTATGGAATTTGAAAATAAAAGTAAAATTCCCCAGCATTTATAGTTCTTTCTAAAAACAAGTTTTAATGTTCTATTATATTAATTGTTATATCCTTTTACAAAGCCACAAATAGTAAAAAATATTGATACAAAAAGTATATTGGATAAGCCATGAGCTTATGTAAAAATATTTATATCATATGAGCGAAACACTTTAAATTTAAAAATTACCTATCTAACCTATAAGGTTGGTATTCTAAGTTATGCGCCATCAACCTTTCACAAGAATATTTATAGTTCCGGGTCCGTTATGTAGTTGTTGCACTATCATAATGTATAATATACTGTTGGGCTTAGTTATTGTATGGGCTAAAGTGTTCCAAGTTAACTGGTGTTTGACGCCGCGCTACCTCCGCACCATCAATTACAACAAGCGTGAGAAAATGTAAAGCAGCGCGTGAATCGTATCTCTTCATCTCATTTGCCAGTAACGCGTTTAAATAATATTTCGATCGCCGAATTAATGATCTTGCATTTTGAATTACTGCTATTTGTATAGGAAGTTATTAATGTGACTGTAAGTTTTTATGTTCTACCGGACATGTTTCAATAAAGCCGGTGTGGATTACAACTTTCCTGCTTTGAATAGAGAGAAAGTTTGTATGCAAGTTTTTTATGTTTTGAAAAGCAGTTAGTTCCTTTTTTATGCATAGTAAACACTTTTACTTTTTAAAATCAATTCATGGAACGTGATACCGATATTCAACATTTAGGCATCGCAAAGACATCGTCTCGTCATAGGTGGACTAAGGCCTTAACCCTCTCAGTTGTAAAAGAGGCCCGTGCTCAGCAGCTGGCAGTATACCGGGTGGAAGGGAAACGCTCTCTATACCGGAACGGTAAGAGAGAAGAACCATAACATTAACGAAAAACTATATTCATTTGCAAAGCTAAGCGATAATACTTACGATTTTAGTATTTCCGTAATTCAAGAATAATAGTTTGATTTATCTATCCATACGTGAAGCTGTACAGAAATTTGAGAAAATCCTACTAAAATTGTAACAATGCGATCGCGATTTTTTTAGTGCCATCACGTCAGGAATCACCAATACTATCACCTGTATTCGTTTCCGAGAGCGTTTCCCTTCCACCCGGTATAATACAGAACTTGTATGGTACGATATGCACACATTCCGCTCTGAGCAGCCGTCTCGGACGGACCTATTGTTTGTTGTAGCGCTCGCTACAACTCTCATTGTTCTGCTCGGTGCGTTCGCAGCGACCTCGCTGCCGTCAAGGTTACACAGGTAGCAAAGGGGCAACCCTTTGCTATTTTGTTAACCTATTTCGGGCCAAGCCGCGTCCTTTTCAGGACAGGGTTTAGCCCAATTTGTTTCTTATCGACGTTTGGCCCCTTCAGGGTATTGGCTCGGCGGAAACCTAACGGTGCTAACAAGCCGAGTCGCGGCACCGGCCACGCGCTGCGCCCCCTCAGGGCAAGGCAAAGCCGACGGGTACGGATCCGGAGGCTGCGGAGGCACACCGCAGTCTCCCCCGTATATCACCTTCCCAACCCTACCCTTTCCCTAAAATCCATCCCGTGTATCGGTTGAGCGTGCGGCCTCCGGTCAATACCGTTTACGGTACACGGACTGTTAGGAACCCTTTTGCACAATAAGACTGGCAAAAGGGATACAAGCTTAGGGCACACCTAATTTTAAGTACACCCCCCCTCGCCTATACCCGGCGGGGAGGGACACGCACTCACTCACCCCCGGGCGTTCCTACCCGGGGACTTAGTTCAACGCGTCCCATACCGCGTCGCGATCCGCGCTCGTTTCGTTTGTGTGAACCCGCCTGGTTTCTTTGTGTGTTCTTTACAGGCGGTGCACACCCGGGGTTAGTGAACACACACGCGGCCCCCAAATCATTTGTACCGTAGGCTCGGACTCAGCCGCCAATATGGCTGATTCTGGGCCTATGGATTTGGCTCCCGAGCGGCCCGTCGTCGCCGCTCAACCAAACCTAGTCAACACCCCCCTCGCCGCGCCCATTATTTCCAGGGAGGAGATAATGAGAGTGGTGAGGGAGATGTTCCGGTCGGACAACGTGGTCCGACAAGAAATTCTTACTATGGCTAGGGAAGCCAGGGAACCGTCTGCGTCCTCAGACACCTCGGAGTCGTCCGAGGCTACGACCTCAACGGAGACCACCGAAACCTCGGGCGGCTCCGCGGAGTCTGAAGAGGACATGGACACGTCCCCCAGCACTCCCGCAGCCTCCAATAATTCGAAAAAACGGCCAATATCTGCTTCTTCCTCCGCCTGCGAATCCGGGGAGGAGTCGTCTTCGTCGGAACGCGACGAGGAAGGCTTCACCACGGTGAAGAACAGCCGGAGGAAGAAGCAGAGAAGCGTCGCTACTCCCGCGCCAGCCTCCCCATCCGCGCCTTCTGCGCCTTCCGCGCCTTCAGCGCCAACCGCGTCCGCGTCTGCGTCGACGCCGCCACCGCCGCCGACTCAACCAAAGGGGCCTAAAAAACCCCCGAGGTTAAATCTCCAACTCCCCTCAAATATGACCATGCGGGACATATTTGACGAACTGCGCAAACAGCGCATCACCATTTCCTCTAATTCGTGGAACAAAGTCCACAAGCTTCTTGCCCTGCAGCCCGCCTCAATCGCGGACCACAGGGCGCTGACCAAATTCTTAGATGCCAAACACTGGCACTATTTTACCTATTCTCTCCCAGACGAGCGGCGCTTCCGCTACGTCATTCGCGGTATCCCCGTCCAAATGTCGACTCTCGAGGTCAAAGAAGGCCTCGAAGAGAAAGGCATTAACGCCCTAGAAGTGCACAGGATGCACAGACAGTCCCGCGCCTCCCGGCCGGGAATACAATACGAGATGGTCCTCGCCATCCTCCAGTCCCCTTCCGACGTCAAACGTCTATTTGAGATAAAAGATATCTCGGGGCTAGGCGGCTTCACCGTCGAAGCCCCACACAAATCGACCCAGATATGGCAGTGTCACAACTGCCAGAAATACGGCCACAATTCTCGTGGCTGTCGCCTCCCCGCCAGGTGCGTCAAGTGCCTCGGCGAACACGGCACATCCGAGTGCCCCCGTCCTAAGCACCGCTCTCAGTGCACGGAGCCGCCTTCGTGCACCAACTGCCGGCAAACCGGCCATCCAGCGAATTATCGCGGATGCCCTCGCGCCCCCAAAAGAGTTGCCAAAGCTCCTAAAGCTGCGGCTCCCTCGGCCCCTCAGGCCACCACATTCAAACTGGCACCTGCGCCAGTGCGCAACCCGTGGTTTCCTCCCACGGCGCGCGCTGAACCCATTTCACAGGCCCCCAGCGGAGTCACTCCCGCTGCCCCGGCCTCTACTCGACCCTCTCCTCCCCCAGCTGTGGCTCCTTCTTCAAAGGCAGCCCAGCCCAAACCCAAACCCAAACCCACCACCCCTCCCACCCCTTCTCAGTCGGCGACGGTGGCGGCGAAGGCAAGCGACGCCTCTTCCTCAGTCGCCTCACTGTTAGGCTCCCCGGAGATAATGATTCTCCACGGGAAACTTTTCGAGCGTTCCCGTCTACTCACCCGTACGGGAGTAGAAGACCCCCTTTTAATCGCTGAGATCGCTCTGATCCAGCAACAAATCTTCGAGGCTACAGTTAACGCTGTGCGTCTCCCCTCTTTAATTTCATAAATGGCTACCAACGCCAGACAACTCCCCCAGCGGACAAAACCTCGCTCCCTCAGAGTGGAGTTTTTCAATTGTAACGGCATTCGGGACCAAAAAGCCGAAATTTCTTCTTTTGTCCGCGACAACCAAATTGACGTTTTCCTCATCCAGGAAACGTTCCTCAAGCCCTCTCACCGCGATCCCAACATCCCAAACTTCAAACTGGTGCGAAATGATCGTACCAGTGGCCGTTTAGGAGGCACTCTCATTTATTACAAAAGGTCCCTTCATTGCATACCTTTAGAATCACCGATAAGCTTGAGCAACATTGAAGCTTCGGTCTGCAGGCTAGCCATGACCGGACACCCGCCGATCACCATCATATCGGCCTATCTCTCGCCCACTAAGGAGCTTCACTCCAACGAACTTGAAACCCTATTTGATCTGGGAGATTCCGTCATTTTGGCGGGAGACCTCAATGCCAAGAACACTCTCTGGAACTGCAACTCGACCAACGAGCGAGGTGCAGTCCTAGAGAGTTGTCTTGACACAATCAATCTAAGCCTATTGGTTCCTTCAGAACCTACCCACTATAGTTACAACGACGACCACCGACCGGACATACTCGACGTAGCACTTGTACGGAACGTAAGCCTTAGCGTGCGTTCCATGCAAGTGTTACAAGAGTTAGACTCTGACCACAGACCTGTGATCCTCGATCTAGTCCCCGAAAACAGTCCAACAGACACAGGTCCTAATATTCCGATGAAGGTGAAAACGAATTGGCGCCTTTTAGGCACCAAGCTCGCGGACACCTCATCCACTGATCTTTCCGCGATCCCGACCAACATCGTGACTCCTGAGGAAACGACCAGCGCGATACGCGTCTTCACCGACCACCTTCAGAGCGTTTTGAGCGAAAGCTCCGAGAGGGTGCCAGAGACTGTTCACAGTCACTGGCAACTTCCCGAAGACGTTCGGTGGTGGGTGAGGTTGCGTAACGCTACGCTCAAAGCCTGCGCGACGAGACCCGTCCCGGAACGACGACATCTTGCGCGCTACCTCCAACGTGAGGTTAAGCGTCGCATAAAAGAGGTCGTCGATTCGAGGTGGGACACTCGCCTTATCGATATCGATCCGACACATACGGCCTTTTGGCAACTGGTTCGTTCCTTCAGGAGAAACGATGTGGCCTCCATGCCTCCGCTCAATCGTCCGAATCAACGCCCGGCGTTTGATGACGACGAGAAAGCGGAACTACTGGCCGGCAGCCTGGAGTCTCAATGCTCGCTCACCTCTGTACCCGTAGATGACGACATTCTTGTTGCGGTTGACACCTTCGTCGAAGATAGGAACGCGGTCCGGCCACCGCCAGTCTCTATACCGCGACCGTTATACGACAACGTCGACCCGGACGTCGACCCGCCGCCCGATCCCCTTGCGCCGGTGACGATCGAAGAAGTCACCACTCTGATCAAGGCACTCAAACGTAGGAAAGCCCCCGGGGGCGATCTAATCCCTACTCGTATGATTAAGATGCTCCCGGAGCATCTAGTTCAAATCCTAACATCCATTTATGACGCCGCGTTTCGTAACTGCATCTTCCCAGAGGTCTGGAAAGAGGCAGTTGTGATAGGAATCCACAAGCCGGGGAAACCCGCTTTCGAACCCTCCTCTTATAGGCCCATCAGTCTGCTCAGTACTCTGGGCAAAATCTACGAGCGGATCGTCCTCGACCGCCTTAAAATAGTAGCTTTTAATCAAAATTTGATCCCTCCAGAACAGTTTGGCTTTCGCGCTAGACACAGTTGTGTCAATCAGGTGCTCCGCATCACGGAGTACGTCCACGAACAATTCCGTAAAGGAATGCCTACCGGTGCTATTTTCTTCGATATCGAAAAAGCATTCGACAGGGTGTGGCACAACGGCTTGCTTTTCAAGCTGTACACTCTCAACGTGCCCACACAACTCGTGCACATCATACGAGATTTCCTGTCGAATCGCGGTTTCAGATATCGCGTGGAGGGAACTCTCTCTTCCCGACACACCATCACGGCCGGAGTCCCGCAAGGCTCCGCCTTGTCCCCTTTTCTATTCTCGCTGTACACAAGCGACATCCCTAGACCACAAAACGCCCATCTGGCACTATTCGCGGATGATACCGCAATCTACGCTTCACGTATAGACCCCGACAAAGTGGTGCGCACTTTGCAAACCGCCGCCGACGAACTCGGCGAGTGGTTCCGCAAATGGCGAATCACCGTCAATCCCACCAAAAGTCAGGCCATCCTTTTCACTCGGAAAAGGAAAGTCCACATCCCTCACTTTTCAGTCCGCATGTCCGACCAGGTTATCCCCTGGAAGGGCCAAGCCAAATATTTAGGAGTAACCCTTGATCAGAGGTTGACCTTCATCCCACACGTAAATGCGGTACGCGCGCGAGCTGCATTCGCGATGAGCCAGCTTCACTGGCTCCTAAACAAAAATAGTAAGATGTCAATCCGCAACAAGATTAGGATCTTCAAAACATGCATCCGTCCGATAATGACATACGCGTCGCCCGTATTCGCTCATTTACCGCCCCGTCGCCTTCAGCGAATGCAGGTGCTCCAAAATCGATTCTTACGACATGCACTTGGTGCCCCGTGGTACGTTCGCAATCGCAACCTCCACGTGGACACCAATATGCCGACCATCAGGCACTTTATGCAGTGCGCCAGCAGACGCTATTTCGACAGGGCGGTAAACCACCCGAACACGCTTATCCGTAAAGCGTCTATATATACTCCATTTGACCGCGCCAAATGGAGACGACCGCGATCAGTCCTGACCGATCCAGAGGACGAAATCACTCTAGCTTTACGCGAAAAGAACGAGCATTTAAAGCTCATACACTCCACAAGACCGCTATACCGTCCTCGCCGTCGAGGACCTCGTCGCGTTCCCCATAACCCTGCCCTCTCGTAGCAGTTCCGGCCCGCGTGCCGAAGACTACAATCAACACGTTAAATAGGATTAGGTTAAAAACCATCTTCCCCAAACGCTGATGTCTTATCCTCTCAGTGGCCGCCCTGAGCCGAGGTCGTGACCCATTAGTGGGTCGCCCTCAGCGTGGTCGCTTAAATTTAAGGGTTGCGAGCGCCTTCTGCGCTCACCCACAAGACCGGTGTTCTTGTATAAGCCGACCCTCGTCAGGCTAACAAGAGTTTAGTCAGGGACAAAAAAAAAAAAAAAAAAAAAGTACGATATGCTATGGTAAACACATCGTCAACTTATTGCATCATATACATGATACAAAATGGTGATAAGATTTAAAAAAATGTTCTCATAGGTTACTTGGAAACTATTAGTAGCATTAGTAGCGTTATTACTTAGAATTTAGCAACTGTCAACAATTCAATAATTATTGTTGATGGTAAAGCGATTGCCAGCTCTAAATAACTCATAAATCTACTACGCGACTGCACATAGAATAAAGATGCTTATAGTCCTTATTCTGAGGCGGCTGCACAATTTATTTTGAGAACTTATGACGCCAAAAACCATTTTTCAATATAAATGAGTACAAAGTACCTACAAACTCATCCGCACAATCAGCCAACAAACGATGTTTTCGCATCAATTTACAATGCGGGTCTAACAATCACTGACCGAACAAATCCGAGTAAGTCTCAATGGCCATACAGTTAATATCAAAGAAATAACAGTAATCAAGATTTTCTTTTGCTCATAACGTGAATTGTCATAAATTGTTCACGATTGTAAAACAATTCGAAACATCATCAACAGTTACAACCGTAGCAAAGATGTTATCAACATTCTATCAGAAACCAATAGACGGATCCCGATGCTAATTGAGCATTTTAGACATTTGATCCGTGATTTGGAAGCGCACAAAACGAAGCGGCGCGGCGGTTCTTTGCTCTACCATACTCAAAGAGTCAGTGGCACCAACGTCGTGAACAGTTACCGATTTGATTGTTAAAATCGCATCCGTCCCATTCTTTGGCCAGATCGCTATTTATTCGAATAGATTGGTTCAAGATACGTATCCGAGTTAGTGCAGTGGTAGATTAGAAGCGCGGGAAAGTTCCGTCTCATTTAATTGAATACCGAATTGATTTTCGATCGATCCCGTTCAAATTGATTTCGAGGAATCTAACTAGCGTTCTAATACTGTTACACGCCTTGCTTCTTACTAATGCAATTAAACTTTTTTTACATTTCATGACAACGACTACAATGGCTGTTGGCACTACAAGAAAAATGCATTATTATGTTTTCTGACACTTAAAGTCAAATTGGTTCTATCGATAGGTCATTTATCTTTGCAGTTTGATAACTTGAGATGAAAGTTTTTGTTGGTTTGTCTAAATTAGCCACTAAAGCATTGTTCGAATGAAATTGATTGTTGAGATTGACCATGCCTTTGTATACGCGATTAACTCACGATTTCTTTTTGCTATATTTTTTGTCATGTTTGATTAGCGTTATATTATGGTTATTTATTATGCTGGCAAGTTGTCAATACACACTCACGATTTTGAAAAATCCGTTCAATGTTACAGTTATAACTAAAGTGAACGACCCTGAATTCGTTTGATCAATAAATTCACAGATAAATAAAATACAATTTTTCATGGCTACGTACGCCTGATTACATTCGGTAGGTGAAACGAAAGTGATTGCACAAAAGTTGTCTAATACTGTCTATAAAATACACCATGACACCTGGGACAAATTTCGTTGAAGCCTTTACTAGAAATTGAGCTACAAAAACAATAATTTCCGTATAAAACTACCCAAAATTCACATAAATGTGCCTGTATATTTTTAACACTTTTAACAAATATGAAGGTAGTCATAAAGTTGCGACCTTAAAAAGAAACTGACTGGTCACATCTGGCTAATGTTAAAAGATCTGTGAGCGAAATGCACCACAGAGCGGAGTCCGCGGGACATGCCAAGAAGTCGAAACTAGCTGGCCTAGTGTGGTAAGGATTGACCGCATAAAACTTTAGACAGGTATGTATGAAGGGACGTCACCGCGGCCTTTGGCCTTTAATGGATTTCTCATAGAGCAATGGATTGATGTATGTAAGTAAACCAAAATAAAAGTACAGTCATGTTGACTGTATTAATTTGGTACAAGTCAGTAAAATATATATGAAAAACGATATCAATGGGGCCTAGTTTTTATAGTGGAAGAAATGCTTCGTACTCAGTACAAAATATTGCGATGGATAAATTGAATTATTGATGTTCTTTTGCAATTAAACGGCGTTCAAACCACATAGAATAGGAGGAGGAAAATCGTAACTACAAATTGAATAATACCTTAGAAACCACGAATAACCATGAAAATTATTAGAATAGTTACATTGGTAATAATCTATTGAATACGTATGCGATCACTTTTACTGTTATCCAATTTGGAGCGCGGTGAGGTCGGTTTCCGCTTTTACACGGTTTGTGGCGGCGGCTCGCGGCCCGCGGCCTGCGTCACATTGTTATTGACCAAAAGCGTGTCATTTGAATGCCTGAACCGAGGACGTGTGGCAGACTGACACACATACCACCAGATATTCACATGTAGAAATCTCAACCACCAATCTACCGACCAACCTACCCAAAGCTGAAGCAATACATCACCCACCCGAGTAACTTAATATTGCAAGATCCAGTAATTAATTACTCGTTTACGATATAAATTCGACGTCGATTATGGAAGGAACGCGAGACCACATTTCCGTTACCAGTCGGGACCGCACGTAAATTAGTGAATCTTCACGTCAATCAATTACTATATTGGACATTTGGGTCAGGAGCATCGAGATCTCTAGATATGTTGGACAACTGAAGTTGATTTTTATTTGTATCGTGATCGGTCGGAGAATGATGAGTCACGTCTCATAACTCGAAATCTATTTGAGAGTATTCTTAACATGATGCGAAATCTCTTTACAGTGGGTCAGATGAATAGATGTATCGATTTTATTGACAATATCTAATGAATATTAACTGATAATATCGTTGGGTGATACGTACAGCATTATAAATTACATGACCGAGTTGCGTTGTAGGCAAGCAAACAAATGTAAATTAAACGGTAGAACTATTTGCTATAACAGTACCGACGGAATGCAGCTGTTGTGCTGATCAAGAATTTTCATAAAAGCTTTTGTATACTGTCGAGAGAAATTGCTCAGGAAAGAGAACGGAGAAATCTTTACATTCGCTCAGTCAATGAATGTAATAAGAGCTCTTGTCGAATATTAGCGACATTAAGCGAATACATAGCATCACGCCTTTTTCCCTTTCAGGGATAGCCAGATGTGTATCACACCCATATTTCGCCAGCTATGTTAGGTCCCATCTAAAGGGGGCGAGCCTATTACCATTTGCCGAGAACGTTTCCAGACTTAGGGATGAAGAAAAACCCGATATCAGTTTACCCGACCAAGGGATCGAACCCAAAAACTCAGCACTGCAGTCGTACCATAACTAAGCCACTGAAGTACGACTAATTACTGTCAAATAAAATAGTACTTGAATGACTGCCTCGGTGACGTTGTCGTATTATGGTACGACTGCAATGCTGAGGTCTCGGGTTCGATTCCCGGGTCGGTCAAAATGATATTGAGTTTTTCTATTCAGTATCAGCTCGGAGTCTGGAATTTGTGCCTGATATGGCGATAGGCTCGCCCCCTATCACATCATGGGACGGAATAATGGCGAAAAGTGGGTGCGCACTAGTTACGCATCTGCCTACCCTTGCGGGATAAAAGGCGTGAGTGTATATATGTGTATATATATATATACCTGAATGATGCCGCCTGACAGTCGGGTTCCTCCCGGCACCAACCCTGACACTCGTAAAGCGACAGGTTGCGCACCGTGTAGTACGCGGTGCCGCTGAAATCCACATCTGTTAACTTTTCGAATGCGATCCGACCTGCAAACAACATATATGATTAATGGACTCCCTCAATTTAGTCATTCAAAAATAGCATAGCCAATCATAGTCGCAAATGTGAATTTAGACTGTATTTTTTAAAGTTTATTGGTAGAGCATTAATTGACTAAACCCTTACATTATGTGTTAAACGTAAATTTTATAAAGCATTAACAAAGTATATGGCAAAACATATTTACAGATTTAAACTCATTCTCTACCTACTTATTAGTTTTATAAAAAAAATGTCAGCATTCACGTCTCTTTTTACATGTAAATAATTATAGAATATTCAAGTATAACCTTGGCTGAATATAAAACCACCAACTAAAATAAAACAACAATAATAAACTCACTAAGTACAGATGATGCCTGCAGCAATAAAATCGCCAGTGGCGCCAATCGCAGCGCCTCGCCTCTCATACCGATGTCGGTCACCACTGTCTGAAACAAGAAATGGGCATATAGACTAAGGTACTAGTACTTTTATATTATTATGTAAATGCCAGAATCGTGCTTTAGCGAGTTACTTCTCACCATGAATTGACCAGCCCGACGATGGCGCTACCCCTAGAAATATTACTTATCGTGATATTGAAATTAAATTACTATTCAATCGTTAAGGTACCCATAAATATCACAATCAGCTGATGCAATCATTGGCCCACTTACTTTTTGGAATAAAAATATATTACCCAAATAATTAAATACATTTATCAAACCATTATATAAAAGAACAATATTTCTAGATTTTAAGAAAGCCAGCTTCGAGAAAACGATAAAAAGCACAAAACGAAATTGGAACATGATAAATCATTGACAACGTTCGGGGCAAAGATTGTGGATATAAAAAATATACACAAACAATCTTAGAAAGTCAGACAAAAAGAAGATCCAAAAAGAGTACCCACTAAGTACCGACAATGTTGAAATGCGCATCGTCCTAATTTTTTAACTTACCACTACAATATTGTTAACAATGAAATAAAATCGAAAGCCGGTCAAACCATTTCTATGTGTGATCGGTATCATCTACCGAGTGGCATTATCTTTAATTCGGTGTTATTTATTGAGGAAACGTATTCAAGTGCTCATAATAAATTACCATCTCAATTTAGCGCGTCAATAATTTAATAGACTATAATTTAGACTGTAGTACGTGTACGTAATTTAAACATTACAAATGTAGTCGTGATAAATTACAAGCTTTATAATTTAGTATGAATTTTCACTCTAATAGCTGCAAAAAATGCTATGAATAATTAACTATTAATTTATTATTCACTTCAATAGCATGTTGTATCAATTTGTTTCCAATTGCAAAAAGTCTTTTTAATATTTATTCACTTTTATTTTAATAATTGTAATTAAGCTCGAATGCGATTTTAAATTAACTGATAAAAGGACCGATTGAAGTTTAACAAACAAAAAACACAAACGATTGAAATGATCTGAGTGTTCGGCGATCCGCCGTCTAGACGCGAGGCTTATCTCCAACATTTATCTCAAACAGGTCAAGATCGAATGCCGCATGGATCCACGGAGCTAATAGGAAAGTCAGTGACACGAATTTTCATTTTTTTTTTGCATTACAGTATCGCTTTCACTATTCTTTTATCAAGAAGAATAAATGATCATTTGTAAACGTGAAAGTCCAACAATTGTGATGTGGTGCGTACTCTCTACGACAGCTGAAAACATTTCTTATACGTGTTCAATAGATCCGACAACTTTCAATCAAATTGCAATGTTTATGCATGGTTAAACATGATCAATATTTAAATTGAATGTCATAAAAGCATCCTGAACTCAATTGAAGCAATCAAATCTGAAAGTTGCACACTCAATCGTAAAAATCATAAAATAAATTGCACATCAAACACACCGGTGTTTAAATTAATATTACTTTCTCGAACACAACTATTGAAAAAAGAACACAGGCATTTGGAATGCGATCACGTATCCATGATATCAGAAAAGCTTTGATTAAGCGCTGTCGTTTGAGGGTAATTGTAACTTGCGTCAACTTCGAATCGTGTGCATTGGTTTTCAATTTATGTAAGCAATAAAATGTAGAACTTGTATTTTTTTGTGTACTCGTTTTTACCCGTACGTACCTCTTTTTACATAAAAAATTAAAAGCATTTCGTCGTGACTTTTCAAATAAATACAAAATATGAGCTGGTTTCCATTGTATAAAATTCACGCGGAACGACACAGACAGATAAAAGCTTGGTATAAATAATTGCAAGGTACCGTTTAAGAAAGAACTCTTAGAAGCGTAACCTATTATGCATAATGATTTACGAAATTCGCATGTGACTGTGCGGGACTTGTTCGTAATGATAACGAACCATGGAGAATTTAACGGTTTTTTACATTCATGGATTGACACAATTTTACTGCTTGTCATTTTACTGTGAAATATATTGTTCTTTGTATTTTTGAGCTTTTTAATCCTTGTACCTACATTGTATTTGATTATTGTAATTTTATAGTAAGGCTAACTAACTATAAGGTTCATCATCACCAACCAGTGGCGTAACTACAGGGTGGCAGAGGAGACAAAATGCCACGGGCCCCTGGGCCCGAAGGGGCCCCCGGCCGCCCCGACCCGACAGGCCGCGAGCTCAGATACAGAGGGGGAGGGAGTGTATACGTGAGGGGGTGTATTTGTTGAATGTCATGGGCCGTGACAATTTTTACTGGGGCCTCATCCAACGAATTTGCCACAGGCCCCCGATGATATAGTTACGCCACTGTCACCAACCTCTTCTTATTTTTTTAGTTGTTTCCTATTCCTTATTAAATAAACAGGTGTAATAGCATTTCTATAAATTTATAGTTCATGCTATCTAACTTATAGTGTAACGGTTTCAGCTGGGAGTAATAAAAGGGCAACTATTGCTGGTAGTTAAATTTATACGGTATAAATCACGTTGTAAATTTCATTGATTTTTCCATAAACCTCCGTAGTAGAAGGTAAGGGGCTCGATAGTTACTAATACCTAAACATGCAGTAATAATTTTATATAGTAAAACATATTGCGAAATTCCTGATCTACACCTACACACACACACACACACACTCACGCCTTTAATCCCCGAAGGTATAGACAGAGGCGTAACTAGTGCACCCAATTTCGCCATTATTCTGTCCCATTATGTGATAGAGGGCGAGCCTATCGACATAACAGGTACAAATTCCAGACTCCGGACTGATATTGAATAGAAAAACTAAATATCACTGCCCGACCCGGGGATCGAACCCGCGACCTTAGCATTGCCGTCGTGCCGTACAACATACGACTACGCCACCGAGGCAGATCTATAAGGACTAAAATCGATTATCATTCAGTTTTCATCACCAAGTTAGCTGAGAGACAGCAAACAAGATACGTAGAATGTTAAGCACAAAGACATGAATCCCGATAGGACAATCAGACTCTCATACATGGACATGAATAAACAAGGAGACGGCCATACAGTTAGTTCACCTATAACACCATCAAGGCACGACATTTGCACCGACACACTCTCCTAGCGGAATATTGTTTCAGTCTTGCTTTATTTGTATAAAATAATGTTAATGTGTGTAACGGTGCAACTGAGAATATGAATCTTAACTCTTAAGTTATTTTGTAGCTTTGAGGTAATGATCATTCCAAAATAAATATGGCACTAGGAATTCAAAATTGTGAGTACATATTTCCTACTGGTGTATCTATATGTCCATTTGGCCAAATTTCATTGCAAAAAAAAACTAAATATTTCGACGTCATAGTAAAGCACACTGCTGTTGGTTATAATCAATCCTAACTTAGAAGTGCAGTATCTGATTTAAGAGTCGTAAAATCTGACACTGATGATGCGCTGTTAGCTGAAAGATATTTACAACATGCCCGACGCAACTATTTATCACAAAACAAAACAAATTCTCATCGCGCGTTCATCCAATATTCGATTCGGTTATGACCTTAATTAACTTTTTCATCCGTATTATACTAGTAAAAGTGCACAAAGAAACCGCTCGTGTAATTATCACACGCGTAAAGATGACGCCTTCTTTTATATGTCGTGTCATGAACATAACAGTTACGTAAGTGAACATATAGGGCAGCCACACACCGTGCGCTCACAAATTGTCCAATTTAACGGTGTACCTTACTTACGCTGATTTGCGTAGATATCCGATAGGCGTCGTTTAAACGAATGATAAGTAGAAACGCTTATTAAAGCGTCGGAGTAATTTGCCTGCACGGTACTACGGTTTTACTGTCTCGTTAGATAATTTACCTTGTAAATAAGGAATCGAGGGTTTCCTGGTTAGCAGCATTCAAGCTTTAATCACTTAAAAAATTTCCTACGTGTCTTCTCTTATCAATTTAAAGGCGAAAGAGAATAATCAAATATTTCGCACTATTTTTAAAAATATCACATAAACAAAAATTCTATAATCTTTGTAATACCTACGTCTTTTATGAGCAAAATTTTAATTCCGATTATTAGTCTAACGCCTTAATAACAAACAAAACAAATAATACACATAATTTACCAATGATTATAGTAATCATGATTACGATATAATCAAGCTCTGCACACGCTTTGTGTGTACCGCCACGAGTGTGAACGGATTGTAAGGCAGCATACACACAGTGATTATAGCGCTACAATTATTCATACAGCTTCTAAACAATGAGTTTACAGTTTACATTTCCTGTTACCTTTACACCCCGTGTGTGAAAACTTTACGTCGACTGCATTCCCATAATAACGCAATAAACTTCGATAAGCAAACAAACGGGAGATCTCACATTACGCAATTATCGTGGAAAACAGATACGATATATGAGGTTAATGCAGCGGCTTCACAGTTATATTGCCTCCTATCATATGAGTTCGGTTTCTAGAATCACGCGTCGATGTATAGCGAAACCTCTTTAAAAAGCTACCTCTAGCGGCTGAAATTAATTATACCCATTGCTATCTTGAGATCGATCCAGAAAATGAATAACAGGTGACCACTATAAAAAAATGTTCTGACAAATTAATTTCCACGATGGTTTCGGATACAATATATGGACCGAGATTATTCATAAACTAGGCCGTAGACCGAGTTTTCACCCACTTCTCAATTTAATGAAATCTCTGACACAAACTTACTTAAAGTGATATTAATTGATCTTTTGAGCTTTGTGTCGTCACACCGGTTATATGTGTATTTGTCTTTAGCGGTCTTCTCAAGGAGAATGTGGGTGAAAAACGGGTATGGTTCACCTAAATTAACTCTTTATAGAGTAATTATTTCATATCTTTACTTATATCTATACTATCTATACTAATATTATAAAGCTGAAGAGTTTGTTTGTTTGTTTGTTTGAACGCGCTAATCTCAGGAACTACTGAACCGATTTTGAAAATTCTTTCACTAATAGGAAGCTACATAACTCCTGAGTGCTATAGGCTACTTTTTATCACGGGAAAATATTTTTGTCCCGGAAAAACTTTTTCACGCGGGCGGAGCCGCGAGCACTACTAGTAATATTATAAAGCTGAAGAGCTTGTTTGTTTGTTTGAACGCGCTAATCTCAGGAACTACTGGTTCGAATTGAAAAATTATTTTTGTGTTGAATAGACCATTTATCGAGAAAGGCTTTAGGCTATATAACTTCACGATGCAACTATTAGGAGCGAAGAAATAATGGAAAATGTGAAAAAAAGCGGGGAAAATTATTCATCCTTGAGGGCTTCCATTGAGTGCGCTGTGAAAACGGTTCAAGATACCAAAAATATATGTATGAAAGAATTATTCCTCTTGAAATGATCTAAAAAAAAATCTGCAACAGTATATGTCTATCTTTTAAGATTAACTCACTAGAACCGTTTTTATGGTAATCAAATTTGGTCGAAATTAATGCATTATTTGTTAAGAGTTATATCAACATCATAATATTAATCTTTATACAAATAAATGTATTGGATAGAGTGATTCAACGGGAAAGTTTTTATGTACTTTTAGCCCGGAAAAACTTATTAACGCGGGCGAAGCCGTAGGCAAAAACTAGTCATAAATATAAATACTCGTCATGTCTGGAGTCAGTAATTGTTTAAATACTTCGCTATTGTAACTGCATATGGAAATATAGTTTTTTTTCCTTGGAAATGATGAATCGTAATATTATTTTCCATTGATAATGATGAGAAAACGTTGTGCCAGTGGGTAAGTTATATTTCAGTGCTCGGTATGAAAAAATCTGTAGATTATGCACAACGCGCATGCAATAACCTTCACTTTTCAAACAGTTTAATCTTAGATCATAATATTCGAAAAACATTCCATAGACTCTTGTGGTGCTTAGTTATTTATGTGAGTACCTATTTATTTCTTGCACACTATAATTATATGAGCATACAATGTAAAACCCGTAGATTGTAAAAGCTTAGTATGAAACGTTAAATCGAGAGGTTTTAACTACTTAATGATGGATTATGGAACCGCACAATGTAAGAGTGAATAATGAATTTCAGCCTTTTTGCAATAATTGCATCTTCTTTCGCGAGTTTTAATGCACCTTGAAAATGATTAAACAAACTTATGGGTATGTACATATAGAGTTAATTATGTTTTATTGCAAACTTCACAATTGATACCTAGAACAAACATTCAATAATAGATACCACAATTTATATTTTACAACTCTGATAAAGGAGTAAGCAACACTACCAGATACCAAGATATCGTAACCAGTTAAATTACTAACCATTATAAGACTATTAGGATTTTATACCAAATGAATGCAGTTGCAGAGGAGTTTTTTTTTGGGTGCAAACTGGCATTATTATTGTCTATGATCAAACATAGTTTATTTTCTCCGTCGATAAAGCTGCGAGAACGTACTTGGAAATTGTAAATTAAAAAATATACTACAAACACAAAAAAATTATATCGTGGGTTTCAATTTTCCTAATAGTAACACTTTCTTGAGTTAAGTATTAACTCAACTCCCTAAAATATATTTTCGATTAACAAACAAGTTAGCCAAGAAAGAACATAAATTAATGAACCCGTTTTGCAACATTAAAACAGACTTATATTAATTAAATTTTAATTCTGTTAAGTTGAAATACTTTCATTGACACAATTTTTTTCAAACAAACATTTTTATCACTGTTTTTAGAAAGCGGCATTTGACCTAACGCCCACAATTTGTCAAATCATGTTCTTAATGAACGCACTTAGAACAAGTTTGGAAAAATATTTCTAACATCAATTATATCTCATGACCGCAGTAATATTTGCATGTTCTAAAGAAATCTATACATATAAATAAAATTGGAGTGTCTGTTTGTAATATTGAAATAACCGTTTTTTACTGCATGTAAATGAATATATTATATACGGTACATGAACCAAAATAACATTTTTTACAATTTTGTCTGTCTACTTGTCTGTTTGTTTGTTTCGGCTAATCTCTAAAATGGCTGGACCGCTTTTAACGGGACTTTTATTGGCGGGTAGCTGATGTAATAAGGAGTTACTTAGGCTACGTTTTATCCCGGGAAAATATAAAGCGGAACTTTTATCCCGGAAAAACTTTTTAACGCGGGTGGAGCCACGGGCAACTGCTAGTTGTAAATAAGAGATTTTGCGAAAAAAGCATGACTAGTGGCTAGCGGTAACAACTTTCATCTTATCTCTTGAAGTGACCAGTTTTTACTCGCACACATCAGCTCTTTTCCGGAACATATTATTATGAACTATGAACATAGCTTCTGGAAAACATTAATGTACCATCTCATTTACGTAGAATTATCGACTATATTACTAAGGTTTTGACACTTCTCTAAGTATTTTTGAAATTGAAACTGTTCATCTAACTTGACGACAATTAAAATTATTTGCTATGAATTAATTCTAAAGTATTTATTATATAAAATTAAAATAACTTTTGTCTGTCACGAACTTAGGGTAACGACCAAAGAGATCTTTGTTTATGTGATTTGTACCAAATTTGGATTTATGACGTTGCTCGTAAAAGTTTGTGTAAAAATAATTTATACTCAAATGTCACCTTATGACACTCGACCTTCCGTAGTATCACGTACGCTTTTATCCTTAAAGTAAATTACTTTCATCTTATCAACTTTCACGAAAACCCAAAACACTATCACGAATTTTAATATTGTTTAAAGCTATTCCTTGCGCAATTTAAATGTAATGGCGAATTTATACACGTAGTATACTAGATAAAAAGTCTAGGAAAAAGTACTGAGCTGGGGTTATAGTTTCAAGCCTTTGTTGTTGCCGGTGCGGGTCAGAATCGCACGTGCCGGCTCGCCTACTTACAGAATCAGATATGACTGCGTAAATAATACTCGGCTATCTCACGATCTTTGCGCATAATGAGAATCCATTGCCTGTATATCTTATTTTCGTATTCGGGTTAAACTTATTTCTTACAATAATGTACAATGGACTATTGTCTGTTGTAGGTGTGTATTTAAGTGTTATTTTACAGTATGCTGTATAAACGATGGTTTAGTTACAATCGTGATCTGATTTGTATTTTGGTAACTATCTTATACTTTTAACCGACTTTAAAAAAGGAGGAAGTTCTCAATTCGGCGTGTATTTTTTTATGATTGTTACCTCAGAATTCCGTCATTTGTTGACCTATTTAGAAAATTATTCTTTTATTACAAAGAAAATGCTTCCAGGTTGGTCTCATAGAATTTTTATAAGAATCGGTTGAGTAGTTTGGTTTTAAAACTAAAATAAATTGAAAAAATATGTCATCCAAGTATACAAAATTACGAATTTTGCTTTTCTGTGTCTTTATCTTTGGTGTTTTTGCGTTGAATTTTGTTCGGTCCTGAGAGGCTACTGCGAAAAACGAAATCCGTAGTTTCGGGTGACGGATCGCACGTTTTCTTACTACGAAGTGTTTCGGATCCTTCTTTATGAAGAGTTGTTGCGTGACGAAAGTGTTGAGCGAAGTCGGAAGCGTCGCAAACTGCGTGCAACCTTCGTTCAACGGTGACGGATCCGAAGTAATTTGGTAGTAAGGTTAAATCCGAAGTTCGTCGTTTCTTCGTTTCGGACCGACGTTTCGGATTTCGTTTTTCGCAGTAGCCTCTCTGTTCTTTACGCCTTTTACGTTTTCAGAGGGTAGGCAGAGGCGTAACACGGCAGCGCGATAGTCGTACTCGTACCGCGTGCGCAATACAACTATGCCATCGAGGCGGTATATTTATTACGTACACTCACGCCTTTTATCCCCGAAAGGGTAGGCAGAGGTGCAACTAGTGCACCCATTTTTTGCCGTGAGTATTCCGTTCCATGTTGTGATAGGGGGCGAGCCTATCGCTATATCGTTTTATCAACCGACCTGGGGATCGAACCCGAGGCCTCAGCATTCCAGTCACTACGCCACCGAGGTAGTCCACAGTGCAGTATATTTCTTACTAACACAAAAAAGCACATTCGCTTGCGTCAAATGGAGACGGCCGCGTTCCGTGTTAACCGATCCGGAGGACGAAATCACTCTGGCCATCCGCCGTAAGAACGAGTTCTTGAAACTTCAACACTCCACAAGACCGCAGTTCCGTCCTCGCCGTCGAGGACCTCGCTGCGTTCCCCGTCGCCCCTCCGTCCCACTAGCAGTTCCTGCCCGCGTGCCGATGACAACACAATCTAATCGTTGATGTCTCATCCTCTCTCAGTGGCCGCCCTGATCCGAGGTTTACAACCCGTTAGTGGGTTGCCCTCAGCATGGTCACTTAATTCAAAGGGTTGCGAGCGCCTTCTGCGTTCACCCTAAAAGCCGGTGTGGCCAGAAAAGCCGACTCGCGTCAGGCTACTGGCAGTGTGGCCAACAAACAAAAAAAATTAACAAAATTTAACCGCCTTCAAAAACGACTAAAAAAGACTAAAAACCAAAAAATTATTTAACATTACCTATATTAACCTTACCGTGACTAATTTCAATTGCTATATATGAATAAATATACGATAGCATTACTTATATACTGGTAACCATATTATGGAGTCGGAGCCTAATTAAAATGACTAGCTTAGCTATCTAGCTAGATACTTTAATAAATATACGAAAACTATGTTTAATTTTAATTATGCATATATAGAGTTAGTCATTCACTAGCCTCAGCACGCTTCCTATCAATCAAATCTAATATCAACGCCGGTATATCTTAATCCGTTGACAAGTCACGAATGAAGCGTAAGCACTAAGCATGCCAGTAGCGTAAGGCAGCAGGCGAGTCACAATGGGCCAAACTTGACCGAGCGCTAACGGTACAGCGCGTCGAGCCCAGACAATGCGTGTGAGGCAAGCAAGCGGACAGGTTGCTCGCCTGACCCAATTATCACATAAACTGGGCCATATGTTTTTGAATGCGTGTGAATTTGTACAAACATTAACATTGCGGTTTTTAACATAAACGATTTGTACGAGACGTTTCATTGCGGTTATACTTTTATGACCGAACTCGAATGTATATTTTTATTGCTAAAGCACCTGAGACTCCACTACGTCCCCATAAAGTTTTAAAATGTATGTTCAGAATGTTTATTTTAATAAAGTGTGTATCAACAATGTCACACTGTCTCAAAGTGCGGAGATTTTATGTGTGTAGCGATACTCTTACTTGTTGGAATTATTGGAAAGATACTGTGTATATAGGATAATGTTATACAGTTGATTATAAGATTACAAGTATACAGGATTAATAATTAGAAAACTAAGTGTAAGGTATTTTCTCACAGTCATGCATATGACATTATTAATAAAACCTAGTTGAACAAAATTAATCTACTCTTAGTACTTCAAACTAGGTAAACGTACATATTAATACTACTAACACACATTTTGTTCTATTAATGATTCGTAAATATATTTGCCGCGTCATCCCTCGTAATTTGCTTTTCTTATATTTGAATACTCGCAAATTATTTGCCCAGACGAACACCAATAAGAAACTTAAGCAACGCGTTTTACTTTAACTCCGTTGCAGTTAGCTATAATTTGAAAAGTCTACTTATTCTAGGGCTGCCAAGGTTATTGAATATTCAATATAGTGTACGTTTGGTATTACATGCTTATGATTACTTATTGAGCTTGAATTGTACTCTTAATATCTATACATACTTGTAATAAAATCGTTAATTTTAAATGTTTGTTAGCGTATGACACCAAAACCACGCTTTGGATTCAAAATTTTATGACTGAAAAAGGTTAAACTTTATTCAGTTTTATATATAGGGCGAGGCATCGCACGTGTTCTGTGTTACAGAGAGGGGTATCAAAGAGATATAATGGGCTGAGTTATATCCACATCCACACAGGGTTGTTGGTACAGCTAGTATAAAAATAAAGTAGGCACTGTTTATATATAATATTTACATCGCTTATAAACTTACTGGATTTATTCAAACTTAAATGCAACAAACCTTTACGTATTTTGCACAAAATTTTCATCTCTGTGGAACTATAAATAACAGTTTTACTTCAATCCTAAGAAAATCCTAGACAGAAAGCGATCATGGAGCTCACACAATTATTTAATTTAACCCCTCATTATAAAGGCGATTATTATTAAAAAAATATATTTTGTAGCTGGCAGCCCTGTGATCCTGGGGGGAACAGGGTACCGATCGCGTGTTTATCTCAAACCTTGGCCGGTATGTAGGGCTGCGGCTTGTCGCTGTCGCTGCTAGGAATTCGAACAAGCTCTAGGGCTCAGGGCTCAAGACAAAAGAAACAACCTCGATGAGGCCAGGGGAGAAAACTGACTTGAAATGTTGTTGTTATACGGGTGATTATTTTTAATGGATTGAACAAAGTACACAAATATATATTTCATAGTGCACGAAAAGATGAAATATAAATTGCAGAAATCATTGCAAATTCCAAAATATTCATTTACAGTGAGAAGCTACAAGAACCGTTTATCGCAATGTAAATATTGTAAAAAGATCTAGAGAACGGTTCGAACCGAAGTAGACGCATTTTTATAAAAAAGAAAATTGATACAAAGTTAATACTCTATGTAATCTAATACAATAGATAAATCTTATAAAATAAAACATCAACGTCTTAATAGACGCTAAAGTTTTTACCTCGTGGCTATTTGTCGAAGTGTGTCTGCTATTGTGTTTAATGAGGCAGGAAATTAATATGTAATTGGAAGCAAATCTATCGAGACATTTTTTGTAGTTTCTAACTTCTTGGGCATACCATGATACAAATTAAAGATGTAACATTGTTTTCTTCACATATCTGAGAATCTACCGTGTAATTAAAGAAGTTAATGATACACATCCAGTTGATATTAAGATTTATTATTCAACGATTTGAGTCTCCTATTGGAACCGCAATGAAAACACTTTCATTAATAACTTTAATCATTCTATAGATAAACTAAAATAGAAAAAAAAACGACGGAGAAGCGATCAAATAATTAGCATCAAATTAGCCCACCAAACTCCTTCTCCTGAGACTTAACCCAAAAAGTAATAAATACACGTCACGTCGTTAAGAGGCGCCGAGCGGCGCGCGGACTCGCCCGACTTGTCGTGACACCGACTATACAGGCATAGTAAAACCTGGTGAAAACCTATAACTAGTATGGAAAGCCGGTCAATGCCGCGTAACACGGGGAAGCGCTGCGGTTTCATAAAACAGTTTTACTACTGTATACAAAAATGCACAGAATCACAGTTGGACGTTAACCTTCATATAAGTTGTTAAATGGTTTCATAAAACTTTCTACACATAAATCAAATGAAAAGCGCCTCATTAGTCTTATGATGCATACGTCGCATAAGTTTAATTTTCATGTTGTGCGTCGGATACCTACCTAAAATATGCAGTGTTAATATTTTTAATCTATCCAGGACTGGAAATATTATGCAGAGGTTTCTGAATGTCTGTAGGCTATCGACAAAAAGATTTTATTTAAGGGAAAAGCTGTACCAATTATTACAGACGCACAAAGTCTGCCAAGTGTTTTTAAGCGACGTAAATTACTTACTTATTCGCGGGTCTTATTTAATTGAAAAAATAAAATTTGAGTGCTACCTACTTTTTCTTTGTCGAAATAGCGATCTCCGTGAATAATCTGACAAAATGACTTACTTCTACTCGTTGCAATTCTAAATTATTTAGATAGTTTATAGGGCACGTTGGTGTGTGCTGCGGATGTCTTACTTATCAAACTTTTTATAATTAGAGACTAATTGATATATGCAAGGAAAAAAGTATATTAAACTACATCTGATGATAATAATGCAAGCCCAGAAAAATATCAACGAGCGAGTACGTAGAGACTATAGAGAGTATCGTTATGGTTTTGTTACAAGGAACTAAAATACGCCTCAGTAGTTTAAAGCTATATTTTTTAACCCCCGACAAAAAAGAGGGGAGTTATAAGTTTATGGTGTGTATCTGTATGTCTGTCTGTGGCGTCGTAGCTCTCAAACGAATGGACCGATTTGGACGCGGTTTTTTTTGTTTGAAAGCTGATGTGACTGCGATGGTTCTTAGCTATAATTTATGAAGATCTGTTCAGGCGTTTGAGGATTATCAGCTCATTTCCAACTTAAAAAGTTCGATTGACTTTAAATTTGGTGTACTGTGACATTCAATATATTTGTAAACATGAGCTGATGCTGCGGCATCAAGTAGTCTGCGGGATACCCAACTCCTTAGAAACTTATAGCAGATATAGTGTGTTTGGGCTCATAAGGATGGGCTCAACGAGTAGGTGATAGATAGTTGATTATCAAGGCCCCATGATGGAGAGTAAAGTAATTTAGAAAGTTTGAAATAAAAATTAAATTAAAATTTAAATAACCCCCGACACAAAAAATCTCATTTAAATTTTTAAGGCCACAATGTCAATAAATGTGAATTTTCTTGTCGCAATTTACAAATACGGAAGAGAAGTCGTTGTAAATCATCTATTTGCAGTGTGTTTACTTTCTGACATGATAGGTGGCGGAACCTATCGTTATGTCCAACACTATAATAATGTTCCAGAGAAAATGTCACCAATCATCATAATGACATAGAATCACACGAAGGAAGTACAGAAACACAATGTATTATAGCATCAGCGATGCACAGCTTTGAATTATAGTTTCTACCGTCAGTGTAAGTTGACAAGAAAAATAAATATAGATAAAGGGCATTTGGCCCTTAAAAAATATAATAATACCTACTATCTTTTGCCCGCGGTTCCTGTTTTTCCGGTTATAAGCCCCGGTTTATATTAACCCGGAATAAGAAATAGCCTAGGTCCTTCCCAGGGTCTTAAACTATCTCCTTACTTATTTTCATTGAAATAGATTCATTGGTTTGGTCGTTACGACTCTAACGGCGAGATTTAAAAGTCCGGGGTACAATTCCCGGTGTATGTTTTTCGGGATAAAAGTAGCCTATGTCCTTCTCTGGATCTCAAACTATCTTCATACTTCTTTTCTTCCACTCGCAGAAGACGATTTTCTAGAATTAAAGTCCCGGTTTATATTTTCCCGGGATAAAAAGTTGCCTAGATCCTTCCCAGGTTCTTAAACTATCTCCCTATTAAATTGCATCGAAATCGGTCTGTGGTTTAGCATCGAGAAAAAAATCCGGGAAAAAAGTCCTGCTTTATGTTTTCCTGGGATAAAAAGTAGCCTATGTGTTAATCCAGGACATGATCGACCCGTGTGCCAAATTTCATCGAAATCCTTTCAGTAGTTTTTGCGTGAAAGAGTAACCATACATCCATTCTTACAAACTTTCGCGTTTATAATATTAGTAGGATTGTGTGCTATTAAATTAGACTATAATTGGGATGTGGGTACTTCGTACTACATCCTTAAGTGCGATCGAAAACATAAAATCTCACACTAACGTTACTAATGGTTGCGAAGAAACTCGAGTCGTTAGCTTCTTGTCAATTATCGCAATCAAATATAAAAATCAATGCATTTGAAACTTTAATTAGAAAGCGTTGGTAAAAGTTACCTTACGCGGTGAAACGAGCGAAACAAATTTCAAATGTCAAGGTGGATGTTTGCACCAAAAACTTCCACTTTTAACCGTTTTGTATCTACTGTGATGAATTCTGTGGGTCAATGGGTACGTTTTTGTTTCCATAACATTCAATAAATATTAACAATCTTCTATTCTCAATTGTTAATAGTCGGCTCCGAAATTAAGACCAATGGGTTTATATTTATCGACATCCAATTATTGGCTTATTTAGATTACAGTCGTTCATATTTCTTTATCATACCAAATTATAACCGTGTATTTTTTCAACTAAATATCATATCGAAATACATTGGCTTACTTTGCGCAAATATATCACACAAACGTCCCTATTCATTTGCGTTATGAATAGACAGGCCCAAGTTATAATTTATTCAGTAAAACGTGGGACAGTAAATCTTGCGTATGACATTGAACTATGCAACAAGGAAGTACCGACTGTATTCCGGCTGGAATTCAAATAACGTAGCCATGCAAACCGCAGAAAATACGCCCTGTGAACGTTGGCTAGTCAAGAGAGAAAAAGTTTGTTAGTCGACGCCATTTCTTTTAATATCCCAGTAATACATCCTTCATTTGCAGGGCTATAAATGGGCATTATACTCTGTGTTAGGCTTGCATACGGACGGATCTGTGCCGTATTTTAACTCCATAATTTATAAAAGTTTATGTCATACAAAATTTCGCCCGAACATAAACATGCACAAAGACTATTACAAATCAGTGTTGATGTTATTTATATACAAGCTAGGTGATGCCCGCGGCTCCGCCCGCAAGAAAAAGTTTTTCCGGAATATAAATATTCTCTCAGGATAAAAAGTATCCTATAGCACTCGGGAGTACTGTAGCTTCCTGATAGAGAAAGAATTTTCAAAATCAGTTCATTAGGTCCTGAGATTAGCGCCTTCAACACACTTTTTCAAGGTTGTTGCAGAAATAATAAAAGGTATCTACATTATTCTAAACTAGTTGTTGCTCGCGGCTTCGCCCACATGAAAAGCCTTTCCCGCTACAATAGTGCCTAACAGAGTACGACGACAACACCGGAACAAATTACCGAAATAAAAAGCCTAAGTGTTAATCCAAGACATATAGTCTACCTGTGTGTCAAATTTCATCCAAATCCGTTCAGTCTGCGTTTACTTGTAACAAACATTCAATTATTTTCACAAACTTTCGCATTTATAATATTATTAAGAAGTAAGATAGTAAGGTAACTGTATGCACCTATAATGACAAGTTTGTTTAGCACGTTATATGTAAACGAACTCTTTTTTAAATAACTATAATAAAGGTCGTATTCATTTCTAGAATCCTGGCATTTTTACACACATCATTCCCCTCAATTATCGCCATTATGTTACATTATAGGGACCACGCATACAATTGTAAATGGATCGCAAATTTCTTGCTTGGAGGGCATATTGCGAGCAGTTCAGCTCGTGACTCATGCCTGCAGAAGTTCGCGTGTTATAACTCAATAGCTCATCATTTACCTACGCAGGAGACAGTTACACGTCCAAGTTAGCAATTGCTCCTAAGTTGCTTCATAGTAATAAATATGTATGAATTTCAAGACGATAACATTGTAAGATTTATTGGCGATTATGATACATTGAATATTGTATAATTGTGTGTCTCGATACAAGTCCGATTGATAACAGTAAAATACTGATTAGATTATTATGAAGGGCGTGTGGTTCTTTCATACGAGTATAGAACCCGCTTGTATACCAAATCCTTCAATATTTCAAAAGCCTAAAACAGGCAAGTATTATATTATAGACACTGAACAGCAAAAGCATTTTTCAAACATAGAAGAATGCTTACCCACGCACTCATTCAATACATTTCGCTCCCTTATGACAGGCCATTTTAAACGATTTCATATTGTCCATTGTATACAAGTTTATTGCAGGGTATACGATCTACTCGTAAGTCGGGAGTTGATTCAAGAAAATTGCTTATTTTAAAAGTTCATCCGCCAAAACCGTGGGTGACCATAATACATTGAAATGTGTAAAACATAAAAGAAAATAACTCATTTATTGGTGTTGTAAAATAGTAAAACATTTTTTATTTCATTTGAACCTTCGATTCGTAATGAGACACAGTTTCGGACTATCTTTTATAGATTTTTTAAACACGCCCACGAATGTGTTCTTAAACACAGAGCTAACATAATGTTAGACCTAAGAGATGGAGCGCTACACTCTCACAGTCTTATGTATGTCAAGTATGTGACAAGGAATAAAATCACAATGCGAAGAACGCCTCGCAGCGCAAAAACACCGAGTTCACAATTGTCCCACGGACTAACTACACCGTCACAACCCTACTCGCTAATAAACTACTCAGTGTCATTCGTATTAGTGGGTAAACGGTTGCATTGCATCAACCCTAATCATATATATGGCCAGATTACTAAATGGCATGCATCAAATATGGCTGTAAAATAATGCAAGTTTTCTTACCTTTTATAAAAGTTGAGATTTAGTTGATCCGCTTGGCATCAACCTGCAACAAAAAAAGGTCAGTTATTTTTTTAGAAATGATGCAAAGATTTTTAAAAAGTTAAATCATAACGCCACTTTGTTTGAAAAATACCAAGAAAAACCTTTTTATATGAAATGTCCAGTAATCATTAATGCCAGTAATACGTAATAATAAAAAATAAAGATAGTTCCTGTAGTTCGAGAAGATACTCGGAATAAAATAATGTAAGAAGGTATAGCCATTTTGTGCCTTATAATCCTATTCACTATTGTTAGCTATGGCCCAAAGCGCTTGTAAAATGGCCAGCCCATATTTGTAGCTTGACTGTACTATTAGGTACAGATCTCAAATCACATTCCAGAAAAAGGAAATAACTACATGTTCCAAATAATGAAATAACATGATCGCAAAGTACCCATTTTGCTTTTTATGTAATGATGCAAACAGCTGATGTTCACACAATGCATACATTAATAAAACATATTCATTGCTTGGCTTGAAAAAGAATTAAAATAAAAAACACTTAAGTAAATAACATATTAAAAGTACTTTCTAATACGTTTTACATAGGTGTTTACTGATGAACAGGCTCAAAATTTTTATAGAACAGTTTTACCAATGTCCGCTCTATATAATCTTAGAACTTTTTGTTTGCGATTTATACAAAATGTAATTTTGTTCGTTGCGAACACAAACATAGAAAACAAATTAAACAGTGCCAAAACTAACACGGTAACACTTTCGACGTTCCAGATAGAACTGTCAAAGCTTAATGATGATGACCGAGATAAACGAATCATCCGTGAACAATCATGCTCATCAATATTCATGATACGAACGCAAGTAGTCATGGAATCCTCTTGTTATTTATAGCCTAGTGACAACCGATCGGCGCACGGCGGACATCGCCGGCGTCAATGTTCTCAACCAATTAGGTGTACGACATCCGCCACTGACCGCACGTAATATTTCATTACGTTCGTGCGAATTTCAACACATCATTAATTTAAGAAATAGTGAAATCGCTATATGAATACTCTCACTTGTGCTCTTAACCTGTCTCTATCTTAGTAGTTCAATATTTAAATAGGTATATTGTTTTTGTTGTGACTGCCTCGGTGGAGTTGTATTATGGTACGACTGCAATGCTGAGGTCTCGGGTTTGATTCCCGGGTCGGGCAAAGTGATATTGAGTTTTTCTATTCAGTATCAGCTCGGAGTCTGGAATTTGTGCCCGATATGGCGATAGGCTCGCCCCCTATTACATCATGGGACGGAATAATGGCGAAAAGTGGGTGTACTAGTTGCGCCTCTGCCTACCCCTTCGGGGATAATAAGCGTGAGTGTATATGTATGTATGTATGTATATTGTTTTTGATACAGATTTTTTACTGCGCGATATAACAAACATGTCACCTAAACCTGCCGGTGTTTTATATGATTACTTAATACAAATAAATTAAACCTAATAAAAATCTATTTGATACACCAAATATTGTATTCGCATTAAAAAGTTATTCAACCAAGCAATTATAACTGAATAATAATGTGAATGACTGTTAAAATGTATTAAATTTTTCTACATGTAGATCTATGTACAGTTTGAAACACAAAGACTCTGGGCCGTTTCATAGAAATTACTGCGGATTCCGCCGGGCTGTAATTTTAAAGAAATTTATAACGGTCACGATCGAAAGCTAGAAACTATTTTTCGAAAACATTACTTGTTTAAAATGGAGTTCCGAAACGCTGTCACTTACGCCGACACTATTATTTATACCGGTTTACTACCCCTAATTACTAGCGAGATTCATCTCATTCTACGTAGTCATCTCATCCTACGTAGCCATAAGGCCCAAGATGTGGTCCGGGATAAATATGGTCTGGCAATTTAATAAATAAAAGCTCTACACGATTCCAATAGTCTTTTTCTTTATAAGAACCTTAGAAAATAGCGTTAGAGGTAGAAACGCCGCTGGGGGCGATCGTGCGCCGCGAATGGAGCGGGCAAAATAAAAGATTCGCAATGAAATGGTTCCTATCGCTTTGGTCCAGTCGGTTCCCCTTTATCCGCAGCTGATCGCACTAGACAATGTGGGTGCGGATCATCGCGGGCGGGGGAGGCGGTGGGGGAAAAAGAGGCAGGGGCGCAAGCGCATGACCGCGCAGGGCGCAATGACCTTGCGCGCGCATTCCACCCGCTCTTTCGAAGGCTCCCGCGGCCCTCCAGGCCGTCCCGACACCGCTTTACTCTTTTAAAAGACCCACTATGGGAATGGAGGCAACTATCTTTCCCATTGTGTTGTTCGATGAATAAAGTTATTAGCGTGATGACTATGAGGTCTGCTGTGTCTTTAAACAACGTTGAACAAATGTTAATAGAAAAAAAAATATTTAATTCAATTAGCTAACGTATAAGGAATTTTGAATGTAAACAACCAATTATGTAAATACATGAGATCGTTTTTAACAGTGTGAGTTTTAAAAGTAGGCTATTGACCTCTGTGGAAATATATGACCCAAACGTGGCACGCACCAACTGGGTAAACAGGGAGTTTTGTAGAACAGCACGTTTCTATGCAGGTTCGATGTAGCAGGTGATGATGTTCTTCTACCGATAAATGACATCATATATCTAATTGAACGCATTAAGGTATTTCATTGAAATTTAGAATACCGTCTCATGCTATAACTGCATTCAAACAAATTGGTTTTCCATAAGACGAGTATTGGGTACTACAGTTTCTAACATAAATCAAGAAAGGTTTCATAAGTAATCCAAAACTATTCTCAATCATGAGCCGTCGAAACAATTACGGCAGAAAAACAAATACGAACAATTAAATTGATATCACAATGACTACCTAAGATAAGAAGACGCGGCAATCAGCACCTAGCCGGAGAATAACGGGTTCCGTGACAAATAATCGGAAAACCACGAGCTAGCGTCACAAAAACCGTTCGGATTCCAAATCGGTACAAAATCCACGTCGGTGGACGAAATGCCCACCAACCGTAACATAAACACACATAATGAGTTTATTCCTATTTGTTTTTGATCTCGACGAGGCCGGATTTACTGTACTTGGGAACTATTATCACAAATATGGCTGTCTTAGGTCATGACTGTATCTTTCCGGTTTTAATTTGAACTTTTGTGTTGCCAATATCGAAATGTAAAATTTGGCCAGGCAATCTATGTATATGCACATACAAATGCAGAAGCTCTAGGTTTTTTTGTAGAGAAATTGATAGTGGAGCAACTGAAATAGTCCGCAATTTTCGTTCCTTGTATGTATTGCATAGTGTTCCTTGTATTGTATAGTGAGAGAAAATCTTCAATTTTTCGCAACTAGTGTAGTTTTCACACTAATCTAATAAAAACGTATGAAGATAAATAAGTTGTTTATAATTATTCATCTAAAAGTACAGTCGCAGTCATAAGTTAATGCAAAATAAACACATAAACGTCTGATGTAACCGTTTCGTTTGACATTTCTCAACGTTAGAACTGGTTAATAGTTGACCTTTGCTACTGAATACGGAATTGCATTTCCTATGGAGTTATTAACGTTAACAAACTATGCAAGTTGCCAAATAGTGCAGATTCAACAACATAGGTATACAGTATAGTATATTTTCATATTATGTATAAGTATGTACGTAACATATTTATAGAGATAATGTATTTATGTTCATATATAGGGAGGAAACAAAGAACTCTGTTACTATTATGAAGTTACATTGTCCTGAGTAGTTTCTCTACTCCATTGGCCAAGTAATAGTGTACCTACTGTTTTATATAATGTTATATCCCGGTTTAAATAACATTGTAACTATAATGTTTAACATCTTATAAAATTGATAATATACCTTCTTAGCGAGAATTTCACAGATCTCACACGACAATATATTTTACGACTACGTCGCTCTTCTAAAAACAAAAAGAACTACAAGTGAATTCACTATTATAGCTAGAGTCACACGGGGATTAAACGGGCTCTGAGCAATGCTCTGCTACACCGCACCGTGTTCGTGTGGCCTCGCTCTTATATAGAATCTTTCGATCTTGCAAGCCCTTGTGGATAAGTAAAGTAAACATCCCTATACTCGTAACAGTCCTTCACTCCAGCTCTCGTTCCTTCGATACATACACTGACAATTTCACAATAAATCCTCTGAATGAATCACGTCGTATAAAGAATAAACAAAGATTGATGCGAGCAAGTCATCGGCTTCACATTTTTATGATACTGAACTTGAGCTATAAATAAGTGAGATGAAACCAACCGGTCTTCATTACGTCAATTATGTACCGCGTATAATTGTGCGTCTGACTATGTAGACTTATTTAAGACTCACCGGCGCAGGTTGCATAAGTTGTGATGCCAAGTCGTTAAATTTTAACCAGTTATTTCTTTAAAAAAATCAAACATTTTTTTTATGCAACTGGAATTGACAATTACATAGATGGTAGGCTATAGTCAGTAATAAATACGACGCCGAAGTGCTAAAGTTGCTGATGCACAGTTGCTTTGTAACAAGTGTAGTGCTCCGCGGCAACAAGTTGACAGCGACAACGCAACGCCTAAAGGATATAATAAATTACATTAATGCCTATGCATCCACTCAAGTCGATAATTGTCGAACTATAAATAATCTCGTATTTAATTCCACTATAAATAAGCTCGTATGTTATTCCAAAACCACTTTAATGTCATGCAATATTCATTATAAAATAATTTTCTTCATGCTGTCCTTCGCCATTCAGTATTAAAATATCAAAAGAATACCGTTAGTTAGTCAAGTTAAGATATTTTCCACGGCAATTAAAACAGTGTTGTGATTGTGGCCTCTAACTGTAGCGAATGATTCCCGCACGAATAAAACAGTGTGCCCCGCGTATTAGTATAGCGATGCTAATCCATGGGAAGCTTGTATATAAATTTATTTTTTTCAGTTCGTACCGAATAATTCTGTTTCTATAGTCATAAAGTATTTTATATAAGAAAAATGCTTAGGTTGTGATCAGAAATAGCCGTGTTATAACTATATATAACTTAGCAGCCATATGCCGGATGTGATTTAACCATCGAAGGGAATAAATATACAGAATATTTTTTTGTAGCTCTCACCTATTATATGAAGCTTCATGTTTTTAAAGCCAACGGTTTAGGTTTTAAAAGTCAGTTTCCTTTACAATAAAGCAATTAAATTACTTAAATAGCTATAATTTCAAGTCACTTTTCACCGTAAACAAATAAGTATTTTAAAAGGTAGAGCTGCAAGACAATGCATTCAATATTTAGGTTATCATCGCCCACTCATGCCTCCGGCCTGTCTAAAGTGAAACAAAACCTCAAGAAAACAAAACAGATTTGCAAGACCACTCATTATTTTCCTTCACATTTCAAAACTGTGGCCGTGAACGCTAACGAGTAAACCGACATAAAATCCATCTCAATAGTGGAATAAAAAACTAACTGTATCGAGGTCTTAACGACAAAATCTTTCAAATAAACCATATATATGACTTTAAAGCACAGTTACTGCTCCGTAAGAACGTTAATGTCTCAATTTTGCATTTTGTTGTAATTCTACTTAGCGCTGTTCGCGGTGCGCAAAGAATAAGCAAAAACTTATATAGTAATGTCTTAATGCACAATTATGCATTATGGCCCTATTGTATCAATATGGAAAAATACGCGCATCACCTTATTGTATAAAACCACCAAACGCTTTGATGGAATGTTTATCGTAAACCAGTTTTTATTTGAATTCGCGTGATGCATCCTATTTGGTTATTGCATATAAAATAAGCACTGTTTTCTTGTTTAAATACTTTAATTAACTTGCACATGTGCCTAATGCATTTACAGGAACTTTCATACAGGAAAAAGTATATATATAAAAAAAAACAAAACGCCTTCCGGTGGCAAACTTAACAATGTAGCCAGTGTTAAATTTTCTACTATCGACTATAATTATTTTCTATTATCGACTATAATTATTTTCTAATACATCCGAGGATACTTTATCACAAAAAAACCGAACAAGTGCGAGTTGGACTCGTGTGCCGAGGATTCCGACAAACTTGTAGGCAAGATATCTAAGTTCAATAGTTCGCCAAAATTAATTCATAAACAAATCAAATTTAGAAAAATTTTAAAATCGCTTTTTTTGTTATTAAAGTACCCATTTACGGTTTTCAGATTTCTTTTCAGATTTTTTTTTTCAGTTTTCAGATTCTTTACGTGTGCTGTGTGACTTCTTGCCAAATCTTATGATTCTAAGTTAACGGTAAGTACCCCATAATTTGATTCCATTGCGAAATCGCAAAATATGCAAGAACATGCGACATAAACGGTCATATCTTTTGATCGCGTTGATATAGAAGTTTAATTTTCACAGCTGAAAGAACCGTAGACCCGAGTATTTGATATCAATTTCAACTTGGTATCACTACATGTTCCTGAGAATAAGGGTCTTGACAGACAGACAGCCAGACCGACAAACAGACAGACGGACAAAAAGTGATCCTATAAGGGTTCGTTTTTTTTCTCTGTAGGTCCGGTACCCTAAGAATCTAACTAGATACACTCAGTAGAATTATTGAGATAATTTCTAATAAATCGTACTACAAAATAAAAAAAGTATTCTAAAACACAGATTACATCGCACGATACATTTAACGATCATGCGTCTTTGAAGCAGTGTCCATATGAAGGTATTAATAGCGTAAAGATTACATATCAACAAAGGAGCTGCCAGTAGCGAGTCGCACCAGTCCAGCGGTCACTACTCACTCGTAACTCGTACGTGAGGCACCTTGCTTGTAACTATCGACAGATGACGCCACTATCTACTTGTGAATCGTGAGACCAGATACAGCCAACTGTGTCATCTTCGTCATTTTGTGCTAACATTTATGCGTATGCACTATGCATTAACACGTCGCGTCATTTAAATGTACTTTATAAATTATACAACCGATTCGTTAATGGGTTGCGGCGAATGATTTGAAATTTAATTATCCTACAATTCCTCATGCAATATGTCATTACCGATAGAACTCATACTTAAAATACTTGAAAAAAATATGGAAAATGTTGAAGGCACGATGCTACTGAAAATAAAAAGGTATTGCATGCGTGTTTTTGTTGTGTTCGTAATGAACCTACACGCTATTGGTTTCGTGCTCACTCTCTCGTAAAAGGATTTTGGTTAATTAATAAACGGAGTTTTATCTTTATATTACTCAACTAGAATTCAAAAGACTAATCGGTCTTGTACTTGGGCTACAATGACTGCCTTAAGTTTACATATGCATTGACAATGCATAAAAATAATAAATCAAATACAACAATGTATAGAATACACTTTTAAAAAGTCGTAAAATGGAACATGAATGGCTTACACGAATAAACATTTACGTAAACTAGAAAAGACTTTTACAATGGGGCTTAAAGCTACGGTTCGACCACCGCACATTTACCCCCATACTATAATCACGTAGATCGGTCATTCTTTACGCTATCTCGCATTTTCTCAGCTGGTGTTACTAACCACGGCGTAATATAGGACTGGGCCCGTTAGCATTCTTTTCGCGACTAACTGACGATCGAAACGGCCGATACGCCATTATAGCGAATTTAACGCTTGTAATTACAAATTAGCGACTAACAGGCTTCGGGTGGTGTTTTGTCGTAGTCACGATAGTTAGATAGTCCTTTTAGTTTTCATTATAACATTAAAGACGCCTCTTTTTTATTCAGAGGTTAAAAATGTCGTAACTATTTTGCGCTGCCAATGACAACGAAGAAACTGTAGTTTTAAAAACCATAATTATAGTTTTAAATTCACTCAAACGGTGACTAAATTATATGGACATTATATTATGCGTAGTAACGGGAAAAATAGACAACCAAATACAGTTACATTTTATAATATAAATCGCAAAATAATAAACATTCACGCATTTATGGCGCGCGTTGATGTCTTTTATATGGAGGTGTGGTGGTAGTTATTATATCAAAAGTCGGAATTTGATATTATACAAAAACTGTTTTCAAGTTCTTATAAAAAAAAATATGAGGCTCCTGAGCATTGTGTTAAAACAGTTTTTGCAATAAATCTCTAGATAAGTGCCTAGAGACTTGTACAGAACGCGCAGAAATGGTTCTCGTTGTACAACCAGTTTTACAGGAAATTTAACACAAATTATATTCACGTTCTGAATTCTAGCAATCCTTTATACCTCAAAGCTATTACAATAGGTAGGGGAAAAAGCGTTTTCGCATATAGTATGTATAAACACATAATAAAATCTCTTTGGCTGGACTATTTGTATCTGACTGGTTTTTACCATTCAGTATCAGCTCGCAGTTTGGAATTTGTGCCCGATATGGCGATAGGCTCGCCCCCTATCACATCATGGGAAGGAATAATGGCGAAAAGTGAATGCACTAGTTGCGCCTCTATCTACTCATTCGGGGATAAAAGGTGTGAGTGTATATGTATGTATGTAAATCCACACGTGCAGGGCTGAATATAAGGTCGCTTTTTACACAATAACACAACAAAAATCTCGATTTCTGTGAAGCACCGCTCAATGTCATTGTCGTAGAATGTAATGACAGTGATTGCAAGTCACATAAGTTTTAATAAAAGTTTATGACCTGATATAAGTTTATGAGCTGCTGCGCATGTATGACCAAGGAAGAGTTCGCCCGGTCATCCCATCTTTGCATTGCTAGATACTCAAAGGTCAAAATGAGTGAATCTAGTGAAGAAATTCGATACATTTTAAAATGTTATTATAAAAAAGAAAAAAATGCACAGCAAACCGCGAAAAATTGTGACATTTATAGATCTAATGCAGTGTCAGTAAGAGTAGCACAAAGGGAGTTTAAGCGTTTTCAATCCGGAAATTTTGAAGTCAAAGATGCATCTCACTCTAGTCGCCCTGTTACGGATAAAGTGGACGCCATATTTAAAAAGTGGAGCAAGATCGACGTATCAGAAGTTACGACATAGCTGAAGAACTGAGAATTGACCACAAACTTTACTGGTAGTAGGTTTCTCATATGTAAGAGTCCGTCTGGGTGGGTACCTCCGCAATGTCTATTTCTACTGCCAAGCAGCAGAGTGCATGCACTGTTGTGTTTAAGGAAGTTGACCTTCAAACCGAGACCTACCACCAGTAAAACCACTACCAACACCAGTGGTTATGAAAAGTAGATCACTTACGACAAGAACGTATGGAAAGGTCATGGTCAAAGGTCGGTCAGAATTCACAGACTGTGGCAAACCTGGGTTAACTGGCAATAGGGTGATGGTGTGTGTATAGTAGGATGTTCATTATGACCTTCTACCGCGGGGCAGAACCATCAATTAGGATCTCTACTAACTACCAACAACTAATGAGATTAAAGCAGTTGAAAGAAAGCGGCCGGAATTGATCAATTGAAAGGGTGTGGTCTTTCATCACGATGACGCTAAACCATACACAGTAACCAAATTTAAGCCACACAGCAAAAAATATGAGAGTTTAGCTGGGAGGTGTTAATGCATCCACTATATAGCCCTGACCTTGCACCTTCAGATTTACATCTGTTTCGGTCTCTTCAGAATTATTTAAGCAATGTCAGGTTAACATCAAGACAGGACTTTCAAAACTACTTGTCGCGTTTTTTTGGTCAGAAATCCCAAAATTTCTACAGCAATGGGATCATGGCTCTACCTACAAGATGGCCAAAAGTCATAAAACAAAATGGCGCATATATACTTTAATTAAATGTAAATATACTGTGAAAAAAGTCTTGAGCTTTCATATAAAATACGAGGAAACTTTTCTCTACCCTAATATATAACAAATAGAACTTAAAACATGGAGGCACGTTAAAACACACACACGTGACACATTACACGAGAAATCTCTTTGATTAACACGAATTGCAAACAGTAAAGTATTAACGGCATTCTTCATCTATTTAACGATTTGATTGCTCATAGAAAGCGCATGGCAATTATTATCGTGTCAATGAGGGTAATGTCCGTGTTTGAAAACTTGTCAAACAATTGATCGAAGTGGGGAGACGTGACTTTCGGGCAGTGGCGGCGATCGTTGACAGCGTGGATAATGTTATCGCATTGTTTCCACAGCGGGCAAGCGGGAACGATCCCGGCCGCAGCGCTGAGGGACGCCGCGCCGCGCCAGTTCGCCGACCGTCGAGCACGACGTCCTCACAATTATTATGTAATAAATATGAGAGCGGTATCGAATCAGACCGCACGCCACGACCGAGATGTCTATTGAATCCTTAGTTAGAAGGCTACGTTACTTGGCGGTCATTTCTTACCGCTTATTAGGTCGAAGCAGTTAAATTATTCATTAAATATGAAATTTTAAACCGAAAGAATTTTTCTTATTTCCTAAACCGTCATACATTTTCATGAAGCGTCTAAATTGCCCTCAGACCAAACATCCTAATACTTCTCTGATTAATCCGTTAAGATCCTACAAGTAATGTATTTTCTATTCTCAATAATAAAACTTAAGACATATTTCTCTGTCACCAGATCCTTCGGTCTGCGGCCGATCCCGGACATTAGCATATCAAATGAAATAAACCTGATTATGAATGTTACGTCAGTGATCACCGACCGTCAAGTCGTTATGTTATTTTTACAGCAACAAAGCGATCGTGACCGAACAAATGATTTATATTCTGTGACGTTGTAATAACATTAACATAATTGAATGCGACGCGCGTTCCGACAACAGGTAGCTTTTAACAGTTGTTACTATTAAAATTCTTCGAGCGATTAATAGGGGAAGCTTCTTTTGATAAGATTAAGGCTTCTGTAAATTTTAACTGACAACACAAAACAAGGATACGAGTTTGACTTTGTGTTTGACTGTGGTATGCTAGTTTCAAATTTCGAATGAACCAATGTGAATTAATTAGGTATATAATAAGCTGATCTAATTGGAATGGTTTTGAATGACGTTCTAAAAAACTAGTCAGTCGATTTGAAGATGAACAGCATCAGCTTCTCACCTGGTTACTAGAAGTTGAATATTTCCTTAACTATCACTATCTATACGTCATATCACTACCTATACATACTATCTATACATTGAAATGTAGTTACCTAGGCGGTAGGCCTCATGATGAAACCAAGATCATTTGCATTTCAAATTTCTTTACAAACAACAGCAAAGTATGTGTTTATTCAATGGGATTTTGATAAATAGCAATAAATAGCTTATTTATAATTATGAAACTGATCATAAGAAATACGCTTATCATTTTCATATTAAACTAAATTTTAAAATACTTTTTACAAAATAAAAGCTAAAGAATAGTTATTCGTATAAAGTTTCATACATACAGTAAAATCATAATGATATCTATTCATTAAAGAGCTTAACTTCATTAACATGGTCGCCATAATAGGAAAACTATGCCAACAACCATCATTGTTGAGAAAAAAAAATACAAAACCTTTTAGTCTTAAAATAAATGTCACATTTATCGACTAAAATGCAGTACAAGTACAAGATGAATAAAACCTCAGGTTAAAAGATCAAGGAGTGTTACAAATTACATCGTTCATGCAACAGACATGTCGCGGTCAATTGCGGGCTCCGGGAGTCATGCTCCAGTGAGTTATCGTGGGACAATCGTTGATTCCTCGTAGGGCTAGCTAGAAGGCTAGAAAGGACAGGTTTTTATGGTCAGTTTAAAAGTAAATGAAAAGATATTTTGACTGATTGAAATTCTGAAAAAGAAAATCAAATGTGGCATAAAGTAAAATCTTATAAGCCTAAATTGCTGATGAACTGCTTCTATTTATGAATATCACCCTAAAGAATGAAACTAATTTAGTTAGTAAAAGAAATCGCGAGAAACAAGTGCCTAAAAGGGTGTCAAAAGTAATTCAATCTACTCTGCCGACTATAGACGACGGGAGATGTCTGCACTTGGCATGGTTCTCAGACGCCACGCGCCAACGATTCTCGCCACTGCCGTCCGTGTGAGCGTTACACTACTCCACTTTAGGTGAAACCAGTGACAACTTACAACCTACAATCGTGGATTACACCTGAATGCAGGTCTCGCGAATTTCGAAAAGTGAACGCAAAACAGTGACACACATACGAGACAAATGTATATTTAATGCAACGGATGTAATTAACATATCTTTACATTAATATATTTGCCAATAAAATACTCGATTATCTTGTTGGTGCGGTTTAAATGCTGACTGAATTCTAGTGGCAATGTAAAAGCTTTAAATCGTCAATTAATGTTCATTCCAGAATTTGTGGAATGAATGAATTCTTTGGAAAAATTACAAAAACATATAATTACTGTAAAATTTTTAATAGGACAGCGAGATGGTAAGGAAAGAATGGACGGCTAGTGAGATTCAAAGAATAAGACCATAAATAAAAAGATCTAGACATAAAGTAAATCCATAACTATTTTGATGAAACATAGGTCCAATCTCTAGTCGCCCAAATACTGTCATGACTGAACCAATAACCAATTAGTACTACCATAGAGCACATAATTATGTTACTAGGCTATATGGAAAAGCTTCAAAACTACATAACACCGACAAAGAGCTTAACAGCAATGATTAATATACGAGAAGAAACTTAACTCGACAAATACCTTGCATGTGCATAAATCACGCTATTTCCGTACATCAGTATTAGACCTATAAATATAAAGTATCCCAGACACAGATTACATTGTCCATCACGATAATATAGAAGACGGCGTTCTATGAAAAATAGCTAAAATGATAAATCGCAAAGAACTTATCGTTTACATTACCTACCTACAAATCTGCTAGGTACGCAACCGAGCACTTTCTCGCTCATTCATCACATTAGTGGGTCGTAGGCTGTGGTGCTAAAGTCTCGCCATATTCAGAATCTATTGCTCCCGAGTTGTATGAAATAGTGTGGAAAGTGATTCAAACGTTAGGCGACGGCTTTCCGATTATTTTTTACTCATGTTCTCTTATATTTTATTCGTGTCACTTATCACTGGTAGAGTATCTTAAGTAACTAAGATATATCTTTGTCACAGCTACTCCTCGTATGTTAACTAATAATATCTGACCTCCAATCAGTTCGTAAATAATTCTTACTTTTTAACGCGTTAATGCATTTCATTTATTACGCCTACAATGCCTACGCACTCCGTACTATGAATAATATTTCCACCACTGTAGTATACCTACGTGCTGGCAACAGTCAGTGAAAGTAACATTCGAACAAAACAACCGTTACAAGAATTTCGTCAAAAACGTCACGTATCCAGACGACCTTAGCGTTCAAGTGTTAACTTTTTGAACAGGAAATATATATTTGTTGCGACAAGGATTTAACCTTATTTGTTGGACGTTAAAATTATTGTATAAGTATGAATATTTTGCTGCAAAATAGCTATACAAGCCTTTATACTTATACAGTCAGCAAAAAAGTAGGCAAAATAATTTAGATCTACCTACGCGATGTAGAAATCTGATGTTAAAACCAGTCACGTTTAAAACCTACAAATAACTAAGGGAAAAGTGTGTGCTATTTCTCTTATTGCACGACTAGATTTCTTATCAAAAGGCAGTAGATAGATACATCTGTTTTAGTAATTATGTGTCTGTTTTGATAAGAAGCTGCTTTAAAACAAACGCGAATAAATCTTGTTGATTTGCGTCAGATATCAGGTCGAAACGGAAACGATCTACTTACATACATAAAGTAACGGTGAAAATGCAGCCTAACAAGCAGGTTTTGCATCGCATTGAATAAATATCACGAGCAAAAATTTGCTTTTTGTATAATGGTACGAAATACTCATAAATAAGTACTACTAGAATTGGATACAATCCATAATCCAAAAACATTAGTTGCAACTGCCGTGCTAATGCAGGATTAGTATTTAGTTATACACATACTGCTCGGTGAAAAACATTTTGGATACTCGGAATGCATTCCTCAAGCATACTTCCATCTTTTGGAATAGTACATTCACACTATTCTGATGTACAGGCCTGCCTCTTGCGTCACTTAACAAATTTTAATCTTCACACACTTTACACACATCTGATATCCACGAAGAGATAGGAATGTAAAAAATCTTAACTGTTTTTAAGAGTAGTAGTGAGACGTTAAAATAACTTATAAACGATGGTATCGAAGTTACAGAAATAAACACACGCAATGCATCACTGGTTAATGGCTTATTATATAGTAATCTCGTGATTCAAGTCTTATAATCGAGTTTTTTAAAGCTTAATATAAACATTTATCATTAGAAGTAAACGCTCGATCAAATGATGCACAAACACACATGCGCTCTAATGAGTTTGCTGAGCAGTGGTTATTATAGATGAATTCAAAGTTGATTGAGTACGAAAGGGCCATTTTTATTTAAGAAATGATGATATGAGTATTTGTAGATCTGTACCTACATACTTTACGCAGTAAACATATTGTGTGTAATGTTAGTGTTGAGTGTGTATCAATCGTTTCATTGCGTATTTTTAGTGTGACGTCCCCTATTAGAGAAACTTTATAAGAATAAAATAGTCATGATATTTGAAATGTATCTTCCGCGCTACAATAGTTGTGTAAGTCCGTGTATTTACCCAACTGGAGAAATATAGTCATAACTTCGAATTCATACCGCAAATGATTATGAGCAACGTTAAAACCAATTTTCTGCATTACATTAATTCTAGGGGCCGCGCCGTGTATCCCATCCGTCGGGCACAATTCAAGTGCGAGACGCTTTATTCACCGCAAAAGAAATCACTTTATTTTTCATACGATTGAATTACACGGCCATTACAGCACATTCGGCGAAGATGCGCGGCGCACGTGAGCTGTCGTGGTGCCACGTCTGCGCCTTCATTTATAACTATTTTGCTACGTACGTAATAATGAATCCGAAAATAATGTAATTTGAAACAGACTGGCCATTTGTACGGTCATTTATAGTACGTTGGCGCCGTTCTGCATTTGAATATGGTACTGCGTCTTTATTCTGTCTATAATTTTATAGGCAATAAGACGTTAATGATAATAATAAACACTACTACGCCAGATCTGATCAGTCGGTAATGGATTGTTCGAATAACCCGTTTTCTCGAAACACTGAATTATGGTTCTTAGATACAGCAAGTTGCTTTTTAAGAGAAAAAAAAGATAAATAGTGCAGTCCGTTCGCACCACAGGATGCTGCTGGCAGGCAGTAAGCAGTACTTACGTTCAATTACACCGATATGTCACTCACGTAGTAGACATACGTTATTAGACATAACTGTACAAATGTGTAATGACCCACGGCAAATTTCAAATAAAATGTGAGACATTACGGAATTGTAAGATTGGGGTCGCGTTAGTCGACGTTGAGGGCACTGGGTCGAGGCCCGGGGGAAAGTTGTGGAGTGTATGCAGGCCTGCACTGTGCATGCCGCCGATTACATTCGCGGAATATACAGCACCCATATTATAAATATAATTGTTGCGACCGGTAGCCACGGATGCTTGTTGCTTTTTGACAGTAACAGCTTCATCATAAAATATTTTGTTGAAAATTTCACGTTTTGTGATTCTCATTGATGATTTAAGATCCATATGTTTTGAATAACCACTGCTGAAGTTATATTGTGCGTTATTTAACTTATTTTATAATTATTTTCGTTGTATAAAATTTTACTTTATTTACAAAATAATTTACTTATAGAACACTGAGCCTTGTGTATTAAGTATTATAATATGTATTTCGTAGCATATTTAACTTTAAAATCAATGTTTTCCAATAAATGTCTAAACCTACAAGAACATAAAATTTTTAAGGTCCATAATAAAAAATACAACGTTAAACCTTTTACTTATCCGTGCATGAATTTCTAGAATACTTACGAGTTATATACCGTTGGCTACCCATATAATGTTACCTATGAGCAACATTTTTTATACAATTTACAAAGCGTGAAAACAATTAGAGCTTTTATAACATGATGGCCACAAGTCACGGCATCGAAATGATTCACGCAAAATCATTTTTTGTAACAATATTTAACGACTTATTCTCAATATTCTAAATAAAATAACTATTGCGAGGCGAAGTCATAACATATCGCCAATGACGTCATGTTCCTTAAAAAAGCGAAACATTGCAAGGTGTCTAAGAAGAATCATTTTAGTGCCCTATTCTGCCTACTAGAACATAAACTCGACCACATTTTTTAATTTCAAATTAAAATTTAATTTTAATTTCAAATTAAAAAAAAACCGACCCAAAAAGCCTCTCCGGACCAGGGTGATGAAAATACTTCTTTAGCGGTCACCCAACTCGAGAAGGGTTAAAATATTACTATGTACTTAAACGACAAAGACTTTTATTATTCTATTTTTTAGAGGCTTTTGTGTCGGGGTTTTTTCAAATTTTAATTAAATTTTTAGTTCAAACTTTTTAAATTACTATATTCTTCATTATGCAGATTTGATAATCAACTATCTTAATACCTACTCGTTGAGACCATTCTTATGAACCCGAACACGCTATATCTGCTATAAGTTGCTAAAGAGTTGGGTATCCCGCAAACTGCTTGATGCTGCAGCATCAGCTTCAGGTTAACTTGTCAAGAAAATATTGTGGAAGACACAGTACACCAAATTTATGATCAATCGGACTTGTGAAAGTTGGGAATGGGCTGATTATCTTCAAACGACTGAACAACTCATAAAGTATAGCTAAGAACCATTTTGATCAGCTTTCAAGCAAAAAAAAACGCGATACACAGATACACACCCTAAACTTATAACACCCTTCTTTTTCTGTCGAGGGTTAAAAATAATACTTAATACCTTGCCAAAGTCAGCAAAGCCTACATAAACACTACACGAAAGCTTATAAAACAAAAGAATAATTTTTTTACTGGCACATAAGAATGGAATGACATGTCAACTCATAACTGGGCCAGGCAATGAATTCGGTGGGGGCTCCACACACGGTCAAGGTCGCTTGCACTTGACTGCAAAAAACTACCCAACTGGTTACGCGCCCACGCATGCGGTTACTGTGGCCAGGTTTTTTGCGGTAACCTCTTACGTCGCGTCGGTGATTGTTCGGGCCATTGCTCGCTTGGCTTTTTTGTTTAATGAACATAATTAATTATCTGATAGCTTAGTCTTAATTATATTATTTTATAATTAAATTAAACAAACATTGGATTGATTCATGTGTTGCGACGACAGTTGATAGTAAAAAGTAGATTTGCTAATGGTATATTCACTGACGCAATTAGGTAATTTATAATTAGTTAGGTTACAAATCTAGGATTTTTTTTTAAGTGAAACTTCTTTATTGTCGTACGGGAGAAATCTATGTTTAAAAAATCTTCACTCGAAAATCGTCACATTTTCTCTAGCAATTTACTGATTCCAGGTTCCGGGCTGTCACTGAATAGAAAAATCCAATATAACTTGGCCCGAACAGGGGATCGTACACGAAACCTCAGCATTGCAGTCGTGCCAAAAACCGCATCAAAATCCGTTGCGTAGTTTTGAAGATCTAAGCATACATAAGGACATGAGGACATAAGCACAGACAGCGGGAAGCGACTTTGTTTTACTGTCATACATATTTGGATTCTTTTAGTACGTAGCGTATCTGTGACATAGAATATCATTGGTGTTTTTATAATAAATTCAGATGTCGTTCAAGGAAAAATGTCAAATAATTTCACGGTTAATCATTTCGGGCAGCCAGAATAACCGTAGAGAGTGAATCATCTACGAGTTGATTACTTTTACATGTCGCAGCAAAATGTTTGTGACAGATTTAAAAGAAAAACACATTAGTTACATTTAGTAAATAAATTATGAATGTCACATAAATTGAGCCACCAGTTCTCTTTCATAATTTCATTCTTTGTATTTATCATGAGTTTCCCAAAATGTGACCGTGGCTCGACTTGAAACTTCAAGCAACAGTTACCATGTCTATTACGATTTCTGTTATTACACGCTCGAATCGCGAGTTTTGTGGCAAAATTCTATGAAGTTGATACATTTTAATTATGTTATCTCAGCAGGTAGAGGAGAGTCACTTTTTTAGTTCATAATAAAAGTGCAAATAAAATCTGCTCATCGTCACATCATCATGGCTATAGTGCTTTATAGCTCGCATGTGTATAAAAAAGATGATTTTAGTATACGTACACCAGAGCGTCGCAGACAGGGCCATTAAAATTTTAATAACAAGCATCCTGTACACCGAGGAGTCTGCATAACCAGTTTGTGGACGAGTCTTAGAACTAACACCGATACATGCGTTTAAACGCACAATCGAACACTCTTGCCCTTACCTAGCCTTGTTTCACATTATATTGTTTATCGCGGTGTATAAACTTACATCCAACGATATCAAGAAAATTACATCATTTTTTACCTTGAGGGTTTTGGACTAACACAACGAAAGTTGATGGTCGATCCATGCGCGTAGCTAGCCATGGGCTCAGAGTGGGGCAGCAGTATACAATAATATGTAATTAACAAACTATACCCGAAGTCTTTACCCGGTAAATTTTTTCACACAAAATTTTTAGGTTTCATTAGGTACCTAGGGAACGCCCACGCCCCCGCCCATCATTGTGAGTGAAGGAGATAGCACTTATTTTACTATACTCGCACATCCACGGCACAACCTCTCGCATTTTTGCTCCTGGTACTCAATACGTTAATTGGGTCATATGTGAAAGAGGGACAATTATATAATTACTACTGCTATTCATGCAGAGATCTACTAACAATTGACGGGAAGGCATTTTATACTAAATCGCCGCGCAGCGAGCATTTTACTTGACCCCAACGCTCTCATCTAATTATATCGGTGGCTTGTTTATGCTCTCCTAGTATTCAGTGGTACTCAATTTTAATATGCCACCTAAAAGAACGCCATCCCCACATACATCCGAATCGGCCACAAAACCGGCCTCTAGCAATGAATGTGTAGGCTCGAATGAAACCGGGGAGCAAACTGGAAATAGCCGGGGCAAGCGCACGCGACGCAACTTAGAAGTTGGCGAAGACAAATTCTCGTGTTTTGTGGCTGAAATGAAAACTCTATTTTCCGAATTTAAAGAACATCAAGACAAAAAAATTGACAAAATTTCAGCTGTTATTGACGATATCAAGAAGCAAAATGTCACTATACAAACATCTATGGAATTTCTGTCTCAAAAATACGATACTCTCAACGCAAAAATGGCCCAATTAGAGCAAGAACGTCACAAGAACCACGAATACACTTTGCTTCTTGAGCAAAAATTGGAATTATTTGAGCGAAAGGCCAGATCGGCGTGTATCGAAATTAGAAATGTTCCTTCTTCCAATTTCGAATCTAAAGATACGTTAGTGAATACTACTATAAAACTGGCAAACACGATAAACGCCCAAATAGAACCTCGCGACATCAAGGATGTATTCCGGATTCAGTCTAAGGACTCGAACAACAGGACTATTATTGTGGAACTGTGCAGCGTTCTCACAAAAGAAAAAATTATAAAAATGTATAAAAATTATAATAAGGGTCCCTCGAAGTTAACGACTGAAAACCTTAATATAAGCGGGCCTGCTAAACCAATCTACGTATCGGAGAATCTTTCTGCCAAGATGAAGAAGTTATACTTCTTAGCACGTGATTTTGCCAAAGTCCACAACTTTAACTTTTGTTGGGTAACGAACGGCAAAATTTTTCTGCGCAAGAATGAAGGATCACCGCTTATACTAGTGAGGGAAGAACATGATCTGTCCAAAATCAAAGCCCAAGATTGACTATTTGTAATATTTCTTCCTTTTTTGTTAACTACCCTAAGATTAATTTTACTATATTTTGCTTGTTGCAGTTTTCTATGTAAATTAATTGTAGAGGTACTCACTAATATTGTTATCATACTCACTTCCACCCATTTCATACAAACATACACACTCACTTACAATACAATACTTTTCCAATCAACATTAATAATTATTTACATTAAAATAAAATTTCTATTACTCACTAGTATAGTGTCGTCTAGATTCAGAGTGCCAGCTCCTAAAATGTTTTTTGTCTTTATTGATTATTATCCCCAGATGACTGTGCTACATAATTCGAACATCTGTAACAACTATCTCAACCAGTGATGCATGACAACGAAAGTTCTGTAACTGAGGATATAGAACATATATGCACCTCAGAATCATTTTACTGTTCTCCTGAACATGTTAGCAAGCACCTTCTGGGTAATAGGAACCAACTTTCTGTTTTTCATGTTAGCATCAGAAGCATTTCTTGTAATTTTGATGGTTTGCTGGTTCTAATGGCACGAGTAACCGTTACTATCGATATTGTCATCCTTTCAGAATGTTGGCTAAAAAAAACCACTTCCATTCCTAATATTGATGGATATACGGTCAATAGCTCTAAACACACTAACCAGAATGACGGTATTGTAATATATATTAAAAACTCACTAAATTATGTCTGCGAAGAACCCGAAGTGTATGATGCTAACTGCCTCATTCTTAAACTATCTAATGAAATTGCGATTGTTGCCATATACCGTTCCCCATCTCAAAGAAACACATCAAACTTTCTATCAAGTCTTGATAAAATCTTATGTGCACTAAAGTCCTTCAAAACTATTGCTGTTACAGGTGATATGAATATTAATATTATATCAAATTGTGATACAACTATCTCAGATGAATATATAAATCTACTTGCATCCCATGAACTACTACCTGCTCATCGTTTTCCAACCAGAAATATAAATTGTCTTGATCATGTCTTTCTTAAGACTAATAAGTCCGCCGTAACTCTAGTTCTTGACTCCCTTGTGACCGATCATGCACCTACAATTCTATTTTGCAATTACAAACCTCCAACTAAACCCCAGTTATCAACCCACAAACACATAAATGTCCCAGCTATTATATCTACATTGGAAAACACAGATTTTACTGAACTACGAACACTACAAGATGCTGAAATGGCAGCGACTCTTTTTGTCGATATTATTTCCTCTGCAATACTGAAGCACACAATACTGTTAACTGTTCCCTCACGCAAAAGGATAATAAAACCATGGATTACTCCTGGCCTCTTACGCTGTATCCGTCACCGAGACAAACTTTACAAAAAAACAAAAAAAGAACCAAATAATACTGCCGCAAAACTTATTTACACAAGGTATAAAACTTTCTGCAATAATCTACTTAAAAATATTAAAATTAATTTTGAGAAAGCTAAGCTACAGGCGTCGAGTGGTAATCCTAGGGTGATGTGGAAAACAATTAAAGAAATTGCGAACATTAAGTCCAAAGATTCGGATGCAACTAAATTGCTAGACGTTCATGATCCTTTGACTTCTGTTAACCGTGTTAATCACTTCTTTGCCAATATCGGTAATAATTTTGCTCAAAAAATCTTGACATCTACCCCTCCGCGAAATCAAACGCTTAAAAAATATTTAGTTTCTCCTCCGTGCTCCCTAAAGAGTGCCTCTATGGCTATATATCCCACTGACTCTGAAGAAGTGGGCTGTATAATTAAGAGCCTTCGACCTAACAGCGCAGTTGGATGGGATGCTATTTCAACTAATATTGTTAAATCCGCAAGTAATGTTCTTATCCCCCACTTAACCCATCTGTTTAATCTTTGTATTTCCACCGCCGTGTTTCCACATGTATTCAAAAAAGCTTTAGTAAATCCTATACATAAACAAGGGTCTAAAGATAGCGTAAACAATTATAGACCCATTGCCATTCTAACTACCTTTTCTAAAGTATTTGAAAAAAAAAAATTTTAAACAACAGATTAAATAAATTCCTCAATAGATTTGACATTATTGCACCAAATCAATATGGTTTCCGGTGTGGGAAATCTACCGAAGATGCAGTTATCGCCCTGACGGACGGAATTGCCTCTAGTGTTGATAGTCAACTCAAGACACTGGCCGTCTTCTTGGATTTATCCAAGGCTTTCGATACTGTGTCCGTTTCCATCTTACTCAATAAGCTTGAGGATCTTGGCATTAGAGGCACTGCGCTGGATCTCTTCAAAAGTTATCTCTGTGACCGCACTCAGCAGGTTAAAATTGACAATTTTATCAGCAATGAGCAGACTGTCTCCTATGGTGTACCACAAGGTAGTGTCTTAGGACCTACATTATTCCTTATTTATGTTAATGACCTCTGTAATATTTCTATACCTCACTGTAAAATATTAGCATATGCTGACGACACTGCTCTTTTAATTGATGGTACTACATGGAGTGAAGCTAAATTTAATGCTGAATGTGCTTTAATCACTATAGTGAATTGGTTAAAAACCAACTTACTTACCCTTAACTTAGAAAAAACAAAATTTATTGCTTTTGGAGCCAGAAAAAATTCTCTTCCTCCTTATTCGTTCACTATCAAAGCTCATAAATACGAACAACCCTGTGCATCTAGCCACTTATGCTGTTGTTCTGAAATCATGCGAACAGACTATATTAAATATTTAGGAGTTGTTATTGACAGTACGCTCACTTGGAGTTACCATATTGATCTTGTTGTTTCTCGACTTCGAAAATTGATCTTTGTGTTCAAGAAGCTTAGTAAAAGCGCGGACTACCCTACACTAAAAACTGTTTATTACGCCTTAGTCCAGTCAATTATCTGTTATTGTATCGCTGTGTGGGGTAGTGCTGCTAAAACATCTCTTCTGCGTGCAGAGATAGCCCAAAGAGGCTTATTGAAGATCATCACTAGCAAACCCATGCGCTTTTCTACATGTGACTTGTACTCATTATGTGAAGTTCTTTCTGTCAGACAGCTCTTTATATATCATGTGATTCTTCGTAAACATAAAAGCCTGTTATTTGATCCTACTCTCTATAAAACTAAGCGCAGAGCCTTTGCAGTTTGTCCTACGAACCCAAGTAGATTTGTTTCTACTTCACGTCAATTCCTCTTCATAAGTTCCATGTTATATAACAAAATAAATAAAGAATTGTCTATTTACCCTCTTACAGTGCACGAATGCAAAGCTCGCATCTTTGGATGGCTTAGAACCCTCACTTATGATGACACCGAAAAACTTATACTCTACAATCAATACCTTTTTAAATAAATAACGTAGACACCCAACGCCACACACACACACACACACACACACACACGACATCTGTGAGTGTTCATAAAATGTAATTGCACTTAACTAATTTATATTTATATATATGTATATATACACATATTTATATTCTTACGTATTATTATTTATCTATGTCGTCATTTATTTATTTTTTGGCTATTATTTCAACTGAACTTTACAAGGATCGGTTTTATTTTTAATCATGTCTCGTGGTGGGCCTAATAACTGCGACACAGTTTATACTAATGCAGTTGTTATGGTTTCTATTGTGTTATATTGTAAACTTGTTACTGTTTTAAATAAATTATTTTTCATTTTCATTTTCACCTACAGGTCAGAGCCAGGTTGGGGCAAGCGCCCCACCCTGTCCCACCGTGGCTACGCCCATTGGTCGATCTAGCCTTGTCCTTAAAATAAGGTGTACCGCGTTAACATTCGCGTTACAATAATGGAAATATTCGCATTTATTGAAAGTTGTATTATTAATTCAAATAATGAATGGAGTAACAGCAGATACATGAGCTTAGTTAATCCTGCAGGAGTTTATTTGTTTTTTCTAATAGGAAGCGATATTATCCCTGAGTGCTACGAGCTGCTTTTTATCCCGAGTATGAACTTTACTGCGAGGGCTGCGACTAATAAATAGTTAAGTATTATGGACAATAAAAGCCATATTTTCCTGGCAGTTACCTATAATACTTTAGATTATTTTGCCACATATGGTAGTCAACATTATTATATTTTTAAGGAAAACCAATTACAACTACGTGAGTTGCCTCCCGGTAATCACTGTTTTAATTATATCATACTATCACCGTTAAGAACATCGGACCCAAATTGTAAAAAAAAGTGTCAATTCATGCGTAAGAAAAAATGCAATCTATTCTTAAACCAGTTTATTTAATTAAGTCTAGACTCATCGATCTTTTTTGACGAACTGAGCTCGACAAGCATCTCGTTGATGTATTTGTAGACAGTGCGATGACATTGCCGTCGGCAATGAGAGTTAAATAATAATATGTATGTTTAATGTGCCACTGTTTTGATCTATAGGAACTCGTCTGTTCAGATATCGATTGGTTAAGATCATGGACATGGGATATTCTAAATTTATCATTTTCACTTTAAGTTAGTAGGATCTTTACAATTTATTTTACATATTTTCAATTAATAAAAAAAAGACGAAAGACCTTGTGCTTGATGTAACAATAAATTAGGCAAAGGCATTTAGGGCCTGTTTCAAAATGTTATAGTAAATTTTATCCGAAAGTTAACGTATAAGATATTTAATACTGAAAGCACTGTTTTTGTTAGCCATTTATTTGGGAGCTTCATTTTTATATTTGGTCGCCTCATGTTATATTCTACGATTAGCATTAACTCACACATTGTGAAACAGATACGTAACATCTCACTTGTAATGCAATGCAGTAGTAGAGGATGCCCGTGCCCAGCTGTGGGCAATATATAATACAGAGCGGATTGCATTGCAACTGCCGATGTCAATCGATAACTGTAAAATGTAATTAGAAAACTTTATTGAAAAATTTGTCACAAGTTCGTAGTAAATTATTTATAAATAGTTGGTTGATTGCAAAAAACGCTCACACCCTAAGGGGTCCTTAGCACTGAAAGTTTTCCAATTATTCGAACCCGTTATAATGTTTATCAATCTTATAGACTAGATTTTATTGAAGTACCTATTTCTTATAACAAAGGATAAAAAGAAATTATTCGTATTCCCCGGCTTTAAGCGTAGGTACACGTAATATTAAGAAATTCAATTACAATAATATCATGTCAAACTTAAAGGATCGTCCATGTCGGTCCAGGAATTGTTAGTCAAGGCCAAAGCCTATATTAGGTTTTATAACATCGCAATACTTTTGTAAGAAAAGAGCCATACTTGGCAAGTAAATAACACAGTCATCTCAAAAATCCCCTTTTCAAAAATAAACTAAAGAACCCTAAAACTCGCACTCAACACTATTGCAATACAAAAACTCTTTTCACCACTTATAATTCAATTAATCTAATTTCTTGCACTCGGTGAATCGTGTCGGTAAACCATTCGGGTAATTTAATTTAATGATAAAAATGTGTAATCTGAAATCCATTTACTCAAATAAAAAAAATACTAAAACAATGGTAAAGCGAAGCGAGCGTTTGATATCTCACGCAAGCGCACATAATGATCGAAGCGACCGACGACTCCCCGTGTAATTCGCCAGTAATGACGGTAATCATTTTATCATCTTCGTACCAATAACTCGCGTTTACCTAGTGCAATGGGGCCAGGGTGGCAGAACCGTGCGAATAAAAGATAGATGACACTATGACTGCAATTTAGTTATTACGCATCCCTAGTATTACATCACATCCAACTGGATGCGGTTAGTTTTTAATAGGAACCTAATATGCTACCTCCCAGCGAAACTATAAGTTAGTACTGTACATTAAGCATACATGAAACAAGCAACGCTGTGGGAGTTTCCTGCATTAACTAGCAAATATGTGTGAAATCATAACTATTTAATTAAATGCATTATAAATACATCCTACTAATATTATAAAGGCGAAAGTTTGTAAGAATGTACGGATGTTTGGATGTATGGATGTTTGTTCCTCTTTCACGCAAAAACTACTGTACGGATTTCAATGAAATTTGGCACACGGGTACATCATGTCCTGGATTAACACATAAGCTACTTTTTATCCCGGAAAAACATAAAGCGGGACTTTTATCCCGGAAAAACTTTTTAACGCGGGCGGAGCCGCGGGCAAAAGCTAGTTTCATTATAATAATGAAATACATAGTCTGTTGTGTAAAACGATAAGCGTCATAAGTTTTTTAATCATCTCTAGATATTATACGACGGGAAGCTATAGGAATTTTGCGCCCATGAATAAAGCAACTTTCTGCTGTAGCTGTAGTAGCCATAGCAAAGGCAAGGTGCTTGAACCTCAGGGGCGGTTCCGCGCAGCTATCTTAGTGCAACATGATGGCCCGTCCCATATGTGACTAAGAAGACCACCACGGGTTTTGGTTGGTATACTGGTAGAGGGTGTACAGTCGGCCAAATAAGTAGCTGAACAAATTTCAAATCTTCTTTAAAGGTTTTTGTGCTTATGAACAAACATTTTCTTCACTAAAATAAACTTCAAACGATTTACTTTATTTTGGATAAAGGAGAAAAATATTTCGATTGAAGTTAACGTGCAGAAAGTGAACGATAGCCTAGTTGGGAATGGAACGGTCTGCCGAGACAATGTCCGGAGGTTCGGAACCCAAGGCACACACCTCTGACTTTTCAAAGTTACGTGTGTATTGTTTATCAATTATCGTTCGCTTTAACGGTGAAGGAAAACATCGTGAGGAGACCTACATACCTGAGAATTCTCCATAAGAATTTCGAGGGTGTGTGAAGTCTGCCAACCCGCACTAGGCCAGCGTGGTGGACTAAGGCCTCAAACCCTCTCTGTAGTAGAGGAGGCCCGTGATCAGCAGTGAGTAGTATATAATACAGGGCTGGTATTATTATATTATTATAATGTGCAGAAGCGTTTTGAAATTATGAATTTGTTCAGCTACTTATATGGGTAACTGTACATAGAGCTATTAGACTCAGTCCAATGCTCGCTCGGATGATGCTATACTCCCGAGTGTCGACATTGGGCCGTAAGACCAATGAAACCAACATAACCGTGGCACTTAAAAGTGGGGAGGAGTGATAACGCGTTTTCCCAACGCGAAAAAAAGGTGCTTGAACCTCTCTTAAAACGATTTTAAAGGACCAACTCATAAACTTAACGGCACGGACTGATTAAGTCAACTAAGTAAATTAAAAGTCAAGTAATTACAAGTTAACTTCATTAACACGAAGCTTTTCCGAAGTACAGTTCAATTGCCCAGGATAACTGTATTGCATTATATTATTATGTAGGTATATCCGGTAAAATTAAGCATGTATGGTCGTAAATTTTGGCATGCAATATAAAATTTGCAAAAATAACAAACATAACAAATATTTCACCGCTTTCGAGCAATAATAAAAATGGCGGTAACAGTAGAAGGCAATATGAGCGACCCGAAAACTCCCACACTTATAAAATATACCGTAACGCGAATGTAACCAAATTGATATTTTGAACATGCCTTTTTACATTTTTAGTAAATTAATATTGAATATTGTAAAAATGAAAGTTAGTAAAAAGTTTAATGTATGAATTGTTCACATTCCTGTCGGCAATAAAAATATGATACTCCGAAAAATGTTATAACACTGATAATAAACTGACATCATTGTAAATGTACATATGACTATACCTATATAACTGACATTACCTTCACATTTCGCTTCCACCCATTCCAGTTAATTAATGTTTATAAATACGTAAGTACCAGCTCAAGTCATTTGCAACCAACCGCGACTAGTTTAAACGGAACCTCGCCTTATTTAGAAAACTAGAATAATCGAAGCTTCACTCTCTGTCCCCACATCTTGAGCACTCTTTAAATCATCGTTCATTGGCAGTCCCGGCGAATAAAGAAAATTAACAAAAGAATATAATGAAATGTGTGCCGTAACTAGAACATAATTTATTAATTGCTCGAAACCGTTGAATACGAATGCATGGCAAGGCTGCGGGCGGCGTCTTTACTCTACTTAGGCTGATAAAATCAAAATGATATTATGTTCCTTTTTTGCATTCATAGCCTCAATATGTTGTTATTTACTTTGCGTATATAAAGTGTGCAGACATCGATGATTGATGACTTAGTTCGTAAATTTTATGAGCGCTTAACCGTGAGAAAATGATTTCTACATTTCAGATTCAGTCATTACGTATCTTGTAAATTACGATGAGTTTAAATATAAAACTGTGAAATTTGACGGTATGTATAAACAATTAAGCTTTTCTCAAGCTTATTAAATTTGTCTACTAATACCCTTTCTTAATTTTGAATCACGATTGCATCTTGGTTTTCTAATCCGATTGATTGAATTGCTATGTATTATTTCTTTTATTGCCCATGGATTACTAAATCAACTTTATATTGTTAGTTTTATTAATATGGCTTGAAATCAAATATAAATCCAACCTACACAAAATATTTAACAATAATACATTTAATCCTATATTATGGTTTTTATACATGTTCCGGGCCATGTAGGGCCTGGACAAAGATTTTATTTTTAATGGAAACATTGAAAAAAAAACAGTCACATTGAGCAATAGTAATAATTGTTAAACAGATATCACTAGGCATCTCCTTTAAAGAGATAAAATAGGAAACTTGAACTTGAACAGACGAAGGTAAGGTCGAGATAGCTCAGTTGGTAGAGCACCGGCATGGTACGCTGGAGGTCGCGGGTTCAAATCCTGTTTTTTACTGATTCTTTTTCAATGTTTCCATTAAAAATATAATCAATTATACATTTGAGAGCTGTTGTATCTTTAAACATTAATTAACATAACCCGTATTTGATATTTTTCTATTGCAATTTTTTTTTGTATGCAAAAGAAAGTGACAAATCGGTGGTTAGTTGAAATACTATTTAATAGTTAACTTTTATATGATAGTATTATAAAATTTACCTTATTTATAGTCTTACTCTGTTATACTTTAAATGAAAAATATTTCATGTTCTATAGTATCGTCGGCGTAAATCATTTACGCCATTAATTAAAGTAGGCCTCCGAAAATGTTTTTGAAATTGGTTAATTGAACCCACTACTTACATAAGTTTTGAAGAACCATAACATCTGATTTTTTCTTATGGTAATACTTATCTCAGGTTCTGACTAAACAACGACTGCATTTTAATTAATGTCTAAACGCCGCAAAATCTTTCAAGGCGGTTGTTAAAATTTCATATGAACCCTTGAATATAAATCTGTCTTAAAATAATAAGTGTTTCACCATAATAATACATTTATAAGACTAAATGAAACTAAAGTAAATAAATATAAAAATAAAATCTATAAAGTTAATTACAAAGACTGGATACCTGTATTGTAAGTATTTAATGTATTTAACTCAATGTGTTTTTATACTTATCTTGTTTGTAATTTTTTGCATTACTGTATCGAACTTTGGGTATGATAATGTGACCTGTCGTGAAACACCTGGCATACTCAGAAAATGCTGAAACACATTTATTAATAAAAAAATAATATACCTGTAGTAGAGCGCCGGCTTCACAAAATGTTCTCACGTGAATACCTTTAATCGTTCACAAGAAACCGAACTACGTCCCAAGAACTAAACCGCGAGCACAGGAAGTGAACGCTTCGAATGGAATGACCGAAGCTCGACGCGAACGTTCGCTGCGGATACAGACACGGGGCGCGTGACACAGGGGCACGCAGCCGGCTGAGCGTCACAAACGGAATGAAATGGTGAAGAAGACGCCACCGTCTTATATAGACGTGGACGTAACCTGACGCCAGATAACGGATTCCTGTACGCAACCATGCTACACCATTATTAGTCTTACAGCGCGCGCGCAGGACACAAAATCATCTTCCCTCTACAGCCCTTTCCAGTGTACATCGAATTTTCAATAAAATGCCTAGAGCAGAACGCAATTTGCCCTGACGATTTGCCTTAGATATAGCTAGTAGTGTATTCGGATAGCATACGGAATTTCAAATGGTATCAAATACATTTTCAGAAGTGCAGCATCCAGTGTTTTCTACCAACAATATTAACACCGGATTTAATGTTTAATTGCTTTATAAATAAATACTGGGAACCATACCAGTATACAATTATCTTTGTATAGTGAAACATTTATTATCTTTATTAATATATCAAAATCAAGTTAACAGATCATTAATCTTCCTAAAAATTATAGTATGAATGATACACCCACCTTAAATTGGAGCATTTAATAACATACAATTATTAAATGAAATGAAAAAGGCAATTTAGTTAATCGACTTAAGTTTCTTTTTGTATCATTAACAATAATAGATCAACCAAAAATCTGGCTAAATATTAAAGGAAACTGTTAACTAAACTTTGATTAAATATGCTAGATACTTATTTGATTATTAATCTAATTTTTCATCTGTATCCGCTATCCCTGAAGTTGTCCAAATTTGCATGGTTACCGAGGGAATTCCGATTAAGGATATTTTATGCTTTTATGTAAGAACCAAAGTATACGTAGCGACACATGTTGTTAATTATATAGTTGCATTTATATATGCTGGTTTGTTTAGCGTTGTTAAGTTAGTTTACGCCTGGCACAATGTAGAGTCGTTTAATAATAAATACTATAGTATATTTGGTGGTTTAATTTAATATATTTACTAATTAAAAACTTTTTACGAACACTATATGATCTGTGGACAGTGAACACAACTCAAGGAACCCAAAATACATCATACAATGTGCTCCACAAAAAAAAATGCTAACCGAAATATTCAGGACCGTCAATGACCTTTTCCTCGACAGTATCAGTAGGCATTGGTCTCAAATTTTAGTAAATGAGCTTCTTTGTAATATCAGTGAGGTCATAACGTGAGTCCTAAAATAGGGAAATAAAAAAGAAACAGGGGTTAAAAACACGTTAATTTGAATAATTATGGATGCTCTTGCGCTTATGCTGCTAAAACTGGCAAAGCCTACCTCTAATTTAGAAGATTATACTTAATCAAGCTTCTGGTTGTGTCTCTACCTCCTAGGTAAACTTTATTTCTTAAGATAGAGAGTAGTGTATACTAGCACACAACTTTATTGTATGTACCTATTAACATTTTGATCCAAGCATCGTCGAGAAGATCGCTAAAGTATTTTCATCCCCCAAGGTCCAGGCCAGGTTATGACAGTTTTTTGTTTTTATTTCATACTTTTTACACATACACTCACGCCTTTTATCCCCAAAGGGGTAGGCAGAGGCACAACTAGTGCACCCACTTTTCTCCGTGCTTATTTCGTCCCATGACGTGATAGGAGGCGAACCTGTCGCCATAATGGCCATAAAATCCAGACTCCGGGCTGATGTTGAATAGAAAAACTCAATATCATTTTGCCCGACACGGGGATCTAACCCGAGACCTCAGCATCGCAGTCGTACCGTAATACAACTACGCCACCGAGGCAATCAAACAAATTTCTTATTTATCTATCGTGGGACCTGGATCATCACCTATCTAACACCTGCGCATAAAGACCATTCTTATGAGTCTTAACACGCTATATTTATTGTAAGTTGTTGAGGGATTGCGTAGCCCGTAGACCACTAAACTTGATGCTTCGATCTAGTTACTCTACCTCCAGAGTCATGAATAGCCTAGATCTGGGTTTCCTGACCTGGGGTACGCGGACAAATCCTAGGTGTTCCGCAGACAGAGAATAAAATTAAAAAGTAAAAACAAATCCGCGCGCTATACGCTGCGAGGACTGTGGAAAGTATAAGCAAGCAGTCCTTCCCCAATAAAAATTAAAAGCTTAGTGTGGATAGTAGATGCAGGTTGTTATAGATATATATTTATTTGTAAGAGACCACGAGTTATGGTGAGTTGCACTAGAGGTCCGCCCTAGAAAAGATGTTAGGAAACCCTGAATTAAATAGTCCGGCGCTTTTAGAACCCTCTCAAGGCAAAACAGAGAGGAAGAGTAATAAAGTAATAAAATTACCGCATGAAAATTCAACATAATATACATTCCAAATAAAATTACAAACAATTTAAATATGTAATACCAATAAATAATAACGTAACAATTAATTACTCACCACAACCAAGCAAATTCAAAAGCAAACCACACAAAAACAAAAGACAGCTCACATTGTTGTACTGTGGAGCGTGCTATACATCCAGACGAATCACATGCTAAAGAGATCCATTTTGCATATGCAAGACATCTTGTAGCAAAGTAATACGAAGTACTTTAAAATGTCTGCCATAGACGACCGATGCGTGTATTTTTTTCTTTTTGTTATTTCCATCCGTGCGTAAAATGTTCGATGTGTCACTAGCAGTGTCATAATGGCGATTACTTTTACAAATAAAACAGTTAACGGTCAAAAATGATTTTACGTTTATTACATAGAAAGTTTCTCGTACTCACTACAGTGATTTGAAAAATACAATTACTAATATTCACAGACGGAGTCTTCAACTCTCTCAGATTCGTCTTGAACTCTTTAGCCATTGACACTGGGCAAATTAATTGCTAAATATCTATGCTATCTAAACAATATATATACCTATACTAATATTATAAAGCCACATAGTTTGTTTGTTTGGTTGAACGCGCTAATCTCTGGAACTACTGACAAGATTTTGAAAATTCTTTCACTAATAGGAAGCTACATTACTCCTAAATGCTATAGGCTATTTTTAATCCGGGAAAACATTTTTATCTCGGAAAAACTGTTTCACGTGAGCGAAACCGCGAGCAATACTAGTTTCAAATAAACTAGAACAGAACGAAGTGATCTTATTAAAAAGTAAATTGTCATTAACATAATTTCCAGAAGCAAAAAGAAAGATAATAATGTTTTTTTCGCATGTGATTATTGCTTAATGGTTCCAATCTGTACAATATCAAAAACAAACGTTACGAACAACGTTTTAATCTCACTTCCTGCGGTTTCCTAAAGCGGAATTTAAGGCCAACATCGAAGCGTACTCGAATATACATCAGTGAAAGTTAATGTTGTTTCGCATTGGCTTACTCATTATTCGCGCGATGAAAACCGCACACAGCATGTCTAGATCTATTTTTATTTATCTAAGATTCAATTAATCGTTTCCTAATGATGTACTTCGACGATAGCTTCGGCTATGAAACGACTTGTCTCCGCTACTTCGTAATGAACACAGCGCCTTTCTGATGGGAACAAAACAATTACAGCGATATAATGGACCCAATACAGTTTCGAATGGAATCAATCTCTACATTGAACAATAGGAGTAGATGGATTAGCCTATCGTTACAAATAGTAATTCAGGCTACTGGCTAATTAAGTTGAACGTGCTTCCACCTGTGAAAAGTTGCAGGTGGAAGCACGTTCTCTTTTCGTTATTATTTTATCATTCAATAATGATACATACATTAATTATTATGACTCTTATATTTATAAAGGTCATTAATCATGTTTATGCACTTGAAATAACTGAAAAGGATACGCAGCATCTCTCTAGGTCGATTACCGAAAGCTGGCGCTTACAACGCGTTCACAAGTTACGAGTGTGTCATGTACATACTCGTCATATGTCTAAACCACCTTGGTGACATTCTTAAATTTATCTACTAGGTTGCTGACTTCACGCCATTTAGTAATTAAATTTTAAACTATATCATTTAAGTCTATCGATGTGTTGTTTACCTTCAGATTGTATTTTCAAGTGTCGCCATGCACAAATTGCATTCTCCCGTACATGGGGGCTCATGGCAACTGCTCCTATATTGTTGTAGTTGTAACACCAAACATATACCTAAATTTAATGATAACACCCTTTTTTTTCTGACGGGGGTTAAAAATATTACGGACCTTTATTTACTTGCCCATGATCTTGAAAATGTTTCTATCAATAGTTCCCAAACCAGAGCCTTAAAGTCAAACCAGAGGTACGTATAGTTTAAGATCAAAAGATAATTTATGTAAATTTGTTGAGGCAGGTATATCAGCGCATAGTTTTAAAATAAATAACGTTGGATTATAATAAGTAGCACACGTTGCTTCTTTATTGACTCTATTTGATTTAATAATCAAATAATAAAATGCTACGTACGCTTTGCTATCAAAGTAATCGCGCTGGTCCCCGATGCGTACTGGAATGATGTTTATCTGTTTATTCACGCAAAGATCGTCGATGCTACAAATAGCCTTACTTACTGAAGTAAAACCAACAAAATCGTCCAGCTCGAATAAAGTTGCATTAAGAGTAATAGCAATTTTCTGAGTAAATTTAATTCCAAGATGTGGGTTATCGTGTTAATGTTGAGAGCACTTACTAGGTACATACCATTGTATGTATATATATTATTGTTATGAATGACGAGACGAGCATGCCGTTCGCCTGATGTTAAGCGATACGACCACCCATAAACAGTAGTAACACCATTCAGTTCCTTGAGTTATAAAGTACCGTGTGGCATTCCACTGCTCTCGTCATCCTGCGACATAAGATGTTAAGTCCCATAATGTCCAGTAGATACTCTGGCTACAATGTCCTTCAAACTGAAAAACAACAGTGCATACACACTGCTGCTTGGCGGTCGAAATAGACATTGCGGTGTTACCCAGACGTGATGAAAATTTTATATATTCAGTTTTATTTAATGATATATCCCGACTCCATACCTACAATCTAAGAAGTCTCAATAAGATACCCACTTACTGAAATGTAGAGATTAAATCATTAGTTTTTGATTATATTTTACGCTGAGGCAAATCTACTGAGATGCTAAATATTATTATTCACTTTTTTGTGTACATTATTATTAGCTGTCATCGTGAAACATACATGACACTAATGATACTAATCAAATCAGAGTGCGGACACTAGTAACAGGTAGTAGATACATATTTACAGTTTGTGTCATAGCACACACTCGTTTCGCTTTTATTATTTGTACTTCATCAACTAATATGTTAAGATTTACTTGATAAATTAACATAATATATTCTAAAGTCTAAAATCGGTCAGCTCTATCGTGTACATTTGTATGTTATAAATTAAGACAAAAGTATTTACACCGGTATAGATATTTATTTGCAGAAGGCAATTATTGTTAAAGTCGTGGCATATTTTAACTTTATCTTAATACCATCTTCTCGAAAAAATAATTTACAAAGCCGTATTACCAGCTACGAATGCATAAATCTGGATGAACCGACATTTAACATCTTCATATATATTTTATGTGTAATGATGATAGACAAAACTCGCGCTTAAGTCAGACATAATTTAGATATAAAAAACTTAAACATCATGGCCGGAGTTTCCACAAATCCCAATTTGGATTACGCGACATAGTGGCCTTAGGTACCTCTGTGTGTTTCACTTTGGTTTTCACACCTTTTATTTGGAGTTGTCGAGTTAGATGTTTTTGCGCGATCAGTTCCAGCAATGAGATCTGGGTCGCCGTAAAGCTTTGAATACGCAGCACTTTTACTTCGTCGACTGTTCGACAGTATTAATTTTACATTAGTAGGATCGATTAATAAGCCAACATTAAGATGGAAAGTATCAACTATTGAACACAATATGGCGGTTTATAATTACAAACGCGTCAAAAGTAGTACCTGTTGATGATCATGTGTTGACTTTCATAAGAGACATTAGCTTAATGCGCAAATATACTAGTTACTCTACATTCATGACACGTACTAATTTACAAGTGTACGATTAAACCGCTGATCGATGGTTGATCCACCGAGATAGACGTTATTAGAAAATATTTTTTGATAAATACACAACCGTTGATTTGTATAAGAGTTTTGGAGCACGCGGCGATTACGCGGCGTAATACACGTTATGATTACTACTACCTTCATAATGACAAGTGACTTGGCGTTGCAGGCGCACGCGGCATGGTGACCGTATACGTTGCGCGTGCGCAGCCTAATCGCCGCGTAACGGTGGCAAACTGTAAAGCTCGCCACGGACCGCGGGCCGCGTGCTAAATTTGCCGAAACACTGCGATCTCTAGCGGGAAACTCTTAAATCACTCTAAATTTTGATCTATAGTATATTAGTGATGATCTTGTTCACAAAAACTGAGTTCTTGTTAGAGTGATTGACTGCGGTGGCAAACTTCACGTACTCAACGTTGCAGTACGTATTTTTTCTTTCACCATATACTCTCTAAGCAAGCATATGTGTTATATATCACCAAACATGTTTATGCTCTATCACGTTTCCATTTATCATGCTTATTTTATCACTTTTAGATGCGCATATAAAATCAGAATATGAGCTTTGCTTTACTTTTTTTTTTTCAGCGTATTCGATATCCATCTCTTCAGCCCTCCGTGACGTTGAAATTAATTATTCCAACCATGTTTGTTTTCAGCGTAATCATTTTAACAGTAATGTTATTTTACGGTCTTGTGCTATGTGTTGATAGAGCTGAATAAATGTAATATACGAAAGTAATCACGCCGAAATATAGCGCATAAACTATTTGCGATGGTCAAAAAGTACCTCGTAACCGTGCACGTAATCACTAGCGAATCGCAATACATTTGACCACATTTTATAACAAGCTACTGAACTGAAAATGCCTCGTTGTGAAGACTTGGCATGTACCAGCGGCCACTATGAAAAAGCAATGAAACATATAATGTTCGATGCTACATTATCATTCCTTAAAAAGATTTTGAAAAACTTCATCTCTAAATAAAGATTTTATCGCGTTTCCTAATTTTATTTTTCTCCAGACGTATCGTTTCGAAGATTGCAGCCTTCATAGGCACGCGGCGGATAGTCCAAGTCATAGTGGTGATATCTACCTGTATTTTACATAAACACACATACACATCTTTTATCCTCGAAGGGGTACATCCACTTTTCGTCGTACGTATTCAATCCCACAATGTGATGGGGTCGAGGCTATCGACATATTGGGCACAAATTTCAGACTCCAGGTTTTTGTTCTTTTTTGTTAATGGCCCTACTGCCAGTAACCTGACGCGAGTCGGCTTTTCTGGTCACACCGGTCTTTAGGGTGAACGCAGAAAGCGCTCGCAACCCTACCCTTGGACTCCAGAACCTTACCTACCAGTTTGTACAGAACTCTTGGTACGCGAGTCCAACTCGCGAACTAATCTAGGTGGGACTCCTAGATATAAATGGTGGTGAAATTTCTAGAAAATTTCTTTATTGCTTGACTCATCTAAGGTAATGTTTGGCGCCATCTTCTGAATATATAGCAACTGCAGACTTCGTAGAACGTTGATGTTTTACGCCATTTATATGTTCTTCTATGCGGGTTCCTACATTGTTTACTGTTAACCCATATAAAAGAGGCCACAGTCGCAATCTATCTTCTATACGCCCGGTTCTTGTAGAGCTATATCACTTGATATGTGGTAAAAATGACTAAAATTTTTGAGCAACAAGTAAATTTTGATGGAAGCACGCTTCAGGACGTAGCCAATCTTGCGGTTAAAATTAAAAAGGCGAGGTATAAAATCCGAAAACAAGTTTTATTTCAACGTCTTACATTCGCGTTAACATAAGAAATCATTAAACCTTCGTTTTTTGAATTCAGGTAAATTTTCAAACTCGGAAACAGGGATCGGAATCAACCAAGTCAAATATAGCATACAAACGAGCTTCACAAAAAGCAACCCAGACGAAAATTAAATGAAATTCGAAAAGTAGTGAAACGAATTAAAAGGAAGAAATCAAACGTATTGGAAATTTATTCTATGTCTGCTTCACAGCAATATTGTAATAATAGGTATAATAGGTAAAGAAATGTTTAACGAGAGGTAATCGACCGCTCAATGTTTCGATCCCAACGTGTCAGAATATTAATTAAACAAGTTTGCGTGTCAATAATACATTGCTGTTAACAATGCGGAACATGTATATTGTATATTTCAACTCAATAGTGTCATCGAACCTGAGATTTATCCCATTTCGGGACTAGCCGCTCGGTTCACTATTCATTTTTTCACCTCCATTACGCACCAACACTTCTTGGATACCATTGCTGTACTATTTATTAAATGATTCTATTCCGTTACGTTATACTGAAAACCTACTAACTTCACTAGTAATCACTTAAGCTTTTTATTAATGCATTTAGCTTATTCTTTCCACTTTTAAGAGCACATTAGGCATACCAGTATTATGTATCAGGTCTACTTTATTTTATTTAATAAAAATCATATCATGTTTGCTCACTTTATCAGCGGAAAATTAATAAATCAAAATACTGCAGTACGGTCCCTGGTTTAAAACAACCAACATTTCAAATTAAATGATAAGTTGAAGGTATATTTATTCTATCAATAGTTGTTAGACGTTTAGAAACTTCTGTGTCCACGCCCACTGTCTGCCAGTTTTAAACAATAAATTATTTATCTACTTCACACTCTACATATTTTCTTGGCTTGTAGATTTTGGCCCAATTGTGTTTGCTTTTGCGGACACAAAGGTCTGTTAAACTGTCTGGGCCAACAATGGAGCAAGCTCAAAGAGAAATTGATGAGTCTCTGATGCTTAGCGCATTTTGTATGCGCCGTTTTGGCCTATCGTTTGAGAGACATAAAAACGCGTCAGCGCATTTTCGGCAACAGCTAATGTTTGCGTTATCCGTCTGCAGTATTTGCTATCACGTTTTCAGTGAAATTATGTACATAGGCCTCACACTAGCAAATTCTCCGCGAGTAGAGGATGTCGTTCCACTTTTTCATACTTTTGGATACGGCGCTCTCAGTGAGTATGCGAATAAGTACGTGGTTATTGCCCGCGCACCAACAATCAACCCACATTTAAAACGTGTGAACGAATCCTTGTATATTTGTTGCATTTTATACGTGTGATTCATGTATATTGTTCACGTTTTTTATTTAAATATATATTTATAAATGATACGTATGTATCCTATATAAAACACATATACTAATGTGAACTGAATTTCTAATTAGATTAAATACCATGTTATAGTTTTATAAAATTGTTTCTTAAATTAATTCATCTGCAAATTTTGCAGCAATATGTAAACCATTTTAAGTTTCCCTTCACTGCATTTATATAGGCAATAGGCATGCACATGATTACCATGTATATCGCATAATTTGTAATGTAAATGTTTAGGTAAATTAAACGCCATGATATAATTTTTGCAGGCATTGCAAAGGTGTTTGCGCTGTGGTACAAAAGAGACGTGTTTAGTCAACTCTTGCAAGAACTGGTGGGCATTTGGCCGACGCCGCCGCTCGAGGATGAGGCTCAAGTTATCAAAGACAAAAGCCTAGACGCGTTGCGCATCACACATAAATGTTAGTTGCTGTGTGTTTAGATTGTATCTACGTAAACATACTTTCCTTACTTAAAATTTAAGCAGATTTTCAAGGTACTACTTATTTAACAGCATATAGTAATTAGCTGGACCACTACTGAGAATTTCTCCCCTTTTATGAGGTAGTTGGGAACACAATCTACTATTCTAGTGCGATATAAATAACACAATAAAAAAAGCATACGCAATAATTTTCATTACGGTGAATTTGTTTTGAACCAAGACATACATACATACATATACACTCACGCTTGTTATCCCCGAAGGGGTAGGCAGAGGCGCAACTAGTGCACCCACTTTTCGCCGTTTGAACCAAGACATAACTATTAATTTGTATAATTTACAATGTTCGTATAGTTTACAGTATCCATAGTTTCAAATTATGACAACCATGTATGTTGATAAAATATCCTTGTGAATAGAATGCTATCTGAACACGCATAAAAATTAAATAATGTTATTGTATCCCAGGGTATTTCGCCGTGAACGTGCTAGGAGTATGGTTCTACAATGTTACTCCTATAGTCGTATACTTCTACCGGTTGTGGCAGGATGGCGACGCGCAGGTTGGCTATGTATGGGTCTCTTGGTACCCATTCGATAAACATCAATCGATAGCGCACGTAGCAGTTTACATCTTTGAAATTTTTGCTGGTGAGTAATATAAATTTCCTGTAGTGTCAGCCTAGTTTGCGTTTTTTATGGTCCAATCTTCGATACTAATGTGAGTAATTAAAATCCTATTCTATTCTAAATACACATAAAGTTGGTTGGGAGAGGAATTCATCTTGACACTTCCTGTGTGACATATTTCCAAAAAATAGCATTGCCGGTATTGATATGTATATAAAACCATTACCGATATTTTAAAGAGACACCGAAACACCAACTAGAAACACTTTAAAAGCACTTCGACTTACTACAGTCTAGTTTACAAGACAGAGCCGACCGCTATTTTTATTTATCAGTCGCGAGATCCTGCGAGCAATGCCTGCTCATGCACGGTTGTTGTTTCTTTGGCGTTACGTAAATAAATACTAATAGAAATTTTGCAAAAACATATTTTAAAATTTTCTATTACTTATCGAGAAAATTTGAGTATGTGATATAAGCTTTCATTTGAAATAAAACTAGCTTGTATTACAATTTGAAAATTTACATATTCTCTGAACAACATCTGATCTAGCGCCACCGAAAATCTAACCACTCAAACTTTTTTTATCGGCAAATAATAAGAGAAAGTCTTAATAGTGTACAATCATCGTAAATCCACTATTATCACATTGCGATCAACACTATAGTTAGGGTACAAGTGGCAATTAATCCACTTCAAACGTTTGATTATACGCTGCATAAGTCGCCGAAAAACTTTATCACGAACAGATAATTGCGATCGCATGATGAACTCAAAACAAATAGTTGGAGTTCAACTTTCGATAGAAGTAGAGATGTCTACTTCTAATAACTTAATGATATCAAATCAAAAGGCTTGCCGCCGGTTGAGATTACGTGACTTTGACTTTCTTGCTTCCGAATAAAGTAGGTTAGGTGACGGTACTACCTAATCCTACCATATAAAAATATAGAGGCCCCAAGTAGAATCACAAATAATATGGTAGTTCAATATACTATGCTATAACATGGCATTACTCTGGAAAATGTCTAGAATACAATGGAAAAATATATAATCGTAATATCGATATTTAAAGTCAATATTACCGATTACCCACAATAATACTAACAAAGTTATTTTTTAAGGGCAAACATGCGTCTGGATCATGGTATCCACAGACTTACTCCTTTCTGGTATGGCGAGTCACATTAGCATGCTGCTGAGACTACTAAAACGTCGTTTGGAATCCCTCGCTTCTATCGAGAAAACTGAAGATGATTACTACCACAAAATTTTAGAAAACATTAAACTGCACCAGCGTCTCATCACGTAAGTTTTAACAGTGAAGTAACAAAATGCATGGGAGGTTAGAAATATCAAATTAAAAACCAATAAACATTAATGATAAGAGTTTTTATACTGCTTTAACAGATTACATTTTTTCTATTCCATCTGCTAACTTGTGTTTAATGGTGCATTCCAAACAAGTATTATAATACTCTTTGATTCCAAATGTATGTCAAATAAGACTTCTGACTCAAACAAAAGAAAAAGTAGAACACGTTTTAAATAGAAATAAGGCCTTATAAATAATATAATGTTGGTCATAATGGTTTATAATTGGCAAACTTGCAGTTACTGCTTCGACTTGGAGGACGCTTTCTCGCTATCAAACCTGGTCAATATTGTACTAAGCTCTTTAAATATTTGCTGCGTCGTCTTCGTTATAGTGGTGGGTATATTTTCAAGGTCATTTCTCACTTTTATTACTTCAAGTAAATGTTAGCTAACTTTTATTTTCAGCTTTTGGAGCCATTCATGGCAGTTAGCAACAAGTTGTTTTTGGGGTCAGCTCTCATTCAAATCGGAATGTTGTGTTGGTATGCAGATGACATTTTTCATGCAGTTAGTATCTTGTTATTATAAATATTTATGTTTGCTATATATATTTTTATTTTTTATACCTTGTTTGTTTATTTATGACTAGGTCCTGCTCACGGCACCGCCGGCGTGAAAAAGTTTTTCCGAGATAAAACTAATTTTCCGGTATAAAAAATAGCCTATAGCACTCAAGGGTAATGTAGCTTCGTATTAGTGAAAGAATTTTATGAATTGGTCTAGTAGTTTTTGAGTTTATCCATTACAAACAAACAATAAAATTTTCCTCTTTATAATATTAGTATAGATACCGTATTTAATTTTAGTTCCAAATTTTAACCCATCCATAAAATAGGTGGAATCTTTAATGTTAACAGGCAACCATTTTCATAATTAATCTATCCTTTTATACGTAATTTAGATATTTAAATTACATTAGATATTCGTATGTGATTTTGACACAAACATTTAAAAATTATTATTTTACAATAACTCTCAAGTTCTGATTTTTATAATGATTTCTTATGCTTACGCGAATGTTAGACATCAAAATAAAACTAGTTATCGATTTTATCGCGGGTTTTAAATGTATTTTTTTCAACCATATAATATATGCATTTGACCTAATAAACGATTCTATCTATATCAAGTGAGATTGTTTCACAGAACGCAGATGTAGCGGCGGCTGCGTATAACAGTGGCTGGTACTTAACTAACGCCAGATGTCGCCGAGCATTGCTTTTCCTTATGCAGAGGTAACGTCCATATTAACATACTTTCCTACATGTACCTACTCTAAGCTAATGCGGCTTAATTTATATATAAGAGCTATTACATTGCTGATTGCTCCTCTCAGGAGCAACGTAAATCTAATGAAGTACATTGTTATATTAGTACCTAATTTATTTTTATTACAGGGCTCAAAAACCAATAGCATTTACAGCGATGAAATTCACAAACATTTCGCTCGTCACGTATTCTGCTGTAAGTATAAAATAATAAATAGGCACTCTTGGATATCCTATGTTATAGTGTTCTAATTTACTACTAAAATTCAAAAAGTAATACCACTTGGAAAAATAAACAATATTATTAGTTTCATACAATATAGGCAAAGTGCCTCAAACAAGTAAAGAAAATACGTACTAACAGTACCGAACTTGTTATGATCTTATGAAATATATTTAATGGAAACTGTACCTATATACATGAACTTTTACGTCTCTCGTATGGGCTTTTTAATGATTTTGTAAAATCGTAAATCATTTTCAAGGAAATATACGTACACGTGATGAATAATGCACCGTTTGGCTACTTTACAACGAATAGAGGCTTGTATAGGCCCGTTTTCATTGCGTGTAAATTTATTTACTTCCTCAATGTAAATATTTAATATTTTCTAACATTTTTTACAGATACTGACAAGATCTTATTCCTACTTCGCACTGCTTTACACTATGTACAATGAAAATTGATACAAGCATGAATAAATAATAATTATTGGTGCATTTTGTAGTAATCGTACTATATTTCATTTGTCTATTAATATTACAAACAATCTACAAACCTATAAACAATTTTTCTATACATATCATTCAACCAGAATGGTGGTGATTTAGAATATTTGCTATACACGCTGTAACATAGAATATGTGTTATTATTCTAAGCGCTGTAATATAAGTATTATATACCTTCGTACAGATAGATAATATCTGTACCTAACGGCATAGACTTAGGTCAATAGCTATTATAAACTTCTTGGTCAATAGCGTATTGTTTTACAATTCCTACAGTTATTTTATAGTAAGTAGGTATTTATTGTTATAAAGATTTTCCGTCTAGTATTAGTAAAGATCATAGATACTCAAAGTATTGACAACTTTTTGACAAACTGACGTAAAGTATCACAAAAAGCATTTCACAGCGGGGAGCCATAACTTAAAAATTGTCTTGAATTGAATTCACAACGGAAAATCCAAGGGTGAACTCTAAAGAGCATATTACATACGACGGAGAGTTAACTCGAAAAAATCTACCCGCTTTGCACAATATAGTGTAATTATACTTGGTAAAAAATATAATCTTACTGGAATCAACGAGTTTTATTTCATCATCGCTGTGTATTCTCCAACTCTACAATATTAGCGCGATGGAACGGGGAGTGAAAAATATATCAAGATCTGTTACTGATTCAATAGAAAACTGTAGTTTACTAATTAATAATCAACACAAGAACAAGAGTATATTGATAATGTGAATTTAATATCCGCCAATGGCGAGCGTGAATCTGTGAACAAACAAGAAAATTCTAATTTTGTTGAAGTAGCTTGTAGCTTTTGTAAAGACTCTACTAATTCTGTAGTATTATAATGCTCTTTGCTCTACTATTTCAAAGTCAAATATACTAGTACATAAATAACCTAACGTAGTTGAAAATCATACAGTAAGATTCGAAAAATCAACAGGTTGTCTCTTGCAATATCTAAGAAGGAAACAATATGAACTAAGTAGAACATCTCAAGGAAAAACGATGCGATTTGATAGTAAAACATACTTTGTGAAACACAGGAAATCTGAAGATAAGGTAATCTAGTAGTACGACAAACAAGACACAAAACTTACCAAAACTATTCATGATGGTTGTTATCTCAATGATAACAATGTAGGAATTGGCTTTAGTTATTATTCTGAGGTTGGAATAATCCTTTTCTATACTGAGCGAGGTATAAAATTTTCATTCTTGGTATCATACCAGTCCTGTTTTATATACTGCCCACTGCTGAGCATGGGCCTCCTCTACTACTGAGAGGTTCTAGGCCTTAGCCCACCACGCTGGCCTAGTGCGGATTGACATACTTCACATACCTTCAAAATTCAGAGAACTTCTCAGATATGCAGGTTTCCTCACGATGTTTTCCTTCACCGTTAAAGCGAGCGATAATTCACAAAGAATACACACATAACTTTTTAGAAAAGCTGCAGAGGTGCGTACATTTGGATTTTGAACCTGCGGACATTCGTCTCGGCAGTCCGTTCCACTCCCAACTAGGCTATCGCTGCGATATAGATCATTCTTGGTAACAAAAATATAAATGAATTACCTTGGAGTTTGTTTATGGGGTTCCGGAGGGGCAATAAGATTCTAAATAGACCAGGAACATCCAGCTGAACCCAGCACCTTAGTCATTTATTCAATGTTTTTCAGGAATATCTTTAATGTAGGTATATCACTTGTATAACATAATAGCATTCGATTGATCTTTCAGCTTGCAGAAAACAATGCAAATATCAAAAATGTAAAACAACAACGTGTATATTTACCCAAATTACAACCTATTGAAGCTGAATTTATACGTTTAGTATCTGAGGACACCGTTGACGCTGTAAAGAACTATATAGAAGACCATCCCGAGCTTAATATTAACTGTACAAATTTTCAGGTTACGTCTAATAATAAATTATAATAAATAGTTTTGAATATCAATCTAAGTACCGAGTTCGGATTTCGAGGTATGGTGTATTCATTTATAAATGTTATTTTAACTAGGGCGTCTCAGCGCTACACGTTTCCGTCCATAAGAGATTTGAAGATATGGTGGAATTTCTTTTAAAATTTACAAATATAGAAATTGGTGACACCGCCTTGCAAGCCGTACGAGATAACAGTATTAAAATATTGGGTATTCTCGCATTTACTTTCACTTACCTTTTAAGTTAATATGTAGGCAGACGATGACGAGGATCAATTTAAATGGAACGTTTAAAACCCTTCGTCATGCAACTTAGATTAGAATCAAGCACAATGATTTCTTTGCTATATATGCACATATATTGATTACTACATTGACTACTATTTTAACATTTTTATTATGTGCTGCTACGCCAATTATAACATACCATTGAAGACACGCATTATGTTATTCTTTCAGTTTAATCTGTTTATATTAAAATCTCTCTTTACTTCGTTAAAATAATGCTTTACCTCATACCAAGATTGAAAATGGCTAAGGCACGGACAAAAGCTTGTATCTCTATAAATAAATTATTTTAAGGATATCTTGGAACTATTGGAAATTTCTATGATTGTTAACCATGTTCACACATAAGGCAAATATTTTCTGTGGCAAAAAGAAATTAGTCTATGGATGTCTTGATTTTTTACAGAAATGTTACTGAACGCGCAAAAGAGAGTGTCTCCAGGATTGGAATTCGGGGGTGCCGCACACTCAACAGAATTTCCTTTGCATGTAACACCAATAATATTAGCTGCTCAATTAGGCCGATATGAAATCATCGGAATGCTATTGGCACGAGGTCATACAATTTTACGACCACATTTCCCCAAGTGTCCATGTGCTACTTGCAAGTGAGTGTTAAAATTAACTTATACACATTCACTTACACTAGTGATTGTCCAGCGGTCGAAATTCATCTGTAGACTTTAATATATTTATAACACATAATATAATTCATTTAATTTTTTTTTTCTCACATGCAAAATTGCGCTCATTTTCGTGGGCGCAATGTGCTTAAAAAGGGGTACAAAACTTTCTCTTCGCGTATTAATATATAGATTACTATTTAATTTCTTTGGCGAACGTGAGAACTAAATAGATACCATTATCTCTTGGGAGATACGACATAAATATTGTAGATATGGTAGAACCACGTTAGACATGTTATTTGATGTCAGTTTCACAGCAGTATTAATGTAAACAAATTCAACTAGATATTATATTACATATAACGAAATAGAATATAAATCACAATTAACGTTTTTTAAGGAGTTCTTTCATGACAGAAGACCCACTCTACACCAGCAGTTCACGACTCTCAGTGTATAGAGCGATATCTTCTCCTGCATATCTGGTCCATACAAGTTGTGATCCCTTGCTATCGGCTTTTCTCTTAACGATTGAACTAACTAATAATGCAGCTGCATCTAGACACCTCGCCTCAGCGTATATGAAGCTAAGAGATAACGTTAGGACATTCGCCGTAGATCTTATAGGTAATGTAAATAGAATCATGTTTTAATATTCCATCGATAAGAAACTTACTAATTACTCCAAATCAGGCCTAAATTTCATTTTGTATCTAATCTGGCATTTGACGAGTACGCATAAAAGTGTTGCTCGCTAAAACCCTTCTTTGTGCGCAATATTGTACAGTGTGCTCTACATACTCGTATTAATAGTCATAACACCCCATTTTATGAATACAGAAGATTTCGTTATATCATTACTCCTATTCATAGATTTCAACTCTGTGTACATCGTACTGTAAGCTCTACATAATAGAGTCTACTTTTAATTCATATATTTTTAGAGCAATTATAAACAGTGGCAATTATGCTCTTTTTTAATTGACCAGGTATAAAATAATATAAATACATACAAAAAGAACCACTTACTGCAATTAGGAACCACAAGAGGTTCTTTTTTTATTTCATTGAATGACGAAACGAGCATGCCGTTCGCTTGATGGTAAACGATACGACCACCCATAAACAGTAGCAACACCATCTAGCGCCTTGTGTTACAAAATACTGTGTGGCATTCTACTGCGCTCGTCATCCTGAGATATATGTTAAGTCTTATTATGTCCAGTAGTTACACTGGCTACGATGTCCTTCAAACCGAATCACAACAGTGCATGCACACTGTTGCTTGGCGGTAGAAATAGACATTGCGGTGGTACTCACCCAGACGTACTCTTACATATGAGAGACCTAGCACCAGTATCTTGATTTATACATGCAATCTCGACCACACAGGTTGTTGCCGCACGTCGGAAGAAGTCGAATTATTATTGAAGCAAACGTCAGGGTGCGGCGGACGGCGTGATTTTGCACTGCCGCGGCTTCTAATGGCCGTCAATTATAAACAGAAGGAGTTCGTCGCACATCCGAACACACAACAGGTATTATAGATATTTGCGTAAATAGTGTTACAAAAAAATAGACATATAGTCCTAGACTCTAATCATTCTCACTCTTTTTTTATGATATAGGGCGCAAACGAGCGTACAGTTCACCTGGTGGTAAGTGATCACCGTCGCCCATGAACACCCGCAATACCAGGGGGCATAGAAATGCGTTGCCGGCCTTTTAGGTGGGAGTACGCTCTTTTGCAGGTCGCTAGGTCGTATCTATCCGGAAATGCTGCTGGCGGCAATTGGTTCCATAGTTTTGTAGCACGTGGTAAAATATGTCTGCAGAAACGTACTGTGGTGGATTGCCAACCTCCGAGGTGATGTGGATAGAATTCGGAGATTTGCTGTGTTGTACGGTGATGTAACTCAGCAGGGATAAGTCCGAACAATTCTTCAGAGCACTCCCCATAATAAATACGATAGAGAATGCAGAACAATGCTTCATCTCTACGCAAAGCCATTACTTTCACCAATAGGATGCTACATTATTGTCGAGTCCTATAGGCTACTTTTCATTTCGGGAAAATATAAAGAGGGATTTTTAACTCGGCAAAACTTTAACAGAGGCGGAGCCGTGGGCATAAGCTAGTTTAATATAAAAATGTAATTAACAAAAATCCATCTTTAATAACGCAGGTGGTGTTGCATGCAAAAACTAGTGTTTTGTAAAATACAGATAAGCATGCTTACTGCGGTTATCGTGACATTGTCATTTTATAAGAACAGTAACAACTCAGTTTAAAATTATGCACGGTTTTCAGGTTTTGGAGTCGTACTGGCTAGGTAACTGGTACAGCTGGAAGAGAAAATCTTCTTCTTCCAAAGCAAGCATCATCTTAACTCGAGTGTTTCTTATACCGTTCATTCTCTTCATGTGTATGGTAAACTATGAAATATTTTTTAGACTTTTTAGGTTATTCTAACATGCAAGGGGTAGGTACCTATCGCCTTTGTAGATAATTATCTCCGACATCCAGAATTACTTCAATTTCAAATATCAACACAGTGTCCGAAAATGTGACCCGTATGACTATGATTTATGCACATAATATATTGAGTGAGAGTTCAGTTACTAAACCTAGTTTTAGAGTTTCCGCAACCCAGATCAAAATCACTGCAAACTGTACACGGATTTGAAGACAGGACAAATCAAAAACTGGTTAGCTGAAGAATCTCTCCGTTATAAGTAACCAAAAAAAAGAGTGCACTTCCGCTATGCTTAAATGAAAAGAGGCCTGACGTCACCATACTTTTAAGAAGTAGTTCCGTCATAGGAGAAAATGTTTTTTTCCTAAATTTTATTTCTATAATACTGTTTTTCATTCATTTACAGTTCTCATTAGTAATTATTTGGCATTATGTAGATCGTAGTACATGTCCATGGTATTCTAATTTGTAAGTAATTGGAGTTGTAGGTAGCTCCACGACACCGTCTCGTGAAACACTGGCAGATACCGTTGAACAAACTGATTACACATGCGACTGCGTACTTCGTGTTCCTTGCCCTCGTCTTCTATGTTTCTAATCAAGATAAGAGTGGACAAAAGCGCGGGCCGCCAAACACAGGTCAACATGATAATATTATATCTAACACGGTACCAACACGTTAATGCTATGACTATTATTCGCCTAATAATGCAGTAAAAATTTAAAAATGGTCAAAAATGCTGGTGGTAGGACTCACATATGTAAGAGTCCATCTGGGTGGGCACCACCGCAATGTCTATTTCTACCGCCAAATAGCAGTGTGCATGCACTATTGTGTTTCAGTTTGAAGGGCATTGTAGCCAGTGTAATTACAGGACATTATGAGACTTAACTTTTTATGTCTCAGGTTGACGAGCGCAGTGGAATGCCACACAGTACTTTGTAAGTCAAGGTGCTGGATGGTGTTTCTACTATTTATGGGTGGTCGTATCGCTTATCACCAGGCGAACGGCATGCTTGTCTCGTCATTCGATGCTATAAAAAAAAATAGAAATGAATCTTTATTTTTAATAGCAGGAGAAGTAATCTTATCTTTGTATTAAAATCAAGTAACGTAATTGTTATGAACCCATATTACCAGATACTAACAAAGTTTTTAATCCATGGTTATTGTTCTAATTTAATGAAACGATAACCGATCCTAATTCCTATCTTTGGTTTGATCGCGAAAATGAACCAATCAGAAAACAGTCCGATTGACGTGCTTGCACATGACTGACTTTAATTCGTTTATTCTCGAGATCAATCCAAAGATATTATATAACTAAAATCTCTATAATTCATAATCTCTTAAACTTAAAGCAAATTATAATCGTTTTAAGTAGCCAAAAACTACAATTTGTAATAATATGAATCATGTGAAGGCAGATAGGCACTTAATTTTGTTCTATACATGTGACGTAGCAATATATTTCACTTGCCACAGGCGCAGAAGGTCCGCTAATATTATTCGTATGCGGCTACACGTGGTCTGCAATTCGTATGTGGTATATCCAGGGGCTGCGGCGATACTTTACAGTAATATGGCACTGGGCTGAAGCCATTATGCTCATGCTTTTCGGATTAACATTTGCCTTTTGGGTTATATCAGCCATCGACATTGCCGAAAACGACGAAGAGGATTTAGGTATGTTAGCTATATTACGTTATTCTAATATTTTCCTGCATTTCATTACGATGTCTTTTAAATCAGCATTATATGTATGTTTTCTAAAAAATTTACAACTTGATCGCTGATAATATGTAGAGCTACGTACGAGGTAATTGAATATACATTAGCCGCTCGGTGCCAACTTACCTCTTTATAAATACATTTTCAAATCTGACCTATAATTTGATATGCTCGAAGATCAAGTAGGTACTGTGATGTATATTCATTTTGTTTGAATAGATCGTAAATACTGGAATCAATACGACCCAACACTTCTAGCCGAGGGCACATTTTGCTTGGCAACTATATTTGCATATTTCCGACTGATGTTTTTATGCCAACTAAACTATCATCTAGGCCCGCTTCAGGTATGCAAATAACTCAATTAGACTTTAAAATACACCAATAATGGGTAAAAATTTACCTAATTGGATCCAGCAAATCGATGGGGTCACGTAACATCGCGCGCACCACTATTAAATGTAAAGAAAAATACTACCTACAACCTTTACTTAATTAGATAACATTTGTTTTAAAATAAGTAAAAATCAATTTGTTCCTCACAACAACATAATTTCAGGTATCTTTAGGAAAAATGACGATAGATATTTACAAATACATAATAGTGTTTACGATAATAATAAGTGCTTTTGCTGCGGGCCTGTCACGATTCTACCAGTACTACGAAGGTATGGTATATGAAGACGAATTTGGAATGAAAACGATGCAAGTGAGTGCTTTATACTCTAAATAATTGTAACAAGAAGTGATATCCACCGACCATCCACAGTGGTACGACTAAAACTTGACAAAATTATTTAATCCTTTATGTCTCCCGTATACTTTCTACAAGGATGAAATTAAAAATGTCACATTAACAGCTTCGGAGCTGTTGCTGAGAGATGGCCAGCTATAAACATTTCACAGCGCTACACTGCTATAATATAGCGAACTTGTTTCACCGCCCACGACATCAAGTCCTGCAGTTAGTTTAAACAAATTACGCAATATTTACGTAACCTGTCTGGGTTGGACATTTTCCCTAATTATGGAGTCAATTCCTCTATATTATAGCACTATTACCTAATACAAGTAACTAAATTCACATGACCTCAAAATTCTTGACAACTCTCAAATATGCAGCTTCCCTCTTTATGCACCCTTTCATCAATAAAGTGAATTATCAAAGAATAAACATTAAAAGAGTAATTGCGAAAAGCTATTGGATGTGTGCTCTGGAATTGAACTACAGAGGGTAGTTTAACTGTACTCTTTACCTAGTTTGACCTGGTCAAAATTACGGCATAGTTAATCGTAGTTTAAAGCCGAGAGCACTGTTTTTATTGCATAAGTGTAGGTATGTCAACGCACAGCAATCCACTACGTACGTGATCCCGATTTGATCGGGTACGCATTGCCATTTCTTAAATGAGGTCGATGATAAAATAATGTTATACCATTAACCTGGTGTTATGGTGTTAACTGTTATATTTATTTTTTTCTTTCTATGAATAAATAAAGCGTTGATTTCCTTGACATCAATCTCTGTAAACGTAACTTTTTCACTTGTTTAGAATATTGTGTATTTTTATTTCGGTTTAGGTTTTTATGAGCGCATTATATTTGCAGGTATCGTCTTTCACAAGTTTGACCGATACACTAAATACTTTATTTTGGGCTCTTTTCTGTATGGCGCCTCTCGAAAGTGCCGACGTGGTTTTGGAAAATACTAGAGATGAAACTAGGACGCTGAATTATCGTGAGAATAGACACGGATATACAGAGAGGATCGGATATTTTTGCTTTGGGTGTAAGTATTTATTTCAAACAGAAATAAACGAACCCAAACGACGGGCCTGCGAATGATAAGTAAGGTGCCGAGTTCGATTCTCAGCCGGACAACACTTTTTATGGATATTTATCAGAAAAAAGACTTGGTGCAAGGTTTAAAAATTTTTCATCATCATAAGGTTTCGAGGTAATCTCCGTGATCGTAGTGCTGAACATGCTCATAGCAACGATGTCCAACACGTTCCAGCGGGTCACAGACAACGCGGCCATAGAATGGACGTTTGGAAGGACCGAGGTAAGTTCAAACCTTCCATAAACTTTATCGTTCCACAACTCGACAACGAGCAAGCAAGATTTCAGCTATAAAGTAAAAACAAGGTTTTCTGCTTCTACAGTTTACTAAGTATTAGATTTTCGCTTTATGTGTATTCAGCTATAAACACCGCTCTTCTGCTTCTACATTTTACAACGTATTAGATTGTAAAGCGTCAATATATACTCCATTCGACCGCGCCAAATGGAGACGGCCGCGTTCCGTATTAACCGATCCAGAGGACAACTCCAACACTCCACAAGACCGCAGTTTCGTCCTCGCCGTCGAGGTCCTCGCCGCGTTCCCCGTCCCCCCCCCCTCCCCTCTAGCACTTACGGCCCACGTGCCGATGACAACACAATCTAATAGGATTAGGCCTAAGAAACCAATCTTTCCCTAATCATTGATGTCTCATCCTCTCTCAGTGGCCGTCCTGAGCCGAGGTTCATAACCCGTTAGTGGGCTGCCCTCAGCATGGTCACTTAATTCAAAGGGTTGCGAGCGCCTTCTGCGTTCACCCTAAAAGAAAAGCCGACTCGTGTCAGGCTACTGGCAGTAGGGCCATTAACAAAAAAAAAACGTATTAGATTTTTGCTTTATATGTAAATGGCATCACAGCATGAACGTAATATACTGACTTACATACTCTTGTCATACTAGTTATCTATGCCATTTGCCCTTACAACAATAGGCGCTCTGTGTTTCTGCCACTCTTGATTGAAAAACTTCACTGTTTAAAAGAAAATCAGTAACAAACAAGCTAATGAAAAGCCTTCGCTATCTTACTTCTTACTAATGTTATAAATGCGAAATTTTGTAAAAAAATCTATGTTGGAAGCAGACACGGCTGAACGGATTTGGATAACATTTGGCACACTTGTAAACCGTGTTCTAGAATCTAGATTCACACATAGGCTTCAATTTCTTATCCCGATAACTTGCTCCTATGGGGAATAAAGTAATTTTTAAATGGTTGGCGCTGGCGTCTTACACGTGACGCTATGAATCGCTAAAGTGTTTAATGGACTTTTGTTACGGAAAAGGCTTTTCCCACGGGCGAAACCTCGAGCTAGTTTAAAATAAATTTTATCTAAGTACCTAATTACCTTAAATACTATTTGCAAATTCATTTTAGTTTGTATCCTTAACATTACACTCCGTATTTTGAAAATGGAATGTATTTATGTTCATGCTTGTTGACACAGATGTACCTGGACTACATGTCGCAAACAACTCTGCCGTCCCCGTTCAACATGATACCCACCGCTTCGGGAATGGCCAATTTTACAGAATGGTTCAAGAGCAAATGTAAACGTAATGCGGTACGTAACTACTGTAATAAACTTTTTAACAACGAAAAATCTCACATACCAAACGTATTCTCATACAATTAATTTAGATCTTCGTAATATTTTCTCTACTATATACATTCTACGATCAGATAACTACTAATCACAGCCGCACTCCTAAAACACCAAAGAATCGTAATCTTATATTGTACTTCATATTAACTTAGACTATAATCAGAGCCTCAGAGCTGCGAACATGGCCGAGAAGACTGATTGAGCCGGCCCATTCCAACTATGGACGAAATTAGGCTCCGAGCGTCTCTACCACAATAATTATTAAATTTCTTTTTTCTATTATTTTAGGAACTTGATGTAGAAGCAAGTACTCAGAAAGAATACCCCGCTTTGATGTCTGTTCTTATTCAAAGATATTTCAGTATCAAAGAAATTCAGCACCTTGGAAATTCTAATGTTATTTTACGGTAAAGTTTAAATTAGGATCTGCTGTATAAATTATATTTTACTACTGTGTTTATTAGATTAAATATTATTTTTGTGTATAAATGTGTTAAGTAAGATATTCTTTTTTTTTTTTTTTTTTTTTTTTTTTTTTTTTCTTTATTTATTTAGGGGCTTAGAGTCTCTTAGGAGACTATGTCAGCCCCATAATACAAATACATAATACAAATCATCTCCGCACCATTTACAACATTGTATACAGAAGCGCAGCTGCATCAGAATGAGGCTCTGAGAGAATACTTTGGAAGATGCCTATGTCCTTAAAGTTTATGTTATGAGTTCTTCTCAGAGCCTCACGGACATCGCTAGATCTAACACATTCCATCAACAAATGATATAGATCTTCAATAGTGTGACACTCTTCACAGTTGGGGCTAGCACTTAAACCAATAAGATGTTTAAATTTTCCGAGAGGGACATGTCCAGATCGCAGTCTATGCGCCATTACAATGAGTTTCCTACTAAGTTTAGTATTAACAAACCAAGGAACATGAGGGGGTTCACACTGTATTGTTTTATACCAGATGCCTTTCTCTTGTGATCTTTCATTAAAATATTCATGCCAGTTTATATAAATTTGCAATTTATATTTTGATAAAAGCTCAAAATAACTTGGTTTGACCATATTTCTTTCTATACCTTCTATTAAGGCCACCTTTGCTAACCGATCTGCCTGCTCATTCCCTGCCAACCCAATATGAGACGGAACCCATTGCAATATTGGAGTAAGATTGATTGAGTTAAAATAGAGAATTTGTTTTAATATAACATAAGCTATCGAGACACCTCTGCGGCCAGAGGCGCATCGAGCTATATGCTGTAGCGCACATTTGCTATCTACGAAAATAACAAACTTCTCACTACCCAAACTTTGTAAGTATGTTAGGGCTTCTGATATTGCAATGAGTTCTGCTGTCATTATGCTTAGTTCACTGTTATACATTTTAAATTGCCCCTTCGTTTTATTTTTGGGATCAAAGAAGGCTGCCCCAAGAGAACTGCCCTTTTTTGATCCATCTGTGTAAATGTGCAAATACTCATTGTACTTATTGCATATTTCTTCTAAAATAGAGGGCTTTAAATAGTTACTATCATAGTGTTTTTTGGACTGTTGAACACTGTCTAGTCTATCTTGGACTACTTTATCTAAATTTATATTAGAAACCCAGGTATCAAGATTAAACATTTCTAACGGACAGCTAGACGATACGTTGTCATTTTTGGTCTTATTATACACAGTTAATAGCAGGGGAATTTTCTTATTTCTCCAGTAACTATGGGTGAGATAGTTTAACAAACAGTTTAATATATCGATGGTGGGGTTGTTTTCGAACGACTGCGATTTGAGACAATACTTTGTAGCTAAATATTTCCGTCGTATATGTAGTGGAGGTAAACACAATTCACACTCCATAACATGTATGGGTGTAGTTTTAATAAAGCCTCCAATTATGCGTAACGCAGAATTTTGAATTTTGTCCAATTTAGCTAGGTTAGTTTTTGCTGCATTATCATAGATAAAACTAGCGTAATCTATCCTACTTCTAATCAACGAAATGTAAATTCTTCGTAAATGTTTGGGATGTACTCCCCATGACGCACCAGCCAAGATTTTCAAAATGTTTACTGACTTTAAGGCTTTTGTGGAAATTTCTTTTATATGTCTATTCCATCTTAATGATCTATCCATCCAGATTCCTAAATACCTTACGCAATCTACTACAGCAATGCTTTTACCGTTAATTGTCACATTTACTTGTTCTCGTCTTCGACCTCTACTGAATAAACAAATTTGAGTTTTAGAAAAAGAAATATTCAATCCAATTTCTTCCAAAATGTACGATACATTAAATAGACAATTTTGCATATCCAACACATTTTTTTGTATGTTTTTATTCTGTACATAGAAAATAAAATCATCAGCATATTGTAGACTTTTAACATTGCCAAATAATTGATCAATCTTATGGGTTACAATGTTAAACAAGAGTGGGGAGAGAGGATCTCCTTGAGCTAATCCTTTGCCCGTCCATCTAGTTATGGTTTTATTCTCACAGTCATCTTTAATTTTGAGACATCTATTTTTCAAAAACTCTAAAAGATATTTACATATTTTTGCTCCAACATTTAAATCGTTGAGTATAGTAATGAGTTGATTTACTAAGACTTCATTGTATGCACTATCTATATCCAGAAAACAAACCATTGTTGGTATATTTTTTACAAAACCTCCCTGTATTTGTAAAACCAATCTTGCGATGCAATCTAAACTTGACTGGCATCTTCGAAAACCGGAGGTAGTTTGTCGTAAAATTTTATTCTTCTCTATAAACCACTCAAGGCGATTTTTTATCATAATATGGAATATTTTACACACACAAGAAATTAGGGAAATAGGTCTAAATTTAGTTTCGGGATATGAATTAACGTTAGGTTTTGGGATTGGAATAATACTGATATTACGCCACTGAAAAGGCAAAAAAGAATTGGTAAAAATTAAGTTATATAATTTAAGAAGAAATAATTTGCCTTCTACTGGAAGATAATAAAGCATAGAATATGTAATACTATCTTCGCCTGGAGCAGAATCTTTTTTCTTGAAGCAATTGTATAATTCTTGAATACTAAACTCACTTTCTAACAGTGGATTTTGGGAATTACATATAGGTGGAGGTGGTTCGACATAATCAGGAGCTAGAGACTGAATTAGCAACTCTTTCTGGTCCTTTGATGCATAAACCTTATTAATCCTAACTCCTTTTATCCACTTCATTTTTTGCCACATATGCGAGGAGCTTATTGTCTCATTTATCCCTTCACAGAAGATCTTAAAGCTATTGGATTTCGCTTGTCTTATAACCCTCCTTGCGTCTGTTATATACTTATTTAATATATCAAAATTTTGTGGGGTTGGATTTTTTCTGAAAAGTTTTAAGGCTAGACGACGTCTAGCTATGGCCTGCGATATATTTGGGGACCAATAGGGTTTAGGCACAAATGTTTGTGCTGGGCTATTATACAATCTTCGGTATGGTATGCTTTGTTCAGCTGCTTGATTAATTTTATTGATAAAAAAATCATACATGACCTGTACATCATTATCCAGACTGGAAATATTACTATCAATTAAGTTTTTTTGACATTCATCATGATAGCGTTGCCAATTTGCAAGTTTAAAATTGCGACTTCTGATGGGAGTTGAGATATCTGCGTACTGCAAATAATATTTGATAAAAATGTGATCACTACTCAAACTTTCTTTTGTAACACCCCATACAAAATGTATCGCTAAATCAGTTGAAACAAAGGTAATATCTGGGGAACTTTCTTGTAGGACTCCGTTGACTAATTTAATTCTTGTTGAGTCTCCATTATTTAGTGTTACAAAATTATTAAATAAACTAGCCTCATGTAAGTGAATGCCTCTTGAATTAATTTTATTAGACCAATTCGTATGGTGCCCGTTAAAATCCCCTGCTATTATACATTTTTCTGTAAATAGTGAAAATACCTGTTCCCAATCCCTCTGAGATGCTGTCACTGATGGTGAGCAGTATACCGACGCCACGAACCGAACATATTTACAATTGAAAATCTCAATGCAAACAATTTCAATACCTGGGTTTCTTAATGTCACTGGATACAATCTTGATTTAATTGATTTGTGCGCTATTATAGCAACACCACCATAACTGTCGTCTCTGTCAGTTCTATAAACATTATAGCCGTTAATATTAAACATTTTACGACAACTAAACCATGTTTCGCTAACTAAACATACGCTAATCTTTTCTTGATTAAGCAACAATTCAAATTCAGCTTTTTTAGGTGTCAGGCTCTGTGCATTCCACTGTCCAATGTATAGGTACTGATTCACAGAACTACCCCTGTTCATTATATTAATATTTCTATCCATTATGGAATATATTACAAATTTTTCTAATCGTATCACCATTACTTAAGATGTTAATCAGGAATGCTTTTATTTCTTCTACCAATAATTTTATCACTGAAATAATTTTCTCTTCAAAAGAAATCTTTGCGAAAAAAATATTTTCCATTTTATGTAGAATATTTACAACTATAGACTCTTTATTTGATTTCTTTTCTTCCTCTTTATTTGGATTTCCCTTCTGAACTTGAGTTTTCGACGCTGATGCCACATCGCTTGGTTTGTTCCTTTTGATTATGTCAGAAAATCGCAAGATGCTTTTAGTTTTCTCTTCTGCTGTTTTGTTAGGGATTGTATTTTTATGCCTTTTGTTCTTGTCCAACTTCTTTTTTCTACAATTATCCTCTTCTCCACTGCTTCCAGAAATGTCTTCAACTCCCAGACATGTGATTTCTGCATCTTTGGGATTATCGTACATATTTTCCTCTGCAGACGGTTGGTTTATATATGGCTCACACCCTTCCCGTCCTTCAATTAAATCCGTATCAAAATAATTGTGTTTCTCCAGATCTTCCTCCAAAAGTTTTTGTTTCTCCAAATAATCCAACAGTGCCATTTTATATGTGCAATTTTTTTTGGACATTATTATTCTAATTCTTTTTTCTTTTAAAAATACTGGACAGGATTTATTAAAGGCTATGTGATCTCCTCTACAATTAATGCATCTGAAGCTAGTAGTTTCACAGTTAGCGTGCTCACTGCTGCATTTAGGACAAACCTGCTTTTTGGACGGACACACTCGAGCCAGATGTCCATATCTCCAACATTTAGAGCATTGAGTGACAGGGAACGTATAAGGTTCTACCTTGAAACGACATCCATATCCTAGCACATATGAGGGTAGAGTAGAACCCTTGAAACATAAGCGTACAGTCTCACTGTCGCACCAGTCACCATTCTCGGTTAGGCGTTTCAACCTTCTTACAGCAACTATTTCTGCCTCGCACTGCAATGATCCCGCTAATTCTTCTTCTTTTGTTTCCAGTTCTATGTACTTAATAACGCCATACGTTAAACCAACTTCATTTGTGAGACGGCACCGAAATCCCATTTCTTTTAATCTTGAGTTATTTATAATCTTCTCAGCATCATTCTTGGTTTCAAACTTCATAATAACTTTGTAGGGAGATTTATATTTAACTTGTGATATGTTCAGGATATTTTCGTTTTTCAACAATTTTGCCATACCTATTTGTTTGGGTAAAACTTCATTTGATGTTACACAAACTTCAGTAGAATTTAATTCGTCACCATTTCTGGCATCACGAAGGATACTAATCTGCTTATCCCGTCGAACCGAATTATGCTTAGCGAATCTTTTATTTTTTCTTTGCACTATTGTAAATCCATCGTCGTAATATTCTCCGCTATGTTGTTCATCACTCTCATTTCTTACTCTCTTCTCTGGTCTATGAGAACTCGCACATTTATCTAGATTTGATTCATGTAGGGTAACCAAAATATTACTTCTTTGAATTTCTTCTTCACTCATACTGCTTCCTTGTATTTCTTCTGCACTCGTATTTCTTCTTTGAATACACTCTCTGACATTATTTATAGGAATAACACAATTGGATCGAGGTCTTACGACCTCGTCCATTTTTATACGAGAAAGTAGGGTAGACTAAGAAAATAAAACAGTCAGTCAATGGCTTATCACAAAACGAATACGTGCGCTTGTCGTGACTCGCCGCACGCAACTGAACTGAAGTAAGATATTCGCCATATATTATATAATTTGGAGTACATTATTTTTGCTATATAACTCGTCTTTGTAACTGCCATTAGATATAATAAAAATACAATATAATTGCACTAGTATTTAATGAGCGTATAATTTGATTAATTCGTTTTTCCTGATCTAGCTTTAAATATTATGAATATTGAATAAACATATATTCCATAGAACTTATTGTATATTTATCAACTTAATCTCGCAACATTTTTGTTTCTAATACCATATTGGATATAAACTATTACGTTTTTGATGCAACGCCTTTAAAACAACGTGTGACCTATTAATAATTATAATATTTTGTAGATATCTGGGACTTCTTTCACGATTTTGTCTTAAAGGACTTAACTTTTCTTATTAAAGTCAGCGCTTCAGATAAGAAAAAAACGAATTGAAGTAAAAATATAAATTCATGTATATAGAAAATTTGTAATATTTACAATTCATAACAAATGTTTGACTTACTGACCAATTTATTTACAAACATTCCATAATACATTCTATTATAGATCTATTTAATAGATATCAGAACATCCGTTAGAAACGATATTTCCATAGATCAAAGTATTTTAACATAATATAGATAATATTGTGTTTGCCTTCTTTCAAGTATAAACAAAAATAAATACATTTTGGGGCTGTTTCACAAGTTTCAAATGAATTTTAATATTTGACAGTGATCATATTAAAAAGCTAAATGTAGGCAGCACTCACTTTATTACCATTCATTTGTTTGGTAGAGTGGAATATGACTTTTCTATTTGGTCGGCTTATATGAGCTTATATGCTTTTACTCAGAGGTTGTGAAACAGATCCTTAGATAAGTATTTTGGGATTTAAAAAAATATACATAACGTTACTATAAGTCTGGATCGGAATATTTTGAGCTCTCCTCTCAAGACAATTATTGTTGACAAATAACTCATACATATTAAAATATCTACAGATCATAATTTTCGGAGATATAACGTAAACATAATATGTTAGTTATAAAAAACACACCAAAGTTGGATAAAATCAGTTCAAAGACCTGAAAAATTGGCGTGGTATTTAAATCAATATTCCGGGGTATATCCAGGTTGAGTGCGCCTCCTCCCCCCATCACATCCTTATGTGGAACTTGCCAGCTTTTGTGATGTACTTGACGCCCTTAAATGGCTTGTACTTAGCTCCGTACATGTCCAGTCGACTCACGCGCAGCCCGCTAACTGCTAGCTGTGGTATCGTGAAGTGCACGTTGATGCTGGGGTTGGCGCCTGACGTGTCAGCCCCAGTTGCCACCGACACCTATATAAAATTTGTTTAGGGTTTATTTAACACACACACACACACATACACTCACGCCTGTTATCCCCGAAGGGGTAGGCAGAGGCGCAAATAGTGCACCCACTTTTCGACGTCATTCCGTCCCATGATGTGATATGCGAGCCTATCGCCATATCGGGCACAAATTCCAGGCTCCGGGCTGATACTGAATAGAAAAACTCAATATCACTTTGTCCGACCCGGGGATCGAACCCGAGACCTCAGCTTTGCAGTCGTACTATAATACAACTACGCCACCGAGGCAGTCAAGTCAGATTTATTTAAACAATTATAAGTTATTAATAGCATTGAATATAAAAACAAATAGAAATGACTGCTACTTGAAAATAATTAGTTAAACATTTGACTGCTTGATAGCTAAAACTATCATTTAGATATTTATAAAATGTTGTAATAAAGCACGAGATAAATAGACGATATAAACGCCTCTATTGTACCGGCACGTTTTGATGGCCGTTTTGATAGATTACAATAATGAGTTGAAATCCTAATTCACTATCGAAAAAACTATACTAGCGACACTATACTCACAGCGTGCCTGTACTATAACCAAATACTTACGCTTCCTCTAATGTTCGGCAGTTTCGGCATTTCGATACGACCTATGTCCCATAACAGCACTTTACTGACAGGATCATATGAGTATTTCCCCTGGTTGGCCGTTAAACAACAATTCAAAACACATTTCGGCATGCAAATTTCTAAAGCAACATCTGAAAAATAAATTAATGTTTATTTTAAATACATAGAAGCTCATGTATTAGGTAAACTAATAATTACGTTCTAGAATATAGTTAATTCGACAGTAAGAACATAATATATTTATAATACAACATTATGACTATTTGAACACAACCAGAAGTTTCATCTTGCTATGTCTTTCAATCACATAATATACAAATATTATCAATAATTACAGCCATAGTTATATGAATCCATTCAACACTTACTCTCCAAAGTTCTTCCCATAGTTTGTTTTGGTCCTACGGTGAGGTCCAGCCGACCTTGGTCGCCGTTGGAGCGTAGAGTCAGATTATGTCGCACATACATCGGTATTGCGACCACGCTTTGTGACCCAATATGATACGACATCAAGCGGAAACTACCGTCAGGCGGGATAAACGATAAAATTCTTTCAGACTGCAATAAAATACAATTTATATATATTTTTTTTATTTATATTATTTTTATTTATTATATTTTTATGTATAATATTTTTTTTTATATTATTTTTATTTATTATATTTTTATGTATAATATTTTTTTTATATTATTTTTATTTATTATATTTTTATTAAATTAAAATTAAAATGCTTTATTGCACAATTCGTAACATTTAATTCGTATAGTCAGTATGCTGAGACATAGGTACTTAATTCTATTCTGGAGAGGTAAGTGACTAGCTTTACTGTCTAAAATCTCGAGTTTCTGTGTTCTAAATCCAAGTTAAAAAACCTTTATACTGATTTAAAAAAAACTTTTGGATCAATGACGATAATGGAGCAATGGGAATAAAAATAGTTTGACATGATTACAAATAACTTATTGTCATTAGTTTTTCTCGAGATTGATTAGGAGTTAGCAATGGAGATCATTAATAGAAACCAGTCATTATAATTTTTTCTAAAAGTAAACTACCTATATTTATAAATCAAAATATAAATAATAAAATAAGTATGTCTGATAAGAAATAGCTTAAATACTGACCTCCCATCGTTTAAATCTTACACATGGATGGAACGATACATCATCAAAGAGCCGAGGATTCACAAAAGTAAGTGTAAGATCTGGCATGCCACTTAACTTTATGCAGCAATCAATCTGCAATATACAACAATGATAATAGATAACAGTACACAAAGCCATTGACATAATATTATTTTACAAGGAGCATAACAAGAACATATCTAATAGGAGATACCTAATAACTATAAATAAATAAGTAATGAGTTGCGTAATATTTATTTGCAGGCAGAGAAATTGCCGCCCATTGATAATGTTTCAGTGTTGCCTCCATTTTATTGTAATGCATATTCATAATCACTTCGTGTATGTAACAATTGAGTGTCTGTTCCCAGGGAAAATTCAATCAGGCAAGTAATAAATGATATAAACCTACCAAATTGTTTCCGTAAAATACTTAAAAATGGTAATATGTTTCACCAACCAACATAAGTGTGAGATTTGGGCAAGTGAAAGATTAGCTAAGTGTATGTACTCACATATCCCTGTATCTCAGCCGAGACAGTAGCACCACTCTTATCAATGATAGCATCAACTTCTTCAACAACATCAAAGTATGCCTCATTGTTAGCATATTTGACGCCTGATCGCCTCCACGGCACATTTGATAGTTGACCAGATGGTAAAGTCGAAGATACACTATAAAATAAAAAATAGTAGTGAAAAATACAATATCACTTTCAAACAATTTCATCATAATCTACTTACTATTACTGTCCTTTCCTTATTTGCTTCAAATATATATTAATATACATTCACTTCAAACTTCATATTTGTATATACTAAAAATAACTTTACATAGATACCAACACACTCATTGAAAAAGACATGTATTTGGTGAAAGTATTTGAAAAAAGATAGAAATTAAATAATGATGATTAGATTTTATGTATATTTTTTTTACAAGTTGATCCAGCATGGCTTCCTACTGCTCATCAAGCCGAGTCCGAGTATATAAGGTTTCCCTATACAACTATATATATAAGAGGGGTTTGACAGGTTAAAGACAAACATAATGCACTTACTTTGATTTACCTGTAACTGTATTAGCAATTGTTCTTAAAATATTGGGTGGTTTGATCAATTCCTTTAATATATTACTTTCTGTAGCTAATGGGAATCCATTGTCTAACATTTCATCCAACAACTGAAAAAATAACATAATCTTATACTTGATCATATTAATATTATTAACTGATTAAGTAATATAATTTAATACCTCATAAACAACTACATAGTTTTCTTTTATTATAGTTTCAGTGCAGTCTGAAAAGTAATCCTGAAAGTAAAGTAAAAAGTACATTTTGGGCTTATTCATTCATATAGAAGTAGGTACAATATATCCTGATTTAGCCTCTTTGGCACACAAATTATAAAATTTTCTGAAGTTACAGAACAATGATTAGTTGAACATTGATTTTATTTAATAATGTCTCCTGATAAAAGGGTAGTACATACACACACTCACACCTTTTAACCCCAAAGAGATAGAGGCGCAATTAAGAGGCCGTATACGAAATTTCGATTATTTCAGTCAACTTTTCATCGTGATTTTATGAAAAATAACCTGATCTGGTTAATATATAATACGTCATCAGAAAGACTATTTCAACACAAATTGACTAAACAAGCCAGATTATTCATGAAAAGTTGACTGAAATAGCCGAAATTTCATATACGGCCTCTTAATGCATCCACTTTTCGCCATGCGTATTCCATCTCATGGTGTGATAGGGGGCGATCCTATCACTATATCAGGCACAAATTCCAGACTTCGGGCTGATACTGAATAGAAAAATTCAGTATCACTTTGCCCGACCCGGGGATCGAACCCAAGACCTCAGCATTGCAGTCGTACCATAATACAACTACACCACTGAGACAGTAAGAAGGTAGTAAAACAATAGTATAATTATAACAGTATTTATGAATTATTTGTTGTCTGTGCTGGTTGTTCTCCTTCATATTAAGTAACATAATAGATCAATTTTATTCAAATTTTTCATTACAATGTTCCATGCAAAATACTCACTTGGAATGTATCAACAACCCTGTGTAGGAATTCTATAACAAAGAGGGGTGTTACTTCTTGCTTGCACACTGCCACAAGTGCTACACCTCCTCTTTGTATGGAGATCAAGTAGTGGTGCGGTGCAGCTAGTATTGGTGGAACATCCTGAAACATTTTTAATATGCTTATGCAGGTAAATATTTCATTAAATTTGTTTAATGAAATGAAAGTAGAATCATTTATGGAATTATTGCTTTCAAAATATTTCTTTATCAACATCTCTATCTTTTTACTAGGCTCCAAGTTATGTTCACTAATAAACGAAATTATATTACTGATAGCGCGTCACAATTGCAACTTTTCACACACAATATTGTAAGTCGATTGGGCAGAAAATATTTGTTTACTGTGACTTGTACTAACATTAGGCGATGCTCTCTGTGCTTCCAAATAATAATCACACACAGACCGCGGTATTACACTTCTCCAATGCTTCTCTAAGAATACATCCCTGTAAACATCCAACATTTATTGGTGCAAATACTAAATAATACAAATCCAAGAGTCGAACATTTTATGAATCCGTGATGACAGAAACATACCCGGAGGGATTTATTATGAATAAACTGTGAATCATTATGCGTTTATTTTATCGGTGGTTTCTTTTAATTGTAAGAAATGAAAAGTCTTTTGGATTTGTCCTATTTACAAAACTGGAAAGTGGAAATTGGAATCTGACACAACACCAGTGTTGCCAGATGTTTGACGGTTGAAGTCGCCGAAAATTCATTGTGAAGTAGCCTAAAGTCGCCTCATCGTATATTCGTATATGGAGAGGTGAGGGAGCAAGAAAAAAACCGCCCTAATTTTCCCTAGTAGCCTAAAGTCACCACTTGTGTAGTGACGTGGAGAGCTAAAAAAAAAGGTCCCCAGCTTTCAATAATTGAGTGTAAGGGGATCTGAGTACATGTTTTGTACCCTCAAAGCTATATAAATATCCTCAAATTCGACAAAAACAAGGTATAAAGCACGAACTTTCCGAGGTAGCCTAAATTGGCGACTAATCACCATTCGCGTAGCGAAAATGGCGAAAAGTCGCCTAATCTGGCAGCACTGCCGCCAAGTTAATTGTATATTATTTCTATCAAAAATCCGTTAAAAATATTTTTTACTCGTCATTTAATATGGAGCATAGAAGCACTGTTGCCAACTCCAAGAAACCAAAAAACAACTGATGACTTATAAAAAAAAACAGGAGAAAACAGTAGATCGGGGATTTTGACAGAGGAGCTAAAAAAGGTTCTCGATTTCTATTTTTCCCTCAGTAAAGTCCGAGAAGTAGGGTAAGTCTATAGGGTGGCGACCAAAAAAAAAGCTCCTGCACCATTTTGTGTAGTACTAGTTTACTAATCTGTACACAAAAACAGTGAAAATGCATGTAAAAACCAGTAAAAAATCTTTAAAACAAAAACAGTAAAAATTCCACTTCAAAAAACAGGGATGAAAAAGCAAAAACAGTAAATCTACTGTTAAAACAGTAGGGTTGGCAACACTGCATAGAAGTAAGGAGGACCATCTCTTGCTTTAGTTATTATTCTGAGACCATCTCAGTGTATTAAGGATGGTATTAATAAATCAATCTCAAGTTTGAGTTACATCTCAAGTAGACATAATACAATACATTATGTCTACTTGAGATGTAACTCAAACTTGAGATTGATTTATTAATACCGCCCTAAAAAGTGTCCGTTGAAAGGGAGCAAAATAAGGTGGCGCTATAGTAGAAAGTGGAAGAATTTTGAATAGTGCGCCACAAATTATTAGTGAGATACTAAATTAAAATTGCTTCTATTTTTTTCTTTTTGTACTAAAAACAATAAAGTCATTAAAATAACAAAGCTGTATAAACAAAATTTCATAAAAAAAAACAAACTTTCATATCATTTCCACTTCCTATACTAGCGCTATTTCGGTGAGTGTTCGAACTATAATTTGCTGTTAACAAGTGGACACTTTTTCGACTAATCCACCATACAAGATGGTCCTACTTACTTTTACCCTCCATAATATTGTGAAATAAATAAAATATTTCGTATAGGGGGATTAGTTAAAACTTTATCTGGCAACATAGATCAGTGTAGGCAATTTAGGGGGTCTATCGATTTGAAGTCTGGTCTCACGGCAGAAGTCCCGCGGCAATACGTGAAACTAATCATCAGAGACCAATAAACAAGATAATCATGACAGATGTCACAGATCGGCCATGTTGTGTTTTTTGCTCAGAATAATAACTAAAGCAATTTTGGGTGCTGTTTAGGCGGCAGTGTTGCAAAAGTTCCCGATTTATTGGGACATTTACCGATTTTGTTAGTCTCCCGATATATCGATTTTACTATCATATCTCCTGGCCTATTGTGCTAAAATAAAATACTGAAATAAAACTAGTTATTCGATTTCCCCTCCTTTTTTTTTTAATATTTCATTTTATATACGACGTTATGAAGTTTTGCAAGCTTGCTCCATTACTATGAAATGCTACAAAGCATTCAAAACGTTGGGAGTAAAACAAAATTATAAACCCGTCCCTATAACCCTAAATCCTCTACCTACCCTAAATCCCCCGTAACGCAGATTCCTCGAATACTGCAATATTGGTTTTTTTTTTTTGTTTTTTTTAATAATCACTAAAATATAATTACACCGTAAACTTTTATTAATTTCGGGACGTCTAACGCCTTCAAGTTAAGTCGCATGATTGTGGCGCCTCGTCTGCGGGACTTCTATCGTGAGACAGGCTTTACTATGACTTTTTTGCTCCCACGAGGCGTGCACCCTCTGTTTAGGGGGTTTTAGGGTTTGTTTTAATTGTTTTTTTTAATTTCTGCATTATTTTATAGGTATAATATAAACATTTCCAAGAGTGAAAAAATATCTGTCTGCGTAATAGGAATAACGAAATAATCGCTATAAAGTATAGCGTCAAAAACATTTTTCAGAGAACAACTTTTTATTTATCTGATAACACAAGATGTTTGTAGCACCTAATCATTGCCATTGGATTGTCGTACTGGATAGGGAACAGCTGGCTTCGATAATAACCAGAATTGAACTTATCACAATATGGGATCGACGAGGCTCCCTATTGAATTACATAAATGTATTTGTAATAATATTGTTACGCATCTTAGCTTTAAACCTAAATATCAATATGCGTAATAATCATTACGCATAATTGTTTTAGCATAAAATAAATATTTCTTTATTTCTTATTTCTTTATTATCTATATAAAGGGAGGCGCCTTATTTTCGCGGGCTAGCGCGGGAAAATAAGTGCGGCTCCTTTTATATTCAAATTAAATAAATTGTCGCATTTATCCTTTAGGCGACTTTTTATACCAATAAACAGTAGTTTTCGTTAGTTAGTTGCAATCACGATTTTGATTGAAAACGACTACAAGTTTGAGTCTCCGTACAAAAAAAAAATCTGAAACAGACGTTGGAACTTAGTGGATAGATCGAGATTAAAGAAAGATATAAAAAATCTGGCTCGTTCAGTCCATTAGTGTTGAAATAGTCTTTCCGATGATGTATTATAAATTAACCAGATCAGGTTATTTTTTAAAAAATCACGATGAAAAGTTGACTGAAATAGTCGAAATTTCGTATACGGCCTTTTAAACGGCCGGACTCAATAACTTACTAATATTTAACTGGAGTTTGATATCTACGTCTGTTACTACTGTTTCAATATTAATTATTTTCTATCTTCGTTTTTAAAAACACAGATAACCACCAAAAGTAAGCATTATAACTGTTTGTTGTCTGTTAGTAGGTTATTGAAATCGGCCCTAAGTAATGTCAAGTGAGCTTAGACTAACACAAGTGAAGTGAATAGGGATGGAAAATTTTACTAAGCAGAAGAATAGACGAGTTCTTGTCTATAAAAATATAATTCATGACCGAAAATATAATTTTCAGTGTCGATTATTATTTGTCTAATCAATTTCGTAAAAAAGAAGTATTTGGTTTTAATTTCCAGCGATTTCAACCATCTTTTCAACATTGCAGACTTTTTCGCGGGGCTTTCCAATTTTCGTACCCTGATCAACTTCATATTTATCGATTTTTTCCCATCCCTTCCAATCAACTATAACTGTTTTACGCTGTATTTCATTTTTGATACCCTCAAACCCATTTCTGCATTGCGCTTCTCTTTTCAAATCTTCACAAATCGTTTTTGCAACTTGAAAAGCGTTGCCCATTGTATGCAATATTACACCTACAGGTCCAGTACCCAACCACCCAGCTACATATAACTTAGCTAAATCTTTAGGACTATTGTCTAAAACACAACCCTTATTATTTACTACCAACCCATTCTTAAATACTAGATCATTATCAGCCTTTATACTTTTATATCCAATACTCCTAAAAGCTAGACCACAATCCACAATTTCTGTAGCTTCAGTTGCTACACATTTTTGATTTTCCCACTTATCACCTACAAGTTTGTTACATGTTAATTCTATACCAATCAACTGCTTCTGATCATTTACTAAAAATTTATTTGGACTTCTAAAGAACATTGGTTTGAAATATTTGATATTACTACTGTCTACAACAGTTTGTTGCTCATTCAGTGATTTTAACATTAGTTCGGTCAATCTTTTTCTAGGGCGAGGTAGATCAGGTACAATGTTACTAATATTATGGAAATCGTGCTCCCTCCAAACAGTTTTACAATTTTTCAATTTCAGCTGCTCTCGAAGTTCCTTTATTGTGAAAGCTACCTGAAGAGGACCCCTTCTCCCAATTAATAATAATTCTTGGACTTTAGATTCTGCCAGTGCCTGGAGTGCATGTTCAGTGATGTCAGTTTTTTTCAGTTCATCAATTGGGGTTAAAAGAATTCTTGCTACATCTAATGCCACATTTCCTTGTCCAAGTATTGCAGCTGTGTTGCAGGATAAGTCAATCTGAAAATTTTTGTTTTTCATTTTTCAATGCCAGGTGTTAGAATAATTATTATTAGGCAGAGCTATTCATTGTTCGCAGTAACATATTGTTAAGGACATATTTCGGCCATTCGCTATATTTATAAATAGAACATCCAGATAGACTCATAACATATTTTCATACATGGATAGTTTTTGTACCATTCTATTCAAACTACCCAGCTGAGTTTTGTAACATGACTATTTAACAAAATTTGTAATTTTATGTGATCATTGTAAACTTACTTTTAAATCTTTATCACTGGGTAAACCATTATACCACCCAACAAAATTACGGGCAGCTATAACATTATTTGCATCTTCATTTTCTATACCCAACATCTTGTCTTCTTCAGCACCATAAGCCTAAAAAAATTGTACTTGTAATATATAAAAAATACAAATATTTATTTCTTCGTAAATCAAAATTTCAAGTACATAATTTATGTACTTAGACTAACATAGGCGGAGTGTAAGTCACGGAAAACGTGTCACAAAACGTCTACCAAAATTGGTAGAAAACGCATGCATGCACGCACACACACACACTTTTTTAACTTCCCTAGTCGCAATATTTTAATTACAGGCATACTGCTTAGCATGAAATACACAAAGTGACCTTAATAAGGATTATAACAAATTCAGGATCTTGGGTATATAAAAAATACTGTATTTATAATTACCAAAAGAACAGCATCATAATGTTGTCTCAGTTGGTGGAGTCCAACATCTTTCCCCAAAGTAATATTGCCATAAAAATTTACATTTGGCTGAATTGCTACTTTTGTGAATTGATTAATCACATTCTTTACTTCAGGGTGATCTGGAGCTACTCCATATCTGCAATTACACAATATGTCATGAAACATAAAAAACATTCTGTGTCGGAATTAATTACACTAATGTTCTTATTATAAAAATTAGGATTTTATGGGTACCATTATTAATTAAAATAAATTTATTTATACCTTATCAATCCAAAAGGCACTGGAAGTTTTTCCATAATGTCTACATTGCATTCCATATTTTTTATAAGATGCATCGCAGCGTAAAATCCAGCAGGCCCAGCTCCTACTATACATATTTGAGGAATCCTTTTAAGACATGAAGAATATTTCCTTACCACAGTCTTTAATATGTTGTGAGACATTGTGGTGCGTGAAACCTTATCGCTGAACTAGCGGGTATCACTATGTTTCATTCAATTTAAATTTATAATACAAAGTATTTGAATAAAGTGGGACCGTAGAGAATATTTACACATACTTCAGATAATTAGAATTCATTCTTGTGATATATAATAGTGATACTGTCAGAAATAGATTTTGGATTAATAGTGTTAAGATTCACAAGATATGAAATGTATTTAAAATTAAGTTATGAATAGATAAATACAAATCTAATCCAAATTATTGTGATAAAAGTTTATGTTCCTGATGGACACCAACATTATGACAGATAGTATCAGTGTTGCCAGATGTTTGACGGTTTAAGTCGCCTAAAGTCGAGAAAATTCGAAGTAGCCTAAAGTCGCAAAAAAAAAAAAAGGTCCCCAGTTTTCAATAATTGTGTGTAAGGGGGATCTTAAATATCCTCAAATTCGACAAAAACAATGCATAAAACACGAAATTTCCGAAGTAGCCTAAATTGGCGACTAATCACATTCGCAATTTTGGTCGCCCCGACACTCTTCAAGATAGCCTAAATGGCGAAAAGTCGCCTAATCTGGCAGCACTTTATAGTATGTCAATTGATAACGTTAAATCCATTTTAACATAAAGTCTGTCTCACGAAAGAAGTCCCGCAGACGCGGCGCTACAGTCATGCGACGTAATGTTGCTAACTTTAAGGAGTTAGACATCCCGAAATCAATAAAAGTTTATGGTATAATTATTTTTTGGTGATTATGAAAAAGTAAAATAAAATGTTAACAATATTACTGTATTCGAAGAATCTGCGTAACGGGGAATTTAGGTTAGGTAGGGAATTTAGGGTTACCGGGATGGGTTTACAATTTTATTTTACTCCCAACGTTTTAAATGCTTTGCAGCTTTTCATAGGAATAGAACAAGCTTGAAAAATCTTCAAAACGTCGTATATAAAATGAAATATTAAAAAAAGGGGAAAGTGGAATAACCAGTTTTATTTCAGTATTTTATTATAGCACAATAGATCGGTAGATATGATAGTAAAATCGTTATATCGGGAGACTACAGACAAAATCGGCTAATCTCCCGATAAATCGGGAACTTTTACAACACAACGTAAGCAGCACCTGACAGTGACAATATGGCAGATCTGTGACATCTGTCATGATTAGTTCCACATATTGCCGTGGGACTTCTTTCGTGAGACCTCAACGACCTCAGAATTCTGCTCAGAATAATAACTTTTTAGTTATTATTCTGAGCGTGAGACAGACATTAAATACTAGTTTAGTCTGCAGAGTGCGTTCATTGTATACTTCCAATGGCGTGATATTGGCACCCTTGTCTGATAAGAGCGTGGACACTATGAAGATGACTATGCAGAATTTTTAAATTTTATGTTCTGTGTCGGAGATATTAAGAAACGGTGAAAGACGGACGACGTTGAAAGTGGAGAACCTGTTTGATTGTGAAAATGTTAAGAAACCCCACTTTATCATCATCAGCCATATGACCCCACTTATTACATTAAAATGTGTTCAGCTCGTATTGTTGCCATTTCAGTTTAAAAAATAGGGTTACCAAAGGATTACAGTTACAGTATATTTACGAGAAGAGTAATGTATTTCCCTGAACAACATTTAAAACATATTATAAATAATCAACAATAATTGTAGAACGTTGATTAAAATAACAATATATAAATAGGCAGTGTAATGATACAATGTATTATATGCTAATTAATATGTTTTGTGTTTTTGGTGCTAACTCGTTATAATTGCTGCTTACTTACCTCATTGGCTCATTGACATGACTCATTGACTGGTCAAGCCCCGCGATGGACGCCACGCCGGCGTCCATATATATAGGGTTTCCGCATACATCTATATATATATAAGCGGGGCTTTGCGGGTTAATAATAAGTTATTTGAAAAGTGGGTACAAAATTTTTACTTACATATTTTAAATCTTGATTTGAAAATATTAGTGTTTTGTTATAAATAAAACATGTTCCCATTACAAAAATCCTTTATTTCAAGGTAACACATTTTGTATGATGTAGCAACAGTGCATATACATTGCTGCCAATATCACACCATCGGTATAAAAAGTTAAAACGCCATTATTATTATAATCTCCTTGATCGTACCTTCTGTAAGTAATCTGTGGAGTGTGGACTGTGGTCTCAACTCTCATTCCCAAAGAGCTGAAAGAGCATCTCATTCAAAGAGCATTATAATACTACGGAAAATCTCATTCCACACCTCATTCGACATTCATTCATTTCTGATATAAAAAAGTTGTTACAAAAAATTTTATGAAAATATCGTAAATTAGTAATTTTCGCGCCTAAATATATATAACTTCCAATAATTTTATCGTGAATACTTTGAGTGTTCGTTCTTTTTCGCAGAGAACATGTCTCATGTACCAGAATTAAAATTACTTTTTGCTAGGTTATTACCTTTGAAAAATGGGTAAGTTAAATAAATCTATCAAATAAATGCATTTACACAATGTTTGGGTAAATTAAAGTGACAAAAAGTATTAAGGTACATTTTCTTAAGCGTAGATACTCTCAATTTATTCGAGATAATTGCATTACAATGTTTCATCATTCATGATCGATTAAACCACAGCCGCAATGTTCTTTAATCTTTTCAATTTCTTACAAACACGAGTGAGAACCTTTTAAAAAATCTATATTCTTGAGCTTATTAATAGGCTGGCTTTGATCAAGTTACCTTAGTGTATTGTGATTTTCTTTGATCAACATTATCCAATAATTGGTAATAATTGGTTGCTCCATAAAAAATAATGGTTTAAAGTTCACTAATATAGATTTGTACTTCTGTCCACCTTTTAGGATGACAGGTGTGATGACATTAATTTATATTGTGCCAACATATTGAAAACATTTTGTGTATACCTGGTGGAAAATGAATAAAATTTTATTTTCTATTACTATTAATGTTTCAGGTACAATGTCACTAGACATGGAGTAAGAAAGTTTAGTCAAGAAGTTGATAAGTCCTCAACAATCACCAAGGGTAGTGTGACCCCACTACCACCCCTATCTGAGCCCATGTCCAACCTGCCTCCAGTTTTGTATTCAACTGTTAAATCAGAGGAAAGTGTTACAGAAGTAACCACACTAAGCAATGGTTTAAAAGTGGCATCTGAGAAAAAATTTGGACAGTTCTGCACTGCTGGTGGTATGTATATTCATATTTTGTGTGCACTAAAAGATGAAGTATCAAACAGTTTAAGTTTATTTTTCTTCTTTGCCTTTTATTTATAAAATAAGTTTTGCTCACAATAAAAAAATTGCAACATAAATAAATATATTTTAATTTACTGTAATTCGTAATGGCTTTTCTTTTGTATTTTATCTATACTAATATTATAAAGCTGAAGAGTTTGTTTGTTTGTTTGTTTGTTTGAACGCGCTTATCTCAGGAACTACTGGTTCGAATTGAAAAATTCTTTTTCTGTTGAATAGACCATTTATCGAGGAAGGCTATAGGCTATTTAACATCACGATGCAACTATTAGGAGCGAAGAAATAATGGAAAATGTGAAAAATGCGGTGAAAATTATTCATCCTTGAGGGCTTCCATTGCGTGCGCTGCGAAAACGGTTCAAGATACCAAAAATATATGTATGAAAGAATTATTCCTCTTGAAATGATCTAAAAAAAAGTCCGCAACAGTATATGTCTATCTTTTAAGATTAACTCTCTAGAACCGTTTTTATGGTAATCAAATTTGGTCGAAATTAATGCATTATTTGTTAAGAGTTGTATCAACGTCATAATATTAATCTTTATCCAAATAAATGTGTTGGATAGAGTGATGCAACGGGAAGGTTTTTATGTATGTACTTTTAGCCTGGAAAAACTTATTAACGCGGGCGAAGCCGTGGGCAAAATATGCTATAAAATTGTTCTGAGCTTACACATAGTGGTGCTTGTCTACCAATTTATTTGCATTTACATATTATTAATTTGTTCAATCAGTCTCATTAAAGAAACTATGCGATGGTTGTCTTTGCAAGTTTGATCACTTGGACTTTGAACAAATTGACGTATTTTATAAATTGTCAATGAAATAATTGCAAGCCATATTTTTGTAGTGGTAGTATCACTACATATTTGCAAATCTGTGTATATCATATTGACACATGAAAGTTATAGGCATAAGCAACATTTTATTTTTAGTGTTTGTTTAAACAACACACACACAGCTTATATGCCTAAAGTAGTGGGCAAAGGCGCAATGAATTCACCCACTTTTTGCCATACATATCGGTGCATGGCAAGCCCATCTCCATATTGGCCATACATTCCAAACTCCAAATATGTAAAAACACAATATCACAAAAATAATAATTATTTGGCATTCGGTCCATCTACTATTATGTATTTATGTCTGTAACATTCATAAGAACAATTCTTATTGCAGTTGTTATTGATTCTGGACCAAGGTATGAAGTGGCATATCCTAATGGAATATGTCACTTTCTTGAAAAGTTGAGTTTTGGGGTAAGTTTAACATTTGTTATAGAGAATTTTTTTTCCATACAACTACACCCACTAATGTGAAAAATATATTTTGTAAGGTTAAATGGTATTCTATACTTCGTTATTACACTATACATAGTAACAATAACTAATGTATTTAAATAATTAATGTATTATGCTCTAAGAGCAAATATAGAATATTATAGCTCACCTAAAATAACTAACTCTTTCTAATTGGTATCTTTTCATGCAACCTGCATAAAAGACCATACACATATACAATACATACATATCCTGAATACAAAACCTAAAATCTATGCATTCATATGTTGTAGTTGATTGTGGCTCACACACAATATGTTGAACATTGAAAAATATGATTTACAGGGGAAGCATTTTAATAAACATTGATTTTGTAAATATTTAAAATATTTTCATGTATGTTTTTCACTCATCTATACTAATATTATAAAGCTGAAGAGTTTGTTTGTTTGAACCGATTTTGAAAATTCTTTCGCTAATAGGAAACTACATAACTCCTGAGTGGTATAGGCTACTTTTTATCCCGAGAAAATATTTTTGTCCCGGAAAAACATTTTCACGCGGGCGGAGCCGCAAGCACTACTAGTTGATAATATTTTTTAACACATATCTATACTAATATTATAAAGCTGAAGAGTTTGTTTGTTTGAACGCGCTAATCTCAGGAACTACTGGTTCGAATTGAAACATTATTTTTGTGTTGAATAGACCATTTATCGAGGAAGGCTTTAGGCTATATAACATCACGATGCAACTATTAGGAGCGAAGAAATAATGGAAAATGTGAAAAAAACGGGGAAAATTATTCATCCTTGAGGGCTTCCATTGCGTGCGCTGCGAAAACGGTCCAAAATACCAAAAATATATGTATGAAAGAATTATTTCTCTTGAAATGATCTAAAAAAATGCCCGCGACAGTATATGTCTATCTTTTAAGATTAACTCTATCGAACCGTTTTTATGGTAATCAAATTTGGTCGAAATTAATGCATTATTTGTTAAGAGTTGTATCAACGTCATAATATTAATCTTTATCCAAATAAATGTGTTGGATAGAGTCATTCAACGGGAAGGTTTTTATGTATGTACTTTTAGCCCGGAAAAACTTATTAACGCGGGCGAAGCCGTGGGCAAAAGCTAGTGTATTATAAAATGTAATTATAATAATTTCAGGCAACTCATAAGTTCGCAACTAGAGATGTAATGCTGCGAGAATTGGAGAGACATGGAGGCATCTGTGACTGTCAAGGATCCCGTGACACTACTGTCTATGCAACCAGTGCAGATTCTAGGGGACTTGAAGCAGTTACACAGGTGAAGTACTTCATTGTTATAATTTAACTACCCACCAATTTGTGAATAAAGTCAATATTTCAATAAATGAAAAATATCATCATACATCATCTATTCTACAGGTTTTAGCTGAAGTAACACTGAGACCACAGCTTTCTGCAGAGGAGATTGAGGCAGCCAGACAAGCAGTGGCTTTCGAGCTGGAAACATTATCCATGAGGCCTGAACAAGAAACAATACTTATGGATATGATACATGCTGTAAGTATTATAGAGTAACTTGCATAACATCACAGTTTAATGTTTTGGCTTGAAAATGATTTTATAGGTCGATTACCGAAAGCCGGCACGTACAACACCTTCACAGGTTATAAGTGTGTCGTCTCTGTAACAAACATCACTTGTCTTAAGAAGGCATCATTTACGTAGCAACAAAGTCCAAAAATATAGTATGATGTTTTATTATCTATGTATCTGTCCCTAAACAACTATAATATAGCCCCTAGACGCCTAATGCCTAATACTTTCTGCAAATTAATTCTGTCAACTACCTGAGGTTTGAGGAAGTGGGGTACTGCATTACGATTGGCAGTGCCAACATCATTATGTTTCACCACTAATAACATAGAAACACTACTATTATTGGGTGCGTCACTGGACTTGTAATGCTAATTTTTAAATATGAATTAAATAAGTCGAATTATTGACAAATATTATGTAATGTTATTTTCTGAAAACCCAAAGTTTGTTTGTTTTTATAACACTACTGTTTTGTGGAATTATAATATATTTTATTAAATCGACAATATGGAACTATTTTGGCCCACAGTTGTAGTTACAAGTGACTTGAAGATATTGAACGAAAAGCTACCTCTGATCTATTAGTCAAATGTGTTTCCCGTAACCGATCGCCTGTTATTCGAGGTCTAGAGGCTATATTGTTGGTGCCGACTCTGCAATTTCAATCATTTTAAACATACTGTGTAAAATTGTATCAGTATGAGAACTGTGAATGTGCCAGCTTTCGGTAATCGACTTATAGCAACATTATAATTTTATGGTTTTCTTAATCTACAGGCAGCATATAAGGGAAACACTCTTGGACTTCCAAAGATATGTCCAAAGGAAAATGTTAATAAAATTGATAGAGGTATAATATTGAACTATTTAAAAAATCACTACACTCCAGACCAGATGGTTGTTGCTGCTGTTGGCGTAAGTCTCATTAAAAGTAATTAGTATTTACCATATATTTGGTCATTTAAACATTAGTGCTATTGAATAATAAAATTCTTTTGTTCAGGTTGATCACGAACCATTTGTTCAATATGTTCAGAAATATTTTGTGGACATGAAGCCAACATGGCATTCTGAAGATAGTGAAAGTTTTACACCTGAAGTAGACAAATCAATTGCACAATACACAGGTGGAATCGAACAGGCAAGTTGAACAAATTCAACACAAATCAAATTCAAATCTCACACAATAATATAGTTTGAATTAAATTGCACACATTAGAATATAATTAATATAAGATTATTTTTTAGGAAGAATGTGAAGTTCCGTTATACCCAGGATCTGATTTGCCCGAATTATCACACATTGTTATAGGATTAGAAAGTGAGTTAAAATAAACATGATTATAAAATCTGAAACTAAGAATTATAGTAATAAAAATATTTTATATAGGAAACTTCCATGATTGTTAATGACTTATTTTATGATATTGTACTATGTTTTTACTAATATTTTGACTGACCTACAGTCCTAAACCAATAGCTGCCAAGGTGAAGTACTAAAATCATTATCAATTGTTCATTAAAGGAGATATCTGCTTTTTGTATGAGTGCTAGGCCTCAAAATCTATCCAGGCTTAAACTTTAGGGATATTAACGGGGCAAAGCTATGGATTTTGTATCCATTAAAAAAATATTTTTATACACCTCGCATTTATAAATTTTTTAAAAGCTTTCATTTTGAGTATAGTTTATGAACAAAATAAAATTACATAAATCTCAAAATCGGAAGATTTGCAAAGGCCTAGTTTTTAGGAGTACTATTCAAATATATATAATGTATCCTGGTTAAAATTTCAAGTCCGTTTTTGGACATGTCCATTCAGGTTGTTCGCACAGTGATCCAGATTTCGTAGCAACCTGTGTTTTGAACATGATGATGGGTGGTGGCGGATCATTCTCCGCAGGTGGACCGGGCAAGGGAATGTATACGAGGCTATACACAAATGTTTTGAATAGGTCAGTGCTATAATAAATTAATATATAACATATGAGAATCATAATGTTGATTAGCAGTTTTTAGTAGGTACTGTGGTGAGTTTTATCTACAACTAGTAGAAACAAACATGGAATTAAGTTATTTTTATTTACATTTTTAAGTACAATATTTAATCATGAACTTCGGATATCAGCAGTGAAAAAGTTCCATAATATAGTTGGTGTTATGGTCATCAGATACCATTGGATGTTTAACGCGACGGCGTACAACCACGCGTATGGAGACACGGGCTTGTTCTGCGTCCACTCTGCGTCGCCACCCAACCGCATTTACGACACAACACTTGTGATTGCGCGAGAATTGGCCAACATGGCTGGAAAAGTTGGTGATATGGAATTAAGGGTATGATATGATCTTGAATATGTTTTTTCTCCTTATTTCGTAAAATAGATACATATTATATATCGCTGTAAATTAGTAGTGTTGAAATTATACACTTTATTTGGACTGTGAACGCAAGCACTTGCAGTTTGCTTTTTAGCAATTTATAAAGCCAGCATGGTAGAGTAACGCCTAAACCCATTCAGTAGTAGAGGAGGCCTATGGTCAGCAATGGACACTAATCAGTAATATATTTATATTGTTGTCATGTTTTGCTTGCCCACGGCTACACTTGCGAGAAAAAGTTTTTCCTCGATAAGAGACTAGCTTTATATTTTCCCGGGATAATAACCTTTAGCACTTAGAAGTAATGTAACTTGCCTATTAGTGAATGAATTTTCAAAATTGGTTCAGTAGTTCCAGAGCCAGAGTTCAGTAGCCCCTACAAATGTTTCCTCTTTATAATATTAGTGTACATAATTTTTACTTACTTTTACACTTTTTTACTTTTCAGTATATTCTATAGCTATGATAATATGTTTGTTGTTTTTAGAGAGCAAAGACACAGTTGCAGTCAATGTTGCTCATGAATTTGGAAGCGAGGCCAGTGGTATTCGAAGATGTTGGCAGACAAGTGCTTGCCACAGGCAAGAGAAAGCCGCCATCTTTCTTCATTAACGAAATTGGTTGGTTGAATATTTGTGTATATAAAAATAAAACTTTTTATATAAAGGTGCCATCTCTCCGCTAGCGAAATAATTAGTAGATTAAGTTAATTCGATCAATGTAAAGAATTGATTTACCTCAATTATACAAGTGGTTTTTCGAGATGAGGCAGTAAGGGCAAAATCAATTAATAATATTAAAAATTACACATGGATTCTAAGCTACTTACAGTAGATATATAAAGTTAAATTTATGACAAACAATAATTGCTATTTGTCAAATTTGCAGTACCTATACGTTTCCATTCGTTTTGTAGAATAATCGACCCTGAATACAAACTATTTATTTGTAGAAGAAAATTGACGCATTTTTTACAAAATGTATGGAGAAAGTTTTTAGCAATATTTGACCACAAACATACTAAAACTTCAGGTGGTCCCATGAAGTCTTTCAATCCTTGATAAGCAAGGGGATCAATTAGAATAAAGAAAATCATTTTGTGTAAATTGACTAATTATTTTACAAACTCAGTGAATGCCGAACTTAATATATTAAAAAATTGTGATAGATGATTATAGTCTCCTAAGAAAATCTTGTAGCTATAACGATAAAGGTAGCCCCATCTCAAAAATCAGTCTTGTATAATATGTAACCGCATTCCGAGTAAACTATAACTGCCTACGTAACTACCGATGCATCATGATAATATTATTTTCAGAGAAAATAACATCTGAGGATATTATTCGCGTGGCAAGGCGCATGTTGAGCAGTCGGCCGTCAGTGGCGGCCCGAGGAAGGCTGGCACATTTACCGACATTCGATGAGATTCAGTCAAATATGTCTCTCTCGAAAAGCGACTCTTCACCCCAAGGCCGAAGATTAAACTTGTTCCGCGCATAAATTATTAAATACTTTTAGTTACTATAATACTTAAAATTTAACTAAACTGTAGCAAAATTGTTGAAAATTAAACAATATTTATGATAGTCACACTTTTCTATGATTATTTATGCCAATAATAAATAGATTGTAATCTAAAAGCAAAAACATAAAAGATAGTTACATTGTAGTGTGAGTAACTAGGTCACTGACTACTGGACTTGGGTTAATAAAAACAAATGTGCAGATTTAACAGTTCTCTATATTTATAACCCTATATACAAAATCCTTACACTAAACATTTACAAAAACAGTTTAAAAACATCTGATTTACGCAAATTAAAATAGATACTCCAAATATATCTATTGGTAACAAGATGTGGTTCAGTCTTGACATTTTTGTGTTAGTAGGTTAACAATTCCTAATATAATTAAATGAACACATTTTATATATATCGAAGCTGAATCTAATCACAAATAATTTGACACGTCATTGGAAGTTGACACTGTGTTAAATGTTAATTATACACACACACATTTATAAAAATGTCATGTTGAAAGAATTTTGATACTGTAAATCAATGCCTTTCAAAATCTTTTTGCTCAACATTATTCTTATTGTGCTAATTTGACAGCGGCCTTAGCTGCTTCATCGGCGTCATTGATGATTTTTACGGGTAGGCCGGATTTTTCAAGTAACTTTCTAGCTTCAGTTGAGTTAGTGCCTTCCAGCCGAATAACGAGAGGGTGTTTCGGCGGATGTTCTTTGCACGCAGAAATTATACCGTTTGCAATTGTCGCACAGTTCACAATACCTATAAAAAAATATGAACATGTTTTATACACACACACACACTCGTGCCTTTTATTCCCGAAGGGGTAAGCAGAGGCGCAACTAATGCACCCACTTTTCGTCGTGTGTGTTCCGTCATATTTATCGCCATATCGGGCACAAATTCCAGACTTCGAGCTGATACTGAATAGAAAAATCCAATTTCACTTTGCCAAACCCGGGGATCGAACCCGAGACCTCAGCATTGCAGTCGTACCATAATACATTATACAACTACGCCACCGATGCAGTCAACACAAATGTTTTATATTCCAATAAAAAAAAACAGAAAATATAATTGAAAACAATTTCTTCGGGTGTAGGTACTCGCTAGGTTTGTTAAAATAAGCGCAACAGCAGTATAAAAAACATACGCTGTGTTTACTGTTTTGTGTAGTTAATGGCTAACCCGAATCCATTTAACCACACTTTTTTTTTTTTTTTTTTTTTATAGCCTTGAATGACGAGACGAGCATGCCGTTCGCCTGATGGTAAGCGATACGCCCACCCATGAACAGTAGAAATACCATCCAGAACCTTGATTTACAAAGTACTGTGTGGCATTCCACTGCACTCGTCATCCTGAGACATAAGGTGTTAAGTCTCATTATGTCCTGTAGTTACACTGGCTACAATGCCCTTCAAACCGAAACACAACAGTGCATGCACACTGCTGCTTGGCGGTAAAAATAAACATTGCGGTGGTACCCACCCAGACGGACTCTTACATATGAGAGTCCTACCACCACTTGTTTTGACTGCATGTTAATAGGGCCTATTTTTCATGCATAGTGTGCGCACTAGCGTTCAGTCTGCTACTTGAGTGCGAAGACACCTAAGCAGCAATGGAGAATTAACACACAAGATTTTTTCGTGCTACAGCCGTCTCATTGAGCAAAGAATTTCTCTTTTCTTGAATAATGAACAAATCTTTTCTTATTCTTATTTGACTTTAATCACCTAAGTTAAAACCCTCTCCGCAAAATGTCTCTCTTCCTACCACTACACTATGCAATTTGTCTGTCAGTCAGGATTAAGATTTTTTTAAAGCGGATAAATACGACATTCAAAACACTTACCACCGAATACGTTAACGAAAATGGTTTTGACTTTTGGATCAGACTCTAGAATCCTTAAGGCGGCTGAAACTTGTGTTTGTCCTACACCACCACCCATGTCCAAGAAGTTAGCAGGTTTGCCACCATTCAGGGTTATGATATCCATTGTCGCCATAGCTAAACCAGCTCCATTGACCATACAGCCTATGCTGCCATCCATGTCAATGTAAACTAAATTAAGTGATGCTGCTTCTCTCTAAAACAAAACAAACTTGATTACAAAACATTCACGAAAGCCAATATGTCTATTTGATGAAGTAAGGATGGGAAATAATGAAAAATGAAAATCCTCCTAGCCAGTTTCGGCCACGGCGGCCAATCTCAACGGAGATCAGCCAGGTACGCAGGAGATATTATAGTGCACAAGTGTGTGCGCAATACACAGGTGCACTCGCTATTCCTTCCCTCTCATAGTCCGGTGAGACGGCAATCCGACATGACCGGAGAGAGATCAGGCGCAGGACCAACGGCTTTACGTGCTTTCCGAGGCACGGGGGTATCACACCGCCAACTTCCTGACTCCGAGCTGCGACTGAGTAATTTTTTTTTAAGATGGAAAAACCCAGTCACAAAGTTTTTTGGCCCGACCCGGGATTCGAACCCAGGACCTCAGCGCATAAATCGTACTCGTAACGCGTACTCAATACAACTACGCCACCGAGGCAGTCAATATAGATAATATTAAAAACAAAGATAGTACAACATATAATGGCCTTATTTTCTTAATAAGTACCTATGTACCTTTTTATACTAATTTTAACCATAATTAATATAAAAAAATCAATAAGCTGGCGTAAATAAGGTTAACAAACAAAATATTTTTATTGACAATATAACAGGCTTTGATAACAAATGTCCATATGAGGAGATAAGAGGTCAGTTGAATAACAATTTTCTACAAAAATGGTTCCAAGATTGTTTAAATTACATAGTGAATACATTTACTTGGTATATAAGCAATCTCTATAAATGTTTCGCAGTAAATGAGTTGTCTCTTTGGCATGTCTGAGTTTTTGCAAACATTAATAAAATATTGGCGCATGGCGCCATAGATTGGCCAACGCGCCATGGAGTGCACAACCTACTGATCCTGTCTGGTCGTAGTGTAAGAGCATTCGGGTATGCAGCCCCGGCCACCCAAGCCACTATGGTTACTACCAATGTCCTATCCGTAACTGTAGCGTCCCCGTTAAATCCTCTCCACACACCATTTTTTTTTCCTTTGAACTCTTATTTCCTTTCCTTGTTTCCTTCTCATAATTTAAAATCAGAATATGATGCGGGAGTTTCAAAGAAGTTACTCCAGGAGGTTACTGGCTACTGCCGGAGAATTCCTCCCTGAGTACTGGCAACCCGTATTTTTGGGGTCAGAATTCCCTAAGACGGCGACGCGATTTGCCATTCGTCATGTCCTGTCTCCCAAAAAGGCAAAATGCGTGCTGGGGAATGACTGTGTGCGACGGTAAATGTTTGTGGCGCTGTGGATGTAAAGATAGATATGATATGTGAGATGATGGATGTGAGAGGACTGGATGTGTTGGGTGTGACCGAGACAAAAGGAAAGGGAAAACCACCCATGGCAACTATACAGCTTATTGGTGGAGTCCTGGTCACTGAAAGAGGTAGTCAGGGATGGGTGTATTGTTGTCGGATAGAATGGTGGAATGTCTGAAAGATTGTGAGTGTGTGAGCCCAAGACTCCTCAGGGTTCGACTGAAAATAGGTTTGACACGTATTTTTATCTTATGCGTTTATGCACCAGATATGTCCAAACCACTGGAAGTCAGAGAGGAGTTGCTAGAGAAATGAAAAAAATGTAATGCTTAATGACTAATTGTTGGGGGGGTGTACGTAGAGATGGATATGAGGAAGTGTTAGGAAAGTACGGAGATGAAAGAGTGAATATGAGGTGAGAAACTGTTAGAATTATGTTTAGAGAGAAATCTGATTGTCACTAACACAATTTTTGCCCACAAAAATATATACAATTACACATGGCAATGACAATCAGAGAGAAATATGATAGATTTAGTCATTGTGGATGAACGAATGAGTGGGACAATATTAGATACGAGAGTGTATCAACATTGGAACTGACCACTTCCTCCTAGTTACCAGAATTGCAAGATTATTTCTAAGATGGCGATATCACCAAAGTTTTGAATGTAGGAGTATTCTAGATAGAATAAAAAGTGGAAAGAATGAAAGAAAACGGATGTGAGAGCTATAAGAAAATGTTAAGTGAAAGGTTTAGAGAGCTGATGAAAGGTGAAGATAGAGAGTTAGAAGAAATTTGTAAGAAAATTAAAAATGGTGCAATCTCCCATAGAAGTATGTGGAGTAAAAAAGAAGAAGAATGTAAGAGACCCAAGAAATAAATCGGACGTTGAGGTAAAAGTGAAGATAGAAATGAGGAAAGAGACACACAAGGAAAAGTATGATAAAGAGGTTTTCTGCTGATTTTCGGGCAAATGTAAAATTATTTTGGCATATGGTCCGAAAAGCTAGAGGTAAAGTAGGAGAATCGAGTAACTGTAGTAAGAGATAAGAATGGTAAGGTGCTAAGAGGAAGGAGTGAAGAATGAATGGAAGGAATATTTTAAAAGTGTATTTGGATGTAGAACAGAGACAGGAAGTCGTGATGGCAGAAATGGAAGATATGAGTGAAGAGATAAGTAACGAAGGTGAAACCTGCAGATGTGGGTGGGTGAATGAGATACGAACGGCAATAAAATATACGAGAAGAGGAAAGGCTGCAGGTTATTACAGGATTTCAGCTGAAATGTTGAAGGGAGGTGGAGACCTCATTGTGCGTCATCTAACGCGATGACAGACAGGATTGTTTAGCATACCCATGGCTCTTCAATCTCTTCATGGACAGTTGTTTGACCAATTTGAGGGAGTCTGTTTGTGGATTCAGAATGCGAGAATCATTGTTTAAGTGTCTCTTGTTCGCCGACGATCAAGTACTCCTTGCATCGTCGGTGTGTGAGTAACAACAAATGGTTACTATTATGAATGAGACATTTGAGAGAAAAGGTATGAAAGTGAACGTAAAAAAGACGAAAGTAATGGTTCTAGAGAGGAATGAATCGTGAACCGAGTGCAACATAATGATAGGACATGAAAGAGTGGAACAAGTGAATGAATTTGCATATTTAGGATGTATGTTCATTCAAGACGGAAAGTGTGACGGAGGTATTGAAAGAAGAGTCAAAATGGGAAATAGTGTTAATGGCGCCTTGCACTCGATTATGGCTAACAAAAATATTTCTCATAATAGTCGGTTAGCCATTCACCAAGGAGTCCTGGCACCAACACTAATATATAGGAGTGCGTCGAGGGCGTGCCAGGGCAAGCATGTAAGTAAGGTAAATGCAGTGGAGATGAGAGCTTTGAGAAGTATGTGTGGGCTGAAAGTAAGTGATAGAGTCAGGAATATTACTAGAAAAAACGGTTTCACTCACGTATCATTGATCTGAATCGCCGACCGTTTTCAACCTAATAGGTCATCTTTATGGGCGAGTGCTAAGAGGACGTCGCGTCGCGGAGGTCTCTCGATCAGTGATCGAATAATACGAGAGCGAAACCGTTTTTTCTAGTAATACAATATGTCTCTCGTAAGTTTTTAATAGAGTCAGGAATAGCGTGATAAAAGAAAAATGTGCATTGAAAGCAGATGTAGAAATTGAGAAAAGAATGCTTCGGTGGTTTGATCACATTGAAAGGATTGATGAAAGGAGAGTAAAGAAAGAAATTTATGTCGCTAAAGTAAATAGTAGCGTCAGACGGGGAAGTCCTAGACGTACCTTCATGGACCAAATTGGCGACCTTTTAAGGAAAGTTAAAAAACGGAGTTTTCGTAACTAACGAGCTCGTATGAAGAGACTGATGACTGTGGAAGATGCGAAAGTGGTAGGCTTGGATCATAGTCATCATCATATATTATACTTGGCACTTCTTAGTCTCTGCCTATCCCTATGGGATAAGGGCGTGAGTGTGTATGTATCTAAATTTTTTGTTGTAGATATGTTGACTTTACACTTTGTTCAGATGATGTGCCTCTGCCAATTTTTGTAACGATATTACCTCTCTGGGATCCATTTCGGATACATCATCTAATGCAAAGATCTCCTCTTGTCTGAACTTTGCATGATCATCGAAGTTAATCTTGGCATCCACGGAAATAACCCTGCCATCATCTGTCTCGACCAAAGGATTTATTTCTAACTGAGTAGCATCTACCTGAAATAAAAAAAATATATTACTTAAATCGTTAGTATTTGGGTTACATTAAATACATTTACATACATATTGCCTTGGTTTCTTGATTTTCGTGTATAATAATGAGTGTCAAAGAGTCATACAGATAATATTGTATTACATATTATGAAACAGTGATAAGATTAGGACTGCATTGGTGGCATATTTGTATCATGGTATAACTACAATGCTGCGGTCTCGGGTTCAATCCCCGGGTCGGGCACAGTGGTATTGGATTTTTCTATGCAGTATGAACCCGAAGTCTGGAATTTGTGCCCGATATGGCGATAGGCTCGCCCCCTATCACATCATGGGACGGAATACGAACGGCGAAATGTGTTTGCACTAGCTGTGCCTCTGCCTACCCTGCCCTTCGGGGGTAAAAGGCGTAAGTGTGTGTGTTCGTGTGCGTAAGTGCGTGTGTGTTTGTGTGCGCGTGTGATTGTGTGCGCGTGTGTTTGTGTGCGCGGGTGTGCGTGTGTGTGTGTGTGTGTACGTGTGCGCGCGTCGTGTGTGTGTTTTTATGTGAAAAAGTTACTGCAGTTACTGCTACCTATTATAACTTCAATTCAAAAGTCTTTGAAAGGAAGTGAGGTACAATGAAAGCCCTGTTTTTGAACGCACAAACATTTCAATTTAACTCCCAGCTGACCAAAATAAGCTGACCTCTGACATAGATGTGTTGGACAAAAACTGGTAAAACATACATACATACATATACACTCACGCCTTTTATCCCCGAAGGGGTAGGCAGAGGCGCAACTAGTGCACCCACTTTTCGCCGTTATTCCGTCCCATGATGTGATAAGGGGCGAGCCTATCGCCATATCGGGCACAAATTCCAGACTCCGAGCTAATACTGAATAGAAAAACTCAATATCACTTTGCCCAACCCGGGAATCGAACCGAGACCTCAGCACTGCAGTCGTATCATAATACAACTACGCCACTGAGGCAGTCAGTTGAAGCAATGGTAAAACATTGTGTAGGAAAAATGGCAATTTATATTGGGTGTTTCATATATTTTTATCTTTAATTGGTATTACATTTATAAAGATAACGGTGTTGTGTGAAAGAGATAAGATTAGGATACATTATGAATTAGAAACAAGAAATTGTTTCATTAATTGCAATATGATGTATTTTGATTTTAATTTATAATATTTAAATTACTTTCATCTCATTGAATGTTCGAGTGCAGTCCCTAGGTGATCATTTTTATGGTTGTAATGTTATGCATAGCTGTTAGACGTATGGTGGTATACTTTTAAAGCAAATAAAACAAAAGGACAAGAAGCTAGTACCATGGAAGATAAAGGATTCTAATGGTTATAGGGACACAAATCTGCTCGGTGGAGAAATTGACCTTCCCAGAATAGGTAGGCTTAACAACCAGCCTCATATTTCATATGGTTGTAACGTGTAATATTATAAATGTAAATATTTGTGAAAATATTCAGATTTTTATTATAAATAAACTCAGCTGAAACTCAGCACATGCATCAATGTCCTGAACATAGCCTACATTTTATCCTAGTAATTTGCTCCTATTGGAAATTATTTAATTTTTTACATATTTGGTTTTGTTGTGCCGATGGTGCTATGGAAGGTTGTAGTGATAGACCCACCTTTATAGCTGAAAGGCTTTAAACTTCACACTTCACATTAGTTTGTATTATATTTGGACAATATCCCAAAGTCCCCAATTTGCTTGTATTAACATTATTTATTTTATTATAAAATAAAATTCATAGTATTAATTCATTATTCACTCACAGCAATTTTTTTTTATACAATTTATAGTAAAATAACCATGCCAAATATTGTCAGATACATATGAACATTCATAATAATATTGGAATTATATTACCTTCAAAAAAAGCTGCCATATCTTTTTAATTTCTTCAGCACATTTCTTCTTCAAAGGCCCTTTAAACTCTAAGAATTCTGCGACCTCATTTGCGACCTTATCCGTTACACCTTCATAGATATCAATAGGTACAGTTTTCAGCAGGTGTGGTGTCTCTTCAGCAACAGTTTCAATGTCCATGCCACCTGCTGGTGATGCTACTATTGCAGCTCCATTGAATGTCCTCTCCATCACAATACTAAAGTATGTCTCTCGTTTTATGTTCACACTTTCAGCCACCATTACTTTATCAACCCGTATACCCTCTTTTGGTGTCTGTTTTGTGATCAGTTTATTTCCAATCATGTTATGAGCTAGCTTTAACACATCGTCACGATTTTTTGTCAAATGAACTCCTCCTTTAAAGCCATTATCGAAGTGACCCTTGCCTCGGCCACCAGCTAGTATCTGTGCCTTCACAACGTATTCATCGGCCTTGAAATCCGAAAGGGGTTTCGAATCAAAATTGGAATCGATCACACGGAAATCTTGAATAGAAACCTGATATTTACGCAGTAAATCCTTGCTGTGGTATTCTTGTAGGTTAAGGTTTCTTCTTGCGTTAATTCTTGGACAATATTTCGGCATTAGTATAGTAAACATTTTGAAATTACTAGTTTTCTTAAAAGCGGCCATGGCGAATTTGATTACTTAGTAACTTGTTATATTAAATGATAGCTGAGAAGCTAGAACTGGATTACCTTCGGGTTTAATAATTTGTATTTGATAATAATTATCGAATTACGAACTGCACAAGACTAAACTACCAAGCATTGAATGTTGATAATATGAAAATGTTCTCACTTAGCTCTTTGCGTTTGGAATTCGGACTTCGTTCAGTCGGAAATTGTAATTACTCCTAAGATATAAAAGCGTTCTGTGTTCTGCCTGGCCCAGTGTGAACTTTGAATGCTTTGAAGAACTATATAACTTATAAGTATTTTTTTATGTTAGGTTATCACTATCAGAGCTATCATTTTTTTTTTTTTTTTTTTTTATATAATTCTCCCTTACAGGGAAGGCAAAGGGTTCAAGCCCATACAGCCTCGTCTTAAGTGATATCTCTATCAGAGCTATCAGATGAAATCTGTCACTGTCAAATAGGGATGTGTATATTTACGCGACCAGGTTTTTTTCACCAGGTATTTACTTGCAAGTAAATACCTTGCAAGTAAGTAGACCAGGTGCCGACCCAATATATTTGGAAGACTTGAAAGTATTTCACTTGGCTACCGACCACGTTCAGTCGTCGTCATCCGTAAATTAGAGGTGATGCGTATTTACGCAACCAGGTTTTTACACCAGGTATTTACTTGCAAGTACGTCGACCAGGTGCCGACCCTAAATACTTGCAAGACTTGAAAGTTTTTTACGCCGCGCTACGTCCGCGCTCAGGCGTCATCATCCGCAAATGCAATTATGGTTCTTATTTCAACAAGCTAGTGAACAATTTCCTATGCAAGTATTGAAGTGTTAAAAGTATTATATTTGAGCGATTGTGTTCCAAACATGGCTCAATATCTTATGCAGTAAAAAAATACTTGAAAGTATTTCCATTTTAGACTATCCAAGTGCTATAAATACTTTATTTACAAACGCGATTGTACTCTTTATGTGTATTGAAACACGAATCAATTGCCTATGCAGAAATAAAATACTTGAAAGTATTTCGAATTCTGGTTTTTGGCGCTGGTTATTTTAGGCGGACATACTTGTAAGCCCTGGTTCACGATTCTGCAAGACCCATGCCCACAAATGATCGAATTTGATGCGGTTGCATCAATACGTTGTGCGGTGCGCTCTTCACGCCGCACTTCCGCATCATACCATATTATAATAGGGAAGATGCAAATATAATATTTACCTATATTTTGAAACTAAAATGTTAAAAAAACATAAAAGAAGGGCCACTACAACGTTTTTATTTTAATTAACATCGATTTTTAACAATAACTACGAATTGAAAGTAACGTAAAAAGGGACGTGTTTTAAATAAAAAATAAATTAAAATTTAAATAACCCCCGACCATAGAATAATAACCCCCCGACACAAAAAATCTCTAAAAAGTAAAATAATAATAGTGTCTTTGTTGTTTAAGTACCTAGTAACATTTTGACCCAAGCGTCGTCACGTCGGTGGACCGCTGAAGAAGTATTTTCATCTCCTTGGTCCGGAGTTCGGTCCCCCGGCGTTAGGACGCTTGGGTCAAAATGTTACTAGGTACTTAAACGACAAAGACACTATTATTATTTTACTTTTTAGAGATTTTTGTGTCGGGGGTTATTTAAATTTAAATTTATTTTTTATTTCAAACTTTTTAAATTTCTTTCCTCTCCATCATGGGGCCTTGATAATCAACTATCTATCACCTACTCGTTGAGCCCATCCTTATGAGCCCAAACACACTATATCTGCTATAAGTTGCTAGGGAGTTGGGTATTCCGCAGACTACTTGATGTCGCAGCATCAGCTTATGTTTTAGTGTTATATTGAATAATTATGGTGGTATATTATCCAATGTAGTTCTATTAAAGTGCTCAAATGAAGTGAATTGAAATAACTGTGCCAATCAAGTGTTTTTTCGTTGCCGCCAAAACTCCTTAATAAAGTCTTTGTAAGGTAGGCACTGCTTTACTACGACATGTAGTACGTAGGAAAAAAAAAACAAAAATATTACTTAAGACGAGGCTGTATGGGCTAGAACCCTTCGCCTTCTCTATAAGGGAAAACTATAAAAAAAAAATATTTGGATAAACAAAAAAATCGATTACAAACATGTGCACGGGTGTTAACAAATTTTTAACTACCTGTACTGATTCATAATGGTCGTACTTATCTTTGAAAATCATAGAAGACGTAATAAAAACAACACAGAATTATTATACGATTATAAGCGGTAACAAGTAGGCGATTGTTGCTCTTTGGTTAAAAATATTTATTTTATACTGGCAAGAAATATGTAGCTAACAAGCAACACACGTTCTACACTTCCTTTTTCTCGTGTACTTTTGACAACACGAGGTTATATTTTCTATTTTCAATAGAAAAGTACGTTTCTCAAACATATCATTTAGTGAAATTACTGATTTAGTCTATAACTCGATAGTAATTAAGTGATTGTTATTCGTAGAAACCAATCATGGCTGAGGAAAACTGGAATGACGATGGCGGTGAAGCGGGCAGCATGGCTGTGGAATCCATGCCACTGCCACAACCCGCAGACATTCCCGAAATCAAACTGTTTGGAAGGTGGAGCTGTTATGATGTCCAAGTTTCGGACATGTCTCTGCAGGATTACATCTCCGTCAAGGAGAAGTACGCGAAATACTTGCCCCATTCCGCCGGTAGGTACGCTCATAAGAGATTCCGTAAAGCTCAGTGCCCGATCGTCGAGCGTCTGACCAACTCGTTAATGATGCACGGACGCAACAACGGCAAAAAGCTGATGGCTGTCCGTATTGTGAAACACGCCTTTGAGATCATTCACCTGCTAACTGGTGAGAACCCTCTACAAGTGCTGGTAACAGCCATCATCAACTCTGGGCCTAGAGAAGACTCCACAAGAATCGGACGCGCTGGTACTGTCCGTCGTCAGGCCGTGGATGTATCTCCTCTCCGCCGTGTTAACCAAGCCATCTGGTTATTGTGCACTGGTGCACGTGAAGCTGCATTCAGAAACATTAAGACTATCGCTGAGTGTGTGGCTGATGAACTTATCAATGCAGCTAAGGGCTCATCTAACTCATATGCCATCAAGAAGAAAGATGAGTTGGAGCGTGTTGCTAAATCCAACCGTTAATCAATAATTATAAGACATCTTCATATTAAATAAAATACAAAAATCATGTGTTTTCTTTGCTAAACTCCCGAAAGAATATTATTTATTTCCTATTGGATTAACTTGCAAGTTTAATGGAGAAATAAACACTACCAGCACACATTCATAGTGATGAAGTTCAGTCAATCGTTTGAATATTTGCAAAATATACTTAAAACAAATACTGAGCCTTATAAAGATGAATTTGTCAGATACTTCAGTTAATTATTTATAATTTCAAAAAATCAATTAAACTGGTATGTGTAATCCATGAAAATTATTAGTCATTTAAACAAAATCAAACCTGATTGATATCAGACCCTCATATGAATTGAAAAAAGGTTGTAAAGTACGTAAGTTTTTCAATTTAGTAGCAGTCTGAAGTCTGAGATTTGTCCCCGATATGGCGATAGGCTCGCTTCCTATCGCATCTTAGACTATCAGTCGCATCATGGGACGGAATACGCACGGCGAGAAGTGGGTGCACTAGTTGCGCCTCTACCTACTGTTTCGAGGATAGCAGGCGTGAGTATGTGTGTATGGTAAAGTGATTTTTAATCATTTATTTATTCTACTAGTTCCAGGGGCGTCGCCACCGCTGTGTATCAGCCGTATCAATGAAACAGGGCTCCGAGCTCTAGGGACCCATCTTAACCCATATCTAATCTTAAACGATTTCTATTTTGGTCCCACATAGTAAGCCTCCAAACGGGAGATCTCCTTTTTTTGTATGGCTGCTGGACTAAATATGAATTTTGGATCCAATAAAAATTTTTTTAGACCCCTCCATAAATACCTAACTTCTTTAAATACGTTCAAACGAAGTGTAGTTTTTAAAGCCTAGGCCGCACACATCGCGATAACCCGAAGATTCGCGTTATCCCGATGAGTGTAGCCAAGTAATCGCGTATACTTCGGTGCTTCGTACGTAGCTGCGAGGACTTCGCTCCGCTGTCGGTAAATTCTCGCAGATCAAAGCGTTTTATCGCGATGAACTTCGCTTGCGCGGCCACACTTCAGTCGGCCGCCAGCTGTCGTGCGTGGCGGACGTGTTAAGTTAAACTGCAGTGAATAGTATAGCTGAAGCGAAACATGGATTGGAGTAACGATAAAATTTTAGAATTTATTGCGAATTACGAGTCTGAGCTGATTTTATGGAATTCAAGCGAAGCTGCCCATAAAAAAATAATTATTTGCTGCCATAAAATACAGAGCAACCGCGGCGTCCATTTTGTCTTTTGCGTTTATACATCGCTCGTACATCGCGATAAAATTTACATCGCGCATTATGTGGCCGCGAGGCTTCGTAGTAGACCGAAGACGAAGTTTATCGCCCGAATGTTATCGCGATGTGTGCGGCCTAGGCATAAGCAAAATAAAACGACAGTAATACTCAAAGAGAATTATAATACTACGGAAAGTAAAGCCTGCACTACACTGCTCGCGAAGTTGATCGAGGTTGGCCGAATAAGATAGTGTGGAAGGGCACTTCGCTTCGCCTCGTGCAACCTCGCCTCGCCTCGGGCGACTTCCAGTCGTTGTCGGTTTTTGCGCCCGAGTCAAAGGACTCGAAGTGTCCCGAGGTTCGAACACGTAGCGTCTTACTACACTACTCGGCTCACTTCAGTTCGCATCGAGACGTAATGAGCACAGGTTGTATTCAACGTTCCGTAGGTAGTTTACAGAACACGATTAACAGTACTGTTATAATCTTCAAAACTACGCAACGAATTTTGATGCGGTTTTTTTATAAACAGATAGCTAATAGAGTGATTTAACCGGAAGGTTTTTATGTACTTTTAGCTCGAAAGAACTTATTAACGCGGGCGAAGCCGCGGGCAAAAGCTGATCTATAATAATATACCTATTGCAATTAAAACAACGATATTTATTTAGAGCTTTGCAGTATAACGTTACAAAAGCCCCTTATTCACTATTGCACCATCTTTACAACGCCAGCACCATCTACCAAAAAACCTGATTTAAAATTAAAATATTTCCTACAAAAAAAAAACAAGATCCGGGGACAAAATAGCCGATCTATAATGTGTTGATCCAGGATTAGGTTTATCCATGTGCCAAATATCGAAATCCGTTCAGTAGTTTTGGCTTTTACTTCTAAAAAATATCAAAAATATTAGCATCATACTACTGCCTCGATGGCGTAGTTATATCGTGTACGACTGCAAAGCTGAGGTCTCGGGTTCGATCCCCGGATCGGGCAAAGTGATATTGAGTTTTTCTATTCAGTATAAGCCCGGAGTCTGGAATTTGTGCCCGATAGGCTCACCACCTATCACATCATGGGACGGAATAACGGCGAAAAGTGGATGTACTACTTGCGCCTCTGCCTACCCCTTCGGGGATAACAGACGTGAGTACGTGTGTGTGTGTGTGTGTGTGTGTTAGCATCATGCATCCATTTCTTTTTAATTTTCGTTGAATTATAAATACGCACGTAGCTGCCGTTGCAATGTGTACTCTCGCGTATTAACGCGAGAGTACACATTGCAACGGCAGCTGCCACTTGAACGTCATCCATGATGCCTATCGTGCGGGCGCCGGGCGACTGAGCTCCTCGCGAGGTTGCACGAGTGTGTAGCCACATACTTCGGACTTCGGTGAACTTCAACGAGTACTTCGTCGAGGTAACCTTCCGAGTAGTGTAGTGGAGGCTTAAATAAAACAGCTAACTTGCTGTCAGTGTTGCCAGATGTTTGACGGTTGAAGTCGCCGAAAATTCATTGCGAAGTAGCCTAAAGTAGCCTCTTCGTATATGGAGAGGTGAAGGAGCAAAAAAAAACCTCCCTAATTTCAAAATAGTGGTCCAACGCGGCGAAAATGTGAAGTAGCCTAAAGTCGCCCCCACTTGTGTGGGGACGCGGAGAGCAAAAAAAAAAGGTCGCAGTTTTCAATAATTGTGTGTAAGGGGGATCTGAGTACATGTTTTGTACCCTCAAAGCTATAAATATCCTCAAATTCCACAAAAACAATGCATAAAACACTAACTTTCCGAAGTAGCCTAAATTGGCGACTAATCACCATTCGCGTAGCCTAAACGGCGACCAGTCGCCATTCGCAATTTTTGGTCGCCCCGACTGCCGACACTCTTCAAGGAATCAAGATAGCCTAAATGGCGAAAAGTCGCCTAATCTGGCAGCACTGCTTGCCACTGCTTGCTGTTTACAAGTTTCACAGTCATAAGTTATAACCAAAAAAGTTTTATTTAAATATATCGAAATGAATACAGACGTTATTAAAGTTGGAGATTATATAGTTATACAAAAGCAGAATTATAAAAAACTGCATAAGTACAATAAACCAAATTCCGCAATCACTGTAGGGCGGGATAACATAACTTTAACTGGCATAGAAAATTGTAAATACTTTTCTTATTTTAAAATGACAAGTAAAGGTAACAAGAAATCTCGGGAATATAGCGTGGAGTTAACTGATGAATTAGTTAGTATGAGGGATGAAATAGACATAAAAACGTGTGGCAATGACAACAGAAACATAGTGGATGATGGTCGGTCTCAAAAGTTGTCGGCAGCCGACATAGAAGTGCTGAAGAACGATGCCAATAGCGCTTCAGATATAGTAGAAACATTAATTACTAATTCAAATTCCTTCCACAATAAAACAGAGTTCTCCCAAGAAAAGTATTTGAAGAAGAAAGAAAAGAAATACTTCGAGTACTTGCAAATTTTGAAGCCAAACTTAAGAATTATTGCGGAGATCATGTACAGGCTAGAACCCAATAAAATTCAATGTTTACGTATAGACACCTTGTCACAAATAGTAACAGCAGCAAACATCCATTGTAACGGAAATCATTTATTATATGACTCGGGGTCAAATGGTTTGTTGGCCGCTGCACTACTCAGTGCTATAGGACAAGGCACTGAAGGAAAACTAGTTCACATGCACCCCGGCAATATGTCACAGAAACAAGCATTATTGGCAATGAACTTTGCGGAGGAACAATACAGTAGATGCATATCTGTTAATGTTTATTCTGCTCTACGTCAATTCTACCAGGGATGTGATACAAATGACAATGAATTGAGTAGCACATCAGAAAATAATCTTAAGAGAAAAAACACTGATAGTATTGAACATGTAAGTAAAGTAGCCAAATGTGACGAAACACAAAAATCACCACCATCATTAGATAATGATAGCATTAATAGTATAGAAAACACTCATCAAAATAAGAAGCCAAAGTGGCATTTTGACAATATTACAGCATCAAATATACTAACTAATGGTATGGATTCACTAGTGATTGCATGTAAAGAAGATCCAAAAAATATCTTTGATGAATTATCAAAGTTTGTTAAACCTGGTAGACCTTTTGCTGTATATTATGCTGTAGCAGAACCTTTACAACAATTGTACATGAATCTTAAGCCTCAGTGCAATGTAGCAGCACTTAAACTTACTTGTAACTGGATGAGGAATTATCAGGCATGTATAAATAAATTAAAATTTATTATTTTTTTTTTTGTTACGGTCAAATATCTTGTTAGCTTGACGAGGGTTGGCTTATACACACATATAACACTGGATTTTAGGGTGAACACAGAAGGCGCTCGCATCCCTTTAAAATTTATTAATATCTAGATTTAGTCTATGGTCAGATGATTAGCCATAGCCTAATTGCGAGTGAAACAGACTGCCAAGATGAATGTGCGCAGGTTCAAAACCCAAGGGCACTCACCTCTAACTTTTCTAAAAAAGTTGTGTGTATTCTTTGGTGAACTAAAGCTCGTTTTAATGATGAAAATATTATGAGGAAAGCTACATATCTAAGAATATCGAAGGTATGTGAAGTTTGCCAACCTGCACTAGGCCAGCATAGTGGACGAAGGCCTAAACCCTCTCAGTAGTAGAGGAGGCTCGTGCTCAGCAGTGTGCTGTATATAATACAGGGCTGGTATGGTATGATAAAAAGTCATTTGTGTGGGCAAAAGCAAAAGTAGTCATAACATAAAAGAACTACCATCATTGAGAACTTCAGGTAGTTTTGAATCATTGTTAAGGCCCAACAATAAAAAAATTGGGCAGGATTAGTATAACGCATAAGAAATAATATTATTATGTTGGAGAAAATGGCATTTATGCAGGATAATAATAGTTTCTCCATATTGATATGCCTTTCCCACCAGATATATTTTGTGTTTTGCCTATGAACAAGCAGTCAAATGCAACTATCACACTAATATTATTGAATTAGCAGAATTGACTGCCTCAATGGTGTTTTTTTTAATTCATACTGGTTATGATAACGCTCTGGAGTCTTAAATCCTGTCAGGCAAAGTGATATTGGAGTTTTTTTGCCTAGAATTTGTGCCCAATATATTGATAAGCTCACCCCTATCTTATTTAGGGACTGAATACACTGCGAAAAGTTGGGACATTAGTTGCACCTCTTCTACCCCTTCGGGAATAAAAGAACATGTTGTGTGATAACTTTAATATTCATTTTGAACATTATTTTTATCTATATTCCATTGGTTATGGTATTAATCTAAAGATGTCCGCTTTTTGTATGGGTGTTAGGCCTCTAAATCTAAACAGGCTCAAACTTGGATATTAAAGGGTAACATATGGAACTTAGATCCATTAAAAAAATATTTTTAGACCCCTCCTTTCATAATAAATTTTTGAAAACATTCATATTTAGTGTAGTTTTCAAGCCAAACAAAATGACATGTATCTCAAAATCTGAGGTCTTTAAAATTAACAATTTATTGCAAAAGGCTAGTTTTCAGGAGTTCTATCCAAAATATATAATCTGCCTTGTTTAGATTTTCAGGTCCATTTTTGGACATGTCCTTTAAATTAAAACAATGGGCTCGGTGGCGTAGTTGTATTACGGTATGACTGCATGCAGAGGTCTCTGGTTCAATACCCGGGTTGGGCAACATGATATTGGGTTTTAAATTTAGTATCAGCCTGGAGTCTGGAATTTGTGCCCGATATGACGCTAGGCTAGCCCCCTGTCACATCATGGGACGGAATACGCACGGCAAAAATTGGGTGCTATTAAAAACATTACTTTTTCAGGTTTTGCCAGAAAGAACCCATCCTGAGGTAACAATGAATGGTGCAAGTGGCTTTTTATTATCTGGCTATATATTGAAATGACATGCAGTATAGGCACACTGATATAATGCCCATATTAGTTTTTAGGATTCAATTTATAACGAAGTTGGTAAAAAATAAAACAAATTTTTATTATATTTTATACAAATTTATTTCTCTCATTTTTAATGACTATTTTTCTGTTTAAATGCTATATAAAATGTAAAGATTATGTATTCATGACATGCAACAAAATTATTTCCAGGAATATAAAAGGGGCTTTGTTCTATTTTATCCATTTAACAATAAGGTTATAGAATTGACTGACCAATAAATTTAAAAAAAGGAAGTCCTTTAAGCAATAATTCACTGAATTGAACTAGAGTGAATACTTCTTTGATTCATATATTTTTTTCACCAATCAAAAAGAACCTTAGCCATAGGATTCCTTCCGAATAATGGTTCTGAAATTGAATGGAGCTATGATTATAGTTTATATTTCTCAGTGGATGTAATAAGAGAAAAGCCACTCTAACATTTCATATAAAAACTGTGAAGGAATGTAAATCAGTCTAATTTATGGTTTGCATTTGTTGTTTTAATGACCTAATAAACTATAAATAATAACCTAAGTAGGAAGTAATAATATAAGTTATTCGAGAGGAACATGGATTGCTGCGAAATGAGAAGAGAATGCGACACGAAATGTAGTTCATGATTCATGATTTTGGCACTTACCAATCATAAATTATTTAGCTTGTTTCTAATATGCCAAATTCTGCCAAAGCATGATCTACTATAAAACACTTTATACGCAGGATATGCTTTAGACATTGCTATTCAAGCTGGATATTAGATTTTACGCATACAAATTGATTATTATTTTATGATGAGAGAATAAGCAAATAGAAAACACTTTTGTAACTACATAGTTTATTGTCTTCAACAGTTGGTTCAAGAATTCGAATGCCTCTTTTAAATAAAGTAAAATGCATACTTTATATATTTTATTTATTTATATGGTTTGTTGGTACATTGTTCACAATGTAATGTGAACTTTAGGTTGAAGTGTCTTCTCCAAAAGGGAATGTAACAAAAAAGGACAAGAGATATCAATATGATTTAGAATCAAGGGTGTGCCTACAAGCAAATCATAATATATTACAAAAACTTATCATTAAGCTTGCACTCCTTTAAATATGAACTCATTCAAATAATTAAATAAGATATATTACTCGTATATTACAGATTATCATAAAATAATATTTATTTTAAATATATATATTTAACCTAAGTAATTTCATTCTGTACATGAATGGTTGAGTTACTGCAAATCCTATAGATCTAAAAGTCCGGTCAAGGATTTTGTAAAAGCCAAATGACATCATTTTAGTAATTCTAAAAAATATAGCGTTTATTACTAAGGCATCTTTATCGTTAAAAAATTAAGGCACCTTGCAGCTCTGGGCGCTGGCATTGATTTGGCAATGCGTTTTAGCAATATACATTTCTGCACTGGGTATTTCACACTGAGGTAATGTGTACACAACACAAAATGTGTCGTCCAGAGCCATAAAGGCGCCCACACAACGTAACAACTTGCACATACGATTTCTAGCGAACACGCCGATTGGTTGGTCAATGTCCTTTTACTCATTAACGAAATTATAATACTGCACCGGAGTTTGCACCAAACGAGCTAAAAAATATAAATAAACTATGTAATATGTATGCATGCAGTATTCAAGTAAATAAAATACATAAAAGAATAACTTTGGTATCAGTGTTAACATGTCGAAACGCATACACTAGTATTGTCGAAAACAATCTCGCAGCCGAAGTGACAGGCTTTCTCGTACGTTTATTAAATAGGGCTCGGACGAGATCTGTCAGTCTTCGCCAAAGTTGTCGGTGAAACAACGTTAATCGCTAAAGCGGTAGCAAAAATGAAGAGAGCGGTGCGGCGCGATGTCAAGCTGGGTGGCGCGAGGACGCGAGGACGAGTCAGCAGCGCGCGGGGGCGTGAGGACGAGTCAGCAGCACGCGGGGGCCGAGCGGCTGCGCGCGGGCGCACGCTATGACGAGTCGTCGTCGTACCACGTGCGGAAGTCGCAGCTCTCGTCATAGTCATCCTGTAACATATATTCAATATTACTCTCTGTAGTGTATGTAACCCTATGCGGTCAATAATATCGTAAGTATTGCCGGTAGTTTATAAGAGAATCTTTGTAATACGTCAGTTGAGAATAAACCGTGCTATCAACTACACGCTGTGTCTCCTTACACTCCTAAAGACATTACACTTTCAACTGAATATGTTCTACTCTTAAGCTAAGTCTAGACTAGCAAGTTCTCTCAGCAATATATGGCGCAAGAACTTCCAGTTGCATTTACACTAGCAGCAATATTCCTTTTGGAACATGCTTTTGCAAGTCACCACCAAGATAACTTGCGCAAGTTTTTGCAAAGCTGTTTACATTACTCGAGGAATAGTTTTTTTTTTTTTTTTTTTTATAATTCTCCCTTACAGGGAAGGCAAAGGGTTCAAGCCCATACAGCCTCGTCTTAAGTGATATCTCTGGTTGTCGTAGTAAAGCAGTGGCTACCTTACCAAGACTTTATCAAGGAGTTTTGGCGGCAACGAAAAAACACTTGATTGACACAGTTGTTTCAATTCATTTCATTTGAGCACTTTAATAGAACTATATTGGATAATATACCACCACAATTAAGCAATATAACACTAAGTATCACCAAAATAATAAATTAAAACAAAAGCACCTCATGACACTTTCACGTTCCCGCCAAAACTCTCGAGGAATAGTTATTGCTTGCCATGTTCTTTTTTCATAAAACTGAGTGACAAGGCACGCAATCATTTTGCCTGATTTTTATGAATATATTGCTCGTTGGATGATGATTGTAAACAAAATAATCGACTTAAAATTACTAACATGAAACGGAATTTTGAATGACAAAGCACTGAGTCTCATTTTACTGCGCTTGTCATCCTGAGGCATAACATTATAAGTCTTATATAGCCCAGCAATTACGTTGGCTACAATGTCCTTCAAACAGGAAGACAATAGTGCATGTATACTACTGCTGGGCGGCAAAAATAAACATACAATTGGCAGTATGGTCTTTGACCTTAGCCCATTACGTACGAAACAAATAAAAAAAAAGACGTGTGGCACTCGGAGACTGCCGCGGTAAAGCTATTGCATAGCATTTTTTATCAACTTATGTAATTATAATTATTATTTATTTTTTTCTATTGTCCAAATTTCACTCGCGCCCTAACGCCGCAACTCTAAGCAGGCAATTTCAATATTTATAACCTCTTTGAACAGATATAAAATAAAAACATTTATAAATTCAAACTTAGAATCACGTCATCCCGCCACGGGGACATTCTCATCAACTGCACGCGTTTGACATTTCGATACGTTTCGCTGACTGGAACAACTTTTAAATACACGGTAATTACGACCTTTTATCGTTTAACATTCAGCTCATATCCTCTTACATATTGTATTCTTACAAGACTGCGATATTAAATTTACTTACGGAATTGTACACTCTACATGGTTGTGATAGACTTGAAAATAAAATATCACCGCTGTGCCGGTCGTAGTGAGGGGTGTTAGGTTATTTTCGTTACGGAATTTCTGGATTCGGTCTCCACGCTCAAGGCCCGCGATAGAAACTGCAATATCTTAAAAAACGTAACCGACTAGCTCAGCTAGTTGAAAATTCTATCTGTAAAGTCTGTCTCACGAAAAAATTCCCACGGCAATATGTGGAACTAATCATGACAGATGTCACAGATCGGCCATGTTGTCATTGTCAGGTGCTGTTTCAAAAGCTCCCGATTTATCGGGAGATCTACTGATTTTATCTGTAGTCTCCAGATATATCGATTTTACTATCATATCTCCCGATTGCATTTAGCACAATTGGTGCTAAAATAAAATGCTGAAATAAAACTAGTTATTCGATTTCCCCCTTTTTTTCATATTTCATTTTATATAGGACATTTTGAAGATTTTGCAAGCTTGCTCCATTACTATGAAATGCTGCTAAGCATTCAAAACGTCGCGTCGTCGGGAGAAACATAAAACTATAAACCTATCCCGGTCTACCTACCCCAAATCCCCCGTAACGCAGATTCTTCAGAATATAGCAATATTGTTAACATTTTGTTTCCTTTTTCATAATCAGTAAAAAATAATTATACCGTAAACTTTCTAGGGACGTCTAAACTCTAACACCTTAAAGTTAGCAAGTACTACGTCGCATGACTGTGGCGCCGCGTCTGCGGGACTTCTTTCGTGAGACAGACTTTATGCAGAATAAACTGCAAGTTCTTGAGCAAGTTGTCAAATGGTGTTTACACATGCGATTTGCCAGAAGTCCTGCAAGCTTCAAAATATTGCAGTCAACTTTCCGTGACTGTTTACCCGGTATAAATAGCTTGCGCAAAATAACTACTGCAAGTTTTGTTGCTAGTCTAAACCCCGTTTTACAAATTGTCGTTGACTGCAGCTCACGTAACAGCTGATCTATTAGCGTATTGGGCGTGCGGCTAGCACACTACAACGCCAGTGTGCTGTGGGACAACACTCTCCGGGCGTGATGCGCCACACTCATGGATAATTAATTCATTGTGTAGGTGCCGCACCTTTTTTATATCGCGTAGGAAAAATCCGTCTTATGGATACTTATTCTAAGAGAGGGAGGGGAAGATAAGGTTTATCGGACTCACCGGCCTTCCGACTCAGATGCCACCTAAATGACCTTTGGAACAACCCTCAAATTATGCCGGCATACCGACTAACACCGTGATGGCCTGCTTCTGCGCATGTGGGATCGTTCCGGGGGGTCGTGAAAGCATCCGAATTCGCTGGACTCGTCTCCACGCAATACCGCTTTGCGACTCGCCTCTTTAGGCTGAGAGGTCCCCTTCTTTACTGGCAGCAATATGATTCCGTGCTGCCATCGACCAGATTGCGCATTGCCCGCTGCGCAGCCGTAACTCCCAATAACCCCAGTTTAGTCGCTTCATACGAGAGGCAGGGAGTACCATGGCGGAATTTTTTAAATGTCCCCATACCACTTTTAGTAGGTGAGGTATGCATTTCATAAGAGATACATTGCCAAGGACATGATTAAAATGGTGGTACTTTTTTCTGTACATAATAATATTATTTTCGACTCCGTGTGAAATCTCTTTGAACGAATTGCATTTATTTCTATAGATTTATGATATACAAGGTCATTTTTACATTGTGTTACTAAATGAAACCACATATTAATCTTTACCCCTGCTAACATCTTGCCAAACATCATCCATGTAGAACGAATATTTTCGCCAAAAATCCCGGTTGTAGTTTTCCAAGCTTTTGATAATTTTGTAGTTTAGTGTGAATATGGTGCTTCCTTTGCTTGTATTTCTGACTGAAAGTGTATTGTTGCTGCTACGACGAATTCTCTTAGAGCAGTAGTAGTGGCATAAGGGCGTGTTAACTTAAAGTTACTTTTTATTGGTATTTATTTATTCGAAAATTACACTTTTCTATTTTATATCTATGGTTAAAATAATTTAATGGAAAGTGTTATTTCCAAAGAGATAAGTATGTGTTTTCATTTATTAACGCAATGTCAAAATGACTCTGTATAGTAGAGACATGATGTACTGACCGCCATCCAGGCGTGGTCCAGCACGTCCTCGGCGGCGAAGCGCAGCTCGGGCTGGGGGCGCAGCATGTTGGCGACGAGGTCGATGGCGGCCGCCGACACGCGCTCCCAGTGCGGCGTCGGGAACTCCAGCCGCGCCGACAGGATCGCGTCGAACAGCTTCTCCTGGTCCCCGTCCGGCGACGAGAACGGCGGGAACCCGCATAGTAAGATGTACAAGATCACCCCCGCCGCCCACACGTCGATCTACAACATCATCCACTACAATTTTACCTAGGCTTGCATATTATTTTCCTCTTTTAGTAATAATTATGAGAATATATAAACATTATACAAAGCACTATTTACGAATTATTTTATACCCTGTGGTGCCAGATTAGGCAACTTTTCGCTATATAGGCTATCTCGGAGGGTGTCTGGGCGATTAAAATTGCGAATGACGACCGGTTGCCGTTTAGGTTACGCGAAAGGCGGTCAGTCGCCAATTTAGGCTACCTCGGAAAGTTCGTGTTATAATTCTTGTTTTTGTTAATTTGAAGATATTTTTAGTTTTGAGGGTACAAAACGTACTCAGATCACCTTACACACGAAAAATGGAAAATTCAAGAATATTTTTTTTGCTCTGACGTCCCCACACAATTGTGTTATTTTAGGCTACTTCGAATTTTTGTTGATTCGGGCCAGCATCCATTTGAAATTAGGAACTTTTTTTGCATTTTCGCCGTTTGAGGCGATGTGGCGACTTTAGGCTACTTTACAACGAATTTTGGGCGACTTTCACCGTCATACATCTGGCAACACTGGTTATTCCACAGAACAGAGATTATACCCTTAGTGCATGCCATTTTGAATTTCTTTGATTTAAGGCCAATTGACTTCAAAATCGATATCAGGGCATGGCTTTAGTTACAAAAGACGGATCCAATATCGGAATTGAAAAAAGTGGCCGCTATTTTGAATTTCTTTGTTCTACGGCCGATGGACATCTAAATCGATATCTGGGTAAATCTTTGGTTGTTATCTTATCTAAAGTTGAAACATTCTGCAATTAATTATCATACAACTTTTATTTATTGATTTTGAGGCGGTACGAAGTTTGCGGGGTCAGCTAGTAATATAATAATAATTTAAAACTTGTTATATACCTTCAAACCGTAGCCGGTCTCGAGCAGTATTTCTGGCGCGACGTACGTGGGCGTGCCGCAGACGGCGTGCAGCGGACGCCACACCTCCACGGCGAGCCCGAAGTCAGCCAGCTTCAGGCCCCGTATGCTTCCGTCTGGACCAACTTCCACCTAATTCATTCGCATTTTTACTATTTATTGAGTATTCGTATCAGAATACAGCTTTTAATATTAAAATGTAGCAAAGTAACCTTTTTTACGCACTTTGAAAAATGCATAACGTCCACAAGTTTTATCACTAAAAAGTCAGTGTTTTTAAGTTTATAATTTTTTTAGTTTTGCGATTATCTTATATAACATATAAAAATGAATCCTTATTTTCCTTGGTCACGGCATTACGCGTGAACGGCTGGACCGATTTCGTTATTTGTTTTTGTGTGTTCGTTATTGTCAGGAGAAGGTTCTTATGAAAGAAAAAATTAAGAAGAATGGTTTAAATTAACTATTGGATCCGATAGGTGGCGTTGTACTAGGGCTGCACTGTCGGGACCGCTAGTCATTTTTAACCGACTTCCAAAAGGAGGAGGTTCTTAATTCGTGTGTTTGTATTTTTTATAGTTTTGTGTTTTGTTTATGTGTGTTAAAAAGTCTTATTAAAGTGAACATTATGTATATTAATAGTGAATAATGGTAAAAGAAACTTAAAATTTGCTGAAACTTGATGCTGTTATGATTGGGGACGACTTGTTTACTAAATTTGACAAGTGATTTAATCAAAGTATGCTACGTTGAATTTATTGGAAATACATAACAGAAATATTGAGTGCTCAATGCTCATGTATGATTTTAAAGACAGAACAATTTATGACAATAAGTTTTGTTAGATTTGTTCTTACCAATAAGTTTTCGGGTTTGATGTCACGATGCACTATAGAAAGCGAGTGTAGATATGCAATAGCTGATGTTAGGTGGCCGATTAGCAAACGCGCTTGTGGTTCAGAGAATTTGGAAGCAGCTGCAATACTATCAAACAAGTCTCCACCTAAAAATACAAATTTGTTTCAAGAGATCGCATACAGAATGAAAGCATATGTTCGGATATTAGTATTTGATGATGTGAAGTATTGTTTCGTTCCTGTTGATAAAGTTTACTCACCACTGACTAACTCCATGACGAGGAACAGCCACTCTGGACTGTCCTGTTCTTCGATCAGTGACACTATGCGCGGGTGACAGAGCTTTCTCATTACTCGCACCTGGAAATAATAAATCGGTCAGTCCATATTCGAAACATATATAAATTAGATAATTACGTTTGCTTTCAATCTTTAAATGTTAGTGACGAATGGGCAAACACTTTAAGTAGCAGCTATACCAGTGCTATAGCAGCTATACCAGCTATGCTAGTGCGGGTTGGCAAACTTTACATTCCTTCGAAATTCAGAGAACTCAGGTATGCAGGTTTCCTCACGATGTTTTCCTTCAGCGTTAAAGCGAGCGATAATCACAAAGAATTCACACATAAATTATTAGAAAAGTCAGAGGTGTGTGCTCTTAGGTTTTGAACCTATGCACATTCGTCGCAGCAGTCCGTTCCACTCCCAACTAGGCTATCGCCGCGTATCCAGCTATGCATGTGCACTTTAAGATATCATCCTACTTCCTACTATAATATTATTAAGGCGAAAGTTTGTAAATATGTATGGATGTCTGGATGTATGGATGTTTGTTCCTCTTTCACGCAAAAACTGCTGAACGGATTTCGATGAAATTGGGCACACGGGTAGATCATGTCCTGGATTAACACATAGGCTACTTTTTATTCCGGGGAAATATAACCGGGACTTTTGTCCCAGAAAAACTTTTTAATGCGGGCGGAGCCGCGGGCAAAAGCTAGTATTCTATAATATTGTGATTGATGACATTTTACATGAATCTTCAGCTAGGTAAACTAAGCGGGTTCGCCATCGTAAATATTGATGTTACAATTGTTAATATGTAAAATCTTACCTCGGCTTCTACATAGTGTTCCTTGCCTTTACATTTCGCTTTGTCAATAATTTTAAGGGCGTGGTCCTTTCCTGTGGTCTTGTCCTTGCAAGTCCGTACAACAGCAAAGTTACCGTCACCTGATACGAATTAAAATTATTATAATTAATCAATAGTTATACTCAAAGGAATAGATAGATGCTACAATGGTATGAATGTAAAGTTACGTCTTTGCCTAGTTCAATGATAAACGGTGTGGACTTGAGTTATTAAATCTTAAGTGATTTTGATCGTGTCAACGCGGCAAGCAACTCCTGCAAATTTTGAAGCTTCCAAGACTTGCGACGAGTTGCATATGTATAGAATTCTTGATACCTTACCGCTACTTCCTGCACAATATATTGGTGCGAGAACTAGGTAGTCTAAACTCGTCATTATAGCATTAAGCGCAATACAGCGCGGTTACGTACCAATAATCTTGCCGACCGAGTACTTGAGCCGCAGCGGATGGGGCAGAGGCGGCGGTGGCGGCGCGTGGTCCGAGGGCGCGTCCCCCCCCGCGCCGTCCGCGCCCGCCCCCGCGCCCTCCGCCGCACCCTCCCCGCGCGCCGACCGCCCGCACTTCACCGGCATGCGCGGCTTCGGACCGGACCTGCACACGTACAACAGTCAACCCTAACGCTTGCCGCACACGTTCGGTTTCCTGATGAGGAATTCAGATTCGGAAACCTGAATGCTCCGCTTACATAGAAAATGTTCAATAACGCGCACACGTTCCTGAATCTGAATTCCTGATCAGGAAACCTAATTAGGAAACCGAACGTGTTGGTACAAAAAACCGAACGTTTGCGCTAGTCACTCGGAATTCCGAATCTTAATTCCTGATCAGGAAACCTAATTAGGAAACCGAACGTGTGCGGCAAGCGTAAAGCCTTTATTAACAGATGCTGAGCGACGCGCGTTGAGTTGGACGGGGCGGCCCGCACTAAAATCAAACATTTGTTGTATGAGTGTGTTCTCGGAGAAGAGATTTTGCACGCGTTTGCTTGAAATATAGCGATATTTGCGGTAGAGCCCGCGGACAGCGCGGCGTTTATCGCGGCGGCGCACGCAGCCGCAACTCTCCGTTCTAGTGACCATCGCGGCGTCGCACGTCCATAGGCGTATAAAGAGGGGGGACCGAGTGAGCCATGCCCACCGCAGAATTGCTTAGTGCCCGCCCCAAGAATTTTGACTAGCAGCCTACTGCTACTATAATTTTTCGAAACGATTTTTTAAGTTTAGGGCATTGGCCCCTCCTTGAAAAATGCGTAGGTCCCGTCACTACGCCCAAATTGTTGCATCGGCACACTTCTCGCCCCGCGTCTTTATAGACAACATCGTACATTGACATATTATAATGTTGGTGTTTACGCGTGTGATGACGCGGGCCGCTAGTAGCGCCGCCTCTCTGTAAGCGGAAAAATCGCCCGACACGCCGCGAGACTCCACACCACACGCGCCCCGCGTCTCCGAAAACGAGGACTTAGTGTAAGACAGCAATACGGTTAACAGCGCTCGGATTTTAGCGGCGTCAATTTGTGATTTATAGATATCAAGCGAACATACCACTTTTCATAAAAAGCATCTGTTTATGTGTCCCATCTCATCACGCGTTGCCGTGTAGGTAATTGGTCTGTGTTTGATCCGGAGCCATAATTTGAATTACTTAGTATAACTGAATATAAAATGTTAATTGTAAAATCTTTTACTTACCTAGAATTTCTGGTGATTGGAGTTTTCTTGCATTGCGACACAGCTTTATTTTCTTCAAACTCGAGTTCAAAATCTTCTTGATTGACCCTGCAAAATGTATTTGAACAGTTTAAACACATATACCTACTAGTAAAAAAAGATATCATTGAAAATAATACAATACCAACTTTTAATAAAGTTTGCCGAATAAGACTACCAGTCCATGGTAGTTCACGCTTGTTTGATCAGGATAAAAAATGTTGAGTTGACATTCATACCTTTCATTACCATACGCAAAGAACACGTCCTCGTCTTCGAAGAAGTGGTGTAGCGCGGTGACGGGCGCGCCGGCCGACGTGAACACCTTGCGCACGCAGCCCGTGTCCAGCTTGATGCACTCCGTGATGGCCGCCAGCGCGTGCTCCAGCGTAGGACTGTTGCGCTTGTTCAGTAATAAACGACACACCTGGAATCAACTTATTGTACAGGAAACGAATATAAACTACTAGCTTTTGCCCGCGGGTCCGCGCGCGTTAAAAAGTTTTTCCGAGATAAAAGTCCCGGTTTATATTTTCCCGGGATAAAAAGTAGCCTATGTGTTAATCCAGGACATGATCTATCTGTGTGCCAAATTTCATCGAAATCCGTTCAGTAGTTTTTGCGTGAAAGAGGAACAAACATCCATACGTCCATACATTCTTACAAACTTTCGCCTTTATAATATGAGTAGGAAGTAGGATTATAGGCTGATTCGAAACTTGAACTTCGTGTAATTAGCGTTAATGGTATCGTGTATGCCAATTTTCATAGTGATAAACGCCATAAGTTACGTTACGCGCTCGTTACGAGCGGTGAAAATAACGTGTGTCATAGAGAATAAGGGGACTGTTGAATTACACTTTAGATATATTTTTGTGCCGCCACACAGCAGTGTGCAGTCAGCAGCATAAATATCTGTACAAAACCATAATTTCAAATCGCCTATATAGTATCCACCCCCGTGATGGACGGCAGCGCGGCGGTTAGGCCTCACGCTGCCTTTGACGCCGAGGGCGTCCTTCGGTGTACGGGGGCTTCTGAGCCCCCCCAACAACAGGAGACGGACCGTAACAGCGGCACGCGCAGGGGCGGTTGCGGACGACAACTTAGACGTGAGTCGGAGGAAGCCCGCAGCCGTCCCTAGTGCGCCGAAGATGGCCACCGCGGAGTTTTGATTGGTATGCCGTGCGGTGTACATAGGTTAGGGACTCGCCCCGGCGGTCGCCCGACGTTTTCCATCTATCCGGGCGGCTCAACGTCGGGTCGTAAGGCACGGTGAACCCAACATAACCGCTCAGTCGTTCCCCTTGAACACTGGGCGGTAGTAATAATTCACTTTCTCCGCGTAAAAAAAAATATATACCGGGTGGAAGGGAAACGCTCTCTATACCGGAACGGTAAGATAGAAGAACCATAACATTAACGAAAAACTATATTCATTTGCAAAGCTAAGCGATAATACTTACGACTTTAGTATATCCGTAATTCATACGCGCGCAATGTAAAGCGTACAAAAAACTGGGCGGCCGCCGCGCTGCGCCGGCACCGGCCCGCGGTCGTTAACCCGTCAGCTGATGTACGTGTTTCATTACGATTTTTTTGAAATATTGACCTTTTTTACTATGTTTTTCAGAATAATAATTTGATTTATCTATCCATACGTGAAGCTGTACAGAAATTTGAGAAAATCCTACTAAAATTGTAACAATGCGATTGCGACTTTTTTAATGCCATCACGTCAGGAATCACCAATAGGGGAGACCGGGGATGGTTGGCGATAGGGGCAGGATGAATAATCGGCAATAACTCGAGCTATTTTAAAGTGTTGCGTTGTCCTAATATACACGAAAAACCGTTAACTGTTTACGAACCTTCACTGCAAACGCGGCACCGCGGGCGCTCGTAATCCGGGAGAAAAAACGATTTATCGAAAAATGATACCTATGAGTAATTATTTTCGTCTTAATATTATTTGTATTGAAGCTTTTATACTCGATGCTATGTAATTTTAAGCAATTTAAAGTAAGGGTTTGGTTATTGATGATTATTTTAGTGTAATTTTTTTAGATTTCGACACAGTTTTAAGGTACTCACATGTGGTTGAAATTTAAAAAAGTTGTTTGGGGCTGGTCGACAAACTTTGTGTTGGGGATAGTTGACTACCTAGAAAATGTACTACGTAATAATCGAAATATTCCTCACATGGAATAAAGTGAATTTTTTGTCAAATTTATCAAAAGTTTGTTATTTTAAAACCATGTCAATTTACAAAATAATAACTAATCGAAACAGTAAATCTTCTGCTGGTGGTATGATTTTTGTTTCCGCCTCAGTAACGAATATCGTACAAAAAGTGACAAATTATATGTAAATTACGTAAATGTTACTGACATTTTGTCTCAATAAGGCACATTGATGATAGTAAATAAGTATTTGTTGTGTTTTCTTTTATTTTACTGCCGTATTTTATACCAAACACTTCGTAGGCCAATTTACCCCAAGTGAATAGTCCACCAACCCCTGGCATGGGGTAAGTTGACATGATTTTCTTGTTCCACGAAATGGCTTTTATACACTATGTTATAAACAATCGCGAGGTTTTTGGTATTTCTTTTGAAAGCTTATTAGTTTACCTATCGAACCTATAGTTTTTTTTAACATTGTATACTAAAACAAAAAAATTATAAGCGTCCAAGCCGAAATTTGGTCAACTATCCCCGGTCTCCCCTACTATCACCTGTATTCGTTTCCGAGAGTGTTTCCCTTCCACCCGGTATAGTATCCACGCGTTAAGTTAAACTGAAAAAAAAAAAATACTTCGTATGAAGTAAAGCAATCTATTTTATTTTTGTGAAGAGAACAAAAAAGATTAGTAAGAACACAAAAGTATGTAGGCAATTTGAAATTTTGAATTTGTTCAGCTAACTATGCTGGTGACTGTACATGTAACACTATAGTATCTATGTAGTAGTAACATGAAATCTAATATCCAAATGTCTGAGGCGGCTTGCCTATTGGCCGGATTTCTGCCCTGGGACCTGGACGCCAAATCCCTTGCCGATGTATTCCATTGGCGGGAGGAGGCGTTCAGTCGCGGGGAGCGTCCGGCCCTGAAGGAGGTGGAGGCCAAGAGGGCCGCCTTACGGCGAGCCGCCGTGGAGGAGTGGCGTCTCAGGCTGGAGGCCCCGTCGTGGGGGCACCGGGTCGTAGAGGCAGTGCGTCCTGTCTTTGCCGAATGGCTGGACAGGCGCCACGGAGCGGCAACATACCGCCTGACGCAGGTGCTCACCGGGCATGGCTGCTTCGGTGAGTTCCTGTTTCGGGTCGTAGGGATAGAGGAGTCGGCCGTGTGTCACTATTGTGACAACTGCCCAATGGACACGGCCCAACACACGTTGGAGTTTTGTCCAGCCTGGGATGAAGAACGCAGCGTTCTCAGAGCAGTCGTCGGAGAAGACCTCTCGCTGCCGGCCGTGGTCGCTTCCATGGTCGGCAGCCGGGAGGCCTGGCAGGCGGTGGCCCACTTCTGCGAGGCGGTCCTCTCGCGGAAGGAGAGTGCCGAGAGGGATCGCCAGCGCAGTGGTAATCCCTCCCGCCGCCAGACGAGACGTAGGAGGCGTCGGGTGGACGACTGACCGACGTCTCCCGCCCTGTGGATTGGGGGCGTTTGGAGAATTCCACCACGGTATCCCCTGCCTGTCGTAAAAGGCGACTAATAGGGGCCTCCGGGGGTCACGGGTGGGCGGGACGTGCCGCCCACCCATTAGTCTAGCCAACTTCTGTGACCCCCGTGATGGACATGTCCGAGGCAGCGTGTCTCACGCTGCCTCGGACACCAAAAGACGGGCACGGTACGGTGTTTCGAGGCTTCTGAGCCCCCGTAACAGGAAAAGGACCGCAACAGCGGTACGTGCAGGGGCGGTTGCGGACGACAACTTAGACGTGAGTCGGAGGAAGCCCGCAGCCGTCCCTAATGCGCCGAAGATGGCTGTTTTAAAAAAAAAAAAAATATCCAAATGTCTCAAGGTGACGAACGCAGACTGGTGACATGGCGTGATATCAGTAGCGTTACGTGGTCGAGGCGGATGGAAGGGGGGGGGGGGGGGCGTACATGAGTGATTCGTTTTATTGTAATGGCTAATTTTGTGGCGGCAAGAAACCACGCAACGCCTCTGCGCGCTGTTATTGGAAGCTCTGAGTCGCATTGTCACTGTTTATGGACCGTCGTCGCCTACCACTAGGCAAGCGATATGCTCCTCATTCAATTTGCAAAACCATATTTACGTCAAGCGAGAAAAGAACAATGGCTTTCGCGTTTCATGCGATTAGCGAGATTTCAGTAAGCCTTTACTATAGTTAATGTAGTTTTTGTTGTTATAAAAATAATCCTGAGCAGTGGTCTAACAATAGGGTGGCAGGACGAGCACAATGAAAAGGAGCTCCCGGGCCCATGGGCGTAAATTGCAATATTTACGCCTATTGGCCCAGGGCTGGTGGGCTGTGCCCATCCACAGCATTGTAAAGCCTACTATTAATAATAATTTCTTATGTTTACACGAATGTTAAACATTTAAATAAAACTATTTTACGGATTTTAACGCGGTTATTTTAAAGTGCTGCAAGGTCTTCGAAACGTCGGGAGAAAATATAATTTAAAACACCGCGATAAAATCCGTAAAATAGTTTCATTTAAATGCCTACTATTAATATTATTTTTTTACACAACCAAATCTACTATACTACACTGCTCCCCCCCACTTCGAACTAAATGACTGGTTACGCCCTTGCCCGGACCCAGGACGACTACCCACGTACTTTCCGGGGCATGAAAATCCTAACTAATGACTTCTTAATTCTAAGGCGTCTAAATACCTGCCCTCGCCGCTCGTGTCCGGGGATTGGTCACATAACTGTTAACCGTACTTCCATAACAGAAAAAAGGCTTCATCCGATAAATTTGTCACGGGTCACTACGACAATCTTACACTACTGACCCTGATACGCCATTGGGTATGCATTGCATTGTTTAGGCTTCTATTTCTTTTTGTGACTGATGCACCAACCGCCTTTTTTAGTTGTATTGCAAGCGTGGTAGGAATTCCACTCGGGCAATGATGTTGCGTGTTTGTATTCAGTATTAGCTCGAAGTCTGAAATTTGTGCCCGATATAGCAATAGGCTCGCTACATATCGCAAAATTACGTAATTACACTATCAATACTATTATAAATACCTATGTGAAAAGGTTAACTTCCCGTTTTTGTTCCTTTTCCGTAATTATTCATAGTGTGTTCCATATAATAGACAGGAAGTTTCTAATATCTGAGATACAGGCTAGGCCTAGTTTAGATATTAGTGATAATAAGCACATCCTTTAGGATGAAAACGACACAATTCAAAAAGATAGAAAATCGGGTTATCGTCATAAAATTACTCAAAACGAAGTACTCAATACAACAATAGTTCAAATACAACCATATTCAAGCAGGAAAAGGACAAAGCTGTTATATCAGTCCTTTTTATTAGATTTTTATAAATAAGGGACTAGTTTTTAGTCATTTGAAAATGACAACTCAATTTTCCATTTTTTGAATTGTGTCGTTTTCGTTCTAAAGGTGCGATATATTAATATAGCAATATACACTATAAGTATTGTAAGAAAAAAAAATACGCGATAAAACATGTTATGAGTATTTAACTAAGTCGATAACTTCGCAGTTTTAGAGTAATAACTCATTGTTATTATCATAGATTTCAGTTCTACCCGCACTTTTATCAAAAAAATGTCATAGTTAAGTCTATGTCCATTATGTTATTTTGTTTAGTTCTGTTAGTAGTATATTCTTGTTGAAACAGTAAAGATTATTTGCAGCATTTGCATATCACATTACGGGGTGAAATACACATGGTGAAAAGTGTAAGCACTAGTTATGGCTCTGCCTACCCCTTCGTAAATAAAATACGTGTGTGTGTGTGTGTGTGTGTGTGTGTGTGTGTGTGTGTGTGTGTGTGTGTGTGTGTGTGTGCGTGCGTGCGTGCGTGCGTGCGAGCGTGCGTGTGTGTGTGTGTGTGTGTATATGTGTATGTTGTAGCCAATTAAAATTACTTTCATGAAATGAATTTCATCAATTTTTTTATCGAGTCCATAACAACGTATAATTCTTCATTTTCCTAATAATTAAAATTTTAAACACGAAATTGGTAATTTTTCCCGCTTTATATCACTGATCGTGAAATAGTACGCATTGTATTAACAATTACAACTTCCTGTGAAGTGGCGCTGTGTTGTGACTACCGGCAGGTCATGTTTGCATAATGGACTCTGTCGATTATCTTTGGTTACGGTTCACTGACCCATTCTGGCATGGATTTAGTCTGTATTGTTCCGCAACTAAATACATGGCCTTTATAATTTCGCCAAGTCGGTCTGTTCGTATTAAAAAAAGATATTGTTTAGTTATAAAAGATTTTGGCTATTGTAAGTCGCAACCTCAAAAAATATTACAAAGTTCCCCTGCAAAAAATAAGTAAAATGGTTATAACAACTGTTAAATTCTTTCAGGGGTTTATACTTGAAAAGCGACAAGTCTATGGCCATAGCCGGCAAACTACTTTTAGGCGACAGCGATGTAATGACTATCGTTTAAACAAAGATGCGTACCGATTGCACGATTCAAATATTATAACTAGCTTTTGTAACTAAAAAGTTTTTCCGGGATAAAACTCCCGGTTTATCTTTTCCCGGGATAAGATATAGCCTAGGTCCGTCCCAGGATCTTGACTCGTCAAGCCCCGCGACGGATGCAGGCGTCCTAGTATATAGGGTTTCCGCATACATGTATATATAAGCGGGGCTTGAAGGGCCCATGTGTTAATCCAGGTCATGATCTACCCGTGTGCCAAATTTCATCGAAATCCGTTCAGTAAATTTTTGCGTGAAAGAGGAACAGACATCCATACATTCTTACAAACTTTCGCATTTAGAATATTAGTAGGATAATGATTGCGATTAATAAGGAAACCCGATATAAGCTGGTCTGATTGGTTGCGATTTCGCTAGATCAATACAATACTGATGGTAAATCTTACGTATGTGAGGTGCTGTCTGAGTAGGTACTGTCATCCACATAAGTGGCTGAACAAATACAAAATTCCAATTCGCCTCTACGCGTTAATTTTAATTGAAATGTTTTTTTTTTCTTTGTGCGAAGTAAACTTAATCCCTTTTATTTTATTTTCGTGAAGAGAAAACTAAAATTGATAAGAACACAAAAGTGTAGAGGCGATTTGTAGTTTTGAATTTGTTCTACTTATGTGGCTGACTGTACTGCCGCAATATTTTTTTGTACCGGCTAAGCACCAGTGTGCATACACTGTTATGTTCCAGTTTGAAGGAAATCGTAACCAGCGTAATTACTTAGCATTATGAGACCACACCTTATGTCGCAGGATGACACGAGCACAGTGAGATGCCACGAACTATTTTCAACTTCCAAGTCTATCTGGCATTGCTGTTTATGAGCGCCATTCTAGATGCGGGCGATGCCTAGTGCGGGTAGGCAGACTTCACATACACTCAAAATTCTTATGGAGAATTCTCAGGTATGTAGGTTTCCGCACGATGTTTTCCTTCACCGTTAAAGCGAACGATAACAAAATTGATAAATAATACATGCATATTTTGGAAGTGTGGGATTTGAACCTGCGGACATTGTCTCGGCAAACAGTTCCACTCCTAACTAGGCTATCGTCCACAACACTGGGATAATGCAGAAGGCTTTAAAATAGGCCGCGGGATTATTCCCCTAATGAGAATTACGTATGTGGCATGCGGAAATCTGCTTTGGGTCTTATTGCGATACCGAAAATCTATCAGAGTTACAGAGTGAGACCAAAAATAACACGTAACATGTTGGCTAAATATAAAGTAAGAAACTGCTAATCTGTCTTGGACGGAAATAGAAATACAAAATATGACCATATCCTGGATTCATATATGGACTACTTTTTATCCCGAAAACTATGACTTATTCCAAGAAGGTCTTCCATGCAGGCGAAGCCACGAGCTAAAAGACAACTATATATTTAAGAGCTGGTGGGCAAGACATACCTTGCGAGGTTTGACTCCATTTCTAATAATAGTCACTAGTCGTGGTCGAACCACGTTCTCACCGGCGGGACTGATGCGAGGCGTCCCGTTGCCGGTGGTGCTGCTACCATTCGCCTGAAAATATACTGGTTTTATAAAAGAACACAGAAGTTTTTACCAGGGCAATTGACAAATTTTTTTACTATTTCAAATATAAATAAATGCATTATTTTTTAAGCAATATTGATACTGATATCACAGAAGAAATTCTTTTTTATATTATTTTCAATTACGTATAAAAAGTGTACAATATCAAATTACCATACCAAACTACTAATAAGCAAACTACCCTATTGTAAAGAGATTTTTTACGAAATTTACTGCCATCACCTAAAAAGAAAAATAGTAGTAGTATAAAAGCATATGTGGGACGGTTTGACCAAGATAAGAATATAATATTATGTACCTCACCGAGAACAGTCGATGTGAAGTAGGCAACATCGACTCGATTACTCTGTACGTGGTCGCCACGAAAAGTATTAAATATCGTCTATTTTTAAGAAAACACTTGTATCACTACTATCTGATGTTACATTATAATACTTGTAAGTTGTAATTATGATGTCCTGAGTTCATTAAAAAAATATCTGAGATGCCGTAATTATATCATGTATGAAAGTATTATGTATAGTAAGCAAAGTGTATGCTAGAGCTTAAGGTTATATAATATGTACCTGAACACATCGTGGCCATTTGTTATAATTAGCTCTAGCGGGCGATGGGCTTGCACTATCACTCAGAGATTCAGGTCCGCTGAGTCTGAACGACTGTGGCGTCACTGCGCTGGCTTCATAGTCCAACCGTTTGAACGGCTCGCCGAACCCACTGCATACATACGACTGTCCATCTTCTAAATCGTCCAGTTTACCTATCTGAGATAATATAACCTGTCAGTATAAATCTAAAGTTTCATAATTTGCCGTGGAAAGTGTTTAGAAAGGGTATGGGTGCATATGGGTATGGGTAAAGGGTGCATCTAAATATAATTAATATTAATTTCTTAAAAAAACCGGTATGGGTGGTTACCACCGCATTATCTATTTCTACCACAAAGCAGCAATGTGCCTGCACTGTTGTGTTTCGTTTTGTAGGCCATTGTACCCAGTGTAATGACTGGACATAATGAGACTTAACATCTTATGTCTCAGGATGATGAGCGCAGTGGAATGCCACACAGTACTTTGTAACTTAAGTACTGTGTGGCATTCCACTACGTGTGCTGGGTGGTTTCGCTACTGTTTATGGGTGGTTGTATTGCTTACCATCAGACAAATGGCATGCTCGTCTTTTTTTATGGCATTGAATAACAAGATACATACTGAATAGAATACATGTGTGGTTTTATTTGTGTTATAGGCTCACACCCATCACATTGAAGGTTGGAACACACTAGGCAAAAACTAGATACCCTGGCTGCACCTCTGCAGGAATAAAAGGTGTGACTGTGTGGGTGTATATTCTTTACGATGTAAACAATTTGAATATGGGCACAGTCAGGTGCATGCCTCACATGCATCACCTGAGGATGGGGTATTTTTGAAGAACTATTTTATGATTCAAGTGAGTCCTAGACACAGCAGTGTGAAATTGTAATGCTGTTGTAGACATTAAGAGTGTACATGTTGTGAGAAGAATATTCGTTCAGATGTTGCAAAGTCTAACTGGTCTTGGTAGCAATACTACTTCACAATGTATCCTCTGAAATTATTTCATCTGCACAATAGATATGTATATTTAGTTCGTATACTCAGTGATGGATTTGGCAATAGGCTGTAGACAGCCTAGGCTATAGCTTAGGGGTGACATTTTAAAGCAGGAACAGTAAAAACTTTGTGGCTTTTCCTTAAGGAAATTATAAATGTGCACTGGATATACCAGCACAGGTCAAAGAACTTGGGTAACAAATGTTCAGTCCTTTAAGTGGTAAATTATGTTTTACATTTATTCTTAAATGAATTTTTAATATGACATGCATATAAATTAAAATAAATTTTGAATCTTTTGGTCTGACCTATTCTATTTTATCAAATGATCACAATTTTTTTAAGCAGACCTTATTAAACTGGCACACTCACCCTTTAGTGTATGTAGATAATAAAATGTAGCACTTATAGAATATAAATAAACATGTTTCAATTATTAAATGCAAAACTTACTTTTCTACCTTCAAGTGAGTATATAGTTCGAACACCACTTGGCAGTGTTACATTGTCAACTAGCACCCTAGTCAAATCAGCTGTTAGACTATCGAAAGACCTGCAAGTAAATTAAAGTATAGTAAATCATAGAACATGGGTATTTTATGTATATAATTTCATATATAACCAGGCCAATTACATTTTAACAATAAGAACTTTAGAGTTCCTACATTTACCTATCCATTACTAATATGAATTATTAGATTTTTTGGCTAAATGCATAACCGAAAACTAGATATCATATAATCATATAATCTAATGATTCTTTCCTGGGTTAGGAACAAAAAGTAAGTTCAACACAATTATTGCAATCGGTTGCAAAAGTGAAAGTCTAATTGGAAATTCGTTCAATGAATTTTCGTAAGTAGAGAGCGTACCTGTATCTTTCTGGCAAGACCGGAATTATCACTCCTGAATAAAATTTATCACCATTTCGAAAGAATCTGACTCGTTTCGCTTTTCGCGCTGGTTGGGTTCGAGGGAATACATTACTACGTCGGCTTGATCTGTTTTTCAGTATTTCAATGTCGCTAAAATCTTTTTCCAGCTCACATACTGAGCTCGATCTGCTGCCGCTGCGACTCAGATTATTCTCCATCTGGAATATAAAAAGAAAGTGGATATATAGTTACCATACAGCATAACGGACCATTTAACACGAATTAACGCTCACCTTCTTTTTATTTTTGTTCAATAAACGAAACTGGTTGTTATTATGGATTAACAGACAGTCATCATTTTTAATTGCACCCCATTTTGAACTATATATGATGTGGAAATAGTTAAACGAAGTTTAATATATCTGTAAAATTCATGAATCACACTAAAATCAACGCAAGCAGACAGTTCAAACGACCATGAAATTAACCAAAATGAATATGTTCTATAATCTATTTGTATTCAAAACCAATGGAATATTACAATAATTTCAGTCTGGTTATATTATTGGCCAAAAATGTTTAATAAAACAATTGCACCAATCATAGGATGGTATCGAGTGTCACATGTATTTTGGCAAATAAAAAAACAAAAATTGATTCTTCTTGCACATTTCTACATTACAAAACCCAAAAGTTGGCTATTCACATTGCGACCGAAAAATATCGATATATATTTTGCCCCACTGACTACTCTACGTCTTCATAACCACGAGAATGTCAGCTAAGGAATTAATTGGTAATTTTTTTATCCTTGTAACACTAGAAACAGGTGACGCATTTATCATCAATTTCGTTTTCTGTCAAAAGTGCAGACAAAGAGTGTGATTATTTTGTATTTTTCCACGTTTTGTATAAAATTTTAGTGCAAAATGTCTTCAAGAAAAAAGGTACTCCTGAAGGTAATCATTCTGGGTGATAGCGGTGTCGGCAAAACATCACTCATGAATCAGTTTGTCAACAAGAAATTTTCCAATCAGTACAAGGCAACAATAGGCGCAGATTTTCTCACCAAAGAAGTAATCGTGGACGACAGGATCGTCACAATGCAGATTTGGGACACGGCTGGCCAAGAGCGTTTCCAGTCGTTGGGAGTAGCATTTTATCGTGGGGCGGATTGTTGCGTATTAGTGTTTGACGTAACTGCCCCCAACACGTTTAAGTCCTTGGAAAGCTGGAGAGACGAATTCCTGATACAAGCTTCGCCAAGAGACCCTGACAACTTTCCGTTTGTGATATTAGGCAATAAGGTTGATTTGGATAATCGCGCCGTTTCCGCAAAGCGAGCTCAACAGTGGTGTCAAAGCAAGAATGATATTCCGTACTTTGAAACGAGTGCCAAAGAAGCCGTGAACGTAGAACTAGCCTTTCAGACTATAGCTCGCAATGCTCTGGCGCAGGAAACCGAAGCAGAATTGTACAATGAGTTCCCTGACCAAATCAAGTTAAATGCCAATGACAATGGGCGCAACAGGGATGGCGACAATTGTGCTTGTTAGGCCTTAACATAACGCTTTAATGCTGGAAAATTATTAGTTTGATTATTTTTTAAAAGCAAATACATTATAATAATATTGTGTAAGTAATGTTTCCTTTTATATTATCATGTAAAAATGTATAGAAATTTTAGATACTTCACTGATTTGGACGATTGTTATGTATATGATAATAATTGTCAATTTCATAATATATGGGTGATTGGTACTTCAGTAGATAAACAAGCTTCACTTGAAAACTACAAAACATGTTAGTTTCCATTTAAAATTTTTATATGTTACTTTGTGTCTCTCCTCGATATTTACTGATTGCAGCATATCAGTTATTGTTAGAAGTTCCAAATGCATTGAAGTACTTCTTCGTTCTTGTAAAAATATGTCGCGACAAACAAACAACACTAATAAAAGTGTTGCTTCACTTGCTTTCCATACAAATTTCACTTAGTTGGTAATCCATTATCTGCAAGACATTATCACATCCATTTATTATTATATTTGTACTTGTGTATCTTAGCATATTATTATTAAATTAAAATTTAGAATAGTATAACCATGTTTATCACAGAACCAGTTACATATTTTATTTGTGTAAGTTTCAGCACAGGCTATGGATAACTGTACTCTCTGATTTTATTGTAACATGTCCTCTAAATTTAATATGATGTGATATAGATTTTCATAGTTATTATATTTGATATGAAAAGCAGTTTCATTTCTGTTGGAGATAATAGATTTTGATATTGATGAAATTTGACTGCTTTTGGCTTTGTTATTCTTATCTGTTTTCTGTGAAATGTTAAAAAATGGGGAGTTGGATTTTTTCTATGTTTGCATGCAAATTTATATAAAAATAAATCTGTATGTATATATTTGAAATATTAGTTATAAGTAGTTAAAGGTAACGCAATGTTATTAGCTATTACTCAGCATTTTGTAACATATACATTGCTATATGCTACAAAACAGTTACTTTAAAGGTTTAAAAAAGGAGCTTAATGCAATATTTGATAAAAATACAGCTTAATTAGTGTTTTAGGTACACCGAAAAACATTTTTATTAAATCATCATATAAATGATAAATCGATTTGGCCTCTACAAATACTAGACATGTTTATTACCCTAGAGTTAACATAGAAGAGTACCTATTCATAATGAAAATTCACGAATAATAACATGATCTTGCCTATTGGATATATTCTAAACTGTTTTGTTTTATCTGACTCGCACATCGTGTTTTCGCTAGATGTAATGAGTATAGTAGGATTACATACGAATGCGTAAATTAAGTCCTAGTTCTAATGAAAAGTAACAAAATATGATGTATGCTGTAATAATGGTTGCTCTTAATTTTATATCAATAAATATAAATCATCTTACTTTAGTTGTTTGATATACCTATGTTCATAGGCATACATGAGGGGTGGGGACAGCTGCCCCCTGTATTCCATACAAGTACATACTTTTGTATGTATGTATTTGTGTTGAATTATTGGGACTACTAATATGAATTTTCCACTTCCCCCTCCCTCCCCTGGATCAAAAATTCAGATCACCTCCCCCGAGTTGAAAGCTATCCACACACATGATATATTCCTACAAATACTTTGTCTGCACTTTGTATCTGATTGAAAAAACATTAACAAAACATAATAATTAATTATAGTTTAAAAAAAATTAAAAAACAGTCTTTACGAAAATCAAATAAAAAAATAGAAAATATTTTTTGATTAATTTGAATTAAGAATAGTGCAAATAAGAAAAAAAATTGTAAAACAGCGTAGGATGCTTTTTAAGTTATTATCAAAATGATAATTCTTCAATATCTGTCAATAAAATATTCATAACTATTGACACCATGCATGAAAAGATTTAACGGTGAAGGAAAACATCGTGAGGAAACCTACATGCCTGAGGATTCTCCATAAGAATTTCGAGGGTATGGGAAGTCTGCCAACCCGCACTAGGCCAGCGTGGTAGACTAAGGCCTAAAACCCTCTCAGTAGTAGAGGAGGTCCATGCTCAGCAGTGGGCAGTATTTATAATACAGGGCTGGTATTATTATTTATTATGAAAAGATTGACGAATGTAGAGGAAGCGATAGTAGTGTACCAGACTCGAGCAAAGTGGCAATCCATAGTCTCTGCCTATCCCTATGGGAAAGAGGCGTGATAGATGTATGTATACATCGATTACTAGCTTTTGCCCATAGAACAGTTAGGACAGAAGCTTTACCTGTTCTCGCGGGTGTACTCCCAGTCGATCTGGAGGTGCAGCGTCGCGCTGTGATGTATTACTCTGCTAGAGACGATGTCGACAAAAGCTTTTTAAATTCGCGCAAACTTTTTAAAATTAACAGATTATTTATTTTTATTTATTTAGTCCAGACATTATTAACGATCTTCTAGAGGAATGGCAGTGTAGGTGGGATATATCTACGAAGGGACGGCATTTGTATAATTTTTTTCCTTCTGTTCAGGACCGTCTTACAAAATCTTGGCTCGAAATTGACCATTGTGTTTCGCAATTCCTTACAGGACATGGTAATTGGAATCAAGTTTAATAGCTCAAATAGGATAAATTTAATTTTATCCGTGGTGCTTTACATATGGCTTTTCCAGTTGTGAAAGTCTAAAATATAATTAAGGTTAAAATACCTTTTGTTTAGTTCATTATTTTGTCTTCCGCTTTGCTATGGAGGGAAGTGGAAAATATATTTCTAACTCCTCCCTTTTCTTCTGTTTGATTAACTTCGTTGCGGGGTAAGACTAATTAGTGTTCCCTGAGACTCGCCGAGCTTCACCGCTCGGTGTCATAAAATGCGTGCCACTGTCGATCCTGGCTTACAGGAGTTGCAGTGGTGGGTGTGAGGATGGGATAGTCTCGTTGGCTTTTGCCCGCGACTCCGCCCGCGTCAAAAAGTTTTGCCGGGATAAAAGTTGCGCTTTATATTTTCCCGGGCTAAAAAGTAGCCTTGATGTGTTGTATCTACCCGTGTGCCAAATGTCATCGAAATCCGTTCAGTAGTTTTTGTGTGAAAGAACCATCTGTTGGACTATAGTAGAACTGTTCTACTATAGTCTAAAATAAATAAACTATTGTTTATCATGTTCAAAGTTCATAAGTATGAAGCTAATAATAAAAGCGTGTTAGAAAGTATAACGATCTTAGATACAAGACGGGGTGGAGTAGACTACCGAGGTTACGAGTTTAATTCCAAAGCACGCACTTTTGCTTGGAGTTAGATGCTTATACATCTAGTTAGTCTAATAAATTGTTAGTCTAAGGTCACAATGAAGTGCACTGTTATAAACAATGAATATAAACAATAATGTTTATATTCATTGTTTATAACAGTGCACTTCATTGTGACCTTAGACTAACAATTGTGACGTAAGACATCGTGAGGGAACCCGGGCCTCTATCATGTCATCTTATCGACGTCATTTGTTGATTCACATAGGTATTGTAAAATAATGTAATCGCATAGCCGATATTTTTATATGCATAATGCATTACTAACCTGAGAAAAGGAATTTAGAAGGCGATGCCCGGCCGCCACATGGGGGCGGTCCCTGGATATCCTGTTACAATAGTGTAAATGTGTGTAACGTAGCTGCGCGGGACCATCCCTGCGCGATGCCGCGGCTCGGCGCCTCTCCGTCTGTGGGTAAAAGCGGGCTACAAAAGCCCCCACACACTGAAGGATATCCTTAGCATATATATGACAACACTAGGCCAACAATCCGTATTGCTATTTGGGGTCGCTCGTTGAAAATAAATGAGGAAACAACCCTCTACTGTTAATCCTATAGCTACGTTGAGGCACAAACCTCAAAAACATTGCTTCATTGAAAATCAAGTAGACGTTTTGTATTACGGTGAATTTTGCAAAATGACTGCGACTTACATACATACACAATCAATCACATCCTTTATCCCCGAAGGGTTGGCAGTGGCGCAAGTGGTGCACCCACTTTTCGCCGTGCGTATTCCGTCTCATGATGTGATAGTCGGCGAGCCTATCGCCATATCTTACACAAATTCCAGACTCCGATCTGATTTTAAAACCCAATATCACGTTGCCCGACCCGGGAATCAAACCCGAGACCTCAGCATTGCAGTCATATACCGTAACACAACTAAGCCACCGAGGCAGTCAGTTAAGTACAACTGAATGAAAAAGCCACTTTATCGATGAGTTTCCTATATTATGTGTAGTGGGTTACCTCCGCGGGGAGCTGAGGTGTTCGCCAGAATCCGAGCTAGAGTCATTCATTAGTACGATGTGTAGAATCATAACGACTTTCAGTACAGCCAGTAGCCAACCTGCGCATGCGGGGAACGTGTGGGCGGTGGGGGGTGCGCTCCGTGTTTCAGCCGACGTCGGTCTTATAATTCAGTCTTGCTTGTGACATGAAAGGGCGCGATCCTTCACACGCATCACGGTGCTTCGAGCAATGCATCACCATGAACAGCCGCCAGGTTTCGCATGTAATGGTAAGTTTTAATAAACTGTGTTTGATTTGTTTATATAATAATAATAAGCTTTTTTATATTTGTAACTTTTCATACGCATGTATTTAACCAATCACTATTGGCTAACGTTGCAATTAAGTATATAGATACTGCAGCACATTGATACGGTGTTCATGAATCAATGTTCAACGCACAATACCTCTGAAATGACAATAATATTATTGTGTTTATAATATCATAATATATAACCATTAATTAATTAACATATACCATTGTATTTAGTACAAATTTCGCAACGACAGGAATGCATTTTTTATGTTGTATTTATTACCTTCAAAGATTACCTACTTACCTACAGCAATATTCAATTTAAATTATTTAATGACTATGAAAATTAAATAAAAAATCGGTATATTCTGATTTATAATTATATTCAAATACACCATACTGTTAGTAAATATAGGGCTGCCATCCGTCCGGATTTCCCCGGATTTGTCCTAGTTTAAAGGGCGTCCGGGGGCCGTCCGGCAGTACACTTTTGTTGTCAGGGGACATCCATTTTTTTATAGATGAGCGACAAATTGAAATAAATCTTAATTAAAAAAATCATTCATTTCCCCGCATTCAAGAAGGAACGGCAAAATATTTTTCAGAGGTGTCCGGGGAAAGACCCATATTTCGCCCAAATGTCCGGAATTTTTGCCGTGTTTATCCGGCGCCGGCAATTTGGATTATGGCAGCCCTAAGTAAATACCTTGTACTTACCTATGTACCTAACAAGCTTAATACTGACCAAACTATCTATTTTAATATTTAAACGGATGTCTACATAATAGGTACTTATTCGAAGATTAATAGAATATCACTAAATATTACTAGCTTTTATGCCATGACTTCGATTTTTCTTATTAAGAATCATGATATAACTTTAAAATCAACTAATGGGACTTATTAAAAAATAATGTAGTCTGTCAAGGCCCGTGACGGACACCGGTGTCCATATACATAGGGTTTTCTCATACATCTATATATATAGGCGGGCTTTGAAGGTTTAAATTGTATTTACTTTCCCGTATTACTGTATTTATCCCCGAAGGGGTAGGCAGAGGCGCAACTAGTGCACCCACTTTTCATCGTTATTCCGTCCCATGACATGATAGGGGGCGAGCCTATCGCCATATCGGGCACAAATTCCAGACTCCGAGCTGATACTGAATAGGAAAAACTCAATATCACTTTGCCTGACCCGGGAATCGAACCCGAGACCTCAGCATTGTAGTCGTACCATATTAAAACTACGCCACCAAAGCAGTTAACAAGTATTTAGAAGAAAGAAAGAAAGAAAAAAAGTTTATTGTCACATCTAGTGCATGTAATATAATATAACCCATATGGGCATCATTACAATTTTTTTATTAGTGCAGACTTACACGCCTGCGATGTGACAATAAGTGGCCAGCTCAGCATAATGCTGTGTTGCGAACGTGAGCCACAACACAGCGCTGGTTTTCAGTGGCCACCTAAAGTGACGGAACGGAAGCTAAACTTAGCCTAGACATACTTAAATATAATATTTGTCATTAGTAAATATTGTTTAAAAGCAGTACAATATATTATGGACCACGGTTACAATTTATAAAAATGATTTGGCTTATTGTAACGAAGATAGTCTTTTTAACACGCTTTCATTAGCTTCAGACGTATGTATGTATGTATGTATGTCTGTATCTATGTAACTTACACTTTGAACATGATTTTGACCCACTTCAAAACGTCGGATTAATTCGAAATTTGGCATACTTATCAAGGACCGATGGCAATACAATATTATAAACTAAAAAATACGTTTTTATAGAAATCCAACTAAATAAATAATACTTAAGGTTTCCTTGTGCAACTAAACAATTAGAAAATAAATTCAAATGTCAATAGTTATAATAATATGAGTAGAAGCTTAAGTAGAAGGATTATCATTCTGATAATATTTTAAAAAGCACCCCACGCTTTTTTTTAAATAAAATACATGTTTTTCTTATTTATACTATTCTCAATTCATGTTTATTAAAAATTATTTTCAATTTTTTTAGTTGGATTTTTATAAAGCGTGTCTTTTTATATTTAGTTTTAATTATTCTTTCATTGTGAGACGCTGAATAACTACGCTGAATAGTACTTTTGTTCAATTGAAATAAAAATATATATTAATTTTAATAAAAAAAAACCCCGACTGCGTCAAAATCTGCCTGCCATCTTTATAAAATGTATTGAAGAACTGAAAAGATAGAAACAAGATTTTAATTTGAATATTTTATTTTGGTTTTGAATAATCTAGTCGACAGTGTTGATAAACGCTCTAAATGCAAAAATACGACAAGCCACGCTCTAGGGCGTGCCAAATAAATATGCATACATACTTACATGCATATTTATATACTTACATACACTTGAAAAACATAACCCTCGTTCTTTCGCAGTCGAGTAAAAAAAGTAGAGATATAACTTTGGGTTTCGACGGGTAACAGCCTCAATATATGTATAATGGAACAATAATAAATTGTTGCACGACTTATCATTCCGCTACTTTAAGAAAACATCGTCACCTATTCGTAGCAACTAGCAAGCATTTATTTCTAAAAGATAGGCCGTAAATTGAATTGATATCAAAATATGTCATATCGACATTCTTAATTATGGTCGTTGTTTCTTGCTTATTAGTTATTAGTCTTGCAACCTTTATTATAATATGTTACTTATTAGATTTTTTTTCTCTAATTCTACTATAATATTATAAACGCGAAAGTTTGTAAGAATGTATGGATGTTTGTTCCTCTTTCACGCAAAAACTACTGATCGGATTTCGATGAAATTTGGCACCACGGGTAGATCATGTCCTGGAATAACACATAGGTTACTTAATATCTCGGGAAAATATAAAGCGGGTCTTTTATACCGGAAAACATTTCAAAGCGGGCGGAACCGCGGGCAAAAGCTAGTCTAACATAAAACATTACCTATTAGTCGGGTTACGGATACAGAAGAGTTCTAAAGATTTGCCTAGGCATTTATTTCTATAATCAATGAATGATTAAATATTTAGTTTTATATTCTTAAACTCTATTGTTATTTGTATTCGATCTATTTTCTTAAGAACCAGCTACCACAAACAGTAAACACATAGAAAGACAGGGTGTTTTAGAGGGCCAAACTTAAACGCTCAGGATTCATAAGGATTTTAACAATCGTAATTTAAATATAAAAAAATCAAAGAATTTGTGTGTATAGCCAGTTATTGGCACATATATAACTTATGAACCTACATACATAGACCTCTTTTGTCAGTTGAGGTTTTACCAAGAACCGTATGACATCATAGAGCAACAACACACTTTGCAGGTGTAGCGGTTTGTGGTATCACGTACCTATGGCTGTAAAGAAATATAATACATACATACATATATATACACTCACGCCTTTTATCCCCGAAGGGGTAGGCAGAGCCGCAACTAGTGCACCCACTTTTCGCCATTATTCCGTCCCATGATGTGATAGGGGGCGAGCCCATCGCCATATCGGGCACAAATTCCAGACTCCGAGCTGATACTGAATAGAAAAACTCAATATCACTTTGCCCGACCCGGGAATCGAACCCGAGACCCCAGCTTTGCAGTTACTTTGTTTACGTTACACCGCAGATTATTTTGAGGTTTCTATTGTTGTACGTGCGTACGTTCGTTCGTTCGTTCGTTCTGGTAAAGGCAAAGTAAACAGGGTTCTTTTGGTTTGCGTCTGTAAAATATTGTATTTTGATGTATTTAAATATTTGTATAAAGCAGTGAAACAACAGGAAAAATGAAGTTTGATTTGTTACCTTATACTAATAAGAAGTTTGTGAGTTTGTTCGTAGGGTTGTAGAGGCTAATCTTTGGTACAACTGAACTAGTTTCAAAAATTCTTTCGCTAATAGGAAGCTACATTACTGTCTCGGGTTCGATCCCCGGGTCGGGCAAAGTGATATTGAGTTTTTCTATTCAGTATCAGCCCGGAGTCTGGAATTTGTGCCCGATATGGCGATAGGCTCGCCCCCTATCACATCATGGGACGGAATAACGATGAAAAGTGGGTGCACTAGATGCGCCTCTGCCTACCCCTTCGGGGATAAATACAGTAATTCGGGAAAGTAAATACAATTTAAACCTTCAAAGCCCGCCTATATATATAGATGTATGAGAAAACCCTATGTATATGGACACCGGTGTCGCGGGCCTTGACAGACTACATTATTTTTTAATAAATCCCATTAGTTGATTTACTGTGCACTAGTTGCGCCTCTGCCTACCCCTTCGGGGATAACAGGCGTGAGTGTGTGTGTGTGTGTGTATAATTTAGTTATACCATATTATATTACGATAATAATTATTATATTCTTATGATGGCATTTCACAATTTTCCGCACATGCATAGAGTTTTCAAATATCATTTCATATGGGTGAAATGATGTAATGCCAAATCATATTGTGAATCATTTTTTACCATGACAATTTACACCTAGGCGTATAAAGATTAGATATTGTACACTATCGCGATATTAAAATATATGAAATTAAAATTATTATAATTGTGGCTTTATTGATCCCGATAATTTAATAATAGTATGAAGTGAATAGCAGTATGCGCATTATAGGGTTGAAATCGATGGAAATATCCCTTATTAATTGGGTCTTTGGATTTAACTAATAACAATACTAACTTTTTATTACTACGTCAGGATTGTTTTTTCATTATTAGTCTCGTGCCTATATATGTACCTCTATGAATCGGCTATAAATACTATATTATTTAGCTGGTTCCGTGTAAAACATAATGATGTTTAAGAGTAGATAAGCTAATTGCATGAATTTCTTGTTTAGTTCTTTATTAAAATTTCCAAATCTTCTAAGCAAGCATTAACGATAGAGTTCTTTTGAGCATCTTTTCTTAACTATGCTTTAAAAGATGTAGAGTAATATTCGAAATATAGTCATTAGTCAGAGCTAGTATGATTGTAAAATTACTAATAACTATGACTATAAACTTGTGAAGTTCCAAAATATAGGCCAGTTGCTTGATGTGTAACTTTAATGAATGTAGTATAATCCGAAATAGTCGTCGTACCTACTTTGTATTTATAAGCATCATCTTAGGAATATGCTCTACAATTCTTCTTAACGGCTCCAACTGGCACAGCGAAGCTCTTACATTGTACTGCTGTTAGTACCTACTGTTAATCTCAATCGTGCCTTAATCAAACTGCTTCCAATGTGACTCTACCCTTCACAACGTACCTACGTAACGGATGAAACGAGCATAATATCCCACCGGCCAATTTTATCAATTTTTATAAGAAATGGTTTTATTGTAGGTAACTTGTTTGGAAAGCAATATTGTGTTGAATTGTTATTATTGTAGTACAGTTTGATATTTATTTTTATTATTAGTGCATAATGTCTTATAGTTCGTGCATAAGCTGCTTAAAAATTAGTAGATACTTTCCTTTTTATCAAACTAAGTTTTCAATGTAATAGCACTAATTTATTGTTATAAGAACTTTATCACAATTTTATCAGGCGATAGGTTGTTAAATTCTCTAAGAGCGACAGCATAAATAGGAAGTGACTTTTTTGCTTTTGCTGTTAATGTTAAAGATATATTATGGTGTGTAGATAATCTAGTTTAACCCACATTCGAATATAGTTCAACAAGTAAGATAGGACGAGTCCTTGAATGAAGGGCATATCAATTTATGTAGTTAAGGTTGTCCCATACAAAACTTTGAACTTTAGTGACCTTGATTAAATTAAATTGAATTTATTTCAGGATATTCACCCATAGAATTAGTAAGTTACAATACTTATAGCTATGTTAGTACGTACATAAAAAGAACAAAATATAACAATAACACATCACAACGGGCGAGTCACTGACCCACTAGTTGAGCGATAGGTTTATGGAGCTCAAACCAGCGTCTCATAAAATCGCTCGTGTGATCAACACCATGGATTAAAGATAGAATGGATAGAGTTTAGCATCAATTTACTAAGAAAACCAGTGTCGCCAAACTCACACATGCGTATATTCACATACTATCAACTTTTCATTATGATTGGCCAAAATCAGCAATAAACATAAAACGTATAATACAAAATCATTTGCATTAAATTTAACCTTAATGCCATTCCATAAACTTCATATTTTAAAAATTCACATAAATTCATACGATATTATTCCTTCAGCCTGAATTTTGATTTTAATTCGATTTCATTCCACTACTCCACGCTAGATGGCATATAATGGTGATGGCATTCATAAGATCTCTATGGCTGTCGATTTAAGAAAAGTTTTTGATTGACACCAAGTACGCTAAGCATGCGTTAATAGTGTTGCACCCATATAACGTAAACCTATCGATGTTTTTTATTTTATGGCTAAAAATTATAAATAACATTAATTAATGAAATTGACTTATTACAAAAATATATAATATTATTTTGATAAGCGCCGGAAAAGATGTTGAAAATATCTTGAACAAAATTTTCACTCAGTAAATTAAAATTTATTTTTAGTATAGATTTTAAATTCTTAATTTAAAATTTCAATACTGCAAACATGTATGTTAAATTACATAATGTATTACCTACACAGTATTACAGTATAGCTAGTTTGCAATAAATTATAATGAGTATTTATACATATTATAGTAATTTCACTGCCGGAGTTAAATAGAGTAAAGTTTAAGGAAAATGTCAACCGGTAATAATACCAGCCCTGTATTATATAATGCTCACTGCTGAGCACGGGCCTCCTCTACTCTTGAGAGGGTTTAAGGCCTTAGTCCACCACGCTAGCCTAGTGCGGGTTGGCAGACTTCACACACCCTCGAAATTCTTATGGAGGATTCTCAGGTTAACAGGTTTCCTCACGATGTTTTCCTTCACCGTTAAAGTGAACGATAATTGATAAATAATACACACGTAACTTTGAAAAGTCAGAGGCCTTGGGTTTCGAACCTCCGGACATTATCTCGGTAGACTGTTCCATTCCCAACTAGGCTATCGTCCACTGTCAACCGGTAAGGGAAGAAAATATTTTTTAACGGTTGGCACAATTATGCCGGCCTAGTAGGCCGGACAAAAGACATTGAAGTTTGTTCCAGTTTAATAGCACAATTACGAAGTTCTTAACCTTTTGTTACGGGTTGAGATAGAAGAATACACTAAGCAATGGTTTCGCAAGCCAGCAGTCAGCACGTGCTTCACCTCAGGAAGTGTGAGGATGATCAAAGGTTAAACTTGTATTCAGTTATACTTTTTATATTTTTCTGTATAACATCGTTAGCTATATAATATGTATCTGCTACTATAACAGTGGGTTAAATAAAACAATACACACCTTTGAAGTTGATATTATATTTATTTACTTATCGGCTAAACTTAGCTCAAGACAGAAATACAACAAAACCGGGTTCCGGCTAATAAGGTAAGTTCTCCCACCTTACCTTATTAGCCGGAACCCGGTTTTGTTACATACTTTTTTCGTAATTTAAATACTTTTGTTGTTTAATTTCGAAAAATACCTATAAGAGTGTGTCGTCGATCCTCTAATGCAGAGTCAGGAATCGCTGAGGCTTTATGCAGCTGGGGAAGATATCCTACTCTCTGGTGATGCAGGCAGTTTTAACTCTACCCGCGATAGACAAAGTGAATGATAATTGTGCCTGAGGTAAAACTCCCGGGAATGAATAGAGAACCCGCAAAATCGGCAGGCCGGCGAGTATTCTCCTGTCAACTTCCGCGAAGGATTCCTGATATGTTCATCGTGCACTAGAGTACAGGTACAGCTGATCATGGCGAACACTCCGCGGGGCCCTTGGCCAAGCCTTCGTAATTTATGGGCACATACGAGCCGGCGACGAAATTACGTGCTCACACGCTTGGTGCTGCCGCTCAAGAGGTCGAAGAGATGTCGTTCACCGGTAGGGTTGCAATCCCAACCAGAGATGAACTGAAATTGATATAACCAAAATTAGAACCAGACCACTCACAATTCTCAAATGTACGTTTTAAATCAAAGTAATATTATTACAAATACTGCACACGCAATCATAGTTTTTAATACGTATGTAGCATTTATTATTGTATACAAACAAAACAAGCAGCTGGAAAACTGACAACACTACTCGCACTTGTTTTACAACACACGACTTGTAGGCCAAGGTACACAACCATACAGCCTTCAATCTGTTCATGTTTTACGAAAATAATTAGAGTATGGGGTTTGAAAGTTTTTATGCTACAACATAGCGGTTTAGTGAAAAATTTATAATTATCGATAACATTTTATCGACCATGCATGCACTAATTGAGTAGCGGTGACACTGTGAATTGGTGACAAATCATTCTAGAACAACTGATTTTCGTTTCCGAAAATTAACCTTATGATGAAAGAAATAAGAAACACTTTAAATTGTAATTTTTGTGCCATATTTGACATAGAAAATCAATATACGTTTTTCAGTTAAATAAGCAATAAACCAGAAAATATTACTTACCGACGGTATGAAATACCTCTGTGGGACACATTTTTGCTATAGCTATGATTTCTGCATTCCAGAATAGCACAATAGGGCATTTTAATATTTTTAACTATTTTTTCTAGTTATTAAAGCTTTGACAATGCGTAATGACGACTGAGACCGCTCAAACGGGAGTTAGTGCTGCCTTGCTAATTAGAGGGTGAAAGGTTACGCCCACATTATAGTTCTATCTCTATCTCTGTTCTGTGATCAACACCTACAAGGGCTAAAATATTATTGGATGTACCCCAGACTCGGCGCATCAGCGATGTCGCTCTCTTACGAATAATCGCACTAAAGTCATCTGTGTGCATGACAGCGAACATTGCCGAAGCGCTACAGAAGCGAGGCAAACCCAATAGCATTCTTAACGCGTTATTATATTGGATTCGTAGAGCATTATAAGTTTTCTGCGTATAGTTGACCCACAGGCTGCATGTGTAAAATGTTTGACAAAACGCCTTGAATAGTGTTATTTTCACTGGAACTGTGCAACGTGCGAACCTGCGAGCCAGCATATTGCATCGAACTGACAATGCTCAATATCAGTTTCATCTGACATATCATCAGTGACCTAGGTAGTTAAACTTCTTCACCCAACTGAGTATAGGTGATTAATACGTTATGGAAACCATTTCCCCTCTCTCTTTTTTCAAAACCACGTGCAAAATTGGAAGCGTCAAATTAATGAAAATACTTCATTGTGACGCATGCGTGGATTCATTGATTTGTCCTAGGTTGATTTTGTTCTCATGACGCTCTCTAAAAGATGTTTATCTGTGCAGAATTTGATAACACATACGGAACATTTCATATTGTACATACTGATGCGTGACACTGCGGTTGACCTTGAATGTGTTGAATTGTGATAGGGCGGAGAATCAATGAACCGTTGAGACTTTAGAATGGACGTTCATGACGTTCCAATGTTAATTACTAGACAACAAGATCTCATTCACGTGAAACTTTATTACTAATTAATTAGAGAATACTATATCACAATAAGTTGTGCAACAACTTTATGGCGTCCACGAGAGATTCTGTAGCAGGCAGGTCACATGACATCGTTCGCAATCTCAGAATAACTGGCCGTCGTGTCTAATTATAATACAGAGATCTCCGCTGTTCTTTTATCCATACGAAATACGAAAAGTTTAATGAAATATTTTTCTAATTTTTCATGGTTATCTCTTAAGGGTTACATTTGTACAATAATAATTGTAACTAAATGTTGTCAAGCAGAAATGTTTAAACTATCGATACTAGAAGAGTACCTTGTTTGCTATGAACTGAGAGAGTAGCTCTGGGGAATTATGTACCTACAAGTAGAGAATTGTTTTTTTAACATTATGACACGCGTTCAATTTCGACTAAAATATTACGATAACATTTAGATTACAGTTAGATCTATCTCAGGCTATCTCATACCCCTTGGCAAGGCTCAATACCTACCTGCAAGGCTGCAACACAGAACAGGCGCGACACGTATGGGCTATGGCCCGTGTTCCCCGTGTGGCCATCATATTATACAGAATAAAGCTTAACAATTAAGCAAACCGACAATAATTTTAATAGTTGTTGTACTTTCAGTTACTTATATCTCGCGTCTCCCATTTTCGCCCTTTATTTTGTCCATAATCTATCGCTCTGGTCCTTTGCGGGCTAGTACACCATCTGCCACACGGAAGTCTAGTTATTCAAACATAAGAGGAAGGTAGGTACAACGACACACAATATAAAACTATTAAACATTTTGCTGCTAGTGCATGTCTCAAGTTCAGGTGGCGTCGACTTGCCTTCCATTCTGTGTCTTTTTTCAGGACGCGCGGCTTTATAACGTGCCCTGGTTATTTTTACTAGCTTTAGATAAGAATAAATTAACTCAGTTTTGGTTGGTTTTTGCTAAGAAGTAATAGCCATTTATTTCTATTATGCATCATCTGTTTTCAAAAAAAACTTTCTGACCTTTCCCCCAGTCAAATTTAGCTACAAAGCCCTACCTACTACTTCTATACTTTTATTTTATTTTCCTCGAATCGGCATTGTCTTGCAGGTAAACGTGGTATAATACCGTCCTAAGTATGTATATTCAATAGGTACTAGGAAATGTTGCATCATCTATTGTTAACAAAATGTATCGTCACTTAAATTTTTAAGAGGTTTTAAATAAATTTTCATCACAACTTTATCATATTAATAAGTCGTTCCTCGTTCTTATCCTCCATTCGACCGCGCCAAATGGAGACAACCGCGTTCCGTATTAACCGATCTAGAGGACGAAATCACTCTGACCATCCGCCGTAAGGACGAGTTCTTGAAACTCCGACACTCCACAAGACCGCAGTTCGGTCCTCGCCGCGTTCCCCGTCGCCCCCCTCCCCCCCGACCCCCTAGCAGTTCCAGCCTGCGTGCCGATGACAACACAATCTAATAGGATTTGGCCTAAAAACCAATCTTTCCCTAATCGTTGATGTATCATCCTTCAGTGGCCGTCCTGAGCCGAGGTTCGTAACCCGTTAGTGGGTTGCCCTCAGCATGGTCACTTAATTCAAAGGGTTGCGAGCGCCTTCTGCGTTCACCCTGAAGACCGGTATGGCCAGAAAAGCCGACTCGTGTCAGGCTACTGGCAGTAGGGCAATTAACAAAAAAAAACAATATTATTATCTCTTTGTTTTCTGCATAATAAACAACCAAGTACTTAGACAAAATACAACTTCCTCTACTGACATAACTCATTCAAAAAGATTGCAGTATCATAAAGCTCTTTGAAGATTGCTATTGGTAGAAAATACCACCGTGGCAACCAAACTAACAACAGTAACATTCTCACGGTGGATTGACGTCAGAAAGACCAGTTGTAGGCTGTAGCCTTAAGGCTGCCATATCCCAAAACACCTTCTTTTCTATTCAATTTTAAACCAAGAAATAATCAACATTTCGGTCCGAGAAAAATATATGTTATAGTTAAATAATCATTCTACATTGGTATGGATTCCAAAACACGATACTTACAACTTCGCTCGATCATAAAAAATCACGAAAACAGAGAAAAATCGGATTTTATTTTCAAAAATTAATTATAGTATATTAAACAATTACTTTAAAAATATAAGTCAATAAAAGGGTAATAACATTTAGCAGATTGCTATGCAAAAACATTTTCACAAAAGTAATTCTAACTTTTCAAAATTCAAAAAAACACGAATTTTTTAACAATTCTGCACAACGCGTCTCGTTTCAGATGCGCCCGAGGCGCCGTGGAGGTCGGACCTACGTCAATTTTTCGCGCTTGCTGCCACTAATTTATCGAAGTATTTGACAGCTTTTGTTTATAGTTGGACCGCGTTATGTAGAAAAGGAACCAATTACTTTTGAACAACAATTATGGATTCTTATTTGTAATAGATGGATTTTTCTATGAATCTTTCCTATTCTTTTTCTTTCTTCTTTAAACACGTTGTCATACTTGTTTCAACTCTTGTTTGTTTTTGCTGAATAGTAAAGGATCACATTTGAATTTATTGCGTGTAAAATATTAAAATAATATATTTGGATAATATTTTGGCATTATATATACAAAGGAAAATAATGTAAATAAAGAAAAATGTACTTTATTGTAAAAAAAGCGTGGGATGCATGGTGTCAATACATATAAATATTTTATTGAAAGATAATATGAGTAGAAGGATTATCATTTTGATAATATCTTAAAAAGCACCCCACGCTTTTTTTACAATAAAATAAGTACATCTTTTTCTTATTTGCACTATTCTTAATTCAAATTTATTGAAATTTATTTTCTATTTTTAGTTGGATTTCCTATAAAACATGTTTTTTAGTTTTTTTTTTTTAACTGTTATTTATTTTTCATTTTTTAGTCTTGTTCTACTATTGTCCAACAGATGTCACTAAAAACAAGTAAGATTATTTTTTTACATAAGAGTAGCCAGTTTAGTTATAACTCTACTATGGTCTAACAGATGTAAAAAAAAAATGAGCTATCATTTACGTATTCATTTTGAATGTTTATTCATTATTAGTTGGATTTTCTATAAAATAGTGTTTTTTGTTTAAAATATTGAATTGTCTTCGGTTCTTGATAAATATGCCAAATTTTCATCCGACGTTTTGAAGGCGGTCAAAATCATGTTCAAAGTTTCTGTTACATAAATACATTTAAACGTACGTTACATAGCTTAATTGAAATTTATTTTCTATTTTTTAGTTGGATTTTCTATAAGGCTTGTTTTTTGTTTTTTTATTTGCTATTTAATATTATGGATAGAAGATCATAGTACAGAATAACACAAAACCTTATTATTGATACAAGTGCTTCCCAATTATTGCGATATCAATACCGGTATTTTTAAGTTCTTCATTTGGTCCAGTAGCCCACATTTTCTTGAAAAAATCCCGGTTTGAGTCCCCTAAATTAATCTGCTTATAAATATGCATACGAGCTCTGCAGACCCTGGAGGTATCGGTATAGGCTTCTTTGTGTAACATCTATAAAGCAGTACTAGAACCCGGTGTGTCTGTACATAGAAAGAAAAATAAAATAAAAAATAAGGGGACGACTAAATAAGAGTAATAGAACACAAATCACCGTTTTTTTATTTCATTCTTTTCTCGCTGTTTGTCTGCGTATCTGTTTTTCTGTTTATTTGTTAGCGCACATCTCCGACACTTCTAAACGGATATCTATGAAATGGTATGGAGATAGCTTTAGTCCCTGGGTAGAGCATAGGTATACTTTTTAACCTATAAAAAATATTTTATGCGGGCGACGCTGCCAGGAAACAACAATAAAATAGTATGAGTCACAATAGTACATACTAATACAAAATAATAAGTTATTTTCAGGATTTTACGGCAATTTGGACTTGACTACAATTTATATGAAGACCATACTATTATGATTTGAAAAAATACTGTCCGACATATTTATAGGTATATGGAGTAAAATTTTCAGATGGGACAGCAAAGTCAATATTTTCTATACAGTTCAAACTTTAAAGTAGGTAGTAAACAAATATGAAAATATCATTTAAAAAATCGCGATAAAATAAAAAAATGGTTTTATTTCAATGTCTTACCAAGATATTTTGTATGTCGGGTAATTCCTTTTTAATGATCTCATTGAGGGTGTCTGAATATATAACGCCGCGTAAGATAAAATAATAACCGTGAAAAATCCATTTGATTTGTCAGACTAGTAGTAGTCGCAAGAGTTGGGTATATAATAAGGCTGCCAAATCATATAAAGCAACTACTTCGGTGCAGTTCAATACTAATGACTAAGTAGTAACTATTGCAGTTTTCATATCGGTCATTGCTTAGTTGAGCGGTTACTATGTTAACCATTCCATATTCGCGTCTTCCCCGGCGAACAAGACGTCACCTTTCATTCAATGGAAATCGTCTTTACGCGCCTACCCATAGGGTTCTAATAAAAAAATCTGAAATGACACCTGTCAAACTCGGAATACTGAAAGGGTTTCGGGTTTAAACTTGAGGTCATATTCAGGTTACTAGACTAGTCGATTATTATAGTTAATATTGGTTAAGTAATTGTCTCAATCACCAATATTATGTCACAATAACTAAAGATAATAATGAATCATGATTCATTCATCACGTCAAGACGTGGTATTGTACTCTGCGAACATTTGATTACGTAATCATTGATCAACGAACAATAAATCGTGACATCAAGACATAATTCATAGGTAACTTTTATTATGTATGCCTACGTATACCTATTTCTACCTGCGACATACATATGTTTGGATAGTACTCCCAAAAGTTAGACCTTCGCAATAAATCGTATAATTTTAAAGTCCTCCAATTTTGAGATGTATGTAATTTTATTTTGCTTAAAAACTACATCTACACTTATCTATACCAATATTATAAAGAGGAAAGATTCAATTGTATGTTTGTTGGCATTGAATAGGCTCCGAAACTGCTGGACCGATTTGAAAAACTCTTTCATCAATATAAAGGTCCATTATCCCAGGGATTATAAAGCGGGACTTTTATCCCAGAAATCATTCACGCGGACGAAGCCGGGAGCAGAAGTCTAGTTTAAAATATATTAGCTATCGATGGAGGGGTCTAATTTTTTTTTATGGATTCAAGATCCATATTTTTGTCCTTTTAATATTCGTATAGTTTGAGCCGTGTTAGATTTTGAGGCCTAGCACCCGTAAAAAAGCGGACATCTTTTGTCGTAAAACAAACTGCTTCACTATCGTTTAATTGTTTATTGTGACGTAGTCGCGGCTCATCGGTGTCAAGCGAGTTCATTTGAAATTCAACATCGCGGCACCTGACGCGCCGGTACATTAGACAGCTGTAAATGCCAACAGCGCTCAGATATCCTAGCCTTAATGATGAATTAGAACTTAGCAAGATTAACGTCGCAGTAACTTTTTTGCACTATTATCACAATAAGTATATCCTAATGCCTACGTAATAAGCAATCGTTAATTAATTCTATATCTTCAAATCTTGATTGTTTTGCGTTACTTTTACCGTATTGACAATCACTACATAGTATAAAACAAAGTCGCTTCCCGCTGTCTGTCTGTCCCTATGTATGCGTAGATCTTTAAAACTAAGCAACTGATTTTAATGCGATTTTTTTAATAGATAGAGTCATTTAAGAGGATTATATATAAGGAGGATTATATATAGGAGTTATATATAATTTCTATCGGGACGGGACTTTTATCCCGGAAAAAATCATTCACGCGAGCAGTAGTCTAGTAAGTAATACGTTAGGTTGTACGCCGCTAGTTAAAAACTGTCGCGAGTATAATGTACAATATTACGATGTGTGTACCGTACCTTTCACGTATATAAAACAAACATTATTTTCACGTATCGGGTATTGTGTATCTACTAGCGCGCAATGGGCCAGAGCGGTGGATTATGGTTCTAAATCCTTTTAATCATGATAAGTTTATTAATGCCGTTACCAAACAGTAGGATATGTAAGCTGCTAAAAACAAAATTGCCTATAGGTAGTACGTGTTCATACATGTTCAGAAGAAAAATAGTAACGACATACCGGAAACAAATGTCTAGTAGATCCAGTTTTAGTGATTCTCATGGTTATCTGAGTAATTAAGAGATACAAACAATAAATCTTTGAATTTTAGTGATGTTTAATATTGTTAATTTTTGCTTTCTTATTTACTTAGAAAAATCCTAAATTTTATTCTACGGACGTCGGACGCAAAATAACAGCTTGGTAAAACATTATCAGGTTTAAAACTCGGTATTATACTCTAAGACTGCCTCGGTAGCGTAGTTGTATTACAGTATGACTAAGAGGTTATGGGTTCGATTCCCGGGTCGGACAAAGTGATATTGGGTTTTTAAAATTCAGTCTCAGCCTGGAGTCTGGATTTTGTGCCCGATATGGCGATAGGCTCGCCCCCTGTCACATCATGGGACGGAATACGCACTTCGGGGATGAAAAGGCGTGAGTGTATGTGTGTGTGTGTATGTAGTGTGTGTGTATGTGTACAATCCAAAATAAAAGTATGATTTAGAGAAATTTCATTACCTACGGTATGATAATAAAAATGGCGCGCATATATTTTGCTATCCTCATATTACTTTTGTGCTAACTTACAGCCGTGAGCCTGAGCTTAACTTAGAATACCGTGGTTTACATAAAGCTTATTCTATATAAGGCTATTATTATGCATATTTACAAAGTTCCGAATAGACAATATATCTGAATTTATCAGCATGTTCTGATATAGACACTCTAATCTAGGAGCATAGATTAGGTCACAGTGTGGCTTTTGTTATTGTTCGACTTGTATATTAATGTGGCAAATAGCGTTTATCAGCAAGCGGTGAAACCGGCCCATAGAATTCTTTATTGTTAGTTATTACAATCAATTGACTTCTGTGACGTCTTGCAATGTTTTTGACGAATAACTCTCATTCAAATATTCAAAATATGTACCTAACGAGTAACGCTTAATCCAGCATGGAGACCATCGCATCGGTTCAAACAATACATATTTTCATCATTGTATGCAAGAAGCAATTAATTTGTGCAGCGGTGTAAAATGTTCTGATGCATGTCACTAATACACGTAAGCGAAATTATTTAAAGCAATTTGTTGACGTTGATAAATAAGACAAAGCTTTGCGCAGATGCGTTATAGAAATAAAAGTTTGAAATTCAATTTTCAACGTGTAAAATCTACAAGATTGTTGGAATTTTTGTATGCTTCTCTGTCTGTAGAATGGTAAAAGGAGAACGTGAAGGTCGTTTGGAGGGCGCCGAGGACGCCTCCAGGCGCTAGTACTACTTTATTATAGGGATCGGGTTGTTCACCCTCAGTGTGCCTATTTTATTTATTTGTTCCATTCAATTTGGCGTTTAAAATATACATTATAACTATATTATTTTTCTGGCGTGCTGTTTCGGTGCGAGGTAGGTACATTGTACAATAATACTTGTGCTAACTGTACTTATTCCTATATGAGTATTGGGTTACGTTTTTATTTGGACTAATAAGAACGCTTAATTGTTGGTATAATAAATTGTGTTGGAAATGCACCTCGATGGTTTTTGAGTGATCTGTAGTGTTCGTGTTATTATTATATCTTCTTTATAATAGAAAAAAAATTAGTAAAACAACATATTTAAAAACAAGTTTTTATTTAAATGCTTTAAAAAGAAAAAAATAAATTTCAAATTGAATCAAACTTCGTTTTATACTATGTAGAGATAAAAGCTTGCCGCGAGATTTATTTTTGTCAAGATCAAGTTACATAATTATTGTATTATCTATATGTAAGTATACGTACATAGATATGAATGTGGAGTTCTTTAAAAAAAAAGAAGAATTCATTGTCATTCATGACGAAAGAAAACATAATACAAGAGCCTGCCTTGTATCTGAATTTTAAAGCGCATTAGGTCAGCTTGGTGTACGAGGAGGCCCTCCAGTTATCCAACTTACATTGTAACGTTAAAAAATAGCTATATAAGGACTGCATATTTATTGTAGCCAAATCTGTGTAAACGAATTTCTGTATACCGACTTAGGTATAGCCACGAAAGAGGCCCACGAATTTACAGGTACGTGTTGTATGAAGCCTTAACAACGGAGATATACTGGTGTTACGGTACCTACGCAAGATATTTTAAAAGCTTTAGTTACTACTTTGAAAGGTATTACAGTTACATAGTCGGATTATTTTACAGCATAGGTGACAAAAAAGCTTCGAATACAGCAATGAACGTTAATTAAAATTATTTGCAGCGTAACCTTGGAAGGAGAGTGCCGAGAGGGATCGCCAGCGCAGTGGTGATCCCTACCGCCGCCAGACGAGACGTAGGAGGCGTCGGGTGGACGACTGACCGACGTCTCCCGCCCTGTGGATTGGGGGCGTTTGGAGAATTCCACCACGGTTTCCCCTGCCTGTCGTAAAAGGCGACCAATAGGGGCCTCCGGGGGTCACGGGTGGGCGGAAGGGGCCGTCCACCTATTAGTCTAGCCAACTTTTGTGACCCCCGTGATGGACGGCAGCGTGGCGGTTAGGCCTCACGCTGCTTTTGACGCCGAGGGCGTCCTTCGGTGTACGGGGGCTTCTGAGCCCCCCCAACAACAGGAGACGGACCGCAATAGCGGTACGCGCAGGGGCGGTTGCGGACGACAACTTAGACGTGAGTCGGTGGAAGCCCGCAGCCGTCCCTAATGCGCCGAAGATGGCCACCGCGGAGTTTTGGTTGGTATGCCGTGCGGTGTACATAGGTTAGGGACTCGGCCCGGCGGTCGCCCGACGTTTTCCATCTCTCCGGGCGGCTCAACGTCGGGTCGTAAGGCACGTTGAACCCAACATAACCGCTTAGTCGTTCCCCTTGAACACTGGGCGGTAGTAGTAATTCACTTTCTCTTTTTCTTATTTAACTTGTTGAAAAGGGTTAGTTGATACCTTTAGTTATTAAAATCTTGTATAATGGTATCAGATAACTTTTTACCGCTTTTTTGATACTTTATAAAGCAACTGTACCTACTGTTTTTGCTTTCCGATGAGACCAAAAAATCATATAAAATGATTACCTATCTACATTTAATACTGTAGATGACATTACTGGCGTTTACATATACGTGATCAATTATTTCAAATTAATTTCAAGTCTTTTGTGTTTATAAAGTGAATAATTACTGCCCTTGCACTTTTTACTGTAAGAGTATAGCATGTTTCTCACCTCAATTTAAACGCGCCTACGATTTATTATCAATTTTAATGAAGTGTTTAAAAAAACAAATTAAAGTGCTATTAACTTAACATATTATTAATTAGGCTTGGTTCTTGTATTGATTAGTTTAAGCAAGCGTCATTCGTAAATTACGTTTAGAAATACAACAAATATAGTATTTTGCTGATAAACCTTATTAAAACTAATGGCGTACCCTTATTCCAAAAAAATATAAAATCTTCTCTTAAATCATTAGTCGCACTCATTGATCTACAACAACGATAGTCAAGAGTATTGTGCAGTCAGCAGTGTTAGTTAATATAACAGTGTAACAACACAATCAGCTAATGACATTTCTCGAACAAAAACAGTTTTGTTTAACTCTATTAATTGCTAGTACGTAGGTACTAAAGCCTTAAACTAGACAAAAGACGTATTCAAGACTTAAAATATTTGGCACTACATTCTCCATTATCAATTATATAGAACCAGTGCCTGCACTTACAGTCAATATACAATGCATATCACATTTCACAGAGTTAATGAATACCGTTAGACAGCTTTAAGCTCTATAGACAGGTTAAAGTTATAACATTTAAATTGTACTGGCTGCCATTACCACTACTGTAACTCTTAAGGATGATCTACGTCTTAAATTACAAACGCTGGCTAAACCCTACGAGATAGATCAAAATGATGTACTACAGTATTGTACACCTTAAAAAGGTCTACAAAAAAGGCCGCGATGGTGTATGTTTATCTCTTAGGGATAACCCACAATAACCATATTTTATCCTTTACTTCTTACGAGAAATAATGGCTTATTTACGAAGCGATTTTATGCAATACAACATTAATCCTTATCCAATTAAATACCTTAAATACATTGTGCAATTAATATAGATCAATATAGCCCTTTACAGCATGTAAATTAAATAAATATTTTCGGAGATATTACAACCTAGTAGTGCTCGCGGCTCCGCCTGCGTGAAAAAGTTTTTCCGGGACAAAAATATTTTCCCGTGATAAAAAGTTGCCTATAGTTCACTCAGGAGTTATGTAGCTTCCTATTAGTGAAAGAATTTTCAAAATCGGTTCAGTAGTTTCTGATATTAGCGCGTTCAAACAAGCAAACAAACTCTTCAGCTTTATAATATTGGTATAGATTAAAATGCAGGGACGGCTGGCGGGTGCCTATAAATAGCGCATCGTAGGCCACGCATCTCGAAAATATATAGTTTATGCTAATATTATAACGAGGAAAAATTTTATTGTTTGTTTGTTTTTAATGGATAACCTCCAAAAGTTCTGGACCGATTTTGAAAATTCTTTCACTAATAGGAATACTCCTGAGTGCTATAGGCTAGTTTTTATCCCGGAAAAATTCAAACCAAGACTTTTATCCCGGTTTCTTTTTCTCGCGCGTGGAGCTTTCACGGCCAGACTACTAAACCAATTTCGATGAAATTTGATAGGGAGATAGTTTAAGACCCTGGGACGGACCTACGCTATATCTTATTACGGGAAAAAATAAACCGGAACTTTCATTCCGGAAAATCTTTTTCTGCGTGTGGAACCTTCACAAGAAAATAAGTATGGAGATAGTTTGAGATCCAGAGGAGGACACAGGCTACTTTATCCCGGAAGATTGAACAAAAGTATGTACCCATCTTTAATGTATCGTGGTAATGAAGTTGCAACAAACGGAACTGACATTTGTAATCTCTTCGCTTCTTTCTTTGCGTCTGTTTATAAAGAGAAATCACCTTCAAGGGTTGGTCACATGGATGACATAACATCAAGCACTGCGATTACAAACACCATATCCAATGTATCATTTTCTAGAGAAGAAGTATTAAAGGCCCTCAACAGCTTGGATCGAAACAAAGGTGCTGGTTATGATGGTATACCCCCTCTTTTTGCCTTTGAATGTCGAAAAGCAATATCTTTACCTCTTTCAATTATTTATAATCATTCTATTGCTTCCGGTATCTTTCCGCAGGCATGGAAGGAATGTAGGGTTGTCCCCATTCTAAAGACGGGTGAGGCTGCGTCGGTAAAGAATTACAGACCAATTTCAATCCTATCTATTTTCGCTAAAATATTCGAAAAACTACTTAGTCCTATAATTTCCTGGCATATAAAGCATATGATATCGCCGCAACAGTTTGGTTTCCATAAAGCTAGATCGACAGCAACCAATCTAGTGTCATTTGTCTCATTTGTTACAGACTCAGTAGACTCCCGAATCCCTGTAGATACTGTGTACACTGACATACGCAAAGCGTTCGATACAGTCGACCATAGCATCTTAATTAATAAACTTTCTCAATTTGGATTCACAGGCAACTTGCTTACTTGGTTTACTTCGTATTTAAATAACCGCTCTTCAAGAGTTGTACTAAATGGGTATATATCAAAATATTTTGCATCTCCCTCTGGTGTCCCCCAAGGCTCTGTCCTTGGGCCAATTCTGTTTAATATTTACATAAATGACATTGTTTCTTTATTTAAACATTCTAGATGTTTTCTTTTTGCAGATGACCTTAAACTTGCTAAACAGATTAAATCCAACCATGATATTATGCTTCTACAAACAGATCTTGACCGACTAGTGAATTGGTGTATTCGAAACAATATGGACCTTAACGTAGATAAATGTAAATTCATCCGATTTTCACGTTCCACACAGCAAACTACACATCAATACACAATTAACAATAACATGCTCGAAGAAGTAGATACGATTAGGGACCTAGGAGTACATTTAGATAAAAAGCTCAGATTGCACATTCATATTGATAAAATTATAAATAAAGGCTTTCAAACACTCGGATTTGTAATCAGAAACAGCAAAGAGTTTTACAAGCCTCGCACTAAGATCAAGCTTTTTTCAGCCTTTGTACGTTCTGGCCTAGAATATTGCTCGCAAGTCTGGTCACCACACTACGAAGTACACATAAACAATCTTGAAAGAATCCAAAAAAGATTTCTTTGGCACCTTTGCTACCAATGTAACAAAGTCAAACAACTACCTAGCTATCAAGACCGACTGAATTATTTTAAGCTACATAGTCTAAAAGACCGAAGACTACTCCTAGATCAGCTATTTTTATTCAACTTAATCAACGGCAGTATAGACTGTCCTTGTCTTCTTCAGCAAATATCCTTGAATACACCTGCAAAACTACCTCGACCATGTAGATATATTCCATTCTCTTTGAGACAATCCAAAAGTAATTTAGCCATGCACGCTACAATTAATAGACAGCAAAGACAATACAACACACTATCTAAACGTAAAGACATTGACATCGATATATTTTCTAACAAACCTACTCCATTCAAGCGTATAATATTAGAAAGTTTCAAGCCCATTTCGTAATCCTGATTACGTCTACTACAGATTACCTACACCCTAAAGCTATCGCGCTCGTGTCTGTATGGTTCCATCTACCCATGTTATGTTATTATATTATTATTTCTCATCTTTTCTCAACCTGTAATTTAAATGTAATTTAAATTTACTCATTTTGTCCACTGTGCATGCTGTGACAACTTGTAAGTAAAACAACATTTAGCTTATGTTACGAAACCCTTCACTAGCAAACTAGCATTAATGTATGTTTTGTAAGTTGTTCAAATTAAAAAATAAAAAAAAATAAAAAAAAAATAAAAGAACATAAACAGGCAAATTTATCTCGGATGTTTTTTCTCGCGAGTGTAGCCGTCACGGTCAAACCACTGAACTGGTTGCGATGAATTTTGAAAGAGAAATAGTTTAAGACCCTGGCCAGGACCTTTGCTACTTCTTATCTCGGAAAAACATAACCCGAGACTTATCCCGGCAAATATTTTCTTGCAGGTGGAACTACGAGAGAATACGTATGAAGATAGTTTGAGATCCAGGGAAGGACAGACTATTTTTTATCTTTTTATAAGCTCAAAAACTACCGAACGTATTTTCATAAGTCATTCACCAGTTGACGGATTGATTCAAGAGGAAGGTTTATGAGTGTATTACATAAATGTTTTGTATGAGAGAAAAATAAATTTCGGCTTATAATATTATGCTTTGTTACCTGTTCGAAGCCAGGGCGGGCCGCTATATATATAAAATTCTCGTGTCACAGTTTTCGTTGCCATACTCCTCCGAAACGGCTTGACCGATTTTGATGAAATTTTTTGTGCTTATCCGGTATCTATGAGAATCGGCCAACATCTATTTTTCATCCCCCCAAATGTTAAGGGTGGACCACCCCTAAATTTTTTTTTTTATTTTTCAGACAAAATTTTTTGTTTTAATTTTTTTATGATACAGCATACAAAAATACCTACAACCCTAAATTTTCACCCCTCTACGATCAACCCTTATTTTTTAATAGCCATTTTAGTTACCTTTTTAGGGCAGGACAACGTCTGTCGGGGCCGCTAGTAATATATAAAATTCTCGTGTCGCGGTGTTTGTTGCCAAACTCCTCCGAAATGGCTGAACCGATTTTGATGAAATTTTATATTCACAATTGGTAGGTCTGAAAATAGGTTATTATCTATTTTTCATCCCCCTAATTGGTAAGGGTGGCCCACCCCAAAAATGTATTTTAAAACTACTAAACGGATTTCGATTAAATTTGGCATACAAATAGATCATGTTCTGGATGAACGCATAGGCTGCTTTTCATCCCCGGAAAATATAAAGCGGGATTTTTATCCCGGATTTTTTTTAACGCGGGCAGAACCGCTAGAAAACAAGTATAGAGATATTTCGCGATGAGGACATAAGCTACTTTTAATCCGGAAAAACATATACCGGGAATTATATCCCGGATTTTATTTTTTCGCGAGTGGAGCCGCAACACCCAAACCACTGAACCACCAAAACCCATTTTGATGCAATTTGGCAGGGAGATAGTTTAAAACCCTAGGAAGAATTTAGGCTACATCTTATCCCGGGAAAATATAAACCGGGACTTTAATCCCGGAAAACCGGTTTCTGCGATTGGAACCGTAAGAAAATAAGTATGGAGATAGTTTAAGACCCAGAGGAGGACATAGGCTATTTTTATCCTGTAAAAACATACAACGGAAATTTTATCACGGAGTTTTTTCTTTTCGCGGTCATTTTCCTTTTATTTTTATGGATATGTCCTTACATCTCCATCACTACATAGTATAAAACAAAGTCGCTTCCCACTGTCTGTCCCTATGTATGCTTAGATCTTTAAAACTACGCAACGGATTTTGATGCGGTTTTTTTAATAGGTAGAGTGATTCAACGGGAAGGTTTTTAAGTACTTTTAGCCCGGAAAACTTATTCACGCGCGCGAAGCCGCGGGTAAAAGCTAGTTTACTATAAAACAAAGTTCCCTGTCACATCTGTTTGTCTCTTGAACGCGATAAACTCAACCACTTCCGAAAGGACTGACTGCCTCGGTTGCGGAGTTGTATTATGGTACGACTGAAATGCTGAGGTCTCGGGTTCGATTCCCGGGTCGGGCAAAGTGATATTGAGTTTTTCTATTCAGTATCAGCTCGGAGTCTGATATTTGTGCCCGATATGGCGATAGGCTCGCCACCTATCACATCATGGGACGGAATAACGGCGAAAAGTGGGTGCACTAGTAGCGCCCCTGCCTACCCCTTCGGGGATAAAAGGGGTGAGTGTATGTGTACTACCGAAAGGATTTTCATACGTTTTCCACCAATGGACGGTGTGATTCAAGAGGAAGGTTTATGCGTATAATTCCGACTGCGAAAGAAGGAGGGTTATGTTTTTCGAGTGTATGTATGTATGTATCTATATTTCTTTGGCACGCCCTAGAGCCTAAATGGCTTGTCGTGAGAGTGACGCTGGGTACATTAAAATAAAAAAAAACATAATTAAGGATTTATGGCGGTAAAAAGTAATCTAAAAAAAATAATGGTTTCAAAACACATCGAGTGTGGTATCGATGGAAATAAAAAAAATATTAAAACAAAACAAAAAACCCGACTGCGTCAAAATCTAGGTACCTACTATCTTTATAAAATTTAATGAAGAACTGAAAAGATAGTTCAACAAGATTTTAATTTGAATATTTTATTTTGGTTTTGAATAATCTTAGTTGACAGTGTTCATAAACGCAGTCGGAGTCATCTACTCACTTCGAGATTTTGTTGCTTTACCTATATCACCAACCAAGTCATGAGAAATGAGCGTGTTATGCCTCCGACAACGATAGTGAACAACTGGCAACTAAGATTATTCAAAACCAAAATAAAATCTTGTTGAACTATCTTTTCAGTTCTTCAATAAATTTTATAAAGATAGTAGATTTTGATGCAGTCGGGTTTTTTGTTTTGTTTTAATAATTTTTTTTATTCATAAATATTTTGTACGACAGAAAAATAAATGTAGGTATATAATATTATGTTTTGCTACCTGTGCGAAGCCAGGGCGGGCCGCTAGTTTATATATAAAAAGCTTTTAATGAGGCGTAGTTACATTAGATTTAGTTTATTATTATTTAAAATCCCAGGCCCACAAGGTCACTCAATTTAGATTCAAAGACATTTCTCTTACGACAAGCGCTAGATGTTTCGTTTTAAAATATTGTAAACAAACGTGATACTGATTATGTAAACAGCCTGAACTTTACGTCTGTAATATTTAAGCTTAAATTTCAATGAAAAATATTTTTCTAATAGCAAGCGTGATATGGTTTTTCGATCAGACGCATCGTAAGCGCAGTTGAGAGGTGTTTTACAAATTGAGACGTTTGCCAAAAAATATTGTATCGCGCCAATTCGTTTATTCCACTAGTCGAATCTGACAATATCTCGCGAAACGTTATTACATTTTCATAATTAATTGATTACAACTTCTTGCAAATAACATCTCATTTATGAATTGAGAAATGGTTGCTTTTTAACTACATTTGCTATAAGTAGTTTTATCGTGATTATAACTGTAAAATATATTTTGAATGCCATTTAAGGATAAAAGATGTAGGTTGCGCCAATGCTATCATTTAAACAAGGTAGAAGTATTTTAAATTAGGTTTATCCAATCATATTTTAGGTATTCAGGGCCAAATGATAAAAAAAAATTTTTTCATGTATTTGTTCACGTCGCAATAATAATATTTATTTATAAACCGTGTACCTATACTAATATAATTAAAATTAGCACTCGTAATCTAAAGATACGGCAAAACTATTCCACAATAAAACTATAAATTTAAAGATTAATTTAATTGAATGACAGCACCATTAATTAATTTTAAATTTTTTGGTAATTAAAATATGCACACAAATGTATCTTATGTGTGTTGGGTAAAGGGATTCATTAATGATTGTTCAATAATTTAAATTCATCTATTGTAGTTATTAGAGTGTATTGTATTATTGCCTATGACATGACGTCGAAGATCACTGAATATAGCAAGACAAAAGCCTGTATATATATAATATTAATAAAAGGCGCAGTTTTAAATTATTTGAGCGACAGAAGACTACAATCGTATTACCACGATGTGCCACTTGCAGGTGTTTTTTAATTTATTTGACGTACGTGGTGGTTCCATCTTATGTGTATCTAACCAATGTAGAATCAAGTTTACATGTGAACCGTAACAGAAACAAACATAAACAAAAAGTGTTCACATAAAATTGATAACTAGCTTCTTTATTTCTTATCATTTTCGTCAAATTGTTTGTAAACACCCCAGTTGAATGTAAATTGCCGAATCCCTAATTAACATTAAGGTGTTATTTTGCGTACAAAATATATAACAACAATAGCCAACAATAAGTTATTTTTGTTGTTTATAAATTGAAAAATAAGGCAAAGGTCGCGATGTCAATGATTACAATAGGATATTACGAGAGGAGTGACGAGATATCAGATCTGGTGGCCAATGGCCATTGATCGGTGGGCGGCGAGCGGCGGGCGGCAGGGCGGGCGGCGCCCACGTGTTCGCTGGTGCCCGGAATAGACAGTCCACTTCGCGGCATTGCTCTTAGCTTACATCTTTCACTCTTAGAAAAATCACCGAATACTTCCTTCATATCGTAATCACTTGTTATAGTAACACTTGTAAATTCTCAGTGTCTTAACAAAGCAATATATTTGTAGTACTTAATAGCACTTCAATTAGCATTTGAAAAATTAAATTTCCGCGTATTTGTTCAAAATTCCAGTGATAACGTAAGCACTAACGTAATATTTAATTCGTCACGTCCATGTGAAGTCTGCACAGTACCTAAGCGAGTGACTGACAAGTGTTGTGGTTTGACATTGGATTCGTAAGGATCGGCGGTTTGGTGTTGCGGTCGTAGTGTTATTTTGAAATTTGGCTCGTCTGAAGCGTGCGCTACAGTTGGAAGCAGTGTCGGCGCCGGCGCCGCGAGTGGAACGCGGCCGGGCCGGGGCGACCGGAGTGCGGTGCCGGCCGCATGTGCGATGCGATGCGCGACAAACTGGCCGCGCTGCTGCGTAGCTCGGTGCACGCGCCCGTTATCGACACGGACAAGCTGCACAATGGCTCTTTTGTACCAGTACACATTTTCCCAGAAGAAGGTGCACCATTTTCCTCTATATCCTAAAAATAAAATTGTTGATGGTTATTACAGCAAGCAAGATTATGCAACATTAAAACCTGTCGTATAAATGTTATATTTGGAATAATTCTAGATATTTATTAATGAACAATTAAATAAATTTATACGCAAAAAAACTACTAAATCTATACTAATATTATAAAGCAGAAGAGTTTGTTTGTTTGTTTGAAAGCGCTAATCTCAGGAAGTACTGGTTCGAATTGAAAAATTATTTTTGTGACCATTTATCGAGGAAGGCTTTAAGCTATATAACATCACGATGCAACTATTAGGAGTGAAGAAATAATGGAAAATGTGTAAAAAACGGGGAAAATTATTCATCCTTGAGGGCTTCCATTGCGTGCGCTGCGAAAACGGTTCAAGATACCAAAAATATGTGTATGGAAGAATTATTCCTCTTGAAATGATCTAAAAAAATGTCTGCAACAGTATATGTCTATCTTTTAAGATTAACTCACTAGAACCGTTTTTATGGTAATCAAATTTGGTCGAAATTAATGCATTATTTGTTAAGAGTTGTATCAACGTCATAATATTCTTTATCCTTATTATCTTTATCCAAATAAATGTGTTGGATAGAGTGATTCAACGGGAAGGTTTTTATGTACTTTTAGCCCGGAAAAACTAATTAACGCGGGCGAAGCCGTGGGCAAAAGCTAGTTTGTCATATTATGAAAACAAAAATACATTAAAACAGAAAAAAGTCTCTAATATATGCAATGTAAATCTTTAATTCATAAACGCTGATCCATAGTATTTTATGTAGTTTAATACACAAGTATTTTGAGTGTCATTTCTACAAATAAATATATGATTAATTCACTGTTTCATAGACATACTTACTTGAATTTAATATCCTTAACTTGGACAGATAAGATCTTAGTCATCGGATTTGTCGCTTCCGAGAATTGTTTTAATCAACATTCAATGTTGTCATTGCTCAACTATTGTCTCGATATCCTTTAGCTCGGCGGGATTTACTAATCTATAAATATACTTAATACAGTAGAGTTTGTTATTTCGTTCGTGTGTCACATAAAATTGCTGAATTCATTTTGATGCATGTTTATCCGCATTCAAAATGTTACTTAACACTTAACATAATATTGTACACTATTAAATTAAATATATCTGTAATGTGATAGAGGGTTAATAGTGCAAATAAATTTTAACGTCGACGACATATTCGCTGGCACAGAATAGTAAACGCTAGCTGCTAGCGTTTACTAACCACGAATTAAATAATATTTAATAACATAATATAATATACAGATTTTCAAATTTATAAATAAATAATCTACTTACCTGAAAATAAATTGTAATCTCTTATAGAAAAACATGGACTCCTGTATATCATCGGTCTGTGTATAGTTGTTTAACATAGGGCAAAGGCATAGGCGGCGCAATCAAGGGAATGTTTCTGAAACTCGAGAACTGCTGAACGGTTTTTAATGCTGTTTTCTTACTCGCCAAAGGAATAATCTGGATATTTTTTTCGTTTTTTATGGGATATACAATATACATTTAAGTATCATGTAGTACTGTATCTATTATTTTTATATACCCAAATGAAATCGGACTCTATTACTACTGCGAATCTTATACATAATATTGTTAATTAAACGTTCCAAGTTCAAAATTAGATGTTGATTCCTAGTGTGACGTGGTAATCCGAAGTGAAAATACTTGTGCAAAATTATATTTATTTTATAGCGGTGTTAACTATCTGTACAGGCTCTACATAACTCTATGTTGAAAAACTTTTCGTTGGAAGTACGCATAAGACATTTTTTCTTATACCATTGTTATAAAGATAGCCGGCCTTTGATAATATTTCACCATACACATGCATTAAAATCTTATTTATATGTCTTATAAGTAAATGTAACACAAAATAAATCATCTATTAGCGCCCTGTTTTACGTGAACTTTAAAATATTGTGTTTTACATGTTAAAACTTTAGACCATGTATTAATTAACTGACACTAAAGGCTGATTTTTAGGAAAATACACCTTTTCTCTAATTTACAAAAAAATCAGACAAGTGCGAGTTGGACTCGCGTGGTGGGTTCCGTACAAACTTGTACGTAAGGTACCTAAATATAATACTATAAGTTCAATAGTTCGCTAACTAAAAGTTTGCAATAGTAAATTTGCTTTTTTTTTGTAATTAAAGTACATATTTACGGTTGTCAGATTTTTTCCTTAACATCTGTTGTAAGTCCTTGCTTCTTGCCATATTTCATAATTCTAGGTCAACGGGGAGTACCTTATAGGTTTTGATTTCCTTACAAAATAGCAAAATATGTGACATAAACGGTCATATCTTTTGATCGCGTTGACTTACAAGTTTGAATTTTTTCACAGCTAAAAGAGACTGTAGACCCGAGTATTAAAATTTCAGTCATATCTTTACGCGTTTCTGCAAAAAAGGGTCTTGGCAGACATACGGTCGATAAAGACATCCAATAAGGGCTCCTTTTTTGCTTTTGAGATACGGAACCCTAAAAATAAAAATAAGTACAAGTAAGTTAAGTTAGACTGCATGTACATTAAAATAAAAAATATTAATATTTTTACATAACGGTTATTTTGTTTCATAACCTGCTAAAATAGTTACAGTATTATCTGTCCACAGTCTCTGTAAAAGCTTGTTATCTGTGTTATCCCAATTATGCTAATTAATTGACTAAAGTAGTTTTATCAGAACATCAACTAAGAGCGAGTGTACCTACGTACCCGGAGTTTACATGACGGGACGGCTTTGTGCGTCATTGCGATATATTGCAGTCGAATCTTTTTTATACTTTCACTCAAACACATTTTGTAATAAAATAAAGATTCGTTCCCGACGGAGCTATGAAAACAACAGTTTATTTTAAGAAGTATTTCAGCTAAGAAGATAAATCATTGTCCGTGTTATAAGTCATGTTCTAACCTTGAACTGTTATTGGATAGAATAGGCTTTCCTGTTTGCGAATTGTTTGCAACAATCAATAATAGAAGAAATATATCCCTTCGGGGAAAACTTCTCAGAATTGGTTACAAAATTAGGTAGTATTTTATGTACATATTTCCTTGAATCCGATAATGACGTCATTTCTGCATTATTTTTCTGTTTTCGACAAAACCCCCTTAATTTTTACAAGCACTTAATTATTTTTTAGAGAAAGTTTAATATTTTCTCTATAATCGGTGAATATAGCTCATGTTTCATGTTTTGTCTTCTCGTGGTTGCGTCCTTGAGCTCCAAATCTTGAGGTTCAATGTTGATTTTAAGACCGGATGACTAAAATATTTATGGAACTTTCAATTTTCAAAATAAAACACACGTAGGATGCTCCAGATTAGCGCCCGATATGGCAATAAGCTAGGCCCTTGTATATTTGGGACGAAAATAAGCTCGGTGGAGTTTCATTTCAGCATACCCAATATAATTGACAGCGCAAATTTTTATTCATCGGCTTTACCCAGGTACTACGTAAGCTAAATAAGTAGAGGATAATCAGTGTTGTACAATGCAACCGGTATGGCCTACGTGCGGCTCCGCACATGCTTAGGATGTCACTTTCGACATGTGTAATATTGCATTGCATCGTATCCTCAATATTTATGTGTTGTCAACGAAACATGAACTGGCATACTTATTGTTTCTGAATTGCTAAATCATTGTTTTCGTGTCCTGCTTGTAGGCGTAATTTTATTAATATGCAGTAAATTTCCATTTAAATTTATAGCTACTTTGTCACCTTTAAGTCATAAACCTAATCTAATCTATAATAAGTATGTATAATGAAGGCTAGTTCAATATATTGAATTTTGTCCTTGGTATATTGTTGATTTCTACAATACAATATTACTTATGTATTTTAAAGTAGGTATCTAATTACAATTAAATACTTAATTAAAATTGAATTTAATTATATAACTGCACTACAATATTAAACAAGTCCCTTTACAGTTAGTCGTGCCACTTGTTTAAGGAGGGTATTCGATTTTCGTCCCAAAAATACGTAAAACACTTGACCTTATTTTTTACGAGAATTTTAGTACGTAGGTATTTTTGCCTATCTAAACTAAGTTTGTAGTATCAAAGGAAAACATATTTAAAGACCATATTCATAAGTAGGTACTGACTAATGGTGTAACGAATATTGGTATTCGCATTAAATCATGCTAATATTTTGCCAATGTTTTTACCTGTGACAAGTGAAAATTATTTATAAAAACAACACTATGCAACTAATACATAAAAATCTTTTAAAATATTATAAACTAGCTTTTGCTCGCAGCTCCGCCCGCGTAAAAAAGTTTTTCCGGGATAAAAGTCCCGGATTTTTTTTTATATTTTCCCGCTTTATATCTATGTGTTAATCCAGGACATGATGAATAGGCACTGACTCCAAAATTGGTTACCAGTATATAAGTAATGCTATCGTATATTTATTCACTATTAAATTAGTTTTTGGTTTTTAGTTATTTTAGTCGTTTTTGAAGGTGGTTTAATTTTTTGTTAAAAAGTTTTTAAATCATTCAGTTGTGAGCTATGAAAAGGTCCGGTTATGCTCGGTGTTTCTTTGCGTGATCAAATTGGAAATGAGGAGATTTCCAGAGGAGAGAGGAGGAGGAGATTTAAGAGAACGAAAGTCGCTGAAATATTTCAAACATGCCACTCTATCTGGACTTACTACGGTTACTATCAGGTATAGTAGGGTTACTTTGCCGTGCCTATTTAAAAAAAATTGATGGAAGTCTACATAATCGTAATTTAACAAATCAAATGTATTTTTCAAAATATACTTTATCTGAAAATTATTTGTCGAAAAATCTATAATCAGCTAATTTTACGTAAAGTACGAGAAAATCGTTTGGCGCCAAATAAAAATCTAATTTTCGCGTTCGCAGTCCCGAATGTTGAAAATTTGACATTCGTTACATCCCTAGCAATGACCGATAAGATAGATCAAACAATGGTCAAACAAGTAGCTAGCCGTGGGTGACCGCACGTTGGGAGCTTTTTACGAATTTCTTTTGAGGTTTTGCTCTGTCATTTATCGTTCAATATCATTTGAATCTTTCTAGTGTATATTTTTATTAGTTACGTGTAAGCATGAACTGCCGTGTGTTTAGGTCCCTCGACTAAAATACAATATAATTATGAAATTATTTCAATGACAAAAGTTGAGTTAGAGCTGTAGAGCCATTTCTAGTAGATTAATTAGCTTGAAAGATTTTTAACTTATGTAATATATTATATAATCGTAATTAAAATAATGTTACACCGACGTACAGAAACTGTTACGTAAGCTAGGTAAAAAATTGAGCAAATCAAATCAAATCATTTATTAAGTAATTAGGCCCCTAAGGGCGCTTTTACACGTTATTTTTTACAATAATTATTTATCAACAAAAATATTCTACCGGTGCTTCGGAAAAGCCCACAGACCTGAGAAGAAGCACCAAGAAAATCAGCGTAGGTCTATTGTCATCTTATTTTTTTTTAAATAGTATATATTTTACAAATCACAAGTAACAATACATACTTAATTTTAAATGTGGATATTAAATGCGCAATTAACGGAGAGTACCTAAGTCAAGCAAGCATATTGTTCCAATTTGTTCTAACACTATTAATTAACGCGTATTGTATGAGCATTTGGAATTGACGTACATGGCAATGAAAAGTCATTAATTATCACTATGTACTTACTACGCATCTATCATAATATGAAAAGAAACTACAAAGATCTAGTTTAAAAATATAATTGTGAGACTGTCGTTACACGCGGCGTTCATGAATGTATACCTATTTTTAAAAATCTTATATTTTATCAATTTATTACCGCCCCATATAGTTGAGTGCCAGATATACACACTAAGCAAAAGTAAAATAAATGCGCCACTGCAAATTCAATAGCACCTTTATTAATAACTAACGGCCTCGACAGACGTTGTCTTGTCCTAAAAAGGTAATAAAATCCTGGAAACTGAGTATAGCGCCACCTACCGGATCCAATTGTTAATTTAAAGTTTAAACCATTCTCGAATCCACCTAGACACAATAAAAAAATCATTAAAATCGGTCCAACCGTTTAGGAGGAGTTCAGTGACATACACACGCACAGAAGAATTATACCTATACTAGCTTTTGCCCGCGGCTCCGCCCGGGTTGCAAAGTTTTTTCCGGGATAAAGTCCCGCTTTATGTTTTCCCGGGATAAAAAGTATATATCCCTATGTGTTAATCCAGGACATGATATACCCGTGTGCCAAATTTCATCGAAATCCGTTCAGTAGTTTTTGCGTGAAAGAGGAACAAACATCCATACATCCTAACATCCAAACATCCATACATTCTTACATACTTTCGCCTTTATAATATTAGTAGGACTTACATAAAGATTTTATTTTGTTTATGGTTTCAAATGTAATGTGTATGTATCATAAAAAAAATCTACGAGCAATTGCACTCGCCAAGTTTCTTTGCATTTCCAACTCAAACACACTTGAAAATATAATATTTAGACCACCATTATGCCATTTAAAATTACTACCACTAGTATTTTCTAATCAAAATGTTATAATTTACTATGACTGCCCCGTTTACTAACTACGAGAAAAAAATAATAAATATAGTCGCAAAAGCAGAAATATATAATAGGTATAGACAATCTAATCCAAATGAAGGTTGTCTGTAAGTTTGATTTTGTCGTGGGCAATGACAGCCGGTGTGGAATAAAACATAAAACACGTAGCAGTAAGCAACAGAGATTATCAAAATTTATGGTAACTCGTAAGAAGACACGGATACATAGAGCTAGTTATTCATGATATTTTTTTAATGCTTTATTTGTATACTATATGTAATTATAATCTATTTAATGGGTAGTAAATTCTCTTGTTTCTATTATTTTTAAGTGGCTCATGTGTCTTATACATTACAGACATGAGAGAAGTGAGAGCAGTGTGGAGAGTTAGGTATAGGATTATCTGTCATATATGAAGCGAAACTTTTTCACAGTTTTCAAGGTCTTTTGAGTTTTTAATAAACTTTGCCTCTATGAAGCTATGCTGTTCATATTTTGCCCATATTAAAGTTGAAGCAATTTATCCAAATATTGTTCTAATAAGGAGACATTTACGTATATTGTGTCTAAATTTTTTATGACGCTAGTAAAATAGACGATTACGTTGATTTACGCTATCAAACAGGTAAACGCTATCGTCGTGGCATAAAAATGAGAATACTTATGCGGTACATACCTACTTCTAAATAAGTATGACATACTACCCATGCCGTCCATGGGATACAACTCAAATTTCTCCGCGGTAATCCCGGCTATCTTTAAAGATTACTAATCTTTGTCATCAAATACTATCTACTGATCTTACAACCGACACTGTCGTTTTGGGTCATAGTATTCTCGAGACAGACTAAAAACCAAAGGGCAGGTGAAAAGCCTTGGTGTTGTGTGCGAGCTTCTTACCATTATGTAGAAGTAGAGTGCGCGTCTTGGCTATGTGCCGCCCATGATTATCGAGGCGCGGCGTTGACCGCTTATCATCAAGCACACCACTAGTTCAGCCCCCTCGTAGGCCATAAAAAAAAGTTCGTGGGTCTATCGCCGTATGAAAAATAAATCAAATTTCGGAAAAATCTGGTATTTTCTTAATCGCGCGACTCAACGGCCTGACAGCTTTTAAATATCTAAATACGCCATTCCTGGAGCGAAAACGCCAATGAAAACACCGAAATTATAATTTATAACTCTACGAATATGAACTTACTAGCTTTTGCCCGCGGCTTCGCAAGCTTTAAAAAGTTTTTCCGGAATAAAAGTTCCGCTCTATATTTTCCCAGGATAAAAAGTAGTCTATGTGTTAATCCAGGACATGATCTACCTGTGTGAAAATGTCATTGAAATCCGTTCAGTAGTTTTTCCGTGAAAGAGTAACAAACATCCATACATTCTTACAAACTTTCGCCTTTATAATATTAGTTTTTGAAATTTATGTAATTAGGTGATGTTCACATTGTTATAGTTTCCTTGTATCTTGTACTTGTTCTTCGATGAGCAAAAATTGCGTTTTCTTTCGTTATACTATTATAATTCATGATATTTCAACAATAAAGTATTAATCAGTAAAAAAATAAATGTCACGTAACGTCTCTTTCATCTTTTTTTAACGTAGCAAACATTATCACAAATTATGGAGGAATTTTGGCAGAATAGTGTGTATCTGTGCGATTAGGCTCGGAACACCTATTTACACTTAATTTATACGAGTATGAGTATTGTGACGTAGTATTAAAATTACAGCAACAGTTTTAGATTTTAGCACCAGGGCTATTCGAAATTCTGTTTGTTCTATTTTAAAATGCTTGAATTATCTAAATTCTGGGACATTTAGGCAGTGACGTGAGGCGGGTATGGCGAATCTATTGAGTGTTTGGGAATAAAAGTTATTTAACGTGTGACGAATAAAATAAATACGCAGATTATAATATTATGAATTGTGAAGGTATATTCTACTTATGTTAAAATCTTGTATCCCTTGGGGGTATGCCTCATTTTATCTAACTGAATATGGTGAATGATGTATTGTTTGCTAATCGGCTTGTTATTGCAGGGAGCGCACGCGAAGGCGGATTGGTATGGCGCGGGTGTTCCGCCGGCTGCGACGCCGAAGACGGCACGGCAGGAGCGCTCACCGACGGCAACGCCAACCCAGGAGACAAGGTGGGACAACACGATGGTTTCTTGAGAGAAAAACTTGATACTCATTGAGACACAAAGTGATCATATTTATTTTTAAATTTCACAATAATGCCACGAGAAATATTCATAATAATATTTTTTTTACTCTTATTAGTCCATGCTGATACAAATTGTAAAAATAACTACGACGTTGTTGAATTCTTGATATATATCCTCATAAATTGAGGCCTTGTTAAAATTGTATTCAATCTTGAAAGCCCTTATAAAACTCGTAAACTGATTACTCAACAAAAAATGAATTTTCATGAAGAAATTCTTGAACTGAATACTAAAGGTTTACATACTTACATAACTATTTAAACCTTTGTAAAGGTCGTCGTTAAATATAATATCTTGAAAGTAAATATTTCCGAGCACTTGGCGATAGCCCACAACTATTCAAAGGAGCTCAATGCATGAATCTTTGCGACAAACATTGTATTCAATAAGTGTTCTGCCTCGGTGGTGTAGTTGTATTATGGTACGGCTGCAATGCTGAGATCTCGGGTTCGATCCCCGGGTCGGGCAAAGTGATATTGAATTTTTCTATTCAATATCAGCTCGGAGTCTGGAATTTGTGCCCAATATGACGATAGGCTCGCCCCCTATCACATCATGGGACGGAATAACGGCGAAAAGTGAGTGCGCAAGTTGCACCTCTGCCTATCCCTTCGGGGATAAAAAGCGTGAGTGTGTGTGTGTGGGTCAATAAATATTTGCTTATAAAATAAGCAAATTTTTACGCCAATATACTATACTTGAGTTATATGTAGATCCTATCTAGCTCGCGAACGTTTAATGCGCTTGTACTTTTCTGGATGCTCGTTGGAGACGGGCAACCAGCTCATATCACCTGCCTTCATTATACCAGCGTGATATGACTTTGTAGGTAAACGCAAGACGCCACAGAATATATACCAAGTGTGCAAACGGTTTTTTTTTTTTTTTAAAACGGCCATCTTCGGCGCATTAGGGACGGCTGCGGGCTTCCTCCGACTCACGTCTAAGTTGTCGTCCGCAACCGCCCCTGCACGTACCGCTATTGCGGTCCTTTTCCTGTTGCGGGGGCTCAGAAGCCCCCGAAACACCGTACCGTGTCCGCCTTTTGGTGTCCGAGGCAGCGTGAGACACGCTGCCTCGGACACGTCCATCACGGGGGTCACAGAAGTTGGCTAGACTAATGGGTGGGCGGCACGTCCCGCCCACCCGTGACCCCCGGAGGCCCCTATTAGTCGCCTTTTACGACAGGCAGGGGATACCGTGGTGGAATTCTCCAAACGCCCCCAATCCACAGGGCGGGAGACGTCGGTCAGTCGTCCACCCGACGCCTCCTACGTCTCGTCTGGCGGCGGGAGGGATCACCACTGCGCTGGCGATCCCTCTCGGCACTCTCCTTCCGCGAGAGGACCGCCTCGCAGAAGTGGGCCACCGCCTGCCAGGCCTCTCGGCCGCCGACCATGGAAGCGACCACGGCCGGCAGCGAGAGGTCTTCTCCGACGACTGTTCTGAGAGCGCTGCGCTCCTCATCCCAGGCTGGACAACACTCCAACGTATGTTGGGCCGTGTCCATTGGGCAGTTGTCACAATAGTGACACACGGCCGACTCCTCTATACCTACCACCCGAAACAGGAACTCACCGAAGCAGCCATGCCCGGTGAGCACCTGCGTCAGGCGGTATGTTGCCGCTCCGTGGCGCCTGTCCAGCCATTCGGCAAAGACAGGACGCACTGCCTCCACGACCCGGTGCCCCCACGACGGGGCCTCCAGCCTGAGACGCCACTCCTCCACGGCGGCTCGCCGTAAGGCGGCCCTCTTGGCCTCCACCTCCTTCAGGGCCGGACGCTCCCCGCGACTGAACGCCTCCTCCCGCCAATGGAATACATCGGCAAGGGATTTGGCGTCCAGGTCCCAGGGCAGAAATCCGGCCAATAGGCAAGCCGCCTCGAAAGAGACCGTGCGGTACGCCCTGACCGCCCGCTGCGCTAAAGCTCTCTGCGGGGCGCGCAGAAGGGCGACGCAGGGGCGGCCTAGGGAGTCAGCCCAAACGGGGCTGCCATAAAGGGCTATGGACCGCACGACTCCGTGATACAGCCTCCGGCAAGGGAAGCCAGGACCTTCCAGGTTGGGCAGCAGGCGGGAAAGAGCGCCCGCTGCCCGGGACAATTTCGTCCTCAACTCCTTAAAGTGGGTGCGGAATCGCCATCGGCTATCTAGGACTAAACCTAGATACCTCATGCTAGAGCCGATGGGGATCCGCACCCCCCCAACGACGATGCCGGCACCGGCCGGTGGCCCTCTCCGAGGTCCGTGAAAACACACGGCCTCGGTTTTCTCGAGGGCCACCTTCAACCCTAAACGCTGGATTCTACCAACTACTTGGCCGGTGCCCGCCGCCGCCAGAGTTGCGGCGTCCCGGAAGGTCCCAGCAGTCGCTGTGACCAACGTATCGTCGGCGTAACAGGTCACGCCGACGCCCCGGAGATTGGAACCACGGAGCACCCAGTCGTACCCGATGTTCCACAGGAGAGGGCCCAAAACCGAGCCCTGTGGAACACCGCACGACATCGCTCTTCGGTGCCACCCATCGGCGCCCGGATACACCACGTGCCTGTCAGACAGGTACGCGTGAAGTGTGCAAACGGTGCAAACGCTATCGTTTGTTACTTCCTATAAGTACCTACTCCATTTTAAAATTATTGAAGCATATTTTAGGGACAGACACCATAGAATCTAAACATATTCACTCTCTTCATAATAAAAACTTATTTAAACAAACTTTTTACTCATCACGACTACAGGCACTTTATCTTTATTATAACATGAATATGGAATATAATATATTGCGCATATAATTTCTCATGTTTAATGGTTACATTGTTAATTATTTAGAGAGAGTTGTAGAATCTAGCATATTAAAATAAATATTAGATATTGAAATTAAACTACTAGGTATAACGGATTTTATCGCGGAGCGGACCCGTCGTGAGCATGAAGTGCTGCAAAGCCTTCGAAACGTCGGGAGAAAAGTAAAATTAAAAAAAAACCGCAATCAATGTCTAACATTCGTGTAAACGTACGGAATCATTAAATAGTAGATACTGATGACTGAGTACACGTACTTATTCCAAAACTGACATCAATGTTAAAGTCTACTCAGCACAAAAGTCTACCATTTGCTAGCATAGAAAAATTACACAATACTAGGATCATCACCACTAAAACTAATGGAAGCACATTTTCGATTGCCGATATGCTATATTCGCGATATAGCGTTACGTATATCGTTACGGGTCTCCTTGGTGGTGTTCTGTTGTTATTTTTGGATTGTTATAGTTTCTTACATTGTTGTGCAGTTGGAGGGGCCGGGCGCAGCTCCGGACGACCCTGTTCACCTCAAGAGACGGGTGGGACTCTTCAGTGGGGTGGCTCTAATCGTCGGTACCATGATTGGTATGTATTTTTGTATAAACAGAATATCGAATTGATTTTCGGTTTTAGATTAACTGATTATGATAGGCTAGACTGGACATTGCAGAACTCTACCATAAAAGTTGTTCTTTATATTAATGATAAATCAATTTAAATATTATCAACTCAAAATATTTGCTTTTGACTTGGTGTTAAAGTAAGTATACATACGAATACACGTTATGAGTAATTAAATTTGTTGACAAAATTGTAAAAGACAATAACCTGTTAGTGCCTCGACCAGAAAACATTAAAAATAATATTAGCAATGCACATTAGTCACGTATTTTGTTTAGCACGTGATGTTGACTTATACGTATAAAGCAATATTTTTAACATATATATTAACATAGCAAATAAACTGAACCACATGTGCTGAAGTTATCCTGGACTACGTGTGATTTCGAAGATAAAAATCTTATTCAAATACTCGTAAGATATAAATCATGACACATTGTTTATGTTTCATCACATGATGGTATAAACTTGCGTCAGTATGGCATGCCTAATGACGGTAATGCAACTCGATGCCGCGCGCTGCGAGGAGTGCGATCGTCGGTGTATACCCGACCGGCCGCGCTGTGTCGACTTGTGGTTAGCGCATTCATTACTCCAGCATGACATAAAAAGATTCGCTCTGAAAGAGATTGATGTTTAACAGCACTCAGCAGTAAATAATGTTGGAAATTTATGTATCTACATTTGGAAATAGCTTGCCTATTACATTTTTCACTTCGTAGTACAAGATTCCACGAGCTTATTATTTATTTACGTATTAACACTATTTAGCTAGACGTTTGTAACTGTTACTCCGCGGAAGATTAGAATATGACAAGAGCTTTTTGTAGATACAAAGTGTAGTAGTTACCTACGTAATACGAGGCCTAATCTTAAATTACCTACCTGATTAGTTTTACTTAGTTTACTGTAAATTATGTTAATCAAATTGTTTGCTGTGGTTATATTTGACTGTTAATAGAATATTTGTGAATCGACATGTGTGTTACGTATCAACACGTTCGATGAATAATATTTGTATCTCAGACGAATTTTAGTTATGCATCTATGCGGTAAATCATAGCTCTATGCTGTAATCAGTTTAGTCTACACCATAAAATGACTGATTCGATTGGATAACCTAGTACCACTTCTCATAAAAACTGACTCGAAGTAGTGTGATATATTGGGCATTACATGAAACGCCTCCGCCCAAAGCGCCATGAGCGCAGTTTATTGCTGTGTAGAGCTTCAAAATTACTCGCTTGTTTGTTACAATAGTCTCACCAAGCATTGTTTGCAGCCAAGGTATTAAGTACTTTTTTCATTTAATTTTTTCTTAACTAAATGTGGAATTATGGCCTCCCCTGTTTTACATAAGTAATCTTCGTAAAAGAGAAAACAAAAGCATTTTTTATAGTATTTCGTCACACATGTATGTCTGATTGCAGTTTATAGACAAATATCTATTTATGCGATATGCCTACTGCAGTTAGTGTGTTGTATCATGTTATCAAAAGCTATTATTACAGGATCAGGAATATTCGTCTCGCCCTCTGGGCTATTGGACCGCACAGGCTCAGTGGGCATAAGCTTCATCATATGGATGTCATGTGGCTTGCTCTCGTTGCTTGGTAAGTCATCTTTGTACAATGCAAATGTATTTATCAGTTTTCAATGTCATTCGTCCATGCACCGTAAAAATCAGCGAAGCGAAAGGTATCCGGTTCGAACTCCGTGGCCAGGCAAATGTTGGTGTCACATATTTTGAGACTGTTGTTAATTTTGATATTGATATTGATATCAAAAATAGAAGAGTACTTTAACTTGATTGGCTAGTCTACGTGTGTGGTATCTTTAACTAATTAATATTGTACATCTCAATTTAGGTACCTACGTCAACTTAAGCGTAAATAGCAAAATAGGTTTTGTAGACAGATATATTACGTCGTAGGTATGTCTTTTATCAAGTCAATACAATTGCTCGTCACGCGAGACTCCGGCTTCCGAGCAATCAACTGCTCAATAAAATCAATAGTAACAATGACCAATTCTATTTTTATGTAGGAGTATGATAATGCCGCTCAAGTATGTCAATTATGATTCGCTCACGTGTATGTCCGATGCTTGTTTGGATGGGTACTCTCGATTAGGTACTTACTAAAAACAAGTAGACTATAATGTCAAATGGCTAGTTCGAAATTCACAAATGGAGTTAGTAGAAAATAATATCATAAAGATTTCAATAATTACTATGACAGTAATACTGTAAAATACAATATATTTTGAAGGGAAGCTAAATATAATTTATGAAGTCACTTGAAAGTCATAGGTACCTCTACAAAGGACTTACGTCCGGTAAGTTCACACTGCAATGATTATAATATCTATTAAATACAGAAATACATATATCATGCATACTTAAAATTATAAATTACCCAACTTACAGTTATGTGGTCTACCTAGAATATGATAAACTAGCTTTTGCCCGCGGCTCCGCCCGCGTTAAAGCTTTTCCGGGATAAAAGTCCCGCTTTATATTTTCCCGCGATAAAAGGTAGCCTATATGTTAATTCAGGATATGATTTACCCGTGTGCCAAATTTCATGGAAATCCGTTCGTTTTTGCGTGAAAGAGTCACAAACATCCAACATACCAACTTTCGTATTAACTATTGTTAATATCGTTATTAAAATAACATCCAACTAATATTTTAGTTGGATGTTATTTTAAAAATAAGAGCATATCATGTAGGTAGTTCACAGTCTGATATTACTGACCTACATATTGGGACTATTTCGAAATACTTACTAAGCAAAGATGAATTGCATAAAAATTATTATTGACGTGATATGCAATTGCTTTTAAAAACTCATGTCACTCACATAACTGCATATTAAGCATTCGACGTAAGTCCCGAATAACTCATTTCATGCACGCAATTATATTAACTCTCGCATTTTTCATTTGGGCAATTGAGAGTTTTGTTGTTCAATTGTCGTCGAGCGCTGTTGAGCAACATTTGGCGCTAGACCGCGGTTAGCAGCAAATCCCGACATATTAATGATTAAATTGCGTTATTGTCAAATGGCAACAGCCGCCAAGCTTAATTTGAAGCCCTACACACGACTACATCGGAAAATAGGCTGGCCCCTCATCGTCTGGAATGTAATTAATTTGCTATTTATTAGCATAGCACGTGAGGCAAACTCGTCGACTACGATTTTGATCCATGTTTTTAAATGATTCTTGTATGTTTGGCGTGCACGCAGGAGCGCTAGCGTATGCTGAACTGGGGACTATGAACACATCATCCGGCGCTGAGTATGCCTATTTCATGGATGCCTTTGGAGGGCCACCGGCATTCCTGTTTTCATGGGTAATTCAAATATGCACAGTCAGCCACATACGTATCTGAACAAATTCAAAATTTCAAATCGCCTATACGTGTTCAGCTCAATTAAAATTAAAAAAAAAATTACGTTATTTTTTCTTTGTGTAAAGTGAAGTAAATCCCTTTAATTTTATTTTTGTGAAGGGAAAACGAAAGTTGGTAAGAACACAAAAGTGTAGAGGCGAGTTCAAGTTTTGAATTGTTCAGCTATTTATGTGGCTGACTGTACATTATACTCAATAAAGTGTTATTCGGTGTGTAGTAGTGTTGTTCATGAATAATAAACCAATTTGTTGCGCAGGTCTCGACGTTGGTGTTAAAACCGTCACAAATGGCGATAATTTGCCTGAGTTTCGCTAAGTACGCGGTGGAACCGTTTGTTTCGGAATGTGAGCCGCCAGATTCACTTGTTAAATTGGTCTCGGTCATTGCTATAGGTAAGATACATCAAGAAATACCTACCTATTCTTTGGAATACTTTATAATCATTTTATCGTGGCTTGTTTTAAACTGTTGTAATGTATTTCAGTGATGATATTAGCAGTAAACTGCTACAGTGTCAACTTGGCTACAAACGTACAAAACATCTTCACGGCTGCCAAATTAGTGGCCATTGCGATTATTGTTTGCGGAGGAGCTTACAAACTGATTTTAGGTAATAAACTATAAGGTTCTCTACTGTTTACTATATTTTGTACCTTTTATCTAAAATTAACTTACCTACCTAATACATTTAGTAATAAAAAAAATGTAAAAACCCAATTATTGTTAATCTCGTATTGGTCCATTGTTGGTGCAACACTGACGGGTGGTGTGTCCGTATGGTGCAGGTAATACGCGACATTTACAGGAGCCCAACTTCGCCAGTAGTACGGCGACTCTGGGCAACATAGCCACCGCCTTCTACACAGGCCTTTGGGCTTACGACGGTTGGAACAATCTCAACTATGTCACTGAGGAAATTAAAAATCCTTCCAAGTAAGTGGTATTTTAAAACAAATATAAACTAATATTACAAAGGAGAGTAAGGATACATGCATCATCATTCATCGCATAGTTACTTGAGGCCTAATATTTTAATTATACTGTTTAGTTCTGAGTTCATATTGATTGGGAGTTATGTTATATGTATTGGTTTTCAGTTTCCATCTATAATTCATCTTCGGTATCTAACCAATAATGAAAAATTCCATTCGTAATGGCACGTAATTATAGGAACTTACCGTTGAGTATAATAATCGGCATCCCGCTGGTGACGCTGTGCTACGCGCTGGTGAACGTGTCGTACCTGGCGGTGATGTCGGTGAGCGAGATGGTGGACAGCGAGGCGGTGGCGGTCACGTTCGGCAACAGGCTGCTCGGACCCATGGCCTGGCTCATGCCGCTCGCCGTCACTATCTCTACCTTTGGATCTGCTAATGGAACACTCTTTGTCGCTGGCAGGTAATGTATTAAGTCTTCAGTCTTGTAACCAAATAAAACTACACCGCACTGTTGTTTATTTATTTATCCAAATTATAGATACATAATTCTCTGTAGCGGTAATGTCAACACCAGAGTGTGTCTGTATCGTAGACATCGTTTTAAATTTTACAAGAGCATTCTTAGAATCAAACGTAAAAAACGAAGTTTTAAAAAAATAACTCGAAGTAAAAAAAGCTTATCAGTTGTCGTTATTCACAAGAATGGTGTTGATTGTAATTTGTAAATGCATATCAGTGTGCAAATATGTCTCCTCAACATAATTAATTTGATACGACTTAAAACTTCTAAATATTTGATAATTTTATTTTTTTAACTTTATAGGTTGTGCTTCGCAGCCTCGAGGGAGGGGCACCTATTGGACATACTGTCTTACGTACACGTCCGTCGCTTCACACCTGCCCCAGGGCTGATATTCCACGTGAGTTCTTATTTCTCTATTTGTTATTACTAATTCAGATATATGTAATTTAATGTCTCGTTATTTCAGTCTCTCATAGCCGTGGCGATGGTATTGTACGGGACAATAGATTCATTGATTGACTTCTTTTCGTTCACGGCGTGGATCTTCTACGGAGGCGCCATGCTCGCATTGATCGTTATGAGATACACGAAGCCGCACGCACCACGACCTTATAAGGTATCTAGAACCTTCTACCATATTTTGTTTTTTAAATTCAGTTGACCCCTCGTTTAGGCTCCACGCCAATTAATCTTGCACAGTCTGATAATTTCTGAAACATAGGCATAATAGCTAAATTCAAGCTTAGCGTAAAAACAAATGTTGCTATACCAATTCCCTTTCCATAACAATTAATTCGAAAATTCTGTTGATTATTATGTATTTGCCCACAGGTGCCAATAATTATTCCGTACATCGTGCTGTTTGTGTCGGCGTATCTGGTCGTAGCTCCGATATTGGACAAGCCGCAATGGGAGTACCTGTATGCCGCTGCTTTTATATTGGGCGGTTTATTGGTGTATTTACCCTTTGTTAAATGGGGTTACTCACTTCCATTCATGGGTAAGAATTTAAAGAAATCATACGTTTAGATCGTAAATATTTCTCTTATTAATTATTTATACGTATTCATTGTTTTTCTTTTCAGATAAAATTACAGTTTTTCTGCAAATGGTGCTGGAAGTTGTCCCAACATCAACAACTTTCGAATACTAAGAAGAGTCTGTCGCTAGACTTTAAAAAAGCATCTTTCAAGTTGATAACGTTATATATTGTTTATTTACCACATCAGCAGACTATTATTTGGTTTTGTTTCAAATTTACTGAATATATTTTCACTGCTTCCCATAAATAAAATTATATGTACTTATAGTTTATTTGTAAGATTACTTTCAATAATCTCAAAATTATTAGGTACACTAAAACACTAGCTAGCTGAAATGGTTTAGAATTTATTAGAGGTGGTGAAAAAGGTTGTTAGATGATTGGTTGTTATAATTTTTGACTGATAAATATGTTCCTCTACCAAATTGGATGCTGCTTTTTTCATGCAAATGCTATATCTGAAAAGATTTTATGTTTGTATTTATAGTACCTAATAGGTGATTATTCTCACTTTTTTTCTTTATACATGTACAATTTTTTATGCGTACCTATGTCTGTATAACCAATTTTATTACTTATATAATATTTATTGTGTCTGGTAATTTTATAAGAAAATCCAGAATTGTATGCATAACCGTGGACGTCTACTATTTACAATTATATTACTATATTATTTCTTTTAACATTTCCTAAAATGCCGTTTGTTTCTTCAAGTTTAAAGGCAATAATACTTTGTGAGTTAATTAGTTTGATTAGTGGTATCATCGCTCATTTCATTAGTTTGCACGAATCATTCCTATGGAGTAATGTGTGCGAGGTAGCGTTGTCACCTTAGTTTATCAACTTTCGACCTTGAGCTGAATCAATAAAGGTCAGCGAAGGATGAAAATGCAAAAAAATGTGCTACTCACGGTATTTAAGTAACTAATTGTAATGTTCATCGATTGGCACTTATGAGAGGGTACTGTCACGTTTATTCCTCTTTAAGTATAAACTTTCATCCTTTTGAGCTATACCTTTTATATGCATTCATGTCAATTATTTATACTTATCTGCTGAGTAGTAATTGACGGAGCATTAAAGTGGCAGAGTGCTACCCGCAATATATTGAACTCTATTCGCGTCACTATGAGTGATTGTGCTAAACTCATAGTTTATAGCTCATCGTGTCATTAGTAGAAACCTTAGAAATTTATAGTTTAGTATTTGTTTTTATTTTTATAAAGTTTGCATCAATTTACTGTAGCTGTATACAGGGGATATTTGTTCAAAAATGTTGAATCAATTATTTCAAGGTGCTAAGTGGGTAATTTGTTGTTTTAGCACTTTTGTTAACAGTCTAAACGCTCAAGTAGCGGCCATGAATAATTGAGAGGAAAAATTTCAAACGGTATGATTTTTGTAATAACAATGATAAATCGCATTGAATATTACTACTGAAACGGAATAATTTAGCAAACCATGCTCAATGTATTAACATAAACGTAATCATTGCAATGAAATTGTGTCACATTTTATAAAAGGTATGCACGAGGCGGAGAAATCAACTTAGTTATCCCCTTTCAAAGACTAAAATGAGTTTTAAAATAGTTTAAAATTATTTCGTCGAAAGAACTTTGCGATCGGTAAAATTTGGTCCTATCATTCCTTACCGGGGCAAAAGGAAATCGTCGATATTTATTGCGGTATTTTTTATATTCTATTGATTATAGATGAGATTTGTTCAGATATTTTACAGTACATGTTAGATATATTATGAGCTATTGTTAATATTATAAGCTTGGAATTTTGATAATTTGCCAAATTATTGTGCTATATGAGCATCGTGTCGTGTAACGTTTAAAGTTTTTAAGCGTACTACATAACTTAAAGTACCTACTAAGCGAAAAACGGGCACACGTGAAGTACACACCTAACGATGTGATATTGTTGTGGTTGAAATTAATGGTTTTATTTTGTTAACAGAAAAATATCAGATAATATCAAATCTATACTTACATAAATATGTGTGTACTTATCTCTGTAAGAGAACAGAATTATTTATTGTTATACACTACCATTGAAATGAAATTTTAAATAAAGATATAAATCCCAAATGATCTTTCTATTTACCAGTTAAAAAAACTAAATACGTTATTGGATCTATTTTCATGAAATTTTCTCAGTTCAGGTAGACATCAGAGTAACTGAACTAATCCCGAGACTACGTAACAATCTCATTACCGCGTCTCCCACGCCCAGAGTATATAAACTTACCACGCCTACGCCTTGTAGTCGTCATGCTGATCTACGCATGACCCCTGAACATCAGAAGACTCAGTCTCAAACCACGCGACCTTGTTAACCTTCGAAATGCTGGACTTTGTCCCTGGATTACATTGCGGTCTATTTTGAGCATGGACTAATAAGAGTATAGTCCATGATTTTGAGGTAAACTACCCACACAAGATGTTATCGTCATCTCTGTCGATATCTTCATGTGACCCCTCAGACGAGTAACTCGGCAACTAGATTTTTGCCCCACGACATTGTGTCTCTGTGCGAGAGTGGGACGCGTGAGAGAAACTGATACATAATACCTTTTTAATCTTTTTTTTATTGCATCGAATCACGAGACGAGCATGCCGTTCGCCCGATGGTAAGCGATACGACCACCCATAAATAATGGAAACACCATCCAGCACCTTAAGTTACAAAGTACTGTGTGGCATTCCACTGCGCTCGTCATCCTGGATCCTGAGACGTAAGATGTTAAGTCTCATTATGTCCAGTAGTACACTGGCTACAATACCCTTCAAACAAACACAACAGTGCATGCACACTGCTGCTTGGCGGTAGAAATAGACATTGCGGTGGTACCCACCCAGACGGACTCTTACATACAAGAATCCCACCACCAGTGTGACCAATCTATAGATATATTTAATTTAACACACTGTATGCAATCACAATTAAGTAGGTACGTAGTAAAAAAGAAAACAAATTTATTTGTCACCACCTTAGACTAATGTCACATCTTCATCATAAGACTACCTCGGTGGCGTAGTTGTATTATGTTACGACTGCAATGCTGAGGTCTCTGGTTCGATCCCGCAAAGTGATATTGAGTTTTTCTATTCAGTATCAGCTCGGAGTCTGTAATTTGTTCCCGATATGGCGATAGGCTCGCCCCCTATCACATCATGGGACGGAATTATTGCGAAAAGTGGGTGCACTAGTTGCGCATTTGCCTACCCCTTGGGGGATAAAAGGCGAGAGTGTATATGTACAACATAAGCGGCGTACTAATAATAGTTTAGAAATAAAATAAAAAGTAGGTAAATAAAAAAAGATGGGGATAGTTTGTATGCCGCGTCGTCGCTGTGACATGTAGGTGACCACTCAGCAGCGTTGTTGCGCAGTAGCGCGAACCACAGCACAACGCTGATTTTCAGTGGTCACCTTGGGTGACATGCGGACGCCAGTACAGTCAGCAGCATAAATATCTGTACAAAATCAAAATTTCAAACCGCCTATATACGCGTTAAGTTAAACTGAAAAAAAAAACTTCATATGAAGTAAAGCAAATCTCTTTTATTTTGTGAAGAGAACAAAAAAGATTAGTAAGAACACAAAAGTATGTAGGCAATTTGAAATTTTGAGTTTGTTTAGTCACCGGCATAAGTAGCTCCTTATGCCGGTGACTAAACAAACAAACCATGTTTACATAATAAACCATGCAATTAACTGCTGAGCTTAAAAATATTTGACCTCATTCTGACAAAAAAAAAACAAAATATTATGTTCAACAATTTATTGTTGTCATTAAACAAAGATCACATATCTGTAGACATTTCAATACCATTTAAAATAATTTGGCAACGCTCCATTTACTCGAAACACATAATATCTTTCAACTAGACAAAAATAAAACAATAATAAAATTAAGACAATTATTTTAGCGCTTCAGAAAGTTTTAGCGCAAAAAATCTGTTTTACAATAATTTTAAGAGTAAAAAAATGTGACTATTAATAATTATACACAATGTTTCATTCAATCACGCATTCCATAAACCACACAACTTGCAATCAATGCCGTGGTTTCAAATAGCAATGACGATCACCACTGTGACATTCCCTGTTCCTGTATATTCTTCAACAGGAGACCAAAAGGAGTTTTCTTTGTAAAATATGCTTCAAGTTTTGTTGATATATGGTTGATGGTTGTATCTTACCACAATACTCCGAGAACGTCAGACATTTTGAAACTTTCGAGGATTACAACGCGTATAAGGTTGAAGTCAATATATTATTTTTCAAACTAACAAATGCAGTATTTCACTTTTATATACATGAATAGATTTCGAAATGGGTAGCATAATATGTAGTATATCAGCGTATTGAATCAGATAACAAGTGTACACAAGCAATATGGACTTTACAGAATATGAATAACAATCTTATAGGATACAAATAAAATTCACTATATTGATTGGATAAGTCTCTAAACTGTATTTCCAATATAAACACATAAAAGCAGGAAATAAGCAAGTAACCCTGCAACACCAAAAGAAACTGAAAGGTTATATAGTTTGTACCCAATAATGTTTAATAATATTCAATTTTTAATAAATCATTACTGCTAGCCTTGAAATCATTAACTCTTGTGCTATGATACCCTAATACGAATTGTCAAATATATAAAATCTATAAATTTATTTACCAACTTTTATTTATTATATATTTTATCTTTTCTTATTCGAGAATAAATGAACACAGTATAATCCTTTTGTATATTATTTATTATATATTAGCTACTAATTCCTAAGCAATCAGTCTGTTTTTAAAATATACGTAATATACAGGATGGCCAGGGAATGAAGGATATCCCTATAGGCGCGGATAGGTCACATCATATCCTACTATAATTATGACAATATTTTACGGCAGTAATGCTAAGAACTCACGAAGCTGTTTTTAACCCGCCGCTGTCGATAAACAGCGGTTTTATTTCCAAACTCACGACGACCGGAGATCAGTACGATTATCAACCGTCGCGGTTGCGGTTATTATCATCCGCAAACTTGGCGGGCGATTATCGCGATTTTCGCAAGATGGGCGGTTGCGAGTGGGACGGTTAACGGTTGAGTGCCAGAACGCAATGGAAACACACCAGAAACGAGCCGAATTGAATTGGTAGATCGATATCAATATCCATTTTGAAGTGTTTGTTACCAAACGTGCACAGGCACGTGTCTGTGCAGTCACGATTTCTACTACAGTCGCACATCTATCGCGGAGCGCGCGGGCTCAAACCGCCGAGGCTGCGGGTGCGATTCTACTAGTTGCCCGCCGGTACAGAGGCTACCACGTACAACCGCGCACGCCGCGGCCGTAAAACGCATTGTGAATTAACGTGCATTCATTTTTGCCAAATATATCTGTATTCTACACAAATTGCGGACCCGCAACCGCGGAGGGCACGGTTAAAAACCGCTCGATGAGTTCTTAGCGTAAAAGTGCCATCATTTCGGAGATATTGCTATTATTTTTTCGAAAAAATTTACTTTCTCGGATTAATTCATGCCATTTCTACAAATGATGACTTTTTAAGCCTTGTTTCATTTTAATTTACTCATGGATGTTAGAGTAATCTAAAACAATCTTCTTTTGTAAAAATGTTAAAAACCCTGAAAAAAATGTGATTCGAGCTCTTTTCGTTTCTTTGCATTTTCTGAGAACATTTACAATATACATTATATTGTCTATACCATAAGAAAGTGGAGAATTTAACGAAAAAAAGCCCATCGACTTCTTTGAAAAAGCTGATATTTTCAAGTGAGGATTTTTGATTGAAAATTAGGGTGCTTAAGGGGGTATTCTAGTGTAGAATTTCAAAAAAATCGATTTTTTTTTTATATATTTTCAAAGTTTAACTATTTAAGAATATGTCTACGAGAGGATTTTTGAAAATTTAAATTATTTTCGGAGCTATAGACATTTTACTGACCCGGCCTGCGTGGCAAAAACCTGCATCTGAGGATACCTTAGAGGAGTTTCAGCATGATAATGTTCCTCTGTGTGATAAAGTTTTAGAAATTATAAAACCAATTTATGACAGTTTATCATCAGAGGAATTATTAACTCGATGTTTAGGTTCTGAAACTCAAAACAATAATGAGTCTCTAAACTCGTTGATTTGGACTTTCGCGCCGAAACATATTCATTCTGGACCTAAAATAATTGAAATAGCAACATTTCTCGCTGTTTGCATTTTTAATGAAGGTTTCATTCCAATTTTAAAAATAATGACCCTTATGGGAATGAAAATTGGGCCGAAAGCTCATTCATTTGCTTTGAGACGAGACAACGCCCGGATTGAACGCTCCGAAATACGTACATCCAACGCTTCAAAGGAGGCCAGAACTGCTCGATTGGAAGAGAGAAACGCAGAAAATAGTTTTTTTGAAGTAGAAGAAGGTCTGATGTATGAAGCAGGAATGGCAGATTGAATAAAAGTAAGTATAATATATAATTTCATGACTTTGATAGCGAAAAACTTTACGCGAAACTTTAAATGCGTTTTTCTCAGAACAGACTTTTTCAATATATTTGTCACGATTTCTGGAGTTCTACTGGACCGATTCACTTGAAATTTTCAGAGAATCTTCTTTATAGACCTCTCAAGAATTGGAACTAGCCTCATCCCCAAATTTCAATTATGACTATTTTTAAAAAATTCGAGAAACTCAAAAAAGTGGTAAAAAAACGTTTTTTTTTCAAACAGTCGCCATTTTGTCAAAAAAATTTTTTTTTCACTCATCGCTAGTTCTGATTCTTGCGACATCATTGCAGATTAATAATCTTTTTTATTTTTTCATTTCAGATGACTAGGAGGGTTGAAATCATGTCAAAACTTTTTGACGCCAATTTTTTGACGCCCCCCACTTCTTCGGCTGCCAGTATTTTAAATTTTTGACTTTTTTTTTTATTTTTTTCCGTACTCTTGAAACATTAATAAATAACTGATAAAAAAATGGATAGTAAAAATATTGATTGATTTTTTTTACGACACTAAAAATTACCTAAAATTCATGTCTCTACACTAGAATACCCCCTTAAGGTGAAAAAATTATATTTTTAACCCATCAAACCCTCTTCCCTTTCTAATGGGTTTCATCCTAATATTATTTTATTTCACTTTTACCATTTTCAAAGGCTTCAGCACTGGTCTATCATGTATCCATGTGCAAATAAAAAAACAGGGCATAAAGTCATCATTTGTAGAAATAGCATGAATTATAACTAAAGAAACTTAAATTCGAAAAAATATTACTTATATATCTCTGAAACGGTGGAATTTTTTGTCGAGGTAAAATTTTGTGATGTAGTAGGATGTGACTGTGTGACTTATTCGTAGTCACAGGGATATCTTTCATTTCCTGGACACCCTGTATATAGCAACTCACAAGCATTAAAATCCACAAGTTATTATTCTAGGAAAAAAAATATTTATATGAATCTTTACAATATTTTTCCTTTTACTTATGTAAACCTGATACTTTAAGCTAATTAATCCAATTCAGATATTTAATTTCGCTCATAGGTGATTCCGTTTTGATTAGGTCATTTATTATGTCACCCGAGGTGATGTAAAAATTATTAACACTTTTGACTAGGACTTTAACTACCCTGCCGTATTTAAAAATCGGGAGTATGTGTATACTTATTCTGTAGTAGTTATGCCAAATTCTTAAATGGTATGAAGTGTGTGTTTTATTCTCAATATGAAGGCATTCTGATATTCATGAGGAGTCTATAACATACTATGTATAATAAATCTATATAATATAGCAACTACAACAAACTTAAAACCTAAGATGCGGCTTATTCTTCATCATATGCCTGTAAAAAAATATTAACATTGTTGAAAAGAAACATTTAAAACACTTGGATATAGAATTTTTGACTGTTGCAGTCAAACAGACAAAAAATTAATACAGGAATGATGAGCGAGGTTTTTTAAATAAATGGCTTAATTCGTTGACTGCAACACCAATATAGTGAACTAGTAGTGCTCGCGGCTCCGCCCGCGTGAAAAAGGTTTTCCGGGACAAAAATATTTTCCCGGGATAAAAAGTAGCCTATAGCACTCAGGAGTTATGTAGCTTCCTATTAGTGAAAGAATTTTCACAATCGGTTCAGCAGTTCCTGAGATTAGCGCGTTCAAACAAACAAACTCTTCAGCTTTATAATATTAGTATAGATTAGCATCAGTTGTGAGCATTCATCGATTTAGAGTATTTTTAGGCGACACTCTGTCTTGGGATGTTTTTGAATACTGAACTTGGCGTTTTGTTGTAGTCAACCACAAAGAGCTATTTCAACACCCTGTCTCTTTAAGTCACCATGAACAATTGTGATGAATATTTTTCGATGATAGTGACCACAGATAACTGTGTGTAAGTTACTCTCTCTTCACCAAAATTGACAATGTGGGCTTTGTCAAAAGAAATTATTGCAAAAAAAATGTATGCACTTAATTACATAAAATCGTTAAATATTCGGGCATTTGACTCATTTTTGTTTTTACTTTTATCGAATATTTACGTCGTATAAATCTAACTCAGAAATGTTTGAAATTCGGAAATAAATCACAGCAGCATAAAAGGTGCACAATACAGACACGACGTCTAGAATTACGACGCACGCGAAAGAAAAAAATGGAGCGATTTCCCTACTAGATGCACACTCCTGCGCATTGCAATATTCTAAGTATGAATATATGCCACATTCATCAACCAATTTTAATGTTTTCATAGTGGAGCTTCTTTTTCGTAGTATTTGCAGTTACATATAGAATGGACAAAATCAATGACAACTACCCTACTACCTTATTTTATTTTTCTCTAAAACACATGATAAAGGGCACATTATTTAACTGAATCTGTATCATTTTAATATATCATACACTTACTTATCGAGTGTTTCCCAGAAACCAAGTAGTACAGCGCGGTCTAAATGCCGCTTGGTGCGACTCAGGTTGAGGACGGTCACCGCCCAGCGCGCCACGTTCGCGTCCAATTTCATCTCGTCGAACTTCAGATGGAAAGCACATACTGCAAATAAACCATGGTGACAATTAGGACAAGTAATGAGATGTAAATTAGTGCGAATTGCTCGACAAGTCCAAAGCAGACTTCTAATGCACAAATATATGTTACTATTTATAAAGGAAGTTTGCACAACATAAAGTAGGCACTATTAATTCTTAGTTGTAACAACATTCAAATATATAAACAAAGCTTTTGCCCGCGGCTTCACCCGCGTGAAAGAGTTTTTCCGGATAAAAGTCCCGCTATGTATTTTTCCAGAATAAAAGTAGCCTAAAACGTTATCAGGGTCTCAAACTCTCTCCATACCAAATTTCATCGAAGTTCGTTCATTAGTTTCTGAGTTTATCGCGTACAGATTCGGTGGGCAACTTTGTTTCGTACTAAGTAAGGAAAAAAGGAATTGTACAATTAAAACCTTACTATTAGCAAAGATTTGTACTGGATTTCCGTCCCATGGCCATCCTTTGAACTGCCAAGCAGGCCCTTGTACAAATACCGCAACTACGCGATCCCATTCAGCTGCGGATAATCTGCCGGGGTTGTCTACTACACGGTAAGGTACCTACAAATTATAAAATAACATTAAAATAACAAATGGTGCTTCATTATAAATTTTCTAGGAAATAGTTCAAATACACACTGTAATAGTTGATGAATTATTTGGCGCATGGTCCCCAGAAGCGCCTTTTCTTCTCTGCAATAATACTTCATTCTCCCGAACGGTGCCTTCGGTTTTTTTCTGTTCCACGGAAACAAACCTGCAGGGGTTCACCAAAGATATCCAATTAATTACAGTGGAGAAAATATCAACAATGCTACACAACTATAGCCCTTTATGGATTAGGAGTTATGGATTGTGGCTTGTGGTTTATGGGAAAAAGTGAGAAATTACTATGAGGTTACAAAATTTTCCATTAGCTATATTTGCTTTTTAAATAAAGTATGTATTGGAATGAAACTAACTTAAGATCCTGCAACATGTCCTTGACGTTGTACATGGATATGAGTGTGGTGGTGGCGGCGGGGATGATAATGATGGGCGTGCGCGAGGGCCGCTTGCCGCCCGCGGGGGGCCGCGCCGCCGCCACCGGCAGCAGCTCGCGCCGCCCCGGCGTGCCCGACACGGGACCACTCTCTGCACACAAACAGAACTTAACTCTTAGACAGTTCCTTCATTAACTATTGTATGTATGTGGGGACGTACGCAGTCGCGCAGACAGGTGATCAGTTCACCTTCATTGGAACTATTTCACTCTTAATCCCAGTTTGGGTGGCACCGCCAGTTTCACCTTAGGTTGGCTTGCTTCACCGGCAGCATGTCCAAGGGCCACGCACCATAGGGAGTTTCGGCTGTGGCTCAGCTGGGTCCTAGGAGGCATTGATGCTTCCTTCCAGGTATGCACCTTTCAGTTAGCCGGTCTCCGCCCAGCGCCGCCCTGCACTGAGGGTCCCGCCACTTTGACCTTGATTGATCATTGCAGCAGGAGCCAACAAAGGGCAGCGCTCAGCCTGTACTATTAGACTGTTACATACTCATAAAATGATTAGTACACTAAATACTTACGTGGCATTTGCCGTGGATGATTTGGGGTCTGAGGAGCTCGGGCAGCAGCCGGCACGCTTGGCCCCTCTGTCACTGACTTAAGTGTCATGCCATGATATGTGCCCATAGTATCAATTTTGAAACCCTCCGTTTCTGCAACAAAAACATTTTTAAAATGAATACAGCCAGTAACATTACCTATACTAATAATATAAAGGAAAAAGACTTAATTGTTTGTTTGTTTGCATTGAATGGGCTCCGAAACTACTGGAACGATTTTAAAAAATTCTTTCACCAATATAAAGCTACATTATCAGCGAATAACACAGGCTACTTTTTATCCTGGGGAAATATATAGCGGGAAATTTATCCCGGAAAAACTCATTCACGCGGGCGGAGCCGCGAGCAGGTCTAGTGATGAATATAGATTTCTGTCCATAGAAATTGGATTCACTACAGTAGATGCATAATCAAAATTGATAAACATAATTTTGTATCTTACCCTCTTTTTGCCTTATAAATCTTTCCTGGTCGTATCTGTTGTATTGTGTCTGTTGTGCTGGCAACACTGTGGGTTGTGGCATGACAATGGGTTGTGGTCTAGGCAAGCCCGGTCTGCCCTCCTCTCGTGCTCTAATACTACCTAAAAGTGCCAATATGCTCTTGGCAAACATCTGTGGGCATGAAATGAACTTTAACATGGTAACAATAGTGACAATTGTTAGTTATGCTAGTTATAAATTTAATCAGTTGATAAGAGAAAAAGCATTTTTGATTTTATGGATTGGTTTCTTTATTTAAATTTTTTTAGCTCTATGACATGATGTTGAGCACTTAAAACTAAAGTTTATATATATTTTAATTTATTATACTGTGCTTATTAATTTGTAATTGATAAACTGGGGGGCAAACTGGATTCATTTAAAAGTATCTGGTTTACTACACAGATATTGGATAGCACAGGATCATTCAAGTATGGATCTTGAAGAGACCTTAGCCCAACATTGGGACATTATAGGCAATACAAAACTTTGACAAGGCTTTAAATTATTAACTCACTTTTCCATTACTTTGTAATACTGTAGTCCTTGTTCTCCATTGTCTCTCTCTGCTGATTATATCTTTAGTAAGATCCACATCATAGTCCAATATTGCTCTCAAGTCAGATCCCACAACACCCAATGTGTCTGAATAGTCATTACTTTTGATAGTGGTCCTTTTTTTTGCAAGACGCTTGGCTTTAATTGCAGCAATCTTTTCAACTGACATAGCTTCCGATAATGACCTTAAAATGAGTATTAATAGTTGTAACTTTGTTAACTCTTGTATACATACTTGCATACAGCCTCGTTTTAAATCCACATCATGCCTTTATCTCTCAAGAGGCTAACAGAGGTGCAAGGCACCCATTTTTACTATGCGCATACTATTCCATGATGTGATGGGGGTGAATCATCACATTCCCCAACTCAATTCAACCCAAGACCGTAGAGCCGTTGTTGTACTGCACATGCAATACAACTACACCACCAAGACAGTGATGCATGTGAGGGTTACTAATATACAGCTTATAGGCACACCCTTACAAGGTATGCTAGGTAGGTTCTTGTTTAATGATAAAAATGTATATATAGGTGTTTTCTTTAATTATAAGTATATAAACATAGTTGAGGGATCTGTTTGACTTGTCAAACCCTGCTACAGACACCGGCGTCCAAGTAAATATGATTTCCCCATACATCTATATATATAAGAGGGGTTTGATGGGTTAAGGAGGGTATTCAATATTTGCTTCTCATCCTAAAAATATATATAATTTTTTTTTCGAAGAATTTTAGCACCTAGGTGTTTTTGGCTTCCTAAGCCAGGATTAAAATACGAAGGTAAAGCAAATCATATTTAAAGGCCATATTCATATGTAATGACCGATAACAATATGTCAAACCCGTAGATAGATATTACACTGCCTTTTATCATTATTTTTCCTTGCGTGTATTATTAGTTACCTGCATGCATGAACTGCCATGTGTTAAAATAGGTCTTTCAACAAAAAATACATACTGTATAACTATAGAAAATATACCGGGTGGAAGGGAAACACTCTCTATACCGGAACGAAAAACTATATTCATTTGCAAAGCTAAGTGATAATACTTACGATTTTAGTATTTCCGTAATTCATGCGCGCGCAATGTAAAGCGTACAAAAAACTGGGCGGTCGCCGCGCTGCTCCGGCACCGGCCCGCGGTCGTTAACCCGTCAGCTGATGTACGTGTTTCATTACGATTTTTTTGAAATATTGACCTTTTTTACTATGTTTTTCAGAACAATAATTTGATTTATCTATCCATACGTGAAGCTGTACAGAAATTTAAGAAAATCCTACTAAAAATGTAACAATGCGATCGCGATTTTTTTAGTGCCAACACGTCAGGAATCACCAATACTATCACCTGTATTCGTTTCCGAGAGTGTTTCCCTTCCACCCGGTATATAGTTATATAATTTATTGGCATAAGAATATAAGCACCACAAGTCTACAAATAAATTTGGCAAAACTGCGCTGAATACTATCCACAGTGGTAAAACTGCACTTACTTAATATTATCCACAGTGACAGAGGCTTCCTTTGGTGCATCGAGTCGAGCCGCAAGTTGTTCACGCACTTTTTGCACATGAGTCTCCTCAATGCGAGGTTTTTTAGCTGCAGATTCCCCTCCATCTTGATCATGTGTGCGTTTTACCTGATTTTTATTAAATAGGACATATATTTCAGTTACATATTATGAGAAATATTCCAAGAACCCACAAATATTAGCTAACATGAATCAAATTACCAAAGATTTGATAAATACACTGTAATAGCTGACATTACTATTTCAAACCAATATCTGCTTATGTGCAAAAAAATAAATATGGAGTAAAAACATTCTCATGTAAAATTTTGAGATAAAATTTGCACATAGCATATTTTTTCTAGCGCTCATAGTTTGCCATATAACAATTAGAATACTAGAAAACTAGTCATAACAGTCAATTTAATTTAAGTGTGCTGTGTAATTATTTTGTAATCTTGCTTGTTATAAATAAATAAGTTAAATATTAAATACAAAATGTTGAAATCCCAAAAAAGTGCAGTTCATAACTTGTATAACTTACATTTAACTCTGGTTTGAATTAGGTTAGTTAAATATAAATAATAAAGAAAATTTTCCAGTAATCATTAGGGACTAATACTTACCTGTGTGGGTATTTCTAGTGGAGCACTTTTGTCAATTGAAGCACAAGTGGCAGTTTCGCCATTCAAATATGCCAACAGTTCTTTACGATCTGGTCGACGGACAGCCGGAATGTTTGCAGCCTATACAAAATATTGTCACATAATTTCACGAACATATTGCACTCACAAATTATTGAATGGACACAATTACTTACTGCTGCCTGTCTGACATACACTGGGTGAGTTAAGTGTATGTTTTTAAGTATAAATAGTAAACATTCCAATGTATAATATTCTTTGAGTCCGCCTTCCTTGCCGGAGCTGAAATAAAGTTAATTTTAACAGTTTCAGTTTTATGAGAAAGTGCTGTGCAGTAATTTATCTTTGTCAAAGTGTTATGATTCTTACCCCCACATAAGATAGTTAGTCTTAACATTTTTGGGCCACGAAAATTCACCAAATATAATTTGATTGTCTCGTTCAACAATTTCTTTTTTATTTACATTATACTGCCGGAGTAAACTCAGCGGGTCAGCCATGATTACTTCTTAACGGCTACTAGTGCAAATACAATTAATGTGGTTGATATTTTCATCAGCTGGAATATTTTATATAGATATTAAAACGGCTTCGTGTTATACAAATAGAAAGAATATGGTAGCTAAAGCCAACATTTTCACTGATGAAATAAAAATTTACACACCACCAACACCACAGATTACAGTAGGCTAGTGATGCGACGCGAGTCGTGTTTTTACTCGAGTGAATCGAGTGAGTTTGCAAAAATCGTACTCGAGTGAAAAAAATATTGACTCGAGTCAATTGGCACTCGACTTGCCGAGTCAACTCGGCGCACCGAATAGTCTACTCAGTAACCTACTAACCTTACTTCTCAGTCAACTGTCAAGTGTCAACGTAACGAACGTCAGTACTACCTATTTAGGTAAATATTTTTCCCGCTTTACATATTCCCAGGATATAAAGTAGCCTATGTGTTAATCCAAGATATGATCTACCCGTATGCCAAATTTCAGCGAAATCCGTTTGGTAGTCTTTGCGTGAGAGTAACACACATACATCCATACATTAGACTAGACACAAACTAGGTCTCTCGATCAATCACAAACATCAAAATACCGATACGTCAGTCTCTCAACCAATCACAATAAAACGAAGCGGAGACGTATCGTGTTTTTTTTTAACATTCTAAGCCCACATTCTGAGAAAATGTCTTTATAACTGTCTTATAAAGCATGTCACAATATGTCACATTTATTAAATGTGTGCCTAGCGCAGATATATCATAGTATAACAATTACTGTAAAATACCGATTATTTAAATAAATTTACATTTTTTTTTGTGTATTACTAACTATTTTCAATGTTCTATGTCAGTTTGACAGCTGTTATAGCTGTATAGGCAGGCGTGTAAAAACGATTTTCGCTTAATTAGCAAGGGAATATTAACAGGATAATAAAGGTTTAATTAAAAACTGCTATAAAAATGTCACTCGAGTTGCATGGCGTGAAAATACAAAATATTTGGCTCGAGTGACTCGAAACTCGAGTACAACTCGAGTAACTTACTGAAATAACTCGATTGACTTGAGTCATAAATTCCTACTCGAGTCGCATCACTACAGGAGGCCATAGACTAATTGATTTGACAGTAATGATTAGTGCTGCCAGATGCATACTTTGTATAACCCACACACAGATTTTCCGAAATGTTAGTATTTTTCTTTCCCAAAAGTTTATAGCTCGCGACCAAAAAATGCTAGCTTTTTTTATATACAAATAGCCCAATAAATGGTTAATAGAACATGCAGTTAAATTTCCACTACACAAACTCCCAACATTGACACAAACTCCAAACGTGTAGTGTCCCTTCAAAGCCATTATAATATGGCACTGTATACTCCCCTCGGACTGCCTCGGTGGCGTAATTGTATTACAGTACGACTGCAAAGGTGAGGTCTCGGGTTCGATCCTCGGGTCGGGCAAAGTGGTATTGAGTTTTTCTATTCAGTATCAGCCCGGAGTCTGGAATTTGTGCCCGATATGGCGATGGGCTCGCCCCCTATCACATCATGGGACGGAATAATGGCGAAAAGTGGGTGCACTAGTTGCGCCTCTGCCTACCCCTTCGGGGATAACAGGCGTGTGTGTGTGTGTGTGTGTGTGTGTGTGTGTGTGTGTGTGTGTGTGTGTGTGTGTGTGTGTGTGTGTGTATTATGTTTTTGTGAAAATAAATTTATTCTTATTCTTATAAAATGAAATATTAAAAAATGGGGGGGGGGGGGGGAAATCGAATAACTAGTTTTATTTCAGTATTTTATTTTAGCACAATAGATCGGGAGATATGATAGTAAAATTGGTATGTTGGGAGACTGCAAAACAGAATACAAGTTAATTTATGCACTATAAAGACCACATTGGCATAACTGTGTACAGGACAAAGTAATTAGTAACCCCCCGTGCCCATGGTAAGAATTAAGTTGTGTTATGGGCACCGGGGGCACTTCAAATAACACAATTAAAAATTTAAATAACCCCCGACACAAAAAATCTCTAAAAAGTAAAATAATAGTAGTGTCTTTGTCGTTTAAGTACCTAGTAATATTTCGACCCAAGCGTCCTCACGTCGGGGGACCGAACTCTGGACCAGGGAGATGAAAATACTTCTTTAGCGGTCCCCCGACGTGAGGACGCTTGGGTCGAAATATTACTAGGTACTTAAACGACAAAGACACTACTATTATTTTACTTTTTAGAGATTTTTTGTGTCGGGGGTTATTTAAATTTTAATTTAATTTTTATTTCAAACTTTTTAAATTATTTTATTCTCCATCATGGGGCCTTGATAACCAACTATCTATCACCTACTCGTTGAGTCCATCCCTATGAGCCCAAACACACTATATCTGCTATAAGTTGCTAAGGAGTTGGGTATCCCGCAGACTACTTGATGCCGCAGCATCAGCTCATGTTTACAAATATATTGAATGTCACAGTACACCAAATTTAAAGTCAATCGGATTTTTTAAGTTGGAAATGAGCTGATAATCCTCAAACGCCTGAACAGATCTTCATAAATTATAGCTAAGAACCATCGCTGTCACGTCAGCTTTCAAACAAAAAAAACCGCGTCCCAATCGGTCCATTCGTTTGAGTGCTACGATGCCACAGACAGACATACAGATACACAGATACACACCCTAAACTTATAACTCCCCTCTTTTTTGTCGGGGGTTAAAAATAAAGATACAGTTCACTTAATACAGCAAAGATTGAAGCAAAAAAGTGCGTAAACAATATTAACAGTTAGATATGTGTATTGTGTAAATGTTATTTGTATATTATGTGTGAGTGAAGAGTGTATGAGTGTAGTGTGTGATGTGAGATATGATGCAGTTTTAAGAAATTTTAATCAGTAATTCTGTTTTCTCATAATCAAGACCCAGAAGGCAGTCAATAATTTTTCTTTTGCATATATATTTGGTCACTGAGTAAATTTTGTATTTTATTTTATATACGACGTTTTCAAGATTTTGCAAACTAGCCTTATTTCTATGAAATGCTGCAAAGCATTCAAAACGTTAAGAGTAAAATAAAATTGTAAACCCGTCCCGGTAACCCTAAATGCCCTACCTACCCTAAAACTCCGTAACGCAGATTCTTCGAATATAGCAATACTGTAAATATTTTTGTTTTACTTTTTTATAATCGCTAAAAAATAATTATACCGCAACTTTTATTGATTTCGGGACGTCTAACATCTTAAAGTTAGCAACATTACATTGCATGACTGTGGCGCCGCGTCTGCGGGACTTCTTTCGTGAGACAGACTTTATTTTGTTTTGTTTTCTGCTTCTTATAAACGGAGAAGGCAAAAGCGCTTATTAATGCAGCGTAGTCTGCTGTTTCTTTTCCATATATAAGCCTGCCCGCACACACACACAATAATATTGTCAATATCCTTTTTTTTATATTGAACAATACCGCAATGCGCGCCGCACACACACAATATTATTGTGTGTGTGTGGACACCCTAAGAACTTCTTCAAAACTTCAAAATTCAAAGGTCCGGAACTCAGAATAAGGACTATAAGTACTAAGAGCCCTCAGAATAAGGACTATAAGCACAAGACCCTCAAAACTGGTACGTGTACCAGGAAATTGGTACGTCTGACATCCCTGGACAAACGATGGAAAAGTTTGAAGCAAAGAGCATTTTTGAAGTATGCATTTTCATTACAGAGCCATCTGTACAAACAAGTAGAAAACTATAAAAGTTATCTCCAATATCTTTTTGTAGATACTAGATGTCATTAGTTGTATTACAAATTGTTTTCTAAACATGGCTGCCGGTTGCTTCTAATGATATTTTGTGGTTTTTCGTATAGAAACAATATACAATAACGTTATCTCAGAACTCAACTGCTGATGATAATATGACATAGCAAGATCGGTTCCTAAAAATGACTTCAACTCCAAAGACTGACAAATGTGGACAAGGTAAGAGGAACGCGTAGCATTCAGCTTTTTATTCATCGGTATTTTAATTTCATTGCGCTGTTAAATTATTCAGTGGGTCGTAGTTCTTTTATAATTTAGTGTATTTAGAAAATTGCGTCGAAATTGAGCTTTATGTGGAAGCAAATATGTTTTAATAATTTACAAAAAGCGCCACAAAGTAAAAAAAAATACTTATTATTTTTATTGTTGTAAAAATTTCAGTGTCACAGTAAGAATTAGTCAAAATATATATATATTTTTAATTTAAATATTGATGATCTGTTAGTGTCGTGCATTTTAACTTCTACTGAGCTGTATTCTATGTTTACAAGAGGCATAATTTTTACTAAAATATCTTCTATGCATAATATTATATTTACGTATTTCTGCTCAAGCACTGGTTGTTATTAAGTTTTTTAATAGAAAATTATTACATTTCTATACTTGCAAATTTGTGAAGAGTTTATTTATATAGAACATAAATGTACTGTTTTCCTGTTTAACTTTTCAGTGTATAAGAGTAATTTGTAACTAAAACTTACATACTCAAACTGAGTCATCAGTTTATGATAACAGTAATAGAGCATTTTCTGTAATATAACTTAAATGTACTCTAATTAAAATTACTTTCATACAATATATCTTCATGTATTATTCTTTTACTGGTGGTAGGACTCTCATATGTATGAGTCAGTCTGGGTGGATACCACCGCAATGTCTATATCTACCGCCAAGCAGCAGTATGGATGCAATGTTGTTTCGGTTTGAAGGGCATTGTCACTAGTGTAACTACAGGACATAATGAGACTTAACATCTTATGTCTCAGGATGACGAGCGCAGTGGAATGCCGCACAGTACTTTGTAACTCAAGGTGCTGGATGGTTTTTCTACTGTTAGTGTGTTTCCATTGTTTATGGGTGGTCATATCGCTTACCATCAGACAAACAGCATGCTCATCTCATCATTCAATGCCATAAAAAAAATATATGTATATCTATGCATATAATAAACCAATAGAACCGGTGCACTGTGGGACGTCCCCATAGAAAGGGCGTGACATGTACCGGTAGTACTGAATGTCTGATAACTGGAAACTGAAATGCATTGTGGAAAGGGGACAATGTGACCTTTCAAGTTTTATAATTTTCACCCCTCTAATCACTTTATTTTGCCTAATATATAACATCAAAGTTGAAGTATCGAACACTGTCGAAAATGACCTCACTGTTTAAGAAAGATATTTGTGGTATTCGCAATAGTTTGGAGAAGTATTTTATAAATAAAACGGTTTAATAGGATACACTTATATAAATGCAACTGTTTCTTTTTAAAAAGACGCTTTATTTTATGGTTAAATTAAAGTTTAAAAAAGTAATCGAAGTGTTTGATAAAATCTGTCATATAATAAAAACGCCACGAAACACCGACCTAATGATACTTGTGTTTGATAGTTCAGAGTAAGTAGGAAATTTTGCTAGAACATTATGTACCCCCCTCGTCCCCCTTTCGAAGAAAATTAACAAAATAGGTCACACGCCTGATAAAAATGTCAGAGCATCTACATTTTTCATTAAGCTGACTACATTTTGTGAATTATGAATATTTCATCAGGTGTTGATATTACACGAAAGCAATCAAGTAGGTTGGTGTATATAATTTTTAACATTATGCTTTCAATTGTTGTGTCATTTTAATCCATCCTAATATAATAATATTACTTGAAATAAGTTTTTTAAAGTGTTAGGAAACGACTGACAATTTCTTTTGAGCAAAGTCCTTGAGATCGTAAATTTAGGCGATTTTAAGACATGTCTATTTTTCATTAATTAGGTTAAAATATACCCTATACTGTATTGTATTTCACTTGTTTAATTGCAATCATGTCAAATTATTGTATATCTATCCTTAATTTGGTTTTAAACTCCCCTGAAATATAGGCATATTTCAGTATTTTTTTTCATAGTCATATCAGTATTTTTCAAATAAACTACATTGGTAATGGATAGGTCTACTATTCAATAATACACGTAAAAAAAATCAAATCTTTACGTTGTTCCGTTGTTGAGTTATCATAAGATATGTAAGAGAGATACTCATGTCACGCCCTTTCTATGGGGACGTCCCACAGTGCGGTGTCTCTGTACACCCATACAAAAAGTAATGTGAATTCTCTTCCTCTGCACCCTATAATGCCTCTCCCCTTTCCCTGTTACGTAGACATGACCTGCTAGTGTTGTGGTGTTTATGATTCTTCTACAGGGTTATTTTGACACTGTGTTAATAAATATAACTTTATTTTAAGCCATACAGTAAATACATAAAATTTTAAATTAGACATTGCACCAATTATATAATAAGCTTTTTATGCCATTTTACTTATGGAATTTCATTGTTTTAAATTGGTCTGCGGATATTTCTGCTTATAAGAAAAGATACCTCACCAAGTGTTTACATTAATAATTAATAAGTAAGAATATACAGGATGTTCTGTCAGTAATGTTCCAAAGGCAACTCATTGGTAGGGTGGGTATTATCTGTTGTTAGTAAATTTAATCAAAGAATAATTTCTTTTTGCTTTTGAGACAAAAGGCAAGTGCCAGTCAAGGCAAAAAAGTCGCCAAATTTATTTTGTGCTGTTATATCTATTGTACTTTATAGACAGAAGGTATGTAGGGAATATTCATGAGATGCAAATAATTTTTGATTGTTCTAACATTAAACCGCAATATGCATACTGTCGTTCAAGTACACCCTACACTGGGCATACTAACCAAAACCAATGATGTCTACACCGCTAGTATACCTGCATTACAATTTACCATCCATCTCGTAGTTGAAATAGCGATTTAAGCAGTTCTCGTCCTACCGCACCCACTATGATAATTGTGCCACCAGGCAAGCAAACCCTTTTTTGGCTTATTGGGCTAAAGGCTTATGATTTCCTCGGGCATTGTCAAACAGTTGTACTGTGTCTGTGTACTTTCTTCCGTACTATAGTATTATGTTAAAATGAAATATTTATATGGTATAGTAATCAGCCATCTAAATTAGGAATAACATACTATTACTTCACTAGCTGTTGCCCGCGGCTCCGCCCGCAATAAAAAGGTTTTCCGGGATAAAAGTCCCGCTTTATATTTTTCCGCGATAAAAAGTAGCCTATGTGTTAATCCAGGACATGATCTACCCGTGTGCCAAATTTCATTGAAATCTGATCAGTAGTTTTTGCGTAAAAGAGGAACAAACATCCAGACATCCATACATCCATACATTCTTACAAACTTTCGCCTTTATAATATTAGTAGGATTATCTCTGTCGTCAAGTTCGATATGCTATGGACAAGAATATTATATTCTGTAACCGAATGCTGCTAGGTATCGACACAATATTTTTGCATGTCGTCGAGATAAAAAACACGTCAAACGCAGATTTTATTATTTAGTAAACTCATGGATTACATTATTCATTTTTTATAAATCCAAGTTATACAAAAATTGGCCAATATAATTTTATCGACTGTCAAGGGTCGCAAGGATCCGATGCAGAGTTGTGGGAACCCATCAGAGCAATGTCAAAGAGCATTATAATACTACGCAAAAGCAATGTAGTCAGTCACGTTGTCAATAATAATAATTCCATCCCTGTATTCTTTGATTGATATTATGTCTAGATTGACACTGAACACTTCAAATGCGTTGAAAAGTCGTAATTGCAAAATAAGCCCGTTGACATATTTCGTTAATGAATTAATAAAAGTTTGCAAATTTTAAGGGTTGCTAATTTTATGAAGCCTGTATTATATACCGTCCCACTGTTGGGCATATAAGAGGGTACCCTACCAAACTTTACCAACTCAGAGTAAAAAAAACACCCGAGCTTCTGTTGTCCTATGTTTTTGTTTTATAATGGTGATAGACACGAATGCATGTAGAGATAAGGTTCTCCTGTGTATTCAGACTTATGTAACGCTCTAAACTATTTTAACGCAGACTGATACGCACACATTTTATTAAAGCTATCATCCATGATACGAGACTTTCATGGAAAATATCAGAAACAGGTTTGTGGTGAAGCGCGCTTTCATTTGTTAAACGTTTTGCATCAACAATTATGTGCTAAGTTTCGTGCTTGCATAATTAGTCTTTTCTACATATACATATACACTCACGCCTGTTATCCCCGAAGGGGTAGGCAGAGGCGCAACTAGTGCACCCACTTTTCGACGTTATTCCGTCCCATGATGTGATAGGGGGCGAGCCTATCGCCATATCGGGCACAAATTCCAGACTCTGAGTTTGACTCTGACTTTCATTCCGGAAAAAGTATCACGCGGGCGAAGCCGCGAGAAAAAGTTGGTAATAGATATACTAATCTACTACGTAGGTATGTTAAGAGGATTTTTTGTGTGATGCTGATAATATTACTACACACGCTAAAGGTATTTAATAGAGGCATTATTTTTGAGACTAGTATATACAAATTGAAACTTTTATGCGACTGTAGAAATATGTATGCATGAGTATGCGACTTCATAGGTTTTTAAGACCATATTCTGATGCAGAAACAATAGTCGTTTGTAGTTATTTATAAAAACGTCACCAGTCGTTGGATTTTTTTAAGACAAGATTAGGTAAAAATTTAGTTGGCAGTTTGCATTAGGTACACAACATTTCTTCAACAGTTATTCAAGCCATTTCATAATGCTCCTCGGAATACGAAGATCCGTTATGAAGAGCCCATTTGCACTTGCCACATGTTACCTCGATTACAACGCTATTCGCGTAATGTCTTGTATGCAAATGTTTGTGTGAGTGCGTCAATTCAGTTCTTCGCAGTGGATGTTGAGTGATGCTGATGGTGTTTGTAAGACTGTAGTGCTGCTTGATTGCCTTGAAACGCTTTATGTACTGCATCCATACCTGTATCTAGTATTAACTCGTTTCCTTAAGTGAAAGGCCTATGTGGAGCATCCTTCATCAGCATGAGTTTAACGCATGACTCATAATCTTCGAATCCAATCTGAATAGAAGAACATGTACATTCGTTTATATTGACTACATGAATTTATTTGACTACATTAAATTGCAAATACCCAGGACATTAGTGTAGTAGTATGAACGGTAGAGCATGTGAAGAGACACATTGACTTAACGTAGCTTCAATGACGCCAGGTTCTAAGTGAAACCTGCATCATTCCCATTTTTTTTTATATAAAGGATAAGATAAGTAAGCCGCTAGGTTAATGGCAAGAATCACAAGATCGTTTATGGTATCAAACCAGCCAAATTTTGAAGTTCTTGGGAAGTAGAGTATCTTAGCTTTTATACATACAGTAGCTTTTGCCCGCACGAAAGGTTTTTTCCTGGCTAAAAATCCCGCTACACATTTTCCCGGAACGAATTGTAAATTTAAACCATTCTCGAATCCACCTGAAGACACAGAAAAAAATACATAAAAATCGGTCCAGCCGTTTAGGAGTTCAATGACATACACACACACAGAAGAATTACATGTAGAAAGATTATAATAAGTCAATGTTTCTAGTTCATTTTACTTTAGTGTATTAATAGAAAACATTTGTAATACATTCAAGTATTCCATATTTACATAACCAATGCGCTTCCTTCCAGTTTTATTTGCAATAGGTATTTAATTAATTTAAGTATCAAATCTATATAATGTGTGCGTAACCCGATGAGTGGTGATGAGCAGCAAGCGTGATGTTTTTCAATAATATGAAAGAACACACTGGCAGTCAGTAAAGCGGAGTCATACGTGAGAACACTCGTGACTCGCGTGTGAATTATTATACAGCGTACACCCCGACTATGGTCAATTATATGAATTGACAAATTGCTGTTGAAAGGTTTTCGGCCTTCAACGAGCGTTAGAGGTGGATTGTTACAAATGTTTATCTGGGAAGACTATGTCATAGTCCTTTTATGAGGACATTTGATTCAACTTTATCGACGAGCTGTTGAGGATAAGAAATGTTCAAAACTCACATCTTTAGTGTTTTGTCTATGACATGATGATTTGCTGTTTATGTAAAGATTTATTCATTTTAGTTATTAAAAATATTTTTACCAGTACATTTATTATTACTAATAGTACATACATATACATATACACTCACGCCTGTTATCCCCGAAGGGGAAGGCAGAGGCGCAACTAGTGCACCCACTTTTCGCCATTATTCCGTCCCATGATGTGATAGGGGGCGAGCCTATCGCCATATAGGGCACAAATTCCAGACTCCGAGCTGATACTGAATAGAAAAACTCAACATCACTTTGCCCGACCTGGGGATCGAACCCGAGACCTCAGTTTTGCAGTCGTACTGTAATACAACTACGCCACCGAGGCAGTCATTTACTAATAGTATATTTGCAATTAAGGCCAACTCTTTTTTTATTACCCTAATACGCTACTATACGTGACAATCCCCAGTACGCTTCATTTTATTTTAGCGTTGTCTAACGCGTGCAATGTAGTTGCTATATCATTATTGCTTCCTATTGCATGGAATCGTGATGAGATGAACTGTCACCAGTCACCATAATGTTGTGTGTTATAAACAGCGTCATCACGATGCGGTCAGGCGGGCGACGCTTTCGCAAATGTTACAGCGAAAAAAATATACAAGAATTCATATAATAAAAAATAACATGTGATGGTTGCATAACAAGTAATTGGTGTCAGTACGGTAAATTATAGTGTTTTGTCGTATTATATACAATGATGCAGCAACTACATCAAGTATAATGCGTCGTAAGTAATAGGTTTAAATACAGAACCTTACATTTGCTAGAATGCAATGATCGGACAATCCTAGTAATATAGGATCCCGTTAGGTTAGTATCACGATTGCGGCTAGTTTGTTGGAAAGTAAGCTGCGGCCGTGTTCAACCGGGTGCGCGCGCCTATCGCCCGCCTGCCGATCGCGCGAGCTTCTGTCGGAAGAAAATCCTAATTCAACCACTAGAACGCTGATGAATGTAACCGATTAGTTTCTAATTGTTTCATTCAATTATATAAATGCGCACTAAATTTTAGATTACATATACCTGTTGAGGTTAATTTATAGTACATCTTGATGCACACGTTAGACGCTTACACGAAATTTTACTTATTGATTCAATTTCTTTTTTTTTGCCTGCAATACACTAACGGATTGTGTTAGGTTGAAGCCAAACACATGTAATTCTGTGAGCGGTGTGTCGCATTTTTTGTGACGCGTATTTGTGCCTGGCTATATGTGTTGCTTGAGCTATCAATAAACTTTTTAGCAGGTTTATCAAATTGTTAAAACTTGGGTTCCTTAAAAAAGTACTATCTGAGCTTTTATTGTTCCCAATGACACAGTAATTTCTCGTTCATCAGACCCTTTCAAAATATTAGGTATGTAGTCCATTTTTCAGCATATCTTCGATTTTGCCTCTAAAAAGATCGTTTCTAGCTATTTCATCTCTATAGATCTATCTCAGTTCCGGTAATTTTTGGATTATACATGAGACAAGTGAAATAAAACGTCTACCAAAATTCACAAAACTATTTTTCGGAATATACATAATGTGATAATAATAGATAAAATACTTCCTGAATTAAACTAGATTTTTTTAATAGTTTTCGAAGTCTATAGATACGGAATTGTGCTTTATAGCTTTGCAAATACGATAAAATCATTTTTTACGTTTTTATGTCATTGCATGATCAATGCCGCAGCAATTGTACGTTCTGTTCAATTAAAAGATTTCATTACACGTGTACCAAGCTGTTACGGTCAAGTGACACAGATCTGTAGCGCACCGTGCTATTGCTATTGTTGTATTAATTGGCCACGATTCATCGATCTTCTTTTCAAAGAAAATTACCAAAACAGCATCAAAGGGTAGAAGTGGCGTCTGTACCGCCTGGCACTTCATTTAGGTAGCGAAGGTTTGACCTAAACATACACTCTTTATTATTTTAAACTAGTTGGTAGAATCCAAGGGGTCTAGTCGATACTCCATCGGTTTAGGTATTTAACTAAATAAAAAAAAACACGTTGTATAGAAAATCCAACTAAAAATAGAAAATAAATTTTAATAAATTTGAAATAAGAATAGTGTAAATAAGAAAAAAAACTATTTTATTGTAAAAAAAGAGTGGGGTACTTTTTAACAATACCAACTTTTAATATTACCAACATGATAATCCTTTTGCTCATATTATCTGTCAATAAAATATGTAATATAACTATGGACGCCAAGCACGCCACGCTTTTTTTTTCAATATCTTTTTTTCTTATTTACACTATTCTTAATTCAAATTTATTTTACTTTATTTTATACATTTTATAGTTGGATTTTCTATAAAGCGTGCTTTCTTTTTAACTCTTATTTCTTTTTCATTTTTTAGTTCTGTTCTACTATTTTCCAACAGCTGATGTCACTAAAAATAAACGAAAGCGCCATCTTGTGACAAGTAGGACTTTTTTACTCATAAGACCAGTTTATTTATAATTTTATCGTGGTCCAACAGATGTCACTAAAAATAAAAATAAATAAACTTATTAATTTTGTAGTTGGATTTTATATAAAAGCGTATTTTTAGTTTAACATAATATTGAATTGTCATCGGTCCTTGATAAGTATGCCAAATTTCAATTTAATCCGACGTTTTGAAGGGGGTCAAAATCATATTCAAAGTTTCCGTTACATAGATACATACATACGTATGAAGCTAATAAAAGCGTGCTAAAAAGAAAAGGGGCTATTAAAGAAGATTAGGAAAAACAAATCAGCGATTTTATAATTTTCTGTCTGTTTTTCTGTTTGTTACTGCACATCTCCGAAATTCCTGAATGGAATTCGATAAAAGTTGGCACACGGGTAGACCATCTTCTGGATTAATACATAGGCTAATTTTGATCCCGAGAAAATATAAATCGGGACTTTTATCCCGGAAAAACTTTTTCACGCGGGCGTAGCCGCAATCAAAAGCTAGTAATATATCATATTATACTTAATCGTGATTTTAATTCCTTATCCTACTAATATTATAAAGGCGAAAGTTTGTAAGAATGTATGGATGTTTATTCCTCTTTCACGCAAAAGTACTGAACAGATTTCGATCAAATATGGCACACGGGTACATCATGTCCTGGATTAACACATAGGCTACTTTTTATCCCGGGAAAACAAAAAGCGGGACTTTTATCCCGGAAAAACTTTGTAATGGGGCGGAGCCGCGGGCAAAAGCTAGTAACTTATAAGTAAACGTATATACATCGCAGTGGTTTGTTGAGACACCTATTGTTGTCACTTAAGGAAAAGAAAAGCTGCGCCAACTCAGCTTCTGGTATTAGTCTTGGAAGGTATTAGTCTTGCAACTGACTAGACCCGCACGCAGGCCTAGACTTTTGTGATTTGAACATTTCCATGAAATAATTAATAGCGCGGGAGTCGACACTGGATAATGTTATTTTCGTTTTTCAACTATAAAACGGCTCAGTGAAAATGTCGTCCATACACAACTACACGTATATTGGGGCCAATGCAGGTTGTTAGTAGGTGTTTCCTTGGCGAACGGTTGGTTTGTTTTGTTATATTTTGGTCGGCAATGATATCAGACTGGCACATCGCGATATTTTCTGCCGTTTGCATACTTGGATGGCTCAGGGCGTATTAAAGAGTTACCCTATTCAGTTATTTGCAATGATTTTCCAAATTGTGACTCCATTGTCCATACGTGGCGAGTTGCAAATTAAACAGGAAATATAGTTGTTGGAATGTTTTATTGTTATCTAATTGTGTCCTGGTTACTTGCCAACCGTCAAGTTCTAATTGATGTTAATGTAACTAACTATAGATGACACTTGTTCATAATATACAACAATCGTTATTTACATTGTGAACTACTCCACCGTAGCTATGTATAATATGTTCGATTATTAAATAATTTTAAAATTATTTTACTCCAGTAAGTATATTGTTTTCGAATGAATATTGATTAACAAGTACTTAAATGCGAATTGCCTTTGTGTTAGTAAGCAATATTAATGTAGTCACGTTCTATTGGTCAATCTCCGTGATAAACGTTATTACGTTATTAAAAAGCAATTCATAGTACGAAATAAGGGCCTATTATTTTCTTCAATTTAATGTGAGCACAACATTAAGCGATAGGTCTACCTATGTGGAAGTGATTTGTGATAGTTATGCAATAAACACGCACCGACGCGACGTAGGATTGTGGGCTAAGGCAGGTGCGCTAGGGCGTAGTCACAGCCAGTGCTCGGCAGAGATGCGCTTAGCACTTTCACTCTCGGTGGTGCGACAGCAATGGCCGCGGTTCGCCGCAGTGGGCCCGCGTCGTCGCTAGCCGCCGCCGCGCCGCTGGCTCTCGAGCGAGGCACAAATACCGCATAAACATCGTACAACTAGCGCTGCCGAGCGCCGGCCAGAACGATCAACACCTTGTATCAATTCAACAGTATGCTCTACCGCGTACAAGCTCGCCTGCTTGCTCGTTGCTCTATTCAATATTAAGATCGTATTGTGAAAAAGCGGACATCTATTTTTAAACTGGGCATTTGTTGAGACGTTTTGTTTTGTGCAATTATATTGGTGCATGACGATCCTGTCGTGGTTTTGGCTCGAAAAGTTATAAAGTGGCAGCATTTAAATTGCTCCGTTTGAAATTGTGTTCCATATTCAAGTTAACTTTTTTGTAAACAACAAAAAATAAATTGTGGCTACTTAAGTGAAAATTACATTTTGTGCCAAAAAAAATCTGTGACTTAGCGAAAGTCTCCAATACCGTTGTCGAAGTTTCCCTACAGAGTAAATGTTTATTGAGAAGTTTTGATTTCGTAACAGCAATCTCGACGTGAATGTGTGCATTTGCAACTTTACGGACACTGTTCAATTGTTTGGTTGCGTTTTTGACATTTTTTTCATTGTGTTGTGTCAATATTGTATTGCCATTTAATGACGTGCGTATAATATTGCTCAGAATTAATGCGGCTGAATGTGTGGTCTCAAGGTTGGCAAAAACAGCTGGACAGCAGTCAGTCAGCATGGAGCAGTCGCAGTGCTCACATAACGGGCATCCAGCCGACCGACCGACCGACAAGGACGCGCTCTGTAAATAAATAATGATCTAATTGTATATATCCATATACTATTTCTGACTCTGACTATCGCCTGATAAATACGTTATCGACGGAAAGGTTTTAAAGTCATTTCATCGTTAGTGTGTGGTAAACAGAGTGGTGAAACTTCAACCAGCCGCAGTACCCACTTTCGAAGTTTTCTAGAGGGCCCTCCTTTTCTCAGCGGTACTAACATCCGCCTATAGTTATCTCCGGTTGCGTTGCAAATCTCAGGCACTACGTGATTGTGTGTTGTTACTGTGTCAAATATTTAAGCTGAAACTGAAAAAAAACCTGCTCGGCAATTGACGGCCGCGGTAAAGAATTCATATAGTAATCCGATATAAGGAAGAATATCGAAGAAGAGCCGTAATGCCCCATTACGATGAGAGTTTTATATATGATGACAATCTCAATCAAATAAGAAATAAACGGAGTTATCGAGTTTACAAAAATGGGTTAAGTCCGTTGGGTCTACTAGAAACCAATGATGTTCTACAAACGCTTGAGGAAAGAGGTACATCAGTTATTAAACGGAATATCAGAAATATTAAGCACCGTGGTCATCGCTATAAACCGGAACATCACTGTGACATGCAGTCATTATCTGCGAAGCATAAAGCACCAGACATAATTATCTCTCACTATCCGCGAATTAGCGTATTCGATCCAAATAAATATTATGACTTGAGGAACAATAACGTGACTCCGTTAATTCCGTGCAAAAGTTTAGATAATTTGAGTACAAAAAAGAAAAGCGGTGTCATTAGAGACAAAATAAGAAACGGGTCCAGTCTTCAGGACTTGCTGGACGATGGAAAACTTAAGTATTATTCATCGCCGTCTGAAGAAAGGTTGCCAACGCAAAGTAGGGGAGATAGTCGACATTACTATTCAGTAACAGACGCCAGACAACGGCCCGTGGCACGGCGTGTCTCCCGCAGTACTCCAGCTCCAGGCATTGGAGTCTATCGGCAGATCAACAACGATGGCGTTGCTGGCAATAATAAACCGGGTATGATTATTAACGTAGTAATTCATGCGTTCACTTCATTTGTATTCCATTTAGTTTATAACAATTATTATGCTTCATAAAAATATGTGTATTTGAGAAGGCTATAAATATTTTTGTGAGTTTTTTCTGTCGTTATATTAATAAAATGGCAAAAAGTGGCAAATAAGAATTTAGGATTCCAATAGTGAGTGATCACCACCACCCATGAACATTCACAGTGTCGGAAGAATCTCAGGGTTTTGCCGACCTTTTAAGGAAAAGACTGGCCTGGAAGGGCAAGATAACACCTGCTGTAAATCGCCTATCGCACCGGATGTAATAATAACAGTAAAACACCCGTTTTACATCGGTTTTATTTATGATAATGCAAGGTACTAACCCAGTCGAAGTGCCCATTCGTGCTGTAAACATGGTTATTTACAGCGTGCCACCACCAACTCCGAAATATAATGTGCGTTTTAAATACATATGTACTACTATTTTACGCAGATTCAGGTAACTCGATATCCCGTTCAATTGCCGTTTCAAAATTGAAAGTAACTGGTAACTAGACACCTGCGTACAATTTTCTCTCAGCGAGGCGAATAAATAACATTGGAAAACTTTCAATTTTTCCTTCCTTGTCCGCTTCAGAAAGGTGTTACGTTAAATGAAATGCCTGATCTTGTATAACAAGACGTAACAGTCGCGGGAAATACATCGTTGTCTCTATTGTTGTTATAATGTTAAGGCCATAGACAAATAGCGCTTCGGTTCATGATTTCTCATCATCGGTAATTTGTATTTTAATGTGTAAAGGTCGAATAATTTTGCATTAATAATTCAAAACAAATCGACTATAGTGTTTTTTTAATATGGGCTGTCTTAATATAAATAAAAAAAAGTGTGTGTGTATTAATGTACACTCGTTATTTTTCAATCAATTCATTTTTTTCATTATTCTTACAATAGTTATTACTTATTGTATTCTATTAATACGGCGAGGACGGACCTGCGTTCTTGTAGAGTGTGGAGTTTCAAGAACTCGTTCTTACGGCGGATGGCCAGAGTGATTTCGTCCTCTGGATCGGTTAATACGGAACGCGGCCGCGCCGTCTCCATTTGGCGTGGTCGAATGGAGTATATTTTGACGCTTTACGAACTAACGTGTTTGGGTGATTTATCGCCCGATCGAATTAGCGTCTGCTGGCCATATGCATGAAATGCCTGATGGTCAGCATGTTGGTGTCCACGTGGAGGTTGCGGTTGCGAACGTACCACTGGGCACCAAGAGCATGTCTGAGCATTCTATTTTGTAAGACCTGCATACGCTGAAAACGAGCAGGCGGTAAATGGGCGAATACGGGCAAAGCGTACGTCATGATAGGTCGAATGCCAGTCGTAATGATCCTAATCTTGTTGTGGATTGACATTTTACTTTTCCTGTTTAAGAGCCAATGCAATTGGCCCATCGCGAATGCGGCTCGCGCGCGCACCGCGTTTATATGTGGCCACGCCGTCCATATGTGCGAAGTGTGCGGCGCACACACGCGCCAAGACAACAGGGGCGCCGGAATCAGGATGACATTTTATATTTGTTATACTACCACTATATTCTTTATAGGTGAGTAGGTAAGACAGCAGTGACATGTACAAGTCTTACATATATTATTACATACGTCTTACAAAAGATCATTTTCTAAATTAAAACTTATGAAACAGGTTACAAGACGACAAAAATCATAGGCGCTCCATAGATTTCGCACACAGGCGCTCCATAGGTTTCGCACACAGGCGCTCCATAGGTTTCGCACACAGGCGCTCCATAGGTTTCGCACACAGGCGCTGTCTTGGGTCGGCGCGGCCCTGAATTTATATCCAAAGCCAGCGCCCGAAGGTGCAAGGACTATATAAATTTGATATTACTGCAGAGAAGATGTGAATTACACTTGCTCTATGAATGGGATCTAGCTGGACTGGTTGCTGCTATTGATTGAGACAACAGGACTCCTGCCAAGTAAAATGTCTCAATGTCTAATATTCAAGGCAGACGGTGACTTGTCCCCCCACTAGATGAGCATCCCAAATGCGGCGTACCTAAGCTAAAGACGCATCGTCGGTGCGGGTGGCTAAAAATTATCGAGAGGTGTGCACCGACTTCACCATCGCGGATCGCTGAAGCGTCCCGGACCGGGTTTCCTCGCTATTACGCAGATTGAGCACTTCCACCCTGGAGCTGAGGTTCTTACCTCTTGCGACTTCCACCCCTATCCGACCAGTTAAGGCAAGCCAAAGGTTAGGAGGCCTCATTTAGCCCCCACGGAATTATATTAATTCAAATATATTTAAATAATATTTTCTGCTAAATTGAGTCATATTTTTAAATGATGGTTAATTTAAAAAATATATATATACATTTACTAATACTCACAATCAAAAGTGAGTTTAACATAAAAATAACTCTTAAATACAAGCTGAATATGCCGTTTCACTAATTAATTAAATGAGTTTCAAAAACTCATACACTCCACACGACCGCAGTTCCGGCCCGCGTGCCGATGACGATGATACTAATAATTAATAGGATTAGGCCAAAAAAGCAATCTTCACCAATCAATGATGTCTCATCCTCTCTCAGTGGCCGTCCTGAGCCGAGGTTCGTGACCCGTTAGTGGGTCGCCCTCAGCGTGGTCGCTTAAATTTCAAGGGTTGCGAGCGCCTTCTGCACTCACCCAAAAGACCGGTGTTCTTTCATAAGCCGACCCTCGTCAGGCTAGAAAGAGTAATGTCCGTAACAAAAAAAAAGTTACACTAATTTAAATTATAAGTGACCTTTGGACTGAATCAATAACAATGTACATATGGTACTCGGGATTCGCATTACAGTAGTGTAACACTACTATCACGATTTTGCATGCACTTCTGATTGCCAAATTGACCTGGAGGCATTTCTATATCCGCCTATCTAATAAATGTGGGTTCGAAACCTACTACATGTCATTAATTGATTTTTAATTTTAAATTTCATATTTAGAAAACGGCGCCGTGACGGTCCAGTGACAGAAAATGTGACGATTTTTTAACACAAATTTCTTCCGTACGTCGATATAAAAGTTTCACTTCAAAAACATTTTTGTTTAGATTATTTATTACGTTAAATCTTATACAAAACGACTTTCATTTTCGAAAGATGTCAGTAGGTTTGGAAACATAATGTGATAAAACTTGAATCTCACCATATCTACATATTGATTAGAATATAGACTTTCATTTTCTGCTTTGGTGTAAGTATAGCTCGATGACTATCTCTACTTATATCTTCTGCATATTATACTGATTCGCTCTAATTCACTTACTACACTACATATGATGTAAATATGTGTTACAATCTGGTATCAACAGAATTATGAGTGCATTGCGTTAACAAGTCATCTTGCCACATTGAAATCATTTTATAACCGTTCATGAAACACATTCCACTTGTGTAATGTGTACATGTTGCTAAATTGTTAAATTGCACGTTACAACTTACACTGCATTAAAATACTGGTAATGTCATCGAAATTAGTGTAAATATTGTTCGTCGACGTGGTGTTGCACCGCGCGTCTCTGGTTCAGAATTCAAACAGTATGGCCGCAACAGGACAAGCGTATACAGAAGAAGCATGCTAATTAGTTTATATGGAGTATGGCAGTGCGTTTATGATGTGTTGTGTATGACTAGGGCTGCCATCCGTCCGGATTTCCCCGGATTTGTCCTTGTTTGAAGGGCGTCCGGCAGGGGTTTTAAAAATTGTCCGGGCAAAACCCGGACACTTTTGTTGTCCGGGGAAATCCATTTTTATAGATAAGCGACAAATTGAAATAAATCTTAGTTAAAATTCATGCATTTCCCCGCATTCAAGAAGGAACGGCAAAATATTTTTTCAGAGGTGTCCGGGGAAAGACCCATATTTCGCCCAAATGTCCGGGATTTTTGGCGTGTTTATCCGGCGTCGGCAATTTAGATAATGGCAGCCCTATGTATGACGCACGCGGCGCGGCGCACCGGCGACGTGGTGCGGCTGGGAAGCGAGTCGGGGCAGAGGACGGAGGCGTCCGGCGGTCGCGGCGCGATGCGTGCAGGTTCACTGGTTCAGTCGACGCCACGACTTTGGGCGCGTCCTCCTGTCGCCTTCGTGTTTATTTATAAACTCGCGCGTCACCACCATCTGATAAACTGTTTACTTACTATTCATGTTGTTCCGGGATTCCTAGTTTGATTCATAATGATAGTGTGTACATGCTATGCAGTTTGACATACAGTACCCCCTAAAAGTGATTACTTACGTCTAATTTCGGATCGGGAGTAAAGAAGGCGGTGCTTTATTTACGTCACTATCCAACAGGTTCGTATTCTATATTTGGTATTGTATTACAATATATGTACTACAAATGTATTAATTTTCTATATCAAGTGCCTTTGCAGTTTTTTAAACCAAAATTATTTACTTTAATTTCTATATACTCAATAATTATCTTAAATAAATGGAATAGCGTGTACCTAGGTATTTATTAAATGTATATTATAATAGGTACTACTTAAAACGTCCCTTAAGTACACTTAATAATAGAAGACTATGAAACACGCTTTATTTTACTTATTCTGCAATCGGCTTTAAATATGTTATGTACCTGAATTATACCAATAATATAAATATAAAGTAGTATAAACAAATAAATTGAACAAAAACAGAGACGATTCAAAAATATAATATTGCTACGTTTTGAACCTTGAAATTAATCATTTCATATTAATAACCTTGTTTTTTCCTTATCGAGTTAGTTAGAACTCACACAGGATATACTCTGCAACTATTAGTCTAAGTCTGCAACTTACGAGCTTGGACTTTGCCTACCGCCTTAGTTAATCATTGAATATTGTTTGATTTGGGGACATTAAAGCAAACTTTACCTTGGTTACAACTTAAAAGGATCGCTCAATTGTAATGAAGACTGATGCTTCCAAATAAGACGACTTGATGCCTACTTATATATTTTTTTATACCTTAATAAATATTATGATACATCAGTGTGCTATAGTCATCATCTAGCCCAGTTTGTTCTAACAATAATTGATGCTAATTAATTTATACTGTGTTTTGCGTACTATTATTTAATCTCTAGGCTAGATTGCAAGGTTACTTTGGAGGTGAAGAGTGGAGTTGGGCACCTATATTATTTGTGAGCAATTTTACTTGAAATATATATATATACATAGTACTGATTTGATTGAGTAAGTGAATCTGTGTAGGTAAGTTAGATTCCTAAATAAACACTTTATATTCGTAAGAATATCAAAGTAATCAAGCTAAATGTAAAAATTATTGCCAATAAATCGCTTTGACACCCAGAAAACTAGATTTTCTATTGTTCTAAATCTAGAGTTTTTAGGCGGGTCCGTCCGCGTGTAAGACGTTCCTGGGAATAAAAGTGGGCTATATTCTGTGAATCCACGACATGCTCTATGAGCTAGGTATCTGCCATGAGATAGCTCATAGAGCATGTCCTGGATTAAGACATGGGCTACTTATTAGCGCGAGAAAATCTAAAGCGGGCCTTTTGTATCGGAAAACTTTTTAACGCGGGCGGAGCCGCGGGCAAAAGCTAGTGTTAGATAATGAGACTACCATAGCGAATGCTTAGCAATTAAGTGGTTAAGTATTACAAATTTTGTATACGATGAGCAAACAATTTGTTTTTAATGACGTCGGTAAGCTTAGGCTGTATTCATAAACAATACTTTTAATACTATACTGTTATAAAGTTTATTTTAAAAAGGATTACCCCAAACACTGATGCGTATTTGCCGCGTCATCTATAGGTACTTAACTTCGTAATTACTTATATTTTTAGAAATCGAGTTAAGATAATAATATAATGTACTTAGGTCAGGTAAACAAGTTATGCTTATTTCAAAATGAAAACATATTTTTGCACTGCGTATAGTATGTATAAACTATAAACTACCGAATAATATTGAAGTCCGTCAATTTCATGAATTATTTTGAAGCTCTTACTTAACTAAAAATATTTTTAGAGCGTCTATTTAAGATTTTAATAATATGTATTATGATTTGTAGAAAGCGAAAGCACAGGCGAGGCGGGATCGGGACACCGAGGCTCGCTGCGCGGCGCCAACAAGCTGGCGAGGCGGGCTCGCTCGTTCAAGGACGATCTGCTCGAGCGCATATCCAACATGCGCTCGCCGGCGCAACAGCACCATCCGCCGCATCTCTCCTCCGCGATCAGGTACGTGTCTACAAATTAATGGTGTAACGAATATTCGCATCTTTTTTTATATTCGCATTCGCAATAAATTATGCGCGAATATTTTTGGCTATGACATGTGTCAATAATTAATAAAACTGCACCAGGTTATGTTTACAATGTATAAATAATAATTTTATTAGTATTTATAGTAGGTACTCATACAAAATAATTTATCAAAATATATTTTGATAACGATAAACTTTCAACTTTCTAAACGCATTTGACTACTAATAATTATTTTTTTACTGAAATGACAACGTGATAGAATTTATGTTGTTATTAATACGAGATTTCTCTATACTTATTCTTTATTACTAGTTTATAAAATTATTGGAGAATATTATAAAAATATAACGAATACATTAAAATATTATAAATTATTGATGTTTTTCCTTCAATGTCAGTATACCTTTTAAATACTTCAGTTGCAATAATGACTCGCTACTTACTTAATCCGAATGGACTAGTTATATGTTTTTTTCCACAATTACTGTTTCTTCTTAAATTGATATGATTGAGTTATAAACGTCGATATACATATAGCGTTGCAGTCTTCAGAGGACGCTGAAGCATATCTGAAGCTCCATTGACAGACAGAGAAATCCTCCTGACACGATGTCCGTGATTACAAAGTTCAAAGCATCAAGAAGGCCAAATTGACTATTGGTAAATTAAAGGGCTAAGGTTGGGCTTGTACAACACCAACTTGTCAGTCCAAGTACAAGAGCAGAGCACGAAGACTACTCCACTTCACAGAGGCGTGAGACAGGGAGATATTATTGCTCTAAAATTGTCACTGCCGCGTTGGACATCTTCAAGTATTTGATTAAAAGGGATTTGGAATTAGCTTCAATGACCAATATATTACTCACATTTGATTTGCCGCAATATTGTCCAAATTAGAGAGGACCATACCATTATGCTCATTTCCCCTAAGACCTCAACCGAGTTCCCCATCTGATAGGTCTTAAAATGAACTAGACCAAAATCTTGTCCAATTCTCATTTTGTGCATACGCCAATTAATGTTTAGAACGCAACTTTGAAGTTGTCGACGAATCTGTCTATCTAAGCAAAATGGTTCAGTAAGGCAAGTCCAACTTCAAGGTAGAGGTTAAAACTAGCTCGGTGGAGCAACGTTTGGGAAAAAAGGCATGGTCCTCTCATCTAAAATACCTTCAAAGGAAAAAATCTTCAATCAGTGTGTGTTAACAGTGATGACGTATGACTATGGGCAACCCAGGTTTTTTTTTATTGCCTTAGTAGTAGGCACACGAGCAAGCGGTCCGCCTGATGGTAAGCAGCATCCGCCGCCCATGGACTAAAGCAATGCCAGAGGCACAACCAAGCCGTTGCCTACCGGGAGGTGAGAACTCTTTTTAAACCTCGTTTACAGACGACGCTCGGGAAAAACGGATGCAGGGATTCCATTCTACAGTTTGCACGTGCACGGCAAAAAAGACCGTTGAAAACGCACCGTGCTACTACGGACGGATTCGACGTAGTGCGGATGAACTCCACTGCGATGGCGAGTGATGCGATGGTAAAAAGGCGAGGCGGGCACCATATTAAACAGTTCCTCAGAGTAACTCCCCATGGAAGAGGCGGTAGAATACACAGAGAGAACCAATGTCTCTCCGCATACCCAGCGCCTCCACTTTGTCCGTGAGATTGGGATCATCGACGATGTGCAGTGCCGGTCGTTGTAGGGAGTCAAGTGGGTTTATCATGTGTTTGGTGTTTGCCCAGAGGTGTGAATAGTACTCCACGTGCGGTCGGACTTGCGCTTTATAAAGCGCTAGTCTGTGGCCGCACGTGAAGTACCTACCGCTTGACTCTGTTTAGGATTCCCAACTCTTTTTGGCCATTTTGGCGTTGTCCTCCAAATGACTCCCAAACTTGACGTCATTTGAAATTTCGACGCCGAGGATCCCAATGCTATTCGACATGTAGAGAGTAACTCCTGGGAACTGTGGCGCCATGATGAATGGGTCCTTGTCCTGGTCCTTCCAAGTCGGATAACAGTCCCTCAGTGAGCTATGAAGATGCTCGGCGTTTCTCTGCGCAATGAAAATGGAAACGAGGAGATTCGTAAGAGAACAAATATCGCTGACATATTTCAAATATACTATTCTATTTGGACTTCACGACGCTTACTATCAAGAGTCTAGTATCTATTCACAAAGGCTTTTTCCTTTTTATTGCAATTAAATGACGAGACGAGCATGCCGTTCGCCTGGTGATTAGCAATACGACTGTCTATAAACAGTGGCAGCGCCGCACTGAACTTTGAATAACAGAATACTCCATGGTACTGAGCTCCTCACCCTGTCACATAAGACGTTAAATCTCATAGTGCTCAGTAATTACACTGAATACAATATCCTTCAAACCGGAACACAATAGTGCATACACACTGCTGCTTGGTGGTAGAAATAGACATTGCGGAGGTACCTACCCAGGCGGTCTCTCGCATCTGACAGATCTACCACCACTCACCGTCTGGATAGGAATCCAGACGGCCAAATTTCAGCCAGCTGTGTGCTAAATACTACTAGTGTAACAGAAAAATATTCATAATTATGTAGATTACATAAGCGGTATTTGCATTGCTGCTTTAATAATATGTCCATTGCATATTTGGTTTTATTTATGCAAGTGCCTGTAGTACGTTAACACGGACGTTATAGATAATCACCTGGAATTCTTGGACTATTGCATGAAAATACAATATTATGCTAATTAAATAACGATGCCGTATTCGGTTTGCAGCTGTAACATAATAGGTATAAATCGTATTCCTGACATTTTTTTAAAGAAAAATCGAAGTATACCTAGGTACCCGCATTTCAGCTACTATAATATGCTATACTCTCTAGTATCTTGTTATTATCTAACACGATGTCTGCTACAATATTTTATCTTGCTTGTTGTGTATATTGCGATGGAATCTTCAAAGTGTATATTGTTTCTTATCTTTATTGATAAATTTACATACATACGCTATCTTAACTGTCAGCGACATAAGAAAGTGTCGTTCAAATGAACAGTTGTTATTATCTCTGGCAGTGGTGAAAAGGCAATGCAACTGACTGTGATGTGTGTTTAATTAATTAAACAGTCACGTAAAACGCATAGACAGTGTCATAAGTGTATTTGTTAATAGTACGTCGTCGGGTCGTTGTCGGTCAAATCAGCGATTGCGATTGCGAGGAGCGAGGAGTGCCTGATCGGCCTGTCTGTGCCATCAGTGCACTTGTTAATGCAGACATTCCACTAAATGTGGATGTTATTATGAGTCAGAGTCGTGGATTAAGTGTCGCGCTCATTAGTACGTTATCCGCATAAATCTCATTAATTTAGTGCGTGGCAATGTTAAGTGATTACATTTTAATGCCCGGTCGCCGAGTTTTAGCGTGACTTAGTCGTTTTTAAATTTATTGTGACGTCGGTGGACACTAGTTTTTTTATGGTCGAATGAGGTTGTTCGAAAGTAGTTATCTGTGTCTGTGTAGTGTGTACAACGATCATAAAGAAGCAGTGAGTTCAGTGTTCTTTACGGCGGAGGCGCGGAGCAGTGGTACTCAAGTGACTGCTAAATGTCGAACGCTGTGCGGTCGCCCGTCGGTGACTGGTTCAACAAACGTACAAATAAGCTGCACCGGAGATTCATTTATAATGGAAAACGGTATGATTTACCTTGTATTATGCAGGTACGACGCCGTTGTCGGTGCATTGCCCCCAGCGTTTTTTTTTAAACAAACGTAAAAATATTTGACTACTACAACCCACTCAACGGGTAATGGGTATCTGTGCGTACGGATTTTGTTTGGTCTAAAGGTGATTGATTTGTTTATGGACGTTCGTGTTCTGAATGGGTTTAAGAATATTTATGAGTGAATTCTGTCGCTTGTAGTGACACATAGAGAGGTAATGGTGCGTTTGCTATATCGATCATGTTTTTGTTTGAGCACGCACTTACGCCGAGTGAACCGGGACATCCTAATTGAATATCAAAATATAGCTTAGTATTGTATTCGCGGCGCGGTGTTGGCTTGCATGCAAAGTAGCTTCTTTCGCAATACATTCCTTGCGTTGACATTTTTATGCGATACATTATTATGTTGTAGGCGCGTATGTATTTAGTTAAATAGTTACCACATTTGTTTTTCATCTAATTTTAGGATAGACTCAAATCTTCCAAATCAATCAAAAGTTTGTCGCTGTGTTGAATTCAATATGAGCAATAGAATTAAAAGAAAGTAACAAATTTACTTTGAACAATTAATTTCAAACATTATTGATATACAAATACAAGCGTCAAATTGAACTTCGACATTTTTTACTGATACTACGTAGTCTAAAGATTTATCCCATTACAGATTGTGTTTGGTCACGTAATCGGAAACTGGAAGGTTTTGGTTCAATAAAAAGAAAAACATGTTACGGTATTGAATTTATTAGAATGGTGCTATCTATTCTACTACCTATTATAAAGTTTTTTTTTTGTTTTTTAACTGTATTGCTATCGAGAATAACCATAACCAATTTATCTAAGGTTTTTGCGTTTTGAACCGACTCCAAAGAGGTTTATATAATACTAGCTTTTGCCCGCGGCTCCGCGCGCTTTAAAAAGTTTTTCCGGGTTAAAAGTCCCGGTTTATATTTTTCCGGGATAAAAAGTAGCCTATGTGTTAATCCAGAACATGATCTACCCGTGTGCCAAATTTCATCGAAATCCGTTCAGTAGTTTTTGCGTGAAAGAGTAACAAACATCCATACATCCAAACATCCATACATTCTTACAAACATTCGCCTTTATAATATACTAGCTTTTGCCCGCGGCTCCGCCCGCATTAAAAAGTTTTTCCGGGATAAAAGTCCCGGTTTATATTTTCTCGGGATAAAAAGTAGCCTATGTGTTAATCCAGGACATGATCTACCCGTGTGCCAAATTTCAACGAAATCCGTTCAGTAGTTTTTGCGTGAAAGAGGAACAAACATCCTTACATCCATACATCCAAACATCCAAACATCAAAACATCCAAACATCCATACATTCTTACAAACTTTCGCCTTTATAATATTAGTAGGATAAGGATAAGGATAGTAGGATAGTAGGATTACTACCTAGATTGTCTCGGTGGCGTAGTGGTATTACAGTACGACTGCAAAGCTGATTATTTTTGTTGCAGATCACATTCCCCGCTTAGCCCTAAGCAGCGTAACATGGGGGCTAAACCTAATGTCAATGAAGAGGGGGAGGTCACGCCCGCCAAGGAGTTGGAGCGCTTGGTCAAAGAGGTCATTATGGTTTTTCATTGAGCTATGAATATTAGGAAATAGCGGTTAGTAATGTAACATTCATTATTCCATTTGCAGGTAACATTTGGGTTGAAGCATTTTTCAGATGTGATAACAAAGAGGAAATTGGAAATGCTCCCAGACAACGGCACTATCGTGTTTGAGTCCATTGCGAACATACACAAAGGTACTTAAATCTCAAATTACTTTTAAAAAATAAATTGATCCTATTTACGTTTCCTTATTTAACCTGACTCTTCACACTATCGCAATGTTTAACTAAGAGTTGACTTGTTTGCGTACAACATTTTATATTTTAATTATGGTTTTTTTTAAAACCTAACAAAGTGATATGTTATTTTCAGCAATAAAACCGTACTGCAGCCGATCACCTGCGTTCACAAGTGCTGTGAAGCGTCTGTGCACAGCGTTGGCAATGCTGCTGCGGCTGTGCGACGAGATAACAGCGGTCAGCTTCCGCGCCGACGCCGGCAACGAGGAGTTGGACACGTCTGCAGATGCGTTGTCGCCGGAGCACGTCAGTTCGGTGGTGAAGGGCGTGACGTCTGCCGTGGAGGAGGTGGCGACCCTGGCGCAGCAGCACATGAGCCGGCCCGCGTTGTCGCCGCGGCCCGCGCTTGTGTCCCCGCGCGCTTCCACTCAGAGAAACTCTCTACCAGGTTGGTTGGGAATATCACGTTATACTTTAAACAATTTTTATATTAGGCTTAGAAAATAATAATTCTTAAAGTTTCCAATCAGGCATCCGAAAATATGATAACTTTTTTGACTGTTTCTTTATATTAGGCTAGTATGGGTGTAAACAAAAATTACATATATATAAATGCATTTTGTTTGAAAATTTTTACTCTCATTCTTGTATTATGTCAATAGGGAACATTTTCAATGACCGAACTCATTTGCGTACTACACGACTAGCCTTACTAGATAAGTACTTATAACTAGCAGAGACCAGTATTTCAACGACGATGCGATTCAACGGTCACTTATCAAACGTGACCCATTTTCTCTTTTTCCGGCCTTTAGCTATGAAATATAAGTTTTAAACCAGATCAATTAACGTTGATGTTATTCTCGCGTGCGTCAAGCACTACTGTGTCCCAAAGAATGGGAGTGATGCTTTGAGGTTGTATTCACATTTTATCCAGTCGTCTTAAATATGTATTTCTTACGATTTGCTATATTGCAGCCGCTTCGATGATGCTTATAAAATAATTTAAGGAATTGCGTAGTTTGTTTCATATTCGTTGTATTTAACTGAAAATTAGTTTCAATAATTATTATCATATGTAATATCCCAAGTAATATTAGTTATTGCATAATTTTTCTCGTAAATAATGCTATTTTAATATCAATTACAAAATTATTGGTTGCAACATGAATTTATTTACCATATTATTAATTATAATAATGCGTTTCTAGTGTTTTAACCAATTTAGTATGATTACGATATATTGTTGAATAATCGCAGAAATTGTGTCACTTTTCGAGTGCAAAAATGACCATATATATGTAACAAATTACAATAGAACAAGTATGACCAAAGCCGTAGAGTTGGTCGTAATGTTTTAATTCATTGAGGTTAATTTGTTAATGAATAGAACCGGTGGCCTAGATTGGCGATATTTGATGCCATTTCATAACTAAGCTCACAGATCGCGGGATTAAACGCTCAGACATGTGCAACGCCGCGCTCGTATCGGATCGAATACGATTGCGTTTGTACAGTTTTAATTGCTTTTCTGACATTGAAATATTTTATTCACGCCAGTTTTGAAATCGGAAATTTCGGTCGATGCCCATTGCGATTTGTTCAAACCAACATATCGGTTTGATTCGTGTATAAATGTGAAATGAATGTCCAGTATTTTATATCTTTCACTTACGATGTTAAAAATTTATTGCTTTGTCAGCTATCTTTAGCGATGTGTGTCGAGCTGTAACAATAACATTGAACGTTAGCACAGTTTCTAAAGGCACGCATTAGTGGAGTCAACTCAATATCTAGCTTGCAACCTACACTTACCGTGCGCTTTGTTTACTTTCTCATGCAAATTTGCCGTTAAATAAACCAGTCGTTACATTTCTATTTCTTTCAGTTTATTGCTTTTCACTTAAAATTGCCTCGGTCGGAATACATGTCTGTGTAAAAATATGATTAGTTTTGCTTGCTATGATCCCATTAGTCCGTAGAATTTATAACCAATTATGATGATAATAATGAATAATTATTTATTTCTGCGTGCCCCAAAAAATCATTCTCTATTTTAAACCTAATTTTTCAGCAATGCAACTACAGTTTGATGTAGTCTCTGAAACTGTGAATACTTAGAGCGGCGGTGAAAACTTACCATCACGATATCGATATATCCTATCTCATGGTTAAAACACATGTTCCGTACAAGTGACACTAGTCAAGATTATCTGTTAAACGTTTCGGCGCTTTGTTTTCCTGGTACATAGCATAAATATCAACCAACGAAGGACGTTATAGTTGTTGATCAGCAAGGGCGGATCCAGGGGGGGGGGTCATGGGGGTCATGACCCCCCCCTGAACGGAGGCCAGAACCTAGGTGGACCACTAATTAAAATTATTAAACATTATGTTTTTATATATTGTTTGTCACAATATAGATTTTATTTAAGTACTTTAAATATTTAATTAATCTATTCATATAAATGGCTTAGTCCTGACTGACTGACGGATCAACGCACAGCCTAAACCGCTGATCGTAGAGACCTGGAAACTTGGAGGGTGTGTTCCTTGTATGACGTAGGCTTCCGATAAGAAAGGATTTTCCGAAATTCTACCCCTAAGGAGATGAAAAAGGGGGGCAAAGTTTGTATGGGGCAACGCGATTCCTTGGTCCAATCTAATTCAAATTTAGCGTAAACTTTTTTAACACCATTGATGGAAGACATGTTTCGTATTTTATTGAAATTTCTTCCCTAATGGGGTTAAATAGTCTAATCAATAAATTCAAAAACGTGAAAAATATATGGCAGAAAAAGCATGAAAGTAAGATTAAAGCAGTAGAAATGAGAGCCTTAAGAAGCATGTGTGGAGTGACTGTGTGTGATAGAGTGTGGAATACTAGGGTGATGGACATGTGTGGAGTGACAGGGGATGTAGTGACCAAAATTGAGAAGGGTATGCTAAGGTGGTTTGGGCATTTGGAAAGGATGGATGATAGGAGACTGACAAAGAGGATTTATAAGGCGAGTGTGGATGGAAGGGCCGGCAGGGGTCGACCGCACCGAACCTTCGAATGTCAGATATCTGACATTCTAAGTAGAGGCCAGGTCAAAAGTACCCTGAACCGGCGGGAGTGCATGAAAAGATTGATGAAGGTAGAGGAAACGAAAGTAGTGTGCCAGAATCGAGCAAAGTGGCGATCCATAGTCTCTGCCTACCCCTATGGGATAGAGGCGTGATACTATGTATGTATGTGAAAAATAGAGATAAAGGGCCTAAAAATATGAGCGATGGCTCATTCGATTCGTAATCACCTCTAGAAAAATGTTTTTGAAGGATTTTGCTGCAGGTTAAAAATTTTAATTGTTATTAACAAAATAAGATGAAAAAGAAATGATATTTCGTTTTTGTTAATAACTCGAAAAATATTAACATTTAAGCAATTTTGAAAAAAGCTCGTTAAAGAGGAGGAAATTTTCCAATAAAAAAGTCCTAACTCCCGGAATTCTATCTCCATTATTTATAATTTTAATTAGACGTTGAAAATAGGGCTCCGCGCGGCAGTTACGGCATGCGCGCGCGGCCGCTAAAGAGAGTTCAGCAATAAAAATAATTTATTTATAACATAAAATGTGATTCTAAAAATTTGAAATAATTGTAGTATCTTCTTAACACTTGAAAAAATCGCGCCTTGAAGAAAAAAAAGTTTAATCACCATTTTTCAAAAAGTTATTCAATTGTTAACTAACCAATTTTTTCCCAATCTCCATTGGCATAAACAATGTGATGAAAGGTCTAATTAATTGACCTATAAATATTAAACTTCGTGGAGCCCTTTTGATATATGTACTTTATAAGATCCTGCGGTAAATTTTTATTAAAGTTTATTAATTTACTAATTATGATTTTTTATAACTATTGAAAAATTACAAAATTTAAAAAATTAAGTTTTTTAACCTGCACCAAAGTCCTTCAAAAAAAATTTTCTAGAGGTGATTACGAATCGAATGAGCCATCGCTCATATTTTTAGGCCCTTTATCTCTATTTTTCACGTTTTGAACTTGTTGATTAGACTAAAAAAGGCGTAGAAAGTTATTTTGGCATTGATTTGCTTCGAAGTATCAGTAAGATATCAATACTCCTTATAGGTCGGATAGTGTGTAGGGAAGAGAACAAAAAATCGGTTGCAACAAATAATCGATTTTTGAATGCAATTGATTTTATATTCAAGGATTTTGCTATCGTATGTAAATAGAGTTAGATTATTATCAAATCTTACACATTACAATCAAGAGGTTTTTTTATTATAATAGTTTTTGTTAGTCGTTCATTTTGATTTATCGATAGAATTTCACGATTATCCTTTCATAACATTTAAATTGGTTATTGGACATTACAAATAAAATATGATGTGTGTACTGAAACTTAAATCACAAATTTAGTGATACGATAAATTATTTACTTTGGAGATCTTCATTTTCAGTCTTCTATATCTAAATTTAAATATCTAACTCATTGTTCAAATATGTTTGTAAAACATACTTACAACATAATTTTTAAATATACAGCTGTGTTTTATTTGTATCCAAAGTTTAGATTTTTTAAAGTAATCGTTTACGTTTCGTTACCAAGCGATTTAAAACTTTCGAAACATTAGGCTCATAAACTGAAAAATACAACACTGTAAAAACGTTGATATAGGAGTCAAGATGTTATTCTTTATTTCAGTATATTTATACAATGTTAAATCAAATATGCTAAATAAGTATGATACTATTTTTTATAATGTATAGAAAAAATGATAAATATTTGTAATTATGTAGCCGACTTTAGAATTTTTGGTTAGACGTTCTCACAAAGCTTTCGCGTCGCGAAAAATTTGAATTGTCATACCAGCCAGCTAAGATTGTATAGTACTATACTAAGTGTATTTAATAAAGCAGTAGAATCAGTGTGTCCGTACATTTAAAGAAATGTGATAAAAAAGAAAGGCAGTGACTACAGAAGAGTAATGGAACACAAATCAGTGATTATTGTAATTCTTTTCTGTCTGTCTGTGTGTTTTTCTGTTTTTTTCTTACTGCACATCTCCTAAATTACTGAAGGCATTTCAATAAAATTTGGCACGTGGGTAGATCATGTCCTGGATTAATACATAGGCTATTTTTTATTCCCTGAAAATATAAAGCGGGACTTTTATACCGGAAAATCTTTTTCACGCGGGCGGTGCTGCGACCAAAAGCTAGTTTAATATAATACTTTGATAGCAAACGTATTATTCGGGAACGAACGCATCGAAAAGAATTTTGTCGCGCCACCGCCACGGCCACTACCATTCATATTACGTATGTCAAATTTCGTGTGACCCTTGTGCGCGCTTTTTTTCGACTAACGCGTAATGTCTAACTAGAACTAACCTCTAATGGAACGTTTAAAAGAACGAACGCATTAAAACAAAGAGCATTATAATAATACGGAAACATTAACGCGTTTCGGGAGAAGACTTAAAAAAAAATTGTTATTTAAATATAGGTAGGTATTTTTAAGTACCTACAGTAATTACATTTATTAATAGAATACCTACTTTTTACTTTTCAAAATTAAATTATAACTTCTTGTGACTTGACCACGATTATGTGACCCCCCCCTGGCGCCAAAGCTGGATCCGCCCTTGTGTTGATGTTCGTTCGGCTTGCCCAACTTCCTTAAACATCGGCTAAATTCGAACACTCCATATCTGTATCAAGTTTCTTGTAAGCAAAAACAAATGAGTAATTATAAAATATATTTACATAGGAGCTTATTAATAGATTTTTAATAAACGAGTAAACTAATGTGATACTTAAATAACAAACATTGCTTACCTAAAATTTACTACTTCGTTTGAAAATGGATTTAGAAAAAAATGTCACGTGAATAAACTATCACTACGTAAATAAAACAAAGTCGCTTCCCGCTGTCTGTCCCTATGTCCTCATGTCCCTATGGATGCTTAAATCTTTAAAACTACGCGACGGATTTTGATGCGGTTTTTGAAGTTATACTTCTTTAGGCGCTTTATGAAAAATTGATGGGAGTGAAATTTTACGATGAGCGCGCATGTGTGACACAAATTCTCACGGAGAAGTTGCCCGCTAAACCGCTTATTAAGGGCTTCATATCATAAAGGGCAGATTTAATGTTAGTTTTAAAAAAAGTGACCGCCATTTTGAATTTCTTTGTTTTAAGGCCAACCGACCTCAAAATCGATATCTGGGCATGGCTTTAGGTACAAAGGGTAGATTCAATGTTAGATTTCAAAAAAGTGATCGCCGTTTTGAATTTCTTTGTTTTAAGGTCAATCGACCTTAAAATCGATAGCTGAGCATGTCTTTAGGCACAAAGGGCAGATCCAATGTTAGCAACGAAAAAAAGTGGCCGCCATTTTGAATTTTTGACTGTGTTGACTATCCTTTTCCAGTCCTTTTATTATTTAATGATGCCAAAGAAGTATAACTTCTCACGCGCGTACATAAGTACACGCACCCATTTTTTTTTTAATAGATAAAGAGTGATTCGAGAGGAAGGTTTATATGTATAATACATGCATAATATAGTATGTTTCCTGCAGACATCCCCCTGACGCCGAAGGAGCGTTCGCTGCTGACGGGCGAGCCGAGCGGCGAGGCGGGCGTGCGCGCGTCGCACTCCTCCGAGTCCGTGCTCGACACGCTCGACGCGCCCGACTCGCCGCCGCCGCCCAAGCCCGCCAGGCCTGTCAGGTCAGGCCACTACACTACTATATTATACAACTTAGACCAGGTTTTTTCAATTGTAGTTAGTGTAATCATCGGTGTTGTTAAGCTGGACGCTGTTCGAGTGCCCCAGGTGCTGCGAGCGTGTCCAGCTTAAAAAGACTCGGACGAAAAGATAACTACAGTTAAAAAAAAACGGGGCCTTACCACCGTATTCATAAACTCTTTATAAACCTATTTTAGTTATACAATGCTTTGTCTTCGAACGAATTTCGAATTGAGTTTGAATAAAATTGAATTTCGTTCGAAGAAGATAACACATTCGATAACTAAAATAGGTTTATAGACTGCGTTATGAATAAGGCCGTTTGTATATACCACCAACCATGCGTAGCTCTTCATAATCCTCTTAGGTGGCTTGAAGACACAGTGCTGTGACAACGGCTAGAGACTAAGCAATGATTGTAGAGTTAGAATGGATACTTCAGGTCAGTTAAAAATTTTTGGGGATTGGCATGCATTATAAATGCTAAATGCGCGATAGCCTAGGTGGTAATAGATCGGACTATTGGGACGAGATCCTAAAATTCAAAACGCAAAGAAAACACCTCTTACGGCATAAGAAAATATAGTGAGGAATCCTGCATACCTAAGAATTTTGCATACAAATTTCGAAGGAATGTCAACCCGCACTAGGCCAAGGTGGTGGACTGAGGTCGAGGCGCGTACTTAGTAGTAATACTGTCCACCACTACAGGGCTGGTTTTATATTGTAATTATTATGCATTATAATTAATAGTCATTACGCACTAATTGACGCACAATATCTCGGTCAACACGTTGCTATCCACGTGCATACGGGTACGAAGAACTTGACATGCGTCATGTTCCGCATCATCGGACAACCATGCGACTCAACACTGCCGTGGTAGTTAGTCGATACCGTTCAGGGAAGGAAAAACCTAAATTTAAACAAATACTAATGCAATACATTAATATCTTCGCAAATAATAATAGCTCCAGACACAAAATAAATCACAGGATTTCCCTAAATTTTGTGTAGTAAATATAAAAATATTAAATACATGCATTGTACTAGAGCTTAAACGCCTTGTATACTAATTAGTTTTTCAGATTACGAATGCAAAATCATATAAACATAATTTAAATAAATAAATAAAATAAAAATATTGTTTTTATTTTGTATACTACTGTATTATTTCCGTGTATATCTTGTATTTTTTTTTTCAATTGGCATTCTTCAACAAGTTAATCAAAAGACCAAAATATGTGTAGTTGCAACTGACAAGTTATAGATTATATCATGAGAAATATATCAAAAGGCAAATTTGGTGATATTTTATATTTGTACTGAAAATACTGAAATATATTTATTGGAATATTTAATGAACATCTCCGGAGTAATGTTTTAGAGTAAGGTAGTCTAGAGTTTTAGAATGAATGTCTTAAAATATTTAACTGATACTTGTGTATTATATGGCGTTATTCTGGTTCTTTTACTAGTAATTAAATATGCATTGCATTTGGTAAATCGCAAAATTTATTATTAGTGAGATCGGTTACATCTGTGTAACAGGAAAATCGAGTTGGCCCCGCCACTGCCGCCCAAACGCAAGTCCAACGACACCTCCCTACTGGGCCTCTCCATCGATAGGTTCGTATGTAATGTACTTAAGTTTATCTATTTTATATACCTAGGTTTACTTTGAGCAACCTTAGAATTGGAGACGTTAATATATCTTGTTAAGATTTTATAAATATTATTTATATATAAATACCTCGTATTCGAGCAGCAGTATTTAACGTAGAGAGATGCGGTTAGAGGGAAATTGACTGAAAGTCCTTGATGGTCTGTCTAGTTAAACGGACAGTCAAGAGTGGAGACCTACCCCTACTAAAATCTATGTTTGAATATTGACTCCTCAAGCCCCGCGACGGACACCGGTGTCCATATATATGTATAGGGTTTTCGCATACATCTATATAAATATAAGCGGGGCTTGAAGGGTTAATGCTTAGTTTAATTATAATGCGTAGTGTAAAGCTGATGTTTGTGTCGCAGACTGTCGCTGCAGTCTCACAGCAGCGGCTCGCTGGACTCGATGCTGAACGTGTCGGCGGACGAGGAGCGCGCGCACGACCACGTGTTCATCACGCAGCCCAACAACGACATAGTCGGTGCGTAATGAGTTCTTACAATACGTAAACTCTTTATACAAACAATAGATACTACCTTCCTTTAAGACGCGATTCCATTAGGCAAATCTTGCATGCAAGTATGACGTCACAGTTGCGTACAAGTTGCTTACATTGGAAACGTGTTCTAAAGAGTGTGCAAATTGCATGGAAGTTTTACTTGAATACAAGTGGAGACGTTCAAAATTGAGTAGGAAATCATGTGTGGAAGGCACTCGTTTCTGTTATACTCCTCAATAAAGAAAATTATTTTTTTGTACCCCTACCTAACAGCCATTATGTTTCCGATAATTTGTACAGCAAAAGACACCGTGTCACTCGTTTGCAATTCGAAAATGCAACTTACCTGTGCCCGTTCAATTTGTGCGTCACTTGAATAAAAAATGACAAGTTTAAACTACCCACACGCAAGTTGTAGCTTGTATGCAGGTTTGCTCAAGTTACATGCAATTTGCAACTTGTGTACAAGTAACTTGCCTAATGGAATCGCGCTCTTACAGCAATGCCGATCGATTTACAGTAAATAAAATAGATAGGTATATCGAAGTGTAAACATTTTTAACACAAAACAACTTATTTTGTTTACCAAAGAGGGGTACTTTTATGCAACTACATTATTGTGTTTTAACCCAAATATTGAGTTTTTCTATTCAGTATCAGCCCGGAGTCTGGAATTTCTGCCCGATATGGCGATAGGCTCGCCTCCTATCACATCATGGGACGGAATGATGGCGAAAAGTGGGTGCACTAGTTGCGCCTCTGCCTACCCCTTCAGGGATAAAAGGCGTGAATATGCGTTATGCGCCAAGTATAATCTAAAATATGCTTGAACTAAACGTGTAAAATGGAAGTGGTATTAATTCAGCTACCAAATAGCCCCTAGTGTTACCATCCATAGCCACCGTTTGTGAAGGTGTGTGTTGTTTCCAGCGCTGTGCAGCTGCAACAGCGTGGGCGAGGTGCGGTCGTCGGTGGAGTCGCACGAGTCGCACGTCAACTCCGCGCACGTGCACCCGCACTCGAACCACAATCGGTATGTCCACCAGTATGTACAATGTTGTTTTTTTTATTTAATTTTTTTTTCGTTGCTCGTTTTGTTCGAAGCACTAAGTCTCTTCGTTGCTTTTTTCTATCATCGTAGTAGTGTTTTTATTTTGTTTATCATTTGTTTGATTTTTAGATCGCAATGTAGTGTTATTTTTTATTGGAATTAATTGTAATTTTGTTTGCTCATGTTTTAAGTTTCTCCAATGAGTCGGGCTTCGTGTCCGTGGGCCACGCGGAGATCTCCACCGAGCACAGTTTCACATCGTCTTTCTCTTCCCATCACTACTCCAGCCATACGGACAGGTACATTCGTTGTATTATTATTTTTTTCTTGACATTTGTGTTAATTTAATTCACTGATATTTGCACAAATTCATTCACTACTTTGTCCTTATAATTGTTTGTTGTTCATTCATTTTGCATTATTTTCTGTGTTTTTCATGTCGAACATATTCAACGTCACGCTGATAAATGGTTTTTCGTTTTTAATTTAGAGTTCAAAACCCTTTGTGGGCCGTAACCCACCAATGCTTGTTGGATTCTGTGGCGGGTATAAACAAAATTATATATTACAATAACGTTACAGCGCTGCGTTAATGTTGAATATGTGTGTACAAGCTTTTTGTTATTGTTTTTGCAGTACTTTTAACAGTACAGACTGTGTGACCGAAATGAAGTGCACAGTACAAAGCTTTGAAAGCCGCATGAATGTAACCAATATGAACTGTTTAACTACGCACCATTCCACAAAGTGAGTGTCCTTTTTTGTGTTATGTCACTGTACAATACATTTCTAGATCTTTACTTGCATAAATGTTAATGTTAAAATTTTAAATTTTGATATTTGGTCCTCTGTAGTGTCCCACTAACGTACGTCACGTCGAGTGTTTTTAACATTGTACACGTTTTTGGATTTTTTTATAGTAATGACAATTTATCATAGTGTAATTAAAATTCTACTATAATAAGAATATTAAATATTTATTCATTTGGCCCATAAATTCAAACTTAAATATTTAGTGGCAGTTGTTAAATGTTGCTCTGGTTTTGTTCTGGTTATAGATATTAGGCACTGGCATAAACCTGCAATTTTTTAGTTGTTTTGTAGCTGTTTTTAATGGTTCATTGAATTTAGTTACTATGGAAAAATAACACCACATTTTTGACACTTATTTGTGCACAGATAATCATTATATGTTTGGAGCCTGAGACAATAATCCAGATGTGGTACAATCAATGACACGTTTATTTACAAATGAATAAGGGTACCTTACTGCCTGTAAACATAGCAAAATATATATTATTGTGTAGTGTAAAAACGATGGAGATTACTTATCTACAGAACTTCGAATATAGACTTATTTAATATCAATAGAAAATAGTTTTTTGTACATTAAGAAAACTTTGCTATATTGTCCATAACTTCAACTTGGCTTGTACAGTACCGGCACGCTATGATGGCCGGTTGACGTTTGTCCGCTAATCAACTTTCGTATAATTGATTACTACGTCGAAGGAGCTAATTCCTGCGCATTATTATCAATAGTTACGTGCAGTATAATTTATATGGAATGTATAATTTTACGTAACAACAAAGCTACGTTGTGTTTTGAAATATGAAATGAATACGATCGTCACTTATAGGATCGCTGGCCAGCACAATTTCTATCTCCTGCAACTCGCATTTGATCATATTTTTTTCAATAACGAATTGAGATTTCACCTCACTATTGTTATCTGTCAAAATGGCCATTATAGCGTGCTGGTACTATAGAGAATCATGCAAAATGACCAGTTTCCGTGATATAATACTGTATGTATACAGGTTGGCGAGCATCACGTCGGATGAGAGCGTGACGCCGCCCGAGCTGCCTGCCAAGACGCGCCGCAACATCCGCGCCGACGTGCAGCAACACTTTCCCAACGTCGAAATCAGGTATTGCTTTTTTGCGAGAGATAATAGTCTCGTCAATGGACCTTTGATACCCTATCGTCGAATTTACGCACGATCACGTGCTGTGGAGTCACTATGCCGTGCCCGTACAAAAAAGTTGTCAGTAGATGTAATTTTCATGAAGTATTCAAAGTTTATGACGTGTTTAGATCAACAGAAAAAAAATATGAGATCTATGCGTAGGTATTCTGAAAGCATTTATCGCTATTTCGATTGTAATATGAGTTATTTAAATTGTAATTTCATGGTAATGCCGATGTCGAATGGTTTTGTTTACATTTTTACGAATGTATTATGCCGACATAATTGATACGCAAATTTTATGCCGTCATGCGTTTATGGAGTGGGTATTGTTTGTTCCAATGAGAGTGTAATCTTGATGCTTTAAATATGCTGTTTTATTTTGATTTGTATTGTTTTAATTCAACCTGTGTGCTGATTTAAGCAGATAGTTGCAAACGTTATAAATATAATATGTTTCTCGGAGAACAAACCTGTCATTAATGTTTAGTATATTTCCTAACCCTCTCAGTAATGGAGGAGGCCCATGCTCAGCAGTGGGCAATATACCGTAAGTTAATTTGAACGACGGACGTATTGAAGGAGGTGAATCTGCAGTCGATTCTCATTCCAAATATGTAATAAAAATGGTACCTTAATTTTTGACCAATATTATGAAACAAATCCACAAAAATACGAAAGCGTTGCTACGCGCCATCTGATTACGTGGCAATCCTGCTGCCCGCCACTTTGATAATGCCGACAGGAGTCAGTCATCAGTACTACCCCTTCCCCGCACTCGCCCGCCGATCGTCCTCGCTCGGCCACCCGCGTCCCGCTGCCTAATTATTCTATGCGTGAGCGCCGACATTTTCGCATCGATTTATTTCCGGGTTGCACTCGTGACAAAAATTACGCCGCGATTTTTGCGTACTTATTTTCTTCGTTTCGCGTTAAGTTTACAGTACCGAAGTGATAATGTCTTATCAATATTCCAACGAAGAATACTGGGATATGGTGCGTACCTACGTATTAGCCAATGATAATGTGAGAGCCGCAATAAGATTGTATCGAGAAATGTTCCCTAATCGCCAAATTCCATCATACAGTTTGATGTTAGGTGTCAACCAACGACTACGCACATACGGACAGTTCACTGTGCCGTTGTATGCCCAAGGACGTGGAAGACAGCCAGTCGCGGTTCAACTGCAGGAGGCCATTTTAGAGTACTTTGAACACAACCCGCAGGAAAGTACTCGGAATGCTGCGCGAAGATTTGGTGTCTCTCATGTCACTGTATGGAAGCTACTCCACGAAGAAGGCAAGCATCCATATCACTTTCGCCCTGTACAAGAACTAGGGGTCAACGACCACGGACCACGGGTGAATTTCTGCCGTTGGTTTTTATCAAATTTGGATAAAAACATTTTGTTCACCGACGAAGCAACATTTACAAAAATGGGAATTTTTAATGTGCACAATGAACATTGGTGGAGTTTCGAAAATCCCCATGTCACGTGACAGGACGCTTTTCAACATAGATTTAGTGTGAATGTGTGGGCTGGCATACTGAACAATTGTTTGTTAGGCCCGTATTTTATTGAAGGAACACTGGATGGTTCATCATACCTAAACATTTTGAATAGTGTGGTAGAGGATATGTTGGACGATGTGCCGTTGAGTGATCTCACGAACGTATTTTACCAGCACGATGGAGCGCCCGCGCATTATCAGGTGCGAGTACGTGAGTATCTAAATACTCATTTTAGTGATAGGTGGATAGGTCGCGGCGGGCCAGTGCCATGGCCGGCGCGCTCCCCAGATCTCACTCCTCTGGACTTTTATTTGTGGGGTGAAGTGAAAAGACTAGTGTACGCTACAGAGTACTCAAATAGAGAAGAACTAAAAGTGCGTATAACAACCGCTTTTGATAAAATTAGGAGTGATGGTTTTGTTTTAAGCCGTGTAAAAAATAATATGCAAAAGCGTGCAGAATTATGTATTTTGCGTGATGGTGCTCATTTTGAACAATTTTTAAGATTAGTTTAGGTAAGTAGTATGGATTATGTGTAGCTAATTTAATGTAAATGTGAAATTATTATAAATAGGTATGATTCCATTTTTTAAATACACCAGGGTGTCCATATGTTGGGATTTATTTCATAACAAATTTGTCAGGGCTTTCTCGGCTATGTGTGATTATTTTTCAAATTAATATTTTTATTAGGTACGTGAAATCACGTTTTATCATAGGATGAAACACGTCCGTCGTTCAAATTACCACGCGTATAATACAGGGCTGATTGCATTGCATTGCATATTTCCTAAAAAAAAAACTTGAGAGGTGTCAAGGGACACCCAGATGGAACGAAGTTGTTTTCGATTAATTAGTGAAGATATTGTAATAAAATTTTATTTCTTTTAAGTTATAAATAATAATTGTATATTTCATTAAAACGTTACCACATCAATGAAAACATTTACTTCTACCTACACAATAGATATGTCATCGAATCACGATCATCACCTAAGCAAGCATTGACATTAAAATTAACATACAACTAACGAAAAAAAAAAACTACTCTAAAAAGCATTTAAATCTTAGAGTATGTATACATGGTTATACTTACTCTAAGGTTTAAATTGTCTTTTTTTATTTAAATTTCGAATGTCACTTTTACGGCCAGTTCTTTATTGTTACTGGCTGGTTTCACAGGGCAAGTATAAAAGTGTCGTGACAACTTTTCGTAAGATTTTTTTCCGTCCAGCCCCCATTCACAAAGCGCGATAAGGAACTTCGTTCCAATTAAACAATATACATATAGAGTAATGAATATTGTGTTGTTGCAGGGCGGCGGGCTGCTCGCTGCACGGGGAGGCGCGGGAGGGGCGCGAGGGGCGGGAGGCGCGCCCGCACACGCTCGCCGACCATCACCCGCCGCGCCCGCCGCCGCTGCCGCTCAAGAAGAAACACAGTCAGTACCACCCACTACACACTACACAATCATCTACTACCACCATAATGATGTCTCTGCTAGGCATTATGATTACGTTTTTATACTATTTACACTCTACTACATCTGTGGAGCCAGGACATGAAAAAAAAACACGATGCGTCTCCGCTTCGTTTTATTGTGATTGGTTGAGGGACTGACGTGTCGGTCTCTCGATCAATCACAAACCTCAAAATACCGATATGCCAGTCACTCAACCAATCACAATAAAACGAAGCGGAGGCGCATCGTGTTTTTTTTTCACGTCAGCCCCACTAATAACTTACGTGCTTATTACAATTGAGTCTAAATGATGTACAAGCATTAAAAGTGCATTCAGTATAGAAACGTTTCATACGAATACATAATTTATTTTATTCATCAGTATGGGTTGGTGTACTGTATAATTTGGGGACATGGGATTAATTCTAATCAACTCACGGTTCCATTTACGCTGGTCATGCTGTGGAACGATATGGGTGAAACATGCATGCTTATGTGTTGTTATGCAAACTGTCAAAGTGTATGGAGAATCGATGTGATGTTATATTAAAAGTGTTGAGAAGGATGGTACTGTTTTGTAAGGAACGCGCACGTGAGATGTTTCCGATGAATGTTTTGATGTCACGCCGCCCTGTGTCTGCTGTCATTCACATCATTCACGGTGTCGACATTCTATAACGGTCCTTACTATGGGTTTTGAAGTTTTCGATCGCGTCTAATAAACTTTAAATATGTGTGAAAACTTGTAGCAGTTGTATTGTCTATTAGGAACACGATAAACCCTTTTTTGATATGCTTTTGTTAGCTTCAGACGTATGTATGTATGTAGGTAACGGAACTTTGAACATGATTTTGACCCCCTTCAAAACGTTAGATAAAATCGAAATTTGGCATACTTATCAAGGACCGATGACAATTCAATATTTTAAACTAAAAACATGCTTTTATAGAAAATCCAAATATAAAATGAACTAATAATGGTTTATTTTTTTGTAAAACCCTATTTGTTTATACATATTTATCGATCAAACGACACAAGGCCTAAACTTTAATATAAAGCACATAGTAAAATCTCGCATTACATTGAATACTTTTTACCGGCACATAATTTGATGCTCCCCATCTATTCCCGGGGTTGTTTGGTACGTTTATGTGTGGGCTATAACGGCATGTTTGTCTGTTGTGCCGGTGCGGCGCGGCAGTGTTCCAAAGCGTCGCGTACAGCGGTGAGTGGATCAATGCATGCTATGGCGCTATCTGGTACACGATCAAATAGCAATCCGAACTTTGTATTGACTCGGAAGTATTTTTCTATATAAATTATGCATACGTTCATCGTTTGCAGCGTACGTTTTACATAGAAAATGTTTGAACGATGTTAATATAATGGTTCGATGATGTGTTTTGTTAATTCTTATCCATCAAAGGTTTACTCCAAGATCTGGGACGTGTTGGAGAATCATTACGCTTATAGTGCTCAACAAGGCTTATAGATCATAAGGATGAATAATATCATTTCACAATTCATAATATTATGCAGACTGCTTTGTAGTGAAACTCAAACTCGTTTTCTATGTACTTTGCATTGAACTTTCAAACGTCCTAATAAAATAGAATAGAGATTTCCTCTATTACTGAAAAAACATTAGAATTAGTACCAATATTAATAAATATAATATTAATAAGTATACATAACATTTGAAACTAGTCAGGGGGCTTGGATGTGAAAAAACGCGATTCGTCTCCGCTTCGTTTTGTTGTGATTGGTTGAGAGACTGACGTATCGGTCTCTCGATCAATCACAAACATCAAAATACCGATACGTCAGTCTCTCAACCAATCACAATAAAACGAAGCGGAGACACATCGCATTTTTTTTCACATCCTAGCCCCCCAGGCTTGTTCTCCACAAAGATAAAACTAAAGACCATAGAGTTTGAGAATCATAGAGGGCCAGCTTGCTTCCACATGCAGATGAGCTGTACTGCTTCCACGCTTCTTGTGTCATCGTGCACAGAGCGCGTGCCGTAGCTTGTTATCACGTCGGGTGATTAATGTTATTAACGCTTCGGCACATCACCCTGACGTCGTCAGGCGGACGAGTACCGTCCTAGCTTTTAGTGTATCATCTTGTTCACTAACTGTGAGGTGTGTTAAATTCACCACTGTAAATATTAGTTATTTACAATCAAACCTGGGTAATTGTGTCGCTTCTGGATTACGTACGTATCGTGTTGGTATGGATATGCATAAGACTTTTGGTGCAATAAAATCCGACAGTCTGCTTTACTGGTAAATTTTACGCCGTCTGAAAAACTATAGCATTTTTTTTCATTTTTGGAGTTTTATGACTATCAATGTTTTTTTGAAAATGAACTCAAAATTTTATATTAGATTCGAAACAACACGCTTCTTTTATATTATCAGTCCAGAATAATGCTACATCTTCTAACAGAATTTGCAAGCTTGTAGTTATCCGCATTGACGGTAGGGCTCATGATTATGTTTAGCTTTATTTACAAGTACAAAGAGACTAGCAAATGCAGCATTAGGCAAAAAACTGTCGGTGATCAATAGAAAATTCCCCGTAAGTACCAAAGATCCCAGTGATACTGCTGAGAAGTAGCTTACCCTGGTTTGATTGCATTATAAGTGCACATCAGGCTCATACAGACACCGCAATGGAAAACACAGAATGAGTATTGCTTACATTAGGAACATGTACCAGCTCGATGTCGCGAAGCACATTAGCTGTAATATGGCGCTAGACAATGTTTTGTAAAGACCAGTGTGTGAATTTTACTACACCTTGTTGCGTTTATTGTGTTATCCAGTATTGAAGTAAAGATGTTTGTCCAGTAATGGCGTACATGGAGATGTTCGGCAACTGCAGCCACCCGCCCAACAACGCGGCGGCGCCGTCTGACATGTTCCGACATTCCATTCACACCTACAATTTGGCCAGGTGATGTATCCTTTTGGTGTTTTCTAGTAGAAAATTTAAGCAGTTGGTAATGTGAGGCATAGTAAAATTATAATGTTCAATGTGTGAATTTCTAATTTTTATATTTTAGACCTAAAACGTAACTTTACAGTTTTACTTTTTAACCTTTGCAACCACGACGGAATACCGTGATTAAAATTTTGTAATAAGTTTAAATGCAAATTGTGAAATAAGACAATTTGAAGTAACGAAAGCGTTGACTATTACAGTGCCCAGCAAACCAGCACGGGGATAATCAGCATGCAGCGTCACCAGCAAGTTCAGCGCTCGATCGCCCAGTCGTTTACTGTGCAGCACTTTGGAAATCCACCGCTCAGGTATACATGATACTTTTCATCATAAAATATTTATTTAAATTATGACTGTAAAAAAAGTGATTAAAATTGCTTGAATTTTTTTTAAAGTATCGAAAATGTGACTCTCCATGGCCGTATTTTCTACTACTCACGATGTGAATAGTGGACTGCTTGAGTTGTTGGCATATATACTACTTTGTAATTGTGCCAGTAAAAGAATCTGCCACCAGAAGAATTTTTACTTCCAAAAACGACAATCCACAATACGGTACATACTTTATTTGTTCTTTCCAGTGGCTCAGATGACAGCGTCAGTTTAACGACTTCCAGCGGCACCAGCCCGCTGCCGCCGGAGCCGCCCGCACTGCCGCCCAAAATGAATAAGAACAAACAGGTAACTGTACTCAAATATCTGCTCTATCAAAATATCATTGTCCCGATACACGGTTTAGGTGCAGAATCTTGAAACAGTTATAGACAAACTCTTTAAAACATTAACAATAATAATTAATAACATAAAATAATTTAACGGAGGAATTTGCCAATAATCTTGACACCATTTAATTATTTGTAGGTTCAGATACATTCAAGTAACGAACTGCTGCCTCCACCATCGCCGCGACCCTCGTCTCACAACAGCTCTGCCGATGAAACTCTGTTGAATAATATCGTAAGTGAATATAATATTATCCATAACTTTGAAAATATAAACAGTTGCACTTTTTACAGAGAATATTTTTAAATTATTATTAAGTCCAAAGCGAATATAAAATTATGTTGTATGAATATTAAATTGCATGTTTAATATTTGTTCTTGTATCCAGAACTCAGATGACTCGTTCGTGACCACGACAGTTCCGGGCAAGTTCCCATTGGAAGACGAGCTGGAGATGCTCGTGCAAGGGCCTACTCCCTCGCCTGTACCCTCACAGGTGTGATATATATCATTATAATATAATACTTTTATGCCTCAGTTGATGTGGGTATATTGTATAAATAGTGACCAGTGTATATTTTTTTTTTTAGAATTAATATAAATTTTCCTCTTGAATCACTCCATCCATTGCTAAAAACCATATTTCAGTCCGTTTGGTGGTTTAAGTTTGTATTTCATTCATACAGACCAATCCGGCAGGGAAACTATGTTTCATAATAATTTATGTAAGGATTGTAATATTTTTTAAAGTAATAAAACAAACTTAGTTCGGCATTCGCAAATTTCATATGCGGCGCGCGTCCACAATAAAGATTTCTATTTGATAGTATTAATTAGCGAAAGTGCACATAAGTACGCCACTTGCAAATCACGAGTCACAATTTTGTTCGGTAAAATAAATGCAATATACTCATATAAATTGTCTGAATTTGCAGCGAAGTGAGGAAAGTACAGAGGCCGGTTCGGTGAACAAGGAGAACTCTGCGAGTGCCGATGCCGGTGCCGGTGCCGGCGACGCGTCGGACATCATCCTGCAGACCGACATCAGCTCGTGGCTGGTGCTGAAGGCGCCGAGCAAGGACGGGCCCGAGGTGCGCGGCGGACACCCCGACGCGCTCATCGTGCTCGCCACCAAGGCCACCAAAGGTACGCGCTGCATACGAGATAACATCTCACGAACATTGCATTGTCCTTGAATGACACTCTAATCTTATCCATATTTAAAAAGAGGGTACAGGCATGAATGCATTTGGGCAGCTCTGTGATTTCCATATATTCGTATATTGCTTTTTCAAACTTGATTTAAACGCCGATATGAAATCGGTTTCATTATTGCATTGAAGTTACGTCCACTGTAATTATTTTTAAGTTTAATTATTTTAAAGTTATCGTAAAATTTTCAATTATTGTTAGAATAAAGATATCCTTTAGACATTTTATACAAGGGTGGCTTTATTTGCGAATAAAGTAAATAAATGAAAGCGATAAAGATAAATAAATGAAAATGGAAATCATTCAATAATCCGGTTACATCTTTGTAAACTTTTTGACCATATGCTTCTAACCTCTGAACTGTCATGCTTTCACTTTACAGAGACGGACGAGTGTAAGTGGTTGACTCATTCTATGAATCGGGGCTGAAACGAACTCGCTGGTTTTCTATTTACTAATATAATAGTAGCTATGCTGATATTGCTTGTCAAACGTATATGATGCCAATTTTCATATTAAAACTGCACACGCGTAAATGTTAAATGCACGAAACCATAAAATTAGATTATAATTGAAACCAAATACACTAACGCTTGTTTCACAAACATGACTTGGTATGCAATCGAAATTTCAATATTTTCAGTAGTAAAGTATCCGCAGCTTTCTCGTCTCGTAATACATAGATAAATGATATTACGAGTAACGTTAATAAACACCTTTTTTATTTATTGCCATTTACTTGTAAGTCGTAACTAAATAATGTTGCATGCGCGCGTTAGTAAAATATAACCGCTGATATTAGATGGAATTTAAATTTCGACTCGCATATAAACTGCAGTTTTCGCACAATGTTTCTATAGCTTCAGCACAGCATGACAGGTGACGCAATCTTTGTGGGTATCGGTTACACTCGTATGGGATAAGTAATAAATATCTATCTACCTGCAAAAAATATGTCACCAGCTTACTCTAGCTTATTTCAAAACGATTAGAACGACTCATTCCTATACCATTACATTCGGAATCAGAATAGTCTCACCGTCAATTTATTTCACGATGTTTGGTGATTCGTATTGATATTTTAATTTTGAATGTCTAAATAATTTTATGTTGCATATAATTCAAATTAGTAGGACAAAAGTATTATCTAAGGGCACTCTGATGATGTATTTTATAAGTATTCGTTATATAGTATACGGCCGATTTAATGAACGATCCTGCGGGGCTAGGATGTGAAAAATAAACACCATGCGTCTCCGCTTCGTTTTATAGTGATTGGTTGAGAGACTGACGTATCGGTTTCTCGATCAATCACTAACATCAAAATACCGATACGTCAGTCCCTCAACCAATCACAATAAAGCGAAGTGGAGACGCGTCGTGTTTTTTTTTCACATCCTAGACCCGCTTTTATTGATAGCGAAAATGGAAAAATCAGAATAAAATTTATTTGGCATGTTTACAAATAACTGGTTTATTGTTACTATTGATTGCAGTTAGAGATTGGGATCGATTATTGAAATCGGCCGATAGTCGGTAATCGGTGTTCGGAAAGAGTCGTTTAATAGTGGTTGCGTGAGTGTGTGTGCGCGTGTGCGTGTGCTGACGGTGTGTTGTGCGCAGACTTCGCGTACCAGGAGGCGTTCCTGGCGACGTACCGCACGTGGGTGGCGCCGGGCGCGCTGGTGGCGCGGCTCGTGCGGCGCGCGCGGCACCACAGCGCGCGGCACCAGCCGCTGCGCTCCACGCTCGCGCTGCTCACGCGAGTCGTCGCCGACCTCACGTGAGTACTCTTCTCACTCACTACTCACTCCTCCACTACATCATATTACATCAATACTCTACACTACCGTTTCTCTTCAGTTATATGCATATTGATAAATTTACAACACTCGTCTTATTCTTCTATAATGGTAGAAGTCAACACAAAAACTTATATTTTATGTTTTTAGACTTGATTATAATTTTTTTTGTATTTCAGGTTGGCAGATTTGGATTGTACTCTTATGAAAGAAATAATGGAATTCATATACTGGCTGGTTGACATTGAGGAATTGGCCATAGCCAAAGCCCTGAGACAAATTCTAGTCGATAAACAAAAACAATTGCATTTCCAACAAGTGAGTACATAATGTTACAATAAGATTTCATTGAACCAAAGATTTTATTAATCGAAAACTTGGTTGAGATATAAAAATGGCTTTGTAGATTCAATATTAACAGAATATTTGTAATTTTAGACCAACAACAGATACGAATACGAGACGCCCTGTTACGGGTCAGTATCGCTGCGTCGCGACACGCTCCTCGACTTCAAGGCGACGGAACTCGCGGAGCAGATGACTTTACTTGACGCGGCGCTGTTCATCCGCATCACCACTGCTGAGGTTCTCTCTTGGCCGAGGGACCAGTCCGAGGAGAGCTCGCCAAACCTCACTAGATTCACCGAGCACTTCAACAAAATGAGCTATTGGGCCCGTTCCAGGATTTTGGAACAGGTATTGAGATATTATTTTTTGGTGTATAAATTTCATAATTTATATACTCGTTTATTATACAAGGCCATATTCCTTCAGCGTTTTAGTTTCATGATGTCCGAGGAGGTTTATCTACATCAATTACAAGAGAATAACTACGACGAAATCGAGAAGATTTGTCAAATTTACTTATCTCGTAATCGGTAACGAAGCGACCAATGCGGCGAATTAGAGCTAACACAAGAAACTAGTGTAGGTGATTATAATCGTCTTTGTAATTGATCTACAGGAGGAGGCTCGCGAACGTGAGAAATACGCAAGCAAATTCCTAAAAGTGATGAAAGCGCTACGAAAGATGAACAACTTCAACTCGTACCTGGCGCTGGTGTCGGCGCTGGACTCGCCGCCCGTGCGCCGGCTGGGCTGGCCGCGCTCCATCGTCGAAGCGCTGCACGACTACTGCACCATCATCGACTCCTCCTCCTCCTTCAGGACCTACAGGCTGGCGCTCGCCGAAACGCAACCACCTTGCATACCCTACATGTAACCATCAATTATCATATAATTTGGAATATTATTATTTACTAGCTTTTGCCCGCGGCTCCGCCCGCTTGAAAAAGTTTTTCCGGGATAAAAGTCCCGCTTTATATTTTCCCGGGATAAAAAGTAGCCTATGTGTTAATCCAGGATATGATCTACCCGTGTGCCAAATTTCATCGAAATCCGTTCAGTAGTTTTTGCGTGAAAGAGGAACAAACATCCTTACATCCAAACATCCAAACATCCATACATTCTTACAAACTTTCGCCTTTATAATATTAGTAGGATTTTCATAAAAAAGAAAAATACATCGAGACTGCCTCGGTGGCGTAGTTGTATTACAGCACGACTGCAAAGCTGAGGTCTCGGGTTCGATCCCCGGGTCGGGCAAGGTGATATTGAGTTTTTCTATTCAGTATCAGCCCGGAGTCTGGAATTTGTGCCCGATATGGCGATAGGCTCGCCCCCTATCACATCATGGGACGGAATAACGGCGAAAAGTGAGTCCACTAGTTGCGCCTCAGCCTACCCTTTCGGGGATAACAGGTGTGAGTGTATATGTATGTATATATGTACATCGAGGCAGTTTACAGTGAAGTTTCGAGGCATATTTATAATGAAACTAGCTTTTGCCCGCGGCTCCGCCCGCGTGACTAAGTTTTCCCGGGATAGGGGCCCATTTTATATTTTCCCGGGATAAAAAGTAGCCAATATGTCAATCCAGGACATGATCTACCTGTGTGCCAAATTTCATCGAAATCCATTTAGTAGTTTTTGCGTGAAAGAGTAACAAACATACATATTATATTCTTAACAAACTTTCGCGTTTATAATATTAAGTAGGATAATTGGCTTGGTGAAGTCACAAGTGATTAAAAAAACGTTTGTACTTGTAGTGGTCTAGTCCTTCAAGATCTGACGTTCGTCCACATCGGCAACCCAGACCTTTTACCGGACGGAAGTATTAACTTCACCAAGAGGTGGCAGCAGTACCACATTATGGAGAACATGAAGAGGTTCCACAAAGAGTGCGTGATGTTTTTTCTTTAACTTTTTTATTTTATGTCAATGAATAGTCCTAATCTTTTTTTTGCTCTGCCTTATTCGAGCATAAATTATTTCGAATAGGGTAGATCGTTCACGGTGACATGTTGCAGCGATACTGTCGTGCGTTTTGTAAACTGGCTTCTGTATTATTACTATCGCGCGTTAGTCACGTTTGCAATGCGCGGCGGACGCGATCCAAACGCGTGGCAGAATTGCTAATGTATAAATAGAAAAGTGCGACTTGCAACTTTCGCGTTCACTGTATCGAAGATTCCTCACGACAGCTGCACGTTTGCATCGCGTCTGTATTGTTTTTGACAGATACCATGTTGAAATTTTATAAGACTTACATTTTAATGTTGAATGTAGAGGTAATGGAATTTTCTATTTTGACAGCAGGCAATACAAGTTCAAGAAAAACGAGCGCATCCAGGCGATGTTCAACGACTTCGATGACGTGTTGAGTGAGGAGGCCATGTGGCAGGTGTCGGAGACCATCAAGCCGCGCGGCGGCCGCACGCGCCCCGCCCCCGCCCCCGCGCCCGCGCCGCCCCTCGCCGCGCCCGCACCGCCCGCACAGACTGCTGCTTAGGCACACACATCCAAAGTCAGTTATATTATACATCTGCATAACATTTATATTATTTCTCATTCATTTAATTACGAAGTTAAGTGGCATAGTCAACTTTCATAAAATACAAAAATCTAAATAACTTCTAAAAACTATCGAATTACGGGCAACATAATGTATGGGGGTTAAATCTATGCACATCGAAGTCGCCTATCGACCTGCTTCAGTTAAGATACTCTATCGCGTTACACCCCGTATATTATATAAAAATAGTTAATAGTAAATCCAACTAAAAATAGTTTAAAATTGAATTAAGAATAGTGTAAATAAGAAAAACATGTATTTTATTGTAAAAAAAGCGGGGGGTGCATGATGTCAATATTTATAAATATTTTATTGACAGGTAATATGAAGAATTATCCTTTTGATAATATCTTAAAAAGCATCCCACGATTTTTTTTAATATAATAATAATACCAGCCCTGTATTATATACTGCTCACTGCTGAGCACGGGCCTCCTCTACTACTGAAAGGGTTTAAGGCCTTAGTCCACCACGCTGGCCTAGTGACAATTTTTTACAATAATATAATTATTTTTATTATTTACATTATTCTTAATTCATATTTATTAAAATTAATTTTCTATTATTTAATTGGATTTTCTGTTAAGCGTGTTTTTTAGTTTTGTTTTAAAACTATTATTTATTTTTCATTTTTTAGATCTGTTCTACTATGGTCCAACAGATTTCACTAAAAATTAAACGGAAGCGCAGTTTCGTTATAATTCTACTATACTCCAAAAGATGTCACTAAAAATAAATAAACCATTATTTATCACTTCCTTAGTTGGATTTTCTATAAAAGCGTGTTTTTTAGTTTAAAATATTGAATTGTCATCGGTCCTTCATAAGTATGCCAAATTTGGATTTAATCCGACGTTTTGAAGAGAGTCAAAACCGTGTTCAAAGTTTCCGTTACATACATACGTATGAAGCTAATAAAAGCGTGTTAAAAAAAAACTGTGAGGCTAGGATGTGAAAAGAAACCACGATGCGTCTCCGCTTCGTTTATTGTGATTGGTTCAGTGACTGACGTATCGGTCTCTCGATCAATCACAAACATCAAAATACCGATATGCCAGTCACTCAACCAATCACAATAAAACGAAGCGGAGACGCATCGTGTTTTTTTTCACGTCCTAGCCCCACTGAATAGTTTGATTTGATCAATCCTACTAATATTATAAAGGCGAAAGTTTGTAAGAATGTCTGGATGTATGGATGTTCGTTCCTCTTTCACGCAAAAACTACTGAACGCATTTCGATGAAATTTGGCACACGGGTAGATCATGTCCTGGATTAACGCATAGGCTACTTTTTATCCCGGGAAAACATTAAGCGGGACTTTTTAAACTTTTTAACGCGGGCGGAGCCGCGGGCAAAAAGCTAGTATTCAAATATTTCTCACGGGAACATAATACCATGACTCTCCATCTCAAAATTTCATACTTTATATATTTAAAATACATAAGTTAATAATAATAGCAAGCAACTCGAATCTAAACCCTTGTTTTTGTTGCAGGTAAAATTTAACCCAAAGAAAAGGAGAGATAAAAATATCTGAGCGATTGAAAACTGAGTGACGTACATCGAGGATTTGTTAGTTAGAAAAATTGTGATTATCTGTCCTAAAATGGCCTAATTAATGTTAATGTATTTACTTGTGATTGTGCGGTATGGACTGTGATCGTCCGAGGAGGAATGCGACGCGTGTGCGGGCGACGGTACAGACTGCTCGCTTACGACTTCAAAGCTTTTCGTGTGCAAAAATATTAACGAAATATACTAGCCAAATATTATCTATCAGTATTTGAATCGAGTTACTGTCATCTTTTACATATCAGCATGTGACTTGCGTAGAGTTACTTACAAACGAGCGACGCCTTGAGTGTTAGGAGATAATGTCCTTGATTCTTCTCATTGTTGTAGTTGCTATTGATGTCACTGTATTACATAATGTAAGCCAGCTTTCAAATTTAACTTATCGATACATCGAATTAGGGGAAACTATTAAAATTGTAGTATTATTAGCTCCACTATTGTTCGACTAGTGAATTAGCTTTTTATTAAGCGTTTCAAGTGTTTTTATTCGTTGTAAGACAAGTTTCAACTACGCACAGTGGGAAAATATTTGCGGGCATGTCACTACCCAAGAGAAACGGGATGCTTCCATCATTTTCAAAGTAAGTTATCAACATTGACTTAGGATTACATTGGCCCAATATACTTGTCGCGGGGCTTCCGAAGCTTTAGTGAGATTACATTAATTCTATAAAGTAACATTACTTACAGATTCGAACAATATTTTTGTACTGTAGTCGGCACTTAGTGCTACTGAGAACCATATAAAATAGAACGACTGATACATATCACATAAAGTGTGTGCCAAATGCTAACATAATCGTGTTGGAAACGTCCCATTTCCGGTTGAATCGTGTGAGTAGGCATTTACGTACCTGCGGGCTTAGAATGTGAAAAAAAAACACGATGTGTCTTCGCTTTGCTTTATTGTGATTTTTGAGGTTTGTGATTGATCGAGAGACCGATACGTCAGTCTCTCAACCAATCACAATAAAACGAAGCGAACACGCGTCGTGTTTTTTTTTTTCACATTCTAACCCCACTGAACTGCTAAATCGGCCTGCTGTATGAATTAGACATTAATGTATTGGTACAACTTTGCTTAGTGTCCAGTTTTTACTGAAGATAAACTTGGTGCAGTATGTATTAACATTCAACAAATAATTTTAAATGTAACGTCAAGTGGTGTCTACATAGCTTGCCTAGTAAACGATTTAAAGCAAAATGGCACCACGCTTTATGTTGCTGAATATAATTGATTAATAGTTGATATAATATGCATTATTATTAAATTAAACACTGTCTATAGCAAAGAAATGTGACAAGCTTGTTGGGTAGTGAGATGTGTTTCTACAATGTTTTCAAAGTCGTAATTGAATTGTTGAAATTTAGCTTATAATATTATATATAAATCTATGACCCAAAGTATTCTCGTAAATTGGGGTTAAATAGATTTTTTGCTAATTCAAGCATTCCATAATTATATTATACAGAGTGTGACACTATTAGTGGACAATCGGTTTATTTATCAATGCTGTGTAGTACATTTATCAAAATTAATTTCCTTATGGATTTGGGTAGTTTATTTACGAAGTAAAATATATGACTTAGACTCTTGAAACATTAGACCGCGTAATATTTTATTATGTCTAACCTTATAGTATAACATAATATCGTATTTGTTTTTGTAAAAGTTATTCTGTCGATTTACATTTAAACTTCACAAGTATCTCACTAAATATTGAATGTTGCGATACCTGGTATAATAGTTGTTACCTTTTTTTTTTGCTTTTTATGGCATTGAATGACGAGACGAGCATGCCGTTCGCCTGATGGCAAGCGATACGACCACCCATAAACAGTAGAAACACCATCCAGCACCTTGAGTTACAAAGAACTGCGTGGCATTTCACTGCGCTCGTCATTCTGAGACAAAAGGTGTTAAGTCTCATTATGTCCAGTAGTTACACTGGCTACAATGTCTTCAAACCGAAACACAACAGTGTATGCACACTGCTGCTGCTTGGCGGTAGAAATAGACATTAAATAACTTCAGTTAACTTGCTAATTTTGTTACACCTGTATAATATAATGGAATTGAAGTCTCTCTGGAAGTGATTTAAAGAACATGTCTCATAAGTTAAATAATTACGAGGTTGGTCTTTACAATTTTGTAATAGTTAAGTGTGTTTTTGCGCCAAACTTTTCACTGACTTCGCAATGGCCTTTAATTGTGTTGAATACAGTCGACGCAATATATACATAAAGCTCTTCAAGATATCGTCAAAAAGCATAATTTTATTTTTGATATTCAAAAATTATATTTTTCCTATACGTTGCTGCCTGCAAGGAAGCAAGCGATATACTAATTACATACGTACTTTTGAGATCTGTACTTGTTTATAGTATTCTTCACTGTTTGCATAATTCTAATATAATGTGTAAGGTTTACATTATATGGACTAGCGAAGTGCGAGTCCCAACTAGTTATGGTATGAAACTTTTGAATATATAAAGATCACTCAATATACAAGCAGATTGATGTTAATGATAATCACAAAATAACTTTAGGACAAGTACATGTAATCAACATTTGATTTGCCTTAAGAAGATCGAGTCTTCAGTGAAATAGCAATAACTTTTCGATTGTTTGTAGAGTTGGTGTACATTTGTGATACTACTCATGTAGCGTGCCGCTTACTACTCAGTCTTTTGACGTCCTGTATGCGTAGGGAAATTATATTAGACAATGTTAGCAATAAGCGTAATTAAACCCCATTTTATCTTGCTAAGGCTGGTATTACATTAACTGTATTTCACTATTAAGTGATTCTTATAGCAACCCTATATTATTACATGCATAGTGCATCAATATACAATAGTGTAATAGTCGCGTGTGATTTTAACTTGTTTGGAATAAATTAAATCCACTAAGTCGCAAGCAATACTATGTTATATGGGCTTAACAATATTATTGTATTGATCTGGTAGTTTGTTCACGTTCATTGAATCGGGACGTACGTCCTACGCAATAAATTAACTAGACCAATATTTAGAGTGTTTTACAATGCTTTACTGGAAGTAATATGTGCTGATATTGTATTTTGTATATGTATTTTTGATTGTAAGTTAAGTTGTAGGCTATGTTACCATTTTTGTCTGGGTAGTAATTTGGTTTTATTTATTTAGCGTATGAGGAAATTGTGTAACGGTTTTATAGAATTATTAACAAAAATATTTTAAAGACTGCCTAAATTAATAGTTATTATGTATTCAAAATAAATTGACGTTTACATTAGTAATTATTTTTCGTATGTTCAGTGATGTATCTGGAGAGATCTTACGTATTTAGAGGACATCGCCTGTTGTATATTATACACAATTATTTGTCACAAAGTTTATATTTATTGCATACATACATTATTTGAAATGGGATACAAGTCTGCCTCAAAGGATTGGATATGAGCGTGCAGAATATTATTAGCTTAAGTACATCGTATAATTATTATAGCTGAGTGCTTGATATTGTAGCTCATTCATATCGGCGTAATTGACACATGCACGGACCGCGTTATGGTTGGCGGATGGCGTGCTTCTACTAGTGATGTCTGCGCTGATGACATTTTGGTGGTTTGAACAAAATTCAATTTGATAATGTTTAAACATTTATCACATGTTTTGCAATGTAATTATCGACACATTGGTCCAGTGGCAACATGGAAAATTGGCAATGTACTGGGTTCGATCCCTAAGTTGGACAATCGATATTTGTGAGATCTGTAAAGCACGCTTGTGTTGCCTGGGTGCTGAATTTTTGCCCTCTGAGGAAACACTTGCCCCCCTCCCCCTTGGTAGGGGTAAAATGTGGTTATCATGGAACGGAAAGAAGTTCGAAAATCATTATTGTTATAACAGTTATCATTATACACTAACATGGACTGGGCTTAGAATGTGACAAAAATAACGACACGACACCGTTTCATTTTATTGGGATTGGTTGAGAGACTAACGTAACTGACGTGTTGGTCTCTCGATCAATCACAAACATCATAATTAAACACCATCTTACGAGTTGAGTTATTTTGGCACATTATAAGCTCACTGATCAACGTCATTGGTGCAGTCTCACTCAATGCAAAATCCAAGTGAACGGCGTAGGTACATATATTTGTTGTATTAGCGAGTTCAGTATTATGTTAATGAAATGCCATAATGTATGAAATGAATTGATTATTTTATCGTTTACACTTATATAAATTGTTTTATATTGTTTTAATTCTTACTTTAAGTAAAGTTTTTTTTATTATTGTAATTAACTAATATCTACATTTTATTGTAAATTACTATTATTATTATTAATGAGTTATAAAGTAAACACCCCCTGAATTTTGGATTGCATGTGTGTACAGTCTTCAATTTTGTGTGTCAGGTTTTATGTAATTATATTTTGTAAAATAAATATAGCACGTTATTTACAACGGAAATTAGTTTTTCTTAAATTTTATTCCTTTCCTTTTGAATCCACATACTAATTAAACCATATCTTTTTAAATTATAAAGTCATAAAGTGAGCAATTTAATACAAGCAGTATGTTAAAATACCTATGTAACTTTGCTCTAAATTCAAAAGTACATTTTAATACATGTATCGGGCAAAGTGATATTGAGTTTTTCTATTCAGTATCAGCCCGGAGACTGGAATTTGTGCCCGATATGGCGTTACGCTCGTCCCCTATCACATCATGGGACGGAATAACGGCGAATAGTGGGTGCACTAGTTGCGCCTCTGCCGACCCCTTCGGGGATAACAGGCGTGAGTGTGTGTGTGTGTGTATCGAAAAGGATTTATCAAAATATTTCTAGTTAAGTATTTAGCAATAGATTACTACCAAAGTACATTACGTTACTGTGTAGATATAAGCAGGGCTGCGTCGACCCAACACAGCACATATGTGCGAAATCTATGAAGCGCCTTTGATTTTGTCGTTTTAGCATTACTATTTTTTATTATTCAACGGGAGCGTAGATATATTTTTTATATAGATTTTAATTTTTAATTAAGGAAACGACCTTTTGTAAATCGTTTGTAACCTTTGTAACCATACATACATGTATACATACATAATATTTAAATGACAACATTTCATTTTTTCAATATACTCAAATGTTTATCTATACTTATTAATACTATAAAGCTGAAGAGTTTGTTTGTTTGAACGCGCTAATCTCAGGAACTACTGAACCGATTTTGAAAATTCTTTCACTAATAGGAAGCTACATAACTCCTGAGTGCTATAGGCTACTTTTTATTTATCCCGGGAAAATATTTTTGTCTCGAAAAAACTTTTTCACGCGGACGGATCCGCGAGCACTACTAGTACTATATAATACTTGATATAAAATTATGAGACCCATATTTTTTCTTTTTTTATAATTCAGATATTTTCACTCATGATTTTAACTTTGCATTTTGTTTTTTTCTAAAACATCGTAAGCACCAAATGACGTCATATATACGGCGCGAGACGTAATAGCCTTTGCTTTGCAATACAAAAAAGTTGACAAGTGATAGCTCGACCACAATCACAATAGCTTCTGTAATCTGTTATCTAGTTGGCGAATTATGATATACCCACTCCTCAGTACTTACGTATCTATGTAAACAGTATGTAACTACTTCAATCGAAGTATCAACCATTTTTCGGTTTTTATTATTTTCTCCGAAATTACGTACAAAAAAATATTTAAAAATGCAATCGTATTCAGAATTGAATAATTAAGAAACGGTTTTTTTGTTTTAGGCACGTTTAGATTTTGAAATGTTGTCAATTGGAGTGTCTGTTTGTATTATTGAAATAACCGTATTTTACTACATGTATTTATGAATATACGGACTAGGTACGGTATATACACCAAAATAAGATTTTTTACAATTTTTGTCTGTCTGTTTGTTCCGGCTAATCTCTGAAATGGCTGGATTTGACGGGACTTTTATTGGCAGGTAGCTGATGTAACAAGGAGTAACTTAGGCTACTAAGGACACAGCCAGATAGGAAAAAAAATAAATAAAAAAAAATTAGGCTACTAAGTAAGTAGGTATCATTAAAAAAAAATTAAAGAATGGACTGCTAGGCGGAACGATGTTCGCTGGGTCAACTAGTAAGATAATAATATATAGTTGGCTATTGTAGCAACTGCGGCGGTTCTTTAGATTTTAACACATAGCTCATAAACATTGGGGTGAAAATTCAATTGGCTTAATATCTAAACCACAGGCGTGAGTATTGTCTTGGAAGTCTTGTAAGAAAGTATTCTTACCTACTCAACAATTAACTTACATACATATACACTCACGCCTGTTATCCCCGAAGGGGTAGGCAAAGGCGCAACTAGTGCACCCACTTTTCGCCGACATTCCGTCCCATGATGTGATAGGGGGCGAGCCTATCGCCATATCGGGCACAAATTCCAGACTCCGGACTGATACCGAATAGAAAAACTCAATATCACTTTGCCCGACCCGGGGATCGAACCCGAGACCTCAGCTTTGCAGTCGTACTGTAATACAACTACGCCACCGAGGCAGTCACAATTAACTTAATAAAGTCAACAATTAACTTAATAATACTATAATTAATAAAAGTTCAAAAATTAACTTTGACATTTCATCCTGATTGGGGCCTGTGTGCGCCGCACACTTCGTACATAGGGACGGCGCGGCCCTGGGTATAAGGATGTTTTGAGCGGTAGCAGTAGGTGTCATTAACTCATGTGCACTCACAACACAGATAACCGCAGCGACTGTAGTGGTGTCCTGACGAGAGCGCAGCGGGGTCCTTCGTAGATAACTCAAGTGGCGAAATAAAAAAAACACTTCATTTCGTAAGCATAGGTGATAATAGTATATCTAATTAGGTGATAGATAATTATATGCCGCTGTTAAGTATCTGTTCACCAAAGATATTTAAATAGCCGCGCATAAGTTACTGGGCGCAATTCACTATTAGTTTCAAGTTAAGTTTAACCGCATTGCTGTGTAGGAACGCATCCAAGATGCAATTTGCTATTTTCCTAACCGTTTTAGTTGTATCAGCTACCGCTGCACCTATGATGCAAAAGAATCTCATAGATTTATTTTCTGAAGCAAGTCTTGGTAAGTTACATTTTATCTATCTTTATAACATAAGTAATTGTGGACCAATCGAGTCTAGACAGTTGATTATTTTCCTGTTTGTGTCATCGTTACCGTTAAGCGCCATAGAAAGTGCGCCGTGTCCAGCAAACTAATTGGAGTTCTTAAACAGCCAGGCAATTCCCGTGCTGTATGTAAAATTAAGATAATAATAGTGTGCAATGCAGTGCAATCAGCCCTGTATTATATTCTGCTGAGCACGGACCTCTACTAATGAGAGGGTTTAGGCCTTAGTCCACCACGCTGGCCTAGTGCGGTTTGGCAAACTTCACATGCCCTCGACATTCTTATGGAGAATTCGCAGGTATGTAGGTTTCCTCACGATGTTTTCCTTCACCGTTAAAGCAAACGGTAATTGATTAACAGTATACATGTAACTTCGGAAAGTATGCCTTGGGTTTTGAACCTCTGGACATTGTATCGGCAGACTGTTCCATTCCTAACTAGGCTATAGTCGCTGTAATAATGTACAAACAATTAATTCAAAACATTGTTTTATTAACACAATAATGTTAGGTATGTCTCCCTCATTGTGACAGTAAGAATTAAAACTTTCTGCACAGGTGAATTTGGAGAATTCTTCGAAGGTGATATGATTCTCACTAAGGAACAAAAGCTTGCTGTTACGGCCGCTATGGAAGGGCGCAATGGTTTGAAGGGAGGCGCAAAGCGGTGGCCCAACCGCACAATTGTTTATCACATTGAAGAGAATGAATTTGGTTAGTATTTTATGTAGTCATTTGTTACTAACGGCTTCCCCGGCTTTTTTCATAAAAGTCGTGCAGAAACAGTGTGTTTCCGGAATCGTATTTTTTTTGTGCGGTAATTTAACTTCCTGCTTAAAAAGTGGCCAAGTTATTATAATTACACATTATAAATTTAGAAAAATGCTGTCACTGACAAATTTAATATACCTAATTGAAAGGGTTTACTTTAAGTAGGTAAGTAATAGTCTAGTTTCGCTAGTACCCGAACAGGAGACGGGGTGCAATAGGCGGCACCGCGCAGGGACAGTTGTGGACGAGAACTTACGACTTTACTGGTGGTAGGACTCACATATGTAAGAGTCTGTCTGGGTGGGTACCATCGCAATGTCTATTTCTACCGTCAAGCAGCAGTGTGCACGCTCTGTAGAGTTTCGGTTTGAAGGACATTGTAGCCAGTGAAACTACTGGACGTAATGAGACATAACATCTTCTGTCTCAGGATGAAGAGCGCAGTGAAATGCCACACAGTAGTTCGTAGCTGAAGGTGCTGTATGGTGTTGCTACTGTTTATGGGCGGTCGTATCGCTTACCATCAGGCTAACGGCATGCTCGTCTCGTCGTACAATGCCATAAAAAAAAGACTTTCGTCAGAGGAAGCCCGTAGCCGTCCCTAATGCACCGTAGATGGTTACCGCGGAGTTTGAGTTGTTATGCAGTGCATAGGGTGCATATAGAGATAAGGACTCGGTCTGGCGGTCGACTGATGTTTTCTTTCACTCCAGCGAGTCGTAAGGCACGGTGAACCCAACACAATCAGCTCAGTCGCCCCCCATGAAGGCTGGGTGGTAGGTACAAATGAATTACTTACTCCGCGAAAGAGAAAGTAGCTACTACCCACAGGCGTAGCTATAGCTTTCACAAAGGGCGGTCCTAGGATACAAAAATATAAGTGGCGTAGCGTGGTGTCTTGCCGGCCCATAACATTCAAAAAACCTCTTTTCAACAATAAGTTTTACGCGTCAATTTCATGTTGGTATAAATGCGAAGTTTGTGAAAATATTTATTAGAAGTGCACATAGGGATTATAATGTGTAGGTACATGTTTTGTGGCCTGGATTATTTTTTTGTAAGGTAAGGGGGGTCCGGACTCCCCCCCCACATTATATACTATGGTACTACCACAATAACGGATTGTTTAGTAAGTAGTGTAAAAAGTGTATTAGGGAGATATAAAAAGCTTACTTTAAACTTACTTATCAAGGACCGATGATAATTCAATATTTAAAACTACAAAATCCAACTAAAAATTAATAAATAATCTGTTTAACCATAGTAGAATTATAACTAAACGGGGTTCTCTTATGACGTGTAAAAAACGCTTTTTTACAATAAAAGATTTTTTTCTTATTTATACTATTCATAATTCAAATTTATTTAAATTTATTTTCTACATTTTAGTTCTATTGTACATAAAGGTTGACATTAATTATTTATAACTCCGTAGTTTTACTTGATTGTTATGAGTAAATTTTAGGTCAAACGATAAACGCTGATGTAGATATAGAAACTTAAGGTCACCATAGGAGGTCATGAACTAAACTCGTAATTGATTTTGTCATTTAGAAACGTTACTTTGTCGCCAAGTCTGTGACCGTAGATAACTGATTATATTGCATAGTACGCGGTATGCCAGACATAGTTACGTGAACATGACAATGACTTCCCAATGTATATAATACTCTTTGACAATGACCCCCTGCGTTGAAGACGTAGGAGACGTCTATCTAACGCAGAGTCCAAAATATGTAGCACTTAAATACATGTATTAAATTTGTATTGAAATGCTTTTTCAATATTCCTAATGGAGAGAAAACATCCGAGTAAACCTCAGCTCAAATGAGGTTTGGGTTATAAGGAGTGTTTGGTTTTTATTTGCGACCGTTTTTTAACATGCTGTAATATCTAATAGATGAGGATCAAGTGAAGATAATTGAGACCGGAATGGCAGATATTGCCAACAAATCTTGCCTTAAATTTATAAAAAGGAAAAATGATGAACATGCTGTCGTTATACAGGTAAGTAATTGAAATCGTTCTGCTCTCATAACTTTGATTTACAATATCTACTTAGCTGCAAAATTATGATTATTCTTAATATTAGTTAAATTATTAGTATATATTAGTTCAAAAACTAATATTAAATATTCGGGTACATAGACGTTATTTGTTAAAAATGCCTGGGAATCCTATGAAATAGTTATTAAATTAGAACTTAAGTACTTTGAAATACAGTGGGTACTATTAGGAATTTCAAAATGTAATTCGAGCTGGCATTACGTCGCTCGTTGTTCATTTACTAAGTTTTTCTCGCATTAACCCGTCAAGCCCCGCTTATACCGGGTGGAAGGGAAACGCTCTCGGAAACGAATACAGGTGATAGTATTGGTGATTCCTGACGTGATGGCACTAAAAAAATCGCGATCGCATTATTACAATTTTAGAAGGATTTTCTCAAATTTCTGTACAGCTTCACGTATGGATAGATAAATCAAACTATTATTCTGAAAAACATAGTAAAAAAGGTCAATATTTCAAAAAACACGTACATCAGCTGACGGGTTAACGACCGCGGGCCGGTCCCAGCGCAGCGCGACGGCCGCCCAGTTCTTTGTACGCTTTACATTGCGCGCGCATGAATTACAGAAATACTAAAATCGTAAGTATTATCGCTTAGCTTTGCAAATGAATATAGTTTTTCGTTAATGTTATGGTTCTTCTCTCTTACCGTTCCGGTATAGAGAGCGTTTCCCTTCCACCCGGTATGGATGTATGGGGAAACCCTATGTGTATGGACGCCGGCGTCCGTCGCAGGGCTTGACGAGTCAAAATTGTAAACAGAATGTACTGTTAGCCCCAAATCACTGTACCTATACGTTGAAAAGGAGACATCTCCATATTATTTACTTTGTTATTCATACATTCGACATTTATCTGCGTGTACTTGTATTCATTTGAGACAGACTGCACCTAGATAAGTATCTATTATTAACACATATAGGTAAAATTATTCGTGGAACAAACAGTTCAAGGAAAAAGCAACGACTAAGTATAGTAAATAGTAGTGTTTATATTATGTAATATCCTATATTATGATCATAGGGTGTAGTGCTGTATTAAGTACAAACTCACTGATTATTAAGTTATCCATGGTTCTAGAATATTTGTTGAATTTCAGTTTAGTAGTCATAGTAAGAACAAATTTAAAATAATTTCATTATGAAGTTAAAAACCAATTTAACACGAGTTACTCATGTTTCATTAGGGTTCCGCAAATGGTTGTTTTTCGAACGTCGGATTAAGTCTCGACGAGGACGGCGAAGAACAACAAGTGTTGAACTTGGCTAAAGGCTGCTTTAGGCACGGTACAGTTGTACATGAGATGCTTCATACAATCGGCTTCTATCACATGCAGAGCACTTACGATCGCGATGACTATGTCAAAATTGAATGGGAAAATATAAGACCTGGTAAATATTCTTACAATTGAAGTCCAAATTAAATTATGTGATTTTAGAATATTATTCGGTTATTTGTTTGCACTTTTTTTTAGGTACTGAACACAATTTCGCTAAATATAACAACGATACCGTGACAGATTTCGGAGTGCCGTATGATTATGGCAGTGTTATGCATTATCCAGAGACTGCGTTTAGTAAAAATGGAAATAAAACAATTATCCCTTTACAGGTAATTTTGCTTTATTTACATACAGTTTGTCGTTTTGAATAAACAATGTGAAGACATTGTCAGTTTATTGCTTATCCTAGGTACTAATATCCTACTAATATTATAAAGGCGAAAGTTTGTAAGAATGTATGGATGTATGTATTTGTTACTCTTTCACGCAAAAACCACTGAACGGATTTCGATGAAATTTGGCACACGGGCAGATCATGTCCTGGATTAACACATAGGCTACTTTTTATCTCGGAAAAACTCATTCACGCGGGCGGAGCCGCGGACAGCTAGTATAAAATAATATTTACTGACAGTGCAAGATCTCGCTCATTCTTGGACTCTGGGCCGCTTTATATATAACCAAAAATTTATTTCCAGAATAAAATAGTGCTGAAATTAGACCACCTAATTATTTTAATCGTTCAAACGTCAATAGAACTTTTTAAAATTTGCTTTAAACCTTTATGAAATTGAAGTCATCCAACTACTTGATAATGTTTCGGTTGATACGATAAAATTAATAAATAAATACCTACTTACTAGTTATAAATTGGCCTCGGTGGCGTAGTTATATTACGATACGACTGCAATGCTGGGGTCTCGGGTTCGATCCCCGGGCCGAGCAAAGTGATATTGTATTTTTCTATTGAGTACCAGCCCGGAGTCTAAAATTTATGCCCGATATGACTACCTATATGCTGTCTCCTATCACATCATAGGACGGGATACGCACAGCGAAAAGTGGGTGCATTAGTTGCGCCTCTGCCTACCGCTTCGCGGATAAAAGGCGTGAGTGTATGTGTGTGTGTAATTATAAAATTATGGCAGGCTCTAGTGTAAGTATAAAGTTCATACTGACGCATTTTTTTAAATTAAGTAAAGACAAAAGCTGAAAACCACGCGAGCAAAGATGTTATAGCTGCATCCCAGTAAAAAAATATTTAGGTACCTAATGATGATCTGGAGATACTGATTAGATATTTTGAGCACTAGAGTATCTTGATATAGTCTTCGTAATAAAAACTTAAGCAAAAATGCAATGTAGAAATCATACTTACTGTCTTATGGTTCACTGAATTCTATAGGCTAATGGTCAATTAATTCTTAGCTTCCATTTTTTATACTTACAGGAAAACGTGACAATAGGCCAAAGAGACGGTTTGTCGGAGAGCGATATCATCAAATTGAACAAAATGTATTGCGAAGATACTGAAGAAAACGCGACAGAAATTATGTAGATTTCGTTGTAAAATCATTATACCTATTATTATTATGAAACTATTTAGTTGGGCTCAGAAAAACATTTCCTAGAATTTAATTTAATTAACACTGCACAAAACTGTGATTCCATAACACGTTGAATATCTAATAAAATTAAGTTATGGTTTTTAATCTACTTTGAATAAGCTGTTTCATTTCTTCTTTTATTTTATTTTCGACACCGCAAAATTGATACAAGGACGTCAGATTAGTCGATTAAATGTTTTTGTAAATCATGAATAAATTTACGACACTTAGCAATGGCATTGGGTTGTGTAATAATTATATAGAGCAGCTGCTGCTGTTTACTCTCAGATATTTCGGATAGCAAGTGGCAAAATTTAAAAGCGCGTGGGCGCTGATTTGAATTATTAACTGAAAACTTTACTTCAATAGTCAAAATTATTAGGGTCGGTCCTAAATAAAATAGATAAATGAAATGGTGGTTTTAAATCTACATATTGTGAAGAATGTAATATTCATAGCTAAGTAGGAAAATTTTGAGGTAAGTACCTACTTACCTAACTAATTTATGACAACTATTTAGAAGTTACAAAAAAATCTTATATGACAGTTTTTGTTAATGAATAATTTGTTTGTTGTAGCCTCGAAATTAATAGTAATAATAATTAAAAACAGTTAAAAATTAAACATGGAAATCGTTACCCAAACCAACCAAACCAAACCAAATTGTCGTTAACCAAATTGCGGGGAGGTCCAGCAATATTCAAGCAAAGGCGTGCACCACCTGGCCTACCTGCTTGCCACATTCGTGGGCGCTAGAAAGAGATTAGATCACGTCTAATGAGTTACCTACTTATTCGATATACACCACTGACTCGTGGCACTATCCGTGACTTACACGATCACAAAAAGTAAAAATTTGTGATTTTACACTTTGGATTCATAAATTTATTGCGTAGGTGTAAGAAAGGAAACGTTTATGTAAAATAAAAAGAATTTTATTATGAGAGAGTCGGATCTTATGATAGGTAGGTATTACAGGCGTAACTACATATTATATTCTTCTCTATCAGCCTCTCGAAGTCTACTGTTGAACACACGCAGCATTAATTTAATAGCCTTATATTGTTTGTCGCGGAAAGCAGCTGATATTTGAAATGCAGGATCTTTTTGGTAATAAAGTCTCAACTTTCGCCGAATTGGTACTAGTTGGCAATAATAATAATATTATTATAAAAAATATAATATTATTCGTTATTATTATTAAAGATAGAATAATATTAAGTATTATAAAGAACTTAAAGTTAATTATAGTGCTTCAAAAGAAGAATAATGAAAGATGGATTTTTTGTGGGTATTACTTCAATTGAAGAAAATGCTGTTGTATTGATGAGTTATTTTTTCGCACTAATAACGACTTGTACAGTTGTACCTGCTATTTCGAATTGACCAATTTGGACCCAATAATGAATATAATACCTACCCATTCTATTTTTTTTTCTTCTTCTAATACATTCACTCAATAACAAAAAATATCAATTTATTGTTATTGTTATACGATACAAATAGCAGTTTAGCAACTTGGTTTTGCACTAGTTATGATAGAGTGATGGTTGGGCGTAGTGTCGTTGTCAACAAAGCGCGCTGTCGCAAGCGTCGCAGCGCAGTTGCGGCTCAATACCTTGTGAAATGGTCGTATCCGATACTATATTAAACCTTGCCCCACCCTGGCCGGTTTTGTCCTTCTCAAAAAATCACGCAGTGTTGGACTAAAACCGGCAGATTTCATTACCATACAATCTATAAATATTAGAATATCAGTATTGCTATGAAACCGTTAATATGACACACTTTGTAGGGAAACACAGTGGAAGTTGGTTTTTAAGTTGAAGACGAAGACAATAGCTCATTATTTCTGTATTTTTTGCGTAGAATATATAGCTTATTTGTTATCAGTATGGAGTTGAAAAAGTTATTAGTGGTGCTTCTCGTTATCAGTGTTGACCAGTGTTTTTCTATGTCGCGCAATGAGATAGAAGACTTTAAGGATTACCTCAAAAAGACATCACAGTTGGATCAAATATTGAAAAGTGAGTATTAAATTCGTTGAACAGAATTGTAATGCCTCCTTCTCGGCTCATTTCTCTTTCGATAGAGTTCGCTATAGGTAGGTTCCCACTTACGTTTTGTGACATTCGTTACTTTCACCAAAAACGTATTTATTTGAACATTCACAACGGGCAATTTTGGTTAACGTAGTGTAGTAGGTATCAAAGTTTGTTATAAATTTAATAAAAAAATTGGTTTTTTATTAAAGATTTATACTATAATTTTGGGGGCCAGTTATATATATATTTTAAATAAAATAATGTTTGTAGAGGGTACAGATCCTGATGTCGACTATGATGAAGAGGAGTTTGTATCAGATCACGCGTGGGAAGACAGTGGTAAATTTGAAGGCGATCTGATTTTAAACGATCAACAACGTCGTTTGATAGTAAAAAATGTAGCCGAAGGATTATCTAGGAACGGTCTAAAGGATACTACCAAGAGATGGCCGAACAATGAAGTGATTTACTACATCCAAGGAGAACATTTTAGTAAGTAATTTAATTATTTATTAGTTAGTGCTACAGAAGGATTAAATTGAACAACATATTATTTATTTTCATAGATGGGGACCAGATACAGGCAATTCAACAGGGTATAGATGATATCGCACAGGCATCTTGTGTTAAATTCCGTCCGTATAAGAAAGGAGATCGCGACGCGGTCGTAATACAGGTGCCTATAAAAAATTGAATAGACTTCATAAATATTATTAATGCAATTTATATTCAATAATTAAAAATGATTCCAGGGTAGTCGAAGAGGTTGTTTTTCCCAAGTGGGGTACCAAGGCGGTTATCAAATTTTGAATTTATCCGGGCGCCACCCCGCGGGGCGCGGCTGCTTCCGTCACGGCACTGTAGTGCATGAGCTCCTGCACACCCTGGGCTTCTATCACATGCAGAGTAGCCCTGATAGAGATGACTACATAGATGTTATTTGGGAAAACATTTTACAGCGTAAGTGTACAATTTAGTTTAAGTAAACCAAAAAAAACCTTATGAATAGCGGGTTAATAGTAGGTTAGCGGGTTTTTCGGGTTGGGTTATACAAAACAAATTGTTACAAATTATGGATATTATGGGGCTATAAACAATTTTATAACTTTATGTTGTGCTCATTAATGCAAATGAATCTGCGAAATTACGTCGCACTTTCGAAAACGCATATATCACTATACGATAATAACTACTTAGCTAAGGAAAAGCTATCTGATGTGTCAGTGACCACTAGCACATATTACACGTTGCGAATATAAATTAAGTTTATTGCCTATCAATGCACACATTAATGTAAGTATTCGCAGGGCCACGCCGACCCAAGACAGCGCATGTGTGCGAAATCTATATAGCGCCTCTGACTTTTGTCGTCCTGTATTTTTTATTATTCAACGCTCACTTTTCTTGGCACATTGTGGAGCATAGAATTTTTTTTGATAAGTTTTTTTTTAAGAAAACGACTTTTTGTAAATCGTTTGTAATAAGATATGTACTTGGCTATTGTGGCGACTGCGGCGTTTCTTTTGATTTTTACACATAGATCATAAACATTGGGGTCAAAAATCAAGTGAGTATGTAGTTTAAATTTTAAACTGCAGGCGTGAGTATAGTCTTGGTAGACTTGTAGCTACTTTCTTACCTACTCAACTATAAAGAATGTGTTGTAGTGTAACAAATATAATTTCAATGATTAACGTTGGCATTTCATCCTGATTCCGGCGCCCCTATCGCTTTGGCGCCTGTGTGCGCCGCCCACTTTGCATATAGGGACGGCGCGGCCCTGAGTATTCGCATTGATATTATCGTGGCGCTTACCTGCGTTAATATGCAAATTATCGAAATAATCCTTCAAAATATATATCTACCCTATACCGTATACCTGATATTAACACATAATATTGAGATGTTTTTGTGAAGACGAAAGTATTACTTAGGGCGGTATTAATAATCAAACCTCAAGTGGGAGTTACATCTCAAGTAGACATAATGTATGGAACTATTCATACATTATGTCTACTTGAGATGTAACTCAAACTTGGGATTGCTTTATTAATACCGCCCTTAGTATTTGTGTAGTAGGTATAAGAACTCAGAACCATCAGCATTGAGCATTATACATATATCTACATTTGGCAGAAGAGTATTCGTAATTAGCTACTTTGAAACATGATTAAGTAAAACGAAGAAAGAATGTTGCGTGACACATTTGCCGGTTTTTAATGTAGTTTCGAAAACTCGTAAATTGATTTTATTTATTCTCAGGTTCAAGGCATAACTTTCGCAAATACAACTCGTTCGCTGTGTCAGACTTCGGCGTTGGTTACGACTATGACAGTGTCCTGCATTATAGCCGACGAGCTTTCTCTGCCAATGGGGAGGACACTCTCGTGCCAAAACAGGTGATTAAACGTCTCTATATTAATATATTTTCCAAATAACATCGACAATCATGAGATCAATAGATATATTGAGTATTATATCGATCGTATAATAGGATGAAAGTATTCACGGGGTTGAAACGGAACAAAAATCAAATAAAATTTAATTGTGATTCAAATGTTCACTTTCTTTAAGAATGGGTAGTAGAATATTTATTTTTACTAACCTATCTATTATCCTTTAATTGCTTTAAGTATTGGAAACAATTTTCTAATTTTCGACCCTTTTTATCCATAACTAAGTCAAAACTAGGAAGTTCCTAATAACCTGAGATTCTATTAAGACTGACCTTCCATCATCGAGTTTCCTTAAGAAATGAATGACGTGTAAGGTTTGCCTCCCCGAATATCAATGTTTTGTGCAATATTATTATTAATACTAATACTTTAAACATAGTCAATCATGAAATCATTTAGGCTGTATAGTCAACATTAATTATAGTTAATTTATTATTTCCAGAGTGGTGCCGACATCGGCCAAAGAGTAGGACTGTCGGACAAGGATACAAAAAAATTAAACAAAATGTACTGCGATGCAGATTCGGATAACCCATTAGCAGATGAGGGTGACACCGCTCAGAAACCACTTATAAAGAAAAGCGATAGAAACAAACCCTTTGATGGGCATGGAATAGGATATCATCAAGGTAAAACTGTGGTGATCAAATTATTACCAACGCCAGAAACTTATAAATTACAAGAAGTTCCGATATTTCATGTATTTGATCATTTTAGTAAAACGCCGCAAGCCCTGTCGCAGAAGGAAATTGAAGGAAACAGAAATGGAAAAGAAATAAAATATCCAGACATAAGACACGAGCCCCAAAGATATGTTCCACCACAAGATATCGATGCAGACGTAAAAATTGAAACTGATGACATCACGACACGTTATAGACACGATTATCCAAGTGATCAGGAGCCACCTTTACAGAAAACAGATGAAAAAAATAGCGAAGATAAACCCAATTATTTGTTATCAGCCAATAAAAGGGAACATTCTTCTGAACATGTTATAGACGATGACTTAAGTGAAGCCTTCGATCGTTTAGAAAAAATTGTCAAGCACCACGTTTATCCATCCCAAGCTTCGAACCTCAACGTATATAATACAAATGAGAAAAACAAGTCACAATACACGCCTTCTAGAGTAATTGATAGAGGCAGCTCTGTAACCTCAATATCTAAAGCAATAACAAATCAAGACGAAGGTATAAAGTCTAATGTAGACGTTATAGAAGGTCTGTATGAAAAACGACAAAATGATGAAAAACCGGCACTAGAATATAAACCTAAAGAAAATAATTTTGGTAAAACAATAGAAACAACTAATACTTATAACGCAGACGAAGGTTCAGATACTCTACACGAAAAATCTTACGGCATAGAAAACAAAGGGGAAAAGATAAAGGATTCTAAGGACGTAACTTCTGAATATCTCGAGAAACACAATTATAACGGTTTATATCATCCGTATAACCCATATACTACGTATGCACAAAATGCACCGACAATAAAGGCACCTATTCCAAAGAGTTATGAACAAATTCTACAGAATTACAATCAAATTTCTTATGGAAATAAGAATTTACCTCCTGGGTTTGATTTTAATGGAGATTATACAACTGGAACTATTTACAATTCACCAAGTAGCATTTCGAGTCGTCATAGCTTTACTAGTGCGGTACTACCATTTAGACAACCATGGCATAATTTTGATGATGCCCATGATAATATTTTTCGCGATGTCTTTAAATCATGGGATAGTTTTGGAACAAACACCAATTATCATGACACATAGAGACAAAGCAATAATGACTAATTGAATAGCTTGTTGATACGACGAAGAGTCTACATCCTCTGAAACTTAAAAGATGTCCGTACCCAGCAGCAGGACAGTTTAGTACAGAGATGTTTTGTTTATATTATTATTAAGCGCCGACCTACATTAAGGTCATAGATATAACAAAACTTAGGTATACCTACAAAAATTTAGACTAATCTATGAGTAGGTAGGTAGGTACTCTTGATGATTTCAGATGGAACTATAATTTTTTGCCGTAACAAGTATCTCCCTACTTACTATATAATCTTATAAGATAGAAGAACCTCTTTATTTAAATTGTATGTAGCCTTGCAGGTACGATAAATAATAAGATAATAAATACTAAGTTTTATTCAGTATATTGATGGTAGCAAAATTGTTAATTTGTTATATACTTAGAAATTATTATTGTTTTATGTTTTAAAGTTGTACCTACCCACAATCAATATTTTGAGAATATTTCTATGTTGTTTGTGTTGTAATTTGTGATTGAATATATTTAAGTATAAACTTACGCGCATAGCATAATATTCAGAGACTGGTAAAATAAAATTGTAAATGTCAATGTAATTCATAGCTTATCATATTTTACCTATTTTCCTTAATTTCCTGCATTTCTATTCAGTGATGGTTTTAGATAGAATCAGGCATCTGCCCGGGCCTTCGCTCTCAGGGAGGCCTTGCGACTCCAAGTGAGAGTCTTTTTTATTTAAGTCACAACCCTATTAACCAACGCATCTTACAATCTTACCAACCATGGGCGTAGCTAGCCATGGGCTCAGGGTGGGGCAGCAGTATAAAATAATATTGTTACGTGTTGGGGTTCGATATAAACAATTAAAATACCGGTATTGCGATAAAATACCAATTAGGACTTTATTAGTACTAGAACACTACTAAACAACAAAAACACCACTAGATACAGCTATAATTAAACACTCAAATATACTTATTAAAATCACTCACTATACGTTCAAACGCAATCCACAATATTCGCCTCGAAATCGCTTGGAGTTATCGCTCGTTGTCCGCTTATCGCTCGGTCTTGTAAACAAGACTGAATGCCCGGCGGCGGCCGTGCGCCGCCTTTTATACCCGTCCGCCGGTACCGTCGTAGTTTGTGGAACGTTCTCGAAGGATCCAGAATAGTCGGGAACTCTCTCGCAAATTAAGTTCAATGATTGCATTTCCACGACATTCTGGAGACATCGAGACCTTTCGAGAACGTTCCATTGCCGAACCTTCCACAGTCAGATAGTCCGCTTCTCGCCAATAGATGGTGCTGTTTATCGGCGAGTACTATTAGGTTTGATTAGGTACCTTCAGGCCAGAGCCAGGGTGGGGCAAGTGCCCCACCCGGCCCCACCGTGGCTACGCCCATGTTACCAACGCCATTGTTGTAATTTTCTTTTCTTCCGCCCGGGCCTCGGGCCTGCTGAGACCGCCACTGCCAAAGGGAAAACCTGTCAAAGATCTGCCGCCTCGCGCACAAGCTTCGCGTCGGTTAAGGCCGCCACTGACTATTATGATTTAAGTACATAATATATGATTATTAAGATTTGCTTGAGTCTTCGCCCGCGTGAGCTCCCTTTCTCGATATAAAAGTCTTACTGTGTACTTTTCCAGGAGCAACTTCTACTAATTACTAATATTGCTTGCGGCTCCGTCCGCGTGAAAAAGTTTTTCCAGGATAAAAATACTTTCCCAGGGTAAAAAGTAGCCTATAGTTCTCAGGAGTAATGTAGCTTCCTATTAGTGAAACAATTTTCAAAATCGGTTTAGTAGTTTCTGGCAAAGAGAATATAAACACAACGTTAGAGTTTCTGAGATTAGCGCATTAGGCCAAACAAGCAAATTCTTCAGCTTTATAATAGTAGTATATATTTTTTTTTAATTAGGTATTACGGCTCTGGAGACTAGTCCATTGAGCCCGTCTTTCATACATTTTTATCCTCAGTCCTAGCTCCTAACTACTATGTCGAAGTAAAGCAGTGGCTACCTTACCAAGACTTTATCGAGGAGTTTTGGCGGCAACAAAAAAGCACTTGATTAGCACAGTTATTTCAATTCACTTCATTTGAGCCCTTTAATAGAACTATATTGGATAATATACCACCATAATTATGCAACATAACACTAAGTATCACCAAAATAATGAATTAAAACAGGAGCACCTCATGACACTACCAAGTTCCCGCCAAAACTCAATAGTAGTATATATATTTTTTTTTAATTAGATATTACGGCTCTGGAGACTAGTCCATTGAGCCCGTCTTTCATACATTTTTATCCTCAGTCCTAGCTCCTAACTACTATGTTGAAGTAAAGCAGTGGCTACCTTACCAAGACTTTATCGAGGAGTTTTGGCGGCAACAAAAAAGCACTTGATTAGCACAGTTATTTCAATTCACTTCATTTGAGCCCTTTAATAGAACTATATTGGATAATATGCCACCATAATTATGCAACATAACACTAAGTATCACCAAAATAATGAATTAAAACAAGAGCACCTCATGACACTACCAAGTTCCCGCCAAAACTCCAATAGTAGTATACTTAGATCAGTGTTGCCAGATGTATGTCGCCGAAAATTCATCGTGAAGTAGCCTAAAGTCGTCTCATCGTATTTAGATTATGGAGAGGTGGAGGTGGGAGGAGCAAAAAAAAAAAGACGGTGCCCTATTTTCCAATTATCGTGTGTAAGGTGATCTAAGTACATGTTTTGTACTCTGAAAGCTACAAATATCCTCAATTTCGACGAAATCAAGGTATAACAGCACTTTCCGAGGTAGCCTAAATTGGCGACTGATCTCCATTCGCATAGCCTAAACTGCAACCGGTTGCCATTCTCAATTTTTGGTCGCCCTGACACCCTCCAAGATAGCTTAAATGGCGAAAAGTCACCTAATCTGGCACGACGAGCTTACATGTAAGCCTAATGTAAGCTTCTTGGGCACCACCGACTTAGATAGCCCAAATAATTACTGCAGCGTTCTTTAGCGCCATCTATTTAATCAAATCAAAACTTATTTCCCAGGGCTGCAAGGTTGCAAACAAAAAGAAAGTAGGTATTATCTACTAAACCATTACTACATTTATAGATTTAGGATAATACATCATTAAATAAAACTAGACGAATACTTCTTTATCATAATGGAATGACATTCGTTTTTTTGATGAGTTATAGAGGTAATTATTAAGTGAGCAAAAAAACACAAAACATATTAATAAGCATAATATAATACATTGTATAATTACACTAGCGATTTATTTATTGTTATTTTAATCGGTGTCATATAATTATTCTGTATTATTGTTGATATGATATTTTATTCAAGGAAATACATTGATCCTCTAGTAACCCTATTTTTTTTTACTGAAATGGCGGGAATTTTCCTCAAAGTTCCACCATCTTGTTAGACAGGGGTGCCAATTCACGCCATCGGTAAAAAGACTTGAAACGCACTATACTAGAACCTAGATCTATACTACTAGAACTAGAACAATATACTAATAATTATGTGTCCATAAAAGTGTAAATATGTTTTTTGATTTGCATGAACTAAATGTACATACCAGTTACCACTACCGAATTTCAGCGATCGAACTTGGTGGTTTTTTGACGATAGAGGATCACTTTTCAGAGCATTTCTCTCAAGAAAATATTATAGCGGTTTTTTAGATACGTTTGGGGGTATTAAAAAGCATTGAATGGCAATTGGCAACACAAACTTTCACTGTCATTAATGTCAACACAGTCAATACTGTTTTTTTCCATATTTTGTTTTTTTCTTAGAATAATGAATAATCTTGAATAACAGATAAATGAGTCGAATAACTTCATAATTATTTTAAATAATGTAAAGCCGTATGTTTCCGTGCTTTCAAATAAGAAGACTAGTTGCATTGCAATGATTATCAGAACTCGGTGACGACGGACAAGTTTTAAGTTCTAGATTTGTTTTTTTACTTATCTATTTAATAATATTGAATGGGTTGTGGTGGCTCGTGTTTACGGAAAACGACAATGTCGTTGTTTGGTAAAAATGCTAACAATAACAACGAAATTCGTGCTAAACTGGAGAGGAAATTGTATATAGCCAAAGAGTCCCCAGAGCCAGACTTTGACCTATCAGAATGTCATCTACAACACATACCGTCTGGGACTTTCTCAATATGCAAAGTTTACAGGAAGGAGTATTTGTATTTACAACACAATAATCTACAATCCTTGGAAGATGGTGGACAAGTAGCCGATTTGTATCTGATAAAAGTGCTCAATATAAGCTACAATAAGTTTACGCATTTGCCTATTGAAATAAGATATTTAGTTAACCTAGCCGAATTGTATGTCCAAGATAATATGATAAGGCACATTCCAGATAGTATACAACACATGCAATGCCTCCAAATTTTGGATGTGTCTAAAAATAGACTTAAAAAGCTGACACCATCACTGGGTAAACTAAAATGCTTAAGGAAGTTGATAATAAGTGATAATAAGGATTTGACTGAACTCTGTCCCGAGCTATGTTTAGCTAGCAATTTAATACATATTGATTTGAATGGTGAGCAATTTACATTTCCTCCTGAGGATATTGCAACTCAAAATACTGAAGAAATTATGAAATTTTTGTGTACAAATATGGGTGTAGAATATTTACCTCCAATACCTATAGAATCTGAAGTTTTACCTATCCAGAGTACAAATTCTATTCATAACCCTTTTGTGAAACAACATTCCATAACATGGGAAGAACAAGAGGCTGCTATCATAGAACAAGAAAATAGAATACATAAGGCTGCTATGGAACAAAGGGATAAATTCTTGTCAAAAGTTTTAGAAGAACAATTAGAGTTGGACTCGGAGATAGCTAAAGTTCAAGAAGCAAAAGAAATAGAGAGACACAAACTGATTAAAGCAATACAAGAAGATGAAAAAGAAATTCAATGTCTGGTTAATAACTTCATACAGTTTGAAAACTTGAAACCTGAAGTAATACAGCAACAATTGGCACATGAACAGGCAGAACATGATAGACTCCTTGAAATCACAAGACAAAATTATGACAATGTTAAAAAAGCGGATGTTTTGAGGGCAATGGAAATGCTTATAGAAGATGAGTATGCTATTCAATATTCCAAAAAGTATTATGAGGATTCATGGAACAACATTAAACAAAGTATGTTACTAGAAGATTCAGAGTGCTCAGAAAAAGTTGCAGAGCTGTTGAAAGCAAAGGATCAATCTCGTATGGTTTTGGTAGGTCAGCTTCTTGAAGATCAGGATATACAGAAAGCAATGGTGGCATCATTGTTAGAGCGGGTAGATGCCAGATGCTGGAGCTTAAATCAAGAAATATCTTTGATATCTTCACGCTTAGCAAGGCTTAGTGTAATTGAACAAGAGAAAAAAAAGTTACATATTGGTTACAACTATAATGAGCTACTGCAACAGAGAGTTCATTTAGTCAGTCTGTTAGATGATCTTTTTGCACAACAGAATAAACGAAGGAAACAACTAATTGAAACTTTAAAAGAAATGGAGTCTGAAACTGACAAAACCACTGATTATTGGTTGAAAAATTATCAGAAATTAATAGATTCTGCCCCAAAAACTTTACTTGATGTTGGAAAATGTTTAGACCCTGCTCTAGCAAATTATCTTTTACAAGAAGGAGTAATTCATTGTTTGCCATTTTTGGTAAAATTTCTGTTTTCTGATTGCTTTTTGATAGATATTACAGTGGAAAAATTGAAAGAGTGTGGAGTGTCTTTGTCTGCAGATAGAGAGGGTATTGTAAGAGCAATAAATTGTTATGTGGCGAGCAAAAGTAATAATTATAATACTGAACCATCCACTTCTGTGGGGCCATCGGCACCTCCAGGTGATGACAAGGAAGGGAATGTGTCTGGAGTAATCAGCACAGATAAAGCAGAAAGTTCAATGCTAGAGTCTGAATGTGTAATATGTATGGACGCAAAATGTGAAGTTGTATTCATCCCTTGTGGGCACATGTGCTGTTGTCAGCTATGTTCTTATAACAAAATGGATGGTTGTCCAATGTGCCGAGCTTCAATAGAAAGAACAATAAAAGTCATGGTTGCCTGATTACCTAACCAATATAACATGAGAGTTTGATCAGGTAGGTTGATACTTGATACTTGATAGCTAAGATCAATACAATTATAATTCTTAAAAATCATTTTGGGAGTATTGTCTGGTGCCATCCATTGTTATTTATTTAAATATAATTTTAGGATTTCTGCTCTCATAGAACTTAATGGATAGTAATTTCTCCTCCAAAATTTAAAATAATGATTTTTATTCTATATCTATACTAATATTATAAAGCTGAAGAGTTTGTTTGTTTGTTTGTTTGTTTGTTTGTTTGTTTGTTTGAACGCGCTAATCTCAGGAACTACTGGTTCGAATTGAAAAATTCTTTTTGTGTTGAATAGACCATTTATCGAGGAAGGCTATAGGCTATATAACATCACGATGCAACTATTAGGAGCGAAGAAATAATGGAAAATGTGAAAAAAGCGGGGAAAATTATTCATCCTTGAGGGCTTCCATTGCGTGCGCTGTGAAAACGGTTCAAGATATCAAAAATATATGTATGAAAGAATTATTCCTCTTGAAATGATCTAAAAAAATGTCTGCAACAGTATATGTCTATCTTTTAAGATTAACTTACTAGAACCGTTTTTATGGTAATGAAATTTGGTCGAAATTAATGCATTATTTGTTAAGAGTTGTATCAACGTCAGTCATAGAGTGATTCAACGGGAAGGTTTTTATGTACTTTTTGCCCGGAAAACTTATTAACGCGGGCGAAGCCGTGGGCAAAAGCTAGTAGTTTTATATAATGTGGTTTCTTACTCATAAACATAGATAAATATGTAAAAACTTTAATATTCATAGTTCAAAATTTAATTGAAATGGCTCTATACCTATAAAATAGATTTAATTGTCACAGAATTAACACTTTTCAGGCAGAAACAGGAGACAAAGGAGTGAAGATAGAAGTGTGTTAAGCAATTTAAATTATTATTGTAAAAATACAGTAAGTGATTTGCATTCACATAAAACAATATTATATCAATGTGTATTTGTGTGAGTGTGCACAAAAATACATTTTCCTATGTGTCTTGATTTTTAGCGTGAAATAGTTCCAATGAAGGCAAACTGATCACCCGTCTGTGTGACTGCGTACATTCCCACAAAACATACAAAAAAAACATACATGTGTCTTGATGCCGATATGCCATAGTATACCTTACTGGTGGTAGGACTCTCATATGTAGGAGTCCGTCCGGATGGGTCCCACCGCAATGTTTATTTCTACCGCCAAGCAGTAGTATGCATGCACTGTTGTGTTTTGATTTGAAGGCCATTGTAGCCATTGTAACTACAGGACATTCAAAAGCCTTTATTACTGATTTTTACAATACAATAAATATAAAATATTGTTATGCACATCAGTCTGGTTCTTAACCCATCAATCCTCGCTCGGTTACATTGGCCCGGACATAAATTTATGTGGGTGCGTATAAGGTCGGTTTTCGCTTGTTGACAGATGACGTCCCGGGCCAATGTAACCGAGCGAGGATTGATCGGTTAATCTAAATCAGCGTGTCCAGCGGACACATAGGCCTCCTCTAACCTCTTCCATTCCTCTCTATCTCTTGCAGCTCTGAGCCACAGCGGTCCTGCAACCTATTTTTATGTCATCGGACCACCGGTTCAGTTGCCTTCCCCTTTTTTCTTTTGGTGTTATATCGTGGAATCCATTCCGTAAGGTCTTTGGTCCATTTCATTGTTGTCTCCCTTAGCATGTGACCTGACCAACGCCATTTAACGAGTTTTCCTGGTTATATCTTCGACTTTAGTTATTTTTCTTAGGTCTGTTGCTCGCTTCTTGTCAATTATTTTATAGCCCAGGATGCTCCTTTCCATGCTCCTCTGACAAGTTCTCAATTTGTGGTGGAGTTTTCGTGTCATAGCCCATGTTTGGCAGCCATAAGTTAGGGCTGGCAGTATGCATGAATTGAATAGTTTTCGTTTTATTTCCATGGTGTATTTTTTGTTTTTCATAATGTCTTTGAGTGACCAAAATCTCTTCCATGCATTTGTTATTCTTCTATCTAATTTGAGTGCCATTTGGTTTTGAAATGAGATAAGTTGTCCGAGGTATATGTAAGTTTTCACATAATCTATTTTTTCGCTATCTACATATATCTTCTCCTCAAATGTCCCCCTCACAGCTCTGACTTCACTCACTCTTCTTTCGCTATCCAATCTGTTCTTCTCTGGAATTCACTCCCCCTCGAAATCAGATCGGCCACCTCTCGATTTGCCTTCAAAAGGAGAGTGCGGCAGCTATTGCTGAACGAGGCAGAATAATCACCACGGTAACTTACATTATTATATTATATTCATATATATTTATGTAATTTATGTAATTATTATTATTAATATATATTTATGTAATATGTACTTTATGTATTTATTATATTTCTAATGTTACTTTTATTGATTTCTTTGTTTACTTTTATTTACGTTTATTCGCATCTCCAATATCAAGTTATGTATTTGATGCACCTACCTTATGTATCTCTGCACCACCCTAAGGTTGACTGGGAGAGAATGCCTTTGGCATTAAGTCCGCCAATATACAATTGTATATAAAGTGCAAATAAATAAATATATGCTAATTTCTTTTCTATTAGTCATAGTCTTGGTTTTGGATTTGTTTATTGTGAGCCCAACCTCTTTGCTTTTTGTGGTAAGATCTTGTATCACTGTCTGTAGTGTTTCAGGATTGTCAGATATCAGTACCAGATCGTCTGCAAATCTGAGGTGATTGAGCTTGTGCCCATCAATACTAATTCCATGTTCGTAAAAGTAATTCCAATCGGAGTTCTCATAATTTCTTCCAGTACAGCAGAAAAAAGCTTGGGTGAGAGAGGGTCACCTTCTCTGACCCCTCTTTGAATTGGAAAATTTTCACCATGTCTTTCCAGTTTGACCCGTGATGAACTATTTAGATAGATATTCCTTATCAGTCGTATTTATTTGGGTTCTACACCTTGGTTTTCTAGAGCTTTCCAAATGCAGTGGTGTTCCAAGCAGTCAAAGGCCTTGTTGTAGTCTGAAATGCCAGGTATAGAGCACATCCATATTCTTGGCATTTTTCTATTACTTGTTTCAGACTATGCATGTGGTCTGTAGTTGAATATCCAGATCTGAATCCTGCTTGTTCCATTGGTTGGTGAAAGTCCAAAGTTTTTGAGATGCGATTTAAGATTATTTTTGAAAAGACCTTGTAAACATTTGACAGGAGGCTGATAGGCCGATAGTTGCCTATGTCGTCTTTGTCACCTTTTTTGTATATAAGGATAATTGTACTGCTTGTCCACTGAACGGGTATGTATTCGGATTCAAGAATGGTGTTGTAGAGATTAGTAAGACTATTCAAGTTATCTGGCAGTGTAGCTTTCATCATCTCATTCGTAATGTAGTCCTGACCGGGAGATTTGTCATTCCTCTGTGTTCCCACAGCATAGGCCACTTCATTATCTAAAATAGGGGGAATGATCTCTTCGTTTTCTTCCTCTACAATTACATATTGTCGTTCTACAAATTTTGTTGAATATAGTTCCCTATAGAAATTAGTTGCTGTGTCAACTATGTTCTTTCTTTTTGTTTCAGGTTTCTCCTTTTTATTTTTTAATTTTGGGATCCATACTTTTGTGGCGCGAAGTTCATTGATATATCGGTATACGGTGTCATGCAAGGCAAGAACCCACGCCACATTTTTTTTTATATCGTAGGATGGGGGGTGAAGGCTATAGCTTCGCCCGTGGGTATTTCATTTAAGTACATTTATAATCTATAGCTTGCAAAGTTATATATTATGCGTATAAAAAAAAAAAATTATAACCTTTAATCATCGAGACACATAGGAAAAAGTTAAGAACATTATAAGCAATACATCATTGCCTTTAATTATTAAAGAAAAAGCTTTAACTATAAAAATATTTGACAATTATGCAAAATGTGTACCAAAGCTAATTATTGCAAATTAGTTAATATATTATGTTAGTCATTGAATTTGTGTTATTCAAGACTTTAAGATGTCCAAATGAAATATAATTGTTAATTTAAATAGCAATACTCATAATTGAATAAGGAATTTACTACAGCGGAAAAAATACATTGCTGTTTACCATAACTGTATTTTGGTAAGAACCACTACATATTAAAGTTAAGTGTTAGATATTATGACCAATTCACAGACTATCAGAATTAACAGAAAGATGCGAATATTTTGCTGTATTATCTTTTAGTTGTCAAATTGAAAAATTCTAGATAAGATTTCAAAGAATATTTAGCCAAATGCCTAGATCGTACAAGTACCGCAAATAGAAAATCCCCTTTATTAACTTAATTGTTAACATTTATGTGTATGACAACGGCATTTGCCAGTAGGTAATTCATATAAGGAACTAGTGAGTCATAATTTATGTACCACCATTAGCAATATTAATATTGATTTAAAATGTATATTGAGGAAATGTGACGCGGTTGTTGAAATAGATCGTTGGGGCTTGTTATTTCCATTCAAAAATATACCTCTAGAAGTGCCTCGTACGCGTCACACTTCCTTGTGTATAAAATATAAACAGTGTAATTTCTCAATAAAATTAATATATTATTGTATAAAGACTGCAAAACTAGTAAGAGGTTTATATATTGTTACTATTAATAGTTCTTGGTATGTAATCTGACACTAGTATAATTATAGTGATTTGTAATTAAAATAATATATACCTAAGTATACTTTAATGGAATTATTATGTAATAACTTATAATGTTTGGATTTTTAAATTAATTTGTCCTATAATCTGTTAGTATAATATGATAATGTAAGGAAATCATTGAAACCAATCTAAAAAAATGTGCCTTCTGCGAGATTTCGATTTGATTGTTAGCGAGAGTTCTGTGTCAAACTAGCAATATGGCTGTGAGTTGTGTTAATTGAATACAGGATATCATAAATGAATGATACCAGATCACGAAAAAATACTCTGTAAAAAATAATTGAACATTGGCACAAAAAAAAAATGTGGACACCTTTCTGATAATGATAATAATATATTGATCCGTTCCATCATACATTTTGTTTCACTTGAACATTAGTATGGATGGTATTATCCATACTAATGTTACAAGACCATATGGTCTATAAGAAACATGGTGATCTCCCAATTTCTGTGATTATTGGTGGAGATATAATTTATTAATTAGGATGCATTCATTAAATTCACTCGGTATCTAGTCAAAACTTTTTCTGTTATTAAAATTTCGCTTAAATGCAAAGTTCGTGAGAATAATAGGCACGTACTAACTCTTGACTTATGTCTAAATACAAAAAAAGATGAAGATTAAATTATTGGCAGTTGTTTTCTTTAATTAATGGCACTGGCATTGAATGCTGACGTGAGAGGTGCCTAAATATATTTTTAAACGTCCGGTAGAGGAGGGGCTCAAAACACGTCACTCGACGAGATGCGTCTCATTACGATTGGTTATTTTGGCGTCTTTGGCCTAGTCACTAAGTTCTAGTGACTAACAGCGTATACCGGTTGTGACTAGGAGATCATGGCTGTGATCCTAAGTCTGACAACACCCGAATACGCATTTCGTAATTATTGTTGATAGGTAACGAGTTACGAACGTACGCATACTCACGCCCTTTTATCCCCGAAGGGGTAGGCAGAGGCGCAACTAGTGCACCCACTTTTCGCCGTGCGTATTCCGTCCCATGATGTGATAGGGGGCGAGCCTATCGCCATATCGGGCACAAATTCCAGACTTCGAGTTACGATACAGGATTGTTAACTTGATGTGGAAGAAGTGCTTTGAACGTATTATTATTTTTTAACCTTGTAAAGCTATATTTTTTGCATTGCTTATTATGTTTTGAATACCTAGGTAACAATCCATACCTAAGATGTACATTATTCTTTACATCAGTTGCGAAGGAATTGTCAAGTTTTACACATTGATATCGCCTAAGCGTGCATAATCTTAAAGATCTGTAAGTGCCTGGTATAATATGTTTGGAATGTTTTAATATTGACTGTGATCAAACGTGACTGTCTCGGTGGCGTAGTTGTATTAAGTACGATATGAAAGCGATGCTGAGGTCTTGGATTCGATTCCAGGGTCGAGCAAATTGATATTGTTTTTTTTAACTTCAGTATCAGCCCGGAGTCTGGATTTTGAGTCCGATATGGCGATAGGCTTGCCCCCTAACATATCATGGGGCGGAATACGCACGGGGAATAGTGGTTATACTAGTTGCGCCTCTGCCTACCCCTTCGGCGATAAAAGGCGTGAGTGTGTGTGCGTGAATGTTTTAATAAGTACAGCACGTACTCAGACTACGAAAGATTAGATTAGATTTGTATACATTGGTATGTATACAAATTTAATCTAATGTTTCATAAGTAAAAGTAGGCACTTTGAAGTATTTTGTGTGGCTATATGTCAAACACCGAAAAAATATTTGTTCACGGTTTAAAACCTATGTAGCAAGTATTCAAATATATAACAGACTGATAAAAGGTACCTACTGTGCTTTGAAATTAAACTTTCGGACAGTTATAACAAAACTGAGTCTATTCTGAAAGTAAACTTATTAAAAATATTTGAGTGCATGCGCCTTTACATTCTTAATAAACTACTTACGCTACATCGGAAACGATACAACTGTGTTATGAAGTTTCTGAATAGCTAATCAGATAAAATTTCATCATACACCTTGCAGTTTGCTAACACTGTCTGAAATTTCTATCGGTAGCATTTACAACACTAATTTAAATATTTCTTGTTGTAAGGATAAAACTTTGAGATTAGTTAATTAGTTCTTAATTTAAAATATCCACAATAACCATATTCTTTTCTTTATTCTTGTTAATTAAAATACGTTTAAGTTTATTTAGTTACGTCTTGTATAGGTACCTACGCACATGTGATACATCCATTATGAAATTTTAATTGCAAACTACATCTTTAAATGTGAGAATTATACGAATATTTCTAAAATTATTTTGATATTTTATTGGTTGTATGTCACTTTTTAAATTACATTTCTTAAGCACATAACAGTTCTTTTATTTTGTCTATGTATCAAGCAATATTTATTTTTGCTTTTCATTAGGTGGTTAGTTATCTTGCAATGCAATGCAATCAGCCCTGTATTATATACTACCCACTGCTGACCACGGGCCTCCTCTACTACTGAGAGGGTTTAGGCCTTAGTCCACCACGCTGGCCTAGTGCGGGTTGACAGACTTCACATACCTTCGAAATTCTTATAAAGAGCTTCTTAGATATGCAGGTTTCGTCACGATGTTTTCCTTCACCGTTAAAGCGAACGATAATTGATAAACAATACACACGTAACTTTGATAAGTCAGACGTGTGTGCCTTGGGTTTTCAACCTCCGGACATTGTCTCGGCAGAGCGTTACATTCCCAACTAGGCTGTCGTCCACTTATCTAAGCCATGATAATATCGTTACCTAATACCTGTTGACTGCGAAGTACACATCTGTTTAGCGCGACATGCGAATACTATGCACTGAACGTTTTTTTGCGTTACAGCATTTGCATTGCGGTACTATCACAAACAGTGTTTTGCATAGCCACAATAGCTGTACCGCCGCGCTGGCGTGGTGTTCGGCTTCCCTAGGTGCTAAATTATAATAGGGTAGGCAGTTGACTACTTTTTTATTAATACATTACATACTGGTGGTAGGTCTCTCATATGTATGAGTCCGCCTGGGTGGGTACCACCGCAATTGCTATTTCTACCGCCAAGCAGCAGTGTGCATGCACCGTTGTGTTTCGGTTTGAAGGACATTGTAGCCAGTGTAACTACTGGATATAATGAGACTTAACATCTTATGTCTCAGGATGACGAGAGCAGTGGAACGCCCAACAGTAGTTTGTAACTCAAGGTTCTGTATGGTATTACTACTGTTTATAGGTGGTTGTATCGCTTACCATCAGGCGATCGGCATGCTCGTCTCGTTATTCAATGCCATAAAAAAAAACATTTAGCAAAAGTAAATTGTTAGTATGTCATCCAAAATGAAGCGGTAAAATCGGTAAAAGCGGTATAAATCCATGTAATAATAAATAATTTGTAAAGCTCTGAAATTAGCTGGAAGGAGCATCTGTTAAATAGCAGACACAACAGATTGTGTCGTCACTGAGAGAAAGATAGGGCGATAATCTCACCATGTCCCCACTTTTGCTCACAGCAATTTTTCAAACAGAAATACTTAAAGTTGCTTTAGTTCTCAAGCAATTTTGATGCTGGTTTCACAGAAGAATTTGCTTTTATTTTCTGATATTAAATAATTTACGAAATAAAACATAGGAAACTACACCATTATGCTCCCATAACCCATACCTCTACATAGTACATACCTAACATTTTTTAGGTTATGTAGATAAATATTAATTATAGCTTTTGCCCGCGGCCCCGCCCGCGTGAATAAGTTTTCCCGAGATGAAAGTCCTGCTTTATATTTTACCGGAATAAATAGTAGTCTATGAATTACCTAATCGATGACATGATCTACACGTGTGCCAAATTTCATAGAAATCCGTTCAGTAGTTTTTGCGTGAAAGTATAGCAAACATACATACATTCAAAAGAGTTCTCGAGTGGAGACCACGTACTGGCAAGCGCAGCGTCGGCCGTCCACCTGCAAGGTGGACCGATGAATTGGTAAAGGCCGCAGGAACGCGCTGGATGCGGGCCTCTTTTGACAGGTCCATCTGGAAATCTTCGGGGAGGCCTATGTTCAGCAGTGGACGTCATGTGGTTGATGATGATGATACATTCATACATACTTACAAACTCGCGTTTATAATATTAGCAGGATTTTGTCGATATTTATGTCAACTGAGTAACCAAGATGTGGTTGAAATTATACAAACTAAACGTGTAAGTACCTACATACACTGTTGATATTTGCACAAGACCATGCTCTGTCTTTAAGCGTAGGTAAGTATGAACTGCTAGCCACTGCTCTACTCATTATGGTAAGGGTTTTCGGTATTTCATCTTTAGATCTACGAATCCTACAACACGTTACCATTTTACCACTTGAGCCTTTTAATACCTACAATAAATCCCAGCCATAAATGTAAATGTTTGTCTTGAAATTCGGATGTTTATTAGAGGAACCGCGGAACGGATTTGAGAATGTTTAGCACGCAAATAGTCTCCAACAAATAGGTTTCTGGAAAAGTACACAGTAGACTAAAACTTTAGGGAGAAAATATTTAAAAGGCATTTATTTAGAGTTTTATTTACATATCAATGTTAAAAGGTATAAAAATGTAATCTTCAATTTTCAAGTTCGTCGTTGGTCATGTCGCCAATGTCTTACGTTGTGTAAGTAGGTACTTTGTAACTATACAACTGTTCCAATGATCAGCATGTTTTAGAAATGATCAATGTAGGTAGGTACTAGGTAGGCATCACTGTCCAACGAAACTTAAATCCCGAATCATGAAATATATCTGTGACACTTGGTATCTAGATATTTAAATACTAGTTTTGCTCGCGGCTCGGCCCGCGTTAATAAGTTTTCCTTGATAAAAGTGCATATTATAAACCTTCCTCTTGAATCACTATATCTCTTTAAAAAAACGCATCAATATCCGTTGCGTAGTTTTAAAGATCTGAGCATACATAGGGACAGACAGACGGGAAGTGATATTGTTTTATACTATGTAGTGATTTGGCAACAGGAAAAAATATTCAAATTCACAATGAATTGGCAACAGTTTATCGATATGAGGTAATTACTTACTGAAATACTTATCTCATACGAAAATTAGATATTATGCACCTAGGTATAGATCGTTTTTGAACCAATAAAATGGTCAACGAGGAACAATGCCATCTTAAACTACACACATTTATCCTCAGTGGAGGCAAATAGATTAATTACTCTGTAGTACACAAAGTCGATTTGCATGTAAATGAAGCTTGTTAATTCCGCAATACAGTCTAATACAGAATACGCTACTCTCTGTTTTGTTCTATTCGAAATGGGTCAGAAGTCCTAATTCAATTGTTGACGTGAATTTCTTTAAAAGGTATTAAGAGATCGGGGCAACAGATCCCGTTGGTATGCCGGTGTAGGATGTAGTAGATACGTACCCAAAGTGATCTATAGACTATTAGAAAATGGCCATAATAGCGTAGAAACCTCATACGTACATAAGAGTCTGTGTGGATGGGTACCACCGCAATGTGTATTTCTGCCGCGAAGCAGAGAGAGAGAGAGAGAGAGAGGGAGAGAGAGAGAGAGGGAGAGAGGGAGAGAGAGAGAGAGAGAGAGAGAGAGAGAGAGAGAGAGAGAGAGAGAGAGAGAGAGAGAGAGAGAGAGAGAGAGAGAGAGAGAGAGAGAGAAATTTAACCGACTTCATAAAAACCACTACCGACAAAAAACAAAAATTGTGTACATAATATATTTCGAGTCGATGGCTAAGTCACATTGAACATTGGTTTCCTAAATTTGTTATTGTATTTGCTTAGCTTGGCTGGTAATTTGAAGTAGGCATCGAGTCTAAATATACGTATTATGTATATAACGTTACATTGTTCTTTGTCTGTAGTTGTTTTTAAGTCGGTTTTATTTTATGCTCAAAATATTTTATTTACTGCTTTTTTGATAGTTAATTATGGAATGGTGTACTTAAACAATACATCTTAGATATACGAGTGTAGCATTCGCGGGTCATCTGCTGTTAGTTATTCATTGTCTATCTCCAAAGATCTTTATCAGATCCTAATAAATTATATACTAAAACCTACAAAATATATTTAAATCAGCTAAGAATCTTCAATATCTGAGTATCCAATAAGCGGAAAGAGCTATTTCTGTTGAAGATATTCGTCATTTAATTTATAATAAGGAAGAAAATAAAAATACGGGGAGTTTTACTTTGCTCACACTCAGCGCCGAAATGAAGGAAGCCTTTTTTGCGTCGGAACCCAGGAAATTTGTTTTAGCTTCGTCAAGGAATAAAGTTTTTGAATATTGACATGTTCTTCTGTATAAATAAACTTTTAATGAAAAATGTTTTGGAGATCTTTAAGAGCCTACTATTTGGGGAATCGAAGTAAAAAGCTTTCCTGGGCTATAATTAAATATACAAATTTATAAAGTAAACCGATATCTATTAGTACCTACGGATAATGAGGACTCAAGTCTCTCATTGACGAAGCCGATGTTTCATGTCATGTTTTGTAGGTACGACGTAGTACAAAGTGCCTTTAGATACCAACGTTTTTATCCACTTAATTCTTTATTTAATCTACTGCCTACCTAGTTGTTTTATGGTACGACTGCAATGCTGAGGACTCTGGTTCAATCCCCGGGACGGGTTTTTCTAATGAGTACCAGCCCGTATTCTGGAATTTGTCCTCGATAGGCTCGCCCCCTATCACATTATGGGACGGAATGCGCAGGGCGAGAAGTGGGTGCAGTGTGTACTAGTTGTGCCTCAGCCTACCCTTTCGAGGTTAAAGGCGTGAGTATATGTGTATGTGTGTGTGTGTGCGCTTTACACTTTTTAAGCAAGAACTAGGAAATATTAAATACTAAGGCTTAGGTAGGTGTAATACTATAAGAATGTTGTTTACCTTTCTATCTAAAACAAATGTGAAGATACTCGGGGCGTTATTTATTTAAACTTTTAAAATTGTCTCCTTTTGTAATCGCTACCTACTTTAACATCACCAGTTTTATTTTTGTTCTTTATTCTATGTTTTCGTGTGGTTTTAGTTCGACGCTCGTTTGTAGTTGTTCGTGAAAGAATTGTGTGTCTGGTCACTTGGTACAGTTTATGTCACCACTAGTGAGTTTATTTACGGGACAGACAGCAGTTTCGGTGGCTAAACATACAACTTTAGGTTTCACGAACTTTTTAGGTGAAAAATTGTTGTATTATATGAAATTTATTTATTTATTTGTGTTTATTGGAAAAAAAAACATTAATACGGATATTTACTTACTTGTATTATTCAGTTTTAATGATAAATTCCACAAAAATCGTTTATGTTTACATTTTGAGTGTTTTATTGCATGTTTGTTATTTTATTATGCAAATCTCTGTAATGAAACGGAAACAATAATTATCATTATTTAGGTAATGCCTACTGTTTTGAACGCACTTTATGCTGTAGGTAACCGAAACGTACAATTTGCCAGTTCGAGTTCTTTCATTTGCAAGTTCTAGTTGCTGTTAGAATAACTAAACGCTTAAATTGTTAAAGGAGAGACGCGCAGCGATATACTTACTTAAGTGATTTACTAGTTTCAGTAAATCCATTCAATTAGTTCGGGATTAGACGAATGCAGCATTAAAACAACTTGGTGCAGAATAATTTCAGATTTAGTTTAAAGCATCTTCATTAAAATGTGGGTACTTATATGTGATATCAGGTGTTGCACGCAGCTTCAGCCCTCAAAACACGTAGAAGTCCTCAAAGAACGACTTCAGCGCCATCTACTTAAAAAAATCAGATTAAAAATATACATTATTGCCCATGACTGCAAATAAAAAAAAATAAGCTTTGTTTCTACCATAAATAATTTAGGTTATTAATTACATTTTAAATTATGATTTTCAATATTTTTTAAAGTACTTTAAATTTATATTTTTAATTTTTTCACAAATTTTTTATTGTTTTTTTATTTGTAACAAGTTAAATTAGAGATTTTATATTAAGTACTACTTTATTTCCATTTCATTAGATACTATTTATGGAAATCGGCTCTTCGGCGTAGGCCATCCAGTGGGACCCACATATCTTCCTAAATATGTCTTCCCAACGAATTCTTGGCCTGACTTTTTTCTTTTACAGTATCCAATCGGTGACTTTCTTTGTCCATCTATCATTATCCATTATACATAAATGACCTGCCTATTTCCACTTCAAACTTCAAATCCTTTTTATGACGTCTACCCTTTTTGTTCTATTCCTTATTTCTTCATTTTGAATTCTGTATGATAATTTTATGCGCAGCATCCTCCTCTTCATCTTCCTCTGTTGTATGCTCAGTCTCCTTTCGTCTTCTTTCCTTAGTGTTTGACACCCATATGTCAGACAAGGGAGAATTACTACTTCGAAAAGCTTAACTTTTAGATTAATATTTTTTCTCTTTTCATGAATTACAAAGAATATTGTATCGAACCTATATTGGAGACAGAAAACGGCAGACAGAACACATTGTGCCTTGTGGTGATGGGCCGTAATGCGGCATCGCGCAGGGGCGGTTCCGTGCAGCTATCTTCGTGCAACAAGATACCCCGGGGCCGTCCCGTAGGCGCCGAAGAAGGCCACCGCGGGTTTTGTTTGATATGCCGGTGTAGAGTGTACATAGTGTTAGGGAGTCGGTCCTATGCTCGCTCGGATGATGCTATACTCCCGCGTGTCGACATTGGGCCATAAGTTTGTGTGAAACCAACATAACCGTTCCACTCACAGCCCAGTTTGTGGTAGCTATAGCGCGTTTTTCCCCGTGAGTAAAAAATGACAGAACGAGTAATTTTAATGTACCTAATTATGAAATTTCTCTCAAGCGTTATCAATCGATAAGTACCTATCTATTTGTCGACAAAGTTTCCGGAGCAATTTGGAGTTATCTAGTTCACTCGTTCTAGTCGGTACTGACCATATCTAACATCTAGTTTTCTGCGCGATCTAGCTTGCGTTTTGGGATTCGGAATAACCACGTTGCATTGCTAAAATAGAATGTTTCTCACATACAGGCGTATTTGGGAACTTGGCCGCAGTACTACATCAAATCAGAAATGCTATGGAAGCATTCAATATTCTATATTTGGACGCGAAAATACGTAACGAGTACAGTAAAGTTACCAAGGTGGTGGGCAATCCCCAGCCTAGAAAAAGCCTCGTGCTTAGTTAGATGTGGCAAGGGTGGGTATGGAGTATGGACCTATACTAGAAAAATTTTTCCTCACCCAACAAAAAGCCTTGCGCTTATAGGAGCCTGGCGTGGTGCAGGCCTTTCGTGCAGTCAGTGAATCTGCCATCGTACACAAAAACCGAAGCTACGCTAATGTCTAAGTGCCTACTCAAAAAACTATTTTGTATCTGCTTTAGAAAAAAACACAAACGTTAGAATTTCCATTATGTATAGTCTATTTACTGCCTGTATGTATATGACTGCCTCGGTGGCGTAGTTGTCGTGTATGAGAGATTGTAAGACGCATTGCATCTGCTCCGAAAAACACTACATGACGACCACGACCACTCTGCCAAGAGTGTTACGACCAAGAAGAAGGCGTAGTTGTATTACAGTACGACTGCAAAGCTGAGGTCTCGGGTTCGATCCCCGGGTCGGGCAAAGTGATATTGAGTTTTTCTATTCAGTATTAGCCCGGAGTCTGAAATTTGTGCTTGATATGGCGTTAGGCTCGCCCCCTGAAATGAAATCCTCCTAGCCAGTCTCGGCCACGGCGGCCAATCTCAACGGAGATCAGCCAAGTACGCAGGAGATATTATAGTGCACAAGTGTGTGCGCAATACACAGGTGCACTCACTATTCCTTCACTCTCATAGTCCGGTGAGACGGTAATCCGATATGACCGGAGAGAGATCAGGCGCTGGACCAACGGCTTTACGTGCTTTCCCAGGCACGGGGGTATCACACCGCCAACTTCCTGACTCCGAACTGCGACTAAGTAATTTTTTTAAGATGGAAAAACCCAGTCACAATGTTTTTTGGCCCTATCACATCATGGGACAGAATAACGGCGAAAAATGGATGCACTAGTTGCGCCTCTGCGTACCCCTTCGGGGACAACAGGCATGAGTGTGTGTGTGTGTGTAGAATTATATTTAATTACGCTGCTATTTTGATACGATACCTAACAAAAGACTGATAAAGGCCTTACTTGCTTAAGGAGCAATTTGGTCTGAAGATGGAGCATTTACTTGGAAACTTTAGCTAACGTTCCGAAAACTTATGCTCATATATCGTGTGAATAAGTAAGTACCTGGTTCATGTGCTATTATTAAACAGCTTGGGTCTTATCATTTTAATCAGTGTTGTAGTCTGTCAAGGCCCACGACGGACACCGGTGTCCATATACATAGGGTTTTCTCATACATCTATATATATAAGCGGGCCTTGAAGGGTTAATCAGTGTCCCTGACCCTCAAATTATGTAACGCAAAAAGGAGATGACAAAATCGCGGGTAATTAAAACAATTGCTAATAATATTTTTAGAATACTTCTGGGGAAATAACTTTAAGTAGTAAGTACACACAGCCACAAAATTAGCTGAACGATTTCAAAATTTCAAATCACCTATACGCGTTAAATTTAATTGAATTTTTTTTTCTTTGTGTGAAGTAAAGTAAATCCCTTGTATTTTATGTTTTTGAAGACAAAAACAATTTTGGTACGAAGATAAAAGCGTGAAGGCGGTTTGGAATTTTGAATTTGTTTAGCTATTTATGTGACTGTACAATGTACAGTGTACATATAGAGAAGGATGGCAGAAAAGTAAAATTACAATGCTATGCTACAATTATATTATTGAATTCGACGGTCGAATACCACTAAACGATAACTAGTCTTAGATTAATCCTACTTTATAATATTATAACCGCGAAAGTTTGTAAGAATGTATGTATGGATGTTTGTTACTCTTTCATGCAAAAACTACCAAACGGATTTCGATGAAATTTGGCACACGGGTAGATGATGTTCTGGATTAACACATAGGCTACTTTTTATCCCGGGACAATATAAAACGGGACTTTTATCCTGGGAAAACTCATTTACGCGGGCGGAGCCGTGGGTTAGTGGTAACGTAGTGTGTCAAATCTTTGGAACTTGGTGAAACAGGCAAGACGGTGTTGATGGGCAATACAAGGAGCGAGGTCAGTTGGTCCCAGGAAAAGACAGAAGCAAAAGTGTAGTTACGCTACCATCATTGAATTATTTTACTGGACTGATTGGTTTACGTGATTTAAGTTATTAAAATTTCTGTAAATTTTCGATACGATAAATTCATATATTTTATTGGAATTGGTGTGAAGGATGGTGGTAGATTCCTATCTATATATATGAGCCTTTATATATGTTCATGTGACAGAACTGAGCTAATCGAATCCTACGTGGCATAGATGTACCTTTGGCTGTGACTTGGAGGATACAGGCATGAATCCATACGAGTATTTTAGTTAAATAATATAAATATTAATCCGAGCTTCACCAGACAAAGATGTTCTCTAGAACATTAATTTCTAAATTAATATGTGAAGCTAATTTAAACTAAAATATTCCAAAGATATTTGAATCGTTTACTCGTTTTACAGTAATATGGTTGAGAAATCGAGATCGGTAGCATTTACACTCACGCACTGCAAATAACGGGATAACTTATTAAACTTTCATTAAATTTATCTGAGAGTTGAAAGCAAGAATATTTAAAGATCTAAGACGGTTTCAAAGAGATTTTGAGAGATGTCGTAATTGATATCAATTAGGGTTGCGCTGGCGTTGGTTTGCCGCAGGCTCGAATACAATAGGCTATCTCGACCAAGATATAGCCTCGGGAAACTCTTCTCTTTCATTCGACGAGATCGGCCTTCTGATAAATTGTTTTTGGCGAACTTCGTTAATTCCATGTGGAGTCGCTATTATACCGGATAAATACAGGGTTTATTCAACAACTTTAATTCATAGTCTATTCGTAACGGAGATAGATAATATTGTGGAACAGAAAATAATAAATATTTTTATAGTGGGTATTATTCACTTGGAGTTTAATTGTCCACTATTTACAATAGGTTGATAATACCCATTATTCCAATTAAGGACACAAACAAAATTGGTATAACATAGCTCTACATTAAAGTATCTGAAATTTGTTATACCCGCGGCTCCGCCGGCGTTAAAAAGATTTTCCGGGATAAAAGTCCCGCTTTATATTTTCCTAGGATAAAAGGTAGCTTATGTGTTAATCCAGGACATGATCTACCCGTGTGCCAAATTTCATAGAAGTTTGTTCAGTACCTAGTTTTTGCGTGAAAGAGTAACAAACATACATACATCCATTTTTAGAAACTTTCGCGCTTATAATATGTATTACTAGAATATCTAAGATTATCACGTTGCAAGGAATCAAAACGACGATAATGTCTTATTATTTTAATGATCGACCTACTGGCCCTAATTGTCGAAGCCGAAAAAAAAGTTTCTGCGGACAAATACCGTTGATCACGAAAAAAGCTGAGACATACCTAAGTATTTAGAAAAGTAACGAAATTTGAAAGGGTGGCAGCCCTAAATATGACGATACTGTAAATAATTACAATTATTAGAATAAGTCTTTTCAAACAGAATACGTCAGTCCCAGCTCGAATTTAACTATTCATAGATTTTTTATTGCGCTCACATAAAATACGAAACGAAGTAAAAAAATACAATATTGGAATAAATTTGTTTAGATTTGCGTTAATTTAATAATAAACGGCCGAGTCGGTACGTATTTTATGGAGATTTAAACGGTGGTAGGGCAGCTCTCGTGAATATGGAGAGGTAGTTAAGAGTTTTAACGACCAGCGGCTTAGCGGATCCACCGAGCACTTCCTCATGTAATCTACGGAGAGTTCGCGAATGTCTCTTTAAAAAACTCCTCGTCAATCCTCACTAGAATAAAATTAGAATTTATTGCGCAAACACTTTAATGGACGAAAACTCTGGCATCATAATGTCGCTAGTTTGAAATAATGTCACATTACTAATATAGTAAGTTTATTTTTTATGAAAGGAGATTATCTATGTTCTATTGTTAGAATGGATCGATTAATCAAATGAAATTAATGTTTTTGGAGAAAGACTTCATACATGGTTGTTTTTTCTAGCAATAACAGTTTCTCATACGTTTGGTTCATAATGCAAGACTAAGCTTTGTACAGATTTTGTCATCGTCGAATCGCCAAAAAACTGTTAACCTTATTAGAATTCTGCTGTTGTAAGATACCCGCTATGTTATATATTTTGTTGCTCGACGAGATAACGTACTATGTACAGTGTTGAGTGTCCATGATGTGCCAAACCCATCGCAGTATATCGATTCAACTTCCAGCATGATTCAGGGTCAGTATATTGTACGAATAAATTGTGCAGGACGCATATTCTCGAAGAGAGAACAACGTAAAGTGCATACCGCGCATGCGCGATTTCGTAATAGAACTCGGACCTCTTAGTGACGTCATAGACTTTAGTCAGTGATCTTAGTGAAAAAATCGTGTTATCGTTAGGGTCATTGAACGCTTATAGCTCACCCGGTATGAACTGTGTAGTGTTTCATTCGGTGTCATAGTGTAGGTTAGAACTTTGCCTACCCCGCTGCGGTAGCGGGACGAACGTATGTATAAAGTTTAAATAGTTATTTTTAGAAATGTTGCTTGTGTGCATCGTTTGTGCTAAACTTAGAGTAAGTAAATCACGATAACTTTCTTTGTAATGCACATAAGGTTGTTTTATGATGTTTAGTATATAGAGCCACTTAGTGTCTATGTACCAAGACACTTATAGTTTAGGCATATAGATTTAACTTAGGCGCGAATTGAAAATAAGTGTAATCTTGAAAGTGAAAAAGAGGTCCTAGAAAGAGGGAAGGCCCTCTTAGTGCTCCGTACGGTACAGCCGCGGAGTACTTAAGCTAATTTGTCTTTTTGTATTTTTGAGTTAAAAACGTGTTAGGAGTTTTGTTTAATAGAAATAGTTCGGGACATCAAGAAAACAGCAAGTAGTCGGCAAGAAAGAAGAAGTCTGCAAGTTTGAAGAGGAAACAGGCGCTTATGCAGAGTGGACCATCCTTCCTCATCAGCTGTGGCACGGTGCTACGAGGACGACTTCCAGCTACGTCGCATAGCTACGGCGTAGCAACGAGAGACTACGCGCCGAATATTAACGCCGGGAGAATTTGGCTACCGTTGTGGCTGAACTTTGTAACTTTCGATTCAGTGTGTGAAATAAACGCTATTTCCCGATTTTACGCCTTTGTTACTTTGTCACTGGTATCGCCATATTCCCACTCACGCAATCCAGCACACACACAACACATTGCGGGGTGTTGGCCCAGTCCGAGCCCCGCACATTTTCTGGTCCTTCGCGAGCCGGATCTACGTGAGTGTGGAAAATGCCAGTGACAAGGTCAATCGGGAAACGAACGGCGTCGGCCACGGAAGCGTCAACGACGGTCACGTCATGCACCGCGACGTCCGCAACGGGGACGTCCGCGACCGCGACGTCTGCTACAGCAACGTCTGCGACTGAGGCCACCGAGACCACCATCGCCGACACCGTTCAAACGTGTTTCACCACCGATAGGGATACCGCTGCCGGCACCGCTGCGGAGGAGCTTCAAGCCGCCGCACCGGAAGAGAGGAAGCCGCAGCGGCCCCGAAGTCGACCAGCCACTTCTTCAAGGCGTTCAACGAAAGCACGTCGCCTGGCACAGGCCAGGGCCGAACTCACAAAACTCAAAATAGAGCTAGCGACCGCAAAGCTAGCAGAGATCGAAGCGGAAGATAGCGAGGATGACCTTAACTCCGTCATCACCGAGGTCGAGCAGGATCAACGCGTTCACAGCTGGTTACATACCAGTCAGCTGCTCGCGATTGATAACCGACCTCACGAAGTGCAAGATGCGCAATCCCGTGTGCAGCCGCCACCCGAACCCATAGACCCAGTGATCACCGCCGCATCCTGGGACATCCCGGCGTCTGCACCGGCGGGAGCCAGTGCCGTGCCCCCGCCAACGTGTCACCCAGTGGCAAATGATGCATCAAATAATCCGCTCGATTTCATAACATTTTCAGGTAACCCTGCGGCATCGAACCCGAATGTGCAGCCGCTGCCTGCGAAGCAACCGCCGCCTGTAGTAGCAGCCTGGTTAAGAGAAAATGAAGCTTCGCAACAGCCGCCGCCGCCGCAGCCCCCGCCTACCCCGCGTCAAGTGCGGGGCGGGGAATTGGTCGCAGCGCGACCGAACTCCGATTATAGTGAACTTGCGTGTGCCATAACGCAAGCTGTGCAAGCTGCACAACATAGACAGCCGTTGAAGTATACGGAGTTGCCCATTTTCAACGGTGCGCATCAAGATTGGCTAACTTATAGAGCCGCTTATAATGAATCCGCAAGTTATTTTACAGCGTTGGAGAATATGTCCCGATTGCGCCGCAGCTTACGGGGCACAGCAAAGGAAGCAGTACAAGGGCTGCTCATCACCAACGCCGAACCGAACGCTGTGCTGAGGACTCTCGAGACGCGGTTTGGGCGTCCGGACTCGATCGCATTGGCCGAGATCGAGCGACTCCGGGCGCTACCCCGCCTCACTGATTCGCCGCGAGATATTTGCACTTTCAGTACGAAAATAGAAAATGTCGTGGGAACCCTGCAAGCGCTCGATTGTGCCTTCTACCTGTATAATCCGGAGGTTACGAAGGCGGTGATGGAAAAATTGACTCCGACGCTGAGAAGGCAATGGTATGAGTTCGCCGCCGCACAACATAGAGGTGAGCCCGACTTATTAAAATTTAGCCGATTCATTGCCAGGGAAGCGGAGATATGCAGTCCGTTCGCCGTGCCAGAGATCATCGCGGACAAGGCCCCGGTGAAGGCTAGCGGCGGCGAACAACCACGCCGGCAACGAATACATACCGTCGCCGACAAACAGAAGCCCGCATGCTGTGTATGCAACCAGGAGGTACATTCGATGGGCGAATGTGCACGATTTCGGGATGCCGCGGTTGACGCGCGGTGGGACTTAGCAAAAAAACATAGGCTATGTTTCAGGTGCCTGAAATTTCGATCGAAGCAACACACATGCAAGCCTCGAAAATGCGACACGGACGGGTGTGAACGACATCACCATAGGATGCTGCACTCGGACCGGAGGAGTAAGAGTACCGACGAGGCCACCAATGAAGAGGTGGTAAATTCGGCATGGACGTCGCAAATGTCATTTTTGAAAATAGCTCCGGTATGCATTTCAGGACCGGCGGGAGAGGCTCACACTTTCGCGCTACTTGATGACGGGTCGACGGTCAGTTTGATCGACCATCAGCTGGCCAAGGACATCGGCGCGGAGGGACCGGATGAACCGCTCCACATAATCACGTACGATGGAGAGAAAACTACACGGAATAATTCATGTCGTGTTAAGTTTCAGATAAGGGGAAGTCGGGGACGGCAGCAGATAGAAGCCCGCACCGTCGACAACTTGAGATTGGCGGCGCAGCGTATTCCTGAAGAGGCGCTGCGAGACTGTACCCATTTGAAGGGCCTCCTGCCTGCATCACAAACGCAAGAAGCGAAACCCCGACTTCTTATAGGCCAGGATAATTGGCATTTGCTTATATCTAGCAAGACACGGTCCGGGAGGAGGAACCAACCGGTCGCCTCGCTCACACCACTAGGATGGGTGGTACACGGGAGCCGGACCAGAGCCCTAGGACACAGGGTGAATTTCGTCGGCCAGACAGCAACCGACGACCTAACTGAGGAGCTCGTAAAAGAATTTATTTTGCTTGATAATCTGTTTGTAGATCCCCGCAGGCCGAAGAGCGACCCCGGAGAAAAGGCGCTGAGAATCCTGGAGGACAACACCACGAGAGAACCCTGCGGAAGATATACCACGTCTCTCCTGTGGAAAAAAGAAAATGTCGAGCTCCCGAACAATTACGAGAACACTTTGAAAAGGCTGCACAACATAGAAAACAAGCTGGATAGGAACCCCGAACTCAAGGTCAGATATAACCAACAGATGGAGGCGCTGATCGAGAAGGATTACGCCGAGCCAGCCCCCGCGACCTCCCATGCAACAAGGACATGGTATTTGCCGCACTTCGCAGTTTTTAATGCTTTGAAACCGGACAAGCTGCGAGTTGTGCACGACGCGGCGGCCAAGACAAAGGGTACCACTTTGAATGATAACTTATTGACAGGTCCAGACTTGTTGCAGCCTCTTCCCGCCGTCCTGATGCGATTTCGGGAACATCCCATTGCAGTCACCGCGGATATCACGGAGATGTTTATGCAGGTGAGATTGCGCGAGGAAGATCGCGACGCCCTCAGATATCTCTGGCGAGCGGATCGCCGAGATAACGAACCGCCGGAAATATACAGGATGAAGGTACTCATTTTCGGTGCATCTAGCTCTCCCGCGACGGCGATTTATGTCATGAATCGCAACGCGGACAGATTTCGATCGACGCATCCGGAAGCTGTCGACGCGATAAGGAGAAAACATTATATGGACGATTACCTTGACAGCTATCCGGACATAGAAAGCGCGACAACGATTGCGCGGCAAGTGCGCGACATTCACGGTGAGGCGCATTTTATATTGAAAAAATGGACGAGTAATTCGCCTGAGGTACTTGAAGCACTCGGCGAATCGGCAAGTCCCCACCGCGAAGAGGTGGACTTAGAAAAGGCGGAGAGAGTCTTGGGCCTCATTTGGAGACCAACGGAAGACAGACTCGCCTTCAATTTGGATTTGGCGCGCATACCGCCAAACTTGTTAATCAGAGAAGCGCCCACGAAACGAGAAGCGCTTAAAATAGTAATGTCCCTGTTTGATCCTCTAGGTCTTGCATCCCCAGTGACGGTAAGGGCCAAGCAGCTGTTGCAGGAGGTCTGGAGACGCGGCACTGCATGGGACGATCCGCTTGACGGCGACATATCCGCCGGATGGGCGGATTGGGTCACACAGCTGAGAAGATTGGGTCACGTGTCCGTGCCACGCTGCTACCTAGGCTATACTCGAGCTAGAAGATTGCAGCTGCACGTGTTCACCGATGCCAGCGAGTCCGCCTACGCGACCGCACTATACTGGCGAGCCGAAGATGAAGACGGACGGGTCACGGTTTCGCTTATAACAGCGAAAGCGAAAGTTGCGCCGCTGAAACTAACGTCCATTCCCCGTCTAGAATTACAGGCAGCAGTACTCGGCACACGGATGGCAGCCGCGGTGAAGCGCGAACACGGAAGACAACCCGAGTCAACGACCTACTGGACAGACAGTCGGACAACGCTGAGCTGGATCAGAACAGGATCCAGATCATACAAACCATACGTCGCTCATCGCGTCGCGGCAATAGAGGAACATTCACAAACGAGCGAATGGAGATGGGTGCCGACGCGCCACAATGCCGCTGACGATGCCACACGCGACGTGCCGGACAACTTCGATGAGCGACATCGATGGTTCAATGGGCCGGAATTTCTCCGAAATCCACCCGACTTATGGCCCACGGAAGAAAGGGGCATCATCACCACGACCGGTGAAGAAAGAGTAGGCGCCGTCACCTCAGGACATCGAGAGCCACAGCTCTCAGAGGCCCTACCCGACGTGAATCGGTTCTCGAGTTGGACCCGATACTTGAGAGCTACAGCTCGCACTCTGCAGGCAGTGCGCATGTTCCGGCGACGGTGTGATTACGTTAATCACAAGCGAACAAAGGCCGCTTCGCAAAAGGACCCGGATTGGAAACGCGCTCAAACGTCGAAAAAACCGTTGAAGAGGAGCGCGCGAAAATCGGAGGACATAACATTCATGACCCTCCCAGCTGAGCTGTTAGAACGGGCGGAATACCTCATTATAAAAATGAGTCAAGAAAAAGTGTTTGCCGAAGAAATACGTGCTCTCGCACAAGGAAAACCCGTATCACGGGATAGCCGCCTGTATCCTTTGAGTATTGTACTAATTAATAATTTGATATGTTTAAATAGTCGGATTTCAGCTACCACGGGAATCACAGAAAAAATGAAGCACCCTCCGGTCGTCGACGGCGAGCATCGGGCAACACGGCTGTGGATCGAGCACGTCCACGCAGAGCTGCATCACGCCAGCGTCGAGAGCGTGGTCAACTGCTGCCGCCAACAGAGATGGATCCTGAGACTACGCCCGACGGTCAAGACTACACTGAGGAGCTGCTTGAAGTGCCGCCAGAGGGCGGCGACCCCGACGCAGCCGGTGACGGGCGACTTACCTGCCTGTCGGCTGGCTCATCATCATAGACGGCACGCTCCCGCGCAACACAAGGCCGCGGGGGCGCATTTGCGCCATGTATCCCGGCCCAGATGGAGTGGTGCGCACAGTGGACATCACCACCCGCGGAGGTGTCCTGCGACGACCCGTGAAGAGGATCGTCGTCATACACCAAGCTGACGACACAAGGACCGAGAGCGCCGCGCCGCAGCCAGCGGCGGATGCATCCTGCCCGACAGCGTGACTGCATCACCCCCTGGACGCTGGGTGATGCACGGCGGGAGAATGTGCAGGACGCATATTCTCGAAGAGAGAACAACGTAAAGTGCATACCGCGCATGCGCGATTTCGTAATAGAACTCGGACCTCTTAGTGACGTCATAGACTTTAGTCAGTGATCTTAGTGAAAAAATCGTGTTATCGTTAGGGTCATTGAACGCTTATAGCTCACCCGGTATGAACTGTGTAGTGTTTCATTCGGTGTCATAGTGTAGGTTAGAACTTTGCCTACCCCGCTGCGGTAGCGGGACGAACGTATGTATAAAGTTTAAATAGTTATTTTTAGAAATGTTGCTTGTGTGCATCGTTTGTGCTAAACTTAGAGTAAGTAAATCACGATAACTTTCTTTGTAATGCACATAAGGTTGTTTTATGATGTTTAGTATATAGAGCCACTTAGTGTCTATGTACCAAGACACTTATAGTTTAGGCATATAGATTTAACTTAGGCGCGAATTGAAAATAAGTGTAATCTTGAAAGTGAAAAAGAGGTCCTAGAAAGAGGGAAGGCCCTCTTAGTGCTCCGTACGGTACAGCCGCGGAGTACTTAAGCTAATTTGTCTTTTTGTATTTTTGAGTTAAAAACGTGTTAGGAGTTTTGTTTAATAGAAATAGTTCGGGACATCAAGAAAACAGCAAGTAGTCGGCAAGAAAGAAGAAGTCTGCAAGTTTGAAGAGGAAACAGGCGCTTATGCAGAGTGGACCATCCTTCCTCATCAGCTGTGGCACGGTGCTACGAGGACGACTTCCAGCTACGTCGCATAGCTACGGCGTAGCAACGAGAGACTACGCGCCGAATATTAACGCCGGGAGAATTTGGCTACCGTTGTGGCTGAACTTTGTAACTTTCGATTCAGTGTGTGAAATAAACGCTATTTCCCGATTTTACGCCTTTGTTACTTTGTCACTGGTATCGCCATATTCCCACTCACGCAATCCAGCACACACACAACACATTGCGGGGTGTTGGCCCAGTCCGAGCCCCGCACATAAATGTTTCTTTCTTTCTTTCTTTCTTTCTTTTCTTTCAATGTGTACTTTCAGTAAAGTAACCTGGCATTCTGGTTGCAACTTGCAAATACTCTTGTTGGCTTATCGTAGGTTTGATTGCATTTTAATAATAAAAATTACCATCAAATGAGTAGTATTCACTGTCCAAGTAATAATAGATGTTATTGTTATGATACATGTTTACCTGATTGACTATTAGACCAGTTTTTTTCAACTGTTGTTAGGGTAGGTAATCATCGGTGTTATTAAGCTGGACGCATTCGATTGCGAATGCATCGCACTCGCATCACCTTGAGCATTGGCTCAAGGTGATGCGAGCGCGTAACTCCCTGACAAAAAGATAACTTTAGTTAAAAAACTCGGCCTAAGTTAACTAAGTTTCCTTCGAATACCACAAACACATTATAGGAAGTAAGTTACTATTAAAAACCATATTGAAAGTGAAATTTAAATTAGTTGCTTCCGTTCCAAAAAATTTGACGTTAAGGCGATTATAGAGGATCGCTACCGGGTTGATTGCGGGTGGCTGAGCATCAATTCAGTGGTACACTTCAAAATGGCGACATTCTGTCGATGGCGGTTATGTTTCAGCTATCCATTTAAAATTAAAAGTCGTTCAAAATTTAGTTTTAATAATATTTACAAGATTTTATCTCTACTAATATTATAAAACTGAAGGGTTTGTTTGTTTGAACGCGCTAATCTCAGGAACTACTGAACCGATTTTGAAAATTCTTTCACTAATAGGAAGCTACATAACTCCTGAGTGCTATAGGCTACTTTTTATCCCGGGAAAATATTTTTGTTCCGGAAAAACTATTTCACGCAGGCGGAGCCGCGAGCACTACTAGTCTTAAGATAAGATTTTTAACTGAAAATATATTATATGCACAATTTCTTATTTTTCTCTATATGCGTATATTAACGAAACACTCCCTCTGCTCCAGTAATTAAATTCCTTCTTTCATAACCAGGTTACTAAAGAAATTGTTGGAGAAAAATGTTAAAAATCCTTATGATGGGGAACATCAAAGTTGGCTAATAGCAGGAACACAAAGGCAGTAAAGTATATAGGTAGGTAGTATATAATGTGGTTATATTTTAAACATGCGGACCCGAAGGACAAGTGTTTACGCGCCGGAGTTTACTAAGTTTTATATGAAATTTTGTAAAGGTAGGGAGTTTGTACTAACTTTCTTTTGATAAATTTCCCGATATCGGCACGAGGGCGTATGCGAAATGTTATTTGTGCGATCTTAGAATGTGCCAATATAAATATTACATACTAGCTTTTGCCCGCGGCTCCGCCCTCATTAAAAAGTTTTTCCGGGATAAGAGTCCCGGTTTATATTTTCCCGGGATAAAAAGTAGCCTATGTGTTAATCCAGGACATGATCTACCCGTTTGCCAAATTTCATCGAAATCCGTTCAGTAGTTTTTGCGTGAAAGAGGAACAAACATCCTTACATCCATACATCCAAACATCCATACATTCTTACAAACTTTCGCCTTTATAATATTAGTAGGAAGTAGGATATATTCGATTTCGGCGTAGAAACTTGGTCGTTTAGACTTGGGAAAATCTAATATCATAATTCATAAGTATCGTGAGTTTATTTTGGTTTATTTAAGGGAAAATTGTATTTTAAGTACACTATAGTGTTTTACTGAAGGTCGATTTCTGGCCGAAGCCACACTTTATAGAATTATAAATTTACTTCAAGTTTGCTATAGCTATCAGTAGTTCAGTACACCCTCTTGTTCTTTTCTTCATGAGTACACCACACCACACCACAGCAACTGCGCAACTTAAGCAGCTGTCAATGGACAAAATAAACAACGCCATGTTCATTTCTTAAAATCTATACTAATATTATAAAGCTGAAGAGTTTGTTTGTTTGTTTGAACGCGCTAATCTCAGGAACTACTGGTTCGAATTGAAAAATTATTTTTGTGTTGAATAGACCATTTATCGAGGAAGGCTTTAGGCTATATAACATCACGATGCAACTATTAGGAGCGAAGAAATAATGGAAAATGTGAAAAAAAAACGGGGAAAATTATTCATCCTTGAGGGCTTCCATTGCATGCGCTGCGAAAACGGTTCAAGATACCAAAAATATATGTATGAAAGAATTATTCCTCTTGAAATGATCTAAAAAAATGTCCTCGACAGTATATCTTTTAAGATTAACTCACTAGAACCGTTTTTATGGTAATCAAATTTGGTCGAAATTAATGCATTATTTTTTAAGAGTTGTATCAACGTCATAATATTAATCTTTATCCAAATAAATGTGTTGGATAGAGTGATTCAACGGGAAGGTTTTTATGTACTTTTAGCTCGGAAAAACTCATTAACGCGGGCGAAGCCGTGGGCAAAAGCTAGTTACAAATAAAATGTATGAGAAAATAAATTTTTCTTCATAATTTCCTTGATAGATTGCGAACTGTTTTGTATATACATACATATACACTCACGCCTGTTATCCCCGAAGGGGTAGGCAGAGGCACAACTAGTGCACCCACTTTTCGCCATTATTCCGTCCCATGATGTGGTAGAGGGCGAGCCTATCGCCATATCGGACACAAATTCCAGACTCCGAGCTGATACTGAATAGAAAAATTCAATATCACTATGCCCGACCCGGGGATCGAACCCAAGACCTCAGCTTTACAGTCGTACCGTAATACAACTACGCCACCCAGGCAGTCACGTTGTTCGGAATGGTTTTAATAAAGCCCTACTAAACACCTTAGATAGATTGCAGCGTCAGCTTGGTTACTGTGGATAACATACTAAGAATCTAAAAGTGATACCTCAGAATGCACTGCAGTTACTATAATGTGCAAGGAAGTCAATTTGTCGTAGTAGAATAAAACAAATATATTCTAACGATATTTCAATACGAGTACCAGATGTTTCTAAAGTAAATGGATTGGAAATAAAATTAAAAAGTTAACTAGTGCGAAAGCCCTAAGATCTTCGAGGCGAGATCGGCTCGGCGACTCAAACGAAATTGAGTATTGGAAATAGGATTAGACTAAGTCTTTTATAACTGCAACTGGGACCCTACATGTGCTAGGTTTGATATTCTAATGCATTTCAATTTTGTTCGCCCACGGTTCGATTTAAAAGTCTTGGTACCGAATGTTATTGTTGGGCGTCAGTTACATTCAACAAAGTATATATTGGTGTATTTTTATGTTTCTTCAGCATTAGATAACATAGTTTGCGCTTACGAAGTTTACACTAAAGTTACTGAAAATTTTGCGTTTAGGTTGGTTATATAGATTATATTATGCTCTATGTTATATTGCTGATATTATAACCTATTTCAATTTTTTTATCTATTTGTATTTCATGAAGATGTGAACTTGTTAAATTCTGGGTATCTATACTAATATTATAAAGCTGAAGAGTTTGTTTGTTTGTTTGTTTCAACGCGCTAATCTCAGGAACTACTGGTTCGAATTGAAAAATTCTTTTCGTGTTGAATAGACCATTTATCGAGGAAGGCTATATAACATCACGATGCAACTATTAGGAGCGAAGAAATAATGAAAAATGTGAAAAAAGCGGGGAAAATTATTCATCCTTGAGGGCTTCCATTGCGTGCGGTGCGAAAACGGTTCAAGATATCAAAAATATATGTATAAAAGAATTATTCCTCTTGAAATTATCTAAAAAAATGTCCGCGACGGTATATGTCTATCTTTTAAGATTAACTTACTAGAACCGTTTTTATGGTAATGAAATTTGGTCGAAATTAATGCATTATTTGTTAAGAGTTGTATCAACGTCATAGTCATAGAGTGATTCAACGGGAAGGTTTTTATGTACTTTTAGCCCGGAAAAACTTATTAACGCGGGCGAAGCCGTGGGCAAAAGCTAGTTATTACATAAAGCACCTTAATATAATATATTTCCTTAGAGTATTTATCCAATAGAGACGATATGGCAATAATGCGCAAACATTTTTTTCTGTCAATCCTGACGGAGGGCAAGGTAGACACGGATAGCACACATTTAACACAAAAAAAAAACACGTGCAGGGCTGAATAATAATAAGGTCACTTTTTACACAATAACACAGCAAAAATCACATTTTCTGTGGAGCACCGCTTAATGTCATTATCGTAGAATGCAATGACAGCGATTGCAAGTCACATAGGTTTTAATAAAAGTTTATGACCAGCTGCGCATTTCTGACCAACGAAGGGTTCGCCTGGTCATCCCATCTCCTTGTTAAATGCTCTAAGATTATTTCCGATAGTGATTATATTGCGGTGCCATATAGTATTTCGCAGTTCAATGGACTGTTAATAGTTGAAACTACTGACGGCCGACGGGCCCAGATTACCATCAGATGAATATTAAAGCAACTTGGTTTAATAAAAGCATACTCTTTTAAAATTATAATTCGCTATACTAGTTCTAGTAAGAGCGACTCACATTCAGAACATTAATAATGTGGCGTCCGAAACACGCGTCCAGAATAATAAACTAAAGACAAGTTAAAAACGAAAACAATAAACTATTGGGGTTTTTGCACAGATTCAGAGTAGTTCTACTTGTTTTGATTGAATATGAAGGCAATGTTTTTGCTGTGGCCTTAATCAAAGTCTGTTAATTTTAATATGTTTATAGAATGGTTAGAAAATAGTCGTGTATATTATAGGGTATAAAACAAGTACTGTTTGCGCGTAATTTGTCAGTGTACCTACCTGTTTTGCTAACGTAATAAGGGCTAACGTGGTCAAAATATACTTGTTTGCGTTACTGTCACCAGCGGTTTTCTTAGAAAGATTTGTGATCGGCTAGGACAGAAAAATAATTCTATAATAACACCATCAAAACTTTTACCGACGAGGATGGAAAAAAATACGAACTATTTAAAGTAATTACTTGAAATTTTATAAAGCGTATTGTCAAATAATTACAGTATAGTATTGTAAAAGAATCAGTAACTATATTAGGACCAATATTCATAACAATTTGAAACAATGTCAGACCTGCTAGAGTAGTAGCGCTCTAGTAATCTATGCATACAATTATAAAGGAAAAGCATATGAGTAGTATGTAACTTTATTCTACTAGTACTACTACTACCACCAGCACTGCATTATATACCGCCCACTGCTGAGCATGACACTCCTCCTACTGAGAGGGTTTAGGCCTTAGTCCACCACGCTGGCCTTATACGGGACAGACTTCATACACCTTCGAAATTCTTATAGAGAACTTCTCAGGTACACAGGTTTCCTCACGATGGTTTCCTTCACCGTTAAAGCAAGCAATAATTCACAAAGAATACACACATATCTTTAGAAAAGTCAGAGGTGCGTGCCCTTGGGTTTTGAACTAGGCTATCGCCGTGCCGATATTCAAAAAAGGACTAATAAAATAGAACGGGGATGACTAAAGACCAATAATAGAACACGAATTGTCGATTTTTAGGTATGTTTTCTATCTATCTATTTTACCGTTTGTTTGTTAGCGCAATTTTATTTATTTATTTATGCACTTTATATACAATCAATGTACGTAGGCGGACTTAGTGCCGTAGCCATTCTCTACCAGTCAACCTGAGGGTGGTGCAGAGATAAACAAGGTAGGTGCATCAAAGCTATAAGCCAAGTTATAGCAAATCTCCAACATTACCTACTGAACAGCTTTCGTATAGTTTTCACCGCTGGACAGGGTTTAATTGGGGGTAGAATATAGACTTGTTTCATTAAAATCAGGTAATGAAAACAAGTTATATATTATAATACTACACGAACAAATGTAGATGAGGTAGGAACCCAGCATTAATGACATGAGCTGCGAAATGTGTCCGTCGACGAGGACACGCATTCTAAGCTCAACCAGAAAGCTGGATATCCATTTACAGAAAATATCGGGGGACCATAATTATGCAGGAAGCTTGGAGAGACGGCTGCTGTACCAAACCCTACCCTATGCCTTAGCAATGTCGAGACTCAGCTAAAGGATGACGGCACGGATGTAGCATTTACGGCAAAAGATCACCCATTGACAGTTTCGATCGATAGCCGTACCTATTGTCCTCTGACCTGACCCTTTTTCTCAAGAATGCGTGAAGATATCGTGTCGAAATTTATAATAAATATTCGGGCCTATGGTCTCTTTCAGCTGTGAAAAAAACAAACATGTAAATCAATGCGATCAAAAGATATGACCGTTTATGTCACACATTTATACATATTTTGCGATTTCGCAATCAAAACCTACAGCGTACTCTTCCCGTTGACCTAAAATTATGAAATTTTGCAAAAAGCAAGACACTTACAGTACATGTAAAGGATGAAATCTGAAAACCGTAAACATGTACTTCAATAAAAAAAAGCGAATATATAAACTTTTTAAATTTGATTAATAAATTTTGGCGAACTATTGAACTTATACCGGGTGGAAGGGAAACGCTCTCGGAAACGAATACAGGTGATAGTATTGGTGATTCCTGACGTGATGGCACTAAAAAAATCACGATCGCATTGTTACAATTTTAGTAGGATTTTCTCAAATTTCTGTACAGCTTCACGTATGGATAGATAAATCAAACTATTATTCTGAAAAACATAGTAAAAAAGGTCAATATTTCAAAAAAATCGTAATGAAACACGTACATCAGCTGACGGGTTAACGACCGCGGTCCGGTCCCGGCGCAGCGCGACGGCCGCCCAGTTCTTTGTACGCTTTACATTGCGCGCGCCTGAATTACGGAAATACTAAAATCGTAAGTATTATCGCTTAGCTTTGCAAATGAATATAGTTTTTCGTTAATGTTATGGTTCTTCTCTCTTACCGTTCCGGTATAGAGAGCGTTTCCCTTCCACCCGGTATACTGAGATATCTTACTTACAAGTTAGTCGGAACCCTCGGTACGCGAGTCCAACTCGCACTTGTGCGGTTTTTTATAAAATAAATTAACAAGGATAGCAACGATAACGACGTGTCCTAAGGGTACAGACAAATAAGCTCGAAGTCGAAATATAAACAGAAGATAAGAACATATTGTAATTAAAACGGACGGGTAATTATAATAATAGGCTTTGATAATGCTGTAGAAATGGTCCAGGGATGGGGATTGTCCCCAAGCTCGGAGTCCGATTATGAACTGCAACTTCGAATTTGATCATTAAAAACGGGCAACCCAAAATACCTTAAAATATGTATCAAAAGTGATATTATTAATTGGAAGTCGATATAACCCGATTAGTACTAGAATTAACTAAGATTCAAAGTCAGAACTAGTTTTATCTAAAATTTAAATATATAAAACACTAAATTCTAGTTATAACTGGGAAGTTCTGGCTTTAACAAAGGCATTTAGTGAAATCTAGTTTTAACTACAGAAAACGCGTTGTAGCTGAGAACGGGTTTTAACTATAACATATACATCTCTAGTCTACATTGCTAGTTCGTAATAATTTTAGTTGACCAAACGTAAAAGAAAAAATGTGACGGTTAAAAAATCAACTAGGAGGGAATGCAGTAAATCGGCAATCTGTCTCGGACACCTATTTCAGGTGTTATAGCTGTAATTTGCTTGAGTGGGAACGGGACGTGCTGGTCATTCGATTACTTTCGTGTTCTTTCCTAGTACTTATACCCGAATTGGTGCCGTATTATCCTGTCATACAGATGGTTCTAAATTTATTTTCCTATTATTTTATTTGACTGCCTCGGTGGCGTAGTTGTATTGAGGTACGACTACAACGCTGAGGTCTCGGGTTCGATTCCCGGGTCGGGCAAAGTGATATTGAGTTTTTCTATTCAGTATCAGCTCGGAGTCTGGAATTTTTTCCCGATTTGGCGATAGGCTCGCCCCCTATCACATCATGGGACAGAATAACGGCGAAAAGTGGGTGCACTAGTTGCGCCTCTGCCTACCCCTTCGGGGATAACAGGCGTGAGTGTATGTGTGTATTTCATTTGTTGTGCCCTTTACTAAGTTTATGGAGATTGAGCTAGATTAAGATTTATACTTTAGTATAAAAATCATAAACAGGTATAAGTAGTGTTGCAGCCGGTGAATTATTGATATTCTAGTGAACGCAGCGTAAGTAGTTTTAAACAACAGTTTGTACCTAATAAAATTTATAGTTTCTTAATCTAATTTGATAACAACAAAAGATTTTAGGCACTCCCAGTCTAAAATACTACTGTATAATGCTCTCGTACGTAGTATACTTGAATTTGGCAGCGTTATTCGGAATCCTTTTTATGAAATTCATTCCCAACGTATCGAATCTCTTCAGCGACATTTCACAAGACACCTAGCTTACCGTAGCCCTGAGATTAATAACAGATGTTCCTATCAGGAGAGGCTACTAAGATTTAAAATGAATTCCCTGTCACAGCGTAGACGCATGCTCGATATTCTCTTCCTCAGAAACATCCTGAACGGGTCATCGTGTCCAGATCTGCTAGATCGTATTAAATTCCATGTTCCCAGAGTTAACAGCCGCATTAAACACAACAATCTACTCTATTTGCCAAGATACAGAACTAACCTGGGACTGAACTCACCGTTTGCGAGACCCATCTCCACCTACAACACTTGGCATAAAACACTCGATTTGGACATATTTCACGACTGCTCCATGTCACTCAAGAAAAAGTTATTGAAGTTGTAATTTATATTGTTATTTGTAATGTTATGTAGTCTTGCGATGATTGTTATTTTAATTTTATGTAGGATTGTTGATTATAATTCTTTGTTGTATTTTATTTGAAATTTATGTACCATTTTGATTTTAATTGGATTATGCTCTTTTTATTTTATGGACTAATATGAATGTTGTGCATGTCTGTTATAAATATAAACGCTAGATAGTAAGGTTATATGTATAATTTTTAATTGTAATGCAAGTGTTTATGTTGTTGACATGCCTTATTAATAAATAAATAAATAATTTTATAATTTTATACAAGTACATTACACACATGTTTCATGACATTTTATTATATATATAGAATGCTGCAATCTCTCTATATATATTTCATAATATGTTTACCAACTTCACTTTAAAGTTTCAACTATTCCCAGAATCAACAAACAATATTAAATCTGTTTGAAGTGCTCGGCAGTTAGACCTACCTCAGTTATGGAAGAGACATTTTCAGACAATTAAACAGTATTTTGACCCGTCGTCGTCACCGTGTCTAGATTTAGAGTAGTCGATGAGATAACGCCTCCCGATCGGCAGCGAATTGAAAATGACTAGTGGTTAGATTAATAGGGCGTATCCCGGCGGATCCTTTCTCTATGTCCCAATGCTAATTAAGAAGTTTCTTCTTCAATCGAAATAAATTTTATTACGTCAGGCTTGTTCTCAAAACTTCGACATTCAAAATGAAATTAGTTAAAAGATGAATTCAATTTAAAATTTTGGGGAAAAAGCTTGAGTAAGTGTCACTAATTACGTTACATTAAAATAATTAAAGTTGCTCAGGTGCTTCTTGTCACTGATTCCGCAGTTGTGTTTAAGTATTCTTTAACTCCTTATTTACCTAAATCTTGGATCGTATAATGGACTTGTGACAGCGAACTTGAGATGTGAACCATGAGGTTCTGGGTTAGATATTGAAGTAGAATTTAAGGTAGGAAGATTACATTATGTCAACAATGCACAGTCTAAATTAAATATTGCTTAAATAATGTTCAGGTAAGAATTCGAATTTACCTACCTCCAATCTTTAGTACTTATAAATACATTATCAAGTATGTAGAATTTTGCCTGCAATATTGCTCCACCTGTTAAAGCTCAGCGGACTATTTAGCTTGATTGATAGAGTGGCACATTCATCAATGTCATTTGCTGAATTAAGAAAATAAAGCCATCCATAGTGATGCCGCGCCCCGCTCTGCTGGTTTATAGGCCATTTCATTTTAAGATTTTGTGGTTTCAAATATAATGAGTGAGCGTAAATTGAGGTTCAGATTCATTCCTTGCCCGCGCCGTAAGTAATTACGTGAAAAGCGGCTTAGCAACTACCTAATACCTTTTTGAAAAAAAGTAAATCGAATTACTTCTATAGGAAAGTCTGTGAAGCTTTCTACGTAAAGGCTAGCCGAGGGATAGCAGTTTTTTGTGTATAAAAATATGGAAACGGGTATAAATGTTATCATATTTTTCTTCGCCGAATTGCCCTGACCAAGTAGATGTAGTTAATCATGTAATTTACAACCGCGCCGCATCAACTTTTGCCATCATTTGCTACGGGAATATTGAAGCTCCTTTTGTTGTTTTAGCGTAAATTTTTTTTAAAATACAGCACAAATTACATTATTAGAATTTAAACATCTCTTTTATCGAAATGTTTTTACGTGTACCTATAGTGAAATAGGTAGAGTAAGGAAACTTTCATGTTATAGTAAATAATACACAAGAAAAATGAATACTTGAAGTTAAATACAAACTCTCCTTTTATAATAAACTACCAGCTATAGATAAAGCGAAAGGTGCGTACAAAATAATGCACCTTCTGTCCAATATTCTGTCCAATAATGACTAATTAAAGATGCTTACAGGCATAAATGACAATAACAGGTAAAAGTGGACGATAGCCTAGTTGGGAATGGAACCGTCTGCCGAGCCAATGTCCGGATGTTCAAAACCCACGGCACACACCTCTCATTGTTCGAAGTTATGTGTGTATTGTTTATCAATTATCGTTCGCTTTAACGGTGAAGGAAAACATCGTGAGGAAACCTACATACCTGAGAATTCTCCATAAGAATTTCGAGGGTATGTGAAGTCTGCCAAACCGCACTAGGCCAGCGTGGTAGACTAAGGCCTAAAACCCTCTCAGTAGTAGAGGAGGCCCGTGCTCAGCAGTGGGCAGTATATAATACAGGGCTGGTATTATTATTATTATAAAAGTTTTCTTGTGTGGCAATGAATTAAAAAGTTGCTTAAATCTATGACAGGAATATCGTTATAAAACTAAAGTAAAAAAAATATACGAAAAGCTGTAAGAAACTTAAAATATCCAATAATATTACATTTGAAATTAAAAACTATCGTTTAAAACAAGGGGTTAAATTAAGGCCAGGGCAATATTTCACGAAAGGGTGCTTGCAACCAACATGTCAAGTTTAAAAGTGCTTCGTAAGTCCCGGCCTGAACCCATTACGGAAATTCCGCCGGTGCTCGTTCCGCAATTTTTTTTTTATCAATTACCATATTCTATAAGCCTAATGTTATTTAGGTATCCGCTTGGTTTGTTTCTATATGTTAATACGTGGGGAATATTATTTTGTATAATGGAATTTTTACGAGGATTCAATAACATTACTGTTCTTAATGCATACGTTTATTATCATTATTTTTGACTGTTTGAACATTATGTTTTTCATACGAAGTGTCTATGCGTGTCTTTTTATTATTTTACAGTATCTATAATACACCATGGCGATAGGCTCGCCCCCTATCACATCATGGGACGGAATAATGGCGAAAAGTGGGTGCACTATTGCGCCTCTGCCTACCCCTTCGGGGATAACAGGCGTGAGTGTGTGTGTGTGTGTATATATATGCTATAATACACCCAGAACTCAATTTTCGTACATTTATGACCTACGTCTGGTTTGTCATTACTCAGCCAGACTAGACATTGAAGTTACAGACGTGAGGCCAATAAAATTATCAATAGACTATCATAGTCTAGGGTTATCCGAAAGTTTATACGTGATCCAACACGTGAGCGAGTGAACGAGTATGCGGTTGGAGTGAATGAGCAAGTTGATGGAAGCCCTCGAGTCGAGCCTGTCTGTCGGAGGCACGGTGCGGCATGACGCGGCACACCCTCCTCATCTAAGCGTAGCTTTGTGATTAAAGGCCGTTCTTTATTGTAGGAAACAATACGGGTCTGTTGTTCATCGAACCTTGTACAATCACTACCATCAGTCAGTACAGATATACGTCATTATAGCGAAATGTAAAACAAACGCACTCATCAAGCTTTCAATTACCTCACAAAGTTACAAACTACTACAATAAAACTGTAACGCGTAAACTACTTAATTAATCTTAATTTCGTTTATTTATTGCACTTTATATACAAATGTATATCCGCGGACTTGATGCCAATGGCATTCTCTTCCAGTCAACGTTAGGGTGGTGCAGAGGTAAATAAGGTAGGTGCATCAAGGTAACTTAACAGGTGTACAATGTTACAAATTAAACATATATAAATGTAAATATACGATGTACCTATACAAAGAAAAAAAATTATTAAAAATAAAAATAATATGAATAATATTATAAACTTCTGGGTACATATTATTATTATGAAAATGCATATGTATATAATATAGTATAGTAAGTTAAGATGGTGTCTCTTCTGCTTCGTGCATCAGCAGCTGTCGTACTCTCCTTTTGAAGAGAAACCGACTGGTGGACAATTTGATTTGGGAGGGGTGCAAATTCCAAAGAATAGATTGGATATCAAAAGAAGAGTGAATTTTAACCATAAGTTAAACTTAACGTCACCATATTCATTAATATGGTGACGTTAAATAAAATATTAAAAGCATGACATAACAAATAAAAGCGGACGGATTCATAAGCACGTTATGCTAACGATCAAGCAGTGTGTCTGTAAGCGTGCTACAGATAAGTCGACATCCAGCTTGAGAACTTGCACGAATGTTGGCTGAGTTGTTCAACTCGGAGGCTGACTCCAAACAGAAATATTTCTTGACGGTTTTGTGTCTTCAAAATCTCGCCGCTGCGCTCTGATAAACTACAATTTTATTTACACTTTCTGACATTCCTTGCAAAACTTTTATCGCCACTTTAAAGTGGATGCGAGACAAAATGGGTTTATTTAAACAATGTACTCGTACATCTATAAGGCAATTAGGTAAGTGTAGTTAAAAAGAGTTTAAATTATTACGTAATAGGTATGTGGATCTAGGTAAATTCGCAGTTTCAAATGCTTGTTTAGGAACATGTATCAGTCTGTTAATTATAATTAATAACCCAAGAAAATGTTTTTCAACATAATGAAAAGATTTTGTATCAAGAATACGTAGATGTTAATAAAGGCAATCATTCTTCATTTACCTTCGTTTAATCAAATGATGTTATATTTGTTTCAATAAAGTACGCTCGTATTTTTCTTATTATGCAAACCTTATATAATGAGATTCAATTTAAGGGCACAATAAGAAGATTAAATCAGGAAGAAACATATTACAATTTTATTGATTTCGGATAAGTTTTATGCTCTACGTTAACAATGTTCTGCGATATTTAATTAGACGGGGACTATTAATATTTTGTATTTTATCAAAAAGATGTTTATTAACCCTTCAAGTCCCGCTTATATATATAGATGTATGGGAAAACCCTATATATATGGACACTGATGTCCGTCGCGGGGCTTGAGGAGTCAAGATTTTTTGTTTTTAATTATATTTTTAATGTCACTTACATTTTGCCCCATATTAGTTAGTTACTTTCTCCTAATCCTGTACATAAGTAGATCAGATAATATTTGGAAAAAAAATAATCCTTCAATTATAATTACACGTTAAAGCTACAATACCACAAAATATACATAATGAATATGATATCGAAATATTTGCAACTTAGTCAACCGCAGCCAAACTGGTATGCCACATATGGTATGCTATTAAAACAGTTTTGATTTATCACCAATATGGGACACAATACACACGCTTTACGAGAAATTGGATCAGTGCCATTTTTTAAACAAAATGTCAACTAGCAAGACGATCTGAGCAATGATATTAAATTTTACCTGAGTGTTGATTTATGAAACGCGAGGGAGTGGCAATTTCCTTTGGCGGAGCTTCCATAGCTACTGCCTCGAGCATGGAAATATCTCCCTAATGTGTAATGTGAAGCTGTCGTTACTTCGTATTTATATTACACTTAAAACTGTGTTTGAGTTATTTTTAGCTTCTCAACAACATAATAACCCATATGTAACTAATTAGCTCTTACGTATTTATTTCTTCGCTTTATTAGAGTGATTTTTTATTACGACAAAATTCAAATCGTAAAACAAAACCCTTGGAATATAACTTGAGGCGAAACCAAAACATTTTCGGATTTAAAAAAGCGATTTCCAGTACTGGTGTCGAACAAATGAAATGATACTTATCGAATTCTTGCAGTTCCTTTTATGTTCGTTCATTAGTGTGTTATTCAACATCTTGTTCTAGATAATACCTACTATTACTAGCAAAAATTTGGAGCGGTTAAATTAGGTAAGTCGAGTTTAATTTTTTTTAAATTGCGAACTTTTAAAATATAATTTTAAAATATTGTTCTCAGGGATAACTATGGCTGAAGTGTTAATTATTTTTTCCGAAACAGCATGTAAGTACTGTATATTGGAGAGTATAAAATGATTGCTAAGTAAAGTTATGTTTGTTTATGCTTTGATGTACAATAAAGAATTTAAATAAACATAAATAATATATAAATTAGGTAGATATAGATAATGTTTTATTTTTGTTATCAATATGAAATCGGCTGACACGACCCTCAGCTTGAGGTTGCTAGCGTGACGCGAAAACTTGATTTTTAGTTGTTGTAATACAATAATGACGACAGCCTAATTCCCAATTAGTCCTAAGTCATTACTGTGTTGTGTTTACTGGTGGTAGGACTCTCATACTTAAGAGTCCGCCTGGGTGGGTACCACCGCAATGTTTATTTCTACCGCCAAGCAGCAGTGTGCATGCACTGTTGTGTTTCGGTTTGAAGGGCATTGTAGCCAGTGTAATTACAGGACATAATAAGACTTAACATCTTACGTCTCAGGATAACGAGCGCAGTGGAGTGCCATACGGTGCTTTGTAGCTCAAGGTGCTGGATGGTGTTTCTACTGTTTGTGGGTGGCCGTATTGCTTACCATCAGGTGAACGGAATGCTCGTCTCGTCAATCGATGTCATAAAAAGAAAAAAAATGGGAATGGAGTGGTCTGCCGAGACAATGTCCGGGGATTCAAACCCAAGGCACACACCTCTGACTGTCCGAAGTTACATGTATATTTTTTATCAATTATCGTTCGGTTTCACGGTGAAGAAAAACATCCCGAGGAAACCTACATACCTGAGAATATCTCTCAGTAGTAGAGGAGGCCCGTGTTCAGCAGTGGGCAATATATAATACAGGGCTGATTGCATTGCATTGTACCACAATATAGTTTTGATATAAAAACACAATGAAAATACATCATCCAACCACCTATATACAATAAGAGTAGTAGTACTCTTCCTATGATGGTGGTAATATCATGGACCCGGGACTTGCCGATCCACAATCGTTTTGTGCTGCCACTAGGCCAAAGAAGTATTAAATGAGAATATAAAACAAAATACTGAAGTTTATAGTGTCTGTAATTGTTACCTAACTTTTGCTTGTTTGTGATTATCTGCGAAGAAGTTGTATCGTAAAGCTCGTAAAGTTTAATTCACAATTTAAAATTGATCTCTCAATTTATCAAACCTTGTACCTGCGAAGAAATCATCATCATCAGCTATACGACGTCCACTGCTGAACATAGGCCTCCCCAAAGATTTCCAGACGGACGAAATTGTGATCGGGTAAGTAGGTAAATAAAAATAATTTTGATAATTATTGCGTAGAATGATATTTTTTTATAAAGCTTTATATATTAAAGAACATACTTTAAATTACAGATATTATTCTACTTATTTTACTGTTTCTAAAAAATCTCTATGCGTGCTTTGACTTTTAAAAATCACGTAGACGTATAGAACTACTAGCTTTTGCCCGCGGCTCCGTCCGCATTAAAAAGTTTTTCCGGGATAAAAGTCCCGGTTTATATTTTCCCGGGATAAAAAGTAGCCTATATGTTAATCCAGGACATGATCTACCCGTGTGCCAAATTTCATCGAAATCCGTTCGGTAGTTTTTGCGTGAAAGAGGAACAAACATCCTTACATCCTTACATCCATACATCCATACATCCAAACATCTAAACATCCAAACATCCATACATTCTTACAAACTTTCGCCTTTATAATATTAGTAGGATAAATGCAGTAAAAAGTGACCCTATATGGGTTTAGATTCATTTAACGACGTACAGAACCCTAAAGAATGTCATAAATGTAAGCGTGGGAAGACGTTTTTGTCTCGATTGTCACGAGGAGGAAATTACGAATTATTATTTCGCGGTGTTAAGTTGTTTAATTAATGTGCTCTTTGTTTTAGAGTGTTGCTCATGTCCCCACCGATGTAATTAGGAGATTTATACATGCTCATGTTTTTTACGATTGTAATGAGACCTTTGTTAATTATTTATGAAATTTAATTCAAATTAAATATTTAGGGGCACCGATGTGGTAATTATTATGTTGGTGGTGTTCGCGCGTGTTCTGTGTTACGAAGGTGTATCGGGAGGGGTATGAGATAGACTGAGATAGATCTAAGTCCACCCAGAGGATGTTGTGGGCACAGCTGTATTTTAATATATTTACATATTATTGATACGACTGCCTCGGTGGCGTAGTTGTATTATAGTACGACTGCAAGGCTGAGGTCTCGGGTTCGATCCCCGGGTCGGGCAAAGTGATATTGAGTTTTTCTATTCAGTATCAACTCGGAGTCTGGAATTTGTGCCCGATATGGCGATAGGCTCGCCCCCTATCACATCATGGGACGGAATAATGGCGAAAAGTGGGTGCACTAGTTGTGCCTCTGCCTACCCCTTCGGGGATAACAGCCGTGAGTGTATATGTATGGATGTAGATATTATTGATCAATCTCGAATAATGGCTCAATTCAAAACATTATTTTTTTGGATTATGAACACCAAAACCATAAGGATTTTATTCACATAATTATTTATTTTTTTCCATTAGATAAAACAACTTTTAGACTATACGGTCCTGTCATTAATTAAAATTGTTTAGTTTAAAGACGGCTGGCGAGGTAACAACTAACAAGGCGTTCAGTGCAACGGCGCTGGCGGCCAACGTTCTCTTGTAAACCAGTAATTGCATCCTATAAGCGGGCTGGGACAGATATTAACGCTGTTCTTGTTATCAACAAAATTTCCAGTCTTTAATTTTGCATCATTATTTTTTACACAGGTCTTTCTATTCCAATCTCCTTGATTAATGTTTGACTTGTTTGTTTGTTTGTTTCTATAGTGAATACAATGTTTACAAACACTATTAACCCCTGCAATGCCGGGCTCAGTTTGCGTAAAAAACGCTTGCGTGCCGCCCATACATTTGAAAAAATCGGATTTTAGGTGTAAAGGTGTTCCAATTTATACACCATAAAATTCATTTAGTACGAATTTTGAAATTATTTATTTACTTATTTATTATGGATCAGTGGTCACTAAAATATTCAGAAACATTATGAGATTTGGCATAGACGGCCGCCATTTTGAATTTCTTTGTTTTAAGGTCAATTGACTTCAAAATCGATATCTGGGCAGGCCTTGAGGTACAGAAGACGGATCCAATGTTAAAATTGAAAAAAGTGGCCGCCATTTTGAATTTCTTTGTTTTAAGGCCAATCGACCTCAAAATCGATATCTGGGCAAGCCTTTAGGTACAGAAGACGGATCCAATGTTAGAATTGAAAAAAGTGGCCGCCATTTTTAATTTCTTTGTTTTAAGGCCAATCGACCTCAAAATCGATATCTGGGCAAGCCTTTAGGTACAGAAGACGGATCCAATGTTAGAATTGAAAAAAGTGGCCGCCATTTTGAATTTCTTTGTTTTAAGGCCAATCGACCTCAAAATCGATATCTGGGCAAGCCTTTAGGTACAAAAGACGGATCCAATGTTAGAATTGAAAAAAGTGGCCGCCATTTTGATTTTCTTTGTTTTAAGGCCAATCGACCTCAAAATCGATATCTGGGCAAGGCTGTAAGTACAAAAGACGGATCCAATGTTAGAATTGAAAAAAGTGGCCGCCATTTTTAATTTCTTTGTTTTAAGGCCAATCGACCTCAAAATCGATATCTGGGCAAGGCTGTAAGTACAAAAGACGGATCCAATGTTAGAATTGAAAAAAGTGGCCGCCATTTTGAATTTCTTTGTTTTAAGGCCAATCGACCTCAAAATCGATATCTGGGCATGGCTGTATGTACAAAAGACGGATCCAATGTTACAATTGAAAAAAATGGCCGCCATTTTGAATTTCTTTGTTTTAAGGCCAATGGACCTCAAAATCGATATCTGGGCAGGCCTTTAGGTACAAAAGACGGATCCAATGTTGGAATTGAAAAAGTGGTCGCCATTTTGAATTTCTTTGTTTTAAGGCCAATTGACCTCAAAATCGATACGGGGCATGGCATTGATAGTAAAAGTCATAATTATTTAATGTTAGACTTAAGAAAAGTGGTCGCCATTTTGAACTTCTTTGTTTTAAGACTGATTGTATTTAAGATAGATTTTTTTTTCCGCGGTGGCCATCTTCGGCGCATTAGGGACGGCTGCGGGCTTCCTTCGACTCACATCTAAGTTGTCGTCCGCAACCGCCCCTGCGCGTACCGCTGTTGCGGTCCGTCTCCTGTTGTTGCGGGGGCTCAGAAGCCCCCGTACACCGAAGGATGCCCTTGGCGTCCGAGGCAGCGTGAGGCACGCTGCCGTCCATCACAGGGGTCACAGAAGTTGGCTAGACTAATAGGTGGACGACCCCTCCCTCCCACCCGTGACCCCCAGAGGCCCCTATTAGTCGCCTTTTACGACAGGCATACTGTGGCATAGGGATACTGTGGTGGGATTCTCCAACGCCCCCAATCCACAGGGCGGGAGATGTCAGTCAGTCGTCCACCCGACGCCTCCTGCGTCTCGTCTGGCGGCGGGAGGGATCACCACTGCGCTGGCGATCCCTCTCGGCACTCTCCTTCCGCGAGAGGAAAGATAGATATTTGGGCTTGTCTTTCGCCAAGTACAATAACTCGAGGTTGGAATTTTAAGTACTGCATTCCATGTTAAATGTTCTTGTTTTAAGGGCTATTGGTTTTAAAATCAAAACCCGCTGGACATGGCCACAAACTATAGTACGTTTTAACTATAGATTTTTTAAATATTATGGCCACCATCAATGCTTATTCAATTCTCTTCAATAACGCAGCTTTATTATGTCGCAAAATAAAGAATTGAAGAAGAAAAAAGTGTCCCGTGGCAGCAAACAGCAAATAAAGTAAATTCTTTTGTGAAAGCATCAAAATCGGTTAAAAATTAGGGAGTCGTTAACAATTCAACGATTGCTATAAGAATAATTAGCCGCGTAGTAGAAATTATCTTATTATATTTTTCTTCCCCCACATCGTTATGCCCTGTTGGGTGGCCATTAAATTACTGTATCTTTTTATTTATTTACCCCCCATCACCAGACTTAAAAGGCTACTCAGGTTGATTACCTTATTCATTTTTAAAAGTATCTAATTTTGATGTGATTGCGTATTTAAATTGTTAAATTAGTAAAATTACAACCTCGATTTATTCTGTTTGGCTAAAGACAAGCCCAAATATCTATCTTAAATCCCATTAGTGTTAAAACAAAACGATGGCATGCCCAAGTATCTATTTTGAGATCGATTGGTCTTAAAACAAAAAAATTTAAAATGACGGCTACTTTTTCAATTCTAACATTCGGTCCGTCTTTTGTACCTACAGGCCTGCCCAGATATCGATTTTGAGGCCGATTGGCCTTAAAACAAAGAAATTCAAAATGGCGGCCACTTTTTTTCATTCTAACATTGGATCCGTCTTCTGTACCTAAAGGCCTGCCCAGATATCGATTTCGAGGTCGATTGGCCTTAAAACAAAGAGATTCAAAATGGCGGCCACTTTTTTCAATTCTAACATTGGAACCATCTTCTGTACCTAAAGGCTTGCCCAGATATCGATTTTGAGTACAATTGACCTTAAAACAAAGAAATTCAAAATGGCGGCCACTTTTTTCAATTCTAACATTAGATCCGTCTTTTGTACATACAGTCTTGCCCAGATATCGATTTTGAGGTCGATTGACCTTAAAACGAAGAAATTCAAAATGGCGGCCACTTTTTTCAATTCTAACATTAGATCCGTCTTTTGTACATACAGTCTTGCCCAGATATCGATTTTGAGGTCGATTGGCCTTAAAACAAAGAAATTCAAAATGGCGACCACTTTTTCAATTCCAACATTCGATCCGTCTTTTGTACCTACAGGCCTGCCCAGATATCGATTTTGAGGTCGATTGGTCTTAAAACAAAAAAATTTAAAATGGCGGCCACTTTTTCAATTCTAACATTCGGTCCGTCTTTTGTACCTACAGGCTTGCCCAGATATCGATTTTGAGGCCGATTGGCCTTAAAACAAAGAAATTCAAAATGGCGGCCACTTTTTTCCATTCTAACATTGGATCCGTCTTCTGTACCTAAAGGCCTGCCCAGATATCGATTTCGAGGTCGATTGGCCTTAAAACAAAGAGATTCAAAATGGCGGCCACTTTTTTCAATTCTAACATTGGAACCATCTTCTGTACCTAAAGGCTTGCCCAGATATCGATTTTGAGGTCAATTGAACCCTCTCAGTTGTAGAGGAGGCCCGTGCTCAGCAGTGAGCAGTATTACAGGGCTGATATGGTATGGTGTATGGTATGGCCTTAAAACAAAGAAATTCAAAATGGCGGCCACTTTTTTCAATTCTAACATTGGATCCGTCTCCTGTACCTAAAGGCTTGCCCAGATATCGATTTTGAGGTCGATTGGCCTTAAAACAAAGAAATTCAAAATGGCGGCCACTTTTTTCAATTCTAACATTGGATCCGTCTTCTGTACCTAAAGGCTTGCCCAGATATCGATTTTGAGGTCAATTGACCTTAAAACAAAGAAATTCAAAATGGCGGCCACTTTTTTCAATTCTAACATTAGATCCGTCTTTTGTACTTAAAGCCATGTCCAGGTATCGATTTTGAGGTCAATCGGCCTCAAAACAAAGAAGTTCAAAATGGCGGCCACTTTTCTCAATTCTCATATTAAGATTAAGATTTGCATACAATGGAAACAAAAAATAAGCTGAAAAGAAACCACCTGTTCAGTTTTCATACATTTTGCAGAAATCGGCCCGAGCGTGGATCCACGCTCTCGGCAGAGTTTGAACACTTTTTTTGAGCGTGGATCCACGCTCCCGGCACGCGAGGGCTTAAGGGCATATTTTTTAATCATGTGAGGAAAGGATAAATTGCAACATGAACACACACACACACACACACACACACTCACTCACGCCTATTATCCTCGAAGGGGTAGGCAGAGGCGCAACTAGTGCACCCACTTTTCGCCGTTATTCCGTCCCATGATGTGATAGGGGGCGAGCCTATCGCCATGTCGGGCACAAATTCCAGACTCCGAGCTGAAATTGAATAGAAAAACTCAATTTCACTTTGCCCGACCCGGGAATCGAACCCGAGACCTCAGCGTTGCAGTCGTACCATAACACAACTACGCCACCGAGGCAGTCAACAACATGAACATAATACCATAAAAAAATAATGTCGTATGAATAAAGTTGTTCAATTGTCTACAGGCCGATTTTACAGTTTGCTGATAAACATTATTTAGATCATATATTAGAATGTGACTTTTGTAATTAGTCGGCTTATACATATGTGACAAGTTGAGTTTATCACTTTATCAGCAAGCGGAGAAATCAACCGTAAGTTATTTTATTTAGTCAGTTTATAATATTTAAACACAATAATTTCCTTAACACTTTCAGGATAGGGATGAAAATTCATTCCAACAAATTTATTAACAGAAGCCGGGGTTGCAGTGAGTAAAGCGGCAATATCTAATGGTGGCAGCTTGCAGAGCTTCTAAGCAAAATGCCGCCAAACAGCAGGCTTTACAATGTCAAGCTTGTTTGCTATTTGAATATTAATTTCCTAAATAAATTTACGAAAATTACACTCTCACCATTCATTTTTCAATGTTTAAAATATTCATTATAAACTTGTAAAGTGGCAATCGTTAGCCGGAAAAATGTCTACTCTATATTTTATTTAAGAAGGTTTAGTTATCTATATTTACAAATTTTATTATTATTATCATTACAATAACATTAAACTACCGTAGTATATATCAACTTGGTTATTATATTTGTCAGTGACTCCCTTTTAAATAGATCACTAAATGGAAATGTTAAAAGGTAACACTAGTGAAATGTAGTTTCCAGTTCTGATTTAATTTCATCGATAAAGAATTAATTTTCACATTTGAATTTGGAACGTGAATCGAATACTATAAATCATTGTTAAGTAACGGTCCATTAACTAGTCAGTATAACGGGCGATCAAGATATTTCTTACGTTTTATAGTTTTAAAAGGATAAAAAACACGAAATCAATGTTGTTATTTAATACTAGCTTTTGGTCGGCTTTGGCTCCGCCCGCGTGAATGAGTTTTTCCGGGATAAAAGTCCCGCTTTATATTTTCCCGAGATAAACAGTAGCCTATTTGTTAATCCAGGACATGATCTACCCGTGTGTCAAATTTCATCGAAATCCGTTCAGTAGTATTTGCGTGAAAAAGTAACAAACATCCATACATCCATACATTCTTGTAGGATAGTAGGATGGACAACGATGAACGAAGAATAAGAAAATAAAACTGTTATTATGGGTTCTATCTGTCATTACAAGCTCTATACTCTACTTAATAACTCTACAATATGTATGAATAGTCCAATAGTTGCATTATTACGGCAACTTTGATACTCATGTATTCAACTCTACACATCAAAGGTCGAATTGTATTGCGTAGGTGTGGTGGTGCAGTCAAAAAAGTGTATGCTTGACTACCTTAAGGTTAAAGTTGATTGAAGGTCACCTGTCAGCTACACGCAACTTACAAGTAAAGAAGCCAATGAGAGATATCTGCTGTTTCCTTTATATATCTCCAAAATGGCCGCACCTGCTTGGTAAAATATGAGAAACGGACGTTTTATGTTGGGATAGTGTACTAGCACCAAATTGGGTGATTGTATGTGCAAATAAATGCGATATTCGCAGGTCAGCGGTGCGGGACAGTTAGCTTGTTATGAATTAATAATACTGTTGACTCTCAGACGGACGACCCTTGATTGATGTTCGGTATTAGCACTTCGTCTCTTTGGTAATGTAATTACGAGAGCAACAACCTTTATTGTTGTGGGCACGCAAACACATTCATACACATTCACACCATACATTCAACTATACATACATTCATATATACAAACATACATACATCCATATTTACACACATACATTCATACACACAAAATAAACAACAAAATCAATGACCAATTTCTTCATGTGTCAGTGACACCAGTGACTCAGCTGGTCGTTTTTGAGTTTGTCTGGAAATCGGTTACTTGCTGCTACATAATGTGCGTATGAGTGAACTACACCCTTCATCTACATCTACATTGTGTATGTTAACAATGTTAAGATGTGCCATTAATGTATTTTATCAATAACAAGAATATAAAATACGTTCTGTTGATAAATCGATATAGACTTTTGGTAGGGAATTTAATACATTCTGGTACAATTATACGTAAAAACATCATTTTGTTCCATTATTTACAATATCGAAAAGTAAATCACCGACTCGCAACAACTACCGAGCGTGGAACAAAGCGTGGTCTTGAATTACCGAAATAATAATGCCTTTAGGCTACAAATGAAATAACGAGAGAAATTTCTGATATAATTCCGTCTAATATTTTCTATAGATTTTTAAGCTATTGCATAGCTTCTATCGCGGGCCTTGAGCGTGGAGACCGAATCCAGAAATTCCGTAACGAAAAAATAACCTGACACCCCTCACTCCGACCGGCACAGCGGTGACGTTTTATTTTCAACTCTATCACAACCATGTAGAGTGTAAAATTCCATAAGTAAATTTAATATCGCAGTCTTGTAAGAATACCATAATATGTAAGAGGATATGAGCTGAATGTTAAACGATAAAAGGTCGAAATAACCGTGTATTTAAAAATTGTTCCAGTCAGTGAAACGTATCGAAATGTCAAACGTGATTCTAAGTTTGAATTTTTAAAAAGCTTTTATTTTATATCTATCTGTTCAAAGAGGTTATAAATATTAGAATTGCCTGCTTAGAGTTTTGGCGTTAGGGCACGAGTGAAATTTGGACAATAGAAAAAAAAAAATATATAAAAAAATAATTATAATTACATAAGTTGATAAAAAATGTTATGCAATAGCTTTACCGCGGCAATCTCCGAGTGCCACACGTCTTTTTTTTATAAAACTAATGGATTCAAAATTCGGAACAGTAATGTTTTTAATTAATCAACCGAAATTACTAAGATTAAAAGGTGGTAGCTACGATCATAAAACCCCTCATTTATTATGGAACCCTATGTTATTATTTCGTCGTTAATAAATACAATGTTCATTTAATATTCTGCAATTCTAATTTATAACAGACCGCCCCGGGATCTATATGTTAAGTATGGCATGTTAAATTTCGTATGTATTAATTTTATATACCATGTACACATTATGTACTTGGTTTAACATGGGGTTGGACGACGATTTTACAATTTTAGTTTCAAAGATCTGTACATCACTTCGTTTGTATGACACACTGAGGAAAGTTGTCTATATCCCTGTTCTGTGGTATGACATGTGGCTCGATGTCTTCGAATAATATGTTTGTAGACGTATGTTCATTCAAAATGCGCAAGCCACAGAGAGTTTGAATTCCATGTACCGGATGAATGGAGTTCAGCAATAGTGAAATTTGAAAGGAGTTTTCATCTGTTTGTAACGCTTTTGTGTAACCAGTTGGTGTTTGCGGTATTTACAGAGACCAATACGATTTAGGGTCCTTCAACAAAAGGGTTTGTCTAAGGCTGGTGACGCATCGATGGATCCTCTGATAATGTAATTGATTAAGGACGATGCTGCGATTGTGTAGATAAGACGTGGGTTCGTTAAACAAAGATTACTTTTACGTAATAAATTAAATAAATACATAACATCACGCCTTTTTCCCTTTTGCAGGGGTAGGTAGCGGTGTATCACACCCATATTTCGCCCGCTATGTTAGGTCCCATGTAATAAGAGCCGAGCCGATTGCCATTTCAATAAGTAATAAAATAACACTTAATAAATGCATTTTCGAGTGGACGATAGCTTAGTTGGAAATGGAGCGGTCTACCGAGACAATGTCCGGCGGTTCAAACCCAAGGCACACACCTCTGACTTTTCAAGTTATTTGTATATTGTTTATCAATTATCGTTCGCTTTAACGGTGAAGGAAAACATTGTGAGGAAACCTACATGCCTGAGAATTCTCCATAAGGGTATGTGAAGTCTGCCAACCCGCACTAGGCCAGCGTGGTAGACTAAGGCCTAAAACTCTCTCAGTTGAGTCAGTAGTAGAGGAGGCCCGTGCTCAGCAGTGGGCAGTATATAATACAGGGCTGGTGTTATTATTATATTATTAAATTCATTTTCATTTAAGTACATACTGATGAAATTTATATTTTTTAACAGACTTCAAAGAAGGTTACTTAATTTAATAATTTCTTATTTACCCGTAGGTAATATTAAGTAAAATTATTTTTAAGTGGTTTTATTTTTTGTTAATATCATTTTCTTTTATTTTGTTAATTGCCCTACTGCCAGTAGCCTGACGCGAGTCGGCTTTTCTGGCCACACCGGTCTTTAGGGTGAACGCAGAAGGCGCTCGTAACCCTTTGAATTAAGTGACCATGCTGAGGGCAACCCACTAACGGGTTACGAACCTCGGCTCAGGACGGCCACTGAGAGAGGATGAGACATCAACGATTAGGGAAAGATTGGTTTTTAGGCCTAATCCTATTAGATGAACGCGGCGAGGTCCTCGACGGCGAGGACGGAACTGCGGTCTTGTGGAGTGTTGGAGTTTCAAGAACTTGTTCTTACGTCGGATGGCCAGAGTGATTTCGTCCCCTGGATCGGTTAATACGGAACGCGGCCGTCTCCATTTGGCGTGGTCGAAAAGTGTATAAACACTACTAATATGGATCTGCGTAGACAGGGACCATTTTTCAATACATTTCAGGCACTACAAATAATAATACCTCGAGACTAAACTTACATGTACATAATTATAGGGACCTGACAAATTATTTATTTTGAGCGGTAATAAATATATACTTTAAATTTATGTTTAATAGACAACAATTTAAAATTCTGTCACAAGTGTTTATACAAAGAAAATACAAACGGGCTTTGATGTTTGTTTCAAAAGGGCGATATTTGCGAGCTTCCTTGTTGACGGGAGAAATTGTTCTATTACCGCGCTAAAGTACACAAATGTACCTGTTAGATGTGAAATATGGATTACCGGCCTTCAGAGCCGTCACCGATCTGCAAAGAGTCAAAGGATCGTATCCTTTCCTAAATAGCTTTTTTGTTGATTGAGTGAAAAGGCGGTTCGTTTGGAAGTTTTTGTTTACTTTGGGCACATTTAAGTGGCTCCTCTAGAGCTGATTGTAAGTGTAGTTCAATCCAATTAGAATGTCAATCAGACCATAAGCTGCATTATGACTGGCTTAGTTTCAACGACGTCAGCTTACACTGGGTGTTTTAGTGTACAATAAATATTATAAATAAAATTTGTTAAATGGTTGATATAGGATTCCAACTCACGACCTCAAAGTTCATACACTATGATATACACTGTCACTGACACAAGGACGGGAAATATACTCATTAATTTATTATAAGTACTGATAACTGATAACAAAGTAAACTGGTACAAAGATATTCCATAAACAGGGAAGTTATTTGCGATGAGTGGTTCACAGACCGAATATATCACTTGCGAGCCAATGTCATTGTATCTGTACTAGAAATAATATAGGTTTGAATAGCTTCATTGTCACCGCTTTGTAACTCAATAGTAATTGGGGGCATGGAGATAGATATCTGCCACAGAGAGATTTGTGCACAAGATAAGTTAGGCTAAATGGTCGATTCGTCAGCGAACATTGTCCGCAAACGAGGTCAAACAATTGTTATATATTATGGTTCCATTAGTAAGTAAGTAAGTAATATCCTCCAGCCGATTTTCGGCCATGGCAACCACTTCTGCTCCGTCAAGTTCCTCGTCTCTCATGTGCTCTAACATGGCTCACGTAGCATGCTCTCTCATGGTTACATTATACATGTTCTTAAGTAATACCTAACGATCCCCATTCATAAAATATTCAAAAAAGGAAAGTGTGATTTAACGAATGATCATATTTATTTTAATAGTAACAAGCTTTTTCTCTCAGCTTCGGTTAAAGTATAATTCCAATCCTGGAATAAAAAATAACCTATATCTAGCAAATTCCCATTAGTGCGAGAATTTTCAGATTAGGTACGCACTAGTTCGGGAAAATTACATTTTCATTGAAACTTGCAGTTATCTCTATATATAGTAGGTATTGATTTATTATTTAACAAGATTTTATTTGTGGCTACGCTCATAAAATGTTTTCTAAGATAAATTAATAAAAGTAATCTAGATTGCGGGGATTAGCCAGAACAAACATACATAAAAACCATAGGAGACAAGTAAAATAGCTTTGTTTCGAAATGACACATTGAATTTCATTAATTTTTATAAATTGTTGTTACTTACAGCTCCTAGACGATATTTAATATTTGTAGCCATTAACCATGTCCCACAGCGTAGTGCCCCGTTTTTGGCGCCTATTGAGGTCATTCATATTATATTGCTGTAACTTGTAAGTCGTATTATTGTAAACAGTAAAACAAAAAAAAAATACCAATAAAATAAACTCTTATGTTCAACTTCCTCGGTGGCGTAGTTGTATTATAGTACGACTGCAATGCTAAGGTCTCGGGTTCGATTCCCGTGTCGCACAACGTGATATTGAGTTTTTCTATTCAGTATCAGCTCGGAGTCTTGAATTTGTGCCCGATATGGCGATAGGCTCGCCCCCTATCACATCATGGGACGGAATAATGGCGAAAAGTGGGTGCACTAGTTGCGCCTCTGCCTACCCCTTCGGGGATAAAAGGCGTGAGTGTATATGTATGTATCTTATGTTCAATGACATAATAATTTATTTATTTATTTATTATGCATAACAGATTAAAATCATTACAGTACACAATATAAGAATTAAGTAATCTAGGACTAGAAAGTAATCCAAAACATGCATCCTTACAAGCTATATTATAATTAATGTGTGAACTAAAAATACTAAGTGTTAATAACAATAATAAATAAAAATGGCTATGTAAACAAAAACTAACATTTGGGAACAAAATGTAAAATAATTAATAATTAGTTTTAATAATTAGGTAGAAAAAGAAACTATGGACTTTTGGGTCTATAGAAACACTACGATAACTTGAAATGATTATACTACACTATATTATACTTAACTGAATTATTGCGCATATATTACGCGTTATACCGACTCTATGATAGTTTTGCAACAAACTCCAAAGTCCGGTACAGCAGTGCGCGTTTATATACTGTAGATATGTTTATAACTGGAGTAATGGCCATCGCGTAAGCTTTGGCAATTGTAGATTTAATGGGTTGTAAATGAAAAACGAGGCAATTGTAACGTGTTGGCCGCTGGGGACAAATTTGGACCTTCTGAAATAGCATTTTACGGCTACTTGTGGCAAAATAACCAATCTTTGTTAGACCCCGACCGTAAAATATGATGATCGATAGAACGGATACACAACTTACCTACTACTTCGAGCAAACGGAAGTCTATATTGATTTTTTATCATAAAAGATGATATGTAGCGAGAAATATGCAAATGTAGCGAACGCTACCAGATAAATAGATGCAGCGGCTAAGTGTTCTATTGTTACCCCACGTCGCTGCTTGAAGTACTTCACTCAATATGTTAACGTGTACTTTACAAGTTCAACGGTTTAAAGAGTATCATGTCTAGACTCTAGGGTATTATTAATTTCACTGTTACCTATTTTAATTTCATCACAATCTTTTTTGTTGGAGTCGTGTTTATTTGTGTTTGTATTTTAGTACATATTAGCATAATATTCATAACAAAATATTTTTTTAAATATGATATCTATTTATTCCCGAAAAAGCAGATAGAGGAGCAATTACTGCACTCACAATTTATTAATTTAAATTCAGTTTTTCGATGTGGTAGGTTGCTAGTCTATTACTATGCAGTAAGGTTAGCGTGGGTTTAAGGAGGGTATTCAGTATCCGATTTTTATCCTAAACTAGCTTTTGCACTCGGCTTCGCCCGCGTTACTAAGTTTTTCCGGGCTAAAAGTACATAACAACCTTCCCGTTGAATCACTCTATCCAACACATTTATTTGGATAAAGATTAATATTATGACGTTGATACAACTCTTAACAAATAATGCATTAATTTCGACCAAATTTGATTACCTTAAAAACGGTTCTAGAGAGTTAATCTTAAAAGATAGACATATACTGTCGCGGACATTTTTTTAGATAATTTTAAGAGGAATCATTCTTTCATACATATATTTTTGGTATCTGGAACCGTTTTCGCAGCGCACGCAATGGAAGCCCTAAAGGATGAATAATTTTCCCCGTTTTTTTTCACATTTTTCATTATTTCTTCGCTCCTAATAGTTGCATCGTGATGTTATATAGCCTAAAACCTTCCTCGATAAATGGTCTATTCAACACAAAAAGAATTTTTCAATTCGAACCAGTAGTTCCTGAGATTAGCGTGTTCAAACAAACAAACAAACAAACTCTTGAGCTTTATAATATTAGTATAGAATATAAGCGTTCAAGCTGAAATTTGGTCAAACATCCTCGGTCTCCCCTATATAAGTTGACTTTACTTTATGACAATCTTAGCACCTAGGTATTTTTGCCTTCCTAAGCGAGGTTTTAAGAATGAAAGGAAAACCAATCATACTTAAAGGGCAATATTTATACGTAAAGAGAGATAAGATGGGTCGGTCAAAAAAGTATCCAGCACACGGGTTGGGAGCCCTTTTACGTTTCTTTTTAGGTTTAATTTATAACATTTTTTTTTGTATATTTTTATTAGTGCCATGTAAGCACATGTTCCATGTAAACTGTCGTGTCTTTAAATAGGTTTCTCGACTAAAAATAGATACTGTATGATGTGCCCGCAAAATTCATGATTTGTGCTTATTGTTAACAATCTTTAAGTGGGAATCAAAAAAGCAAAAATACAATTAATATTATAAAAGGCGACCCGTGCAACTCCGCGGCATTGTGTTGTTATTATAATTATAATTATTTGTATGCCATACGGAAATTGCCAGCTTCAAAATTGAATAAGAATCCCAATAGAGTATAATGCTACAATATGGGTCTTATGCCGCCTGTATCCAATGGCTCCTCGTGACCTTAACCGGGTTGCCGATCCATCAAAATGGGAAAGGTTTACGTAATATGTTCTCGTGGAAAAAAGTTATTTTGCCTAGCGCACAATTTGTAAGGAATGTATTGACAATGGCCGCACTGAATCAAAATGGAAGAGGTACAGTTAGCAACAACAATAGCTGTACAAATTCAAAACTTCAATTCGCATGGATATTTTTAATTACCTAATTTGGGTGTATTTTTTAATTTATATATAAGATTTTTTATTAATATTCTTGACGTGTGTGATTTGAAGTTTTGAATTCGTTTAGCAACTTTTGTTGCTCACTGTACAGTTACTAGGAATATGGTAGTGGGGGTCAATTGATTACTTATACATACAATCGTCATGACAAATAGTTCCATTTACTGTCTCCAGATGGCGATGGTCGCGTTTTATTTTGTAAGCATAGCGTCGAGGGAAAATTCATATTTCACATTGGAAGAAAGATTGCAGCGTCCAACTCACAAATTGATACGGCCATTGCTTAAAGCAGGAATCGTTTAGCTACATCAAGCAAGTGATTAACTCATACAGTTGTTGATTAAACTACGGTGCTTGCTGACGTTGGTTAAATCAGTTTCGAGTTAAACATCCGCGAGATAGCTGTTATAGTATTCGATTTATTTTTATTGACTCATCAAGCCCCGCGACAGACGCCGGCGTCCAAATATGTAGGGTTTCCCCATACATCTATATATATAAGCGGGGCTTGACGGGTTAATGCATATAAGAAACACAAGCGGCGATAGCCTAGTTGTTCAAAACCCAAGGGCACAGACCTCTAACTTTTCTAAAAATGTATGTATTTATTCTTTGTGAATTATCACTTGCTTTAACGGCGAAGGAAAACATCGTGAGGAAACCTGCATACCTGAGAAGTTCTATGAAGTTCGTAGGAATGAAAAGTTAGCCAACCCACACTAGGCCAGCGTGGTGAATTAAGTGGTAGAGGAGGCCCGTGCTCAGCAGTGGGTAGTGAAATCCTCCTAGCCAGTTTCGGCCACGGCGGCCAATCTAAACGGAGATCAGCCAGGTACGCAGGAGATATTATAGTGCACAAGTGTGTGCGCAATACACAGGTGCACTCGCTATTCCTTCACTCTCATAGTCCGGTGAGACGGCAATCCGACATGACCGGAGAGAGATCAGGCGCAGGACCAACAGCTTTACGTGCTTTCCGAGGCACGGGGGTATCACACCGCCAACTTCCTGACTCCGAGCTGCGACTGAGTAAATTTTAAGATGGAAAAACCCAGTCATAATATTTTTTGGCTCGACCCGGGATTCGAACCCAGGACCTCAGCGCGCAAATCGTACTCGTAATGCGTACGCAATACCACTACGCCACCGAGGCAGTGGGTAGTATATAATACAGGGCTGGTAAGAAACACAGTTTGTTTATTTTAGAGTACACTAAGGGCTGTACTAATTGATGCAACTCAAGTTCGCTCTGAAGAGTGATGTCAGCTGAGATGCTGTCAAATTAAGACCAGCGTTTTAAGATAATCGCTGTTTAATAAACCTATATTAAAATCAGCTCAAATGACATCTTAAGTTACACTATGTGACGGATTTTGACAGCTAAGTTTTGTTTATACGGCAGTGCTCACTCAGTTAAGAAAAAGCTTTTAAATGACAGCTTAAGCTTGATTGACTCGTCAAGCCCGGCGACGGACGCCGGCGTCCGAGTATATAGGCTTTCCGCATGCATCTATATATAATAGTATAAGCAGGGCTTGATGGGTTAAATATTTCAATACATGGAATGTCTACTTGAGATTTTTCTCAAAAGATAAACGAGAGATTGATCTATTAATACCGCCGTATGAGTGGATCCGTTTGATGCCTCTTATTAAACAGGTATAACATCTTATTTTAACACGTTTTTTTTAAGTAAATTGGTTCTGAGATTTTTAAATGAGTTTTTTACTCGGCAAATCACAAATAAAATATATATATGTATAACATTTTATCTAGTTCATTTCATTTTATTACTATGTTTTTATATTTTTATATTTGCCTACGTCAATTTCACTTATTATTTGTAGTTTCAATGTGTTTTAACCATTTGCAAATTCCATGATCACTTATTTTACACCGAATTCCTCTAAATTAATATTTTACAGCGTAACAACATTAATGTATTAAATTATATTACATTTGACCAACAAGTTTCCATTAAGAAAAGATTTTGCGAAATCCTTTCCCGAGTCTGATTTCCGATTCTGATTTGAAGACTGTACAAAGGCCATTGTATAAGGAATTCGTGAACTATACAAAAAATATTTAATAGTTAAAACGTCTTGGTGCGGAACAACATGAAGGATTTAAATCAAGTAAAGTCCGCAATTTACAGACCAGACAGAAAGCGATCGAGAAAAGAAAAAAAGTAATAGACGACGGGGATCCATTTTTCCGCTGGGAACTGACAGCCAAAGAGTTTACTTTGAAATTTTCTCTTTAAAAACATATTTTTGTTTGCAAACGTGTCCGCTTCGGTAAACTTTGTAATTATAAACTGTAGTCGGCCGAAACTTCGCAGCGCCTGCACCCAGTGTTATTCAATACGGATGGAATCAAATATTAAAGCCAATTACATATTTAGGCGCTGAGTAAATTGGTACCTGGGCCGGTAGGGACCGTTTTAGGAACTTCATTGTATTTAATTAATACATTGAAAAATTTAAAAGTCTTTTGGGCTCCATTAGCGAATTTGGAACTTTTCTTTCAACTGAAATTGGAGCTCTTGAGTATTAACGTGCGGCAGAATTAGCTGTAAGTAAGTCTATTATACCTTATGGATGTGGCAGGGCACAGCCTATTTTAATATTTTCTGTGCCTAAAAATCAAATGTTTCGTGGGATGAGCAAACTTTAAGCAAATTAAGACGGTCTTTATTACTTTCTATGACCAATATAATATTTGTAATATACTACTTAAATTTATTTATCTTGAAAGCGGTCATTTATTGCTAATGGCTGCATATTTTAGGGACTTAAAGTTAAAAAAAAAAACAAATTTATGCAACTTAATAAAAATATATAAAAACAACAAAGATGTAGCATACATTAAGTATAGTAACACAGCTTAAATGATTATAATAATTGAATATTTATTTTATTAATGAAGTATTACAAAGTATAGTACAAACTACAAGGTATCTTATAAATAAGTTCATAATGTAATTATGAATTTACTAGGTTACATCTAATCACTTTGGCATAAGTTACGTTAATATTTGAAAGCTTTCATTAAGTGTATTGCACAGTACAAAGTTGCATGTTTTAAACTGAGGAGTTCAAATTACTTTTTAACGAGCATAAATTCATATAGTTGTGGACTAAATTGAATGAAATGTTTGCGTGATAAGGCTAAATATTCTCTGCACAATAAACTGTGGATAAAGGCAATTCATTGTCGCAATGTGGCGCGGCTTTAGCAAGGGACCGTCGGCAAAATATTAAGCGATTGGACTACATACTGCATGTATTTTGCAACGTAAATGTAGTTTTTAAGCAAATCATTCCGTAATCAAATAGGTTTTACATTCTTTTTGCCGAAGTTGGTTAATTAATCCGAGCTCTCGTGTCTAATAATTTGGTTGTTATGAGATACTTGTTAATAGTACGAGTTTTAGCACGGAATACTGAATAGTACTACGCAGTTTTAGTGCCATTAATGCCTCCTCATCGCTTTAGGAGCAGCGTAATTACTTGGACTGTCAACCGTGGGGTTTAGGGTAGGTTACTTACGCAATAGTGGGTGAGTTTTTGACATAAAATACAAAACAGTGGCCCGAGATTCGCATTTTTGATTTGGTTGTATAAAAGTGTGTTCTTGTAGGGTTTTTTAAATTTTGTAACCTCTTGGTATTGTTTACGATTGGTTACAATGAAATTAATAGTCTAGAAATCTAATCAAAGGATGTAAACAACGTCTGCAACACACGTATCACTTTTTATAACAAAGTAAACATGGCTTTATACGTGGCATACTTGAAACTCAGCAACTAACGCGAGTCATAAATGTACGGTCAGTATAAACAGTAACATAATGTATCATTCAATTTACGTGCAAAAGAATACAACAAAGGACAAGGAAGCATATGTCCCCGGGGAAAATTCCCAAAAGACCTCTAATGAACACGTCTCAGACATACACCGGGTCACTCCTATTGAAAATAAAGACAGGCTGTATTAATGACCTTTGTGATATCACACACGGAATTAGGGACCACATCAGCTACAAGTTGTTAAAAGTTTCCTTCGCTCACTAATTGGTGCAAGATTTGGGCTATCAGCGTGAAGTTTTCTTCTACTTTTCCATAGTATATTTTGATGATATCTATGACATCGATATCTATAACAAATTATGTAAGTTTTGGTTAGTAGATTAGGCTATATAGCCAAACTGCCTCGGTGGCGTAGTGGTATTGCGTACGCATTACGAGTACGATTTGCACGCTGAGGTCCTGGGTTCGAATCCCGGGTCGAGCCAAAAAAATTGTGACTGGGTTTTTCCATCTTAAAATTTATTCAGTCGCAGCTCGGAGTCAGGAAGTTGGCGGTGTGATACCCCCGTGCCTCGGAAAGCACGTAAAGCCGTTGGTCCTGCGCCTGATCTCTCTCCGGTAATGTCGGATTGCCGTCTCACCGGAATATGAGAGTGAAGGAATAGCGAGTGCACCTGTGTATTGCGCACACACTTGTGCACTATAATATCTCCTGCGTACCTGGCTGATCTCCGTTGAGATTGGCCGCCGTGGCCGAAACTGGCTAGGAGGTTTTTTTTTTATTTTTATAGCCAAACTGTGTTTATTTAGAAAAGATAATAAAAGTGAAACTGATACGCGTTAACTTTTATTTTGCTATATGATAAGGTTAGAATAAAGGAATAAAGCCACAAACGGTCGTGCCAATGACGCCCGGCGCGGCCCGGCATGGCTAACCGGCCCGGACCCAGTAACACACGATTTTGTGGTATTTGCATACATTATGTCGGCACCTAATGAAACAAAGGTCTTTATAACCGTCCATCCGTCTCTTTGATGGAAATGTTTATAGTACCGTCGCATATTACTGACGTCGTGTGGGAAAGTAATGAATTAAGTTGTTACAGTGAACCTACGTCAAGTCGTTGGCATGAAAATTGTCAAGGCGATATAAGTTTAAAGTGAGTGGCTTCTAACTTTAAACACAAATATAGTGCACAATTCCAGTGAAGAGATGTCGGGCGCGAGGCGTACAAACGTTTGCTCTCGTAGTCATGGAGCCTCACGGAGTAGTACTATGAATCCGATTGTTGAACTATCGATAAAAGTTCAATAGAAGAGTATTCGTGTTTTACAATACCATATGAAATCCCTGGCGAAGTACAGTCAATATTATTTAGAAATTAACAATTAATAAAGTCAATAGTGACGGAAGTGAGTTCAAAATTCGGAAAACGTATACTGTTAAAAAAATATAAAAATCCTAAACTCCACTGCCTCGGAGTTTTAATTTACGCCAACAGGTGAATAAAAAACGTTCAGTATTTTTTACTATTGTAAAAAAATGCAAATGTATATAGTAACACATTTTTTAAAAGAAGCCAACAGTAATTTCAAGTATATAATTGGTTTTCACACACCGGTATATATCAATGTAAAGAACATGAATTATATCCTCATTAATTCAAGGGACGGAAATTTCAGGGAAATTAATACAGGACAATGTAATTATCCGGAAGAGCTTTGTTATAATTATGAATGATCGAAGAATTTTATTACGGAATGTTATTAAATAATTAGTTTATTTAATATTGTCCCAGCTTTGAAACTAATTTGAAGATTGATTGAAATAGGTTAGAGATTAGATTTGAATCAGTTATCAATAGCGTGTAACTTTCTCTTCTCAATAATGATTTCTTATGTTTATGAATGTATTTATGTACACAAATGTTTGACATTGAAATGTAACTATTTTGCGTATTTTATTGCGGTTTATAAGCTATTGCATAGCTTCTATCGCGGGCCTTGAGCGTGGAGACCGAATCCAGAAATTCCGTAACGAAAATAACCTGCCACCCCTCACTATTTTCAACTTTATCACAACTAGAGGTGATCATTAAACGTTATAACTGTTAATTTAACTCATTATAAAAAAATAGCTGTTAATTCTATTAACTACTATTGCAATATTCATTAAACGTTTAAATTAATGAACGGACTGCGGAGGCAGTTAATGCCATCTGTTAATTTATCATTCAACTAAACTTGATAACTGTTAATCATAGAAAAATGCTAATAACGCCTCTATAGGTTATTAGTAGTATTAAATTAAATGAAATTTAATACTACTAATAAGCACAAAAATTATATTTTTTCTTTAGCTAAGACTTAAATTATGCCTTGTCGTGATTTGTGAACAATAAAATCGCCACTTGCAATGATTGCGAAAATAAATTTATTTAGGTAACGTCAGAATTGATAAAAGTGGCCGCCATTTTGAATTTCTTTGTTTTAAGGTCAATTGACCTCAAAATCGGTATGTGGGTATAACTTTAATTACCAAAGACTGATCCAATGTCAGAATTGATAAAAGTGTCCGCCATTTTGAATTTCTTTGTTTTAAGGCCAATTGACCTCAAAATCGGTATCTGGATATAACTTTAGTTACCAAAGACTGATCCAATGTCGGAATCGAAAAAAGTGGCCGCCATTTTGATTTTCTTTGTTTTAAGGCCAATTGACCTCGAAATCGGTATCTGGATATAACTTTAATTACCAAAGACTGATCGAATTTCGGAATCGAAAACAGTGGCCGCCATTTTGAATTTCTTTGTTTTAAGGCCAATTGACCTCAAAATCGGTATCTGTGTTTAACTCTAGTTACCAAAGAGTGATCCAATGTCGGAATTGAAAAAGTGGCCGCCATTTTGAATTTCTTTGTTTTAAGGCCAATCCACCTCAAAATCGATATCTGGGCAGGCCTGTAGGTACAAAAGACGGATCCAATGTTAGAATTGAAAAAAGTGGCCGCCATTTTGAATTCCTTTGTTTTAAGGCCAATTGACCTCAAATTCGACATCTGAGTGTAACTTTAGTTACCAAAGAACATTCCAATGTCGGAATGGAAAAAAGTGGCCGCCATTTTGAATTTCTTTGTTTTAAGGCCAATCCACCTCAAAATCGATATCTGGGTAGGCCTGTAGGTACAAAAGACGGATCCAATGTAAGAATTGAAAAAAGTGGCCGCCATTTTGAATTCCTTTGTTTTAAGGCCAATTGACCTCAAATTCGACATCTGAGTGTAACTTTAGTTACCAAAGAACATTCCAATGTCGGAATGGAAAAAGTGGCCGCCATTTTGAATTTCTTTGTTTTAAGGCTTATCGACCTCAAAATCGATATCTGGGCAGGCCTGTAGGTACAAAAGACGGATCCAATGTTAGAATGGAAAAAAGTGGCCGCCATTTTGAATTTCTTTGTTTTAAGGCCAATCGATCTCAAAATCGATATATGGGCAGGCCTTTAGATACAAAAGACGGACCCAATGTTAGAATTGAAAAAAGTGGCCACCATTTGGAATTTCTTTGTTTTAAGTCCAATCGACTTCAAAATTGATATCTGGGCAGGCCTGTAGGTACAAAAGACGGATCCAATGTTAGAATTGAAAAAAGTGGCCGCCATTTTGAATTCCTTTGTTTTAAGGCCAATTGACCTCAAATTCGACATCTGAGTATAACTCTAGTTACCAAAGAACATTCCAATGTCGGAATGGAAAAAAGTGGCCGCCATTTTGAATTTCTTTGTTTTAAGGCCTATCGACCTCAAAATCGATATCTGAGCAGGCCTGTAGGTACAAAAGACGGATCCAATGTTAGAATTGAGAAAGTGGCCGCCATTTTGAATTTCTTTGTTTTAAGGCCAATTGGCCTCAAAATCGATACTGGGCATGACATTGATAGTAAAAGACATATTTAATGTTAGACTTAAGAAAAGTGGTCGCCATTTTGAACTTCTTTGTTTTAAGAATGATTGGATTTAAGATAGATATCTGGGCTTGTCTTTAGACAAATAGAATAAATCGAGGTTGGAATTTCAAGAACTGCATTCCATGTTAAATGTTCTTGGGGCTATTGGTTTTAAAATCAAACTTCGCTGGACATGATATTTTTCTTCCCCCACATCGTTATGCCCTGTTGGTTGACCATTCAATTAATGTATCTTTTTTATTTACCCCCCTTCACCAGACTTAAAAGGCTACTCACGTTGATTACCTTATTAATTTTTTAAAGTATTTAATTTTGATGTGACTGCGTATTTAAATTGTTAAATTAGTAAAATTACAACCTCGATTTATTCTATCTGGCTAAAGACAAGCCCAAATATCTATCTTAAATCCAATCAGTCTTAAAACAAAGAAGTTCAAAATGGTGACCTCTTTTCTTGAGTCTACCATTAGATCTGTTTTTTTACTAACGATGGCATGCTCAAGTATCCATTTTGACGTCAATTGTTCTTAAAATAAATAAATACGAAATGGTGGCCACTTTTTTCAATTCTAACATTGGACCCGCCTTTTGTACCTAAAGCCATGATCAACTATCGATTTTGAGGTCGATTGGCCTTAAAACAAAGAAATTAAAAATGGCGGCCACTTTTTTCAATTCTAACATTGGATCCGTCTTTTGTACCTACAGGCCTGCCCAGATATCGATTTTGAAGTCGATAGGTCTTAAAACAAAGAAATTCAAAATGGCGGCCACTTTTTCCATTCTAACATTAGATCCGTCTTTTGTACCTACAGGCCTGCCCAGATATCGATTTTGAGGTCGATAGGCCTTTAAACAAAGAAATTCAAAATGGCGGCCAATTTTTCAATTCTAACATTAGATCCGTCTTTTGTACCTACAGGACTGCCCAGATATCGATTTTGAGGTCAATAGGCCTTAAAACAAAGAAATTCAAAATGGCGTCCACTTTTTTCCATTCCGACATTGGAATGTTCTTTGGTAACAAAAGTTATACTCAGATGTCGAATTTGAGGTCAATTGGCCTTAAAACAAAGGAATTCAAAATGGCGGCCACTTTTTTCAATTCTAACATTGGATCCGTCTTTTTTACCTAAACGCCTGCCCAGATATCAATTTTGAAGTCGATTGGACTTAAAACAAAGAAATTCAAAATGGCGGCCACGTTTTTCAATTCCGACATTGGATCAGTTTTTAGTAATTAAGGTTTTACCCAGATACCGATTTTGAAGTCAATTGGCCTTAAAACATAGAAATTCAAAATGGCGGCCGTGTATACCAATTCTAACATTGGTTCTGAATACTATAGTGCTAATGTCCATAATAAATAAATAAATAAGTAATATAAAGATACATACTAACATAATATTAAGGTGTAAAAAATTGAACAGTCATTACACCTCAAAGCAGATTTTTTCAATTGTATGAACGGCACGCAAGCGTCATTTACATAAATGTTCATGAACACGTAATAATTAGAAAATGTTTATTTCGATGTGACTGTTATTGTGAAAAAAAATTAACCTGTTGGTTATTGGTTCAATGTTAAAAAATTTAACATAATTAAAATAAACGACACAAGACACGTGTTGAACATGTTATCGCTAATGCTTTTCACGTAACTCCTTACTTCTTGACCATTATAACTTAACTATTAATTTAACACGTTATTTTTTTTTTATGTTTAACTATTAACCATTAATAATTTTTAACCATTAATCACATCACTAATCACAACCATGTGGCGTAAAATTCCATAAGTAAATTTAATATCGCAGTCTTGTAAGAATACAATATGTAAGAGGATATGAGCTGAATGTTAAACGATAAAAGGTCGAAATTACCGTGTATTTAAAAATTGTTCCAGTCAGTGAAACGTATCGAAATGTCAAACGCGGCGGGATGACTTGATTCTAAGCTTGAATTTTTAAAAAGTTTTTATTTTATATCTGTTCAAAGAGGTTTTTATTTAAATATTACGGCTCTGCATACTAGTCCATTGAGCCCGTCTTGCATATTTTTTTTAGTTTTGCCATCTATCGATGAATAGCAGAAATTTTAATCACTTTTATTTTATATCTGTTCAAAGAGGTTATAAATATTAGAATTTATGCAATAGCTTTACCGCGGCAGTCTCCGAGTGCCACACGTCTTTTTTAATTCTATTTTCTCCCGACGTTTCCTAGGCTTTGCAGCACTTCGTGGTTACAAAGCCGACTGAGGTGGTTCGAAAAGTTAATGTTACAATTTGACCTTTAATGTTGAATCATATAAATATAAATTTTTAAAAGTTAGCTGTTGTTTCTGGTCCAATCTACCCAGAAAGAGCTTACATGGAGCCTTGAGGTCTGGCAGCAGGTCTTTTGGGTCCCGATTTAAACAGATGTATAACTGGGTAATGATTTAATTAGATGTAGGTATTCGCAAAGCGTCGGTGTTTAAGGTCAGCTATGTGTTCTTTTAAGCTGTGATTCCGCAGAACGCGGCAGACGGCAGACGGCAACAGCATGTGCCGCGACGGCAGACGCTACTACTAATAAGACCGATTCCGCAAACGACGGCAAATGACGCCCGGTAGAGCGTCAATTGCTGCGCGTCATTTGCCGTTGTGAGCCGAATCGGTCTCATACAATTTAATACTGCATAGTAGTGCCGTCTGCCGTATCCTGCGGAATCACAGCTTTACGCCAGTCTCTATATGTCTTATTGTTTGGTCAGTGTATTCCGGTCCTTATTCACTACGATTTCATTTTCGATGCAAATTAAATTATTTATAGTTCTCGCCGGGTGATCAAACAGTCTGTGTTTGTAATACAAATGTGATGTACAATGGAGATGATCTATTTGTTTGTTTGCCTCCATAAAATAAAAATGTGACGGTGGTTAATAAATCAACATAGATTTCCGTCTGTACCTACTGGTATATTATCCGCGTTAATCGTAGCATTATGATTACAATATGATTTGTTACCGTTCTGGTCGCATGCTTGACCCATTTGTTCAGGACCCAATCAAGGGTCGGAATCAATTTCGTCCAATTTCATTCGGAAGGATAGTTCAGAAAGATGAACGAGAACATAAAAGAGCTATTATTATTGTTAATGTTATTGGTCTAATACTTATTCATGCAAACATTCACAATATGTCTATTTTTAGTTCCACTTCGTACATTTCTTCCGATAAAATATATCACTGCTTCAGTGGCGTAATTGTATTACGGTACGACTGCAATGCTGAGGTCTCGGGTTCGATCTTGTGGTTGGGCAAAGTAATATTTGATTTTTCTATTCAGTATTAGCCCGGACTCTGGAATTTGTGCCCGATATGGCGATAGGCTCGCCCCCTATCACATGATGGGAGACGGAATACGCACGGCTAAAGGCGGTGCATTAGTTGCCCCTCTACTTATCACTTCGGGAATAAAAGGCGTGTGTGTCTATGTAAAATACATCAGATTGAACAGATAATATTCACACATGTAATATGATAAAAACTAATACAACATAGAGCAGCTATTTGGCAGTATTATAAAAACCATATTCGGATTACCAAAGACAAATATTTGTACCCGTTCTCATTATATGTGTTTTAGAAACAAATGACTTCTGGTGCGCGTTTATTTGCAGCTTAAAAGATACATTGTTAATGATACAAATTGTATTACAAGCGTAATGTGCAGCAGTGTCGAGTGTAAGGCTATGGTGTGACTTAACAGCCAGTTTGCGAGGCTGAATGCTTCGGACACCGCAATAAAATAAACGCAGCCCACCGCGGCCAACGTATAGGAAATGAAACTGGAATTGTTATAAACAAAGGTAAACTGCGGCAAAGGGGCGTCCCAAACTGACTCTTTATGGCTGAAACACGTCCTCTAGTTTCCCTTTAGTATGACCGCAGCAAATTTTTTAGCTTTCATGAAGGAATTTAAATAAAAGGTATATGACCAAAATAATTCGAATTTATAAGCGGCGCGCATATTTTTGGTTAGCTGACTACGTTATAGGTTTGGTGAATACAATTAAAAAATGTAAGGTCCGACGGGCAATTTTTGGGCGCATATATCGTTTCAAATTCTTCCTTTTCTTCTTCTTTAGTCTTTAGAAGGAATATAGAAACGGCCTGCATCCAGCGGCTTCCTGCGACCTTTACAAGTTACTCTGTCCACCTTGTAGGAAGACATTCCTCGCTGCGCTTGCCAGTACGTGGCCTCCACTCGAGAACTTTTTTACCCAAACTGTTTTCAGTTCTGCGAGCTATGTGCCTCAGTTAAGAACTATGATGTTTTAATTAACTGACGTTTACTTGAAGTTGTAACAGAAAAGTGCGCAGCATGATTCTGCTTACTGCTTTCATTGATCTTGTGCTGTGTAGCGACTAACTATACATAACTCTTTTTTTTTCGCGGGGAAAAAACGCGTTATCGCGACCACCACTGGGGGGTGAGTGAATCGGTTATGTTGGTTTCACACATTCTTACGGCCCAATGTCGACATTCGGGAGTATAGCATCATCCGAGCGAGCTTTGGACCGAGTCCCTAACATTATGTACACCCTACACCGGCATACCAACCAAAACCCGCGGTGACCTTCTTCTGCGCATACGAGACGATCCCGGGGTATCTTGTTGCACAAAGATAGCTGCCCGGGACCGTCCCTGCGCAATGCCGTTTTGGCCCTTCTCTATAAAAGGGGGTAAAGATGCCCCAAACTCTAAAGGACGCCTTTGGCGTCTACGACCACGGGAGACCCATCACACCATTGTCGTCCACCTCGGAGTCGCTTAGATTGGACTGAGCAGCCCCTCGCTGCTCGCCCCGCGACTCTCTCGAAGCCCCATTTAGTCGCTTCTTACGACAGGCAGGGGATGCCGTGGCGGAACTCTCTAAATGCCCCCTGACTACTGGGCATGAGGCGTCGGTCAGTCGTTCACCCGGCGCGTGTTGCTCACGGCTTCGCCCGCGTGAAAAGCCTTACTCGCTACGCGCTATCTACTTAAAGAATGAGATTTAAAATATCCATTATTTCCTATGGGAGCAAATTACACGGAGAAAAGTATCTTTTGTGTTAATCCAGGACATGACCTACCTGTGTGCCAGATTTCATCTAAATCCGTTTAGTTGTTTTTGCCTTTACTTCTCACAAACATCCAAACATAGAAACATCATATTATATATTTATTAAGATAAGACTGGCTGTGTGTGGCATGTGTGGAGTCACAGAGGATGTAGTGGCCAAAATTGAGAACGGTATGATAAGGTAGTTTGGGCATTTGAGGATGGCTGATAGGAGACTGACAAAGAGGATAATATATAAGGCGAGTGTGGATGGAAGGGCCGGCAGGGGTCGCACCCAATCTTCGAATGTCAGATATGAGTACATTCTGAGTAAAGGCTAGGTCAAAAGTACCCTGAACCGGCAGGAGTGCGTGAAAAGGTTGATGAAAAGAAAGTAGTGCCAGAAACGAGCAAAGTGGCAATCCAGAGTCTCTGCCTATCCCTATGAGATAGAGACGTAATACTATGCAAGTATGTAGTCAGATAATATTAGAAGTAAGATAAGACGAAGTGCCAAATGAGTGATTGTATTAGTTAATGAATATGAATATTACACCCATGTCACAGTATATATATCTATACTGTACTTTGCCCATGTTGTTATCGAAATATGAAGTGCCTTATGTAGAAAACTTTTTAATAAAATACTTTTAATCAATGATTGATTGACAGACTATCAATAAGCATCTTGGGACTTGAGAGAATAAGAAAGAACGGAAATTACTTTTTGTCATGCACACATCCACTGAAATAACATTTAAATGAAATATTATACTCGTCGTATATTGGAGGTGAATTGTGTAACAGAACCCTGGAATTCACAAGGAGTAGATACACGACAAGTTAGTCTGTTTATTTGTGTCTCTGCAGACCTGATTTGGCCATAGTAATAGTTGGTAGTAAATCGGTATGAAATAGCAAATTGTTGCTTTTCTTACGAGTAAGAGTTCAAAGCAGTAGTGGTCGGTTCCGTGATGGACGGCAGCGTGTCTCACGCTGCCTCGGACGCCAGGGGCGTCCCTCGGTGTGCGGGGGCTTCTGAGCCCCTGCAACAACAAGTGAAGGACCGCAACAGCGGTACGCGCAGGGGCGGTTGCGGACGACAACTTAGACGTGAGTCGGAGGAAGCCCGCAGCCGTCCCTAATGCGCCGAAGATGGCCATATAAAAAAAAAAGTAGTGGTCGGTTGTCGCTATTTGCAATATAAAAGTTGTTATGTAATAAATAATAAGCAAGGTCTTTCACAATAAAGATAAATTTATTTTCATGTCATTTTTATTTCCATGACCTTTTATCGTACCCGACGCGTAAATTGAGACCTGTCAAGATGCGAAAGCACAATATCTATTATGACACACAAACACGTCCCGGTGACACGCCTAACATCATATATAATGTTTGCTGCGTCGCGTCAGCTCGCAAAAGAAATACGACCTAAAAATTGTTTACTACATAGATTTACGAAACTAGTCCTTTAACTATGGTAATTAGTGCACGTTACACGCGGTCTTGAAAATAAAATGTTTGAGTATCAGCGTTAGAGGAGGCTCGTGCCCAAAAGAGTATAATTAAAAGAATAAAGTAGAGATGCATGCCACAGCTATGTACAGTCGAAATTCTAAAAGCATTTGAAAGTAAACCGCTGAACCTAGACATGCGCGGAGTTGACTATTTTTATAAAGTTCTCAATGTTATTAATGGGAAGTGAATAAGTACATTGCATTGTGAACGGTGAAGGGAAACATCGTGAGAAAACCTGCATACCTACCTAAAAGCTGTTTACAAGAATTTCGAAGATATGTGAAGTCTACCAATCCGCACTAGGTCAGCGTGGTGGACAAAGGCCTAAACACTCTCAGAGTAGAGGAGGCCCGGACCTAACAGTGTGACAGTATATAATACGGGGCTAGCATTATTTATTATATTTTTTATTCCATTGAAACTAGCTCTTTCCTAAATCAAGTTCTACTCGCGATTTATCTCTAATATTTCTCCCAAATGCAACTTAGAAATAATACGTGGTTACATGCGCATTATACGTGTAAAGATTAATCTGCAGTTGGCATTTATAATTTTGACAAGCAGTTATAGAATTAAGTCATCAAGATTATGTAATGATTAACGTTAATCTAAGAGCCGTCTTTCGTAATCGTACCTTAATAATTCTTGCCGGAGAGGGTGAATTTTAAACTTCGATAACTTTGAGTCCCAGACGGATAACTTGACAGCTTATATACCTACCTATAATACTTCTTAGAATACATTTTCCACTGAAAATGGAAATTATTTTAAAGCGCATTATTCTAACTGCCTAGCATTTGTTGAAATTCTCTGAAAGGAGTTAATAAAATGTGGGTAACATTTACGGTCAAAGTGATGTAGGATTTTCCGTCCAGTGTCAGCCTGGAGTCTGGAATTTGTGCCATCACATTCACATTACATCATGGGATGGAATACACACGGCGAAAAGTGGGTGTTGTGTTTTTTTTTGTTATTAGTTGCGCCTCTGCCTACCCCTTCGGGGATAAAAGGCGTGAGTGTGTGTGTGTATGTGTGGATAATATTTCAACAACGATAAGTGTGAAGAAGAACATACTTTATTCTTTTAAAGACATCCTTACGAAAGTCATATTAAATTTCTATGCTGTGCCTTTGTTCGTAGTAACAATTGTCCTATTTGTTAATAGGAATATTTACAGCTCACGCTCACATAAAAATTATAAATGTTACGAATTGATAAAGTAATTGACAAAGAAATTAGTTCAATGAACGTTTTGTTGCCAGACAATTTCAAATCACTGGCATTAGCAACAATGAAATAAATTATAAGTAAACCAACTTATTGGAGTTCAATAGAAATTTATAAGTAATCTTGGTACACTTAATATTATTGTAATTGTAATTTATAATATTATTGTTAGAAGCCGAAGCGATTTTGATTTAAATAAAAAAATAACACTGATTTTACAGAAATACTTTCACAAAAATATGACCAATTAACCGATCGGTACAAGAGTCGATGATCAAATGCAACTCAGAGTACGCTGTACGACTGCGACAAGACTGAGACCGAAAGAGCGCGAATGAGCCTGCACATCGATATGGCACCCTTTTTATACACCCAACTGTCACTGTCACTACTGTCCGTCCGATAATGACATACGCGTCGCCCGTATTCGCTCATTTACCGCCCGGTCGCCTTCAGCGAATGCAGGTGCTTCAAAATCGATTCTTACGACATGCACTTGGTGCCCCGTGGTACGTTCGCAATCGCAACCTCCACGTGGACACCAATATGCCGACCATCAGGCACTTTATGCAGTGCGCCAGCAGACGCTATTTCGACAGGGCGGTAAACCACCCGAACACGCTTATCCGTAAAGCGTCTATATATACTCCATTTGACCGCGCCAAATGGAGACGACCGCGATCAGTCCTGACCGATCCAGAGGACGAAATCACTCTAGCTTTACGCGAAAAGAACGAGCATTTAAAGCTCATACACTCCACAAGACCGCTGTACCGTCCTCGCCGTCGAGGACCTCGTCGCGTTCCCCATAACCCTGCCCTCTCGTAGCAGTTCCGGCCCGCGTGCCGAAGACTACAATCAACACGTAAAATAGGATTAGGTTAAAAACCATATTCCCCAAACGTTGATGTCTTATCCTCTCAGTGGCCGCCCTGAGCCGAGGTCGTGACCCATTAGTGGGTCGCCCTCAGCGTGGTTGCTTAAATTTAAGGGTTGCGAGCGCCTTCTGCGCTCACCCACAAGACCGGTGTTCTTGTATAAGCCGACCCTCGTCAGGCTAACAAGAGTTTAGTCAGGGACAAAAAAAAAACTGTCACTACTAGTTTGATCACAAATACCCTAACAAAATAATATACATTAATAAAATCTGCGATGTATATATAATATACATTAGTAAAAATCTGCGATGTATAAAGTTAATTCATCCTACTAATATTATAAAGGCGAAAATTTGTAAGAATGTATGGATGTTTGGATGTATGGATGTATGAATGTTTGTTACTCTTTCACGCAAAAACTACTGAACGGATTTCGATGAAATTTGGCACACGGATAGATCATGTCCTGGATTAACACATAGGCTACTTTTTATCGCGGGAAAATATAAAGCGGGACATTTATCCCGGAAAAACTTTTTAAAGCGGGCGGAGCCGCGGGCAAAAGCTAGTCATCTATAATTTTTACACGGTTGTTGTACAAGAGTTGTATTTTTTTTGTGGCCTTAAACAAACAATACATTTTAAAGACATCCTTATAGCCAATGAGGCAAAAAGGTTAACAAAATCTGTCAGAAGTTGATTCTTAGCCCGCCCGCAATGTCTTACATCAGTCAAGATCTTTTGTACCTACCCTACATTTCCATGAGTACAATAATTATTTTTTGAGAGATAACCTATAATGAGCCTTTTTAGTTCTTAAGTAGAATATTTTGGTTTCATTTGTAGTGAAGGCCGTAGCTTGAATATATTTTGTTCATTTTATCTGTGTTTACACAAAGTGAAGTCTCGAGATTTTTTAATTCAATAAATGTTTTATTTATTTTAGTTGAAATAATGTGCCTTATATCTTGAATGTAGTCTTTTCTAAATATTTAACTAACTTTATAAATTAGTAACGGCGCCTAGGTAATACTTTGTGTAATTGTACAAATTCAGGAGGTAAACACTAAAATTCTCATCCCTACGTTATTTAAAAATGTAATAAGGGTTCAATGTTGAGTCGTTTTATCGGAAGAATAACGTAATCAAAATGTCAAAGTTATATGTCCTAGAGTAAATATACTGGCAATTGAAATAGCTCGCGAAAAAGCAGTTTTTCTTGTAGAGTCAATGGGTACTAAAATGAATGATTTCAATAAATATTATACATTTTGAGTCTAAGTTCTTATAAAATAAAGTGGGTAGAGTGCCAATTAGGACACAGTGCACGTTTCAATAACAATAACGTAAATAGTAAATACTTAAGTAGGTGATCACAGAGCACATCCTGCGAGGCTGCGCGAACGTGAGATGGATATCTTTGCGTATTGCCGGTGGGATGCTCAGCGTGAAGACGGCTGAATTAGATAATATGGTGACATAATTCAACAACACTTACAACCTTTGGTTAATTAGTGCTTAAACAAAGTCAATGTTCACCTAACTTACAAATAGCGAATTTCCCTTATTAGTACTAACCAGAAATGCTTATAATCTATACTAATATCATAAAGCTGAAGAGTTTCTTTGTTTGAACGCGCTATCTCAGGAACTACTGAACCGATTTTGAAAATTCTTTCACTAATAGGAAGCTACATAACTCCTGAGTGCTATAGGCTATAGGCTTTTTATCCCGGGAAAATTTTTTTGTCCCGGAAAAACTTTTTCACGCGGGCGGAGCCGCGAGCACTACTAGTGTAAATATAAAAGGGAGGATATAGGAGCGTGAAGAAGCAATTATTCAAGCCGGCATAACTGTGCCGACCGACCAGGGATATTTATCACTTGCCGGTCGTCATACCTTTTTGGGCTTCACTTCATTTACCATCAGATGCAGTGAAGCCACTTTGTGGAGCCATCGATAAAAAAAATATTTATATATAAGGGTCAATTTTATCCTGTTTGTACCAGAATAGAGCAGAAATTGAAAGTTTGTCCTCTCAGTAGACTACAGCAGTTACAAAACTTTCAACGCAAATCAAAGTTAATTAAAAAGTTTCTTTTCAATTCTCTTAACTGAAGTAGCAAAGGAATACGTAATTAGCGCTGGAGCTAACCAAAATCAAGTGTATCGCTCAGGATAACTGTTTTAATACGTTCGGTGCATTAAATCGAAGAGTAGCTGAACGCGCCACTTACCTTGTTTAAGTGTTTAGTTTTTCATTATTTTAAGACCAGAGAACCATTTGCGTAATCGGTTCGCTTCTAAATGAAAATAGGAATGGCTTTTACAGTTCGTGCTGTTTATCTTAATACATTAGTTCAGCTATTTTAACGGGCACTACTTATTTAGGATAGGACTCTTTAGACATGTAAAATATATTTATGACCATTCACCTCAACCATATTTAACTATCTTTGAACGTGTTCGTAAAAGTATAAAGTTAAGGTCTGTGGTGTTGGATATTACATCAATAATTACTTAACCTAAGTCAACGTTATTAGGCCCAGCTGGAATCTAGATACCCTACGGTTGAATTTTAAGGTGTTCTCAAAAATAAACACAATAATGTAATACAACGTCTTGTGATGTGTGTACACCACTGGAGTAGCTATCCAAAAGAAAAAAAAACTACGCGTCTCAATATTTGGACTTCGGAAGGGCCGAATTAATCAATGTTTGTAAACGACGTCAAGCGCCCTGTTCAAGTAGTTGTCACGGTCAGACAATATTGAAGATCCGCTCAATTGATTCACAGTCTATGGGAATCCCACCTGGTCTATGTTAACGACCGAAAACAAGAGCTTCGCTTATATTGAATCTCGAAATAATTAAATTATTTTAATTATTTAATTATTATTTAATTATTAGGCCGGCCATCGCGAAACAATTTTCGGGCAATATTGACTTACTCGATCTGCGAGCCCAGCTAAATCGAATTCTTTGGCCTTAATGGAATCATTAGAGCTGTAGCGAAGAGGTATTGATCGAGCCGCGTATATTTTTTAATTCTTTTCGGATACTTTAATACGAAACATCCTGAATTAGTATTCTGTTAGCTACATCGTGATTAATAACGGTTTTAAAGATGTCTAAGCAAAATAAAGACAATCTTTGAAACTTCCGGTGTCACACACACTCACACATACACACACGCCTATATTCCCCGAAGGGGTAGGCAGAGGCGCAACTAGTGCACCCACTTTTCGCCGTTATTTCGTCCCATGATGTGATAGGGGGCGAGCCTATCGCCATATCGGGCACAAATTCCAGACTCCGAGCTGATACTGAATAGAAAAACTCAATATCACTTTGCCCGACCTGGGATTCGAACCCGAGACCTAAACACCGCAGTCGTACCGTAATACAACTACGCCACCGAGGCAGTCCTTCCGATGTCATTTTGAAATATTGAAGTACCTACTTGGTTAGCCTTTAATATACTTAAAGACTGATCAATGTTTTAAAGATAGTGATGGTGTGTTCAAAAAAACTTAGACAATAATACGACGTCCCTCTAATTAGTGTTTTCTCGTGAAATTTATTCTCCACAATAAAAGTAATCAAACTATTAGAAAACTCCAGTTTACTTATATTAATCAAGGACACTATAGTCTTTTAGTTGGTGAAAGAGTTTTTATATCAATAAATAATTCCAAAAATTACTCACAAAAAATTTAATGTTATTGTAAAAAAACTAAAAACAATACTTTTCTCGTGCATGAATCAATTCGTTAAATATTAATAGGTATGTAAACAACTTTTGCTTATACATTTAATTTATAGATCAATATATCATACGTTTCAATTCTTCTACGTGGTTACGTTACTCGTGCAAGAAATTACATTACAGTGACGTGCAGGTTTCCTAATGATTTTCCACATCACCGCGTAAACTGGTGATTAAGTTGTGTAAACCTCTTAGGATCTCGTTACATGGGCGGCAGCGGTATTACTTTTCCTTTTTTAAATCTTCAGAATACTGTCCTGTTTTTACTTTAAAAGGTTTTTACAAAATATTTTATGGAAAACATTTGACACTCGTAGCAGTCTGCAAAATCGTACGTACAAGGTTATATGTTTCCAATAAAATCGACCGAAAATAAAACAATTATAGAAATAAGTGAAAATGTTGATTTTCAACCTTTTTTGCATTGAACAAAAATAAGTTATGGGTCACAGGGAATTAGAAGTTGTTCTTGAGCTACTTTTAAACGGCTAAATGGTCTTTTTACCCGACTGCGAAAGAAGGAGGGCTATGTTTTTCGAGTGTATGTATGTATATTTCTTTGGCACGGCCTAGAGCCTAAACGGCTTGTCGTATTTTTATGTGAGTGGTGACAATAGATTCGTCTTAGCCGTGAGAGTGACACTGGGTACATCAAAATTAAAAAAAATCTAAATTGAAGATTTTTGGCGGCAAAAAGTTATCTAAAAATAATTAATGTTTTCAAAATACATCGAGTGTGGTATCAAAATAAAGGATTTTTAACGGAGATTACGAATATATATATATATATATACAAGTATATGTTTTGTTGGAGTTTGGAATATGGAATGCTAATAAACCACATCACACTAATAGTATAAATGCGAAGTTTGTGTTAGTTTGTTACTTTTTCACGGTAAAACGGCTTAATGGATTTGGCTGAAATTTGGCACATAGGTAGTCAATAAAAAAAAAAGAAAACTAAAAGATTGGAAATAAAAAAATGTTAAAACAAAAACAAAAAACCCGACTGCGTCCATATCTGCCATTCATTGTAGAACTGAAAAGACAGAAACAAGTATTTTAATTTGAATATTTTATTTTGGTTTTGAATAATATAAGTTGACTGTGTTCACAAACGCAGTCGGAGGCATCTGCTCACTCTGAGATTTTGTTGCTCTACCAACATCACCAACCAAATTATGAGAAGTGAGCGTGTTATGACGCAGTCGGGTTTCTTGTTTTTGTTTTAAATTTTTTTTTATTAATTTGTAGCTTCAGGATTACTAAGGACTTTTTCCGCCAGATAATTTTATTCGGTGAAACCAAAAGTTGTAGTCTATATGGGGGATACGTTCCGAATAGACTACCTGATAGTCATCAGGGACTGTATCAGCAATTGGAAAAGGTGGCTCATATTAATAAGGAATGTTCGTATGTGTACAGTACTGACCTTATTGCATAAAATTATATTTAGTGTAAACGAGTAATGTCTGTACCTAGATATTTTCGCAGTGCCATGATCGAATCTCCTTCCTTGCTCAGGGGGTACTTACATTGTCATTACCATGAGTGGCGGCGACCTCGGTGGCGTAGTTGTATTGCGTACGCATTACGAGTACGATTTGCGCGCTGAGGTCCTGGGTTCGAATCCCGGGTCGAGCCAAAAACATTGTGACTGGGTTTTTCCATCTTAAAATTTACTCAGTCGCAACTCGGAGTCAGAAGTTGGCGGTGTGATACCCCCGTGCCTCGGAAAGCACGTAAAGCCGTTGGTCCTGCGCCTGATCTCTCTCCGGTCGTGTCGGATTGCCGTCTCACCGGACTATGAGAGTGAAGGAATAGCGAGTGCACCTGTGTATTGCGCACACACTTGTGCACTATAATATCTCCTGCGTACCTGGCTGATCTCCGTTGAGATTGACCGTCGTGGCCGAAACTGGCTAGGAGAAATTATATTATAATTATTATACCATGAGTATCAATTTCTTCTATTTTTATGCACGTCGTTCGATCCTCTATGGGATAAAATTGCACGATGGACAGGGCCGCGCCAACCCAATACAGCGCCTGAGTGCGAAATCTATGAAGCGCCTCTGACTTTTGTCCTCCTGTTTCTACATTAATATTTATTATTATTCAAAGTTAACCTTTCTTGGCTCATTGTGATGCGCAGATAATTTTTATAAGTTTTAATTTAGACATTGACCTTTTGTAAGACGTTTATAATAAGATACGTAAGTTGGCTATTGTAGCGACTGCGGCGGCTCTTTTGATTTAAATTTAAAACTCATAAACATTGGTTTTTGTTTTTTATGGAAACATTGAAAAAGAACAGTGAAAACAGGACTTGAACCCGCGACCTCCGGCGTACCGTGCCAGTGCTCTTTCAACTGAGCTATTTCGACCTACATTCGCCTATTCAATTTCAAGTTCCCTATTATTTATCTCTTTAAAGGAGACGTCTAGTGACATAATATATATAAGCGCCTTACATGTATAAAGATCATAAGATAGGATCATAAACATTGGGACAAAATTCAAGTAGTGTAACGTTAAACCACAGGCGTGAATGATGTTTTGGGAGATTTGTACCTATCTACTATTTTTTATCTACTCACCTATAAAAAATATGGGTAGTACAACAAATATAACATTTTATCCTGATTCCGGCGCCCTTATTACCTTGGCGCCTGTGTCCGCACACTTCGCACATAGAGACGACGCGGCCCTGGACAATAGCATTATGTATGGAGGAAATGTTGAGTGAACAGAGATTAAATCGATATTTAAAGTTATAACAAACGTAAAACATACAATAAGTTATATCTATACTAAAATTATAAACAGGACAGATTTGTATTTTTGTATGTTTGTAACTAATATACTAAAAAACTACGGAACCGATAACTAAATGCTTTAATTAATATAAAGCTACATTACCAGCGAGTAATATAGGCTACTCTATTACTCGCGAATATATGAAACCGGATTTTCATCCCGGAAAAACATCCTCACGCGGGCGGAGCCGCAGGCAAAATCTAGTAAGTTATATTTCTAAAATGCATTGTAAGTTGTGATACAATTTTCTACAGTTTTTAACTTGCAAACAATTGGGACCGTAGCCAAGACGCCTTTCCACAATAGTCAACGCCAATAGAAAACAATAAATGTGTAGGAATGACGTATCTGTGCGAAAGATTTTTCGATCGATATGTCATTCGCATATTTTTTTTTGTTTTCTATCGCAGTCTTAATAAAACCTAATCCAAAATCATTGACTTTTGGGATTCGTCACAGAAACTAAGTGTATCTATACATCTTTTTTAAGTTGGGCGGGGAACGAACATAAATTCAAACGATTTTGGCGCTATTTTCAATATTGAAAATACCCTTTTTTTCTCAGTCCATACAGCTTGTCCTTTAGAGTCTATATTTTGCTAAAATTCATCTAGCCAAAATTTTGGACTAGTTCATTGTTTTATTAAGAATGCGCTATAAGCATTAAACGCTTGTAGAAAAGCATCTCGGCTACAACGCCAGTAGCGATTTTTACAATAAGAGCAACATTTCCCTGTTCGTCTCAGCTCGCCTTACCTTCCCCAGCGATTACTCTTTGTCATACGAGCGGTACCGACGTAATGGATGTGAATATAGTAAACATCAAATACACCCACCGAATGCATTATTGAACGTTTTACACTTTGCTGAGTTGAAAAATAGTTCTTATGCCCTTAAACTGTCGAGCTATTATGAAGTTTACAGCCATTGTGATGTAAATTTTAATATAAATAGCATTCAATTATGAAATTATTGTGGTTTCAAGTATTCTGCTCTTTCAGTCATAAATTATAAACAATTTGATGAGGAATAAAAAGGTAAACAAAACGGTCATAAATCTTTATTGAGTGTGGCCCGTCAACTTTTTGCAATCTCAGTAGCCCGTATGTTTGGGTTAATGAAAAAAGCACGGCCAAGCAAATAAAAAAAGCCCATAATATTATATACGAAACTATTACACATATGTGCACTATTTTTTATAAATACAGAAAATAGATTATATAATATTGATTTTATTCAAATCCTACAATACATACCTAGATGATAACGCATATAATATACATTCCATAATATTGTGTCTTGGTTAAATGCTCTAAGTATTATACACACGTAGTCATAATAATGTAAAATCCAATTTTATATGTATAGTTATTCACATTCATAGAATAAAATTAATACAAGAAAAAATAATAATAAAATAAAATACTTTATTCATCACGTAGGCGAACATAGTTGCACTTATGATAAGTCGAGACACATTTAATTATTTATTATTAGTCACTTACATAACTACAGACACTTTTATTACGAGTAAACTAAATGATGAAAATAAAAAGTAAGAAGCCAGCTCGGGCTGGCAAGAAAAGCAATATAAAACAAGAGATAATTTTGTTAACAAAAATAATAATAATAGTAATGATAATGGGAGGAACGCGTCGCGATCCTCACCGGTCAAGCCTATCCAACAATAATATAGTTTTCAATTCCGTCTTGTCAGTACTTATTCATATTTCTTTAAAATTATATCCAATAATTCAGTTAAAAAAATCTGTATCAAAATGCGAAAGTATAAAACCAATAGGCCCTTAATGGAAGCTATGAAAGAATAATAAGCAAAACGTGCCGCGAACGAATATCGATGCTGCGCTCCAATTACAGAGAGCGTCATATTTGAAAATCGTTACGCCTGTGTTGGACATGTACGTAGTCAGTTACTCCGTGTACGCTGGCGGCGTTGCTGGCTGCTGACGTTAAAATGGAAAAAATAATTGACGATTCTGACATGAAGTTCCCTCATACGGATGCATGAACGTTTTTAACGAACGTATGAAAATTGGTTAACACAATTCCCGAGACCTGAGCACTTTGTTTTAATTAACAACGCTGATTGAGGCGTGTTCGGATGATTAATTTAAGGTTAAATATTTTTTAAGCATTGGAAATTTGTTATCTACATTAATCTATATTCATATTAAGAAGAAAGATTTGTATTTTCACATTTTTGTAACGAATAAACTCAAAAACAACTGGTCTGATTTAAAAAAATCTTTCATCATTAGAATGCTACATTATACTTCAGTAGCATAGGTTACTTTTATCCCAGAAAAATGTAACGCGGGTTTTTGTCCCCGGAAAACTTTACACGCGGCCAAAAATAGAAAACCTATTTTACGTCAATACAGTAACGCTAACTCACATGGATTAAAAAAAACATTGTTTTACTGTACGGTTGACTTGAAACCGACAGTAACGCTAACTCACATGGATTAAAAAATAACATTGCTTTACTGTACGGTTGACTTGAAACCGTGGGGTGATATTAATGGTGGGGTTAAAAAGGGCAAGGAATAAAAAAACTTCAGAGGTGTCAAGGGACACCCGGATGGAACGAAGTTGTTTTCAATTAATTAGTGGAGATATTGTAATAAAATTTTATTTCTTTTAAGTTATAATAATAATTGTATATTTCATTAAAACGTTACCACATCAATGAAACCATTTACTTCTACCTACACAATAGATATGTCATCGAATCACGATCATCACCTAAGCAAGCATTGACATTAAAATTAACATACAAGTAACGAAAAAAAAAACTACTCTAAAAAGCATGAATTGAAAAAAAGAATTTAAATCTTAGAGTAAGTATAACTACGTATACATACTCTAAGATTTAAATTGTCTTTTTTTATTTAAATTTCGAATGTCACTTTTACGGCCAGTTCTTTATTGTTACTGGCTGGTTTCACAGGGCAAGTATAAAAGTGTCGTGACAGCTTTTCGTAAGATTTTTTTCCGTCCAGCCCCCTTTCACAACGCGCGATAAGGAACTTCGTTCCAAAAAAATCGGTACGTATGTACGCGCGTGAGAAGTTATACTTCCTTGGCATCATTAAAAAACGAACGAAAAGAACGAACGAAGAAAGAACGAAAAAAAATTTTCAATTCGAACCAGTAGTTCCTGAGATTAGCGCGTTCAAACAAACAAACAAACAAACAAACAAACTCTTCAGCTTTATAATATTAGTATGGATACCTAATTTTATAAGTAAAATGCTATATTATTAATCTCTTGAAGTTAATAATATACAATATGTATACAGTAATTGACTGACTGCCTCGGTGGCGTAGTTATATTGCGTACTCATTACGAGTACGATTGCTGAGGTCCTGGGTTCGAATCCCGGGTCGAGCCAAAAAAACTTTGTAACTGGGTTTTTCCATCTTAAAAAAATACTCAGTCGCAGCTCGGAGTCAGGAAGTTAGTGGTGTGATACCCCCGTGCCTCGGAAAGCACGTAAAGCCGTTGGTCCTGCGCCTGATCTCTCTCCGGTCATGTCGGATTGCCGTCTCACCGGACTATGAGAGTGAAGGAATAGCGAGTGCACCTGTGTATTGCGCACACACTTGTGCACTATAATATTTCCTGCGTACCTGGCTGATCTCCGTTGAGATTGGGCGCCGTGGCCGAAACTGGCTAGGAGGGGAGGAGGACAGTAATTACAAATAATAATATATATGTTACAGTAAGCTGTAACTTCTAGGCAAGTTAAAACCACAAGGAACATGCGCTATTCGTCGCAAGCCCACACGAGACTTGAATTATTAAGAAACTTACTCTATGACTTCAATCGAATGACCCAGTGCGCAGCGAAAAGTCAAGCGACGATAAACTACCCTACGCTAATATTCGCGATTCAAATAAAAACTAAAATATGTGAAAGTATTTTATTGTGAAACCGTAATTATTTGAATAAAAACAAACATTCGTTCGGTACAAACCAAGTAATCTTGACTGTACAAAAAGCGCTGGACCTGATGGAATATTTCCTCTTTTCATAAAGTCATGTGGTAGCGAATTGGCTTATCCCCTCACCGATATCAACAACTCACTGACATCTGGCATCTTCCCTTCGAAGTGGAAGATTGCAAACTTGTTTCTGTCCATAAAGACGACAGGGATGATACTATAGCTAGCTACAGACAGATATGAATATTGTCCTCGTTTATTAAAAGAGGTCATATTAAAATATTACAGTCTACTGCTGTATGAGGTCAGGGTTTTAGTCATACCCAGTGAAAAAGCAAGGTACCAAAGAAACCGTTTCTGTAACCTCTCGAGACGTAATGAATGCGTGCGTGCATCACACCTTTTTCAGGGACTGGTACACGTATAACAAACTCAAATTTCGCCAACTATGTTAGGTCTCCTGCAATACGGGATTTTTTTTTGTTCACGCGGAGAAAGTGACTTATTACTACCGCCCAGTGTTCAAGGGGAACGACTGAGCGGTTATGTTGGGTTCACCGTGCCTTACGACCCGACGTTGAGCCCCCGGAGAGATGGAAAATGTCGGGCGACCGCCGGGCCGAGTCCCTAACCTATGTACACCGCACGGCATACCAACTAAAACTCCGCGGTGGCCATCTTCGGCGCATTAGGGACGGCTGCGTGCTTCCTCCGACTCACGTCTAAGTTGTCGTCCGCAACTAGAATACGGGATGGGATTATAGCCTAATGGCTATAATCCCATCCCGTATTAGCTGAACACATTTTCAGACTCAGGGCTGATACTGAGTAGAAAACCCAATATCACTTCGCCCGACCCGGGATTCGAACCCGACACCCCGGTGCGATAGTCATACCGCGCACCCAACACAACTAAGCCACCAACGCTTTTAACTATATTATGAATAGCAATCAACTAATTGAATTATTAAAATAATACGCGGTATAACAAAGTCTATTGAAATGTGAAAAGTTTTTACAGATAAGTTACGACGATGTATCGGTATCTACTCGATTAATTTTACTCGTTAAGACGCGAGAGATTCTACAAATTGGATTATCTTTTGTGCGATTACAGACGTCGACACAAACTAATCAGGTCTAATCATTGTGTGGGAGGGACGCTGGGTCCTTTGTGAAGCAAGTTAAACAAATCCTGAGCTAGTTGAGCTTGTTCCGTCAAAGTGTTTGACTTCACCTACCGCTAATTGTTTATTGATTGACACCTTTAATAGAGTTAGGAAGTTGTATTAGTTTACGCATGGCAACATTCGATTCGGAAGCCGGAATTAGATTGAACGCGGTGTTAATATAACATTAATTCCTGTTTATGACGTAAGTACTGATGTTGGGTGCGTATAGCGGTCTTTGATAATGTGAAATGGAGGTGAAAGGAAACAAACAATACCCTCGTATTGTTTCTAATCTACAACAATCTCTTTGAGAATATCAAACGCAATAGAAAAGCTATTTACGTTAAGGCCATTATCACTATATAGTAGCTATATAGTGGTACGTAAAGTACGCAAGAGCCAGGAACCTTATTTTGTTCTGTGGTCGAGCAACCATTTTGTAATACTACCATTACATACAGAACGTATCTAGTAAAATCAAAATTTTAACAAGATTTTGCAACATCCCTAGCACATTCATTAAATTAAATCGTATTTCGAAACAACTAATTAATTGCATGTACAAAATAACAGATTACGGCATGTTAATGTAAAAGTTATAATAAATGTACAAAGTTGGAACTAGTTCAGGGTCTATGTAAACATGTACGAGCGACGCGGTTCCGCGGTGCGGCGAGTGCCGATCGAGCACTTTCCTATATTAAAACATTTTACGAGCTTCGTGCACTCCGCCCGTTAAGTTTTGCGAAACAGGTGCAGCACTTGCGCAAGCCTTGCCTCAAAATGTGTCCATATCCCGCCGGCATGAGAATCTTTCAATTTATAAACGTCTGAAACTTACACCTCGGAGATTTTGGATCGATCGTTTTATAAAAAATTGTCTGTTTTTTTAACACCTCTGTTGTGATGGTTCATGATCTATAACCGATATGAGAGACATGGTAGTCAAACAAAATCCACGGATTTAAAGTATAAAAAAACGCTTTCCTTAATGAAAATAGATATTTTCAAATAATCAAAATAATTTATGATGTTTTCAAAGACTTACAGCCAACACGAACATGACAGAATAAAAATAAATTTACTGCATTAGACATAGCTCTGAGAGTTAGTAGGTTAAAGTGGCAATGGGCTGGCCACATATGTCGCAGGACAGATAACCGCTGGAGTAAGCGTGTTCTGGAGTGGAGACCGCGTCTTGGTAAACGTAGCGTGGGACGCCCTCTAGCCAGATGGCGGGATGACTTGCACAAGAGGGCCGGCAGCAACTGGATGCATAAAGCAGCAAACCGGGCTCTGTGGCGTATCTTGTGAGAGGCCTATGTCCAGCAGTGGACTGCAACGGGCTGATGATGATGATGATGATGATTAGCCTAGTAGCGTGATACCAGATATTACATGACCAATGTCCAATAATTGATTTATATTTGTTGGCAATCTCCATACATTCTTTATATTATTTAGTCCTTTAGCCAAAGGCAAACTCTGTATCACGCTCTGTATCTAGCGAATAAAGCCTTGAACAAATATTTATACGGAATTCAAAAGGTACCTAATGTCTTCTTGCATAGAGGAGGAATGTAAATCGAAATAAAATATGAATAGAATGCATAATTAAAACACATTTATGTAAGGAGATTGTCCAGGTGTACGGTATGCTCGTCTCGTCATTCAATGACATAAAAAAACTAGCTGGTAGTAAAAAGAGCTAACAAACAGACATATCAACCTGTATTTAAATGTGTATTGCATATGTGTATACGTTACGATTTAATTTCAAATTCCATTTATGTATATAAAATAATATTTTGCTTAAAAAATTTATATAATTTGACGAGCGACGATATTTTTTCCACAGTGACTCAACTTCAGGAACGACAAAACACAAGACGTTTTAATTTGGCCCGAAAGTCGTCCGTATGAGACCGCCATACAAACACTCGCATTATGTAAATAACTCCTATAAAGACAGCGATTCAATTAGGGAAAATTTCACGCATGCTTCCCGTCCCCGCATATCAGAATCAAGATTTTCATTAATTAACTTCATATAAGGAATATCAAAATACTAAGTTAGATGTATTTAGCGAGATAGAAATGTTAAATGTCTGTATGGTTTTAAACAAACTTGATGCTTTCCATCTTTATACACACTTACTAGAATACCTACTAGCGAACAAACTTTGAAGAAGAACTTTGAAATACGCACGTCGCGTCGATTTCAAGTTATTTTGTGGTAAGATTGGAGAAAACATGTAATTATTATGACATAAGACGAACATTTTAAAATCTTACATTAACTTTTGATTGGCATACAATTAGAATTCCCTTGGATTCGGTTATCATGCACGTGTAATAAGATAAGATTGCGTTGAATGAATTCATTTAATTTAATGTTTTTATTCGGCCATAGCAAAGATAATTCCATGAAGTTAATGAATTACTCATATTGAACTCATATTTTCGTTTGCATTTTTTTTCTACTGAATAAACATTGTCTCGTGATAAGCATTTCTAAGGTATACATCGTAAGTATTTTTAACGTTAAAAAAGTTAGGGCCTCAAATAATAGGTTCCATTCCAACATACCAACTTTTGTTTACTGCCACTATTTGTGCAATTTTTCCACAGAGGAATTAAAGGGGAAATTATTTAACCTATGTTTTGGCAGCTGAAATTGCTTTTGACAACATAAACGATTGCAAAATTAAATTGTGTGAATAAACGTGCAGCGTGCACCTCCCCTTCATTACGTTGTGATTGATTAAGGTCATTAACCTGGTGCGGTGTTACTTTTTTTTCTATTGCATCGAATGACAAGAGGAGCATGCCGTTCGCCTGATGGTAAGCGATACGACCGCTCATGAACAGTAGAAATACCATCCAGCACCTTCAGATACAAAGTACTGTGTGGCATTTCACTGCGCTCGTCATCCTGAGACATAAACTTTTAAGTCCTGTAGTTACACTGCCTACAATGCCCTTCAAACTGAAACAAAACAGCGCATGCACACTGCTGCTTGGCCGTAGAAATAGACATTGCGGTGGTACCCACCCAGACGGACTCTTACATATGAGAGTCCTACCACCAGTAAATTAACCTATGCGTTGCCTATTCGGTAAACTAATCATATTTAGGGCCGATTTCTCCGCTTGCTGATAAACGCCTCTCGTCACATAAAGGTGTAAGCCTACCAAATACAAAAGTCACACTCTCTACGCTCGCATATAAACGGTAATAAAATGAGTACTAATGAGTACTAATGAGTACTAATGAGTACTAAACTAATAAGCTTGAGTTTTATTTGAAACCGGTGAAACTGTCCCTTGGAATCATAAAACAGGCTGGCAGATAGGTGTTAGGTTGCTTGTATGCACGAGTCCACCCGGACGCTCAGCTTCATATTAATGCCTTGTTTAATTTAACGCTAAACAATGTGCAGTCAATAATTACTGTGTGGTGATGTGTAAATAATATTGAAGTCCAACCAGAAATTGAAATAATGTTTTTGTGAAAGATTGGAATTAGTGAAGTCTTGGTTAGAGTGAACGGTTTTTTACGATACATTTCTCCCATATATATTTTGCTTGAAACCCCGATTGAATGCAATCTCTAGTTGATAGCGTTTTCAAATATAAATAACTGTGGCCTAGAAACAAGATTCCATGCTGGACGAAATACATGGACATTTAACGAAATGTCCGGGTAAGGACACTTTTTTATAGTAAATGTCTAGGTATTGTTAACACATCTCTATTTATGTAGGAAATATGTGTGGCTTTTCATAGTACTACTATTCTATACTTCTAACCTTATTCTAACTATTTTTATCATATTAATACTGGCACGTTGTAAAAATTAATACGATTTTTATTATCTTGATAATTTTTCTAAACGTAGTAATATTAATTATTTTGTAATTAAACACTGTTGTCCCTCTTATATAAACACTCATTTACACAAGGACCTTCCTTTTAATTTTGTAAGAACCCACTTCAAAATATAAAAGAAAACGGTAATAAGAAGCCCTAGTCACTCGTAATTATCTGCCAAGGCGAGCGTGTGGAAATTAAATACTTTAATTTAAGCTATTTTATTGCTGTTTCTAGGAATAAAATGATTATCATTAATTATGATGATCGACGTATGCTAACTCAGACAATCAAATGTAATTTAAAACATAAAATGGTATAATATAGTAACATGAGTAAAATTTATTAGAAATCCAATTTTTTTGCAACAATAATTTTGTAGTTATAATATGTTTTTCTTTTTTTTAAGGCAGATTTTTGCTGTCTAACAAGCAGTTGATTTATTTGATGTTAAATGTTATCCATATTAAATAAATTACCTAATTGTTTTAATTTTTGGATACAAAGAAACTTGCAAGTTATTACTAGAACAAGCTATGAAGATAATAATGTTGAATTTGTCATCAATATGTGAATTTAAAATCAGTTACGCAGGGATAAAAACAATAAAAGTTTTGGGATAAAACAGAGTAAACGTAAAATACAAGAAAAATAAATGACCATTATAATGTTCATAAACATATAATGACAATCCTGAGTATGCGTATATTATGATTGATGTGCGTTAACTTCACCTAATGTCTGAAGCGATTCGTTTCGTATTGTACGCTGTAAAGAAACCAGTTGTTCAGAAAGGCTTTGTTAAGCCTGTAAGAGCGCAATCAGGTAAATCTAACTTCCAAGACGCTTTTGTTCGTCTCGCATAAATTAATAACCACGACGTAAACAAATTATGGTATATTTATAATAGAATTGCAACGTCTATTGGCCATTACCGTCATAATTTAAAAATATATGTAGGGAGAACTAGGAGAGTTGTGACATAGTCGATAACATGAAAACTTTTGTTATGGTTTGCAACTTTGAAATGAAAGGTTTGCAACATGATTTGTAGTTTTGGAATATTCAATATAAGTAATGCTATGTTTTTACCTGGGTTAATTATTGTGACAAGCTGTCACAACTCTCCTTGATTATTTTTATGTATGACTAGTAGTACTCGCGGCTCCGCCCGCGTGAATAAGTTTTTCCGGGACAAAAATATTTTCCCGGGATAAAAAGTAGCCTATAGCATTCAAGAGTAAAGTAACTTCCTATTAGTGAAAGAATTTTCATAATCGGTTCAGTAGTTCCTGAGATTAGCGCGTTCAAACAAACAAACAAACTCTTCAGCTTTATAATATTAGTATAGATAAAATAGTAACATTCTGCTTTGTTTGCTATGTTAGAACGCTTTTTGTTCCAGAATGCCAAATATATATTATGTGTGGACGACTGAGGAATGGCGAGTAAGGAATTAATATCAAGCTTGTTTACTAAACAGTGCAGTACGTATGTATAATGGTACCTATAGTATACACCTACCAACTATGTGTGCCAAAGGAAAAAAAGTTATGATTTAATTTAATTTTAATTAAATTTATTTTATTTACCATTAGCAATGTTTTAATACAATTTCCATTTCATAAAATGCTCTTATAAACACTTGTCACAACTTACTTAGATACTAGGAGAGTTGTGACAATGGGATTCGTTTAACGTTTAGTCGGTTTATTCGTAACCCATGATTTTTTTAACTTTTTTCTCTCGATTTCATATGATGTAAAGAACTAGCTACCTACTCTTCGGTCATATATTTCGTAGAGCAAGGTCTATTTTTAACTGAAATACGTTACCTAAGGTAAAAATTGTCACAACCCTCCTAGGTCTCCCGACAATTCAGATTTCTAAGAATATCATCATCATCATCATCAGCCGTATGACGTCCACTGCTGAACATAGGCCTCCCCCAAAGATTTCCAGATGGACCTGTCAAAAGTGGCCTGCATCCAGCGCGTTCCTGCGGTCTTTACCAAGTCATCGGTCCACCTTGCAGGTGGACGGCCGGCGCTTGCCAGCACATGGTTTCCTCTCCAGAACTTTTTTGCCCCATCTGCCGTCAGTTCTTCGTACTATGTGCCCTGCCCATTTCCACTTCAGCTTGCTTATCCGTTGGGCTATGTCAGTGACTTTCGTTCTTCTACGGATCTCCTCATTACTGATTCGATCGCGTAGAGAAACACCTAGCATAGCCCTTTCCATAGCTCGCTGAGTGACCGTGAGTCGTCTTAAGTGCCGTATGTCATCACTGGTAATACACATTGATTGAAGACTTTTGTCTTCAGGCACTGAGGTATTTTGGACGAGAAGACCTTGCTTAGTTTCCCGACCTCTTTCTTAAAGTTGGACTTGCCTAGTTAGACTACTTGACCTAAATAGTACTCGTCTACAACTTCGAGAATTGAGCTCCCAACGGTAATCAGGGTAGGCACAACATTAACATTTGACATGATCTTGGTCTTGTCCGTGTTCATCCTTAGGCCCACTTGTTGAGAAACTCGGTTGAGGTCACTGAGCATTGTGCTCAGACCCTACAGCGATTCTGCCAATACAACAATGTCATCGGCAAAACGAAGGTGAGTGATGTATTCACCATTAATGTTGATGCCGAGTCCTTTCCAATGCAAGAGCTTGTAGGCATCTTCCAACGCGGCAGTGAACAGTTTCCGAGAGATAACATCTCCCTGTCTCACGCCTCAGTTTATTGGAATAGCCTTCAAACTCTGTTCTTGTACTCGAACCGACATGGTGGCGAACTCATTCTAAGAACAATTAATATTTATGTATAAATGCTCACCTAAGGTCTACAAGAACAAATACCTTTCGTAACAAAGTATAAACGTACGAGTAGTTCTGAACAATATCATAGACATATTGTAAAAAGTCCTCTTTAAATATTTAAACATAAAAGTAAGTTTAAAAGGGAATACATGTTATATCAGCTTTCCGTACAATTCTAAGGAATCAACATAAGACAAACCATTATTGTATTTATAATAAAAAAGTTCTCGAGAGTAATAAATGTTATTTCTTTAAATATTTCTCTTACTTTCTGTTTTCTCTTAAATGTTCTTTGATAAATTATTCTTTCATAGGTACTGTACTATACAAATGGAAAAGGGAATTAAAACGTTTTTTTATGCTTATACAAATTTCTTGAGTGCTATTTTCTTTGGGATCCACTAAAAGCATTTCGGTGAAATGTCAACAAATTTAATATTATGTACTACGCTTTATCTATTTATATTCTGAACACACTGGTGTTAAATCACCTCATATTTCTGCTGTTTTTATTGAAGCAGTACTGTACAATAGAGGATACTATCACAGAATAGTACTACTATAGAATTATAATTAAGACTTTGAATAGGAAACAGATAGTTTTCAGTTTAAGTACTTATAAAGTAACAATGCCGGACTGCCTCGGTGGCGTAGTTGTATGATGGTACGATTGCAATGCTGAGGTCTCGGGTTCGATCCCCGGGTCGGGCAAAGTGATATTGAGTTTTCTATTCAGTATCAGCTCGGAGACTGGAATTTGTGCCCGATATGGCGATAGGCTCGCCCCCTATCACATCATGGGACGGAATAACGGCGCAAAGTGGGTGCACTAGTTGCGCCTCTGCCTACCCCTTCGGGGATAACAGGCGTGAGTGTATATATATATGTATGTATGTAAAGTAACAATATTAATGTATCGCGTTGTAATTTTTTATTAAGTCTTAAATAGACAGTACCCGCAAACGTAGTCAAACTATTAAATCTTTTTAAAATTTATTCTTTTGCACAGATTAACCTTCAAATATTCACTTATGCAGAGTTTATATTATCATGGATGTGCTGGTTTCGGAAGCAATCGGATCAAAGGCTACAGGATTACAATATAGGCAGGTGAGATGAATACCTAGGGAAGCAATAAGCAACTTTCCCGCATTACAGAGGGTCGCCGGCGCGTGAATTTATCCCGCAGAGCAAACTCACAAGTTGATTGTACCCCGGGATCTACCCCGATGTTAGTGTTGTTTCGTTTCCACAGATAAACTGTTATTGGTTTCGAGTAAAACTGAGAAAAGTTGGATGTTTTATAGGCCCGAGGCTGTGGCGTGGTGCGGAGTGTCGACAAGAGGCACCGTTTTATTTTCGTACATTCCAATTCCTTCGTTCCAATAAGTGCGCCTATATGAGAACTGACGCAAACATTTACATTGCATGCTAATGTATTGGTTTGGGCTTAATAAATTTAGTTTGGTTGTAATGTGTGCGCCTCCTGTCTGTTTTAGATAACCGTTCATGTTTAAATGATAAATTATACAGGGATAGAGAAATGTTTGTTTTGTATGAAATAACTGATTGATGCGTTTTGCTAGATTGATATTCTTAGTTATAGTATTCAGCTTTATCGGATTATTGTTTAGATCAGATGGCAATGAATGGGGTATTGTCCCTTCAATGAATACTTATACAACAGCGGAAATAGGTTTAACAAATCACTTTTAAATATGAATTATTCGACTGCCTCAGTGGCGTAGTGGTATTGCGTACGCATTACGAGTACGATTTGCGCGCTGAGGTCCTGGGTTCGAATCCCGGGTCGAGCCAAAAAAAATTGTGACTGGGTTTTTCCATCTTAAAATTTACTCAGTCGCAGCTCGGAGTCAGGAAGTTGGCGGTGTGATACCCCCGTGCCTCGGAAAGCACGTAAAGCCGTTGGTCCTGCGCCTGATCTCTCTCCGGTCATGTCGGATTGCCGTCTCACCGGACTATGAGAGTGAAGGAATAGCGAGTACACCTGTGTATTGCGCACACACTTGTGCACTATAATATCTCCTGCGTACCTGGCTGATCTCCGTTGAGATTGGCCGCCGTGGCCGAAACTGGCTAGGAGGATTTCATTCAACTGTTTATGTCAAAGATGCTGAAATTAAATTGTGTAATGTAAATAGAATAAATATTTGTATTCTCTATGAATATTAATTACTTTTGCTCTAAAATTCTTATAAGATACTCTAGCTCAATAAAACAAATGAAGGAACATATAACAGTATTTAATTTTATTTTGATAAACATACATAATGACACAAGTAAAGGTACCAGCGAAATTCATGTTGCAATGTTTGCATGTCTAATGTTCATGTTGCAGTTAGGTAAACTAAATATATAAGCTTATGCTTGACGTACGAATGAATGATCCATTGTGCACTTTCTCAAGATAAAAATTAGCCCCTATGTTAATTCACCACTTCGTCTACCTGTGTGCCAAATTTGATCCAGCACAAGCTTAATTCCTTTTTTAACAATAATTATTTAATCCACTTTTTTATACCGACACGACAATGTGACCACTCTGTACCTGATGGTAAGTCGAGTAAGGTTATTGACGAAACATAGGTTATCGACGAAAGATACCTAATTATCTTTCTCCAATCGATACAATAGGGCAGTTTTCTTTGTTTGATTTAGTAAATTATTTTATATGTACCAGAAAATAATACGAAAAAGAATTTCTTCTGTGAAATGAGAATCGAAATTTGTTGAAAAGTATAGCAGTTATTCATATTTGAAATATTGTTGGGAGCAAAAGTGGGGACGTGGAGGGGATATTGCGCTATCTCTTTCGCGCGCACGCAGTGTTATGGCCGGCGACTCTCGGTGACGTCACAGTGAAATATTACTGTTATTTGACAACTACCCCTTCCACCAAATTTTAAAGTTTTATAACTTACTATTACTTACCCCAATTTTGAAAATTAATTTTCCGTTCGATTTTGGATATCATACATTTTTAATAAATATATTAAAAAAAGTAGTCAAATTCTTTATTATGCTGACCTGTTTGAACCATAAGTTGATCCCGGAACGCGACACACTTGAGCCTTTATGGCGGGCTTATTAACGCCTTGTGTACGATATTTACTATCCGGTGGATAGGAGTATCTTACTAGCAATACACCACATCGTCACAATATCGCTGCTTTGCATGAATAACGACACGATCCCAAAAATCAAATTTTACAGGACAGCCATTTAAAAATTTTATAAAGTTTGTTTTGTTGCATAAACTATGTGCTTATTATACATATCGCCATATCGGGCACAAATTCCAGACTCCGAGCTCATACTGAATAGAAAAACTCAATATCACTTTGCCCGACCCGGGGATCGAACCCGAGACCTCAGCTTTGCAGTAGTACTGTAATACAACTAGCTCGCCCCCTATCACATCATGGGACGGAATAATGGCGAAAAGTGGGTGCACTAGTTGCGCCTCTGCTTACGCCTTCGGGAATAACAGGCGTGAGTGAGTATATTATTATACATAATGAAAGAATGTAGGTATTAATCAAAAGGGCTTTCATCAGTGTTTTGCTGAAATCCTGATTGTTATGTGCTCGGCTTTTAATACCATAATTAATTAATAACCGAAATTTTACCAACGATGTAAAGACATTTTGTCATGCCACAGCGTCGTTTTTGCCGATATGACTATGAGTCTTGTTTAACATAAAATATATACTACTATGGATTGTATAGTGTTAAAAAAAAAAACTCCAAAAATTTTGGATTGTGTTGTTATTCATGCAAAGCAGCGATATGTGAAAATGAATATAATATGTGGAAAATAAGTTTTAAATTTAAATAATCAACAGATCGTACATCCTGTACAAGAGCTAAGAAATATCTGACTGAAAATATCAAATAAGGAAAGTTTGTGATGTCTCCCTTGCCTTCCGTTCAATAATGTGGTTATTTCCTATACTTCCTATCCGAAATTTGAGCATAAACATAGAACGTTGTGATTGATCGCATTTGTTTTTAGATGGACTAGCAAACATCATCAAGTATACCATAATGTTGTAAATAAACCACATTACGTTTTAACAGGTCATGGCCTATGGAAGATAAATACAAATATTGTTGACCATATTTTCCCCCGGCTCCGCCTGCGTGAATTTTTTTTCCTGAGAGAAGTCCCGCTTTACATTTTCGTGGAATAAAAAGTTGCTTATAATACTCAGAAGTAATGTAGCTCCCATAAGTGAAAGAATTTTCAGAACCGGTCATTAGTTCCAGCCCCTACAAAGAAACTCACAAATTTTTCCTCTTTATAATAGTATAAATGACACACTAACCTCCTAATCAATAACGACTCAATAATTAAATCATACGCATCAGCAATTTCCAATTGTTAGCAAACACAACCCGCATCGTAGTCAGGTTCAGACTAGCTAATTAAGATTGTCAGTTGAGCCTAAACAGCGTAGATAATGGCAATTGATGATACATTTACAAAATCTATGCGAACTAATCTATTGGGACAGTAATAGTTCCGGACTAGTGTTCGTATACAAATCCCCAATTTCATGACAATATCGCTCGCTATAAGCTTCGTTTGTCCATAATTTAGGAGTGTATTTGGTGTACAAAACCGACTAAGGCTCGATTCATCTGCATAGGCGAAGCGGGTGGCTTTTATCTGTAATCTAGTCAGAACAGAAAAGGTAAATATAATAACGCACATGAATCTTACACCATACATATCGCACCTTTAGAACGAAAACGACACAATTCAAAAAATAGAAAATTCTGTTGTCATTTTTAAATGACTAAAAACTAGTCCCTTATTTATAAAAATGTAATTAAAAAGGGGCCGATATAACAGCTTTGCCCTTTTCCTTCTTGAATATGGCTCTGTTTGAACTATTGTTGTATTGAGTACTTCGTTTTAAGTAATTTTATGACGATAACTCAATTTTCTATCTTTTTGAATTGTGTCGTTTTCATGCTAAAGGTGCGACATATGAAAGTATTGTCAGTCATTTTCATACTTCACACAATTTGTGAGAGTTGTTCGGATTTTTTTCGTACTGTTTTTATTGACAAGCAGTTAAAATGAAACATTTTATTTATTACTAGCTTTTGCCCGCGGTTCCGCCCGCGTGAATAAGTTTTTCCGGGATAAAAGTCCCGCTTTATATTTTCCCGGGATAAAAAGTAGCCTATGTGTTAATCCAGGACATGATCTACCCGTGTGCCAATTTTCATCGAAATCTGTTCAGTAGTTTTTGCGTGAAAGAGTAACAAACATCCATACATCCATACATCCAGACATTCTTACAAACTTTCGCCTTTATAATATTAGTAGGATCTATACTTATAAACGCAAAAGTAACTTTGTCTGTCTGACACTTTTTCATGGATGAACCCTGATGAATCATTGAAACGATTTCTATGAATTTGGTATGGAGATAGTTTGAGACTGTCGGAAAGTTAAGCTACTTTTTATATTGGAATAACTTTTTCACGCGGGTAGAAAGGAGAGCAAAAGGTTGTTATTGAAATATAACTAATCACATTACTATTTTTTTGCCATAAAAAATAAATAAAATTAATCTAATTATACCACGAAAGAATTTGTAAAGTTGTCTTATTCCAATGTGACACCTTGCACATTTAAGAAATCTTTATCTAATATTATTTTAATTAGATTTGCTATTAATTTATAAACCAATAGCTTTTGCCCGCGGCTCCGCCCGCGGTTAATAGTTTTTCCGGGATAAAAGTCCCGTTTTATATTTTCCTGGGATAAAACGTAGCCTATGTGTTAATCGAGGATATGATCTACCCGTGTGCCAAATTTCAACGAAATCCGTTCAGTAGTTTTTGCATGGAAGAGGAACAAACATCCATGCATCCAAACATCCATACATTCTTACAAACTTTCGCGTTTATAATATTAGTAGTGAATAAAACAGTAATTGCTATTCTACTGACTACAAGAGACCACTGACATCCTAGATAGATTATTTTATTTTATTTGTGCGAGCCCTTACAGAACAAACAGCAAGCATCGCGCGAGGGCTGCTGTCGCACTTCATTATTCAATTTGAATATATCTCGATGGCGACTAAGCAAATAGAGGAGTGCTCGTCCCAACAACGGGTCGGCAATAGCACGACGCAATATTTTATTGACACTGAACACGGCTAGACGTATAATTTAAACCCTGCCCACTTATTTGCGATACGTAAAATAATGCAGAGCTCGTAGAATGCCGCATTGATTTACGAAAAGCTTTTGCGGTTCAAAATGTGGAGTGCACTTTATTTTAAGGCGATTTGTTTGTTATGGAATAGGGTTTTGTGTTTGCGAAATGCGGAGTTGATATATATGTATTTATTGAATGACATTTCTTGAATTAAGTCGCTTGCTGGTCTCGACCTATAATTGGTGTATTTAGGTCAAGAAATGGACACACATAAAGTCCGGCGACATCGTAATCTTACTAACAGGCTCCATTACAAAGTTGTATAGTCCTTTGGCACCCTTTCACCCCAAAATTCATAACGCTTATAATTAGACTATAACTAAATCAATTGAAACCTTGGATATTTCAAACGGGTTTTGTTAGTCCTTAGCCATTTACAAATTGCTGATGAATTGTTAAAGAAAATTTCTAGACAAATACCAGTGGGTCTTGTCACTGTCCTAAAGTTTATTTATTTAAAGCATCGAAAACTGGTTAGAGTTTACATTGTGACCCAGATAAAATTGAGCCACATTGTTCTAGTATTTGGTTTCGAGGACTTTTCAACCTTCACGGAGAGCCTTTGTTTACTATACTAGATTCAGAGAAGGTAAACTTGTACGTAAATAGCTCTCCTTTCAAACAGAGCTATTGTTAGAGCCTGTCAATCATATTAAACAATAAGAATACTTGAGAAGGAGGTAGATAATTTGTTACATTTAGATTTTCCTGTGCCATACGTAGAACAAAGCTTATGTTTCGTTGTGTAGGTACCACTGCAATGTTTATTGCTCCGCCAAATTGCATTGTGCAGGAACTGTTTTGTGTTTTAAAGAAATTTGTAATTAGTGGCTGTAAAGAGATTTATCATATTGTATCATAGTGACTATCTTGTAGTGGTCTCATGCTGTCTTTCATATTTCAGACTTTTTGGGGGTGTTCTTTATTAGCTATACTACTCAAAGAGCCCTTGCGTTTCCTATCATGGTAACGACTTGCTCGTCTCGACATTCATTTGTGTAATAAAAATACCACCTTTTCTGGATCTTATGCTTGAGAGAAAGAAAGTAAACACAATGCCGACTCAATGAAATGTTACATTTAGCAATTTATTACGTCGTAACAGGGCCAACAGTAATTGAGTGTAGCGGTGCACGTCGGCAGCTTGCAATGATATGGCCAATAACTTGCGGTATCGGTAAGATATGGCACAAGTGGCTATTGGCCTTGCTAAGTGCTGGTTATCGACTGGCAAATGTCAACTGTGCAGCACCGTCCTCAGAGTAACTATGGGATAGTGTACTAAGAAGTCACGTATAATGTCTATACCATGCATCCCTTAAGCATCACCAGGATTATCCCCGTCTACCTTGTGGCATAAACACATACTAATTACTCCAGTAAGTAACTCGCTGGTGTGATCTTACTTCAAATTATAATTTGCAGAGGGCTGAGTACTTGTGGTACAAATTACTCACGATTGCCTTTAAATTACCGTAAGTACTCACAATAATTAGGAGAATAGAGTTTGTTTGATATTTTTGGTTTTGTTTTTCTCTCTTTTTGCTTCGTTTGTTTCCTTTTTGAACCGGCCCTGCCCTAGTTTTTAATGCTAGATTAGGCGCCGTATAATGTTATGTTCCCAGATGAGTCACTTCAATACTTTACATTAAGACCGTGGTTAAAGAAGTATTGACGGTGTTTCCAATAGTCTAACCGGGCATATTGAGTTCCAAAGTGAGTTAAGATATTATATTGTATTTTAGAACGATTAAAACTCCATGCCCGGCAATTTAAATTTATAAAAGTAAAATTATAGACTAGTAATCTATAAAGAGCAAACTTATAAATCAAAGCATTTTAATGAATGATAAAACTCCCACAAACAATAAACAAAAAAGTACATTAAACACCAAACAAAACTCACGTCAGTATTCGACGTGTCGGTCAACTGTTCACTCTAACAGTGCATACGGGTGCCTATGGGAAATATGTTTAAATCGGGCTCCATCCACGTAACTGCAATCGCATGGTCACTATCTAGAAGTTACGCTTGTCTATTACCGGCGCTGCACTGTCTTCCGCAATGGACACGTTATAGCAAGATTAAATTACTAATTTGCATAGAAATGTGGTTTATAGTTCTGTGCTACACGCTTAAAACTTTACTCGTTATTGTCTCTTGTCTGTTTGGTCTTCCATTGCTTTGTCATTAGCAAGTTCAGCTATCGTTAATTATCTTATTTTATATATACTTATATTCTATTCCAACGTGGAGGCGGTCTAAACTACTTTTTCAAGCATGCTGCAGGGAGGAATTGGCAAACCAGTCGCCTGCTAACGTCAAGCCTTTTTGGACGAACTAGTTTTGGGTAAATTGTTAACCTCCAGTTTTTTTGAATTTAGACAGTATCTAAATTTATTTACGACCCGTTCTTAATATAGGTGTTCATAGGTTGTTAGGTAATTTTTTTCAAGTTATTTTTATAGCGGCTTATAGTCTCGAGCTTTGCTCTCGAGCATACTTATAAAGAATTAGTTAGTCGTTGAGCTCCTTCGATGGCGAATTACGTTGAATTCACCCCCAGCCCTCATTTCTAAGTTTTTTTAAGTCTACAAAATATTTGTAGACTTTAAAAAAACTCAGATCCTTGACACTGTAAGGATTGAATTTATGTACCTATGTATTTATTATTCGAACCAATACGCCACACAAGCAATACACATTAGATATTCAACATAGTAAATGGGCGTAAATTTTCTCTTTGTACCAATGTTTGCTGAAAGATCAATTCAGAGTATCAAAGGATTTGTGGAATGTTTATGAATATCATAATTTATGTACGTTCTACGCTGATTCCATTTGTGTATGAACATTGGAACACGCTGTAACTTCCATGAGAAATACTTTGATGGATATTATCAAAAGGGCTTTTTACTTCCGACGGGTACGGACTCTTAATTTGATGCCATTTTATGAATATTTGAATTTATAAATAGTCTTGAGTTATAATAACGTGTCCAAAATAATTTTAAAACTCAACGCATTTCTCTAAATACTACGTGCTTAGGTTGAAAATCTGCTAGGCTCTGTGTTAGTAAAGGCGGACGTTAGTGCGATTTTAACGATTCGAAATACACGCATGAATTCAATAGATTGAAATTGAGTTTAATAAGGCGGTAGGCAAGTCTCCTATTCATTTATGCAAGGGACAAGGATATATGCGGGTGACATTATATTTGTTGCATGTCTGCCTACCCCTTCGGGGACATATAGGTATATGTCTTTGTTTTGAAAAATACTAGCCATTAATAATTGTTTTGAGTAGTATTTTTTATCCTGTACTAGATACTGGTAAAACAACCACTATGAATTTGTAAAATAGCAGTATGCCTATTAGAAGAAATAAAAGAAATTAATTAGCTGGCTAATTTTCGTAATAAATAATATTATTTGTTCTAGTTTAATCGTTATAAAATGAATAATACAACCGTGTAAATGGAAAAGAAATGAAAACTGATAATTTTTATCTTCTTTTACATACGAAATTATCACAGGAAAACTGATGAAATTCTTCGAATGTTTTGAACAAAAATTTGTATACAAGGTAGCAAGTAAATGGAAAGTGCGAGGGACACAATAGATATGCGTACCGTATAGACACAGGTAAGTGGTAACCCTATTGTCCAAAGTGTTATTATGAAACCATTGTCTAAAACTCGCACAATTGGGGAACATTCACGTCCTGACAAAGGTATTTTAATTAATTTTATTGGAATAAATTACATAGTTTTAAAACTCGTTGATTTGCACGCGCCGCGCCGGGCGGTTCCAATCAAATCTTTGTTTATCTTAGTCTTTCGCCAAGATAAATGTCTACTGGCAAATTGCATAAACTTCGGCCAAGATTTTTTTGATTGATTGCTGTTTTTGTTGTATAACGTAGGGCAAGATGTGAAATATTGATCTAGTTCTTTTTCGTAATATTTTCTTCGGCAAAAAGTTTGTAACAATAACTGGCTGTAATTGTATGATATTTAGATTCCTTACTTTTTATTTGTTGTATATTTATATATAGCGTATGTATTTTATACATTTATAATTTTAATTTCGTATAATGAAATGAAATGAAATCCTCCTAGCCAGTGTCGGCCACGGCGGCCAATCTCAACGGAGATCAGCCAGGTACGCAGGAGATATTATACTGCACAAGTGTGTGCGCAATACACAGGTGCACTCGCTATTCTTTCACTCTCATAGTCCGGTGAGACGGTAATCCGACATGACCGGAGAGAGATCAGGCGCAGGACCAACGGCTTTACGTGCTTTCCGAGGCACGGGGGTATCACACTGCCAACTTCCTGACTCCGTAGCTGCGACTGAGTAATTTTTAAGATGGAAAAACCCAGTCACAATGTTTTTTTGGCGCGACCCGGGATTCGAACCCAGGACCTCAGCGCGCAAGTCGTACTCGTAACGCGTACGCAATACAACTACGCCACCGAGGCAGTCTTCAGTGCAGGCAATAATTAACATAAATAATATTTCGTATAATGTTATTTAAGTTAATTATTGAATTTGTATACCGCTTCATTTATGAGAGGTAGGTCAGTAGAGAAATCAAGCGGACTAGTGCGACTCTGCGAGTTATTCCTCTGGGTTCCGTAAGAACTTATAGGTAAGGTAGCTAAGTATATGTACTTAGCTGCCTTACCTATAAGTTCTTCAGAGTTTGCAGAGTTCAATTGTTTGCCAAAATTAATCGAATTGAAAGTGTATAAATTCGCTTTATTTGTTATTAAAGTACATATTTACAGTTTACAGTTTTTTCCTTCACATGTGCTGTAACACCTTACTTATTGCCAATTTCAAGATGCTCCGTAAATGGGAAGTACCCTATAGATCCTGTGCCCTATACCCTTTGCGGAATCGCAAAATATGCAACACAGTCATATTTTTTGATCGCGTTTATAGTTTAGCCCCGAATATTTGATATATGATTTTCTTTTAATAGTGCCAAAGAAAAATCTACTAGATATTTTTTAACTTTTCTAAACCCGCACAGATCCTACTAATATTATAAAGGCGAAAGTTTGTAAGTATGTACATGGACTAATAAGAGTTATTAGTCCATGGTATGTATAAATGTCTGGATGTATGGATGTTTGTTACTCTTTCACGCAAAAACTGCTGAACGGATTTCGATGAAATTTGGCACACAGGTAGATCATGTCCTAGATTAACACATAGGCTACATTTTATCACGGGAAAATAAAAAGCGGTACTTTTATCCCGGAAAATTTTTTTAAGGCATGCGGAGCCGCGGGCAAAATCTAGTATTATTATACTTTGATAGACTCTTCAATGTCTGTTCATTTCCACATAACTTCGAAAATATTGTATTATATATGGTATTTTATAAAAAAATAATTTAATAATTGTAATAGAAAAAGATTTCACTTTTTAACCGACTTCAAAATAGAGGTTCTGTATTTGATCCGTATGTATGTATGTTTGTATGTATGTATGTTTGTATGTATGTATGTATGTAAATTTGTATGGCCGTGCGTTTCTCAAAAACTACTGATCCGATTTGGATGTGGCTTTCGATGTTTAAATGTATAATTTTCAATGAAGATCTTCGGAGATACACAATGTAACTCTTCAATTACTAACAGCAGATCATGACTCGCGAATGCTGCAATCGTATGTCTATGGTGTATTGTTTACACTATTCTATAATTAACTAACAAAAAAGCAATAAATAAAAACTTTTTAACAAAAAATAAACCGACTTCAAAACCACTACAAACCAAAAAATAATTCAACTTTATATTCGCTTAGTATATACGTATATTTGGAGTCAGTGCCTAATTTAAATTGAACAATGTTTTCGTATATTTGATCTTGTGTTTCCTTAGCTTAGTTGGCAATTTAAATTAGGCATCGACTCCTAATATACGTATATACTAAGCGAATATAAAGTTGAATTATTTTTTGGTTTGTAGTGGTTTTGAAGTCGGTTTATTTTTTGTTAAAAGTTTTTAACCCTTGTGTTATTTTTTTCATGCATAATCTAACTTTAATGAGAACACAACACGAATCACTACGCATTCAAATAAATTCATCGATGTAAGCTAGACTGACGGCCCGTGACACTAACATTAGCTCACAGCCGATAATAAATGCGTATGTAGATGAGAGCACCGCAATGCAGAACAATCGTGGGCAGTGGAGTGGGCGTCAGTCTGATACCGTGTTAACTAAACGTGTAAGTACGGGATTTACGATGTCGCATGCACCGACTGTTACTTTTATGGCATTACAACTCCGTGCTCACATTCTTTAAGCTGAGATTATATGTACTGAGGTTTTAGTTAGTTATTGGGTATTATTAGGGTAATTATTATAGTTTATGAAATGTGCCAATAGTAAAGTAATTTTTATTACAAACTAGCTTTTGCCCGCGGCTCCGCCCGCATTAAAAAGTTTTTCCGGGATAAAAGTCCCGGTTTATATTTTCCCGGGATAAAAAGTAGCCTATGTGTTAACCTAGGACATGATCTACCCGTGTGCCAAATTTCATCGAAATCCGTTCAGTAGTTTTTGCGTGAAAGAGGAACAAACATCCTTACATCCATATATCCAAACATCCAAACATCCAAACATCCATACATTCTTACAAACTTTCGCCTTTATAATAGTAGTAGGATGTAATGCTTACTATTTCGATATTGTTTTACCACACGCCATGCTTAGTCTTAGACCTCTCCACAAAATAATGACGTAGAAATTCAATACAAAAATTTAATATCAAGCCTTGCCAGCGTTTACGATTTCGATTTTCGATCCTTTGAATCCGTTTGGCTTGAAATGCATAATCTTGCAGGAGTTTCGTAGTCAATGAAATTATGCATAAGTCAAAGGATGCTGCGGGAAATGGCTGCATCTAAACGTGAGAAGCACTTTAGTACTTACGTGAGAGTTATCTCGCATCACAGAAACTCACGCTTTTAACAAAGAGGACTTAGGCAGTGTATCGTATATCGAGATTACATGTTTATTATTTGAACCAAATTGCATTCCCAGCTCGAAAAATAAATAGCTTAAAGTAGTTCTCGGCTCCACCCACGCGAATATCTTTTAGGATTGTATCCAACTATGTAGTATGTACTTTTCCGCGAAAAAACTAAGAGTGACATAATATTATTGGTGTTGTCTTTCCGGGTGTAAAATTTACTTTTAACAAATCTTCACAAGTAGCAGATTTATAATAATATTGATAACAAGATCAGTATGATTTTAACAAGATGCACAAGGCTTTATGATGTACCTAGTAACCAGTTTCGTGCCATACATGTGTGTGTGGTCTCATACAAAGTTTGTAGCTAAGATTTAATTCCTTAGAATTTGCGACCTATGCTTTAGAAATGCAGGAAGCCAGAGTAAGCAATGTAGTTAGCAAAGATTATTGTTATTGGACTGCCGATGAACTTTAAACTCTATATTCACTATAAATTCTGGCACTGTATACTTACTTAATGGAATTAAACTCCGACCATTCGGGTGTATTCCAGTAAACAAGGATATGTTATCTATAACGTATTTTGAACAATAGTTTCGAATGCAAGTCTTTTATCCTACTAATATTATAAAGGCGAAAGTTTGTAAGAATTGATGGATGTATGGATGTTTGTTACTCTTTCAGGCAAAAACTACTGAACGGATTTCGATGAAATTTTGCACACGGGTAGATCATATCCTGGATTAACACATAGGCTACTTTTTATCCCAGGAAAATATAAAACGGGACTTTTATCCCGGAAAAACTCATTCAAGCGGGCGGAGCCGCGGGCAAAAGCTAGTTCTTTATACAAGTACTAACCTTTGCCCGCAGCTCCACCCGCGTGAATCAGTCGTAGATGTTTTGCATCGCATATAATGCTGTTGTCGCTCAATTGTTAAATTATTAATCTTGAGAGAAAAATCTGCTGTTAGAATTTCAAGCCGTCTTACTAGCTTTTGAGTTAGCTATCGATTGCTGTGTAGAATAAAATAATGTTACAAAATGTTTATTCTAAAAATACTCTCGACAGTCAACAATATAGGTACTTGCAGATGTATCAAATGAAATTTCAGTATATTTTGCTTCACAACTTAAAATGAAATTATATGGAAAGTATTTTTTTCTCTACGATTGCTATAAACATAAGGGTATCGTAATAAATATACTGTAAGCTTCTTATCGCATATCGAAAAAGTTTATAGCTATCTAAAACTATCGTCCTAAAATAACTACATCATTTTCTCCCCGGAGGGCAGTCACATTGTTGAAATCTAGGGATAGTAAAGTTTAATAGAGTGGCGATAATAGAATAAAATGTGATCAAAAAGGGCCAGGGAACCTTTTGCGGCACGCTGAGCAATCTTTATATTTATACGAAATTGGAATATTAATACCTACGATTTTATCAAACACATGTATAGTACCTACGTGAGATTTAATGGAGCTTATAGCATGGTACAGTACATAGATAATCAAAGGAATTAAATATATTATTACGTGAGCCGTAGCATGCATTAAATTTATACTAATATTATAAAGCTGAAGAGTTTGTTTGTTTGTTTTGTTAAACGCGCTAATCTCAGGAACTACTGAACCGATTTTGAAAAGTTTATTACTAATAGGGAGCTACATTACTCCTGGGCGCCATAGGCTAGTTTTTTATCCCTAAAAACTTTTTCACGAGGGCGGAGCCGCGGACTTCATTTAGTATATTATAATGTGAGCTGTAGCGTGAATTTCCGAGTTGTTAAGCGAGAACACTGTTCATGCGAAACGAAAGGTAAGCTTAAAATTAATTTGTTCGTTTTGCTAGCACAGGTTTTTTTATTTATCATTCCCGTTCGCAATTCGTGTATTGGTAAATATTTTAGACTAAATTGGAATTCCGATCCGAACAACAATTAGCACTCTTTTAAAAGGAAACAATATTTTATTCTGTACGTATAACTGAAATATAAAAGGATGGATGAATGATCTCGCATTTGTTTTTATTATTTTTAACAGTTAATAAACGCTCAATTCGCTAACCAAAGGATTTTTGAGCCTCATCGAATAATAATCATAACGTATATCTTACTGACGTGTTAGGTGACATACTTGTACTGTCAACCACATAAGTAACTGAACAAATTCAAATCTTAAAATCATGTGTTTTTTTTAAATATACTAAATTAAAATATACAGATAATTTTGTACTTCACAGAAAGAAACAATTAAACTCAGCGTGTATCACTTATACACGCTGAGCTTAATTTAATTTGAAGTTTTGAATTGTTCACATACTTATGTGACTGACTGTACTTGTCGTAAGTTTGAAATTCTTTCAATCTGTTTAGAATTTATTCTACTCTATAAGTACTCGTTCACAATTTTTTTTATTGCAAGTATAGGCAGACGAGCTAGCGGCCCGCCTGATGGTAAGCGGCCACCGCTGCTTATGGACTCCGCAATGCCGGGCAACACAGACAAGCCGCTGCCTACCGTAGGGACAATACTCTTTTTAAACCTCGTTGGAAGAAGGACACGTCATAGCGCTCAGGAACACCGACATAGGTACTTCATTCCAGAGCTTACACGTACGTGGTAAAAAAGAACGCTGGAATCGTACCGTTCGGAAACGGTACGAACTCTACTGCGGTGGCGAGTGGCGCGATGGTAGAAATGTGATGGTAGAATCATCTGAAACAATTCCTCGGAGCACTCCCCGTGGAACAAATGATAAAACACACAGAGAGACCTAAAGTCTCTCCGCAGTCCTAACGGCTCCAGTTTGTCCGTGACATTGGCATCATCGACGATTCGACAGCTCGGCGCTGTAAGGAGTCAAGTGGGTTAAGCTGGTATTTTGGGGCATCTGACGAGAGAAGAGAGTAGTACTCCACGTGGGGCCGGATTTGTGCTTTGTAGAGCGTTAACTTATGACCTGACGTGAACGTCATGTTTATGTTCACCAAAATTCCTGTACAGATGTTATATCTTTCTCTCTTAAAAGAATTTTAACATATTTGACTTCAGTGTTGAAACTTGACGATCAGTATCCATGGAACAGTTTATAAATAGGATTTTTTCCTTTTAAAAACTTAATCCTTATCAATAATAATAATTTATAATCATTACATTACCTGCATTTTTTGTATAGTACAGGCTTGTAGGTAATAATATAATTATGTAGATTGTACACAAAATAATTTCATTCTGGTGAGATGTTGATTCCAATTCTGATGAGCATAATATTAATATCGCTCATTTGAATTTACTTAGTGGTAGGTAAAACAATTGTTGCTGATTCCTGGAGCCCAATCGCTGCACAATAAACTTTTGTAAATTACAAATAGCTGCACTCCGAGGGGAACAGACGGCAGATTAACTAAGGATTGCCGAATTTCAAATGCTAAGGAATCGTGAATACGAATTATTAGCAAATTAAAATCTTTAGAATTCGCCTCGTAACACAAATTTGGCAATATAGAGCAGCTTGTATAAAAACGCAGCAGCAACGTGGTTAACTATGATTCTAAGATACAGAAACTGTGATTTAATTTTTCGTCCAATGTATGATTTACATACGTGATTTTCCATTTGTATCGTTATCAGAGGAACTCTCTGTTAATTATGTAACATGCGTCCCACGCGACGTCTCTCCATTGACGGCCTATTTTTGTGTTACGACGTCCCGTTGGTTAATTGTGGCAGCGATTAATTCCGCTAATGTAGATTAGAAGTTAATTTCAACGATGATACTCATCTTATCTCCTAAGGAGGCTCTACGATAACAAATACAATGTACTCGATGTTAATAATCTAGGGTCTAGCCTTTATCTAGATTCTAGACAAAGCCTATTTACTTAGCAATATTTACTAGTTTGCTAATAATTACGATGACACAAATACATTAATCAAAGAAGCAAAATCTTATCAAACCAAAGCACATCAAACAAACATTAATAACTAAAGCTCACACAAAAGCACTAACAGCTTTTGCCAAGTCCTTCAGTATACATTTAACCCAAAATACTTTATAGCTGGCATCAGACGGTCCATCACTATAAAGACGTTGATTGGAAACCGAATTATCCGGAAACTGTGACCCGGAAACAATAAAAATTTTATGTGCCTGCGGAAACTGAGAGCGAGTGACGCGCTCTGCAGCCCTCTAGATTATTTAAATTAAAAACCCAGCTTGGAGTTCCATAGTTAGGTATATAAATTTTAGGTATGTGAAGTCTACCAACCCGCACTAGGCCAACGTGGTGGACTTAACCTCGCTCAGCATTAGAAGAGGCCCGTGCTCAACAGAAGGCAGTATTAATACAGGGCTGATTGCCAGTAAACATCTGTTTCCTAAATCAAGCACTCACAGAATTCTTAAAACGAGGAAAAAACTAACCACTGGTCACTATATTTTTTTTTGTACGAACGAAAAATAAACACAAAGTAAACTTCAAACACAAAACAAAACGCACGAAACCGAACAAACATATTTTATCAGTCTTGTCAATTTCTGTACTTTGATTATATTTTTAGAAGAGTAAGGTCCCTTCACTATATTTTAGATTCACGTCACGCACAAACCCTTAGAGAATACGTGACTTTAAGCAAATATTTTTCCAAAGTCGTATACTATTTAGATGATCACAAAAAATGGTTTAGAACCTTGGCGTGCCCTCGATTCACTTTCGCTCGGACGGCGCGCGGCGTGTGACACCTGTAAATGGAATAATTTGATTGAAATAATATATTTTTTCAATATCATTGGAAATAAGTAAATAAAATACGCTAAGTACATTTTGACATGAAGATATTTTAATTTTTTTTTTAAATGACCTTATATTTTTGTGAATGTTAGACATTGAAATAAAACTATTTTGCGGATTTTATTGCAGTTTTTTAATTTGTATTTTCTCCCGACGTTTCGAAGCCTTTGCAGCACTTCGTGGTCAAGGGGCGGACTGAGGTGTTCGCGTTCCCAAAAGTTAATGTTTTTTTATAGTCGGGAGAAAATATAAATTAAAAAACCGAGATAAAATCCGCAACATAGTTTGAATTCAATAACATTTTTGATACATTATTGTTAACTTCCGGCCTCCCATCTTGGGTCGTTACCATTATGTATTTTACAGAGGGTATAATTTTTTTAACCGAAAAGAATTTAATAATTCTTTATTATTTCATAAATTAAGAAATGTGGTATATGCCTTGTGTTACCTTGTTCCGTATACTGTAATATAAAATTATTCTATTACTAGCTTTTGCCCGCGGCTCCGCCGGCGTTAAAAAGTTTTTCCGGGATTAAAGTCCCGCTTTATGTTTTCCCGAGATAAAAAATAGCCTATGTGTTAATCCAGAACATGATCTACCCGTGTGCCAAATTTCATCGAAATCCGTTCAGTAGTTTTTGCGTGAAAGAGGAACAAACATCCATACATCCAAACATCCATATATTCTTACAAACTTTCGCCTTTATAATATTAGTAGGATAGTAGGATTCAGATACATTTTTGATTGTTTCACTCTTATAATAAACGAAGTACTTGATAAAGCTTACCACGTTTGCACGTTAATTGCATTTCATTAGAGAATGTAGTTTCAAGCCTTTACCTACTTCTTTATGTTTTTAAAATATATATCAACTAAAGATAGATACGTTAATGGCTTTACTGTGTTACTTAGTGCGTAGAGCCACAAAAGAACATTTGTAATTGTAACTAGTTGTGCTAATGAATTCCAGATCTATTCCAGGACTTGGAATCGCAGAATACTATGCAAGACAGCAGGTAGAAGTTTATTATTGCGTTTTTGTCCAAGAATGATTGCCCTCAAATGTTTTTATTACGATTTAGCAAGTGTTGCGCAGTCGCGTCGGTCTGTTTCGCGAACGTGGTTACGCGTATTGCGCATTATACTTACAATAAGTATTTTTTTCACCTGCATGGTGGTCACACTACAAGGTTATGTGTGAGTTCCGCGTTAAATATTTTTATTCTGTTGAATTAATGCGTGACCTTAAAGTACAACTTAAATGTTGAAGCAGCTATTACAAAATACTAAAGGTTTACACACACATTATAGTAAATTACTTTAATAAAAAATTTAAACACTTAAAATAATATGATAGTAGCACTAACTCTCTCTTAGCTATAATTATAATTATTAAACATTTTTATAAAATTATAAAATTATCAACATTTAAAACATTCCGTGCTGATAAAAATATGCACAGTAAGTATATATATGAGACTCAGATGGTTAAGATATCCAAATATCGATAGATAATCCAAGTATCGATTAGGTAAAAGGTCAATGTCCTTAAAGGAACTAAGCATTGAAATTAGAGACCCCTCACCGTAGAGCACCAATTCAGTGGCGGAGAGAAATTTGAGCTCGAAAGTAGTGTACGATTACATTTTAATGATGTGCGATGTACAAATAATATCACAAGCATTATTTACTTTTTTGTTTATTATTGTCGTCATACAATTAACCATATTACCACGTATTGGAATAAAAATCATTGCTTCATACTTAACAATAACAATGTCACTTAGCAAATTAAGTCAATAAGGCACATTTTCATATAGAATATGGTTTTACAACTCAATTAATTAGCAAATAGAAATTAACAATGCAAATATGAAGAATATAATCTAAAAAATTACATCGCTAAATAGTTGCAAAATGTATCCATTACATCGTCCACAAACAAAACAGCAAACAGTCTGATAAATAAAACACACTTTTAAACTTTATAAAAATGTTTAAAATAGTAGGTATCAAACCAAAAAGGAAATAGATTTCTTTAACGATATCTATGAGGATGTGGCCCAAACAAAACAATCGTGTGACTTTAAAGCACAATAGCTTTATTATGGTATAAAACTCATAACAGCCAAATGTTCATTATTGTGCTGCATTTTGTGCATAATACGACTGAAGGGTAAAGTGTACACATTACCGTTTAATTTATACAATATTGAGCTTTATTTCGTTATGCATAAAAATCACGTTTAAGAAATGAAGTTAACCGATACTGCTCATTTTACGCCATTCTACTTGCAGTAGTTCAGAATCATGCCTAGCTTTGGGAAATGTCGCAATTAGTTGGAAATAACTTCGAAAACAAAACCGATATTCGGATGAACTGCAATTTATTGTATTACGTTATTAAAGAAGTTTCCAGTAGTTGAATAAGAAGTGAGGTTGGTTTATTAGGTTTTCTCTTACTTGTATCACAATAGTGTAGTTGACTACTTTTTAAAATACATTCATCAAAAATGTATGTCATCCAAAATCTAACGGAAAAAGAATTTTCAAAATTGAGGCAGTAATTAGTAAGTTACAGAGCTTTGAAATTTGACAACTATCAAATAACAGTAATATTACACTGTGACGTCACAGAGAGTCGCCGGCCATAACGCTGTGTGCGTGCGAAAGAGATAGTGCGATATCCTCTCCACGTCCCCACTTTTGGTCACAACACAATATTTCAAATATAAATTACTGCTTTATTTTTCAACCAATTTTGATGTTGATTTCACATAAGAATTTCTTTTTCGTATTATTTTCTGTATTGTATATAAACAAATTTACAAAATCAAACGTAGGAAACTACCCCATTCAATCGAGTTGGTTTTGATCAAGTTTGTCAGCAATAAAGTAATAATATGGATTAAAGCCACGACCAAAATACGCATCCTCACGCCTTTTATCCCCGGAGGGGTAGGCAAAGCCGCAACTAGTACACCCAGTTTTCACCGTGCGCATTCCGTCCCATGATGAGATAGGGGGTGAGCCTATCGCCATATCGGCCACAAATTCCATACTCCGGGCTGATACTGAATAGAAAAATCCAATATCACTTTGCCCGACCTGGGGATCGAACCCGAGACCTCAGCATTGCAGTTGTACCGTAATACGACTATGCCACGGAGGCAGCCACAGTAAAAAAATAATCAAATTTTCTGTCGTATGTGCTATTTAAGTAAGCTACATATTATTATGATATGTATAGTCAGCAACATAATTATCTGGACGAATTCAAAACTGCAAATCGTCCTTATACGTTGAGTTTAACTGAAATATTTTTTTCTTCGTGTGAAGTATGAATGAGTTTTATTCTAATTTTATGAACAAAAAAAAAGTTGGTAAGAACACAAAAGCGTATAGACACTTTGAAGTTTTGAATTTGTTCAGCTTCTTATGTGGCTGACTGTACAAGTTATACAGGTTACAGGCGAATGCAACTCTACCACTAAGTGAGTTAGGCAGCTTTCATTGTAATAGCACATTGAATTTTTTTTTATTTATGTAAAGACTTCGAAATTATTTTTGAGGAATTCTCAGGTACGTAGGTTTCCTCTCGATGTTTTCCTTTACCGTTAAAGTGAATGATATAATTTATAAACAATACACACTTAACTTAAAAAATCAGAGGTGTGTGCTTCGGGCTTTGAATCTGCGGACATCCGTCCCGTCAGACCGTCCCATTCCCAACTACGCTATCGTCCACTTCTTAAAAAAAAAGCAGCACCCAAAAGTAATTTGTAGAAATTATGACACAAATTCAACATCCAAATTGCGAAATAAACAGTTTTTAATCATAGTTAAAATGAATTCTACAAATTAGTAGTTGTCATGGCTTAATGAGGACAAATTGGCCTGCACAGTGCACCGAGCTCCTACTAGTTTTGCTAATGATTTGTTGAAATAATTGTTCATTATACAACTTCTGCTACTGTTCAAACAGGTATGGTGGCTTGTAGTAATGATGTTACTTAATATTCGCATATTTGTTTTTAGAAGTGATAAAACGTGATTTTATTTTTAATGGAAACATTGAAAACGAGCCATTCGAAAGCAGGATTTGAACCCGCGACCTCCAGCTTACCGTGCCGGTGCTCTGCCAACTGAGCTATCTCGACCTTAGCTTCGTCTGTTCAATTTCAAGTTCCCTATTTTACCTCTTTAAAGGAGATGCCTAGTGATATCTGTTTAACAATTATTACAATTGCCAAACTCAGCGTTGCTCCTTTACAAGCGTAAATGTACTGAAACGATATCACCAAACTTTTGTCTAATCCTATATTATGATTTTTATACACGCGCGGGTTCAAATCCTGCTTTCGACTGGCTCGTTTTCAATGTTTCCATTAAAAATAAAATAATTGTCCAGGCACTACATGGCCCTTAACATGTATAAAAATCATAATATAGGTGATAAAACGCGCTTCTTCTTTACCGTAAGTTACTTTTGTTTTCCACACGTGGAGGTTTTTTGAAAGCGTAGAATCGTCAACTGTCAAAACGTATACGAAAAAAAACGGCATTTCGCTGTGACGTATATACAAAAAAAATTAAAAATATTTTTAGCGAGCAGAGGCAATACTCCAGTAAACGTGTCCATTCATGAAGCAGCGTAGCTTTGCCAGTCCAAAACTATCATAGAATCCGTAAATTAGATAACATAAATATAACTAAATCTTTGAATGTTTGTGCTTAACAAATAAAACTACTTGTGCCAATTACTAATTGAATTGTTTAAAGACGATAAATTTTACGAAGATGAGGCTCTAGATTTTGTATCTACGAATTACTCAATTCTAGCCGTAAATGAAATCCTTAAGAGAAGCAACTTCATAAACACTTTAAACTTCATAATTAGTGTTCATAATTTTATCATTGAACCAAAAACGTTTGTACCGTATTTCGAGAACTCCTAGTTGTGGTTCGAGGATTATATAACAGCCTGTGTTAGACGAAATTAATGATTTGGGAACTTCTGTTTACCTTAAATATTAATCGGGAAATTGAATATGTGAGTAAATTATCCGGCAGCCTAAAATATTATTAATCTTTAATTAGAGCGTTAACTAACGTCTATTACTCAAAGAAATATTGAACACGATAAAGTTGCTAACATTATTATAACATTTTCGAATAATTATATGTTATTTTAATTAAGATCGTTTAAATCATTAGTGGGAAACAAATTGATAAAGCATACACAGTATAAAAAAGTTGATATTTAAAGCTATCTCAGAAATGCTGCAGAAATTCGAAAATGATTTACAGTAAAATGAAGGTGTGAATTAAAGCGCCGAGCGTGGCACTCCCACGAATCTCATGTGCCATCGCTAAGCGTAGCATAACGTGCCGATTAAGTCATGCCTCACGTAAAGTTCGCATAAACATATTTTGAAGGTCGAGCAGCTTATGAACTTTATCATGCGATCATGTTTTAATAAATATCACATTTGACTATACACTTAAACTTCAAGGAGCCAACTTCACACTATACTTTTCTAGGTATTTGCAGCATTGAAACTACGGAATGCAACAAAAGAAATATCAAGCATACTCTTTATCTCCGACATGGCTCTACCCATTCATAGAGCAATTAGTGTTTTTGTTATTTCCGTTAACACATAACAAATGCTTGTGCAACTAGCTATACCTTTCAAATAATTCACAAAGGTAAAGCACTGTCTTAACTTCGAACTATCAAGTCTTGAGTTCGGGTTTTCCTGTGAGGCTGTATTGTTATCTCTGTCGCACCACTGCGTGCGTGGAGCTTCAGATGTTCCGTTTCTGTCTAACTTGAGAAGGCTTGCGCGGAAAGAGAATGTGGGTAACGAACGACCTTTTGCCGTTATGGGCAAGCAGTGCGGCCCGTGCGTTCACCGGGAGCGGTTCACCCGGCTGCCAATACACTACATCGCGCCAATCGGCTGAAAAAAAATTACGTAAATATTACAACACTCACGCATTGATTATGAAACGTCTGTAGGAGTCGCTGCAGCACTGTGACCGACACACGAGCCCGGAGTCCAGAACACAAACACGTAACCCCAGTGTGTATGGTGCCAATCGCGTTTTGTTTGAATTGTGCGATCCTGTTGACCCTGGTGATTTTATTTTATTATATTGTTTTGTAACCCTCTCCCGTGGTGGTTCACTTTAACCTTCGTTTCTGTGTTTTGTTGTGATTTATTTAACAGTTTTATTGGATTGTCACTATTTTTATTGGTAAGTATCCGTTTTTATTTATTACTTATAAGATTATGGTAGTTTTAGTATAATTTTCATTTGTTTCTTAATATATTAGGTGGTGTTGCCCCATTTTACCTCACATTTCAAGTAGACAGATGTTATTTGGTTAATGTTATTATGCTGTTATTTATTATAAATTAGTAGAAATGGCAATATTTTCAAACACTTTCTTAATCGTAATTAGATGCATGCTATAAGGATCGTATCAATAGCGCTGTATTTTTTTTTCGAACTAAATGATTCTGAAATTTAACTAAATCTCAATTAAACACTGTTTTTGATTGCTAAATTTTGCAGTCGCAGTCATATTTCGACACCAAATACCCTAATTTATAGTACGTACCTGCAAAAATCCCTGGGTCTTCATTACCAAGCCTAGGACTTGATTCGCAAATTAAAGTTCTATTATTATTAACCTTAGCGATTATTTTGGATAGAATTAAAACTAGGTACATCTATGCTTTAGTCTATTTCATAAAACCTACATTGGATATTTAAAATTTGGCATGGATGTCTCTACCATCTCTAATTTTATAATTAGCTGATCATATGTTTTATCTATTGATATGTTATCGTATTTATTTGTAGTGTGTTTATGTTAATCCTAGCATGGTCTCGTGGTTTTCATTCGATGAGATCTGCACATTCTGTAATAATATTTCTTGTTTGTTTCATAACGTTGCTTTTCACTTAAAGCTTTTTATTTTAGCGCTTGTTATACCATTTTTGTATACGATTACACATTCCATCTCATAAGTTTATACTTATCATTTATAATAGTAAGGAACTTGATAAAAGGTTTCTGTAATCATTCATGGTCGTGGTTATTGCTGAGGAAAAACCAACTATTTTTGCCCAAACTACAAACGTAACGTGACATTATCTAACTTGTTTATTACACCACAATCAATGATAATCTAGTCGTTGTGAATAAAAGTTCAAGATAAATGCTCACGATTATACGTGAATGTCCGTAGAAAGCGACAATTATTTGATGAGGCAAGTGTTGACCCGCTAACGACCTCATGGCGATCTAATGTACTAGCCACACCTTAGCTACAATAGCCTTCGATCCGCAACTCTATACAAATGAAAACCGTCTAAAAGAAATCCAAGGCTAACTCCTTTACCTTGTGATTATGGAATTTGATGGACTAGCACCGCGTTTAAATGAATTTACGCCTGCGCCCCTTTTTGCAGAAAACGTATGAGTACGAGTTGGAATCGCGCGCTAAGGGTTCCGTAGAACAGCGTTTTCTGTTTCGATTTTTGGTTAAGATACTCAAAATAACGATAGACTTATTGTGATAATTTCAACGCATTACTTACTACGGTTCAAGAGATAAAGCCTAAAGGTCGGTCAGGCAGACGCCGCCCTCAGGTCTGATTATTCGGCATCCTTTGTGTATATAACCCTAAAAGGCAATTACTTTTCATATTTAAAGGCGAAAATATAACAAATTAAAATTAATATTGTGTAACACATTTTATGCTGCGATGTTGCCCTGAGGCTCGTGGTTTTGCGTGGGTTAAATATTGCAATGAGCTTAAAAAGCAACATTAAATGTATTCCGGATTAATTAAAACTTTTTACTACATGTCCGATTGTTATTTTACGCCGCTACGTCACACCAGGGCTATAACTTAAGCTTGTTTTTCCAAATGTTCCGATCAATAAATGTTATTTGTACGCCAAGGTTCTTGGTTGCGAAGATGTTAAAAGTGTCTTTTGCTACTCGAAGGTTTTGTACATATAACGTAAACCCGTTTTATTAGATTACTATTAAACACACACAAAGACTGCCTCGGTGGCGTAGTTGTATTATGGTACGACTGCAATACTGAGGTCACGGGTTCGATCCCCAGGTGGGGCAAAGTGATATTGAGTTTTTCTATTCAGTATCAGCTCGGAGTCTGGAATTTGTGCCCGATATGGCGATAGGCTCGCCCCCTATCACATCATGGGACGGAATAATGGTGAAAAGTGGGTGCACTAGTTGCGCCTCTGCCTACCCCTTCGGGGATAACAGGCGTGAGTATGTGTGTGTGTGTGTGTGTGTGTATAACATAATTGTATATCTCCAAGATCATATTCCTGAAGATTAGGCGGATATGTGACTTTTGTCAAAAGAGTATACTTTTATAATGCTTTGTGTGGTTATACGCTGTCAGGGGGTAATGGGTTTCCCTGCGTTTCGACACAACACGGTTTTCCGTGAGACTTTATGCCATAGTTAAGGTAGTAAATTCATGGCCATGCCATACATAAAACTGGGTAAGTATAGAACGGCACAGAAAGACTATTTCCCAGCAAAGAATATGCGTTAGTAAAAATTGAGTACGTCCCTAGTCTAGTTTTTAATATCTACTGAAGTATTTTTTATAAAACATTAATTATTTTATTTTTTGCCATGCTATTTTTATTTGTACATTGGTAATATTTACTATATTCGAGTAACTAGTACTAAAATACCAGTTGTTTTAGTTAGGAATGTATTTTATAGAACGGAATTAACCTCATGATTAGAGATACAATTATGTTATAAACCGAACTCTTTTTTTAAGTTACGTGCCGTTCCTTAAATACATATAATATATCGTGGCATCTCATTTTCCCATTTCGGTGGTAGATAGAGCCGCTTGGGCGGCTAAACGCTGTGTCATAAGGCACGGGGAAGCCAACATAACCGCTCAGTCGTCCCCCTTGAAGACTGGGCGGTAGTAATAAGTCACTTTCTCCGCGAAAACAAAAAAAAAAGATAGAGCCGGTTAGACACATACGTACTATAAGCTAAAGTCCCTCCCATTTCGTATTTATTATAGAAATAACATTCGAAAATAAATTGTATATTGTACATTAAGTTTAACGTTAGAGAAGAAAGTATTGATCTATAAAACTGTAATTAGTAGGCGAAATTTTAGCTCAAAAATATGATAGAAACGTCATCGTGGATGAAATTATCTACAGTTCATTTTCGCAGCAATCGACACTATGACAAAAAGTCATCGTAACAAAAACGTGGTTACCGGTTTGTAATTAACTTCAGTCATAAACCATGTCGACGTAACTTTGTGTTGTTCACTATTTTTTTTATTTTGATGTTCCAAGGAATGTGTAAATAGCGAAAATATGTGTTATTTACTTATGTTTTAGTTCTAGGAGCAACCTAATGCCTACTTACCTTCGAAAATCTTATGCACATAGTTAAAATACTATGTGTAACGTTATTGTAGCAAAGTTCTTACTGATCGCTCGATATAAAAAATGGCTTGACTCAGATATTTTTATTGTACGGTTTAAATAAATGACATGAGTTCGAGCCAGTAATGGCATAAATATCTAGTAAATTGATACGAAACCATTTTTTCTTTAATGACAAGTTATTGGTTTTCTAGATCCGGCTCGGCGCGACCACTTGCTGTCTCATGTTTTTGTAATAATGTGCTTCAAACTTGATCTCGGCTTTAAACGATACCTAGATTTTTTACCACAGCGCAATTAAAATAAATTAGCGATGTTTTCGTGGCGTTTTCTTTTTTGTGGATTAGATCCTTGAAACTTAGTTTTACTATTTGAGGATTAGTTTATTTTTTGTCTTGTTTTCCTAACGATGTCTAAGCTCATTTCATTTTTTAGCACAACCTAACTTTGGAGCAGTTTTTAAACATGTATGCTTAATATGAAAACATTTGATCTCTTTATATGGTTATAATATCTAACATGTGCCGTTTATAATGGCAGACACATACTGCCCAGAGGTTGACAACCTATATATATGTATGAGGGTTCGCCCCGGTCAAGACGAAATTGTGTTTATAAAGGTTGTATGATGGTGGCCTAAAAATACTGACGGTCCGTTATATGGAATATGATATTTTGACAATATTATACGAGTATTTCAAGAACATCACACTTAAGAGAAAATTGGATATTATGTTATAAGAACGAAGAATAACAGCGACGCGTTCCTATACCTGCGTAGTATAATTTTTACATACTTCATCGTGAGAAAAAGCAAATCCTGGTAAATGTTACACCTATTCACGAATTGCTGCTGCAACATTACTCAGAAAGGAGATGTAGGTACATGATCTTACGAAGTGCTTCCATCCTCGAACATCACAAGTTGAGTCTCATTACATTGCCGATAAATGTATCAAACAAACAAGAAAGCTTGTTGGTAACTCTGCTGTCCACCTGATACGCTTCCACATCTGAAGCACTAAACCGATTTCGATTAAATCTAGTATGGAAATAGTTTGAGATCCTGGTTAGGATATAAACTATTTTTCATCCTGGGAAATTTATGGCTTGACTTTTATCCCGGAAAAACTATCACGTGGGTGGAGTCGCGAGCAAAATATAGAATTTTAAAATAAGCCTAACCGACTAGTAAAAGATAGTATTGTTTCTAGAAACAGATATTGAACTCTATAACACTACTCGTAGATAGGTTGCAAATACCTTAACAACTCATTAACATCTCAACACCAATCACGCCAAAACCAAATTAATTTCCAACGAAATGTGCGAACCCGCAGATGGTGGTCATTGCTTCATAATCTAAATGGTTATGGCTTTTACGTGCTTATTCCAAACATTTATGACACATGTAGCTCAGAAACGGATTTTAAAATAAGATAAAAATGTACGGTTACACCAATACGTTCATGTTCCAATTGACATTGAGGGAGACTGGTGTGGGCTGAACTGTTTTGTTTGCAGAACTCACTACGATGAGTCATATCATCTGATCTGAGGTCGTTTGGTATCCGCCTTTGTTCAGTGCACACGGATTAACAAGAGTTTTGGTTATATAAAGGTTTCGTGATCGAGTAAAGAAATCACGCGCGGTACGGCTTTGGAGAGAAAAAGTTTGTGAGTGGTGACTTGTCAGTACGCGATGGGATTTACAAATGACTTGCCTATCAAGTGAACAAAATAAAAAGTGAAGAGATCTTTATAGTACAGAGGAAATGTTTTGTTATGATATTTGAAATATAGTGGTAGGGATCCCAACATCGTAATTGACAATTTGATATTCAGGTAATTGAGGTAAATTGAGTTTCATTTAAATTCACTTGGTCGTATAGCGGGATTAATATATAGCTCAACAAAATTACTACGAAAAATCTTCATTGGTGCTATCTTAAAATTGTTTATGTTCTTGGGTTACTACCCTACGGCTTATTTCTTAATTACGGTTGCCTTTTAGATTAGAACCGTTATTCATATTTTTTTCGCGAAATCGCGTGTTCATCTAATTTATGAGGTACTAAAGGCCGTAATGCACAACGTAAGTACTTTCGGAGGAAACTGGAAACAGAGTAGAACCACAAAAGTAATACGCTCATCCTACTTTAAAATGCGGTTTAAAGTGTCCCGAGTAAGTGGATATTTCATCTCACTATGAACCGGGATTAATTTAATCTAGTTTCGCAAGACTTTCTTAATAGGTCTTCTTTAAAACTACTTGTAAGAGTTCTAGCTGAATGTCTTTTGTATTTCCTAAAACCCATGTGTATAACTCTCGCATATAGATTTATTTATAGGTCCCTGTTTCATTGACCTACCGACTGACCTTACAGTAAACCCAAAATAGAAAACTTAGAAAAGGCAATGCTCAAAACGCAGCACACTAATGTATTGTGCTAAATTGAAATTGGAATAAACTTAGTTTCAGATTGGACCAGAACTTGGCACCGGTTTTTGTGTTTATTCTTTCGGTGGTCAAATAAAATATCTTAACACATTTCTGCAATAGAAATATATTTTGGAGTTATATTTTACATGACTTTTAGAGTGGAATAAGCATTTAGTAAAAGAAGGAAGGGAAATAGTGTATACTATAGCAGATGTAGCAGGTATTTGTGTAAGACAAATGCGTGCTGAGAACATTGTTTTGAGTAAAAGAATATATTGGTGTTGTCATTGTTATTGCTTTAGTTATTAATCTGAGGCTGTGGCCAACTTTAACAACACACACGATCACGCCTTTTATCCCCGAAGGGGTAGGCGCAGAGGCGCAACTAGTACACCCACTTTTCGCCATTATTCCGTCCCATGATGTGATAGGGGGCGAGAAACTTTAACAAAGGAATAAAAATACTCTCAATTAGGATATCCCTTTCGGTGACATGTTTTTCACATTGACAATGATAATGTGAATGTCTAAAATGTTACTCTCTGGCAAACGGGACAATAGTTTGAATAAGATTGTTATATGGTAGAATAATGTTTTGATATTTCAATGTTTTGATGCGGAACCCTTAAAGAGGTTAATATTCTCGTGGCGAAATAAATAATTTTATGATAACATATAATTTAATTGCTTTAAGTATAATTCTATGCAAACAAATTAACAAAAAAACTCACTTGTTTGTATTAAGTTGAAACACCTTTAAGCGACTGGTACCCAGCATATTTAAATTGTTTACTAAGCAAACGCGGCTTATTTTGTCTTTCAATGTATTTGTACTTGATTAAAATTCAAAACGAGAATTGTGAACCTCGATAACTGGCACTCAATTCTTAATTGCAAATTAGTTTACAATCTACCATTGATTTACGTCTATTTCGCCGAATAAAGGTCGATTTCAAAGTTGATGACCGTTTATTATTTAATTGGAATTACTTTCGAATTTACTTTCATCGTTTCTAAAGTATTAACTTTTTACCTAGTATAGATTTATGCTACATTTTGTGCGATCAAACTGAATGGACATATGCGAAAAATGTTACTAATTTTGGAACATTCCGTTTAACGATTTCTATTGGCAATACTCCAAAATGTTATGTAACCATATATTTAGAGTTGGGCATTCGGAGAGTAATTTGAAATTTCTGTTAGTGCTGGGCCCACTTTGCTTTACGAATTGCCTATTTTTATTATGGTTAAGTAGATTTAGAGAGATACGGGCCACGGGTGTTTTGGCTCGTTCCTGTTTCGGATCGGAAAAGAAGAGTCCGCCGTGTGCCACCACTGTGGCAACGGCTGCGAGGGTACGGTCCAACACACTCTTGAGGAGCACCCAGCCTGGGATCTACAACACAGCGCTCTTAGAGCAGTCGTCGGAGAAGATCTCTCGCTGCCGGCCGTGGTGTCTGCCATGGTCGGCGACTGGAGGTCTTGGCGAGCGATGGTCTCCTTCTGCGAGTGCGTCATCTCGCGGAAGGAGAGCGCCGGGCGAGATCGTGAGCAGAACGATCCCGTCCGCAGCCACAGGAGACGTAGGAGACGCCTGGTGGACAACTGAGCGCCGCCTCGTGACCTGTGGTCCGGGGACGTATAGAGAGTTCCTCCACAGCATCCCCTGCCGTCGTAAGAGGCAACTAAATGGGGCTTCGAGAGAGTCGCGGGGCGAGCAGCGAGGGGTTGCTCAGTCCAATTTAAGCGACTCCGAGGTGGTTGATAATTGGGGTCGGTCACCCGCTGCCGTAGACGCCAAAAGCGTCCTTTAGAGTGTGGCCATCTTAGCCCCCTTGTATAGTGTGGGGCCGCAACGGCATTGCGCAGGGACGGTCCCGTGCAGCTATCTTAGTGCAAAAAGATGCCCGGGGCCGTCTCGTATGCGCCCAAGGCCACCGCGGTTTTGGTTGGTATGCTGGTGTAGGGTGTACATAGTGTTAGAGACTCGATCCAATGCTCGCTCGGATGATGCTATACTCTCGAGTGTCGACATTAGGCTGTCATTGCCATTAGGTGGAAACTAACATAACCGTTCCACTCACCCCCCAATGGTGGTAGCGATAATGCGTTTTCCCCGCGAAAAAAAGATACAAGGATAAATCAAAATTATAAGACATTCTTTGTATTAATGATGAATGCCAGTTTAATATTTTAATAGATTTTACTGTCATTCCATTGCATGATTTCCACATGCAACATTGTGAGTGGGTTTTAAACCTAAAATATGCCTTACATTTTAAAACATAGTGCTACTACTACTTCTAAGGCAACTACAATTTTATTATATCTTGTTAAACTACCAACCTGTCTACATAAAATAAGTGAGCATAATTTATTTTGTTTTGAAATGAAACTGGGTTTACCTAAACCGGTTTGCGCGAGTCAAGCGGACGAAATATAATATAATGCAAAATACTGATATAAAACATCTTTGAATTGGTAGTTATAATCTTATGCAAAGAACAAATTTTGTTAGTACATATTTGTCCAAATGAAATCTTAAGTACAGAGTAAATTACGGTACACATACTACGGCTGGCCGACTATGAGTCTCGGTAATAACGCTACACGTCAGGTGCCATGAAAAATAGCTCAGACGCTATGTGTTGTGAATTTTTATGAGACAACTAGCGGACCCGGTTGCGGATTTTATGAATCGTGGGAATTTCCTAAAAATCTCGACTCAGTTGCATCTATCATTAACCTTTATTTTTCGCGGGAAAAAACGCGTTATCTCTACCACCACTGGGGTTGAGTGGAACGGTTATGTTGGTTTCCAACAGTCTTGCAGCCCAATGTCGATACTCGGGAGTATAGCATAATCCGAGCGAGCATTGGACCGAGTCCCTAACACTATGTACACCCTACACCGGCATACCAACCAAAACCCGCGGTGGCTTTCTCCGGCGCATACGAGACGACCCCGGGGTATTTGTTGCACTAAGATAGCTGCACGGGACCGTCCCTGCGCAATGCCGTTACGGCCCCTCTCTATACAAGGGGCCTAAGATGCCTCCACACTCTAAAGGACGACTTTGGCGTCTACGACAGCGGGAGACCGACCACCCGCATTGTCAACCACCTCGGAGTCGCTTAAATTGGACTGAGTAGCCCCCCGCTGCTTGCCCCGCGACTCTCTCGAAGCCCCCTTTAGTCGCCTCTTACGACAGACAAGGGGTGCCGTGATGGAACTCTCTACCACGGCATCCCCTGCCTGTCGTAAGAGGCGACTAAAGGGGGCTTCGAGAGAATAGCGATAAAGGTCTATGAGAATTTTCAGTAGTAGAGGAGGCCCGTGCTCAGCAGCGGGCAGTACAGGGTTGATTGCAAAGGTTTTTTGTAACAGGATTTAATGACTAATACTAATATTTGCCTAACGTAGCAGACACCTAGAGGTGAACCGTAAACACATACTAAACCAGTGCAAAAATAAGTTAAGGTGAAAGCATTGAGGAATTCATCATTCCTGCATCCGTACACTGTTCGTAATTTAAATTTGGTGTTAGTGGACGACGATTCCGCACTAACGAAACAGCGCGATTTCTCCCTGCGAATGCAACACGCGACTGAAGTCACGAATGTCTCGGGATCAGTCGCAACCAATTAGTGTGTAGATGGGTCCACTACAATAGAATATTACAGGGAGTCCAATGCATCATATTTCTTGTCACGTATTGGGTTACCGTTCCTTTGTTACGTGAGCCACTTTCTGTGAATGGAATCGAACGAATGAGTTGTGAGTTGAATATAATTAATTATATCACACGAAATATTAGTGGCCAGTTTTCCGTAGCCAGTAAGTATCTATGCCTGCTGGCACCATTTTAATTGGAATGTAGTTCGTTCAAGGTGTAAAGGAGTATTAAAAACATAAAAATGTTATCACCGTTTAAAACTTAATTGTTCATGAATAAGATAAAAATATCAATGAAAAGAGACACATTATGTTAAATAAATAATTTCGTAATAGATCTTTGTATTAAATTACTCGGAATCATAGTAATTAAACACAAAGAAGAATGTCTACAATTCATTGTATTTCAAACTACAAAAGGAATTTGAAAACGGATAATTGATTTAATGATTCAAAAACATTAGCATCACCACAGACATTCAACAGTATAATATTAAAAATATTTAGAAATTAAATAGCTCGCAAATAAATTGCACAACGACTTTTGTCATTTTTCTATAGATTGAAATGACGGCTTGATGTTACATTTATAAATTCAAATGAAATTTCAAATTTCATCAAACTTTAGCATTCTACATGGATAGAAAAATAAAAAGCATCTCTATGCATGATAGCAAATGTTTCTGGCAGGATATAAGTTATATCTATACTAATATTATAAAGCTGAAGAGTTTGTTGGTTTGTTTGTTTGAACGCGCTAATCTCAGGAACTACTGGTTCGAATTGAAAAATTCTTTTTGTGTTGAATAGACCATTTATCGAGGAAGGCTTTAGGCTATGTAACATCACGATGCAACTATTAGGAGCGAAGAAATAATGGAAAATGTTAATGAAACGGGGAAAATTATTCATCCTTGAGGGCTTCCATTGCGTACGCTGCGAAAACGGTTCAAGATACCGGAAATATATGTATGAAAGAATTATTCCTCTTGAAATGATCTAAAAAAATGTCCGCGACAGTATTTGTCTATCTTTTAAGATTAACTCACTAGAACCGTTTTTATGGTAATCAAATTTGGTCGAAATTAATGCATTATTTGTTAAGAGTTGTATCAACGTCATAGTCATAGAGTGATTCAACGGGAAGGTTTTTATGTACTTTTAGCCCGGAAAAACTTATTAATGCGGGGGAAGCCGTGGGCAAAAGCTAGTAGTTGATAATTACAATTGAATATAAAGTTATTTAAAACTGAAAAACTTTAACTTAGATAGAGGGAGAATACCCTAATAGACAACCAGATCGTATTATGGTAAAAAACCCACCATTGTTGCTCTTTCCAGCGAGTTACTTTCTTGAGTCAGCCCCTGTAGTTGCAAACTGAAGACAGTCTAGCGTCAATAGACATTACACATTTTGGACTAACCATTCGATACACAGTACTATTTACTCCAGTCGATACAAGTCCACGTTGCTTCATAGATCTTTCAAGCCTAATACAGTGCTCCAAATGCACAGGTTCGACCCACTCTCAAACTACTTAGGATTGAAATATATTACTTAACACTGTTAATTTGTATGGAGAGCTAGCCTATACCCATTACTCGCGCTAAAGTGCCGTAGCGATCGATTGCTTCATACACAAACTGGTTGCAATAGATGCATTTAGTACAACCGGTCCATGGAATGTTTTGCCTTAACTGCTACGACTTTACGTTGCGCAAATTCGTATGGAAATATCAGATTTATGTTTTAAATCATTAACGTTTCGATCTATGTTTGTTTTTATAAAATTTTTAGATTTTTAATAAATTGCGCTAATGTACTAGCCTCACTTTGTACTGTTTTATACACAGAAAAAATAGTCAACTCATCTGGATTAGTACCATTGCCTCGCGCATCATAAAATAGCAGCCGGCCTTTCTTTATCATGTTTTGTCCGATCAGTCATATTACCGGACTCCCATAAGTCTACCATCACAATTAACATTTACAGATTAGCTACCTCTACACCATTCCTGTGGTTATAGGTGTTTGCTCTTCTATCATCAGGTGATCCTTATGCTTTATAAAGAGATTTTTGATATGTCTTTTAAAACAACATTTTATGTTATAACAGATTCTTGCCAACTCCACCACCAAAAGATCATCGCCGCCTACATCCACTTAGTAGAGACAAATATTTACTTATATCATTACATGAATATAGTACAAACACTTAAATAAGCCATATGACATTTATGACTCGATCAAAACATTAAGGTTCATGTAAATGGAACAAAAGTATAAAGCCCAAGGTTGTTTGCATATCGCTGCACTAGATGCAATAGTAAACCATATTTTTATTACACAAAGATATGAACGCATGATAGTGGCATAATGTAGCTTTAATAATAAACACATTACCATAATAGTCATTAAATGGCAAAATTAAGCAAACCGTACACGTAATGAAATATCAACGTCGAACGTTTACCTGAATGGTAATTAGAGTACGAAATTAACGAAGCTTGGATTAAAATTTGTGTGCAATGGTGAAGTTGCGACAAGTTAATCAGAAAATTAAAGCGAGCTAACTGGTCTAATATAATAATTCGAATTCGAGATGATATTCTGTTGATGTATTCTTTCTTTTTGGATAGCTTTGTCCCAACCTACTGCAAAGGTCCACCTTCTTACATAGATTCTTCCAATTTGTTTAAACTTGAACATTCTCATCATTGCTACGATCCTCTAGTATTCGTTAATATTAATCTAATCGTGGAAGTAGCGTTTACAGTATCTTTTCTACTCTTTGATCTAGTTTCAGGGTATCACATTCATATCTGAAATACCACCAATCACTCGTTACTAAAATAACCATTTCAATAGAAAAGAATATTCTATAAGTTTGTTACCTCATTAGTCATATAGATAAGAACATATGTATTAGTTTTGCCAGCTTTTATAATTGTGTGAATTACAAATTTGAAAAATTGTCCAAGTTAAACTCTCCTTGCGAGTTTTCGTAGGCTCCAACTACACGCAATATCGTTGGCGATGGTCCAAGTTCTCTTGCCAAGGTTCAAAGACACGGTTTTTTTCGATGTATAATGCTATCATTCTTCTTGAGATAAGGCAATAAACGCCACTTGAAAGCAAAACTCATTTATTTGCGGAAGACACTGCAGTTGAACCTCTTTTTAATTTCCTCGGAGGGATTTTCTCGCATTTTGTTAATTTTAAATAGCATTTTGAGATAATTGATGAGATTTATGCTATCTTATTAACTGTCAAAATTTGGCGTATTCAGTTAGGAACAGGAGAGTAAACAAAACTGTTCAAGAATGATGATATTCAATGATCGAATTTGGGTAGATAGACATAAGTCATAACCATCCTACAGGAATTTCAGCTCTTAATGGCTGTCGTTTCTCTAATGGATCTCATGGTTCCTGATCTTATCTATTACAAAAATGTAAGTTATAGATGGCTTCATGGACCGTAAACCGACCCTAAATCTAGAGTTCTATAGATATATTATATATCTTTTGTGACAGTCCACGTCTCGACACTGGGCCGTATACAAAACGCATTGTTCGAACACTTGTCTTGAGACTGCGGAATTATCGACGACTAGCTTTTGCCCGTGGCTCCGCCTGCGTGAATGTGTTTTCCCGGGATAAAAGTCCCGCTTTATATTTTCCCGGGATAAAAAGTGGCTTATGTGTTAATCCAGAACATGTTCTACCCGTGTGCCAAATTTCATCGAAATCCGTTCAGTAGTTTTTACGTGAAAGAGTAACAAACATCCATACATCCAGACATCCATACATACTTACAAACTTTCGCCTTTATAACATTAGTAGGAAGGATGTACCATGTGGATTCTTCTATCATTAACCACATATCATTAAGAGGTATCAAATCAAATTATGGTTGATTTACTGACGTTGGCGTCACAACTGAACACGACCTTAATTTTGTACAATAGTTTGCCTTCAGTATTAACTCCAATTCTTACAGATTCCATTTTAACTTACCAAAGTAGACAGCGTTTATTCTGCTTGCATTATAATAGAGCAGCATATTCGCTGTCATTTTTAAACTCTAATAAAATTTAAGGCACGCGTCGTGGCGGCAGTAAAATTGTAGAAGCAAACACTTCCTCTATTCTTGTCAGAGTCTGTGGAATCTTTTTGTTTTGTTTGTGACGTTGTCAATTCCCTCGAGGACATCAATCCGCCGGTTTGGCGTAAAACTTGGCTCGGTCTTAACATTAACTGAATTTACCTTTACAAACAGAAGTGTCACTACCGTGGATCTTGTTTTATGAATTGTTTTGAAATCCGACCACGTTTTAATCTCTAATATCTTATAATAAATGTATTTTCTGTGACTGTATTTCAAAGTTTTCAGACTGTATCAAACAGCAATATAAGAAGTGGTTTGCTAGGCGAGAATAGGACTTACACGATGATTAGGTAGACACAAGTAAATTTTCTGCTTAATTTAGATTTATTATTGGCAGAAGACCTATATGTATTCAACGTTGGTTTATAAAAATGAAGACCTTAGATAAACAAATTATAATATGACGTAAGAGAAGAAGTTAATAATAGCGCTCGCGAACGAAACTAGTTTTCGGTTTGTCTTATATTTCCATGAACTTTGCCTTACAACCGTACTATTAGCTCCTTTCGCAAGTGAATGAGTTCATAATTGCATTAATTTTCTAAAACTTTTTAAGATGGGTATATAAACGAGACAATTACGGACAAATTTAATGCGACGCATCTCGTCATGGGAAAGTATCACTTGTGTTTCACAGATTTCTAATGCAAATATCAATAGTTGTTCAACAAATACTTTCTAACCTGTTCACTTTCACCTTCATTAGTGACACGGAAGCCCTAAGATAATAACAAAATGAGGGGTGATTAAAACAGTAATCAGCTGAGCGTGCCTAATGATAACGCTAGGGACAGGCTGTCAAGAAGCGTGTAACAATATACGGAACGAGGTATTATATTGTGTTCATTCAAGCTAAACCAACGGCATCATTATAACATAATAACATTTATGCAAAATGACAACATGAAGCTATTAAATCTGTGAATTTTTAACAAAATGGCGGCGTGAGTCGGCTCGGCGGGTCGGACGTCGCCGATCGGGGTGCGGAATGTGACCGCGCTGGAATGTCGTGCCGACGACTGGCGCACTCTGCTCACGGCACGGCGGAAAGGCCTGGCGCGGCACGGAGCGGCGCAGCGCGATGACGGCGACGCGATCTGCCGCGATGTGGCGCAACCCACGCGATTGCCGTTTCATTGCACACGACTATGGGATTCATGAATCATTCGCGCGTACACGGATATAGACCGTTTTTTCCTGCCAGTGAATACCATTTAAAAATCCATGCAGGCTGAGGAATATCGGATGATACATTTTTACCTATTTTATTTTATATATATCTATACAATATCTGGAGTAGCGCACGGCGTACAGAATTCAATAGTTATTCGTCTAACCTAAGTTTAATCTCATCTTTATACTGACATACTAGGTATTCTTGTGACTGCGCCCCCCGTGAAAAGCCTTCCCCAATACGAAAATCTCGAAATCACTGTATCGATCCATAGAGACATGGTCTATCCAAGGGCTTAATTCCATCCAAATCCGTTCGGCGGTTACTGCGTTTACTTAAACAACCAAACATACGTATGACATATTACTAAGAGTAAGAAATTAGTTAACATCGGCCAACCACCGTTTAGTGTTTGTTTAATGTGTGCAGACAAGGCCACGCGGCACGCCTAGTGTCTGTTGAATATTTAGGTTCCGAAATCACAAGCATTTATTAATACTATTTGGTTCATTATATAACTTCATTAATGTAGAGCTTAGATGGAGAGTGTAATAATTATAATATGTAATATTTGCATTGCAAGAAGAAAATACGTATCAACAGATTTTAATTAAGATTATTTGAGATGCCGCACGGTTCGCGCATGGACTCAATACACTCCTACATTTCTACATTTTAAAACTAAAATAGCCAGATCTCGGAAAACGAGCTAGAAAAATGGTGCTTACATTTTCGCTACATATTACTTTCTCGCCGCTTGCGACGACAGCTTCGTATGACGCCAAGATATATGAAAATGTCTTACTTGTTACTAAAAAGCGAAGCAAAAAAATATAAAAACTGCTGGATTTTTTCAAATAGTGTACTTAGATTACATTTTACGGCAAATTTTTCACATTATTGGTTTTACAGATTAGGCGGGATTAAATGATTTTGATTCATTTTTTTGCAGTAAATATTCTCGATAGACTGGTAAAATAGAATGTATACATATCCTTATTCTTATTTTTTGTATAATTACACTGCAAAATTGCTTAAAGAGTCACACAGGCGCAGGCTCTCATTACAACTATTTCACTTTCATCTATTGAATTATCTTTACAAATTTTGTTTATTCATATTTAACCACTATCTACCCATAATTATCTTAAGGATATCGCTAAAGACTGTCAAAGGAGTACAATAAAATTGTTTAAAGTCTGTACGAGTATTTCAGTTTTAACTATGTTTTTTCTGGAAATTGCAGTCTTTAAACAGAACCCCAACCTCCCGTAAATTCATGGTAGTTAAACTTCCTTGTATTTTTTAGTTAGAAAATATCTACTGTTGGATATGAACTTGTATTGTTTCGTAGTTTTTACAAGACCCGTTTTGTTTCACGTGCAACTCTGCAAGTTTTATGTGTTTTAAAAGAGGGCCTTACAATTCTTCTCCCAATCGCTAATATTGCGCTGTGTTGGTTAAGTTTTACGATAGTTGTAGTTTTAATTTCCTTTACTGCTTTAAACACCGTACATCATCTTTTAATTGTCATCCAAATTGCAATGCAATGCAATCAGCACTGTATTATATACTACCCACTGCTGAGCACGGGCGTCCTCTACTACTGAGAGGGTTTAGGCCTTAGTCCACCACGCTGGCCTAGTGCGGGTTGGCAGACTTCACATACCTTCGAAATTCTTATAAAAAGCTTCTTAGGTATGCAGGTTTCCTCACGATGTTTTCCTTCACCATTAAAGCGAACGATAATTGATAAACAATACACACGTAACTTTGAATAGTCAGAGGTGTGTGCCTTGGGTTTTGAACCTCCGGACATTGTCTCGACAGACCGTTCCATTCCCAACTAGGCTATCGTCCACTTTTTGTTTTGAACCTCCGCTAAATCTGCTATAAGTTGCTAAGGAGTTGGGTATCCCGCAGACTACATGACGCTACAGCATCAGGTCATGCTTAAAAATATTGCCGAAACCACAGCACTAGAGGTGATCATTAAACGTTATAACTGTTAATTTAACTCATTATAAAAAAATAGCTGTTAATTCTATTAACTACTATTGCAATATTCATTAAACGTTTAAACTAATGAACGGACTGCGGAGGCAGTTAATGCCATCCGTTAATTTATTAATCAACTAAACTTGATAACTGTTAATCATAGAAAAATGCTAATAACGCCTCTATAGGTTATTTGTTAAACGAAATTTAATACTACTAATAAGCACAAAAATTATATTTTTTCTTTAGCTAAGACTTAAATTATGCCTTGTCGTGATTTGTGAACAGTAAAATCGCCACTTGCAATGATTGCGAAAATAATTTTATTTAGATAACGTCAGAATTGATAAAAGTGGCCGCCATTTTGAATTTCTTTGTTTTAAGATCAATTGACCTCAAAATCGGTATGTGGGTATAACTTTAATTACCAAAGACTGATCCAATGTCAGAATTGAAAAAAGTGGCCGCCATTTTGAATTTCTTTGTTTTAAGGCCAATTGACCTCAAAATCGGTATCTGTGTTTAACTCTAGTTACCAAAGAACATTCCAATGTCGGAATAGAAAAAAGTGGCCGCCATTTTGAATTTCTTTGTATTAAAGCCTATCGACCTCAAAATCGATATCTGGGCAGGCCTGTAGGTACAAAAGACGGATCCAATGTTACAATTGAAAAAAGTGGCCGCCATTTTGAATTCCTTTGTTTTAAAGCCAATTGACTTCAAATTCGACATCTGAGTATAACTTTAGTCACCAAAGAACATTCCAATGTCGGAATGGAAAAAAGTGGCCGCCATTTTGAATTTCTTTGTTTTAAGGCCTATCGACCTCAAAATCGATATCTGGGTAGGCCTGTACTTACAAAAGACGGATCCAATGTTAGAATTGAAAAAAGTGGCCGCCATTTTGATTTTCTTTGTTTTAAGGCCAATCGACCTCAAATTCGACATCTGAGTATAACTTTAGTTACCAAAGAACATTCCAATGTTGGAATGGAAAAAAGTGGCCGCCATTTTGAATTTCTTTGTTTTAAGGCCAATCCACCTCAAAATCGATATCTGGGCAGGCCTGTAGGTACAAAAGACGGATCCAATGTTAGAATTGAAAAAAGTGGCCGCCATTTTGAATTTCTTTGTTTTAAGGCCTATCGATCTCAAAATCGATATCTGGGTAGGCCTGTAGGTACAAAAGACGGATCCAATGTTAGAATTGAAAAAAGTGGCCGCCATTTTGAATTTCTTTGTTTTAAGGCCAATCCACCTCAAAATCGATATCTGGGCAAGCCTGTAGGTACAAAAGACGGATCCAATGTTAGAATTGAAAAAAGTGGCCGCCATTTTGAATTTCTTTGTTTTAAGGCCAATCCACCTCAAAATCGATATCTGGGCAGGCCTGTAGGTACAAAAGACGGATCCAATGTTAGAATTGAAAAAAGTGGCCGCCATTTTGAATTTCTTTGTTTTAAGGCCTATCGACCTCAAAATCGATATCTGGGTAGGCCTGTAGGTACAAAAGACGGATCCAATGTTAGAATTGAAAAAGTGGCCGCCATTGTGAATTTCTTAATTAAAATAAACGACGCAAGAGACGTGTTGAACATGTTATCGCTAATGCTTTTCACGTAACTCCTTACTTCTTGACCGTTATAACTTAACTATTAATTTAACACGTTATTTTTTTTAATGTTTAACTATTAACCATTAATAATTTTTAACCATTAATCACATCACTACACAGCACACCAAATTTAAAATCAATCGGACTTTTTAAGTTAGAAATGTGCTGATAATCTTCAAACGCCTGAACAGATCTTCATTAATTATAGTCAAGAACCATCTCGATCACATTAGCTTTCAAACAAAAAATGACGTGTGGCACTCGGAGACTGCCGCGGTAAAGCTATTGCATAGCATTTTTTATCAACTTATGTAATTGTAATTATTTATTTATTTTTTTTTTTTTCTATTGTCCAAATTTCACTCGTGCCCTAACGCCGAAACTCTAAGCAGGCAATTCTAATATTTATACCTCTTTGAACAGATATAAAATAAAAGCTTTTTAAAAATTCAAACTTAGAATCACGTTTGACATTTCGATCCGTTTCACTGACTGGAACATTTTTTAAATACATTGTAATTCGACCTTTTGTCGCTTAACATTCAGCTCATATCCTCTTACATATTGTATTCTTACAAGACTGCGATATTAAATTTACTTATGGAATTTTACACTCTACATGGTTATGATAGAGTTGAAAATAAATTACAAGACTGCGATATTAAATTTACTTATGGAATTTTACACTCTAAACGGTTGTGATAGAGTTGAAAATAAAATATCACCGCTGTGCCGGTCGGAGTGAGGGGTGTTAGGTTATTTTTTCGTTACGGCATTTCTGGATTCGGTCTCCACGCTCAAGGCCCGCGTTAGAAGCTACGCAATAGCTTAAAAAAACACGTCAAAATTAGTCCATTCGTAAGAGAGCTACGTTGCCAAGGTAAAAACATACAGATACACACCCTAAACTTATAACACCCCTCTTTTTGTTTCGGGGGTTAATAATTAATAGGACCCTGTTTCAATCATTTATTCACAAGAGGCATCAAATTGTAAATTTTCTATAACCGTCCAACCATTTATTTAACTTTTGACAGTTCGGTTTTTAGTCAATTGGGGATGTAATAATTCGTTACCGATTCGATGTCTTATAGCAATCGATTTAATTTATGCAGAAGTTTTGATCGATTAAACACATTGAAATGTTATTTTTAACCGACTTCATTACTCAACATTTTGTATTGTTTTATAAACAGCCTAAGCGTTTAAATGTGTATATTTTCTGTAGGTATATTCTATATCCAATATTATTTGTCAAAATTTAACTTGAATAGTTTATTTTATCGGTTATTATATACTTACGCATATGCGAAAAGATTTTTTAAAATTTACACTGCGGCAGTTTGTTTTTCAATGTAAAAGTTTTGAATTATTTTTGTTACACAATCAGTGGGCTTAACGAATATCGATTGATCATTAATATCGGAGCTGAATAGCAAGTCCCTTCACTATGGAAAACAAAAACTGCCATCCATAAAGTATTCAATTATTTTGTTTCGATTCCTTGGCAATAATTATAAAATTTCATAGGCGAGCATATGTCAAAAGTTAAATAAATAGTTGGACGGACTAAAGTAATTAAAATTTCATACATGAAACAAAGTGATATAAATTTCATGTCGTTTGAATTTCGATTATAATTGTTTTAGAAGTCACGTACTTTCGCCTTTGTGTGTAATTTGAGTGATACTTGAAATCTACTTCTAAATCACTTTACTAGAAAACTTTTGGAATAACACTAATGTATACCACAGTATATTAAATTAAGTAATATCCAGCGGGAGCTGTTTTAAAATTAATTACAGTTATTACATATCAAATTAGTTAAAGTTACACGTTTTGTTGGCTCAGATTTATAGACAAGGGCGTAGGGAGATGGGGGCAGTGGGTGGCTGCCCCTCTCCCCGGTATTAAACACAAGTATACTTTTCTATATACTTGAGCGTTGCTCGATACTGCGTTGAGGTTTTGATGACATATCAGTGTATAAATGTAAATTGCAGAGTACTCTACAATAATTATTGACGTTAGCTTTTAGAGTTTACAATATTGAATTAATACCTAATAAGTTAACGTCGCGTTGTCCCGAAACTTTAATTGACGAGGGTTGATTAATGCAGTCCCAAGCTTACCACAATTCCTACCAGTAAAGTGACAATCTTTTTTAATGTCTGTTTAAATCAGTGATGATATGTTTTGTTATATGTATTATGAGCCGCGTGTTTTGTTCAAATCGACCATGTAGTTTATTGGCAGTAAAATAAAAAAATAATGAAAGTCAAAGTGATAATCCAACGTGGATATCTTACTATACTGTGTGTATAGTTTATCGTCACAAATTCAGAATATTTCCTCTTTGTAACAACACAAGAGCCATACAATTACTCTAGTACCGATACCCTTTTTATTTTAGAGCAATTTACGCTTTGTCCTCTAAGGAAATGTATACGGTTCAGAATGGTTTCCACTCTAGTGTCAGTCTAACGATTAGTGTTAAAGCGACGCTAACGTAAGGTAAAAGTAAAGGAAAAGTCAATTGGCAAAGCAGTGCAACAGAGCGATAACTTGCGAAAATAATTGGACAGAGTACAGAAGGTAGGTGATGCTCAACGGAATTTCCTCTTCTATTGTCAACCGTTTCCTATTGGATTAAGTAACACTGGTAGATCGAGACAATCACAAATACTAGAGAGTTTTTGATAAAAGTAATCTACCTGATCAGACGTCGTCAATCGTTAATGGTATTGGAAAATGACCGCGTTCTTATATTTTTTTAGTTAATTAACCTTTGTCAATGAAATAAGCCTCATTTCATCAAATGGACGGCCTATTTTTAGATAAAGATAGTTTATTTATCTATTTTTCATATATTGATTATTCATTATACCTATACAAGATGATATACAAATAAAAAAAAAATTACCTACGAAGGCGATAAGCTTAACAGCGATTCACTTAAGATTGTATTTTAATATGATAGTAAATGATATAATTACTAATATGCCTGTTTTGGTTAATATTTATTAAAGACTGAGTTATTATGTGGGTCAAGTACCTCACCACGCTAAATTTATAAAGCGATCCAATATTAACACAATTAAATTCAAGAGTATCAAAGTAAGCAAATTTCACGTTAACATCGCGTAAACCCACTAATTTAATATAAGTTTATACAAAAGTTGAATCTAGGACGGGTAGCGCTCCCCCTTGCCGTCACCTACCTACCTACGCCCTTGTACCTATCAAGAATTAATCATCTGTCTAGTGTCTTACATATCGATAGTTAACAGATGCGTAACGATAGAAATATGTACCGATATAAATTTGTTACTAAACTTGAAAATATAACCGTGACTACCTTTTATATATTTCTGTCCAACGTGACGCCAAAGATCCGTTTTTTACTCATAAATCTGTTCAGTAGGGCGGAAGATCGGTTCCCAATTTGTTAAATGTTGCGATACAGTGAATGGTTTTATTCGCGTCGGCAAAAAATTCTGGAAATCATCTAGCGTATCTGTTGTGTACTGCATACGTTAGGAATTAGGGTAGTGTCCTATGTTTGATTTTGTATTTCATTCTATATGTTACAGAAAATAATAAAAAAAGAAACTCTTCTCTGAAATCAGCATCATAATTGGTTGAAAAACAAAGCAGTTATTCATATTTGAAATATTGTTGTGTTGTGAGCAAAAGCAGGGACGTGGAGGGAATATCGCGCTATCTCTTTCGCACGCACGCAGTGTTATTGCCGGCGACTCTCGGTGACGTCACAGTGTAATATTACTGTTATTTGACAACTACCCTTTCCACCCAATTTCAAAGCTTAATAGCTTACTACTTATTATCCCAATTTTGAAAATTATTTTCCGTTAGATTTTGGATGGCATACATTTTTGATAAATGTATAAAAAAAGTAGTCAGTTGCCTTATTACTTAGTATTGAATATTGTGTGTGTTCTTTTTTATTCACGGTTAAATTAACACTGTATTTGGAATTTGAAGTTAAAATATATTTTTGAATTAATTTCAATTGTTAACTCCTACAAACAGAACCAGCTGTTGGCCACATTTTAAAATATATTTGATGCATATTTTAACTAAAAATACATTATTTTAGTGGAATCTCGAACAAAAATACGAACAGAAAAATAAGCAGAGTGTTAATAATATTATATGTTTATTTATATTTAAGACTGAAATATGTGCCCGTTATGGCGATAGATATGCCCCCTATCACACCGTGGGACAAATGGGTGTTAATCCAGGACATGATCTACCCATGCGCCATGTGTAAATTTCATCCAAATCCATTCTTCTTCTGCGTTTATTTCTAACAAACATACAAACATTTGTAACATATAGTTACCTACAAAGATTCCTTCGTATCGGTCAGTAATGCCAGTCGTGTGTGGAAATACATTCTTACACGTTGACAAATGCATATTTTTTTGTCAGTACCGTTAAATTACCAGATCTAAAACGCGACACAACCCCGAGCAATGTGAAACATTTAGCGTTGATAAACAAGTTTAGATCACGACTAAGCATGGTATGTGAGCGGCTAGGCGTGGTGGTGTCGAGGCCGGCTGGTCGCAAATCGAAAGTCCAAGTAGCCATTGCACGACATTGCTCATTCATTACGCACTTTTGCGTGCTAGATACTCGTAGGCAAGTTTTTTTTTACCAAATGTGCAAATATAAAATGATCTGAGTAATGTCAAAACAGTTTACTAGAATTTTCTTCTTTTTGTATCAGTATTATAAATAGAATCTTTAATAAATCGAGAGCTACGTGCTCGTCGAGGGAGAAACGGAAGCTTTTTATTGGATACTTCCGTATTTTTGAAGAATGTTGTGTAATTGAGCCATTATTCAACAATAGTCTGAGGAAATGCTGTATGACGACTAGATTTAGAAATACGAGCGTTCTTTGAATGCTTTTTATAACCTAACTAGACCTGCTGACAAGCATAGCGAAGTAAAATATTAACTAACAAGAGACGGTACTTGTTTCACTGGCGATCGAAAATATGAACTCCAGGGATGTACAATAGTAGTAATAATAATAATACCAGCCCTGTATTATATACTGCCCACTGTTGAGCACGGGCCTCCTCTACTACTGAGAGGGTTTTAGGCCTTAGTCTACCACGCTGGCCTAGTGCGGGTTGGCAGACTTCCTATACCCTCGAAATTCTTATGAAGAATTCTCACGCATGTAGGTTTTCTCACGATGTTTCCTTCACCGTTAAAGCGAACGATAATTGATAAACAATACACACGTAACTTTGAAAAATCAGAGATGCGTGCCTTGGGTTTTGAACCTCCGGACATTGTCTCGGCAGACCGTTCCATTCCCAACTAGGCTATCGTCCAAGTCCAAGGATGTATGCAGGCTTGTATTTAGTAAAGGGAGAAATTGTCTTTACGTACTTACGTGTGTTGTAATCGTTATTTAGTCCAGTAAATAGTATATTAACAAAAAATACCATTCTAGACTCTAGTACATTTCTTATTATATTGGACGAAAAAGTCAATAGAAATAATCAAGAAGAAACCGGATATTAAAAGGTACGACGACCATTATTGCTTTCCTCGATCTCTATTAGACAAGCTTTAGATGGACTCAATTGGATTCACAAAGCAATAAAATATAATAGACGGTCATTGAAAAGAATAAATACTACTGCGAGTATAGCAAATATAATATAGGCTGTATAACATTCATATAGGCTATTTTGTATTTACTATAGTTTTTGTGGAGAGGTCCGCTAATTAAGGCGTAGTTCACAATTTTATTGCTGTAGTTTGATACACAAACTCGCAAAAAACGAGTGTTATGTACAAATTATGTAGCATAATCTAATATAAAAAAAAAACAATTACAATTAGTAAAAAGTAAAAAACCAAATAATATGTACTCTTTTGCAACTATGCTAACTACGCATACTCACGTCTTTTATCCTCGGAGGGGTAGGCGGAGGCGCAACTAGTGCACCCACTTTTTGCCGTGTGTATTTCGTCCCATGATGTAATAGGGGGCGAGCCTATAGCCATAGCGGATACAAATTCTAGACTCCGAGCTGATACTGATTAGAAACATCCAATATTGCAGTCGTATCGTAATACAACTACGCCACCGAGGCAGGCCTTTGTCAGTCTTTTTGACTAAATTGTATAAGTTTTTGTTATTTTCCGCAGTAAACTGAATTAATGCATATAATTAATGAAATCAATCTAGATTATAATTAGTAAAATGTCTATGTATTATTTGTGTTCGATTGGATTCTGTGTGTGTTGAATTAACTTAATGAAAATCACAAGTTTGTAGAAAGAAAAGTAGTACACAATAATTTTAATGATAACTGCACTAAAAACATATGCATATTATTGAATACTAGCTTTTGCCCGCGGCTCCACCCGCGTTAAACAGTTTTTCTGGGATAAAAGTCGCGCTTTTTTATTTTCCCGGGATAAAATGTGCCCTATGTGTTAATCCAGGGCATGATCTACCCGTGTGCCAAATTTAATCGAAATCCTTTCAGCACTTTTTTCGTGAAAGGGTAACAAACATCCAGACAAACTTTCGCGTTTATAATATTAGTAGGATTCTTGGCCAACTACTATTTCTTTTATAATTTTTTTTATACTATTTTTTTTAGTCACCAGGTGATAGTCGCCACAACTACTCCTATATGGTAGAAACCATTGGCGTAACTATAGGGTGCCAGGACGGCTATATCCCACGGATACCAGGCTTCAGAGAGCTTCAAAAACAAGGTGCCCAGAATTTGCACTGCCGACGGACCCAATTCCAAGAATTTGCCACGACCCTCCATGAATGTTACAACTACGGTGTTACAATACGGTAACGTACACCATCCTGAACTTCGGAACACTGCACAGGATCTGACTTCTTGCTAGTTAGTTTACGAGACTATCCCGCCCTCACACCCACCACTGCAACTCCTGTAAGCCAGGATCAGCAGTGGCACGTATTTTATGACACTGAGCGGTGAAGCTCGGCGTCATAAAATGCTAGTTAGTTTAGGAAAATGTTTGGATGTTTGTAAGAAGTAAACGCAGAAACAACTAAACGGATTTGGATGAAATTTCGCACACGTGTTTATCATGTCCTAGATTGACACATAGACTTTTTATCCCGGTAATTTGCTCTCATGGGAAATAATGGTTATTTTTAATCTTATTCTTTAAGTAGTTGGCGCTGCGTCGTACTGTGTTAGGAACTTATCCAGCGGAAAACGCGGGCGTAGCCGCGGACAACAGCTAGTAAACTATAAAGCATTGCACTCATTGAATCCGACCACTCATATCTTAAATATACGATTGCCTACAATATTTAAAATTGACAAAATGAATATCAGTCAAATAACGTAGTGTTAGGATAACAGATTTGTAAGGGTATTTGTAACGGTATTTGTAGCGTAGTAACGAATAGTGGAAGCGGTAGTTGGGTGTACAAAAAGGGTGCTATGTCGATGTTCACTCATGAAGGGTTGCGAGCGCCTTCTGCACTCACCCAAAAGACCGGTGTTCTTGTATAAGCCGACCCTCGTCAGGCTAACAAGAGTTTAGTCAGGGACAAAAAAAAAAAGATGTTCACTCTCTTTCTCTCTTTCGCTGTCATTCGTGCTTAGACGCTCATTCGAGCCCAGCCTCACAGTCGATCTCAGTTGACTTTCATGGTGGTCGGTGAGTTGCTGATGATACCTATCTTTGTAAAAGTATTTATGTTAAAAGTGCTTATGTAAAATCAGTAATAAATGTATTTATGTAAAATCAGTAATAAATCGTTTTTATTTAAATCGAAATCCCTTCTGTTTCTAACAGTAGGTATAACCCAAACATTCCAAAAAAAATAATATTAAATTGAGTCTATCTCATACAGGAAAGAATAAATTTTATGTGGCTTGTTTCATTATCTCACTACGTGGTGGTAAAAATTCCTGCATTAATAATACAAGACATGACAAGGACAATCCAGCGCCGTGAGGTCGTATGATCTCGGAGGTTTTTTTATTGGCTCTGAGCATGATACACAATGTTAAGATTTGCTTTGTCGTCCTCATAAATTACTAATCTTATATTTATTGCTATTCATGTATAATTTAATATTTGATAGATTACAAAGGAATTTAATTGATAATTAATTTTAATTTATATTTACCTGCTATTTGTATTAAATACGCTAAGCCAGTTTCTCTTATTCTACGATGTTGTAATTAGGTTTTAGTGTACCGTACTGTTAATAAAGTCAAAAGTTTTGCAAAAACAACGCGCCTGTCCAAATAGTTATTGTTGATAAAGAACCGCGTGTTACCTTAATTTTATATCCAAGTTAGCAAGTTAAACGGTTTTTGCGCGAGTAGCTCCCAAGAAACTTAGGTAGAAATATTTTCGCCGTTGTTAGAGAAATGGCAAAAGATTTATAACGATTTTGGCCGTCGACAGCAAGTTACCGAGGCGGATATAAAAGTTTCTTATGCGCCGCTATAACTCTAAAACTTACCTAATATTCAAGTTTAAATAAATTGCCGAGATAATGTTCTTTACAGATTTCATTACGGTAATCATGAGCGGCCCGGAATTATTATGGGGAAACTCATTGAAACTTAATCGTTATATCTGCGTTTAATATAAAAGACGGTATAATGACTTGGATCTTTGCGTTTTCTTAAATTTTTCCGTCCGTAAAAATGGGCTGATACTGGAAGGGGGGGGGGGGGGGGGGTAATGACTAAGACCATCTGAATTGTGAGGAAATGTATCCTAGCAGTTATTGTAGAGGTCTTATAATGATTTAACATTACCGTTACGTAGGACTCGCTTATGTAAGAGTCCGTCTGGGTGGGTACCACCGCAATGTCTATTTCTACCACCAAGCAGCAGTGTGCATGCACTGTTGTATTTCGGTTTGAAGGGCATTATAGCTAGTGTAACTACAGGACATAATGAGACTTAATATCTTACGTCTCAGGATGACGAGCCACACAGTACTTTCTAACTCAAGGTGCTGGATGGTGATTCTACTGTTTATATCGTGTTGCTTACCATCAGGCGAACGAAATGCTCATCTCGTCATTCGATGCAATAAAAAAAAAATTTTTATACTTGTGAAATGACCGCAATGTCTTTTCTACCGCCATCATTCAATGCCATAAAAAAATGAAATAAATAACTAGTTGAACAAAACGAACTCGTTTGCTGTGAATTCTTCATAATTATTGTACTTGTTAAAAGTGACTCACTGTGAATTGTGATGCGTTATTTTGAAATAAGTATGTTATGTATCTTTTGAAATCTTATTAACATCGTCTCCATCTTTGTGAAGTAATACCTATTGTGCATTTTGAAACACAGTCATACCGGCATACGTTTTAAAATAATTATGTGTGTTGATTTTTAAAGAATAATTCACTTTACATTATAATTTATTACATAATGCAATGCATTAGCATAATAAGCAGTGGTTTTACAAGTCCAGTAAATAAGTGTTATTTGTTTTGAGTTCTTAAATATGGCCACATTCGCAAACCGTTCATATGTTATGGAAAAAGTGAGTTTGCTTTATGTAAATCTCTTGTTCTCTGTAGTGCACAGTGTATTGCACCTACCTATTGGTTTGTTTAATATTTTCATAGGTATTGTCTGGCTGTCTACATAACATAATATTACACTCGTAAATATATATTTATATTGACAACTATGTGTTACTTTAATTTGCGTTTCTTATTACGATCTACACTACATGCAATTATGTCTTATTAATCGTATCTATATTAATTTGTACATTAGTTTACGGCAACTTAAAAAATATTAACTTGTTCTTACGGTAAATGTATGATCAAGATCATGCACTGCAGTGATACACAGAACGAATGAAACATAGAGTACGTGTAATGTTATACGAGACAGATAGTAGAGACGCATATTCCGTGACTCCAGCATGCGTGACAAATTGCAACATAAATCGACATCCGTATGTTAAGCTTTAGTGAATAAATATACATCTAGGTAGGGTTGCCAGGTCGTCAAACCTAATAGCCGGACAGACCAGGCAGTTTGGCTGGATATTTGGGTAAAAAGGCCGGAAACCCTAAATTAATTATTAAGGATTTTGTGTCTTAGTATAAACACGATTTTTTAGCTCCCAGGTGTATTTCCATGTTCGTTTAATTTTACGCATTTTGCAGTTTCTCTAAAGTCATTGGTCAAATATAAAAAGCCTAACAAAAGCAGGTTAAGCCGTAATTTGGCCGTACACGCATTCAAGAAGCCTAACTATGTCCGGTTTTATCCGGACGCCTGGCAACCCTATCTAGGCTTATCACTAAATTTGAGAGATTTCAAGAATAAGAAACTTTGTAGACTCACATACACTCTGGGCTGTATGCTCGTCGAATCGTCAAAGTGACCCTAAAAATGGAATGGATTGGTGCAAATCTCGGCACCATTGTGAACGCAAGTTGTGTCCCGTGTACCGACGGACTACGTACAGTATACCGCAGAGGCTGTTCCGTTAACTATCTGAGGTAATGCCTTATGATACCCCAGAGCCGCTTCTAATACCTTAACGAAGAAGTTACCAAAACCCCGTCATATCTGTGACCGAGGCAGACCTCGGCTTCTCTAACTGACACGGGATCTTACCAAATAATATGTGTCACTAAAATTCCAGATAATATAAACAAACTTATAATACTTCGTAAAATTAATACGCCTTGTGTATATTTTAAGACAATGATAGTGTCGAATGAAGAAAAATGCAAACCAAATAGATTATAATAATAAAATTATGTTTATGGAAACTACGGTGATATATTTTCAAAATATGGAGTTTTCGTAGTTGGCTAGATTCTGTTGATCGCTATTCATTCTATATATAATAATACTTTAGGTCCGTTTTTCCAGTTAATTTTATATGAGAAACGTGAGTGGGAGAGTTATTTGCATTGATCATGCAACAAACTGCATTCCAATGACACAAGTTCCGCTTTACATATAAGTCCATCGTCAATAGATTTTACATTAATGACTAACAATATTATATTATTTAAGGCAGTACTAATGAAATACTACCTCCACATAAAATAAGAAAAAACAAAGAGAAAAACTCGTCAGCGCAAAAAGTCGGATGCGAGGATTAGCAAACTTTTTAGACAGACTTGTGACAGGCGTGTGGTGCCCATCAACAAGTTAGTTAATTACTTACTCGGTAATGCAGGAATTTCGAAGTTATTTCGATAGCAATCTTCGAAAGTTAATAAAGCGTGAATCACTGAATCAGCTTCGAGTTTTGTTCGCCATCTGATGAATGATGTTGCAGTGCACAATTCTGTTATCCCCCTAATTGGGACAGGTTGGGAAACGTTAATTTGATAACCGCCAGCGCTAACGTTTACATAATTTGCGGTTGTCCTAGAGCAAAACACTGTGGTTGTCGCCAGCAGGTTTGGCAAACAACTGAATCTTCCGCAAATTTCATTATTTAGTTGCAACATCGGTGTAATAAATGTTACGTAATTACGATTTTTTTGCAAGATTACTGCAGTTTGTATGTGTTACAGAACATGGGATTTTGGTGTTAATAGGTATTTATATTGCATTGCATGTTATTTATACCAATACATTAATTTCATTTTATTTTGCTAATTTCATTCGAAAAAATTTAAAAAAAAATCTAGTTAAGAGAAATTATATTTAATTTAGGACTATAAGAGGAATTGTGTGCTTCGATAGTCGCCAGAATTATGTTAGCCTATTATTATAAATGCAGGTACACCGGCTCAACCAGAACCCGTATGAACAAGCCAATATCGCCTTTTTCTCACTACATTCTGTACAATGGTCGTCATCTAATCGCTTAACAATCTGGTAACAGTTCAAGAATTCATTCAAACGTGAAGAGTCACCTATTTTTGTTAACTGCATCGTACGTCAATGAAATATTAGTTTACTATTATACTTCAAAACCAGTAGATATACAAACTCTTAAGGCTGTTTTTACATTTAAAGTCATCTTGGCATCATAAACAATCGTAGTACCTTCACATTTTAGACGGTATTTGCATGTTGTGTGTGACAAATATAACTGGCATGCGTATATGTTTATATCAAGTTCGAGAAGGTTATCAAGTGCCATTTAGGTGATCTTCCGCAAGTGAAGATTTTGTACAGTGTCATATTTGCAGAAACCGGTCCTGGAGTATGGCCGCCATTTTGGATTTTTTGTACCATAAAAAAGAGCAACGATCCGTTGCTTATTAGGGTTTGCAGAACCGTTTGGGATTTTAAGAACCGGGATTTCCGGTACTTTGCATGCACAGAACCGGGAATTCCCGTTTTTTTCGGGACTTGTGTTTTTTTTTCGTGGACAAGCCCGTTTTAGTATACTTTTACTTTAGAAATATTTTTTTATTGTATAGACACGCTAACTTTCAACGGCGTTATCATTCTTAAGTGATATCCATTGGTTATAAACACACAAAATACCAAAACAATGGTTGAGTTGCCGGCCACAATGGAATTGAATAACGATTTGGGAAGGGAAAATGTGTTTTAGTTTCGAGAAATCACAAAAGTAGAAAAAAGTAATATTTTAGTAAAATCATAAATTCAAAAGTTTTAGTATTTTTGGGGGTTTAGATGTTTCTTGGAATTTAACACTGGAACCCATGAAAAGATTGGGATAAAAATTATCACATAATATTAATCCATCTAGTTATATTAACCTAGGACATGTTCGGTCGTGGTGCCAAATTATATCCCAATACGTTCAGGGCCGTTCAATAAATTGTCGATGGGGGCAGAGATATTGAGGGGCATTAAGAAGTTGTACGGCCAGTTGTACCTCTTAGTTATCAAACCCACCTACAGCTCGCCCAGAGACCCGAGAGCCAAGCTGGTCCAACACTACAATGTATAACATCCCAAACATTATTCTCTGTGAGATTAGGAGGCCATTTGGATAACTCAAAACCAAATGATCCGTTAGAACGAAATCACTATAGAGCTTCAAAAAACGGGTAGTACGCTGATACTCAAAGCATGGAACATAACTATTTCACTGCACAGAGGCATGAGACAGGGACATTTTATTTCTCCGAAACTGTTCACTGCGGCGTTAAATGATGCTTTGGAGTTCTTGGATTAAATGGCGATATTGAGTACCGCAGTACCGAAAAACCGCGAATCAAATTTTAAATTCGCGGTACTTTTAACCATTAAAAGAACCGGGAAATTCCGGGATTTTCGAGACCGGGATTTCCCGGTTCTGAAACGTATTGTTTATTGAATAAACATGAGGTATGCATGGCTATGCATTTATTAATTCGACAGCAGTCTGTGCTAACACGATGTCATAAAATTATTCGCAACGTATTAGGCTTATTCGGTTCCACCAAAATGTCGCTAATTAAAGCGTGAACTGGCAATTTAATTACTATACGTTTTAACGCTTGACCACATACCGTGTTGTGACTTTGTTGGTGAAACACTTACCAATGTAATAAATTCAATTAATTTATTAATTTGTTGTTTCTGTAACCTTGTATTAAATACACAACAAAATAATGTAAATACAAAATCGACGGTTAGCGGGCTGATTGATATGGGCTTGAACCCTTTGCCTTCCCTATGAGGGAAAATTATTAAAAAAAATACTTTAGTAGTGAAGTTTTGGCGGCAACTTTGTAATGTCATGAGGTGCTCTTGTTTTAATTCATTATTTTGGTGATACTTAGTGTATTATTGCATAATTATGGTGATATATTAGACAAGTTACCAAATATTTTATGAGATCTACTATTCATATTACTTATTATGTAAAATTCAATTAAAAAAATATGTCAACTAAATCATAACCTCAAATCTTTAAAGTGAAAAATCTTTAGTTTTAGACTTTTTTCACTAATAATCTTGATACCAAATTATTTAAGCATTGCTGCTGAATTTATATATTTTTTGTTACTTCTAAACGCTTCACATTAATTACATCAACTAAAATCATGTATGGAGACCTGCCATTGTCCTTTACGAAAACAAGTACGTGCAGCGGTAACAGCTGCCATCTGTTTTGACCACGAAGATTATAATATATCTACATAAAATTCTTGGTTTTGACGCACACATTCGTTGTCATCTGTCACTCAGTAATATATCTTTTGAAACATTATACAAGAGATTTATTTAAAATTTATGTATCCATATGTTTCATTCATTGAATTCAATGCAATATCTTTAGAAATATAAATAATTCTGGCAAGGCTATAACGTCTTCTATAATACAAATTACATTTTATCACTTTTGTTGTTTTATTCAATGTCTCTAACAAGTGTTGAAAACCGAGCGATTGCAAAACACCACTAATTCCTGTATCATTGTACAAAGAATAATTATTTAAATTGATGTGCACACATCAGAACATAAAAATTATTAAGGAACACGACGAAGGCCGCGGCACAAGCCGGGGCGAGTGAAAGTGATTCAACGGCGATTGGTGGGGGCTACAATGGGGGGAGTACAAGGTTGCGAACCGGCTGCACCGGCTCAGACGTGCCAAACAACGATTGAGTAAGAGGTAATAACAGTTGCGTTAACTTAATGACGATTCGGTGATGTATGCCATTGTGATGTTGAGACGCGCCGCCTATTTCAGTTTTACAGTAACCGTAACAAGGTTAATTGCGAAAACGCCATTTAACCCTCGGTATTTGTCGAAGTGGCACATAAAATAACGGCGTGACGTTCACGACGCGTGGAAACAACAAGGTGTACGGTTGGTAGACTGTAAATTTCTTACTTATCCATCATTCTGTCCCCGTGGCTGGTTTTATACTCAGGTTTTCCCAGATTGTTTCCCGTACAGTGTTTACTAAAATATTACAATATCGCAAATGCTCAGGCATTCAGAATGATATAGGAAATGTAAAACGCAATACTATACTTTTGAGGACGATGTTTTAGTACCACAGCCCACATAAAACTGTAACGGTCAAAGAAATCGAATTACCTATTCTATAGCATAAGATTACAAGAAACGGACCGAGCTGGCCTATACTAACAACACCAATAAAAACTTAGCTCTACCTCAAACAAGGCCGTTGTGAATATGTATTATGTTTAAGTATTGCATTACTCGTTCCTATAACCTCCATTTACCATTCAATTATGTCTTTATGCAACGCATGGTAAATTTGTTGCATGTTGAACAAAACTTAAGTGTAAATGTTACAAGATCTATTTCACGGCTTCTGCGCCCTAAAATTATAAAAACAATTATATAATTTTAGTATTATAGTATTATATTCGTACTCTACATTCAGTCACAGTGTAAAAGAAGTGGTACATATTTCGCACATCATCACCTTTCCCGTGGTCAACACCACAAAAAAAGAGACAATGAGGACCTAGCAACGCTTACAGGACGAAACAGTGCGATTACGATACAAACCTCTTTAAAATTGGGCAAACTTCACCACGCCAGTCCGCGATTAAAAACATACAAGGCTATGACCACCGCGTAGACTAGCTTACTGGGATAACGGTCCAAACCCCTTTTAAAAGGGAGAGGACTTACTAGTAAATAAGTAAGATTATTATTACGACCCACTCATAGCTTAAAATAGATTTGAGGTCATTGCGTCATTCGACACAGAATAATGAGTAATGGTGGTTAATCCTAATACGTGATTGTAAGTCTAAGCTTGGTTGAGACAAAGATTTAACTTCGTCGATGAACTTTAAATGTGTGCGTGAATAAAAAGTACTATTTAGATTGGATGACGTCATATTTTTTTTTTAGTTTAGTTTCGCATTTTGATTGTTTGACTTTTTTATATGGCTTTGATTGACGAGAGGAGCATGCCGTTCGCCTGATGGTGAACGATACGACCGCCCATACACGGTAGTAAGTAGTAACACCATACAGAACCTTGAGATACAAAGTACTGCGTGGCATTCCACTGGGCTCGTCATCCTGAGACATAAGATGTTAAGTCTCATTAACTGGTTACAATGTCCTTCAAACCGAAACACAACAGTGCATGCCACTGCTGCTTGGCGGTAGAAATAGATATTGCGGTGGTACCCACCCAGGCGGACTCTTACATATGAGAGACCTACCAATAGTGAACTAAACTATCACGAAAATAGATTAATGAGCGAAAATCTACACTATATATAATACTAACTTTTGCCTGCGGCTCCACCCGCGTGAATAAGTTTTCCCGCGATAAAAGTCCCGCTTTTTATTTACCCGGGATAATACGTAGCCTATGTATTAATCCAGGACATGATCTACCCGTGTGCCAAATTTCATCGAAATCCGTTAAGTAGTTTTGCGTGAAAGATTAACATACATACATTCTTACAAACTTTCGCGTTTATACCTATTAGTAGGATTATAACGCTGAAGAGTTTGTTTGTTTGGTTGAGCGCGCTAATCTCAGGAATTGCTTTACCGATTTTGAAAATTCTTTTACTAATAGGAAGCCACATTACTTCCGAGTGCTATAGGTTACTTTTTAACCCGGAATTAATTTTTTTTTCACGCGATCCGCGAGCATCACCTAGTAATTGACAATAATAAATACTGAACACTTTAGTATGTATTTCGCCTTAACAATCCAATTGTTGGTAAAAAACGTAAATTTAATTACGCGTGTTTGTAACAAGTATACTTGCAGGTAGCAATTACTAGTGGTTACTCTTGAAATGAGGTTACTTCCGCGGAACACTTTTAATAAAACACACTATCCGGAAGAATGACCACACTAAACTTGGCCAGTGTTCATATCGACACTTGCATTCGAAAGTGAGTGCCAAAATGTGTAATCCATGCCAGTTTAATAACCAACCTACGCTGTGAACACGTAAGGTTTTGATTCAAATGTTTATTTGCCTTAGGTAAAAGCATCTATCAGCTTATCATTTGAGTAACCAGATAATTATGAGTCGGTTGTACCAATTTTCTTCTATGTGAAATATATACACATATACCTACATACACACTCACACCTTTTATCCCCGAAGGGGTAGACAGAGGCCCACTTTTCGCCGTTATTCCGTCCCATGATGTGATAGGGGGCGACCCTATCACCATATCGGGCACAAATTCCAGAGTCCGAGCTGATACTGAATAGAAAAGCTCAATATCACTTTGCCTGACCCGGGAACCGAACCCGAGACCTTAGCATTGCAGTCGTACCATAATACAACTACGTCACCGATGCATATCTACCATAGTCTATGTGAAACATGATTTCCATTACCCACTTAAAACTGTAAGCGAATTTACTACGCTCCAATTGCGTGTATGTGTACGTAGTCAGTGCGCACCGAGACAGGGAAATGCTTTTCGTAACGTTTGAAAATTGAATCGATGCAATCAAATACGTTTGAGAAACTACGATGTTGCTCAAGTAAAATAAAATGTATGAGAACCTTTCATGCCAAATTTTTACCGATTCGTCGATTTCTTGCTAACGTAAATCAATTATCAACGTTCATTAATAATAATTTACCTATAGTTATACTTATTTAAGTCCATTTTATTTATAAAAAAGTAAATTGTACTGGTCGCTTTTTTTCTTACTCAACGTTATAAGTTCTGTAACTAGTAACATCATACTAATGTATCTAATGTATAAGCACTATATACTAATGTATAAGCAGATTTTATCACATTGTTTTTACAATAAATTGCAAATTTATTCAAACATATTGTATGTAATGGATCATTTGACAGTAACCTATTAATTTGTCACGGGTCCAGCGCGGACGTTCTCAGAAAGTATTCAAATATTTACTTGTAAGCGAGAACAGTAAATACACTCGTACGAAGGCCAGTGGAGTATAGGTACGTAAAACGAATACTAATCCAAACCACGGCGGGAAAGCCACCGGAGTTAACGAACCCTGACACTGCATAGGATTAATGATACTCTCTATATTTTCATCCACATTATACGTTTTCTTTTAGGTACGAATACAAATTGCTTTTATCTTAAGTAAAATATATTGGAGAGCAATAAACCGCGTATTCATTAATACAAAAGCAATATTTCGTGCTTGTGTTTGAAGTTTGTCGTTTACTACGAAATTCCAATCCATAAGAAATATGTACTTGTTTACGTTGTATATAAAAAGTATGTTAAGCGTATAAACTCTGACATTTTACTGAGTCTATATTTCATATTAACAAGTATTTAAGTTACGTTATAATTGTTTGATTGCATCGTATAAAACGTATTCTGTCGTCTTCGGTCTGGTGAGCGTGCGAACGGTCCGCGCCGGCTCTACGCAGATTATAAATTACAAGCACATAGCACACCTCAATTAGAGCACAACAATCTCTTTTGTGTATTTCTGATGTATTTCTCAGTGATTTCGATAGACCTTTTCCATTGCATACTTCAGTGGCTATCTTGTTATATTGAATTCGAGGCTCCGCTACGAGATTTCTTTTTTCTCATTTATCATTTCGTTTACACTTTATACGTGTAATAAATGATTCTTTGGAAAAGTGTCAAGAGCTCAGAGACATGATGTTTTTATATAAAAATTTCATGATAAAATTGACTCTCCCTATCTATTAAACAATATAAAATACGTTGTAGAAAATAAACTTCTCGATAGAACGATGCATGGCAAAATAGATTTATTGTACGGCCCTACAATTGCTATAATAAGAATTTCAACATTATCGATATTTTTTATGAGAATATATGTATTAGATTTTTAATTTTTGTAACACTAAATTGGTCGCTGTGGATAGGTAGATGCCTCGTATAGGTATTATTTAATAGTTTGTCTTTAGTGTCAACTAGTTTAACTAATTACTGTGTAGTTATAACTCTAATAATTCATTTGTGTTGATAATTTTGTGACAAAATAAGGCTTCTTTTTGTCGACAAGACTCATGTATTTTTTATATGTTGGAAACTTTTTTTGGTATTATGTGTTAAGTTACTTTGTGTCAATTTATTTGTGTATTCTACTACTCTATTTCCTGAACTACGATAAAAAAAATTTGAAGCGTCGTCTACGTCGCACTGATGGAAAACGTAATCGCATTACAATAGATCGAAAATTTTGATCACGATTCACGACTTTTTTCGGTTTTTATTACAATTGTATGACTTAAAATTTTATTGCATTAGTACGTCGTGTTAATTTATAAAAGTTTCCCTCTAAGAACAGAAATACTGATTTGATAGAATTATAAACAACCTAGAATATTATCGTTAGACAATTTTACACCCGAATCTATTGGGTGTTTCAATGGCAAGTACATTATACACGAAAGGTCACATAGGTGTTAAACATTTATAGTTTTAGTTTATTACTGAATCGTGATTTTACGAGTTTAATACGTATAAGTGTCAAATAAACCTTCATTGAGTGTTTAACACGATATCGATATAGTTGACGGTCAAATACCGACGTGTCCTCTGTGGCCATGACGTCGTTAGCTACTAACCATGCAAGCTACTGACAAATTTATGTCAGGGATGTTTTACCAATACCTTTACTAATACTCGCAATAGAGATGTGAGCTGTTTTTAATGAGTCCCTTACAATAGCATACGTGTAGAACTTTCGTATAGTCGTAAGGACAGTCAGCCACATAAGTAGGTGAACAAATTCAAAACTTCATATCGCCTCTACACTTTTGTGTTCTTACCAATTTTCGTTTCCTCTTCACAAAAATTAAACTAAAAGGATTTACTTTACACAAAGAAAAAATACTGTTTTAATTGAACTGATGCGTATAGGCGATTTGAAATTTCGAATTTGTTAAGGACAGTCAGCCACATAAGTAGGTGAACAAATTCAAAACTTCATATCGCCTCTACACTTTTGTGTTCTTACCAATTTTCGTTTCCTCTTCACAAAAATGAAATTAAAAGGATTTACTTTACACAAAGAAAAAATACTGTTGCGTATAGGCGATTTGAAATTTCGAATTTGTTCAGCTACTTATGTGGCTAACTGTACATCAATGCTTATGGCCTATTTTCAAGTACAATAAATAGCAATATTATATGGATTGAATATTGTACGAAATTAATATTAACCCCTTGAATGATTATTACCTATAATGTCATGAGGGCTATTCTGAGAAATAGAATAATATAGCCGACGATATAAGCGCCAGTTTTGATTAAACCATGTCAGTTATGGCATGTGATGGGCATGATATTTACATAAACATATCACGCCAAGTCTTTGTATAAGGGACATCTTATTAAATAACAGAGTATGAGACATTAAGAGACACCCACAAGGGAGTGTGACCGAAGCGTGTCGGGTCAACGGGTTATATTCACTCTAAAATAAATATCCAAGAAGTTACATCGTCTTTATTCATAGTAAGGTATAATCAAATTAATAAGAAAGGTAATACGACTACTCAAAATGTGTACGAACTCACTATATTAAACAGGTAATTGCTAAAATTCTGATTCAATCACGTAACGATTTCTTGTTGTACTAATATGTATTAATACCATAATATTTTGCAAGAACGTTTGACATTTTTATTTGAAGAATAAATTCACGGTTATAATAATAATAATAATATGTCTATAACCACGGATAATAAAACCTGCGTTTACTTCGACACTGAAACAATTTTCTTCCTTATATCCCAGTGGTTCGCAACCCGAGCTTCATGGCTCTTTTGGGTGCCTTCGAAATAATTGCTGCCACTTTTATTCTAGCTCAAGTAGTTCCAGTGGTTGCCCTCTTCACCCCGTGATACTAAAAGCCAGACTAAGAAGTTAATTTTATCAAAATTTTCTGTTTCCGTTTGAATTGTGAGTAATAGTAACCTGTTATAATATTTTTTATTAAGTTACAAAAAATATTGTCTTACTTTTATCTTTAGACTTTTAAGACTACCTTGGTGGCATAGTTGTATTACTGTACGACTGTAACGTCAAGATATCGGGTTTAATCCCTGGGTCGCGCAAAGTGATATTGGGTTTTTCTACTCTGTATCAGTCAGGAGTCTGGAATTTGTGCCCGGCTTGACGATAGGCTCGCCCCTTATCACGCCATGGGACTGAATATGCATTTGCGGAAGGTTATTTCCGTTATATTCAAATTGGTTTTGTACCTACTGCATATCACTACATAGTATAAAACAAAGTCGCTTCCCGCTGTCTGTCCCTATGTCCCTCTGTATGCTTAGAGATCGTTAAAACTACGCAACGGATTTTGATGCGTTTTTTTTTTTATAGATGGAGTGATTCAACGGGAAGGTTTTTATGTACTTTTAGCCCGGAAAAACTTATTAACGCGGGCGAAGCCGCGGGCAAAAGGCTAGTCTATAATAAAACGATAAGAAGCAATCATATTTTTTCACTTATATAACAACACATAAAATGCAAGTCAATTAAAATAGATAATTAACGTTGAGCAACCAAACGTGCTGCAGTCACAAACATTACTACGAACAAATTGTTCGTGACCTTTTTATGGCCAGTTCTGTTCTTTAATGTAATTTTAAATATGCATTAATGAACGGACAGTGTGTGGACCCAGTATACGCGTGGTGTCGACAAACTAGAGGCGGCCGTGAGAACGTTTCGTAAGGTTTACAATAGAGGCAATTTAAATCTACCTCAGGCACGTTCGGACTCGCGTTATTTGCATGTTTTTGAATAGCTATTGAAACATGCTGGGTAAGCGTGTGTTAGGATTCAAAGTAGGTACATTAGAATGACTATTTCATTTCTTGCGTGCGAATTCATCGGAGACGTATCTAATGTTTGGATAGAGTATATTTATTAGCATAACGGGATTCGAACCAGCTCCAACGCAATAGCCGTTTATTATCGTACTTATAATCTGCGATACACGACCTCCAGCGTACAAGTAAATAATAATTGATTGACCTAATCCGAAAATGAATATAGAAATCTTTCTTGGAACTATTTATGTTTGAATTTTCGTTCAATATCTTGCTATCTTTGATGTTTCCAGAACCATTAATGAATGGTAGAATCACTATTAATATTCTTCAATGTTTGCGACAGAAAGAAATTTCGAAACGTAACTATTTATTTATTATAATTACGATCCTTTTATGGGTTTAGATAACTATTGAAAGTGATAGCAAAATTTTCGATATGTTGATCAATGCGGTAACGGGTAACTAACTAAATGTTATCACTAACTTAAATTTAATCATATTACTATCAACTATTAGAAATTATATTATGATTACAACACATGGAAATCATAACAGATCGGAATTCTACGGCGGAACTCATGTATGAATATGAATACTTTTCGCTATATATGCTATTCAAACACTCTATCTTGCAATACAGGTCCATACAATCCATCATAATCTGATGAAAGTCACAATTCATCAACCTCAGCTTACTGCAAACTCGAAAGAAAACTGGCAATTCGAAAAGCAATCAACTGCTATTAGAAAAATAATCTTGTGTGTTTGCGTGAAATTGTCCGGCGAGGCAGAACGCGCCGCTTTCACGACACACTGCCGCGCCGCCAGAGCCGTGCGTGACGCGGCGTGACGTCACTACACACGTTTCACTACCTCCCATTCGTGTGTCTTTAAACAGAAATGATAACTGCACTTCATCTTCACATAAGTGTTTTTAATGGCCAGTCTTGCATTTTTGTTTATTTTATCTACTATGTAGGTATGGTTATATTTTATGCTTACGCGGATGTTAGACATCGAAAAAGAACTCATTTTCGGATTATATGGCACAATCAGCACGTGGTAATAGGTATTAAAAATGCATGTATTCATTTATGAAGTAACAGCCTAATGAGCGATAAACAAATTGCGGAAACGGAGATCTCTATTGTATTGATCGAAAAATAAAATGAACTATTATACTAGTAGAAAATAATAATGATTTATGACGAAAATTATACCTACGGCCTTATTCATAAACAGATAAAACTATTTTAGTTATCAAATGTTTTGTCTTCTTCGAACGAATTTCGAATTGAGTTTGAAGGAAGAAAACAAAACATTCTATGAATAAGGTCGTTAGTGTTTTACAACTGCGTCATTTTTATTAGTTTATTTTGCTTAACACAAAATTAATATTTACTCAAAAATTACGTAAAAGACTAACGATTTCACTTTAAAATAAAACTGTTATATGCAGAAAACAGATGTTTACAGATCCATGTTTCTAAATATTTCAAAATCAGTGTTACCGAAGCAAGATCACTCGATGGAAGAATGGGCAGTACACGTAATGATAAACAAAATATCACACGTGCGCAACGGCGGATGTTACGGGCCGCCAATCTTACAGCTTTCTACACACTTGTTCGGCGCAACCAAATAAAGCTGCCTGTATAAATTGAATATTAATTTTGATCGTACATCATAAATTAGTATTAGATGTAGCTACCAACTTTCTCTGCTACTAACCTAAATTCTTTCGTTATTTATGTAACGTGTGCCAACTGATACAGTGTTAATATTACACTGATTCTCGTATTGTTTATGTTTTAATGTCACACGTTATATCATCATACAATGTCATCGCATTGCACAAGACTATTAGGCTACATCTGGTTCATTAGTTGATAAATAGTTGATATTTGAAAAAGTAAAATTTGGTTATTTATTTTAAGTACTACTTAAGTTTAAAAATATTTAGGTATATCTTTACAAATAATTATAATCAATTTGTTTGGCCATTTTTTAAATCGTACATAAATCAATATGCAGCACCGCATAGCCTGTTTCGTAATAAATTTCAAATAGCTTTATATTATTACTAGCTTTTGCCCGCAGCTCCGCCCGCATTAAAAAGTTTTTCCGGCATAAAAGTCCCGGTTTATATATCCCCGGGATAAAAAGTAGCCTATGTGTTAATCCAGGACATGATCTATCCGTGTGCCAAATTTCATCGAAATCCGTTCAGTAGTTTTTGCGTGAAAGAGGAACAAACATCCATACATCCAAACATCCATACATTCTTACAAACTTTCACCTTTATACTATTAATAATAGGATTTGTAATTCGCGTTTCGAACATTAATAACAGTTTTTATGATCGTCACATAGATTCGATACATTAACGTTGTAATGACAACTGACACGAGGGATCAAGTTTAGAGTCTGTCACATGAAGTTTGTATTGAGCGTGTCGAACTCGCTCGAGGACAATGTTCTAATAATCTTTAACAGCATTGCCTCCCTCGATGGCTCACTTCACCAACTAATCTGTGAAGTTTTACTGCTACCTTACACCTCGTACAGGGCCCGCAGATTGGGCATACTGTATCGTACGTTCATTCATTATTGTTAAGATAACCGCCAGGATACTTGAGTTTCAAGCCAAGTTTGGGAAACATTATTGGCATTTCTGACTATTTTTTTTTTCCTTATTTTGAGAGATTTTTCGTTTATGTTTACAGAACAATTCAGATAGCCAAATAATTTCTTCGTTTAATTCGCAATCTGTCTCGACTTGGTTGCTAGCAAATTGCAAAAAATACCATTTCCACAAAAGTTATGTATGATTTTTTAATTAATAAACGGAATAGAACCGGGTCCAAAATTATCATTAGTTATTCAATGTACTGCTGATTGAATTAAATAATTAGCCAATGCTATTTCGTAACTTTATACGTTTGAAGTTGATGTGTGTGTTGCTCCGAGAATTAATAAAAGTGTAATTGTGTTAAAACTATGACGAAAACAAAGTTTCCAAAGTTATTAATTTATGATGTATTGAATAAAGTAAAAATAAATTCAGACTATTGTATTGATCGAAAACTCTCTTTTGTTTCAGATGTGACAGTGCTCGTACATCATGGGGCAGACATAATCGATGACTGTGCCAATCTCTCACTGTCGAATATGGAATTATCCAAAACCCGAGAAACTTTCGACTATTTTTGTTAAAATATACAACCTTAGTGCGTTTTGAACGTTCGTATCAATGTTACGGTGAAAATTAATGAAACGCAAAATGGGACGGCATCGTTGGAGAATCACGATCGCAGTCCTTCTATTTGTTCTAAAGGACACACAATGTCAAGGTACGTATTTTATATAAGGTACCCGTGTTCTGTGTTTCTCGTGAGAGTAAATTTCAACAAGTTTCAAGGTTCCGCGTATTCGGCCTTGTTTTGATGAATAACTAAGGACGTTTCCGTACCTACATAATGTAAATATTACTCTAAATTCTGATTGACACATTGGAGGTGTACGTGTGCTTGCTTAAGGGAATTTGTTAACGCTGGTACCTATAAACCCTTGAGGTACTAAAGTCGGACAGTTTTTACTATAAAATTATCAGTTATACTGTTGCAAATTGTGTTTATTACTGTAGCTCATATTCAAATTTAAACTCGAGTCATGCAGCCATCCTATGGGAGTCGTCAATGAGTAATTTACGGTTCTAAAATCTTACGTCGATTTTTATTCTGCCTTTATCATGCATAAAAGTGTTGATTAATTCTTTATAATATAATATGTTCTAACTGCCTCGGTAGCGTAGTTGTATTACGGTACGACTGCAAATAAGAGGTCTCGGGTTAGAAAAAGTGACATTGGGTTTTTCTATTCAGTATCAGCTCAGACTTCAGAGTCTGGAATTTGTGCCCGATATGTCGATAGGTTCGCCTTCTATCACATCATGGGTTGGAATACGCACGGCGAAAAGGGGATCGACTAGTTGCCCCTCTGCCTACGTCTTGGGAGATAAAAGGTGTTTATGTGTGTGTGTGTGTGTGTGTGTGTGTGTTGTGTGTGTGTATCATTTGTAATCCGATATTACATCATTTTTAAATATAAAATGTTAATATATAGCTGTAAATTAATATAGCTGTCTGTGATTCCAAGGTAAATTATTTAACATTGCTTGGGTTCCAACTAGCAAACAGCTGTCGGATACAGATAGTCCGATAATCTAGAAATATCTTACTATCGTGGAATTGTCGGACTTGATTTAGATAAAGATATTAGGAATAAATATATATTATAAATGTACGTTTTATGAATACGATATTATTTGTATGTTGTGGTCATAGAACAAAGCAAAAATGTATAATTATAATTGACACCGTTAACTTTTTCGATGTTTATAAATTGATGCTTAACTAAAATGAACGACCTTTAACATCCATACCAATTGATAACACTATAACTCAGTTTGTTAAACAGAATTCACACACTATATTTTATAATGAGTTTATTTATTAACGTCATGTGTTCATTGTCAGTAGGTTAAAATTTATAGGGCGGAAAATGCAATTTGCATTATTGAGTAATTAGACCGTGAATAACCACACATTCAACATCTTTAAACATACCATCATTTTGTATGACCATAATAACATTTTGAGTTAGAAATGTAAAATAACTGTTCTACAAACAGCTTTTGACTTGATAACAGCTTTCGTAGGTCCCTATTCGTACCTATATTGTAGAGAAGTATTCAAAGCAAATGTTTTGAGGGTCAAATAAATTCGTATCTTGTTTTCCTACGCTATAATTCACACCAAAATTAAAATAACATTACTATATCGTTAACCTTGATTTACCAAATTTGAGTTACGAAAATGGCATAGACATGGACGAAATAAAATTTTACATACCAAAATTGCCTACGAGATGTCACATAAAGAAAACGAATATGGGTACTGACCTTGCATTATCTGGTTTTATAACGATTTTCTAGATACAGCGACAATAAAGACAAACACGGCCGATATAAAAGCGTGTTTGCGCGCCGTGGGCGGACAATGCAGGCTTAGCCCACGTGCCTTCGCCCGCTCTATTTATTTATTATTCAAGAGCAGTTACACCGCTTGTGATCACCTCCGCTCTTGGCTTGTCCGTAAAAGTGCTTAGATAAATCGCGTAGGCATTTCTGCTGGCTAATGTTGAAGATACAACAATCGTCAGTAACATGGCGTAGTTCTATTGCATTGTGCTTGAGCGCTGAGACATCCTTTATGGAATGATGGTTCCAATAACATTGCACACGCCTACATTCGGACTTGAATAAAGGATAACAAATAATTTAGATACACGTAACGTGGCTGAATATCGCATTATTTATATTTATTACTGAGAAGGTTATTTTACTTAAATTCATTACCTAGTGTTGGGATTGGCAAGAATGACATCTCGAAGTAGATATGATAAAATTTTTACGAATCTAATTATAAAGAGCCTGTTTTTGTCACGTAAAAATATATTTAAAAAGCTACAAGAGCATCTATATCTTCGTAGGCCATACGATCCCACGAGGGTCGATATGAAGAACCTTTTCTTGGTCTGTTCCACCGTGAACACTACTATGACGCGCGTGACGCGGTGGCAAGTGTTAATCCAATTACATAGATGAAGCAGTCGCAAATGTGCTCATTACAAATTCGATCTCATGCTTCTTGGGCTTTATTAAAATAATACGTTTGAACGCACAGCCACTCAAACATGTTCAAAATTCAAAGGTTAACTGATTAATATTTATCAACTCGTACCATTTCCGCGGGTGTAAACTCAATACTTATGTTACGCGTGCCGTACTCGCAACCTTATATTTTGACAGCAATATTGTAATTAGGACAGGGTTACGATATTGCGGATGTACAGTCAACCAGACAAATGGTTGAACAAAATCAAAATTTCAATTCGCCTCTACGCATTAAGTTTAATTGAAATGATTTTTTTTCTTTGTGTGAAGTAAAGTTAATCCCTTTTACTTTATTTTCGCGACGAGAAAACTAAAATTGATAAGAACACAAAAGTGTAGAGGCGATTTGTAGTTTTGAATTTGTTCAGCTACTTATGTGCCTGACTGTATCCTGTAAATTAGATCAGCCTGTAATCAATAAATTTACATTATAGCCGTGTTTGATTGACGGCTATTTTAGAGGGTTGAGTTTCATCAAAATTAATTTGGAGTTATGTAACTCTCAATTAAACGGTAAATTGTTTCGAAACTGTTTGAATGTGTGAATTGATATTTGATATTAAAAGCATATAACTGTAATTAATCGTTCTTTTGGCCTTTGCTTTGCCAATATTATACGTTTATGCATATTTAGTGTTTTTATTTCACCTAATGCTGCGCTGAAATAATAATGTACGAAAGCCCAACTTATCCTCGATTCTTTGTCATTTGCAAGAAATATTAATAATTTTAATATTTAGTCATTAATTTTATCACCATAAACTTCTTGAATCGTGCAATTTTTATGAGCCTTATCTATACTAATATAAAGAGGAAAGTTTTGATTTTTGTTTGTAATAGGTAAACTCAAACATTATTGGACCGATTTAAAAAAATCTTTCCCTACTATAAAACTAAATTACCAGCGAGTAACATATTATGCTACTTTTATCCCGGGGAAATATAAGACTTTTATCTTATATATACTTATATATACAGTGATAGTTTACACAATATTGCACACACTTGAATAACTCTGTTAGTGTTTTATGATGCGATGCATTGCAACCAGCCCTGTATTATATGCCTACTGCTAAGCACGGGCGTCCTCTACTTCTGAGGGTTAGGCCTTAGTCCACCACGCTGGCCTAGTGCGGGTTGGCAGATACTCTCGGAATTCTTGTGGAGAATTCTCAGGTATCTAGGTTTCCTCACGATGTATTTCTTCACCGTTAAAGCGAACGATAATTATAATTGATAAACAATAAACACGTAACTTCAAAAAGTCAGAGGTGTGTGCCTTAGGTTTTGAACCTGTTGACTTTGTTTCGACAGACTGTTACATTCCCTACTAGGCTATCGTCCACTTTCCAACTTTAGTGTTTTATATAAATCATTAATAGAAATCGATTCTATTATGGAGTTACAAATTTGTTGTAAGGTTGATTTTCAAAATTCATAGACTTCCTTCAGTATTATAAAACGACGATCATTACTGTTGTAAAAGTAAGTTAAATCCTGCAATTGAACCCAAGCATCCATGGAAAAGTAATGATCTACGATTAAGTAAAGGGACTGGACCTTGGCATCCACGTTTCCGGGAATTCTGCTTCCTAAACGAATAAACAAAATTGTGTCGGACTAGTTGTTGCTCCCGGCTTCGCCCGCTTGAAAGACCTTTGCCGCTACAAAAATCCCTAAAATACACTACGACGCCAGCGCCATCTACTTAAAATCAGAAAAAAATAACAATTTTTTCCCATGGGAGCAAATTACCGGGATAAAAAGTAGCTCATGTGTTAATCCAGGACATGATCTATCCGTGGGCCAAATTTCGCCAAATCCGTTTGTTTCTTCGTTTACTTCTAACAAACATACGCACATCCAAACGCATAGTATCCTATCCTACTTCCTACTAATCCTACTAATATTATAAAGGCGAAAGTTTGTAAGAATGTATGGATGTTTGTTCCTCTTTCACGCAAAAACTACTGAACGGATTTCGATAAAATTTGGGACACAGGTAGATCATCTCTTGGATTAACACATAGGCTACTTTTTATCCCGGGAAAACATAAAGCGGGACTTTTATCCCGGAAAAACTTTTTAACGCGGGTGGAGCCGCGGGCAAAAGCTAGTTAGTAATATAAGAAGTAAGATATGCTAAGATAACATAAGATTAGTAATTAGTATTGTTGTGAGTAAGCAAGTTGCTAGATGTAAGTAAGAAGATGGACGCCTGCGCATCTTTTGTTTTAATTTAGGAGCCATTATTACTTGCAGCAGATCTTTTGTTTTAATTTAGCCGGCATTTTACTTGTTTTTGTACAATACGGAGGTCATAGTAGGAGTACATTTTTTAGTATAAAAGGACGTTTTTAATGCTTAATAAATCACTGTCAATTACCAGCTGTCTTTGAATTATCTTTATAACCCTGCCGATTCAGTATATAGTAAGATAAGATAATACCTCCAAGAAGTAGAAAGGGCCCAGTTTTACTAATTCGATTAATTAATTTAATTAAATCACTTGCCACAGATTTATGGATAAAATCAAGCTTTTCATTAAAACTAGTGGAGAATTTTGATACTAGTGAAGTGCGTGATTGAGTGGGCTTATACATATCCTGTTCAAACATTTGGTTAGGTGACTACGTGAGGGTCCACTTTAATTACAGATTGGTATCTGAGAGAGGTCCACTGTGATAGTTTAACCAATGATATGAAGTGATTTTCCTTTTATATGTAGAGCTAGAATTTTTATGGAAGTTTTATAGAAACTGAAATATGCTTTCGTGTAGCGTTAGGGAAAGAAAGTTCATAAGTACTAGATAAGAAAGGATTGTTATCAAAATCAAGCGAATCGTTTTGTATTAACGCATGTAACTACAGGTCTTATGAAATTTAACATCTCATGTCTCAGGATGACGAGCGTAGTGGAATAGGCACAACACAGTACTTTGTAACTCAAGGTGCTGGATGGTGTTGCTACTGTTTATGGGTGGTCATATTGCTTACCATCAGGCGGACGACATGCTCGTCTCGTCATTCAATGCCATAAAAAAATTCAACCTAATTGGATTTATAGTTCTTGCTACACACAAGTTCACCCGTCATCAGAGCCCCGTCTATGACCAAGGTCGGCATTGATATCTTACAAAATATCTGAAAAAATTAAATCTTCCGATTCAAATACTATGTACGCACAGCCTCATAAGTAGGTGAACAATTTCAAACAGAAGAGGAAACAACAAATGATAGAACACAAAAGAGTGTAGGCGTTTTGAAGTTTTTAATTTATTTACCTACTTGTGTAGCTGACTACGTTGGTGTAAGCGAATTCATGTAACCAATATTTTAAGAAATCATTGAAATCTACACTAACACTAAAACACTAATCTATACTAATATTATAAAGAAGAAAGATTTGATTTTCTGTTTGTTTGTAATGGATAAACTCAAAAACTAATGGACTGATTTTAAAAATACTTTATAAGCTACTTTTTATTTTGGGAAAATTCACGTCGGCGGAGCCTAGAGTAAAAGCTAGTATTATATAATTAATTTATACTTAATAACAGGATAGAAATTAATATAAGAAACCAATTACTTCCCAACTAACATTCTAGCGTTAAAAAATAGCTATATAAGGACTGCATATCGGTTGAAGTCAAATCTTAGTGTTAACGCATTGCTGTATAAATGAGTTATAGCATGCTAAAACTACCTGTAACTAACACCAAAATGTTAGTTGAGTTATAGTTAAAGTGACATATAATACTTCGAATACACTCAAAATAGAAATTGTCAATAGTGTAGGGTAAATTGGCCGAGCTCACAGCGTACGACAGGAAGTAGAAATCGTGCAAGGGACAGGGGAGCGCCCAGAAAATATTAACCAAATACGTGAATGAACTCCGTATGGTGCTTTAGCAGAATCTATTTTCCAATATCCAATTCCGCGTAGTAGGTGGGAGGAGAAAGATAAATGCTATATAAAACGTGATCCTTTTCCGAATTTATTTAGGTTGGTAGCATTTATCAGGTGGCCTCCCTCTTCCGGTCGGTCCAAATCAATATTTTTTTTATATTTTAGATGCCCGGAAACTGTGTTTACGGCACATTAAGGTTCAGGATGAATATAATAATACCGTATTTGAACTCTGAGACAGAATTTATGTATGTAGAGTACAATTAATATGTTGTTAATACCGATAATTTACCAAACTAATTATCGGTTCATCACCTTAGTTTAATGGAAGCAAAATAATAGAAGTGATAATTCATTCATTTAAAATTCCACTAGGATGGTGATTACACACACACACACACGCCTTTTATCCCCGAAGGGGTAGGTCGAGGCCCAACTAATGCACCCACTTTTTGCCGTGCGTTCCGTGTCATGACGTAATAGTGGGGAGCCTATCGCCATATCAGGCACAAATTCCAGATTCCGGACTGATATTGAAAGAAAAATCCAATATCACTTTTGGCCGACCCAGGGATTGGGCCCGAGACTCCAGCATTACAGTCGTACCGTAATACAACTACGCCACCGAGGCAGTTGAGTGATGTAAAATAGTAGTATGATTAAATAGTATGATTAAATGTTGATTAAATAGTATATATAACTATGTCAGTGAAGAGTCAATCTAATAAAGAAGGAAGAAATACCGAAACTGTTAAAGATCTACTCATTCAAATGTAGAAGTTATATTTTCATTCAATTATATATTTATCTATATTTAATCAATCATCGAGCGAAATAATAATTTTAATAGTAGTCCTCAATTTCTCGAAGGACTTCTATTCTACAAAAAGTAGGTCCAACATCGCGGTGTATTGGCATATGTTTGCAAACACATCCCGTGTCGAACTCCTGTTAGCGTCGCCTCGAGCATCACGTTAATCCACTTTGAAAAGTAATCTGGGGGTATTCAATCGATGTATCGAAGGACTCGTGTAAAAATCATTTTAAAACTCGAAAAAATGTTTTGATCAAATTCGAAACTGTTTTTAATACGGTATTATTAACAAAAAGAAAGTAGAATAGCGTATTTTCTGTCTTTGTGAATTATCGCTTGCTTTAACGGTGAAGGAAAACATCGTGAGGAAACCTGCATACCTGAGAAGATCTCTATAAGAATTTCGAAGTCATCCAGGGCTGATGTAATATTATAATACAGTAATTAAAACATCCTAAGAATATTAATACAAGTTATAATTTGCAAGCTTGTTGACGGATTTTCCATTTAAAAATTCGGCTTCAAATCTCAAAACGTGCGGGTTCATGCGGAAACGGGACCGTGTCATTTATTTGACTGACAACTTACCGACAACAGCGATCCGACGACTGAATATGCGAATGTTTTTATGTAAAATGTACGCAGCGAGAATATTTTCCTGACAGTGCAGAGTATTTTGCCATCGCCAGGTTGCAAAAACATTTCTCGCTTTTTTATAACACAGTCTAAACTAGTTACATCAAGATGACAACAGGAGCTATCTTGATAGGTCTTTGTTAGGCGAGATTCTGCTTAGTCACGCAAAGCATTGTCCAATTCTGCCACCAAGCAGCTTTATAGCTGTTCGATCACCGTACTAGTGTAACTACAGGACATAATGAGACTTAACATCTTATGTCTCAGGATGTCGAGCGCAGTGGAATGCTACACAGAACTTTGTAAAGGTGCTGCATGGTGTTTCTACTGTTTATGGGTGGTCGTATCGCTTACCATCAAGCGAACGCCATACTCGTATCGTCATTCAATGCCATAAAAAAAAGCAACGCGGCAAAACTCCAAATTCCATCCACATCACTTCGGAGGTTGGCAATCCACCACAGTACGTTTCTGATGACATTTTTTACCATGTACTAGAAAACTATGAAACCAATTGCCGGCAGCAGCATTTCCGAAAAGATTCGACTTGCCTACCTTTAAAAAAAGAGCGTATTCTCACCAAAAATGCCGGCAACGCATCTCTATGCTCCCTGGTATAACAGATGTTCATGGGCGGCGGTGATCACTTAGCATCAGGTGAACCGTATGCGCGTTTGCCCCCTATATTATTATAGTAAAAAAATATATATTAGCTTTTGCTGGCCGCAACACCCGTGTGAATTAGTTTTGTGGAAGAAAATTCCCGCATAATAATTTCCCGGAATAAGAGCCTATTATATCCTTCCCAGGATCTCAAGCTATCTTCATATCAAATTTCATCGAAATCGCTTCAGAAATTTCAGAGATTAGCGTCTACTAACCTCCAAATAAACTCACAAACTTTAACTCTATATAATATTAGTGTAGATTAGGATATTAACATAGATTAATGCAGTCTGATTTAAGTATTATAGCTAATACAATACTAGAGACTTAACGTCTTATGACTCGACTAGTAGTGCTCGCGGCTCCGCGCGCGTGAAAAAGTTTTTCGGGGACAAAAATGTTTTCCCGGGATAAAAAGTAGCCTATAGCACTCAGGAGTTATGTAGCTTCCTATTAGTGAAAGAATTTTCAAAATCGGTTCAGTAGTTCCTGAGATTAGCGCGTTCAAACAAACAAACTTCTCAGCTTTATATTCATACATAATATATTTTTGGTATCTTGAACCGTTTTCGCACGCAATGGAAGCCCTCAAGGATGAATAATTTTCCCCGTTTTTTTTCACATTTTCCATTATTTATTCGCTCCTAATAGTTGCATCGTGATTTTATATAGCCTAAAGCCTTCCTCGATAAATGGTCTATTCAACACAAAAAGAATTTTTCAATTCGAACCAGTAGTTCCTGAGATTAGCGCGTTCAAACAAACAAACTCTTCAGCTTTATAATATTAAGTATAGATTATAGAAGTATAGATATGAAAAAGCATGCATACAGCAGCATATGGTGTTGTATACATGGAAAGCATTGGACAGTGGCTTATCATTAGGCAAGCGACTCGTCATACAATTTATAATTATGAATAATATACTTATTGGAAAACACTTTATATCATTGAGTTATTTCATCATTCGTGGGAGGGCTGTGCACTTACCTATACAGGAATTGAAAATGTATTATTTACCGTAAAAATTTTGCTCAATCTAACTAATGTTTACTATTTTACAGATCCGATAAAGTATTTCATTTCATTGTAAATAATATAATCGAGCTATAATAGGAAACTTGAATTTGATTAGTAAAAGGTGTTATTTACAGCAATATTTCATATCTGCGCTGTCCATTGCACAAATTTCATTTTAAGATTCGCAAATTCGACTAAGTAAGTTCAAAGTTTCAAAGTAATTAATAGAATAATTTAGATTAAGATCTGTCAAACAAGTTTGTAACGGAACACAGGTTTGGTTAAATGTAATTAGTACCTACAAGGTAAGTAAGCTATCTCGAAATCTCCCGCGTATCAGCGAGCAAAATCAACTGTAATTTCTAGTTAAGAACACACTTACAATTAAACCCAAAATCCCTTTTAAATATATATAGAAACATAATATTATGTTGTATCTTAGATACCTTTTTAACATACCAATATTTTCGTATAAATATTCGGCTTTTTAATTGATTCGGCTAACATTAAGGACTGCTGATTCTATTTTTACCCGACTACGGCGAAGCAAGAAAAGTAAGCAAGTTATAGTTACAACTAAATTATAATTAATGATTTCTTACGTTTACGCGAAGCTAGACATTGAAATCAAACTACTATTATGGATTTATCGCGGTTTTTTTTAAATAATTAAGAGGTTTTGTAGTCTATATCCAATAAATTATGTATTTAATTGCAATTTATGAATACAGCGGCATGTGACTAGGGTTAATTTATACCGTAGACATAATCATACTTATTGTAGACTATGATTTCTAATAGGAGTATTTTTATATTGTTTATCATTTTTCTGTAGTAGGGTTTTAGTTTTTTTTACCTACTTTTTTTATTTTTGTTCAGAAGACGAAAGGTACGTTATGTTTACAAATGTGTCTAAAGTAGTTTGGTTAATAAATTTAAAAAAAATTAGAATAAACTCAAAACGATTATTTTCGGTTGTTTTTGTGCAATCTATTTGACTAACTATAAATCGGTCTTGAAATGAATTATATTGTGATAATGTTCGAATAACAAGGATTATAACGAAACGTCCAGTTACGTTTTTTGGGATATTTTGATTAATTGTATACCGAAATAGGCACTGAACGTTTCAAACCCGTCGAAAAAAATAGAGGCGAATTGTTTCCCACTAAATGAGTTCGAGTGAATTATTATTTTTTGTTGTTTTTAATGGATATAATTTTCTCCTTATTTTAATAGAAACCATGTAATAGCTGGTATCATATGCGCGCACACAAGGATACGCAGAATGATGCAGCGATATCGTATGATACAGCTGTCACGCATACTAGCTTAATAAAAGTTGGCCAGTTTGTTTTAGTTTTATTACAGCGCGTTAATCTATATAGATATATTATAATTAATCAAGGATATTAAGGATTGAAACAAATTTAGCTACTGTAATCAAGTCATTCTAGAAAAAAAACTATTCGCATTAAAATTCTTTAATAAACTAGTACAATAGTTTACGAAACCAAAATCATTTTCTTTTCTATTTTTCCTTCTAACTTGGACGTGTCGTAGAGATTATTGTTGCTGTCTTAGTTATACTTTGGGTAAATCAAAAACAAACTATAAATATTTTTGAGTAACCTCGATAAAAGTTTGCAACAACTTAGTATTGTTAAATTACTAATAAACCACATCAAACGCCTTCGCATTTTAACTTTAGTATTTTACTTAAAAAACTGACTGCCTCGGTGGCGTAGTTGTATTGCGTATGCATTACGAGTACGATTTGCGCGCTAAGGTCCTGGGTTCGAATCCCGGGTCGAGCCAAAAATATTGTGACTGGGTTTTTCCATCTTTAAAATTACTCAGTCGCAGCTTGGAGTCAGGAAGTTGGCGGTGTGATACCCCCGTGCCTCGGAAAGCACGTAAAGCCGTTGGTCCTGCGCCTGATCTCTCTCCGGTCATGTCGGATTGCCGTCTCATCGGACTATGAGAGTGAAGGAATAGCGAGTGCACCTGTGTATTGCGCACACACTTGTGCACTATAATATCTCCTGCGTACCTGGCTGATCTCGGTTGAGATTGGCCGCCGTGGCCGAAAACTGGCTAGGAGGATTCAGTCAATTACTTAAAAATACTTCTCATTTAATGTCTGTTTTGTAAGTTGCCACTTAAGTGTCGCCTCGTTGCAGCACTTTTTGGTATGTTGCGCGCTAGGAGTCATACATCACTATAAGCTATACTACACATTACACTTGTTTGAACTTGAGGTAAAGAACATTAGTTTTGGTAAACAAACACTTTATTAAATGAGAAGCCGGCGAGAGCAGACTTATTAAGATTTCGTACATAATTTTTCAATTTTACGTGTACCGTAAGTTCAGGAGCACCCCTATATCATAAAGAGCTTTTAAGCCTCTCGCGCACACATCACGAGCAGGTGGGCTCAAGCGCGTGCCTCCTTAATTACCACGCGATTTATACTGTGTTCTCCATCCTTTATATTAATTACGACTTTTTGTACTAATGAACATTGTTTTTTTAGGCTCACCAGTCATTTTAATAAGACTATGTTTACCGAAAGCCTTACCGTAATATAATATGTAATTCCGAGGGTCCTATTGTGTTTTGAATGTTTCTCGACATGCTTCATTGTTTGCGTGTAATTAGGTCTGTTGTTTATTCATTTAAATATCCGACGTCATTATGTTACGAAGTTGTATGGGTTCTAAAGTTACACTAAAGAGTTTGTAATTTAGTATACTGTTTTGTACATGTAACTTGTGGTGGCATTTTAAAGCATATTTTATGATGGAATTACGTGATTTAGCTATTTTATGTCTATACTCTATTAGCAGCTAATGTGGCGTGGAACTCCAAGCCGATTTCTAAGAAATTTTAATATTTTATAATCCTATCAAAAAGCAACGTAAGGCGTTATTGTAATTTAGTTCAAGCGAGATCTTTTCCATATCTCTGCACTTTTACACACTCACGCCCTTTATCCTCGATGGGGTAGACAGATTTAAATTCAAATTCAAATCATTTATTATGTAACTAGGCCCCTAGGGGCACTTTTACACGTCATTTTTAACACTGTTTTTTAAAAACTATAAGATTCTACCAGTGCTTCGGAAAAGCCCACTGACCTGAGAAGAAGCACCAAGAAACTCCTCAGCGTAGGTCTTTTATTGTCTTTCTTTTTTTAACATATATATTTTACAAATTTCAAGTAAGTAATATAAATTCAAATTATAGTACATATTGTGTGAATGTGAGCAACCTAATCCCAAGCATTTGTATCTTCCAAATAATCTCCTGTACTGTAATAACCTTTTTTGCAAAGACGTTCTTTGACAGTAGTTTAATTTTTTTTATTGGAAGATTAGCAATATGCAACTATCAGAGGCGTTAACTATCACTAACAGAGACGCAACTATCGACATATCGGGCATAAATTTCAGACTCAGGTCTGGTTCTTAATTAATAAACCCAGTATTGCGCAATTATATTACATGATACACACACACACACACTCACGCCTTTTATCCCCGAAGGGATAGGCAGAGGCACAACTAGTGCACCCATTTTTCGCCGATATTCCGTCCCATGATGTGATAGGGGGCGAGCCTATCCACACATCGGGCAGAAATTTCAGACTCCGAGCTGATACTGAATTACACATAACATATTATTTGCGTACATAACTGGTTATTTTTATTTACCGATAATACTCACGTAAATGAGCACGAAGTCGTTAGAAGCGACAATTTCCCACGTGAAACAGGTACACGCAAATATTATTTAGTATTCCGTGCCGGCACATACGGCAGTTCATTACTGGAATTCTGGTTGCCTGAGTTGTTTGCCGCACTAACACGAGACGGCATAACTTGTTTTGACTTGCCTTTTAGCCACACTTTTAGTTAGATCATCGTATAATAAGGGTATGAAAAATTACATCGATAATCCACCGAATGATAGATTAGTAATATACAGTTTTTCCTATAATACTATTTTGTTGAAACAATAAGGACTTTGATCACAGAGAATAATTATTAAAGACTTCAAAAGCTTTTATTTCATATTTCTTTTGATAGGAATACAGGTTAATGTGGGAAAATATACCACTAAATAAATAGTATTATATTATATAAAATCACATATACCCCGTCTAGTAAGCTTGATAACCAAGTAGGTGCCGCCATCCACACACTAAGTCTGAAACTAAAATCAACAGCGGCCTCAAACATTGACACGGCCCGATAAAGCAATAAACCTCGGCCAACCCCGGGGAAATTTCCCTTGCTCCCCACAACAAACTTAATCAGATATATATATATTGAGCCTGATATTCTGATTCCCATAATCAGGTGAGCGGTAATCACAGGCAAATTACTTTTCGAAGCTTTGACAAAAAGAAAGATGAGCAAGAATTTAAATATTAGTTCCTTCTGAATGCGAATTTTGTGAATGTTAAAGCAATTGGATTCTAAAATGTCAGTTTGTTAGCAAGGAAGGTTTGTTTCTTATTATTTACTTTGTACTACGTAATTAACTGTGTTTTCTGAATCCTTTGTGGTGTAATAATTGAATTACGAAATAAAAGTTATACGTATGATAAAAAACATTGCATGACAAAGAAATTGGAGGTGTATGAAAAAATAGTTCAATAGTTTCACTTTGTATTCAGTTAAATTATAATTTATTTCATGGCTCAATTTCATCTGACGATTGAATCGCACCTTTAGGATGAAAACGACACAATTCAAAATAATAGAAAGTGAGTTGTCGTCATAAAATTACTTAAAACGAAGTTCTCAATACAATAATAGTTCAAACACAGCCATATTCAAGCAGGAAAAGGACAAAACTGTTATATCGGTCCCTTTTTTATTATATTTTTATAAATAAGGAACTAGTTTTTAGCCATTTAAAAATGACAACTCAATTTTCTATTTTTTGAATTGTGTCGTTTTCGTTCTAAAGGTGCGGAATATTCAGCTCATAGTACACAATTATCCTCTATCTCGGAAAACGAAAAAAAAAAATGATGTCTGTCGTAGCAAGGTCGTAACCCCATCAAATGAATTCAATAAAAATTTCCGTTAACAGGCCTAAATTCCAGTATCCAAAATGTGCTATGCGAATTTAAGCTACGTAAACAGTTTCAATGGCTCATGACAAAAGGCAAAACGTATGATTTGTGGCTATTGCGGTCAAAAGCCGTGGTGACAAATCTCGAATGGTAGCTGTGCTAAAATTAATAGTCATTTATATGAATATACTTATTTCTATTGTAATAAAATCTACATTAAAATATGAAAACCGTAGGCTTTGAACCATTTTTTCGTACCTGCATGTGAAGAGAGACTTTTAGAGCCGGTTTCACCTCCTGCTGACAAATGCTATTGGTCACATAAACGTATAAGCCGACCTAATACAAAAGTGATCGTTTAATCTATGTTCCCAAGTATATGATAATAAAATGGGTACTATCTAAATTAGCTGTTTCATACAATAACTGTTAGTACCTAATATTAATTACTAGCTTTTGCCCGCGGCTCCGCCCGCTCTAAAAAGTTTTTCCGGGATAAAGGTCCCGCTTTATATTTTCCCGGTATAAAGTAGCCTATGTGTTAATCCAGGACATGATCTACCCGTGTGCCAAATTTCATCGAAATCCGTTCAGTAGTTTTTGCGTGAAAGAGTAACAAACATCCATACATCCAAACATCCAAACATCCATAAATTCTTACAAACTTTCGCCTTTATAATATTAGTAGGATATATTATTATGTATTATTACATAATTTCACAAAACTGGCCCTAAATGTGAAAGTTTCAAAAGTCATAAGTATACCGGTAGTTTATGAACGAGCCAATTTATCGATTTTCTATTACGTTCAACGATGCTTCAACGGAAGCCCTGATGAAAATCACCGCCATTCTTAATTAGGGATATGATCCGCAAGAAAGTAATTTTCCCGAGATTATCCTTCCGTAAGACATGGAGGCCAAAACCGAGAGAGTAATAATTTGCTGAAACTGAGATAAAATGTGATTAGGCTGCATCGTTTTCGTTCTTACGATAAAGTCTTTCATGTAACGTATATTTATTATTATGCGGATATGGTAGTGAACAATTACAGTATATTATACTGATTCTTTAATAGAATTGTTTTGAGGAACCCTATTTACGAATAAAATTATATGAGATGTTTTTGGTTGATAAAATTATTTGGACTACTACAAAATTGTTACCCAAAAAAATAAATTTTACGTTGTAGGTGTACACTAGTGTTATAAAAATCGATGCATAAATAAAATTACCTAGAAATTTCCGACCAAATGAGTTACTCGCGCGGCACGAAGGAAGCCGTATGTAAAAATGAATACCTAAAGGAATAGATAAGCCAAGCACTGAACTTAATTATTGATATTCTATAATGAATGCTAAGTATCTACCTAGGTATATTTTGTGTTCCTAGTACCGTTTAAAGTTGTTTTTCTAATGTCTTTTGTGATTCATCGCTGGTATTTGATATAATTAACTTATTTTATTGACATAGAAAGAATTTTACATATAGTACGTCTCTTTGTATTCCAAATACAAGATTAAGATTTTTCTTTACCAGCAAAATTGCATTCGAAGCCAGTGGAAACGAAAATTCGCGCGAGACGTGAACATACAAAATACATTTGGATATTGTTTTCTTCCACGAGTGTCGGAATCTTTTGAAAAAGTCAACTGATGTCAACGGTTGCTTTGTTTCAACAAAATATGATTAGATTAGCAGAGATATTATAAAATTGAGATTTGATATTTGAACAACCCAAAGAATATCAAGAAAATCTCAATTATATTTACTCCGTATTCTTATTTCCTAGTAAAACATTTAATATTTAAATAGTGAATAAACTTTGGTTATTGTAAGTATAATCAAAATAATGTTATAATAAAGCTAATGGAAATTATTGTATGATTTCTGGTTAAGATAAAAGATACACACACACACACACACACACCTTTTGTCCCCGAAGGGGTAGGCAGAGGCGCAACTAGTGCACCCACTTTTCACCGTTATTCCGTCCCATGACGTGATAGGGGGCGAGCCTATCGCCATATCGGGCACAAATTCCAGACTCCGAGTCGATACTGAATAGAAAATCTCAATATCACTTTGCCCGACCCGGAAATCGAACCCAAGACCTCAGCATTGTAGTTGTACTACAATACAACTACGCCACCGAGGCATGATGTGACGCATTTTAAATTTTAGAAAAGATACCTAAAATTTAAAATGCGTCACATCATGTAGAACCAAAAGTTTGAGCTCATCGGCATTCATGGGAAACATTGCATGCATACCGCGCATTACTTCGAGATTACTACAATACAAAATTTTACATTGCCATGTTCTAACCACAATTTTATTATGATTATTATAATAGTTATTATTATTTAAAACAATATTTAAACAGAAGGCAACGCTCCGCCACGACTTACCGCGATTTAATAACTTTCATAATAGAGTTAATAATTTTACGTTTCGTAGTTGATTTAGATTAAACTCAGAATTTTTCCTATATTGATTGCGAGTATGGGCGTAATCTATACTATTATTAGAAAGAGGAAAGATTTGTATTTTTATACGTTTGTAACGCATAAAAAACTACTGGACCGATTTCAAAAATTCTTCTACCATTAGAATGCTGCATTATCCCTGAATAACATAGACTACTTTATATCCCGGAAAAATTCAAACCGGGACGTTCATCCCGGTTTTTTTTCACGAGTGGAGCCCCCGCGGCAAAAACCACTGAGCCGTTTTCGATGAAATTTGAAAGGTAGATAGTTTAAGGCCTTGGGAAGTACTAGTGGAAATTTTGTAAATGCATTAGAATGTCTTTGTTACTGTAAGACGACCAGATTTACAAAAACTTGTTTCATTAAATATATCACGGCAACGTAAATGGGCTCTATTACCGGTGGAGTGGTCTAGGATGCTTAGTCCGGCAAACCTACCTCAGTGTCGACGTTGATATATTATAATCTAATTACTCCATGAAAAAAAAATACATATCCATACCTAATGTACATTTTATTTTATTAATGTTCGTATAAATACAATCAATTTATTGCGCATATAAACGAACATAATCAATCTGTAGCGTCAGTTCTGTATAGGCGCGCCATCCGTCAGTGTTAGCCCAATTATTGTGAAATCTGTAGAGAGTAAAAGTACCCAAAAACACGAGAAATTCACTTGCGTGTTATATAATCTATATACGCCCTAATCCAATTTGTCATTGGAAGACATATTATTTGAATATTCCTTAACGTTAAGTCCTTTGGTTTATCAAGTAGGAATTAAATAATTTATTCCAAGTATAAATAATTTAAACTTGCTTTCTTTCTTTTCAGATGAAAACGAATTTGACTACCCATTAGTAGAAAGAAGTTTTGCTCAAGTTCCACCGCCTTTGTTTTCAAATAGTCGCCCATCGACATTCTTCGACCACGGAGACAGCTTCAGAATTGCGCAACAAGCGCAGCAACCACTTTACAATCAGGGACAAGTCAGGCTCCCTAGCCCAAATTATAATCAAAATCCTTCACCCTTCCAATTGCCGACTGGGAGAAGTCAATCTGGTACCCAATATTATATAAACCAACCTGAATTTCCGCCTCAAAGACAAAGGTTCAGACCGGCTCTGCCTTACAATTATCAATTTCACCCTGCCTCAACAAAAAGGCCTGATGTGTCTCAAATTCATTCTGTTGCTTATCAAAACGACCCTTCAAAACCAGAAACATTTTTGGGTCAAATAACATTAAATAATCCTGATATCGACTACTTACAAAATAGTAGATTTAAAAATATACCTTTTGATGGCAGTAACAGTTTAAAGAGTAACGGTCAAAGCGGACATATTGTTCATGATGAAGACATAGAAAATGAAAACCAAGATTTATTTGATCATCACAAAGTCACTACATACAATCCGACGAGACTGCCAAACTCACAAAGACTGAACAATAAGCCTTCGAGGTTTTCTCATTTTGATCCACCAAGCTTAGATGCCAAAAAGAACACTGGTAACTCTCCATTTAGTACAAGGAATAATGCCAAACCCACTAAGCCGAGTGCCAAGTTATATCAAACTTCTTCCACTGAATATAAGGCACTGTTAGATTTAGAACCTTTACTCGAAGACGACATCAGTGACATTAGCTCATTTAGGGAACTAATGAAAAATAGCCAAGATTCGTTTGATGTTCAAGTTATAAAATCAAATAATACTGAAGACCCTGAAGCTGACGATAGTAAACCGGATGCTAGTTCCATGAATTCAGATAATTTACTAAAGGACAAACCGATTCTATTATCTACTACTAAATCTCCAACAACCGCCTTTACGACTACCACTACAACTGCCGGGAGTACACATATAGATGACGATAATGATGACAACGAAGACGTTGAAGAGTATGAATACTATGACGAACCTGAACATACTGAAGTCAAACATACTACCCAGCAACCACATCCAACGGAACATGTTACAGATATTTATGATGAGTATGATCCAACCGATGAACCGGAGAAAACTGTGGAAGAAATTAAATCAAATGCCAGTAAGTCTTTTGAAGTTTTAATTATGAAACCTGTAAGTACCATGGTAAAAGATGATAACTTTAAACTTTTTGTAGATACAACTGTGATCGACCAAACAGATCCAGTGGCTAAGCAGGAATTAACAAGTCCAAATACATATATTCCTATTGCCGAAGATATCAGTTCAGTGGAATCACCTTCCATCTTGGGACAGGAAGTAGTTTCTGTAGTTACAACAAAAAGTGTGGTTAATGGAACTATATCAATTCCTGACGTGACCTATCCTCCTAGCACGCCGAAGATAACTACTGAAACCGAACATTTATCAGTAGATAATAGTGAACTGAACGACACCTCTACACCAGTCACAACGGAAAGTTGGATTGTAGTTGCATCGGTTCAAACAAGCAGGAGCGTTTCAGGCGCCAGATTTCTACCTTTCCCTACAGTAGAACAGGAAGAAAAGAAACAAGTTTTAACAGACGAAAAAGAAGAAGACGAGGAAGAAAATGTAACTAAAGATCCGATATTAGAATCTAGCAGCGCTAGTTCCTCTTCTACTGAAAACATTAATGACAAATTAGACAGCATTCAATCAGAATTATCAATTGGTGTTCTATCAGGTGCATTAGATGATGAAAATAAAAACATTGAGCTAATAACTGAGTCGACATCAGAACAAACAACATCATCAACGAGTACAACTACCACTACTACCACAACTACAACAACTACAACAACTACTACACCAGCGCCACCGAATGTCTTTACTTTAAAGAGCACTCAACAACCGTCAACTACTGTAAGATCTGCTCCAGAACCTTTACCAGTAATGGTTAAAAAATTCACCCCCCGCGTGATGACATCCACTACTGTCAAACCAAAGAAAAAGTTAGTGACTGTAATGGACGAATTACCAACGGGACTATTGCCAGCAGGATATAAACCAAGGTTATCATTCAAAGACAAACGCACAAGCACGACTACATCTACAACAACGACAACTACTACTCCCACAACAATCACAACAACAAAAGATACTCCACGCGATGTTCCTATCATTAACAGTACACAAGCACGCTCTTCAGGTATAAGCGCCAAAAATAAAGTTATAATATTAGATGATAAATCATTATTACCCAAGGAATATAGACCTAAAGAGCACAAACCTCAAGAGGATCTATTTAAAAAGGCCCCAAAAGACGATATTAGTAAATTTTTACCTCCTGGTTATAAGCCTCCAGTAACAGAAACACCCGAGAAGAAAGAAACGACAAAAACTGTTTTGGAAAAAGCGGAGAATGTTAATATTTCAGCATTATTACCTAAAGGCTTTATTTTAAATACAACAACTGCCACGGAAACACCGAAGATTGAAACAAAGTTGCCCGTGAAAGTGATACCGTTTGATATTAAATCATTGTTACCACCAGGCTTTAAACTGAACACAACCGAATATGAAAGCAAAGAAGACCCGCTTGACAAAAAAATTGTAGATATCTCTAGTCTTTTACCTCCAGACTTTAAATTAGAGAAAACCGAAGAACCAGTTGCTACCACTAAAGCACCTGGGGGAATAAAATTAGTATTTCCTTCAAGACCCGGTGGCAAAGTAAACAGAAAAACAACTACACCCAAGCCTCTAGGCCCAGCTCCAGTTACACCAAAAATACAAAAGGGTTGGCCTACAAGGTGAATAAAATATTGTCTTTCATACCAATATACTTAATAACGATTTTTGTGTATCACGTAAATAGAATTATAAATTAATTCAGTGCGTTAATATTCAATTCATATTTTATTATCACATTTGACAATTTATTGTAAGTTTGTAATTTGTCTTTGTAACATTGCAGAGCTTCAACTGAATTTACTGGCTGGCCGTCTCCATCTACTACACCTTTCTCGATAGAAAAGTTATTGGAAGCTCAACGAAACGCAACTGCGACTAGTCCTTTACCTGATTTTATCACGGAAGCTACGACTCGACGCACTACGACTACGACGACCACGACACCCGCCCCCCCTCCCTCGACCACTCCTGGAATATGCCGTAAGGAGTGCGACATCGCAGCTACTATTAAAATCGTGTCAGGTATATTTCCTTTTATTATTAAATAGAATAAAAAATGAATAATAGCTGAATAAAAACTTTTAAAGACAATTATCTTAATGCGCAACTTATTTTTTTATTCAGGAGTAAGTTGGATACCAGAATTGCTAGACCACCACACTGTGGAATGGCAAAGGTTAGCAGAGGAAGTTAAAGCTGAGGTAAGTCCACCAAAAAGTTAAATATTTTATCGATTCCTATGCTTATTGAAAAAAAAATCCTGCCTAACAATTTCGATTTATTTCGTTATATTTCTCTTTTAGCTTAATTCTGTATATTCAAAATCTAACTATCTCAAGAAATGGTATAAAGACATTCGCATTGATGGCTTCAGCCAAGGTTCAGTTCTTGTCGACTACTTTATTGAACTGAATAATGTGGATGAAAGAGTCGATACTATAGACCTCAAAAAGATGTTCCATAAATCTCTTCACGGTGCCAGACCGGATTCGTTCATAGAAACAGTAACTGAAGCGGCCAGTGATGATTTACCGCCCGCCTTCGATCCAGATGTGATGCTAGGAGATCAGCCAGACGAAGAAAGAATGAAAAAAAGCAATGAAAAGATGACTAAAACGATAGATAAATCGGCAGGAAAATTAGAAATTGGTAAATTTGTGATGGATCCCGCCTACACGGAATTTATCGGTGCGTTAATTTCGTTTTTCTTTTCATAGATTTAAATGATTGCATGCTAACATAGTACTTACATGTTTGTATTACAGTTTTACCAAAACGTGAAGAGCCGACTACTGTGATCCCAGAAGAAGAATCTCTCTTACCTCAATGGGGTATCGCAGTAATTGTCATCGCTCTGGCATCTCTTCTTTTTGTAGTCATATTTGGTGTTACAGTGGTATGTACTTTGCTAATAATTCAACTGTATGTTACGCAGCAGTTATTTATACACTTATTTGTACATTACAGCTAGTAAACAGACAGAAGAGTGCGAAAGCGAAAGCTCCCATACCACTAAGCGAGGACATGCTCCGAGAATTAGACAAGAGTCACATGGGAGGCTATGATGATATGCATCAGCTGAAGGAACGAGATCTTCCTTATCTTCCGTCGGGCAAGGTAAAATAGTAATTTATATTTTGAGGAGATTATTACACTGTTATTTTCGTTTCAATAGTTTGTTTTCTTAGTTGCTATAGGTAAGATAATTATTGTTGTATACTCGTAAGATGATTATTGTTGCAACCACAACGAAATAAACAAATCAAATCAATTTATTGCACTCCACATTTGTTAGTGAACAATCCCAATTTTGTGAAGTACCTACCCACTTCAAGAGTATCTATTATATTTATTATTTATATCGTTAACGGTAGTATTAAATTATGTCCAAGAAAGTAAATTTCCACATTTTTTGATTTTAAAAAGCATAAATAAAAAATAAATATTAACTACACAGTCATAATGATATAATTTATAGTATAATCCTAACCCAACGTTAAGAAACAAGTCTTGTGGTTTTGTTTTCGTAGAAAAAAGGGCTACATTTTTTTGTTTTTTGTATTGTTGAAGCGTATGTCAACTGCATTCATCGAGCAGCTGGCATATCCAAACCCTGGTGACTCCTGGCGGTCGGAGTGGACACCACAACTACAGAAGTATATGCAGCATTACACACCTGATTCTGGACGAGGATCACAAATATATGGACCAGTTGGAAATGGCTATGGGTAAGAACGATCATAACTGTATTTTGTTCTAGGACATAAAACTAACAAATAAAATACTAGTCAAATTACGGTCAATAATAATTATTTATGTAAGTATAGCGAATAATATTTTAAAATCATAAAATTTATACTTTATTTTTTTTTTGTCAGATATGGCGGTTCACAAATCTACGGGCAAACGGGTGGTGGCGGATCGCAAGTGTATGGTTACACCGGCGAGTACCCTCGCGCACACTACCCGCGCCGCCGCTCCGACTACGATAGCAACTTCTAGACCCTTCTAGAAACTTCGCTGACAGAGACTTGACACATTCTTGACAATATCTTCTTTGTAACCTCGAAACTAGTGAATACTCTGATAGATCGTTTCATTTATTCTGTACACATTCGTCATCATTGGACCATCAGTAACAGGTTGTGAAATAACTTCATTATCAAATCACATTGTTAGATTCGTATACAATACGACTTTATATACAGCATGATAATTTAGCAGCTTTTAGTCCAGCTTATTTAGGACTCGTAACAGTGCCAACTCAAGAGGTTCATTTGCTTTATATATTTTATACGATAAGAAACATTATGTAAAAATAGTTTAAAAAATGTCTGCCAAAATAACTACTTACGACTGATTGTGAGATGTAAATATGTAGAATAAGGACTCGCCAAAATTATAATCGAAGATTAGAGGTGAGGCTACGAAACATTTCTGTAGATAAAACTATGTGTATGCATACCTATATTTGCTCAGAACCTGTAGTGGATTGTCAGCGTACCGCACGCGAGCGTGTAACGCCTCAATGTGCCAAATGTACGTGCGTCTACCGTCTATGAGTACGTGAGTGTATATAAAAAATATTGTCCCAACGTATGAAAGCATCGATATTATTTTTGGTCGGTGCCAATTTTGTACCGCATCGTGTGTATGAGTCGAGCGGCTCTCGGCAGTCAGCCGGCACTATGCGGCGACTGGCGAATGCCGATGTGCTATCGATTCAAATATTATCATATGAGCCTACTTTTAAAGCTCATTTTCATGAGAATAAGATTTTATACGAACGTTTGTTATCACGGTATCTAAATCACGTTTTGATTCGCGACTTTTATGGAATCGTATTATTAGGAATTTTATATTGATGATAGTCAATTTTGAATATTGCGAAATTCATCGGACAAGTTCGTAAACACGTTACAATCTAATTTTAATATGATAGCAGTTAACAATGTAATAACAATGTTAATTAATGTTCAATTTAAGGGCTCTGATGTTTTCTTGAATGTCTTGATTGATCAATTTCGTCATAGATGTTGATCGTATTGTAAATTCCTGAAATAATTAATATTGCGATTATATTATGTACCTACCAATTAAATTAAGATTAGTGATTGCATGGAATATTTGTGTATATAAAATCAATTTTTGTACATGTAGATTTTAATTTAATTATTGATGTAGTTAGTGACAAATTAAACCAATAAGATCCAGAATATAGATATATATAATGTAACAAAAATGTCTTTTATTTTATAAGAAATATTCTACCCATAACAATATACATGTCGGGGTGCCCGAATGAATAAAGTCGGGTACTTAGAAAAAACTAAGCAAAACCAGTCGAGATTTCAAATTATAATTGGTGGGATTAGCAGTTACATGTATAAAAAGGGTTTCTCACTATATTATATCGCTTAGTATTCAAGTTGCTACCACGGTGAGACTATGTTAGTTTCAATATACATAATATATTTCACTGTTCATTTCACAAGAAAGGGTTAGTTAGCTTAGTTTGTCAACTGAGACGGTCACTGTATTACTCCTGTGTTACTACATAATATGTCCATCAATTACAATGAGTTGTAAAGGGGAAAACCTTATCTTCAATTCCATATTACTTGTTTTAAACTCTGCGAATAATACAATTTTATGAGCTGCACATTAGCTATGGAATCACCATGATATTTTAACGGCAGAGAATGCCATCAACTCTCAAGCCCTGATTTAAAAACACATGTATTATAGGTACATACACAATATAAAAGGTGTACTGTCAGCGCTGTGGTCAAGCCAATAAAAAAAGTTCTGATTGGATTTTTCCATCTTAAGAATTGTCTCGGTGGCGTAGTTGTATTACAGTACGACTACAAAGCTGAGTTCTCGGATTCGATCCCCGGGTCGGGCAAAATTATATTGGGTTTTTCTATTCAGTATCAGCCCGGAGTCTGGAATTTGTGCCCAATATGGCGATAGACTCGCCCCCTATCACATCATGGGACAGAATAACGGTGAAAAATGGGTGTACTATTTGCGCCTCTGCCTACCCCTTCGGGGGTAACAGGCGTGAGTGTGTGTGTGTGTGTAAAAATTACTCAGTTGCAGCTCGGAGCCAGGAAGTTGGCGGTGTGATAACCCCGTACCTCGGAAAGTACGTAAAGCCGTTGGTCCTCTGCCTGATCTCTCTCCGGTCATGTCGGATTGCTGTCTCATAAGACCATGAGAGTGAAGGAATAGCGGGTGCACCTGTGCATTGCGCATACACTTGTGCACTGTAATATTTCCTTCGTGTTTGGCTGATCTCCGTTGAGATTGACCACCGTAGCTGAAACTGGCTAGGAGGATTACGTATTTTTTTTAAATTTACATCTAGTACCTTTTATACACTTAAAATGTTATTTATTTTGTTAGTCGTTTGTTAGCTCACTGTTCCCACCGCTTATAAAAGCTTTATTCCGTACCCAACCCGCATCTCTTTTCGATTTGTACATCCCATCCCGACTTATAGCTGGGACCCGGAATTACTCGCCGCACATTACCATCGAAATAAAAACCGAATCGTTTGCTTAAGGAAACTCGACAAAGTTACTTTGACGATGCCGTTCTTAGTGTTTTATTGTGCGCGGTCCGCTTTACACTGAGCTATATAGGATTAGAATTTTGTGAAATGGGAAATATGAAAAAACATTATTTAAAATAACCCGTTAGTCACTGCCTAGGCAATTTTAAAATGGTCTGGTCTTATTTATAAATTAGGTATGTGTTAATTTTATCAACTATACCCACGGTTTCTATGTATACCAGTTTGTAAAGCGGCGACTATAGTTTTTTCTACATTTATATCACTAGCTTTTGTCCACGGCTTCGCCCGCGTCAATAAGTTTTTCCAGGCTAAAAGTACATAAAAACCTTCCGGTTGAATCACACTATCCAACACATTTATTTGGATAAACATTAATATTATGACGTTGATACAACTCTTAACTAATAATGCATTAATTTCGACCAAATTTGATTACCATAAAAACGGTTCTAATGAGTTAATCTTAAAAGATAGACATATACTGTCCCGGACATTTTTTTAGATCATTTCAAGAGGAATAATTCTTTCATACATATATTTTTGGTATCTTGAACCGTTTTCGTAGCGCACGCAATGGAAGCTCTCAAGGATGAATAATTTTCCCCGTTTTTTTCACATTTTCCATTATGTCTTCGCTCCTAATTGTAGCATCGTGATGTTATATAGCCTATAGCCTTCCTCGATAAATGGTCTATTCAACACAAAAATAATATTTCAATTCGCACCAGTAGTTCCTGAGATTAGCGCGTTCAAACAAACAAACAAACAAACTCTTCAGCTTTATAATATTAGTATAGATAGTATAGATTAGGTAGTTTCGCGGAACCCATATTAATATAAAATGTGTCAGTTTTTAACCCCTGACAAAAAAGAGGGGACTTATAAGTTTAGGGTGTGTATCTGTGTATCTGTGTCTGTGTATCTGTATGTCTGTGGCATTATAGCTTTTAGGGATCCCTTTGGTTCGCCTCCTTTTTTTTTACTATTATATTTTCGCATAATTGAGTTTGCATAATATATATTGGCATAATAGTACTATCGCATAGTAATTTTTTGGCCTACTACTTTTTTGTCATAATAAGCTATTGGAATAATTTTAGCTCGACTAATTTGTATTAGACTAATACACATTTCGCATAACATGTATTTAGAATAAATTAGGTTAACGGGGAGCGAAGCGACGAGCGTGTTAGGTGTATATGAACCACCGCACGAGCCGAGCGAGCGCAGCGAGCGTGCCGCGGCAGCGGCCGGCGAGTGCCAGAAACAACTTTAAGTCGTTTCCAACTCAGACAAAACCAAACATGAATGATGCTTATTTATTTTTATTATGACTTTTGATATTTATGCTTTTTGACGTTAGTCGTTCTGATGGTTGTGCTTTTTGTGTTTATGCTTTTTTATTTTATGCTAAAGCAATTATGCGTAATGTTTATTATGCAGTTAGGCTTAAAGCTAAGATGCGTAACAATATTATTACAAAAAAAATTAAGCAATCCAATAGGGAACCTAGCTTTTAAATGAATGAACCGATTTTGACGCGGTTTTTTATTGTTGTTTGAAAGCTGATGTGATTGATCGAGATGGTTCTTAAATCTTAACTAGAGAATCTTAGAAGATCTATTCAGGCGTTTTAAGATTTCAGCTCATGTCCAACTTTCACAGCTCTGATTGAATTCAAACTTTACTGTTGCTTGTGCAATATTTTTAAGCGGCGAAAAGTTGGGCGCACTAGTTGCGCATCTGCCTACCACTTCGGGGATAAAAGGCGAGGTGTGTGTGTATGTTAACCTTGATAGTAAAAATGTATATAGCTTGAAATCCTACTAATATTATAAAGGCGAAAGTTTGTAAGAATGTATGGATGTTTGCTCCCTAGTCCGGGGTTCGGTCCCCCGACGCGGGGACGCTTGGGTCAAAATACTACTAGCCAGTGGCTAGTAGCCACCATACACTTTTATTATTTTACTTTAGAGCTTTTTTGTGTCGGGGGTTATTTAAATTTTAACTTATTTTTTTGATAACTAATAACGAACCCTTAAAAATGTACTATTAAATTATATAGATTTTAGTTGAAGTATACGTTTTACTTATTAGAAACCAAATAAAAGCCAGACGAGACTCTAATTACATATAGAACATAGTATAATACAAAAAGCCGTAAGCAATTTCAAGAATCATATAACGAGCGTAAGAAATACCAACTCTAATTGTATAGAATGTTCAAATACCAATTAGAAGAACTAGCGAAGTGAATAAATTAAAGGAAAATTTAAGAAGACAACGAAATAAATCTAGTAATATAACATACGTGCCCACGTCGGTGTATATTATTTTGAACTATAATTAATAGATTCTCTACGTGATTACTTTAAACGCACTTATGTATAATACTAAAATTTATAGATTTTTTTTTATTTATTAAGAAAATTGTGGGCAAAGAAATGTGTATAATTCCTGATTAAAACATTAGTATTTTTTTTTTGTATAAATTACTAACTCAAACAAATAAGTTTCCTGACACATGAGAACAATCACTCCAAACAATTACATAAAGCAAAATTAATTACTACTAGCTTTTGCCCGCGGCTCCGCCCCCCTTAATAAGTATTTCCGGGGTAAAAGTCCCGGTTTATATTTTCCCGGGATAAAAAGTAGCCTATGTGTTAATCCAGGACATGATCTACCCGTGTGCCAAATTGCATCAAAATCCATTAAGTAGTTTTTGCGTGAAAGAGGAACAAACATCCATACATCTAGACGTCCAGACATCCATACATCCATATATACTTACAAACTTTCGCCTTTATAATATTAGTAGGATTTATATTTGACAAGTATTGCTCGCGGCTGTGCCCGCGTGAAAACGGTTTTCCGGAATTAAAAAAGCTTATAGCACTCAGAGTAATGTATCTTCCTATTAGCGAAAGAATTTTCAAAATCGGTTCAGTAGTTCCTGAGATTAGCGTTCAACCAAACCAACAAACTCTTCAGCTTTATAACAATACTAGCTTTTGCCCGCGACTCCGCCCGCGTTAATAAAAAAACCGCTATAAAAGTACCGCTTTATATATTCGGGATAAAATGTATGTGTTAATCCAGGACATGATCTATCCGTGAGCCACATTTCATCGAAATCCGTTCAGTAGTTTTTGCGTGAAAGAGGAACAAACATCCATACATCCAGACATCGATACATTCTTACAAACTTTCGCATTTATAATATTAGTAGGATAATATCAGTAGGATGAGTATAGATTGCATTAATAAGATGAGAAGTTTAAGTGTCAGGTCAATCAATACAACGCCTTATTCACAGTGCTTTAGGTGACATTTTCGTAAATTAATAGGTACTGTCTGATCTTTTATTGAGTGTTACGTAAGTCTTAAATCCCTTCAATAATTTAGTCGTCGCTACTCTAATAAAACGCCGTGTCGGAAATCGGTTCTCTGGAGCCAAAGGTCGGTCAAATGATGACGTCGCTTCATTAGCATTGCTAATGCCCGTCTCCCCTAAATAGTTACTAAGTAATAACTTTTGAATTGGTTGAATTGTGAATAGCCAATATGACACTATTTGCCTATCGTTGTGTTATTTGAACGAATCTTAAGTAATTCATTAATAAACATTTAAGACGATTTTGTGCGGTAGTTTTGAGCCTATTACCGATTTCTGAACAATATGGCAAAGCATCAGAAAATTATGGAAATCCTTAGTGGAGGCCTATGCCAAAAGGCAAGCTGATAGTAATGTTACCGAAGACTAGAATTCTTACATACATATACATATATATACACTCACGCCTGTTATCCCCGAAGGGGTAGGCAGAGGCGCAACTAGTGCACCCACTTTTCGCCATTATTCCGTCCCATGATGTGATAGGGGGCGAGCCTATCGACATATCGGGCACAAATTCCAGACTCCGAGCTGATACTGAATAGAAAAACTCAATATCACTTTGCCCGACCCGGGGATCGAACCCGAGACCTCAGCTTTGCAGTCGTACTGTAATACAACTACGCCACCGAGGCAGTTACTAGAATTCTTATTATTGCACTATTTTAAAAAGTTACATTAAAAAAACGAATTTATAGTAAGATTAAGAATTAGAAAGTGAAAAAATCCTCCTAGCCAGTTTCGGCCACGGCGGCCAATCTCAACGGAGATCAGCCAGGTACGCAGGAGATATTATAGTGCACAAGTGTGTGCGCAATACACAGGTGCACTCGCTATTCCTTCACTCTCATAGTCCGGTGAGACGGCAATCCGACATGACCGGAGAGAGATCAGGCGCAGGACCAACGGCTTTACGTGCTTTCCGAGGCACGGGGGTATCACACCGCCAACTTCCTGACTCCGAGCTGCGACTGAGTAAATTTTAAGATGGAAAAACCCAGTCACAATTTTTTTTTTTTGCTCTACCCGGGATTCGAACCCAGGACCTCAGCGCGCAAATCGTACTCGTAATGCGTACGCAATACCACTACGCCACCGAGGCAGTCGAAAATTAGAAAGAATTAGAAAGTAATGTTTATATAGTACTATCAGAAATAAAGGCTATTTGTATTTGTAACGATTTCTGTGAAGAACTACTATTATTATACGAATCCTCATTACGTAGAAATGTTGGCAAGGCAAAAACAACAAAAAAATATGTCAGTGATGAGTCGAAACGATTCCTTCCCGTTGCTCTGTTTGTTATTGACAGCATTAAATTAAAATGAGAACTAAGCAAAATATTCTTATACATTATTATACCTAAACAAGATTTTTACAGATTCTGTGAAATAATAATTCAATGCCGCAGATATTTTACGCTGTACCTACTAGTGATGTAATTAATATCCAATTTCCAATATTCGCGAATGTGACTGCGAATTTTTTTTTGTTAATGGCCCTACTGCCAGTAGCCTGACGCGAGTCGGCTTTTCTGGCCACTCCGGTCTTTAGGGTAAACGCAGAAGGCGCTCGCAACCCTTTGAATTAAGTGACCATGCTGAGGGCAACCCACTAACGGGTTACGAACCTCGGCTCAGGACGGCCACTGAGAGAGGATGAGACATCAACGCTTAGGGTAAGATTGGTTTTTTAGGCCTAATCCTATAAGATTGTGTTGTCATCGGCACGCGGGCCGGAACTGCTAGGGGGGTCGGGGGGGCGACGGGGAACGCTGCGAGGTCCTCGACGGCGAGGACGGAACTGCGGTCTTGTGGAGTGTTGGAGTTTCAAGAACTCGTTCTTACGGCGGATGGCCAGAGTGATTTCGTCCTATGGATCGGTTAATACGGAACACGGCCGTCTCCATTTGGCGCGGTCGAATGGGAATATGGGATTTTTATTTGGCACCAAAAGATTATAGCGCACGTTACGTGAAATTATAATAGCTGCAAAGTGACCCTACTGCTCTTGATTGTAAGCGTCGTGAAGTCCAGATAGAGTGGCCTGTTTAAAATATGTCAGCGATATTGATTCTCTTAAGAATCTCGCGTAAAGAAACACGAAGCGTCGTAATAGCTCGCTGAGGGACTGAGATTATGACGTCTTGGGTGGTCCATAGCCAGAGACCACGTCTCAAAGCCGTACGTCATCACTGGTAACACTCATTGATTGAAGATTATTGCCTTTAAGCGCTGAGGTATTTCAGATGACAGGACTTTACCTAGTTTCCCGAACGCTGCTCCATCGAGCTGGTTTTGACATCTATCTTTAAGCTTGACTTGCCTAACTGGACCACTTTTCTTAGATAGGCAGATTCGTCGACAACTTCGCCTACTCATTTCATTATAATTTATTTGGGAGCATAGACTAGAGTGTGACTTTTGTATTTGATCGGCATATACACTTATAAAAACTTACTTGCAAACGGTGAAATCGGCCCTAAGTCAAGTAGGTACGGTCGCATTTTAAATGTACGATCATTGATATGGATTTTTTTATATATCAATGGGTACGACACATAAAACAAGTAATAACTTTACCGCCAAAAACATTTTTTGACACGTCTCCATTAATCTTACTCGGGCACACGTGTAACCTGTATTGTCAATTCTCTGAAGGCCTCAATTTACGGGCCATGAAAACATTGCCAGTATAGCTGTAGGCTTAGAATAGAACGTAAATATCGACTTTAAGAACTAAGTTATTTGATATATTTTGTATTAATTGTTATGAGCCAGAAACAAAATTATATTGTAACTTGTATCCCGTAATAAAGCGTAATTACACACACACATACTCGCACCTTATAGCCCCGAAGGGGTAGGCAGAGGCGCAACTAGTGCAAAATAAAGAGTAATTATTTTATTCTAAATCCATATTTATAAATACATTCACGGGACTGTTATTCGTAACTGTTTCGAGGACAGTCAATCAATCAGTGAGCCTATCGCCGTCCAAGTGAACGCCAGCCATCCCGATGTTGAGTAGACCGCATCCATCCGCTACCTGCCGCCTTCTTCAAGCCTTCGGTCCATCGTGCGGCAAGGCGTCCTACACTACATCTACATAATCGTGGTCTTCACTCCAGCACTGTACTTTCTACTTCATGGACTGTGCATCCGTTTGAAGACATGGTCACTTACTTCCCCTACATCAGAGAGCTGATTATTAAATTTCCTAAAACCGAAAATCCCTGTACATTTCCTAATCGCTATTGAACTTTCATTTACAACTAGTAGCGCATCCAGGTTCCTTCTGTAATAGAATTTGTGGGTATTTATGGGCGGAGCAATTCACTGACTGCCTCTATGTAGTTGTGTTACGATATGACTGCGTAGCTGAACTCTCGGGTTCGATCCCTATGTCGGGCAAAGTGATATTGGGTTTTTCTATTCAGTATCAGCTCGGGGTCCGGAATTAGTGCTCGATATGGCGATAGGCTCGCCGCCTGTCCCATCATGGGACGGAATATACACAGCTATAAGTGGGTGCACTAACAAAGGTGGGTATAAAAAGCATGAGTGTGTGTTTTGTACCTAATTCACATAACATCTAGGACTATAAAATTAATTAAAAAAAACATAACTAGATGAAAACAGAAATAACTAATCCCAAACGTGATAAAAAATAATTTCGCAAGTTTTCTTCAGACTAGGCACGCAATTAAAGCTCTATAATCCTCAAGGAATCCTAAAACCGAAAGATTACAGTACTTACTTGACTAGATTACAGGTGCAATATAAAAAAATAATTATATAAGACTTTTAACGGAAAACCTTTCTAAATATAGATTACATTTAAAACGGTTTTGCCATTTTAGCAATTATGAATTTACATCTCACGGATTATCATTAAATATTAAACTGCACCATTTGAATTGAATTGCATAATCGATTTTTCCATCATGACCAACTGCTTTTAAACCCGTTTCGGAACATTCCAAATCTAAAAGCAAGATTAACTTGCACTCTGGAGCACAAAGTGGAGTATCGGAAAAAAATAAAAACCGTTATTGGCTTCAGCTAAAGTACGTATTTTAAGAGAGCCAATCAACTGGACCAGGTAACTTCTGTTACTACTACTGATTTTTCGAGTAAGCGGTGTGCAATTGGAGGGGTAAACGAACAATGTTGCGCACTGGCTTTTACGAAGAACTCTGCGAGGATACAAGATTTACTCTTTGTTAATTGAAATAAAATTATTTTATCTCCAGATAATTGAAGTCACGATCATAGGTATTCATGAAAGAAAGCTATTATAGAATGTTTATATACTATGGATTCAAAATTATTCTCTACCATTCTAATACGTAAGGAATAAGAAGTGGCAGCCAGTACATAATGAGATCATCTTTAATCCCAATACCTAATCCATGACTTAAGATATCATTGAACATCCTCCGAATATATGGATCGCAACCATCCAAGAGGGTAAATAAGATGAATCAGGCAGGAGCACGCGCTTCGGTAATTACACTAAGCCATCCACACTATTGCTCTGGATCCTTTAATGGAATGATAATACTCAGTCCCTGCGTGATCTGGGTAATAATGCCGCAGTGTACAAGTATTGTCGTTCTGCTAATTATTGCCAATAAGACTCAATTTACAGTTCGTGCAGTTTTACCCTGTTTGGCGTATGTAATCGAAATTACCGTGGTAATTAGAAGTGATGAGGGCTATGCAACTTTTCACACTCTGATTATATTCGTAATCAGATATAGATTGCATATTTAATAATCGCCTCCTTGGTCTAGTTGCAGCACATAGTATAGACATTGGACTAAAAAAATTTGCATTTACTTTATGGATTATGCGATTATGTTTCTTGTGTGCTCATGAACGTTCCAAAGATCGTTGACGTCAGGTCACCTAATGAATAGAGAGTCTCAATCAATAGAATAAAAAGCAAAAATAATAAACATTTTTTATTTAACCTTAATAACTAAGTTCTTCAACTAATAGTAAATATACCTACGTCATTTTGAGGCGTACCCAAGCGTCGGGGGACCGCTAAAGAATTATTTTCATCTCCTTGGTGCGGAGTTCGATATAAACTACCTGCGTATTTTTTATTAATGCACAACTCAGCATTAAAATCAGTGAGTATACAATAAATCACCCCTTTTCTCCCACCCTTAGGGTACATTCTTTTTCCCAAATATACATGGGACCTATTTTATTTTTTTTTATTTTATTTATTAGAGATACCATTAGATAATACATACAGTAATTTTTATAATATAAAGCAATTTAGTATAAAGGCGTATGTTTACCTTTTGAAGGTATCTACAGCTAACAATTATTTCGAGGTATAGGTACCATATTCAATTAAAAAATATTAAAATCGGGCTACTCTGTAAAAACGTATGCGTGGTCGTACATAAAAAAAAATATACACGTCGACTTGAGAACCTTCCTCCGTTTTTTTCCTCGGTTAAAAAACATACCAATATTCATCCTAAGCTCCATAGTTTTTACAGCAAACAATAAAATGAGCTTAGCTTAGTTGGATTTATCTCGTAAACTATTTAACGAAACGCAACATTTCTCTTTGTTCGGCATTATATTTGAATTGTTGACCGTAATTTTATGCTCAAATAATAAGAATGACTTACTATTTACTTACTTAATTTAATAATATGCTGAAACTAATGTGCCTGAGATACATCTGATTATGTTATGAAAATCGGAACCTTAGTAAATATTAAAACACTAAAATTTAAATTTTTAACAAATTGCTTGTGATAAAGTCGACTGTACAAATATTTTTGTATTTATTTTTGGCATAGAATACTAAAGAAACAGATCACCTGCACTACCAGCAACGTAAAATTTGTCTTAATGACGGATTTGACATTTCATTAGTTAAAGTTAAAGACACTTTAAAGTTTGTTAAAATTTTGTTTCCTGCAATGACATAATGAAAGATTAGTGTTTAATGTCATCTTTAAATTTTAAAGTTTGTTTGTGCAACTGGCTGCTAGTGTAATACTTTAAAATCTGCTCGCATAAAACAAACTGCTGAAAGTTTGGTAGTCTTTGCTAATGCCAAATGTTGAATAATAGATAAAATGCTTACAATGTAATTTATAACTTCCTTCGTTATAACAAAGAAAATATTTAAGTTAATCCTTGATCCTTTGGGATTCATTATTACTACAGCCAATGCTTCTAATGAAGGGAGACTTTAAAGACACAAACTTATTTTCTATAAAGCCTTTCATTAGATTATATTGGCGTTTTAATTGTAGGTATACTTAAAAAGAAGCTAAAGAAAAATGATTTCACCGTTTGCTGATAAACAAAATCACATAAATGTATATATGTGACATAATGTGACAAAAAAGTTTAGCAAGCGGTGAAATTGGCCCTAATCTTTAAAAGTTAATTATTGAATGACAGAACAAATATAATGACTTATATAATATTGAATGAGAGTTTTGTGAAATGAAGCGGGACCGCTAATTTGCCTATGATTTATTCCATTATAGATCCCGTTTGCTTTTTTTAATTAAAAGCGATCTAAGAGAAATCTCTCAGCTCCATTGTCTGCATTATGTTTTTATTCAACGCAATTATTCTTAAGTTTATAGCACGATTTGAAAATATTTCCTGCGAGACTGTTCTTTGGCTAATATATTTTTTATTTGTTCGTTCGCACATGTTCCAAACGCGACTGGCTAACGTTGAATCATTCACAAGCGGCGGATTTAGGTGAAATTAATTGTACAGTAACGGCCGGCGAACCGCAACATACATTTTCCATCAAAGGGATTTGTCGAGGAATGCCCGGGCGGCCAAATACGCTACCTCAATGGACAATTGGAATTCTAAACTCTTTATGTGCGTGTTTAAATTTTCCAAAATAATGTTGATTTATTGATACTTTCAACAGTGTCCAAATAAATTGAAAACAAAACAAACTTTAAATTAATTTTATCGTAAACTTACATTAATCTGGTGCAGCTTTCCATTTACTGTAAATCACAAAGGAATGATGAATGCAGCGCAAACAAACAGGGACAGTTATTAACGGATGAAAAATGAAAAATATGAACGGGTATAAACAATGACAATTGCAGCCAAGACCTCGTCAAGCCACAAATGCAAGTTTTGATTAAAATTTACTTCTGCGTTATGAAGAACAATCCTCTTTTTAACCTTTGTAATATTTACTATAATTATTGTTAATATTGCAGTAGTTGTGTTGTATGTTTATAAGACTGTACAAACTCTTGTAACTATATTCGTAACTAGCTTCTTTATTTTTTACATCAGTTAATTCAGTGACGGTTATTTAATAATATGTGCATACGATCTATTCTTAAAAAGGACAGGAGAACGAAGCATTACTAATTTGCTAAATATAATTTGCCAATATGTGCTAGAAAAGAAATATAATTAAACACCATCGAGCCGATTATCATTAACAATTTATGAATGGAATCAGAATAAAAACTCCTAAAAGCACCCTCAATATAAATACGAATTCGGACAAACCAAACATCCAACTGAATTGTTAAAAATGAAAAGCTAATTATTCGCTTGAAAACCCGATTGTGTTCGAACTGTTATTCATAAAGCTTCGCTGATACAAAGAGAACAAAAAGGCTGTTTTGAGAACAAAACAATAAGTAGGTAACCGCGTGCGCGGGACAGCCGGCCGGTAAATTGTTCAGGAAAGCGATTAAAGTGTGGAAATTGTTTCACAACAATGCCGGCCCGTCTGCAACACTGCCGCTAAGGACGCCATTAAATCTTTTATCTTGTACAACATAAACCCAACACCCGTGTGGAAACACCACTTACAACACCCAGTATACATTACAAACAGTTCGATGCCAATTATTTGTAGAAGTTTGTTAAAAGGTAGAGCAATGCTGTAGTCAATTTTGTCTGCAACATAAATTGACTGTCTAGACCTGAGTGACATTATAGTATACAGGGACGGATTAAGAATGTCTGAGCCCCTAGACATCGCCCCCTCGGGGAACAGAAAGAGTTCCCTTTTCTGATTTCCTAAAATATATTTTTCTACCACAACCTAATTAACCAAATGTAAAAATAAAATCAAATAGCCCCGACACAAAGCCCTCCAAAAAGTAAATAAATAAGAAAAGTGTATTTGTTTCTCGTTTAAGAACCTAGTAATATTTTGACCCAAACGTGCTCACGTCGGAGGACCGACCTCCCGACCAGGGAGATGAAAATACTTCTTTTGCGGTTTTGGATTTTGTGTGGGGTTATTTGAATTTTAATTAAATTTTTATTCCAAACTTTTTAATTCACTATATTCTCCATCATGGGGCCTTGGTAATCGACTATCTAACACCTACTCAATGAGACCATTCTTATAAGCCCACACACGCTATATCCACTATAAATTGCTAAAGAGTTGGGTATCCGCAGACTATTTGATGCTGCAGCATCAGCTTTAGGTTAATATGTCTTAAAAATATTACCGAAGTCCCAGTAAATCAATTTTTAAATCAATCGGAGTTGTTAAAGTTGTAAATTAGCTAATAATCTTCAAACGCCTGAACAGAGCTTCATAAATTATATATTTTTTTTGTAGCATTGAATGACGAGACGACCATGCCGTTTGCCTGATGGTAAGCAAAACGACCACCCATAAACAGTAGCAACACCATCCAGCACCTTGAGTTACAAAGTACTGTGTGGCATTTTTTCTTGTGACGAAGAGCCCGTCCCTGCTGCCGGGCCCCTAGGTAGTTGCCTAATTTGTCTTTCGGCTAATCCGGCCCTGATAGTATTGTATAATAAAACCGTAAAATGTATTATGAACTATCGACCCGCCGGTAGGCACGAGGCTCCTCACCTATTGAGATGATTTAGGCCGTAACCCACCACAATAAATAAATAAATAAAAAAACCTTTTATTTATCCATGCAGAAAAACATTCAAATCAAATTAAATTAAATTAAATTTAACTTAACTAAACCAAATTAAATCAAATGAAATTAAACTAAATCGAATTAAATTTAATCAAAATAAATCAAATTAAATTCAATCAAATTAATTTAAAATAAATTTGAAATTATTTTTTACTATACACCATACAGGCCTATACAGCTTGGCAGAAACTTATTTTTTATTTTTAGTTTTACTATCCCATATCAAACGAATCTAAAATTTCAATTTTAATACAAGATTCAACGCGGGCAAAATCGTCCCCCACCGTTCCTCATTTTTGTACGAATCCACAATAAGGTAGTTTCCTATGTTTGAACTTGTACATCATTTTAGATGTAATAGAAATTAATTCGCAAAAGAAATTCTTCTGTGAACTTAGCATCCAAATCCATTGAAAAATAAGGCAGTTATTCAATTTTGAAATATTCTTGTGAGCAAAAGTGGGGGCGTGGCGGGGATATCGCGCTATCTCTTTCGCACGCAGGCAGCGTTATGGCCGACGGCGCTTGGTAACGTCACAGTCTAATATTGTTTTAAATTTCAATGCTTTATAAGTTACTATTGCGCCAATTTTGAATTTTTTTTTCCATTGGATTTTGGAAAGCATACATTTTTCATAATTGTATTTTAAAAAATAGTCAACTACCCTATTTATATACATGGTGGATTTGGCCAGTAATCAGTAGCCATAATTTATCACAATTAATTGTTACCCATCTGTATGACATAATTGTTGTATTTAATTTCTAGGCCTATCTTTACAGAACACACACATTTTTTTGAAATGCACTAACGTTTTGGAGATCACGGGACACAAGGCATTTTCCATAACTACTTAAACACTACACTGCAACGTGCTTACAATCACAGAAAATGAAATTATCCTAAGGAAAATAAATACAAATATCTCGGTTGTACTCGAAAAAAATCTAAATAAAACGCGAAGAAGACTTTTTAAAATGCCAAATTCCTTCATGCAAAAACAAACCTTAATAAACACAGTCACGATATACGAACTATAGTCTCTATACAAACAGCTCTCGCCCGCGCAATTCCAGACGCGATGCACAAGTGTTCGCTTTACACTGCGCAATTCGCTGCCCACTGATTTTCATTATGACTAAACTGTACCGAACAATTGTATTCTCGTTTGCAATTATTCTTGTATAAAGCTGCCTTCATTTACAAAATAAAATGTATTTTTCCTTTCTTTTTTGCTACATTGACAAGCTTTGAATACTCGTTTCTTGGAAGGCTCACTGATGTCTTCAGTTATAGAAATCTTGGAGACAAATGATTTAGTAATAACGGTTATTTTTTTAAGTATTTATATTACATCAGATAATTATCCTCAAATATTTTATACATACACACACACTTACGCCTTTTATCCCTGAATATATACGAAGGCGCAACTAGTGCACCGACTTTTCGCCGCGCGTATTCCGTCCTATTATGTGATCGCGGGTGAGTCTGTCGCCATATCGGGCACAAATTCCAGAATCCGAGGTGATTGGGTGAGTAGTTTGTATCTGACTCGGTAGCGATTTTAAAACCTCTTAATTCGAGATAGATCTTTTACCCAACCTCCAACACCTCAGTTCAGCCTTCACGGGTTACTGGTGGTAGGACTCTCATATGTAAGAGACCGTTTGGGTGGGTACCACCGCAATGTTTATTTCTACCGCCAAGCAGAAGTGTGCATGCACTGTTGTGTTTCGGTTTGAAGGGCATTGTAGCCAGTGTAACAGGACATAATGAGACTTAAAATCTTATGTCTCAGGATAACGAGCGCAGTGGAATGCCACACAGTACTTTGTAAATCAAGGTTCTGGATGGTATTTCTACTGTTTATGGGTGGTCGTATCGCTTACCATCAGGCGAACGGCATGCTCGTCTCGTCATTCAATGCTATAAAAAAAATACGCATCAAGCACCTAGAGCCATTGGTTCTGCGCCTGATCTCTCTCCGGTTTTGTCGGATTGCCGTCTCACCGGATTGTGAGAGTGAACAAAGAGCGCACCTGCGTATGGGACACCCACCTGTGCACTATAATATGTCCTGCGTATCTGCCTGATCTCTGTTGAGATGGGCCGCCGTGGCAGAAGTTCGATTAGGAAGGAATTATTATTGTTAGTCATTACGTTCTTCACAATGATTAATTACCTATAATTTTTTTTAGCTTCTAGGCTTTCAACCACAATTTGATAATTATTCAGATTAGTAAATGATATGATGATGAATACATTTTTATTAAATTAAATTCTTTGAGCAAAGTCACAAAATAGCATAGTATTTCATACGTGAAATAACCCCATAAGTCCCCTCATCCAGAAATATGGCTAATACATTTGTATTGCTTATTAAAGAAACTCAATTTGCATAGTTATCAGGGAAGTACGAAAGGAATCGACATCAATTCCAGCAAAGAGAAAAATTATATTTTTACGCGCTCTCAGTTATGCAATCTGAAGATTTACTCATTTCCATATAACTTCAGATGAATAGCGTATTTAGATTTCAAATACGTTTAAGTATATTGAAAAAGATTTTTTTGTGACTGCCTCGGTGGCGTAGTGGTATTGCGAACGCATTACGAGTACGATTTGCGCGCTGAGGTCCTGGGTTCGAATCCCGGGTCGAGCCAAAAAAATTGTGACTGGGTTTTTCCATCTTAAAATTTACTCAGTCGCAGCTCGGAGTCAGGAAGTTGGCGGTGTGATACCACCGTGCCTCGGAAAGCACGTAAAGCCGTTGGTCCTGCGCCTGATCTCTCTCCGGTCATGTCGGATTGCCGTCTCACCGGACTATGAGAGTGAAGGAATAGCGAGTGCACCTGTGTATTGCGCACACACTTGTGCACTATAATATCTCCTGCGTACCTGGCTGATCTCCGTTGAGATTGACCGCCGTGGCCGAAACTGGCTAGGAGGATTTCAAAAGATTTTTCTACTAGGTGTTGTATAAAAGCCAATTTGTTTACTGTTTTAGGGTAAAAAACAGTATACAATATATAAATAATATTAATCTAGGTCATGATCCATCCGTATGCCATATATATAGACATATACACTCACACCTTTTATCCCCGAAGGGGTAAGCAGAGGCGCAACTAGTGCACCCACTTTTCGCCATTATTCCGTCCCATGATGTGATAGGGGGCGAGCCTATCGCCATATCGGGCACAAATTTCGGACTCCGAGCTGATACTGAATAGAAAATCCAATACCACATTGCTCGACCCGGGGATCGAACCCGGGACCTCAGCATTGCAGTCGTATTATAATACAACTACGCCACAGAGGTAGTGTATCCGTGCAGTATCCGTATGCCAATTTTATCAAAATCCATTCAATTGTTTCTACATTAACTTCAAACAAATATCTCAACCTTGATAAACTTTCGTATTTAAATAAGACCCTTCTATAGTGAAATATAAACCTTTTTATAATAAAACTAATTTATTCGCAGGTATATTGGGCACACAAAAACAGATGCGTTGTATGTAGACGCTCATATATTTAATACAATAAATCAAAAACTTTGTTTACTTCTTATTCGATCCGGAGCAAAAAGGTTCTGCGATGAATATTGTTTGTTTGAGGGGGAATTAAATACATCTTCAATTCCAATAATATATTATCTGGGGTGTTTTTGTCTAACAATAGAAAACTTAAAGAAAATCTTAGTAATATTATAAAATACGAAAGTTTGTTAAAATGTTTGTATGTTTGTTAGAAGTAAGCGACCAAACGGATTTGGATAAAATTTGGCACACAGGTAGATCATGTCATGGTTTAACACAAAGCCTACTTTGTATCCCGTAACTTGCTTCCCATGGGATAGAATGGATATTTATATTCTCATTCTTTAAGTACATGGCGCTGACGCCTTACTGTTTTTGGGACCTTTGTTGCGGAAAAAGATTCTCACGCAGGCGAAGCCACGAGCAAATATTGAACAAAAACAATACCTACTTCATTGATGTAAAAAAACCCACTTAAAGTGATTTTTATATGATGGATATTAGATTGTGCTCGCGTCGTCGCTGGCGTTAATACCTTTCCTCGGAATAGATACAATGAAAATAAAATATTGCCTTAGCAACAGTGTAAGTTTCCCATAATAAAATATTTTTCAGAAATGGATCGATATTTCATTGTGTATTATATCCTGGTTTGCATTACCTATTTATAATATTATTATATATCAGCATCGATATTATGTTATTATCTGCTCTTATTCCACTATACAGGTAATGCCAGGGCACCACACATTTTCATATTGTTGCTTATGCATGGTTTATTTTTTGAGACCTGAAAATCCTGCATGACGACTATACACTGTATGAGATACAGCCCCAACCAAATTATGTTAAACATCCTTTTTAAGTGTCGCCCCATTTGAAAATCGAACCTGGGATCTCTGAGCTCATATGCGCTGACATTAAACCAAAATGAAAAAGGTAATATTTTAAATAAAACTATATTACGTATTTTATCGCGGTTTTTTTATTTGTTTTATATTCTGCCGAGGTTTCGAAGACTTTGCAGCCTTCATGGTCACGGGGCGGACTGGTCTTGGTAGACCGAAAAGTAAAAGCTACGATATCTACATACATTTAAAAAAATAGTATAAAATAATTTTATCTCCCAGTTTCGGATTTCGGTCCCCCGACGTGAGGACGCTTGGGTAAAAATATTTCTAGGTACTTAAACGACAAAGACACTAATTCTTTAACTTTTTAGTGATTTTTTTGTGTCGGAGGTTATTTATATTTTATTTTTTTTTATTTTAATTTTAATTAAATTTAAATTTTGATTTCAAACGTATAAAATTAATTCATTCTCCATCATGGGACCTTGGTAATCAACTATCTAACACACATTCGTTGAGACCATCCTAATGAACCCAATCACACAATATCTGCTATAAGTTGCTAAGGAGTTGGGTATCCCGCAGGCTACTTGTTGCTGCAGCATCAGCTCATATTGAAAAATATTGCCGATGTCACAGTATACCAAATTTAAAATCCATCGGACTTTTTAAGTTGGAAATGAGCTTATAATCTTCAAACGCCTGAACGGATCTTCATAAATTATAGCTAAGAACCATAGCGATCACATTCGTTTTAAAAAAAACCGCGTCAAAATCGGTCCATTCGTTTTAGAGCTACGATGCCACAGACATACATACAGATACACACCCTAAACTTATAACGTCCCTCTTTTTTTGTCGAGGGTAAAAAGGTCAAAACAATTTTGCGACATTGTGGTATTGTTACGCAGATCGCTGAAAATATTAGGTAATGGTGTTTTTATATCACTTTAATTGACGAACTATTTAAGAAAAATATTTATATTTTTTAATTTTTACGCTATCTATTTTTATACTTTTTGGAGTTAATGGTGAGCAAGTATAATATATGAGGTTTAATTTAATGCCCATCTCTTGTATCAACCTTAATACGATACAGGGCGGTTATTATTATATTTATTACACAATCGTGTTTAGACCCCGCTTTAAAAACCGAAGCTTCTATTGATTGAACCATACTCCACAAATGTGTTGCTAAACAGCTTTAATGTGATATAGTGGCTTATAGGCAGATACCGTTAAAACAATTTTAAAGGCGCAGCACGTAATAAAAATAAATCAATTTTATAGCCCCCAATTTTATAGCACAAATGAGATCAATGGTATACACAAAGTATACAAAAAAGTGTTCATAATACTGTTAGATTTTGATGAGTAGATATTATGTATAGTTTGGTGTGTCACCACACAATGTTTTTTCTTATTTTTCTTTGTATTGTAAACTAGACTTCTGCTCGCAGCTTCGCCCGCGTGAATGAGTTTTTCCGGTATAAAAGTCCCGCTTTATATTTCCCCGCGATAAATTATACATATAAACCTTCCTGTTGAATCACTCTATTAAAAAAAGCGCATCAAAATCAGTTGCGTAGTTTTAAAGATCTAAGCATACATAGGGAGAGACAGCGGGAAGCGACTTTGTTTTATACTATGTAGTGATTATTTGCTCGTACCTGAAAATTATACTTAGTTTATATTCCGTGAAGAACGTAGCAGGTTATATAGATATATAGTTATACAATTTTATGTATGTCCTTATTTAGTCGTATCTAATGTACAACTGTTTGTTTTTCCTTAATAAAATAAAATAAACTGGTTCACGTTGCGAAAAAACCGCAATGTCGGTTTCCATTATTTCAAACGTAAGTTGACATTCACAGTTAGCGCATTTTCACACCGGCTCAAAATAAATTGGCTAAAAAATGTAAATATAAAAACGCGTGTCACATCGTTTGTAAGATTAAAGGGCGCGGCCGGTGATTAATCACGCGGTGGCGAGAAGGGACGGAATGTGTTCGTTATAGGACCACCTTAATGTTTTACCGTCCCTACAGTTAATACGTTCATGAACACAATGAAACGAATGTTTTAACACCCATAAAAAATCGCACAGTTAAAGGTATCTGTTTCGTCGTTGTAAGTTGCAGAGTATGTATCTCTCTCTCTAAATGTTCATCGGGTCTCACCGTTGGCATCGATGGGTCTCACCAAAAAAATCTATGTAGGTGTCGTTGCCTATAAGACTCTTCTTAATTGGATCGATCGGGAAAAAAATTACAGGTGATACTATATACTAAGATTTTTCTCTTGCTCTCGCCCGGCCCGCTTCAGAATCTTTATTTTGTATAAAATTTTAACTATGTCTTATAACGGAGTAAAGACCACTTTTCAAAACTTCTACTAGTGGTTCCTACTTTAACAGTGGTAGGTCTCTCGTATGCGATGGGCTGCTTGGGTAGGTACCACCGCAATGTCTATATCTACCGCCAAGCAGCAGTGTGCATGAACTGTTATGTTCCGGTTTGAAGGTATCAAATACTTATACTGTGAAAACAAAAAATCAGTTTGTATAATCACTAATAAAAAAGCACGTAAAGCCGTTGGTCCTGCGCCTGATCTCTCTCCGGCCATGTCGGATTGCCGTCTCACCGGACTATGAGAGTGAAGGAATAGCGAGTGCACCTGTGTATTGCGCACACACTTGTGCAATATAATATCTCCTGCGTACCTGGCTGATCTCCGTTGAGATTGGCCGCCGTGGCCGAAACTGGCTAGGAGAAATTATATAATAAAAAAAAGAAAAACATTATTTATTTATTGTTGTAAGTAGGTACACCAACACCTATACAAATTTTAACATTTTAGTGCAACAAAAGAATAAGGTACAACATCTCATATTATTATTATTCTAATACATTCGAATAGTATTTATACTGCGACTATTTGATTTATTTGTCAACGTGTAGTAAATAAACTATCTGGTATATAACATATCTCATTTCTAATCTAAGGCGAAGGGAAAAAGAAGCATCGACCGGCCATTAATCAGATGTCAACTCGTCATGTTTGTATTGAATGAATCGTACCCCCCTCTAACGTAAACCCACTGAAAAAATCAAATGTGTCAAACCGGTAGTAAACCTTACGAGTGTGTGGTGTATCCTTAATATTTATTTCACACATCCAATATTTATATTAAACATATTTCTGCACTAAATAAACTCTATTCTAAAAAATGTCTTCCAAAAAAACTGAACAAACTATGAACTTAATTCGGAAAAGTTTTATGTTCTACGATCATGCGACATAAGTTGCAAAATTATAAATCGGTATAACAATGCGGGAGCTATAATTATGTATAAGCTCTGATTGTGCTATTGTTTATTTAGTGGCGTGACATTCCCCTTTACAAAAATAACTATCATTTGCTTTGTATTTGGAATACGATGGGCGCTATCAAGATATTAAATCACTCAATCGCCAGCAGACGCCTCTTACCACACTCTCAAAAAGGAAGGGTAGTTTCGCGTTCGAAGCTTCCAGCCACATCCTTATTATATCGGCAAACTTACTTAAAATAAAAATGTCTAACATGCTTCTTACAAACAATAAACTACAGTAATATACCAAACAAAGAGACTATAAACATTATAAAATATAACAAATGTGAGCTCGCACTTAGAAAATAAAGTTATAACATAACACAAACAAAGCTAAAGTAAATAAAATTAAAATGGAGTACTAGGCAAAAATTGAGTGCGGGCCGGATAAAGCGCGCGCGATGGTAACGAGGCCCGATTATTAGCCCGGATTTGTCAAGTCGGGTTTGTTTTGTCGCCATCCGACCTTCGGTTTTCGTCATCGCGCGAATGGGGTCACGTATTACACCAATTGGGAATTGTTTGCTTTTTTTGTAATAAAACGCGTGTGTGCTTTCGGTACAATATTTTACACGTGTCGCAAAAAGGTATTGGAGTATTTTTGGCGGCTTATATGAACCCTTATATACTTGACTCAAATTCTCGTCAAAGAATATTTGAAATGTTTGGAATGACCTGTAAATCTAACCTACAAACATAATCATGTCAGGATCCGTACCTATTTGCCAGGGCGCTAAGCTATTTCTGTTTTATATGACAGGGCATAATTGGATTCTAAAACTCAATAGAAATTGTTTCAACACAACATCACTCCTCAGTCGTCTATCTATAAGGAGTCCATTAAGATTTACAGCCTTTATTTACTATTAAAACTATATTTTATATTTACGTTACATGATTTTTAACAGCGCTACAATTAAATTATGATTCATTTCAAATAAAATATCAGCCTACGGCTTTTTAAACTTGTTATAAAAAACTTATACGTTTTAAAATCACCAAATCTAAAAATTAACGGGGCCTATTTATCAAGATCTAACCACCAAGCAAAAGTTCCGCGGTCTAACCTATATATAAAAAGAGTAAATTAGCTTTGGGCTTCCAAAGTTTTCTAGCTGCCCTCTCATCCACGAATGCAGTAGGGAAATCATTCCGGGCGTCGAAAAAATTACGAATTCTTGCCAAGGAAAAGCATTTCCTTAGAGGGTACTCGGGTGTATTACACCGCGGTCACGACGGCTAGCGTCCTTCGTGTAAACCAACGCTGTATGGCTGTACTTTGCTGGCAAAAAGAAACTTTAAACAAAACGCTAGCTATTTGTTGCATGTAAACCTCGTAACATTGGACATACTTCGACGTCTTCTTATTAGTATAGTGTGTCGAGTGAAAAGTGAAAATGTCGCAGCAACATTAGTTTATGGAGGAATATTATTAATGAAAATACTATGTCGCTATTTTGTGTATGTATTATTTACATAACAGTAAAAAGCTAACAGACCGTTTGAAATTAAAATAACAATAGACACTTGGCAGTACCGAAAGTAATAAACAACGCGCCAATCCAATAAATATTGCCATTCACAAAATCCCAACACTAAACTTAATTACGTTGTTCTCGCTCCAAGATGGTTAACCTCAATGAGCTCAATGTTTTTGTTCCTAATGGAGAAGGAAACTGGAAGGTAATTAAGAAACTTTGTCATCACCTAAGATATTATCACGTTGCCTTTGCTCTTTATTTAGTTATCCAATCCAAAAAAACTACGTTACATCGCATCTCGAATCATCATCAGTTTGTAATTTGACCGGTAATTAATATAGGATTTTTAAAGGGATTAATTTTATATCCTTGCCTGTGCATTTGTAATTTATCTTTTCACAGAGCGCTTTTTGTTTCTCCTGTACTTCAGTTTAGTCTAACGTACAAAGAGTTCATTAATTATACTCTTTTTGGGAGACGCCAAGCTGACAGATAGGGCTTAAGGTGCTGCCAGAGGTAATCGACCTCTGAAGTACCACAGGCAATATTTGCACATTTTATATAAAAAAGTTTGATTTATATGTAGATAAAAGATTTTTAGTTTAAGTATTTTTTACTATTTTATTTTCCTCGACACTCATACAAACGGCCCAACGGAAGAGCATCGCTGGTTGTACTGCCAGCATATTGCTGAGTTAGGAGCCTTTTCAACCGACGAAAAAACGGAGGAAGGTTCTCAATACAACGTTTATATATATTTTTTTAGTCGGTGCCTTATTTAAATCTCCACCTAAGCTAAGCAAATACATGAAAAATGAAAAAACATACGAAAATGTCAATGTTTAATTTAAATTAGGCATTGACTACAAATATACGTATAATATTAGTTAATAAGGTTAAATAGAAAATGTTTATTATTTTTCGCTTTTCAGTGTTTTCAGCGGTTTAAATTTTTTGTTCTAAAGCTTTTATTGCGACAAATATAGTTTTAATTGTTTTTGCCTGCTATTATTTTATGCGTGTGTATTTTATGTTTTTTGCTAATAAAAATAAATTAATTTTTTTAATACGCTTTTGATATTTTTATTTGATGACATTAAAACCTCGGCGGACTACCTCGGTGGCGTAGTTGTATTAAGGTACGACTGCAATGCTGAGGTCTCGGGTTCGATTCCCGGGTCGGGCAAAGTGATATTGAGTTTTTCTATTCAATATCAGCACGGAGTCTGGAATTTGTGCCCGATACGGTGATAGGCTCTCCCCCTATCACATCATGGGACGGAATACGCACGGCGAAATATTGGTGCACTAGTTGCGCCTCTGCCTACCCCTTCGGAGATAAAGGGGGAGAGTGTGTGTGACATTAATTTCGTTCTATTGGCTGACAAATTAAAAATATTTTTAGCATCCAATAATACCGTTACTATAATGAACACAACTTTCTGATTTTAATAAATCACGTTTTCTTTATCAATTTAGAAATTGTTTCCGCTTATTAGTTCTTGGTGAATTTAATTTCAAGACTAAGTATACTATAGATGCCTAATTAAATTATTAGCTAATTAAACTTATATAAAATGGAAGGTAAGTTTCCAATGCAACCCTGTGAGCTACAAAATCTCTCATGACGCCTTCCTAGTATGCGGTAAATGTTACACGATTTTAGTAATAATCCAAAATCATCTATCTATAAATATAATACTTGATATAAAATATTGATGTGTCTAAAACATAAACAATAATATAAATTAAAATCTTAAACAAACATTCAATTTAGAGTGGGTGCTTAAAATGTTAATAACAAATTAAGGATGTGCTGTCTGAAAATATATCTTGTGATATTTGGAGCTCACATGCCAGGATCATCAGTCGTAGACAAGTGATGCTAACGAGGCTTTAAACACGGTTCGTTAGACAAGGATGAGTACGTACCTACTGAGTGCCATGCTACGGACGACCTAGGGTTGACACGCAACTGAAAACTTGTTTAAATTTGTTTTTTACCAATGAGTTTTATGCCAGCATAACTTCTTAATTGTACTGATAATCTATGATAAAAAATCCAAAATTGTTTTAAAATTATATATAAAAACATCTGTATAATATCATAGACCTATGCTAACAAAATACATAGGTTGATTAGATTTTATTATATGTTCAAGCACTCATGTTCTTACCTAAATATTAAATGAGGGTAAGAGAGTTATGTTTCTTCTTAACAATATTAAAACAAATAACATGTTATTGCCGCACGACTACCAAAATACATATTTCTCACAGATAATTTAATAAACTCAAAACAACACACGATAAATTGTGCCCATGCCTCAGACAAACACAATAGTAATTATAAGGAGAAATTTGAAATACGTACGAGTTTTATTATAGTCAGTCTCTAACGTAACAACCCTAAAATAGCGAGATTGAGTTTAGCATACGCGCATACGAGGGTTAGATGATAAATGCAGAGGGTAAACGATTAAAGGTCTGTTTTGTTCGTAATACGTGAGCTCTCGATTTGCCTTATGACCTAAACAAACAACTAAATGACTATAACCCCGCGTTGCCTTTTTATGTCAATATAACATCACTAAAAATACACACGTTACTTCGGCTAAAGTTTCATTTAATAAGAATTGTATAGAGTTTTATGTTGCTAGATAGAGTTCTTAAGAATTAACTTCAGCGAAAAACCAATTATCGCCTCCATCTTCTAATTGCGAACCTGAGCTGCTAACCCAGACGGCTGAATGGAGGAAATCTTTTGTTCGAGTCTTTCTAATCAATTTGCTTGGGATTGGTTTTGCGTGCGATTTTTGCTTTGAGATTCACATTTATCCTTATACTAGGTGCTGCTCGCGGCTTCGCACACGTGAAAAGCCTTTTCCGCTACAAAAGTCTATAAAACTTCAGCGCCATCTCTTTAAAAATTACACACACTCACGCTTTTTATCCTCGAAGGGGTAGGGAGAGGCGCAACTAGTGCACCCACTTTTCGCCACTATTCCGTCCCATGATGTGATAAGGGGAGAGCCTATCGCCATATCGGGCATAAATTCCAGACTCCAGGCTGATACTGAATACAAAGATCCAATATCACTTTGCCCGACCCTGGGATCAAACCCAAGACTTCATTGCAGTCGTACCGTAATACAACTACGCCACCGCGCATTGCTGGTGACTCCGTACGAAATGCTTTTTGAATAGATAGTTTCAAAGTTCAAAAGTTTAAATGTAACCATTGGCATACCATAAGGGGGAAGATGTGAAAATTAGATCGGCAACGTCTTTAGTATAGGCAGGTAATGTTTATGTGGACTCGCCTCCTAAAGCTTACATGAACGCTATATCATAGTTTAAAATATGCAAATTTTGTCAGTCACTAACATTTTCCTACTTTAGTACGACCAAGTCACTACATTGAACCGTATCATAAACCATAGTTTACTAATAATAAAACGAATTCACAGAACGCGGATCGTTAAAACAAGTTACTATGTATATAGGTATATAATAATGTACGTGTATCTCTGTAATCTGTATAGGCTGCAACGTAGTTCAAATTATATGTGTAATCATTTTGAATGACCATAACCACGGACAACAAATAAAACCGCTTGTAACTCCCAATAAATTAGACGATAAATAATAATAAATTTGCGGACGGCATACACGATAGTCACGTAACAGGAAAATGGTATTACTTGCAAAATTCGCTGTGGAATACAAACTGACTGTAGTCAATTTTCACTTAGTGGCGGTTTGGCCCAATGGATGTGTGGATATGAAATGAAGTCGCAGATAACATAAAATTTTATTTTCTTTTCAACAAAGAGTATAAATTCGACCGCTGATTGCATTTTGGCTACAATTCGCTTTAGATATTCAGTGTTCATCGTAACGAACCATTTTGCGGTACGTGTAGTTCATTCATTATCAATGTTTCTACATTATAGTACATAGCTTTTACCCGCGGCTCCGCCCGCGTGAATGAGTTTTTCCCGGATAAAAGTCCTGCTTTATTTTTTCCCGGGACAAAAAGTAGCCTGTATTAATCCAGGGCACAATCTACCCGTTTACCAAATTTCATCGAAGTCTGTTCAGTAGTTTTTGCGCGAAAGAGGAACCATACATCCATATATTCTTACAAACTTTCGCCTTTATAAAATTAGTAGGATTCAGTACGTAATATGTTTAGATCATTTTAATAAAATGTTTGGGAAATAATATAAAATAGTAACGTCCGATCAAAAATAATTATATTAATATAAAATAATTCCTTGAATTAATAAACTACAACTAGGCTATCGTCCACTTCATGTTGTTCAATGGAACGGTCTGCCGAGATAATGTCCGGAGGTTCAAAACCCAAGGCACACGACTCTTACTTTTCAAAGTTACGTGTGTATTGTTTATCAATTATCGTTCGCTTTGACGGTGAAGGAAAACATCGTGAGGAAACCTGCATACCTAAGAAGTTCTTTATAAGAATTTCGAAGATATGTGAAGTCTACCAACCCGCACTAGGCCAGCGTGGTGGACTAAGGCCTAAACCCACTCAGTAGTAGAGGAGACCCGTGCCCAGCAGTGGGACAGTATATAATACAGGGCTGGTAGTATAATAAATTACAAAAAAATTACACAACGTGCGGAGAAGTCGTGGTGGTTTTATTACGATAAATAAAGTGCGCTGAAACAAGCAAGGGCTCATGACCCTCATAGCTATAAAAACACAATCAACACAATAATTCTTCCTTAACTAAGAAATTAAAGCAGCAATACGAAAAAAATACGATTCGTTATTTTTGTTATAAACATACGTCTTTCTTAAAAGCTACCTAAAAGGTGTCACGCAGATTAATGTCAATGTTGTTAGTTGTACTTTCTTTAGGTACAACACAATGGAAAAGTATAGTAGTAACAAGTAATCTTTGTAATTAAATTTGAAGACACTTTTATCCCAGCTGACACAAACTTTCTGATGAAGTTAAATAACACGTTTCCAAATTAAATGGAGCTTTCAGCTAAAGAAGGACGAATTGGAACAAACGGGTGCTATACTCTTCATGCTTATCGGTTCTAATAAAATGTAAGATCTTTTTTACAAACTAGAATTGATTGGGCTTGAATAAGTAGGTACTGGGAGACAGAATTGATTTACCCAAATTAATTATTTTAAGAAAGCATTTGGTGAAATATGGTTATACATTGAGCATGTTTTTTTATTGCATTGCATTTTGTTAAGCAATACGACCACCCATAAACAGTAGCAACACTATCCAGCACCTTGAGTTATAAACATTCCACTTAGCTCGTCATCCTGAGACATAAGATGTTAAGTCTCATTATGTCCAGCAGTTACACTGGCTATAATGTCCTTTAAAGCGAAACACAACATTGCATGCACGCTGCTGCTTGGCGGTAAAAATAGACATTGCGGTGGTACCCACCCAGACGATCTCTTACATGGGAGAGACCTACCATCAGCTTTCTTTTTATTGTAATAGAAGGTAACGTAAATAATGTGTTTTACATTTAATTTCTTGAGCAGTGGCGTAACGTGGGTTATTGTAGCCAGGGGGACCTAAAATTTGGCGCCCCAAGGTACTAAACAAGGTCATTTCCACAATGAATAGTCACGCGTATACCCAGTCATGCAAGTTCCAATTTGGAAAAAGTTTTATTTTACGCATTTTGCCCTCCCTAAAAGTGCCCTCCACCCCAACTACGCTACTTATTACAAGAAAGAAAGCCAATAAAGAACATTTAAAAAGTCATTGCGAGGCAGCTTCGATACTACTTATTACAATCGAATACTAAGCGCGAATGACTTTATCTACTAATAAATTATATAAAACATCGTCTGATGCTATAAAAACGTTGACCGTAATTTTACTTTTAAAATGGCGGTGCCAAAATAGTATGGATGGAATTAAATAAAAAGTAAAATAAACTGGCAATTGTGATGCTACATCGTACCTAATATATACCGCAAAAACCTCTCCCCAATATGGGTTTTATAGTATCTAAGTTCTAAGTATATGAATGCATAAATTGCGTAAATATCACTAATTTTAGTTAACGATTAATATTTCTGTTTTGCGAAATTTATTATTGTTTTGCGAAACTCATTATGTGTCGATCTTGTATTCAAAGCCTAAATTGAATAATTTTAAATATCAAGATCATGCTTCATCAACAATTTTCGTACTATTGGGAATCTGCTTTATATTCCTTTTATATTGAACGCCCAAACAACAAACAAAATCGGCTTATTTATGGTAAACTTTTAAATAAAATAGATAAATACCGAAAACATCTATTCCGGTAAATCCTCGTATATCAAACAACCATATTGTATTCAGTGTAGCGTTGAAATATTTATTCTTTATGTTAAGAAAGGTTCTTCAGATTTGTAAGTATTCAGAGTCCATTGTTATGTTGTCTGAGCTATATTTGGGACTATGTTTAATATATATCTTTTTTTTTTTTTTTTTTTTTTTTGTCCCTGACTAAACTCTTGTTAGCCTGACGAGGGTCGGCTTATACAAGAACACCGGTCTTGTGGGTGAGCGCAGAAGGCGCTCGCAACCCTTAAATTTAAGCGACCACGCTGAGGGCGACCCACTAATGGGTCACGACCTCGGCTCAGGGCGGCCACTGAGAGGATAAGACATCAGCGTTTGGGGAAATTTGGTTTGAAACCTAATCCTATTTACGTGTTGATCGTAGTCTTCGGCACGCGGGCCGGAACTGCTAAGAGAGGGCAGGGGGTTGGGGAACGCGACGAGGTCCTCGACGGCGAGGACGGTACAGCGGTCTTGTTAAGTGTATGAGCTTTAGATGCTCGTTCTTTTCGCGTAAGGCCAGAGTGATTTCGTCCTCTGGATCTGACAAGACTGAACGCGGTCGTCTCCATTTGGCGCGATCAAATGGAGTATAAATCGACGCTTTACGGATAAGCGTGTTCGGGTGGTTTACCGCCCTGTCGAAATAGCGTCTGCTGGCGCACTGCATAAAGTGCCTGATGGTCGGCATATTGGTGTCCACGTGGAGGTTGCGATTGCGAACGTACCACGGGGCACCAAGTGCATGTCGTAAGAATCGATTTTGAAGCACCTGCATTCGCTGAAGGCGACCGGGCGGTAAATGAGCGAATACGGGCGACGCGTATGTCATTATCGGACGGATGCATGTTTTGAAGATCCTAATCTTGTTGCGGATTGACATCTTACTATTTTTGTTTAGGAGCCAGTGAAGCTGGCTCATCGCGAATGCGGCTCGCGCGCGTACCGCATTTACGTGTGGGATGAAGGTCAACCTCTGATCAAGGGTTACTCCTAAATATTTGGCTTGGCCCTTCCAGGGAATAACCTGGTCGGACATGCGGACTGAAAAGTGAGGGACATGGACTTTCCTTTTCCGAGTGAAAAGGATGGCCTGACTTTTGGTGGGATTGACTGTGATTCGCCATTTGCGGAACCACTCACCGAGTTCGTCGGCGGCGGTTTGCAAAGTGCGCACCACTTTGTCGGGGTCTATACGTGAAGCGTATATTGCGGTATCATCCGCGAATAGTGCCAGATGGGCGTTTTGTGGTCTAGGGATGTCGCTTGTGTACAGCGAGAATAGAAAGGGGGACAGGGCGGAGCCTTGCGGGACTCCGGCCGTGATGGTGTGTCGGGAAGAGAGAGTTCCCTCCACGCGATATCTGAAACCGCGATTCGACAGGAAATCTCGTATGATGTGCACGAGTTGTGTGGGCACGTTGAGAGTGTACAGCTTGAAAAGCAAGCCGTTGTGCCACACCCTGTCGAATGCTTTTTCGATATCGAAGAAAATAGCACCGGTAGGCATTCCTTTACGGAATTGTTCGTGGACGTACTCCGTGATGCGGAGCACCTGATTGACACAACTGTGTCTAGGGCGAAAGCCAAACTGTTCTGGAGGGATCAAATTTTGATTAAAAGCTACTATTTTGAGGCGGTCGAGGACGATCCGCTCGTAGATTTTGCCCAGAGTACTGAGCAGACTGATGGGCCTATAAGAGGAGGGTTCGAAAGCGGGTTTCCCCGGCTTGTGGATTCCTATCACAACTGCCTCTTTCCAGACCTCTGGGAAGATGCAGTTACGAAACGCGGCGTCATAGATAGAGGTAAGAATTTGAACTAGATGCTCCGGGAGCATCTTAATCATACGAGTAGGGATTAGATCGCCCCCGGGGGCTTTCCTACGTTTGAGTGCCTTGATCAGAGTGGTGACTTCTTCGATCGTCACCGGCGCAAGGGGATCGGGCGGCGGGTCGACGTCCGGGTCGACGTTGTCGTATAGCGGTCGCGGTATAGAGACTGGCGGTGGCCGGACCGCGTTCCTATCTTCGACGAAGGTGTCAACCGCAACAAGAATGTCGTCATCTACGGGTACAGAGGAGAGCGAGCATTGAGACTCCAGGCTGCCGGCCAGTAGTTCCGCTTTCTCGTCGTCATCAAACGCCGGGCGTTGATTCGGACGATTGAGCGGAGGCATGGAGGCCACATCGTTTCTCTTGAAGGAACGAACCAGTTGCCAAAAGGCGGTATGTGTCGGATCGATATCGGCAAGGCGAGTGTTCCACCTCGAATCGACGACCTCTTTTATGCGACGCTTAACCTCACGTTGGAGGTAGCGCGCAAGATGTCGTCGTTCCGGGACGGGTCTCGTCGCGCAGGCTTTGAGCGTAGCGTTACGCAACCTCACCCACCACCGAACGTCTTCGGGAAGTTGCCAGTGACTGTGAACAGTCTCTGGCACCCTCTCGGAGCTTTCGCTCAAGACGTTCTGAAGGTGGTCGGTGAAGACGCGTATCGCGCTGGTCGTTTCCTCAGGAGTCACGATGTTGGTCGGGATCGCGGAGAGATCAGTGGATGAGGTGTCCGCGAGCTTGGTGCCTAAAAGACGCCAATTCGTTTTCACCTTCATCGGGATATTAGGACCTGTGTCTGTTGGACTGTTTTCGGGGACTAGATCGAGGATCACAGGTCTGTGGTCAGAGTCTAACTCTTGTAACACTTGCATGGAACGCACGCTAAGGCTTACGTTCCGTACAAGTGCCACGTCGAGTATGTCCGGTCGGTGGTCGTCGTTGTAACTATAGTGGGTAGGTTCTGAGGGAACCAATAGGCTTAGATTGATTGTGTCAAGACAACTCTCTAGGACTGCACCTCGCTCGTTGGTCGAGTTGCAGTTCCAGAGAGTGTTCTTGGCATTGAGGTCTCCCGCCAAAATGACGGAATCCCCCAGATCAAATAGGGTTTCGAGTTCGTTGGAGTGAAGCTCCTTAGTGGGCGAGAGATAGGCCGATATGATGGTGATCGGCGGGTGTCCGGTCATGGCTAGCCTGCAGACCGAAGCCTCAATGTTGCTCAAGCTTATCGGTGATTCTAATGGAATACAATGAAGGGACCTTTTGTAATAAACGAGAGTGCCTCCTAAACGGCCACTGGTACGATCATTTCGCACCAGTTTGAAGTTTGGGATGTTGGGATCGCGGTGAGAGGGCTTGAGGAACGTTTCCTGGATGAGGAAAACGTCAATTTGGTTGTCGCGGACAAAAGAAGAAATTTCGGCTTTTTGGTCCCGAATGCCGTTACAATTGAAAAACCCCACTCTGAGGGAGCGAGGTTTTGTCCGCTGGGGGAGTTGTCTGGCGTTGGTAGCCATTTATGAGATTAAAGAGGGGAGACGCACAGCGTTAACTGTAGCCTCGAAGATTTGTTGCTGGATCAGAGCGATCTCAGCTATGAGAAGGGGGTCTTCTACTCCCGTACGGGTGAGTAGACGGGAACGCTCGAAAAGTTTCCCGTGGAGAATCATTATCTCCGGGGAGCCTAATAGTGAGGCGACTGAGGAAGAGGCGTCGCTTGCCTTCGCCGCCACCGTCGCCGACTGAGAAGGGGTGGGAGGGGTGGTGGGTTTGGGTTTTGGTTTGGGCTGGGCTGCCTTTGAAGAAGGAGCCACAGCTGGGGGAGGAGAGGGTCGAGTAGAGGCCGGGGCAGCGGGAGTGACTCCGCTGGGGGCCTGAGAAAAGGGTTCAGCGCGCGCCGTGGGAGGAAACCACGGGTTGCGCACTGGCGCAGGTGCCAGTTTGAATGTGGTGGCCTGAGGGGCCGAGGGAGCCGCAGCTTTAGGAGCTTTGGCAACTCTTTTGGGGGCGCGAGGGCATCCGCGATAATTCGCTGGATGGCCGGTTTGCCGGCAGTTGGTGCACGAAGGCGGCTCCGTGCACTGAGAGCGGTCCTTGGGACGGGGGCACTCGGATGTGCCGTGTTCGCCGAGGCACTTGACGCACCTGGCGGGGAGGCGACAGCCACGAGAATTGTGGCCGTATTTCTGGCAGTTGTGACACTGCCCTATCTGGGTCGATTTGTGTGGGGCTTCGACGGTGAAGCCGCCTAGCCCCGAGATATCTTTTATCTCAAATAGTCTTTTGACGTCGGAAGGGGACTGGAGGATGGCGAGAACCATCTCGTATTGAATTCCCGGCCGGGAGGCGCGGGACTGTCTGTGCATCCTGTGCACTTCTAAGGTGACTATGCCTTTCTCTTCAAGGCCTTCTTTGACCTCGAGAGTCGACATTTGGACTGGGATACCGCGAATGACGTAGCGGAAGCGCCGCTCGTCAGGCAAGGAGTAAGTGAAATAGTGCCATTTCTTGGCATCTAAAAATTTGGTCAGTGCCCTGTGGTCCGCGATTGAGGCGGGCTGCAGGGCAAGAAGCTTGTGGATCTTATTCCACGAGTTAGAGGAGATGGATATGCGCTGTTTGCGCAGTTCCTCAAATATGTCCCGCATGGTCATATTTGAGGGGAGTTGGAGGTTTAACCTCGGGGGTTTTTTAGGCCCCTTTGGTTGAGTCGGCGGCGGTGGCGGCGTCGACGCAGACGCGGACGCGGTTGGCGCTGAAGGCGCGGAAGGCGCAGAGGGCGCGGATGGGGAGGCTGGCGCGGGAGTAGCGACGCTTCTCTGCTTCTTCCTCCGGCTGTTCTTCACCGTGGTGAAGCCTTCCTCGTCGCGTTCCGACGAAGACGACTCCTCCCCGGATTCGCAGGCGGAGGAAGAAGCAGATATTGGCCGTTTCTTAGAGTTGTTGGAGGCTTCGGGTTGGCTGGGGGACGTGTCCATTTCCTCTTCAGACTCCGCGGAGCCGCCCGAGGTTTCGGTGGTCTCCGTTGAGGTCGTAGCCTCGGACGACTCCGAGGTGTCTGAGGACGCAGACGGTTCCCTGGCTTCCCTAGCCATCGAGAGAATTTCTTGTCGGACCACGTTGTCCGACCGGAACATCTCCCTCACCACTCTCATTATTTCCTCCCTGGAAATAATGGGCGCGGCGAGGGGGGTGTTGACTATTATGGGCGCGTTTTGAGCGGCAACGACAGGCCGCTCGGGAGCCAAATCCATCGGCCCAGAATCAGCCATATTGGCGGCTGAGTCCGAGCCTATGGTAGAAAATGATTTGGGGGCCGCGTGTGTGTTCACTAACCCCGGGTGTGCACCGCCTGTAAAGAACACACAGAAGAAACCAGGCGGGTTCACACAAAACGAAACGAGCGCGGATCGCGACGCGGTATGGGACGCGATGAACTAAGTCCCCGGGTAGGAACGCCCGGGGGTGAGTGAGTGCGTGTCCCTCCCCGCCGGGTATAGGCGAGGGGGGGTGTACTTAAAATTAGGTGTGCCCTAAGCTTGTATCCCTTTTGCCAGTCTTATTGTGCAAAAGGGTTCCTAACAGTCCGTGTACCGTAAACGGTATTGGCCGGAGGCCGCACGCTCAACCGATACACGGGATGGATTTGAAGGAAAGGGTAGGGTTGGGAAGGTGATATACGGGAGAGACTGCGGTGTGCCTCCGCAGCCTCCGGATCCGTACCCGTCGGCTTTGCCTTGCCCTGAAGGGGCGTAGCGCGTTGCCGGTGACGCGACTCGGCTTGTTAGCACCGTTAGGTTTCCGCCGAGCCAATACCCTGAAGGGGCCAAACGTCGATAAGAAACAAATTGGGCTAAACCCTGTCCTGAAAAGGACGCGGCTTGGCCCGAAATAGGCTAACAAAATAGCAAAGGGTTGCCCCTTTGCTACCTGTTTGGCCTTGGCTGTAGCGAGGTCGCTACGGAACGCACCGAGCAGGTACTCGGACGGAACAATGGAATGTCGCAGCAGGTACTGCGACAAACAAAAGGTCCGCTCGAGTCGGCTGCTCGGAACGGAATGCTCGAATGATGAATGGTATATATCTTTGTATACATTTATTTTATCTATTCAGTTTTAGCTCGGAGTCTGGAATTTGTGCCCGATATGGCGATAGGCTCGCCCCCTATCACATCATGGGACGGAATAACGGCGAAAAGTGGGTGCACTAGTTGCGCCTCTGCCTACCCCTTCGGGGATAAAAGGCGTGAGTGTATATGTATATGTATGTATTTATTTTGATGAGGTGCTCTATTCCCGGGGATCAGCAAGACATTAAAAGTTAATGCATTTCTAAGAAATAAATTAAACTTATGTCTTAGATACTATCGACAACCTAATTGAGAAACATCGATTAAAACCAACACATTAAACCGAGGTATGTGTAGATTTAAAATGAAATCGAAAAAGGTCAATAATTTTTTAACCTTGATGGTACAAAAAGTGTCTTGGGTTTGTTGCAATTACATTCATTCAAATCTTACTAAAGAGGTCGCAAATTATGAATATCAAAGCAAAAAAATTACGGTAAAGTAAATCAAAACTTCCATCCCGTCAGAATGTACCCCAAGGAAGATTATATAAACGGATTCTCAGTGGTACCGCGTAATTTTTTCTCAAGCATTACGCCAATATAAGGGAATATAAAGTAGAAAAATTAAGGCAGATAAATTCTTATAAAATGTGAACTCCATTTGAGGAGGCAATTTTTATAAGCAGAAGAAGGGCACAGGTTTCAAAAATGTAGGAACAAAACATTATTTAAATTAGTTAAATTTTTTGCCTACGTATAAATGGGAACGTGACTCGTTTCAGAAACAATTTGTAAACAACATAGCGTTCGCATAATTTGATGACTTATCTTGGCTTTAACAACGAAAATATTCAGAGAAAACAAAATTATATTCCTTTACATTCCGAAAGTCGTTCTTCTTTCGAAAACTTCGCTTTTGTAAGCACCTTTTCTTAGTATGTAATTCAAAATTTTCCGGAGTGAAAGTAAACGCTCAAAGTTCCTTAGGAATTATCGCTGAGCCGTGTGTTACTAAAAATTTCCGAGGACCAACACTTTCATATTATTATCTGAGCTTTAGGGCTATCCCTAGCAAATTATTTCTCGTCTACTAAGGCTTTATTCGTGTCTCGGATCCGAGTTTCGCTTTATTTATTTCCGGCACACTTCTCTCGAATGAATCGTGGAGAGAAAAAACAGTTCTCAGAGCTTAGTCTAATCCTGTTCGTGTGGCGCAACATGAGCTCACTTACTGAGAGATTTGCCAAAATTACTGGCCCGTGAATATCGCCGCGTGTACGTACTCTAAACAGACATGAAGTATTCTTTGAAACTTCTGAATTCGCTGCAGAAATTTATTCACTTCCAGGGCGTATACGAGTATACCGATATAACAAAGGAAAATTGAAGAAATAATGCATTCCTTTCCAAAAATTACATGAACTACACTTTTGCAAGCTTAATGTTACTTATTGCGAAATAATTTGATCGCAGACTGCGCTTATTAATAATATGAGTTTAGAATAATAGGATAGCGATAGTTGAATAGCATTTATTTTCTTTTTACGTGGCCCTACATTTGTTAGACTGACGCGAGTCGCCTTATACAAACAAAACAAACTTTCGCGTGAACGCTTTAGGCGCTCGCAAGGTGACCATGCACTGAGGGCAACCCACTAACGGGTTAAGAACCTCGGCTCAGGACGGTCACTAGGAGAGGATGAGACATCAGCGTTAGTGTCGAAGATTGGTGTTTAACCTAATCCTATCTATTACTTTCGTCGGCACGCGGGCTGGAACTGTTAGGGGTGTCCGGAGGGGGGAGGACGCGGCGAGTTCCTCGGCAACGAGGACGGAACTGCGGTCTTGTTGAGTGCAGGAGTTTTAAGAACTCGTTCTTACTACAAATGGCCAGATTGACATCGTCCTCTGGATCGGTTACGGATAATTTTAATAGTAAATAGCTTTAACTGCTTTAGATAAATTATTTAACGAGGTACCCGCAAGAAGTTTTAAAGTAAATCTGTTGAGTCCAGGCTTAGAATAAGTTTTCTCGATATCTGCCCGCATGCCACGTCGTAAGCCCTACTTAGATAGTCTCATGATCGGTAGGTACCAGCATTCTAAGCAACGCCGATATGAAAAAGTTTAATTTATTAACTAAGGGAGTAAGGCAAAACTGCTTACTACCTAAAAAATTCCAAGTAGAACTCACGTTCATATCTACAACACTAATTTAAGACATAAAATGTTTGCCTCAGAACTATTTTAGTGCGTATACCAATAGTCTAGTCTAGCACAAGGGCTAGAAAATGACACAAATCGCAAAGTAAAAATATATGTGGATATAAAAACCATAACCGTCCATCTATGAAGATAAGGCACGGTCTACCTAGAGCTCATCGGGCGGACGTAAATCACAAATACGTTAAAAATTACACCCGTTCGCTTCAGGGCAGGTAAAAGTACGTAGGTAGGTAAAAATATTATGTACCTATATATATATAGTATCCTATAACACCATGTAATTATCACACTGGTACATGAGATGTATGAATGTAGATGTTTCATAAACCGACAATCAAGTGACGATGAAAACGTATTCAAGTAGTAACATCTGCCACACGAAGACAGGTGACCCGCCTGTGGCCTGCAATGGCACTCATTCGCTTGATTGCAGCGGCGCACTAACTCCGGGGCCTTTGTATGCAATGATAAATCCTACTAATATTATAAAGGCGAAAGTTTGTAAGAATGTATGGATGTATAGATGTTTGTTCCTCTTTCACGCAAAAACTACTGAACGGATGGCGATGAAATTTGGCACACGGGTAGATCATGTTCTGGATTAACACATAGGCTATTTTTTATCCCGGGAAGACATAAAGCGGGACTTTAATCCCGGAAAAACATTTTAACGCGGGCGAATCCGCGGGCAAAAGCTAGTTGCATATAAAAGCAATGTAAAATGATTGTACTATTGACGGGTCAAAAGTACAATCACTTTACATTGCTTTATCATTGCGAGGACATCCAAATACATAATTACAAAAATAATTTTAAGTGCGGCGTAATAATTATAGTCATACTTTGCACCAACAATTTAAGTTTGTAGCCGCCTGATGGCGCTAGCGCTCAACTTCCCATAGGCCAGCGGGCATTTAATTATTAAAAAAACCCTTTATAAATCAATGCCAATGGGCTGTAATTATGGCGCGCTTGGTCAATTCAATTAGCGGCAAAGGTGTGCGAATTTTGAACTATTTTAGGCCTTGACACCACTTCACACAATACCACCACCACGCGAATATAATTACCTAATAGGTATACTTATAAAAAAACCCGGGTAACCTTTTCCGTAAACGGTATTAGTTTATATAATATCATGTTGTTTATATCATGTAAATTATTGGTAGTAGGTTTCTCATTTGTGTAAGAGTTCGTCTGGGTGGGTACCACCGCAATGTCTGTTTCTACCGCCAAGCAGCAGTGTGCATGCACTGTTGTGTTTCGGTTTGAAGGACATTGTAGCTAGTGTAACTACTGAACATAATGAGACATCTTATGCCTCAGGATGACGAGTGCAGTGTAATGCCACACAGTACTTTGTAACTCAAGGTGCTGTATTGTGTTACTTCTGTTTATGGGCGGTTGTATCGCTTACCATCAGGCGAATGGCATTTTTTTTTTTTTTTTTTTTTTTTCGCGGGGAAAAACGCATTATCGCTACCACCACTGGGGGGTGAGTGGAACGGTTATGTTGGTTTCACACAGTCTTACAGCCCAATGTCGACACTCGGGAGTATAGCATCATCCGAGTGAACATTGGACCGAGTCCCTAGCACTATATACACCCTACACTGGCATACCAACCAAAACCCGCGGTGGCCTTCTTCGGCGCTTAGGGGACGGCCCCGGGGTATCTTGTTGCACTAAGATAGCTGCACGGAACCGCCCCTGCGCTATGCCGCATTGCGGTCCCTCTCTAAATGAGGAGGCTGAGAAGCCTCCGAACTCTGGATCACGCTTTTGCGTCTACTACAGCGGGAGACCAACCACCCGCGTTGTAAACCACCTCGGAGTCGCTTAAATTGGACTGAGCAGCCCCCCGCTGCTCGCCCCGCGACTCTCTCGAAGCCCCATTTAGTCGCCTCTTACGACAGGCAGGGAATGCCGTGGCGGAACTCTCTATATGCCCCCGGACCACAGGGCACGAGGCGCCGGTCAGTCGTCCACCCGGCGCCTCCTACGTCTCCTCTGGCTACGGGCGGGATCGTTCTGCTCACGTTCCCGCCCGGCGCTCTCCTTCCGCGAGATGACGCACTCGCAGAAGGAGACCATCGCTCGCCAAGACCTCCAGCCACCGACCATGGCAGACACCACGGCCGGCAGCGAGAGGTCTCCTCCGACGACTGCTCTAAGAGCGCTGCGTTGTAGATCCCAGGCTGGGCACTCCTCGAGAGTGTGTTGGACCGAGTCCTCGCGACCGTTGCCACAGTGGTGGCACACGGCGGACTCTTCTTTTCCGATCCGACACAGGAACGAGCCGAAACATCCGTGGCCCGTCAGTACCTGTGTCAGACGGAATGTCGGCGCACCGTGGCGCCTGTCAAGCCAAGGCGAATGGCATGCTCGTCTTGTCATTCAATGCCATAAAAAAAATGTAAAAGTGATTGAACGGATTTAGGTTTTACTGTTTAAAAGATTTATTGCTATTTAAACAATAACAAAACTCTCGAAGGACATTCGGAAAATCTACGCACGGCGTTGATTACGACAAGAAAATAATGGAATTGGTAAGACTCATCTTATTTTTTTCCATAATATGAACATGCTTATTTAAACATGTATTCTAACCACATGGACACTCGGTAAAATATTCACGAAGAACCGTATGGAAGCGTCTATATTTTCTTTATGTGGCAACAAATACTATATTAGAGGAAAGGTGCAGAAGAGTGGATGGTCTAAACCTGCGATCCGCAAGGGTTTTACTTGCGGCTCGATGAGCTTTTGCAAGAGGTCTACCTTACTGAAAAAAATCACTACAACTAAAGAACCTTTTCCTGAGATCACTTGAGCTGTACGCTAATTTTATAATAATGTAATAATTCAGTAAATTTTGAATATCTTTAATAGATTTTTCTTTTATAATTACACCTTATAAAAAAAAAGAAAAATAAAAAAAATTTAACGAAGGGCAATAAATTTACGTTGCGGACCGAGGCATCATAATTAAGACGTCTTTGTTTCCCGGATGAAAAATAGTTGAGTACCACTGGTCTAAACAAAAACAGTGTGTAGTGCGCGCTGGCTCTTCAGCGCGGCTGATTGATGACCGCCGCTCAGTTTTTCGGTGACATTATCTACGCGATGTAATCGTAAAAAGTTTAATGGTCCGAATAGATTTTTTCCATTACATTTTATTTCATCAAAATCTCTTGGAATCGACGTGATTAATCAATTTCGTAAATATTTTACATTATGTATGTGATAAATCATTTATTATCAAAAGTTCACTGAAATTATTTAAACACATTTTACCATTTCCCGGAGAGAATAAATAATAATATTGTATGTAGAGTCACACTTGCTCAAGCAAGCTAAATACGACGATGACTTCCTATTGGGTCAGAGGCAAAACGTTTCAAACGTTGAACATGATAACATTGGTTTTAAAGATTTTCCTAAAACAATTCGTCGCTCAAATTATAGTACTGCAAATATTGTAATGAGTTATTGATATCGGCGATGATATATCTGATTTTTAAATCTATATGAACTCAGATTTGAAGATTTTCCTACACCGAATAAGTGAAATAAAACCCTTTTTAATAAATGTGTTGAACATAAACATCAAATTGTTATAAAACTTGTAAGTGTCAATAGGCACACATACTACTGCATTTGAGAATAAATTTCATACTAAAATGTTACCTGTGTAAAACAGAAAACTGAGGAGCTATTACGGTGCTACGGATTTACAAGCAGACCCAAGCCGTGCTTTATACGTCTCGGAAACCAAGCTATGCTTTAAGACCTCGGCAAACAACCGTTCCGATACCACCCCTTTTGCCTTTTGTCAATCACGTCTCCTCAGATAAGGTCTTAAAATCGTTTCTGCGGTGACTTCGCTCCACTTTGATTTTTCTCATTTCTATTTATGAGATTTGGACAGCTGTGAAAGACAAAAGGCGATTGAATCTGGATGTCCATGTTGATTGTCAGCAGTTAAGTAAACAAAGATTTCCTGAATTGGTTGTCACTGAAATAACCTCTATAAAGTTTTGCATGTATTGGCTGCGGACGGTACAATTTATGCGAAAAAAGTTATACTTTATTGGGGCAACTATAGTAATAGTAACGCTCCTTACCACCGATAAAAAATTACCGATTTAGCATACAAAGTAAAGTGAGTGCCTCGGTGGCATAGTTGTATAATATGGTACGACTCCAATGCTGAGGTCTCGGGTTCGATCCCCGGCTCGGGTAAGGTGATATTGAGTTTTTCTATTCAGTATCAATAAATTATAATTGGTAAGAATACTCGTTCACCTCAAAATGATCGAATGCCTAATTGGCGTTATCAAACTATACTAAACTAGAAACGGAATAATGAACCAAGGTTACTGACACTTGCACCTCAGGTTGTGTTATTATTTAGCTTAAGTGAATTGTGACAGATGGATATGTGCGACTTTCCCGGGTAGTCCTAAGAGTATATTTGTTAACATACTACGTTACTCATTTGATTTACCCCTTTTTTGCATCTCTTTTCTGTTGGTTAGCCACAATCTGAGTAGTCACGCTCGCTTTAATGTCTGTGCTTGCGGCGGCGTCGTGTGCCGGGTCGGTCACTTCCCTGTAACATGGTTGAGGAGGCCGATGGCTGGCACATGCGTCATACTCGTGAACGGGTGCTGCTTGTGTGGACTGGTCTGCTCTGTTTGATGGTTGACTTTTTTTTTTTTTTTACTTAAAATTAAACATGTAGGTGGTTGTTTCACTTAGGTACTCTCCGCTAATTTACGCACTTAATATCCATCTTTAAAATTGAATGTAATGTTGTGATTTGTAAATTGTAAAATATATATAAAAAAAAAAATGACAAAAGACCTACGCTGAGTTTCTTGGTGCTTCTTCTCAGGTCAGTGGGCTTTTCCGAAGCACTGGTAGAATCTTTAAGTAAAACAACATTGTGAATAATGACGTGTAAAAGTGCCCTTAGAGGCCTAATTACTGAATAAATGATTTGAATTTGAATTTGAATATTACAATTTGCACGATTCGATAACAATTATTTTTATTTATTTACATATTTTATGTCTCTCCTATGTCGAAACAGTTTATTTAGGTTCATCTAAATACTCCTCTCCAAATCTCCCCTCTATAATCTCTTTTCATTCCCTCTCTCTCAACTCTGATGCCGACCACGATCCTCAGACATGAAGGACCGACGAGAGAGAGAAAAGAAAAACACTGCTCTAATTACAGTACATCTTTGCATATCTGGCGACTACGCTCTTTGACATTAGTACTTGTTGATGCTATATCTCAATTATAGAAGGGGTTCAGCACGCACTCATGTTAATTACCATATGCCATCTAAATAAAGATTACGAAATTTCAGCAATTATTCAACCCACGTCGTCGTTTTCTAATTGCAAATTTGGCAAGGTATTGATTAGAACTTTTCGCCTTTCAAAAACGTCGGCATTTTACAAAGGCTCCAATTAACCTTTAGGTGTCAAATGCTTCTCATTAAGAAATTTGATGTATACTACAGAGCTTTTGATATTCATTTTATTATGTGTTCGATACTATATCCAATTATAGTATAAAATAGACGTAGCTCGCGACACCATCCGCGTGAATAGTTTCTGTGTACATTTCCAGCATAAGAAGCAGCCAGTATCCTTTCTTACGTTTCAAGCTTAGTTCATTTAACATTTTATGAAAATTCAGTGGTTAAACTGGGAAAGCATAACAGACAGAAAGAGTTTTTTTTTGCATTTTTAATATGACAGTAAATTACTAAATCTGCACATGGTAAATATAACAAATTGAAGGAAAGTAATTCTTTAAAATATGCGTCCAATTCACATGGTATAGTATGCGCGGTTAGCACCACTGACACTGACAAATTGCTGTTGACGACGACGTCGCTAAAGCTCGGCTAGCGAGTCAGCCGTAGCTTGCACCATGTTTCGTGTCACGTCACGGCGCGCAGACATTAGCGCTTACGACATGACGCCTGTCACTTGTCACGCCGTAACCAATCAAAACTTCAAGCATTCTACATAGCCCCCAGCGCTGTGACGTCACTTGGCAGTAATCAATCGTCACTAATCCCTACAGCTTCCATACATTTTTAATCGCACGATCCAGCTTTCACGTTGAAATATTAATAGGAAAGTTACTTTGCAAAGACAAAGTGGATGTCAAGCAAAGGGAAATTTTAATTTCACAAATACATAAATTATGTACCATTTCATTCAAGTAATGGAAGTCCATAAAGGTTCCAATGAATTGTAACGAGCAAGAATAATTTTTTTTGATATTTTTCAATGAAGGCTTTGATCGCTTCCTATTAAAATGTACACATTAATTTGTTTTTGTACGAATAATTATTAACGTGGTGCGCTTTTGATAAACACGTACATTGAAATTTTATTTTCGTACCACATAATATACCTGCTTATGATATGTTATTCGTAGAAGGATTGCTATTAACATGCTAACAAAAAAAAGTAATCCAATTTACCCACAAACACAACGCTAGAATCTCGTGCTAAGAGTACTATTATACAAAAATAACAAGAATACGTAATAAAAAACATTTTTCGGTCCGACATAGTATAAAACTTACATATAATGTAAAGGTACTTAGCATAGTTAGTTAATACGTGATATGAGAATTATCCTGAATTAATTTGAATTAGATACGAGAATGAGTGAATGGAATATTCTAACTAACTTACCCCGAATACATTGAGCCGTCAGTACCGGGTTTTCCACATGCCGAATAATAAAGTTGTATTATAAACCCTATGATAATGAGAAGTAAGCATCTCTTTTTTTTGTTAATGGCCCTACTGCCAGTAGCCAGACGCGAGTCCGCTTTTCTGGCCACACCGGTCTTTAGGGTGAACGCAGAATGCGCTCGCAACCCTTTGAATTAAGAGACCATGCTGAGGGCAACCCACTAACGGGTTGCGAACCTCGGCTCAGGACGGCCACTGAGAGAGGATGAGACATCAACGATTAGGGAAAGATTGGTTATTTAGGCCTAATCCTATTAATTCGTTTCATTGTCATCGGCACGCGGGCCGGAACTGCTAGGGGGTAAGTAAGCATCTCAGTGTTACGTATTTATAGGCACACTCAACTTAATTACCTACCTGTGCGAAATATTATTATAAACAATTATAATAAAAAAAACATTTTAAAAATGTTGCTTTTTACATTCAAGAATCCAATTAAAAAATAATCTGACGTTAATTAATCATTTTACTATTTTAATTCACTTTAAAATAATTGTGGGTGTAAAAATAACAATCAAGACTTAGTTTCATAATTACTTTACCCTTTTCAACTTTGACGTTTGACAGACAGGAAAGCTTTGGTTATTGTGAAATTGGCTGTTAAGGATACGATGGTTACCGTAGCAGGTAAATTAAGGATACGGCGGGCCCATGAAAGGCCCAGTTTTGTGTTTGACAGGCTTTCAACTAAGGGCGGTTTGCGTGCGACCGTGCTCGCGCCGCCAAACAACGCGGCTTCGCGGCTAACAAATTACCAATGCACATTGTACTAACTACGGCAACGGCCGAACAATTAACAATACGCAATTATTCATATAAAGGGAACGACGCACAAACATTATATGCAATGTGTATTGGTACTCTTGTTTACAAATTATTCGCGGTTTGTAAATATTTACAAAACTTTCTATTCAATCAGCACATTGTATAAAATGTGTAAATTATTGTGTCAAGGTGCCTTAATATTAATTACCACTTACATGCGTAACTCCTAAAGTGTATTTTAAATTTAATACCCAAATGGATTACCTGTTTGATTATAATCTTAGATCACTTACATGTTTTAATAACTTAACGTCAGGATAAGTAAAAAAGTTATAATGTATAAAATGGGCGGCAAATGTTACTTTCATATCTTATGTGGTAATAACACGACGTGTTTATTACAGTAAAGTTGGTAAACCACCAGGGATCTGTAGAGTGGAATTTAAATAATGTACATAATAAATAGCATTGCTATTAGTTTCCTAGCTTTGTTTCTTGTTGTAAATATTTTACTTTTCAAAGATTTTTCTCTGCAGACATTTTGCAGGAAGCATTTTAATAGAAACAATTTTAAGGCATTACAACGGCAACAACGTCGAGATAAATTGAAACAAAAAGTCTTTTTACTTTGTTTTCATTTTATCCACAATCATTCTTCCTCTTAGCCCGATCATTGAGAATGCTTTCGGGCATAATGTTTATAGCAGACAACAAATTACATGAAAATAATTGGCCTTCTTTTCCGTCCTCCATTGCCGAGTTTTTTGTATCGAAGGGACTATTAGTCCAGTCAACGTGAACAAGAAAATAAATGTGCTTAGTTTCCATTACTTCCCAACAATCTGAATTTTTGTACAGATATGAAATACTTAGTTACAAATGCTACGTCAAAATTTCCCATCAATCCCGCTTGTGCGTTGTTTTTTATCCGAGGTTAAAGGTCACAACTTTTAATTTTTTGCGCATATCTCTGAAATGGTGAGAGCTGCAGGAAAATGACTCAGAAAAGGTTTTCATAATGTAAAATTCTCTACAAATAGATATTAACACTTTTTTCTTACGAAGCACCATTCTCGAGTTATCGCGATTTCAGACCGTAGAAAACTCGTATTTTCCATTTTTTCCGCATCACCTCTGAGGTGGTACTCTGCGCTTTTTTAACGTATAAATAAATTGCTTTTCGTAAATTGCGCTGAAACTCAAAAACAGCTAGACCTATTCGAATACTTATTGTTTTACTTTGTTTCAGATAGTTCAGGGTAGGTTTATGAGAAAAAAAATAAGGAAAGTCCAGAAGACCGACGGAAAATTGAAAATTCTAAATCGATAACTTAACATGGAAATGATCATCATCATCAGATCGTTGCAGTTCACTACTGGACAAAGGCCTCTCCCAAAATACGCTACAGAGCCTGGTCTGCTGCTTTATGCATCCATTGCTACCGCTACTTCGTATTACTTATTAAGGGAATTTTTCCTCCAAATTATGAACCAAGTTTGAAAATAATTTTGCGTTAGATTTTAAATAGCTTCCAATTGATGCCTACTATTTTCATTTCATTGATATGAGATCTTTAAAAAGATCACATAAATTTTTTATGATTATTTTTGGTATTGGTATCAATATATCTTCAACATGCTACCATATTAAAAATGACTTTATTTTAGCTTGAACATCGAAGATGCAGCAAAAGAAATCACGTTAAAATAGCGCCGAAACTACCTCAGAGGTAGTGTGGAAATATGTGCATAAAATGAAAAATACGACTTTCCTACGCCTTGAAATCGCGATAACTCGAGAACGGTGCTTTGTACGAAAAAAGTATAAATACTTATTTGTAGAAAATTTAGTATTAGGTAATACTTATTTCTATAACCAATCTCTCGGTCACTTTCCGGTAGCTCTCACCATTTCAGAGATATATGCAAAAATATACACACACACTCACGCCCATTATCCCCAAAGCGATAGTCAGAGGTGCAAATAGTGCACCCACTTTTCGCTGTGTGTATTCCGTCCCATGATGTGATATGGGGCGAGATGCTCCGTGGTCCCATGGCACAAGTTTCAGACTCCGAGCTAATACTGAGTCGAAAAACCCAATATCACTTTGCCCGACCCGGGGATTAACCCCGAGACCTCAGTATTGCAGTCGTACCGTAATAAAACTACGCCCACGCTCAGCAGTGGGCAGTATATAATACAGGGCTGGTATGATGAAGCAAAAAATTAAAAGTTGTGATCAACCTCAGATAAAAAAAAACAACGTGCAAGCGGGATGAATCGGGACTTTTGACGTAGCATTTGTAACGACGTATGTAAGGTTTGTACAAAATTCCAGCTTGTGGGGAATTAATGCAAACTGGTACCTATATCAATTTTGATCGAAATATAATTATGTATGTCGCTCGACTATACGTCAGCATTGATCACGTGCATACTCATTTCTCCTCATACACAAAAAAAAATAATGGATGTTTAAATAAATTATTATTTCAAAATTACTAAACATCGATATACACTATTTCTAAATACCTGAGAACAATACACGTTAAAAGTAACAGAACATTTTCAAGACCGTGCAAATATTCACATATTGATTTAAACTCTTAATGCAACTGCTAACGAAACAACACTGTTCATTTAAAGATGTCCGCTTTTTGTTCGGTGCTGGGCCTCAACATCTAACCAGGCTCAAACTTAAAGGGCATTAAAGGGGCTAAATATGGCCCGTGGCAAGTATGTATGGATGTCTGGATGTCTGGATGTATGGATGTTTGTTACTCTTTCACGCAATAACTACTGAACCGATTTCGATTATGCACACGGGTAGATCATGTCCTGGATTAACACATAGGCTACTTTTTATCCCGGGAAAATATAAACCGGGACTTTTATCCCGGAAAAACTTTTTAATGCGGGCGAAGCCGCGGGCAAAAGCTAGTTAAAAAATAGTTTTAGACCCCTCCAATTAAAACTTTTTTAAAAACCTTCATATCAAATGTTTTTTTTAAGCAAAATAAAATTACACAAAACTCAACATCGAAGGTCTTCCAAATTAAAAGTTTTCGTGTAGAAGGCTAATTTTTAGAAGTTCTATCCAAATATAAATTAACTGTCTTGGTTCAACAAATTATATAGAATATAAAGTCTTATTTATCGGATCCACGGAATCGTTTTAATCGCGGATTGATACAAACGCTTCATAATAACTGACATTGGCAAGGGTTACGCGACGATATCATAATCTCAGTGAAGCTGGACTGTTGACGATGCGTCCCATTATCTAAACGGCCAATCTGGTGGTTTAATTAAATTTTCCGCGCTGTGGTCGCCATAATGTTTTTAAAAATTAGCACTTATTTTAAAATGCCTCCGCTTTGTTTTTAATCTAAAGAACATTGTTCACATTGGCTCAGTAGCGAGAACTAGTGAACAGAATCAATTATATCTGTCTCCCCAAGGAGTAGGTAAAGATTAAAAAGATAGAATATCAGCCCTTAACAACATGTCCCTCGAACCATCCGACCACGACCATTGAAATGAAAGAGTTTCCACTTGTAATTTATTTTTAAGGCATCGAATGACGAGACGAGCATGCCGTTCGCCTGACGGTAGGCGATACGACCACCCATAAACAGTAGAAATACCATCCAGCACCTCGAATTACAAAGTACTGTGTGGCATTCCACTGCGCTCGTCATCCTGAGACATAAGATGCTAAGAATCATTATGTCCTGTAGTTACACTGGCTGCAATGCCCTTCAAACCGAAACACAACAGTGCGTGCACACTGCTACTTGGCGGTAGAAATAGATATTGCGGTGGTACCCACCCAGACGGACACATAAGAGTCCTACCACCAGTAATAGTGAGAATGGTGCAATTTACTCCCAATTCACTGCCAGTCGATAGTATGGAAATACATGTCCCATTTCACCACTGATGGCATAATATTCCCCATTTGTCACCAGCGGTTAAGTAGTGATTTAGCATCCCGTAGGATTAACAAGAGGATTAACCAGAGAGAATAGGATCATAGCAGGCAGTTCAGTTTTCATTACCGAAGATAGTGGACGTCTCTGTGTCGAGTTTGTATCCGCTGTCTTCCTTTTGTGTCTGTCATATTTCTGTGGAAACGTTTTTGGATTGTGTGTAACCTGTTTTATCTAGTTTATATATGTAATATTGTTCTGTTTGACTGCCTCGGTGGCGTAGTGGTATTGCGTACGTATTACGAGTACGATTTGCACGCTGAGGTCCTGGGTTCGATTCCCGGGTCGAGCCATAAAAAAAAAATGTGACTGGGTTTTTCCATCTTAAAATTTACTCAGTCGCAGCTCGGAGTCAGGAAGTTGGCAGTGTGATACCCCCGTGCCTCGGAAAACACGTAAAGCCGTTGGTCCTGCGCCTGATCTCTCTCCGGTCATGTCGGATTGCCGTCTCACCGGACTATGAGAGTGAAGGAATAGCGAGTGCACCTGTGTATTGCGCACACATATGTGCACTATAATATCTCCTGCGTACCTGGCTGATCTCCGTTGAGATTGGCCGCCGTGGCCGAAACTGGCTAGGAGGATTTCATTTCATTTTTTTTTTCATTGTTCTGTTTGTTTCCTTAATAAATAAAAATAAATAAAACTAGCAAACTACACTTTTCTCGCGGCCCCGCCCGCGTGATTGAATTTTTCCGGTATAAAAGGTCCGCTTTATATTTTCTCAGGATAAAAAGTAGCCTATGTTACTCACCGATAATGTAGCCTTGTATTGGTGAAAGCATTTTAGAAATCGTTTCAGAAGTCTTTTAAAGTATTCGTTACAAACATACTAAAGTACAAATCTTTATAATAGTAGTAGTAGTAGTACAGAGATGCTATAGGGATAATAATACGAAACTATCATGTTTTTACTCGACTACGGCAAGGTAAAGAAGACTAATTAAATAACCTCAACATCGACTCCAGGTTCTATCCCTCCAGCTAGCACACGTTCTCATTATACCAATGAGCCGTAGCAAAATGATCAGATAATATGATAAACAAAACGTATTGCTTGTTTGTTCGTTGGAAAATGGCCGATTTAATTAAGAGTAAACATTGAGCCGCAATTTTCATGTTCAAAATAAATTATATTGTATTTTAAAGGAATTGAAATACTGTTACATTGTTTTATAGTTGCCATAAAAGTATTTATAGGTACCCTTGATAAAGAGTATTACACAATGTTTTATGTTATCTAAATATTGTGATAGTTTAGACGTATAAACAATACGTCTAAATGGTTTCTACAACATGCGTCTACATTCGGGTACAATAGTTGAAGAAGGTAAGACAAAGATATATCGTAATTGAACTCAAATAAAAAAACTTATTTTTAACATTATCATCAAATTTTAAAACAAAGGCAAGGCCATGAGTCTAGACCAATATGGAAATCGGGTATCGCTCACTCTCTCGACCTACCTATTCAACTAGTCTCTCAGGAGTCTCACGTCAACTTAATGATGATTAATATCCATTTGCTATAAATACTAAATAACACTATGCCGATCTCGAAGGCTTACTGAACAACGACACTCTTAGTCTTCCGAGAATCCTTTGAATCGATCAATGGAATACCTAACATTCCTAACAAACACAGGCACCGTAACCCGGGCAGTAGCTTTTGACTTGCCATCCCTGTGTGCTTTTATTAAGGGGATCGAATGTTAGGTCCCCTGGAGGGTCGCACCCTTGTCAAATATTTCGATCTATCACATACATGCATACACCTTCAAAGATTCCACGTATCAAGCCAATGAGCGCCACGTGATTTATCTTTTTAAACGTATCGTTTGAGGGCCGAACCGTGTTCACACATTATTTTAACGCTGTTGCCGAGTATTTCTTTTTCATGTAAAAGAGATTTATAAAAATAAGGAACAATGAAATTGGGTTTCTAAAGAATGAGGATTTAGAAGCGCTTGTGCGTAACATTTTAAGAGATTTTTCTTGAAATTTTCTTCCGACGCTGCTAAGCCGGAATAATAATACTAAAAAATATTATACAAAGGCATTACACTAAATCAGGCAGTGTGATATCGGTAGCTCCTGGGAGTATAATGGCGCAGTGTAATGTCTCTGCGAAACTTGGAAATATGGCGTTAGATGACCACCATCGTATAAATTTTGAAAAAGCCCGCCTGCAAGGCCTTTGTGCCCGCAAATGGTGACACAGCAATGGATAATTTAGTGTCGGAACAATAATTCGGCGACCGCCATTAATCCAGCCCATTCGGAAGGCGTCGGCTGTCGTACCGGTCTGTCGTAAACAGGGGCAATAAAGGCTAATGTGTCCGCGGAACGTTTTTAATATCGCTAATAATTTATTGTGTTCGGAAGGGATTTCCGCTAGTAGGAATTAAGTATATTGATCTGAATCAGGAAATGGATGCGACATTAGCTACTGAATGCAGCAATGAGTATATACGTGGCCAGAATAGCGATGTTGAAGAGACCTTCATAATATACGAGTAATAGCCTGATTTCTCTGACTTTTATCTTGACTTTTTCGCTATTGCCCTCACGTATCAAATAATATTTTAGAAAAGTGTTAGGTTTTATTTATTATTCTCTCAGAATTTCGATATCAATCATCTTTTAGCTCCACTTATAACTTACCATACCTGTATCAAATACTGCCCACTATTGAGTATGGGCCTCCTCTACTACTGAGAGGGGTTAGGCCTTAGTCCACCACGCTGGCCTGTTGCAAGTTGGTAGACTTCACATACCTTCGAAATTCAGAGAACTTCTCAGGTATGCAGGTATCCTCACGATGTTTTACTTGAGAGAAGAATACACACATAACTTTTTAGAAAAGTCATTGGTGTGTGTCCTTGGGTTTTGAACCTGCGGACATTCGTCTCGGCAGTCCGTCCTACTCCCAACTAGACTATCGCCACTATTACTTATAACTTGCACAAGTTTTAAAAACATTTGGCAGTTCCTGCGATCCCACATTAGTCTCCGAGTTTTCAAATACTTAGGTATATCAGAATTGATTTTTATTCCTTTATTACAATCTTAAAAAAACAATTTGTCAAATAGTGTCTTATGGCCATTGTTATAGATATCTTCATAAATAATTGAATCTGTATTTTATTAATTAATAATTTCGCCATTACGTGACCCATTTATAGGACAAGGACAAATCATATAATATATAAAACACCGATTAAAAACTTTACTTGGGGATTTAGACTGATTAATATTAACCGAGGATTCAAAATAACCCTTAAATCTAAAGTTAATATAACTTTATTGATATTCATAAACTGGATGTGCCTTTTGTGTGTCAGAAATAATTTAAGCCGGGTTCTGGCACCTGACTCATATCAGGCGCGTGAAAAGTTTTCCTCATAGCTCTTTCATTTTGAATCGCAAATGTATAAAGTAACATCATTGCTATTCTATTTCTGCGCATAGTTTGCAATGAACTCATACGTATTTCACGATATTTGTATTTGATATTGCTAAAAAAATTTAGTCAATGTCGCTACCGATTTTCCCTTTTTTTTCATATACAAATTGAAAACATTTATGTGTCAGTGATATCGTTTTCGAAATTACAGAGTTCCAGAGAATTCGTAATAAGTAGAGGAAAAAAGAAAATATTTTAATAAGTATTCATAAAAAGCTCCGAGTCTGGAATTTGTTCCCGATATGGCGATAGGCTCGCCCGCTATCACATCATGGGACGGAATAATGGCGAAAAGTGGGTGCACTAGTTGCGCCTCTGCCTACCCCTTCGGGGATAACAGGCGTGAGTGTATATATATGTATGTATGTATTCATAAAAAGATTTGCATGAAATTTCTATAATCTAAATTCAATTTTATTTGGCATAATTCGTTCATTTATAACAAACGTTAATCCAAATAAATTGGATTCTGAAAATTGTTTGCAACAACATGATAAAGTGATTATTTTCATCGAAAACAAACAAATTTCCATAGATATCAAAGCGTAATCGTGTAGCGAATGCCCGAACCAGGGGTAAGTGATTGATCGAGTTGAATTATCCCACAGGGATTAGCAAAACTCTATAAAAAACTTGCTTTCCAACAATATCATTTTAAATGTAATAAAGCTTTAGATGGTTAAATAGGGTCTAATAAAAATAGGGCTTTGATGTAGAGCACATCTCTATAATAATAACTAGTAGTGCTCGCGGCTCCGCCCGCGTGAAAAAGTTTTTCCGGGATAAAAATATTTTCCCGGGATAAAAAGTAGCCTATAGCACTCAGGAGTAAAGTAGCTTCCTATTAGTGAAATAATTTTCAAAATCGTTTCAGTAGTTCCTGAGATTAGCGCGTTCAAACAAACAAACAAACTCTTCAGCTTTATAATATTAAGTATAGATATATAATTTTTCTTGGTATCAATGGTAGAATATCTGTATCTGGGTAGCGAGTAGCGACCACCATACACAAGGTCTAAAATCCGCACTAGTGACACTTGCAAGTGAGTCGCATTCCGGGATCAGAGTGTGTAACATACGGTTTCGAACAGGCCGACTACAATTTGAGAGGAGCAATTTGACTAGAGAGGGGCAATCATCACTCCATACACTCAATCTGGATCCTCCTCCACTTATATAGAGACTATCCCGCCCTCACACCCGCCACTGTAACTCCTGTAAGCCAGGATCAGCAGTGGCACGCATTTTATGACACCGAGCGGTGAAGCTCGGCGAGTCTCAGGGAACACTAATCTGTCTTTAACCCGCAACGAAATTAATCAAATAGAAAGATGGGGAGGAGTTGGAAATATTAATTGTCCACTTTCAAGTACTGTGGGATCACTTTACCATGCTAATCAAAAAGAAGAAAAAAGAGCAGTAGTACATTGAACATTTTCAAGGTATACCTATGTTTTTGTAGATTAAATCGACGTGCAAGTGTTTGGGAACTGGGTAGCGATATCCTAATGGAGACCACCTCCTAAAGGATAGCTTACTTTTAACCATCTGACTCAGTACCTAATGATAATAAAAATTCTTTGTTTCTTCAATCATTTGTCGCTATTATCTATCAATTATTGTTTGTTAACAAAACCAAGGCTTGGTCATAGATGAATCTAGAAATATGGCAGCAAAAAATGAGAATGACCATAAAACTCGACGGTTCCGTAGAACAAAGTCGTATATGCAAAATGAAGCTTTTCAGTAGAGCGCTTTGAAAGTCTAAGTTAATTGTGAAAATCACAAGTTATAGTGAACAAAACATTATATTCTATAGGGTTCAGTAACAACTTTGAACTTAATGTGTGAAAATAGCACTAATTCGCACATGAATACAAACTAACGACTTTCAAAGCGCTCTACTGAAAAGCTAACATTTTGCATATACGACTTTGTTCTACGGAACCGTCGAACTGTTCGTCATAATGTATTTTTATTAAAATATAAAGAATTCATAAAAGCTGCTATTTGGCGAAAAATAAATTCTGTTTACTCATTATTCAAATTGAAATTGTAAGTACAAACATTCACAGTGCAGAGTGAAAATTGGATGTCCTCCGCTTCACACTTATTACAGTTTCTGTTGACGCAGTATTAAAACGTGCATTTTTCAGCAAATAGCTAACGGATAGTGAATTCTTATTAAATGAAATGATAAAACGTCTGCTTTCCATTTTGTTGCTGGAGAATTTCATCTGTGAAATATTTACTGTCTATTATTTTCAAAATGAAAATAGGTTTTGACAACTGACTAAAGTGCGAATGTAGATTTATGATGAAAACTCGGGTTAAATAGTTAATATGGATCATATGACTTAAAAAGTATTACAAAAAAGATTACTAACACTTAGGACATAATTTACTGGTTTTTAGGAAATTTTATTTGACAGTTATCGTATTAGACAGCTAATACCTACGATTTATTTGGGAGCATAGATTAATGTGTTTTTTGTATTTGGTCGATTTAAACACTTATATGACGAGTAGCATTTAGTGTCTTATTTTAATATGTTCTCAGCTAGTAGGTAAAAAAGTTTTTTACGGTAGGCAGCGGCTTAGCTGTGCCCTTGGCATTGCTGACGTCCATGGGCGACGGTAACCACTTACCATCAGGTGGGCCGTTAGCTCGTCTGCCTTCGAGGCAATGAAAAAAACTACTAAAACTACTCTGACAAGTGGATACAGGCAAATAATAGTTTTCCAAGTCACATTGCCACGCCGCGCCACATCCGTACGAACTGCACTGCGCTATTGTCTACATTTACAAAATTTGTTTCAACATTCCTTGTTTAATGTACACACGAATATCATATTCCCCACTAATAACAACAGCAACAGATTATTTCGACGCTGAATTTATAATGAAGAACATTGATTAAACTCCGATTTACCAATCCAACATTATTGTTGCCGTATCAGCACTTCTACAGTGCAAGCATTAAATATTTCTGCAATACCATATGTATTTAATAGAATTTTAATATTAAATATCAAAGTATGGTTTTAAAGAAATTATTATATTCGTTTTAAATTTTAAAAAACTACGTCTGAATACATTTCATAATATTAGCATCCACTCACTAACACTCCAGCAAAAAATACGACTTATTAAGCATTAAAAAATTAAATGAAAATGAAAAAAATGACACATTTTGCATTCCGCTCTTTTTCAATGAGGAAACGTTTGTATAGAATATTTATCACGGCATTTGTCCCCTGTAATCCAACATTCCGGGCTCAAAGCGCACTCAGGGAAAAAGTTTTTAAGCAAAAAATTTAGTACAAATTGCCACGTTCTAGAGTAGTTATTACCCCATTAGAGTGAGTGAGTGCGCTGCTTCGGGCAAAGTGGCGGAGATTGAAGGAATAAATCTAGCAAACTATATCATACAGTGCACCTCGTCCCGGACATTGCAGTAAATTGCTCTTCCATCGGCTAATACGATCGGTGCACGTCAATCTTGTCATTGTATTTTATACGTAAAATGTACAAAGAATATTATTTAACGCGTGGAATATTATATGGGCAACCTCGTGTCTTTATTTAGGTAGTGATGAAACTAGTGCCTCCATCATTATATCCGTCCTTAAATGTTGTAGAAGGGAGAAAGTGCAAGCCTAAACACACTCCAGGCTGATACTGAATAGAAAAATCCAATATCACCCCGACCCGGGGTTTGAACCCGAGATCACAACATTGCAGCCGTACCAGCCGTACCGAGGCAGTCAGTGTAGTGTTTAAGTTTAGTGTATAAAGTTAATCAATTTAAAAATGATATATAATACGTTACATGTACTATTAAGATACCACTTAGACTTAGTGATATATATTTTTTTTAATTTATTAAGAAACCAACGGCGTTTACAAATAATAACTTATTTTATAAATATATTATCCAAAATGTAAGGCTAAAATAGGTTTCAATCTATATCTAATTAGTATATTGGTATGCGCAGATAAAAATAATAATATAATCAATGAATTTATGGTATACTAAACAATGCATAATCACAAAGTAAAGAAATGCCATACCCTATCATATCAAATGAAGAAAGTGTTTTATACATACATCTTTTAGAGAAAAAAGAGAAAAAAACTTTACTACTAATTTTAGATACAGATAGCCCTTCCTACAGCCCACAAGTTCCTTATAAATTCGGTCGTTGGATACTTATTTGAATCTCTATCACACTCATGTGAATAGCAAACCTGAATAAAAATTCAGAACTTTTTAACATATACTCCAAAAGGAACAAGGGTAGCAAGATGCTGGCAATTTTTATGTCACAAATAAGATAAAGAGCCTTAACTTAAATTGGAGTCTCCAGGACGACGTAATTTCACCGGCCCTTAAAAAACAAAAATATATGCGCTAATGCGCCCTGTTCTTTACTAGGTTTTACTTGCGACTTCGCCATCCAAAACATTTTTCCTGGAATAACAGTCCCACTAAATACTTTTCCGAGATAAAATAAAAGTAGGTACTCCAATTTTATTAATCCGGGTGTTGATCTTTGTGCCGCGTTTCATGCACGCTTTCGGTGTTTTTCTAACATCTAAAGTTTTTCACAAACTGAAGCATTTATATCTGGCATTACTTTAAAATTACATCAATATTTAATTGTCCTTCTTAGCCGAAAAGCCAGGCTATTCGTATTGGCCATGTCTTCAATCTCATGGAATAGGTATAACATTTAGAAATTCATTGAGTCTGAGCAAAGAATACTATCGTTCTTCTGGGTTTGCGTGTTCTATCGAATGTTCAACGTAGGGAGCTCTGAGGAACTGTTTAATATGATTCCATCATCGCCAATTACCTTTTTTTTATGGCATTGAATGACGAGACGAGCATACCGTTTGCCTGATGGTAAGCAACACGACCACCCATAAACAGTAGCAACACCATTTAGCACCTTGAGTTACAAAGTACTGTGTGACATTAGGTACACTGCGCTCGTCATCCTGAGACATAAGATGTTAAGTCTCATTATGACCAGTAGTTACACTGGCTACAATGCCCTTCAAACCGAAACACAACAGTGCATGCACGCTGCCTTAACTGTCTGACTAAGCGTTGTAAATTATTCATATCACCTGGAAACAGTCCTGTCGAGTATGATGCGTTTGTAGCGTTCATATCCGACACGTATGTGCAAACCCTGGGATAAACTCCCTGGCCAAGTACAATGAATAGCTACATTGAAACAGGGTACAAAAGATCATTCTCTTAACGGAAGACAAAAATTAACCCGATAATTCTTAAATTAAAAAACATTCAAAGAAAAGGGTGGATATTATTTATCATTCATTAAAATGGTTTAAACTCTCGTTCAGCGCTCAGTTGTTTTATATTTCAGTTTACTTTGAAACATTGGCAATGATAGAAAATCACCTTAGTTCAATATTGTCTATACCCCAATTTAACCGCAGCTTATCGAGTTTCCTGAGGGAGCCATAAATTACAGAGTAATTAAGTTTACATTAGGCAGGATGCCTCTTTTGTAAGATGAAACAAACGTTCAGGAGAACTTTACTTATTTTTATTAACATAAACAAATTAAAAACAGTTTTTTAAATTGAGTCTGTGTAACTTGAAATAATAGTAATAAATAAATAAATAAAATTTAAGAGAATGCTACTTTTATTTAAATTAAGTAACCTATCCAAAAGTAATTTAGCGTTTCTAAAAGCCATAAAGTCTGAACACTGACCCCGTTTATTCAAATATATTATAAAACAGTAAATACAGGGAGATAAGAGAACCCACATAAATTCAGTGTTGTCACGAGAAGAAGTGGCATTGTCTAGTGTAAGTTGTACCTTATTCATCCCACACAATAAGTCACCCGTATCTCAGGACACGGCTTTAATGTGCTTTAAACAAAGACTTATCAACTCACCCGACAGGTGGGTGCCACATTTTACATGCATGGTTTATTTTTACACATTACTTGGAATCAAATCATATTATGCTAGTACATTTACAATAAGCAGCAAAATCAAGTTATGAAATCATAATTTAATAATTTTATAAAAAGCGTCGCGACGATAGCCTAGTTGGAAATGGAACGGTCTACCGAGACATTGTCCGGAGGTTCAAACCCAGGGCACGCACCTCTAACTTTTCGAAGTTATGTGTGTATTGTTTATTAATTATCGTTCGCTTTAACGGTGAAGGAAAACATCGTGAGGAAACCTACATACCTGAGAATTCTATATAAGAATTTCGAGGGTATGTGAAGTCTGCCAACCCGCATTAGGCCAGCGTGGTGGACTAAGGCCTGAACCCTCTCAGTAATAGAGGAGGCCCGTGCTCAGCAGTGGGACAGTATATAATACAGGGGTGGTATTATTATTATTATTATTATTAAAAGCGTCAAATGTCAAACATTGATATCGCATATATGCATACTAGGGCATTAACACCATATATTTTTTTACGCTCATCCGAAAGTGTCTCTAGGTTTAGTTCCATCCTCTTTTCGATGCAAATACGCAATTTTCTAAAAGAATTACAGAGTTGCAGTTTTATAATATGTAATTACTGAAATTATTCATATTTATATATTACAACAATGGCTGCCCACAAAAAATCCCGTACTACATACATAGATACATGATATTAATTAAACATAATTAGAATTTTACGTAAATGCATTTCAATGGAGAGCGCAAACCTCTGTTCGCAGTGAATACTTTTCTAGTTTCTACAGTTTATTCCTGTTCTTATGGCTATTGCATTAACTAAATGGAAGTAAATTGTTAAAGTTGGTGCAGTTGTTAAAAAGCTTTTCAGTCTTTCAGTTATTAAACTTTTCCTTCCACCAGTTATTAAAAGGCTTCTCCCATTCTTTTTCACGTTCACAGCCCCCATACCATATAGCTGGGCTGGGTATGGTGGACGAACACCTTAGGCACTTTAGCTACATCAAAGAGCTCTACCAGGGGTCATGGGAGATCAAAGCGACCGTACAACGCTTCTTTCATTAACTTTATTGGTTTGCGTGCGTGGTCGTAATGATATATTAGTGTAATTTATTACTTCGCGTGCCTTGGAAAGGTCTGGCAGACCCAAGTTTGATGGTAGTTTTGTATGTGTTTTGGTAAAATTAAGGACCGTAATTTTGAAAACTTGCTTTATACCTCAAATGAATTGAGAACTAAGACTTAAGTGTAACTTTGAGTATGTCTTTGATATTCACTATAACAACTTCTTTTACCTAAATCCCAATAACTCTTTCATCACAATCATCACAGAAACAAGCTACGATATAAAAAGTTATTATCACATATTTAATACATTCAGTACAACCAACCCCTGTTCTGCGGTCAGTACGCAGTTAGGAAATACAGCGTTTCTGAGTGTTTGCCGGTGCGGTGCGCGGCGCGAGCGTCCGATGTTTTACTTCAATTTAGTACAGTGACACGTCAAAGTCCTTGATTCGCGTTTGGCAAATGTTTTGCGTTTATTTTATAAGCTTTTATTTAACTTGCACTGTATGCTTGATAGGGTAGTATCTTGCAAGTAAATTTTGAAGCAGTTACCCTCAACCGATGATGTTGAAATTTTGCATACACGTTTAATTTAGGTGGCAATGCATTATTTGCGAAGTGGCGTCATTCTGAATTCAATATGGCGGACGGCTCAAGATTTTGAACGTACATACTATGGGTATCAAATGAAAGGATTTTTTTTTTAATTGGCGTCCCCGCACACGCGATAATGAAAGGATTTGTTGAGAAAAAAAAAGACCTCTCTAAAACTAATATGGCGGACGACCCAAAATAGCGGACTAGTTATTTTTTACGCACTCCCATAATATAGGTTACAAATGAAAGGGCTTGCTGAGAATAACTCGAAAAATACGTAAAAAATAAATGAACGATAAAAAACATTAAAAAAAAAAGCGTGTTAACAAGCTTTTATTTACCTTTTTAGAGTTTTTATTTAAATATAAGCTCGTTTTTAAAGATTTTTTACCGTGCGATCTTCTTTTATTATTGTGGCAACTTCGTGCTCTGTGACATGTTTGTCAAAAGAAATTACTGTCTAAGAAGCCTTTTTGTTGTGTTGGAACTTGGAGGGTTAGTATTTGTACTACTACTACTGTAATCTGATACTGGTAACTTTGTAAAGTAAATATACTGTTAAAGATGTTTGTTCACACACACACACTTTCACGCCTGTTATCCCCGAAGGGGTAGGCAGAGGCGCAACTAGTGCACCCACTTTTCGCCGTTATTCCGTCCCATGATGTGATAGGGGGCGAGCCTATCGCCATATCGAGCACAAATTCCAGACTCCGAGCTGATACTGAATAGAAAAACTCAATATCACTTTGCCCGTCCCGGGGATCGAACCCGAGACCTCAGCTTTGCAATCGTACTGTAATACAACTACGCCACCGAGGCAGTCCATATGTTTGTTCCACTGCTTATATAACTAAGATAGTCGATAATAATATTATAATTTTCTGTTATGCGGCCTCGCAGAAAGAAGGACTGTTGGTCACTTTAGGCACAAACTGAGTTGCCCTTAAGGAAAGTATAAATCTAATACTACTATTTCACTATAACCGAGAATAATAAATAACTTGAGTTTTACGTTATTATCTACATATTCTGAAAACTTGGCGCACAGATATCCAGCTAATTCGATCAAGTGCATGTCAATCAATGCATGTTTTGTAGCAGAAACGTGAATTAAACAGGTCACCAAGCTAACAAACAAGTCGCTCGACTAACCTATACAAACTAACTATACAGGGTGAAATTGAATTCATGAGCATCCTTTGAACCTAAGACATAATTCATGATACACTTCTTAATGGGACTAAAATTACGCTAATCAAGATTATTAATAGTGTAATACAAAAAATCCTAGAAGTGGCTTAAAGCCTATTGCAACAGATTACTTACTACTGCAAATAAATATACCAGAGCAATAACAAACAAAACACTTGATAAGCGCTAATAAATCTTCAAAAATATCAAAGTCTAGCAGCATGTTGCGATGTTTCATGCGGCGAGGAACAAAGCCGTCTGAAAAAATAACATGGGTTTGTTCACATTATAGATGACTTCTAAGTATTCCTATGAAGTAGCTTAATATAAGGTTTACTTAATGCCCATGACTTCAATTTGACCCTGTATATTGATTCTCAAAAACCGGACCATAAGTATTAAGTTTATCTGATTCAGCCACAATAACATAAAAGATTGATAATTAAAATAAAATAATACAGTAAATAAAAACTGTTCAAAGAGGAAACCAAATGTTACGTTACCGGATGAAAGCGGAAAAATTATACTTACCATCCAAATACGCAGATCGACAGAAATTCCATTTAACATTTTCCCACGATTTTTTATCGCCAAACGTTTCCCGATCCATCGAAGCATTAAGTGGAAACCGGCATTATTGTTCGCTTCACCAAACCTCTTGACGGTATCATCGAGGGTTTGATATGAGCGTCAAATATTGAATGGAGACATGTGCCAGTGACGTCACTCGCTTTTTAGCCGCCACGCATAATAACTACAAAAAATCACACAAACCAATTGTTTATTTAGACTTATCACGTGTTAATTTAATCCCCGGATCGGGTAAATTGGTATTGGATTTTTCTATTGAGTATCAGCCTGGAGTCTAAAATATGTGCACGATATGACGATAAGCTCGCCCCCTATCAGATCATTGAACGGAACGGCCTCTGTCTACCCCTTTGGGTACAAAATACATGAGTATGTGTCAGTAAAGTTTTTTTAATTCATTGTATCAAACGCGCTCTATCCAAATAAATTGTAGATAGAATCGTAAGTGAACGAGTGAATGATGAGCTCTCATTGCGGAATCTAATTCCGCGAGATGGATACGAAACGAAGGGGAGCCGAGCACGCCGAGGGGCCACAATTAGTCTATTCGCTTAATAGTGCCAATATTTCTTCAACAACACGCAATAAACAAAGTACACAGACCGTTTTGTTACCGTTTCCGTGATTGTTTTTCCGAAAAGCAATATTTGTTAGCTAGTTATTGCTTTAGCAACTAGCGAAAACATTTTTGTTCATTTATATTAGTGTTCGTCCAGTAGTTAAAATTCAACTTTCGAATTTAATATATTTGTTAGTCATATTTACAAAGAAATTTTATTTTTCTGCAATCCTGTATAGAAATTTTACACACAATGTGCTTTAAAATTGATACATAGTTTTTTATTCACATGTTAATATATAAATAAGCTAATATTATTGTTCAAACAGTCTAAAATATTATTTCTAGCTACTAAAGCACTGAAAATGTCATTAAGCTCCAAACGATATGTAGTCATTCGCTAGTCATGTTCGATTTTCATAGTTAGAAGTCCCTATAGGATACGATGGAAATTTTCCGATAACCCATCTACATGACTTAAAAGAAAAAACCTATCAATCTCGATACACAATGCCTGCATGTGTGTTGGTGTGCAATTTTTGTCATAGAAAGATAAAAAGGCAGCCCAATGTCGATACGCATCCTAAAGCGAAGTGTTGGAGCGTGGCTGGAGATTGCAGCGGCCGCTTTTCATGGAAGTCAGCGAAGCGCGAAAACGCCGCAGATAGCGGAACCGAACAGCACCGCGTCCCGCATCCACGATACAACCAATTCCAGAATACCAAATACGAAAAGAGTTATAAAACAAGCGCTGTACACGTACAGATGTTTGGAACGGACCAATGACCTAACCTCGCACAATGGTTTTACAAAATTGTAACGGTCCAGTTTTAAACGTATTCGTGCGAGGTATTCTAAATACCGCGCAGAGTAGAGAATTATAAATCATTCAATCAAAATATTTGTTAATACAAGATATATTAGTTATAATTAATGTATACCTACATTTATTTTAGCAGTAAGTACACAGGTAGTCGCCGCACAAGACCGACATGGTTTTTCACTACCTTTTCCAACACAATTCCACACATTTCACATTCACACCACCATATAGAACTCTATAGAGTACTTTAGAGTACGGTGCTCTGTAGAGCACCACCTTGAAGGTAATATTATAGATAGGCTATAGAAATTATTGTCACTTTTCTTTCATCATATATCAAATAATAATGCGCTTCTAAGTACTAAAGACAGTCATATTTTGCCGTAATTACTCCAGGGCTTCGAAGTTAAATATCTCTTAAATAATTAAAAAAAAAACACTTATAAATCAGTCATTAATAATAGCAAGCTTAGCCCCGTTGAACCGCTTAAATTACACCTTTGCGCCGCAATATCTCACCGAAGATGCTGTAAAATATATTATGAGTTAAGCAAACTAGTCGAGCTGGCAAGCCGTTAATTTTAACTAAGTTTAGCTTTCACCAGCACAAAGCCTTAACTGAGGATCAGCGTGCATTTAAGATTACACCAATTTCATATTCAAGATATATCTATATTACATAATATATATAAAAGCGAAAGGTTAATCACTCACTCATCACGAAATCTCAGAAATTATAAGTGCTAGGAGTCTCAAATTTTACGTGGGGGTTCCTTTCAAGACGTAGGTGTTCACTAGGAATTTGGCAAAATTCAACCCTTAAGGGGGTATAAAATGGAGTGGCAAAGTTTGTATTCAACTTTTATAGTTTTAATAGTAGATTTTACAAAAAATACTCATTATTTAGAGAAAATAAAATGTGGTTAATTATTTTTCTAAACAACCCTTTACAAAGCGATGAAATCCCACTAATATTATAAAGGCGAAAGTTTGTAAGAATGTATGGATGTTTGGATGTTTGGATGTTTGGATGTATGGATGTAAAGATGTTTGTTCCTCTTTCACGCAAAAACTACTGAACAGATTTCGATGAAATTTGGCACACGGGTAGATCATGTCCTGTATTAACACATAGGCTACTTTTTATCCCGGGAAAGTATAAAGCGGGACTTTTATCCCGGAAAAACTTTTTAAAGCGGGCGGAGCCGCGGGCAAAAGCTAGTAGGGGTATAAGTTTGTATGGATTATAATCTTTTATTTTTAACCCCCGTCAGAAAAAGATAGGTGTGATAAATTTAGGGTGTGTATCTGTGTATCTGTATATATGTCTGTGGCATCGTAGCTCTCAAACGAATGGACCAATTTTACTGCGATTTTTTGTTTGAAAGCTGATCTAATCGAGATGGTTCTTAGCTGTAATTTATGAAGATCTGTTCAGGCGTTTAAAGATTATCAGCTTATTTCCAACTTAAAAAGTCCGATTGAATTTAAATTTGGTGTACTGTGTCTTCGGCAATATTTTTAAACATGAGCTGATGCTGCATCATTAAGTAGTCTGCGGGATACCCAACTCCTTAGCAACTTATAGCATATATAGTGTTTAGGCTCATATGGATGGTCTCAACGAATTTGTGTTAGATAGTTGATTATCAAGGCGACATGATGGAGAATAAAGTAATTTGAAAAGTGCAAAATAAAAATTAAATTAAAATTTAAGTAACCCCCGACACAAAAAAGTCATCGCGTCGGGGGAGCGCTAAAGAAATATTTTCATCTCCCTGGTCCGGAGTTCGGTCCCTCGACGTGAGGGCGCTTGGGTCAAAATAATACTAGGTACTTAAACGACAAAGAGACATTTATTATTTTACTTTTTAGAGATTTTTTGTATCGGGATTATTAAAGCTATCGACTCCAAACTCACATAATATGTTCGTTACTAAAATCAATTGGCATCATTTTTTTATATTTAGAAACTACCTGCATGAAGTGGGAAAATAGGGGTTGCAATATTATAATAAAGTGGAAAATTCTGTGAGTTTGTAGGGGCTATTCTTTGGAACTACATAACTCATTTTGAAAATTCTTTCACTAATAGGCACAAGGGCGGATCCAGCTTTGGCGCCAGGGGGGGGTCACATAGTCGTGGTCAAGTCACAAGAAGTTATAATTTAATTTTGAAAAGTAAAAAGTAGGTATTCTATTAATAAATGTAATTAATGTAGGTACTTAAAAATACCTACCTATATTTAAATAACAACTTTTTTTTAAGTCTTCTCCCGAAACGCGTTAATGTTTCCGTATTATTATAATGCTCTTTGTTTTAATGCGTTCGTTCTTTTAAACGTTCCATTAAAGGTTAGTTCTAGTTAGACATTACGCGTTAGTCGAAAAAAAGCGCGCACAAATGTTACACGAAATTTGACATACGTAATATGAATGGTAGCGGCCGTGGCGGTGGCGCGACAAAATTCTTTTCGATGCGTTCGTTCCCGAGTAATACGTTTGCCATCAAAGTATTATAAAAAACTAGCTTTTGGTCGCAGCACCGCCCGCGTGAAAAAAATTTTCCGGTATAAAAGTCCCGCTTTATATTTTCAGGGAATAAAAAATAGCCTATGTATTAATCCAGGACATGATCTACCCACGTGCCCAATTTTATTGAAATGCGTTCAGTAATTTAGGAGATGTGCAGTAAGAAAAAAACAGAAAAACACACAGACAGAAAATAATTACAATAATCACTGATTTGTGTTCCATTACTCTTCTGTAGTCACTGCCTTTCTTTTTTATCACATTTCTTTAAATGTACGGACATACTGATTCTACTGCTTTATTAAATACACTTAGTATAGTACTATACAATCTTAGCTGGCTGGTATGACAATTCAAATATTTCGCGACGCGAAAGCTTTGTGGGAACGTCTAACCAAAAATTCTAAAGTCGGCTACATAATTACAAATATTTATCATGTTTTCTATACATTATAAGAAATAGTATCATACTTATTTAACATATTTGATTTAAAATTGTATAAATATACTGAAATAAAGAATAACGCCTTGACTCTTATATCAACGCTTTTACAGTATTGTATTTTTCAGTTTATGAGCGTAATGTTTCGAAAGTTTTAAATCGCTTGGTAACGAAACGTAAACGATTACTTTAAAAATCTAAACTTTGGATGCAAATAAAACACAGCTGTATATTTAAAAATTATGTTGTAAGTATATTTTACAAACATATTTGAACAATGAGTTAGATATTTAAATTTAGATATAGAAGACTGAAAATGAAGATCTCCAAAGTAAATAATTTACCGTACCACTAAATTTGTGATTTAAGTTTCAGTACACACATTATTTATTTGTAATGTCCAATAACCAATTTAAATGTTATGAAAGGATAATCATGAAATTCTATCGATAAATCAAAATGAACGACTAACAAAAACTATTATAATAAAAAAACCTCTTGATTGTAATGTGTAAGATTTGATAATAACCTAACTCTATTTACATACGATAACAAAATCCTTGAATATATAATCAATTGCACTCAAAAATCGATTATTTGTTGCAACCGATTTTTTGTTCTCTTCCCTACACACTATCCGACCTATAAGGAGTATTGATATCTTACTGATACTTCGAAGCAAATCAATGCCAAAATAACTTTCTACGCCTTTTTTAGTCTAATCAATAAGTTCAAAAACGTGAAAAATAGAGATAAAGGGCCTAAAAATATGAGCGATAGCTCATTCGATTCGTAATCACCTCTAGAAAAATGTTTTTGAAGGATTTTGGTGCAGGTTAAAAATTGCAATTGTTATTAACAAAATACGATGAAGAAAAAAAGATATTTCGTTTTTTGTTAATAACTCGAAAAATATTAACATTTAAGCAATTTTGAAAAAAGTTCGTTAAAGAGGAGGAAATTTCCAATAAAAAACTCCTGACTCCTGGAATTCCATCTCCATTATTTATAATTTTAAATAGACGTTGAAAATAGGGCTCCGCGCGGCAGTTACGGCATGCGCCCGCTACCGCTAAAGAGAGTTCAGCAATAAAAATAATTCATTTATAACATAAAATGTGATTTTAAAATTTTTTAAAAATTATTGTATCTTCTTAACACTTGAAAGAATCGAGCCCTGAAGAAAAAAAAGTTTAATCACCATTTTTCAAAAAGTTATTCAATTGTAACTAACCAATTTTTTCCCAATCTCCATTGGCATAAACAATGTGATGAAAGGTATAAATAATTGGCCTATAAATATTAAACTTCGTGGAGCCCTTCTGATATATGTACTTAATAAGATCCTGCGGTAAATTTTCATTAAAGTTTATTAATTTGTTAGTTATGATTTTTTATAACTACTTAATTTTATAAATTTTGTAATTTTTCAATAGTTATAAAAAATCATAATTAATAAATTAATAAACTTTAATGAAAATTTACCGCAGGATCTTATAAAGTACATATATCAAAAGGGCTCCACGAAGTTTAATATTTATAGGCCAATTATTTATACCTTTCATCACATTGTTTATGCCAATGGAGATTGGGAAAAAATTGGTTAGTTAACAATAGAATAACTTTTAGAAAAACGGTGATTTAACTTTTTTTTCTTCAAGGCGCGATTCTTTCAAGTGTTAAGAAGATACAATAATTTTTTAAAATTTTTAAAATCACATTTTATGTTATAAATAAATTATTTTTATTGCTGAACTCTTTTTAGCGGCAGCGCGCGCATGCCGTAACTGCCGTGCGGAGCACTATTTTCAACGTCTAATTAAAATTATAAATAATAGAGATAGAATTCCGGGAGTCAGGACTTTTTTATTGGAAAATTTCCTCCTCTTTAACGAGTTTTTTTCAAAATTGCTTAAATGTTAATATTTTTCGAGTTATTAACAAAAAACGAAATATATTTTTTTTTCATCTTATTTTGTTAATAACAATTGCAATTTTTAACCTGCACCAAAATCCTTCAAAAACATTTTTCTAGAGGTGATTACGAATCGAATGAGCCATCGCTCATATTTTTAGGTCCTTTATCTCTATTTTTCACGTTTTTGAATTTATTGATTAGACTATTTAACCCCATTAGGGAAGGATATTCAATAAAATACGAAACATGTCTTCCATCAATTGTGTTGAAAAAAAATTCGCTAAATTTGCATTAAATTGGACCAAGGAATCGCGTTGCCCCATACAAACTTTGCCCCCTTTTTCATCTCCTCAGGGGTAGAATTTCGGAAAATCCTTTCTTATCGGAAGCCTACGTCATACAAGGAACACACCCTCCAAGTTTCAGGTCTCTACGATCAGCGGTTTAGGCTGTGCGTTGATCCGTCAGTCAGTCAGGACTAAGCCTTTTAAATGAATAGATTAATTAAATATTTAAAATATTTAAATAAAATCTATATTGTGACAAAAAATATATAAAAACATAATGTTTAATAATTTTAATTAGTGGTCCACCTAGGTTCTGGACTCCGTCCAGGGGGGGGTCATGACCCCCATGACCCCCCCCCTGGATCCGCCCTTGAATAGGCAGCTACATTACTCCAGAGAGCTGTAATTCTTATCTCGGAAAAATATTTACCCTGGAAAAACTTACACGCGGGCGGAGCTGCTCGCAAATGCTAGTCCTACTAATATTATAAAGGCGAAAGTTTGTAAGAATGTCTGGATGTATGGATGTATGGATGTATGGATGTTTGTTCCTCTTTCACGCAAAAACTACTGAACGGATTTCGATAAAATTTGGCACACGGGTACATCATGTCTTGGATTAACACATAGGCTACTTTTTATCCCGGTAAAACATAAAGCGGGACTTTTATCCCGGGAAAACTTTTTAACGCGGGCGGAGCCGCGGGCAAAAGCTAGTATTTTATAAACTCGATATTACGACTAGAACGTTAAATACTGTTAACAAATTGTTGAGTCTAATACACCAACCACCACCAACACTTCAATCAAATAGTAGGTAGATATCTATAAAAAAAACTCAAGAAATACGGGAAAAGATATTAAACTTAAGGCCCCATCTTTTCAACTGTAGTTATCTTTTTGCCTTATTAAGCTTGGTCTCATTAAGCCGGACGCGCTCGCAGCACCTGGAGCACTCGAAGATCTGCGAGCACGTCCAGCTTAATAAGACCCTGACAAAAAGATAACTACAGTTGAAAAAATCCGGTCTTAGCATCTATAATATACTAGCTTTTGCCCGCGGCTCCGCCTGCGTTAAAAGGTTTTCCGGGATAAAATTCCCGCTTTTTATTTTCCCGGGATCAAATGTAGCCTATGGGTTAATCCAGGACATGATCTACCCGTGTGCCAAATTTCATCGAAATCCGTTCAGTAGTTTTTGCGTGAAAGAGTAACAAACATCCAGACATCCATACATACTTACAAACTTTCGCCTTTATAATATTAGTAGGATACAGGAGTAGTAAGTTTACTTCAATAGTTGTTATTAAACTATGCTCGACATAGGCTGATACAACTTCAGAAGTGTTCCGCGGAAACATGCAGTCCGTTAACGAATCGAATTAATCATCCATTACTACCTGACCTCACGGGAATATAATATATTTTACATAGCCCTATTATAAACTTTGATTTCTAACGTCAATATCAATGGTTAAAGTATAAAATAAGTAAAAAAAATACATGCCACCTTTCTATTAAATATAGGTAAACACTATTTTGATTATTTCACGTCAAGGACATGGCTAAAAGCGGGCATCAAATTCTAACCAAGACAGTTTATTTATATTTGGATAGAACTCCAAAAAACTAGCTTTTTGCAATACATCGTTTAATTTTAAAGTCGTCCGATTTTGAGATTTATGTAATTTTACTTTGCTTAAATACTACACTTAATATGAACGTTATAAAAAAAAAGTTGGTTATAAATGGAGGAGTCTAAAATATTTAATTTATAGATTCAAGATCCACATTTTGCCCATTTAATTTCCCTAAAGTTGGAGCCTGGTTAAGTTTTGAGACCCAATAGCCATACAAAAAGCGGACATCTCCTTTCAGACAACACGGTAAAACAAAACAGTGAATAATTATTACAAACACACGCATACACACTCACTCACGCCTATTATCCCTGAAGGGGTAGGCAGAGGCGCAAATAGTGCACCCACTTTTCGCCGTTATTCCGTCCCATGATGTGATAGGGGGCGAGCCTATCGCCATATCGGGCACAAATTCCAGACTCCGAGCTGATATTGAATAGAAAAACTCAATATCACTTTGCCCGACCCGGGAATCGAACCCGAGACCTCAGCATTTCAGTCGTACCATAATACAACTACGCCACCGAGGCAGTCAATTTCAGTCAATTATTACAAACACATGTGTAAAACGTTGAAGTAAGGCGGTATGTATACCTTAGCAATAAACAGGAATAATGCAAATGACTAAAACAAAAGACGTGTATATTTACATTGATCGAAAACTTATCCCAAGAATTTTAGTGAAGCCTTGGCGGGAACTAGAAAACGCTCTCAGCACTCCATCAGGTTTGTTTGGATGGATGGCATTGATTAATATAGCCAAGCAGGGTAGTAGACAAGCTCTACCGCTGATTATAATCGAGTGACTGTCAATTCAGTAGCGATTTCATGACGAGAATTTATGGTTAGGGCCGGGTATCAGCAGTAAATTATTTACCGTCCGTCGATTCCCAACCCTAGTGATTAATGCTCGAGTGTAAATAGGCTACAGTAATACAATGATGCACATCACCTAATTTGGTGCTACTACACTTTTTCAGGACAAAGCGCCCATTTTTTATATTTTACCAAACAGGTGCGATTGTTTCGGAGATGTACAAAGGAAACAGCAGATAACTGTTTTGTCTACTTCATTTGTAAGTTACATGTAGACGACGCATTAAATTATTATATTTATTGATATACGACGCACAGGCGACTTTTTCCGTAGTATTATAATGCTCTTTGGGCGAGTTATTTAGAACCTTAAGGTGGTCGAGCATACACTTTTCTGACTACGTAATTTGCGATACTGAGTTATTAAAATTTGAATTTCGTCTCACAACGTCTTCAGTATCATAACATCAGGGTTTTATGGTGCCATAAAATACGTGTATTAAACATTAATATGCAGTCATAAACATTAAGCTTAATTTTATCGTGTTTTGTAGTTAGTCTTACAGCATAAATTACATCTATATCGTTATTATTTTTGTCCTTAAATCCTTCCCTGTAAAGAAATGGATTATTAAAAAACATACATTTCCTTTAAATGAACGTATAATATTAGGCATGTATTTTTTCTGTTATATATTATCTACGTACAAATGTCCTTATAAAATAATCCAATTTGTATATCCTTTTATCCTGTTAAAAGAAATATTTAAAAAATCCGAAAAGAAAATCTTAACCACGGCAGCCCATAAACAATGGCAATAGTAATGACAGTCTAAAATCCTTAAACCACGACACAAGATGTCGTTTCTTGTTAAGGCGTTGGAACTACGTTTTTAGTCGCTTTTTATTTAAATTTTAACTCGACACACTCGTCTCGCATTTCCCTGTTTAAGGATAAACAATGATATTATCGCACTCATATTTCACCAGCTATTTTGTCTCTTGTAGTAACGTCGAAACTATTCCTATTCACCAGGCCTAATTCTAGAATAAAGAATCAAGACATACAAAGCAAAACACAAAATCACCCGGCGATAGTTCCGAAACCTCACCACTCACCGCAAAACGCCATGGAAACTGTAAAACTCTCCATATTTAAACAATTTGCAACACGAAGACAGATCTTTTTACAATAGGAATTCGCAGTATTGGCGGATGCAGTTAGAAAACTAGTTCCTCTGTGCACTATCGCAGGAAGTTCAGGGGAGTAACAGCGCTGCGGCCGTGACCCTTCACCCAGGACGTTTTAATTATCACCTCTAATGCATCTACCAGCACCCACTGTTCATGCAGGATGTGCTTGTGAACTTGTTTGGCGAGAGGTTTTATGTTACACTGAGTAGCAATAGCAAACTTTTGTGAGTAGATGTTGGATGTGTGATTTTTTTATTTACATGTTATGTAGAGTACAATTTCTTTGGGCTATTTTGCTTCAAAATATTGATAACGTTCGGTTCGTCATCTTGGTACGTCTGGTAGTGTTTTCAGTGTCTCGATCCTCGATCGTACCTACATTCTGACATTGTTTAAGCAACCCCTAAAAGGATTCACGTAGCACACCTTTTCCCCTTTTCAGGGGTAGGCAGAAGTGTATCACACCCAGATTTCGCTAGCTATGTTTCGGTTTTTTAGGTAGGCGGTCCTGCAGTCAATACCGGGGGAAACATGCGAATGGGATACTGGAGTCCCCCAGCTTAACGATTGCAGAGGCCTGGGAATAAAGTGGAAGATGAAGATGGAAGGGAAGATAGGGGAAGGGCGGAAGTTTCCCAGGATGGGCGGAAAGAGAAGTGGGTGCCAGGAAATGTTCGCAGGCCCTTTTAGGCCTCAATGTGTTATCCAACCAAGTGGTATACACACTGAACTGTGTGCCTCGGCCCATGACTAATGTCCCCCCATGCATGGCCGTGCATTGGGTGTGAAAACCCAGCGCACAAGAATTGCCTCGGGGGGCCGCTAGCTATGTTAGGTTCCATATAATAAAGGGCGAGCCCATTTAAATTTCTATAAGTATTAAATAAACCCAAAGAGTACTATGAGTAATCTGGGTCTGTAGGTTACGGGCCCTGACATAGACAATAGATACTGCGTTTCTATTTTAATTTTGTTCAACTTTATAACTTTATTAACTTCAAATCTCACAATAGAAATTAGACCAAGTAGTTAACTCTACCTACAAGTTAAACGATAAAGTGTACGTGATTCGTTTCTTTACAAGTAAAAAGTTAAAAATTAAAGTTAACGAAACCAATTCTGAAAAATCTGAAGCGCCTTCGTTCACCAACACAACGGAGTTTCGTTACAGATTAAAAAAGTTCAAAAGTGTTTTAGACTATTTTCTTCCTTTGAGATTTTCATAGATCTTGCTAACGCTAAGAATTGTTTATAAAAAGAGTACAGAAAAGTATATTACGTCGTCGCCGGTTCATTTCCGCGTCCTAGCCCCGCCATTGCCATTGCCATGTGCCATTCAACTTGTTTGTAGTCATACGAGTGACAAAAATGTATTTTAAGAATCCTTCATTCACGCTGGTAGATACATGTTTTGAAATGAAGGTTTCTAGGTATCTAAGGGACTACACATAACAGTCTGTATTGTACGGTTTCCTATAATAATTATTGCCATACATCTTGTTATATTGAAAAATCCTCTTTAAAAACGTTATACGTTTTAGATAGGTTCTAAAATTGCAAATCCTCGATCTCATAGATTTTCAATAACTTTTTATAGAACTGATTGAATCATCCTCTTCTTATTGAGTACGAAGAAAACGACACGAATATTCGCAAGGAAACCGTTTTCCATCATATTTTCATTTCTTCATACAATTTAACCCTTTCAATATGACAAGTACGTAGCAAATTCTCACACATTTGCACGAATAGTCTAAAAGCAATAATGTTAGTCATTTAACATTTTCATAAGGCAGTTTAAATGCATGTCGAGCACTATAAACGGTATATCTCACACGCCTGTTCCGCTTCGATGCACGCTAACTGCCCGTTAAAATGTAAATTTATTACCGAGCAATACTGCACAACTTCTGTATAACTTGGGCATAAGTAATTAACGCGAGCCTTCAATTGGCCCACCACATTTCTTGCGTGATAGTCTATACTTCTATACTAATATTTTAAAGAGGAAATATTTGTACCTGTGTATGTTTGTAAAGAATAAAATCAAAAACCACTCGACTGATTTCAAAAATCATTTCACTTGTAATCTTTTTCAATAATAGCAATTCATCAGTATGAATGCATCAGTATGCAGCTATTCTTCTAAAGAATCTCCAGATTTGGCTAAAAAATTACCCCAGCTTGCCATGAAAATACCGACGTGTAGAATGAATGCATTCATATTCAGAAGTGCACTTGGCTATCATAGCATGATTCGCATTTGATTAAACCACTTACGTTCCCGCGGCTTACAAACGTAGGTATCCAAGACGCCTATATCATAAAACAGAAAAAGACTGAAATTATTTGGTAGGTATTAATAATACAAAAACAATTACGCTGTCTGAAATAGCGAGGCTCGAAGCTAGTTACCATGCAACTGCTAGTTGTAGTGTTATAGTAAGTTTGGAAATCTAACAACAAACTGGGGTAGGGAGGGGTCAGGCTCAACTCCCTGGTGCAAGCTCTAACCACGTTAGTCAGGAATATTAACAATGTTGCGAGTCCGGCAAAACATGGCTGCATAGCCAGGTGGCGCTTTACGAGCCGCATTAACATTACACGTAAAAAATAGCACAGCACAGTCGCTATGTTTTGTCTCTTCTCTTTTTTTGTTTGTTATGAACTAGAACTTCATTTAAAATCATTACGGAAAGAAAGAGAACACAATTTTATAATATAACATCGGTTATCTTGCCAAATTATTATTAATTGAATGTATCTTGACTTATCATAAGTGCAACTATGTTCGCCTACGTAATGAATAAAGTATTTTATGTGAAAGCAGTAAGGGCGTATAATAAAAAGTGATATTTAAATAAAATGGAATGAAATATCTCTCTTAAAGCATGAAAGGAAATTTGCTTCCTCTTTCATAAGATTAATATAAAAGAAAGAGGATGTCTGAGCTCATGTGATCGCCGCCAGGTGTCTTTGATTAAATTCATACAAAAAATAAGATGTGATGCTTCCCATGCTTTTCATAGATTTATTTTGAAAGAAGGCTTATATCGAAGGCATATAATATGCATCCAAAAATAAGAATATTTTTCTTTTTTTTTTTTTGGGTGGGTAGTCAGCTTAAGCAGGTGTCTAACTGATACTCCCAAGAGTTTTACAAATAAAAATTCAGATTTTTATTCAATTATATATTTAATGTTAAATATTGAGTGCTAAAAGTATCTACTTGCCTGTCCAGTGTTATCTCCTATCAATCAATTCCTGATCTTATTTTATTGCACCTGAAATGGATTCTATCAAGGATACCCTCACTGACATGATGGAGATGTTCCATAAAAGAATGGGAGAGTTTGATGCAGAGCTGCGTAAAACATCTACAACCACATCCACTACAGCCAGTCTTGCATCTGACTTTGCACTGTTCCGGACATTCATCACACAAGCACTTGCCAATCTACAACAACAAGTTGAGGTGCTGGCACGCAACATTGATAGTGTCGAAATGCGAGGCCGAAGGAAAATTTTATTGCTGCACGGTGTTCAAGAGGATGTCAAGGAAGACACATTGGCTGTGGTTGCCACTATCGTTAGGGATCGTCTCAGTATTCCTGATTTCACACCACAGGATATTAAAAGGTGTCACCGAATGGGTCGTCTTGCCAGCACGAAGAAGCCTCGGCCTATCCTCTTCAAGCTTTTTGATGTTGCTGTCCGTGACAAACTCTGGCGCGCTAAAACCAAACTCAGAAGTTCCGGCATCACTATGTCTGAGTTTTTAACAAAGTCACGCCACGATCTGTTTATGGTTGCACGGGAGAAGTTTGGCATCACGAAGTGCTGGACCCAGGAGGGCTACGTTTACATCCTTGGACCTGATGGCGTGCGGATTCGCGTCGTGACTGTGCAAGACTTAAATAACAACGGTCAGCGTGAAATACCCGCTACTGCAGCTTCAAAAGCCACGAAGCCCAAGCGTGCTGCCGCAAGGAAATGATGCTAACTATGTATTATTTTTTCTGTCTTCATTGTGCTGACTGGGTAACACGTATACCTTCTTAATTTACTTACTTTCACAGTATTTAATATCTATCCACCTTTATTTCAGATTTATTAATGTCTTATGTCAATGTCAATTGTCAAATCACATATGTTTTTTATAATTTTCCCATATAGGGAAGGCAAAGGGTTCGAGCCCATACAGCCTCGTATCCATAATATGTCAATTATTTTCTTGTGTCAAACTTATCTTGTTAATTTTATTATATATAGATACTGTGTTGCCCGGAATAGCATTTTTAAATTATCATTTTGTATTTTCTTAACACTGGACAATGCCGGCAGGTGGATTTAGTTACTTAGATTTTATTTTTTTTGTAGTATTTTTGTTTGTTATTAGTATTTATTATTAAGTTTATTATATTTAAGTATATTATATCTTATGTACCATTGTAACAGTGAATCAGATGATTTTTTCTCTGCTGGTAGTGATAGTGAAAGTTTCTTGAGTATTCCCTCACTTAGCGACACACTCTTTTCTAGTTTCTCTGATGTTTCTAAAAATTTTAATGTGGTGCACATAAATGCACAAAGTATTCCGGCTCATTTTCCTGATATGTTGGCCAGCTTTGACATTAAAAATCTTCATGCCATTCTCGTTTCGGAATCTTGGCTTAAGCCGTGTCTGCCTTCAGCTTCTTACTCCTTGCCTGGTTTTCAACTAATTAGGAACGACCGTTCGGTTGGCGTTGGTGGCGGGGTTGCTATATATTTACGTACCCATATTCCTTTCTCCATAGTACATATGTCAGCTCAGCCACCACCGTCAAATGCTGGTGAGCATTTGTTCCTTGAAGTTGAACTCCACCACACCAAAATTTTCCTTGGTGTCTATTACTGTCCTTCTCTACGCATTGATTACTTCTCTTCTCTTGAAGCTATTCTTGTCTCCCTCATCCCTTCGTATAGCCACACCATAGTCATGGGAGATTTCAATACTTGTCTCCTTAAAAATGATCACCGTTCTTCCGCCTTGCAATCCGTTTTAGGTTCTGTTAACCTTTCCATTTTACCTCTTAATGCTACTCATCATTTTCCTAATTCTTCTCCTTCTCTGCTTGATCTAATCTTCGTTTCTTCCCCTCATCTAGTTGAGAAGCATGGCCAATGTGCTGCCGACGCTTTTTCGTATCATGATCTTCTCTATGTTTCTTATAAAATTCGTTTACCCAAAGCCACAAAGAAAGTTGTAATGCAGCGCTGTTTCCGTGGTATAGATGTTGATAAGCTTCGCGAGGATGCTGCCAGCATTGATTGGGGTCCGGTGTTTGCGTCGACTTCAATCGATGAACAAATTATGTTCTTTAATACTAAGCTTATAGAATTATATGATGTCCATGCTCCAATCCGTGCTATTAAGATGAAGCATCTTCCTTCGCCCTGGCTTACTGATGAACTTAAGTCACTCATACACAAAAAAACGATAGCTAAGTCCAAATATAACCGACGTCCCATTTCCCGCAATTGGGATAATTATGTAGCTATACGTATCCATTGCAATAAGATGTGTAGGAAAGCACAACGCCAATATATCCATAGCTCCGTAGAAAATAGCGATCCAGCAAAAGTTTGGAAATTTCTGAAATCTATGGGAGTTGGGAAAACATCTAATGTTACTAATCCTAATAGTTTAAATGTTGATCTCTTAAATAATCATTTCACTACGTTGCCCAATTTTGATAGGGCTATTAAAACTAAAACTATAAATTATCTTTCTGCACTTCCCACTCCTAACTATCCTCATTTCATTTTTAGTCAATTCTCTGATCGTGATGTTAAGAAGAGCATATTATCAATTGTCTCTAATGCTGTTGGTAATGACTGTGTCAGCCGCAATATGATCACTCCTATCCTTGACGAATGTCTTCCTATTCTCAGTCATATCCTTAATTTCTCCATTTCTATCGGTGTCTTTCCCACATTGTGGAAAAGTGCTGAAGTCATTCCTCTTCCTAAACGTCGTAACCCAGTCTCTTTTTCCGAGTATCGTCCTATTTCTGTCCTTCCATTTCTCTCTAAAGTCCTTGAAAGCTTAATTCATCACCAGCTTAGCCTTTTCCTGTCCAAATATAACCTACTTAATCCCTATCAATCCGGTTTTCGTCCTGGTCATAGCACCACCACTGCGTTGGTGCACATTACTGACGATATCAGGGCTGCTATGGAGAATGGCAAGTTAACTGTACTGGCGCTGTTAGATTTCAGCAATGCTTTTAATACGGTTGACTACGATGTCCTGCTCGGGATATTATGCTCTATTAACATATCTCCGACAGTAATTGACTGGTTTCATAGTTACCTGATGGGTCGTCGGCAGCGTATTCGCCTTGATGATATTCGTTCTTCTTGGTGTGATATATCTGTCGGTGTCCCTCAGGGTGGCGTTTTATCTCCTTTACTCTTCTCGTTATTCATTAACTCTATCACGGACTGTCTTATTTCTTCCTACCATCTTTACGCAGACGACCTACAAATATATTACTCCGCGCCAGTAGATCATCTGAGTGAGGCTATTGCTTCAATAAACAAAGATCTTTCTAGAATTGGTGCATGGGCTGCGCAATTTGGTCTTACAGTGAACCCTGTTAAAACTCAGGTCATTGTTGTTGGCAGCCCCAGGATGGTTTCCAAAGTTGATTTCAGTACACTTCCTCATGTTGTCTTTGATGGCTGTACTATTCCCTATAGTGACCAGGTCAAGAACTTAGGAATCCTTCTTGATAAAAACTTATCCTGGGCACCCCAATTGCGGGAACTGAGTCGTAAAATATTTTCTGCCGCCGGGTCCTTGCGTCGTTTACGTAACTTCCTTCCTATTCCCACTAAAATTGCTCTTGTGCAGTCTCTTCTTTTTCCTCTCCTTGACTATGCTGACGCCAGCTATCTTGATCTTTCCGAAGCCCAATTCGATAAACTAGAGCGCCTTCAGAATTTTTGCATTCGCTTCATATTTGGGCTGCGTAAATATGACCACATATCTGATTTTCGTACTAGACTCAAGTGGCTACCCATACGCCTTCGCCGGAATACTCGGATTTTATCGTTATTATATAGTATTCTATTCCTTCCCTCTTCACCTTCTTACCTTAAAAATCGTTTCCACTTCCTGAGTAGCATTGATGCTCGGTGTTTACGATCATCTGAGAGTCTGGAATTAGAGATTCCCAAGCATGCGACTAATTTCCTCGACAAGTCATTTACTTGTCAGGCTGCACGCTTGTGGAATCAGTTACCTGTGTCGGTAAGAAGGGCTAAATCTCTTCCTATTTTCAAAAGGCTTGTCAAGCATCACTACTTTTCACTGTGATATTGTTTTTTTCCTTTATTTTTCTGTATATTACTGGATTTTATGTATTTATCGTTTTTTTTTTCTGTTTAGTTTATGTATTATAATATGTAGTTATTTTATTTTATATATTAATTAGTTGTTTTTATGGTATATGTACTATATTATATATTTGAATATTTATGTACATCAGTTTTCCTCACCTTTTATATCCTGATAATGACCGCCTGCTCTCTTTTTCCTAGTTAACTAAGTCCATCCAAGGGTTGTCTGGAAGAAATCGCCGGTTGCGATAAGACCGCCATTTGTACTTCTTGTTTTAGTATAGTCTCTGTTGTATATGTAGTTGTTTATTTTACGTTTGATGTACAATAAAGAGTTTAAATAAATAATAAATAAATAAATAAATATTCATACTGTATACCTATATCAATGGTATACTCTATACATATGCCCCCGTTTCATTTTTGTATCATTGTGCATATTTCGACTCTTTATTTATCATACCAACCTGTAGAAAACAGTTAAAAGCGAGACATAATATTCATTTGGCATTCAAAAGCTTTCAAATTTAGCTGTGCCAGATTTACTCGGAACTTGAAACGTATTCAAAGAATGGTCTTTTTCCTACGTCGGCAATAAATTCAGCCCGTCCCGCATCGACCGGCATTCATTTGTCAAACTAATTAAACTTTTAGCTGGCATAAATATTAAATCTTTATATTAGCAAGTATCCCATAGGATTTTGGGATCTCATATCCCCATATGAATTGCCCAATAATCCTTTAAAGCTCGTACATGTTTACCGCCTAATCCCTTATCATACGTTTAATCATTGAGTATATTTAAATACGTAAATAAGCCCACGCGTGTTCCCTAAAGGAGTAATTGAGCGCAATTAGGGAACCGTTCATCGAACATATTCCCGTCGCATGACGGGATAGGAAAGACCCATGTCAAATTCTGATCCAGCGCAAGTTCGTAGTTTTCGCAATGAAGAATTCAAATAGTTTTTAACGGCTCCACCTAAGCATCGAACCTAGACTTCATGGTTGTATTGCTTTGTACCCTGGGTACATTAATTCAATTTCCTAGCACATGCTAAGATTAGTTTACATCAAATCTAATAAATATACATTTTCCCCGAAGGGGTAGGCAAAGTCGCAAGTCATGCACCCATTTTTCGCCATGCGTATTCCGTCCCATGATGTGATAGGGGCGAGCCTATCACCATATCGGACACAAATTCCTGACTTGGGGTAGAATAATCCAATATCAATCCGACCCGGGGATCGAACCCTAGACCTCAGCATAGTCGTACCGTAACACAACTACGCGATCGAGGGAGTCCCTACCTAATAAACATAACATATCAAAACACTAATACAAATGTTAGTAAGTTTGACATCGTGTCACCGCGTGTGTGCGGAAGAAACAAGTCAGAAACAGTATTTAGGGATGTCTTGATGACACTAGTTCCGGCGGAACTTTCGTATTTTCACGTGCTCAACGTAATGCGGGATAACTCGGCTAAGTTTGAAACTATCTCTGGCTTGCTTCAATTCATTTCGCCTTTTCAAATGTGAAAAAAATTTCCACGCGGTTCATCCTTTGAACCACTCTTCGAACTGTTTATTTAGTCTTTCAGCATTCAGAAAGTGCTTGTACCGTTAAAAACATCGTGAAAACTAAATAAAACAAGGAATCGAATGTATATACATACACACTCACGCCTTTTATCCCCGAAGGGGTAGGCAGAGGCGCAACTAGTGCACCCACTTTTCGCCATTATTCCGTCCCTTGATGTGATAGGGGCGAGCCTATTGCCATATCGGGCACAAATTCCAGACTCCGAGCTGATACTGAATAGAAAAACTCAATATCACTTTGCCCGACCCGGGGATCGAACCCGAGACGTCAGCATTGCAGTCGTACCATAATACAACTACGCCACCGAGGCAGTCTACATTAAAAACATCGTGAAAACTAAATTAAACAAGTAATCGAATGTTTTTCTTATATTATACTGTAATAGCCTCATAACAACTTTTAAATACCATTACGAACAATACACGTCTCCAGAATGTCTTAAGCTCGAATTAGAAATTTAATTAAAACAACAACTAAGGACAACGTCGAGTGAGCTTACTTAGCTTTTATAATAACATCATTAAGCTTTTGGATCCAACACGATTAGTTTTTGGCTCTTAAGCGAAGATAATACGCAAATAATGATAGGGAAGCGAACATAATACGCAAGTAATAGATATTATTTGGTAAATGTAAATTATTAGATAGATGTAAATTGTACCATAATCTCAAACGATAGTGATTTAAATTTAGTTTCGTCATTTGAGTTACAAAATAGTTTGCAATAATATGATTTTAATTAAATTAATTAATAAACTCACGCCTATTATCCCCGAAGAGGTAGGCAGAGGCGCAACTAGTGCACCCACGTTTCGCCGTTATTCCGTCCCATGATGTGATAGGGGGCGAGCCTATCGCCATATCGGGCACAAATTCCAGACTCCGAGCTGATACTGAATAGAAAAACTCAATATCACTTTGCCCGACCCGGGGATCGAACCCGAGACCTCAGCTTTGCAGTCGTACTGTAATACAACTACGCCACCGAGGCAGTCAGCAGCAGGCAATAATATGATTCTTGCTATATTTTAATTTATTTAATTTTATTTATTTTAAACACTTTGTTGTGTTGTATAGTACAGGCGTATCATGGGTATCACCACGGTAAATGAAGTTGGAAGACAGGTAAGAAGGAGGGGTAGGAGAGGTGAGAATAGAAAAGAGGGTAGTGAGCGCACGCAACGAACGGCGGTGACGGATGGGAAGCCAATTTAACTGCGAAATTAATTCTAATTCATTCCCAATTTGATATAGGTATACATAGCTATAAATACATAACAGTAGATCCCGGTGTCTCTGTACTTTGAAAGAAAAGTAATAAATAAGGAATGGGGTGACTGAAGAAGAGCATTAGGACAAAAATCAACGATTTTTAGAATTATTTTCGGACTTCCGTTTTACTATTTGTTTGTTAGCGCACATCTCGGAAAATGATAACGGATTTTCATGTAGTTATAGTAGTACAATTGGAAACAAAATATAGGCTTTCTTTCATTCAAATCGAACATCCGAAAAAGGAAATCTTCATTTCTAGAGTTTATCTAAGTCCAGGCATACGAACTAGGTACCAGCTGCGGCTAGTACTATATAATTTAGTCTTATTGTGTACGATATATACTAGATGTATATCTACTACATCTCAGAAAGGTATGAAAGTCTGCAAACGATGAAACAACCTACTCAACAAAAGTGGTAACTAATTTTCAAATTCCTGAATGCAGTTATGAACTAAGAACCTGCAAACAAATAAACAAGATTTCTGATGTATACATATATCTTAGATAACTTAGTAATGTTGTATATTTCTTGTAGACAGTAGATACAAGGGATCTATGGCGTGTCGTCGAGCAGTCTGAGGGATTTCATAGCGGCCACTTGAGACATAAACAAAAGTCCAGAGGGATTTTTGTAACACTTTCCCAAAGGTTGAATAGTCACATCTGGAAAGATTAATCGGTATTAAATTATCAATATTGTTATTTAATGGACATAAAGGCTATACAATCAAATATTTTATAACTTCGCACATCCTAAAACATAAATATTTTTTCAATCAATAGGGTAGTTAACTACCAATTTTTTAATACATTTATCACAAATGTGTGCTATCCAAAATTTAACAGATAAAGGTTTTTCAAAATTAACGCAATAATAAATAAGTTGTAAAGCATTGAAATTTGATGGAAGGAGAAGTTGTCAAATAGCAGTAATATCAGACTGTGATCAATTGTCACCGGCCATAACGCTGCGTGTGTGCGAAAGAGATAGCGAAATATCCCCGCCACACCCCCACTTTTCCTCACAACAATATTTCAAATATGAATAACAGCTAAATTTCCAAGCAATTTTGATACTGATTTCACCGAATAATTTCTTTTTCGTAATACTTTCTAATATAAAATATAAAGTAATGTACAATTTCAAACATAAGACACTATCCTATTTAATTAAATATCATAAAGAAGTCTATCAAAAACGCGTTATCATAAAGATGATGATTATAGGTTTCAATGATTCTCTCTGTCCATCAAAAAATATACGCGCTGTTAATAAGACAAAGCCAGAGAGCTTTGTTTTACTACTACAAAAAATAACAGAAAAAAGATATACACAAAACTAATCACAGTGGCATTAAATCAGAACTGCTGGTTATTTATTCCCTCTGGCACTGACATTGTCAGAACGCAAGCCATTCATCTAATTAGGTGTGTGCAGGAGGGGAAATTATCGCTCTCTTGATATATTGTTATTTCTGATTTTCCGCTCTATCTATAGTTTATTTGTGTGGTAGAAACTATTATTTTGTTATTTGAACAGAAAATCCTATAAATGCCGTCGGCTTATTTATGTAAAAGACAAAATAGAATAAAAGAAAGATATCTTTGTCCCAATTCCACAAACCTAATACTCCGCGTTAGGCTACATACAAAAAATTGAAATATAATATCATGTAAGCTACTGAGGTAAATTTCGCAAAAGCCTGTTTTCTCGAAGCAAGTATTAGTGTAAAAAAAATAACTGTTATTGTATTATTGGGCATAATTAAAAAAAAAATCAGTCCCGAATCGTCGTTTCAGCTGTGTCAGACGCACATATGAATCAGATTATAATTTTATTATTGTTATATACATTACTGCTATGTAGCGTATTGCAGGGCTTAAATATACTTTTTAGGTTTTAAGTTATCGGATTTATTCGTATTTATTTTGTCGAGTAAACAAATCATTTTGCACTCTTTTCTACTTACTGACTCCAACAGCACAAGAAAACAAGTCGATGTGACAATGATTTATCATAGGTCTGTAAGTGTAAGATTTCATGTTTGTCTTCCAAATTTGCGCACACGCAGGCTCGTAGGTATCTATGCAGTAGGTAGGACAAGTGTGGTTGCACGCCTGATGTGCTCCGACAATGCTGAAGTCAAATACTCGACGATTATTCATGAATGTTTTCTTTATGTTGCACATTCTGTCAGGAACTTGGGAAATAGCTATAAAAAATATGATATCATTATAATGGATTGTTTACTTTAATATTTACTCGTGACTCCGCTCACTTGCAAGTTTTTTCTTGGTATAAAAATGTCACAATGGAAAATAATGTCTTTTAACCAACAGCCAATGTCTACTCCTTTGTTGTTGCGTGAACTAGAGACAAACAAATTAGTAAAATGTATGTTTGCAATATTAATGGACCAGCTCTAACAGACTGACCACTATTTCTCAGGCAACTAACATGATGTGGCTGCTGGTGTGGCGAACAAGACTTCCAGAGGCCCAAAAACCAGGGAGTTGTTGGGCTTTCTTTCTTATGTAAGTGAGGGCACTTATATAAAAAAGAAAGTTTATTTGGTATGTATAAAGAAATCATTCAACAAGCAGTAATCTCTTATACTATAAATTCGTTTCTCTTACAACCAGCTGCATTATCAATATTTATCATCAATGATTTTTTGTCGATGTTCATAGGCTGTAGGAAGAGATCAGTTTTTTTTCACTTCAGATCTATAGATCTACTTCATCATTTGCCGGTTTACATAAAAATCTATATACTATAGGACTAGGAACAGATTTAAATATTGTGATAATATTTCCACTTGCTAAGCGACCTTTTGTTTCGTTTTAGGTCAGTTTCTATTCATCTGTCATACATGTAGCGCCCATAACTTGCTTGACTTTTATATTCTTTATTTCATAAATCTGTGTACGATGTGCATGCAGACAGCAGTTGATTTAATAATCCCGACGCGGCGACGGCGCTGTTTACAACCGCATAGTTTAGTAAACACCCTGGATTGCTTTACCTTCTATATCGATCATAAATATAATAATAGGTCGGGGGAAAAGTCTTTTCGCACATTGATATAAAAACCCCATCAGTGTTTTCGCATATATGTATAAACTTGTAATTAAATATCTTTGGCTTATACTATTTGTATCTGCTTGGTTTTGATGACAAAGGGTTACATTTCCGAAAAAGAAACAAATGAGTAAAATGTTGTTTTCAGCTATTTTTCTTTTATTTTTTCTTTCTATCCAAAGTAGGGAATCTAATGAAGAAATTTCATATATTTTAAAATTTTATTATAAAAAGGAAAATGCGCCGCAAACCGTGAAAACAAATCATGACGTTTATGGACGTAATGCAGTGTCAGTAAGAGCAGCACAAAGTTGGTTTAAACCACAGAACAGAGATAGAGATAGAACTATAATGTGGGCGTAACCTTTCACCCTCTAGTTAGCAAGGCAGCACTAACTCCCGTTTGAGCGGTCTCAGTCATCATTACGCATTGTCAAAGCTTTAATAACTAGAAAAAATAGTTAAAAATATTAAAATGCCCTATTGTGCTATTCTGGAATGCAGAAATCATAGCTATAGCAAAAATGTGTCCCACAGAGGTATTTCATACCGTCGGTAAGTAATATTTTCTGGTTTATTGCTTATTTAGCTGAAAAATGTATATTGATTTTCTATGTCAAATATGGCACAAAAATTACAATTTAAAGTGTTTCTTATTTCTTTCATCATAAGGTTAATTTTCGAAAACGAAAATCAGTTGTTCTAGAATGATTTGTCACCAATTCACAGTGTCACCGCTACTCAATTAGTGCATGCATGGTCGATAAAATGTTATCGATAATTATCAATTTTTCACTAAAGCGCTATGTTGTAGCATAAAAACTTTCAAACCCCATACTCTAATTATTTTCGTAAAACATGAACGGATTGAAGGCTGTATGGTTGTGTACTTTGGCCTACAAGTCGTGTGTTGTAAAACAGGTGCGAGTAGTGTTGTCAGTTTTCCAACTGCTTGTTTTGTTTGTATACAATAATAAATGCTACATACGTATTAAAACTATGATTGCGTGTGCAGTATTTGTTTTATTTTATTTTATTTTTATTTTATTTATTTAAGGAACCAACAAACAGTTACACATTGCGCATTACAAATTAATATTTCATACAGAAATACAAATGAGCAACTCATAGCGTTGTCCACGACATATTATTTAGTGAAGAGTGATTGCGAGTGTGAGTGATAGACAATGACATTAAACTACATACTAATCAGACTTACCTATTACAAATTTGAAGAATTAATTATTCGAACGAGTGTTTTTCTATAATTACAAGTAGACATAGCAAATAAATCTAATTCCGTGAAAAATTTGTTGTAATTTGTACTGAGATGACGCAGAGGTGCACGCAATCCAGCGTTAGTACGGCAAGAAGATACGGCAAATAACGGGCGTGCACGCACCTCTCGTCTTACAATAGTTCTAGGAACAACATAACATAACTTATTACTAATTTCACTACAATTATAATAAAATTAGTTTTATTTAAAACGTACATTTGAGAATTGTGAGTGGTCTGGTTCTAATTTTGGTTATATCAATTTCAGTTCATCTCTGGTTGGGATTGCAACCCTACCGGTGAACGACATCTCTTCGACCTCTTGAGCGGCAGCACCAAGCGTGTGAGCACGTAATTTCGTCGCTGGCTCGTATGTGCCCATAAATTACGAAGGCTTGGTCAAGGGCCCCGCGGAGTGTTCGCCATGATCAGCTGTACCTGTAGCCGCTTAGCCGTCCTATACGTATCAATGACCACGTGACGGCGAAGAGCGTTTTGTTCTAGTGCACGATGAACATATCAGGAATCCTCAGCGGAAGTTGACAGGAGAATACTCGCCGGCCTGCCAATTTTGCGGATTCTCTATTCATTCCCGGGAGTTTTACCTCAGGCGGTTTTTGCATTCACTTTGTCTATTGCGGGTAGAGTTAAAACTGCCTGCATCACCAGAGAGGAGGCTATCTTCCCCAGATGCATGAAGCCTCAGTGATTCCTGACTCTGCATTGGAGGATCGACGACACACTTCTATAGGTATTTTTCAAAATTAAACAACAAAAGTATTTAAATTACGAAAAAAGCATGTAACAAAACCGGGTTCCGGGTAATAAGGTAAGGTGGGAGAACTTACCTTATTAGCCGGAACCCGGTTTTGTTGTATTTCTGTCTTGAGCTAAGTTTAGCCGATAAGTAAATAAATATAATATCAATTTCAAAGGTGTGTATTGTTTTATTTAACCTACTGTTATAGTAGCAGATACATAAATAGCTAACGATGTTATACAGAAAAATATAAAAAGTTTAACTGAATACAAGTTTAACCTTTGCTCATCCTCACACTTCCTGAGGTGAAGCACGCGTGCTGACTGCTGGCTTGCGAAACCATTGCTTAGTGATTTCTTCTATCTCAGCCCGTAACAAAAGGTTAAGAAGTTCGTAATTGTGCTATTAAACTGTGGAACAAACTTCAATGTCTTTTGTCCGGCCTACTAGGCCGGCATAATTGTGCCAACCGTTAAAAAATATTTTCTTCCCTTACCGGTTGACAGTGGACGATAGCCTAGTTGGGAATGGAAGGGTCTGCCGAGACAATGTCCGGAGGTTCGAAACCCAAGGCACACACCTCTAACTTTTCAAAGTTACGTGTGTATTATTTATCAATTATCGTTCACTTTAACGGTGAAGGAAAACATCGTGAGGAAACCTACTAACCTGAGAATCCTCCATAACAATTTCGAGGATGTGTGAAGTCTGCCAACCTGCACTAGGCCAGCGTGGTGGACTAAGGTCTTAAATCCTCTCAAGAGTAGAGGAGGCCCGTGCTCAGCAATGAGCAGTATATAATACAGGGCTGGTATTATTACCGGTTGACATTTTCCTTAAACTTTACTCTATTTAACTCCGGCAGTGAAATTACTATAATATGTATAAATACTCATTATAATTTATTGCAAACTAGCTATACTGTAATACTGTGTAGGTAATATATTATGTAATTTAACATACATGTTTGCAGAATTGAAATTTTAAATTAAGAATTTGAACTCTATACCTAAAAATAAATTTTAATTTCATCATCATCATCATCATCATCAGCCCGTTGCAGTCCACTGCTGGACATAGGCCTCTCCCAAGATACGCCACAGAGACCGGTCTGCTGCTTTATGCATCTAGTTGCTGCCGGCCCTCTTGTGCAAGTCATCCCACCATCTGGCTAGAGGGCGTCCCACGCTACGTTTACCAAGGCGCGGTCTCCACTCCAGAACACGCTTACTCCAGCGGTTATCTGTTCTGCGACATATGTGGCCAGCCCATTGCCACTTTAACCTACTAACTCTTAGAGCTATGTCAGTCACTTTGGTTCGTTCCGAATTTTGTCCTTCAGAGAGACTCCGAGCATAGCTCTTTCCATAGCACGTTGAGCTACTTTAAGCTTATGGATTAGCCCCACAGTCAGTGTCCACGTCTCGGCTCCGTACTTCATTACGGGGAGGCTGCACTGGTTGAAAACTTTCGTCTTCAGGCTCTGTGGTATATCCGACGAAAATATGTGGTACAACTTCCTAATTAATTTTTAATTTACTGAGTGAAAATTTTATTGAAGATATTTCCAACATCTTTTCCGGCGCTTATCAAAATAATATTATATATTTTTGTAATAAGTCAATTTCATTAATTAATGTTAATTATAATTTTTAGCCATAAAATAAAAAACATCGATAGGTTTACAAAAAGGTATCATATAGGTGCAACACTATTAACGCATGCTTAGCGTACTTGGTGTCAATCAATAACTTTTCTTAAATCGACAGCCATAGAGATCTTATGAATGCCATCACCATTATATGCCATCTATCGTGGAGTAGTGGAATGAAATCGAATTAAAATCAAAATTCAGGCTGAAGGAATAATATCGTATGAATTTATGTGAATTTTTAAAATATGAAGTTTATGGAATGGCGTTAAGGTTAAATTTAATGCAAATGATTTTGTATTATACGTTTTATGTTTATTGCTGATTTTGGCCAATCATAATGAAAAGATGATAGTATGTGAATATACGCATGTGTGAGTTTGGCGACACTGGTTTTCTTAGTAAATTGATGCTAAACTCTATCCATTCTATCTTTAATTCGTGGTTTAAACGTTGTCACTCAGGGAATTTTGATGTCAAAGATGCGCCTCGCCTGGTCGCCTTGTAACGGATAAAGTGGACGCCATTTTTTAAAAGTGGAGAAAGATCAACATATCATAGCTACGACATAGCTGAAGAACTGAGAACTGACCACAAACAGTTTTGCCCAATTTGAAAAAGCTGGGTACACAAAAAAGCTCAATATTGGGTTGCCACACGAGCTCACTGAAAAAATTCTAATGAACCGTGTACTCATTTGCGATTATTTATTGAGACGTAATAAAACCGAACCGGTTTTGAAGAGATTGATAGCTGGTGATGAAAAGTTGATCACGTATGACAAGAACGTATGAAAAAGGTCGTGGTCAAAGGTCAGTCAGGCTTCACAGACTGTGGCAAACCTGGGTTAACTCGCAATTAGGTGGTGCTGTTTGTGAGGTGATGGTGTGAATGGTGGGATTGGAAGGGCATTGTTTATTATGAGCTTTTACCGTCGGGCAGGACCATCGATTTGGATCTCTACTACCAACAACTAATGAGATTAAAGCAAAAAGTTGAGGGAAAGCGGCCGGAATTGATCAATAGAAAGGGTTGGTCTTTCATCACGGTAACGCTAGACCACACACATCTTTAGCCACTCAGCAAAAATTAAGAGAGTTTGGCTGGGAGGTGTTAATTCATCCACCATAAAGCCCTGACCTTGTACCTTCAGATTTTCACCTGTTTCAGTCTCTTCAGAATTCTTTAGGCAGTGTTAGATTAACATCAAGACAGGACTGCCAAAGCCACATGACGCGTTTTTTTATCAGAAGTCCCATAATTTCTACAGCAACAGGATCACGGCACTACCTACAAGATGGCAGAAAGTCATCGAACAAAATGGCGCTTATATACTGCAATTAAATGTAAATAAACCTTTAAAAAGGAAGTCTTGGGCTTTCATATAAAATGCGAAAAAACTTTTTCCTCAACCTATTATAATCGTAGTATTTGTAGCAAATACTAAATCTAACAAACAGTGAATCTTTGATATTTTAATTGTTAGCGTGTTTGACCGTTTATTCATGTGACGCAGATGGGAGGAAGTGGTCGATAGCCTAGTTAGGAATGGAACGGTCTGCCGAGACAATGTCCGGAGGTTCGAAACCCAAGGCACACGCCTCTAACGTATCGAAGTTACGTGCGTATTGTTTATCAATTATCGTTCACTTTAACGGTGAAGGAAAATATCGTGAGGAAACCTACATACCTGAGAATTCTCCATGAGATTTCGAGGGTGTCTGAAGTCTGCCAACCCGAAATAGGCCAGCTTGGTGGACTAAGGCCTAACCCCTCTCAGTAGTAGAGGAGGCCCGTGCTCAGCAGGGAGCAGTATATAATACAGGCCTGGATTGCATTGTACTGTTTTGTAGATGGGAGCAATGGATCAACATGATTTTGACCATATAAACTATATTATCCAGGAAATAATTGTTTTAAAAGATTTTCAAGCGTGTAGAGCCACAAGTAAGGTTATTTATCAATTAACATTTATTAAATATCAATGTAATCATTTAAATACGCACCCAAAATATTCCTCAAACGGCATCGGATCCTGTTTAAATGACAAATATTCTGGAACTTATAGATTACGTGGATCCCACCCGCCTTCGCGACTCCGCACACATAGTCAAAAACATTCGAACATCGGAAGTCGCATTCTTCAGTCGTTGGTAAAACTAAATGCAAAAACATGTTTGGTTCAAACTTCATACTCTTAATAATCTGGCATAATTATTTTAACGAATGCCGAGAATAACAAATTCTTGGCTGATATTATATTTGGTCTATGCTGTTCTTAGTGTTTCTAGCATCAAGTCTATATTAAGCAATTTATCCAATGGTGTAAAGAAGGAAAAAGCACGAGCAGCAGACTGTGTATCGATTATTTTGGAGATTTCATTTCAGGATCAAAGTTTTATGTACTGCTAATGTTATTTTCGGAATAAATATTGCAGGATCTGACATTATCCGATGTTTTTATAAAGCATTTTTTTTTTATTCAAGCACGTTATGAATTAACCCAACGCCTAAAACCATTTACGATATAATGCCAATATAACTTTCTAATGTCCAAGAAACCGTTCATTGCCGATTTTAAAGAAATATCAGCCAAACGCACAGCAAGATTACGTCACGTTCATAATGAACCCTCCCTTGTCAGGCCCATATTTCTTTGGAGTCTATACTGGCTACGTAGCTATATAATGTAGCAAGTTTGCACATATTTGTCTGTGATTCAATCTCGTGGGACAAGTATGTAAAAAGTGTAACACCAGTCTTTGCAATATTTAACTATACGCCAAACAGAATGCGTAAAAAGAAAACAATTCAGTACATTCTTTCCATGATTCTCCATGACCGCGCTATGTAAAACATTCAATAACTTACATCCGCGCGAAACACTCCCACATTGTACCAAACAAAATAAAATCAATCTCGCAACCGACACATTTATTACCCGTATCGAATAAAATCTGCGCGAGCGAGTCATATTTTCAGATATGGCTTTTCCAGTTAAACATGTTCAAATTACTTTTTAACGTCTGCATCGGGTTACGCGTGTAAAATTTTAATTAAATCGTATGCCGACGATAAGGCATTTCATCGTCAGCATATTCGGGAGGTAGATTAGGGATCGTTAGTGATTATGTTTGTTTGGATGGAGGACATTATACTGTCGTGTGGACTGTGGAGTGCTACAAGGGCGGCTGATTTACGAGTGGACGTTAAGTTGGGGCCAGAGGCATTAGTGGCGAGTGATGGCCGCGTTTCCTCCGCTCGGCCTCTGTCTCCGTAGATGCCGATCGGCCCAATTGGCCTCCATTACAACGCAGACAATTGTGTCACGCTCCGCTAATAATTTATATTGTTTTGGCAAACGTTTTAAGGATATATAAAAGTTAGTTAACGCAAAACTGACTTAACTTATCTTTCAAAGCTCACGACGATTAAACTGTGTGTCAATTGGCAATTTCAATCAAAAATTGTTTCTGTTAGAATTGTTGTTTTAAGGACAATAGTTACGGACTATTCCTCTTTAACAACATTGACAGCTCGCATGTCCGATATATGAAATACGAGTACATAGCGCTGCATCCGATCCAGCAAGCGGTACATATTTCCGAGTCTCGTTTGGCTGACATTTGACAGGCGACTACGCTGATTTACTGCGACGCATACAAACACCCTATCACATACATAACATATCGTTCTCCCGAAACATATCGTTGGCCTTAGATTCTCTCGCAAAAGAATAGCGAATACTGATATATTTTATCTTAAATTTGTTATACGTCAAGGCGATCGCACGTAAATCTATACTAATATTATAAAGCTGTAGAGTTTGTTTGTTTGAACGCGCTAATCTCAGAAATTACTGAACCGATTTTGAAAATTCTTTCACTAATAGGAAGCTACATAACTCCTAAGTGCTATAGACTCCTTTTTATCCCGGGAAAATATTTTTGTCCCGGAAAAACTTTTTCACGAGGGCGGAGCCGCAAGCACTACTGGTCTTCTATACATATAAAAGAGAGTTGTGCTAGTTACACCATTTATAACTCGAGAACGGCCGAACCGATTATACCTAATGTTCTTTGATTTTTTGGCTTTGTATCCTTCCGAATACCAGAATAACTATAAAAATATGGAAAGTTCACAATCAAGAAAATTATGAACAAAATTTATTTTTCCATACATTTGATTAGTAATTCTTTAAAATAAACATGGCGTTGTGTTTTTTTTTGTTTTGACAGCCGCTCCAGTTGCGCAGTCCCTGTGGCGGTCGGGAAGAGTACCTATATTATAATGGCCTATTATCTCCTTTCGTTGCATACAGATGCGCTAAGCCGCTACGCGATGAATTTTTTGCATGCATTGCATTGCATTGAATTAGCATCTTTTTTGAGTTTGCCATGGAGGAACGCAACCATCTGTTGCTCTACAGTGCGACGACCTTTCGCCGCTAAAAGTACATTAACAAATAACAATAACCAGTGTTCAAGTCGCAATTACTGCAACTACATAATATCTGAAAATGATAAGGACAATACAACGGAATTTTTGAGATTCGAAATATTTAAGCGGAATTAAGCATGTATATTTAGAAAACGATTCCCTCTATGAACCTCATCCACTCATTCAGTCATATTATGTCAAATTATTCTGTGTTCCTCTTAAAATTTAGCTTTCAATCAGACTTTTTTCCTGGAATCATGACGTATTGTTAAAATATTATTCGCTATTATTAATTAGAGTTAAAAACGATACTTTTGTTAAGCGTTCGTTAAACTATAAACTTACCTTTTTAAACCCCCGACAGAAAAAGAGGGGAGTTATAATTTTACGGTGTGTATGTTTGTATCTGAGTATCTGTGTATCTGTATGTCTGTCCGCGGCATCGTAGCTCTCAAACAAATGACGGATTTTGACGCGGTTTTTTTGTTTGTTTGAAAGCTGCCGCCTTATTCTCTATGACACGCGTTATTTTCACCGCTCGTAACAAGCGCGTAACGTAACTCATCGCGTTTATTACTATGGAAATTGGCATACAGAATACCATTTTACGCACATTACACGAAGTGAACGTGACGCGGCCGCGTTACGAGTTAACAATGTCATAGAGAATCATGCCTCAGATGTGATCGAGATGGTTCTTAGCTACAATTTATGAAAATCTGTTCAGGCATTTGAAGATTATCACCTCATTGGCAACTTTCAAAAGCCCTATTTAATTTATATTTTCTCCCGATGTTTCGAAAGCTTTGCGGCACTTCGTGGTCACGAAGCGGACTAAGATGTTGGTGGTTCGAAAAGCTAAGGTTCTGCGTACATCGGACCGCCAATAACAACATTTTATTTTTTACTAGACTAGATTTTACCCGCGGCTCCGCCCGCGTTAAAAAGTTTTTCCGCGGCTCCGCCCGCGTTAAAAAGTTTTTCCGCGATAAAAATCCCGCTTTTTACTTTCCCGGGATAAAATGTAGCTTATGTGTTAATCCAGGATATGATCTACCCGTGTGCCAAATTTCATCGAAATCCGTTCAGTAGTTTTTGCGTGAAAGAGTAACAAACATCCTTACATCCAGACATCCATACATCCATTCATACTTACAAACTTTCGCCTTTATAATATTAGTAGGATAGTAGGAAGGATTTTACAATTAAAAAATGAAAGTAGATATTGTAACATTAACTTTCGGAACACCAACACCTCAGTCCGCCCCGTGACCACGAAGTGCTGCAAAGCCTTCGAATCGTCGGGAGAAAATGTAAATTAGAAAGCCGCGATAAAATCCGCAAGATAGTTTTATTTCAATGTGTAACATTCGCGTAAATACAAGAAGTTATTTTCACAAATCCCATAGATTTTAAATTTGGTGGAGTGTGATTTCGGCAATATTTTAAGGACGTGTTAACCTTGAGCTGATACTGCAGCATCAAGTAATCTGCGGGATACCCAACTATTTAGCAACTTATAGCAGATACGGCGTTTGTAGGCTCATAAGAATAGTCTCAACGAGTAGGTGTTAGATAGTTAATTATCAAGGACCAAGATGGAGAATTTAGTAATTTAAAAAGTTTTAATTTATAATTTAATTAACCCCTGACACAAAAAAAAACCTCTAAAGAATAAAAGTTTTTAGAGGGTTTTTGTGTCGGGGGTTATTTAACTTTTAATTTATTTTTTGTATTACAACGGGTTTTTTTTAAATCAATGACTACAACGAAGTCAGGACGATAATTAAACAGAAAGTAATTAAGTATGAATAATATTTAACTGGTAAAACGATAAAGGAAGCAAAAACAAATATTTATTAAAACATGAAACGGCAATAAATTTCTATGAATATATTTCAATCATACTACATAGCAATGTTTACAAATAGCTACATAATTAATATTTTAGAATTTAATTATAATTGAAACTGCTATTTATAGCAATTAACTTCATTTCAGGTAATTACGTTTTCAAACAGTACAGCGGGGCTAGGATGTGAGAAAAAAAACACGTTGCGTCTTCGCTTCGTTTTATTGTGATTGGTTGAGAGACTGACGTGTCGGTCTCTCGATCATACATTATTCTGAATCTTCGTGCGCTTTATTTATGACATAAGTTACAACGACACATAATTTGTGAGCAACGTATGTTTTAATCACGCCGGTACGATGTATACAACAGCGTGAAATATGAATACGATGTTGTCAGGATCTGAAAATATAGCACTGGTGTGAATATTAGAAATTCTAACACACGGTGTGTTATTATCCCCCGTATCTCAATGTTCGTTGACATGATGCCTTAGCTTTGTGAAAACATTTGCCCAGAGATGCCTTGAAAAATGTATGTGATTATAAATGTATGAGGCCTTAATCCTCTCAGTTGTAGAGGAGGCGCGTGCTCAGCAGTGGGCAATATATAAGCGGGGCTTGACGGGTTAATATTCCAAGAAAACAATCAAATCAAAGAGGATTTTTTATGAATGGAAATTTAAAAAAATATAACTTACTGAACTATACGTAGACATTGTAATTGAACGAAATTTCAAAGCCGTGAAATATAGAGGTTTTTGAGACCTGAAAGTGTAAAATATGGATGAAATTTAAATGTACCAAACTAACACTGTGATAATTTAAAACTCATTCAACTTTATAGAAAATCTAATTGAACGAAACTAAACATAAAGCGATGATACTTTCAAACACAAACATAATGTCATACAATTACATTTAATCGGTGATTTAAAATATGTGGTGCATACCTCTGAAGCACTACTAGTAGCAGCCTGCGACTGCGTGCGTCGCTATTGTACCAACCGCTCTCGTACACAGCTTCTGATACGCCCACACTCTACATTTAAAATACTCTTATCAAATAATCTGTTCTCTCTATTCAAACCGAAAAGAAAATGCAAGCATACTTTCTATTCCTGAATGTGTTCGATATTGTGGTAGCCATCTGATAATGACTATTGTAAGGGATATCAATGGAAAAATGCTTTTTATTTGCACGAGGATTGTATGATATATCGTGGAACTCACTAGATATCTGCAAATATTTTTTTCCCCTTTTTATTGAATTTAATCAGTTAATATTTGATGAAAAGTGGAGGATAGCCTAGTTGGGAATGGAACGGTCTGCCGATGTCCGGAGGTTAAAAATCCAAGGCACACACCTATGACTTTTCGTTACGTGCTTATCAATTATCGTTCGCTTTAACGGTGAAGGAAAACATCGTGAGCAAACCTACATACCTGAGAATTCTCCATAAGAATTTCGAGGGTACGTGAACTCTACCAACCCGCACTAGGCCAGCGTGGTGGACTAAGGCCTAAACCCTCTCAGTAGTAGAGGAGGCCCGTGCTCAGCAGTGGGCAGTATATAATACAGGGCTGATTGCATTGCATTGCAATATTTGATGCGTATACTTGTCTGTCCAAACTCCGAACCTATGATAAATTTATTCTTAAAAGTTAGTACGTATTCCTTATGTAATATCTTTTTGTTTTCTTAATTAACACCTTATTTGCAAGTTAACCCTGTTTATTTACCAACATTAAGTACGGTTGGAACATTTCAGTGCGTCGTAAAACCTAATTTCTCAATTCGGTATGTTCGAAGACAAAACAGCATTATATAGCGTTTTACCAAAATTTATAAACATTTGTCATTGTTTGGTTAGTAAAGGTTTTTTTAGATAATAGACTGCCTCGGTGGCGTAGTTGTATTACAGTACGACTGCATAGCTGAGGTCTCGGGTTCGATCCCCGGGTCGGGCAAAGTGATATTGAGTTTTTCTACTCAGTTTCAGCCCGGAGTCTGAAATTTGTGCCCGATATGGCGATAGGCTCGCCCCCTATCACATCATGGGACGGAATAACGGCGGAAAAGTGGGTGCACTAGTTGCGCCTCTGCCTACCCCTTCGGGGATAACAGGCGTGAGTGTATATGTATGTATATGTATGTTTTTAGATAATTATTGTTATTCTAGATATTTTAAAGTAGACAAAAACCATCTTTAGTCTCTACGTTACTTTATATAAGTATTTTATACTAAATTGATAAAACCTTCTTTGTTTTCTCTATACAAATGTGTTCGCACTTCGCCACAGAAACTCATTTATGTAGAAATTATGGCGGGTGCAACTGCAATCTAGAAAATAAGAAGTTATAACATACCGCTCTGTATATATCGTCGGCATACCAACACACTATTCCCATTTGCGTGAGGGCGGCGCCGAGGAAAAACTTATTGCTCATCTCCATCCATGGCTCAAGAAACTGAAATAAACTTACAGCTTTAACTTTTATTGCGAGTTTGCAGTTGGGGTTGCGTAATGAACAACCGAAGTGGGCGGGTGGGCAGAGTGCAATCTTCGTTATGCTTTTAAGTGTGAGACCGATTTAAAAAAACAAGGTCAAATAGAGGACAGTAAATCTCTTTACCTTTTTCCGAAAATCTCATTAGAAAACATCTTCCACTCTCCTTGTTTCTTCAAACCGCCTCAAATAGGCTAATATTTCACATAAAAAAACTGCATTATTTAATATTATTAGGTACTTACCACTATAGTAAAAACAACGCAGCAAATGTTAACAGAACTCAAAAGAACGTTGATCAGGTTAACCACTGAGAATGCATCTTCGAGATGGTTTATGTATCTAAAACATTTAACCTTCTTTAATGGTTTACAGTTTCTTAATCTAAACTATTGCTTATTCATTAGATATGTTTCTTTACAACATAATTTCGTAAGTATCGAATACTTAAGATATAAAAATACAAAATTATTGAGCCATTTCAAAATTGCTTTACGTGGAACAATCCTCGAAACGGTTTCGATAAAACAATCCCCGCCGCACAACGGCGCAGCGAGCTAACACTAGTTAGCCGAGTGTCTGTCTATCATTATCATGACACGTCCACTGAAAACTCCATACACTCCTATCGACATCAAATATTATCTTCTGTTGCCTATTTTTAAACGTTTGTCGTTCAAGTCTTATATTGCGATGTATTATGGTTTTTGTATCTACATTTTTTTTAATAACAATCCCAGCCCTGTATTATGTTCTAGCTTACGCTCGCGGAACTGCCCGCGACAATAAAATGGGATAACAATCCCGGTATATATTTTCTCTTGATTGAAAGTATGTCCCACCCAGGTTGTTAAACTACTATCTCCATGCCAAATATCAACGAAATCGGTTCAATAGTTCATCCATGTACAGATTTTGGCATTTATAAGTACGGATTTGTAATAAATTAATGTTAACTAGCTTTTGCCCGCGGCTTCGCCCGCGTTAATAAGTTTTTCCGGGCTATAAGTACATAAAAACCTTTCTGTTGAATCACTCTATCTATTAAAAAAAGCGCATCAAAATCGGTTGCGTACTTATAAAGATCTAAGCATACATAGAGACAGACAGGGGGAAACGACTTTTTTTTATACTATGCAGTGATTATTAACAAAATCTAACACTGTATGTTTCAGGTAATGAAATAGTAATGTCCGTACTTAATAAGTCTCTGATGTATCTTAACTACAGCGACGATGTCTCGATAACAGTCCTCGACGCTCCCGTTACCGGCGCTTGTTGTTCCCAAGCGACGTATTTGCACTTGCAGGAGACGCAGCAACATGCTGATGTGGCTAGACATTGTCATGAACAGCAGGTCTGAGCCAAGCATGCAGCACACTGATATCACACCTGAGAATAGGTAAATCTATCTGCTTTATCGTAGTTCCGCTTTTGAATGCGATATTTTACACTTTTAGTGACTTAGTTCTGATTTTTCAACCGTCATGTAAGTTATTCGTCTAATCTATACTTATCTATACCTACTGTATAACATTATATTATTATATTGATTTCATATTATAAAGCTAAAGATTTTGTTTGTTTGGTTGAACGCGCTAATCTCAAGAACTACTGAACCGATTTTGATAATTCTTTTACTAATAGGAAGCTACATTACTCCTGAGTACTACTTTTTATCCGGGAAAAACATTTTCACGCGGGCGGAACCGCGTGCAATAATAGTAAATCATAACCCGTCTGAAGAGTACCTAAGGCAATTGAAAAATAATTTTATTCATTCAACTCCATTATTTTTTTATTTATGTTGTATTTCATTCTACGAACATCTTTATTTGACGATTGAAAAATCAGCTGCTACAGATATTTTGTGTACAGCATTGCTTATAAATAAAAACAAATAAAATATATTCAGTTTATGATGTAAAGCACACGTAACGTGTACAAAAATATCAACATCATACAAACCCGCTCACGCGTTCCAATATGAATAATTAATAAACTATCAAACGTACATAGCATACATAATTTTTGCACGTAAACAACTTTATATCGCAACGACAATTCTAACATAAACAAACGAATGATGCTTTTTAACATGCTTTTATTAGCTTCATACGTATGTATGTAAGTATATATGTAACGGAAACTTTGTACATGATTTTGACCCCATCAAAACGTCGGATTAAATCGAAATTTGGCATATTTATCAAGGACCAATGACAATTCGATATTTTAAACTAAAAACACGCTTTTATAAAAAAAAACAACTAAAAATGAATAAATAGTAGTTCATTATTTTGCATACATTCTAACATTCAATGAATATCTAAAAAAATATTCTAAGTAACTCAACGTATTAGCAAATGAAAAAAATATCCTAAAATAAAAATATACCTACAATCTACCAATAATTTATTTAATTTATGGATATTTTAATTAAGACAAAAAATATCTTAAACAAACTATAAAAAACACACGTGTTTTTAACAAAAATTAAATAAATCAATAAAATACGATCAGGAATAATAAAAAAATAGCGAGCATATTTTTTAAATGCTCTGCGTGAATTTTTTTGGTAAACATGCATTTTGTACTAACCTGAAAATGTTTCAAATATGTACACCAACTCGTGATAAAAAGGCTTTGTTTTGTCAAAGGGGTACAACATCTGCCAAATGAAGCCCAATTCGGCTGGTGTGCCTCGGATTTTACGATACAATAATATGGCAATGGGCGTTAAATTATACAGCCACAGGCCTAGCACGTTCCAAAATGCGTATACTAAAATCATACAATAATTAAAATAGTTGTAAAATTCATACTTAATTGTAAGAAAGGACATGTCCGAAAACGGGCCTCAAATTCTAGCCAAGACTGTTTGTATATGTCGGAGACAGAGTGGCGGCCGATATAGATATACGTGGGCACACATAATAAAAGTCACATTATCTTCAACTCGCTATTTATTGTTCGTTCGTCAATTATTACGTAATCGAATGTTCACAGAGTACAATACCACGTCAGGAATAGTTATTAACTTTGGTTATTATAACACACTGCATATCGAGACAATTACTTAACCGTTTGGTTAAGTGATTATAATCAACTCGCCTAGTAACAACTCGAAATAACATAGTAACCGCTTTACTAAGCACTGACCGATATGAACACCACCATAGTTACCACATAGTATTGAACTGCACCCAACTACTTGCAACACCACCGAACTTAATGACGACAGACTAAGACTGTTTCTTCAAATGATTCGGTACCCCTTTATACACCCAACTGTAACTCCCACTACGAGTTCGACATACCGACTGGTTTGTCGCACGATTATTATTTTATCTTACCCGACTTAATATATTCAGACACCCTCAATGAGATTAATAAAAATCATAATTCCTTTTTATACTTCCTTCCTGTCCCGACACGGCCATTCTGGCAAGACACACGTCCTCGTGTGTTACTCTGAATGACACAAAGTACGATCATCACGTAAACTTAACAACACTCTTCAAAACAACATAGTTAGTACCAAAAATGTGATTAATAAAAATGATAATTCCTTTTTATACTTCCTTCCTGTCCCGACACGGCCATTCTGGTAAGACACACGTCCTCGTGTGTTACTCTGAATGACACAAAGTACGATCATCACGTAAACTTAACAACACTCTTCAAAACAACATAGTTAGTACCAAAAATGGATGAAGGTCCGTCTCGATTGCCAAACGCAAACTACATAATCTAACCAATTAAGCCCTGCATGTGACCTCTGCCAGTAACCTCTAGTTACTCTCATCTCTTCCGCACTCTATGGCTTCCTTTGAAACCAAACCACCGCCAGAACCACCCGCGCAACGCACAACCACGGATTGCTTACACAGTAAATACCGACTCCCAACGGACTACTAAAGTCCACTCCAGATCATCATGCAAACTTAATTACTGTCATTTCCACTTGTCTCTGCTACAATTTCATTGATTATCTCAAAACTTAACCTTCAAGCATTTTTCGCTAACGCACGCTTCATGAAAATTTAACACCGAATAATTAAATGACAATTTAAATTTCCAATTAAAGTGTAAGAACCCAACCAAAATTTTAAAACTTAGGAATTAATGCTGTCATGAATTTAGAATTATTTCTGCAGTCATACCAGTGACCATAATCGATAGGCAAAGAAAGTTATCGCTGTAACCATTTACACAAGTTACTGTAGTCAGTTGCTTCCATTGTTCAAACGTTAAGGAAAAGCTCGCAATGTGTCTCCCTAAGTGCAAGGGATTTAAGAAACAAATCTAATTTTAAAATTCAGTTAAATCACGTATAGTGACATGATACTCCTGACATGTGATCGTTCTCTTACGTATGTTTTACAAAATAGACAGCACCCCCAAATCGCCCTTCCGCCATCACTTCCTAGTACCTCCTAACAAGAGAGAAGTAGTGACGGTAACAAACTCTCAAGGATACAGCCGTCCAATAGTTACTAAAACTGTATACAATGCAAACAATTCTTATCTAAACGGAGATCAGTGCCACTGACGATCAGCAGCAATCTTCCCTCGGAAGCGGCTCAGTAGCTGCACTGCACTGCACACTGTCTTCGAACCGGAGTAGACACGTCACACGCGGCACCACCAGCAGTAATTTCCAATGCCTGCAAACAGAAAATATACGCAGCAGCATCACATCGCTCGGCCTATTCTGACCTTACATTAAGACTCTTCCTAACTACTACAATCACTATTTCAGTTATGCTTGTTTACCATCAGGACCAAATTTGCTACAATGATTCAGACGCAGTGGAGGATGATCACGCTATAGTTACAACACAATACACAAGACACATATAGTGAGCAGATTGTAATTTATTTACTATTTTCACAATATAAGACTGGTCGAAGTCACGTCATCGATTTGTGCACACAGCCATTCTTAACCACATGGACTTGATCACACAGCCATTCTTAACCACATGGACTTGATCACACAGCCATTCTTAACCACATGGACTTGATCACACAGCCATTCTTAACCACATGGACTTGATCACACAGCCATTCTTAACCACATGGACTTGATCACACAGCCATTCTTAACCACATGGACTTGATCACACAGCAGTCCTTAACCACATGGACTTGATCACACAGCAGTCCTTAACCACATGGACTTGATCACACAGCAGTCCTTAACCACATGGACTTGATCACACAGCAGTCCTTAACCACATGGACTTGATCACACAGCAGTCCTTAACCACATGGACTTGATCACACAGCCGTCCTTAACCACATGGACTTGATCACACAGCCGTCCTTAACCACATGGACTTGATCACACAGCCGTCCTTAACCACATAGATCTTGTACAAGATTTTAACCACAAAGATCCTTTTCGAGATATTTTACTGGAACATTCACCACACAGATTTATTGCGAGAGCAGGCTCATCTACTTTGTTCTAGCGTTGAACGTTTCAATCACTACTTCACTTTCAGGCTTTTCCACAATCAATCGCAGGGACAAAAAAAATAAAAAAAAAAAAAAAACTCAACACAACAAAATGAAAACTTCTCACCAAAGTGCAAGAATCTTCAAACTCCTGATGTCCAAATCCTCTATCACCGCTGTTAATGTCAGATCCACCAAAGGATCCCGCAGAGGCTCTTCAGTAGTCACAGCTTACGGCGTCTTCTAACGCTGAATACTTTAAGTACTCCCTGCAAGGATCTCCAGTTCCTGCAATCAAAAATATCGCAACAGCATCAAACCGTTCACCCTATCCTGAACTTAAATCAAGTCACGCATCAATCTTTGAGCGGGAATTCAGTAGTTATCTTAATATGAGGACAATCACAAAATTATCGCACGTCTCGGTCTTAATTCAAAAATTTTAAACAATGGGAAACATTGACCATGGAAGGCTAGTAATCCTTCAGACCCAACACTATACACCTAGATCACTTTTGTAAACCAATGCTATGCACAGTCATAGTTTACAACAACAGGTACCTACTTGTCCTTAAGTTTAAGGACGGTTCTGTACTAACATAAACCACGAATAGCTCGTTAATCCATGGCTGCACATGCCCTATTAAACAAGATCTCAACATTTGTAAAGGTTACCAAGAAATAAAAGAAATCACATAAGTTGAATTACGGTAGGACTTCCCTTTAAGGAATCTTTTTATGCTAAGTAGTTAGTAGTAGAAATTAAAAGTTTTACCAATTGAAGCCATCAACGATATTTTGTACTTAAAACTGTCATTTAACGGAAAATATTTGAACCTTCATAAGTACTCAACAAGTCAAATATCACTAACATTATATCTGGACAGCAATCTTATTGACACAAAACACATCCACTATGCGAATTACACAAGAAAATGGCTATACTTTTCTTTTTACACTATACGGTACTTGACTTACATCCACAAATAGATTGTTACGTACAAGAACTAGGTACATGACTACTAAACGAAATTCCAATATTTTTAAAGATAACCAAAAAATAATAATAAAGGAAACCATAACCTTCAAATAAGGATTATGGGTCATACGATACCAAACTTCCTGTAGTGCTGCAGTAAGCATATCTGTCTTCATATATAGCCACACATGATACGCGATGCAATAGTTAGCATCAACCGGTACTAGACAACCGTACAGTCATGTCTGGGACACCAACTACGACGCACCATACGGCAGCACATCTACCGGAACGCTTGAGAACCAACAGGAACGTTTGAACACCAACAGTTCAATCGCGGTACACACGCGATTCTCTTTCATTCGAAGTCGTATGCACATAAAATCACAAATGACCATGCGATAGTTATATTTCACACGTTGTCACTATTCACGTTGTAGTCTTGTTCTTATTCCGACATTACTCAATGCAATTTTTTTCTTCATGTAAATTGCGGGTACTTAAATAGCTTCTCCATAGTACCATTAATTGCATTTCACATATCTGCGGGAATAGGCTCATCCCACCTTCTGATGTCGGAGACAGAGTGGCGGCCGATATAGATATACGTGGGCACACATAATAAAAGTCACATTATCTTCAACTCGCTATTTATTGTTCGTTCGTCAATTATTACGTAATCGAATGTTCACAGAGTACAATACCACGTCAGGAATAGTTATTAACTTTGGTTATTATAACACACTGCATATCGAGACAATTACTTAACCGTTTGGTTAAGTGATTATAATCAACTCGCCTAGTAACAACTCGAAATAACATAGTAACCGCTTTACTAAGCACTGACCGATATGAACACCACCATAGTTACCACATAGTATTGAACTGCACCCAACTACTTGCAACACCACCGAACTTAATGACGACAGACTAAGACTGTTTCTTCAAATGATTCGGTACCCCTTTATACACCCAACTGTAACTCCCACTACGAGTTCGACATACCGACTGGTTTGTCGCACGATTATTATTTTATCTTACCCGACTTAATATATTCAGACACCCTCAATGAGATTAATAAAAATCATAATTCCTTTTTATACTTCCTTCCTGTCCCGACATATATATTTGGATAGAGCTCCTAAAAACTAGCATTTTAGATTAAACCGTTTAATTTTAAGGACGTCCGATTTTGAGATTTATGTACCTAATTTTATTTTGCTTAAAAACCTCACTTAGTATGGACGTTTTTAAAAAAGTTTGTTATGAATGGAGGGGTCTAAATATATTTTTTAATGGGTCCAAGTTCCACATTTTGCCTCTTTAATATCCCTAAAGTTTGAGCCTGTTTAGATTTTGAGGCCTAGCACCCATACAAAAAGCTGACATCTCCTTTGTTTTGAAAAATATTTTTTTTTATAAATAATTGCTTTTAAAATACTGCCCACAAAATACAATAAAGCTTTTTTACAAAGGCGCGACTGTATTGCTATAAAAGTAGAGAGAGATGTAAATGTTGTATCCAGTTTCAAAGAAAATTGCAACCTATTTATTTCGAAGTATTTCACATACAACCAATATTTTCTCATATTAATCTAAGATACCTAAAGCGAGTTTTTATTCTGAGAATATTTTGAGCTAATGGGCGTAGAGCGTAGTACCTACATGTAGTAAATACCTAGTAACTTGGTAATTCAAGATTATATAATAAATAATTTTTATCTCCATCCAAAAAAAATATGGTGCCAGCTCTCCTTTAGAGTATTTATACTAAAAACAAATTCACAAACACCAAAAACATATTATTTTACTTTAAAATCGACAAAACACCGACATTTCTGGTATGATAGATGTTTAATACCATTAAGCCAAGAAAATCATTTGCCAGTTCTACTTCAACTAAAAAACTCAATGACAAAATCCATACAAATCTGTCTATGTTTCAATGCGGAGAGACTGTCGCGTTTGATCTGAGCAGCTTCCTTATCTCTAATTGAGACCGGCCAGATATCCGCCAATTCGCTCACGAGTTGTCTGAAAGTATGTCGCTTGTACCCAATTGTACTCAACTTTCCGAAACCTGAAAAAGGAAATTATAATTTTTCGGTCGATTCTATCGTTCTGCATGACAAAGGCTTATCCTCTTTCCTTTCCTTATTGGTATTGAGCCAATTAACTAAGTTTCCAGGACAACAATCACCTGCACTATAGGTCTAAAGAAGACTATCTTAATCTACCTATATATGTAAAAGCAAAAAGTCACTCACTCATTCATCACGATATCTCATAAACTACAAGTGCTAGGAGTCTCAAATATTGCATGAGGATTCCTTTTAGGACGTAGGTGCTCACTAAGACGGGATTTTAGGTTAAAGAACAATCTAAATTAATATTAAAGCAAAATATTTCCATACTAAGCAGATAACTCACTCAATTCGTATTCTATGTGTAATACGAAAGCACTACAAACATTAAACGTCTTATGTAATAGATTTCAATTCGACGCTTAAGTAATTGTCAACTTGGCTTTAGTAGCCAAAAAACATTTGCATTCACTAAGTTGAAATTTAAATATACTTGCAAAATTCTATCTCCGTATTTTATGCGTGGGATAATCTGAAAACGGTATAAATACTTACTCATAGTGTCGTAGCCAGCTATATGCAAATAGCTGCCGACGAAATCTTCTATGGAGGCAGAGTTGATCATCTGCCCACCCACATAGGCATATTCGCCTAACAACATTAAAATTAAGAAAGACGATGATATCACGAAAGACATGTAAGATTTTAACTTCTCAGTTATTGTCTTCGGGAGGTCATCAATAAACGAAAGACCTATCCGACGAATACAGAAGTTACACAATTTTAATGTTTCATTAATTTCTCTTCGTGCCGCTGCTTTATCAAGATTATCCATATTTTTATATTTCCTATTAGGAAAAAATTTTTTGTGCCACGTTAACTCAATTTACCAATTGCTTTGACACAAAGATTGTGATTGAATAAAACAGTCTCAATACTTATCTTTTATATAAACTTTACAGAATAAAGTACCTTACCTAATAGGCCATAAAAGTTAATAACGGGTTAGAAACTTAGAAACAAATTGGTATTTTTTTATTAGAATGAAAGGGCTCATTAAAACTTTTTGTCATATGAACTCCGTCTAATTCTTTTTGGCTTTTTATTTGTCGTAACTTTTATGTAGTTACATGCTTCATTAAAAGTATGGTATTTCATTAACAAGAAAAAAATATAATACTCAACATAGTATGGAAATGTGTAATTTACCTTCACTTACTTGTGTACTAAACTTCTTTAATCACATCGTGTGCGACCCAACAATGTGGTGCGCACTTTGCAGGCCGCCGCCGGCAAGCTCGGCGAGTGGTTCCGCAAATGGCGAATCACCGTCAATCCCACCAAAAGTCAGGCTATCCTTTTCACTAAGAAAAAAAGAATCCATGTGCCCCACACCTCAGTCCGCATGTCCAACCAGGTCATCCCCTGGACGGACACAGCCAAATATCTAGGAGTTACCCTTGATCAGAGGTGTGGGGCCAATGCAATGCTCACGCGCGTGAGCCGCATTTGCGATGGGCCAATTGCATTGGCTCTTAAACAGGAAAAGTAAAATGCCAATCGCAACAAGATTAAGATCTTTACGACTTGCATTCGACCTAACATGACGTACGCATCGCCCGTATTCTCCCATTTACCGCCTGCTCGGTTTCAGCGTATGCAGGTCTTACAAAATAGAATGCTCAGACATGCTCTTGGTGCCCCGTGGTACGTTTGCAACCGCAACCTCCACGTGGACCGCCCTGTGGATTGGGGGCGTTTGGAGAATTCCACCACGGTATCCCCTGCCTGTCGTAAAAGGCGACTAATAGGGGCCTCCGGGGGTCACGGGTGGGCGGGACGTGCCGCCCACCCATTAGTCTAGCCAACTTCTGTGACCCCCGTGATGGACATGTCCGAGGCAGCGTGTCTCACGCTGCCTCGGACACTAAAAGGCGGACACGGTACGGTGTTTCGGGGGCTTCTGAGCCCCCGCAACAGGAAAAAGGACCGCAACAGCGGTACGTGCAGGGGCGGTTGCGGACGACAACTTAGACGTGAGTCAGAGGAAGCCCGCAGCCGTCCCTAATGCGCCGAAGATGGCCTTTTTAAAAAAAAAAAAAAAAAAACCTCCACGTGGACACCAACATGCCGACCATCAGGCATTTCATGCTTATGGCCAGCAGACGCTACTTCGATCGGGCGGTAAATCACCCAAACACGTTAGTCCGTAAAGCGTCAATATACACTCCATTCGACCACGCCAAATGGAGACGGCCGCGTTCCGTATTAAGAGCCTATGTCAGGAACTTTAAGGACTTTCAAATTCAAATTTCTCGTAAACTACTAAGATCAGAAGTTAGATTTTTGGATATGTGTAAATTGAACGTATAACTCAATAATATGTCAAAGCCAAAACACAATTGCTATAAATTTTCTCGATCGAAAAAAAATTCAAAGTTACCTCTGATATTTTCTTTAAACACGCTTTATCTCTAAATGGTGGAATATGTACATTCGTAACTTTATTTAAATACAATACAAAAATTTTTTCAAAGTTATATCAATACACAATTAAAACGAATTAAATAGTATAATCACAATTAAAAGAAAATTGTTTTGGCGCTTACGCCATTTCATTTCGGCATACGCGTGCGCCTCCCGTCACTTTCTCTCATCCGCGACGTCCAAATACGCCATCGCTGTTACGGGAGTGGCCCGTGCCGGCTTCAGTCGTCCGGAATCTTTACTGACGACGGACGTGCGCTCGAAATTTTCGGACGCCTTCAAAGTTCGAATTGGCCGTCTAGTGTAGGGATTGGTCCGCGCTACCGCGCGGCAAATTTGAAGGTGCCCTGGAAATTCTGTTTTATAGTGTATCCAGCTCACGTCCGTGTATCAATATAAAATTATAGGCTCTATTAGGTCTATAAGATAGGCAGCAAGCGTAATAATTACATCCTTTCACCTTTGTAAATTGTTTCTAGTCGGAGACCTGCTTTAGTTATATTTAGTGATCGGTACGCTGAGGTGCCGGGTTCGAATCCCTGATTGAAAAACAATAGTCACTGCTTTTTTTTTGTTATTTATTCTGCCTCAGTGGTGTAGTTGTATTACGTTATGACTGCAATGCTGAGGTCTCGGGTTCGATCCCCGAGTCAGGCAGAGTGATATTGGATTTTTTTCTTTTCAGCCCGAAGTCTGGATTTTGAGCCCGAAATGGTGATAGGCTTGCCCCCTATCACATCATAGGACGGAATACGCACGACGGAAAGTGAGTGCACTAGTTGCGCCTCTGCCTACCCCTTCGGGGATAAAAGACGTGAGAGTATATGTATGTATTATTTATATTGGGTAATTCATAGCTAGGGACGCCCTGGAATGCCGTCCCAATTTTGCGTAAATGACGCTTGCGTGCCGCTCATACATTTAAAAAATTCGTATTTTGCATGTAAAGGCTGTTCAAATTTTTACACCATAAAATTATTTTAGTATGATTTTTTGTAGTACTCATTTATTTATACATTATGAATCAATAATAACTAAAATGTTAAGAGCCAATGTTAGAATTGGTATACACGGCGGCCATTTTGAATTTCTTTGTTTTAAGGCCAATCGACCTCAAAATCGATATCTGGGCAAGCCTGTAGGTACAAAAGACGGATCCAATGTTAGAATTGAAAAAAGTGACCGCCATTTTGAATTTCCTTGTTGTAAGGCTAATCGACCTCAAAATCGATATCTGTGCAGGCCTTTAAGTACAAAAGACGGATCCAATTTTAGAATTGAAAAAAGTGGCCGCCATTTTGAATTTCTTTGTTTTAAGGCCAATCGAACTCAAAATCGATATCTTGGCAAGCCTGTAGGTAAAAAAGACGGATCCAATGTTAGAATTAAAAAAAGTGACCGCCATTTTGAATTCCTTTGTTTTAAGGCCATTCGACCTCAAAATCGATATCTGGGCAGGCCTTTAGGTATAAAAGACGGATCCAATGTTAGACTTGAAAAAAGTGGCCGCCATTTTGAATTTCGTTGTTTTAAGACCAATCGACCTCAAAATCGATATCTGGGCAGGCCTTTAGCTATAAAAGACGGATCTAATGTTAGACTTGAAAAAAGTAGCCGCCATTTTGAATTTCCTTGTTTTAAGGCTTATCGACCTCAAAATCTATATCTGGGCAAGCCTGTAGGTACAAAAGACGGATCCAATGTGAGAATTGAAAAAAATGACCGCCATTTTGAATTCCTTTGTTTTAAGGCCATTCGATCTCAAAATCGACATCTGGGCAGACCTGTAGGTACAAAAGACGGATCCAATGTCAGATCTGAAAAAATTGGCCGCCATTTTGAATTTCTTTATTTTAAGGCCAATTGACCTCAAAATCGGTATCTGAGTACCACTTTAGTTACTAAAGGCAGATCCACCGTCAGAACTGAAAAAAGTGGCCGCCATTTTGAATTTCTTTGTTTTAAGGTTAATCGACCGCAAAATCGATATCTGGGTGTAACATTATTAACAAAAGAGTGATCCAATGTCAGAATTGAAAAAAGTAGCCACCATTTTGAAGTTTTTTGTATTAAGGCCAATCGAACTCAAAATCGATATCTGGGCATTGTTTTGTGCACAAAAGGCAGATGTAATGTTAGAATTTTACATAAAGGCCGCCATTTAGATTTATTTTTCTTTAAAGGCTATTGGCTTTAAAATCAAAATCCGCTGGACATGACTGGCCACAAACTCTAATAGGTATAAAGGAGACGGCCTAAATTGGGCTTGACCTTACACTTTTGAAGCATGTATCAATATTCTTCTATTTTTATGTCTTCCATTTAAAAATATCCCACCAAAAACATAAATGTAAAAAAGGATAGCCAAGTTCAATACCAAAATTATGCTTAGCTGTGGGCTTCGCCGCAAAAAGAATGGAGATCTAAATGTGTGCCAAGTTTTATGCAAAATCTAAATATGTATTTATAGGAACAAAATAACATTATGAACAAGTATTAAATTCTATTTGTTTGCTTTATTGAATACCTATAATAGTTGCTGGTATTTACAAATGTGAGATCTTTTACATTTATGTTTTTGGTGGGATATCATTACTTTTTGTAAAGAAAACTAGGTAGGTATTGAGTTGTGTGGTGCCGCGCGCCGCCGACGACACACCGTTGGCCGGCTGTTTAGCGCGTATTACAAGTGTTTTTTTATGGGGACACCACAAATGTTTTGGCTTAACTTTATCTTTATATTTCTGTTATAAAGCAAATATAATAAAACATATATTGGGATTGTTTCAAATATTTGCTTGTAACGGTTCCAACGCTACCATTAAAAATATATATTTTTTTATGTGGACCCCTGTATTTTTAACTTTTTTTATTTTTAGATTTTTTCTTACGCTTACACATAATTACCGAGCTGGATTCCAAATTTCATCCTTCTAGGTCATCTGGAAGTAGGTTAGGTTTAGATACTATAAGTCTGTCAGTCAGTACAAAAATTTACGATTTTGACCTTCATATCTTTATAACCGTTTGAGCTAGCTTCATGAAATTTGGGCTTCTAGATGTCCTTATAGATATAATTAAACTCACACAGTTTTATGTGTGTACTTTAAATAGGTTTTGAGTTATAGAAAGGTGAAAAGTGGCACCAAGTGGTTCGTGTAATATTACACACGGCGCTGGCACCAACTTAGAGCGTTGGTTACATACTCAAAGAATACCAAGCATGTATAACAAGTATAATATTGACATAATAGTATTAATAATTCTTTGGGGGAGACCTATGTGCAATAGTAGCATTTTAAAGGCTGAAAAAGAATAAGAATTAAAAACTATAGGTATTTTAGAAATTAAACTAAAAATACATTTTCACTTTTTGGGATTGGTCGATATTATTTAATTTTACTGGCAACTTTGTTCAGCGCTCCCGACGTAATGTCAAATTGAAATACATTATTGACTCACTAACACTCTAGCTTCACACCTCGCGTCGTGGCTCGTATTGTGTTCGGCGTACCACTCGCGCGAGAGTGTAAATGAGCCATTATATATTTATATCAGTCCTCGTCGATTCCATGTGATATTTTCAATTCTGGTTATTGTCTAAGCTAGCTCTGTTCACTATTCAATAGGGCAATCCAATGGTTAGGTACTGTGAACATCTTATTTCATCAGGTAAAAAAAAGTTATTCACCGAAAAATGATTTAGAAGCTCTACTCTACAGCGGTTCTTTCTTTACTCCCATTGGACAGACAGATTTTTCTTTCTCATTTGGAAATAGTTCTAATATAACTATAAAATAATGCATAAATTATCTCTGTAACACTAAGCCCAAAGTTCTATGAAGTTTTTCCCGTCTCCTTTTAAAATATGGCCATCATTATTTTTCATTCAGTTCAATAAGGATATCGGAGCTTTGTTATATTGCAAAACAAAAACAAATGCCTTAGAATTGAAGAAGTAGCTGTTGCAGTAAACATCAGTCTATTCTTCTGTACAAAATATCAAAAATATTTAAAAAATTGTAAGTAATTAACATTTAAAATTTTCTATAAGCATAAGTACCCGCGTAGTAAGAATGACCTTGCTATATTTTTCTTACCCCACATTACATACAATTCAAATTAAAAATTATAAAAATTATCTAGGTAGGTAGCGGCCGCCTTCAACATTTGTAACATTTATATCCTATATAGTGACTATTCAACCATAATAATGTAATCAATCTTCATATCAAGCTATGTAATTTTATTGCATTGCATAAATTTCGAACATCCTTTACATACAAAATTCGATTTTTAAATTGCATGGTGGCACTAGAGTGAAGCATCATTTACGTAAAATAGACCTGACATTCCAGGGAAGAAGTTTCATCGTGAATGACTTGTCGAAACTACCTTGATGTCGCAACTCGTTATTGTATTACGTGCCAGGTACGGCCTCCACGCTCAGGTCTCGGGTTCGAATCCCGCGTCGGGCAAATACTATTTTTTTCTGTCCAGTATCAACTCGGTCTGTTGAATTGGGCCCGGTATGTGGCAATAAGCTCGTCTCCTATTTGATAAGACCTAAAATAGCTAACGAAATGTGAGGAGAAAAGGTGTGATGCTATGTTTGACTGCCTCCAAGGCGTAGTTGCACACACGATACGCCTATTGTGCTGAGGTCCCGGGTTCGAATCCCGAGTCGGGCCGAAAAATAGTGACGCCATTTATTGTATTATTATTTATTTTATGTCCACCAAAGTTAGGAAAGTCCACAAGAATAAATCAAAGCAAAGCAAAATATAATTTAAAACATATTATAGAAGTTTCATACTGCTTTGCTTTTTACCTATATACAGACCTACGTAGGGGTAAGACTCGAACCTACCACCACACCAAATTTTATCTTGTCAACAAAAGTCAACTATAAGTGAATAATACTTTCGATGAGTTTAGATAACTTACAATGTCATTTTACATAATGTTCAAGTAATTAGGTAGATAATAGTGACATAATAATGGTTCTATAAACGAATTAAAATAAATTCTATGTTTTATAAGTTATAAATTTATTAGAAATTATAATAACTATAATATTTACAACACAGACATGCATTTGCAATGACGATCTTTTCGCGGGCTTGAGTGCAACGACCTGTCGCAACGACGCGATGCGACGAGGGCCGAGGCGCGCGATCTATCTCAGCGGGGCCGTGCGGCGCCTCGCATTTGAAATACGCTAAGTCACGCCCATCACGATTCCATATGTTTTTCACATAGGCTCTTAACCGATCCAGAGGACGAAAGCACTCTGGCCATCCGCCGTAAGAACGAGTTGTTGAAACTCCAACACTCCACAAGACCGCAGATCCGTCCTTGCCACGTTCTCCATCGCCCTCCCGACCCCTCTAGCAGTTCCGGCCCGCGTGCCGATGACAACACAATATAATAGGATTAGGCCTAAAAACCAATCTTTCCCTAATCGTTGATGTCTCATCCTCTCTCAGTGGCCGTCCTGAGTCGAGGTTCGTAACCCGTTAGTGGGTTGCCCTCAGCATGGTCACTTAATTCAAAGGGTTGCGAGCGCCTTCTGCGTTCATCCTAAAAGCCAGTAAAGCCGACTCGCGTCTTTGATGTCGCGACATGTTTTTTTTTGTCAAAAAAAACACGTCAAAATGGGTCCATTCGTTTTAGAGCTATGATGCCACAGACGGACATACAGATACACAGATACACACCCTAAACTTATAACATCCCTCTTTTTCTGTCGGGGGTTAAAAATAACATACATGAAACATGACATGCTATATCTTATTCAACAAATTATAAACAATATTCTATATAATAATATTTTTTAAGTACACGATCATAAAGTAAAACCTGAAGAATAACACGCGTGATTATCCTCCTAATTCCTTAAATTTAAAAATATAAAAGAAAACTTAGGATATTTTGAAACGAAATTTAACACACAATTAGTATATGTTTGTTGCAATACGAATATGCTTCCTCATATATTATATGAATATGTGTTCGATCCCCGTGTCGGGCAAAGTGATATTGGATTCTTCTTCACGGTATCATGGAATTTATGCCCGGTATGGCGATAAGATCGCCTCCTACCACATCACGGGAAGGAAGACGCATGGCGAAAAGAGGGTACACTAGTTGCGCCACTTTTTACCAATTCGGCGATAAAAGGCGTAAATGTGTATGTATGTACGTACGAATATGCTCATCCCCTATTGGCAAACATTTTACTGTACTTGAGTACACACTCTCCGAGCTTCTTACTCTATATAAACATTTGGCGCACTTCGCCGTATTCACAGTATGCGTCAATCCGCAACGATCTAGCTACGACGTGTGAGATTGTCATTAATTAAAACCAATTACCATTTCAGTGCTGCAGTCTATTTGATTTCCGACTTAATTATTCCAATTTTGCCACAAACGTTGTCAACTGCAAGCATTGAATGCATCATGTGACGGCAACCAATTACATACGCCTATTTCGCAAACGTATTAAAGTGGAACTGTTCGTGCCAACAAAACTCTTGTTTATGTTATGATCAAAGAGCATTATAATACTACGGAAAGTTATGATTCACCCAATATTGACATTAAAAAGGCTACTAAAAACAATGCAATTATTTCGTAACAAACATCCGTTTTGTTTATATCTACACTAGCTCTTGTTCGCGGCTCCGCTTGCGTTTATTTTTTTAAACCTTTATTTTTTTATTTTATAAAAGTAGCTTATTTGTTAATCTACTACATGATCTACCCGCGTGCCAAATTTCATCGAAATCCGTTCAATAGTTTTTGCGTGAAAGAGGAACAAACATACATACATCCATACATTCTTACAAACTTTCGCCTTTATAATATTAGTAGGATTACCTCACTGCATTTATTTATTTTTGTATGTATATATTATATTACTTATTTCATTTGAATATGTATTTATATAAGTATCGTTTTTGTAGTCTGTCACTTCCATCATTCCATTTTAATTGTTTTATTTACGCACCTACTTCCTGATATTCTTGCACTACCCCGTGAGGTTGACTGGTAGAGAATGCCTACGGCATTAAGTCCGCCTATACACATTGTATAAAGTGTTAAATAAATAAATATATAAATAATATATACCTACAACAAACAAAAAAACCAACATACCCTCCTCTTGTACTTTAAAGTATGATACTAGTGTACCATTTCTACCAGCATTACCAACGTGGAGTAGAAATGGCATTATACAACAGAAAGAATGCCAAAGTAATGGACGGCTTTTTAGAAATATTTTGTTGGAGTAGCTACATATAATGGGTTAGGTAGCTGCCGATACGAACCCATCTCAAATTACTTGCCTTTATACATTCGATACAATGCGTACATATGAATCCGCAGAAAAGCGAAATTTGATGCCTTCGCCATTAGAATAATTCTCGTAATCTTGCGGAACAGGTAAGTTCAAACATCAGCTTAGTAAGGTGGCTATGTATTAAATTCGCACAACAAGAACATAGTAATGTGTACAGACGAACTTGCAAGCTAGAACTTGGTATTTGCCAACTACATTCCAAGTTGGACACGCATTATAATACTAGTTGCAGGTTGTAATGCTTGCACAGCCCGGGATACGTTGAAATTGCATTTGCTTCAGGGAGGTGCTACATATGTATTTACAGAAGCAAATTTAATCACGTTCATATTGTTGTGACTTGTGGCACACTCCACTTGTTCGTAAGATAATTATGTATTAACAACACAGAGCATTTGAGTTTAACCTAGTTTGTAAGCGTGTAACGTATGTACACGTGCCTTCTATAATCAAAGGACTCATACATAATAAAGATTATGAGGAGTATGGGATATTGCCGAGAATGTCGGGGTTCCGCACTGGGTATCGTGTTATCATTGGCCTGTTACATCTATTGTAGATGATTTAATTAGCGTCATCTGTTGGAAGTTGTTCCGAGACAGTTCCTTTAAAGGCTGTATAGACCAATTATAGTATCGTGCAATTACTCCTATTTCTGGTTGTTTGTTGTACATAAGCGCCAATTAGCTCCTTGGTGACAATAGATATACCTACCAAATGTAATGAATACTCCCTACACTTCATCACTACCAAAATACCAAATGTACTACGTATCTGTATAGCGGGATATTAAATAGTTTTTATCTACCACAATGATGCTATTATTGAGCATCTCTCTTCCGAATCTAAGGCACGTGTAGCAGCTTGACTTATAATGAGACCAATTGTGTATTTCACAGTAGTGTAGAGTTTCTTATAAAGTTTTATGAGGGTATGTGAAGTCTGGCAACCCGCACTAGGCCAGCTTGGTGGGTTAAGGTCTAAACCCTCAATAATAGAGGAGGCCCGTGCTCAGTAGTGAGTAGTATATAATACAGGGGTGTTTACATTACATTACATAGTATTTCTTGGAATTAAATTCCTATCTCGACGCCTTAAAATATCTAAGAATGTGGTCAGAAGGGTGGAGGTGAATATGATGTCAAGGTGTCATTGGCTATTACGTTACCTATGTAAATACCTAGAGGTAGTCCATAGACCAAGATTATTATCATAACTAATTTTGTGACAAGTCATAATGAACACTATTTAAACTATAATAGAAATGTAAAACTAAAATGCAAAGATGAATGAAGACTATTCTGTAAAAAGCAAACCGGTTTCAGATCATGTGAGTACACTCTGAATTTTTACCTTAATTTTGCCACTATAACTAAGTAATTAAAATCTAAAATATTTGTTTTATTAAACTATTTTACCGCAAACATCTATCATTTACTGCTTCATAAAAACAACATAATCCAAAAAGAATGTTATAACAATGTAAACAAACTATCGTCCTCAAATCCGCGACTTGAGGCACTTCTAGCCTCACCTGTCCCGGGATTACTCCGTTCCCGCATTTAGCCGGTTTTCTGGGCTTTACGGGATTACAAACAGGCGCGGGATCTCGCAAAAGTAAGCAGGCAGCTGCTCGTTTATCCCCTAACAGATCTTTACTTTGTTTTACTTTTAAAGTCACGTAACCCAAGCTTCTTCCCATGGTGGCCGTTGTCGAGTCCCAAACTTTGTAGTTTACACTGAAAATTACGTCAGTAATAAGTTACGGAGGGATCAAATGTGACTTGTGTCTGTTTACTCGCTGTTCGTGTACAAAATACAATTTCTTCGGTGAATATTAGCGTAATAAAGTTAGCGACCCAAATAATTAATTTGATTACAAATCATGCGCTGTTACGATCTTAATAATACAAGATGAAAAATTAAATTTTGTGGTAAATATAATTTGATTACTAATCGTTATCGTAAGAGCCTACTTTATGGTTCTTTCTTTATTGTTGGTGCTTCCTATACATAGAGTATATTTACGTTTGTCAGTGTTACTAAAGCATAAGATAACTAGTTCGATCGAGTTACTACTATTTCAAAGAAATCTGATGTGAAGTAGTAGCTTTATTGTTTGGTTTAATGCGGTCGAAAATATTGCTAAAGGCATATAATTCTATCGCTCTACCTTCTTTTTCTTAGAGTTACCACTCTATAATAAAATTAATTCTCGATCGTTTTTAAATACCTCATTATTATGTTTTACTTAATGTTCAAAATAATCTAATATTGATAGCTAGGTACGTGTCTAGAGGCCGCGCAGAAGCCGTAAATGAAGGCAAGGAGGTGTCAACATTTTGTCATTATAAAACTGAAACTATGTATCCTCAAAAACTTGCTTCCTGTAGGTCGCCACTATTATTTTTGATAATTTTACCTATAAGTTTAAGTTATTATTTTTGTGATATTAAATCAGATCGACTCTTAGAAGATTTTGTTATCCATACATATGACTCAATAATTCAATAGAAGAACGGTAAAGAAAAGTAATTAATTATAGATACAATTGGAATAAGAAGAGGTTTTCAATTTGTATAAACGCATAAAAGCTTATAGAAATTGTCATCGGCACCCAGCTGAAAATCCCCCAGCGAAGTTAGAAAAATGTAAGGATTCAAGGTGGCTTATCTCTTTCCACAGCGAAAGAGTCGTGAAGCCCTCCAGACACTTTAGAGTATGATAAAAAATTTACATTCAAAAATATTTTACAAAGTTTTCCAGAATGAATTTTGCTACGCAAAGATAAAAGTTCCTAATAGGTCTTCGCTTTACCAAAGTATCTAAAATTTGCTACATAATTGCGTATTACACCTTTAAAATATAATAATAAATTTATGTTAAATAAATTGTATCATACCCCGCCAAAAATGTTATAATACCTATAAATATATTTATTATTCTTTATTACTCACCTTTTCATCTATACTAGAATATTATAAACAGGAAAGATTTATTTATTTGTTTGTTGATTTATTTATTTACACTTTATTGTACAACAGATCTATAAAGCATAAAACAAAAAGAAAAATGAAAAAGTACAATTGGCGGCCTTATCGCACACAGGCAATCTCTTACAGACGACCATATAATGGACATAAGAGAAAACGGAAAAATAATATGGGGAAATTTGATAAATAGATAGATACAAATATTGTAAACATAACTACATACCTACAAATATTGTATAAATACATACATACAAATATATATATACACCTAACTAGATATAGAAACAGAGATAATGGATTCATAAATTGGTAATGTCTTCATTTTGTCTCACATAGGTAATGCTCTTTGACCTGTTTTTTGTTTGTTTGTTTGTAATGGATAAACTCAAAAACTACTGGACTGATTTTGAAAATTCTTTCACTAATAGGAAGCTACATTACTCTATGCTATTATACGCTGCTTTTTATCCCAGGAAAATATTTTTGTCCCGGAAAAACTGTTTCATGTGGGTGGAGTCGCGGGCAGAAGTCTAGTCTCGTTATAATTTCAAAGTATCAACATATACTTGTGAGTAGTTTTATACATACCTACTGTATATTTTTTCAGATTTACCTACTCTCAGTCGCATAATAACCGTCTCGCTCAAAACTTCAAGCACGAAGACGCGGACAAAAGCTAGTTTATTTATAAATTCAGATCGTTATCATTTACAGTTCTTCGTTTCGAAGAGCATCTGCAGGGTTTCAACTACACTATGAAAAAAATCAGGACTGCCGAAAATGACTTATTGTTAACATTACAGCAAAAAAATATTTATTATTGTTATACTTTTTGCTGTGTCAAAAAGTAATAATACAATAAGTAATAAAGTAACAATATTATAAGTAATATTCGGGTTCACAGATTTCATAACATTTATCTAAAGGAGCAGTATATACCAACATAATACAGGTTTTAAAAAAAATATGTCAATGGAGGTAATCATTCTCTAATACCTCGCAAGGAGATATTTTTACTATTCAATTCTCTTGTTACAATCATGTTCCAATTTCTCTCACAGAATTACGACCATATAAAATTATAATGTTCAATAAAAAGAACATGAGCTCCCTTTATACTTTGTACAATACACCAATGCAAAGCAGTCAGTCCTGTATTATGTAGGGTAGACTGGGTACGGTTGAAACGGTGGACGGTTGAAACAAAGCGAATATCTCGAGAACCGTGCGTGACGAGGTGGGGGGTACAAGGAGAAAAAGAAGCGGGGGACAAGTCGAAACACGAATTATAGTGTTGCGTTGCTCCTCGGTAGCTGTACTTGTGTATAGGAGGCCCCATTGTGTTTTTTGACGGAAAAGTAAGTATTTTTGGTCGTACACTTTTGCAATTATTATTGCTTTGATTAAAGTTAAAGTATTGAGAGTTTTTTATCGTTTTAATTGAAGATTGTAGAATATGACAGTATGATTAGGTTTAATTCAAATTTATTATCTTTCTTACTGTGAGCCGTTATATACCTAGAAGGGGGGTTGGGGACAGTTGAAACATTATTTTTGGGTACGGTTGAAACGGTAAATTTATTTCATTTTCTTGTTTTTTAGATGGCAAAGGTACGCAAAAGAACGACTGCGAGAGGTCAGGCTGATTTATCAATGTATAAACAAGCCTATGAAGATGTGAAAGCGGGATCTTTGTTAAGAACAGCGGCAGAAAAAAATGGGCTGAACCACTGTTGTCTGTTGAGGTATCAATATACCTAGTTACGAAAAGATTAGATGGAGAAAAGACTAAAAGAAATGCCACAAACAGAAAAAAAATAATACGCGGCATGAATCATCATCATCAGAAGAGGAATGCTACTGCTTTGTTTGTATGTCAGCATATTCAGAAAGCAGACCGATTAAAAAATGGATACATTACGCTACGCGATACGATACGCTTAAGTGTTTTTGTTTAAATTATTGTTTTTATAAAAATAATAAGTTTTTAGTTTTTCCAAATATATAATATAGTTAAAGCGGAAGTGTTAATTTTTTTTTAATCTAAACAAAAAGTATTGTTGATTTGTTTTGTCATTTGTTTATCTATGAGTACATTAAAATGTAGATGTTTATAGTAATGTTTGAAGTTTTTCTTAACTGGAGTCCTATAATCTAGTTATTAGTTAATGCTGTTGATTTTAAAGACATATAATAGCAAGTAGAATACTAATATTACGGAAAAAAATCGTCACCAACACCTATTTATTACGTAGTTTATGTTTTACTTAATATAAACCGTTGAAGGCATATTAAAAATAATTTTAGATTATAGTATACCGGGTGGAAGGGAAACGCTCTCTATACCGGAACGGTAAGAGAGAAGAACCATAACATTAACGAAAAACTATATTCATTTGCAAAGCTAAGCGATAATACTTACGATTTTGGTATTTCCGTAATTTATGCGCGCGCAATGTAAAGCGTACAAAAAACTGGACGGCCGCCGCGCTGCTCCGGCACCGGCCCGCGGTCGTTAACCCGTCAGCTGATGTTCGTGTTTCATTACGATTTTTGGAAATATTGACCTTTTTTACTATGTTTTTCAGAATAATAGTTTGATTTATCTATCCATACGTGAAGCTGTACAGAAATTTGAGAAAATCCTACTAAAATTGTAACAATGCGATCGCGATTTTTTTAGTGCCTTCACGTCAGGAATCACCAATACTATCATCTGTATTCGTTTCCGAGAGCGTTTCCCTTCCACCCGGTATATTGTGTTTCAATCGACCCCAGGCACTGTTTCAATCGACCCTGGCATGGGGACGGTTGAAACAAATTACTTTTTTTTTTAAATTCGATTTCACACATAAAATACAATATAGACATGGGCGCCGCCTAGGAAAAAGCCGGCGGCGGCGTGCTGGTAATTTTTGGTCGGCGGCGGCGTAACGCCGGCGGCGTGGATTTTTTTTAATGAATATTGAATATATGTATAGGCCACATATAAATTCCTCAGTTAAATGTTCGTAGGTATGTTCGAAGCACTAGCCAATTAACTTATCGGTATAAAAATCCCTTTAGGACCCATGCTCCATCCACCCTGTAGATTGGGGGCGTTTGGAGAATTCCACCACAGTATCCCCTACCTGTCGTAAAAGACTATTAGTCAATAGAGGCCACCGGGGGTCCCAGGCGGACGGCAGGGGGCTGTCCGTCTTTAGTTTTGTGTTTTTTTAGCACATTGTTGCAATCCCTGTGATGGACGGCAGCGTGGCAGGTAGACCTCACGTCACCGTTGACGCAGAGGGCGCCCTTCGGTGCACTGGAGCGTCTGAGCCTAACACAACAGCAGACGGATCGCACTAGGCGGCACCGCGCAGGGGCGGTTGCGGACGACAACTTAGACGCTTCCGTCAGAGGAAGCCCGCGGCCGTCCCTAATGCGCCGAAGATGGCCACAGCGGAGTTTTGGTTTGTATGCCGTGCGTTGTACATACGTTGGGCGGTCACCTAACGGTTTCATCTCTCCGGGCGGCTCAACGTCGGGTCGTAAGGCACGGTGAACCCAGCTTAACCACTTAGTCGCCCCCCCTTGAAGGATGGGCGGTAGTGAGAAGTCACTTTCTCCGCGAAAAATAATAACAAAAAAAGACAAATGCTCCATACCTAGCGTTACGCCACTTATAGAGATGGAAGCATCGGGCGACACACTAAGCTGGACCAAGCCTTTTAGTCTATGAAAACTAGTAGTGACGGCGATAAGCGTCGACGACCGCCAAAAAAATGTATTTAATATTACTTTTTGATAGTGGCGGCCTTAGCCAACGCAGGGCTCCGGGGGCAGATGTTTGCACGTGGCCTTTTTCTTTGTGCCCTTTGTCAACCGAGGGTTCAGCCGCCGGTAGGTCCAGGCGAGAGAAAAGTGGAAAATAAAAGGGGCCTCACAAAGCTGATGTGGCCGACGTCCACGTTTGGTCTAGCGCCGCCATTGTAAACTACCACGACATACTAAATGTATACCAAAGCACTTTGTTGCGTCAGGGACGGCTTCATGATCTCATGGTCATGTGCGCCTTATCATTTTATCCGCAAATCTCCATCGAAAGGACGGGTAATATTCAGTTCTCCACCTCATGCCTCAAATTTCTCTACTTCTGGCGGGAGGAGTCCGACCTTTCGTGTTCCCGCACCATCTCTTTCCATAAGAGGTCTACCTTGGTACTCGTAGGCCATCAAAAATTAAGATCTCTTGCTGTGATCTTGGTTAGTAACACAGCGACAGCGAGAGGCCTCCTCCATTAAATGGCACGAAATCGCTCTGCTCAATTAAGGTTAGGTAAAACTCCGATAAATGTTAGGTTATATATTGAACCGTATATTGCAACCTCAAAGGCCGAGTGGACGGTTATTCGGGAGACCCCAAGATCGCCCGATAGCCCCTATTAGTCGGCTGTTATAACAAACCGGGGATGCTGTAGTGGACTTCCCTAAACGCCTCCAACACAGGTCAGGACCAGGAGTCTCTAACGTCTCTGATGGCAGAGGGATTGGCCCGCTATCGATCTCTCGTAGCACTCTCTTTCTGATGGAGGACTACTCCGAAAAAGTTAGCCACCACAATCTAGAATCTCCGCCTGTGGGCCATGGACTAGTAAAAACGATCACATGCACCTGACCGTAAGACACTTACGATCTGCCACAGATACTCTCCGGAACAATGTTCTCCGATGAGTACATTTATCAGTTGATAGTTGGTTCATAGTTGCTTCACGCCTTGGTGAAATCAGGGTGGACTACTAAAACATTTGGGCACCGAGGACGGGGTCTCTAGCCTGACACCACACCCTCCATGGGAACTCCGCCGAAAGGTGCCCGCTTGGCCTCTATTTAGGAGCCGGACGCTGCTCGTGTGTGGAAGCTCCCTCAAGCCAGTGGAAGGTGGCCGTAGGGTTTTGGGGTCCAGATCCTAGGCCGGTATCTAACCAACAAGTAAGTCACGCACAAGATCGTGTGGTACCCCGCCCTGTAGATTGAGGGCGTTTGGAGAATTCCACCACGGTATCCCCTGCCTGTCGTAAAAGGCGACTAATAGGGGCCTCCGGGGATCACGGGTGGGCGGAAGGGGCCGTCCACCTATTAGTCTAGCCAACTTTTGTGACCCCTGTGATGGACGGCAGCATGCCTCACGCTGCCTCTGACGCCAAGGGCGTCCTTCAGAGTACGGGGGCTTCTGAGCCCCCGCAACAGCAGGAGACGGACCGCAACAGTGGTACGCGCAGGGGTGGTTGCGGACGACAACTTAGACGTGAGTCGGAGGGAGCCCGCAGCCGTCCCTAATGCGCCGAAGATGGCAACCGCGGAATTTTTGGTTGTATGCCGTGCGGTGTACATAGGTTAGGGACTCGGCCCGGCGGTCGCCCGACGTTTTCCATCTCTCCGGGCGGCTCAACGTCGGGTCGTAAGGCACGGTGAACCCAACATAACCGGACTGCGGATTCCACTGGAGAGCATTGCAGAGAGATTCGGAGGTCCAAGGTTTCAGCCGAAAAGGTACTGCTGTAAAAGATCATGGACCACATAACTCCGTGGCATAAAGTTTAGTTTTTTTTTTTATAGTATGGCCATCTTCGGCTCATTAGGGACGGCTGCGGGCTTCCTCCGACTCACGTCTAAGTTGTTGTCCGCAACCGCCCCTGTTTAAGCGATGCCAGGACCTTTTAGGTTAGACAGCTTGAAAGAGCACAGCCGCGTATGGGCGCGTGAGCACAGAGGCCGTAGCCAAGATGCCTTTTACAATCGTTAACGCTAATAGTCGTTTTTCTGTTATTAACTTTAAAAAACCCAAGTCGGCCAATAACTATGAATAAAATTTTTGAAGAAAAATGATTTTTTTATTCCAAATCTACGCCGGCGCGGCGCATATGTCTACATCCAACTAAATATGATATTTGAGACCCAATCATTCATAAAATTTTACAATAAAAATTTAAAGTATTCACAAAATCCACGCCGTCCAAGTTAGGCGGCGGCGCGCGGGTCCGGCCCGGCGGCGTAACGCCGGCGCGGCGCCCATGTCTAATACAATAGAGTGATCCGAAATAACATTGCCCATTAGTGGAGAGATACACGGACTTTTATATAATATATTTCCGTTATCGCTCGCTTAAGTAATCCCGATGCTATGGACGATAAACGCAAAAATGTTTCAACCGTACCCAGTCTCCCCTACTGCCCACTGCTGAACACGGGCCGTCGCTGCTGCTGAGAAGGATTAGACCTTAGTCCACCACGCTAGCCTAGTGCGGGTTGACAGACTGCGCATACTCTCGAGATTTGTATATTATAGATTACTATGTAATATGTATAGTTACTATAATATAAGGGCCGGTTTCATTATAGTCCTTGATAGCCATTCGGGACTTATCTGCCATATAAAATAGAAGCTAATTTAAAAATATCAGGGCTCAATCGTTCCTCATTATTAATTCCGGGTGGTTTTAATGTATAACACAAGTCTTATGTAGCAGTGATTATTGATATTTTTGTGACCAAGTAGTCAAAATAAACTATTTTCGGGTGCTTAAATGGCATACGCTAGTCAAACCTGTCATATATAGTGTATTATCTATGGTCAAACCTTAGAAAAATGTACTATAAAGTCGTTCCTCAAAAAACCGGAGAAAAGTCCACGATACCATATGTGTATCTTCGTATTGGATTATTTGCTCTACTTTTTTCTTCAATTGAGTATTAATAGTTATCCGAATAACTATGTTGGTTACCTTGAGACAAAATTGTCCAATACATTAATATCATTTCAAGAAGATGTCACAAATTCAATTACGCACAAGAAAAATAGCTCGGTGCGAAACATGTTATTTCTTGCCTATGCCTGTAGGTAAGAATGTTGATTATTACGGACTGTTCTGTAGGCTTTTTGACGAACTTCAATTCTGTAGTACATTATTAATTGTCGCATCTCCTTAAATTAGCCAGCGCGGCATGCATATTAGCACATGTGTATACTGTGTATGTTTACAATACATTAGATAGATAAAAAGTTAATTTTGGCTACGAATAATACACTGTATATACATAGACAACAGTCAAGTACACACCCTTTGTGAAATATTGTAGCCACAATCACGCCCCACTTCAGCAATATGGCAAATATAAAAAGCAATAAATTTAGTGACTAAGGAAACAATTTGGTTTATTTAATTCATTTTTGACGCTGATCATTACATACCATTAACCCATATAATATTCAATCATATTCATTTTTGCTAAACCTTGTAGCCTCGACTAAACAAAATATTTCTTGTTTGTGATGTATGGAACACAATACAAAATCCTAAATTTCTGCGAAATCTTGAAAGGTCTTGGTTTGAAAGCATTTTTTTTCTAAGTCTTGGTCTGTTCTACAATACATGTGCACTTCGAACATCTGCATCGAACTGCCACTTCTACAATTATACGGGTCGTAAAATGATTTGAATAAATGGTAAAACTCCTACACTCCACACGACCGCAGTTCCATCCTCGTCGCAGAGGACCTCGCCGCAAGAAAGGTTAACGTTAAATAATAAAAAATATGAATGTCGAAACAGGACGACAAAAATCAGAGGCGCTTCATAGATTTCGCACACACGCGCAGTCTTGGGTCGGCGCGGGCCTGACTATAACTTGCAGATTACATCGCAAATTGCTACGAAACGAAAATGAAAACTTTCCGTGTCCTCAGACGACAATAAGTACATGCTATACGAGCTAAATATGTTGCTAGTTTATGTGTACTAGAAGGCCCAATGCGCGCTTTTAGAAAATTTATTTTCGGTCTTTCGCATTTTCTGTACTCTAGATAATAATATTCACCATTTTCGCAGAAAAATAAATTACTTTTTATTCTATATACATATAATTAATCTTCTTTCACTATTCAATCTTTAGCGGCATTGGGATCGTCGCCGTTGTTAGAGGAACAGATGGTTGCGTTCCTCTATGGAAGGGAATTTCCAGTCAGGCAGATGTTGCGCCTGACCGGCCGCGGCCCCTCCGACGGTTCTTTTTTTTTTTTTTTTTTTTTTTTTTTTTTGTCCCTGACTAAACTCTTGTTAGCCTGACGAGGGTCGGCTTATACAAGAACACCGGTCTTGTGGGTGAGCGCAGAAGGCGCTCGCAACCCTTAAATTTAAGCGACCACGCTGAGGGCGACCCACTAATGGGTCACGACCTCGGCTCAGGGCGGCCACTGAGAGGATAAGACATCAGCGTTTGGGGAAATATGGTTTGAAACCTAATCCTATTTAACGTGTTGATCGTAGTCTTCGGCACGCGGGCCGGAACTGCTAAGAGAGGGCAGGGGGTTGGGGAACGCGACGAGGTCCTCGACGGCGAGGACGGTACAGCGGTCTTGTCGAGTGTATGAGCTTTAGATGCTCGTTCTTTTCGCGTAAAGCCAGAGTGATTTCGTCCTCTGGATCTGACAGGACTGAACGCGGTCGTCTCCATTTGGCGCGATCAAATGGAGTATAAATCGACGCTTTACGGATAAGCGTGTTCGGGTGGTTTACCGCCCTGTCGAAATAGCGTCTGCTGGCGCACTGCATAAAGTGCCTGATGGTCGGCATATTGGTGTCCACGTGGAGGTTGCGATTGCGAACGTACCACGGGGCACCAAGTGCATGTCGTAAGAATCGATTTTGAAGCACCTGCATTCGCTGAAGGCGACCGGGCGGTAAATGAGCGAATACGGGCGACGCGTATGTCATTATCGGACGGATGCATGTTTTAAAGATCCTAATCTTGTTGCGGATTGACATCTTACTATTTTTGTTTAGGAGCCAGTGAATCTGGCTCATCGCGAATGCGGCTCGCGCTCGTACCGCATTTACGTGTGGGATGAAGGTCAACCTCTGATCAAGGGTTACTCCTAGATATTTGGCTTGGCCCTTCCAGGGAATAACCTGGTCGGACATGCGGACTGAAAAGTGAGGGACATGGACTTTCCTTTTCCGAGTGAAAAGGATGGCCTGACTTTTGGTGGGATTGATGGTGATTCGCCATTTGCGGAACCACTCACCGAGTTCGTCGGCGGCGGTTTGCAAAGTGCGCACCACTTTGTCGGGGTCTATACGTGAAGCGTATATTGCGGTATCATCCGCGAATAGTGCCAGATGGGCGTTTTGTGGTCTAGGGATGTCGCTTGTGTACAGCGAGAATAGAAAGGGGGACAGGGCGGAGCCTTGCGGGACTCCGGCCGTGATGGTGTGTCGGGAAGAGAGAGTTCCCTCCACGCGGTATCTGAAACCGCGATTCGACAGGAAATCTCGTATGATGTGCACGAGTTGTGTGGGCACGTTGAGAGTGTACAGCTTGAAAAGCAAGCCGTTGTGCCACACCCTGTCGAATGCTTTTTCGATATCGAAGAAAATAGCACCGGTAGGCATTCCTTTACGGAATTGTTCGTGGACGTACTCCGTGATGCGGAGCACCTGATTGACACAACTGTGTCTAGGGCGAAAGCCAAACTGTTCTGGAGGGATTAAATTTTGATTAAAAGCTACTATTTTAAGGCGGTCGAGGACGATCCGCTCGTAGATTTTGCCCAGAGTACTGAGCAGACTGATGGGCCTATAAGAGGAGGGTTCGAAAGCGGGTTTCCCCGGCTTGTGGATTCCTATCACAACTGCCTCTTTCCAGACCTCTGGGAAGATGCAGTTACGAAACGCGGCGTCATAAATGGATGTTAGGATTTGAACTAGATGCTCCGGGAGCATCTTAATCATACGAGTAGGGATTAGATCGCCCCCGGGGGCTTTCCTACGTTTGAGTGCCTTGATCAGAGTGGTGACTTCTTCGATCGTCACCGGCGCAAGGGGATCGGGCGGCGGGTCGACGTCCGGGTCGACGTTGTCGTGTAACGGTCGTGGTATAGAGACTGGCGGTGGCCGGACCGCGTTCCTATCTTCGACGAAAGTGTCAACCGCAACAAGAATGTCGTCATCAACGGGTACAGAGGTGAGCGAGCATTGAGACTCCAGGCTGCCGGCCAGTAGTTCCGCTTTCTCGTCGTCATCAAACGCCGGGCGTTGATTCGGACGATTGAGCGGAGGCATGGAGGCCACATAGTTTCTCCTGAAGGAACGAACCAGTCGCCAAAAGGCGGTATGAGTCGGATCGATATCAGCAAGACGAGTGTCCCACCTCGAATCGACGACCTCTTTTATGCGACGCTTGACCTCACGTTGGAGGTAGCGCGCAAGATGCCGTCGTTCCGGGATGGGTCTCGTCGCGCAGGCTTTGAGCGTAGCGTTACGCAACCTCACCCACCACCGAACGTCTTCGGGAAGTTGCCAGTGACTGTGAACAGTCTCTGGCACCCTCTCGGAGCTTTTTTCGCTCAAGACGTTCTGAAGGTGGTCGGTGAAGACGCGTATCGCGCTGGTCGTTTCCTCAGGAGTCACGATGTTGGTCGGGATCGCGGAGAGATCAGTGGATGAGGTGTCCGCGAGCTTGGTGCCTAAAAGACGCCAATTCGTTTTCACCTTCATCGGAATATTAGGACCTGTGTCTGTTGGACTGTTTTCGGGGACTAGATCGAGGATCACAGGTCTGTGGTCAGAGTCTAACTCTTGTAACACTTGCATAGAACGCACGCTAAGGCTTACGTTCCGTACAAGTGCCACGTCGAGTATGTCCGGTCGGTGGTCGTCATTGTAACTATAGTGGGTAGGTTCTGAAGGAACCAATAGGCTTAGATTGATTGTGTCAAGACAACTCTCTAGGACTGCACCTCGCTCGTTGGTCGAGTTGCAGTTCCAGAGGGTGTTCTTGGCATTGAGGTCTCCCGCCAGAATGACGGAATCCCCCAGATCAAAGACATAGTAAAATGTTTATTAAATAAAAAATATACTTCTCAGTCCTGTATTGCTCTATTAGTTGGAAGCTGTGAAAATGTATGCAAACGGGATATTACAGAAAGCATTGCCTCTATGACTGAATTGAATTGTAATAAAGTAGTATTGTGTGCCTTTCCCTATCTAGCTAATGTACCAGATAGGTTGAACAAGCACATACATATGCTAAATAATCATATGCAATTTCTAGTAAGTCACTATAGTGATAAATTATTATTTTTTGACATTAATAAATTTATAAATAAATGTAGATTTAAATCGACTAGGGATACTATGTATCTGACAAAATTAGAAAAATTTGACATTGCTACATTGTTAGCATATAATATTAACTCAGTCATAATTAATATGACGAAATCTCCTTGTACTACATGTTTTAGTAGTAATACTAATATAAATGTAGTAAATAATAGTTTAAACATTTAAGTGTGACAACAGAGAAGTGTTCTAAGTTTTTAACATTAACTCATCAAAATATAAATCGCTTCTCTGGCAAAATTTTAGACAAAGATATTTTTGTGGAAAAGTATAATGTTGATATTCTGTGTTTTACAGAAACCTGGTTAAAACCAGATCGAATGGCGTTCAGGGTGAATGGTTTCGGGGTCGCCGGCTCGTTCAACAGAGTGTCAGCAGAAGGTGGGGGTACTCTGATATTAGTTAAGGAAAGTGTTACTTGTAAGGAGAGACCAGACATCTCCAATCTCTCTGTTGAGCGAGTCTGTGAGGTCGCGTGCGCAGAGATTGATGAATATATAGTTTTATGTGTGTATAGGCCTCCATCATCAAATATTCTGAACTTTCTCTCTAAAATGGAGGATATTCTTTGTAAGCTCAAGAAGAACAGGAAAATATTAGTTTGCGGTGATTTTAATATTGATTTGCTTACAGATTCAACAGACAAAAATAATTTCTTGTCATTATTTAAATCTTTTAATCTTAAATGTCACTTTTTCGAGCCAACGCGAATAACCACTGCATCAGCTACATGTATAGATAATGTCATCACAAATTTTAATATAGATCACAAAGATGTAATAACTGGTGTTCGATCTGATCACAAATGTCAGATGGTCAAATTAAATTCATATAGTTCTAAAAGTCATAAAATCATACAATTTAGGCCACTGTCAAAGTATAGACTAGAGAAATTTAGTACTAGGTTAAACTCAATTTTACCTTTATTGACACACAAAACGGAAAATCCAAACGATATGTTTAAAAACCTTCTTAATGCTATAACAAGTGAATTTAATAAGACTTGTGGGGTTAAATCAATTACAATAAAAAATAAATTAATATTTAGTGCCTGGGCAACTAAAGACATAAGGCGTAGTAGAGATGTTCTTTACGAATTATATGACAAAAGGTCCTTTACACCTGATGTCAAATTTGCTAATTATGTAAGAACATACTCTAAAATTTTTAAAATAGTGTGTAAACTGGCTAAAGCTTCTTACGTTAGGGACAATATAAAAAAATCGGATAATAAAATAAAAACAACTTGGAAAATAATTAATTCTGAAACTGGCCAAATTAGGACTGATAAGGAAATCGCACTTAATATAAATGACGTACTGGTTTCTGATAAAAATACCGTTGCCAATTTTTTCAATAACTACTTCACTAACATTCCCTTTGAAACTACAAAAGGTCTATCATCTTCACCTGAAGCCGCTGAAGTTCTGCTCAGGCGTAATGTCAATTACTCGCAACACAATTTTGAATTTAAAGTAGTTAGTAATTACGATGTTGTCAAAGCGTTTAGAAGCTTAAAACTAAAGACCACTGAAGATGTCTGGGGGTTATCAGTTAAAGCGTTAGAATCGGTCATAGTTAGGATTGCCCCAATATTAGCGGAAATATTCAATTTCTGTATTAAAGACGGCATATTTCCGGATCTCATGAAAATAAGTAAAGTTGTACCAATTTTTAAATCAGGATGCTTAAATAATCCTTCTAATTACAGGCCGATATCCATACTACCAGCATTAAGCAAAATTTTTGAAAAACTAATGTTACTACAACTGCTGTTGCACTTTAATCAAAATGTCATTTTACATAATAGGCAGTTTGGTTTTACCCAGGGCCGGTCTACACAAGATGCCGGTCATGCCTTAGTTAGATCTGTACTCGAATCCTGGGAGGGATCACAGGATGCCTTGGGGGTCTTTTGTGATCTCTCCAAGGCATTCGACTGCGTTGACCACAGAACACTAATTTTGAAACTTAATTTCTATGGTATTCGGGGACAAGCACTTAAATTGGTATCATCGTATCTTTCAGATCGGCATCAAAAAGTATACATCGATAATATTAATTCTATAGGATCTCCTGTTAGTATAGGGGTACCTCAGGGTTCCATATTAGGACCGTTCTTATTCCTAGTGTATATAAATGACTTACCTTACATGATAAATAGCAAAGCGGATGTTGTTTTATTTGCTGATGATACCTCACTTATTTTTAAGATCAATCGGAAAAATGAGGCTTTTGTAGAGCCTAATGAAACACTTGGTTTCATTTCAGACTGGTTTTCCGCAAACAATCTACTTTTGAACGCGGCGAAAACCAAATGTATAAAATTTTCCCTACTACGCAATACTCAAGAAGTTTCGAATATTGTATTAGATAAAAAAGTCTTAGATCTTGTTCCTTCTACTGTCTTTCTTGGAATAACAGTTGATGCTAAGCTGCAGTGGAGTTCGCATATACATAGAATAGCTGGTAAATTAAGCTCCGCTGTATTTGCTATTAGAAAGATTAGGCAACTGACAGACGTGGCGACGGCCAGGTTAGTGTATTTTGCTTACTTTCATAGTATTATGTCGTACTGTGTTCTGCTATGGGGTTCTGCAGCTGATCTGCAGACTATTTTCATATTGCAGAAAAGAGCTGTTCGCGCTATTTATGATCTGCGATCTCGCGACTCTCTTCGAGACCTTTTTAAAGATATTAATATTCTAACCTTACCCGCTGAATACATATTCCAAAACATAATGTATGTCCGCAGAAACTTAGATAGCTTTATAAAAATCAGTGATATACATTGCATAAATACAAGAAACAAAAACAAACTTGCAGTTCCAAAGTTTAGGCTCAGCAAAACAAGTAATTCGTTTATGGGCAACTGCATTAAATTCTATAATAAGCTTCCTTCTGAAGTCATAAATATGCCTGAAATCCAATTTAAGCCTTATGTTAAACGTGCATTGATTTCTAGAGGCTACTACAAAGTGACAGACTATTTAAATGACAAGGATATTTGGAATCAGTCCTGCGCACAGCACTAAGGCACTGGGCTTTCACATTGAGCGCATATAAAAATAATATTATAATATGACATTTATATGGCTAGGTCCATATTGTATTTTTACATATATTTTTGTTTTTAATTTGTGACATTTAAATTCAATTTATTTAATATGACATTTTTTAATAATTTTTTTTTTGCTTTTGACATTTTGACATTGCTCTATTATTGTGACGACCGATCTATATCTTATCACTATTAATGACTAAAGATATGATGTAGTTATTTAGTGTAAATTATATTTGTAAGCGTGGGTTAATGCATCATGAATGCCAATATATTGTTATTTGGTTGCTTCGTAGTAGTATTTCATTTATATCTTAGGGCTACATTCATGTATGCATTAACCTATGTAATAATCATACTGTAAAATATATATTTAAAAAAAAAATGCAGTATATCATGACAATTGATGACGAAAAAATTAAGCCCGGAGTTTCTTTCTGCCTCTCTTCTTCGGGTCGTCATCGCTTAGGTAGCTAGTGAAAGGCTGGTAGGTTAGCTAGGCTAGGACCTTTTTATCCTCGCCGGCGAGGACCGTGGCGTTTCCTTTCCTCGTAATGTAAAGATACTCCTTCCCTTTCTTTTATATCAGCTCCACTTCTCCTTTCCCTAACCCTATTCCCGTCCCTAATGTCCGTGTCCTCTGTACCTATCAGCCTGTGCTGGTTGTTCGATATTTAACTTTAAATTACTTCATTGGTTTATTATGTACCTTTGTTATTGTGTCTACCTTCATGTCATGACCTGTCATAAGTGCTTTTTTATAAGCCTATTTGACCAATAAATGATTTTATTTATTTATTATTTATATCAAATAGGGTTTCAAGTTCGTTGGAGTGAAGCTCCTTAGTGGGCGAGAGATAGGCCGATATGATGGTGATCGGCGGGTGTCCGGTCATGGCTAGCCTGCAGACCGAAGCCTCAATGTTGCTCAAGCTTATCGGTGATTCTAATGGGATACAATGAAGGGACCTTTTGTAATAAATGAGAGTGCCTCCTAAACGGCCACTGGTACGATCATTTCGCACCAGTTTGAAGTTTGGGATGTTGGGATCGCGGTGAGAGGGCTTAAGGAACGTTTCCTGGATGAGGAAAACGTCAATTTGGCTGTCGCGGACAAAAGAAGAAATTTCGGCTTTTTGGTCCCGAATGCCGTTACAATTGAAAAACCCCACTCTGAGGGAGCGAGGTTTTGTCCGCTGGGGGAGTTGTCTGGCGTTGGTAGCCATTTATGAAATTAAAGAGGGGAGACGCACAGCGTTAACTGTAGCCTCGAAGATTTGTTGCTGGATCAGAGCGATCTCAGCGATTAAAAGGGGGTCTTCTACTCCCGTACGGGTGAGTAGACGAGAACGCTCGAAAAGTTTCCCGTGGAGAATCATTATCTCCGGGGAGCCTAATAGTGAGGCGACTGAGGAAGAGGCGTCGCTTGCCTTCGCCGCCACCGTCGCCGACTGAGAAGGGGTGGGAGGGGTGGTGGGTTTGGGTTTGGGTTTGGGTTTGGGCTGGGCTGCCTTTGAAGAAGGAGCCACAGCTGGGGGAGGAGAGGGTCGAGTAGAGGCCGGGGCAGCGGGAGTGACTCCGCTGGGGGCCTGTGAGATGGGTTCAGCGCGCGCCGTGGGAGGAAACCACGGGTTGCGCACTGGCGCAGGTGCCAGTTTGAATGTGGTGGCCTGAGGGGCCGAGGGAGCCGCAGCTTTAGGAGCTTTGGCAACTCTTTTGGGGGCGCGAGGGCATCCGCGATAATTCGCTGGATGGCCGGTTTGCCGGCAGTTGGTGCACGAAGGCGGCTCCGTGCACTGAGAGCGGTCCTTAGGACGGGGGCACTCGGATGTGCCGTGTTCGCCGAGGCACTTGACGCACCTGGCGGGGAGGCGACAGCCACGAGAATTGTGGCCGTATTTCTGGCAGTTGTGACACTGCCCTATCTGGGTCGATTTGTGTGGGGCTTCGACGGTGAAGCCGCCTAGCCCCGAGATATCTTTAATCTCAAAAAGTCTTTTGACGTCGGAAGGGGACTGAAGAATGGCAAGGACCATTTCATATTGAATTCCCGGCCGGGAGGCGCGGGACTGTCTGTGCATCCTGTGCACTTCTAATGTGACTATGCCTTTCTCTTCAAGGCCTTCTTTGACCTCGAGAGTCGACATTTGGACGGGGGTACCGCGAATGACGTAGCGGAAGCGCCGCTCGTCTGGGAGAGAATAGGTAAAATAGTGCCAGTGTTTGGCATCTAAGAATTTGGTCAGCGCCCTGTGGTCCGCGATTGAGGCGGGCTGCAGGGCAAGAAGCTTGTGGATCTTATTCCACGAGTTGGACGCGATGGATATGCGCTGTTTGCGCAATTCTTCAAATATGTCCCGCATGGACATATTTGATGGGAGTTGTAAGTTCAACCTCGGGGGTTTTTTAGGCCCCTTTGGTTGAGTCGGCGGCGGTGGCGGCGTCGACGCAGACGCGGACGCGGTTGGCGCTGAAGGCGCGGAAGGCGCAGAAGGCGCGGATGGGGAGGCTGGTGCGGGAGCAGCGACGCTTCTCTGCTTCTTCCTCCGGCTGTTTTTCACCGTGGTGAAGCCGTCCTCGTCGCGTTCCGACGAGGACGACTCCTCCCCGGATTCACAGGCGGAGGAAGAGGCCGAGATCGGCCGTTTTTTAGGGTTATTGGCTTCGGGTTGGCTGGGGGACGTGTCCATTTCCTCTTCAGACTCCGCGGAGCCGCCCGAGGTTTCGGTGGTCTCCGTTGAGGTCGTAGCCTCGGACGACTCCGAGGTGTCTGAGGACGCAGACGGTTCCCTGACTTCCCTAGCCATCGAGAGTATTTCTTGTCGGACCACGTTGTCCGACCGGAACATCTCCCTCACCACTCTCATTATTTCCTCCCTGGAAATAATGGGCGCGGCGAGGGGGGTGCTGACTAATATGGGCGCGTTTTGAGCGGCGACGACAGGCCGCTCGGGAGCCAAATTCATAGGCCCAGAATCAGCCATTTTGGCGGCTGAGTCCGAGCCTATGATAATAATTAATTAGGGGCCGCGTGTGTGTTCACTAACCCCGGGTGTGCACCGCCTGTAAAGAACACACAGAAGAAACCAGGCGGGTTCACACAAAACGAAACGAGCGCGGATCGCGACGCGGTGTGGGACGCGATGAACTAAGTCCCCGGGTAGGAACGCCCGGGGGTGAGTGAGTGCGTGTCCCTCCCCGCCGGGTATAGGCGAGGGGGGGTGTACTTAGAATTAGGTGTGCCCTAAGCTTGTATCCCTTTTGCCAGTCTTATTGTGCAAAAGGGTTCCTAACAGTCCGTGTACCGTAAACGGTATTGGCCGGAGGCCGCACGCTCAACCGATACACGGGATGGATTTTAAGGAAAGGGTAGGGTTGGGAAGGTGATGTACGGGAGAGACTGCGGTGTGCCTCCGCAGCCTCCGGATCCGTACCCGTCGGCTTTGCCTTGCCCTGAAGGGGCGCAGCGCGTTGCCGGTGACGCGACTCGGCTTGTTAGCACCGTTAGGTTTCCGCCGAGCCAACGCCCTGAAGGGGCCAAACGTCGATAAGAAACAAATTGGGCTAAACCCTGTCCTGAAAAGGACGCGGCTTGGCCCGAAATAGGCTAACAAAATAGCAAAGGGTTGCCCCTTTGCTACCTGTGTAACCTTGGCTGTAGCGAGGTCGCTACGGAACGCACCGAGCAGGTACTCGGACGGAACAATGGAATGTCGCAGCAGGTACTGCGACAAACAAAAGGTCCGCTCGAGTCGGCTGCTCAGAACGGAATGTGCCGACGGTTCTTACTCGGAGCTTGTATATATACTTTGCATCTCTCAAATATTGCAAGTGCAATCTAGGAACGTGTGTCGCCATCTAGCGATATGTTGGCGTCGTCTGCTAGTCGTCGATACCACTTCGATGTTCAATGCATAAGTGCCGGGTCACCTTGCTAACTACTGAATGAAGTAGATCCCAGCCTTATTTGATAGGTGGCGGTGTATGATAATTGTGCCGCCACATCACTCCCCTCCGGAGATCGGAGGTCGAAAGTCTTCAGTCGAGTCGTCTTCGAAGCTGCGTAGCTTGTGCCAGTGCCAGTGAGTTGAGGTGTCGTCGTGGACCAGGAAGGCAGGAACCGTAGTCGGTGGTCCCAGTGAGTCGGGTCCGTAGTCGATGGTCCCAGTGAGTCGGAACCGTGCGCAATTGGCCCTAGTGAGTCAGGGCTGTGCGCGGGTTGTCAGCTCCGGTGAGTCGGTGGAACTGAGAGTAGGAGAGCGATTCGCGCGTCGGAATCGAAGTTGCATCTCTGCGATGAATTCGGCGCGTCACGTGGCTATACCGCGACAACCGGTGAGAAGGCTGCTCGTCGTGAAGATCCGGCTGTAGCGCAGTTGTGCCGTGACGTTGGAACCGAAGACCGTGCAGGAGTGCCGAAGGTAACCAGGCAGCATGTTTGTTGGGAACCTGTTCGGCGGGAACGCTAGCTGGCTGGGCGAAGTGTTGACTGGAATGGCTGGGAAGGAAGTGGCGGATGGAGATGCGATGCGATGACGATGCGAAGCGATGATGCAGGTACGGCTGGACTCGACGATGACGGTGCGAGGATGGATCACGTCGGATGAATCACGTCGGTGCGAGGATTGGATCACGTCGGGGTCACCACTTTAGCGGCGTTGGGATCGTCGCCGCTGTTAGAGGAACAGATGGTTGCGTTCCTCTATGGAAGGGAATTTCCAGTCAGGCAGATGTTGCGCCTGACCGGCCGCGGCCCCTCCGACGGTTCTTACTCGGAGCTTGTATATATACTTTCCATCTCTCAAATATTGCAAGTGCAATCTAGGAACGTGTGTCGCCATCTAGCGATATGTTGGCGTCGTCTGCTAGTCGTCGATACCACTTCGATGTTCAATGCATAAGTGCCGGGTCACCTTGCTAACTACTGAATGAAGTAGATCCCAGCCTTATTTGATAGGTGGCGGTGTATGATAATTGTGCCGCCACAAATCTATACTTCTATGGAATTCACTCCCCCTCGAAATCAGAGCGTCTACAACTCGGTTTGCCTTCAAAACAAGGGTACGACCAACTATTGCTCAATTGAATGGAAGAGTCGCCTCCTTAACTCATTATATACTTTTATATATCGTATGTGTTCTATATATTTATAAATTTTTAGTAATGTCTTCATTTAATAATATATTTATAATCTATACTATAATATTATAAAGATGAAGAGTTTGTTTGTTTGTTTGTTTGTTTGAACGCGCTAATCTCAGGAACTACGGGTTCGAATTGAAAAATTCTTTTTGTGTTGAATAGACCATTTATCGACGAAGGCTTTAGGCTATATAACATCACGATGCAACTATTAGGAGCGAAGAAATAATGGAAAATGTGAAAAATGCGGGGAAAATTATTCATCCTTGAGGGCTTCCATTGCGTGCGCTGCGAAAACGGTTCAAGATACCAAAAATATATGTATGAAAGAATTATTCCTCTTGAAATGATCTAAAAAAAAGTCCGCGACAGTATATGTCTATCTTTTAAATTAAACTCTCTAGAACCGTTTTTATGGTAATCAAATTTGGTCGAAATTAATGCATTATTTGTTAAGAGTTGTATCAACGTCATAGTCATAGATTGATTCAACGGGAAGGTTTTTATGTACTTTTAGCCCGGAAAAACTTATTAACGCGGGCGAAGCCGTGGGCAAAAGCTAGTTTATTAATATGTATATCTATCGTATAATATTTATGCCTATTATTGAATATGTTTACCGCTTCCGATAACTTAGATGCACCTACCTTATTTATCTCTGCACCACCCTTTTTTTTTTTTTTTTCGCGGGGAAAAAACGCATTATCGCTACCACCACTGGGGGGGTGAGTGGAATGGTTATGTTGGTTTCGCACAGTCTTACAGCCCAATGTCGACACTCGTGAGTATGGCATCATCCGAGCGAGCATTGGACCGAGTCCCTAACACTATGTACCCCCTTCACTGGCATACCAACCAAAACCCGCGGTGGCCTTCTTCGGCGCATACGAAACGGCCCCGGGGTATCTTGTTGCACTAAGATAGCTGCACGGGACCGTCCCTGCGCCATGCCGTTACGGCCCCTCTCTATAAAGGGGGCTGAGATGCCCCCACACTCTAAAGGACACCTTTGGCGTCTACGACAGCGGGAGACCAACCACCCGCATTGTCAACCACCTTGGAGTCGCTGAAATTGGACTGAGCAGCCCCCCGCTGCTCGCCCGGCGACTCTCTAGAAGCCCCCTTTAGTCGCCTCTTACGACAGGCAGGGGATGCCGTGGTGGAACTCTCTATATGCCCCCGAACCACAGGGCACGAGGCGCCGGTCAGTCGTCCACCCGGCGCCTCCTACGTCTCCTCTGGCTGCGGGTGGGATCGTTCTGCTCACGATCCCGCCCGGCGCTCTCCTTCCGCGAGATGACGCACTCGCAGAAGGAGACCATCGCACGCCAAGACCTCCAGCCGCCGACCATGGCAGACACCACGGCCGGCAGCGAGAGATCTCCGCCGACGACTGCTCTAAGAGCGCTGCGTTGTAGATCCCAGGCTGGGCACTCCTCGAGAGTGTGTTGGACCGTATCCTCGCGGCCGTTGCCACAGTGGTGGCACACGGCGGACTCTTCTTTTCCGATCCGACACAGGAACGAGCCGAAACACCCGTGGCCCGTCAGTACCTGTGTCAGACGGTGTACCTGTCAAGCCGGCTTAAGAAGACAGGTCGCACTGCCGCGACGGTCCTCAAGCCCGCGTTCGGATTCTCCAGCCTGGTATGCCACTCCTCCACGGCGGCCCTGCGGATGGAGGCCAGTTGGGACTTGACCTCCCTATCTCTGCACCACCCTAAGGTTGACTGAGAAAGAATGCCTACGGCATTAAGTCCGCCTATGTACATTGATTATATATAAAGTGCATAAATAAATTAATTAAATATCAAGCAACATGTCCAAATATAAATAATAAACCATACCATAATTTTACCGTAATAAAATAACAATGGTCCAAGTGCACTTGAATGTCGTTGCTCATAACTAAATCCTAAATAATCATAAATGGACTATTACTTCTTAGTTCTTACTAATAATATAACTCAGAAACGGTTAAAATGATTTGGATGAAACCAGGCACAAACTAAGACGTATATTATCACATAGGCTATCCCAGTAGGTACTTTACTCGCGTAGGAAATAATTGCACTTTTTATATAATTTTTAAATATATCACGTCTAAGCTTTTCTATCAAGGAGTCTATTGAAACACCTTATTGCCAAGCAACAAATATTACTCGGTAGAATAACTTTCTATTGAAAACATACAATGATTAATTCTCTTATACTGAATAAGACATATTAAAAAAATAAGCTAAATATACCAAATCAGATTTGAAACCACTACTTCTGAACTAGTGAAAAAGATCTCAAGCAATGAATGTCGATGTATAAAATGTTTACAATATTTTTCCATAAAAACCTTTCAGTTTAAAGTAACTACGTACATTGATATTAAGTAAAAAATAACGTTTACATCGGTAGAAAAAATACTCAGACAGACGCGAGCCTATATTTTACTGCAATCGATTACCCGGGACATCCAACAACGCAAATAGGATAGCACAATGCGTAATAAATTGAAATTGTGACAAATGTCATTCTACAACCAATTGCTGTTTGTTTTTAATTTGTAACATTTTTATAATTTACTAGCGGCCCCGACAGACGTTGTCCTGCCCTAAAAAGGAAATAAAATCCTAGAACCCAAGTACAGCGCTACCTACCGGACACACAAAAAAAAATCATTCAAATCGGTCCAGCCGTTTTTCCGCGCAATTTCCTTAATTTTTTCTTTCATAAGAACCTTCTCCTGACAATAATAAACACGTCAAAAAAAGAAATGACGAAATCAGTCCAGCCGTTCACGCGTGATGCCGTGACCAAGGAAAATGGGATTCATTTTTATATAATAGATTACTAAGATACAAGCAAATGTATACAAAAAAAATTACTGTAAAGATAATTTAAAACCAACTAAATGATATCACGGATAGTTATTAGTTACCTATTTATTCCATAGATTTAAATATACTGGTACCTTTGTGGTATTAATTACAAACAAACAATCTTGGGTGCTTCAGTCATAAACTAGGTTTAAGTACCTAAAACGTTTAGCATAGATTTTTTCTTTATGCGCAAAACTCACCTGCTAGCTATCATTTCAAAACAGTTTTGAGCATGGTTAAATCTGTAAGAAAGAAGCACTTAGATACTATGCTGGTAGAAACAGCCAATTGATAAAACTAAAAATTCCCATAAATTTCATTACCATCTTATAAGGCAGACACTTTACATGAAAATTCATGTCGCGTTATATAAACTATAAATGATACATAAATGCGCCACGAATTAACATCATATTCTATATAATATAATTACACGATACTTCGGTCATATTACTCCGAACCGTAATTAGCTTTTAGCTTCCATGTAATGGCTTAGGTCAGGTACAATAAATACACACAACTGTTGGTATTTTAACTCTTATATTTCAGCACTTTCCACTTTACCCAGTTTCCACTTCTTGCTATGTTTCCTATTCGTTCACTACTGCCCCGCTAAAGTGGCGTCTGTCATATTTAAATGTCCCTACTCTTGTTCCCCACTGCTGTGAAATCTGCTACTATCATAATATCCGGTGGCGCCATTGTAGCTCCCATTATAAATTATATCGTGTAAATATTATCTAAATTAATCAAAAATTATACATGCAATTACAATAATTATTAAAATAGCGTAGGAGAATTATAACAACAATCACAGTTCTCTATATCCGGTACGCTACTTAACAACAAAAATAAATACCAAATGTGGTATACCTAACACATGGGATGCAATATGTATACAACAAAGTCACATAGAAGCTGAAACTGAGCGTCGCTATAACAAGACGCTAATAGCTTCTGGTGGTATCACTTAAAATTAAGTTACTCTTATGACTAGGGAGAATTGCAGTAATAGGTAATTTACTGCTTTATATTGCTTTGTTGTTTTAAAAGACATTTAATAAGTATCTAAATGCGCAAGTTGTGCGGTCTTAGGGCTATTTTTTGTACCATAGATCAGAAAATTTGCTGATACATCATATAGTATAATAGCTATACTAGCTATAACTACCCCATTTATCACGTCTTTCGGAAAGATTTTTGTCAAAAATGATTATGGAGAATATAAAGACAGAATATCGTTCTCTATCAGTTTTCAGCCTTTTTTATCTCTGGTGTCTCTGTTCTAAAAGCAGAATTCGTTCTTCAGTACCTACCTCAAACGGCTCAAGCCAAGATGTTAAGTTACTTTTCCGCATAACAGTTTGCCTGTAGTCCGTTTATAACAACAAAATTTACATTGTATGTACCGGCCGTTGTGTGGTTTTTAATTTTAAGTTTTGCTTTGGAAACGAGTTGGAGTTGGTTTATGTTCTGAGTTCGAAAACTACAAATAAAACCCTTTTCCCATAGAGTTACATTTACTTAGAAATAAATTGTGACTACAAATACAGGGCTTACAAAACTAATAATAATTACGCAGAGAACGCTGAGTCAGAAGTGTGTTTGTATTACAGTTACCCTTCATTTGCATGTTAACTAGATAATCTACACAAATGATAGGAAATAGTCATGTTCGCATCCATATAAAGAGCAGGTTCTCTTTGTATATAATTATCAGATCTGCAACTTCGACACCGCTCAATTTTCGCCAAAATACGGTGTTAAATGCGTGCATTTACATCTTGTAGCGGCTATCTAATCAAAATGTCATAAATGTTTTTTTTATGTTTACGCCAATGTTGAATTTCAAAATGTGAAATATTTAAGAAATTTGCATTATTGATGCATTTTAGAGTAAATAAGTAAGAACGAGATGACCTCGCCGAACCACCCCCACCCCCCCTAACAGTTCGGGCCCGCGTGCCGACGTCGAAATAAATGGATAAGATTAGGTAAACACCAATCTTCTCCACTAATCGTTAATGTCTCATTCTCTTTCAGTGACCGTCCTGAGCCGAGTTTCGTAACCCGCTAGTGGGTTGACCTCAGCATGGTCACTTAATGGATTGCGAGCGCCTAAAGCGGTCGCCCTAAAGACCGGTGTGGTCAGAGCCGACTAGCGTCAGGCTACTGGCAGTAGGGACAATATTTGAAAAAACAAGTTAATAAATTTAAAATCTAAAACATGAAAATAAGCAAGTACAAACGGCATAGTATACATTTATATTTCTTTTTGTTATAGATTACATACAATACATGGGTGACATACTAACAACTGCGAGTGATATCAGTATTTTTCTTCCCATAAATAAACTAATATGATTTATGCAAAAATATGATAAAGCTTCTGATTTATATTGAATGAAAATGCGCACGGGTTACTTTTCTTCTTTGTATGCCTTTGTTGGGCTATAAAACGTGAAAATATTTGTTGGAAATTTCTTAGATAATTGTTATAGTAGGTATTTCATAGTAGTCACAAACTGGTTACAAACCGACAATCTTGTTATCAATAATTGTTGTTACTTAATTAATATTTTATTTTCATCACTAAAAACATGAAATCCGTGTCTCCCAAAAATACCTGAGAAAAATATTTTTTCCTTTACAGCGAGTGTCGCTCGAGTCATGTGACGATAACTTAAAGAAGGAAAATATTCCTGTGGGATTTAATATAGGTTGCCAGTGAAAGTTATTATGCTGGTTTTATCACGTCACAAAATGCCTGCCGGCATCCGCGTCCGAAACTTATTATAATTTGGCGACCCATTCAAATGAAAGCCGCGCGAGAAGCACCACTTAGCCGGGACTGCTTCGTCACCTAAGAAATCTCCACTTGACACAATACAAACAAGTCTAAGAGTTAAAAAAACACAATTACCGAGGTGTGACGTCCATTGAAGATGACTTATATATTTTCCGTTTCTTTGTAAACTGTTACAGTCTACAGCAGGGCGCTTTATATTTTGGTACAACTAAATTGATATCTCGTTTCTAGGTTAAGTTTCAATAAGAATTGAGTAATTTGATAACTAGTTACTAATAGTAGAGCCACACTGTGGTTATATTATCGACAGCATGAATAGACACAGCCTTTTGTAAATGTACACATGCATATGAATTAAAACTATTATTATTCGTTACTATTATTTTATTATTATTGTCAATCGCTAGTTATACAATATTTTTGCGAGCTAGCTGTGCGCAAACAGTAACATCTTGCGTGTCCATGACTCACGCCACGCAGCCCGAGGGAGAACAATCGAGCCCCTGTCTCCGTTAAGATAGGCGCATATGAAGTTCTTTTGAAATAAAATATATAACGGTGGAACAAGGCATATTTTTTACAAGAAATGAAAAGGTTACATGTATTTGTGAAACTAAATGTTCAATAAAACTTAGTTCAGTCAGAGAAACAAAACTTAAGGTCCAGAAGTGGTTATGTTCCCTTGAATACAGTGACACTGAAGCACTAATTAAAGTAGTCTGATAGACAATTAAAGTCCATTCAAGTAAACACACAAACAAATACACCCATACATAACAATCACGCACACACACTCGTTTATATTCATATACACGTACACATTACACACTACACACCCACCCATATACACATACACACGCTCACAAAACCAAACTTTAATTATATCTATACTAATAATATAAAGCTGAAGAGTTTGTTTGTTTGTTTGTTTGTTTGTTTGAACGCGCTAATCTCAGGAACTACTGGTTTGAATTAAAAAATTCTTTTTGTGTTGAATAGACCATTTATCGATGAAGCCTTTAGGCTCACGATGCAACTATTAGGAGCGAAGAAATAATGGAAAATGTGAAAAAAACGGGGAAAATTATTCATCCTTGAGGGCTTCCATTGCGTGCGTTGCGAAAACGGTTCAAGATACCAAAAATATATGTATGAAAGAATTATTCCTCTTGAAATGATCTAAAAAAATGTCCGCAACAGTATATATCTATCTTTTAAGATTAACTCACTAGAACCGTTTTTATGGTAATCAAATTTGGTCGAAATTAATGCATTATTTGTTAAGAGTTGTATCAACGTCAATAATATTAATCTTTATCCAAATAAATGTGTTGGATAGAGTGATTCAACGGGAAGGTTTTTATGTACTTTTAGCCCGGAAAAACTTATTAACGCGGGCGAAGCCGTGGGCAAAAGCTAGTTATTTATATATCTATACTAATATTATAAAGCTGAAGAGTTTTTTTGTTTCTTTGTTTGAACGCGCTAATCTTAGGAACTACTGAACCGATTTTGAAAATTCTTTCACTAATAGGAAGCTACATAACTCCTGAGTGCTATAGGCTACTTTTTATCCCGGGGAAATATTTTTGTCCCGGAAAAACTTTTTCACGCGGGCGGAGCCGCGAGCACTACTAGTGTTATATATTTTTACTTACTGATATTTGAATCTAACAGCGGTTCTGTGATGTCAACACAGGCGGCCCGCTCAAAGGAGCGTTGGTGCAGTGAACGAACAGAAAATTATAAAAAATATATATAATTCAAATAGACGTTTTCTTTAAATCCAAGTAAAAAAATGAATAAACAGTACTTTATTTATTTAAATAATGAATGAAATTTTAATAAATTTGAGTTAAGAATAGTATAAATAAGAATATAATGTATTTTATTCATTGATGTATTAAAACCTTATTTACACTATTCTTAATTCAAATTTATTTTCTATGTTTTAGTTGGATTTTCTATAAAGCGAGTTTTTTTATCTCTTTTTAATCATGAATATTCATAAGTACCTACCTACTTAACTACTTCTCATAATTATATATTTGTACTGTGGTTTAATACAACATTCTTATTGAAATGTAATTAGAGTAAAAGAGAGACCATTCGATGCGAGCGCCGCGTGAAACAAAAGATTTATATGAGAAATCAGGCAAATACGAAGCGGAGCTCCTGAGTATGGTCCGCGCCAGATAGCTTGGCAATAAAGACATTGACGCATTGACGGGTAAACTCCAGTGACAAGTAAACTGTAGTAATTTAAAAACAAAATAAACAACGAAAATAAAAAATAAATGCGACTGAAATTTAATAATAAAATACATTCATTTTATAATTATTGTCACATTGTTGATTTTCTCATAGTATTCGCCGATATAATTTAGAAAACAATGGTTCTTGTTACACTAAAATAATTTATTTTATATTTAATTTCAAGACACGCGACAAATTATGTCTTTTAATAATTATGCAATTTTAAATAAAAAAGGTTCAAAACATATTAATCCGTTTTTTACACTATACAAAATCACTGCCTTGAAATAAACGATACGTAAGTTACATCAATCTGTTTATTACGGCAGACGCTCGGCGTATGCAACCATTGGTCCATCATTTGAATGATGTTTTCATTAATTTGTGTTCGGATAGCTTTTGGTGTATACATTCTCGGATAATTAGTTGAATTTTGATTATAGTTCAATTTTAATTATTACATTTGTAATATTTTTGTTATTGTTTCCGATATTGTTATATCTTTATATAAGGACTTCATTTGGTGACAGGGCCTTATGTTTGTGTATATGTGATAAAATCAATAATGAACATTTTTGCTATAGTTGACTCCGACAGTTGCACCAATCAATTGTCAATTATTATAACGTTCCCTTTAAAATGTGTCTATATATTATAAACACAATAATTATTTTTACCCTGTGCCAAAGGTTTGTCATACCTGACTAAACGAATAAAGGTTAATGTGCTTTATTTCCAAGTTATCTGGCGCGGACTATAGCCTGACACAAAATGCGCATGCGCGACGATGTTACCCGACTAAATGACATGGTCTGTTGTCACGGTTTTCACGAAGAAAGAATTAAAATCTGCGCGTCTTTTTTTTATTCGCACTTGCTGGTATTTGTCCTATAAACAAAAGTTACAAAAGTAAACATTTCTCAACGAGTGCGTCGGATCGTTGGCTGAAAAATCTGTACCGTTTGTGTAATTTTTAGTGTATGTGCGTCGTTTAATCGCTTTGTGTATGATTAGCATAGAAAAAGAACAGATCTGAAAGATGTTGTTTCTCGGCCGAAGGATCGCCAAATGGACTTTATTTACAAATAATTGGTAAGCATTTTCATTCCCTTTTTTGTGAACTCCCAATATAATCTTTCACGAGCCGCCTTTGGTTGTCAAACCTTCCGAACTGAGGCATTAATCGGCTTGTACCACTCCGTATACTGTACGTATATCACTCAAGTTTTTTAAAAAGTGTGTGTGTGTGTGTGTATTAATACACACATACATACACACGTATGAAGTGAAACTTTTTCAATCAATCCTTTTTTTTTCTCTTCTTATATTAATTATTGTATTCCATTAATACCTTCAAATTATTACTATTTATTTAAATATTATTGTCTGCTAAATTGACAGTCATGTTTTTAAATGATGATTAATTTCAATAAATTAATATATATTTACTAATACTTACATGTAATCAAATTGAGGTTAACATAAAACATATACATATACTCTCCCGCCTGTTATCCCCGAAGGGGTAGGCAGAGGCGCAACTAGTGCACCCACTTTTCGCCATTATTCCGTCCCATGATGTGATAGGGGGCGAGCCTATCGCCATATCGGGCACAAATTCCAGACTCCGAGCTGATACTGAATAGAAAAACTCAATATCACTTTGCCCGACCCGGGGATCGAACCCGAGACCTCAGCTCTTGCAGTTGTACTGTAATACAACTACGCCACCGAGGCAGTCAGTTAACATAAAAATAATAGTGTAAAACACCTAAAAAACACGTTTTATACAAAATCCAATTAAAAAAATAGTAAATAAATTCTAATAAATTTATATGAATAAATATATAAGTGTAAATAAGAAAATATTGTATTTTACTGCAAAAAAAAAGCGTGGGGTACATGGTGTCAATAGTTATTTAAAATATTTTATTGACAGATATGAGTAGAAGGATTATCATTTTCATAATATCTCAACAAGCACCCCGCGCGTTTTTGTCAATCAAATTTTTTTTTATTATTTGCACTATTCTTAAGGGCCACCTATACCCGAATGACGTCACGCGTTCGCTTCCCCTCAAGACTAGTCGTCACTACACTCTCCTCATATCTCCACATCTAATATTACGTCAAATTTGACCGCCATCTAGTGAAAATTAGGAAACAACTTTCAGCGACTATAGCGATTTCACACCATGAACCTAAGAATATTAGATGCGGCATAATATTTCATTTTTCATTTTAATTAAATACAAAATCAGAATGAATCGTTAATAACCTGATTTTATTGTTTAATTACTTGTGATTATTACATGATCTTTTTATTTGCGAATTCGACCTTGCTTAGGCGAAAAATATTGTTAACTTCGTTTCCAGCATTATAAAATATTTTTAGCGCGACCTGTAGGTACTTTGTCACTCTAATTACAATACTGTTGCGATGGTGCCTTATTATATATGGATATGTCAGAAATAGTGTTTTTCAGGAGAGCGAAATAAGATTCAAATCAATGTACAAGAAATGATATTTACTTAATAAAATAGCGAACGTTTACGAACTGTAAATGGAAGTACAAAACCGACACAAGAGCCACATGTGGATAAAAAAGAAAACTTTTACAACCTATAATTTAATTAGTTATAATATGGTAAAAAATATAAAATATGGCTTCCAGTCGCTTATTTTTTAAATCAGCGTGGCAGAATATGCTTTATTTTTAAATGATATTTGGAGTTTTTGTATATAATTGAAGCCAAGTTATGAGGTTATGTTCCCTGAATTTTATATTTGTTTCTATTGAATATTAACTTCAAACCTTGTTTAATTTTACAAATTATTCAATGAGATATTTCTAGGTTCTTTTGGACCTTATACTTATGTATGTTTTTATAGCTAGCACAAAAATTTTGCGTTACTTTACTATTTTGAATAATCATAAAATGGTTTAGTAAGAATACTTTCTTCTTCTTCTTTTTAAAAATGGCTTCACCGTTTCATATAGTGTTGCATGAGAGATGTCAAGTGGCGTCGTGTACAAAATGTATGAGAAATTAAATTATCTTCATAATTTTTACTTTCGTGAACTCTTCAAATCTTTTATAGTTATTCTGCTATTCGGGACTTAGACAAGTTATAAAGGGTTTAACCCTAAACAACCCACAAGTGTCTGTCGGACACATTTTTGCGTTTGGTTATTCATAAAACCTAAAGTATATATTTTTACGAAAAACCGCTTTATCTAATCTACCTCCGAAGTTTACCCAATCTAATTGTGCAATAAAAATACTTGTAACATAAATAGTTTAATATTTATTACAAGTAAAGCAAAACAGTAACGCATCAACCCACAAGTGTCCAACAGACACAAATATATTTTGTTTGATTTAAGTACCAAGGTAGATTGTTTATTTACGTTTATTTAAAACAATATCGTATCAAGTAGGTAATAAATCAACTCACAGTGCATTCTTTGTGTTATAATAGCAGTCTTTGTACTTGTAATTAATTATTTGGTTACAGTCACAGTGCTTAGATATTTTTGTGATAAGCCAGTCATACTCGTTTTTGTTCTGAGAAATCAACACTGAGATAGGGAGAAATTAAACGTGCCCTTGATACAAAATCTCTCAAAAAGTCAATAAATTTACTTGCACCCATTAGAAAGTTGTTAAAGTATGTGTGCCTAAACCTAAAATAGTTTTATTTGCATGGGCAAAATGTTACAATCGATGGGCATATAACTTTTGAAAGTAGGGCATAACGCAAACAGTATCTGCCCAAAAATCCTGACGATTGACAACTGAGGTACGATTTAAAATTTAGGAGATCTGTGACTAAAACAAACACTTATACCTTTTTTTGATACGAATATTTGGGAATAAAAGGTCAAAATATTGCGTACAATATGGTCAACTAGTTATGAGAATCGAACGTTCGAAGTAGCAGAAACGTTACTTTTGGTAATTATTTTACATGCCTCTAGTAGGAAATCCTAGACACAAAATGGTCTCATAGTAGTTAAATACTGTGAGGACAAAATAAGGCTTCTATATCTAAAATTTTTCAATATGTCATCGCATCTAAGACCTTCAGCTTTTCTAAAACATAAATTGGGTTTGTATGTGTAAAAGATGAATCGTACTCATATAATCCAAGACATGATGGGATCATCTGATGCTACCACAGATCAAGGAGCTGCTCAATCTTCTGAGCTAAAGCAAGAACCGTTTTCATAATATTTGTCCATCGAAAATATACAAATCTTTTTGACAGTATTCTCATATGAAATTTATGCTCTGAACACTCGGTAAAAACATTATGTTGTGTAATATCTGTTTGAAAAAAAGTAATAAAAAAGGTAAAATAAGTAAATAATGATTCCTTATATTTACGCGAATGTAAGACATCGAAATAAAAGTAGTTTTCGGATTTGAACACGGTTTTTCTATTTTATCTCTGTAGTGTGTCCGCCGGACACTACTGGTCAGGTACGTTACAAAAGCATACTGGGTAGTTAAGGGTTAATTAACACGACTTTGTCATATCCTTACACTAGTTTTTGCCCGCGGCTTCGCCCGCATTAAAGAGGTTTCCTGTATAGAAATCACTTTATATACAAAAACTATAATTTTTTTAACAGTATTCGTTACACATACAGATCGAGAGATCTTGCAATATAGTCGGTCAGCGACACTTTGGTACAAAATGCCTTTCCGTCTAGTATAAGTAGTTCCCCGACTTTTGTCAGAAAGGCACTCGCGCTCACAATAGAACATTTTTTCTCTACTATATTATGCATGTATTATACATATAAACCTTCCTCTGGAATCACTCTATATATAAAAAAAAACGCATGAAAATCCGTTACGTAATTTTAAAGACCTAAGCATACATAGGGTCATAGGTGTTACAAATATTAATATTGTGTAAACTAAACGTAATTTTAAATGTCATTGTCAAAAGTGACGTTTCTCTCACTCTGTTCTGCCTCTTTCCCCGTCAACATGTAACATGTTGGATATTTAATTGTTTTTTCTAATATAAGCAAGTTAAATCCTCTGTGGCCGTAATTATTTCACCAACATAACCTACAATAGGGACAGACAGAGGAAAGCGACTTTGTTTTATACTGTTAAGATATTATAAAATAAAGTCCCCCGCCACACACTAAACTGTAACCCCCGATTTTATAACATTCGTTTTTGAATCGTCTTCCATTACGGAAAAAAATTAAATTCGAATTTACATGAAAAAATAAATATTTTGAAAACCAATAAAGTAATCATGCTGCATAGCCTTGTAAAGTATAGTAAAGGGGCTAAATATTAAATAAAAATAAGCAATAAAATAAGTGAATAGTCACCTAATAACATGGTATTACGATGAGGGGAAAGAAAAAAATATAGCAAGGTGACTCCTACTATGCGGCTACTTACACTTAAAGCAATATTTGAAATGTTAGTTATTCCATATTTTTTTAAACAATTTTGATATTTTCACACAAGAATTTATTTCATTTGCTGTTTGTGGCCACGTGCCACTTCTTAAATATCTTTGCAAAATAAAGTTCCGATATCGTTATTGAATTGAATGAACATTGATGATGGCCATATTTTAAAATTCTAAAATTTATACCTATTACCTACTACAATTTGTGGCCAGTCATGCCCAGCGGTTTTTCATTTTGAAGCCAATAGCCCTTAAAACAAGAAAAATCTAAATCGAGGCAGATTTGTTATTATTTAACATTGGATATGCCTTTTGTACACAGAACAGTGTCCAGATATAAAATTTGAGGTCAATTGGCCTTAAAACAAAGAAATTAAATATCGCGGCCACTTTTTCCATTCTGACATTAGTTTCGTCTTTTGTAACCAAAGTTATACCAGATGTCGATTTTGAGGTCAATTAGCCTTAAAACAAAGAAATTCTAAATGGCGGCCACCTTATTAAATTCTGACATTGGTTCAGTCTTAGGCAACTTAAGTTATATCCAGATATCTATTTTAACGTCAATTGAGCTTATAACGAAGAAAGTCAAAATGGCGGCTACTTTAAAAATTCTAACATTACCTGCGTCAAGATCTTGCAATCAAGCGCAAGCCAAAAGTAGCGAAAGAAAAATAATCTGCAGATGTTCAGTTTTCACACATTTTGCAGAAATAGGCCCGAGCTATATTATGTACACTCTCGGCAGAGTATGAACACTTTTTTGAACGTACATGTACGCTCCTGGCACGCGAGAGCGTAAATGACAAATGAAATAATTACTCTTTTAAATAAGCCGTGATTTTTTTAAGAATATGCGGACTCAATACTCATTTGCCGCATTCATTATGTCATAGAGCCGAGACAGCGAAAACAGGAATTTTGTGGCATGACAACATGTCAATGTAAAACTAATTATAATTATTACTTATTATTCTACAAATAACCGAGAGAATCAATGTGGCAAAAATGTGGATAATATTATTTTAATACTTATTTCAGTCAGTATTTTGTTCAAATAGAATATTTTATTGACGTAAACACGACAAAAAAATTGCGTACGTCCATTCCTTGGAACGGCGCTCGCCGTACTCCCCCTGTCGCCCGGCAGAGACCCGCTTCAATAGTCCGAGCGGAAACTCGAAAAATGTAAATAAATGACTTAAAATTATCGTAAATCAAAAAAACATTTCTGCAATATCGACAATAAATGTGTTTTCTATTCATAAATGTAAGTTTTATGTTCATAAATACATTGATGGAAAAGTTGATACCCAATTTAAGTGAAAGTACTAGTTTTTTATTTCGTTTATATTTTTCTTAACAAATGATAAATTGAAAATCTAATTCTGCAAAATTAAAGTTAATGAATCAAATTATTATATATATTTTCCATGTCATGTTGTTCAGTCATTTTAAGGTACTAGTTAGGAATTGTAAAACATGTATTTTCGCAGATTTGGAAAGGAAGCCCCTTAATTAAAATTTATTAAAAAGGTAATAAAGAAAATTTATTCTCAAAAAGAGGAAAAATGTCACTTACATGAGACCAAAATAACAAAACATAAGTAATTATTCAAACACAGTGGTCACCGTGCACTCACTTACCAAAGTATTGTGTACTAGTAGTGCTCGCGGCTCCGCCCGCGTGAAAAAGTTTTTCCGGGACAAAAATATTTTCCCGGGATAAAAAGTAGCCTATAGCACTCAAGAGTAATGTAGCTTCCTATCAGTGAAATTATTTTCAAAATCAGTCCAGTGGTTACCAAGATTAGTGCGTTCAACCAAACAAACAAACTCTTCAGCTTTATAATATTAGTATAGATAACAAATAATGCATTATTTCGACCAAATTTGATTACCATAAAAACGGTTCTAGTGAGTTAATCTTAAAAGATAGACATATACTGTCGCGGATTTTTTTTTAGATCATTTCAAGAGGAATGATTCTTTTATACATATATTTTTGGTATCTTGAACCGCATTCGCAGCGCATGCAATGGAAGCCCTCAAGGATGAATAATTTTCCCCGTTTTTTTTTTCACATTTTCCATTATTTCTTCGCTCCTAATAGTTACATCGTGATGTTATATAGCCTAAAGCTTTCCTCGATAAATGGTCTACTCAACACAAAAACAATTTTTCAATTCGAACCAGTAGTTCCTGAGATTACCGCGTTCAAACAAACAAACAAACAAACTCTTCAGCTTTATAATATTAGTATAGATTAGTTAGTACTGACGAGCAGTTTTTTTTTTATCAAATAAGATAAACTTGCCTGCTCCACAATTTAGACAAAAAGCAATTGATTTGCAGTTATGTAGCTTGATAGCCGAGATTTAAAAATGTTGAGTGAGCTTACGTTTTTTTATGTCTGATGGTATTTTATTGTAAATTGTATTGTGTAAAATGTGTATTTTCTAGTTTTTTGTTGGATATTCTATAAAGCTTGTTTTTTAGTTGTTTTAAACTATTATTTATTTTTCATTTTTTAGTTCTATTAAACTATTGTCCAACAGATGTCACTAAAATACGAACGAAAGCGCCATCTTGTGACAAGTAAGATTTTTTTAAACATAAGAGTAGCCAGTTTAGTTATGATTCTACTAAGGTCCAACAGATGTCACTAAAAATAAATAACCTATTATTTATTTATTTTTTAGTTGGGTTTTCTATAAAAGCGTGTTTTTAGTTGGGTTTTCTATAAAATCGTGTTTTTTAGTTTAAAATATTGAATTGTCATCGGTTCTTGCTAAGTATGGCAAATTTCGATTTAATCCGACATTTTGAAAGGGGTTAAAATCATGTTTAAAATTTCTGGTACATACATACATACACATGAAGCTAATAAAAGCGTGTTAATAATACCAAAAGCACAATCACGTCATGATTTTTCAAAACAATAAAAAGGTAATCTCTCGCTTTCACTATTTATTTAAATGAATTTCGATGTGTAGCAAACAATAATTTTAAACTGTTTACGCTTGTCGATAATAGATGGCTCTGTGCGGTTTGACCTAATTACTACATCGCTATGTCAAGATTCTCTTTGAAATAATGAACCTAGCAGACGGCGCTTCGACTGTCGAGGGCACAGCCGAGGGTGGCAGGTGTAGTGCCGATTTTTGAGTGCCGGTTTTTTATTATCATAGATATCTCCTGTACATCGATAATGAAGTTTCACTTCAAAAAGTTACCCCTGTCACTTGCTAACCTTAATATCGACAGCCATATTCTTCAACCAATTAACTTTCTTTTCCAATTAACTTTCTTTTCCAATTAATATGACTGCAAACCCGAGATCGAACCAGCTATAGGAACGCAATACATCTACGCCACCGAGGCAATACTCAGTATTGCCTCGGTGGCAATAACATTGACAACTTATACAAAACACGTATTGTAAAGCATGCAAACTATTATAAGCTGATAGATACAGCGACTATAAACGATGACTGGATAGAAAATGGAACATTTTTTGTGTTTTCAAGGCTTTTGTTGAATGTGCTTCCTGAAAGCGGAATGAAAACGCTATCTACGCTTGAATGAAATAAAATCAAATCCGTGCAGTTTTAAAATCCGAAGCCACCCGTGAACTACGGAAATGCCTCTAGCGTCAAACTTGAAATAGTTTTGCTTTCAAGTTTTACCTCGCGATACAGTTCTATAAAAATTGCTTGTGAATTAGCATTAGCTCTTGTAACATTTGTTTATTGCTTTATTAATATAATTTGTAATTCACAGTAAAAAAAATATACGAATCATGCTAATATAATTCCGTTCTACTGCGCCTTGAATACCAAAGCAAACAACATTTTTTTAAGTAGGTAGGTTACAATAAAGAAAAAAAAGTGCACAGTAAAAAATTTCAAGTGTACTAAACCTTACTTCTTTATATAACTACTATAACATTACTGACTGCCTCGGTGGCGTAGTTGTATTGCGTACGCGTTACGAGTATGATTTGCGCGCTGAGGTCCTGGGTTCGAATCCCGGGTCGGGCCAAAAAACTTTGTGACTGGGCTTTTCCTTCTTAAAAAAAATTACTCAGTCGCAGCTCGGAGTCAGGAAGTTGGCGGTGTGATACCCCTGTGCCACGGAAAGCACGTAAAGCCATTGGTCCTGCGCCTGATCTCTCTCCGGTCATGTCGGATTGCCGTCTCACCGGACTATAAGAGTGAAGGAATAGCGAGTGCACCTGTGTATTGCGCACACACTTGTGCACTATAATATATCCTGCGTACCTGGCTGATCTCCGTTGAGATTGGCCGCCGTGGCCGAAACTGGCTAGGAGGATTTCATAACATTACTACCGCTATACAATAATCGTACTCATGCCCAGAAATAAGTTTTGTTCAAAACGCAAATAGAATACACATATAGATTTTCTTTTGGCGGCAGTTCAAGCAAACATCTTAGCGAACGATTCACGTGCACACACCCATCACACAACAGAAGCAATTTGATCTAAGGATCCTTATAAAACAGAGAACTGTCAAATAAACGACAATCGTGATGGGGGCTCGGTCCGTCCAACTTGAGACACGTCTGACATTATACTATTTGTTGGATACGATAGGGATACACATTAACGATACAATAAGTGATGTTTTTGTCTACCAAGGTGACAGCTGCACGTACTAATGCGTACGTACGTATAATATAGGCATACCTACTGCAACGTCCCGTGACGTCCATGGATGCATATGACTAACAACTAATTCCAATAAACCATCGTAACGGCTACTAAGTGTTCATGGTCAAAATAAACCATCCAAAATACGTCTTATGTGGGTAAGCATGTGAAATAAACTCTATTTTCGTTGATCAACGTTTTTAGGACGGCGTAAATTTTCTGACAACGAAAATGAAACTATAAAATTGTCACTTCATATCGATTTTGTGCTAGACAGTGATATATAGTACCGTAGTAGAAGTTTTAAATCCAATTGCAATAAGGCTTTATGATCCTAATGACCTAGTTATACCGGGTGGAAGGGAAACGCTCTCTATACCGGAACGGTAAGAGAGAAGAACCATAACATTAACGAAAAACTATATTCATTTGCAAAGCTAAGCGATAATACTTACGATTTTAGTATTTCCGTAATTCATGCGCGCGCAATGTAAAGCGTACAAAGAGCTGGGCGGCCGTCGCGCTGCGCCGGACCGGCCCGCGGTCGTTAACCCGTCAGCTGATGTACGTGTTTCATTACGATTTTTTTTAAATATTGACCTTTTTTACTATGTTTTTCAGAATAATAGTTTGATTTATCTATCCATACGTGAAGCTGTACAGAAATTTGAGAAAATCCTACTAAAATTGTAACAATGCGATCGCGATTTTTTTAGTGCCATCACATCAGGAATCACCAATACTATCACCTGTATTAGTTTCCGAGAGCGTTTCCCTTCCACCCGGTATAGAAGTTGCACCTGCGTAGTAGTGTAAAATACACATAAAACGTAAACCACTAACGAACATTACTCACCATCCCAATCTGCAAAAATAGACATAAAATTGTTAGTCTACGAAATCCAATTGTTAACAGAACGGACGATACCCACTTAAAGGATATATTCAAATGCTACTGCAACATTAACTCACTTTTTAAAAAAATCACAATAATTCCAATTCTCATCTATAACGACATTCGAGTATAATAAGTAGGCAGTGAAACAAAATCCTTTATTCGAATATGATTCGAATCGATAAAATGTTAAACATTACTTAGATTCAGTAAATTTTTACTCTACCACCAGTTCGAAAAACAGTGTCCACCAGAGAAGAACAGGCAAGAAACTCTAGGGTTGTTTGTTTTCAAAATCAGTTCATAGGCATAATTGTGCCCGATATGGCGATAGGCTCGCCCCCCTATCACATCATGGGACTTAATAGCGGCGAAAAGTGGGTGCACTAGTTGCGCCTTTGCCTACCCCTTCGGGGATAAAAGGCGTGAGTGTGTGTGTGTGTGTGTGTGTGTATGTGTGTGCATAAATGAGATACCGTGTATAATACAATTTAATATTTGTTTAGAGCAATTCATATACATATTAACTTGCATAGTAATAAATTCTCAATTCCCATCCGAGTGTATGTACAATCCTCGCAGGAATCACGAAATAATTTGATGATCTATACTTGTCCAATACATGTATTATTTAAGCGTCATTTACACAAGAAGAGTTTCTCGAATGCGAGCGGCGAAAAATCATAAGCGATTATCGTATGCGGAAACTCTCCATGCAATTCTCTCCTGTGGTTGTTTACATTGGGATAAAAACTGGTAGCAATAAAGAGATACTTAGATTCGAGTGTCAAAAGCGAGACCTTTTCGTTGTTTGCCTATACACCACTACAATACAATACTTGCATGTAGCAAGTAGGTATTCGTAGGGTGATATTCGCATACAATTCGAGATTTGCAAGTAGAGCGAGTCGCGAAAAAATCGTTCTGTACTGATGTTGTACGAGATTCGCCACTCGAAATTTTTATGGCGAGATTCGTACGATATGTTTACACACGCAGTGACCGAGAAGAGTTTATGAGGCGATACTTGCTTCCGACAGGCGACAGTGTAACTACAGGACATAATGAGACTTAACATCTTATGTCTCAGGATGACGAGCGCAGTGGAATGCCACACAACACTTTGTAATTCAAGGTTCTGGATGGTATTTCTACTGTTTATGGGAGGTCGTATCGCTTACCATCAGGCGAACGGCATGCTCGTCTCGTCATTCAATGCTATAAAAAAAAACCTAATTAGGGGCAGTAATTACTACAGGATTTATACCTTTAATTAATTACCACAATAATGAACGTAATATAACGTTACGCGTTTTTCCCTTTTCAGGTATGCAGAACTGTATCACAACTACATTTTGCGAGCTATGTTAGTGTACCATGTACCTAATAGGGTGCATGCCTATTACCACTTACCAGGCACATTTACAGAACCCGGGCTGATACCGAGTAGAAAAAACCCAATATTACTTTACCCGAACCAGGAATCGAACCCGAGTTCTCAGCACTGCAGTCGTACCGTAATACAACTACCCCACCGAGGTAGGAAAAAATAAAAATTATAACATGGCTATAACCTAACCTATCCTACTAATATTATAAAGGCGAAAGTTTGTAAGAATGTCTGGATGTTTGGATGTTTGGATGTATGGATGTTTGTTCCTCTTTCACGCAAAAACTACTGAACGGATTTCGATGAAATTTGGAATACGGGTAGATCATGTCCTGGATTAACACATAGGCTACTTTTTATCCCGGGAAAATATAAACCGGGACTTTCATCCCGGAAAAACTTTTTAATGCGGGCGGAGCCGCGGGCAAAATCTAGTTAAAAATAATTGCATATTTTGAATAGTTACGTTAAGCCATCCGAAATTGTATGAATTTTCCTACTACCTGTCGTCGCAGTTATAATTTTGCATAAAAAATGATACAGATTTCTAATCTACATTTATACATACATACATAAACACTCACGCCCTTATCTCATAGGAGTAGGCACCCTGCTTAGCGGGGCTATTGAGCAATCTTGACACACCTCTTTCGCCTCTTCCACATTCATAGTTCTTCTTATACATTTTCGCCGATTAAGGGTACTCCTGATCTATCATTCTCGGAGAAGATCATTAATTTGATCAGAGAACGTTCTCCTCGGGCGTCCCCTTCCAGCCGCACCATCAACATTCCTTTGATGAATACTTTCGTGATCCGTCTTTAATCCATCCTCTCTACGTGCCCCAACCATCTCAGCATACTACTTTGAATCCTAGTCACCACATAACCATCATCTAGATTTATGTATTTTCTTCTTTTCATCTTAAAAATTAAAAAGCGTGTTTGTGTTGTACCTATCTGTTGCACGTGGATTATGGAAATATTAATATTCATTTATTAAACTGCTAATTATGCATATTGAGGCTATAATACAATAGTAGACTGTGTTTTGTTCTACTGTTGGCACCTTCCTAAATAAGGCCTGAAAAATAATACTTATGAATTCCAATATATTATATATAAACTCCTAAGGTCCTCTAACTTTGAACTCCAATTTCTTTGTATATTTCCTTAATTATTTTAGAAAGTCTTATAAGACTTTCATCTCTAGTTAAGGATGTTTAGGATTGAGGAATACAGAGCATTTTTAAGCACACTTTACTGTTATCGACACATAGATACTGAGTTTCATTTTTTATCCCAATGGAGCTCTCAGACCACGGTAAGATGTTTACAATTCAAGATCGTCTAGATAGAGCATACCGCCATCTTTGCTGACTGGTAAAGTGGAAGCCTAAGCGCACTCGACTTGCTTCAGATATCTCGCGTTCCGCCACCAAAATTGAAAACGTCGAGTATGAAGCCGCTAGATAATACTTTTTTGTAAAGATTTTCGAAATCTTTTCATTCTTATAAGGACGCATGATTAACATAAACACGTTATGGGCCGATTTCACCGCTTGCTGTTAAATGCTACCTGTCATATAAATGTATAAGCCGACTAAGTACAAAAGTCACATTCTAATCTATGCTCCCAAATAATTGGTAATGAAATGAGTACTATATACATTTGCTGTTTAATACGATAACTGTCAAAAAAATTTACTTGAAACCTTGAAACTGGCCCTAAGTATCTCATCAAGAATCATGCCAAATATCCTGTCATTGTCACAGTAGTACACGATTGACAAATTATATTTTTAGAAATCAATTTTACTATGTGTTTATATTAACTTTAATATCAAATGCATAATTTGTAGCGGCTATGATCTTCACATGGCATCAAGAGAAAATTATTTTTTTCGTAATCACTGCATGTGTAATCATTGGATCTCAAGATATTGCACATCCAAACCATTGGAAAATGATAGAACATCTTGCAGAAACACATCCATATATTGTGGCTATATTAAACGAAGCGAAAAACTACACATGCACGGGCTCTATCATTGATAAGCAAACTATATTGACATCAGGAAGTTGCCTCAACCCAGAACCAGCGTATGTTGCAGTAGGAGTTGCAATATTTGGGAGTAAAGTCGATGATCATAATATATTCCGTATTGCATACACCGTATTGCATGCCGATTACACATTCGAATTAAAGGCTTTAGACCCAAACGTCACCAAGATGCACAGCAACATAGGCCTAGCTTTCATAAATCGTCCAATACTAGATATATTTATTGCACTACCCGATCTTGGGAATTACTATGCATCTGAATTAAAAAATAGGAAACTTATGGTTGTTGGTTATGGCCTTATCAATAACTCAGATGTAGTATCGTTGCAGCATCAAGCTTACCATCAGACACCTTGTGCAAATCCTAAATGGTATTACTGCGTTTGTGGAATAGAATATTCTGCTTATACGAAAACTTACTATAAAGAATTCGGCAAAGGAGCACCCGTAATGATCCAGGCCGGGATTATAGGAATAACAGCTACTCCATGCGGTGTATTGTCTCTTAAAACAATGGGAATTAAATACAATATATTTACGGTACTCGGTCCATACCTACCGTGGATAAAGAAAACTGAAACTAATACAACTTTATCATTTCGAGCTTTCAGCAATAGTTCTCCGATAACAGATAGTTCATTGAAATATTTTAACATTGTATTAGTAATTAGCAAAGTTTTTAATTAAAGCATCTATTAAAATATACACTGTGCATTCACGTAAAATTCCACCGGACGATTGATGGCAATTCCTTGCCAAAATTAAATAAACAAGTTAGCACGTAAACAAAATGAACGTTTCCGTGAAAATATGCGCGGTAATACTCCGATGAAAATTACCATGAATCTATCGCTCAACATTATAGTGTTAATTAATATCACATTAATGAAACACGAAGCAACGTATCATGCTTATTTGTTTCAGTCGCAAACAATGTATTAGTATAAAGGGTAAAACAGTTGTGTCTTTACGTTGCTGTGGTATTTGAATTTGCCAGAACAATTTTATTACCTAGCTCGTAGTTTATGTGAACAAAGATTTTATTTTATTTACTAAGTACCTCCTGCCTACACAATATTCAATAAAAATCGTTTGAACTCTTAAGTTGACAAGGTTTTTGGAACTAGACGTTTACGTTTAGCACCCAAGTTGAGAATCCTATCACTGTTCTATCACAAAATCTAACCCTACTGCTAAGTAATAAGTAAGTATCTACATCATTTAATTATCTTAATTTATGATAACATAATATTGTAATTCAAATAAACGCAATATTCATTTTTAAATAATCATTACATTTATCATGTAACATGATATAAGAGAGAACGTCACCTTTGACCTCAGACCGGGTAAGATAAACTTATATTTTAGTCTCCCAACGCAATATCTGACGACTAAACGTCGAAATAAGTTTGTGTCTATGAATATCGAAAGTGTAAATAATAAAGAATGAATGTTGTTAGGACGTTCGTGAGAAACATGAGCGACGGGAAGAAATGGGAGCCATTACGCAAAGTAGGGATCATCGGGGTGCCGTTTGAGAAAGGGCAGAAAAAGTATGGCGTGAGTGTTGCTCCCGCGGCGATGCGAGCGGCGGGACTTGTTGACCACCTGAAAGAAATAGGTACACGATTTGAATTATTTAACAGAACGTCTTTACCTAGATGAACGTAATACTACTTTACCGGTACGGTATGGTTCCAGTCAAATTTCCATTTCAAGAGAAGACTTGCGTGCGAAATCGCGAGCAAGATACTTTTCATATCAATAAATCTAGTTTAACATAACTATTCTACAACTGGCTACTATCCTGCGAATAAAATATTTGTTGCATCAAAATTAGGTTAAACTGTGACGATATATTATATTCTCTTTAAGACGGTTTGGATGTAAAGGACTACGGCGACATAGAAACAGTGGCAAGCATCGAGACTACTAACGTGGACAATATGGCACACCTTTCTTCTGTTTCTGCTTGCAACAAGAAACTGTCGGAGTGCGTCTCCCGAGTCATGAGGGACGGTAGAATAGCCCTAACGATTGGCGGAGATCATTCTATAGGCGTTGGTATGTTTATTGATTGTTTTAACTCTCATCAATGTGGAAAACTTAAAGCATAGAGTCAATATTATGTGTAGCTTCAATATTTTTATCTGAGTGAGCAACGTGTGTGTATTTTATTTATTTCGTTAACATATTTATTGTTATGTAGTATGCTAAGGTAGAAAGGATTTTTTTTTTCAAACTTTAAATAATATACTTAGTTCAGACATTGATAAAATATACTCGAACAATCGAAGTACCTACGCGAGGAGCGCGATACCACAAGAATGCTCAAATTCACGCATTTTAACACGCTTTTATGTAATATCCATCTATCCTTATTCCCAGTTTATAAACTTACCTCCTTTTAAAAATCTATTATTACAGTGCGTACCTATAAGCTAAACGTAGCAGCTAACAACACATTTGGAAAAAATACAAACAATATTTCAGTTATAATAATCCAATAACATAAATTAATAATTTTATTTAAGTATGTCCCTACTTATTTTAATTGTACATTTTGTATTATAATTTATCATTTAACTGCATCCAATCATATTTAATATCATATTCAAAGGTAGAAAGGCTATATACCCATATACCTACTTGTAAATAGTTAATAAAATAATAATATACCCGAGTTTTTCTATTCAGTATCAGCTCGGAGTATGGAATTTGTGCACGATATGGCGATAGGCTCGCCCCCTATCACATCATGGGACGGAATAATGGCGAAAAGTGGGTGCACTAGTTGCGCCTTTGCCTACCCCTTCGGGGATAAAAGGCGTGAGTGTATATGTATGTATGTATGTATTATTTTTGTCTTTAATATCAATGTCTCAATAGGTTCAGTGGACGGCCACTACAGCGTCAACGAAGACATGATCCTCATCTGGATAGACGCTCACGCGGACATTAACACCAACAAAACTTCGGGTTCCGGCTCCGTTCATGGAATGCCTGTAGCTCTATTAGTCAAGGAACTTTCAGATTACTGGCCTTATTTACCCACCATGGATTGGCAAGTTCCAAAGTAAGAATAGTAACCACTAAAATTACATTATCATAAGTTGATATATATAGTTGAGCGATAGCCTAGTTAAGAATGGAACGGACTACCGAAATGTGTCTGCAGGATCGAAACCCAAGGAACACACCACTGACTTCGAAAATGTTGTTTATATTATATTAAAGCTCGCTTAAACAGCGAAGGAAAATATCATCAAACCTACATACCTAAGAATTATCTGTAAAGGTTTCTGTAAGTACGGGAAGTCTGCCAACCCGCACTAGGCCAGCGTGGTGGACTAAGGCCTAACCCCTCTCAGTAGTACAGGAATCCCGTGCCCAGCAGTAAGACAGTATAAAATTCAGCGCCGTTATTATTATTTTATTTATTTGAAAATCCTTCCTTCCTTACATAGTATAAAACAAAGTCGACCGTCGCCTCTGTACCTAAGCCATAAATACAAAGTCTACCGGACCGAATTTCACTAAAATTGGATTTGGTATGGAGATAGTTTAAGACCCTGGGAAGGTTTAGGCTACTTCTCCCCGGAATAATATATAGCGGGACTTTAATCCCGGAAAACTCTTTCACGCGGATGAAGCCGCGAACAAAAGCTAGTAGGTACTGACATGAACAACTATTTCGAACTTTACCACATCCCTATCTAGTAAAAAGGAAGGGATAACAAGACAGAAGATACTAAAATCCAAATTTTTATATCACTTTACAGATTTTCGATTAAGAATTTAGGATATCTTGGACTTCGATCTGTGGACCACTATGAAAGGCTTGCAATAGAAAAATACAATGTGCCAGCTTTCGCTATGGAAGATGTCGAAGAGTAAGTAAACTATAATCTTATAAAGATATAGCTCAGGTAGGGTAAGAAAGGGTAATGCCGGTCACTTAAGATAAATCAACTTTAAATCAGTAAATAACCAAATTTATTTAAGATTCTGACACCCAATATAAACTTAAAGTATTCTTCTAACGTAATCACAACCATTGAGATCAATCTTAATAAAAATATTTGTACAATGAACTTTTAAAAAAAATACAGATTTGACTGGTATTGCCAGATATGGCGGGTAATTCCGGTCGGCAGGTTGGCAATACCGGTCTAACGTTTTAGCGGCAAAAATTGCAAACGTAGTCTTTCGGGGACCCAAAAACCGTGCAATGAACGTGAGCCCAACCCTCACACTGAATGCAACTGTACCAAAGCTCGTTATTGTGGCCGTAAGCATCACATTACATGCATTTTTTGCCTCGTCTTTAACATCAATATCTTCGTCACCATCGCCCATATAAACCATATCGTCGTCAGAGTCTGATGAAGATTAATGGTAATTCTTATCTTAGAGAACCCTTTTCTTCACCTTTTGATAGCAAATTTAGCTGATCTTTTCGTTGTTGTCCTTTTTCGTACAGTTGTTTTAGGATCAGTTTTTCTTTTTTCTTTTCCCTAGTTGCTCTTCTCACTTCTTTTTCCTTCAAAGCTTCCTTGTTAGGAGTGCTTATGAGGACTGTTGGGAATTGTTTCCGAGAGAAACCCATTACCCAGCTCCTCGTTTTTTTTGGCGGTCTCTTCGGAACTGATAAAATATATTTGGCAGTGACTCCTGAAGTTGAAGAGAGACAATGGTTTGGAATTCTTCGCAAAGATGGTGATTCAAAGTTATTGTGATTCAGTCTTTCTCGGAGAGTTGAAAATGCGACGCCACAAGTCCGAGCTGCCTCTTTTACATCTGTTCCATCTTCAACAAGTTTGAATCCCCCTTTCAAATCATTTCGGTTCCATTTTTCTTTCAATCCGTAGCTCCTTCTCAGAGTTCCCGACATCCTATAAAGAAACCTAAAATAAAACAGAATAAAACTGAAAAAAAAAAAACAATGATTGCGTTGCGCGTAATACCGGTCAGCGTGACCGGCATTGGCCGCCTCTACTTTTTTTTAATTAACAATAATATTTTTAACAACCCGTTACATATTGCTTGAAATCTATCATTACATGAATAGCTATGTAACTGAATAACTAAAACTGTCACTGGCAAAAGAAGAAACACATAAATAATGACACTTATCTCTTATATTCCACGGCCAAATAATAACAAAACATGGGCGCGAAATAAATTGACGTGTGGTTCTCAACAACGCATGACCGCAACTGCGCGAAGGGTGGTGCGTTGGCGTCGGGAACACTCGTGCTACCCGCTATGTGTGTATATGTACGCGTAAACACTGTTATTATGAAGAAAATGTGGTGACCGGTATTGTCACCTGACCGGTATTACCCTACTTTACCCTAACTCATTCCCGCCGTCTCTTTACCTGGATTAAAATGTTTAATGTCATTATTCGTATAGCGGTACAATGTATATAGATAGTTACAAACCGGCATAACTATTCAGTACCCACGCTTATTGACTTTCAGGCACGGCATAAAAAAATCCATAACACACATCCTCAACGTACTGGATCCAAACAATGAAAAACCAATCCACGTTAGCTTTGATATCGACTCATTGGACGCTTTAGAAGCACCCAGCACCGGAACACCAGGTAGGTATCTATTATGTTGAAATTATTTGCATTTCTAAACAAATATAAAACTCTAAAATCGAGCACACGATATTCAAAAGGTGACGATCGCAGCTTGCTAGAGTAAATCTCGCTTTTTATGTAAATACGCCAAAAGCAAAGGCCGTTCGCCGGATGGAAAACGATGATCGTCGCATTTGGCCGAGCACTTTCAATACACAAGTCAATGAGAATGCATTACCTACTTTGAATACTTCTTTCAGCAGAAAGATTAGGTTTTTTAGACAGGGAAATTTCTCTCTGCCTTGATTTGCACCAATAGCCTGTTAATAATTTATAGTCAACAATATTTGTGGAAGAGCAAAATCTTGTTCGCAGCAAGACTGGCTATGCCGAAGTGGTGTTAGGTACTTCTTTTTAGAAATGCAAATCTGTCTCTACATGTCTGTTTTACAAAACCAAATTTAACTACTCAAAAACGTGGGTGTCTGTTTATGTTGCTCTGGATTTAATTTTTTACCTTTTTAGGTAAGGCGACTCCTGTCATCATAAATAAACAATCTTAGATTACTAAAATCGAGGCTCTTCGTTATACAGCCAGCTTATTTTATTTACTAACTCATAAGTAATAGGTACAACGGTCTCGAGTCTCTACCTTGATCACAAACCTTGACTTAAGCTTGAAATATTATCCGTACCTATACTTAAATACCTATACCATCTATAAAACTGTTTCTAGTGCGAGGAGGCCTGACACTTCGAGAAGCAATTAATTTAATGGAAATCATACATGCAACTGGACGGTTACGTGCCTTGGATCTGGTAGAGATCAATCCGGCGCTTGGCAATGAAAGTGATAGGAAACGTACTATCGAAGCTGGACTATGTGTGCTACGTGCTGCCTTGGGATTCTCCAGGAGAGGATCTGCCCCACGAGGCGTGTCGGATTTACCTATTCAAACACATACCAACAAATAGTATTAAAAACATTAGGTACGTGTAAAATACAATATTACGTATTTTTCACCCAAGTTCATTCCGTCGCTGTATCGCCGAAACTACAAACAATCTCATAATTTATTTTAATACTCAAACACTATACAAAATTAACTACCTAGTAGGGTACACGATGCTAGAGACATTAAGATACCGCATCTAAAATTTCGATTATTTCAGTCAACTTGTCATCGTGATTTTTTTTTAAATAAACTGATGTGATTAATTTATAATACATCATCGGAAAGACTATTTCAACACTAATGGAATAAATGAGCCAGATTTTTCATATCTTTCTTTAATTTCAATCTAGCCACCAAGTTATAGTGGTATTTTTATTTTTAGCAATAAACATTGAGTTTACTTACATTCGAAATTCGTTTTGGACGTATATTCTCGTAAATTTCACTACGTTAGAAATTTCATTTTGTACGATTTTATATTGAGAAAAAAAAATTGTCGCTTTTATCATCTAGGCGACTTTTATACCAATAAACAGCAATTTTCGTTAGTTAGTTTCAAGCACGATTTTGATTGAAAACGGCAACAAGTTTGAGTCTCTGTACAACAAAATTTCTGAAACAGACGTTGGAACTTGGTGGATAGATTGAAATTAAAGAAAGATATGAAAAATGTTGCTCGTTTATCCCATTAGTGTTCAAAATATAGTCTTTCTTATGGTGTATTATAAATTAATCAGATCAGTTTATTTTTTAAAAAATCACGATGATGAGCGGACTGAAATAGGCGAAATTTTAGATGCGGCCTCTTATTCATAACGCTTTAGGGAGTCTTCCATGCGCTCGAGATCGATAGACACTAGTCAGAACATATTATTATCGTTAAAGTATGAATATAAGTATATATTTACCTACTTCATATCAATGCCATCAATTTCAATCAACTTCTTGAATTTCATAATATGAAAATTAATTAACGTAACAAACACAATCGGTTTATGGCATCTTGATTAAGATAGCCATAGTACTCGAACATGCGTTAGATATGAAGTCAACATGATGGTATTAATGGTGAGTGACTGATTAAACATACTAATTACTGAAGATTGTTAACGTACATAGTAGGTAGGTACCTACGTAGTACATAAAGGTACATAATAAGATCGATTAATTCTGTCAACATTTTATAAGTACTTGACTCGTCAAGCCCCGTGACGGACGCCGGCGTCCATATATTATATAGGGTTTCCGCATACATCTATCCTACTATCCTACTAATATTATAAAGGCGAAAGTTTGTAAGAATGTATGGATGTATGGATGTTTGGATGCATGGATGTAAGGATGTAAGGATGTTTGTTCCTCTTTCACGCAAAAACTACTGAACGGATTTCGATGAAATTTGGCACACGGGTAGATCATGTCCTGGATTAACACATAGGCTACTTTTTATCCCGGGAAAATATAAACCGGGACTTTTATCCCGGAAAAACTTTTTATTGCGAGCGGAGCCGCGGGCAAAAGCTAGTATAATATATAAGCGGGGCTTGATGGGTTAATGTGCCTTGTCTTTTCCACTTTTTTGACTAAATTAAAAAATTTGCAGCCCCAAAAATAGATTTTCTAACATCAATTAAAATCAAACTACCCATTCAACGACGTAATACATTTTTTTGTTTCAGAATATCTTATTCCTGTTTATAGTGGCCAATGCTCTAGAGTTGAAGAAAGAAATCAATGACGCAGAAGTAGAAAATATTTTTATAAAATATCTCAATAAGACTCACGATATACAATCACAGTACGTCATCAACGAAGGTCTGTCCAAAGCGATCTCGCATTATTTTAACGGCAAAGTTAGAATGTTTCCATTATACAAGATAAGTTTGAAAATAGATAGAAATCCAGTAAAAATTCCTTGGTCACTGGGACAAGTCAGCAACGATAAAAGTATTAAAACACGAGTTTATAAGTATGTTAAACCAAAAAAACATGTTGCAAAATAAAACAATCTAAAATGCATAATGTCTCAATGTATTTATTTCCGTTTTTTCCTATTAATAGAACAGTATGAGTTTATTCTACAAGAATTTATAAGTTTAATATATTATGTACAGCGAATCTTAACATTTGTGAACCTGTATTGCAATTTCATTATAAATTGTATTTCTGTTAATATTAAGAATAAACAGAAACACATTTCTCACAGTAGCTTAATTCATAATACATAATATAATTAACTGATTTAAAACCCTATGTTGAACTCTATGTCGTCTCTGGGGATAGCATACTAGATGTCGTCGATGAAGTACCAATACCTCCTAAGTGTTGAGAATCAAATTTTACACCTGAAGAAAAATCCTGTTAAATACATACGAACGAATGAATTCTGTCACTAAGTAGATGTTTTCACATAGCTCAAGAAGCTTACTGGTAAAGAAATTACGGATAGAAGTTAATTCAATCCATGCGAATATGAGTTTTATGTCTATTGTAATAAAAAAAGTAATTTTGAACTAAATTGTCAGTTAGGAGGTATTGGTACTTCATCGACGATGTATTAATTTAACAAGAATACGAAAATAAAAAAAAATATTTAAGAAAATTATACATTTCCCAACTATGTTAAATTATTGCCACAGCCTTAGAAAAAAAAAACATTAAATTTAAAGTTCCAAAGTGATTGAATAATTTAAAAATATTCTGACTTCAGATGATCTACAACTGGACAATCTAGATGCACAATATATGTGACTAATGTGAGTGAATTAAAACTCTTAATTTATTAAGCACCAGCTTCAAAGTAAGTTTGAAATTGATTGATCAACATTTATGTTTCAAAGCATAGATCATAATAATTGTACACTAATCACATTGAACTTTAGAATATTTTTTCACATCTAAGAACACATGGTATATCATTAAGCTATCATAAAATTCAAGAAAATGATTACCAATGTATGGTAATAAATTTTAGAAATTAACTTGTGGCCGGTAATGTTTCTGGAACTTGTTGTTTTTGATGGAAAGCTTCATCTGCCATTTTGCCTGCACTCGCTTCATGAAGTGAATATCTCTTGCTTTCCTTAAGAAACAAAAAAACCAATATGCATTAACATAATGCCAACATTTTTGACAGTATAATTATTATTAGACAATAGCAGAACACAAATTATATTTTCATTGTAATTAAAGATTTTGTTTATAAATTTATTGATGTGAATTAAAAAGTTAAATTAATTAAAATAAAAGGACAGTGGACGTTCATGATCAATGGTGCTTACTAAACATAAGATTACTCACTTGCTTGTTTCCAATAATTTTTCTATAAACCAAAACATTAACCTAAATACTGAATGTACTTACTTGGCAGCCAATGTCTGTTCCTTTTCTGACCAACCAAGAGCACGGTACACTCCAAGAAGTCTGTGTAGTTTACGATCCGATTTTTTTACTAGAGCTCCACTGCTTTGTGTTAAGTTCTGTTTGTAATATCTGAAATATCAATGTAACAAATTGTGTTTATTATTTTTACATTACATAATCACAATTGCTCACACCTGGTGTAGATTTATAATTTTTTATCTAACATTTTGTACTAATCATCCTACTAATTTGTATTATAAACGTGAAAGTTTGTAAGAATGTATGGATGTTTGTTACTCTTCCACGCAAAAGCTACTGAACGGATTTTAATGAAATTTGGCAAATGGGTAGATCATATTCTGTATTAACATATAGGCTACTTTTTACTGGGAAAATATAAAGTGGGACTTTTATCCTGGAAAAACTTTTAAACGCAGGCGGAGCCGCAGGCAGATTCTAGTAGGTTATAAGTCAAAAAGGAACTTAGCTATAATAGAAAATAATCACCTCATGAGGGAACGATGACCAACAATAACTCCTGAAGGCAACACCAGCTGGAAGTCATCACCAGCAATTGTTGATGGACCCTCCACTTCCTCATCCACATCCATGCTTTCACCACCTACCTCGTGATCAGGGTATGAAGAACTGGAAAATAAATAATATAAATAGTATGAAAAAATCTTGAACTTTACCAATTTTTTTTTAATATTATTGATCAGCTTTACCTGTAATCATAAAAATCTGCATATTCCGCCAATGCAAGACCTTCATGTAACATCTTGCAATGTCCCTTGTCAATCATATGAGCCTGAGCTGCGTCCATGGAATAGAATGTTTTGCCCGTATCATTGCACCATATGCACATGTATCCTTGTGATATCTAAAGTTGAAAAGATAAAAAAAGGTGTAGACAAAGATAGAAAGAAGAAGATATAGGATAAAAGTAAGTAATACATAAAAAGGACAGATAAAAGGATATGAATTCAACATTTTTGTCTCATTATATATTTAAAAAAATGCCTACTTAACAATTAAGACATTATGTACATTTACACAAATACATATTATTACGCAATATGTAAGCAAGAAGTGTGAATCACCGTTTTATAGTTACCTTTTCTCCTAAATAAAGAAGTAATTCTTTGATATTCACACAATATTCCACATCGGGAATGAAGAATGAATGCGTTTCGGACATGTGTTTGAGGTTTTTAACCATGTTCTTACTGTGATGTCTGCAGAATAAACAATCCTGTGGCTTGATAAGAGAATCACTGCCATTGATTCTACATTCGTCCCACTCATCAGAATCCAGCTGAAATAGAAGACATAACTTTTATTCTTTGTGTTTAAACTGGAAATTGACAATGGCATACGGTCTGTTTGACGGTTAAGCTAGGTTATGTTACCAACATGAAAATTCAACAATATTTTCTATGAGTGTATAATGTAAATGATTGAAATGAAGTTTGAAGTGAAGCTATAATTATAAAAGTAACATTAAACACACCTCTTCAATATCAGAATCGGTTTCAACATCTTCTTCGCCAGAGTCATCAGCACTGACAACAACAAATTTTCCGGGTTCTTTTATTGCATTTGATGATGATTCAACTTTCACAAAACTGTCAGTATCAGAATGACCACTATTATCATCTTCTTTGTTGCTACTTAAAAAGGTTTCCTCTAAAATCTTGTGTTTTTTGCTTTTCAAATGATTGTTAAAGGCATTTTTCGTATTGAACAGCTTTGAGCAACACTTGCAGTACTGTGATTCATCCTGGGTCGCATTTTGCCTTTCCCTATGTTCTTTTGCTCTAAGTTCGAACTCCTCCAATTTCACTGGTGGTAACGAGGCTACTTTTCTTTTCAAGTTATACCTGTGCCAATCCAATTTGTAATGTTCACGTTGTTGCTCCGCAGTTTCATATCTTACATTACACGTGATACACGTAAATGTATCGACCATTTTAGAAAATTAATATCAACGATTAAAAATTAACAAACTAACGTATGTGATAATAAGTATATGACGTATACGTAGGTAGTAATCACACGCTGCAGGCTGCAGGCTATACAAATTACACTCCACTACACGTAACATAAAAATAATGCGATTTACGGTTGACGACGTTCATGAAGGTTAGTAGGCACAGAAGACTAGGCAGTTGCTTTTTAACAAAGAAGACTAATAATTTGACTCTGGTGAGGATAAAAAATACGTGGAATGAAAAAAATAAAATAGACTTTTTCTAGAAGCCCGTTGTTTGTTTGACACACACGGTGGTATTTACTATGAAAGGAAAAACAACTTCAATGCCCTAAATTCTACTATTGGAGAATATTAGTAACAATAATCAAAGAGAATAATAATAATTAGTAGTTATACTCCGTCCAACCATTTCTTTGCCTTTTTTTTTTTTTTATAATTTTCCCCTTACAGGAAAGGCAAAGGGTTCAAGCCCATACAGCCTCGTCTTACGTAATATTTTTGTCTTTTGTTTTACCTATGTCCTTTGTCGTAATAAAGCAGTAGCTACACGTATTTCTTCTGAATAGTCTGTGGTGGCTTCAGGACTTTATCGAGGAGTTTTGGCGCAACCAAAAAGCACTTGATTGGCACAGTTATTTCAATTCACTTCATTTAGCATTTTAGCCTGTCCTCTGGACGAAAAAAGAAAAAAAAAAGGGAAAATTAAAAAAAAGTCTCTGCTTATGAGAGTTTTGGCGGGAACGTAGAAGTGTCATGAGGTGCTCTTGTTTTAATTCATTATTTTGGTGATACTTAGTGTTATATTGCATAATTATGGTGGTATATTATCCAATATAGTTCTATTAAAGTGCTCAAATGAAGTGAATTGAAATAACTGTGCCAATCAAGTGTTTTTTCGTTGCCGCCAAAACTCCTTGATAAAGTCTTGGTAAGGTAGCCACTGCTTTACTACGACATAGTACGTAGGAAAAAAAAAAAGTCAACCAAAAATATTACTTAAGACGAGGCTGTATGGGCTCGAACCCTTTGCCTTCCCTAAAGGGAAAATTATAAAAAAAAAAAAAAAAAAAAAAAGTCTCTGCTTATAATCAGACATCAAACTTCAAAGATGTTATTTAAAGTTCCCAGTGTATATAATACTCTTTGATTTAAAGTGATTGTGGTATTTAAATTTATTAAATTGTAAATATTATATATCACATATACATATGGCTCTGCCCTTCTAGATACTAAATTTCATTATGATATTTGAAACCGATGATATTGATGATGATTACTTCACACCTGTGCCTTCGTAAGTACCTACTTTGTTTAATGTTTCATCAACGTTTACCAAAATACCTACTATTGTATTACAGTGATATGTAAGTCTACTACCAATAGGGCTGCCATCATCTAAATTGCCGACGCCGGATAAACGCGGCAAAAATCCCGGACATTTGGGCGAAATTGGGTCTTTCCCTGGACACCTCTGAAAAAAATTTTGCCGTTCCTTCTTGAATGCCGTGAAATACATGAATTTTTAACTAAGATTTATTTCAATTTGTCGCTCATCTATAAAAAAAAATGGATTTCCCCTGACAACAAAAGTGTCCAGGTTTTGCCCGGACATTTTTTAAAACCCCTGCAGGATGGCCCCAGGACACCCTTCAAACTAGGACAAATCCGGGGATCCGGACAGATGGCAGCCCTAACTACCAATAGTAGTACCAAAGTCACTGGTAGAAAATTTCCATAAGACAATTCGATAATTATTTAAATATTATTTAATTTCTACATATTTTGTAAATTTGTTTGCATAATAAAAACTTTCTTGTTTATTTCAGCACATCATTGGCAAACATCTTTGCTACAGGTTCAAAGAACCCAGACTCTAAAAGCAATGAGTCTTTAAAGTATACACCCCCAAAACAGCAAAGTACATCACAAAAACCAGATGATTCTAAGATGACACAGTGTGTTTTTGCCACTGCACTTGTTGGATATGAATGGTGAATACATTTTAGAAAATATCTAGTACTAAATATCTTTGTTATTATTGAAATCAAATTTGAAACATAAATCTCCACAAGTACTTTTATTTTCAGAGCTATTATTTGGATCATAATAAAATAAAGTATTATTTCCTAGTGACAGCAAATTATTAATTAAGTTTATCTGAAAATATAAAACATTGTATTCCACCATATTAGAGTACTCACTACACATGCATGGAAATAATCAAATATTTTGCCTTATACTGATTTTATTAGTTGCTAATATCAATGTACTATTTTTTCAGGGTGGATAATGTTTATACATGTAGGGGTAACCTTGGTTTTGCCATAATCAAAGTCCTTAAATCAGGATTACATAATATTATTTTGTATGATTCGAGGAAAACTACACTATCTAGAGCATGCATAACTCCAACATTGGAAGTCATTATTAATAAAAACCAAAGTATATCCTATTATGATGACTTACGCAAATATTGGTCACTTTATGTAAATGAAGATTCTGTTAAATCAATTACATCAATACTGAAATCTTTTAATGCCCAAATCAAAATTAGTGCACATACAGACAACAACCCACCTGAACCCCTCATAGAAGTGAATAAAGCTAATACAGAAAATATGATTAAGAAGGATAAAGGCAGTGATACAGATTCTTCCATTAATAGAAAAACAAAAATGTCAATCTTAAATCGTATGGCCAATATGGGTCAGTCAGTGCTACCAAGTAATGTAAATTTTAATGTAAATACAAGTGACTCGTCAGATACAAGTGAAAATATCACACATACAAAGATAATCAGACATAAACCAATTAAAAGTGTTAAAAAGGATATAAATAATGAGAAAAATACTGTAGTATGCACTCCACAAAAGATATATGAAAGTGATCTAAACCAAGTTGCAATTAGTACACAGAAAGTATCTGATAACACATCACTATATACATATGTCAATGGAGTGCTGGTTCCTGTAACAAGTGCCAATTTAATGACCAACAGTATTGATCGAAATATAAATAATATGGACATTTTTTTGAATGAACAAAGAGTGAATAATACTGAGGTGCGAATAAATGTAAATAGAATTACAGATAAAGTAGACCATATTCTACAAAAACTCAACAATCTTGAAGTAAAAGACCTAAGTGGAGGAACTGTCATAAATATGCAGAGCATTTATCAAAAGTTACTTGTGGAATATGAAAACAAAATAAAAAATTACGAAAATTTATTGAAAACTAAAGGATTAGAAACAACTAGCACTGAAGACATACATAACGAAATGGACAAAAGGTTACAAGAATTAAAATGGAATATTACAGAACTAGAACAACAAAACCAAGAAAAGGACAATGAAATTTCTAGACTTGGAAATGAATTAAATGTATTGAAACAAAAAGTTGATACTTCAGTTGGTACATCTTTAAATGAAAACAAGGATATTATGTTAAACAAAATAAAAGATTTAGAACTTGATCTGTCAAATAAAGAGTTAGAGGTCAAAGATATAACAAACAAATATGAAAGCTTATTGCAAAGTAAAAATGAATATAACATTGAAGAGAAAATCAAAAGTATTATGAATAATACATATAAGACTATATCAGGAAATTTTGAAAACAATGAATCATATTCTGGTGAAAACATAAACAAGATTATTGCAGTTGTTATTAGAAACATAACATTAAATATGTTAAATAACGAAACAAGTACTCCATAACAGCTATCTTCAATCTGTAAAGTGTCTTCTTACAATTGCCTTTATCCCACTTTAATATGGGATTGTGCCACTTTTTCAAGCATGTTACTAAACACATATGGCTTAGACCTTATGTCATGCCTCTTGCCTGATGCAAACACCATATTTGGCAATCCAATTCTGGTCCAGTGGTGTTAAATTTAAAAACCATATAAAATGTAGCTTGACTTGCAAATATGTAGAACTTAGGAACTCCACTTGCACAGTTCATAATATTACTTACATATTTCTGCTACAGCAATGGAGCGATAAAAATAATAATAATTAGAATGCAAGAACTATTTATCTTGTATAACTCAGAAGTATAAAGTTTGTTAAAATGATGTACAATGTGTAAAAAATAGGTGATACATAAGTAAGTTTATGATAACTTTATGTAAATCAAAATGTTTTAAATGTAGGTATATACCCAATTTTTATTTTTAAATATAAAAGTTTCCTGGTAATGAGATACATTCAGTAAGTACCTAAAGACAGAGGCGTAGCGTGCTTGGGGCGGGGGCCGGCGGCTCTTTAAGGGGGCGGCAAAATATGTATAATAAAACCTTTTAAAAATGTTACCGTTTGCTGACTGAGAGAAGAGGGGTAGAGGTCACGGTCTTATTTGTTGAAATGACCTTTTCTTGGTGCCTTAGGGCGACAAGAACCCACGCTACGCCACAGCCTAAAAGCTTAATCAAGAGATGGTATTAAATCCTGCTTTCTCATTATGTGTTTTACTTTTGTTTCAACAAAATGCTTCAAAGAACAACAACAAATGCCAAAATGGTTACAAATAACAAATTTCGGATCCCATATTATGATTTTTTATACATGTTAAGGGCAATATAGTGCCTGGACAATGGTTTTATTTTTATGGTAACACTAGCTTTTGCCAGCGGCTCCGCCCGCGTGAAAGAGGTTTTCCGGAATAAAAGTCCCGTTTTATATTTCACGGGGATAAAAAGTAGCCCATGTCCTTTTTCAGGGTCTAAAATATCTGTGTACCAAATTTCATTTAAATCGGTTCATTAGTTTTGGCGTGAAAGCGCGACAGACAGAATTACTTTCGCATTTATAATATTATTAATTTCGACCAAATTTGATTACCAAGGCCCTCAAGGATGAATAATTTTCCCCGTTTTTTCACATTTTCCATTATTTCTTCGCTCCTAATAGTTGCATCGTCATGTTATATAGCCTAAAGCCTTCCTCGATAAATGGTCTATTCAACACAAAAAGAATTTTTCAATTCGAACCAGTAGTTCCTGAGATTAGCGCGTTCAAACAAACAAACAAACTCTTCAGCTTTATAATATTCGTATAGATTGAAAAAGAAACATTAACTGCGTCGGTGGCGTAGTTGTATTATGGCACGACTGCAATACCGAGGTCTCGGGTTCGATCCCCGGGTAAATCAGTGATATTGAGTTTACTCAATAGAATTCAGTATCAGCTCGGAGTATGGAATTTGTGCCCGATATGGCGATAGGCTCTCGCCCCCTGTCACATCATGGGACGGAATAATGGCGAAAAGTGGGTGCACTAGTTGCGCCTCTGCCTACCCCTTCGGTGATAAAAGGCGTGAAGTGCATATGTATGTATATATAAATACAAATTGTATACACATGGGATTATATGGAATATACCTATTTTTAAACTTCCTTTATTCTTGGAACAAATATTGTAGAAATAAACACTAATGTACTTCTATCGTAGGCACCAAAAACATAATAAATTAGATTGTAGAATTATACTTTTAAGCCCTCGCGTGCCGGGAGCGTGGATCCACGCTCAAAAAAAGTGTTCAAACTCTGCCGGGAGCGTGGATCCACGCTCGGGCCGATTTCTGCAAAATGTATGAAAACTGAACATCTACAGATGGTTTCTTTTTAGCTTATTTTTTGTTTCCATTGGATGCAAATCTTAATCATATATGAGAATTGAGAAAAGTGGCCGCCATTTTGAACTTCTTTGTTTTGAGTCCGATTGACCTCAAAATCGATACCCGGACATGGCTTTAAGTACAAAAGACGGATTCAATGTTAGAATTGAAAAAAGTGGCCGCCATTTTGAATTTCTTTGTTTTAAGGCCAATCGACCTCAAAATCGATATCTGGGTAGGCCTTTAGGTACAGAGACGAATCCAATGTTAGAATGGAAAAAGTGGCCGCCATTTTAAATTTCTTTGTTTTAAGGCCAATCGACCTCAAAATCGATATCTGGGCATGGCTTTAGGTACAAAGGGCAGATCCAATGTTAGAATTGAAAAAGTGGTCGCCATTTTGAATTTCTTTGTTTTAAGGCCAATTGACCTCAAAATCGATACTGGGCATGGCATTGATAGTAAAAGTCATAATTATTTAATGCTTGACTTATGAAAAGTGGCCGCCATTTTGAATTTATTTGTTATAAGGCCAATCAACCTCAAAATCGATATCTGAGCATGGCCTTAGGTAAAAAGGGCAGATCCAATATTATAATTGAAAAAAGTGGCCGCCATTTTGAATTTCTTTGTTTTAAGGCCAATCGACCTCAAAATCGATATCTGGGCAAGGCTGTATGTACAAAAGACGGATCCAATGTTAGAATTGAAAAAGTGGCTGCCATTTTGAATTTCTTCGTTTTAAGGCCTCAAAATCGATACTTGGGCATGCCATCGTTTTGTTTTAACACTAATGGGATTTAAGATAGATATTTGGGCTTGTCTTTAGCCAAACAGAATAAATCGAGGTTGTAATTTTACTAATTTAACAATTTAAATACGCAATCACATCAAAATTAGATACTTTTAAAAATGAATAAGGTAATCAACCTGAGTAGCCTTTTAAGTCTGGTGATGGGGGGTAAATAAAGAAAAATATAATAAGATAATTTCTACTACGCGGCTAATTATTCTTATAGCAATCGTTGAATTGTTAACGACTCCCTGATTTTTAACCGATTTTGATGCTTTCACAGAAGAATTTACTTTATTTGCTGTTTGCTGCCACGGGACACTTTTTTCTTCTTCAATTCTTTATTTTGCGACATAACAAAGCTGCGTTATTGAAGAGAATTGAATAAGTATTGATGGTGGCCATAATATTTAAAAAATCTATAATTAAAACCTACTATAGTTTGTGGCCATGTCCAGCGGATTTAGATTTTATAACCAATAGCCCTTAGAACAAGAACATTTAACATGGAATGCAGTTCTTAAAATTCCAACCTCGAGTTATCCTATTTGGCTAAAGACAAGCCCAAATATCTATCTTTCCTCTCGCGGAAGGAGAGTGCCGAGAGGGATCGCCAGCGCAGTGGTGATCCCTCCCGCCGCCAGACGAGACGTAGGAGGCGTCGGGTGGACGACTGACCGACATCTCCCGGCCTGTGGATTGGGGGCGTTGGAAAATTCCACCACGGTATCCCCTGCCTGTCGTAAAGGCGACTAATAGGGACCTCCGGGGGTCACGGGTGGGTGGGAGGGGCCATCCATCTATTAGTCTAGCCAACTTCTGTGACCCCCGTGATGGACGGCAGCGTGCCTCACGCTGCCTCGGACGCCAAGGGCGTCCTTCGGTGTACGGGGGCTTCTGAGCCCCCGCAACAACAGGAGACGGGCCGCAGCAGCGGTACGCGCAGGGGCGGTTGCGGACGACAACTTAGACGTGAGTTGGAGGAAGCCCGCAGCCGTCCCTAATGCGACGAAGATGGCCACCGCGGAAAAAAAAATATCTTTCTTAAATACAATCAGTCTTAAAACAAAGAAGTTCAAAATGGCGGCCACTTTTTTCAATTCTAACATTGGAACCATCTTCTGTACTTAATGGCTTGCCCAGATATCGATTTTGAGGTCGATTGGCCTTAAAACAAAGAAATTCAAAATGGCGGCCACTTTTTTCAATTCTAACATTGGAACCATCTTCTGTACTTAATGGCTTGCCCAGATATCGATTTTGAAGCCGATTGGCCTTAAAACAAAGAAATTCAAAATGGCGGCCACTTTTTTCAATTCTAACATTGGAACCATCTTCTGTACTTAATGGCTTGCTCAGATATCGATTTTGAGGTCGATTGGCCTTAAAACAAAGAAATTCAAAATGGCGGCCGTCTATGCCAAATCTCACAATGTTTCTAAATATTTTAGTGACCATTGATCCATAATAAATAAGTAAATAAATAATTTCAAAATTCGTACTAAAAGAATTTTATAGTGTATAAATTGGAACACCCTTTACACCTAAAATCCGATTTTTTCAAATGTATGGGCGGCACGCAAGCGTTTTTTACGCAAACTGAGCCCGGCATTCCAGGGGTTAATAAACTTTAATTATTATATATTGTTTGTCCTTTTATTTATTTGTTTGGACAACAAAACAGGTAACAATCAAATACATTGTGCTTAGAGTATGTATAAGTACCTATAGAGCGCTAATATCGCACCGTGCGCCCAGCGTAGGCAGGTGAACTATAGCTACTTATATAGAAATGTTGGCGACTGCTAGGAATGGGCACGCGAGCAGCACCAACGCGACAGTTATCGATAAGTACAGGTCCGGCGGCGCGGTACATATTGTTGTTAAAAAATTGTGGTTCTACAAAATATGGCCTTGTGAGTAATTTTAAGCGTATTGCGTTAATATAGATAAAAGCTATGCTGCGAATTAGTGTAGTGCCATGTGGAATGATTTATAAACACGGTACCTCAAGAGCAGTTTTTACAAGCAATAAGAACCAAGAATATTAATGGATATCCATTATAATTGAACCAATGGATATAAACCGAGCATCGCACCATGGATTTCTTAGCTAATCTCCCCAAGCCTAAAATAGTCACGTCTAGTTTTTGAAATATTTATTACCAATGTTAAAAAAATAACAAAACAAAATATCTAAATGATTGCTAACTTATACTGTCAAGGCCCGCGATAGAAGCTATGCAATAGCTTAAAAATATCATCGTAATAGGTAAATTTTTAGGAACAGTAATTATTTCTTTCATTTCATAAACAAAAACGCAATTATTAATTGGCTTAAAAATCACACACAGACAAAAACAGTTACCTAAGCTACATTATATTAAGCATCGACTTCGATAGTAATAAATACGTATGCTTTAATATGAAAATATTACATCGATTCTGGTATCGACGCGTAACATCACTTTCGAAAAAGCGGGACGCGGGGCAGTGCGGGGAGTACAAGTGTTCGCCTCCCATGCACTTTTCATACCGCGACGCGTGATTTCAATTTTACCTAAAAATATACTGAAATATTGGCTTGCCTGTGAAACGTGATATTAGAATTCTGTTTAGTGTGTTTCCGAGTGTCGTTTTTACAAGATTCCACAGAACATTTCACCATTTTGCAGTATTAATAATGTGCGGGTCTCAGACTGGGCCAACACCCCGCACTGTGTGTATTTTGTGTGCTGGATTGCGTGAGTGACAAAAGGCTATGCCAGGTGACAAGGTTAAAAATGTCAAAGTCGGAAAATAACGTTTATTCCACACACTAAACCAAAAGTTACAAAGTTCTACCGAAACGATAACCAGTTTCTCCCGGCGTTTATAATTGGCGCGTAGTCTTTCGTCGCTACGCCGTAGCTATGCGACGTAGCCAGAAGTCGTCCTCGTAGCACCGTAGCTCACAGCTGATGAGGAAGGAGGGTCCACTCTGCATAAGCGCCTATTTTCCTCTTCAAACTTGCCGACTTCTTCTTTCTTGCTGACTACTTACTATTTTCTTTCTTGATGTTCCGAACTATTTTTATATATTAAAACTCCTAAACGTTACACTCAATATTTCCAAAAAACTAATTCGCTTAAGTACTCCAAGGCTATACCGTGCAGAGTACTTAGAGGGCCGTCCCTCTTTGGAGGACCTGTTTTTTGCTATCGAATACGCACTTATTTCCGTTTCGCGCCTAAGTTACGTCTATATACCTAAACTATTAGTGTCTTCGCACATAGACACTAAGTGACTCTATATACTAAACATTATAAAACAACCTTATGTGCATTACGAGAATTTTTTTTTCATTTACTTACGCTAAGTTTAACACAAACGATGCACACAAGCAACATTTCTATCAATAACTACGCAGACTTTAAACACACGTTCATCCCGCAGCGGGGTAGGCAAAGTTCAAACCTACACTATGACACCGAATAATACACTAAACAGTCCGTAGTGGGTTTTTAATAAGTGTTCAAACACCTTTCCGATAACACAGTTTTACACCAAGTTCATTCACCGAGGTCTATGACGTCACTGAGTACTGTTACGTAATCGCGCATGCGCGGTATGCACTTTCGTTTTTCTCTCTTCGTGAATATGCGTCCTGCACAAATAATCAAATATTCGCATAGATCTCACTAGCGTGTGCTCACACCGTTCCTACTCGAGTGACTACAAGCGCTTGCGGCCGGCGCAGGACGATGTTCCCACTTCCCACTAGACATGGGCGCCGCGCCGGCGTTACGCCGCCGCGCAGGACCCGCGCGCCGCCGCCGCCGCCGCCTAACTTGGACGGCGTGGATTTTGTGAATACTTTTAATTTTTATTGTCAAATTTTATGAATGATTGGGTCTCAAATGTCATATTTAGTTCGATGTAGACATAGGCGCCGCACCGGCGTGGATATTCAATAAAAAAAAAATTTCTTCAAAAATTTTATTCATAGTTATTGGCCGACTTGGGTTTTTCAAAGTTAATAACAGAAAAACGACTATTAGCGTTAACGATTCTAAAAGGCATCATCTTTCAAGCTGTCGAACCTAAAAGGCCCTGGCATCGCTAACTAAACTTTCTGCCACGGAGTTATGTGGTTATCTTTTACAGCAGTACCTTTTCGGCCGAAACCTTGGACCTGCGAATCTCTCTGCAATGCTCTCCAGTGGAATCCGCAGCAGAATAATAAGGGCGTACCACACGATCTTGTACGTGACTTACTTGTTGGTTAGATACCGGACTAGGATCTGGACCCCAAAGCCCTACGGCCACCTTCCACTGGCTCGAGGGAGCTTCCACACACGAGCAGCGTCTGGCTCCTAAATAGAGGCCAAGCGGGCACCTTTCGGCGGAGTTGCCATGGAGGATGTGGTCTCAGGCTGGAGACCCCGTCCTCGGTGCCCAAATGTTTTAGTAGTCCACCCTGATTTCACCAAGGCGTGAAGCAACTATGGTCCAACTATCAACTGATAAATGTACTCATCGGAGAACATTGTTTCGGAGAGTTTCTGTGGCAGATCGTAGGTCATGTCTTTTCCTTGTGATAACTGCCCAACGACGGTGTCTTACGGTCAGGTGCATGTGATCGTTTTTACTGGTCCATGGTCAACAGGCGGAGGTTTTAAATTGCAGTGGCTAACTTTTTCGGAGTAGTCCTCCATCAGAAAGAGAGTGCTACGAGAGATCGATAACGGGCCAATCTCTCTGCCATCAGAGACGTTAGAGACTCCTGGTCCTGACCTGTGAATTGGGGGCGTTTAGGGAAGTCCACTACAGCATCCCTGGTCTGTTATAAAAGCCGACTAATAAGGGCTATCGGGCGATCGTGGGGTCTCTCGAATAACCGTCCACTCGGCCTTTGAGGTTGCAATATACGGTCCAATATATAACCTAACGTTTATCGGAGTTTTAGCTAACCTTAATTGAGAGCATAGCGATTTCGTGTCATTTAAAGGAGGAGGCCTCTCGCTGTCGCTGTGTTACTAACCAAGACTACTGCAAGAGATCTTAATTTTTGATGGCCTACGAGTACGAAGGTAGACCTCTTATGAAAAGAGATGGTGCGGGAACACGAAAGGTCGGACTCCTCCCGCCAGAAGTAGAGAAATTTGAGGCATAAGGTGGAGAACTAAATATTACCCGTCCTTTCGATGGAGATTTGCGGATAAAATGATTAGGCGCTCATGACCATGAGATCATGAAGCCGTCCCTGACGCAACAAAGTGCTTTGGTATACATTTAGTATGCCGTGGTAGTTTACGATGGTGGCGCTAGACCAAACGTGGACGTCGGCAACATCAGCTTTGTGAGGCCCCTTTTATTTTCCACTTTTCTCTCGCCCGGGCCTAGCGGCGGCTGAACCCTCGGTTGACAAAGGGCACAAAGAAAAAGGCCACGTGCAAACATCTGTCCCCGGAGCCCTGCGTTGGCTAAGGCCGCCACTATCAAAAAGTAATATTAAACATATTTTTTGTAAGGCCCCTTAAGCGCGAGGCCGTCGGCGGTCGCCGACGCCTAACGCCCTCACTACTAGTTTTCATAGACTTAAAGACTTGGTCCAGCTTGGTGTGTCGCCCGATGCTTCCAACTCTATAAGTGGCGTAACGCTAGGTCGTAAAAGCGGTGATAATGATATAACCCCGCAGTCATTATTGATAACGGGATGGTGGCCCCAAAGGACATTAATGGTCATTTCACCTTCTCCGCGAAACAAGATACAGACTCGCGAGTGCCATGGAGCATTTGTCTTTTTTTGTTATTATTTTTCGCGGAGAAAGTGACTTCTTACTACCGCCCATCCTTCAAGGGGGGCGACTGAGCGGTTATGCTGGGTTCACCGTGCCTTACGACACGACGTTGAGCCGCCCGGAGAGATGAAACCATTAGGTGACCGCCCAACGTATGTACAACGCACGGCATACAAACCAAAATTCCGCTGTGGCCATCTTCGGTGCATTAGGGACGGCTGCGGGCTTCCTCTGACGGAAGTGTCTAAGTATCGTCCGCAACCGCCCCTCCGCAGTGCCGCCTAGTGCGGCCCGTCTGCTGTTGTGTTGGGCTGAGACGCTCCCGCGCACCGAAGGATGCCCTCTGCGACAACGGCAACGTGAGGCCTACCTGCCACGCTGCCGTCCATCACAGGGATTGCAACAATGTGCTAAAAAAACAAAAAACTAAAGACGGACAGCCCCCTGCGTTCGCCTGGGACCCCCGGTGGCCTCTATTGTCCAATAGTCTTTTACGACAGGTAGGGGATACCGTGGTGGAATTCTCCAGATGCCCCCAATCCACAGGGTGGATGGAGCTTGGGTCCTGAAGGGATTTTTACACCGACAAGTTAATTGGCTAGTGCTTCCAGCTACCTACGAACATGTAACTGAGGAATTTATATGTGGCCTATACATATATTCAATATTCATTAAAAAATCCACGCCGCCGGCGTTACGCCGCCGCCGACCAAAAATTACCAGCACGCCGCCGCCGGCTTTTTCCTAGGCGGCGCCCATGTCTACTTCCCACCCGTGCCTATTGTTCCCACTTGCATACACGCGCTCTATACGTAGTTAGTTATACTTACTCTAAGACATTGTGAGATACAAAGAGGTGATACATGAACTTAAAGTATTATTCTAGATTACAATCCAACTATGTTGACACACCATTGTTACTATTTAGATCTAAACAGCTAGGCACTTAGCGAGATTTAGATTTACTTAGTCGATATTAGTGGTTTATTGGTTGTTCTTTGTGTTTCTTTCCCTGTATACTTTCAAGGCATTTAGATATAAGTAATCTCACTACATAGTATAAAACAAAGTCGCTTCCCGCTGTCTGTCCCTATGTCCTCATGTCCCTATGTATGCTTAAATCTTTAAAACTACGCAACGGATTTTGATGCGGTTTTTTTTAATAGATAGAGTGATTCGAGAGGAAGGTTTATATGTATAATACATGCATAATATCGTAGAGAAACATTGATAATTTAAAAGGTTTCTAATGTGATGTCGTAGATAAACAATTTTTTTTGCGCTTACATTTCAGACGCTGGCTAAACTCTACGAGATAGATCAAAATAATGTACTACACTTTTGTACACCTTAAAAAGGTCTACAAAAAAGTCCGCGATGGTATATGTCTATCTCTTAGGGATAACCCACAATAACCATTTTTTATCCTTTACTTTTGACGAGAAATAATGGCTTATTTACGAAGCGATTTTAAGCAATACAGCATTAATCCTTATCCAATTAAGTACCATAAATACATTGTGCATTTAATATAGATCAATATGGCCCTTTACAACATCTTATTTAAATAAATATTTCGAAGATATTACAGATTTAAAATGCAGGGACATAGCGGTCGCGGCGGTACCGGCCGGGGGTCGGCGGCACGTGTCTATAACTTAGACTAATAACTAACATAAAACCGTATATGGAAAGGAAATACATCTCAACCATAAATAGAATGCGATTTGGTCATTGCTGAACTCCATCCCACTTATATAAAATGAAAATAATTCCTCAAGAAAGTTGTCCAGTTGTTGCCCACATTGTTCCAGTCCCACCGCTGATCTCGACCACCACATTTTATCCTGCCCTAAATTCAACCTACAAAGAATCATCCTCATCAATGAACTAATAGAAGCAGAACCTAATGTACCTAAAACAGTATTGGAATTATTGAACAAAAGAATATTTTATCGACCACTATTCAAATATGTGCGATCTACAATTTTATTGAAACATTGTGACTGTAAACTGTGTCTAGCTTGGATAATTATTATTGTACAGAAATTGTATTCAATGTAAGACTGGCTCAATGGACTAATATCCAGAGCCGTAATAATAAATAAAAAAAAACACATTTTGTCGTCCGAGACCACTAACCCTGGGGCCCAGTGCTGCCAGATTAGGCGACTTTTCGCCATTTAAGCTATCTTGAAGAGTGTCGGGGCGACCAAAAATTGCAAATGGCGACGTCGCCGTTTAGGCTACTTCGGAAGGTACGTGTTTTATGCATTGTTTTTGAGGATATTTATAGCTTTGAGGGTACAAAACATGTACTCAGATCCTCCTTACACACATTTGTTGAAAACTGGGGACCTTTTTTTTTTGCTCTTTGCGTCTCCACACAAGTGGGTGACTTTAGGCTACTTCGAATTTTCGCCGCGTTGAACCACTATAAATTAGAAATTAGGGAGGTTTTTTTTTTGCTCTGTCACCTCTTCATATACGAAGAGGCGACTTTAGGCTACTTCACCATGAATTTTCGGCGACTTCAACCGTCAAACATCTGGCAACACTCCTGGGGCCTTGCAGAAGTATATAGGAATAAAATATCATCATTTCTAGTTTATTTATCTCTGACTTCTCTGAAGTTAATGAAACCTTGTCGATCTAAATATTCACTAGAATATACGTAATTATTATAGTCATATTCATGTAAAAATCAAAATTGTTAAGTGAAAATAGCATATACAAGTAGTATTAGTACCAATACTAACAAGTTTATTAATTTATTGTGGCACTACGTCTATGTGCAGCGTTTTAGTAAACACAATATTTTTCCAAGTATGAAACTAATTTAATAAAAAGGTGCACTGATTATAAAATGGGAGACTTAAACACATCTTTGAACCAATATCAAAACCAGGTTATTGTTTTAAATTTTAAACTTAAATACATGTATTATTGAAATAATATATGTATTTAAGTTATAGAATAATAAGCGCTCGCGATTATTGGCATTATCCTGTTAATTTCATCTTTACTCCAGTTGTCAATGGTCAATCAGGCCTTAGACATCACCAAAGATGGGAATGAACGAGAATCACTTTTAACACTCAAGTCAGATTTGGAACAACTTATTCAATTGACGCAAGAAAGCTTGGATACAATGAGCACAAACTCTAAGCCAGTGGAAACACCAGAAAATAGTGCAACACAAAATAAAAATGATCTGGATGAGGAATATGCATTATTTATGGTAAGAATTCAAGTTTATTTTATTACTTAGCAGTGAAATTATAAGTAACTAGGTGTTGTTCGGGGCTTCGCCCGTGTGAAAAGCCTTTCCCGCTTAAAACAAGTCCCTAAAAGTAGAGTATGAGGACAGCACTTAAAGAAATATCCATTATTTTCCATGGGAGCAAATTACCAGAATAAGAGTAATCTATTTGTTAATCCAGGACATACTCTACCTGTGTGCCAAATTTCATCCAAATCCATTTAGTTGTTTCTGTGTTTACTTCTAACAAACATCCAAACAAACTTTCACCAACTTTTGCCTTTATATTAACCCATCAAGCCCCGCTTATATATATTATATAGATGTATGGGGAAACCCTATATATATGGATGCTGGCGCCCGTCGTGGGGCTTGACGAGCCAAGATATGTATCAGTATATTTTTTTTTAATTTTTAAATTAAATATTAGCCTACTATGTGACAAACTTAAGTAAAGTTCAATTAATAATTATTATTTTTTTGGCACAAGAACTGCTAATTATTTTGTTTTATGCTCCTTGTGACCTTAAATCGGCTATTGGTACATTTAATTTCAGCAAGAAATGGCTGAAACAGATGCTTACACTTCCAAAGACACACAAGAGCAATCAGAATCAGCAAATGATAGTGACATAGAGGTATTTAACTTTTGACATAAGCATACCTATTTAAGGTTCTATAATTATTGACAAGCAATCATTGATATGTAAAAAAACTCAACATGAACAAATAAAGTTACTTCTTCATGAAATAATTCTTAATGTTTGCCGGTAGAAATAGACATTGTGGTGGTACCCACCCAGACAAACTCTTACATATGAGAGAATACATCAACCAAAACTTCATAAATTAAATGGATTGTTATATGAAGTCGAATCTGTCATGCCTCAAGACATCACCAGATTAGTATCTGAGCTATTAAAAGTGAAATGGTTGGACAGTGTATAATTGCTAAAATCAACTATCTTTTCAATTTCAATTTATTTATTGTACTCCACTGACTATTGCTAACAAAAGGTGTTACATTTTAACATTTGTCTGCTGATTTAACCTACTATACACAATTTAAATTGTAAAACTAATAATATTCTTACAACATGCTTCTAGGATGAACTAGCAAGTTTACCTGGGATGAAATGTGCTGTGTATTACACCCACAAGTGGGGCGGACAGCCAAGCCTACACAATGCTATGGTCAGTGCCATCATACCACGTCAAGATGATGACCAATTTACAGATCTTCAGGTCAGTGATTCATAACATCTTGTTACATCAATACAATACAAAAGCCTTTATTTACTAAAAAGAGAATACATTTTTTTATTACAGTTTTTTTTTCTAACTTTTAATGTCTTTCACAGCAGTCCTCTTTAAAGCTTGTGCTTTTGACAGAAGACCTCCTCCAGCGTTCGCCATTTTTCTCTGTCCCTAGCAGTCCGCGTCCACAATGGGCCAGCAGTCTTCTGTCATCAGACCACCTTCTGAGTTGCCTGCCTCTTTTACGCTTTGCATTAGCTCGGGGTGTCCACTCAGTTACCTTTTTCGTCCATTTAGTTCTTATTTCTTTTAACATATGCCCTGCCCATTTCCATTTCAGGACTTTAACTTTTCTTCCCACATCTTCCCACTTAGTGACATTTCTAAGGTTAGTTGCGCGTTTTTTGTCCACCTTCCTATACCCCAAGATACTTCTTTCCATACTTCTTTGACAAGAAATAAGCTTTTGGTTCGACGTTTGCGTATTCGCCCAGGTCTCACTACTGTATGTAAGTATAGGTAGTATGCAGGAGTTGAAGAGTTTTCTTTTAATTGTAAGAGGGTATTGATTATTCTTCAGTATGGTTTTTATTGACCAGAATCCTTTCCATGCATTTGTTACCCTTCGGTCTATTTCTTGTTTGCTTTGGTCTTTAAATGAGATGAGTTGTCCTAAGTAGATATAGCTTGTTACATAGTCTATTCTTTCTCCTTCCATTGTGATGCAGTGTTCTGAGCTGTTAGTCATTACTTTAGTTTTTGTTTTATTCATAGTTAAACCCACTTTCTTGCTCATGATTAACAGATTGTGGATCATGGTTTGTAGCGAATGGGGGTTGTCCGTTATGAGTACTATGTCATCTTCGAATCTGAGGTTGTTGATCTTTTCTCCATTAATGTTGATGCCATAATCGTCCCAGTCCAATTTTCTGAATATTTCTTCTAGAACTGATGTGAACATTTTTGGCGACAATGGGTCCCCTTGTCTTACCCCTCTATTGATTGAGAAAGTTTCTCCTATGGATTCGAGCTTGACTTGAGCTGTGCTTTTGTCATACACATTTTTTATAATCCTTATATATTTGTTTTCGATACCCTGGTTTTTGAGCGCTTGCCATATGTGATGATGTCCTAATGAGTCAAAAGCTTTATTGTAATCAATGAAGGCTAAATATAGGGGATATCCATACTCTTGGCATTTCTCGAATATTGTTTTCAGTGTGTAGATGTGGTCTATTGTGGAGAAGCCTGATCTGAACCCCGCTTGTTCTTTGGGTTGTTCTTCGTCCAATTTTTTTGTGATGCGGTTAAGAAGTATTTTTGCAAAGACCTTATATACATTGGACATGAGGCTGATAGGGCGGTAGTTGCCCATATTATCTTTATCACCTTTTTTGTGGATTAGGATTATGTTGCTTGTAGTCCATTGTATTCGGATGTATTCGGAGTCTAGAATGTTGTTATAAAGACTTGTCAAGGCAGATATGATGTGAGCGTCAGTTAGTGTCATTTTCATACTTTCGTTCATTATGTTGTCAGGTCCTGGAGCTTTGTCATTTTTCTGTGTTCTGATGGCGTATTCTACTTCCCTTTTCAAGATTTCAGGGACCTCTTCCTCTCCTGCTGTAAGAAAGCTCTTCTTTAGTTCTGCAGGGTCTTTACTTGAATAAAGATCTCTGTAGAAGCTTGTTGCTGTATCCATAATGGATGTTCTTGTTTTTACTTGTTTCTTGTGTTTATTAGTGATTGCAGGTATCCATGTCTTGAACTCTTGCAGTTCTTTGAGAGCTTTTTTTATGCCTCTTGTCTTGGCTATATGGTGTGTAATGCAATTCATAGCTCGCTTGGCTTTGTCTTTTTTTATGGCAATATTTATTTTTTTGCTTATTATTGTAATTTCTTTCTGGATGGCCTGTTCTTTTTTATTTTTAAATAGTTCCTTTCTATTCTGTATTAGTTGTTTGGTTGTTTGACTTAAGATTTCTTTTTTACTGCTTGACTTTGACTTTGTGGGTTTAAATATTTTATTTATTTCCCTATCATATAATTCTTGAATTTGGTGTGTGGCTTCAATTCGCAGTTTTTTTACTTACTGGGTGAACATATTTTTGGTTGTATTTTCTGGCGCATAGACTCTTTGGCGTGTTGTTGTTGGTAGTGTCTTCTGGTTCTGTGTTCCCTGGGATATAAGGTTGCTCTGACCATTCGGTGGTTGGTATAAAAGTTAAACTGATTAATTACTGCCACATCTTTAATAGACTTAGGTTGGTTGGTTGTTATAAAATCTATTTCGTTACGGTATGTACCATCGGGAGAGATCCAGGTCTATTTCCTCGACGGTCTTTTTTTAAAAAAAATGTTCATAATAGACAAGTTACTTTCTTGGCTCATATTGATAAGTCTTTCCCCATTTTTACTTCTTTTTCCTATCCCGTGTTTGCCAATTATACTTTCTCCCTGTCTTTGTTTACCAGTTTTTCCGTTAAAATCGCCCATTACGATTATGTTCTTGTCAAGTTCCTCAAATGTCTTTGACAGGTCTGCGTAGAAAGCATTTTTTGTTGTTTCATCTGCCGCCTCTGTGGGTGCGTAAGCTTGTATTATAGACCAGGTATCCTTATAACCCGGTATATTGATTTTTAGTTTTGCAAGTCTCTCTGAGATGCCTACAAATTCTACTATATTTCTTTTCAATGTCTTTTTTACTAGAAATCCGACGCCATATTGTCCTTTAGTTTCTCCTATAGTGTAGAGAATAAATTCGTCGTATTCCGCAATTTTAGTTCCCAGTCTTCTAACCTCACTTAGGCCAAGGATGTTGCGTAGTGCGTCTTTAAGTTCTAAGAGTCTTTCGTGGGTTCTTAGTGTGAGTACATTCAGGGTTGCAATAAAGGTGTAATTTCTTTGTGGTTTCGATTTCTTATGGTTCTGGCATATCTGTCTATTGGCTGGAGGGTGGCGGTCAGAGTGAGTGTAAATTTAATATTTTATTAATCAAATGTTTGAAGGTTGAATTATATTTTCATTTTAGGTACGTGTGTTGTTCACGCATCCTACCCACGCCGAGATGTTGCCGTGTCCCTTTTTTTTAAATGGTGAATGCAGATTTGACGATGAACAATGTAGGTTAGTGAAACCAAATATTATGTTTCATACAAGCCATTATAATGGATAAAAACGTTGTATATATAAAACATTAATGTATTTTCAGATATTCTCATGGCTTCGTGACTCAGTTATCGGCTTTGAAAGAAGCTATTGAACCTAATTTTGCATCTGTTAAAGTCTGCAGCAGAGTACTAATAAAGTTGAGGCCACCAGATGATGAAGTAAGTCAATGTATTTATTTCAATATAAATATTTTACGGCCTATCTGTTATTTATAAGGGTTTATTGACAACATTTTACTAGCAAATGGGATTATTACTATAGCCCATGCGATATATCATCATACAAAAAAAAAAACCAATTATAATTGAACTGTAGGTAATGTTTTTCTACACAATAAAACTACATACTTATAAAAAAAAAAGAGATTATGGGTCAGTAATATTTTTTGAGTAGTCTTTTCTGTATAAATCATTCTATTCACTTTTTCTGTCGTCTAAAGCATCATTTATTGGTATTTGTCCTGGAATATGGCTATCCTACATTAATCACGTAATACTCAAGACTAAAATATAGTTCATCTACAGGATATAAGTTTAACAAAAAAGGCTTCGGAAAAATTTCATTTGTGGCATAGAGCTGTTATAAAAAGTATAAATCCAGAAAACAATACTTGTGTAGTGAAGTTAGAGCATCGACTCACTACTGGGGAAAAGAGGAAAATTGATTCTGATGAGTATAATGTTCGCGTCGAAGACATCTATCCATTATCTGGTATGTATTCAATTTTGAAAATTGTTGAACCATTGTTATCATATAAAAATAAATTGAAATACGATGCCTAAGACACCTGCAGCTTGCAACTATGACTAAACTTTATGAAAAGAGCATTCTAATATTAATTATGAGAGTTCCGTTTTTAGTTCGCCCTTCGCCGCTAATACCCTTTCTCGCCACCACGCTGTTACTCTAGACGGATACTATAAGAGGGCATAATATATTTAAGTGTCTTTGTTCGGCATTTTTGGTTGATAGTCCAGAATATTTTAAACCAATATATTTTGCTTGCAGTCTATCGCAATCTGCTTCCCAAGATACATACATATACACTCACTCCTGTTTTCCCCGAAGGGGTAGGCAGAGGCGCAACTAGTGCACCCACTTTTCCCCATTATTCCGTCCCATTATGTGATAGGGGGCGAGCCTATCGCCAAATTGGGCACAAACAAATTGGGCTTCCCAAGATATCTTCAAAGATTTCTTCTGCACTGCGTCATTGGTAGAATTATTTTAATAATGCTATATTTTCAGCTGATAATGAAGCGGATAGTGATTCCAGCGACGATCTATCCGATACCGAATATCCTGATACTAAAACAGCACGATGTGATGCGGATCAACGAGCTCTACTTGTTGAAAAGAGTCTCCAAAACAAATCTCCCGCCATGGGAGAGTGGGAGCGACATACCAGAGTGAGTATGTATTCATTTTTTTTTGCTATTTTACTTTGTCTTATACAGGGTCATTTTGACATTGCGTTAATAAATGGAACCACATACTTATCTCGTTGAAAATAACACTTTCCATTAAGTTAGTTTAACCATAGATGTAAAATAAAAAAGTGTAATTTTCGAACAAAATAAATATCAATAAAATGCATCTTTAAGTTTACACGCCTTAATGCCACTATGACTGCTCTAGGTGAATTCGTCGCAGCAGCAACATTACACTTTCAGTCAGAAGTACACTCATGTACACGCCATATTCGCACTAAACTGCAAAATGATAAAAAAATTGGAATTCTACAACCGGGATTTTTGGCGAAAGTATTCGTTATTCATTAATAATTTTTAGCACGATCATAGCAGAGGTATAGACGAATATGTGGTTTTATTTACTAACGCAATGTAAAAATGACCCTGTATAACTCACTAGATGGACAACTCACTCGCCTAGTGGTAAGTGTTAGGTCTGCCTGTAAAGTACAAACAATATCAATACTCAGCCCTCACGAATGGGGGCATGGGAGAATCAGGGTCTTTGGACATCACATAGGGTTATATGTTCGTCAAAGTGACTGAGCAGACCTCGTCCCTGTTATGGACGCCAGTCGTGTCCTATGCACTGACCGACTGCTTATATAGTATACCGTAGAGGGTGTTGCGATACTTGCAAATAGCAACTTGTGCAAAATACAGTAGTACCCAAGTTGACTCCCGCATACATGTACGACCACCAAGTGCCTTAAAACACGTCATATGCTGGAGATTCTAATGATGCTTGCACACATATGGTCAGACCTTGCGATATTGACGTCAGGACATAACATATCAAACGACATTCAATAACACCCTTCAAGTAGTAGATTTTGTGGCCAACAATCGATTTATGTTTGTACCTGAGTAGACGGCGACTGTTTTTTATTAAAATCTTAACAAAAAAAATAATACTATAATTCAGGCACATGTAATAACATTGGGAAAATGTAATAAAGGACATGTCCAAAACTGGGCCTGAAAATCTAAACAAGATAGTTTATATATTATATATTTGGATAGAACTCCTGAAAACTGGCCTTTTGCAATAAATCGTTTAATTTTAAAGACCTCCGCTTTTGAGATACATGTAATTTTGTTTGGATTGAAAACTACACTTAATATGAATGTTATCAAAAAAGTTGGTTATGAATGGAGGGGTCTAAAAATATTTTTTTAATGGATCTAAGTTCCATACGTTGGCCCCCTTTAATATCCCTAAAGTTTGAGTCTGTTTATATTTATAGGGCCAGCAACCATACAAAAAGCGGACATCTCCTTTAAGTGGTATGCAATATGTTACAAATTTGTGTGTAGGGTATTGGATCAAAGTTAATGTTGGCGATGGGCTACGTGCCTGGCACGGGATTGGGTGCAGCAGGCGAGGGCCGCCTGCAGCCGGTTGAGGCTCGAGTGCTCCCCGTCGGCAAGAGTCTCGATCAATGTATGGCGATTTCAGAGAAAAATTCTGCGCAAGACCCGTTGAAGGTGAGGTGGCGTGCAAATTATTTTTTTTATAATTAAACACTAGCGGCCTTATTACATTTTTATCGTAAGTTTTACTCGTAATTGCATCCATGATTTACTATAGATAAAATGTGTTGTTTATCTTTATAATAAAGACAATATTAATTCATCTTTTGCATACATATTTTATTTTTCTAAAATAATTAATTCTGTGTGTTCAATTAAAAGGTGGAACAGAGATTAAAGAGGCTGCAGAAGAGAGAAGAAGAACGGAATAAAAGAGCATACGAAAGAGAGAAAGAGAGGGAGAGAAGAGACGTTTTTAATTTTATTAACAGAACACTAGGAGATAAATCTGAACAGGATTCGCCAGCCACAGCTGCACCGGCCGACGTAAAACAATCTTCAAGCAAAAGATCTAAATATAGAACAGTTTAAGATCACAGAAGACACGAAAAAAATTGAACGTGACATTATAAAACTCAATAATTCTTTGATGAAATACCCGCCTGGTTCCAACGGACATAGCAGTATAAACATGCAAATTTTGGAAAAAAATAAAGAGCTAAGTGCTTTACAAAGCCGCGAACGGGATATTGTGAAAGAACAGAGACAACGGAAAGACAAACAAAAGATGACAGTTTTTTAACGATTGCCTAAGTGCAAATATATATTTATTTGTTAATAGAAAATTTTAGGAAATTATGTTTATTTAATTAATAACAATACAAAATGTCCTTGTTAACTGACATTAACTGTAACTTTTGCTAGAGACAATATTTTCCCTTCTCATACCCATTATTTTTATAAGCTTTTTGATTTTCGTCTTTATCCTTGAAATACTTTACAGAATAAAGTCTTTCAAAGATATTGTGAAAAGGATTTGGATGTGTTTTACGCCCGGCCGCCTACTGACGTCAATACCCGAGTGAATTATTTTTCGTTGTTTTTCATGGATATAATTTTCTCCCCGTTTTAATAGAAACCATGTAATAACTGGTATCATTATGCGCGCACACAAGGATACCCACTTTTCGCCATTATTCCGTCCCATGTGATAGGGGGCGAGCCTATAGCCATATCGGGCACAAATTCCAGCTGATACTGAATAGAAAAAATTATCAAAGGTAATATTATATCGATACAAAAATAAGCAATTAATATTTTTTTGTCAATTGATCATGTTTTTTTTTTATTATTGCCCTACTGCCAGTAGCCTGACGCGAGTCGCCTTTTCTGACCACACCGGTCTTTAGGATGAACGCAGAAGGCGCTCGCAACCCTTTGAATTAAGTGACCATGCTGAGGGCAACCCACTAACGGGTTACGAACCTCGGCTCAGGACGGCCACTGAGAGAGGATGAGACATCAACGATTAGGGAAAGATTGGTTTTTAGGCCTGATGAATCCTATTTATTGTGTTGTCATCGGCACGCGGGCCGGAACTGCTAGGGGGGTCGGGGGGGGCGACGGGGAACGCGGCGAGGTCCTCAACGGCGGTCTTGTGGAGTGTTGGAGTTTCAAGAACTCGTTCTTATGGCGGATGGCCAGAGTGATTTCGTCCTCTGGATCGGTTAATACGGGACGCGGCCGTCTGTCTCCATTTGGCGCGGTCGAATGGAAAAATAAGCTGATATATAAATTTTCCATGGCAAAATGGAAGGCAAAAAATGAACTAAGATCTATTCCACATGGTCCCAACTATTCAAATACATATGCAAATACAAATACTACAAATGTCCAACATTTTTCTCGTTCATTTTTACTGGTGGTAGGTCTCTCATTTATGTAAGAGTTCGTCTGGGTGGGTACCACCGCAATGTCTATTTCTAACGCCAAGAAGCAGTGTGCATGCACTGTTGTGTTTCGGTTTGAAGGACATAGTAGCCAGTGCAACTGCTGGACATGAGACTTAACTCCTTATATCTCAGGATGACGAGTGTAGTGGAATGCCACACAGTACTATGTAACTCAAGGTGCTGGATTGTGTTGCTACTGTTGATACGACGAACCGGACGTATCGCTTACCATCACGCGAACAGCATCCTCGTCTCGTTATTCAAAGCAATAAAAAAAGAAATAGGACTCAAATATTACTCAGGACTCTTTTCGAAGTTACGTGTGTATTGCTTATCAATTGTCGTTCGCTTTAACGGTGAAGGAAAACATCGTGAGGAAACCTGCATACCTAAGAAGTTCCTTATAAGAATTTCGAAGGTATGTGAAGTCTACCAACCCGCACTAGGCCAGCGTAGTGGACTAAGGCCTAAACTCTCTCAGTAGAGGAGGCCCGTGCTCAGCAGTGGGCAGTATGATAATACAGGGCTGGTATTATTATTATCTATACTAATATTATAAAGCTGAAGAGTTTGTTTGTTTGTTTGTTTGAAGGCGCTAATCTCAGGAACTACTGGTTCGAATTGAAAAATTCTTTTTGTGTTGAATAGACCATTTATCGAGGAAGGCTTTAGGCTATACAACATCACGATGCAACTATTAGGAGCGAAGGAATAATGGAAAATGTGAAAAAAGCGGGGAAAATTATTGATCCTTGAGGGCTTCCATTGCGTGCGCTGCGAAAACGGTTCAAGATACCAAAAATATATGTATGAAAGAATTATTCCTCTTGAAATGATCTAAAAAAAATCTTTTAAGATTAACTCTCTAGAACCGTTTTATGGTAATCAAATTTGGTCGAAATTAATGCATTATTTGTTAAGAGTTGTATCAACGTCATAGTCGTAGAGTGATTCAACGGGAAGGTTTTTATGTATGTACTTTTAGCCCGGAAAAACTTATTAACGCGGGCGAAGCCGTGGGCAAAAGCTAGTTTATTATATTACTCGGGATGAACTGACAGATATCTGCCTGATTAAACATATATATTGAACCAAAAATTATAATTTAGGACCAATGATATCTCTGAAGTTGTAATCACAATTTATGATTACAGCATTAATATTCGAACTAAAGGGTTGATGAAATAATAATTATAGAAGTAAGGGTTAATAATAAAACCTTTCAATAATTATATTTTTTATTTACATGTGTGATGTTTTAGTTTAAAATAAGCGTACATGGCATAAAATTATAATATATGAAATATTTTTCTATAAATTAGATATTTGTACTATCAATCGATATAAACAAAGTACTGATACATGTAAATGAGAGTGTGACTAGCAAATCCCATTTGCTTAATTTATGATAAAAATGAAATATTTTCGTGACAGTGGGTCGAACAGTTTCCCCAGTTATAATCCTACGCTTAATTAAATTATGGAATCGCGGCTACAAAAGCCCTGTTTGTGATTATTTGTTTGCAAGCATTAATTTTGATCAATACAATAAGAAAATTTAGTGTTGAACATATGATTTTATTACAACTATAATAAAATGAGTATAAGTTGTTAATTTAATATTAAAATTTGCATTACCATTACATTTCCTCATAAAATACTAAATCTCTTAAAATTGCTACGTGAGCAAGATATTTGTACTTTTTCTAAATTGATTCAGTAGAAATATATTTAAACCAAATCGTTAAAAGCGCTAAGCCAATAAATTAGTACCTAGTTTGAGAGAATTGGCTAAAAGAGACCCACTGTAAGTACATACTAAATGACTCTCGTTATGTACCAATATCGTAGTCAGTGAATCGCTAATCGCTATGAGCTGTAAACAGTTCGCACCTTTAGAACGAAAACGACACAATTCAAAAAAAAGAAAATTGAGTTGTCATTTTTAAATGACTAAAAACTAGTCCCTTATTCATAAAAAAACCGACCGATATAACAGTTTTGTCCTTTTCCTGCTTGAATATGGCTGTGTTTGAACTATTATTGTATTGAGAACTTCGTTTTAAGTAATTTTATGATGATAAATCAATTTTCTATCTTTTTGAATTGTGTCGTTTTCATCCTAAAGGTGCGAGTTTGCCTGAACACGTCGCCTCACTGCGCGATACAAACGCACCACTAGTCGCTACAGTACACACAGACGCACTCTCCCACCACTATCCACTATACTTATTCATTGAACATCCAAATTCACATAACAATGTCCTAAACGTCTTCATCACAGAGATTGGTTATATTCAATATTGAGACAAACTCGCCACCTACACCTTGCATTCTCTTTCATATACCCTCATAAGAAATTTCCTTTAACTTTAGTATCTACACAATACAATTATATTTATAGAGAGTGATGAATTAAAAGAGAGACAATCTTTGTACTAAACTAAACGTCTTGAAATTAATAAGTACACGCACATTATATGAGACTCTTTGCCACGCAAATAAAAAATGGTCTAAACGTTATGATGTATAAGAGTTGTGATGTCTTTATTACGTAGTTTGTGATTGGAGCCGCTTCCCCAAGGTCGAATTTAAAAAATAAAGAAATCAACGAGAGATCTTTTTATTACTGCCAGACTTTTTTTAGACTTACGTATAAGTTGAGAGCGCAAGCTACCTCCGCTTCAGATATAAATTATAGCAAATGAGATTCCTCTTTTAGTCGTTACGATAAAACTTCGTTGCAGTGGCGGAAGCGGCCCGATTACTGTATTGTTTTGTAGGCATGCTTGCGGGTGTCGGACTCGTGCACCGCGCTGTGACGGTGCTCTGTCATTGTTTACTAGTCATCGCACCTTTAGGACGAAGACACAATTAAAAATAGAAAATTCAGTTGACATTTTCAAATGACTAAAAACTAGTCCCTTATTTATAAAAATATTATAAAAAGGCACTGATATAGCAGTTTTGTCCTTTTCCTGTTTGAATATGGCTGTGTTTGAACCATTGTTATATTGAGTACTTAGTTTTAATTTTATATAATGTTTTTTTATACATGTTAATGGCCATGTAGTGCCTGGTTAATGATTTTATATTTTTATAGAATCCTGAAAAAGAAACAGTCGAAGGCGGGACTCGAACCCACGACCTCCGGCGTACCGTGCCGGTGCTCTTCCAATTGATACTTTGTTTTAATAAATTTTATGACGATAATCCAATTTTCTATCTTTTTGAATTGTGTCGTTCATCTTAAAGGTGCGATACTCAAATAAATAAATGTGTATAACACGTGGCGTGTGGCGTGTGTCGTGCCACGTGTGGCGTGTGTCGTGTGTCGCTAGAGGTCGCGCAGACGGGCCAGCACGCACGCCAGCGCCGCGTCGGTCGCGTCGAACACCGGCACGCCCGAGCGCCGCGCCAGGTCCGACAGGTAGTGACGCCCGCGGTTGTAGTCCTTCACCGCCGCCTCGCTGTACTGTAAACAACACCATGCGCCGTGCTATATCACAACACTAATACTGTACACCGATCATAATATGGGATCATTACTATTATAGGTATTTGCTGAAAAGGAATACAAATATCTACTTAAATAGATGCGCCAAAATTTGACCTTAAAACCGTCCGCTTAACAACATACAAATTATTAAATTGTTACGCCAAATTGTTATAGCGACCATGTTAGTATCGTTGGGACATAAAACAAAAATCATATTTCAGTTCGTCACATAAATAGCATTAGTTTCAAACAAGTCAGCTTATCGTAACGGCAAGCTAACTTCTGCAAATTATGGAACTTGCAAGGCTTCCGGCAAGTCGCATTTGTATGGAATTAATAAAATATTGCCGCTAGTGTAAACGTATCTAGAACCTCTTGCGCAATATATTCCTGCGAGAACTTGCTAATGGAAACACAGCTTAATTTAATACGTGCCAATGAAATCCTCCTAGCCAGTTTCGGCCACGGCGGCCAATCTTAACGAAGATCAGCCAGGTACGCAGGAGATATTATAGTGCACAAGTGTGACGTGCCAATAGGTCACTAAGATACGTAGAGTATTACGAGTGGCATTATCTCTCTGTCACGATGTACCCACCCCGGTGGCCTTATTCGGGTCCATAGGCTGCACGATAAGCACGGTGTTGTCGGGCCGCAGCCCCATGTAGTGAGCCGCCAGCACCATGGCCGCGAAACAAGGCGCCTCCGCACTCAGCGAGAACACCAGCACGCGCGACCCCAGTAGCAGGTCCTCGTCGTACGTGCCTATGAAACAAATACTACTTTATCGATTTCTGTTCTACTCTACAAAAATAAATAAGCAGTTGTAAAGCACAAGTGCTGTCAATTTTAAGTATGATCGCACAAATAGATCTTCACCGCGGTGTGGTACCATTGTAGTACAAATAGTATAGAGCCGATATAAAATGTCAATTTTGGTGGTATTGACATCTAAATAAATGTATTGAAGATTATATTATGTTAACAATAAAATTACCAGCCCTGTATTATATACTGCTGAGTACGGGCCTCCTTTACTACTGAAAGGGTTTAAGGTCTTAGTCCACCACGCTGGCTTAGTGCGGGTTGGCTATATTATGTTAGTCACCTTTAAAGGGCTGTGGCGTGTGGTCCTCCGAAACGGCGTAGAAGTCTGATGCGCTGAGCCGGTCGGTGCGGTCGGTGCGGTCGGCGGGCGAGCGGTCGGCGGGCGTGCGGTCGCGCAGCTGCACGTCGTCGGGTCGGTCGGGGCGCGGCTTCTTGTCGCGGCGCGGAGACGAGGCGGGCGCGGGGGCGGCGCGTCGGCTACCCCCTCCACCCCCGCCGCCTCCACCCGCACACGCCGCGCCGCTCACACTCGCGCTCGCGCTCGAGAACATGCGCGTGTAGTCGTTCGCGCGCGGCACCACGCACGTGAATCCTTCTCGCCGGATGATATCCTCGGGCCGCGGTGCCTCGCTCTAAACGTACCATCAACATTACATACACGCCAGGGTCGAAAATTAATTCTTAGTTTTAACAAGGAAACTAAATAACCATTACGATTTCATATTAAAAAAATATTTTAATGCGGGAATCAAATTAATGATATGCATATTATATTATTGTGCTCACCGGGAAAGCGCCGGCGAGGTAGACGTCGTGCACGGGCGCTCCGAGCATGGCGGGCAGCCTCTCCAGCCGACGCTCCGTACCCGGAGTGAACACACCGTCGCTGCTCTCCGCCGAGCCAGGTGCACCCGGGGACTCGCACGATACGCGGCTACCACCGTTCTAAAGATACCGATAAGAATTGTACAACTATTGTGAATACATTCTGTAACAGAAATTTTACAACAAAAATAAAATGTCTCAATCATTCAGTAAAAAGATATTTTAAAAGCGAAAAATATACGTAGAATTATAGGTGATTTGACGAACCTTAGGAATGAATAAACCCAGCTTGCGTCCGTACGCTCTGAGCCGAGCGTTATACACGTGCCGCCCGTTGGAGTCGCGCGCGGCCTCGGAGCCGCCCCCCGCGCCCCCCACAACCCCGCCGCCCTCCGCGATTTCCGAGCCCATGCGACTTTGCCATTCTACGGACAATAATTAAGTTATAATCACCATAGCTTACATGCTTCTATAGTATGTCCTCATGAAAAAGTAATATACAGCCTTAATTTTACAGCTAAATATATATTAGTCGAGAAAAAGAGCAAACAAAACGGACGCTGCACACCAAATATAAACACCATTAATTTTTTTTTTTATATGTGAAGGATAAAACAAAATCGATGAAGTAATGGTAATGTTTTCAATGAAGTTATTACGCAGACTTATATCTCGTTGTCGCGTCGATGAAAAGAAAAGCATAACCAACGATGAAAATGACAATTGGAAACAAAAAGAATATTCAGTGATCATCGATTGATGGAAGGAGCAATCCCCTCACGCACCGGCGGCGGGCGGGGTGAACAAGTCCCGCAGCGTCCTGAACGCGCGGCGCACGCGCGACGCCATGCCGCGCCCCGCCTCCTCCGCTCGGGGCGACGGCGACCCTTCAACAAACACTGACCTCACCGCGAGCCCCACACTGAACCGTCACTAATCTATTTAAATAATGTAATTGTATATGCTCAAAGAGCTATACAGCGTATTCACTAGTACCATCATAGTGTTGATATAACAACACTAAATCTTACCAGCATCGACTGCGAGCTCCGCCACCGCCGCGCAGAAGGTTTCGAAGTCCACGACGTCAAGAACTTGAGGTAGACATCGGTCTGCTAGTTCCCGCGGCGCCCTGGTGACGTCACGCAGCGCGTCCACGGCCCTCGTGCGCGAGAGGGGAGCGTTCCGCCCGCCGGCAGCGTCGTACGCGCGCTTCAGCCGCAGGATGGTGTGGCCGAGCGAGTGGCGCGGGTGTGTGCGGGCGCCGCGCAGCACGGCGCGTGCGCACCGCAGCGCCGCAGGAATGTCCGTGAAGGCGGGCAGGCCGCGCCGCTCCACTGCCTCCTGTAGCGTGGCGCGGGCTCGAGATAGCTCCACATACTCGCTATAATCATTATTCAAATATTCATCATTAATCTATCTGGCATATACAGTCAACATTCATATAACGTTTGAGTACAGAGAAGGTATCTGATGAATGAAAAAAAAACTATTTACTTCAAGAGAATTGTACCATCCACCTTAACCGTGCTTAATTTGATATGCTAATAGCATAATGTCTATGCATTATTACGAATGTCTATACACTAACTGGTCGGAGATGGTTTCATTCCCGATGGTCTGGTGTCGCGTGTAGGGCCTGAGCACGAGCAGCAGGTCGCGCGGCGCGGCGGCGAGGTTGGCGGCCTCCACACTGGCGGCGACGGCGCGCGTCTCGCTGTCCAGCACGAACAACAGCGCACGCGCGGCCGCTTTCGCGCGATGCTCTACCTCTATCAATTCTGTCGACCAGTCCTCCACTTGCTGTCGGAAACAAAATATGCAATATATTATTGTGTATAACGTTTTATTTCAGTGCGAAAATATAGTTAATATAAACATAGTAATAGTCCTAACTCATGTCGGCAAAACTAACTTTTTCAATATGATTTTTGTGTAATTATTTCTAAACAGAAAACAACTCCTCTTTAGTTTTTCTTCCCCTGAACATGACTTAACTAGCTATTTTAGATTTTAATCTCTAGACCTTTATCTCAGATTTAAAATAAACGTTGCATTTTATATCCAATACTACAAAACATTTATGTTAGCCGTGTGTCCAGTGGTAGCCCCAGTGGGATAAGCTGTACTTTTTCAATTAGCCACTGTTTATAATTACCTATACTAAATCAATTATTATTTGGTAAATTGGATTAAATAAGCAGTGTGCTTGTGATGTACCTAATACACGATTTAAGTACTTGCCGCCATACTCAGATGATCATTTGCTAATGTCGATCTATATAAATTCCGTACACATAATTTTATCACTATCAATACTACTGTGACGTTATTTTTGCCCCGATAAACTAATCGATAGATAAGATTGAACACGTTTCGATTGCTAGGCAACATTGAAACAAATTGCGATTATTCTTAATGTGGTATGGCTGGTGGTAGAAATATTTATTTGCCCAGATAAGGAATAAACCTTTGTTTGGTGGAAGTGGTAACTCAAATAATAGCAATACTAGGCTGAGGTTACCTTACTGTGGTATGGAGATAGTATGAGACTTTAGAAAGGACAGAGGCATAGGCATAGACTTTTTATCGCGGGAAAATATAAAGCGCGACTTTTATCCCGGAAAAACTTATTCACGCGGGCGGAGCCGCGAGAAAAAGCTAGTTGTAAATAATATAAAGGGATAAAGGATGAATACCGTCAGTGAAAAAATCCCTAATCTCAATGTTTGTTATGTGTTAATTTTTCGGGCCGATTTTACCGCTTGCTAATCAACGCAATTTGACACATGAATGTATAAACCGATTAAATACAAAAGACACCCTCTAATCCATGCTCCTAAATTACAGTGTGACTCTAGTTTGGTCAGCTTAGCTCTACGAAATTGAAAAAAAGCGACCTTTATCAATAAGATAATTTTCGACCTTTTCATTGATTTATTGATATAATATGTATGATTTTTTCACCTGTCTTATACATTTACAGACTCATTTATTAATAATAATAAAATAATTAATAATACCAGCCCTGTATTATACATATACTGACCCACTGCTGGGCACGGGCCTCTACAACTGAGAGGGTGATTTACTCATTTATTATAAGTAATAAATTAATATAAGATTGTTATTAAATAAATGTTATTAATTTTTGAAACGTGTCGAAACAACATTTCTGAAGAAATACAATATAAGTATATTAAACACGTTCGGTTCATACAGGCACATATGTGACGCGCATTATCGCGTATACTTTATCTGGGCGCTGATAATCAAGAAAAAATGTTAATTAAGCGTTCATTGAGCTTAAGATTGTTATCATCTATCCTTTACGACTGGCTATAAAAGGCGACTGTAATTGTGTAACGCCATAAAAATCTATGCCACTATGTAATCTTGAAAGTGTAAGTTAGTAAGTGTTATCATGGATAAAAGATAAATAGCCTATGGAAGACGACCTAGACAATATTATATACCAATGGGATGCATACATTGTTCATTATAATTATGCACTATAACTTTATAAAATCTCCCCGATTTGGGTTTCCGCTAGGCAAACAAAAACGGATATTTACAATAACCACTTTTAAAAAGTACAACCTAAGTATTTTTTGTTGCATATACCGAGTCATTTTTACATTATGTTACTAAATGAAACCATTTATTTGTCTATACCTCTGCTAACATTGTGCCAAAAATCGTTAATGAATAACGAATACTTTCGATAAAAATCGCGGTTGTAGTACTCCAGCTTTTTGATAATTTTGTAGTTTAATGCGAATATGGTGTGTGTGTAAGTGTATTTCTGACCGAAACTGTAATGTTGCTGCTGCGACGACTTCTCCTAGAGCAGTCATAGTCGCATTAGGGCGTGTAAACTTAAAGTTACTTTTTATTGATATTTATTTTGTTCGAAACTTACACTTTTTTATTTTACATCTACGGTAAAAATAACTCAATGGAAAACGTTATTTTCAACGAGATAGTTATGTGGTTTCATTTATTAACGCAATGTCAAAATGACCCTGTATATCCGAGGAATCTGTTTCCTAAAGCCGCAGAGGAAATAATGTAAGGTAGTGAAAACACTCTGGAATATCAGTCATATATGACTTGCTAATAGATTCTAAACTATTTTTATTAAAAACAATAACATCTATTTGTCGGAGGAACTGAAGTCCTTGTTTATAATACATTAACATACAACATACGTAAGAGCATCACGCACTAAACGAGTGGAACGTGTACACGCAATCAAAGTGCAAAACAATTGTTTCCTATATTTGTTGAAATTAATGAGTTAATTATAACTATTACATCAACTCATAGTAAAAATGTACAATGCTTTGTGTGAAACGTTAGTCAAAGGACATACATATTATATTTATATATCATTAATTGCAAATAAGATCATAAATAAATACTCATAAATCATAAAATTTCATATATATAATATTGTGCCTCAATAAACGTTAGGTATAATGTAGACATGTGAGAAAAAAATTAAAATCTTTTCTAAAAAAAATTAAACATGTAACTAGCTACAGGCACAAGATATTCTGTGCATTCCACATTACATTATTTATTTCTATGTAGGTACAGTAAACAAGTTGCGTGCGACCATCTATCATAAGTTTTCGTGTAAAATGTGTGATGAAAAAAATGCTAAATAATATATTACTAATATCGACTATTCTTTGAGTAAAAATTGAACACTTAGATGGTATATAGCATATTAAGCAAAAAAAAATAGAAATCTATTATAAACAATAGGGAAATTACTGAAAAATCTATACATGCATAGGACATAAGAATTACGAGCCAGTAGAGTAGCTGTCACAGTTATTATGAAAATATGTAATGGAAAACTGCTTACCGGATTAAAATACGTAATGCCCATTTTCTTCAGCATCGGAATGGCTATGTCTGATCTCCAAGTGGTCGGGTTGCAGGAGCCGCCCAAGAACACCTCGCAAGGCGGCGGCGACGCCTCGCTGCCTGCGCAACGTCGTACATTATAAAGTGCTACAATATTTCAATACTTAAAACTTAACATCGTCACATATTGCGTCTGTAGCTATGGAAGGATTGGCATATTATTGACATTTTATGAACACTTTATTTGGCTGTAACCAATTTCTAAATTCATCTAACAAATTCACGTATAGTCCTATTTGGAGAAAAAATCCACAATTTATTTATTTTTACTGAATATGCAATTACTTATTATTATTCGATCACATCAATTTTAATAAGTACTATTGGATAGGGGGCGAGCCTATCACATCATGGGACGGAATAACGGCGAATACTAGGTGCACTAGTTGCGCCTCTGCCTACCCCTTCGGGGTTAAAAGGCGTGAGTGAGTGTGTGTGTTATTATTATTATTCGTAAGTAATAAGGTGATGTAACTTGTAAATAAAAGGTCCCATGACACACACATACATACGTTTTCTTTTTTCAGTGACCAGTAAGCAACCAAGGGTGTTAAAGGGGTTATTAAGTTTCCATACATCTCAATTACTATAATATGACCGTCATTTAACATTAGTTTTTTTTTATGAAACATTCACTCTAGACGAGTGGGCCCATACATGCTGAGACAAACTTGACTGTTTTTAAGGTGACTCTACCACTTTGCAAATTGATGAGTTCGTGATTAACGGTAACACTTTTAATTGTCTCGAGAACATTCTATCGATTTTATAAAACAGGTTTAAAAAACATTACTTAAAATGAGTATTATTTTGAAATAAAGACTGACTGAGCTCTATAGTTATACATCTCTATACAGCTTCGATTATCACGTGTTCGCTAGCGACACCCACGCTTTTCAATACAAACACCATATGCGTCTAACGTACTGACTACGTCATCTTGTTACGAAAAATTCCATAGACGATTCAATAAAAACAGAAAGTCATGTATGTAGTTAGTCCAGGCGATGTTTTTAAAATTACGACACTGTTGTGGCACAAAGTCTCATTTGCAAAAAAGTTACTTGTACGCAGTGCTTAGAGCTATTTCCTCACTGGTTTTAAATGTTAATAAATATCAGTTTACATATTATATGATACAAAATCCAATGACAAAATTAGATAAATAGATAAACCTTTGATCGGTTTATACTAAAAAGTAGAGATCAATCAAATGCGTATTCTTTCTAAGATAGCTCCGATTATTGCAAAACCTAAATTTTATTAAAATCTATTTAATTGGTATATCACCTTGATGACAACAGTTAGGAAACATGCCACTCAGATATAACTCATTTCGTATGATATTAAAAGAACATATTTAGGAGTGCAAGCAGGAGTAAGATCTTTATTTTGTAAAAATTGTTTAAAACAAAACTAATGTAAATATTCTCGTATTGTAGAAGGCCATGATTGCTATGTGAACGTAAGAGGATCCGTTGACCCTATTTGCACGATAGGCTGGAGGCACGCAAAAGAAGTACTGCTAATTGTTAACAATTGTACTTCAACACGCAATCCGACCGAACAACTCGAAGGACATTGCTTTAGCAAAAATAAAAAAAACACTTATTATCACACGTTTTATGTTTAAACATTCAATTGTAAAGTTTATAAAAAAAAGAAAAACATGTAAAGAATTAATAGCAATAATTATATTGATCGGTAGAGTCGCGATGAGAAAGTAATCTGCACGAACCAATGCTGGACATTGACGCCTATGAAATGCAGCAGTTAAAAAGTGTTGCTGTTTATGTTGGAGATACGTTGAACAACTACAAATCATACGATTTTATAAACAATGTATCGACTATTACTATAAGTAATTGATTATAACATTTCAACAGATTCTTCTTAGCAAAATATTTTAGTAAATACAATAATAGGGCAGTAATGTAGACCGTTTTGTCTTCAACATGAATGTGTCAGGTCGATGGAGTGGTAACAATGTTTCACAGACGTACGGAAATCTGACCCAAGTAATAAGTCCACAGACGAAATAGCTCGACAGGGTGTTTTTTATTGACAAAAAGTAATATACTGTAATATAAAGAAATTAAATGATACTGACATGATTGTGTTTACCAAATCTAAGTCTCGTTACACTTTACAGGTGCCTATCCTTAAGTAATCAGTATGCATCGACATCGGATTATATGCATTTGCATATGCATGTCATCGGATTATATGCAATTGCATGTTTGCATATTCAAATGCGTATAATTCTATCATTATAGCGTTATTGCATATTTTGATACTTTTTCATTAACAGTGCTTATTTGAGTAGTTATACGTGTTAGGCGTTTTGTATTAGGCGTCGACACGTCCGCCAGATTTGACAGATCAGGCGCCATTGCAATCAATTCAAGCCAGCTGGCATTTGAGGAGCCTTCAATAAAAAAGTATTGCTCTTATTGCAACACATTTCAGTAATATACTCGATGCAATTGAGAAACTAGAAACTAAAAACTTTCCCCTGTGCTGTGCTGTAAAGTCTTTGGAAATATTGGAAAAAATGATTGAACATAATAACGCCCTTACGAGTTCACTATCGCCAAATGTTCGCGGCAAATTAAACGCAGTTAGAAACAGTAAGCAGTTTAAGCCCCAGTCTTGAAGGAATAAAGAAAATTGGCGCATTTATCAGCGATAATGGACAAACTCTGCCTGAAGGGGTCTTTGCAGAAATGGCGTCAAATATAATATAATAGGTAGTTTATTATATGATAATAATAACAATGCTTACTTAAATATATGTACCTAATATTAATATATTTATAACATAAACACAATGTCAAAATAATCGTAATTTCTTGTAATAAATGTTTTTTTGATAGTGCATATAATCCGATGTCTGCATATAAGGATGCCGTTGATTAGTAATTGTGGTCAGAGTGTCTTCCTTATCATGGGGATGCCAAAGGACCCATCACCATGCTTTCCCACCAGAAGGACCCGCCTCTTAGTACTGCTGTGGCGTGTCAATCTGATGGAGATACACACACACACACACACACACACATTCACGCCTTTTATCCCCGAAGACGTAGGCAGAGGCATAATTAATGCACCCACTTTTCGCCGTGCGTATTCCATCCCATGATGTGATAGGGGGGAGCCTATCGCCATATCTGGCCCAAATTCCAGACTGCTAGAAACTGACTAGAAAAATCCAATATCACTTTGTCCGACCAAGGGATCGAATCCGAGACCTCAGCATTGCAATCGTACCGTAATACAACTACGCCACCGAGGCAGTCTCAGATCTGATAAAGATTTTGATTGACCCCTCTTTTCATTAAGGTTACCACCAGGTTTGCCGCTTATGTGTATTTTCTCTGTATTATAATTTATATAAATTATAATCTATGATTGCCAATTATCATAGCTTCCTAATTTAGCAACTCTGTTATTATCCTTGGCCATTATAAATGAAATAATAAGTTGTAATTCATTTATCGATATTTCAATCAAGAAAAGAACCAAGCACCCATTTACTACGTGTATCGTAGGAAACATTAACACACCATAATAGTTTAACTACACATAAAATAACGATAATCATGTATGTTAACCACTGTATTGTGTAGAAGAATATGTTTTATGTTGGGTGATTTGTATGAGTATGGCACCTCGTGTAGTGTGGCATCGATGGTGGCGCTGGGCCGGCTCGGTCGCGGCGGTGCGCGCCGGCCGCGAACGCGACGTGCTCTCAGCGGGCGCTACTCATCACTAATGATTGATTGATATCGACTGCGTGGGTTGCCACATCTAGGCCGACCGCCTTACTACTTACACACCCACTTGGATATTAACAGATTCCCATAAATGGCAAACAATTCGTATCGTTCAAACAAATACCTACATCACTTTAAACATAAATAATCTAAAAGACACACTTGGCGATATTGTTGTTTGAGTTACAAACACGGTCACCGTGTAATGTAATGAACTGTTATGTGGACCGTAATGAAACATTATATTATCATTCATTTACAGTTTACACTATAACTACCTGTCCACACTAGCTAGACTATCACAAGACATTTTTTGTAATAGAAGTGAGCAAGCATATTATTATACGAATTGAAATGATATCACAAACATGCGCGCCTCATTCACATTTGCACTGCAGCTCATAAAGCGTATCAAACCAACACATCAATCCAATTCGGGAACCTTGTTCAATGCCAAGACTAAAACGTAAACACGGCTGCTGGTCAACAAACGCACTGAGCATCCCCTGCCACCGCCCGCACAAGGTGCCACTGAGGGTGCGTTCCACTAAGTGTTCACAACGCCCAAAATACTCTTTTGGCCGTTCCACATGGCGACTACGATCGTTGTGGTCGCGGTGAAAACGTCATTAATGACGTCATAACTCACGCTCACGAGAAGCCCACAACGACCCATCTCTGGAGGTGGGTCGAAGTGAGCGTTGAGAAAAATAGCAAAGTTGTCAGAACTAAAAAATCGAAGATTTCTATTTTCACGATTATAATTTTTTAAAATTGTATTCCATTCTTCATCTGAACTGGATGAACTAGTACTTTCGACAGTATTATTGCATGCACGCATCATCAAATAACCTAGTGTTGTCGCAAAAGACATTTTGAATCTATTTTTATGTAAAATAATTGAATACTTCATTGAAATTACAAATAAAAATTGAATTATATATTTATTTTTCGACATAAACCAACTTCACTTATAATTATTAAAATTTACACTTAAAACTCATTAAAACTTAATAATGGTAGCCTAACGTATTAAAGCTTTTGCTTTATTTTTTCTAGCTCGCCATTTGTATTATTTCCTCAACGCCCAAAACGCTCCACAATCCATTCCACTTGGGTTTACGATAACAACGCTCAGGACATGCTCAGGACTTAGTGGAACGGGAAAACTCGTGGTCGTGAGCGTGATCATCGTGAGTGCTTAGTGGAACGTAGCCTGAATCACAGTCACCAGAGCAAGTCGATGAATTGTCACAAACTTCTAAGTGAACTTTTACATTTGTAAAAATCCTTTAATATAAGCATTCGCGACGTCCAATATAAAACATGAGATTGAACACATTGTGGGCGATATATTAATTTTGTATAAATTTAACATGGGAAATATATGATGTATATGACGCTGTAGTCGTAAAATAGTTTCAGTTTACGTGTTTTATGTACGAACGAGTGGTATTTAGAACGCACAGGGCACTATCATGGTCGTCGGTGGCATGTCTGCAGTATGGTACAGGCGTGCAGGCGTGCAGCACTGACAACACTCGCGGCGCGCGCTGTCCACCCGCGAGCGGTCGGCGGCCAACTGGCGGCGTTCGCGCCACTCAACTCTACGCCCAAGTACTAGCCAATTCCGCATTTTAAATATTCCGTTATTTCTATAGCACTACAAAGACATGAAACAAAGACTTATGGTGATGCTTAATGCTAACAGCTCTTCTACAAACCAGTTATTATTCGATTTAATCCATAAACCCCACGGCGTTTATGTCATGCGCTGAGGCAACTCTCTATAATTAATGAATGACAATAAGGCTCATCTCCGCGCACACTCGTAGGCGATGACATGATGCCCGTCGCTTATAGTACTACACGTTAAAAACTAAATACATACTATCTAAATTGAATAAGTTTCAGTCATGAGACTTTGAAAGAGGCAACGTTTGATAAAGTGTTTGTTTAAAAAAATATTAAGAAAATAAATGGCATTGCATGGTGATAAATTGAATCACGTTAAGTCTATTGCGCATATCGCCTACGCAATGTACACAGTAAATGTAAACATGAGTTAGAGTTGCCTCAGTATTGCAGTTGTCATTTAACAGAATAAATCTTCCGGGAGATAAGGAAGGAGATGCGCGCGTTTGTTTACGCTGTGTGTTGTGGAAGTGTTCGTGACATGTGTATATGTTTTGGTGTTCTTGGGTCGATCGCTGCGCAATTATAGTCCCAAGCAGCTGATATCTAAAGTTATACTTCCGCACTCCATTTATAGTTCGAGCGGAAGAGCCCGGAAGGCCGCGCGTTATCTTAAATTCTAGTTTTTTGTTCCATAATGTGGCTTTTGTTGTTGCGACGGTGTTTACTTTATACCTTTGATGCCACTTAACACACTTTTATATTCTCTCGTATAAGTTAAAAAACAAAGAGCTATATTAGGAATGTGAACAAATGAATGAAACGTGTCACTCGATACATGAGTATCGTAAAAACTGACATATCAAACGGGTGCAGACTGTTGTATAGTAACATATCTTTAATATTACACGTTAGTCAGATATGCGCTGCGAGATTGACGCAAATCCGACGCATCACGGCCGTGCAGTACAAATTACACGATCAGCCACGGCGGTTACATAAGTAGGCAACAATTAAACACAAACGCAATAAACGATGATCTTACACCCTACGTATGTCGCGTGAATTGTCGGTACATCCGTGTGTCTTGTTTATTTGGTGATCGAAGCCTGGCAGTGATAAGCTTTCCAATGATAAGCTGGCAGACGATCAATACACTGAATACTGACGTCGTTGTATTACAATGTCCCAATGTGATATGATATAATTACTGTATGTTGTTATATTATGCAGCTTCACATTGACGCTATTTCCATAACAACGGGTGCAATGGTAAATGACAACGGCTAATTTATTTTATACCAAGTAATAACCCCTATTTTAGGATTTTACATATTGACCGTAGGAGCTATAAAGTCAGTCACAACAAGATTGAAATACTTTAAATTAAATCAATCAATCCCCGAAAACTATTTTAAAGGAACAGATTTGTTGCCGCGTATCGTAAAATAAATAAAACTGGGAAACTGTACCATAAAGTCCCAACCCATCTTCCTCATTAAAGGTCCATAACGGACTTACAATACCATTAGATTTGTAGGCTTTTACCTCTACCTACTTTTCGACATATTAAAAAGTAACTACGTAAAATTTACGAAATAAAAAAATTGCCTAAACATTTAAGGATAATGAATAATATTCAGTGAAAACAAAAACAGACTTGGAGATTGTCAAACAAACAAACAAAAACTTCAATTCTATAATACATATTAGGAAGTATCTGATATTTTAAATATTTATGCCTAACTAAATATCGAACATGTTATCATCGAACACTAAATCGTTAATTTAATATAAAGATAAAGAAAATGAAATAATACGATACGTAACATTTGACTATAAGACAGTAGCTGTGATTTTTTGACCTACTATATTCATAAACTCCGTTTTCGCGTTATAAAAGTGATGTAAATCTACACAGTTCTCATCGCTAAAATACTGATGTATGACTTGTGATAGACAGGCACCGCGTAGGAAGTTTATAAAGCCGACGCAATGTCTACTTATATTGCTTATGCGAGAGGTGGCTATAGTGGCATCCCGGCAGACATAGGGACTGCCGGCAGAGTATTTCTGGATTGGTACCGTGTGGAAAAATTAGTCACCATTTGTTTCATCGCGGCTCTGTGTCTCTGATCAACCTTCCGTAGCGAAAGACTAAGGAAATATGATGTGAGCGTACTCGCGCACGCCTCACGTTTTAGACGCAGTTAAGACGTTTATCGTCAATTTAAGTGAACCACGACGGGACGGTATTCGGAAGGTCATCGTTGACATGTGTTCTGAACAAACTATTTGACTTTTGGAATCTTACCGTTTACATGTCGACATATGGTGTCCTTATCCCGTAACTCTCGCAGCTCTTTGTCGACATTCCATAGCGGTGACTCGGGCTTGTTAGATATCCTGCAAATGAAAACTCAAATTATAAATAAAATACACTCAATCACTATGAAGTTCACGTGAGTAACTTGCTTTGTAAACAGGATGTATTTTTTCAAGGGACAATATTTCATTTCGAGGAGTAAAATTAGGTGTTGTCATTGTTATGATTCAGTGCATGACAAATACCTTATTGTTTGGCATTCAAGGGTCGATGCACGCGTCAGTAGCAGCGAGCGGTTCTCGGTTCAAGACCGGGTAAATGGAGGTTGATAATTTTTAACGTCATCCGTAAAATTATAATGATTCACTACGCACTCAGACGGAACCGACATATGAACCTGGTCAAAACATTGCCTACTGACTGTCTAATGGACTAGTTACACTGGTGAACAACTATTCTCATTAATCGAGCTGTTTGTAATGTCTGCGTGTTTGTAAAACCACGAACGTTGGCTATAAAAATTCAAATAAAATAAAAAGTTAATGAATCGAGTTACACAAACAGGACTAGCGTCAAAAAGTATTGATCTACTCAACAGAGCCAGGCAATCATTTAGAGATCAGAAAAGATTCCTACCCCTTAGTGACCATTAGACAATCACTTCGGTATCTCAGTACGAGTGACGTCAGATTGACCACTTAATCTGTGAAGTCATGCACTGATTCAAGACTAAAAATCTTTTGGCCACTGAAAACTTATACTGATATAGATATAGATAGAACTTATACTGAGCAGATACTGATATCCAATGTTTGACTAGTTTCAGACGACGATGTTAGGCTTACTCTACGTCTACTATCATATTTGATGTTATTAGGGATTGTTCCTCAACGCAACATTCGCCAAGGGCCAGGTTAACATTCAATTACTACCAAACCATATACCATGCCAGCCCTGTATTATATACTGCCCACTGCTGAGTACGGGCCTCTTTTACAACTTAGAGGGTTAAGGCCTTAATCCAGCACGCTGGCCTAGTGCGGGCTGCCAGAGTTCACATACCTTCGAAATTCAGAGAACTTCTCAGGTACGCAGGTTTCCTCACGCTTTTTTCCTACGCCGTTGAAGCAAGCGATAATTCACAAAGTATACGCACATAAATTTTTAGAAAAGTTAGAGGTGTGTGCCCGGGTTTTGAACCTGCGGACATTCATCTCAGAAGTCCGTTCCACTCTCAACTAGGCTAGCGCCGCCTTACATTCAAGTAATAGCCAGTTCTAATACTTCAATGCATAAATTGCGTTATTTTCCCAGGGTTTAGGTACTGCGATAAGGGGTTTTTCCATATAGAAGTAAAGTATTTTCAAGCATGATTTATTAAAAACTTCCGGGAAGTGATGATTTTACAGGGTTCTAGTAATGTAAGATGAACAAGGCATTAAATCTTAAATGTGTATTAAAATTTAATTGGTAAAAAATACTTGATTAATTATCTTATTATACTAAAATATAAAAGCTCAGCGGGCTCTAAAATTAGTGTTGTCAAGCGTATAATTATATGGTGTGCAAGACTTATTATTTATAATAATCATGAGCCACATGACGTCCACTGCTGAACATAGGCCTCCCCCAAAATATTCCAGATGGACCTGTCAAAAGCGGCCCGCATCCAGCGCGTTCCTGCGACCTTTATCAAGTCGTCTGTCCACCTTGCAGGTGGACGGCCGACGCTGCGCTTGCCAATACATGGTCTCCATTCGAGAACTTTTTTGCGCCATCTGCCGTCATTTCTTCGAACTATGTGCCCTGCCCATTGCCACTTCAGCTTGCTAATCCGCTGGGCTATGTTAGTGACATTCGTTTTTCTACGGATCTCCTCATTTCTGATTCGTTCGCGTAGAGAAACACCTAGCCCTCTCCATAGATCCCTGAGTGACCGTGAGCCGTCTTAGGCGACCCATAGTCAGAGGCCACGTCTCAGTGCCGTATGCCATCACTGGCAACACACATTGATTGAAGACTTTTGTCTTCAGGCACTGAGGTATTTTGGACGTGAAAACCTTGCTTACTTTCCCCAACGCTGCCCATCCGAGCTGGATTCTCCGATGGACCTCTTTCTCAAAGTTGGACTTGCCTAGTTGGACTACTTGACGTAAGTAGACGTACTCGTCTACAACTTCGAGAATTGAGCTCCCAACGATAATCGGGGTAGGCACAACATGAACACTGACATGATCTTGGTCTTGTCCATGTCCATCCTGTGGCCCACCAGTTGAAACTCGGTTGAGGTTACTGAGCATTGTGCTCAGACCCTCCAGGGATTCTGCCAATACAACGATGTGATCGGCAAAACGAAGGTGAGTGATGTATTCGCCATGTTGATGACGAGTCCTTTCCAATCCAAGAGCTTGTAGGCATCTTCCAGCGCGGCCTGTGAACAGTTTCGGAGAGATAACATCTCCCTGTCTCACGCCTCTGTGTAGTGAAATAGCCTTCCAACTCTGTTCTAGTACTCGGACCGACATGGTGGCGTTGTTATACAAGCACCTCAATACTTCGATATATCGATAATCAATATGGCACCGCTGTAGAGACTGCAACATAGCACAGGTATCGATCGAATCGAAGGCGTTCTCATAGTCCACGAACGCTAAGTAAAGTGGCAAGTTATACTGCTCAGTTTTTTGTATAACTTGCTGCAGCGTATGGATGTGGTCTATGGTACTATAACCTTTCCGAAATCTGGCTTGTTCGGGAGGCTGGAAGTCATCTAGCCTGCGCTCGAGATGATTCGTGATGACTCTTAAGAACAGCTAATATTTATAATAATATGTATAGTTATAGCAGTTCATCGTTCGTCTATATTTAAAAAATATTAATGAGACTTTCTTAGAAACATATCTTAGTAACAAAGTCCAAACTAATGCATGAGTACCAGAAATGGTACTGCGGTACGTTGCCGGAAGAATATTGAGGTCAGTTGATAATTATCAAGAAAAATCTGACTAACGTAACTGACTAATGCGACACTCTAGCCATAATATTTAGTTACCAATAAAGGTGTGTAAAATATTCGCTGCGCATAATATACATATAGTGAGCATAGCTTTGTACTTACTGCCTCGCTTGCTTCGAACATCGACGCAGCTCCGCGGCGAACACGCAGAATTCTCCGAATGTGAGAGTGAGAGACTTGCGCCGTGCGCACTGCCGCGCACAGACCAGCATTTCGAAAACTACAACAACAACAACAATATTACATTGTAACAAATTAATACAATCAGCTAGTTGTAAAACGACCGGGTTCCCGACCAGGCAGCCTGACTGACCTGCATTTAAAATTACTTTCCGACCAAATTTGGACTTCACGTTGTGTTCATACAGCGCGTATACCACGTGTCAAATCGACGTGTATGCTAAGTATTTCCGCTACTATAATTGATTTAATCCTTCGCATTTAATACGGGCTAGCTGGTTACTTTAAAGTGTGAACCACAGTGGTAATTCAGAATCATTATTACAAACTAGCTTTGGCTCGCGGCTCCGCCCGCTAAAAAAAGTATTTCCGGGATAAATATCCCGCTTTACCTTTTCCTAGGATAAAAAGTAGCCTACATGTCCTCTCCAAGTTCTCTAGCTATCATACCAAATTTCACCGTAATCCGTTCAGTAGTTACGGAGATGTACAGTCACAAACAAAGAGGAAAAACAGACACACAGAAAAGAACTATAAAAATCGCTGATTTGTTTTCCATTACTCTTCTTTATTCGCCCCCTTTCTTTTTTATCACATTTCTTTAAATGTACAGACACACCGGTCCTACTGCTTTATTTATGTATAGATTAAGCAGAACCGCCAAGCATTTTCTTCCAAAGAAAGAATTTATTATGCTTGATACGTGAACTTCGCAAGCATATATTAATTATTGTAGTAAGTAAATACAAATGTGAATTTGTTTTTATAATGCTCATCAAAGTTTCAAAGGAAAAGTGGTTTATGTACCACGGAGAAGCCAATACATTCACCCATACTAGCTCCATAAAAGGAAATTCGAGTGACTACTCGGATTTCATTCGATAATTTCCATGTTTATGTCAGGAACGTCATCAGGAAATGGTTAGAGAAGGTCGAATGAAATTATAATGACTAACGTATTGATCACAACGAGAGTAAAATTTCTTAGAGGCCGGCCATAGAGGTGTTGACTGTTGAACGCTTCGAGGCAGTGCTGCCAGATTAGGCGACTTTTCGCCATTTAGGCTATCTTGAAGAGTGTCGGGGCGACCAAAATTGCGAATGGCGACTGGTCGCCGTTTAGGCTACGCGAATGGTGATTAGTCGCCAATTTAGGCTACTTCGGAATGTTCGTGTTTTATGCATTGTTATTGTCGAATTTGAGGATATTTAAGATCCCCCTTACACACAATTATTGAAAACTGGGGACCTTTTCTTTTTTTTGCTCTCCGCTTCCCCACACATGTGGGCGACTTTAGGCTACTTCGAATTTTCTCAACTTTAGGCGACTTCAACCGTCAAACATCTGGCAACACTGCTTCGAGGCTCGAGGACCAGTTGCCTACATTCTATAAGTCGAAACGCACGTTTGGCTTACGAACGCTACTGCATTTAGTAGTCAACGTCGATCGTATGTTATCTGAACGAGGATCCTCATTTTAAATGTACAGTCACCAGCATAAGTAGCTGAACAAATTCAAAATTTCAAATTGCCTACATACTTTTCTGTTCTTACTAATCTTTTTTTTCTCTTAACAAAAATAGAACAAAATAAAAGAGATGTGCTTTACATCATACGATGAAAAAAAAAATTCAGTTTTAACTTAACGCGTACATAGGCGATTTTGTACAGATATTTATGCTGCTGACGGTACTATTTAAAAATTACCTGCGACCTTCCTCAAATGCGTTGATACCAGGAACGAGGCCCTGCTTATCCACTATTAACTGAGCGCCGTAATATTTCCAATATGAAGTACAGACCGGAACAAATTTTGTTTCCGATTGGTATAAAGGTCTAAACGGCGGGCAATAAACAGTGCGGCCTGTGAACTCATTCCCCGGTAATTGGTCATCAGTGAGCAATAACGGTGAGATCACTGTACATGCGCAGCGCTCACACCTGCTCCCAATAACAATAGCTCGCGGATACGTAGCGGTAATTAAACATGTACTATCTTATGCGAATTATGTACGATCACACTTCTAATTGCCACGATCGACATTGAACTTACTGTATTGACAAGTTCTAACAGGCTTATTGTTTGTGTCTTCTGCGTTCGATCTCTATTGTGTTGTTAGAGTGTGATATTTTTAAGAGTTTAAAAACGGAGGTCCTGGATTTATTCCGTATATATGTATGTATGTATGTATCCGCGAGTTTCTCAAAAACTACTGATCCGATTTGGATGGGGTTTTCGTTATTCAAATGTATATTTTTCGGGGGAGGTTTTAGTATATAATTTGTTAGGATCTTATAAAGGTCTTCGGAGATAGACATGGAACTCTTCAATAATTAACAGCAGATGAACCGCGAATGCTACAATTATATGTCGATGATGTATTGTTTAGATCATTTCATAATTAACTAACAAAAAAGCAATAAATAAAAACTTTTTAGCGAGATATAAAACCGACTTCAAAACCACTCCAAACCAAAAAATAATTTAACTTCATATTCGCTTAGTATCTATACTAATATTATAAAGATGAAGAGTTTGTTTGTTTGTTTGTTTGAACGCGCTAATCTCAGGAACTACTGGTTCAAATTGAAAAATAATTTTTGTGTTGAATAGCCCATTTATCGAGGAAGGCTATAGGCTATATAACATCACGATGCAACTATTAGGAGCGAAGAAATAATGGAATATGTGAAAGAAAACGGGGAAAATTATTCATCCTTGAGGGCTTCCATTGCGTACACTGCGAAAACGGTTCAAGATACCAAAAATATATGTATGAAAGAATTATTCCTCTTGAAATTATCTAAAAAAATGTCCTCGACAGTCTATGTCTATCTTTTAAGATTAACTCACTAGAACCGTTTTTATGGTAATCAAATTTGGTCGAAATTAATGCATTATTTATTAAGAGTTGTATCAACGTCATAGTCATAGAGTGATTCAACGGGAAGGTTTTTGTGTACTTTTAGCCCGGAAAAACTTAATAACGCGGGCAAAGCCGTGGGCAAAAGCTAGTATACGTATATTTGGAGTCGGTGCCTAATTTAAATTGAACATTGTTTTCGTATATTTGTTCGTGTATTTCCTTAGCTTAGCTGGCAATTTAAAGTAGGCATCGACTCCAAATATACGTATATACTAAGCCAATATAAAGTTAAATTATTTTTTGGTTTGTAGGTACTGGTTTTGAAGACGGTTTTATTTTTTGTTAAAAAGTTTTTATTATAAAAAAATATTGTATATGTAAGTAATATTGGCTTTGCGTAAAGATGTAGCATCGCTCTGCATTCCCTATCGCATTTACTACGGGGAGAGCCCTAAAGAATTGTTCGGACTTATCCCTGCTGCTGAGTTCCATCACCGTACAATGCGGCAAAACTATAGATTCCATCCACATTACCCTGAGTTTCTGCAGACATTTTTACCACGTACTACAAAACTATGGAACCAATTGAGAGCTATACAATCACTCTAGTTAAACATTTATTAATATAACTATTAAGACTTAATGAGAAAATATCGAGGTCTTTGCTAATGTCATTATGTGCTCTACACATGCGTGATATGGGATCATTATATGCAACATTATTAGAGCTACATGGTATGAAAAATAAATTCTGTATTCGGTTACTACCCCCCACTTTCAACAGCATATGATAGGACCCTTTCATTGAATTTTGTCCGTGGTGCTTTACAATTGGCTTTTCTAGTTGTAAACGTCTCTAAACTTGAGGTTAGAATACCTCCTTAGTTAATTTTTTTTGTCTGCCGCTTTGCTATGGAGGGAAGTGGACAATTAATATTTCCAACTCCTCCCTATCTATCTTTTTGATTAATTTCGTTGCGGGTTACAGACATATTAGTGTTCCCTGAGACTCGCCGAGCTTCACCGCTCGGTGTCATAAAATGCGTGCCACTGCTAATCCTGGCTTACAGGAGTTGTAGTGGCGGGTGTGAGGGCGGGATAGTCTCTACCCCCCACTTTCAACAAAAGATGGCTCAACAATTCACTGGTGTCCCATTTCGAATTAATTATTTTGTAAAGTATGGAGTAAGCACAAATTTTACGACAAAATAAACAGAGTGCAGGTTAAAATAATTTAGTCTCTTCTCGTATGTATCTATGTATATGTAAGAGTCCGTCTAGGTGGGTAGCACCGCAATGTCTATTTCTACCGCCAAACAGCAGTGTGCATGCACTGTTGTGTTTCGGTTTGAAGGACATTGTAGCCAGTGTATCTACTGGAAATAATGAGATTTAACATCTTATGTCTCAGGATGACGAGCATAGTGGAATGCCACACAGTACTTTGTAACTCAAGGTGCTGAATGATGTTGCTACTGTTTATGGGTGGTCGTATCGCTTACCATCAGGCGAAAGGCATGCTCGTCTCGTCATTCAATGCAATAAAAATATATATCGTAAAAAAAATTCACGTCATACAATTAACAATTGTTAATTTTCTATTACCAACACTGTAAATTTAATAACGATCTTTTTTTTATTGCATTGAATGATGAGACAGACGAGCATGGCGTTCGCTTGATGGTAATCGTTACGACCACCCATAAACAGTATCAACACTATCCAGCAACTTGATTTACAAAGTTCTGTGTGGCATTCCACTGCGCCTGTCATCCTGAAACATAAGATTTTAAGTCCTATTATGTCGAGTAGTAACACTGATCTGATTATCGAATAAACAAAACTGCATTCCAATTTGATTTCGTATATTACGCTATTGCCACTCGATTACAAATACCTATACCAAATGTATTTTCTTGTTAATTATTTATTTTTACAATAAGACGGCGCGGTAGTACCTTCGTAATGGCAGAAACGCAGTGAACTCATCTTGCCGTATTGTCGATTTGCTGCATGGTCCGCAGTGCAGGTGCGACTGACCTGATGGCATTGGAACTTGGCAGCTTTCGATATTACTTCATACATTAGAATACTGAAGCGTAATTTTGGAGTACTTAAAAATATTATGAATGTATATGAGTGACGTTAAACATGTTATCAATAATATTTGAAACAGACACCACGATATTATGTAAGTAATTAGTTGTGATAAAAGCAACGTATCAATTATTACAATAACATAAACGCACTCTGAAAACGGAAACGTTTGCATGATAATTTGATTTTTGTTGATTACAATTCAATTATGTTGATATCCGTAACACTATGTATAAAGTATTTGTTTTTCACATGAAAATGTGTCAGGCAATTATAAGTGCTGCAGTATAACCACGGAGTAAAGATTCTTTGCTCTGGTTATCATTGATGTAAAAAAGCTTATACAAAATTATACCAAATGTCATTTAAAAAAAGCCGGACACTACCTAATCCTTTATTGTAGCATTTTGGAGATTTTTTAAAACTCTCAAAACTACCGCCTGGATATTAGTTAAGAACCCAAATTTTCAGTATAAGACGTAGTTAGCAGAAAATAAATCACTTCAAGTTTTATTTTTCTAGCTTTTATTTATTTAGGTTCATTGATACCGAAAATATGATAATAATTTGGTTCACCTCTTTTTTAACACGGGGAAATCTATTACCGTTATATTTGCCAGACTCAGGTAACCTGCTGACTCCGACTCAAAACCGGCCATACTACTCACTCTCCCTTATATCGAAGATCGTGGGGTGCGCATGTGCATTTCACCGTAACCCTCGCAATCACTGATTCACCTACAAATCAAGGCCATGTCTTTAAGGTCTGGGGTCCTAGTAAGCTAAAATTTGAGAGGCAAGCTCGGATTTGCTCGGACTCTGTAAGCTACCACAAAAGCGGGCAGGTACGTTTCCTTAAGTTGTAATTCAAGTAAGATGGGTTAATCAATACTTAAGTACGGCTACAAAATACAGAATAGTACTACATAGTACCGGCTTAATAGTTAGGTACCCCAGTATTGTTTAATGCAAATATTAAGCCAACAAGGAAAACGGGGAATAATAGTCAGTCAAATATGATGCTATTGCTATGGCAGCCCGAAGAAAAAAACAAAACTAGGATCAGTTTGCACAAAAATTATTCAATAAAAAAAAACAACTGAAAAATATGTCTCCAGTGCAAACAAGGCACAAACGCTTTCACTGTAAAAAAAATATTCCATTTCATGTAGAGCCTTAGGACCCAAGTGCATGGGCTCTTACTCCAACCAACTCTACGTCTTGATCAAAAAGGTCAGTTACTTTAAAATATTCAATGTTTTTGGTTTGATTATATTGTCTATATTGTGCAAAGCGTTGCACAAGTTATACAACAACATTCCATCTTTAAATTAATGTTAGTGTTATTAACTAAGTGATCTGCTTGTTAATAATTGAAAACGTGAGATTTATTGACGATAAACGTACAAAAGCGACGACGCTTAACATACTGGGACCGTAAATTGTTTTATGTGACACGTACTCGTACATATTAATCGTACAATAGACTCGTCACTTTGAGATACGATCGCCGCTTACTCGAGACTACGTGGAAATCTGATTGAAACAATTTTTACTTTATGTATATTATGACATATTTTTGATCGCGACCCTGCCTACCTTAAAGTCCTTTCCCGTAATAAAAGTGTCAAGTTATGGAATTAGAACAAGTTCAATCCAGAATTTGGTCTACACATATGTAAAATTTAACCCAAATCCATCCAGCTATCGATGTATTCATACTTTATTTTATTAAACATAGTACCATTTTCACAAAATTTCAAATTCTAGCTATAAATAATTATTGATGGGATAATTATTTACATAATATGTTAAATATATTTAGGTATCCGCAATATGGAAAATTACTAATCAATTAGAGTTATTTACTACTCACAATATTCCAAATAATCTTTTTTTTTTTCTATTCACAAAAATAAAATAAACGAGATTTACTTCACTTCAATCGAAAAGAAATGTACTTACCCAGCTTGTTTTTATTATGATATTGTACAAATGGTGTGTACGACGTCGTTAGTCACAGACAATTAAAACTATGACAGGGTTAAAATTTCCTCACATGTTATATACTTACAATTACAAGAGGCTGATGCGTAATTAGAAAATTCTCGTGACTCCTCGAACTTCAAGCTTGCTAATGCTACGATTACCGACATATTTTTTTTTATATTCTCACTTTTATTATGCAATCTATAGAAGTACAAAGTTTCCGTGGTTTAAATGTTCGGAACCCACCAATAGGTGGTTTTTCGACAGAGTAGGCACTAACAAGACTAAGGCCTGTATATCGATCAATGATAAAACTTTCAATGTCGTTGTGGTATGAGGCTTTAGAGAATCAAAGATCTGCAAAAGACATTACGTAAAGAAGCATCAATTGTATTCTAATTTGAGGTGATTCCACTCAGTTGACTATTCGATCATGGATAGATTAATTTACGACGCAATATTAGCATCATTTGATTGTTGCAATGTTTCATATACCTTTAACAGGAAATGTTTATCGAATAGGAGCGTTCCACACTCGCAACGCGATATTTTTTTATGGCATTGAATGACGAGACGAGCATGCCGTTCGCCTGATAGTAAGCGATACGACCACCCATAAACAGTAGCAACACCATTCAGCACCTTGAGGTACCGCGTGGTAATCCACTGCGCTCGTCATCCTGAGACATAAGATGTTGAGTCTAGTCAATGCTACAATGTCTTTCAAACCAAAACACAACAGTGCACACTGCTGCTTGGCGGTAGAAATGGACATTACGGTGGTACCCACCCAGACGGACTCATACATATGAGAGACGTACCACCAGTGAAAATGATGTAAAATATATGTACAATTGTTTGTATGAAGTTTGGAAAACATCATATTTATCATCCATCGAAAAGGGCCTTGTCGCGCGTACTATATATAAAGATTACTAAAAGGGCAACATTGACGTTTTATATCGACTTAAAAGCCTTTACATTGCTATCTTATAGATATAGGTATTTGTCAATTGCGACATTTCCAACGCGCGATAGATTAACGTTGCAATCGTACAGTATTTGCTTCTGCATCGATGCAAACGCTCAGCTGTATTAACACTGCTATTAGGTCACAAACATCTGCATGAATTTTGTATCATAACTAAATGCAGAATCGTAGTTAGATAAACGAACGTACCTATACAACCAAGACCAACATTACGACCGTATTATGGTATATTTGCGATGATTTCGCTGTGAACGACCTTCAAATTATAGTCCTTTATTGAAGTAATTATACTATTAGATGTAGTGATGTGATTAATGGTTAAAAATTATTAATGGTTAATAGTTAAACATAAAAAAAAAATAACGTGTTAAATTAATAGTTAAGTTATAACGGTCAAGAAGTAAGGAGTTACGTGAAAAGCATTAGCGATAACATGTTCAACACGTGTCTTGCGTCGTTTATTTTAATTATGTTAAATTTTTTAACATTGAACCAATAACCAACAGGTTAATTTTTTTTCACAATAACAGTCACATCGAAATAAACATTTTCTAATTATTACGTATTCATGAACATTTGTGTAAATGACGCTTGCGTGCCGCTCATACAATTGAAAAAATCTGCTTTGAGGTGTAATGACTGTTCAATTTTTTACACCTTAAAATTGTGTTAGTATGTATCTTTATATTACTTATTTATTTATTTATTATGGACATTAGCACTATAGTATTCAGAACCAATGTTAGAATTGGTATACACGGCCGCCATTTTGAATTTCTATGTTTTAAGGCCAATTGACTTCAAAATCGGTATCTGGGTATAACTTTAATTACTAAAAACTGATCCAATGTCGGAATTGAAAAAAGTGGCCGCCATTTTGAATTTCTTTGTTTTAAGGCCTATCCACCTCAAAATCGATATCTGGGCAGGCCTGTAGGTACAAAAGACGGATCCAATGTTAAAATTGAAAAAAGTGGCCGCCATTTTGAATTTCTTTGTTTTAAGTCCAATCGACTTCCAAATTGATATCTGGGCAGGCGTTTAGGTACAAAAGACGGATCCAATGTTAGAATTGAAAAAAGTGGCCGCCATTTTGAATTCCTTTGTTTTAAGGCCAATTGACCTCAAATTCGACATCTGAGTATAACTTTAGTTACCAAAGAACATTCCAATGTCGGAATGGAAAAAAGTGGCCGCCATTTTGAATTTCTTTGTTTTAAGGCCTATCGACCTCAAAATCGATATCTGGACAAGCCTGTAGGTACAAAAGACGGATCCGATGTTAGAATTGAAAAAAGTGGCCGCCATTTTGAATTTATTTGTTTTAAGGCCTATCAACCTCAAAATCGATATCTGGGCAGGCCTGTAGGTACAAAAGACTGATCCAATGTTAGAATTGAAAAAAGTGGCCACTATTTCGAATTTATTTGTTTTAAGAACAATTGACGTCAAAATGGATACTTAGGCATTTTTTTTTTCATGGCCATCTTCGGCGCATTAGGGACGGCTGCGGGCTTCCTCCGCCTCACTTCTTGTTGTCGTCCGCAGCCGCCCCTGCGCGTACCGCTGTTGCGGTCCTTTTCCTGTTGTTGCGGGGGCTCAGAAGCCCCCGTAACACCGTACCGTGCCCACCTTTTGGCGTCCGAGGCAGCGTGAGACACGCTGCCGTCCGTCTTTTGTACCTACAGGCCTGCCCAGATATCGATTTTGAGGTGGATAGGCCTTAAAACAAAGGAATTCAAAATGGCGGCCACTTTTTTCAATTCTAACATTGTATCCGTCTTTTGTACCTAAAGCCATGCCCAGATATCGATTTTGAGGTCGATTGGCCGTAAAACAAAAAAAATCAAAATGACGGCCACTTTTTTCAATTCTAACATTGGATCCGTCTTTTGTACCTACAGGCCAGCCCAGATATCGATTTTGAGGTCGATTGGCCTTAAAACAAAGATATTCAAAATGGCGGCCACTTTTTTCAATTCTAACATTGGATCCGTCTTTTGTACCTACAGGCCTGCCCAGATATCGATTTTGAGATCGACTGGCCTTAAAACAAAGAAATTCAAAATGGCGGCCACTTTTTTCAATTCTAACATTGGATCCGTCTTTTGTACCTATAGGCCTGCCCAGATATCGATTTTGAGGTGGATTGGCCTTAAAACAAAGAAATTCAAAATGGCGGCCACTTTTTTTCAATTTCAACATTGGCTCCGTCTTTTGTACCTAAAGCCATGACCAAATGTCGATTTTGAGGTGGATTGGCCTTAAAACAAAGAAATTCAAAATGGCGGCCACTTTTTTCAATTCTAACATTGGATCCGTCTTTTGTACCTATAGGCCTGCCCAGATATCGATTTTGAGGTGGATTGGCCTTAAAACAAAGAAATTCAAAATGGCGGCCACTTTTTTTCAATTTTAACATTGGATCCGTCTTTTGTACCTAAAGCCATGACCAAATGTCGATTTTGAGGTGGATTGGCCTTAAAACAAAGAAATTCAAAATGGCGGTCACTTTTTTCAATTCTAACATTGGATCCGTCTTTTGTACCTATAGGCCTGCCCAGATATCGATTTTGAGGTGGATTGGCCTTAAAGCAAAGAAATTCAAAATGGCGGCCACTTTTTCAATTCTAACATTGGATCCGTCTTTTGTACCTACAGGCCTGCCCAGATACCGATTTTGAGGTCAATTGGCCTTAAGACAAAGAAATTCAAAATGGCGGCCACTGTTTTCGATTCCGACATTCGATCAGTCTTTGGTAACTAAAGTTATATCCAGATACCGATTTTGAGGTCAATTGGCCTTAAAACAAAGAAATTCAAAATGGCGGCCACTTTTTTCAATTCTGACGTTACCTAAATAAAGTTATTTTAGCAATCATTGCAAGTGGCGATTTTATTGTTCACAAATCACTACAAGGCATAATTTAAGTTTTAGCTAAAGAAAAAATATCATTTTTGTGCTTATTAGTAGTATTAAATTTCATTTAATAAATAACCTATAGAGGCGTTATTAGCATTTTTCTATGATTAACAGTTATCAAGTTTAGTTGAATGATAAATTAACAGATGGCATTAACTGCCTCCGCAGTCCGTTCATTAGTTTAAACGTTTAATGAATATTGCAATAGTAGTTAATAGAATTAACAGCTATTTTTTTATAATGAGTTAAATTAACAGTTATAACGTTTAATGATCACCTCTGATTAGATGCCCTTGAAAGCCCATTAATATAATATCCTATAATTATTAATACAAATATAAAAAAATCCACGTTGAATTCTTGTTTTGTTGGTTACTATTTTATAATAGAACTTAATAAATACATTTAATACTATCTAATCAATTTGAGACTGGCATGGTGGCGTAGTTGCATTACGGTACGACTGCAAAGCTGAGGTTTCGGGTTCGATCCCGGGTTGGGTGAAGTGATATTGGGTTTTTTTATTAAGTATCAGCCCGGAGATTGGAATTTATGCCCGATATGGCGATAGGCTCGCCCCCTATCACATCATGGGACGGAATATCCACGGCGAAACGTGGGTGCACTAGTTGCGCCTCTGCCTACCCCTTCAGGAATAAAGTGTGTATGTGTGTGTGCGTGTGTAGCAAAAACCGTTGAACTGGATGGAATTTGGCAAAGTTCACTAGTTCTCGCAAAACATAGGAAACATTATTATTATGTAGTAAATATTTCAATTTCAAGAATAACAAATATGGCGGAAACGTAGCAAAGCGTTAGTAGGGACAACTAGGAACTCCAACAAGCATTAGCACTATTAAAAAAAAAAAAAGACGTGTGGCACTCGGAGACTGCCGCGGCATAGCTATATTGCATAGCATTTTTTATCAACTTAGGTAATTATATATTTTTTTCTATTGTCCAAATTTCACTCGTGCCCTAACACCGAAACTCTAAGCAGGCAATTCTAATATTTAACACTCTGAAAACCTCTTTAAAATAAAAACTTTTAAAAAATTCAAACTTAGAATCACGTCATCCCGCCGCGTTTGACATTTCGATACGTTTCACTGACTGGAACAATTTTTAGATACACGGTAATTTCGACCTTTTATCGTTCAACATTCAGCTCATATCCTCTTACATATTGTATTCTTACAAGACTGCGATATTAAATTTACTTATGGAATTTTACACTCTACATGGTTGTGATAGAGTTGAAAATAAAATATCCCCGCTGTAACGGTCAGAGTGAGGGGTGCCAGGTTATTTTTTCGTTACGGAATTTCTGGATTCGGTCTTCACGCTCAAGGCCCGCGATAGAAGCTATGCAACAGCTTAATTATATAATTAATTCCGTTCAAAACAGCCTAAGCTTCATACGAATCCAAAAATTTATACTTGATATTTGTAAGAGTTACATAATTAGTTGGCATTTCCTAAAATAACGACGTGATATTTCGCATGAAGACGAAAGTTTTCAACGAGCCGAGACGTGGACACTGACTGTGGGGCTAATCCATAAGCTTAAAGTCGCTCAACGTGCTATGGAAAGAGCTATGCTCGGAGTCTCTCTGAAGGACAAAATTCGGAACGAAGTGATCCGTCAGAGAACCAAAGTGACCGACATAGCTCTGAGAGTTAGTAGGTTAAAGTGGCAATGGGCTGGCCACATAATAATATGTCGCAGAACAGATAACCGCTGGAGTAAGCGTGTTCTGGAGTGGAGACCGCGTTTTGGTAAACGTAGCGTGGGACGCCCTCTAGCCAGATGGCGGGATGACTTGCACAAGAGGGCCGGCAGCAACTGGATGCATAAAGCAGCAGACCGGGCTCTGTGGCGTATCTTGGGAGAGGCCTATGTCCAGCAGTGGACTGCAACGGGCTGATGATGATGATGATGATGATGATATTTCACCAGACGATGGAACAATCTAAGAGCATTTAACATACGCTAAGGGAATAATCCCGTCAAGGAGTGGATATGTCCATTCCGTCAGAACATAGAGTTACCACGATTATAGAGTTATTATAATGGAGTGATTATAGGAAATTTTCCGCATTTTAACATGAAATAAAAGCATTAAATGTGTGCTTACCCTGAGTCTTAGTTGGATAGAGCTCGATGTCGTTGAAGAGACTCTGCACTCGGTTGGCGGCCGCCGGTTGGTCGGGCGGACCTACACGACACTCCCACGCACTCGTCACCTCCCTGAAACAACCGGACAACAAACATTGTATTTTATATACCTACCATATACATAATTACATCACCTATAATATTAAATATGTTTATAATGGCCACTCAATATAATAACGCTTATTTATATGTCAATGAGTCCAATGTAAACAATCCTATGACGTAATTTCTTTCCGCAATCTGGCAAATATTTTGTTTGATATTATGACGATATAACGAATGTTTATTTTAATAACAAAGATCTTACATTAAACAAAAGCTTAATAATCACTTTAAATAAAATATACAATGAACGGGAAAATTCTAAACACCAAGGTGTTATCGACGATTCACTCATCATATTTAGACCTGATTCAATAAATGAAAAACACCGATAAGGTGGACTCTTTAAATACCGTTCACTTCATACAAGTTACCTAACTTCTAATCGGCGATACCACACGTGACATCTATACCTACCTACCGTTTAATCAGAGTGCCCTATAAATTCCTACGTTTTTAAATCTTAATTTCAATTGCAATTTCATTACAGCTAATATGATTATTATGTTATTGTTGACAACGAACTCAAGTCCAGGGAAATGAAAATAGTTCTTTAGCGGTCCCCCGACACGTCGCTTGGGTCAAAATATTACTAGGTACTTAAAGGACAAAGACACTTTTATTTTTAAGCTATTGCATAGCTTCTATCGCGGGCCTTGAGCGTGGAGACCGAATCCAGAAATTCCGTAACGAAAATAACCTGCCACCCCTCACTATTTTCAACTCTATCACAACCATGTAGAGTGTAAAATTCCATAAGTAAATTTAATATCGCAGTCTTGTAAGAATACAATATGTAAGAGGATATGAGCTGAACGTTGAACGATAAAAGGTCGAAATTACCGTGTATCTAAAAATTGTTCCAGTCAGTGAAACGTATCGAAATGTCAAACGCGGCGGGATGACGTGATTCTAAGTTTGAATTTTTTAAAAGTTTTTATTTTAAAGAGGTTTTCAGAGTTTTAAATATTAGAATTGCCTGCTTAGAGTTTCGGTGTTAGGGCACGAGTGAAATTTGGACAATAGAAAAAAAAATTATAATTACCTAAGTTGATAAAAAATGCTATGCAATACCTTTACCGCGGCAGTCTCCGAGTGCCACACGTCTTTATTATTATTTTTTTACTTTTTAGAAGGTGCGTCGGGGTGACTTAAATTTATTTTTATTTGACGTATAGTATTGTCAAACGACTATAAAGAAATAAATTTGAACTTATGGGCTCAATTTTCTATTTTTCGTGCTAGAGGTACTAATCTAAAACATTCAAATTTGTACTATAAAAGATTATGTTATTCACTTAAAGCAAGTAAAACTACGCACTACGCTAACTACTATACTCCTCCCTATTCTTCTATTTGATTAAGTTCGTTGCGGGTTAAGACTATAGACCGCGCCAGATAACTTGGCAATAAAGCACATTGACCCTTCAGAAAGCAGTGACAGGTAAACTGTAGTAACTTAAAAACAAAATAGATAAAAAAGAAATAAGAGGAGTTGCAGTGGCGGGTGTGTGGGCGGGATAATCTAAGTAAAACCAGGTTAAATAAATGAATACGCATTTCACAACCAATTAGATATTGTACATACTTCGGCTTCTAATGTTTCACATAACATAATATGTATTTCCACGAAAGTATTACACAGTACATGTTCGAGGAATGTGCAGTACGTGTCGACACACCTTATGTATCTACAGAAGACTAAATAAACATTACGGAGTCGAGTTACACGTGCTGGCGTTATCCCGCATATAAAGACCTTTCCCACGTCAAGTAATACACCGCGCCGGCTTACTTTCACTACATCAGCTGCGATAATCATCAAACTTGCAACACTTACTTGAATGAATGAAACCAACAAAGCGTACATTCGCATTTGAAAGAAGAACTTATCGCAGTAGTGTAAATTATAACAAAACTAAGAATAGTTAATAAATTCATTACTTTTTGTGCAAACTACGAATAATACCGAGTTACTTATCGTGAAGTTGCAAATACACTGCAAAATAAACAGGCAGTAATGAACAGCTCTGTAATTGGATACGGCACGGCATGACGTGAGTGACAAGTGACAGACAGCTTTTCGATCTTGACCCAAACGATAACCGCCTGACATGCGATACTTTATTAGCTGTTTCATTCAACCACATTATCTAAAATATTGTCCACGCCATGGGGAACGTGCACGAACTATGGGAGGCAGCACAAAATCAACACAAGAGCCACATGTGTTTTTAAAGCTATAATTTATATTATAGCTTTAAAAACACACTCGCCCCCTATCACATCATGGGACGGAATAATGGCGAAAAGTGGGTGCACTAGATGCGCCTCTGCCTACCCCTTCGGGGATAATAGGCGTGAGTGTATATGTATGTATATATGTAATTTATATTATTATTTTATTATGTCAAAATACTACAACGGAAAATTCTTTCACGCGGGCGAAGCCGCTGGCAAAAGCTAGTTCATAATATGCATCACATATTTTCGCCGGTAATGGGCATCCGCTCCATCCGTACCATCACATTCACCCGATAAATTCCTTTCGTAACTCGTCTTTAAACCATCCTCTCTACGTGCCCAAATTATCTCAGCATACTTATTTTAATTTTCGTCACCACATCTTTCAATTTATAACGTTCTCTTATCACAGTATCCCCATCCGATAAGAAATAGTGACTCCACACAATATACTCTGTAAGGGGTGCATTTCCACCGCATTTACTCGACTTTTGTGCTTCTTCTGCAAAACCAGCATTCACATCCATACATAAGCGGCCCTCACTCCAATACGTTAATAACAATGTTGACGACAGCTTCTTCCTCGGCACACGATCATAAGCCTTTTCAAAGTTTACGAAGGCACAACACTTTTTTGATGTGGCCAAATGTTTCTCCGCCATGGACCTTATAGAAAAGACCTTATCTTCTTGTTCTTCTAAATGGCAGCATTGCAACGAATTCAAATACAAATACGGTAGAAAACTGAATAAAAATTGGTGAAAACTGAATAAAGATGCTAATTAATCGCTTTAAACGTGTTGGAAAATGAATTTCCTTTATAATTTCGTAGAACTCATAATTATGTATATTTTATACAGCTTTTATTATTTTTGTCGATTTTCACATAACCATGGAATATAAGTACTTAGGTACTATTCTTGGGAACATAATAGAATTTCACACCATTTGACTTGTTTATTTTTATGTCTTGGGACATCTAGATACACAGAAATACATTATGAACAAATTAAATGTTATTTTTCATCCTTTTAATACAAATATTTTACGTCAATTCCAAGTATCGAGGGCTGAAAAAGATTCAAATTGCGCCACCAGATGGCAGAGCTTACGACGTGCACGTTCCCTATAGAACAAAACAAAAACATGTCAGGAATATGTTGGATCATTCAATATATACGGGGTTCTGTACCTGTTGCTGCAAATGAAAATGGTTTTATCCTAGTCTTAATTTTTGCGAGAAATGTTTTTTTTTTAATGGCACCGAATGAAGAGAAGAGCATACCGTTCGCCTGCTCGTAAGCGATACGACCGCTCATAAACAGTAGCAACATCATCCAGCACCGTGAGTTACAAAGTACTGTGTGGCATTCTACCGCGCTCGTCATCCTGAGACATAAGATGTTAAGTCTCATTATGTCCAGTAGTTACACTAGCTACAATGTCCTTTAAACCGAAACACAATAGTGCATGCACACTGCTGCTTGGCGGTAGAAATAGACATTGCGGTGGTACCCACCCAGACGGACTCTTACATATGAGAGGCCTATTACCAATACAATGTTTATAATATTTACGGGTTTTTGGTAAGCTATAACTCGTAAATTATAAAGTTAACTGTTGCTAATCATGTTTATTTGAGATGTCACTAAGAGTAAGTCTCCATTGGAAATTCTACTATTCAAATAAATAACCACCAGTTATATTACAACCCTAGATTTCACATCTAAAACCCAAACAAATGAGTCACACGTTCAATTCATGCAACCTCAATGTGTTTAACCGAAGTAATTAACAAATTACGTGTGCTAAATGTTTATAACAATTGTTAAAATGTCGATAGCTTTGTATAGATAAGCCATATTGTTTGCATGCTTTTTACTTAATTCAATATAGTAGCGTAACACAATATTGGTTCATAGGTAACCTAACTAAAAGTACTCTCACTCGGCCGTGTCCTTGAAATAATTACCTACAGCCGCACGGTACGTAAACACGCCATAGGGCTGCCCGTCTATAGTAATTTAATTTAAGATACTTGTTTTCAATTTTGAGATGGTACATACATACACACTCAAGCCCGAATCCTCGAAGGGGTAGGCACGGGCGCAACTAGTGCACCCAATTTTCGCCGTGCCTATTCCGTCCCATGATGTGATAGGGAGCGAGCCTATCGCCATATCGGGCACAAATTCCAGACTCCGGGCTGATACTGAATAGGAAAATCCAATACCATTGTGCCTGATCCGGGGATCGAATCCGAGACAGCAACATTGTAGTCGTACCGTAATACAACTACGCCATTGAGGCAGGCAGTTTTGTGATTGTAAAAGATATTATTTAAAAATGTATTTAAAAAGCTAATTTCTTTGTGAATAAAATAACAAGTGTTCAATAAAAATACATGTTGTTTTTATTTATTAGTATATTTCATAAAAAAAAAAACACCTTTATACATTTGAGACTGAATAATATTTGCGCCTCAACTGAGACGTACCAAAAGCTTTATTGTTTAGGCCAGTCACTGGGAGCGCTTGAGTCATGAGACATCAACAATTATTAGTGGGGAAGGTCTGTATTTAACCTAATCCTATCCATTTATTTTGTCGGCACGCGAGCCGGAACTGTTAGGGGGGTCGTGGGGCGACGGGGAATGCGGCGAGGTCCTCAGCGGTGAGGACGGAACTGCGGTCGTGTAGAGTGTAGGAGTTTTAAGCACTCGTTCTTACTGCGAATGGTCAAAGTGATATCGTCCTCTGGATCGGTTGGGATTATTTAATTCAAATATTCCCAAAATGCACACTTACTGCTTACAAGACTACCACACCCTTCGTTTGTGTACCTACTTAATGTGTACCAATCGCGAGGAGCTTAGGCATCACTCGCGTTCCGACCTTTTGTATGAAGATATTCTACTGTATAGATATATTTATAATGTGATTGGGTTAACTTGTTAATTGCATTTACGTTTTGCAAGTTTACATACTTAATTAGGTATACATAATTATAACGTATAATTTAAATTATTGTCCGTCAGCACAGTAAAGAATACTTACAACGAATGCTTAACGAATTTACTGCAAAATAATATTTTCTGATTAAATAAAAAAATCGTTTTTTCGCATGAGTACAAAAGATCCGTTATCGATGAATAGGTATAATGTATTAAAGACGGAACTCATAAAAAAGAACAAATAAATTGATTCATGACTGTCTATTAGTCTTAAACAACTCTAAACGATGAGCAATTCAAGCGATTCCAATCCATTAATCTACCGACATTGCTTACGTATTGACATTAGTTATATTGATAAACCGACAACTGAGTATGTCATCACCCATCTAGTTTGGTGATCTCCTTAACCTACTCAGTACTCTAATACGGGTATGCGCGCTGCGCACATTTCTAGATAAATACATATGAATAAGAAATTAGTGTACCTAGAATCCATAGCTGACCGTTAGTCACCTAACATTATCTCTTAGTCCCTTCAAGTGAAGCGATTACGACGTGACTAACAATAATCATCGTAGTTGGAATATTCTTAGAAGATAACTTGGATAACATCTATTTCAAATGTTCTCCGCGTGTATGTCGAGAGCCGGTTATTTTCGACACTTCGTTTTTGATATGATAGGCGTTAGTGATAAAAATAGTCTCGATTCAACATAATTCAACAACAGTTTTCTAAAATTGTGTCTGATTATTTGTTTATATTTGATGCGATTACGGCTTGCCGCAGTGTCTAATCGAAACCTAATTACGGCAAAATAGCATCACGTCTCCTTGGTTTATCGCTGCTATGGAGAATGTGACTATCTTATATTATTTTTGGTACCAAATATACAAATCTAATTTACCGAGTAAGCAATACTTAATGTTATTTTAAACCACGAATTAATCGTGAAAATTTTACCTTACAAGATACGGTTATAATTAAAACATTTACGAATTCCACTAATAATATCGAAAAACCCAAAAATACTTTGTTCCGATTGGCCCATTTTCGCGACGGACCGAAAAAAGCCATAACCATCGTTTATTGGAAATGACAGTAATTATAAATTTCATTCCATTTATTTTTCATTGATCGTGATTCCGAACCTATTTAATAAATATTTAGCTTTAATTGAACCATAAAAATATGCTGCCTTTTTTTATCGAAGGCTCGACGTAGTGGCTTTACTGCAGCTGATAGTAAATTAAGCCCAAAATAATGTCAACCAGGCACAGTTATGCCGGCCTGCACACTTGCTTCTTCACGCTTCGCTTGAAGGGTCCTAAGTTGTAGTAAGGAGGGAACACGTACGCTAGCAAACTGTTCCACTGCTTAACGGTGTTGCAGAAATATGAATTACCGAACCTTTGGTTCGAGCCGGGATGGAAGAGACCACTAAGCTGTAGTTTTGCAACCAGTATGCGTGGTTATATTTAGGAAAGGAGAGGAGGGGATAAGGTCAAACAATTCTTCAGAGCACTCACCATGATACAGACGGTAGAATGCACTGAGTGAGGCGATGTCGCGGCGCAGCTGCAGTGGCACCAAACTTTTTGTTACGTCTACATCATTTACAGTACGGATAGCCCATCGCTACAATCCGTCCAAGGCATCGAGCAGATATTTGGCGGAACCGTCCCAGAGGTGCGAATAGTATTCCATACCCAGCCGCATTAGCGCTTTATATAAACGATAAAGCTGACCAGGGGTGAAGTACCTCCGCACCCCGTTCAAATTTTCAACCCTACGGGATGTGGCAGATATTACGCTGTCGATGTCGTTTCTTGCAATTAGATCGCAGCGCATTACCATACCCAGGATATTGAGGCCATTCCGTAAGTGGAGTACCCTGAAGATTGGGGAGGGGCGAAAACAGGGATTTTTTACACGTGAACGCGCACACCTGAGTTTTCTTGACGTTGAACCCAACCAGATTGGATGTACCCCATTCGAAAACGAGATCCAAAGTCCCATTGAGCTCGACGACCAGATTCTTACGCTGTCTATCGGTGACTACGGGCAACTGGGTGGCCCAGAGCAATGTCGCTCATTCACCGTGCTGTCGTCTGCATAGCAATGAATGTTACCAAGGGTTAGCATATCATTGATATGCAGAGCAAACAGGGTGGGCGAAAGCACTGAGACTTGTGGGACCCCAGCATTAACTGACATGAGCAGCGAAGCATGACCGTCAACGTGAACATGCATTCTACGCTCATGCAGAAAGCTGGAAATCCATTTACACAAGTAGTCGGAGAGCCAATATGCCGGAAGCTTGGAGAGAAGGCCACGATGCCAGACCCTATCAAATGCGTTAGCAATGTCGAGACTCCCGGCTAAAGCCTCGCCATGCTTATCAATCGTCTCACCGCAGCGATGTAGCACGTACGCCAGAAGGTCCATTGACCATTTCGACCGAAAGCCGTATTGGCAATCGTTGATCAATGAGTGATCTTGCAGGTAGCGGACCAACTGTGTATTAATGATCCGCTCCATTACTTTGCACATCACTGAAGTTACGGCGATTGGTATACCTCTACATCACAAGTCAAATTAAATAGAAAGAAAGTCCAGATATACACAGATGTACATGTATTTATTTTTTTATTAAGATACATCGTCTGTACCATTTCATACGATACGACAGATTTACGAAGGGCGTGAGAGAAGTTGAGTAAGAATGTTAAATACTTGTAATGATCATTATCAAGTACTTATAATAGATGAGGATAACATAAACAGTTCTTCACAGGTTGTAAAGCCACGGTAAGATGGAGAGTATTAAAGAGTTCGTGGTACAACCTACTCTGTATTATTTTTATAATGCAATTATTCTAGGTGGCAAGTCTTTCGTATTCGAGCGCAGTGCAGTGGCATGCAGTGATTTGTTCTGGTCTCTGACCTCTAATAATGGTGATACTAAGTACCTACCTACCTACGATTTTTTATACATAGCTATCGCATAAATAAATATATTTAATATTTATATGTGAACCATTGATGTAATAAAAATACATCAATGATGTGAATGCATCATTAAATATTCCCAAAATCAATACTAGTTTAAGTCAAATTGTTACATTAGCATATAAAGTGCCTTGTTCTTAAATGATAACCAAAATACAAAATAAATGTTCTAAGTACTTCGTAGCTACGTTATCAGTGTCGTCACCAATACCAAAATAAAATTGATTCATGATACAATAAAAGAAATGAAAATTGAGTAAGAAGTTAAATCTTTTACAAACTTCAGTATGAAAACATAGCATGGATACGCGAGATAATCTAACTGATAACTCATAAGGTAAGTGATTAGTTCGCTGTCAGGATCTGATTAAGCTTGCAAAGTTTTTTTAGAATAACTTTCCTGCTCTCTCGTAGGTTACTAATATACTTTAATCTAGTTAGACGTGGTTATTTAAATAGTATTTTAGTTGTCCTACTTCGAGGTTTACATTCGAGGTTTAAATGTAGGTAATCAAAAATACCCAATCTCACCAAAAACATTTTCATGTAAAATGTTACCAAGACAAGGTCATAATTAATTATAGGTCGCACTGTTAAAAAGTTATCAGATCTCATGAAGAGCCAAGCTTCTAACTCTAAAAGCCCAAACCCCACAAACTCTACACCTTAGTCAAAATATGTGGCTTGGCCGTTTTTTAGAACCCCGGATTGAGTCTACTAAAAGAGTAAAACTTTGCAAATTGGTTCAATGATATCCTGTTGTGGTAAGTAAAACCGCTTTTTATTATTATATTTCGTCTCAAGGTTAATTATATCTTTGAAAAGAATGGAATTATCTGGGCAAGTGTACCCATTTTTTTGACTTCTAGGTTTGAATAAATTGCCTGTGAAATACGGACGAACAATTCAATAATATAATATGCACACAACAAAACCATAATATATACCTTTGAAAAGTAATTATGCATATTATAGTCGCATCGCGATCACAGACTACTGCTGTTCTCAATTAATCATGGGTACACAAGGGAAAGTCAAAGTGGCGCTTCAGCCTTCAATTATGGCTAATTAGCATCATTATACAGAAAAATATAATCGGTTTGGTGTACTATGAGTCGCTTATCAAGACAAGACAAACGTCGTCGGAACACCGGTGCTTGTCAGTGAGTTATCTCTCGTTTGTCACCATTAATAAAATGATGTGCCGAAGTCTGGACCGGACGTCTTGACAGCGTACTATGCGGCCGCGCCGCGCCGCGCCGTCACTCGGGTCCCACGCGACTATTTCTACTCAAATATTAATTTCGTTGGTTTTGAACGGAACACCAATATTTATTGTTAAAGGTAAATTATAAATCATCAGATAAAGATCCATCAAATACATTATAATCTGACTAAATATAAATGTCGAAATGATAAACACGTTGGAATTCAGGAAAATGTAATTTTTTGATTGCTTATATTGTATTATAACATATGAAGAACTTTTATCGAATAGTAAAATACTAGGTTTATTTTTGATGAAACAGATATTGATACTTCTAATTTTATTAACGTATTATGAATACGTACATGACATAATATACGAATAGTTATTTTATCTTTAAACATTTGTATTATACAATATTATCATGATTAAACACATTATAAACTGTAGTAAATATCGTTTTGATTAAGCATTTATATAATCTGCAGTATCCGAATGAATTGCCACGGGCGATAAAGAACCTCATAAATAATGTATTCATTTCAGAAGTCATTAACATAATAAGGCATAATATTTATAGGAAGAACGTCACACGCAAAGCACATTTGCATTGAATTCGAGTCATCATTCTCAGAATACTATCAGACAAAAGGATATGAGGTACAATCACACGCAATAAAGGCGAGATGACTGGCCGATCGAAGCTCAATGTTTTCCGGTTGTTTCACAAATATTTTAGCAAATAATTAACCTGGCCGCTTGGATCTGTGCCAACCTTATCTCATCACTCATTTTACGCTACAGAACAATGGGTTTGTTGTACAAAGTACAAACGCTTAGTGCCTTACAGTTTACACTAAACAGAAAAACTCAATCTATTTGCTAAACTTTGGAACCTAATTATTTTTGATATTATAACAAACTATTTAAATATAAGAAATTTGAATGATTTCACTTAGGTCTTAACGACAGTTTTAAAACTCCGTCTTATATTAAATTATAAAAGGAAGTACACTTTTAAAAATATATAGTTAAATTTAATTAATTGTCAAATATTATTATTTATTTATTTATTTATTATTATAGTTGCATCAACTAAGTAACACCAATTAAAGCTTAATATTAACTTAGTTAAAAACATATTTTTGTTTAAATGCTACTTATACACTTAAAGATGCAAACGACATTTCAATATAATAAAACATTATTAGAGATAGAGGTATAGGCAAGAATATACAGTAAAACGGAAAACATTAAAACATATAAAATAGTAAAATACCTATTACGTAGCTAGCTATATATATTATTACATTGAATAGGGTAGTTGACTACTTTTTTTTTAAATATAATTATGAAAAATGTATGCTATTCAAAATCGATTGGAAAAAGAATTTTCAAAATGGTGCAATAGTAAGTTATAAAGCTTTGAAATTTGGTGGAAGGGGTAGCTGTCAAATAACAGCAATACTAGGTTGTGACGTCACCAAGCGCCGACAGTCATAACGCTGCTTGCGTGCGAAAGAGTTAGCGCGATATCCCCGCCACGTCCCCACTTTTGCTCACAAGAATATAAAAAAAATTAATAACTACTTTATTTTTCAATCGACTTTGATGCTGATTTCACTGAAGTTTTTCTTTTCGTATTATTTTCTGTTACATCTACAATAATGTACAAAATCAAATATAGGAAACCTATTATATTAGGCAATTAATATTTTTTTATTTATATTATAGTACCACATGTATACTTTTAGTATATTTATACTATAACTATGTATGTATACATATAACTCGTATTGAAAAGACCTGTTATCGATAATTTTTTCCATACTCGAAAGTTGAAAGTGTGGTTAATAACGTCTCACGTGAGAGTAAAACTGTTTATATTTAACTGCGTATAATATTTTTAAACGACTTTTTGGATAGAGAATTTAATCGTGTTTTTGTTTGAGTTTTTGTAACAATTCATTATACTATGACCGCCAAAAACAGAAATGCAACTCATTATTTGGAAGTTGACTCACATTCTAGGCTATTGGGTTTTTCTAATCAGTATCAGCCCGGAGTCTGGAATTTGTGCCCGATATGGCGATAGGCTCGCCCCCTATCATATCATGGGACGGAATATGCACGGCGAAAAGTGGGTATACTAGTTGTGACTTGCGCCTCTGCTTACCCCTTCGGGGATAAAAGGCGTGAGTATGTGTAAAAACAAATCTGTAATTAAGGGAACATAACATCTAATTTTGCTTCAATAAAATCAAAATAACTAGCTCCCATCTAAAAAAAAAACTATTTTTTGCCACGCTGGTTATCAGTAATACTCAGCCGGAACCATTGATATGTTAAAAAAACGTGGAACCCATAGTTTATCGTTCTTGTCATATTAAAAGAGTATATAAATAAATTATTGTTCTGAAAAGTTCATTTTTTATCCACATGTGGCTCATGGGTCGATTTTGTGGTGCCAACTATAATTCGTGCACGTTTCTTATACTGCCCGCTGCTGAACACGGGCCTCCTCTACTACTGAGAGGGCTTAGTCCTTAGTCCACCACACTGACCTTGTGCGGGTTGGCAGACTTCACGTATCTTCGAAATCCTTATATGGAATTTCTCAGGTATGCCGGTTTCCTCACGATGTTTTCCTTCACCGTTAAAGCGGGCGATAATTCACAAACTCTACATTACTTAATTTATTTATCACTGAAGTTTTTCTCTTAGCAGTTCCGGCCCGCGTGCCGAAGACTACTAGGTACGATACCACTAAATAGGATTAGGTTAAAAACCATCTTCCCCAAACGCTGATGTCTTATCCTCTCAGTGGCCGCCCTGAGCCGAGGTTCGTGCCCCGTTAGTGGGTCGCCCTCAGCGTGGTCGCTTAAATTTTAAGGGTTGCGAGCGCCTTCTGCACTCACCCAAAAGACCGGTGTTCTTTCATAAGCCGGCCCTCGTCAGGCTAGAAAGAGTAATGTCAGGGACAAAAAAAAAAAAACTGAAGTTTTCGTCTTAAAATTTCACAATACCTCGCTTACACTGGTTCTACACAATTTGTAGTCATCAACTGCCCGTCAATTTGTGTACTACAATGTCGTATACATTCTTATAAGGATAATGTCGAATACATTAAGCATACCAGGGATACCCTGCAGCTAAAAGGGAACAATTAAGCTAACATTTACATGTACCGCAGCGCTGATTATAGTCAGTTAACTCTGACGATATAGTGCTTATAGTGGGCCTACTGTCTAATCAAATACGATATACATAGGTTTACCGCAAACACTATTCCATTTTTAGAAATGCAATACAATTATACTCCTTGTATCGTACATATCTCTTGTTAAAAAAGTAGTAATATAAAAAAAGATTTATTAGTTCCAAGTGTTTAGCAACATATCCGGCAGAGAAAAACAGCGTATTTCTTATAAACCAAGTAACGTAAAACGAGATTTGGGATTATTAGTGTCGATGCAGAGCACTAACGTAATGTTAGGTAAATATTTGTTTCAGGCCTAAGTGCTGTGCAACCGAAAACTCCACGTGGTGCTTGATGCCTAACCTATGTGCATTATTGTTAAATATTTCTTATTTTTTGTATTCACTCTTCCCAAACGATTTACTATTTTTGGACGGGCTACCTCACGCGGTAGAGCTGTTTAATAATATTCCTACAGGTTAGAATAAAACCTTCCATTATTCTAGAAATATTATATACTATGGAATGATATACTATATTCCAAATATAGAGCTAAATCATTTTCGCGATCTTGATGTGGGTCAAAGACCGTATCTCTACTCTACATATCCATGCGATATTATTATTTTGGTTTTTACCCACCAGCATACTTTACCATTTTGGTATTGAAATCACTTGAATATGAAGAAATTACTTCTTACCATAAGGATGATTGATATACCTGGATGATAAGTAGTTATTAACGCGTTTCTCGGCTAGGTCTTTAAGCCAAGCATTGTCATGTGGACTGAAAGCCTTATCTATTCCTCGTGTGAACTTACAACACGCATTAAAGTTAATAATATTCATAAATACATTTTATCGTGTTTGTATCCTGTACGTAGAGACTATAGATTTCCAATTTACACTATTATGACAATAATATTTACACTTTTGCTTCACGTACATTAATTAATCTGCGCAAACGCTAGTGTCGGGTTAAGTTGCTCCTGACTTGCACCCTGTTTCATCATAACAATTGCCTGAACCCTTCAAGGTTACGAGATTAGGACCAGGTCGTTAAGCATTAAAGCAATGGACTCCGATAAATATTTTTTAATGTTATTCAATATATTATTTTGTGATTATTTATTAAGTAATAATATTGTTTGTATTTGTTTTATGTAGGCATTACATAAATTACTTGACGAATATATTTATGATTGAGAATATCGTTGAGCCTGATTATAATAAAAAAAATGGGGTTTTTTCCACACTACAAAAAAATATTATAAATCTGAACATGTATATACTTTAGTTCTCAATTAAAAGTGCCGATATACCTATAGATGTCAATAATTCTCATTAAGTAAATTGTGCACAGTGATTAAATTTAACTGGTACGTTTAAAGGTGACCTAAAGGGTGAAATAGTTCCAATGAAGGCGAACTGATCACCCGTCTGCGCGACTGTGTACGTCCCCACAAAAGGTGACCTAAAAAAATTAAGTAAATTAAAAGTAGTACTTGAAGAGTCGTGCTGTCCCGCAACAGTTAACTGTTCACACCTCGCTTCCCTCCAATTCAATCAATCCAAATGGGAAAAAGCTCGGATGAAAGAGCTTGTCTCAGCGAGAGATCCAAAATGAACCGCGTACCTTATTTTGAACCAGAGATATCGAGAAAAAAAGCTATGAAAACACAAGTACTAAAGGAAATCACATTTAAGTGTAACTTGAAGAGGGTAATTAATACCTTTCAATAAAAAAAAATAAGCCCATCAGATAGATAGAACGGCTGGACCGGCTTGTAACAGGTTTAATAGATTTTATTAAATTAATAAATTATATGGTCGCAATAAAGGTTTATAACCATTTTTAATAAATAAAATGGTCTTTATGGTGAGTATATCGTTTGATTGATAATAAATATAGCCGTACATTCATTATCCTCGCTAAAAACGCCGTTATGTTTATTTACCTTATGTTATCTCGTCGCATGTTTTTTCTAACAAAAGAATAAGTATTACTGAATAAAAAAATTATGATTCAACTTTTTTCAAGGAAGGAAATAATTTATTAATATAATAAATTGTATCTTACTTTTTATCAACAGCAAAAACTATAGTGTAATTACATCTTTCGTAAAATACAACATATTGCATATTTAAATATTTACTTCATAACATATATTTAAATACATGTATTTATATTTAATTGAAATATGAATAAAACAGTATTAAAACGAGATAAAAAACAAGAAAACTCTACAAGTTTCACAGCGGATAATATTAATGCACTTGTCTCTACATAGCTGACAAGAGAATTTTCATTACGATTCTCTAAGCAAAACGTAGGCGTCCCACGAACGCGAATACATAACTAAATTTGATTAAAGATTTCCGATACGTAAATGATAGTAAAACTACGAACGAAAAGCGCGTGCGACCTAAGCCATTAAGACTCTACGAAAATATACCATGACATCATGGTGTGCAAGCGAGCGAGCGACACTCGTTTCTGCGATCCCATTCGCGCACGGGGCACGACTCGTTTATGATTATGCGAGTGCATTTACTTCATTCTTACTTTGATTATATATCTATTTAGCGATAATGGGAATTTTCTTTTACAAACCTGCACAATACCCCAAATAAACTCATGTTCTTGAAACAAGAAGGCACGGAAAATTATGGCACTGTACTGACTGATATTTCGTTTGAGCGTAGTTTGGTTGGGCGATTAACAGAAATGATTTATCATAAATTATTGTATTTTTCATGACAAAAAATCTGATTTAAACGACCAGTATATCCGTGTACATAAATGGTCATGCTCTATTTCCGCATGGTGTTTAGTGTTTACGATACCTTGTTATTTTGGTCGACTACCAAATGTGAGGTCATGCGCGCCAAATTAGATATTATAATGAACACCTATACTTAACGTTGACATAATTTTGCATTAAATGTTTTTTATTAAATAATAATAAAGTTGTCTGCCTCGGTGGCGTAGTTGTATTGTTAGTACGACTGCAGTACTGCAGTCTCGGATTCCGTCCCCGGGTCAAGAAATGTGATATTGGGTCTTTCTATTCAGTATCAGCCCCCTATGACATCATGGGACGGATTATGCACGGCAAAAAGTGGGTGCACTAGTTGCGCCTCTGCCTACCCTTGGAGGATAAATGGCGTGAGAGTGTATGTATTTATTTACTTAATTAAGACGCCAAACAGAGTAAAATCAAAAGTATGTTTAATAAAGTTGTGTTTGATATTATGTATCAACCATGACTAAAACTTCACTGCAGACAAAATGCCTTTGTGTATTTAATTATTGAATATTAGATTTTATATGTCGCTTGTATCCATAAATATTAGTGGTCGTAAATTAATACATGTACGATTATAATAAAATAATGACATCAGCGAATAACAAAAATGTAAGTCGACTCATTAAATTTCATGCTACGGATCTATAAAAGGGAATCCTCGTTGGGTATACGTATTTTGTATTGAAAACAATGAGCCGAGAAGAAGTCCAAAGTGAAGGCTCTATTTTAAGAGCATCATTCGTCGCTCGTTAAAATATTATATAAACTACTTATCCGAGATCAGCAGATGTGTATGTGTATAACTTTGTCGTAAAACACCTAATTAACAATGCAAAAAATTATAACTACTGGCGTATAATCTTCATTAATCAGCCATCACCAGCCCGCGACCTGGGAAAACAGTCAACATGATGTCATGCTGATGTTATTGACCCAACGGCAAGCTATATGGGCGTGAGGCGTCTGTCTCTCATTACCAAACATGCGCTTGTGTTGCGAATTGCGACAAAAGAGCAAGGTTGGCGGATTTGCCAATCAATAATAAACATTATTATAAACAAATTTGGATGCATCCAACCCACGTTAAACAAACTAACGCGACAGAATATAAAACAACGATGACACGTTACGTTTAATAGACACTACGACTCGTAAGAAAATACGAAAACTTCTTACCTGGCTAACGTTCCTTTGAGCTTGAGTTTGTTGGACTTTTTGGTGGTGTGCGTCTCCGTGAGAGCGCAGGTGATCGGCTCGGGTGAGTCGAATGCCATGGCGTGGTGCGGCACGGAACACATAAGCGGTTCCATCCGACACGAGAGGGATGCCCGTTTGGGCGGCGTCGCTCGAGGGTACGTGTGGTGACGAGAGCTGCTCGTCGTTGCCGGATCATTGCGTCTCTGCTTGGGTAGCGTTCGCGCGCAAATAGCACTAGCTGCGTTCTTAAGGTGCGTTCTGAATCTGTTGTTGTTGCTTGTCACGCTGAGGACGGCGCCCTCCATCTTCATCTCATTGGCCACGTGTCACCTCCACATCAGTGTATGTTCGAATCCATTTTTAACATTTCACTTAGTCACCGTATCATGTTTGTTGGGTTTAATTTGTATTAACAATAACCACAATTCAACAATTTAAGAAATTATAAAATTTTCCCATTTTGTATTATTATTAAATACTCCCACAATTTATTTTTGTGTCACTTATATTGTGTTCTGCATAATATTTTGTTTTCATTTCACTCTTCAGCACTAGTAGCACCTATAATAGGAATGATGATAATTTATAAATAACACAGGTGAATAAAACGAGTTTAGAAAACTTTGGTCACTCTTACTATAGAAATGGTATTTTATTTATGTTATACATTGAGAATAGTTTCTAACAAAACGAACAGTGAAACAAGAAAAGTACAATATAAAACAAGAGCGGCAACTTACAGAAATTCTAAAGTTGTGATTCCGCAGGACGTGGCAGACGGCAGACGGCAACGCCACACAGCAACAGCATATGCCGCGACGGCAGACGGCACTACTATGCACATGCTGTCTGCCGTCTGCGGCATCACAGCTTTAGAATTTCTGTAAGTTGCCGCTCTTGTTCAATATTATTATATTTCATATAATATTTCACAGCTTAATACGATTGAATAATTTCAGATAATGCTCCTATTTTAATGAAAATAATATACTAATTTTCTACCTGAAAACTCGCGACGTTGTAATTAATTTATTACCATTTGTAGCTTGACCTTAATTTGAATTACTTAAAGGTAATGCAATTATATTCCAGGCCAAGAACTTTATATATGAATCGATTAAATGTATCAGCCCACCTACAACGGACTGTAAAGGGTAAAGAATATAATAAATAAACTTGGAAATGAATAGCATCGAGGCCGAGACGACAAAATGCAACCTCAAGTACATTGTGACAATAAATATTAGTGTTTTGATAATATAAACTCTACACTGCAGACGAGGATAGTGAATTGGATTATAATTCCAATGGAAAAGTGGTTAAAATATAAGTGTTTTGGTATGGTATTTTTATGATTTGCGGAATTTTGATACATACATTTGAATGACAAAGTTTTCGTAAATATATAACGCTTGGAACGCAGGCTTGCGGAAGGCTTTGCCGTGGTAGGTCAGATGCGGGGAGGCGGGGGCGCGGCGTGGGCGCGCTGACATCACCGCCAGAGCCAGCCGCTCTTACATCACCGGTGACTGCCTCCCACCGACAGAATACCGCCTGCGTGGTCGCAGTTGACCCACCCCCCCTCCCCCCGCCGCCTCACCGACACCCCCGCATACGTACCCGTACACTTCACCCCTCCAGCTGCCCACTACATATCAAAATCGACGTTCACGCACAACTCTTACGAGTGAATTAATAACAATATTAAATTTAAGTTATTATACATGATAATATTATCTTTCTGTGGGTTTTTATGGCCTTTTTGATGTGTTAAGCATAACCTATATGTGAAAGTTTAATAATTTGGATACTAAGAATGGGCCACAAAATAAAATATTAAAAGCTACATCATTCTCTTATTATTGCGAGGCTAGAGCCGTGTCGCCCACGAATCCTCGGCTAAATAGCTAATTTTATGAAAATTTAAATCATTACTTGAGCCTTCATTCAGCAGGCAGTAAAGTAACAACATCATAATACAAATACAGACGGTTGACTAATAAAAATGAATTTTCTGAATCGAACCACTAGTTCTAAAGACTAACGCGAATTTATTTAATACTTATTGTATATATTTAAAAATTAAATAAACTTATAAACAAATATCGGTAGGTACTATAATAATATCAAAGCTTATCGCTACATAGTATAAAACAAAGTCGCTTCCCGCTGTCTCTCCCACGAATTAAAGATAGAATGGATAGAGTTTAGCATCAATTTACTAAGAAAACCAGTGTCGCCAAACTCACACATGCATATATTCGCATACTATCATCTCTTCATTATGATTGGCCAAAATCACCAATAAAGATAAAGCGTATAATACAAAATCATTTGCATTAAATTTAACCTTAATGCCATTATATAAACTTCGTATTCTAAAAATTCACATGACTTCATACGACATTATTCCTTCAGTCTGAATTTTGATTTTAATTCGATTTCATACCGCTAGTCCACGCGAGATGGCGTATAATCGCAATGGCATTCATAAAAACTCAATGGCAGTTGTTTTAAGATAAGTTATTGAATGACACCCAGTACGCTACGCATGCCGGTAATAGTGTTGCACCCATACGTTACCTTTTTGTAAACCTATCGATGGTGTTTGTTTTATAACTAACATTAATAAATGAAATGGACTTATAACAAAATTATATAATATTAATTTGATAAGTACTGGAAAAGTTGTTGGAACTGTCTTGAATACAATTTTAACTCAGTAAATTAAAATTTATTTTAAATTTTAAGTATATATTTTAAATTCCTACTTTATAATTTCAATACTGCAGATATGTATGTTACACATACTATATTAGCTACACAGCTTATATAGCTAGTTTGCAATAAATTATAATGAGTATATATACTTATCATAGTGATTTCACTGCTGGGGTTAAGAGAGTAAGAGTAGACTTCACGTCTAAGCAAAACGTCAACCGGCAAGAAAATATCCTTTGACGGACAGCAGAATTATGCCGGCCTGCTAATAGCTTCTGCAAGTTCCGTTTTAAGGACCCAATATCATAAGACTTGGAAACATTCGTGCCCGGCAACTGTTCCACAGTTTAATAGCAAAATTACGAACTTCTTAACCCGATTGATATGGGCTGAGATAGAAGAAATCACTAAGCAGTGGTTTCGCAAGCCAGCACGCGTGGTTCCCCTAAGGAAGTGTGAGGATGGCCTAAGGTTAAACTTTTGTCCAGAGCACTCACCAAGACACGGACGATAGAATACACTAAGTGAGGCAATGTCTCGGCGTAACTGCATTGATTCCAAACTGAATAGTGCTTTGTGCTGTTTATGAGTGGTCGTATCGCTTGTTGAGCGACATGCTCGTCTCGTCAAGCAAAAGTTGTTTAATTTTGTACCTGGATCTGACTCGGTAATATTTTACGCTTTTTGGGGGCAACAATTTCTTGTGCTTCGTTTGAAGAAGATACGCCTGCGTTTAAATTTATGATTTCAGGTTTACTTTGGAATCCACCACCCTAAGAAATAACATTAACGATGAGATATCAAGTAATACTCATAATATAATATCAAGTAACATAGCTGATCAAACATTGTTAACCTATAAAGCAGACAGGCACATTTATATGTAATTAAAAACAATTATTTAAAACTATGTGTTGTCTCAATAAAAAGCTTTTCCCGTTAGAAAAGCCCCTAAAACGCAGTACGACGCATAGAAAAAATATCCATTATATCCCATGGGAGCAAATTACCGGAATAAAAGTAGCCTATATGTGTTAATCCAGGGTATTATGATCTGGCTGCGGACGACAACTTAGACACTTTAGCCCGGGGAAACCCGCAGCCGTCCCTAATGCGCCGAAGAAGGCCACCGCAGAGTTTTAGTTGGCATGCCGTGCGTTGTACATAGGTTAGGGACTCGGCCCGGTGGCTCAACGCTGGGTCGTAAGGCACGGTGAACCGAACAAAACCACTCAGTCGCCTCCCTTGAAAGGCTAGGTGATAGTAATAAGTCACTTTCTCCGCGAAAAAAAAGGGTATTATGATCTACTCGTGTGCCAAATGTCTGAGTTTACTTCTAAGAAACATACAAACCAAACAAACATCCCGACATACAGAGATCCAAAAATTTCCACAAACATTTGCATTTATGATATTACTAAAATAAGACAAGAAGTAAGATAAGATTAAAAAGGGTATTTTTAAATAATAACCTATAGTTTTTTTAATAAATTTATGTAGTAAAATAAAACAATAAAATAAATATTATGGTGTGTGGCTTTCTTATAATTACTTATTGATTGATGAATTAGAATATTTAAATGAGCTTCTGCATTCACTTTAAAATATTGATTTCCCCTTTTTTTTACATTACACATCTTCTACAAAATGTTCTGAACATATTACGGAAAAATTGGAAGGAAACCAATTTAACCTTCCCGTAGCATTGATCCAACTTTCCTTAATAAATTGATCTTTTGGAAAACTGAAAATTAACAATCTAGTATTGTTTCATTAATTAATTATTATATCGACCACAGCTATGCATCACAAGCGGATCATGCATCAGATAACTTTTCGTACTTTTCTGCATAACATAACGCTTCAGTGAAAAATTAATAATTATCGATAATATTTTATCGACCACGCATGCACTAATTGAGTAGCGATGACATTATGAATTGGTGACAAATCATTCTAGAACAACTGATTTTCGTTTGCGACAATTAACCATATAGTGAAAAGAATAAGAAACATTTTAAATTGTAATTTTTGTGTCATGTTTGACATAGAAAATCAAGATACATTTTTCAACTAAATAGCAATATACCAGAAAATATTACTTACCGATGGTACGAAATACCTCCGTGGGACACATTTTTGGTACGGCTATTATTTTTGCATTCCAGAATAGCATAATAGGGCATTTTAATATTTTTAAATATTTTTTCCAATCATTAAACCTTTGACAATGCGCAATGACGACTGAGACCGTTCAAACAGTAAGTTTGTACTGCATTCTAAACTAGTGTATCAAAGGTTACGCCCACTTTATAGTTCTATCTCTATCTCTGTTCTGTGGTCTCTCCCTATGTATGCTTTGATCTTTAAAACTACGCAACGGATTTTGATGCGGTTTTTTTAATAGAGAGAGTGATTCAAGAGGAAGGTTTATTTATGTATAATTTATCCCAGGGAAATATAAAGCGGGACTTTTATCCCGGAAAAACTCATTCACGTGGGCGAAGCCGCGAGCAGAAGTCTAGTTAAATTATATTTTCTTTAAGAATATTATAAAATATGTAGACAAGAAAATTTGTAGGTACATTTAATAACTATAGTCATTTTCAATGGTAGAGCCAAGCTTTATGCTCGTTTTGTGTCTAAACGTCTACAGCATGTATGGGATTTATGAGGCCAACGTAACGCCAGTTACAGCAAATAGACATTATGCGGCGGTTTTACTGTTGCGTTTTATGGCGACAGTACTTGAGGCGCAACCAACCTTATATATTCCTATTATGGAATAGCAATAGTCCTAAAATATCGGCAGCGCACCCATGATTCATCTAGCATCTTATCTATACTAATATTATAAAGCTGAAGAGTTTGTTTGTTTGTTTGTTTGTTTCGACGGCTCCGTAGAACAAAGTCGTATATGCAAAATGTTAGCTTTTCAGTAGAGCACTTTGAAAGTCGTTAGTTTGTATTCATGTGCGAATTAGTGCTATTTTCACACATTAAGTTCAAAGTTGTTACTGAACCCTATAGAATATAATGTTTTGTTCACTATAACTTGTGATTTTCACAATTAACTTAGACTTTCAAAACGCTCTACTGAAAAGCTTCATTTTGCATATACGACTTTGTTCTACGGAGCCGTCGGTTTGAACGCGCTAATCTCAGCAACTACTGGTTCGAATTGAAAAATTCTTTTTGTGTTGAATAGACCATTTATCGAGGAAGGCTTTAGGCTATATAACATCACGATGCAACTATTAGGAGCGAAGAAATAATGGAAAATGTAAAAAAACGGGGAAAGTTATTCATCCTTGAGGGCTTCGATTGCGTGCGCTGCGAAAACGGTTCACGATACCAAAAATATATGTATGAAAGAATTATTCCTCTTGAAATGATCTAAAAAAATGTCCGCGACAGTATATGTCTATCTTTTAAGATTAACTCACTAGAACCGTTTTTATGATAATCAAAGTTATATCAACGTCATAATATTAATCTTTATCCAAATAAATGTGTTGGATAGAGTGATTCAACGGGAAGGTTTTTATGTACTTTTAGCCCGGAAAAACTTATTAACGCGGGCGAAGCCGTGGGCAAAAGCTAGTAAAGTGATAAAATATGCTTACGTGATTTTGCATTGCTACAAAAAAAGGTTAATCAGCTTTCACTGTACCAAAACCAAACGTATTGAACGCTACTAATATTCAAACGATCCGATTGCAGTAATTTACAGAATGAACATAGCTCATATTGTCAATATGAGCTATTTACAATAAAAAAAACGATTTAAACTGTAACCTGTTTAAGTATTTGTCGGGGCACAAAGCGTTCTCTAGGCCACATTTCCCACGGCAATGATGTCAAATTGGTTTATCAATCACGGCAGGACGGATGCGATGCGGTGTCGGCGGCCGGCTGCCGAACGTGGGCGGTGTGTTGTATGGCAACCGTTGAGTTTATAACGAGATGTTAATCGACCGGCGGGATGTGCCGAGCAATTCAATACAACCACTACAGACAACGGCATACATTCACGCTGGAAATACGACACAACTTTGCTACATTTACGTACGTATCTGTAATAATCGCCATTCCTCGTCGACGCGACTGAATACCACTATCAAATTGAGTTTGTATATGGTATAAAGACCTACTTACAAATACTAATTGTGAGCGGAGAGTGGTCACTTGATGCGTAATTTTAAAATACATTAAGAAAGCACCAACTTCAAGATCAAAGTAACTAGACGTTCACCGTTAGGTGTTAACAATAGTTATAATAGTCGAAACAGGTTTAACGGCATCTCGTGACGTGTAGACGGATGTCGATGGCAAATTTTGAGAACGATTGTAGCCGTCGGTACTCGGTCGTTGTTCAGTTGGTGTATTGTCCGTTTATTACTAACGAGATCTGGCGAGGTCAGCCTTTTGTACATCGATTGTATTCTAGTCCAAAGAACGGGTTCAAGAATCCTCGCAATTTCGTAATGTCAGCTAACAAGAGCGCCTCCATTTGATGATTTCATTCAGGTCTATATAAAATACTGATTTCGCTTATAGGCGGATCTGATCGATAATCTGCGTATCTGATTTGGCACTCGCCATAGTGTCATCGTCCTAACGAGTCATATTCCGTCATCCGGGGTCAGCCATGTACACATTGTACACACCTTGAGGAACCGGAATGATTCTGTCAGCCGTTAATATATTTAACGTCTTCCAGTCTCCATAAGTCTATATCGTCTCTATATAGGTTTTGCTGAATAACTACACCTAAAGATTACAGATTAGTGTTCCCTGAGACTCGCCGAGTTGGACCGCTCGGTGTCATACAATGCATGCCGCTGCTGTCCTGGATTACAGGAATTGCAGTGGCGGGTGTGAGGGCGGGATAGTCTCGTACACCTAACGATAAGCTCAGCGAGTTTAAACTCTACCACAGGTGAAACTTTCATTTGCATTTTGTTAATCAAAAATATTGTAGTTGTTATGTATAATCCAAATAAATATTATTTGCGTATATTAATCCAGTTCACATTTCTGTGTACGTAAAACAGATTATCATATACCGACAATGAGACGGAATTATTTTACATAAATATTGCTATTTTAACTTTGAAATTTTAGTAGCATGGTTTGGAGAGCGGCTTAAGGTAAACATGTATTCCAGGAATAATGTGTTAGATACTGTTAAAGAGAAACCTGTGTATGATAAACCTGGAATGATTTCGATAGATGGTTGCAAGTTCATGAAATTTAATGTCAGGCCCTTGAAGTGTTTAGTTATTACTCATTACGTAAGATAACAATCTGCCCTATACTCCATCGATTTAGGTATTCAAGTAAAGGTAAACAAATCTTAAAAAAATTATATTACCTGTCCATTTCTCTTTACAGAATACGTCATTTCCAAATTAAACGTCTTCATAACCTACACAACACTTAGCGATGTTATTCCCGTTTAAAGTTGGTTATTATAAAGTTATATTTATTAATTAATAAGCGCAAACACAATTAATTATCATAAATTACAATACTTTCATAAAATATCTCGATCTGTCCACTGTAAAAGAGCAGATATGACACGCACGCCAGACATTTTTCCAATAGATGGTAATGGATATAAACCTACAAAATTTAAGAGTACGACTGTCACGTAGCACGCCATTAAAACTGACCGCCATTCAATTTAATCGGTTAACTGGACACCTATACATTTCCGCATTGTAGAAATTTATTGATTTATCATAGTTTTCGCTTTGTTTTTAAAAGTTAGTTGTTGTTATTTATTTATTTTGTGTCTGAAGTGAATTTAATAATTTTAAGTGATTGTTGTACGCCGTAGTTTCATTGACACAACAGGCTTCGTAAATAAGTTCGTAAAAAAATATAAAAAAACAAAAACAGAAAAACTTGACTGCGTCAATATCTGCCATCTTTATTAAATTCACTGAGGAACTGAAAAGATAGAAACAAGATTTTAATTTGAATATTTTATTTTGGTTTTGAATAATCTTAGTTGACAGTGTTCACAAACGCTCTCGGAGGCATAACACGCTCACTTCTCATAAATTGTTTGGTGATATAGGTAGAGCAACAAAATCTCGAAGTGAGCAGATGCTTCCGACTGCGTTTGTGAACACAGTCTATAAAGATTATTCAAAACCAAAATAAAATATTCGAATTAAAATCTTTTTTCTATCTCTTCAGTTCTACAATGAATTTAATAAAGATGGACGCAGTCGGGTCTTTGTTATTTTAATATATTTTTTTATTTCCATCTTTTTAGAATTCTTTTTTTTATAGACTATGTTTTGATATCACACTGATGATGTATTTTGACTAGTATTTTTTTTGGAGATTACTTTTTGCCACCAAAAATCCTTAATATTGTTTTTTTTTTTAATTTTGATGTACCCAGTGTCACTCTCACCGCTAAGACGAATCTATTGACACCACTCACATAAAAATACGACAAGCCGTTTAGGCTCTAGGGCGTGCCTAAGAAATATACATACATTCGAAAAACATAATCCTCCTTCATTCGCAGTTGGTAAAAATATTGACTACCCGGGAATCATATTTCGTTTTTTGTTTACATTTAGTTAAATACCGAAACCGATAGAGTATAGTTAGTAATTATACGCAAAATACGTATTTGTAAACTATAATATAATGTATATCAATTATATCACTTTACCTTTAGTATTATCTACGTAATATTAAGGAATAATTATTACAAATAAATCATTTATCGTAATATCACAGAGGATTTTTTTCAGCTGATTGGCATAAATATACCTTTTTAGTGGCGCATTCACAGTTGTTCTCGAAGCTAATGATTCCGGATGTTATATGTGACCATATTAAGATATTTTTATTAGTCAGGGCGTGTGATGTGATTCAAACAATATATTCGTGTTAGCTTACAAGCAGGAAATTGTTGACATCATAAAGCTAACGTTTGACTGCCTCGGTGGCGTAGTGGTATTGCGTACGCATTACGAGTACGATTTGCGCGCTGAGGTCCTGGGTTCGAATCCCGGGTCGAGCCAAAAAAATTGTGACTGGGTTTTTCCATCTTAAAATTTACTCAGTCGCAGCTCGGAGTCAGGAAGTTGGCGGTGTGATACCCCCGTGCCTCGGAAAGCACGTAAAGCCGTTGGTCCTGCGCCTGATCTCTCTCCGGTCATGTCGGATTGCCGTCTCACCGGACTATGAGAGTGAAGGAATAGCGAGTGCACCTGTGTATTGCGCACACACTTGTGCACTATAATGTCTCCTGCGTACCTGGCTGATCTCCGTGGAGATTGGCCGCCGTGGCCGAAACTGGCTAGGAGGATTTTCAACGTTAGATACTGGTACTACGTTTTCTTTTGAAACAGACTAAAAAGTTTTCAAACGAATCACATTTTAATCAATTAATGATTATATATTAGTGTTTATCTTGTCTAACAATATATTTGCGTCCACAATTTCCCGGCGAGCTAGGAGCTACGTATGTAGTAGGTATTTAGAATTCAATGGTTATTTCGCGACGAGATTATAATAATATGAAAAACCTACACACTGACCTCGATATTATAAAATAAGTTTTTATACATATGTTACGAAGCTAATATGCATTTTACTTAGCTTTCTTTGCACTCTGAATTTTAAATATGTAATCCTACTAAGTGGACGATAGCCTAGTTGGGAATGAAACGGTCTGCCGAGACAATGTCCGATGGTTCAAACCCAAGGCACACAAACCTCTGACTTTTCAAAGTTACGTGTGTATTGTTTATCAATTATCGTTCACTTTAACGGTGAAAGAAAACATCGTGAGGAAACCTACATACCTGAGAATTCTTCATAAGAATTTCGAGGGTGTGCGAAGTCTGCCAACCCGCACTAGGCCAGCGTGGTGGACTAAGGCCTTAAACCCTCTCAGTAGTAGAGGATGCCCGTGCTCAGCAGTGAGCAGTATATAATACAGGGCTGGTATTATTATTATTATATAATCCTACTAATATTATAAAGGCGAAAGTTTGTAAGTATGTATGTATGGATGTCTGGATGTATGGATGTTTGTTACTCTTTCACGCAAAAACTACTGAACGGATTTTGATAAAATTTGGCACACGGGTAGATCATGTCCTGGATTAACACATAGGCTACATTTTATCCCAAGAAAATAAAAAGCGGGACTTTTATCCCGGATTTTTTTTTTAACGCGGGCGGAGCCGTGGGCAAATGTATACGTTTGTGCTCTGTACACAATTGAATTAGTCATATTAAGTGAACTATGCAGTCTTACTTGTAGATTGTATGTTTATGTACTTGTAATATAAACAAATTCTATGCTCGTGTGCTAAAAATATACATTATCTCAAATGTAAGCACAGTTGTGTAGCAACATAATAGATTTAAGTGCTCCGGTGCCCCTTGGGTTACTCATATGGTCATACAGAATATTTAATCTAGTACGTGTAAGCATGTCATAGATATGTTCAACTTGATAATACATTTTATTTTCTATAGCGCTTACGCACTGAATACAAATATCTGCTAACTAGTTTATATTTAAAAAAAAACTTCCTTACTAAAGAAGTATCAATCCTACTACCTTTACACCGACTGCGCAAAACGGCTGAATCGATTTGGATAAAAATCAGCACACCGATAAACTAAGTTCTAAATTAACATATGAACTGATTATGTCCCGAAAAAAACTTAATCACAGGCGGAGCTATTAGCAAAATATTGTGAATGTATACAAATTAATCTCTACTTTCAATGTACTACGTGTACTTATCAACATGAATGAATTTTAGAATATTGACACAGCAAGCTTTCATTTCTTCAAAATTATATAAAATATGCAACGTAGGCACGTAAGTACTCCATTACAACAAGATAAAGGAACAGTTTCAAAAGACACGGTAATAAAACAGGCGTGATGGATGTCTTGCGTTGCGTAAGTCAAGTTCGTTTAGTTGGAAAATAGTTTTAATTATCATACTTATATAAACATCAAATTTATTGAATTATTAATATATTTTCAATACTTTTAAAAGTACCCTTTTTAAAAAAATCTGCTGAAATTACTATGTGTCTCTGCTGTGTACTTACACAAAGGAGAATCTACAAAATGTGTAGAATATTCAGACTTGATAACAATTTTCCCATCACATTATTTTGTAGCCTAATAACCCATGGTCATATGTTACATTAGGAGTTCTCTATCAGAAGCCGATAATGAATCACATTAAACATATTGAGATCTTATTATAGTATAAGGAATTCGTAGGTTGATAAATAGATAGAGCGCGCAAACAGTGTAGCACAATTTGAATCCCGATTGGGTATATATTTTAAACTTTTTATACGGCATGTTATAATATGTAGAGCATTGTAGGATGGGGCAATTAAGAATATCCCTAATTACAAAGTTTATACGTAATCAATCACATATTATATATTATTCAAAGAGAAATGTATACGCTATACCAAATGGTCCTTAAACATTTTTTTTAATTTATAAAAAATAATGTTCTGGAAATCCGGTAATAGGCAGTAAACGGTCGTTCCACAAATTTCATTTGCATCTAACTAATCATGTGTGTTGTTACGATTATGGTGGTGAGCCCAACATAACCGTCCGCCTGTCCCCATGGACAGCATCGATAATCTCGTTTTTCCCGCGAAAAAAGTATAATTAACGACATAGACAAATCCTTCGCATCGTATGAGCGATAGCTTACTAAAAGTGGCCAAGTCAAATATAATAGACCTTGTTCTATATTGGCAATGGATCTGTGATTGCCGTGGTTCATTAAAATTTACCAACGATAAAACATGTACGACGTTAATAAACAACGGATTATAAAAGTACAACTGTGGCATTACTTTCTACTTTCATGTTTGGTATATTATAAACCAAAAAATTAAAGTTGAAAAAAAATCCCGACAATAAATCCCCTGAAGAGTTAAAAAATAAAATTATTTGTCGTTTAAGTACCTAGGAATATTTTGACACAAGCATCGTCGTGTCGGGAGACCTCCAAAGAAGTATTTTCATCTCCCTGGTCCGGAGTTCGGTACCCCGACGCGAGGGCGCTTTGGTCAAATAAATATATAAATATTCAAATAAATATTCCTAAGTACTTAACTGACTGCCTCGGTGGCGTAGTTGTATTACAGTACGACTGCAAAGCTGAGGTCTCGGGTTCGATCCCCAGGTCGGGCAAAGTGATATTGAGTTTTTCTATTCAGTATCAGTCCGGAGTCTGGAATTTGTGCCCGATATGGCGATAGGCTCGCCCCCTATCACATCATGGGACGGAATGTCGGCGAAAAGTGGGTGTACTAGTTGCGCCTCTGGCTACCCCTTCGGGGATAACAGGCGTGAGTGTATATGTATATGTATTTAAGTACTTAAACGACCAAGACTTTTATTTTTTAACTTTTTAGATGATGTTTGTGTTGGGGGTTATTTATATTTAATTGTTTTTTTTTACTTTTTAAATTACTATGTTCTCCATCATGGGGCCTTGATAATCAACTATCTACCACCTATTCATTGAGACCATTCTTATGAGCCCACATACGCTATATCTGCTATAAGTTGTTAAAGAACTGGGTAACCAACAGACAACAGCTCTTTATAAACTATAGCTAAGAACCATCTCGATCACATCAGCTTTCAAACAAAAAAAACTGCGTCAAAATCGGCACATTCGTTTGAGAGCTACGACGCCACAGAGAGGACGTATACAGATACACATCTGTGTCTGTCTGTCAAAAAAATGTATGTCTGTCAAAACGGGGTGTTATAAGTTTGATATAAGTTTGGGGTGTCTAGATACACACCCTAAACTTATATCACCCCTTTTTGTCGGGGGCTTAAAATAATAATATATAGCCTAAGATTAATAAATAAAGCTAGTTATTATTGTGAGTATATCACCAAATAATTGTTTTTTAAATTAGTTATAATCAGTTAATAAACTTATTTTTAAATAAACCTGTAGTATATCATATTATCAATCAATTTGGTGGTATCAAGCACAAACAACAACAAATTATTACAACTGTAAAAATACCTATTTTCAATAAAAAAAACTTTTGCTCGTTACTGTTCACACTTTACACTAATAACCAAATGCTACTTGAGAAGGGAAATGGTAAATGGAATAAGCATATTTTACACATACACATAGAGCGCTAATTATAATTGTTGACATGTAGATAACTTTAATGATACGATTCATAACAATAGGTACATTATGAATGTGGACTGTGAAGGGATGATTTGGTTACCTATTTGAAGGTCTTAGACTTCCATAATGTCTAGTAACACCGTGGTCACGTGGACCAAATTTTTAAATAATATGATACATGAGACCTTGATAGTATGCCAATCTTGTGATGCATAAAATAAGTTGCCAAGCAGCAAATAAAAAATAAACAGTTTTTCGTTCACCAACAATTTGAGTAGGTACTTTAGATTGTTGTAAACACCTCAATGGATTAATGAAAAATCGGCGACAAGAGCGCAACACAATTCTCATAAACAGCTTACGTACAGAATATCCTTCAACACTGATCGATAACGTTTGGAAAACGGGAATCGATGAGAATGTAACTGCGATCCAAAGGCGACATATTGCAGACCGTATTCTATTCACCTGTGTTATATTAGAAACCCATACGTTGTTTTCCACCAATGTATTTCCATAAATCAGTTTTACACAACGTCACTGTAAGCAAACTGGCATGTTTGTTCAATTAGCGACACAAAAATAGTTTTGCGTCGTGTAACCGCACATGTACCACGCGCCTGAGCTGATCGCGCAGCACTGGTGAACGGTGAACGATAGCGACCGAGCGACCCTACACCCGTTACCAACTCGCTTACGACGCGAATTAACGTATGTTTATCGCTGATGTATGAGTGAGCAGCGAGCTGCGGACAGTGAGCACTGCGCCGCGCTGGCCACTAGTACGCTGGAAATACTACGACGCGATGCGAGGAGAGCGTGGTGAGGAACAAGCTTTGTTGCCTCCACGTTGATAACAGACGCCTTATTCTCTATGACATACATTATTTTCACCGCTCTTAACAAGCGCGTTACGTAACTCTTCGCGTTTATCACTAAGGAAATTGGCATACAGAATACTATTTAACACTAATAACACGAAGTTAACGTAACGCGGCCGGGTTACGAGTAACACTGTCATCGAAAATAAGGAGGCAGTATACACGCTCGCCACATCCTGTACACAAGACACACACAGTCACACATGTGGAATCTAGACCATACCAACCCTAGGTACATGATATTTTATACAAAGTTTGTTCAATGTAAGTCATTATTCTGTAGCGTCTGTAGTTCATTTTAAAATTTATATATCATAATATAATTTTGAATCAAAGGTTATAGCATACGAGAATACTTAGCATCGAGATGGAACTATATCACAAGTAGCAAATTGCCTACGCAGACAAGCAACATGACGCACATCATGTTCCGCATCATCATCTAGTAGCCTCGCTTGCTGACAACATAGTTGTCGCACAAGATGAATGTCACGCGTTGCATGTCAATCATTTTTATAGTGAATAATATGTTTAGCGTAGGACCACGTAATCCATGTAGGTATTTAGAGCATAAAATCAAAAGAGTTCGCACGTTAAAATGTTTTTTAAAGGATTGAATTAATTATAATTAATAAAAACTAAACAAAATAAAAATTGTCCAGACCGTGGTTTTGACTTTTGAGATAATTATCTCAAACGGTCTGGACATTTTTTGTTTTGTTTTGCTACTTCAAGTTTACTGGGACTGTGAATTTTGTAGCTTACGCTTCATTTTACTGCGCTACTATGGAATAAACAAACATTAGATAGATTATGTAACGTTAGATATTTTAGATAGATAGATTTTGGTTAAATTATGTTGGAACATGGAACCACGCATACCTAATATTATTATTGAGGTAGCCCAACGAGAGTATCAGGGCAGCGGATGGCGATCGTCAAATTCAGATTATATGAATTAAGTACCTGTCTTAACGTGCAAGATTTTAAAGCCGCCAGAGTAGATTGAATGCCTAGATGTGAAAAAAAAAATATTTTTAAATTCCTTAGGTCACAATATATGCTATGGTTTATAAGGTGTTTTGATTACTGGGTCAAACCTCCTCTACAACTTTTCCATTCTACTTCTATCTACATTGAAATAACGAGGCATTCAAACCTGGTGTCGCAACAAGCAATAAAGAACAAGTATTTCTTGCACAAAGTGGACGATAGCCTAGTTGGGAATGGAACGGTCTGCCGAGACAATGTCCAGAGGTTCGAAACCCAAGGCACACACCTGTGACTTTTCGAAGTTACGTGTGTATTGTTTATCAATTATCGTTCGCTTTAACGGTGAAGGAAAATATCGTGAGGAAACCTGCATACCTGAGAAGTTCCTTATAAGAATTTCGAAGGTATGTGAAGTCTACCAACCCGCACTAGGCCAGCGTGGTGGACTAAGGCCTAAAGCCCCTCAGTAGAGGAGGCCCGTGCTCAGCAGTGGGCAGTATAATAATACAGGGCTGGTATTATATTTATTTTATTATATTATTTCTTGCACAAAGCGTTCCGTACTTTAGGTACTAGGTTAGTACAAGTAAATTTTCGAGATGGGCAGTAAGGGCAGTAACCTGTTAATAACTCTAGAAGAAATTCCATAACTTTAAAGATATTTAGAACTAGGTGCCCAGATTATGAAAAAATATAGAGTCAGTAAGAAAGTGGGGAATTCAGTCCAAACTAGTAATGACGACTTTTATAATGCACAACTCATTAAGGCAAATTTAATAGTTATCCAAGAAAACACTTCTTAAATTGCAAAAATGTAAGTTAAATTATAATGTATAACTTAAAACAAATTAAAACTACATAGTACATATATATTTTAAACGGGTATAAGTATTTAAAAAATCCCAAGATAAATGTAAATCAAAATGTCCCTATCTAACCAAATAAAAAAAATGATTAAAAAAGTAGGTACCAAACAAAACACATCTTGGGATATTAAGTGAATGAAATGATCCGACAAAAATTTCCCGATCTGAAAGCGTAGGTACTATATTCCGTGTCGCTCTTGTACTGATACTATCACAAGTTCATCCGGCGAACAATGACCAAAATAAAGTTGACCGCGGCCGGCGTGGAGGCGCGGAGGCGCCGCGACGGCCGCTGCACGACGTGTGAAGCGTGCTGCGATATTTTGGCAAGTCGACCGGTGCGTGTCGCGGCCGCCCGATGGCATCATCGCCGTGGAGGATCGTGACGTCATCGCACCTTTTCCAAACGTGGCCGCGAGACGAAAATAGTCCCCGCCCCACCAACCGCGGCCCCTCGCACCGTCACCGACAGATTTAGCGAACTGAGCGGTGGTCACCAGCGACACCTCACCTCACATATATCTCGACACGCTTTTGTAGCTAGATGATGAACTGAAACCAGGTCGTCGCCTTAATAAGATTCCAGTCATACTTAACCAGTTCCTATTCAGATTATTTTACTAGTCAAGATTATACAAAGTCCTTTTCTCTCTATATATAAACAGAAACTATGTATCGACGGTCCCATAGAACAAAGTCGTATATGCCAAATGTTAGCTTTTCAGTAGAGCGTTTTGAAAGTCGTAAGTTTGTATTCATGTGTGAATTAGTGCTATTTTCACACATTAGGTTTAAAGTTGTTACTGAACCCTAATAGATAATGTTTCCTTCATGTACAACTTGTGATTTTCACAATTAATAAAAGACTTTCAAAGCGCTCTACTGAAAAGCTAACATTTTGCATAAACGACTTTGTTCTATGGGACCGTCGGTATATTCTTGGCTTAAATTACAAACCGGTTCAATGCTAAGGATGGTCTATACTATGACTTATTTTGAACATTTTCGAATATGTTTGTTTTACTATTATTTAGGCATATTATACTAACGGGCGTACGGGCGCTTATAAAGTAACTTACAATGATACATCAAGAATATTTTCATTATTTTTTCAAATTTTTTTTTAATGTATCGTTCAATTCGAGTTAAATTTCAACGTCATACGATCGTCAGGAATTTCAATATGTAAATTCACTTCCGAAGAAACATATTTTATTGCGTCACGGTAGACACTTGATTTTTCTGTAGAAGCATGGACCTATAAGTTTTTACCATATCATACGTTTCGATCATCTTAACATCTCAAACCATTTACTGAAAAGTAGAAATGCACAAAGATATGTTTGGTTTGTAATAATTTAAAATTAATCTAACCTAGTATGTTGTTCTTCCTTGTCATAAGACTTCGTGCCAAAACTCAACGTCACCAGGAAGTACGTTTTATCATGAGGGTATCCTATTCTCCCACTACTGCAACTCCCGAACGTCAGAATAGAGATTCCAATGTATACATTTAGATAACACTAACCACTATGCTGTCTTTAACCTGAAACGATCCTAATGAAATGAGAGACAACCCGAACTTGAAAATTTAAATAATCCATTTTCCGCAGCAGGAACGCGAAAGACAACGTAATAAGATTAAAAACTAATAAGCATCGACATTTAAAACTCCAAACGCCAGAAGCAAAACAACATGCACAAAAATGTATAGAGTTATATAATGCAGGTCGTTTTTTTTTTATGGCATCTAATGACGAGACGAGCAAGCCGTTCGCCTAATGGTAAGCGATACGACCACCCATTAACAGTAGAAACACCATCCAGCACCTTGAGTTACAAAGTACTGTGTGGCATTTCACTGCGCTCGTCATCATTAGACATAAGATGTTAAGTCTCATTATGTCCTGTAGTTACACTGGCTACAACGCCCTTCAAACCGAAACACAACAATGCATGCACACTGCTGCTTGGCGGTAGAAATAGAAATTGCGGTGGTACCCACCCAGACGGACTCTTACATATGAGAGTCCTACCACCTAGTATTAAACCTATTTCCAAAATTAATCACGACTGTCATATGATTCGGTCACATAATAGCCACCTATAATTTAATTTTATAACGCCGCTAATTTTGCGTTTGCTTTTACTTCCTTGAGGTATTTATCAGAGAACTTTAATTTGAAATGATGTACTATTATTTTCTTAAACAAAAAAAAATATCCTGTCTCGTTTCGTTGTATATAAACATAGTAGTTTCAGCAAAACAGGCTAATAATCAGGATATGAAGATTCAGCTACTTCCAGGGTATAAATACTTAAGTTCCTTATTGATAAAAGAAAAACCAAAGTATTTTGGAGAAAACCGCTCTCAAAAGTGCTCGGAACTAACATCAACCTACAAATTTTAAGAATATTGAAAAACAAAAAAAAAATGATTTACGGGAAAAGACTGATTTCTCTATTGGCAAATTTAATACAAATTCTCACTAGATCTTGGACGACTAGATATTCTACATAAAACACAACACGGTATTGATGTGTTCCCGTAATAACTTAAAATATCAGACTATATTTGAAAAGATACAAAAAAATATTCAATATTTATCAAACCTTATTGCTCATCAACTTCGAGACTCATCTATACATATATAAAATGGCAGAACCCTGTGAGTGCGTACATTGAAATAAAAGTGATAAAGAAGAAAGGGAGTGAGTTAAGAAGAGTTCAGCGTTTGTCCACAGACAAGTCAGCTATTATTCTTTATAATACTTTTCAATCTGTTTCTATGCAGACGGATTTCTATGCTGGCGGAGCTTCGGGCAGAAGACTAGTAAATAATAAAAAGACGTGTCGGAAAAAATAATAACACGCCTCAGTGGGGCTAGGACGTGAAAAAAAAACACGATGCGTCTCCGCTTCGTTTTATTGTGATTGGTTGAGAGACTGACGTGTCAGTCTCTCCATCAATCACAAACATCAAAATACCGATACGTCAGTCATTCAACCAATCACAATAAAACGAAGCGGAGACGCATCGTGTTTTTTTTTCACGTCCTAGCCCCACTGAGGCGTGTTATTATCTTGTGTTAAAAAGTTTTTATTTATTGCTTTTTTGTTAGTTAATTATAGAACAGTGTAAACAATACATCATAGATATACGATTGCAGCATTCGCGAGTCAGCTGCTGTTAGTTATTGAAGAGTTCCATTGTGTATCTCCGAAGATCTACAGCAGATCATAAATTATATACTAAAACCTTCCCTGAAAACTATACATTTGAACATGGAAAACCACATCCAAATCGGATCTATAGTTTTTGAGAAACTCGCGGCCATACAAATATACATACATACAAACATACATACACACATACGGATCGAATACAGAACCTCCATTTTGAAGTCGGTTAAAAATGACTGTTTATTGGTATAAAAAGTCGCCTACAAGATAAACCCGATAATTTCTTTATTTCGTATATTTGTTTGTGTAGGTATTTGCTTAGCAGTTAGCTGAGCTGGCAATTTAAATTAGGCACCGACTCCAAATATACCTACGTATATAATAGTTACTTTTTATTAAATATTTTTTTTTTATTATTAATTGCTTGTTAGTTTTTTTTAGCGGTTTAATTTTTTTGTTATAAAGTTTTTATTTTATAATTTTTTGTGGCTATAAACTACATGAACTGCATGACTGCCTTGCTGGCGTAGTTGTTTTACGGTACGACGGCAAAGCTGAGGTTTTGGTTTCAATCCCTGGGTCGGGCAAAGTAATATTGGATTTTTTACTCAGTATCAGCCCGGAGTCTGGAATTTGTGCCCGATATGGCGAAAGGCTCGCCCCCTATCACATCATGAGACGGAATACGCACGGTGAAAAGCGGGTGCATTAATTGCGCCTCCGCCTACCCTTTCGGGGATAAATGGCGTAAGTGTGTGTGTGTGTAACTACATGTTTATTAATATACAACGCAGCATTAAAATCTGTGAGTAGACAATAAATCACTCTCTTGTACCCACCCTTAGAGTACATTTTTTTTTAATTTACTTGGTACTAATTTCGAGGTATACCCTATCCAATAAAAAAAAGAATTATTAAAATCGGGCTACTCCATAAAAAGTTATGCGTGGTCGTACATAAAAAAAAATATACACGTTGACTTGAGAAACTTCCTCCGTTTTTTTCGTCGGTTAGGAGTACTTACTGTTATAGATTAACGCGCTTGAACATTATACCTTTTGCATTTAACTTAAATTTTTTTTTTTTTTTGGGACAAGCTGTTATTTAAACATTTTTGAAAATTATAAGTAATACAAATTATTTATATGTGATTCTTAAGATGATTTTATATTGATTTTGATAATTACTTAATCCCCGTATTTAGTAACGTTTCTTAATTAAAAAGTGAAATTGTGAAGTGATAGCTGAAGGACAAAATATTCCGTCGATTAATAAATTGATGACAACAAACCCTACTACACATCGAGGCTACAACAGTGATAAGATAACGGGCGTGCGAGTTGAAACTGGGAAAGAAATTCAAAAAATATTTGTAATGTTGCATCGGTCGTCCATTCATTGCTGAAAACACGCGCGACAGTCAATCGATTCTGAGAAAACTACTCGCGTTTCCTGGAACTGCTACTATGAACACACACGCGCGCACGCGCGCAATCCATTGCGTCTGTGTGGCACACATACTCGCCCACGGCCCTGATAACGCAAAGCCGTGACGGCGAGGCGTATCGGTGCTCTCATATTCAACCAACTCATATTGCGTGCCCGGCTTAGCTTACATGCAATCAAACTATTTGTCACGAGTTAAAACTAAGTGGCTGCACCGAGCATGTTACTCAGCACCCGCACTCGCCTTACCATCACAAGAAAAACACAAAAGGCACCATTTACGTGACCCATTGTAAGTTATAAAATATAAAACTATAACTTTCATTCAGCTACGTGTCATTATTGCAAATTAAAAAAATATAGCGAGTCACCTACTTCCTATTTCATTGTCAATTATACTTGCAAATTGTTAAATAAACAACGCTACCACGTTTTCGTCCCCAAAATATATTTACCTCGGCTTAATATAATTAGATCAGTTCTGTAACAACCAACCAATAGTTTAATAGAACGATCGCAAGAGCATCGGGGTCGGCTGCGAAATGCCAACGGTCAATAACGATGGCTTGACATGTGAACTGAAGAGCAATGAATCAATTAAAAACTCTTATTTTGCTGCCAAGAAATAAGTACTTTGTTTGCATGCGTCCGGTAATCATTATTTTAAATTGGTATTGTAACGCCGACGTAAAGAGCAGGTGGAATTATAAATTATTTGTTTTGACAACTGCTTTTGGAAATAAATACGAGTGCTTTAATGACGAATAAAAAATATTACGTGATAAGTTTGGTCCTAGATTAAACATGTTAAATAAACAAAGAGAGTAAATTTTATTGGCAAATATCAGACGAGTAGGTACTCACTTGGTGAGGCTGAAAGTAGCATCGCAGACCGCGGCAGCGGCAGCGGCCCGGCGCTCCGCAGCCGCGTCTACCATGCCTCTGCATCACCGCGACGGGCATAACTCGCGAGTCGCGCCACCTCGCCCCGTCACCTTACCACCACCCACTACACTACTATCATATATCACACTCACAATGTAAGTACCGACAACCCTAACACACAGCCTCCGTGCCCGACACTTAATCAGCCGAGGTTGTAATTAGATATTGATATACGTGTTCGGTTACAACTTTTCTGCGATATTCTGGTAATATAAACAAGTCTATAAACACGCGGCCGGACTAATTACAATATCTGAAACAAAAAAACCTTCCATAAAACATGACATTATTTTATTCATATGTATCTTGAAAATGTAACTCCCGATATCCATGCAAACATGTATTGTTAATTTACATTGTCCATGCACTGCCAATTTACGGATAAGCAAAGTAAGCAATAGGGTATCCTATTGTAATGGGGATTGATGTACTACATAAATTGTTAGAAATGTGGTTTAATTAAAAATTAAATACGACCGCAATGATTACGTCATTAATCTAGCCAATACATGTAGTTGTAATAGCTTTAAATCATAAATGAGTTCATGGTTTCCGAGAAAAATATAATATGTGAAAGTCATTCGCCCAAAGATTTAAGTCACGACCCTTTGGAAAACAAAGCAACATAAAAGTGTGCAACATTTGTACGCGCCTATCAATTAGTTGGTTTTACTGTTATCAATACGATATAAAGATTGATAGTATTATTGAGTCCAATTAATGTAGATATACACTCTTTGGTCACATTCTGGCCAATTAAAAGCGCATCCATGATTTTTCATAATTACCGGTAAAAAAACAGCGTCACTATTGTGATTACTGTTATAAATGATTAACCTCCGCCATTTGAATGGGTAGCATTTCTCGACAATAAAATATGCAAAAGTTTACGATTTGGGCGCCTTTAATAAAAGAGCTTGTTCGCGCTTTAAAGTCCGGCACCACATCAATAATTCCTCTGTTATTATAGATTTGATGGACGGCGGTGAACAGTTACCAAGTACAATAAGTTTACCTAATTGCTCCTTTCCGGCGCCCTATACATAAAAGTAGTCGGGTAAATACGAAAAGGTAGGGAACAAGTCACTCTGTTACCTAATGTATTTTGAAATATATAGTTATTAATACAACTCTATAGGCAAAAAGTAATGTAATATTAAGTATAATTAAATTATTTTTAACTTTGCAATTTTGCGATGTTGACTAAACAGACCATGCTTTTTTACCCCACTACTGTGAAGCCAGGAAGGGTATATGATTTTAACACCCTATGTATGTATGTACCCATTTTATGTTCCACTCTAGCGTCACTCCTATTGAACCGATTTTGACAAACGAGGTGTCTATCGAATAGTATTAAAATTTATTGTGCGATGGTTATAGGCAATATATTTTGTTTGTTGTTTTCCAATTACTCGTAAAAGAAAAATGGTGTTTGCATTTAAGCTACATATTGAAAGTGTGATTCAATGCAAACATATACAATTTTCCCCTTAGCCAATTTTTTTATTTTAGTAATTCATGATAACATAATGCTTGGTAGATCTGAAACATACATAGCAAAAACTAATCGAAAAATATTGAAACTACAGTAATATGTGACTTATTTCATTGTAATAAATTAATTATTAGGTAAAACAAGAGTATTGACAGAATGGATAAAAACTACACCTTTTTCAAAAGGAACTAAATTTCATCTGTCGCGGCTGGAGTTGCAGTCTTCCGGCTCTTTGCGTAGTATTATAATGCTCTTTGGTTACGGTTGTATTATTTCGGTATTTACATCTTTAATTATTATTATTATTTTACGCGATTAATTAGGATCTTTTTTGTTTCCACCAATTTTTATTCAGTTTTGGACAGTGTTCGTTTTCATTAAAACTCTTCATACGATTTTGTCTAAAATTTCTGTTACTTACAATGTCGCGACTTAGAAGAACAAGAAGTTCAAATCGTTTTATAAGGTACATAGCGGAGAAACATTAAGCCAAATCAAAGAAGTATTTTGTGCTTTCGTAAATTTGGAAAAGGCTTATGATCGTGTGCCGAGGAATAAGCTGTGGTCAACGTTGTCATTAACGTATGAGACTGAGGGCCGCCTGGTAGGGGCATTGAAATCTCTGTAATGAGAACACCAAAGTCTGTATTAGGGTAAAGGGAGAAGAGAATAGGAATTATAAAACTGTGCTGTTGCCAACGCTTATATATGGAAGTGGATGCTGGTTTAGCAGAAGGAGCACGAATGTCGAGTAAATGCGGTGAAAATGCAGTCCTAACAGAGTAGATTATGTGGATTTTTTTATCGCATGGGGATAGTGTATAAGAAAACGTTATAAATTGAAAGATATAGTGACTAAAATGAAAAGAAGCATGCTGAGCTAATTTGGTCACGTAGAAAGGATGGTTGAAAGAACAGTTACGAAAGGAATTAATCGAGCGAATGTAGATGGTACGAATAGAGGGGATGCACATAATCGGCTAAATGTACGATGAGATCTATGAATGTGGAAGAGTTAAAAGAGCTATGCCATTATAGTAGCATGTCGAGCTCAACAGTCTCGGTTTCCCTCTGTGTAATGTATGAATATATGACTATTTCAATTTGATTTTTGTACTTAATTTGTGGAGCTTAAGTCATTTAACGTCAACAAAAAACTAATAAGTTAACACTACATGAATTGATTCTGAAGCGATACGAAGTTCGCCACGCCACCTAGTATTATAATAAACTCAAGGTGCACAAGAATTTTAAATCTTGAAATAGCAACGACAAAATTATCATTTTATATTTAACACGGAAAAACTAGTCCTTTATTACTGTACTGCTGCAATGTCTTGAGGTTGCCGGACCTCAAGACAGGTCTGTGAGCTGTGACATTGTTAGCGCTTACTGCCGCAAACAATGACTAACATCTTAAAATTATATATTTGTAAATTGAAGGTAGATTTGTAACACTAACTTTTCGGACCACCAACACCTCAGGCTGCCCCGAGACTATGATGTGCTGCAAAGCCTTCGAAACTTCACCCTAGAAAAAGCCTTGCACTTACAGGAGCCTTGCGTGGTCCAGCCCTTTCGTGCAGGCATTGAATTCGGCGAGGTTTTTTTAGTTCTCGCCTGCTGGATAGCAGGGGCGGATGCCCCTAGATAAAATCCGTAGCTACGCTAATGCACGTGCAGTGGAATGCCTTATGTTACACAGTAATTTGTAATCCAATGTTTTGGATATTATTACTACTATCTACAGGCGTTTGTGTCACTTGCCACCAGGCTAGCGGCATGCTCGTCTGGTCATTCATTTGTAAAAAACAACTATTGTCGCGGTCAATGAATATCAATAATAATATGCACACACATCGCAATAATCGCAATGTACCTACACTGTTAATATGGACAAAACTTCCTTTGATAACGTAGTGCGATGATAGTATGAAATGGCGATATTATTTTGAACCATACGCAAAATATATTTCATGTTTATTATAATATACGACTATAATAGGTATATGCACAAAATTTTCCACGCGTCTAAGGGTCCCAAACCCTGCCCGCCACCAGCTTTGTTGAATATCTAGAACACTGATTGACTGAACTTAAACTTAATTAAAGAATATCACAAGGGATACATGATATGAAAGTAAGCACAGACAAGTGCTCTATGACTTTATTTAAGATTAGCTGTACTCACAACGTCATCTGTGACGACTGACATCTATCCTAGCCTATTTTACACCCCTCCCGGTACACCTCCCCATAACAAAGAACACGCGCGACGCGCGTGGCCCGTCTCTCCCGTGCGGCCATCTGCCGCCGACTTATCCTATTTTTCAGAACAAAACGTTAATATTTTTTTAGTAGTTACCTTTGGAATCCAGTGACTAATTTTACCGTGCTCCAATGTACATATGAAGCAGACGGTTAAAAATTGTTTCAGGTTCCAATAGATGCTAATTACTCGTGTTCCCCAGGTATTCTTTTTTCAAAAATATTTAATGTACATACAGAGCAAATCAACGATTTCATTATAATATGCATAGATATAGATAGATAAACGTGCTATTGTGTATTAGCGGGGTTCCGAAATAAAATAAAAAATAAATACAGAAGATTTTTTTACTAAATCACCATGTTTCACGCACATCTTTATATATATAATTCTTCTGTGCGTGTGTATGACCCTGAACTCGTCCTAAACGGCTGGACCGATTGATATGAAATTTTTTGTGTGTCTTTAGGTGGATTCGAGGATTGTTTAGATTAACAATTGGATCCGGTAGGTGGCGCTGTATTCGGGTTCTAGGATTTTATTTCCTTTTTAGGGCAGGACAACGTCTGTCGGTACCACTAGTAAAATATAGTGTCCATCTACTATTTTTTTTTAAACCCCCGACAAAAAAAGGAGAGTTATAAGTTTAGCGTGTATATCTGTATGTCTGTCTGTGACATCGATTTGGACGCGGATTTTTCGGTTTGAAAGCTGATGTGATCGAGAAGGTTCTTAGCTATATTTTATGAAGATCTGTTCAGACGTTTGAAGATTATCAGCTCATTTCCAACTTAAGAAGCCCAATGGATTTTTAATTTTGTGTACTGTGACATCGGCAATATTTTTTAAACATGAGCATATGCTGCAGCATCAAGTAGTCTCCGGGATACCCAACTCCTTAGCAACTTATAGCAGATATAGCGTTTTGGGCTCATAAGGATGGTCTCAACGAGTGTGTTAGATAGTTGATTATCAAGGCCCCATGATAGATAATAAATTAATTTAAAAAATTTGAAATAAAATTAAAATTTAAATAACCCCGACACAAAAAATCTCTAAAAGTTTAAGTACCTACTAGTATTTTGACCCAAGCGTCCTCACGTCGGGGGACCGTACTCCGGATCAGGGAGATGAAACTACTTCTTAAGCGGCCCCCGACGCTACGACGTTTGGGTCGAAATATCACTCAGACACTTTTATTATTTTACTTTTTAGAGATTTTTTGTGTCGGTGGTTATTTGAATTTTATTTTTATAATACCAACAGACTGACAACGCGCAAATTAAAATAGGAAATTAGAATTCCCAAAAGCGAGTAGTCTAGTATTTTATAAAGCTCTAATCACACGAAATAAGTGACAACTAATATGTGTGTGTATTCAAACTACACAATAGTCCATAATCGCAATCCTTTTAGTTGTATTTTTTTTCAAACATAATATTATTTGAGGATTAAAGTGGACGATAGCCTAGTTGGGAATGGAACGGTCTGCCGAGACAATGTCCGGAGGTTCGAAACCCAAGGCACACACCTCTGACTTTTCGAAGTTACGTGTGTATTGTTTATCAATTATCGTTCGGTTTCACGGTGAAGGAAAACATCGTGAGGAAACCTGCATACCTGAGAAGTTCCTTATAAGAATTTCGAAGGTATGTGAAGTCTACCAACCCGCACTAGGCCAGCGTGGTGAACTAAGGCCTAAACCCTCTCAGTAGAGGAGGCCCGTGCTCAGCAGTGGGCAGTATAATAATACCGGGCTGGTATTATTATATTACATTTGAGGATTTGCCCTTCCTGAGCATATGTATTTAGAAATCCGTATAATATTTCTCTAAGTATCTCATTACAGCCCATGGATAAACCGAGACCTGGATTAAAACATAGTTTAGTCTTGATCTTGATTGTTTGTGTTAATCTTAATTTCGGGGAAAACTTATTAAATTGCACGGAACCGCAAGTTCTTCGTCTACGAATTGATTTTAATTTTACTATCGGAAATTTCAGGTTTTAACTAAAAATATATCGAATGTTAAATTATACCTTGTGGCCCGTTACGCATTGCTTTACATTTACATTCCTCATCCATTTCCGTTCTGCTTCTAAAAGAAAATGAACACTTAGTAAAAAAAAATTGCAATTGTCATGTACTTAGCGATGTTATGGCCTTTCAGCGCTCGTTTTGTAACCCTTCAGCACTATTTTATTGGTTGTGTTTTGTACTTTTGGTGCGCGGTTTTATTTGACGTACCTATTTGAGTCTTCCACACTGTAGGTATTCAAAGTTATCGGTTGTGTGTGGGACAGCGGCGCACATTTTTGTATAGTATTATTGGGATCGTCCGCCTCAAATTTTATTAGCTGTTTTTAGGCCTCAGATATTCAAATTTTTTGACCAGATACGGGCCACCGCGCCGCCTATTATTATTGGTCGAGTGTACAGTGTAGACACCCTCTACCACAGCAGCAATTGTTTACGTTTCCCACATACGGTTTTTTAGTCGTGTTTAGATGACAGAGACCGGTTTTATTGGTTGAGTTTAAACCTCGGACACCCGACTTTATGGTTCGTGTTTAGATCACCGACTTCCGGCTTTACACCCGTGTTTGAGCCTGGCCCTGCGACACCCGGTTTTACATGGCGTGATCGAGCCTCAAAGCCACTATATTATAGGTCGTAATTAGTCCTCCAAAATCCAGTTTAATTGACTGTGTTTGAGCCTCGGAAATAAAGGTGTCATTACTCGTGTTTAAGCCTCATACCTTTTTGTCTTGGTGAAGTTTGTGCCCCTGGCACTAATCACTAAAGCAATATCAATAATGTCGACCACGGGCGTAGCTATAGCTTTCATATATGGGTTGTCACAATACCAAAATATCAGTGACGTAGCGTGGGTTCTTGCCGCCCCATGACACCAAGTCACGTGTCCCCCCACCCCCCGCACCAAAAGTAAAAAAAATACGCATTTTGATTGTGAAAATGTTCAGATGTTTGATGTTAGAAGTGCACATACGCATTATAATGTATGCATGTTTTGTGGCCCGGATTGTTTTTATTGTAAGCTAAGGGGGTCCGTAACCCCCATATACGCCCATGTCGTTGACCTCTTTGAGAGTCAGTTATAATGCTTGGTTTAGGCTTCCGATGATTTAGGTTTCGCGAATAATTTGATGATTATTTATGTTAATAACAATAGTTATACCCAGTTTCTAAAAAACAATTTGAATGAGAGTTATACCTAATAAAAAAATAATAAGTACCTACCTACCTAACTAATACGTTAAATAAATTTTTATGTAAGTAATGCTTCCAGCGACTGATTAAGAGTTCTGACCGCCCTAGGCTAATTATGAGGACGCGCCCCCGCCAGGTGTAAGTGATACGGTAGGCCTAAAAAGTAGTATAATAGTTTGACTTTGTTTACTAGTGTGAAAATTTTAACATGGTTCATTCTACCTATAAATGTTTTCAGATCGATCAGTGCAACTAATGTGGTCCATTAATCTACAAGATATTCAGCCTTAGCGTGGCAAACCATTTTTTTAGCTGACCGTATATAAAGGCGCTTTATACGACCTCGCGAATTATACGACCAAAATCATGACAAGTGACTCCAGGCTACCAAGTAGAAAACCAAATCCATGTCGTGTTTGGCCGCATGACTTGTATTGGCTTAATTTCTATAGAGAAGTTAGTTGTTGCGGCCATTAACCATGTGCGTGGTCATCTAGTGTGTGAAGTTGCATTTATCCTTTAGGCGACTTTTATACCAATAAATAGTAATTTTTATTAATTAGTTTCAAGCACGATTTTGATTGAAAACGACAAGTTTGAGTCTCCGTACGTCAAAATTTCTGAAACAGACGTTGGAACTTGGTGGCTAGATTGAAATTAAAGAAAGATATGAAAAATCTCGCTCGTTTATTCTATTAGTGTTGAAATAGTCTTTCCGATAATGTATTATAAATTAATCAGATCAGCTTATTTTAAAAAAAAAATCACTATGAAGAGTAAGCTGAAACAGTCAAAATTTTAGATACGGCCTCTTAATTCTTGACTGAAGACCAGACATATTGCTAGCATTATCATAGCTTTGGCCACGACAGTCTTTAATATCAAGTCCCAAAGTTTTATCAATTGTCGCCAGAACAGCCTTCCCCATGTCTTCACCTTTATGACCGCAATTGGGTAAAAAGGTGACAAAACGTTCGACAGGTTCTCCGTCAGGCAAAACATAACGAATTATAAATGTCAACTGATCGGTGTGTGGAATATCTGCAGTAGAATCAATGCTAATCGAATAATATTTTGCTTTTTTTATTTCTCCAATAATCGAAAGTCGAACTTCATCAGTAGGTACGCCGCTGCTGCGGCTAAACATGATGTCTCTACTGTAATTATGAAACATCTTGCATACTCATGTGCGTATGAATACTCATGTTTATACAAATAAAAATTATCTTATCTTATCTTATCAGCGAGAAGTAAAATAAATTCATCGATTATAGAGGATGACAAGTACGATGGAGCACCTCTGCCTTTTTGTCCAAATCTCACCAAACTCTCAGCCATGAAAGGATCAAATTTGGATATAAGCTCAATACAGCCAAGAAAATTTCTGATTAGTGCAGATCCAATAATTTCATTTTGACCGTGAAATGGAAGGCCACGAGAAGCTAAAAACTTAATTGTTTCTATTACACGTATTTCTTCATTATATTGTTTGATTATTTTGGGTATCCAATCGTTGTAAAAGTTTCCTCTACATACATATTATTGTCCCAAACATTTACGATGATCCGGAGAATTGTCATGATCAGTTAGAATTTTTCCAGTCATTAAATCCACTTTTGGCAAATATGGATGTTCCTCCATATAATTTACAAGGACCACAAAACACGTGACCTGTGGATTCTGAGTATACTAACCAGCTTCTCTTCACAATTTCGCCATTAACAAGCTTTATCACAAACATATGTTTAGATAGAAATCTTTTTTAATTTTTATACTACCTTTCTAGACTGCCTCGGTGGCGTAGTTGTATTACGGTACGACTGCAATGCTGAGGTCTCGGGTTCGATTCCCGGGTCGGGCAAAGTCATATTGAGTTTTTCTATTCAGTATCAGCTCGGAGTCTGGAATTTGTGCCCGATATGGCGATAAGCTCGCCCCCTATCACATCATGGGACGGAATAACGGCGAAAAGTGGGTGCACTAGTTGCGCCTCTGCCTACCCCTTCGGGGATAACAGGCGTGAGTGTATATGTATGTATAGTACCTTTCTGATCTGGAAAAGTCTAATTTTTCGTATTGTTGCAGTCCTTTTTTAACAATATAATCTCGAAATTCATCGTTTACATGCCACAGTCCAGGGTCACTTGACGTCTCAGGCTGGAGGCCCCGTCGTCGGGGCTCAGGGTCGTAGAGGCAGTGCGTCCTGTCTTTGCCGATTGGCTGGACAGGCGCCACGGAGCGGCAACGTTCCGCCTGACGCAGGTGCTCACCGGACATGGTTGCTTCGGTGAGTTCCTGTTTCGGGTGGTACGGAAGGAGGTGTCGGCCGTGTGTCACCATTGTGACAACTGCCCGCTGGATACGGCCCAACATACATTGGAGTTTTGCCCAACCTGGTATGAGGAACGCAGCGCTCTCAGAGCAGTCATCGGAGAAGATCTCTCGCTCCCAGCCGTGGTCGTTTCCATGGTCGGCGGCCGGGAGGCCTGGCAGGTGGTGGCCCACTTCTGCGAGGTGGTCCTCTCGTGGAAGGAGAGTGCCGAGAGGGATCGCCAGCGCAGTGGTGATCCCTCTCGCCGCCAGACGAGACGTGTAGGAGGCGTCGGGTGGACGACTGACCGACGTCTCCCGCCCTGTGGATTGGGGGCGTTTGGAGAATTCCACCACGGTATCCCCTGCCTGTCGTAAAAGGCGACTAATAGGGGCCTCCGGGGGTAGCAGGTGGGCGGAAGGGGCCGTCCACCTATTAGTCTAGCCAACTTTTGTGACCCCCGTGATGGACGGCAGCGTGGCGGTTAGGCCTCACGCTGCCTTTGACGCCGAGGGCGTCCTTCGGTGTACGGGGGCTTCTGAGCCCCCCTAACAACAGGAGACGGACCGCAATAGCGGTACGCGCAGGGGCGTTTGCGGACGACAACTTAGACGTGAGTCGGAGGAAGCCCGCAGCCGTCCCTAATGCGCCGAAGATGGCCACCGCGGAGTTTTGGTTGGTATGCCGTGCGGTGTACATAGGTTAGGGACTCGGCCCGGCGGTCGCCCGACGTTTTCCATCTCTCCGGGCGGCTTAACGTCGGGTCGTAAGGCACGGTGAACCCAACATAACCGCTCAGTCTTCCCCTTGAAGGCTGGGCGGTAGTAATTAGTCACATTCTCCGCGTTAAAAAAAAAAAGGGTCACTTGACGGAATAGACGGCTTTTCTTCTATTAGAATTTCGTCTTCATTGTAGGTCGTCGGCGTCGTCGCTACTATAGGACTAGTGTTGGACGGAGAAACGTAAGAACAGTCCGCGATAGAAGGACCAGGGCAAGAAATCGCTGGCGATAGTTCAGCATTCTTCACCGTTTTGTTCCTTTCTGCAGAGCTCGTAAAAAATGTTTCCAGTTTACGAGTATGTTTTAAAATGTTTTCTTTCTTCTTTTCCTTTTCTTTTGCTTTTTTTCTGTATTCTGTTCCACTTGGCTTTTTTACTAGCGAAATACTCTCATTACTACTCATAGTCTTAATAAAATACCGAAATATGAAGGAAAGGACAATAAATATCAATCACCAAAAAACGAATATATTCGAGTGCGTGATAATATGACGGACGAACGACGATTAACGAAAGAGAATGAAGCGCGGCAAAGTATACTGACTATTAACCACTGGGGAGTCCTCGCGCGTCGTTGACGTCGCTCCAAGCGAGTGAGTGAGACGAGTGAGTTGGCAACATCGCAGTCGAGCGAGTCGCTCGACCACCGACCGATTCGAGTGATAAATCAGTTTGTTTTTCGCGCGCTTTTTAAAGTAACAAATCAGGGAGTCCCAGGCTTTTTCAGTTCACAGTGCATTTAGTTTTAGTATTTTGGCTCGGTCTAGTTGTAATATGTAGGGTAGATGCAATGATGCTAGATTAATAGTGCATGCGATGACACGATTTCAGCGCGCCCCCCCAATCCTCGCGCCCTAGGCTGCAGCCTAATTAGCCTAATGGTTAATCAGGCCCTGAATGCTTCAAATTATTAAAGTTGTAACTTACACAATCGAATAAAATAACTACTTAACCAAAACAATAGGTACATTGTACCTATTATTCTATTTCTATACTTATTGTTTTATCTGAACGAGATTCAAGTATTGAAAAAGAGTAGAAAGTATGTAATGTGGCTTAAAAGTAGCACATAATATGAACTTACCTACCTACATTCTATAACACATATCTACCGGTTATTGTTAAAAGAATAGTAAGCATAGCCATGATGTGTAAGCCCCTATTACAATTTTATGTATGAGATCATCGATAAGTATATACAGCAAATGTAATAAATATAAATATGACTCACCGGTTATGTACTTCGCTAAAGAGGGACCGTGTAGGTTATCATTATCACTATTGATGAACGTCATACATAGCACATACAACAAACGCGTTGTCACTAATTGTACACACTTTAACATTTCAATAAGATTACGATATGATAATGAAATAAGTTATAGAAATTTAATGTATTCATCGTTATAAACTAACATCTGTCAAGCAATATCGTACAATTTGTAAGAAAGAGAAACAAAGCAAAATTCTGCAAAATCCAGTATTGAATTTCTGTATATCTGCATAGTGCTGCCATCTCACGCAGTATATTTGAAACTCGTAGTAGACCAAAACAACTTTCCTTGACATTACAAACCATCTTTGAAAAGACGTATAACATTTCTAATAATTAAACAAAACAAGCTTTAAAACTATTTAAAGTTTGTTACTTGGTCATTGCTAGTAGAGAATATTTTTGTTAATAAATTAACATTATTTTTATCTATTATTGTTATAAAAAATACGAGTCGCCTTTCATATATTGGACGTCTATACAAAGTTACTGCATGCAGACAAGAGCAACTTTTTTGTGACAATGTCTGCATCTGTTGATTAAAATTTGAAACATAATAAGCTTCTAAACAAGGTCAACAGTTTTCATCAACTCATAGTGGACGAAAATAATCAAAAATAAGTGTGTATTATGTTCATAATTCAAAGTATTGCATATTTTATGTGTCATCACTATACATTCAAGACCAAGTGTCCGCGAAAATGATCTGTACTTTGTTTTTCGCAATCACAACGTTACATGAACATGGATGACCTAAAATGCGAATATGTGAAGAAAAAAAGATGTTCGGGACTCACAAGAAGTGCAAATTAAAGAAATGATAATGTTTTACACATTGATTATTGGTAATCACTGACATATTCAGACCATCACATAACGATCGGTGCATTGCTCGGTCACTAAAGTGAAAATGTGATGTGTCAAACTGATTGTTTACCTCGCGGACAGGTGAGTGGTTTGTAGAAGTGGTACGCGAGGGCGGCGGGAGGCGGGCGGCATGTCTGGTCGGTCGAGTCCCGTGAACGGCGCCTACGAGGCCGCGAGGCTCACCGTCCGTAAGGACCTCTTTCCTGATGCGCGAGTGCCCAGAGTGGCATCCGCAACTCCTGACGACGACGACGACGACTCGCCAGGCTCCGGCAGCGCAGTCTCCTGCATCAAACTCGAGACAGATTTTGAGCAGAGCATCGACGAAATCGCCAATCAGAAGCTTCAAGTGGCAAACGGAGCGTTGTCGTCTCCCGCAAGGTCACGGCACAGGAAGCACAAGCAGCACTCGCGACGTGATACCGACAGCTCAACAGTTAATGGTTGTCTTCCCCCAGAAACCAAACGGAAAAAACACCATCATAAAAGACATTCAATGAACAGCAAATCACAAGTGATAAGTGGTAAAAACTTATATTTAGTGAGTAGCAGTGAGTGCCAGAGTGATGGGGATAAGGGGGAACACAAGCCAAGCGAGGAGGAAGAGGAGGAGGAAGAAGAGGGCTCAGAGGAAAGTGAAAGTTCCGATGATGAAGTGCTCAAGTACAGTGTGAAGTTACCTTTAATTAATATGCAGCGCCAGAGTGGCAAACCCTTCAGCCATGAACTTAGTCAATTATCAACTAAAAAGAGCAAAAAGAACTCAAAAGAGAAAAGGACTCATGCAGTCACACCGTGTAGTGGCAAACCTCGGTCTATGTTGGACATTTGTTCACGTAGTAAAAAGAAATCTAAGAAATCTGAGTGTACAGCCACATATCACAGTCAGATAGTAGACACAAATACCATAAAGATTAAAATTAGAAGAACAAGTGTTCATGAAACTGTAAGTAATTTTTTAATGTTTACTTTTATTACATTTTTATTGTACATACATGCTATCACTGCTATGCATTTGGGACATGGGTATATACTAGGAATATTTACACAGTTCTTAATTGATATTTGCACACATTAAATAAATTGGATCACTTATTAACTCATAGAAACTTAAATTCATGTAATTGGGACAGATTACTCTTATTACCTTAGTGGTTGGATAACAATATTAACTTATAACCATAAGAATAAAAAACACATGTTTACTTGACATATTGTATGCTACTAACCTGTTTTTTATACCACCTATATGTAGATGGTGAGTGGAAACTTCTACGAGTTTAATTGGAACTTTGGTCAACATTCCTAGGTATATTGTAAAAGATAACTTTTTAGCTTTTATGCATATTGTAATAATATTTCACTGTTCCAATTAGGCCCAGAATTATTATATAGTAATTTGAAACAGTAATAAAAAAGACAATTTTGTTTGTTGTTTGTGTACAAACTTAATATCTTCTTGATTGAGTAAGAAAAGACCAAGTAAGAAAAAAATATAAATCTAAGCTAATATCATGTTTTCATACATATATCACAGATTTGTTTATAAAATGTTCTTGTATGTGTATTAAAATTACATTGACTAGGTTTATTTAGAGTTGGTTATTGATAAACATTTTGAGTATTTTCCATGAATGGCTAATTATTTGTTTTATTCATCCTTCGGTTAAATACTCACTCTTAACACATCATGGACAGAATGCGGATGGTGAAAGTCGATGCATTTGTTGCGTCTCCGCCTATCCTATCGAGGATACAATGTGTGAGTGAGTGTGTGTGTGTTAAATACTCAAAAATGGGGCTAAATATATTATTGTACATAAATTTGCACTTCTCGAGATACAAGCTCATAATTATGTAAGTACCGTTAAACTACCCATGTTCTGTTTCAAAAATGTAAGTTATTATAATTGTCTGGTACATGCAAAGTTAAGGTAACCATGACCGAATGGTGCAATAACGATAGTTTTGAGCACCAACTTTTTTAGAAAATATTGCATCTATTCTCCTTTAATTGGACCTTACAGGTACTTGGCCTTGAGTACATTGATAAAGGTTTTGTAGATCAGTAAAGTAAGTTTTGTATGGATATCAGTGTGTCTTTAATTATTTTCATACTAGCTTTTGCCCGCAGCTCCGCCTGCATTAAAAAGTTTTTCCGGGATAAAAGTCCCGGTTTATATTTTCCCGGGATAAAAAGTAGCCTCTGTGTTAATCCAGGACATGATCTACCCGTGTGCCAAATTTCATCTAAATCCGTTCAGTAGTTTTTGGGTGAAAGAGTAACAAACATCCAGACATCCATACATACTTACAAACTTTCGCCTTTATAATATTAGTAAGATTTAATCAAATTAATTTTGTATTGAAATAATTATAACTCTACATTTAAAACTGTTGATGTTAAATATTTTCTCTATTTACAAAAACACTAAAATTTTAATAACTACCAAGCCACTATGACCATTGGGACTTCAAAAGTTGTCTACATTCTTTTGTTATATATCTAATCATAATAAAATAATAATACCAGCCCTGTAATATATACTGCCCACTGAGCATGGGCCTACTCTACTACTAAAGATGGTTTAGGCCTTGGTCCACCACACTGGCCTAGTGTGTGTTGGCAGACTTCACATACCCTCGAAATTCTTATAGAGAATTCTCAGGTATGTAGGTTTCCTCACGATATTTTCCTTCACCGTTAAATCAAGTGATAATTCACAAAGAATACACACATAACAAAGTCAGAGATGCATGCCCTTGGGTTTAGACCCTACCGACATTCGTCTCGGCAGTCCGTTCCATTCCCAGTTGCTGCTTCATAATATATAGTACCAACGTCCTTTTGAAAACACTTACTGCCATATTTCTTTTTTATTTTGTACTATTTATTTACTATTAAATGATGAGACATGCAAGCCCTCCACCTGATATGACGGACATAACCACCCATAAACCATAACAATATCCAGTACTTTGATTTGCAAAGTACTGCCTGGCATTCTGCTGTGCTCATCATCCTGAAACATAGGATGTTAAATCTTAATGGTCTAAATGGTGGATAATTATTATAACAATGATTACTAACACTATGTTCATTTTTGGCAAACTTAATTATGGATTAATAAAATAAATAATGTCTTTTGTTTTATAGGTTTGAGATATCCCCATACTAATTTTAATTACAATCGGTTCAGTGGTTTAATTTCTCCTCCTTTTATCCTCTTGATTATGGGTTAATAAAATAAATAATATCTTTTGTTTTATAGGTTTGAGATATCCCCATTCCAATTAAATTTCATTCAAATCAGCCATTTCCGAGAAACTAATTACATATTTATATACAAGTTTAGCGCGTTTAAATAAGAGAGTGATTAAGGTATGATATGCGACCGAGTTCTGTCGAGTTCTGTTCACGCATCACTTGAGCGCGGCAATTACTACGCATCACAATGAAATTACCCTTTGCTTGCATAAAACCTCCTTCTCCTTTTAAAATTAAAAAATAAATTGCAGTTGCCCTTTTCGTTCAACATCCTGCCTTAATGAATGTTGATATATCTTCGTAATTAATGTGGAGAACTACCTAGTAAGCATATAGTTATTAAAGCGTACGCAACTTTCAAGTCTCGAGTGGATATCGTGTGTTCGAACTATGGAGTAAAGATAAGAGGTCCGAACCTTTGAGATCGTCGTCTTAGCAACACGTTTCTACTACCTACTAGGCTGTCGCTGCTTCAGTATTTTAATTAATGATTACAAAATATTATGATAATGACCATGAGTATTGTGTTTCGCGAAGCCATTAGCCTATACAGATTACAATGTTTTTCTTTTACTGGGGCAGTATGGGGAGGGATCATTTTATTGTATGGGAAGAAAAACATCGGAGCAGCAAAAATTTATCAAATTTAGTCAAATGTTTTACTGTACAATTTATGAAATTTATCTAGTACCCATATTATTACAACTAACATAATAGATGTTCAATATGGCCTCCATCATGTTGTTTACTCGTACGGCCAATTTTCAGGACACATCTCGTTAGTCATTTGATAAGTTACATATTTTTCAATCCGCATTTATTAGAGGACACAATTTTATTTTTAAGATGTAAAGGGATTTATTAAAGCCATTAAATTTCGTAAACATTAATTATCGTTTATTTCTAAATTTATAAAACACTTATTCTGCTTGTTATAGTTATTCGAAATGCTAACTATTACTCTTGTTTGTTAAAAAAAATCATGACCATAGACTGTAATAGCTTTAACTACGATTTTATGTGGCTATAGGGAACGTGCACGTCGTTAGCTCTGCCATCTGGTGGTGCAATCTGAATCTTTTTCAGCCCATCGATACTTGGCATTGGTGTAAAAGATTCATATTAAAAGGATAAAAAAGAACCATTTAATTTCTTGATAATGTATTGCTGTGCATCTTGATGCTCCAAAACATAACAATAAACAAATGAAATGGTGTGAAATTCAATTATGTTCCCAGGAATAGTACCCAAGTACTTACATTCCATAGTTATGTGAATACATAATTATGAGTTCCAAAAGCATTAAGAAATGTCTCATTAAGTTATTTAAAAAAATCCAGATGGTTTGAAAATAATATACAATACAAACAAATCTGTAATTAAGGGAACATGACCTCCTAATAAAATAACTAGCTCCCATCTAAAAAAGATTATTCTGGCAACGCTAGGTATCAATAATTCTCAGCCGGAACCCATATATTTTACTATCATTTTTGCTATAATAAAAGAACGATAAAAATAAATCATTCCTTTCAAAAGTCCCTTTTTTATCCACATGTGGCTTTTGTGTCGATTTTGTGCTGCCCTCCTATAGTTGGTGCACGTTCCCTATAACGAATTTTATAAAAAGTCTAAATTATTTTTGTACTATGCAATTTCAGGAAACATATTACATGGAGTTTGAATCGATTCATATTGTTATCAAGGTCCTCTGTCGACCTGTTTCACTTGGACATTGGTGTGTAACACCCTGTATAATATGTTAAATATTTTTAATATTTTTCGATTAATTAACTTGATTTTGAATATTTTCATACATTTTCCATTTCCATTTAGGAATAGCAGGGACAACTCTGCTAATCTTTCGATTTTTCAGACCTATGAGAAATAATTATTCAAGGATTTATAATTTATTGCACCAAATTATGCAAATGAGGAATATTTATTACATTCATAATATTCTAAATTGCGGTCTTATCGACAAATAACTAAAGGAATTATTATTAACTTGTTACTCTGTAATACAAAATATATTGAAACAAGTGCATCTTTTAATGTACATATTTCTTTGCTCCAAAACGCACCTATTAATAAAATAGAGACGTATTAAATACAAATAATAACATTAAGTATTCTGCTGCGAAAATTATTGAATAGTGATTAGGTAAAAGATCAAGTGAGTGACAAAAATCATATGATTTTTGTATATCTATAAACACCCTTTTATGATAGCTGAATTGACAGCGATTTGTTTTGGTATTATGTATAAAATATTTGTACTTTACTTGTTGTTATTTTATATGTTCATTCGCAGATAACACCGACTCCTACTTCAGTTGCCGATTTAGGGCAAAGGAAATCGAAGAAGAAGCGAGCCGCTTCGCCCGTGGCTAGCGAGAGTTCTGGCGAGGAGTACGATCCATCCCGCGGCGACACCGCAGCGGCCATCAGTGTCGCTGCGCCCAAGTCGCGACACGCACGTCCCAAAACTCCCAAGACTCGTAAATCTAACAACACTAAAAATAAGGGTAATTATTTACATTGTTAAAATAACAAATAAATAATAATACTGACACAATAGTATACTTGATATATTCAATTATTAGGACATTGAAGGGATATTTCTTATGTTCTCGTTGCCATCCATAAAATGATAAAAGTGCGAAGCTATTTCCTACTTCTTTAACCTTGGATTAACATTACAGTAATTCTGTTATTTTGCGCTAAGTAAACATGTATACAGCTGTTGGTCTTAAATATTTTACGTATAATGAAATCGAACGGAATTAGTGAAAATTTAATCGAATTTCATTGAACAATAAGTATATCAAATTAAACAAGTAAAATATAGCTATAACTTTATGCATGTGTAACTTTCGATCTTTATAATATTGTTTGTGACCGCAGACAAAAATGAAAAGACTGAAAGAAATAGAATTAATGCAGTGGAAAGTAAAGATACTGGACCGCAGAGCCCCTGGGCGGCGACTATACCGAAAGAGATACTTGAACAAATTTTCGAGTATGTTGTGGCCTCGCAGGGAACTTTGCCTGCAGTTATCAGGTAAATTCACATTTCATAATACTTAATATAATTGAGTTTAACCTTTGATAATTATAAAGCTTTGAAATTTGTTGGAAGTGAAAGCTGTCAACAGTAATATAAAACTGACGTCACCGAGATATTATTTCAAATATGAATAACTGCTTTATTTTTCAACCAATTCTAATTAGTGATGTGATTAATGGTTAAAAATTATTAATGGTTAATAGTTAAACATTAAAAAAAAATAACGTGTTAAATTAATAGTTAAGTTATAACGGTCAAGAAGTAAGGAGTTACGTAAAAAGCATTAGCGATAACATGTTCAACACGTGTCTTGTGTCGTTTATTTTAATTATGTTTAATTTTTTAACATTGAACCAATAACCAACAGGTTAATTTTTTTTTCACAATAACAGTCACATCTAAATAAACATTTTCTAATTATTACGTATTCATGAACATTTGTGTAAATGACGCTTGCGTGCCGTTCATACAATTGAAAAATCTGCTTTGAGGTGTAATGACTGTTCAATTTTTTACACCTTAAAATTATGTTAGTATGTATCTTTATATTACTTATTTATTTATTTATTTATTATGGACATATTTATTATGGCACTATAGTATTCAGAACCAATGTTAAAATTGGTATACACGGCCGGCATTTTGAATTTCTATGTTTTAAGGCCAATTGACTTCAAAACCGGTATCTGGATATAACTTTAATTACTAAAAACTGATCCAGTGTCGGAATTGAAAAATGTGGCCGCCATTTTGAGTTTCTTTGTTTTAAGGCCTATCAACCTCAAAATCGATATCTGGGCAGACCTGTAGGTACAAAAGACGGATCCAATGTTAAAATTGAAAAAAGTGGCCGCCATTTTAATTTCTTTGTTTTAAGTCCAATCGACTTCAAAATTGATATCTGGACAGGCGTTTAGGTACAAAAGACGGATCCAATGTTAGAATTGAAAAAAGTGGCCGCCATTTTGAATTCCTTTGTTTTAAGGCCAATTGAACTCAAATTCGACATCTGAGTATAATTTTAGTTACCAAAGAACATTCCAATGTCGGAATGGAAAAAAGTGGCCGCAATTTTGAATTTTGACGGCCACTTTTTCAATTCTAACATTGGATCCTTCTTTTGTACCTACAGGCCAGCCCAGATATCGATTTTGATGTCGATTGGCCTTAAAACAAAGATATTGAAAATGGCGACAACTTTTTTCAATTCTAACATTGGATCCGTCTTTTGTATCTAAAGGCCTGCCCAGATATCGATTTTGAGATCGATTGGCCTTAAAACAAAGAAATTCAAAATGGCGGCCACTTTTTTCAATTCTAACATTGGATCTGTCTTTTATACCTAAAGGCCTGCCCAGATATCGAATTTGAGGTCGATTGGCCTTAAAACAAAGAAATTCAAAATGGCAGCCACTTTTTTTCAATTCTAACATTGGATCCGTCTTTTGTACCTACAGGCCTACCCAGATATCGATTTTGAGGTCGATAGGCCTTAAAACAAGGAAATTCAAAATGGCGGCCTCTTTTTTCAATTCTAACATTGGATCCGTCTTTTGTACCTACAGGCCTGCCCAGATATCGATTTTGAGGTGGATTGGCATTAAAACAAAGAAATTCAAAATGGCGGCCACTTTTTTCCATTCCGACATTGGAATGTTCTTTGGTAACTAAAGTTACACTCAGATGTCCAATTTGAGGTCAATTGGCCTTAAAACAAAGAAATTCAAAATGGCGGCCACTTTTTTCAATTCTAACATTGGATCCGTCTTTTGTACCGAAACGCCTGTCCAGATATCAATTTTGAAGTCGATTGGACTTAAAACAAAGAAATTCAAAATGGCGGCCACTTTTTTCAATTTTAACATTGGATCCGTCTTTTGTACCTACAGGCCTGCCCAGATATCGATTTTGAGGTCGATAGGCCTTAAAACAAAGAAATTCAAAATGGCGGCCACTTTTTTCAATTCTGAAATTGGATCAGTCTTTGGTAATTAAAGTTATACCCACATACCGATTTTGAGGTCAATTGACCTTAAAACAAAGAAATTCAAAATGGCGGCCACTTTTATCAATTCTGGCGTTACCTAAATAAAATTATTTTCGCAATCATTGCAAGTGGCGATTTTGTTGTTCACAAATCACGACAAGGCATAATTTAAGTCTTCGCTAAAGAAAAAATATCATTTTTGTGCTTATTAGTAGTATTAAATTTCATTTAATAAATAACCTATAGAGGCGTTATTAGCATTTTTCTATGATTAACAGTTATCAAGTTTAGTTTAATGATAAATTAACAGATGGCATTAACTGCCTCCGCAGTCCGTTCATTAGTTTAAACGTTTAATGAACATTGCAATAGTAGTTAATAGAATTAACAGCTATTTTTTTATAATGAGTTAAATTAACAGTTATAACGTTTAATGATCACCTCTAATTCTAATGCTGATTTCACTAAAGATTTTTTTTATTATTTACTTTTACATATATATTGTACAAAATCAAACATAGGAAACTACCCTTTACTATACATATATAATGTAGTATCTGCACATACATTGTCCAAATTCTAAATGCTCTTATGGCAATAAATACCCCATGGCTGTAAAATCTATGAGGCCTTGGATTCGATCCCCATGTCTAACTAAATTCTATTATGTTGTGGATAAAAAGCACGAATTATTCTAGACTGTATTAAATATTAATACCCAATATGTCGGTTAGCTCGACTACTAATCACATCAAGGTGCGAAAACATTGACCATACAGACAGGTGTGTACGATGGGCGAAAAGATCCCCGGCGAACTCTGATTGTACTAGTTGTACCTTCTGCCGACCGTTTACATATACAAGTGTGATGATATAATATCCTAAAGCAATAACATTTATATTCCAGATTAGGTAAAGTGTGTAAATTGTGGCACAGCGTTAGTTGTCGGCCGGAACTATGGAAGAACGTCGATCTTGCACAATACACGAGTGAGAAATGCAAAACTGATTACAAGCTGGTTTGGCTACTCGAAAATCGGTTATCGCTATGTCAGATTTTAAACATTGGTAAGTACATTCATGCACGTTTTTTTGGTTCGTACATATTAATTTTAGACTGGTAATTTTGTTGTGATAAAGTTTCATAATACAATTACTATAGCGAGTTCAGTTTTATTATATTACTAGCGACCCGTCCCAGCTTCGCTTGGGTAGCAGAACTTAATATGCTTTAATTTTTAGCGCGCTATCTTTTCCGGGCTAAGAGTCCCGCTACATATATTTCCGGGGTAGAAAGTAGCCTATGTCTTTCGTAGGGCCTCAAACTATGCCATACGAAATTACTCGCTTTCGTCTTAGTGAAAGTTTTTCCGGGATAAGACATAGCCTAAGTCATTGCCTGGGTCTCAAACTATCTACATACTTATTTGCTCGAGGTTCCACTCGCGAAAGAGGATTTTCTGGGAAAAAATCTCCGTTTGTTATTCCGGGATAAGAAAGTAGGGTATATAGTAGTATGTCGTTCCCTGCGTCTTATCTCCATACTTATTTCTCGCGTTTTCAATCGACGAAAACGATTTTTTGGGAAGGGAAGTCCCGGTTTAAATTTTTCCGGGATAAGAAGTAGCCTATGTCATTCCCTTGGTCTCAAACTATCTGAATACTTATTTGCTTGAGGTTCCACTTGCGAAAAACTATTTTTCGGCATAAAAGTCCCGGTTTATATTTTCCCGGGATAAGAAGTATGACCTTCCCGGGATTACAAACTATCTCCATACCACCTTTCATTGGTTCAGTGATTTGACCGTGACGGCTCTGCACGCGTCTAACGATTTTCCGGGATAAAAGACCCGCTCTGTATTTTTCCGGGATAAAAAACTTAAAACTTTCCCGCGGTCCCAAACCATCTCCACACCAAAGGACAAGATGTCCGCTTTTACATGGGTGTTGCGCCTCAAAATCTAATCAGGCTCAAACTTTAGGCAGAATAAAGGGGCAAAATATGGATCTTAGATCCATTAATAAAAAAATTTAGACCCCTCCATTTTGAACTAACTTTTTTAAAAACGTTCATATCAAGTGTAGTTTTTAAGCAAATTAAAATTATATAAATTTCAAAATCGGAGGTCTTTAAAATTAAACGATTTATTGTAAAAGGCTAGTTTTTAGGAGTTTTATCCGAAAATATATAAATTGTATTCGTTAGAATTTTAGGCCCGTTTTTGGACATGTCTTTTCATCAAAATCCGTTAGGTAGTTTTTGATTCTATCGCGTTCAGACAGACAGACGCGACTGGGGGACTTTGATTTATAATATTATGTAAGGATTGGGTAATCTACATCGTACTAGATGCCTGTTGCTGTATTGTTAGTTTGAGTGAAAGACTTTTTCCTGCAATGAAGCCTACTGTGTATTTTTCCGGGATAAAAGTTAGAATGCTATTAGTTATAATAATATGCTGGCACAATTAAATCACTGTAGAGATCCATAATGCAATCTATAAGTCGCTTACGCCATCTTTTTAAAAGCAGATAATAAATCAAATATTTCGTTTGGAAGTAAAATAGTAGAACAATATTCTGATCCAGGACAAGGAGAGACATGTCAATTCATTTAAATGCGTTCAGCATGTACTAGCAAACATCAAAAAGTTACACGAATTTTTACTTTTATAAAATTAAGGTTTTATAAGAGACCGATAGCCTAGTGCAAACCTTCTGCCGAGGCACTCTGGTTTAATTGAGTAGTGTTTTATGGAGTATTGTAGCGAGAAAGGCTTATCACACGGACGAAGCCGCGAACAACGCGTAGTGATTATATTACATACTAGCTTTTGCCCGAGGCTCCGCCCGCGTTTAAAAGTTTTTCCGGGATAAAAGTCCCGTTTTATATTTTCCCGGGATATAATAATGTGTTAATCCAGGACATGATCCACCCATGTGCCAAATTTCATCGAAATCCGCTCAGCCGTTTTTGCGTGAAAGAGTAACAAACATCCATACATTCTTACAAACTTTCGCGTTTATAATATTAGTAGGAAGTAGTATAATCGTTTGTATTTGTGTGTTCAGCTCAATGGAAGGTGTGCAACGTGTCGTGGGTGCTGGCGTGCGTGGCGGACTACTGCCCGGGGCTGGTGGAGCTGAGCGTGGCGGGCTGGAGCCGCATCACCCCGGACCAGCTATTCGAACTCATGAAAGGACTTCCCACTCTGCAGCGCCTCGACCTCTCGCTCACGGTAATATCGCACCTTTAGGATGAAAACGACACAATTCAAAAAGATAGAAAATTGGGTTATCGTCATAAAATTACTTAAAACGAAGTACTCAATATAACAATAGTTCAAACACAGCCATATTCAAACAGGAAAAGGACAAAACTGTTATATAAGTCCCTTTTTTATTATATTTTTATAAATAAGGGACTAGTTTTTAGTCATTTAAAAATGTCAACTCAATTTTCTATATTTTGAATTGTGTCGTTTTCGTCCTAAAGGTGCGATATGTATTTTCTGTTGTTATTACTTATTACCAACCACATGCAGGACAAATTAATCTGATATTTTGTGATATTTATATTACATTTATTTATTTAAAAACTTGACTTTTGTTTTCGGCTCCGCCCGCGTGCATGACTTTTTAGGGGCTAATAGTCTCGCTTTATATTTACCCGGGATAAAAACAGCGTATGTAACTCACTGATAATGTAGCTTTATGTTGGTGAATGAATCAAAAGAATTAAATCGGTCCAGTAATTTCGGAGCCTATTCGATGCAAACAAACAAAGAATCAAATCTTCCCTCTTTATAATATTAGTATGGATAATTTGGTGAAAGAAACAACTGAATGCATCGATTTAACCACGAATTAAAGATAGAATGGATAGAGTTTAGCATCAATTTACTAAGAAAACCAGTGTCGCCAAACTCACACATGCATATATTCGCATACTATCATCTCTTCATTATGATTGGCCAAAATCACCAATAAAGATAAAGCGTATAATACAAAATCATTTGCATTAAATTTAACCTTAATGCCATTATATAAACTTCGTATTCTAAAAATTCACATGACTTCATACGACATTATTCCTTCAGTCTGAATTTTGATTTTAATTCGATTTCATACCGCTAGTCCACGCGAGATGGCGTATAATCGCAATGGCATTCATAAGAACTCAATGTTAGTTGCTTTAAGATAAGTTATTGAATGACACCCAGTACGCTACGCATGCCGGTAATAGTGTTGCACCCATACGTTACCTTTTTGTAAACCTATCGATGGTGTTTGTTTTATAACTAACATTAATAAATGAAATGGACTTATAACAAAATTATATAATATTAATTTGATAAGTACTGGAAAAGTTGTTGGAACTGTCTTGAATAAAATTTTAACTCAGTAAATTAAAAATTATTTTAAATTTTAAGTATATATTTTAAATTCCTACTTTATAATTTCAATACTGCAGATATGTATGTTACACATACTATATTAGCTACACAGCTTATATAGCTAGTTTGCAATAAATTATAATGAGTATATATACTTATCATAGTGATTTCACTGCTGGGGTTAAGAGAGTAAGAGTAGACTTCACGTCTAAGCAAAACGTCAACCGGCAAGGCAAGAAAATATCCTTTGACGGACAGCAGAATTATGCCGGCCTGCTAATAGCTTCTGCAAGTTCCGTTTTAAGGACCCAATATCATAAGACTTGGAAACATTCGTGCCCGGCAACTGTTCCACAGTTTAATAGCAAAATTACGAACTTCTTAACCCGATTGATATGCGCTGAGATAGAAGAAATCACTAAGCAGTGGTTTCGCAAGCCAGCACGCGTGGTTCCCCTAAGGAAGTGTGAGGATGGCCTAAGGTTAAACTTTTGTCCAGAGCACTCACCAAGACACGGACGATAGAATACACTAAGTGAGGCAATGTCTCGGCGTAACTGCATTGATTCCAAACTGAATAGTGCTTTGTGCTGTTTATGAGTGGTCGTATCGCTTGTTGAGCGACATGCTCGTCTCGTCAAGCAAAAGTTGTTTAATTTTGTACCTGGATCTGACTCGGTAATATTTTACGCTTTTTGGGGGCAACAATTTCTTGTGCTTCGTTTGAAGAAGATACGCCTGCGTTTAAATTTATGATTTCAGGTTTACTTTGGAATCCACCACCCTAAGAAATAACATTAAGGATGAGATATCAAGTAATACTCATAATATAATATCAAGTAACATAGCTGATCAAACATTGTTAACCTATAAAGCAGACAGGCACATTTATATGTAATTAAAAACAATTATTTAAAACTATGTGTTGTCTCAATAAAAAGCTTTTCCCGTTAGAAAAGCCCCTAAAACGCAGTACGACGCATAGAAAAAATATCCATTATATCCCATGGGAGCAAATTACCGGAATAAAAGTAGCCTATATGTGTTAATCCAGGGTATTATGATCTGGCTGCGGACGACAACTTAGACACTTTAGCCCGGGGAAACCCGCAGCCGTCCCTAATACGCCGAAGAAGGCCACCGCAGAGTTTTAGTTGGCATGCCGTGCGTTGTACATAGGTTAGGGACTCGGCCCGGTGGCTCAACGCTGGGTCGTAAGGCACGGTGAACCGATCAAAACCACTCAGTCGCCTCCCTTGAAAGGCTAGGTGATAGTAATAAGTCACTTTCTCCGCGAAAAAAAAAGGGTATTATGATTTACTCGTGTGCCAAATGTCTGAGTTTACTTCTAAGAAACATACAAACCAAACAAACATCCCGACATACAGAGATCCAAAAATTTCCACAAATATTTGCATTTATGATATTACTAAAATAAGACAAGTAAGATAAGATTAAAAAGGGTATTTTTAAATAATAACCTATAGTTTTTTTAATAAATTTATGTAGTAAAATAAAACAATAAAATAAATATTATGGTGTGTGGCTTTCTTATAATTACTTATTGATTGATGAATTAGAATATTTATATGAGCTTCTGCATTAACTTTAAAATATTGATTTCCCCTTTTTTTTACATTACTCATCTTCTACAAAATGTTCTGAACATATTACGGAAAATTTGGAAGGAAACCAATTTAACCTTCCCGTAGCATTGATCCAACTTTCCTTAATAAATTGATCTTTTGGAAAACTGAAAATTAACAATCTAGTATTGTTTCATTAATTAATTATTATATCGACCACAGCTATGCATCACAAGCGGATCATGCATCAGATAACTTTTCGTACTTTTCTGCATAACATAACGCTTCAGTGAAAAATTAATAATTATCGATAATATTTTATCGACCACGCATGCTCTAATTGAGTAGCGATGACATTATGAATTGGTGACAAATCATTCTAGAACAACTGATTTTCGTTTGCGACAATTAACCATATAGTGAAAAGAATAAGGAACATTTTAAATTGTAATTTTTGTGTCATGTTTGACATAGAAAATCAAGATACATTTTTCAACTAAATAGCAATATACCAGAAAATATTACTTACCGATGGTACGAAATACCTCCGTGGGACACATTTTTGGTACGGCTATTATTTTTGCATTCCAGAATAGCATAATAGGGCATTTTAATATTTTTAAATATTTTTTCCAATCATTAAACCTTTGACAATGCGCAATGACGACTGAGACCGTTCAAACAGTGAGTTTGTACTGCATTCTAAACTAGTGTATCAAAGGTTACGCCCACTTTATAGTTCTATCTCTATCTCTGTTCTGTGGATTTAACCGACAATTTTATTGTCAAATAAGCTGTGCATGTGACTGTACAATATTCTTCTTCCAATTAGTGACAGAATTTTCAAAATCGGTTCTGCAGTTCCTGTGATTAGCGCGTTCAACCAACCAAACAAACTAACCAACAAAAAACTCTTCTGCTCTAAATATTAGTAAATATGTTATATTTTTTTAGTGTGTTTTTACATATTAGGTTAGGTAAAAAAGTTTCTTCGCATTTAATTACAGTATATAGAGGCCATTTTGTTCGCTGACTTTCTGCCATCTTGTAGGTAGTGCCATAATCCCGTTACTGTAGAAATTTGGGGACTTCTGACCAAAAAAATCCAACAAGTAGATTTGGCAGTCCTCTCTTGATGTTAAGCTGACACTGCGTAAAGAATTCTGAAGAGATTGAAACAGGTGGAAATCTGAAGGTGCAAGGTCAGGGCTGTATGGTGGATGCACTAACACCTCCCAGCTAAACTCTTAATTTTTACACACATACACTCACGCCTTTTATTTTATTTTTATTTATTTAGGAAAACAAACAGCACAAAATTACATCATATGAATTAAGTACAATAACTATTACACTAGCCAAACAGTTTTCACAAATAATTATTCCAAAATGAAGACAGTTTCAGGTTTAACAAGATTAATTTAAATAAAATTACACTAAATTTGCTTATACAGGAGAAAAATAAATAAATAAATAGATAAATAAATAAACATAAAAGAAAACAACATCATCAATTCATTTTTCTGACAAGCGCTTTGTATCCACTAAGTCTACTATTGAACAGATCAATGTGAGAGTAACGATTGTTGTGTGTACTACAGGCTCTTATCCCCGAAGGGGTAGGCAGAGGCGCAACTAGTGCACCCACTTTTCGCCATTATTCCCATGATATGACAGGGGACGAGTCAATCGCCATATCGGGCACAAACTCCAGACTCCGAGCTGATACTGAATAGAAAAACTCAATATCACCTTGCCCGACCCGGGGATCGAACCCGAGACCTCAGCATTGCAGTCGTACCATAATACAACTACGCCACCGAGGCAGTCTTAATTTTTACTGAGTTGCTAAAAATATGTGTGGTCTACCGTTATCGTGATGAAAGACCACACCCTTACTATTGATCAATTCCGGTCGCTTTCTCTCAAATTCTTGCTTTAATCTCATTAGCTTTTAGCAGTAGAGATCCGAATAGATGGTTCTGGTAGACGGTAAAAGCTCATAATGTACAATGCCCTTCCAATGCCACCATAGACACACCATCACCTTGCGATTTGCGAGTTAGCCCAGGTTTTGCCACAGTCTGCGAAGCCTGACCGACCTTTAACCACGATCTTTTTCGTACGTTCTTGTCGTACGTGATCCAATTTTCATCACCAGTTATCAAAGTCTTCAAAAACGATTCGGTCTCATTACCTCTCAATAAAAAAGTAAAATTAGTACACGGTTCATTAGGTTTCTTTAGTAAGCTCGTGTGGCGCCCAAATATCGAGTTTTTTTGTGTACCCAGCTTTTTTAAAATGGGTCAAAACTGTTTTGTGGTCAATTCTCAGTTCTTCCGCTATGTCGTAACTACTGAAATATCGATCTTGCTCCACTTTTTCAAAAATGGCGTCCACTTTATCCGTAACAGGGTGACCAGAGCGAGCTGCATCTTTAACATCCAAATTTTCGGATTGAAAACGTTTGAACCCACTTTGTGCTACTCCTACTGACACTGCATTAGGTCCACAAACGTCAGAATTTTTTTTTTCGCGGTTTGCTGTGATTTTTTTCTTTTAAAGGCAATATTTGTCGAGTACTAGACGGTTGAAGCATTAATGTTTATGTTGTTGCAGTCTGAGACGGGCGGTTCGAGTACGTGCCTGTCGGCAACTTCCATGGCGCGCATCGCAGAGAACTTCGGCGACCGTCTCACGCACCTGACGCTCGCCAACAACAAGTTCACAGCGCTACCACAGATACTCACCTCGGTTGCGGTACGGCAATACTAACATTACTTATTATTCTAATCTACTATTATATATATATAGTGTAAATATGTGCATATTTGAAAGAGTTAATACATTGATTGTGGCGCGAAAAACATTGAACTGTCCACCAGTGCGGCGCACTACGTACTGAGCGTATTATCCCGCACTGGCGTTTGGCTGCGCCATACGAGTGAGTAAGACAGTTTTCGATGGGTTTCTCTTCAATACGCCAGTTGTGTGCTAACTGCACGCGTAACGCACTCACTAATCACAACTGTTATGTCAGTCGCAGTCACCGTGTTGGGTTAGGGTGGAATATCATATAGAGGCATTTCAGAGAAAAAATATTTTTATGAGATTTTTATCTGCAATGTTTGCTAAGCATAGAGGACAGTTTCACAATTTAAAAAGCATAATTACGATAATTAGCAAAATACTATTGGTGATATATGTTTTTTTTTTTTTTTTTTTTTTTTTTTATTTTTTTTATTCGGGCACGGCAAAGTGACTGCACCTCACCTGATGGTAAGCGCGATGCAGTCCAGATAGAGTATCGAATGGCAGCAGATAGTTATCTCATGCCATTCGACACAATCATGCCGGCCTACTGAGCTGCTTCTTCACGCTACGGCGGAAGGACCCAGGATTATAGGAAGGAGGGAACACGTGCGCCGGCAAACTATTCCAAAGCTTGATGGTGCGGCAAATAAAAGAATTGGCGAACCTATTGGTTCGGGCCGAGATGGTTTTAACCATCAAGCTGTGGCTTCGGTTGCCGGCACGCGTGGTTCTGCTGAGGAAAGGAGAGGAGGGGATCAGATTAAACAACTCTTCAGAGCATTCGCCATATGTTACGAAAGACATATTCAATAAGTAAAAGACACACGTATGTTCACGCCTTTTAGCCTTAAAGGAGTAAGCAGTGACGCAACTAGTGCACTCGTTTATATTCCGTCCTAGGATGGTTTATAAGTGAGTCGCACAGTGTATGTAATATTTGTTCCAGACGCATTGTCAAAACTTGGAAGTGCTGGATATATCTGGCGCGCTGGCCACGTCGCACCCCGCCGCCGTGCCGCTCGAGGCGCTGCAGAAGGGCTGCCCCAAGATGCGTGTGTTCCGCGCCGCCAACTCGCAGCTCGTACTCGCCGCCGCCACCACTTCACAACAGGTTTACATAGGCGACTTTACATAGTTTTTACGAAGCTGAAACGAAGATTGCGGAATAATTTGTTTATGGAGTTGCATTTATATTCATTTTAACTTATCGCATAACATAATATGAGAATCTATTGACCTGTATTGGGCCTAACCAGTGATTTGTGGAGTGGGTGTTGTGACAGTATGCGTGGGTGTGCGGTGTGCAGATGGAGACGAGTGGATGGAGCATGCTGGAGGAGCTGTCGGTGGCGGGCGAGGCGGCGACGGAGCGCGTGGGCGTGGGTGAGTACCGGCTCGGCGACGAGGCGCTGGCGCGGTTGGTGCGCGGCGCCACGCGGCTGCGGCTGCTGGACCTGCGCGGGCTGCAGCGCCTCACCGACTCGGGGCTCGTGCGCGTGCCCGCCTGGGACCTGCAGCATCTCTTCCTCGGAGGTAACACACACACTATTATAGTTCTGACAATCCAATCTGGCCGATATGGCAATTCATTTTTTTCGCGACGCGATAACTTTGTGAGAACGTCTACCCAAAAAGTTCTTTCTTTACCATGTTCTCCATAAATTATAACAACGCGTAAAATAATTATGTATCAACCCTGAATGAAAATTGTAAAAATATACTGAAATAAACAATTTAACCAGGACTTTAAATCAATGCGACGCCTTTACAATGTTGTATCCTACAGTTCACGGGCGTAGCATTGGAAAAGTTTTGAATCAGCCATAAACAATACAAGCTATACATATAAGTCACGTAATCTTAGTAACTGCAGGTCTACCATGAAACGACTTCACGAAATTTCGGATCGGAATTTCGTTCAATTCCTACCATGAAACACGTATTATCCGAAATCGGTCCCGCAAACGGGCAAGTGACATTTAGAGGCTACCATAAAGTGTTTCGTCCGAACGAAATATCGTTACTTTTTTTAAGCTTAAAAGGTCATTAAAATTAATTTATCGCAATTATATTGATATATTACAGCCACAAATGTTAATAAGCCAAATAAGAAATAATAATACACATTACTATGCTACTTAATTATAAAGTTTCGGATTGAATGAATGAATTCACTCGCATTATGATAGACGTTCATTCCGAAAACGGGTAATTGACGTTTTCTTCGTGCTAAACGGTACCATGAAGTGGTCCGTCCGAACGAAATATCAGCATTTTGACAACACTTCTTTCGGATTTTCACCGCAAATGACGCGAAACTCAAGAGGTAACTTTTTACTTTCGGAAATATAAATTATCATAGTTAAAAGTGCTTTTATGGTCGCATCGGATGACTTTTCGCAAATTATAACTAACATACGTTGCGTACATAACTAACACAGGCAACAATATTATACTTATTCAATATTCATCTTGATTCTAAGAGCATCTTCTAGCGCATAATTTGTATAAAAAAAAGTTATTTATTATCTAGGTCGTTATTAGCGCACACACACAGACACTCACGCCGTTTATCCCCGAAGGGGTAGGCAGAGGCACAATCAATGCACCCACTTTTCGCAGTTATTCCGTCCCATGATGTGATAGGGGGCGAGCCTATCGCCACATTGGGCACAAAATTTCAGACTCCGGGCTGACACTGAATAGAAAAACTCAGTATCACTTTGTCCGACTCGGGGATCGAACCCAAGACCTCAGCATTTTAGTCGTACCGTAATACAACTACGCCACCGAGGCAGTCAATCATCGCAGCACAGTATTATCGCATTTCTTTATATATCACGTAAGGGTAAAACACTACAAACGCTAGCATAATTTCTCAAGATATCATTAGAAAATGCTGTGGTGGTCTCTCCGTAAAGCTGGACTGGATACATAAACGCCCGCGTATTTTATTACATACGGTTTGAATAGGCTGTGACGACAGGGTATCACTGTCGTGACCAAAAATTAACGAGACGTGACCTGTTGTTGATGCGTTTCATACTCATGATGAGTGAGATTTTATGAGAAGCCAACATTGAACTCATAACCAGCAGAAAACCCAATATCACTTTGCCCGACCCGGAATTCCTGCCGCGACCTCAGAATGGTATTCGCACCGCGCATGCAATACTACTACACCACCGAGGAAGTCACTAAAGACTGAAGTAAAGCTTATATTAAACTAGCTTCGCCCGCGTTAATAAGTTTTTCCGGGCTAAAAGTACATAAAAACCTTCCCGTTGAATCACTCTATGACTATGACGTTGATACAACTCTTAACAAATAATGCATTAATTTCGACCAAATTTTATTACCATAAAAACGGTTCTAGTGAGTTAATTTTAAAAGATAGACATATACTGTCGCGGACATTTTTTTTAGATCATTTTAAGAGAAATAATTCTTTCGTACATATATTTTTGGTATCTTGAACCGCTTTCGCAGCGCACGCAATGGAAGCCCTCAAGGATGAATAATTTTCTCCGTTTTCTTCACATTTTCCATTATTTCTTCGCTCCTAATAGTTGCATCGTGATGTTATATAGCCTCGATAAATGGTCTATTCAACACAAAAAGAATTTTTCAATTCAAACCAGTAGTTCCTGAGATTAGCGCGTTCAAACAAACAAACAAACAAACTCTTCAGCTTTATAATATTAGTATAGATAAAGGAGATATTGAAATACATTTATTATTATTATATTTAATTAGCAATTTATAGCCGATATCTTCCTACAAGTACAATTAGCTATTCTTGCAATGCTCTTAATTTTATTTTTTGACTTGCTAAATCATGGTACAACTTCTCTTATTCGTGCTAATTTTTAATCACGCTGAGCTTCTGCGGCCACTCTTTTCCTCTAAGGAACTATATATATACGCTATCGGACGTCTTGTTCACGCCAAACATGCAAGTCCTTTCGTAATAGTAGACCACGTCGACCACGCGCTGCTCTTGAAGAGCTGTATTTGAAATTATTCAACATTAGTATAATTTCTACTAAGTGAACAATATGTTGATATTACTAAAATGTCAATTCACAAGATAGATCGCTAGTAATTATTATTATTGTATTCAATAAGAAATGCCTATAAGTATTAAATGAATAAATATACAATATACGATATTATAATAAGACAAATAAATATATAGAATAAAGATTGACAAATCATAAAACTTGCCAACAAAATTTTATTCAACTTAGCAATGAAACGATTTTGTTGAAAATTAATATGTCATTAAGCTGCAGCCACACCGACGTGCTAGCCACGCGGGACGCGGGTTACGGAGCGGGTTAGTCTACAACGCGATATTAGTCGTACAGAGCAGCACGACTACAGTGCGTCGCAAGACCCTCATTTATAGGCGTGATTTCAATGACAACTATCATTTGGTTTAATCTATATTTTACAAAGTATAGATGCATGCATGCTGCTTCAGTGGACGCGGTTACCGTGCATTGGTCCCGTAAGAGTGCAAGGTGACATAATCTCTGGCTTCGCGTCCCGGGTCCCGCATTGCCGATGCGACTGTCTAACCTCAGCCTTAATATTTGTCTAAAATTGACGTTACATTGCGACATTGTCTTATGACAATGTCAAGTATTTGTATACTTGACATTTTTATTCGACTTATTGTCATAGTATACGATTCGCTATAGTCTTAAACTACAAAAAAAGTCATTTATAATATGTTGGTTTATACCACTTCATTTATTAATCCAGCGGTATTGTAAGAAAACACACTTGTCATCTTTGGTTCATTCACGAAACAAACTCTATGGTACCCGAACGAAAGAAATAAATCCGAAGTAACTTCATGGTAGCTATTCATTTCGTATTTCGGACGTGTTTTTTTTTTTTTTTTTTTTTTTTTTTTTTTTTTTTTTTTTTTTTTTTTTTTTCGGGCACGGCAAAGTGACTGCACCTCACCTGATGGTAAGCGCGATGCAGTCCAGATAGAGTATCGAATGGCAGCAGATAGTTATCTCATGCCATTCGACACAATCATGCCGGCCTACTGAGCTGCTTCTTCACGCTACGGCGGAAGGACCCAGGAATATAGGAAGGAGGGAACACGTGCGCCGGCAAACTATTCCAAAGCTTGATGGTGCGGCAAATAAAAGAATTGGCGAACCTATTGGTTCGGGCCGAGATGGTTTTAACCATCAAGCTGTGGCTTCGGTTGCCGGCACGCGTGGTTCTGCTGAGGAAAGGAGAGGAGGGGATCAGATTAAACAACTCTTCAGAGCATTCGCCATGATACAGACGGTAGAACACGCTTAGAGAAGCGACATCCCTCCGCAATTGTAGCGACTCCAAGTTGCTCGTTACGTCTGCATCATCCACAATGCGGATGGCCCGCCGCTGCAATCCATCCAAGGCATCGAGCAAGTATTGGGCGGAACCGTCCCAGAGGTGCGAACAGTATTCCATACCCGGCCGTACCTGTGCTTTATACAAGCGGAAGATTTGACCGGGCGTGAAGAACCGACGCACCTTGTTCAGGATTCCAACCCTGCGTGATGTGGCAGATATAACGCCTTCGATGTGATTCCTTGGATTCAGATCACAGCGGATATCCATACCAAGGATATTCAGGTCATTCCGCATTAAGAGTGGAACACCCTGAAGATTGGGGAGAGGAGAAAACGGGGATTTTTTGCACGTGAACGCACACACCTGCGTTTTCTTGGCATTGAACTCAACCAGGTTCATGGAACCCCACGTGGAAATGAGATCCAGAGTCCGGTTGAGCCCAATGACAAGATCATTGCGCCTCCTCACAGTGTCCACCCGCAAACCAGGGGGCTCATGGTAGTATCGCCCATGAACCGTGCTGTCGTCTGCATAACAATGAATGTTGCCAAGCGATAACAAATCATTGATATGCAGAAGAAACAGGGTGGGCGACAGCACCGAGCCCTGTGGAACCCCGGCATTTACTGACATGAGCTTCGAAGCGTGCCCATCAACGACGACACGTATTCTACGCTCATGCAGAAAGCCAGAAATCCACGCACACAGGTTGTCGGGCAAACCATATGCCGGAAGCTTGGAAAGGAGACCACGGTGCCAGACCCTATCAAAAGCCTTAGCTATGTCGAGGCTCACAGCTAGAGCCTCGCCATGCCTATCAATCGCCTCCCCCCAGCGATGCATGACGTACGCTAGAAGGTCACCCGTTGATCGGTTCTGACGAAATCCGTATTGTCTGTCGCCGATCAACGAGTGATTCTCCAGGTAGCGGGTCAAGTGCGAGTTTATTAGTCGCTCCATGACTTTGCATAGCACTGAGGTTATAGCGATTGGGCGGTAATTGGTAGGGTCTGTCCGATCACCTTTTTTGGGGATCGGTTGCACATTGGCCTCCCTCCAAGATTCAGGCACTATACCTGAGAGGTAGGACGCACGGTAGAGGCGTGTCAGTGCAGGAGACAACTCCGCTGCACATCTTCTCAACACCACCGCCGGTATACCGTCCGGACCACTGGCTTTCCGAACGTCGAGAGACCGCAGCTCACGCCGCACATCGCACTGTCTGATGCGAATATCAGGCATTGTGAATCCGCAATCAGACAGCGCCGGCGGCGGCTGTGAGCCACAGTCTTCGAGCCGGGAGTTAGCCGCAAAGAGATTTGCCAATAGGGTGGCTTTCTCCTGCGGCTTGTGTGCCAGCGATCCATCTGGATACCTTAGCGGCGGCAGTGAGGGACGGCAGAAGTTAGACTGGACGGCCCTGGCCAGACTCCAATAAGCACGGCTGCTCGTCGGATGGTTGGCCAAAGCACGCCCAATCCTACATATCCGCGCGGCATCCGATCTAACATAGGCCTTCTTGCAGGCCTTGGCGGCACGGTTATAAGCTGCTTTGAGGGAATCAATATTAGGATCCTTCATTGCGCGACCCCTGATCCAAGCGCGATACGCCGCCTGTTTTTGACCAACAGCATCGGCGCAAGCGCGATTAAACCAGGAGCGTCCACGGCCCTTACTAGCGACCTCAGAGGAAGGAATGTAATATTCCATTCCTAACCTGACCTCGCCAGCAATAGCGTCGGCACTCGCCGAAGGATCTTTTCCCTCGAAACAACGCTGCCGCCAAGGGATGGATGCGAAATATTCTCGCATACCATCCCAATCTGCCGACGAGTAATGCCAGACCCTTCGCTTAACCTGCACAAGAAGTGGAGGCGAAGCGAAAGGTATTGACGTCCCAACCAGGCAGTGATCAGAAGTGCCCAGAGGGGCACTAACGGTCACTCGATACCCGGTCGGGTGACTCGTCAGCAGAAGGTCCAGCAGTGAAGGCGCATGACTCGCCACATCCGGGATCCTGGTAGGCTGGCTCACCAGTTGTGTCAAGTCATGTGTCAGAGCGAATGCATGGGCAGCTCTGCCAGCATGATCAGTCCTGGAGGATCCCAGCCACAACTCTTGGTGCGCGTTGAAATCCCCCAAAACCACCATCTCCGCTGACGGAAACTGCACCTGCGCGTCATCCGCCGCCAGGCTGAGGTACCTGAACAGCCGAGTCGTCTCATCGTCCCCGTGGTGAGACCTGTAAAGGCACACGTAGATACGGCTCAAGGAGCCAAAATCCACGTGCACCCACAAAGTGGAAAAGGAAGGGTCCTCCATGCAGCGCAGACGGCGACAACAGACGTCCGATCGAACATACAAACATACCCCGGCCTTTGGCTTGAAGTTTTCTTCAAGCGAATAGCCGGGGTACAGCAGGTATGAATTATCGTCCGGACGGCGAATCTGTGTCTCCGTCAAGAAGAGCAAAGCAGGCCGGGCCGTCTCAAGATGGTGGTGGACGGCATTGAGGTTGGTATGGAGTCCGCGGATGTTGGCGAACTCCATAGTGAAAGCGGTGGTGGGGTTGTGCACCGCTGTAGGACCTGCTTTCTTTGTAGGCACTGTCATGGGTGTGTCGGTCGGCCCGTAATTTCGGATGGAAGTTTTCATACATTCAACACTTAAAATTGTTGGGACTACGTATATGAGATAACCGAAATCTTTTTAGTGCGTATTGACTGGGTGCCTGCGAATTTTTGATTAAAATATAATATCTTCGGACAAGAGCATACCGCTTGCCAGATGGTATGCGATACGTTTACCCAGAAACCCATCCATTATCATTTTACAAACACACACATACTAACGTTGAGTTGGTCTATGTATCTTTATTTTACTTATAAAATAAGAAAAAGAAAAGGAAAACAAGAAAAACATGAAATCTAATTTATTTTAAGTGTTTTGAGGTAAATAATAGTACGTCGCTTCCTCGCTGGCGCGGCGCGGCCGTGAGGCAAGTCCCTTACATCGATAGTCATGCCGCATACGCCATACAACAACGCTACAGAGGCAGGCATCATTTTATTCCATAAATAAACTCGATACTTTTGGTGCTTCTATAGATTTATTTTTGTTGGAAATCTAGTGGTAAGTCTCTCATATGTTCTTACATGTCCATCTGGGTTATTTCTACCGCCAAGCAGCAGTGTGCATGCACTGCTGTGTTTCGGTTTGAAGGATATTGAAGCTAGTGTCACTAATGGACATAATAAGACTTAACATCTTATGCCTCAGGATGACGAGCGCAGTGGAATGCCACACAGTACTCTGTAACTCAAGGTGCTGGATGGTGCTGCTACTGTTTATGGGTGGTAGTAGCACTTAGGTACGATCAGGCTAACGGCAGGCTGTCTCGTAATTTAATGTCATAAAAAAATCTAGACTAGAAGAACATTGTGGAGTAAAAGATGTTGAAATATATTTTTTATTATAATATTAAGTTATAAGAGCTACGTCAATAAGTGTGTAAAACATATTATGCATAAAAATTTAAACTATTCTCTTGATCTTTGTCGTATTATATTTCTGCAACCACCTTTTCTCTCTTTATGAGGAACAAACGTTGATCTACGTCTTGCTTACGCTAAACATGCAAGTCCCTCCATCATAGTTATTTCTGTGGATATGCTGCCACTAATTAGCTGTAAATATAATAATCGAACTTTAGAAAAAAATCTACATAGTTAACAATATAATAAGTTGATATTAGTAACAATGAGGATTGAGAGTGATTCTATAAATATAATTAATCGCTAATACTATATGCTCAAAAATACCTAACATTATAGTAATAGGCTCGCCCCATATCACACCATGGGAGGGAATACGCACGGCGAAAAGTGGGTGCACTAGTTGCGCCTCTACCTACCCCTTCGGGAATAAAAGGCGTTAGTATGAATACGTACGTATTAAATTACCAAATAATACACTTCATAAACGATAAGTTCTTCATTGAGTCTACAAAATAATACTTATACTATACTTAAAAGTAATTAAAGAATATTCAATAAAAATTACTTACCATGAGAAGCAACCATGTTCTTTTTCCTACAAAAATGTCTCTGCGTGGATATAGCATGATCCGAAGTAATTATAATTAAACATATTGTAGATAAACGTATAATAACATTGATTGTATTTTGCAAAAAAATGACATAACGTTGTGACAATGACATAAATATTTGACATTATAATTTGACTTATTTTAGTAGTACACGTTTTACTATAGGCTTAAAGAACAAAGAATGAACTTTACAATGAGTAGGTTTATATATCTGCATTTATCACAGAGCAGTATGCGAAAACGCACTTATCATCTTTGGTTCGTTCACGAAACAAACGCTATGAACCCGAACGAAAGAAAAGCATCTGACGTAACCAACTTGTAACGTATGAATTTCGTTCGGGTCCGCAATTTCGGATGGACGTTTCATGGTAGACTAGCTGATCATTATACTTTATTCTTATAAAATACATAGAATACTGCCAGAATGCCATTGATTAAAAAAATATAGACAGTCTATCAAAAGCGTATTCCTACTTATAATATTATACATTGTAATTATTGCTAGTGTTAACACTGTAGTGTAAAATAATGTTGACGTGTGTAGGTTGCAACGTAACGCGGCAAAGCAACGCATGCTTGGAGCTGATCTGCGAGAAATGGTCACACAGCCTGATAGAACTAGACCTTTCGTGGGCGTCGGCGGCTAGGGTTCTAGACGACGCGGTGTCCGCGCTCGCCGACTCGCCCAACAGCAAGTTGAGGTAAGCAGTACATACACAACATATGATTATTTCAATGAAAAAGTAGTAATGTTGATTAATTAAAATATTTATTCCAGAATACTCAACTTGTGTGGCTCGTCTGTATCATTAGAACCAGTGAAAAAAGTGCTCCTTAAGTGTCCTCATGTAGAATCCATAAATCTGAGTTCGTGTCGCGCGCTACCGAGAGGCATGAAGCGCTTGTATACAGGGAAAGAGTTAGAAGACTTTAAAGACAGTTTCAATCCCGAAAAATTGAAAACCAAAGAAGAAAAGGAGAATGAAAAGGGGAAATCGAAAAAAGCTACGAAAAATACAGAAGCTGATTCCAAGTCCGAAACTGTTACTAACGAGTCTTCAAATACAGCTACTACAGATGTTACAGACACGAGCGACAATAAAGGCGAAACTAAAACCACAGACAAGTCACTGGCCTCCCCATTCCAGGAGCCCAGAAGTGTTTCAGACGCCGGATCAATCTTAATAGATAAGCTACCTTCATCAATCGACAGATTAACTAAATCATTGCCAGATAGTAAGTCAATCGAAAGATGTTACAATAAGGATTCTGTTGATTCAATAACGTTATTGCAGGAAGGTAAACGATCGACTAGGGCCACTACTCCGAAGCTCTTAAGTCCCGCTTCTCAATCCAGACCTGATTCTTCTTCCACTCCTCGATCAGAACCGGCAAAGTCAGATTTTGGTAGTCCACATTTTAGTCCCGTTCCTAAACCCGATAGTCAAGTACAAAATAGCCCCGAAGTGCAAGCAGATCTGTTGAAAAGCAATAGTGCGTGGACTTTAGGACAATTGAAAACTACACCAACGCACAAATCAGAAGCTAGTCCTCTAAACAAATTTGAAACCAATACTAAAATAAAACACAGTAAAATTATAGAACAATGTAGTCCAACTACCTCACATGAAAACAAACATAGCCCAGAAACCAATAGTATTAAACAAGATATAAAGAATCCCAATAGTTGGAATTATGATAGTTACAGTCCAATGACGCGACAAGAAAACGTATTTTCTTCCCAGAGAAGTCCATATTCTGCTCAACCCAGCCCTGCCCAGCCCAGCCCGTACTCGACACAGCCCAGTCCTTATTCCACACAACCTAGCCCCTACTCATCACAACCTAGTCCATATTCCGCGCAACCGAGTCCAGATACTAGTCAAATAATTAAACCAGAACTACCCAAATCAACTAGTTGGAATACTGGAAATTATAGCCCCATGACTAAACACCACGCCCCATTTTCTCCTCTCCCGTCCACACACCCGAGCCCTGACCCAGGCTTGGGTATGAAAGCAGATGCCTTAAGAAACAATTCAAGTAAGACTCCTGGCCAGTACAGTCCTATGTCGAGGCAGGATCGCATGCATCACAGTCCTTATTCGCCTAGGCCCGGCGTAGATAATGCTGTTTATAGTAACAAAAAGAGCCCTGGAATAGGCAACTACAGTCCAATGATGCGGCCAGATTACCATTTGCCGAGTCCTGATAGAGGTCCGGCGTCCAGAGCGGCAACACACGGCAGAACACCAGAATTATATGGAAGATCCATACCGAAAATGACAGATTTGATACATAATGTGCCACCGTCCGATATTTCGTGGGGAATGGATAAGTTTAATCAACTATCCACGCCCACATCGACCATTGAGTCATTAGTTTGGGGGACTACGTCATTTAACACAGACACACCGACGATGCCCCCGCAAGTGGACAACATGTCTAATGCTCCATTACTAAATACTCCGCCACCACAAACTTGGTCCGAGTTGCCTTCTTTCGACAATAGTGCTAGGAGATCTAACGAAGACCTGAGTGATCCCTGGAACGTCGGCCAGTTCCGTGTGGAGCAGCCGCACCACGTGCACAACAACTTCGTGGAGCAGGATGTGAGTTTCGAGTCACTGAGCTCGCGCCACGTGGATCACGTGTCTCACGCGTTGCAGAACTATTTGGACGACGGGTTCACAGAAACCTCTCGCGTAGACTGACCTTCATGTTCACAATTGCCATCTTGTGTCTCGAATAAAGTATGTTTCGATGGACAATTCTTATTGAGAAATTGTATTTTTTTTTACAGAAGAGAATTAGGATGACGTAATTTAAAACAGATTTAATTAATAACTAACTTTGTAAATAAGATTATGTAGTTAAATATTAAGAGTAATGAAGCTAGGAGTATATTATAATAAATCTATTTCGCAGCGGATTCTATAAGTGTTAAAGACAGTTTAAATTATTAAGAATAGTAAAATGTTCATTCATCGATGTAGTTTTGGGTATACTCATGAATTAGATTTTCAAGTTGTTTATTTAAATGCCAAATTCTGTTACGAAGGCCAAAATATTAATATTTATTTCATTGTAACATATGGGATTTGTTGGGTAAAGTTGATTGCATGTTTAGTGGAATATATTCTATTTTGTTTGCAAACAGATACATTTCAATCGCACTGTCGGACAAATCTTACAGTGAATACAAACATTCCTTATACATGTAGTTTATCTCAGTTTTGGATTTATCATGGCATGTTACATTTTCTAAATCACAAAATACGCAACAAAATGCTGCTTTATACATAATTAGATGCTTTAGATACTGTTAACATTGAATGAACGGATATTATATTGTTGGCAATGTATTAGAGTAGGCAATGAATTTAGAAATATATATGTATCTGTAAAACTGATTTTTAAAACGGTTGTAATCCGGCGCAAGCATTTTAATACATGCCAGAGGATATTCTACCGTTGAACCATAGTTATGTTGATTACTGATTACATATTTCTATTTGTAAATTGTGAACCAAATGATTAAGGAAAGAGATGATGCATGCAAAATTATAATAGGGTAGTTTCCTCTGTTTGATTTTGTACATTATTTTGTATGTAACAAATAAGAATACGAAAAAGAAATCCATCTGTGAAATCAGCATCAAAATTGGTTGAAAAATAAAGCAGTTATTCAAATTTGAAATATTGTTATGAGCAAAAGTGGGGGCGTGTGGGGATATTGCGCTATCTCTTTCACGCGCAGGCAGCAATATGGCCGGCGACACCCGATGACGTCACAGTCTGATGTTACTGTTATTTGACAATTACCCCTTCCACCATATTTCAAATCTTTATAACTTGCTTATTATTGCGCCGATTTCGAAAATTCTTTTTGCGTTAGGTTTTGGATGGCATATATTTTTGACAAATGTATTTAAAAAAATGTAGTCAACTAACCTATTACTTTATTATTCTCATTACTTACTCCATAAAGTGTCGAAAAGGTTAGGTGGGCATTCTGTGATTATAATCATCGTTTGTTTTAAGGGTCAAGGTATCTTTAACCATTTCAAAAGTATGTGAAGTCTATCATCATACAATAGACCAACTTTGTGGCGAAAAGGCCTTCTCTCATTTGTACGGGAGATAGTGACGCAGTTTAAAAGTATGGGTTGATATTATTCTTATTTATGTGTATGAGTATGACATTTGAAGGTAGTAAAATATTTGTAAATGTTCATTCATTTTTTACTATTTTTTTTCTTTTATTTATCACGCTGGGTAGTTTCAATGTAATGAATTATTTTTGGGTTTTCATATGGCGGTATACACTGTTTATTTTATCTTTATTAAATCTAGCGCATCATCTACTTTGTCCTTATTGGCTTTTTGTCAGTTAAAATAAAGTATGAAATGTATAGTATTTAGTATGGCAGTTTATAAGCAAACGAATATTATTAATAGTTTATTTTGCATTCGTTTAAATTGCAAAGATTTTTTATATATCGATTTTTATTAACATGAAACTTTTTTCTATTATATTAGGTTCTTTTTTCCTAAAAATGGTAAAGGGTATAGCATATAAACATATTGTTTAATTTGTAAAATACTTTCCAAAAACTGTCAAGTTGCCACATGTAAAATTAAACAAAGAAAATGGAGGTAAGAAGTATATTTTAAAATTTCAATTAATTTGATTCGGTATTTTAAAATCGGTGTCGTAAACGAGGTTATGAAGCGCAAAACAAATATATTTTTACATTAAGTACAATTTATTATTAAGAGTAATGAATTAATATTCGTAACGTTTTTGTAAGCAATAAAGTCTGGGCGTGTAATATGTATATCTGTGACAGGTATATTAAATTTAGTAACGGTGTGAAGCGTAACTAAAAATTATTTTATAGAATTAAAGTGGCATCATGATGTAAATACGTACGGACACCGTAACATAGATAATATGTCTAGATAATTTAAATATAAAAACTACTGATCAATACAGAACAATTATTATATTCGTCAAAGGTTTACTAAAATTAGGCATTTTAGACAGACAGCCACGTTATTTTTAAACTAAATGTAAATTGAATGCAATACTGTACTGTATGCATTAACTAGTGTGCTACACAGCAATAGCAAAATTATATTGTCAATGCTCGCCAAAATTATTCAGTCTTGTAATGCACATACTTTAGAAAAAGTCTCTGTAAGAAATTGGGGAATTCTTTCCACATTCTATTGATCATTTGGTTCACAACATATAAACAAATCGTGGCACATGTTTTTAAATGATTAGGTATCTTCATCAGTAAGCTATTGAATTGTATTTTGAACATGAGCAATCCAAATTAAGATTGTTTAGTGATTGTTTCTATAATAATTTTAATGTATTAGGGAGGTATGTGATTTTTATAAAGCCATTGTGTCTTCTATTTGAATTATGTGACTATAAAATATTATTTTTAGTCGTGACTATGATCGTAATTAAGATCGTGTAAATTATTCAAAAACACAGACGATTAACTTTGATATTTCGATTTTGGTTTTATAGAATCTCACGCACACCTACGTTTTATTTAAAGCTAAATTAGTGTACCGAGTGATGTGTACATAAATCGAATAACAATTGGAATTATATTTGGAGTCGATTATAATTTTAATTTGAATGCATTTTGAATTTATCTTTTTTATATTTTTATATGTGTTTTCATTAAAGCTATAATACTAATTAATATTATTGTAATATCACATCTAAAACATGTTCAAAATTTTGAAATGAAAGCAAGTACAAAGTGCTTTGAGTAAAGTATATTATGTAATTTGCCTAAACAGTTACATAATTCATGTTGTAATTGAAACCGAAAACAACCAAATATTGTTTCCAATAACGTGCATTAGCCTTATGAATTGCCTAATGTGTAACTGAAGAAATATTTTATAGTTTTATTAACTTATTACAAAATGAAAAATATTATCTTCTATACATAGAATGTATAAATATAATTATTAGGTAAGATATGTTAATTAATCGTGTATAGTATGTATAAAATAAAGTTGACTAATATGTTTAAGTTCTGTTATGTAGATTTTTGTTTGTAATATTGTTGCAGTACTGCGTGGACTTCTCACATGTGGTCCAATTTTTATAATCTAACCAATAAAATATCGATGTGGTTGTACATTTACATTTTGAATAGAATGTATTTATTAAATTTCTTTTGTTGAAACCACTTTTATCCCATCATTCAACTCATCTAAACCTATCCTTTTTGCGAATAATGAATAACATTTTATCCTACATATACCTATCATAGAGATACGATAGCCACTGGGTTCGAATTGACTTAATATTCTTCAAATAGAGCTAATAATTAAATAAGGCTGTGATACAGTGCAAAACGTGTTTACTCTTATAAGAAATCATAAAGAAGCCTATACACCATTAACAGGATGATCAGTGTTCGGATCAATAATTAAATTAACATTTAGTTAACTCCTATCTCCCTCGTTAATTCAGGCAGCACGGTCAGTCACCCGATCAATCACCTGCATTGACCCAGTATCGGAAAAGAACTAACTGAGCTTATAACGATAGTTAAACGGCGGTACGAATGAGTGCAGATTTTTTTTTTATCGAAGGCTCGGCAAAGTGGCTTCATTGCATCTGATGGTAAATGAAGTGAAGCCCAAAAATAATGTCGACCGGCAAGAGATAAACATCCCCAGTCAATAGATTTCAAACAACTGCGGCAATGCGGGGTGTATGATGAATGTAGAACCAAATTCTCCAAATAGTGTGATGGATTTTGTACACTATTCTATATGTAACAGCAAATAATAGGTCTACGAACAAGAAGCCCTTGTGTAAACACTGCATTAAGATTAGTTAAGAAATGGGTCAGTAAACTATATTTCAGAATGCAGGAGTGGGGGGTGTAGTGGAGTTATCGCTTCATCTCTTTCTTTCGAACGCATCGTTATTCCCGATAACGTCACGTGCGCGTATTGCCTCTCTGTTCATCTTTCTTATAACTTACCCCTTCTACTTAAATTCAAAGACTTATTACTTATCTATTGTCCTGATTTGAATTATTCTTTTTGTGTTAAAATTTATATGTACCTACACATTTGATAAAATTAATAACAATGAGTCAAATACCCTATTGCGTTTCCCTCCTACACTATACATTACTCTATAAAATATAATAATATACATTGGCAAAATCACCGCTGCAACGGTGGAGCCATAACCTAAAAGAAGAAGAAGAAGTTAAGTATAACTATCTATGGGAGTAAATAATATCGAGATAAACAGTTGCCTCTGTGTTAAAATCCAGGACATAGTCTATGCTTTTGCCAAATTTCATTCAAATCGGTTCAACTGTTTCTGAGTTTACTTCTAACATCCAAACATTTTCACAAACTTTTTAATTTTAATATTAGAGTAAAATACAAGTGTAAGTATTATATTACTTTTTATTTGCACAATAACGAATCTCATTATATCTCTAAAGGTCGTTAACACATAATATATATTTCTTTTTAAAAATAATAATAATTAAAATGACTTAATATCTAATTTATGATATAAATTTCATAATAACTATGGAGCAGAGAATAGAAAGGAAGTGATCGTAAGTATCGGGCCGAATTTGGCCATCATCTTTGTGCCGGGCGTGGCTTAACTATATCGTTCTAAGCAAGTCTAGTCCAAGATACTGACTAATAATGGCGGTTTTAGCACTTTTTAGGTCACCAACAAAACATGTGTGAAATTGTTGAAATTATTGTATGCTCCCGCCCGAAGCCTTGCGCCGGTTAATGAAGCCACTACTGACTAATTAATTTAAGAAATTCAAAGAGTAAATTATATTGCGTATCTAATATAATTCTAACAAATTTCTTCTTAATATAGGTAATCGACAAAGATTTCATTAAATCAAAATCCCTTAACCAAATACAATCAAAATATTATTTCCGTACACGACTAGACCGCAAACATACCAAAGCAGTCCTGTATTATATACTGCAGACTTCACATAGCTTCGAAATTCAGAGAAGTTCTCAGGTATGCAGGTTTCCTTACGACGTTTTCCTTCACCGTTAAAGCGAGCGATAATTCACAAAGACCGCAAACATGCGATACATAATAAGAAAGGTTGCCGGCACTCCGCAGTTATTGTGTGTGGTATTAGCAATAGATTTTTAAAATCCGATTCTCAATCAGTAAAATGTGAAATAGGTATATACCAAATTGTTAATTTTTATACCAAGTAGAAATCAGAATAGGAAATCAGCTACGGGATTCTAAATCATAAGCCGATACATTTGCTTACGGTCAGAGGTCTTGTACGAAATAGCATCTTAATCCTTCTCTAAATAAGCAATGTTACAATAAAATCTTTTTAATAAGTATTACTCACAGGCCGAAACTTATAGAGCCAACTCGGAACCAAGCCTAATCTCGAATAAAGAAACAGATTATTCTGGATGTAGGATACTGTTAAATACAAATCATGCAGAGGTTCTATTAAAATAAATATTTCTTTAATAATGTTTTAAAATATTATTCAGTGTAATATTTCGAAAACAAACCGCGATATACTCAATTTTTAAAGGCTTTTCAACTGGCAGTTAGCTTTTAAAATCTCAGCCCGGATACTTATATCAAATTTGATTACAAATACATAGAGCCAGATCTATCTTTACTTGCATATAGCGCAGCACATACGGCAGCTATAATGTATATTTTTATATCGTATCGATACAAGTGCGTGTATATACGCCTATACTAATGGAACTAAGGGAAATATTACCTGCAGCCTGCTCTGTGTTAGATAATTTAAAGTTATACATCCTGGAATGTACCTAATGATAATTTTATGTTACATTACAGCTGCCGTGTGTGGTGGCCTTAACATTAGATGTACGTATATCTATAATCTAGCATATTTTTTTATCAGATAATTCGAGTAATAGATATGGCAAGCACGCGTGGACTTCGTTTTTCATTGGAGAGCACGTTTTTTCATTCATATTAACATTAATTTCGCTTCCTGCCCTCATCTTAAGCCAAAGTGAGATCGAGGCAACATTTTAGTGCACGTTGCAAAAAAAATTCGTCGCCTGCTGAAAAATGGATCCTGAGAGATTCCGGGCATATCGTATTTAAAAAAACGTTACAGAATGTTGCCAGACTTGGCGAGTCTACCACAGAGCTCCCAGACCACAGTTTATATACGCTACCATTATAACAATGGGGCTTTATTATAATTAACAGTAATAAGGCAAAAGGAGAGAGGGTTTATTTAATATACAAGATAATTTTAATATTAGATAATTTTGTCTAGTTGCACTTATCGCATGCCCCCTTTCTAGAGCTGACGATAATTTATGATAGTTACAACAAGATTTCTCTTTTTATTATGTTTTTACAATTTAACTTAATATATTAAAAACAGTTTGCAATTAATATTATTTAATAGTCACTCATACTCTTATAAAGCATTTATATTGACACTCAATAAAGTATTGTAGCTAGATTTAATCAGTAATATATTAAGTTTTGCACAATGCAGGTGGGTGTGTTGGTGGCCATATATGGCAACCATCATAAATATGGCGATCGACAACAGTACAATATGAGGCAGCCTTATTATTTGTTTACTAGCGTGTATAGCGACTGAACGGTGTGCGTGTCGCTAATATAATAATTTTAAAACTACCCCACTACACAAAGTGCAATATAATTCCTCGCCACATAGTATAATGCGTCGCTGCAATTCCAGTATTAGCACGCATATTCTGTGTTTACAGCACATTATACAACTACATCATCCTATATATTATATGAATAGGCAGTCTATTGTTTGTGTTGACGTCAAATATTTGTATTCTTCCGTTAAGCTTTACCCTTGCCGCACACGTTCGGTTTCCTTCTCAGGTTTCCTGATCAGGAATTCAGATTCGGAAACCTGAATGCTCCGCTTACATAGAAAATGTTCAACAACGCGCACACGTTCCTGAATCTGAATTCCTGATCAGGAAACCTAATAAGGAAACCGAACGTGTTGGTACATAAAACCGGACGTTTGCGCTAGTCACTCGGAATTCCGAATCTGAATTCCTGATCAGGAAACCTAATTAGGAAACCGAACGTGTGCGGCAAGCGTTAAGGTGCGCCCAAATGAAGCGAATGCGTTACGTCCATGCGCGTGTAAATTAGTTCGCGCGATGCCCGCGACCAGCATGCGTGTCGCTTAGTGCCCACACACTCCTGCCACGAGTAGGGTTGCCAGGTCGTCAAACATAATAGCCGGACAGACCAGCCAGTTTGGACATTTGGGTAAAAAGGCCGGACACCCTAAATTATTGAGGATTTTGTGTCTTAGTATAAATACGATTTTTTAGCTAGCAGGTGTATTTCCATGCCTGTTTAATTTTAAGCATTTTGCAGCTTCTCTAAAGTCACCGGTCAACTATAAAAAACCTAACAAAAGCCGGACAAGCCGTAGTTTGGCCGGATACGCATTCAAAAAGCCTAACCATGTCCAGCTTTATCTGGGCGTCTGGAAACCCTACCCACGAGCCATCCAGTAAAGATACGCGCGAACAGTTGTAGAACAGCTCGAAAGCAGCGCGTATTCGCGGCAGGTTTGGACGAACCCTTACTCTTGCTGCATCTAATACAAGATTTTACTAATGTATTGAATTAGTACAATAATTATACCCAATAATTTATAACCAACACCTACACATGCCTCGTTGCTAACTCGGCACAATGATTAAAAATGCCTTACTTACATGTAAAAAAAATATTTTCTCTGTTCTATATTTCTTCTTAGAGCCATAACTCATACAATACATTGTGTTAAAGTCACGTTGGTAATCAAATAAATATAATATTTTCTCAATCTATTTAGTTCACTTATTTTTGTCGAAGTGTTCTAAAATATTATCAAAATAAAGTATCAAACTGAATTATGTGGAATGAACTTAAGTAACATAAAATTCTTGCTTAATTGATCTAGGAATAACAATATAATGTTCCAATCTAACTAATCCTGCAAATAGCGACTATGTGACTTTGATACTTGCGTAAACAATAACGGTAATGGATTTAAAAATCAAATTACAGTCATACATAATGATTCCTTACGTTTACGCGAATGCTAGATATTGAAATTAAACTACTATAATGGATTTTGTCGCGGTTTTTTATTTTTAAAATAATTTAAATTTTCATCAAAAAAATACCGCGATAAAATCCAACATAGAACTTTAATTTCAATGTAGTTTTACATAAATATTTGATGTAAATGGACTAACCCAATCATACTCTGGAATGTCGATTATTATCTGTGGAAGCCTTTATAATCACAGTACATTGGTTCATTGTGTTAAATACTGTCATATTCTTCATAGTTGAAGTTCGCAGTTGATGGCTCGAGCAAATCTTGCTGTGGGTTGGACGGTCTTTTATCACTTTTAGATTTTTTGTGCTTACTCTTTTTCTCTTTGCGGTCCGACTTGCTGCTGTAATCTCCTCTATCTTTTTCCTTGGACTTCTTCTTTTTATGTTTTTTCTCGCTCTAAAAAAATTAAAATAATGTTAAATCTCATTAGTTACAGTTAGTCCAGTAGTACACTGGCTATAATGTCCTTCAAACCGAAACACAATAGTGCATGCACACTGCTGCTTGGCGGTAGAAATAGACATTGCGCTGGTACCCACCCAGACAAACTCTTACATATAAGCGACCTACCATCATGTAGTTATGACTAGCCTACTTACTGAAGCAATAGATTACCACTTTTCAAAGCCGATATGTGATAGCCACTACTGAGTATTGTGCTTTATCGCATGGAAGATTTAAAAAAAGATGAAATTTTTGGAGTCTTTACGAAACTGCCGATTCTAAATAAGTGCATACAAGAACCAACATAGTAATATTCAAAATTTGATCAATATATACGATCATAAAGTAAAATATTGTTCACTGTGCCAATGAAATTTAATATAAAGTTTTATAAAATACCTTTTCTTTATCTTCGGCTTCATTAGTTACATCAGGGTCTTCACTACCTGTGAGCAACAAATATAATTTATGTTCAGCTATTTTAAATTTTTAAGGGTTACCAGGTCCTGGCGTCCACGAAAGAGTTGCTTAAAGGTAATCTCCCCATATACATCAAGCGGAGGCTCCTGGATCCTTGTATTCTTCCTTCATGACACGATGCTCAAAAATGGTCTCTCACAATACAGCATAAGTCCAGGCTCAAGGTTTGTCAACGGCCAATGGGGCGCAGCATTTTAAGTTTTAAATTAACAGATGGCGTTCGAAACACCGAAATGCGCTCGAAAACTCAAATTTCCGATGTAGCTCAGAAAGCCACTAAGTTTAAATGGAACTGGGTTGGTCACGTCAGTCGTATACCTGACGATCTTTGGGCCAAGATTGCCACTTTTTCGGGCCCTGGCACGTAGGCGTCGAGGTAGACCAAAGAAGAGATGGCGGGATGAACTGGATTAATTTAAAAGTAACTGGTTCAATATAAAAGCAATCAGTATATAAAAGCGGCGATAGCCTAGTTGGGAGTGAAACGGACTGCCGAGACGAATGTCCGCAGGTTCAAAACCCAAGGGCATGTACCTCTGACTTTTCTAAAAAGTTATGAGTGTATTCTTTGTGAATTAACCCTCGCTTTAACCCTGAAGGAAAATATCGTGAGGAAACCTGCAGTCCTCTATAAGAATTTCTAAGGTATGTGAAGTCTGCCAACCCACACTAGGCCAGTGTAGTGGACTAAGGCCTAAACCCTCTCAGCTGTAAGGGAGGCCCGTGCCCAGCAGTGGGCAGTATGTAATATAGGGCTGGTTATGATTTAATATAGCGCAGAATCGCGATTCATGCAATGATCTTCGGGACGCCTTTTCCCAACATTGGGACATTATAGGCTATTATAACAACAATGTACTAGGTTACAAAGCATATCTACATAGTACATATTATGCTAGGAATTGTTATAATTTATTACCTTCAGGCGATCGTCTTGCGCTGGAATCACCAACCCACAGTGTAAAGTCGTTGTCCAAGCTCAGTGGTTGAATATGACTGTTTTCAAATATTGAGTCATTATCAGTTTCTTTGACGGTATCTGAATCTCTCGTGATTGCAACTCTACTTAGTAAACTAGTTATTTGATTATCAGGTTCAAATGGTTTTAGTATATTATGCTCTGAAGCGGTTTCTATTTCTGATGGGATTTCCGAGGTTGGTGTGATATCAATGTCCAAATCATCTTGATCCACTGTCACCTTAGGATTTCTTGTATCGTCTTCATCACTGAAATATTGGTTAAATAATTATCTCGCTAAATTCAATGCAAATTCAATTAGACTATGACGCCTATATTCTGATCATACTATTATCTATGAAATGCGAAATATACTATTATCTATACTAATATTATAAAGCTGAAGAGTTTGTTTGTTTGTTTGACCGCGCTAATCTCAGGAACTTCTGAACCGATTTGGAAAATTATTTCACTAATAGGAAGCTACATAACTCCTGAGTGCTATAGACTACTTTTTATCCCGGGAAAACATTTTTGTCCCGGAAAAACTTTTTCACGCGGGCGGAGCCGCGAGCAGTAATAATATATTATATAGATGTATGAGGAAACCCTACATACTCGGACGCCGGCGTCCGTAGCCGGCCTTGACGAGTCAAATAATTGTGACAACCCTATTTCTTGAGGATTTCTTAATTCAGCTTGGAGCTTGCTAAGCAGACATCTGGGGGCGTAGAATGTGAAAAAAAAAACACGATGCGTCTCCGCTTCGTTTTATTGTGATTGGTTGAGAGACTGACGTATCGGTATTTGATGTTTGTGATTGATCGTGAGACCGACACGTCAGTCTCTCAACCAAGCACAATAAAACGAAGCGGGGACGCATCGAGTTTTTTTTTCACATTCTAAGCCCACTGATACCACTAACCGGTATATACGGCGACGTCACATCAGCTGCTCAAAATTACATACCGTTTCAACTATTCAGTTTTGGATGTGATATTAATAGTTTTATTCTCTATAAAATAATGACTTTGATAATATAATACAGATTTTTTCGTATTTTGTCTCGACAAATAATATGTTAAAACTCATAACACAGCCAAATAACGGATGCATGTTTTTTAGGTAAGCCTACAATAATATGAATGTTAGGACAGAATTGTACATGTTTATTACCTTTCCGAATCATAGGTCTTGTCAAGGGTCTCGGGTGATAAGGGTGCTAGGTCCTCCAAGAAGCTGCTATCCAGTGTGCCTGCATAAAATTCATCCAAAGTTCCAGCTGGTGTGGTGTTAACGCCTGAAGCTTGACTTACACTACTAAAAAGATGCAAAATAAATTTGATTTAATATTAAATTGTACACATATTACTATGGTTTAATCGCCACACCTATAATATTCAACGTTTCGTTTAACTACTGCCCTTGTAATATTTTCAAAGACTAACCTTTTTTCCTTTTCATTTTGTGACCCTCGAGAAGGAGTAGTCTCCATGCTCACTGTGGACTTCACCTTCAATAAGTCTGGGCTTACATACTGGGTCTGGGTCTGCTTAATTTCTGGAGTAGATAGTTTTGGTGTTGCATTTAACGACTGGGCCAGCTAAAATTAAAGATATATATAATTTTTAAAACTCACTTGCAAAATAATTTACACCAATCATCAATTTAAGTTTAAAACAAAGAAATAATTAATTTGGAATCATGTGCTTACCAAAGGATTAACACTCGTGAGGACAATAGGTTTTCCAGCCCCAAGCACAATACTCGGAGAATGATCATTGTTAGGCTTAGTTTCGGTCTGACTTTGTCGTCGTTTATTTGCCAAACGATCTAAGAATAGATTGTAGTGTGCCTCCTCAGAATTCTGTAAGGTTTTATAAAAGTATAATATGATTCGAAGAAATTGTTCGTGTTTACAGGAAGCCGATTTAATTAGTTGAATAGCTGAAACTATTAATTTCATAATTTATTATTAATATCGCAATTCATATTTCAAATATTGTTAAACAAACCCAAATATTGTTGTGAGCAAAAGTGGGGACGTGGAGGAGATATCGCGCTATCTGTTTCGCACGCATGCAGCGTTATGACCGGCGACTCTCGGTGACGTCACAGTGTAATATTACTGTTATTTGACAAACTACCCCTTCCACAAAATTTCAAAGCTTTATAACCTACTAATTATTGCTCCAATATTGAAAATAATTTTTGCGTTAAATTTTGGATGGCATACATTTTTGATAAATGTATTAAAAAAGTAGTCAACTACCCTATTGTCCATCTCTTTGATTTGGATATAACCGATTGCATTATCCCCATAAGACTCCCTTGTTGACCTTAAATTACTGCTATGTGTAGAAGCTACTGAATGAAATAGAAATTAATGTCTCACTGTGGTTCATTCATACTGTAGCAGTTTAGTCCCTTTCATTTCTACATTTGAAAACTTTGTACTGTCTGTCTGTCTGTTTGTTTGTTTAAAAACCATATGAACATTAACTTTCGGTAGATTTCTAGTCATCTTTTATGAACCCAACTTCCATGTTAATTCGAAAACCAATTAATTTACGCAATTATAAAAATGTCTACCTTTAAAACTCTAACCTTAAACAAGTTAACATAACAGAGTGATGTCAGCAGAGGTTGATTGATGTATTATAACACACCTCGGTCTCAAACTATTTCCATACTTATTTGTGTGCGGTACCACGTGCAAGAATATTTTTCACGTTACTTTTAATTCGTAATTATAGTTAAAAAGCGACGATAGCCTAGTTGGGAGCGCAACGGACTGCCGAGACGAATGTCCGCAGGTTCAAAACTCAGAGTACGCACTTTTGACTTTTCAAGAAATGTATCTGTGTATTCTTTGTCAATTATCGCTTGCTTTAACAGTGAATGGAACCTGGATACCTGAGTTCTCAGCTCAGCAGTGGGCAGTATATAATACAGGGCTGGTATTGTATGGTTAAAAATCGATATTGATTAAAGTGAAAACGTTGTAGTGGCCCTCCTTTTATGTTTTTGTAACATTTTTGTCACAAAATCTTGATAATATTTTATTATACTAGCGGCCCGCTCTGACTTCGCACAAGTAGCAAAGCACAATATTTATACATTTAATTTTCTATTGTACATAATACTTATGAATTATACACATAAACCTTCCACTTGAATCACTGCGCCCATTGGTGAAAAACATAAGAAAATCCGTTCGGTAGTTTTTGAATTTAAAGCGTTCAGACAAACAGATGCGATGGGGGGCCTTTATTTTATAATATGTAGTGATGTAAGGACATATCCTTAAACAAAAAAGATAAAAGTAGCCTGTCCTTCCTTGGATCTCAAACTATCTCCATTAAGACACTAGTGTTCCCTGAGACTCGCCGAGCTTCACCGCTCGGTGTCATAAAATGCGTGCCATTACCGATCCTGGCTTACAGGAGTTGTAGTGGCGGGTGTGAGGGCGGGATAGTCTCCAAACTATCTCCATATTTATTCTCTCACGGTTCCACCCGCAAGAAAATATTTTCCGGGATAAAAGTACCGGCTTATATTTCTCTGTGATAAGCAATAGCCTAGGTGCTTCTCAAGGTCTTAAATTATCTTCCTACAAAATTTCATCGAAATCGGTTGAGAGTGACGGCTACGACCGCGAGGAAAAAAAATCTGGGATATACCTAAGTCCCGGTTTATATTATTCCAGGATAAAAGTAGTCTATGTCTTTCCCTCGGTCTCAAACTATTTCCATACTTATTTGTGTGCGGTACCACGTGCAAGAATATTTTCCGGAATAAAATCCCGGTTTATTTTTTCCCGGGATCAGAAGTAGCCTAGGTCTTTTCCGGGGTTTTAAACGATGTCCCTTACAAATTTCATCGAAATCGGTTTATTAGTTTGGCCGTAACGACTCGCGAGAATAAAAAATCCGGGATAAAAGTCCCGGTTTGAATTTTCCGTGGATATAAAGTAGCCTGTTACTGAGGGATACAGGAGCATTTTAATGGTGAAAGAATTATTGAAATCGGTCCAGCATTTTTTGAGTTTATCCTTGTCAAACATACAAAAACACAAATCTTTCCTCTTTATAATATTAGTATAGATCAGTATAGACTCGCATCTTGCCTATTAGATTGCATTCCAGTTTACCCGCCAACGATTTCTTTAACTTATGTGGCTTAAATATCCGCACCTGGAAATCATCAAGTTCTTTAGCAACCTCTTCCATATCTTTCTGGTTTCTCTGCAGTTGCTCTAATAAGCTTGTTTTTTGTAGACGCAGGAAGGGAACACTTAGAAATTTGTGCAGCAATCGCAGTCCAAAACCATTTCTCATTGACGATTCAGCATAACGAATTGGTGCAGTCCTGTGGATGATGAAGTTTTCCTTTTAAATAACATTTATTTACTTTACCTTTACTCTTATATCTAAAAGGTTAAAGCGTGTAGTATATGTTATCAGTTTATAAGTGACGATTGTTTTATGTCTTACCTATTCATCTTGGCTTGACTTAATGCTGTTTCAATGTGGTGGGAATGTACTTGTCTATGGTGCTGCATGTCACAATGATTGCCAAGAACCACAACTGGCAAGTCAGCTGGCACTTGTGATAGCTCCTTTACTACATACTCAAATGTCCTAAAATCATGTTTTTTTTACTTTCATTACCAACATTTCTTATATTTTTTACAGTTGACATATTTTTCACGTATTATATATTTATTATACCTTTAATTGCTTTGCAACTTTATTTGCATAAACAACAATAAACATTTCAATGATCCTGTGTCAAAAGACAATGGCGAAATCGTATTTATAAGCAAATTGTGCATTTAGAAATTCCATACTTGGCAAGCTCAATATAATTATTTTGTATGATTTTTCAGCATACCAATTTTAGTTGTATAAGTGTGTACAAGTTGCATAAATTAAAAAGAAACTTAATCGACTCTTCTTGTTAATGTGTCGCAGCCATTTTTGTATGAATGGCTTATGGCATAGGATCTTTTAGGCTACCAAAACATTATTTTCATCAAGTCCCTAAAAATTGCAAGAATATATCTGACTATAAAATGTTCATCAAGTATTCTTAATTCTTAACAACATAGATTTCAGCTTTCTTATCCTACTATCCTACTATAATAATATTATAAAGGCGAAAGTTTGTAAGAATGTATGGATGTTTAGATGTTTGGATGTTTGGATGTAAGGAAGTTTGTTCCTCTTTCACGCAAAAACTACTGAACGGATTTCGATGAAATTTGGCACACGGGTAGATCATGTCCCGGATTAACACATAGGCTATTTTTTATCCCGGGAAAATATAAAGCGGGACTTCTATCCCGGAAAAACTTTTTAAAGCGGGCGGAGCCGCGGTCAAAAGCTAGTAATAATATAATAATAATTTAATTACTATGTAATGAAAGTGTGGTGTGTATCCTACTAATATTATAAAGACGAAAGTTTGTAAGAATGTATGGATGTTTGGATATTTGGATGTTTGTTCCTTTTTCACGCAAAAACTACTTAACGGATTTCGATGAAATTTGGCACACGGGTAGATCATGTCCTGGATTAACACATAGGCTACTTTTTATCCCGGGAAAATATAAAGCGGGACTTTTATCCCAGAAAAACTTTTTAAAGCGGGCCGAGCCGCGGGCAAAAGCTAGTGGCTGTATAATATAATATCTGAATTTAATTTAAGAGGCAGTCCGGATACTTCATTAATAAGAGGAAAAATAAAATCACGCCATATTTCAAGAAAACAATACTATGTATATGTGTTGATTGAAAACACCTGTACCTGGTCGAGCAGGTATTGGCTATTGCTGTAGTTGCTTGGTCGGGCGCCCTACTACTTGTATGTTACTTCACTCATACCATGACAGCTGTCTGGTATTTGGGATGGGCCAGACATCAAGGCAATGTATCTGCCCTGGCAGAATTTTTAGATGAGATATTTATCAGAGAGAATGATTATGAAGAAAATGAATAAACAAAGAAAAACAAGTGTTTTATTTTTCTCCAAAACTCGTCCAATTCTGCCCCCGAGTATAGAACTTAGCGTTTGAACGTATTTTCTTCCAATAGTTCCAATAGTTTCAGAGTTTACTACAAAGAAATCTTTACTATATTAGGAAGATTTTTAGCGGGAATGTGGAAGTTTCATGAGGTGCTCTTGTTTTAATTCATTATTTTGGTGATACTAAGTGTTATATTGCATAATTATAGTGGTATATTATCCAACATAGTTCTAGTAAGAGCTCAAATTAAGTGAATTGAAATAACTGTGCCAATCGAATGTTTTTTTCGTTGCCGCCAAAACTCCTCGATAAAGTCTTGGTAAAGTAGCCACTGCTTTACTACGACATAGTACATAGTTAGAAAAAAGAACAACCAAAAATATCACATAAAACGAGGCTGTATGGGCTTGAATCTTTTGCCTTCCCTATGCAGGAAAATTATTAAAAAAAAATACTTTAGTAGTGGAGTTTTGGCGGGAACTTGGAAGTGTCATGAGGTGCTCTTGTTTTAATTCATTATTTTGGTGAAACTTAGTGTATTATTGCATAATTATGGTTGTATGTTAGACAAATTGTCAAATATTTTATAAGATCTACTATTCATATTACTTATTATGTAAAATTCAATTCATAAAACATGTCAACTAAATCATAATCTCAAAATCTTTAAAGTGAAAAATCTTTAGTTTTAGACTTTTTTGAGTAATAATCTTAATACAAAATTGTTTAGGCATTGCTGCTGAATTGTTATATATTTCTTTTACTTCTAAAAGCTTCACATTTACATCAACTAAAATCATGTATGGAGACCTGCCAATTGCTTCCTTAAGAGGCCATATCTAAAATTTCGACTATTTCAGTCATCTCTTAATCGTGATTATTTAAAAAATAAACTGATTTGATTAATTTATAACACATCATCAGAAAGACTATTTCAACACTAATGGAATAAACGAGCCAGATTTTTCATATCTTTCTTTAATTTCAATCTATCCCTCAAGTCCCAACATCTGTTTCAGATTTTTTTTTGTATGGAGACTCAAACTTGTAGTATTTTTCAATCAAAATTGTGCTTGGAACTAAATTACAAGTGGCGGGAGGGGGGGTGTAGTGATTATCATATGTATTAATTTTTTCATGGGCGACTCAAATTAGATTAAGTATACTTTAACCTGTATTTGAAGATAATATACAAAAATTTTAGCTACTTTGTACCAAAAAAATACACATGATCATTGGCGGGGAGGGGGGGGGGAGAATAAAACCTCATAACATATTAGCAAAGGGGGAGGGGGTACAAAAGTTGCTAAAAAAACATCATGTGATTAATGGATGACCCTTAACAAAACTTTGAACATGATTTTGACCCCCTTCAAAATGTTGGATTAATTACAGAACAATATCTTACCAAGGTTTCGTGATATCCATCATCAATATAACACCAGTAGCATTTTTGTACACATCCAGAAATGTTGCATCTAGAACAGGGGTCTCATAACCATCATCTTGTGCAGTAGGTGTGGACTGGTTCTCTAGCTTCAATCCTAGAGGTGGTTTCTTTTTTGTTTTTCCCTTATCCACCACCTCCCATACTTCAACCTGAATTATGTAAATATATAAAAAAAAACTAGTTGCAATCAGTCAAAAGTAAAAAAACAAATATTACGTACACTCTTTTGAAACTAAATTGCCAATATAAATTTTATTTTTATTTTATGTAGTAAGCTAAATTAGGGCTTATAAGGAACTAGGGCTTTTAAGGAAATCTAACCTACTTTAAAATTTCACATTTTTAAATAACAGCAACTGTTATAGGTATCGAAAGTTTAATACTTGTACATAATGTTATTTTGTTCCTATCTATACTAATATTATAAAGCTGAAGAGTTTGTTTGAACGTGCTAATCTCAGGAACTTATGAACCGATTTTGAAAATTTTTACACTAATAGGAAGCTACATAACTCCTGAGTGCTATAGGCTACTTTTTATCCCGGGAAAATATTTTTGTCCTGGATAAACTTTTTCACACGGGTGCAGCCGCGAGCACTACTAGTAACACATATTTGCATTTTGCATAAAACTTGGCACTCATTTAGATCTCCATTATTTTTGTGGCGAAGCCCACAGCCAAGCATAATTTTCGTATGGAACTTGGCTCTCCTTTATACATTTATGTTTCTGGTGGGATTATAATTAGTAAAATGTTTAGGTACTATGTAGTTTCAATTGAATTCTGTGTTAAGCCTTTTATACACAAATAAAAAAAATCAGGATAAAATAGCTACCCTTAATCTTGTTACAGAGGGCTTTTCTACTTTACATAATTTAATATCATGGCACATAACACCAAGATATCAACGAAAAATGATACCCAACCAACAACAGTGCTTACTTTCAGAATGTCTATGTTGTGTGATGTGAAAGAAAGTACCACACAGGTGGTGCACGCAAAATATTTGGTGTTGTACAAAATGTGAATGAACCCTGTTTTACTTACTTTGACTATGTAATCAGTATTTTTATATGTCCAATGTATGGGCGCTACTTGAATCTGGTCGGTCGGTACATATTCCTCAATAAATGGACCACCTTGCAGCCGTTGCAGTAAACAAGATTTTCCTACATTTCTATCGCCTTTTATAAGAATCTTCACTTTAAAACAAGAACAAATAAATAATTAAGGTTTCTACTTAATGCGTGCATATAAAATGGTAGTAACAACAATATCTACTGTTAAAATGAACTCCTCTCGAAAATTTCTTCTGTAAAGAGGAAGACATTGGCATCGGGGCAGTGCAGCGATCATCATTGCTTCTAGTCAACTTTTTAAGAGCAGAAAACATTTTGTATATATAATCAGTTAAAACGCAAACTGCTGTAACAAAATTTGCATAGAGAGTTCCTTCGGGCTTCGATTTTTCGGCGGTTTTAGGCTCTGGCTCTGGTTTTAACTAAAAATTAAGATGAAAACGTCAAACCAGTGGTCTCGGACGACAAAATGTGAAATCGGTAGAGTTGGTAAGAAAAATCGGTATATTTGGAGCAAAAATCGGTATGTGCAAAAAAACAAGCAATATTCAACCCATTAATTTTAAACTCTAGGAACTATTATTGTACCAAAAGAAGGTAATTTCAACAAGAGTCACGCATACACCCCCCCGTCATGAAAGTAAAAAATTTAAACAAGTTTTGTGTCGCCCCTTTAAAAATAATGCCCTCCGCCGCAAAGAGCATTATAATACTACGGAAATAGAGAACCCACTCATTCCTTTTTAATGCCAATCGTCAATTGTCAAATTACGGCACGTTAACAATACGAAACACTAGATGCCACTGGTGACGTTTTATCGCTAAAAAAATCCTGCAGGTGGCACTATAATATCGCACGCCTAGATCAATACTGAATTATCTCGAAGAAATCTGTGAATCGTGTTTTTTATGTAAATCGGCAAAATTTGTCGATTTACACAACACAAAAGACACGATTCACAGATTTTTCGAGATAATTCAGTAATGATCTGGGCGTACGATGTATTGTGTAATGTTTTAGTTTGTAGTGATTGTTAATATACTGCAACATAAGGGTTCTAAAAGTACATATAAAGACGGTAAGCTTAATTCTCTAGAACATTGTTTCACAAATATTTCAATATCTGTCGTTGCAACGTAATGTTTTAGACCCTTATTTAACAGTACATAACAATCACCAATCACTTACTATTGATATCTGATAATAATTATAGGGTGGCTAATTAGTAAAACCTTAATAATCAGAATATGGATTTATTACAATAAGATTTAAGTACGTACTTAAAGTAAGAAGTATTTTACAACACTTATTACAATAACTACATCTAATATTATAAAATTACATTTTGAAATTTAAAATATTTTCGTGTAGACTATTAAAGATTAACAATTTGGTCTCATAATGTAATTATGCAGCTATAAATATTGTATCTAACATAACATTGAATAGATTGTTACTAGCTATAATAATTTATACCTACTAATATTATCAAGAGGAAAGATTTGTATTATTGTATGTGTGTAACGAATAAACTTAAAAACTACTGGACTGATTTTAACAGTTCTTTCACCAATATAAAGCTATATTACATTACATTAGGTATCAGCGAGTAACATGAAGTACTTTTTATCCCGGAAATACTTATTCAACCGGGCGGAGCCGCGAGCAATTATTATATAAAGTAATAAGTAGTAAGTAATATAAATATGCAATTTCTCTCATGGATAATCGTGTTTAATTTTTTTTTTGGCAGATTAACCTGCTTACATAAATATTACATTAAAATTTAAGCTAAAATTAAATCTGATTAATAATAACTAACACATTCCATCTATTTAAAACAAACCGATCTCGATAATTAATCTACAATTAATTATCAAGTGAGAACGTTAAAATAATTGCACTATCTTTTGATCTATTAGATATAAGTATGAACATTATTAAACACTGCAAAAAATTCGCTGAAACTAACGGATTTGGAACACTTTTGTTATACTAAATCTAATTGTAATATACATTTTGATGAGGAGCAAATTTTTATGATTCAGGATACCTCCAAATGGTGGGAATAAGAATAATAAATTCATATTTACTTGTATTGCAACGAAACTATTATTTCATTTATCAGGGTGTTTCACTGTCACCGATTATCACAAATGGATGAACCGTTGTTTACAATAAAAATAGCATATTCCAAAAATATCTAATATCGGCATCTCAAATTCTGCATAATTATTTTAATAGTAATAATGTGTAATAAATATAAGGTTGAATTTGTTAGAGCGTCACTGAAATACTAAATATATTCATCATTAATGCGTCGAGAGTTTAATAGTTGCCTATATTAAAACTAAATTACATAGTACAGTTAACGGCATTTTCCCTTTTCAGGGGTAGGCCGAGGTGTATCACATCCACATTTCGCCATCTATATTAGGTCCCATGTGATAGGGCGCGGATCTATTGCCATTTACAGGACACATTTCCGGACTCCCGGACTGATACCGAGTACAAAAACCCAATACCACTTTATTAGACCTGGGAATCGAACCCGTGACCTCAGCACTGCAGTCGTTCCGAAATACAACTACGCCACCGAGGCAGCCACAAAAACAAAACAACTAACCATAGTAATTCAACTAAATTAATAGAAAATAAGAACAACTCTTTGGAAAGTGGTTATTAGATACGACGTTATAATATAATATATGCAGAGTCATATAAAAAATATTTAAGAGATGTGTGAGTAGTTTGTGCATAAAAAAGAACTTAACTTCTATTAAATATTGCCTCACGATGTAGTATTCTATAAAAAACTACAAAAAACACAACAAATCGAGTACCTACAATACATGCTTGCATAATATTACAAATTGAAAAATAAACGAAGTATAGACGATTTTTAAAGGCCATAAAAATTATATTTGTCTTTATTGACTGAAAAAGTCTTTAAAATGCTATGTCCTCCTATTCAAATTATACTAATTGCCTATTGATATGAAGAACGATATTTTGCGTAGGTAAATCCAATTAATCCATGAAACAAACCACGTGACCTTTAAGTTTTTGACTTAATGAAAAATATATTTAGATCGATTTCACAGTCCCATTGTATTCACAGAAAAAGGAACTACAAAGATTAACAAAAAACAAAAATACATTCTAATGTGCGCTGATTTATAATAATTTGATGTAAAAAATATTTAATGCATCTAACAATTAATTTAACAATAAATTATAAGACAAGATTATAAATCATAATGTTAAGAACTGCTTTAAACAGGTCTATGAAGCTATGGATGAAACATAAAAAGCACAATAGGCATGTGTTACTACTAGTCGTCAATCAAAGTGTATAACAGAGTAGTTTGTAATCTAAAGTAAATATTCACAGAACAAAAGTAGCATTCGAACAATGATCGTATTAAAAGCTTAATAATTTCGGCATTATATACATAATATTACCTTTTTAACTAATTGCATTGATGAAATAATTTAAATACAGTTCGAATTCCAACAGACAATAAATACGAAATTAATTATATTAAATCAAATCAAAAAGATAAAGCGCAGGTAAGTTATACAAAAAAGGCGCTTGCAATATAAATATAAAAAAAGAATTACAGGGTATTAAATAAAAAACAAACCAACTGAAAAATGGTAATAGCGAATCGGATCAAAATCATCCACTTCAATTTTTTTTTGTGGAGTTATGTTGAGTCCTCTTTAGGTATCACTAAATTAAGTTATTGCAACGAATCTATTGGGTCTACAGTAATCATACTTTTAAGACCTTTATACTATAAGTACCTATATTAGAATAAGATATTCTGCTACAAGCCTAACATGATTTGGATGGTTAATTTTCATGATTACAGGTAGTGTCTTCAAAACACAGGTTATACAAAAAATCTGTGATTTTAGAAGTTATACTTCTTTAGGCGCGTTATGAAAAGATGATGAGAGTAAATTTTAAGATGCGCGCGCATCATGTAATACATTTAGACTAATAGTAACACAAAAGTCACAGGTTGGGAGCGCGCATCACTGTAATTTAGTTTTAATACTATTAACAGACTTAAATAAAGGAGGTTCTTAATATCCTCACGTTATTCTATAAGGAACTTTACCTTAGAGGATAGAGTAGGGCTTCTAGTGTGGCGGGTCTACTGTACTGTGCACCTGACAAGCCCACACCCCTTTCACCCCCTGAAAAACCAAACCACATTTGACCCTTATTGACCCCCCAACCCAAATTGATCCCCCTTGCCTATCAAACACATTTTTAACCCCCTTGACCCTAACCTAATTTGACCCCTCTTGACTCCGCAAACACATTTCAACCCCCTTGACCCCCAATATAAATAGACCACCCACACCCATTTTCGACCCTTAACCCCCTAATATAACATAATTAATACTAAATACTATTATTAAATTATTTAATGATGACAAAGAAGTATAACTTCTCACACGCGTACATAAGTACACGCACCCTTTTCTTTTTCTCTCTTAGAGCCGTTTGAATTTCCTCTTTTACGTAACCTACAGATTTCACTGCGTAACTTCTTTATATTTTTTTGGAATAAACCTGAGTGTTGTGAACTGCGTTTCATCTGAGTCTGCTCGTGAGACTATATGAGTGTTCTTTATTTATTTCAGCCCCATCTGAAAAAATAAAAATAGTTATGAGAAAATAAAACTAACAACATACATACATACATGCATATACACTCACGCCTGTTATCCCCGAAGGGGTAGGCAGAGGCGCAACTAGTGCACCCACTTCTCGCCGTTATTCCGTCCCATGATGTGATAGGGGGCGAGCCTATCGCCATATCGGTAACAAATTCCAGACTCCGAGCTGATACTGAATAGAAAAACTCAATATCACTTTGCCCGACCCGGGGATCGAACCCGAGACCTAAGCATTGCAGTCGTACCATAATACAACTACGCCACCGAGGCAGTCAGATAATTTATTTTATTTGTTAAAACTAACAAATAACATAAATTATCTGGACTTTACGTACAATATACAGTGTGACTGGTAATATGACTTATTCCCGTTAAGAACATGTAGATTCGGTCAAAAGCAATCGATTTTGCTTCATGAAGCCCTATCGGGAATTCAATACTTTTCGAGCAATTCAAGATTTATTGAATTTTAATTATTTGAATTTTAAGATATACCTACATATGCATATACACTGACGGACCCATAAACTGCATCAATGTTGAAGACGCCTTTGAAATAAACATTTTAACCAAGAATCCAACTTTTTCTACAAATTTAAATTGAAACCTATAGTTTGGTTCGTTAACTTCATAACAGCATAGTATGAACAAGTATGAAGTATCATATTATTATCCTTAAGTGTGTGTTTGTATAATGGAAAGGACCAATTATTTTTTTTAACAAAAACGATAAATGTAACAAAATTTGGTTCTGGTTGGTTTGTTAAAAATTGGTATTTAAATAAAAAAAAATTGAAGCACAGTTTTTTTTTCTTTTAATAAGGTGTATTGCTTCCACGTGCATTAATTACAGATTCTAATCGGTTCTGCATATATCTGATTAGGGTCATTAAACGGTCTTACGGGATATTGTTCCATTCTTGTGAAATCGCTGTTCTTAGTGCTGCCACTGTTGTGGGCACAGGATTTTTCGCGTATACCGCTTTTTATAGTGTCCCATTTTGTGGGACATTACAGCTGTATTAATATGTTATATGTAAATATCAGTCATTTTAAGACATAACGTAGTAACCCATAATATGTGACATAACATTAATGTCTCAGAGTGACGAGAGCAGTGTAATACCTCGCAGTGATTCGTAATTCAAAGTTTCGGTGGTTTGTGTAGTTGTGTTATTTACCAACAGGCAACCAGCTTGGACATTTTGTCATTTATATGAATAAAAAGTATAATAAGTAATGAAATATTATACGTACTTACAATATTAGCGACCGGATGGTTAATCGAGCTTGAGGCATCCTCAGACACCGAGCAAGTGTTTTCAAATTGTTCTGGAACGCAATTAAATTTTTATTTAGGGTGCATATTGCCTATGTCGTTTTATTGTTCAAGCTTACTCTATACCAAGTATTTGTGAGTCTATGGAGAATAGACACACGTACAAAAAGTCGTATATTCAAATTAAAATCATTTATTCAGTAATTAGGACTCTAAGGGCACATTTACACGTCTTTTTGAAAATAAAAATTAAATAAACTAAATGATTCTACCAGTGCTTCGGAAAAGCCCACTGACCTGAGAAGAAGCACCAAGAAACTCAGCGTAGGTCTTTCATATATTTTTTAAAGTATATGTACAGGGTGTCCAGTATTTAATAGATAACCTTGAAATGTCTTATAGTAGAACTTATTGCCGTTTAGAAAAAAATACGAAATAAAATATATTATGAGTAGTACCTGAGATATGAACTTTTCTAAAAAAAAGTCGCAATTTTTTTGACTTATTTTACTTTCTTGTACACTACGACCAGAAATGAAGGAAATCCATAGTTTTTTTGTTATTTTATTATTATACACTAACTAGGCTAATAGAGAGATCCTACTATCCTACTAATTTTATAAAGGCGAAAGTTTGTAAGAATGTATGGATGTTTGTTCCTCTTTCACGCAAAAACTACTGAACGGATTTCGATGAAATTTGGCACACGGGTAGGTCATGTCCTGGATTAACACATAGGCTACTTCTTATTCCGCCGGGAAAATATAAACCGGGACTTTTATCCCGGAAAAACTTTTTAAGGCGGGCGGAGCCGCGGGCAAAAGCTAGTAGTCAATAGTCTGACTAGTTATTGCACTTTTAAAAAAAACATGCAAGTACAAAATTGTAATCGCAATTGTATTACGGCATAGCTGCGATGGTCTTGGGTTCGCTCTCCAGGTCGGGAAAAGTGATATTGAGTTTTAAATTAAGTATCAGCTCGAAGTCTGGAACTTGTGCCCGATATGGCGATAGGATCGCCCCTATCATATCATGGGATGGAATACACTCAGCAAAAAGTGGGTACATTAGTTGCGCCTCTGCCTTCGGGGATAAAAGGCGTGAGTATGTGTGTGCGTCATAATTGTTTTCACCTAAAAACTTCCAAATCAATCACAAAATATTAACCTTACCCATCATAAGTACATAATAATATGGAAAAATTGCTTACCTAAATCCAATGTTGGGACTTCGTTTTTGTAAGGCGTCTACTGGGTAATATATACTTAGGCTCAAAGTGTCTGTAGCGTAATCGAACATTTTTTAAATATATTATTCTCCTTTTCAACGCATTTCCACCAAGAACTTTTGCCCACTGCATATACCCGTCATTTTGATGACTTTCCGATCTAAAAGTAAGCGCACTGGGAAAGTGGTAAAGCGCACCTGGAAAACAAAATGATATAAGTACACTTATTATGTATCTGAAAAATAATATAATAAAACTTGCCATTATATATTATCTAAGTACTATTACACTGATGAGTGTTGGAAACTAGCCATCTCTTCTAAAAACATACATCACCCTATTTATCCCCAAAGCGATAGGCAGGGTTGCAGAGGTGCTCTCGCTGCCAGCCATGGTGTCCGCCATGGTCGGCGGCTGGAGGTCATGGCGAAGAAGGCCACCGCGGGTTTTGGTTGGTATACCGGTGTAGGGTGTACATAGTGTTAGGGACTCGGTCCAATGCTCGCTCGGATGAAGATATACTCCCGAGTGTCGACATTGGACCGTAAGACTGTGTGAAACCAACATAACCATTCCACTCACCCCCCAGTGGTGGTAGCGATAAAGCGTTTTTCCCCGCGATAAAAAAAAAAAAAAAAAAAAAGGGTTGCAGAGGTGCAACCAGAACACTCACTTTAATACCGTGTGTGTTCCATCTTATGGTGTAATAGTAGGCGAGCCTATGGCTACCTCGGGTACAAATTCCCGACTCCGGGCTGACAGTAGAAAAACTCAATATCACTTTGCCCGACCCGGGATTCGAACCCAGGATCTGAAAGCAGTGGTCGATACTGACATGCTATACAACTACGCCAACAAGGCAATCCACTCCTCGACAAGGCACAGTCACCCTTGTACACCACACTGAACTAGAGTGGGTGGGCAGACTTAACATATACTCCGCGCCAGATAACGTAACATTAAAGCACATTGACCTTTATTCAATTAATGAGGTATGACAAACCTTTGGCACAGTTAAAATATAATTATTTATAAACACATTTCAAAAAGAACGTTACAATTGACAGCTAAGCCAAGGAAATAAAAGTCGGTTAAAAAACTAAATATTAATACTGCCGTGATAAGCAACGTTCTGGCTGAATACTTCATAACTGGATTAATAATAACCGAGAACATGTGTCACACTACAAAATACCACACAATACCTAAACTAGACAGCAATAAGGTTCAATTTTTACTGGGCGACATTGACTGGTCCCTGGCGCTCACCTACGATGATCCTAATGTTATATTAGAAATTAAGTCAATTTAATTCAGTATATGATAAATGTAAGTATAATGGTAATATAAACATAAATAAACGAAGGTCATTTAAATGGGTTCATAACAGAATGGTATATTTGTGTGACAAGAAGAATCAATTACTCAAAATCTGGACAGTGACTAAGTTTTGGCGAAAGTATTCGTTATTCATTGATGATTTTTGGCACAATGTTAGCAGAGGCATAGACGAATATGTGGTTTTATTTAGTAACGCAATGTAAAAATGACCCTGTATATACATGTATGTATATACATATAGAAGCAATGTCAAAATTATTTGTACCTCTTGTGATAAACCTTTTCTAAATGAGATAACATATACAAACAAACCTGAGCTAACCATGAAACTCAATAAGGCTAAGAATGATACTATTATGACCATAATTAAACACATGAATGATAAAAAAGTCCAGGTTTTCATGGTATTCGTCCTTGTGATATTAAGAAGTATGCAGAAATTCCTGTTATTACACATCTAATAAACTCGTTGCTAAGGGTAGTTAACCAGATGAGTATTGGGAGATTTTCCGGCATAAAAGTACCGCTTTGTATTTCCCCGGGATAAATTATACATACAAAACTTCTTCTTGAATCACTCTATCTATTAAAAAAAAAACCGCATCAAAATCCGTTGCGTAGTTTTAAAGATCTAACCATACTTACGCACAGACAGCGGGAAGCGACTTTGTTTTATACTATGTAGTGATGAAAAATAACTTTTTTCAATTCTAACATTGGATCCGTCTTTTGTACCTACAGGCCTGCCCAGATATCGATTTTGAGGTCGATTGGCCTTAAAACAAAGAAGTACAAAATGGCGACCACTTTTCTTAAGTCTAACATTAGACCTGACTTTTACCATCAATGGCATGCCCAGTATCGATTTTGAGGTCAATTCGCCTAAACACAAAGAAATTAAAAATGGCGGACACTTTTTTCAATTCTAACATTGGATCCGTCTTTTGTATTTAAAGGCCTGCCCAGATATCGATTTTGAGGTCGATTGGCCTTAAAACTAAGAAATTCAAAATGGCGGCCACTTTTTTTGAATTCTAACATTCGATCCATCTTTGTACCTAAAGGCCTGCCCAGATATCAATTTTGAGGTCGATTGGCCTTAAAACAAAGAAGTTCAAAATGGCGGCCACTTTTTTCAATTCTAACATTGGATCCGTCTTTTGTACCTACAAGCCTGCCCAGATACCGATTTTGAGGTCGATTGGCCTTAAAACAAAGAAATTCAAAATGGCGGCCACTTTTTTTAATTCTAACATTGGATCCGTCTTTTGTACCTACAAGCCTGCCCAGATACCGATTTTGAGGTCGATTGGCCTTAAAACAAAGAAATTCAAAATGGCGGCCACTTTTTTTAATTCTAACATTGGATCCGTCTTCAGTACCTAAAGGCCTGCCCAGATATCGATTTTGAGGTCGATTGGCCTTAAAACAAAGAAATTCAAAATGGCGGCCGCTTTTCTCAATTCTAAATTTAGATTTGCATCCAATGGAAACCCAAAAATAAGCTAAAAAGAAACAACCTGTAGATGTTCAGTTTTCATACATTTTGCAGAAATCGGCCCGAGCGTGGATCCACGCTCCCGGCAGAGTTTGAACACTTTTTTTGAGCGTGGATCCACGCTCCCGGCACGCGAGGGCTTCATAAAATTATAGAAAGATGCTTAGGAAATTAAATTAGTAAATATTTGATCAATAATAACATTATCCATGACCATCAACATGGATTTCGGAAGAATAAAAATATATCACAATTATTCTGCAAATTTACAAATGAAGTTCATACACACTTGAATAACAAAAAAGATGTGATTGCTTTATTCAATGATTTTAGTAAAGCCTGCGACGACACCCTAAGATACCCTATATATAAAAATCTCACGTGGTATATAAGGCGCTCTCTTAGATTTATCGAAAACTATCACCTTAACTGCCAAACTACAGTAAAAATCAATAATAATAATATCAAAACTTACGAGAGACATATTACATTACTAGAAAAAATGGTTTCACTCACATATTCTTGGTCAGAATCGCTGACCAGTTTCGACCTATTAAGTAGGTCATCTTCATAGGCGAGTGCTGAGAGGACGTCGCGTCGCGGAGGCCTCTTGATCACTGCCAAACGGATTCCGAAGATGTCGCAGCTGCTAGACATCATCATCAGAGAAAGTTAATAATGCTTATAGCAATTTCGTTCTCACTGAAGAAGGTACGGCTAATAATTTCACCAATTGAATATCTACTGTATAGTCACGACATGTGCAACATATTTAGTGAGGGTTTTGTATACCAATTTGCTGATGACACTTGTCTGGTTGTTGCTGACAAAATATTCTTATTGCCCAAAATGCTATGCAAATGAATTTTAAGCCCTCGCGTGCCGGGAGCGTGGACCCACGCTCAAAAAAAGTGTTCAAACTCTGCTGGGAGCGTGGATCCACGCTCGGGCAGATTTCTGCAAAATGTATGAAAACTGAACATCTACAGGTTGTTTCTTTTTAGCTTATTTTTGGGTTTCCATTGTATGCAAATCTTAATTATATATTAGAATTGAAAAAAGTGGCTGCCATTTTAAATTTCTTTTTTTTAAGGCCAATCGACCTCAAAATCGATATCTGGGCAAGCCTTTAGGTACAAAAGACGGATCCAATGTTAGAATTGAAAAAAGTGGCCGCCATTTTGAATTTCTTTGTTTTAAGGCCAATCGACCTCAAAATTGATATCTGGGCAGGCCTGTAGGTACAAAAGACGGATCGAATGTTAGAATTGAAAAAAGTGGCCGCCATTTTGAACTTCTTTGTTTTAAGGCCAATCGACCCCAAAATCGATATCTGGGCAGGCCTGTAGGTACAAAAGACGGATCGAATGTTAGAATTGAAAAAAGTGGCCGCCATTTTGAACTTCTTTGTTTTAAGGCCAATCGACCCCAAAATCGATATCTAGGCAAGCCTTTAGGTACTGAAGGCGGATCCAATGTTAGAATTGAAAAAGTGGCCACTTTTTTCGTCTCAGATTTTGGGGTCGATTGGCTTTAAAACAAAGAAGTTCAAAATGGCGGTCACTTTTTTCAATTCTGACATTGGATCCGTTTTTTGTACCTGCAGGCCTGCTCAGATATCGATTTTGAGGTCGATTGGCCTTAAAACAAAGAAATTCAAAATGGCGGCCACTTTTTTCAATTCTAACATTGGATCCGTCTTCAGTACCTAAAGGCTTGCCTAGATATCGATTTTGGGGTCGATTGGCTTTAAAACAAAGAAGTTCAAAATGGCAGCCACTTTTTTCAACTCTAACTTTCGATCTGTCTTTTGTACCTACAGGCCTCCCCAGATATCGATTTTGAGGTCGATTGGCCTTAAAACAAAGAAATTCAAAATGGCGGCCACTTTTTTCAATTCTGTCATTAGATCCGTCTTTTGTACCTAAAGGCCTGCCCAGATATCGATTTTGAGGTCGATTGGCCTTAAAACAAAGAAATTCAAGATGGCGGCCATTTCTTTCCATTCTGACATTGGATCCATCTTTTGTGCCTAAAGGCCTGCCCAGATATCGATTTTGAGGTCGATGGGCCTTAAAACAAAGAAATTCAAAATGGCGCCCACTTTTTTCAATTCTAACATTCGATCCGTCTTTTGTACCTACAGGCCTGCCCAGATATCGATTTTGAGCTCGATTGGCCTTAAAACAAAGAAATTCAAAATGGCGGCCATTTGTCTCAATTCAAGCATTGGATCCGTCTTTTGTAACCAAAGATATACCCAGATTTCGATTTTGAGGTCAATCGGCCTCAAAACAAAGAAATTCAAAATGGTGGCCGTCTATGCCAAATCTTACAATGTTTCTGAATATTTTAGTGACCATTGATCCTCAATAAATAAGTAAATAAATAATTTAAAAAAAAAGGTCTATAAGAATTTTATGGTGTATAAATTAGAATATCCTATACATTGAAAATCCGATTTTTTCGAATGTATGGGCGGCACGCACGCGTCTTTTACGCAAACCGAGCCCGGCATTCCAGGGGTTAATACTCTATGCAAGTGGGCACATGATGTGGGCCTAACTATTAATTAGTAGTTTTAGACCGCGGCTCTGCCCGCGTTTCGATTTTCCAGGATAAAAGACGCGCTTTTTATTGTCCCGGGATAAACTGCAGCCTATGTATTAATCCAGAACAATATCTACCCGTGTGCCAAATTTCATAGCAATCCGTTCAGCAGTTTTTGCGTGAAAGAGTAACATCCATACATCCATACATACTTACAAACTTTCGCCTTTATAATATTAGTAGAATTCAAAATTTATTCACATCCACTCACCACACCTTAAATCAGAAATTATGCCAACTATCCAGGCTCATACCCACCAATGCATCCACCATCAAAGTAATTAATACTTATAATTGTAAACTAAACTGGAGACCATACATTGAATATGTATGTAATAGATTAAGATCCATTGTAGCTTAACTATCCCTACTTAAATGAAAATTACCTTTTAGCACACTGAGAATGTTGTATAATGTGTTGGCTGACTCTGTCATAAGCTATGGTCTCAGTAGTTATGTTAGAACATACAAGACTTATATAGACGAGATTTATCGATTACAAGTAACACTTTTAAAAACAATTGTACCCTTAAATATTAAACGCAAGTGTAGTAAATGTAACTCTGAATAATTTAAATACTTTAGAATTGTAGACATATAATAAAATAAAAATGTTTATAATATGTAGGCTATGATAACTTGCTTAAAACCTAGAACAAGAAATACCTCTAATTTGCGCAACCTATCGTATTTTTCCTAAATATACATTACCTCCATGTACTAAAAATTATGGAAAACGTACCGACGGATATATGTTACCATCACTTTTAAATGAGTTAAATAATGAAATACATGACAAACTGTTCATTAAACCGAATAAATGTAAAGTGATTCTTAAACCTTTCGATGGGATCAAATGTGTAGCTCTAGTGTTATAAATTAGTTTGTGCGTGTAATTGTGTATCTATAAGCGAGTCAATTTGTAACCGCGATACAATATAAACCATCTTAGGTTTTCTTTCACTGATATTCCTTTGGTACCTACACTTTCGTTTTGTTTTATTTTCGATAACTGTTAGTGAATATTTGAAATAAGACTTACCGTCCACAGCACAGCGAAAATAACTTTCGCCATTTTACAAACACGCGTGCAATACGACATCCGTGTATCCGTAAAACAATCAAATCGAAACCAAGTCCGAGTCAGGGGTCAAACTTTCCGGAGTATTATAATGCTCTTTGGGTCAAACAAAATTACAAGATCACACAATATACAAACGGCCACAAATCGCAAATAGAAATTGAAAACATGGCCACCGGATGACGGATCACGAAAATAAGGCTGTGTTACCACTTCACTTAAAATAATATTCCCCACGAAAAATATATAATTTAGTTACTAAGAAACATAACTTAAATTTTAAAATTCTGTAATTATATTTCAGTATATAATTTATGTAGAAAATAGTTTAATTATAAAATATAATCATGTATGTGTCACATGTCAAGTGGTATAAAATAATAAAATTACACACTTTTGTGCCATTCATAAAAATGTGGCAAACTTATTAAACATACTTCAAACATCGTGACATTTGACTTCATACATATCGTTCAGAAATTGGGTTCAGTTCAGTTTTAATATGATTTTTGTAGATTTCTAGACTTCGTTACAGTCTTTTTGGATCTAACTAGAAATCTAGCACCGCCCATCTTCTAATATATAAAACAAAATGAGAACGAACGAAGGAACGAGTGAACGAAGGTACGAAATCACAGAGTGACACCCCCCTGCTCCGCCGCCTCAAACAGCACCACATTTATAATATTAAACACTCACATATTAAAATAACTCACTAGACGTTCAGACACAATCCACAATATTCGTCTCGAAATCGCTTGTAGTCCGCTTACCGCTCGAGCTTGATCGCGTCGCGTTGGACCTGAAGGTCTACTCTGATAATCGACAACGATATATCGGAAACGATACGCTACTGCTCCGAAAGTATCGCAAATACCCTACTCTAACAATTGTTCGGATTCATTATCTTTTATCGTAAACTACCACTATCTGAACGATCAACGAATGAACGAATCATTATTTGCCAATGTCGTCTATGAACCTACTCTAAATGGTAATCGTCAGTGACGAACATTTGATTTTGACATCGCCTCAAACGTCATTTTTGCGATAATGGCAACGAGACCTTTTAGGGCGTCGTCAGCATTATCGTTACGTGTTATTTTGTGATTTTCGAGTAAATTCTCTCGAAATTTGGTGTACAATAAAACAATCTTGGATCATATACCTTGTAGCAACAATAATTATCACAATTGATGTTATTTGCTTTGAGACAATCACAAGATTTTCTTTAAAGTTCACAGGGATGAAAATGTAGCCTTCCATCAAAGAAGAAAGCAGCAAATAAGTTCATATCAGCGATTTTATTGTTTTAAATGTTAGTTACGTTTGCTGAGGATGTATCTAATTAAAATGATTAAATTTTCTATAAGGTATAATACTTTGTAGTAAAGCAAGAATAAAAAAGAAAAAAATTAAACAAGAATATAATTATAATAACTGCCCCTGTGGCGTAGTTGTATTACAGTACGATTGCAAAGCTGAGGTCTCGGTTTCGATCCCCGGGTCGGGCAAAGTGATATTGAGTTTTTCTATTCAGTATCAGCCCGGAGTCTGGAATTTGTGCCCGATATGGCGATTGCCTCGCCCCCTATCACATCATGGGACGGAATAACGGCGAAAAGTGGGTGCACTAGTTGCGCCTCTGCCTACCCCTTCGGGGATAACAGGCGTGAGTGTATATGTATAATTATAATAAATAATAATAATAATAACAATTTTATTTGGCACAAACAATTTTGACAAAGAAGTAGGAACATCAGTAATTAAGTACATAGAATTCTAAGAATTATGTTAGTACTTACAGCTAGTTTAAAATTAAACACTACATTTGGCAGGGGGCCCCAAACTAGGCAGTGCCTGTATCTTGGGGACCATAATATGAGTCTATACATTTATATATAATACACTCCTTAACTGTCTGTGCCTGCGGCGGCGTCGTGTGCCGGGTCGGTCACTTCCCTGCAACATGGTTGAGGAGGCCGATGGCTGGCACATGCGTCATACTCGTGAACGGGTGCTGCTTGTGTGGACTGGTCTGCCCTTTTCGCTTACTAGATCTAAGTATTACGGATAAACTTAGGGATTAGGGATAAACTTAGATTAATAACGACATCTTGAAGAATTTCAGACCAAATTATTACATGATTCCTGAGAGGGTTATACACTCGTATAGGGTTTTAAAAAATTATCACCTTTTTTGAGAGTATATAAATGAACTGCTCTAAACGAAAATAACAAATAGATTTATATCATGTTATTTTTTTTTATTATGAATTGTAGGTATTTTTTACCTTGAACTGATTTTGAAAAGAGCAACACTAGAGTTTCTTGCCCGTTCTTCTCTAGTAAGAACTGCTTTCCGAACTGGTGGTAGAGTTAATATTGACTGAATCTAAATAATGTATAACATTTTATGGGTTCGAATAAATTTATTTCATTTCATTTCAATATGTATTTCATTTTTGTTTTATATTTCCACAAAACTCTTATATTATATAACTAAATATTTGTTTAAGTTCTGACTTTATTACTAATTTATTTATATATATATTATATGTTAAACAATAACAAAACTAGGCATATGGCAAGAATAAAAGGAAGATAAAATAACATAAATTTTATTCAACCATAATTAATGTGAAGTAATATGTATCAGTCTTGTTTGAGATCATTACCTATAGGTGAGTTTATTCAGCTTAAAATATTTTCTGTTTCTAAATAGCTCAGAGATAGAAGCCACTTTGTCATCTCATCACATCATTTGCTTCATGTAATGAAAGGCTTTTTAAGTTGCAGTGTCCTAGCACTGAGTTATAAGTGTGAGCTCTAACGAACTCCCCAAATCTACGTCCAAAAGAAGTTTTAATTTTCGGTAAGGGTAATCGAAAGATTCTTTTTTTAAACAATACGGGTAAACTTTCTAGTTTTAAAAGACATCTGTTATTTTAATTAACTGTTTATATTTTTTGTATTATTAGTTAAATAAGTAAAAATAAAAGTTAACTAAGTAACATTTATTGTTCCCTGTAAAGGATTAAAAAAGCTGTACTAGATTTATTACAATTCACTTATTGTTTTAGGACAACCAGTAGTAATTACATTAAAACTTATCTATCTACATTATGGTAAAAAACTTACAATAGTATGTTAAATGCTTTACCTATAAATGCCTAGTATGCATTGAAATGTAGAAAAAATATATCAGAATATTGACAATTTTAAAGTATTATAAAAAATTTATATAAATTAAGAACACAAGTACTAATATACATAATTAGAAATTTAACAGACCCAAACCAAGTTTTATTAATTTAGTATTATAGATTTCCAGATTCTCATTAATATCACATAATTCTATGCAAATTGTTTATTTCACTTTACACGTGGAACAATTGTTTTTGGACAGTGCTTCTTTGAACTTGAGTTGGCCGCAGTCCCATTAAGCACCGGGTAGGACGTAAACAAAATAATTCAGTATTGTAATTAAAATATGTATATATGAGAGACAATATAATATGTAAAATTATCTTAAATTTATTATAATAAACTCTCATGTGTTTCATTGTTGTAACGCCAGGCCAGACATCTTTAAGGGTTTAGAATATTCAGTTGTCCTCTATGTGATTCAAACCACCATTATATTCTATATGGTCTCTGCGGACCGCTAATTATATTGCAAGATATTTCTTGTCAGTCTACATTCGAATGTAATTTATCATAAATTTGCACAACATGGAAATAAAAGTAATGTATCAATAAAACATTAATTACCTTTAGCCTCAACTTTATTCTGCCATCCAAACAGTTCAAAAGCTAACCAACTTCCTCCCACAACCACTGTGCTTGAGCATTCCCATCAATTATCCAAAGTATACTTTTTGCTATGTCTTTATGCTCGTGAAGGAAATTGAATGAGACATATAATTGGTTGGTACTGATGATGATTGAGACACATACTAAAAACATAAAATATGTATGAGAAAAAAATCACATCATGCTATGATAAATTGTAGGAAACTTTGGAATTTCCTAATGTTAAATATATGAAACGTACCGTAACTGTTCTTCTTCTTCTTCTTTGGTTACTGGCGACATGCATGATTATGAAGCTATTCCGCCAATATTACGTTGTTGTTGTTGTTGCAGATTGCAAAGTTTGTTGAATGTTTTTACATTGGAGACTTTGGTTGGTGGGAGAAGACAAACGAAGGCGATTGACTCTTGTTGTATGAGATGTTATATTGATTTACTAATCCTTTTTTTTCAACTGGCGTAATGACTTGATGTTTTAACGATGTTAGTAGTCTACAACAACACAAGAATAATTATTTTTACATGTATATGTCGCCGCAGCGCCATCTTTAGACAACTAATAAAATTTCACAAGTGGATTATAGACTGATAAAATCATAATAGAAAATAGTAAGAATTTATTCGGACGTTATGTTAATCACTGAATTCTTAATTGTAATTGTTTTGATTATCAAATGTGAAAGTAAGTTTGCAAACCGCAGCGCCATCTTTACACATCTAATTAAATTTCACGAGTAGATTATAAACTGATAAAATCATAATAGAAAATAGTAAGAATTTATTTGGACGTCATGTTAATTTATCTCTCTGTAAACAATCACTGAACTCTTAATAATTGTTGTTGTTTTGATGTGTAATCGGAAGTAAGTTTGCAAGAAATTGTTTGTAGAGTTTTAAATATGGATCGCTAGTGAATTAAACCTAGATAAATTCAAAAGTAATTCTAATTAAGGTTTTGAGTTTAGACTCTGTCATTTTGTTGTATTTTCGGGGTGTTAGTGGCGCCATCTATCCTACGTCAGAGGAAGTATCTGAAGAGGTGGGAGATTGACAGCTGGCAATATAAGGACCGGCAAAGCAACTAGAGCTCAGTCTTGTTTCGACGCCCGAAGTGAACACATATTGTATTCCACTAGTGTTTATGTTTTCTACCTAGTAAATATTATTGTTAAAAATAAATAAGTGTTTGAATGAATGAATAATTGTTTAAATAAAAGTAAAGATAGACCGGTGACACTTCACCGGTCTTGATAAAAAAATAAATAAATAGTTTATCTCCGACATCAGAAGTGGGATCATTTATCCCACTTATTTAAAGTTGAACCTTGTTAAACTGCCCTCCATTTTTAAATTTCTTCATTTTTTTTAATTTTTTTTTCGTTTTAATAAAGTTTTGTTTGTTTGATAAAATCACTTTTGGAATACGTACATTCGTGTATCATGAACAAGGCAATGGAAGATGCTCAAGCTGAGTCGTTGCCTGTTCCGGGCCCGGCGAACACAAGCATACCAACAGACAATACGTTCGTTGGTCCAACATCGGTGCCGCAGAATACAATAAACGCGCCGTCTGAATTCTTTTTGCACATGATGACCATGATGCAAAATATGAGCGAGCGATTGTTGCGGCAACCGACCAATGATAAAGTCAAGATCACAGATGTGTTTTTACCGTCCTACGACCCAGACGGTAACGTTGGGGTCCGAGAATGGTGTGATCACATTTCTACAGCTAAAGACGCCTATCAGCTCAACGACTATGACCTTCGTATGAAGGTAACCAGCTTGCTGAAAGGTCGTGCAAAAATTTGGGCTGATAGTTGGCTCGTAACTACGTCTACCTGGGAGCAGTTGCGTCAAATCATCATAACTACCTTTGAACCTGAAAACCGGTACTCAAGGGATGTTCTCAGATTTAGAGAACATGTCTACGATTCATCCAAAGATATTGCAGAGTTTTTAACGCAATCATGGATGTTATGGAGAAGGGTGACCAAAGACAAGCTTGATGATGTCGACGCCGTGGAGGCAGTAATTGGTACGATTAGTGACGAACGCTTAAGAATCGAACTAATGAATGCCAGGGCTACTTCAGTACCGGAATTAATTTCAGTCGCCTCATCTATTCGTGTTAAACGTTCTTCACACAATAGCACTTTTCATCAACCACCGCAAAAGCGTTCTCGTTTTTCGGTTGACAATAGATCCAGTCCCCCGTATTGCAACTTTTGTAAAAAGTCTGGTCATACTTTTAGTAACTGCCGAAATAGGGATACGAATCCAAACAGCCAGTCAACCACAAAATATCCCACAACATCAGCCGGAACGTCATCCAGAACTAGTGATAAACTTTGTTCTTTTTGCGCAAAACCAGGTCACACATTTGACACATGCTACCGTCGTCAAAAAGAGATTTCTTCAAATATTAATTCTCTGTCTGGTACCAGGTCCAACCTTAACACTATGCGCATGCGCGTTGGTGAGATAGTTGTAAATGCAATTTTTGACAGCGGAGCTGAATGCTCGGTCATGCGTGAATCCCTTGCGAACAGGTTGTCGGGACGCAGGCAGCAATCAGTCATTTATTTGAGAGGAATAGGTCCATTCCCAGTGATTTCGTTGACCACTTTAACTGCCATATGTGTAATTGACGACATCCACATTGAAATCGAGTTTCATGTCTTGTCCGATTATGAGATGACTTCAGATGTCCTGATTGGTGCCAATTTGCTTCATGACACTGGTTTAAGTGTGGTAATTGACCAAAACAGTGCGAAACTTTTTTCTATTCCTCGTGTTATGCAGATGCGATCTCAAAGCTGCTTATTTGAACATTTAAATCATGACTTGACCGACGAATCCGAAATTGACCAATTGTTAATTCTTCTCAATAAGTACTCTGACCTTTTCACGCGCGGTTTTCCCAAATCTAGAGTTAATACCGGCAAACTGGAGATTCGTTTGAAGAACAAAGACAAGTACGTTGAACGAAGACCTTATAGGTTAAGCCCAGTCGAACGAGAGAAAGTTAAAGATATCATCACCGAATTGATTAATAACAACATTGTAAGGGAAAGTAAGTCTCCCTATTCAAGCCCAATCATCCTTGTTAAAAAGAAAAACGGCGATGACCGTATGTGCGTCGACTATCGCGAACTTAATGCGAATACTATACGCGACCATTATCCACTCCCCTTAATTGCTGATCAAATCGATCAATTAGATGGTGGCAAATACTATTCAAGTCTTGACATGGCTTCTGGTTTCCACCAAATCTTGATTGATTCCGACTCCATCGAAAAGACTGCGTTTGTGACTCCAGACGGCTTATACGAATATTTGACCATGCCATTTGGGCTCTGCAATGCGCCGTCCGTATACCAAAGGTGCATAAATCGTGCTCTAGGACCTCTCCTCAATCAGGGTAGTGCAAGGAATGGCTATAACGATAGCGTAGCACAGGTTTACATAGACGATGTTATCAGTAAATGTCGTGATTTCCCTTCCGGGTTACAACATTTAGAGAGGATCTTTATCGCATTACGCGAATCCGGGTTTTCAATTAACATTGACAAATGTTTCTTTTTCAAACGCTCTATAGAATATTTGGGCAATATAATAGAAGACGGTCAAGTCCGGCCCAGTACTAAAAAAGTAGAAGCCCTACTAAAAGCACCTGTACCAACTACAGTAAAACAAGTGCGTCAATTCAATGGCTTGGCAGGATACTTTCGTCGTTTCATCCCGGATTTTGCGCGAACGATGATCCCCCTTTACGATTTAACCAAGCAAGGCTCTCGTTGGCAATGGACTAGCATTCATGAAGAGGCACGTCAGAAAATCATCCATCACCTTACATCTGCACCGGTCCTCACAATATTTCAAGAAGGGCAGCCCATAGAATTGTTCACCGATGCTAGTTGCCTTGGATTTGGAGCAATATTGATCCAAATTATCAACGGGCGACAGCACGTAGTAGCGTACTTTAGTATGCGTACTACGGACATTGAAAGTAGATACCATTCCTACGAGTTAGAAACCCTAGCCGTAGTCCGGGCTATCAAACACTTTCGGCATTTTCTCTATGGGCGCAGATTTAAGGTGGTCACAGACTGCAATGCAATAAAGGCATCCAAGCATAAACAAGACCTGCTACCTCGTATTCATAGATGGTGGGCATACCTCCAGAACTTTGAATTCGACATAGAATACAGGAAGGGCGAGCGGATGCAACATGCAGACTTCCTGAGTCGAAATCCAGATCCTCTTACTGTCAACGTGTTGGCAAACAATCTGGAGTGGCTAACTGTAGAGCAAAGACGCGACTCTCTACTACGACCCATCATAAATTCCCTACACAATGGAGGTAGTGTTGCTGGATATTGCCTTGAAGACAATGTGCTCAAGTTCAATAGCAACAATGAAGTCTTAGGCGCACAAAAATTGATCGTGGTGCCAAAAGCTTTTCACTGGAGCCTCATCAATACTTTTCATACTGGCCTAAAACATCCAGGTTGGGAAAAGACCCTTCACAAAATTAGAGAAACTTATCATTTTGATAAAATGAGCAGTGCTGTTAGAGAATTTGTGGACAACTGCATAGTCTGCAGAACGTCAAAACAAACTTCTGGGGCCACGCAGGTACAACTGCACCCTATTGCTAAACCTAATGTACCATTCGAAGTGATACATATGGATATCACTGGCAAGCTTGGCAAGCCAAATGACCAAGAGTATGTTGTGGTCACAGTAGACGCTTTTACTAAATACGTTCTGCTCAGACACACTACTGACAAATCTCAGCATAGTTCTCTAGCCGCGCTAAAACAAGTTATTCACCTCTTTGGTGCCCCGCGCCAAATTATTGTTGATGGTGGGCGTGAATTCTTGGGAGAATATAAAAATTACTGCGACAGGTTCGGCATTCAGATCCATACCATATCGCCTGGCACAAGCAGAGCAAATGGACAAGTGGAGCGAGTCATGGCAACTCTGAAAAACGGACTTGTCATGATAAAAAATTATGAAACACTAGACTGGCATACGGCATTGGAAAGTCTCCAATTAGCCCTCAACTGCACTGTCCACAGAACCACGGGAGTTGCCCCACTAATGCTCTTAACTCGACGGCAAAATTGTGTGCCACCTGAGTTGCTGAACCTAGTCAATATTGAAGACTCATCGATTGATTTTGAGGCCTTGGAGCAATACGTACAGCAAAGAATGGCAAGGATATCAGCATACGATAAAGAGAGATTTAATAAAGGCCGTGCTAAGATTCAAAATTTTCAGCGAGGTGATTTTGTACTGGTAAAAAATAATCCTAGGAACCAAACTTCCTTGGACCTGAAATTCAGTGTACCATATGAAGTATACAGAGTCCTGGAAAATGACAGATACCTTATAAAGAAAGTTATTGGTCATCATGGACGACCACGAAAGGTTGCACACGACCAACTTCGTCGAGCCCCACAACCAGGGACAGGCAATCAGGCGGCCGTGTCGCCTCCAGATGAGTATCAAGCTGGTCCTTCGGGCATTAACCTAACAGCCACCGATCCTGCCCCGCCTGTATCAGCATCAAATAAGACTGCCGAAGTTACTGAACAGGTCTGATGGAAATGAGTTTCGGTGAGCAACTTTCAAAATATTATTCATCACACATCTGCATACACATTTAAACACAATACACACACAAATATGCATGAAAAAAAAAAAAAAAAAAAAAAAAAAAAAAAAAAAAAAAGGAAGAAAATAGTAAATAAAAGATGCTCTTGACGTGTGGAGCCGTTGAAGAGCCAACAAAAAAAAAAAACAAAAAAAAAAAAAAAAAAAAAATTTTTTGACTGTTGGCGTGTGGAGCCGTCCAATGGTCCATCCTATCCGAAAAAAGAAAACGAAAATATATCCCCTGTGTCCACGGTGTGATGAGCCGCCCAGAGCACAGCATCGACCTAACCCAAAATCCTTTAGGACCTCTGTTGAAAAACAGCAACGACCTTTCACCGCCCTATCCTTACCTTATACAGAAAAATATTATGCATTGAACTGTAGTCACGTGGAGTGAGCAGTCCTTGTATTATAATGTTTTATACTGTTCTCACGTGGAGTGAGCAGTCATTGTGTTATAACATTTTATACTGTTGTCACGTGGAGTGAGCAGTACAATTCAATTTATTCTTCGTGACACTCTTGTCATAAGAGCTGTCAAAGTACACTAACTCACACTTAACACTGAACAAAGCTAATGAAAATTTTGCTTCTAGCTAATTTTATCCGACCAGTATTCGCGTGGAGTGAGCTGTGTCATTATAATCTGCCACCATTAAGAGTGAGCTTTTTAATTTTGTCTGTTGTCACGTGGAGTGAACAGATTACTAATGAAATTTAAAATTCATGGTCTACATCCGAAGCTATGTTGCTTTTTTATTTGACTAAGGCTTACTGTGGAAGTATTACCTTAGCAGTGTATTTATTACAGAAATAAGCGACCCAGCAATGCAGAGCACGCATCGCAGTTCAGAATGGCCGTGTCGCCGCAGCGCCATCTTTAGACAACTAATAAAATTTCACAAGTGGATTATAGACTGATAAAATCATAATAGAAAATAGTAAGAATTTATTCGGACGTTATGTTAATCACTGAATTCTTAATTGTAATTGTTTTGATTATCAAATGTGAAAGTAAGTTTGCAAACCGCAGCGCCATCTTTACACATCTAATTAAATTTCACGAGTAGATTATAAACTGATAAAATCATAATAGAAAATAGTAAGAATTTATTTGGACGTCATGTTAATTTATCTCTCTGTAAACAATCACTGAACTCTTAATAATTGTTGTTGTTTTGATGTGTAATCGGAAGTAAGTTTGCAAGAAATTGTTTGTAGAGTTTTAAATATGGATCGCTAGTGAATTAAACCTAGATAAATTCAAAAGTAATTCTAATTAAGGTTTTGAGTTTAGACTCTGTCATTTTGTTGTATTTTCGGGGTGTTAGTGGCGCCATCTATCCTACGTCAGAGGAAGTATCTGAAGAGGTGGGAGATTGACAGCTGGCAATATAAGGACCGGCAAAGCAACTAGAGCTCAGTCTTGTTTCGACGCCCGAAGTGAACACATATTGTATTCCACTAGTGTTTATGTTTTCTACCTAGTAAATATTATTGTTAAAAATAAATAAGTGTTTGAATGAATGAATAATTGTTTAAATAAAAGTAAAGATAGACCGGTGACACTTCACCGGTCTTGATAAAAAAATAAATAAATAGTTTATCTCCGACATATATGATAGTCACATAAAACAACACAATCAAACAAATTGATACTTACGATACAGTAAATTGTTGTATTTCAATTTTTGAATAAGGATATTGTTTACAAGTTTGATTATTTGATATTTATTAACTCTTGTCAACTTCACAGCGTATTTGACAGTGACTCCATAAAGGATAATTTTTATTTTTGTAAGTTTTGCACAATATCATTCACTCCGATTAACGAAATAAAAGACATAAACTTAGAGATGTTTGACGGTTGAAGTCGCCGAAAATTCATTGTGAAGTAGCCCAAAAGTCGCCTCTTTGTATATGGAGAGGTGAAGGAGCAAAAAAAAAACCTCCCCAATTTCTAATTCCTACTGGTCCATCGTGGCGAAAATTCGAAGTGGCCGTAGTCGCCCACTTGTGTGGGGACGCGGAGAGCAAAAAAAAAAAAATAAGGTCCCCAGTTTTCAATGATTGTGTGTAAGGGGGTACCCTCAAAGCTATATAAATATCCTCAAATTCGACAAAAACAATGCATAAAACACAAACTTTCCGAAGTAGCCTAAATTGGCGACTAATCACGATTCGCGTAGCCTAAACGGCGACCAGTCGCCATTCGCAATTTTTGGTCACCCCAACACTCTTCAAGATAGCCTAAATGGCAAAAAGTCGCCTAATCTGGCAGCACTGGACTGACTATAACAAGTTTGTCTTTTTTTTATTTATTTGAATATTACAGCTCTGGATACTAGTCCATTGAGCCCGTCTTTCATAAATTTTTATCGTTAGTCCTAACTCTTAAGTCCTAACTACTATGTCGAAGTAAAGCAGTGGCTACCTTACCAAGACATTATCGAAGAGTTTTAGAAGCAACAAAAATAAATACTTGATTATTACAGTTATTTCAATTCATTTCATTTGAGCCCTTTAATAGAACTATATTGGATAATATACCACCATAATTATGCAATATAACACTAAGTATTACCAAAATAATGAATTAAAACAAGAGCACCTCATGACACTTTCGAAGTTCCCGCCAAAACTCCCAAGTTTGTCACAACTGAATATTAGTTAGAGACAGATAGGACACTAGGGTTGGGCAAAAAGTTTGGCACTATCTCCGTACGGCGCTAGTGTTGCAGATGTAAGGATAGGTAGGTAGGCACCTATAGGTGTTTGTACCAACTACTATTATTTTTGTTAATTCTTATTTAGGGAGTTTGGTCCAAAATGAAACAAAGATTAATAATTATTTATTTGTATTCCTCAGCTTATGTGATTTACATTTATTATATGCCATTATTGGAGGACCGCTCATTTTTAATACATACTTTTCTTCAATATCCCCCCTTAATATTTTGTTAATTATTTTACACCAATTGTATATGTGTAATCTTAGAATTAGTTTTAAAAAAAATCACAGACATTTGTCTTATATTGCGCAACCCAGCCAGTCCAAATTAAATGTTAATATTTCTTTTTTTAATTGTTTTAATTGTTTGTTTTTAATATTTTTAACTTTGTTAGTACAAAACATGTACTCAGATCACCTTATACACGATACATGTAAAATTGGGGAGCTTTTTAATAGCTCTTCGCATCCCCACGCAATTGGACGACTTTAGGCTACTGCCAATTTTTGGCGAGTTGGGCCAGCATTCATCTGGAATTAAAGACTTTTTTTTGCTTCTTTGCCTCTCCATATGCAATGCGGCGACTTTAGGTTACTTCACGATGAAGTTTTTGCGACTTCAACCATCATATATCTGGCAGCACTGGAGTTATGACAAACTTGGGAGTTTTGGCGGGAACTTGGAAGTGTCATGAGGCGCTCTTGTTTTAATTCATTATTTTGGTAATACTTACTGTTATATTGCATAACTAGCTTTTGCCCGCGGCTCCGCCCGCATTAAAAAGTTTTTCCGGGATAAAAGTCCTGGTTTATATTTTCCCGGGATAAAAAGTAGCCTATGTGTTAATCCAGGACATGATCTACCCGTGTGCCAAATTTCATCGAAATCCGTTCTGTAGTTTTTGCGTGAAAGAGCAACAAACATCCATACATCCAGACATCCAGACATCCATACATCCATACATACTTACAAACTTTCGCCTTTATAATATTAGTAAGATTATGGTGTTATATTATCCAATATAGTTCTATTAAAGGGCTCAAATGAAGTGAATTGAAATAACTGTGACAATCAAGTATTTATTTTTGTCGCTTCCAAAACTCTTCAATAATGTTTTGGTAAAGTAGCCACTGCTTTACTTCGAAATAGTAGTTAGGACTAAGGATAACAATTTATGAAAGACGGGCTCAATGGACTAGTATCTAGAGCCGTAATATTTAAATAAATAATAAAAAAAGACAAACTTGTTATAGTCACAGATAGGCGGAGTTTTGGCGGGAACGTGGAAGTTTCATGAGGTGCTCTTGTTTTAATTCATTATTTTGGTGATATATTGCATAATTATGGTGGTATATCATCCAATATAGTTCTATGAAAGTGCTCAAATGAAGTGAATTGAAACAACTGTGCCAATCAAGTGCTTTCTCGTTGCCGACAAAACTTCATGATAAAGTCTTGGTTAGTCACTGCTTAACTACGACATAGTACGTAGGTAAAAAAAACCCAACGAAAAATATCACTTAAGACGAGGCTGTATGGGTGTGAACCCTTTGCCTTCCCTACAAGGGAAAATTATAAAAAAAAACACACACACAGATAGGCATACCGCATACTCATAGTTGCGTAGGACGCGACACAAAAAAAGAGTTTGTAAGACTAGCCTCTTTTTCTAAGCCAGTACAATGTCCCACTTCAAATGAGGCGAGGCGTAATGAAGCTCGGTGATACATTTGAAGTAACGAGTACAAATATGACATACTAGCTTTTGCTCGCGGCTCCGCCCGCTTTATAAAGTTTTTCCGGGATAAAAATCCCGCTTTATATTTGCCCGGGATAAAAAGTACCCTATGTGTTAATCCAGAACATGATCTACCCGTGTGCCAAATTGCATCGAAATCCGTTCAGTAGTTTTTACGTGAAAGAGGAACAAACATCCAGACATCCAAACATCTAAACATCCATACATCCATACATTCTTACAAACTTTCGCCTTTATAATATTAGTAGGATTTTCATTGAAAAATAACGTACTATTGTAATTTGTAGCATGCCTTTCGCTCCCTCTCTGACCCCGTCTTATAGTTTTTCTGAGATAGATAGTGCGTACGACGAATTCGCGACTACCGCGACATGAAATATGAAGTAGTACAATAAAAAATGTTGAGCCGCTCTTACATTTTGCTTCATGTACGGGACAAATGTACCGCCTCTTGTATGTCCTACCCAACACTAAATTAGTTGGCAGACAGCGCCAAGGAGAATATAAACACTACGTTAGAGACAGCGCGTTAATTTAAAAGTTTCTTGAAATTATAATATATTTAAACGACGGTATAATATATTTAAATATATTTATTTAGTAAGTATTTTTGAGTCGATGTCAAAATCAAATGTTCGTCACTGACAGTTGCCATTTAGAGTAGGTTTACAGACGACATTGGCAAATATGTTTCGTTCGTTCGTTGATCGTTTAGATAGTAAAAACGATGTAACTGAGAGTAGGCTTCTACACGACAAATGTCGCGATATATCGAATATCGCTTTTGGGAGTCGACACCCTGAACTGACCCTGGAATGCCAGGCTCAGTTTGCGTAAAAGACGCTTGCGTGCCGCCCATACATTTGAAAAAGTCGGATTTTAGGTGTAAAGGATTTTCCAATTTATACACCATAAAATTCTTTTAGTACAAATTTTGAAATTATTTATTTACTTATTTATTATGGATCAATGGTCACTAAAATATTCAGAAACATTGTGAGATTTGGCATAGACGGCCGCCATTTTGAATTTCTTTGTTTTGAGGCCTATTGACCTCAAAATCGAAATATGGGCATATCTTTGGTTACAAAAGACGGATCCAATGCTTGATTTGAGAAAAATAATTTTGAATTTCTTTGTTTTATGGCTAATCGACCTCAAAATCATATCTGGGCAGGCCTTTAGGCCAATGTGTATAATACTCTTTGCCTTTAGGTACAAAAGACGGATCCAATGTTGGAATTGAAAAAAGTGGCCACCATTTTGAATTACTTTGTAATTCAAAATGGTGGCCACTTTCAAAATCGATATTTGGGCATGGCTTTAGGTACAAAGGGCAGATCCAATGTTAGAATTGAAAAAAGTGGCCGCTATTTTGAATTTCTTTGTTTGAAGGCTAATCGACCTCAAAATCGATATTTGGTCATGGCTTTAGGTACAAAAGACGGATCCAATGTTAGTTTGTTTTAAAGACAATTGACCTCAAAATGGATAGTTGGGCACGCCATCGATAGTAAAAAAACAGATCTAATGAAACTCAAGAAAAGTGGTTGCCATTTTGAACTTCTTTGATTTAAGACTGATTGGATATTTGGGCTTGTCTTTAGCCAAATAGAATATATCCAGGTTGTAATTTTACTAATTTAAACACGCAATCACATCAAAATTAAATACTTTTAAAAATTATTAAGGTAATTAACCTGAGTAGCCTTTTAAGTCTGGTGAAGGGGGGTAAATAAAAAAAAGATACAGTAATTGAATGGCCACCCAACAGCGCATAACGATGTGGAGGAAGAAAAATATAGTAAGATAATTTCTACTACGCGGCTAATTATTCTTATAGCAATAGTTGAATTGTTAAGGACTCCCTGATTTTTAACCGATTTTGATGCTTTCACAGAAGAATTTATTTTATTTGCTGTTTGCCGACACGGGCCACTTCTTTCTTCTTCAATTCTTTATTTTGCGACATAACAAAGCTGCGATATCGTTATTGAAGAGAATTGAATAGGCATTGATGGTGGCCATATTATTTAAAAGTTCTATAATTAAAATAGTACCTACTATAGTTTGTGCCCATGTCCAGCGGATTTTGATTTTAAAACCAATAGCCCATAAAACAAGAACATTTAACATGGAATGCGGTTCTTAAAATTCCAACATCGATTTATTCTATTTGGCTAAAGACAAACTATTAAATTAAATTATTATTATTAAATTATCTATCTTAAATCCAATCAGTCTTAAAAAGTTCAAAATGGCGACCACTTTTCTTAAGTCTAACATTAAATATGACTTTTACTATCAATGGCATGCCCAGAATTGATTTTGAGGTCAATTGGCCTTAAAACAAAGAATTTCAAAATGGCGGCCACTTTTTTCAATTCTCATATATGATTAAGGTTTGTATCCAATGGAAACAAAAAATAAGCTAAAAAGAAACAAGCTGTAGATGTTCAGTTTTCATACATTTTGCAGAAATTGGCCCGAGCGTGGATCCACGCTCCCGGCAGAGTTTGAACACTTTTTTTGAGCGTGGATCCACGCTCCCGGCACGCGAGGGCTTAAACAAGACTGAATCAGAATGTCCGGCGGCGGCCGCGCACCGCCTTTTGTACTCTGCCAAAAGTACCGTCGTAGTTTGTGCAACATTCTCGAAGGATCCAGAATAGGGTAGTTTCCTGTGTTTGATTTGGTATATTATTTTACTAGCTGTTGCCTGCGGCTCCGCCCGCGTTAAAAAGTTTTTCCGGGGAAAAGTCCCGCTTTATACTTTTCCGGAATAAAACGTAGCCTAAGTTACTCCTTATTACATCAGCTACCTCCCAATAAAAGTCCCGTCAAAATCGGTCCAGCCATTTCAGAGATTAGCCAGAACAGACAAAAATTGAAAAAAAAAATATCTTGGTGTATGTACCGTATATATATTCATTGGATAAAGATTATTACGTTAATACAACTCTTAACAAATAATGCATTAATTTCGACCAAATTTGATTACCATAAAAACGGTTCTAGTGAGTTAATCTTAAAAGATAGACATATACTGTCGCGGACATTTTTTTAGATCATTTCAAGAGCAATAATTCTTTCATACATATATTTTTGGTATCTTGAACCATTTTCGCAGCGCACGCAATGGAAGCCCTCAAGGATGAATAATTTTCCCCGTCTTTTTCACATTTTCCATTATTTCTTCGCTCCTAATAGTTGCATCGTGATATTATATAGCCTAAAGCCTTCCTCGATAAATGGTCTATTCAACACAAAAAGAATTTTTCAATTTGAACCAGTAGTTCCTGAGATTAGCGCGTTCAAACAAACAAACAAACAAACAAACTCTTCAGCTTTATAATATTAGTATAGATATGTAACAGAAAATAATACGAAAAACAAATTCTTCTGAAAAATCAGAATCAAAATTGGTTGACAAATAAAGCAGTTAGGTATTCATATTTGAAATATTGTTGTGAGCAAAAGTGGGGATATCACTTGATTTGTTTGACACGCACGCAGCGTTATGGCTGGCGACACTCAGTGACGTCACATTCTGCTGTATCCGTTATCTAACAGTTGCCCCTTCCACAAACTTCAAAGCTTTATAATTCATTTATTATTGCTTGTATTTAAAAAAATCTTTTTCCTCTATATTTTAGAAGATGTAAATGTTTGATAAATGTATTTAAAAAAAAGTAGTCAACTACCCTATAGTCGGGAACTCTCGAAAATTAAAATCGGTTAACGCTTTTTACGACATTCTGGAGACATCGAGATCTTTCGAGAATGTTTCATCGCCGAACCTTCCACAGTCGGATAGGCCCGCTTCTCGCCAATAGATGGCGCTGTTTATCGGCGAGTACTAGCGCGCGTAACACTGCTCCGTAACAATGCTCGGGACGAGCATGTCTTGGGAGGACCCAAGACAGGCTCATCCCGAGCATCGTTAGGGCCATGATAGCGCGCTAACCAAGCAACGTGCACGATTTTGGGTGCACCTCGGCAAAGACCGGGCGCACTGCCGCTACGACCTTGAGCCCCGCTGACGGGGTCTCCAGCTTGAGACGTCACTCCTCCACGGCGGCTCGACGTAAGGAGGCCCTCATGGCCTCCACCTCCTTCAGGGCCGTACGCTGCTCGCGACTGAACGCCTCCTCCCGCCAATGAAAAGCATCAGACAGGGATTCGGAGTCCAGATCCCTGGGCAGGAATCCGGCCAACATGCAAGCCACCTCGTATGAGACCGTGCGGTATGCCCTGATCGCCCGCTGAGCCACTACACGCTGAGGATTGCGCAAGAGCGCGACGCAACGGGCCACACTATAAGGCCTATGCTATCCTCTAAGGTGAAGTTCCTGGTAGAATAACGTGAGGATATTAAGAACCTGTAGCACATCATACAAAAAAAGTAGTTCCATCACATCGCCAAGAGATGGCGTTACTACGGAGACGTACAAAACTTAAATCGCTATATTATTATCAGTCCCCAAATTTTAAAGGCATAACTATATTTTTGAGACGATATTGTTAGTTTCTTGTGGGCTTTACGTAGAATAATAGATATTGTCTAAAATGTGCAGGTATGGCGAGTAATACCTGCCAATTCCCATATAAGTACAAAAAAATCTTAAAAATAGGTACCCTTTTGGTATGACAATCACAAGACTTAGAACTGAAACCAATAAAATTGCTTTTACCATAACATAGACATACTTAATAACATTTGTTATCCATCTGTTAAATGAATATGGGTACAGTGACATGGGGGAAATTAAGTAATCAGGTGGACAGCGGGGATGGATCCAGCTTACAATTCAGAGAGGGAAGGTCTATTTGATACATAACTCACCCCCTCGTCCGATAGTACAATGGTGCAGAGAGACATTGTATGAATCTGCCTTTGTAGTGTAGTCTCATAGAAAACACAACTATTGTAAGAGGCTCGCACTAACACATGCAAATCGCACCTAATTAGTGTTTACACTAGTCAAGACATATGCAAATATCACCCTATGAATGCCTGTAGTATAAACAATTTAAGAGGAGCAAGTCTCACTTTTGAGTTTGACACTCAAATCCGAGTATCACTAAACTTAATAGCTATGAGTTTTTATCATAATGTAAACAACTACAGGAGCGACTTGCACTGTGAGTTTTTGTATATAATAATTGTTTGTGATTTTTTGCCCCTCACATTCGAGAAGCTTTTCTTTTGTAAATGATGTTTCAGTTGTAGAAAAATACAACATTCTTTCCATACTATAGTATGTGTAGTATAATAAACTTTTTCTATTTACACATAAATAAATAGCCTAACAAATTATAAATTACTCAATATCAATCCCATTTTGACTTCTTCTTTTCAAATATTTCTTTACCATTTTCATCCACAGCTGCATAATATCCCATTCCTTCATACTTTTTTCTCATATAAGCTATGTATCCAAGAGTCAGACCAAAGCAAGCTAGGCCTATACTCATAATTACTATATTCTGAAACAAAAATACAGATTACACATCTTGTATATTACAATAATTCCTGATTAAACAATGATCTAGCAATTGTCTTATGCAATTATTGACATCAATAATGTTCTTGAGTATCTGTCTTAAACAAGTATATTATGTTAATGTGGGCGAGAATACGATATTTTCCCATGTTGGATTTTGTTCACTATTCTATATAATATGTAACAGTAACATTTGCCAAAATTTCTTTAGTACGTGAAAACTAATTTAAAACTATGATATCGCGCCGACATCCTTGAAGGCCTATATTTCTGCCGCACTATTAAGCTGTGGAACAGTTTGCCAGCGTACGTGTTCCCTCCTTCCGACGACTAAGGATCCTTCAAGCGGAGTGTATAGAAGCAATTATGCAGGCCGACATAACTGTGCCGACCGACCAGGGATGTTTATCGCTTGCCGGTCCACATTATTTTTGGGCTTCATTTCATTTATCATCAGATGCAGTAAAGCCACTTTGTCGAGCCATTGATAAAAAATAAAAATACAACCAACGTTTGAGTGGTTTATTTTGATTGCCCCATGTAGACACTGAATACAAAATCCTCTACAGTTTATAGTGGCACAAAACTAGATAGATTTTAACTTACTGGCTTTGCGTATAATTCAAAATTTATTAGTCTGAACGCTGTTGTTGATCGTACTGATCTCAATCCGTCTCCTGGTTTTTCGTTGTTGGACATTATTGGCGGTTTAATGTGTATTTATTCCTCAGCAAATTTTCGTGTAGTGGCCCAAAAAGGAATACTATAATTTTTATAAATAAGGATTTATATTATTCAATTTCGATTTTCGCAACAGAACAAAATATGGACCTACTTATGCAAACAGGAACCAACCCACACCAAAATATTTTCTACTAGTTGATGTTTAAACTAAAATATTTTTGGTTTACAAATAGTTGATTGATATAAAATGTTTGGCATTTTACGAAGTAACAACTGAGGTATTTGGACAATTATTAACTATATGAAAATATTAAGCCTGCTACTTATTATATAATTTTTTTAATGACCAACTCAAATTTTATGGGCTTGTGGGTTGGTTCCCTTTTGCGAAAGTAGGTCCATATATAAATGTATCACGATTCGCGAAATTCAATCAGAAAAATGAAAATTCAATGTCATTTTTTTTTATATAGGTATTAACTTTCCGCTTATAGGGAAGGCAAAGGGTTCAAGCCCATACAGCCTCGTCTTAAGTGATATTTTTGCTTCTTTTTTTTAACACGCTTTTATTAGCTTCAGACGTATGTATGTATGACTGTATGTAACTTACACTTTGAACATAATTTTGACCCACTTCAAAATGTCGGATTAAATCGAAATTTGGCATACTTATCATGAACCGATGACAATACAATATTTTTAACCGACTTCCAAAAAAGGAGGAGGTTCTTAATTCGTGTGTTTGTATTTTTTTTTAACTAAAAAATACGTTTTTATATAAATCCAACTAAATAAATAATACTTAAGTTTTCCTTGTGTTTCAATGGATGGCGCCAGCATATAATTAGATCGCGCTATGGTTTACAAGCAAGCGAAACTATATAAGTTAGCATTTTGAAAAATCTTACTTGTTTTTTAGTGAACTAAAATATGAAAAACAAATAATAGTTTATAAAAACTAGAAAACACGCTTTATAAAAATCCAACTAAAAAATAGAAAACTATAATTTTTAATAAACTTGAGTTGTGTGCAGGATGCATTCACGAAAAAAGAAAAACGAAGTGTATACCGTGCATGCGCGGTCACGTGACAGTGCCCTCAGTGAGGTAATAGAAATTAACAATAACTAATAGTGAATAAACAGTAAAATCTGTATTATCAAAGTGCGTTTTGAAGTACTCTCACACGCCCGGTACGGACTAATCGGTGTTATTTAGTGCGATAGTGTAGGTTAGAACTTTGCCTACCCCGCTGCGGTAGCGGGATGAACATATGTGTAAAGTCAAAGCAATAGTCAAAGCAAGAGTCAAAGTAATAGTTAAAGTTCGAAACAACATCAAAAAAGAAAACAGCAAGTAGTCATAAAGTAAGAAGAAGTCGGCAAGTTAGAAGATCCCTGGGTGGACAAGACGCTTATGCAGTTGACCCCTTCTCCCACTGCTGCAAGGACGACCTACGGTTACGACGCAGAGCTACGGCATAGCAATGGACCTCTCCGTACCTAATAACGTCTCGAAGAGATTTGTATCGGTTGTATAAGCTATACTGTACATAGTGTGTGAATTATATACATTATTTCCCGACTTTTGGCGTTTTAACCTTGTCAGCTGGTATCGCCTTTCTAACTCACGCAATCCAGCATAGAACACAATTTTGTGGGGTGTCGGCCCAGTCTGAGCTCCGCACAAATTGAGAATAGTGTAAATAAGAAAAACAAGTAGGTATTTTATTGTAAAAAAAGCATTTGGTGCATGGTGCCAATAGTTATAAATATTTTATTGACAGATAATATAAGTAGAAGGATTATCATATATCAAAAAGCACCCCACACTTTAAAAAAAAATGACAAAAACTATTCTAATGGCTGACGGTATACTTAATCGCACAAAACCTACCTTCAGTGAAGCATGCGTTTAACATTTATACAGGTTACCTATCTAGGCGGCAAGAACCCAAGCTACGCACCTCCCCCCCCCCCCATGTGAAAGCTATATTTACGCCCGTGTACATAGAACTTAAGAAATTTTAGGGCTATTAGTAACGAAAAAACTTGGACTATTTATCCAATGGACACGATACGGCAATAATGCGCAAACAATTTTTCCTTCCAATCCTGATGGGGGGCGAGGTAGATGCGGATAGCCCACATTTAACAAAAAAAATCCACTCGTTTTTTACACAATAACACAACAAACATCAGAATTTCAGTGGAGCACCACTTAGTGTCATTATCGTAGAATGTTATGACAGCGATCGCAAGTCATAGGTTTTAAAAGTTCATGACCAGCTGCGCATGAGTGACCAACGAGGGGTTCGCCTGGTCATCCCATATCCTTTGCATTGCTAGATACTCAAAGCGAAAAAAGATTTAACGGACTTTTGACGAAAATATACAAAGAAATTAAAATCTTGTTGGCAACACTGGCTAGAACTTATAATGGGTGCGTTCCACTAAGCGTTCACAACGCCCAAAATACTCTTTTGGCCGTTCCACATGGCGACTACGATCGTTGTGGTCGCGGCGAAAATGTCATTAATGACGTCATAACTCACGCTCGCGAGAAGCCCACAATGACCTATCTCTGGAGGTGGGTCGAAGTGAGCGTTGAGAAAAATAGCAAAGTTGTCAAAACTAAAAGGTCGAAGTTTTCTATTTTCACGATTATAATTTTCTAAAATTGTATTCCATTCTTCATCTGAACTGGATGAACTAGTACTTTCGTTAGTATTATTGCATGCACGCATCATCAAATAACATAGTGTTGTCGCTAAAGACATTTTGAATCTATTTGAATGTAAATTAATTGAATACTTCATTGGAATTACATATAAAAATTGAATTATATATTTATTTTTCGACATAAACCAACTTCACTTATAATTATTAAAATTTACACTTAAAACTCATTAAAACTTAATAATGGTAGCCTAACCTATTAAAGCTTTTGCTTTATTTTTTCTAGCTCGCTATTTGTATTATTTCCTCAACGCCCAAAACGCTCCACAATCCATTCCACTTGGGTTTACGATAACAACGCTCAGGACTAAGTGGAACGGGAAAACTTGTGGTCGTGAGCGTGATCGTCGTGAGTGCTTAGTGGAACGTAGCCAATATGTCATGGTGTTTTTAAATATGGCTGTCGTGAGCTGTCAAAAAAGATAACTCTTTTCTGATTTTTTCTGAAAATGTCCTTTGTTGATATATAATTTCTTGTTAAAATTCAATGTTTGTTCGTTATTAATCAAGTGGTAATAAATATCATTGGACGATGGAGTCAAATTCCGCTCTTCACAGTGATGAACACGATGGCGCGGAAGTTTCACCTGTAACTGAAGAACGGGCTACGGATACTATAGGAGAAATATCTGAAAATAATGTAACCAGCCATGACGAAGCCGCTGCTGTCGAAGACTCACGTACATATTTTTTGGCCAAAATATTAATTATCACCATCAACCCCATATGGTCGAAGTGGTTTCGCACTAATACTTATATGCCTTTACCGTTATTTTGCCATTACATATAAGTATGTTAGTGCAATATTTTTAAAAAGTCGCGTAATATATTGTTTAGTGTTTTTGCATTGAATGTTAAGATAAAACGCCTTTTAGTAATGTAGTATTCGTTTTTGTGTAGCTGCAAATGGAGGCCCAACCAGCAGTAGTGATGCTCTGGGTATAGAGCCATCTGCACCGCATGTCGACGATGAGACACCGGCGGCAGAGCAAGGTAAAAACTTTATTATTCTGCCTTACTCAATGGCTTAAAAGTCTTTATAATTAGCCATACTCTATTGGTGTAGGTATTTAATTAAATGTAAACACATAATGACTTATGATTCCTGGGAAGTCAACCTTTTCTTACGAAAGTGTTTACGAAGACTGTTGCGTCTATGAAACTATGGTGTACAACAAACATTAAAATGATTACTTTACTTTAGAAACAAAACAAAATACTGAAAACATCTAATTATCAGAAACAAAGCAAAAAGTATAATAAATAAACAAATGTCTACAATGCAGAAATGTATAGATAATTTTTGTCTAGTTAACCGATTTAATTGAATGGAGTCAGTTCTAATGGCATGGCACATGACATTCACTCTCTCAAATTTTGTAGGGTCATGTAGCACGATCCATTGGAAAAATGTTTAGCGCTCCTGTCATATTAGATATTTTACAGTTGACAGATCGAAATCCTATATAAAAATTTGTAATTTTTCATAATTACGTAGTGCGATAGGAAAACTTAAGTATTATTTATTTAGTTGGATTTCTATAAAACATATTTTTAGTTTAAAATATTGTATTGCCATCGGTCCTTGATAAGTATGTCAAATTTATATTAATCCGATGTTTTGAAGTGGGTCAAAATCATCATACATTCATACATCTGAAGCTAATAAAAGCGTGTTAAAAAGTGAAAACGTTTACCGGGATGAAATTATTTTCCTGGGATAAAAAGTTTCCTATATGACTCAGGAGTATTGGTTTAGCTATTAGTGTAAGAATTTTGTAAAACGTTTCAATAATTCCTGAGATTCGCACGTTCAACCAAACAAACTCTTCAGCTTTATAATTAGTATAGATAGATTATGAATCTGAAAGTTTTTTTTCTCCACATTTGGCTTTTGTGTCGATTGTGTGCTGCTACCTCTTTTCCTTGACGTTCCCTATTGTAAGCTCTGTTGTTTATATTTAAATAAATTAATGTACTTTTTTTTTATTCAGCCAATGCAGATGCTGAAGACGAAATGGATATAGATGACACTACTGCAGGCACTGCAGCTGACGAGTCTGCTTACATTGGTGATAATTGCTTGTCTACTCCTGTAAGTCATTTGTTATTTGCTACATACAAACTAGTGGTGTAACGAATATTCGCATTCGCAATAAATAATGCGAATATTTTGCGAATGTATTTGGCTATGACATGTGAAAACGGTTTACAATGTACTAATTATCATTTTGTTAGTATTTATAGTACTCATACAAAATAAAAAATTATGTTTTGACTCGTCAAGCCCCGCAACGGACGCCGGCGTCCGAGTGTATAGGGTCTCCGCATACATCTATATATATATAAGCGGGGCTTGACGGGTATGGAATATATCTATATAAACTTTCAACTTTCTAAACGCACTTAAGTACTTTAAATTATAATTTTACCAAGATCACGTAATGGGATTTATATTGTTACTAGCTGTTGCCTGCCGCTCTGACTGCGTGAATTAGTTTTTCCGGGATAAAAGTACCGTTTTATATTTTCCCGGGATAAAAAGTAACCTATATGTTAATCCAGGACATAATCTACCCGTGTGCCAAATTTCATCGAAATCCGTTCAGTAGTTTTTGTTTGAAAGAGGAACAAACATCCATACATTCTTACAAACTTTCGCGTTTATAATATTAGTAGGATTGTTGATGTTTTTCCTTCAATATACCTTGAATATACCTTGAGTTGTATTATGGTACGACTGCAAAGCTGAGATCTCGGGTTTGATCCCCGGGTCGGGCAAGGTGATGGCGATAGGCTCGCCCCCTATCACATCATGAGACGGAATAACGGCGAAAAGTGTGTACATTAGTTGCGCCTCTGCCTACCCCTTGGGGATAAAGGTGTGAGTGTGTGTGTGTATGTTGATGTTTATTATGTTAATGTTTCGTCCACTACCTCTTCTCCTTGTGTTCACCAGTGCAGTCTCTGCCACACCTAAAGGTTGACTGGTAGAAATGCCTTTGGCATTAAGTCCACCTTTATACTTTTTGTATATAAAGTGTAATATATAAATAACTAAAAAATATAAGCCTCAGACAGTATCTATCAGTAACAAATAATGCAATCATATTTTTCAGGATACAGAGAGCCAATTGGATCCAATGATGAAGGACCAAGTACTAGATGAGGCAGACGGCATGGGAACCGCTGCAGAGGAATCTCCTGATCAGTCAATCAGTTCTGCCATGCCCACTGACAGTGGCGTAGGTGAAGGTGGTGAAGCACCAATGGTGCAAGATGGTGAGTCTCACATACTTTTAAAGATGTTTTAACTATAATGTAATATAGTTAAAACATAAGATAATATAATTACCTTTCTCCATAGCTCCAACAAGCTGTTAATTCTCACTCATACGATACATTCAAAATTTACTCAGTAGTCTGTATATATGTCTGGTTTAATTTCCACAGGTAAACCACTTAACTGATTTTGATAAAAAAAAAATATTGAGCAAACTTGAAGCTCAGGAAAGAATAAGCAGATCATTTTTAAAATATTTGTCACAAATCGAACTGTGCGCATCTAAAACTGTGAGCAGAAGCAAATAACATTTGTTAAATTATAGTATGACTAGCGGCCCGCCCTGGCTTCGCACAGGTAGCAAAGCATAATATTATATGCTGAAATTTATTTTTCTGTCATACAAAATATTTGTGTAACATACACACAAACCTTCCTCTTGAATTACTTCGTCCATTGGTGAAAGACATATGAAAATCTGTTCGGTAGTTTTTGAGTTTATCGTGTTCAGACAATCAGATGCGATAGGGGGACTTGGTTTTATAATATGTAATGACATAAGGACATATCCTCAAAATATAGATATAGCCTAGGTCCTTCCCAGGGTCTTAAACTGTCTCCCTATCAAAACCGAAATCGGTTTAGTAGTCTGGCCGTGAAAGCTCCACTCGCGAGAAAAAATATCCAGGATAAAAGTCCTGGTTTGAACTTTTCTGGGATAAAAAGTAGCCTATTCCTATTAGTGAAAGAGTTTTTAAAATCGGCCCAGTACTTATTTAGTTTATCCATTATAAACAAACAACCAAATTTTTCATCTTTATAATATTAGTATCTACTTATACATTTTCCCGGACCGAATTGTAAATCTGAACCATATTCGAATCCACCTGAATACTCACAAAAACATAAATTAAAGTGCTATAGGGAGAAGCGAGGCCTTCGACGCGCTATTTATAGGCAGGTGTCGCCGGCCGCCCGGCCGGTACCGCCACAACCGCTATGTCCCTGCATTTTAAATCTGTAATATCTTCGAAAATATTTATTTAAATTGCATACTGTAAAGGGCCATATTAATCTATATTAAATGCACAATGTATATAAGGTACTTAATCGGATAAGGATTAATGCTGTATTACTTAAAATTGCTTCGTTAATAAGCCATTATTTCTTGTCAAAAGTAAAGGATAAAAAATTGGTATTGGGAGTTATCCCTAAGAGATAGACATATACCATTGCGGACTTTTTTGTAGACCTTTTTAATGTGTACAATACTGTGGTACATCATTTTGATATATCTCGTAGGGTTTCACCAGCGTTTGCAATGAAAGCGCAAAAAAATGTGTAATTACATCACAGTAGAAACCTCTAAAATTAGCAATGTTCATCTACTATATTATGCATGTACTATACATATAAACCTTCCTTTATCTACTAAAAAAACCGCATTAAAATCCGTTGCGTAGTTTTAAAGATCTAAGCATACATAGGGACATGAGGACATAGGGACAGACAGCGGCAAGCGACTTTGTTTTATACTATGTAGTGATAACACTTGGAAACCTATATATCTTATTACAATAAAGGTAGAAATTAAATCTCGCAAGCTGTTACATAAGCTCAAGTTACGTAAAACTTGATTTTATGCCCACTTTGACAATTTCATATAAAATAATCAGAGTATTCATCGAAAATATAGTAAGGAAATAAGTGGTATACCCTTTAGTCTTGTGATTTCTCATGCCATTGCTTTATTAAATACAATACCGTGTGTAAAATCTTAATTCATATCAGCCAAAATTCTCCAAAAACAAGTAGTTTATATTGCTCACATTACGATCTCGGTGTTATTTATTTGATTTTACTATACTATGCCTTAATAATTACTCTATTTTAAAAAACAATATTGTTTTTTTTTTTTATATCTTTATATATAACAAAATATTTAATTATTTTTCAAAACACCTACTCAAATAACAGTTTATAGTAATAGGAAAATTTGCTCCAACGACAGCCAGGCATTTATACCCACTAATGTCGACGCCATATTATTATCTAGAATGTGTATATATACTAATAAATATAAAATATCCTAAAACATTATGTACATCTATATACACAGAGCGTTTGTTACCACACTCCTCCAAACGGCTGAAACAATTTTGATGAAATTTTATATTTACACTTGGTAGGTCTGCGAATAGTGGGTACAACTTTGGTTGACAAAGCCTTCTTTCTTTTTCAATGTCAGAATGGAAAAAAGTAGACGACATTTTGAATTGTTATACCTAGTTTAACCGTTTAACCAAGTTATACCAAGATATCGACTTTGAGATCAATTGAGCCTTAAAACAAAGAAATTCAAAATGGCGGAGACTTTTACTTATTTTAACATTCAATCAAGATTATGCATCCAACGGCAAGTAAAAAAGGAGTAACATTTTCAGGAATTGCTAGAAAGAACAACTATGGACGTCCGGTTTCATACATTTTGCAGAAAATGGCCCGACCGCATATTGTATTATAATATACGCTCTGTACGCGTAAATGGTTCCTTAAACTGGTGAAATGATGATTGATAAATAGAAATAGATGATAGACTGATATTGTAACGGATAAATAATGATATAAGAAATGAAACGCCCGGAGTGATTGCTGAATGCACAGTGATTTAATATACGATGTTACAAACAGTTATTAGGCATTAAACGAAAAGTGATTAGTTGCAACAACATAATTTAACCTAATTAAACTTGTACGTTATTCGTACACGCTCCCTGTTTCGAATGTTTCAACGAACCTTCACCTTTATATAATAATTATTATAGCTATTACATATTACAACCTGATATCATTCCTACGCCGCCGAGGCGCCGACACACCTAATATTTTGATAACCAAGAATAATATAAACGCCCAATATCGTGTAGCTTCGTCTACTGCCATCTAGTGAGCGTTATAGTACGCGCTCAAGGGCATTGGCGGCACTTAAAGTCTTAACAGTAAGAGCTTTAAAAGTGGCTATCATAGTGTAAATAAAGATTTGTCTCTAGATGAGTCGAGCACGATGGACGAGGATATGGGCGGCGGCGAGGGCGTCGCCAGTAGCGATGACGTGAACGACATTAGCAGCGCTGCGCAAGATGTGCTCAGCACTGGTATCAGGTATATTACGGCTCTTGTGACATTTGGTATAAATTTATTGTAGGTTAATATCATTGTATGATTTAGTGTCTAGCAGAGAATTCTTTTATAGACTGCATACACATCATAAACTGCTACACTAACTGGTTTAATCTTTCATCTATTAATTGTATGGTTCGAGACTATCCCGCCCTCACACCCGCCACTGCAACTCCTGTAACTCAGGATCGGCAGTAACACGCATTTTATGACACCGAGCGGTGAAGCTCGGCGAGTCTCTGTGAGCACTAATTAGTTTTAACCCGCATCGAAGTTAATCAATTAGAAGAATAGGGAGGAGTTATAAATATATTTTCCAAAATTACTAATTGTATGGTTGTAAAAAATGAGTATGTTTCATCCATGTCCAACACATTTGCAGTTCAAGTACAGCAGAAGGCGGCGCGGACATATCAAGCAGCGGGCAGTCGGAGACGCCTCTGATATCGTCCACCGCGAACGGACCCGCGGTGCTGCATTCTTTCTCTCTCACGCCGCAACAGCACACCGCCAACGAGTTAGTATCATTTGATTTACTAGCGACACATGAACATTATATTAAATTTCAATAGATATTTGAAATTTCTATCGACCAGGTTCAGTGATGCTGATACATCTGAGCTGGAGGGCGGCGCGGACACGATGCCCACCGTTAGCGAGTCTATGCCGCTTCTCACCATTGGTTCGGATCGCACCAACGGTTCCACATTGCTTTCACCGAATTTGTTGCAAGGTATAACATTTTTAACATCTCATGCCGGCTCTCTCACGCGCGACCCGTGGCGCCACTTCACGGCGTAATTAACGCCAAGAGTTTCGCGTTTAACACTGTGAAAAAGGATAAGCAAAGCTTCGCAAGGTCTTCGCAGTTTCGTTCGCGCGCTCATCGAGTATGGACGTCGATGTGGCTGCTGCTGCTTCTGTAACGCTTTTGCTTTGGCACTATATAATTATATTTAATTAAAAACCACCTATAATAAACATCAATGTATAATGTCGAATATAATACTTTTATAGATGAGACAATCTAAGCCGGCCGGTATGACAATTCAAATTTTTCACACGCACACACACGAAGGAGGGGTAGGCAGAGGTGCAACCAATGCACCCGCCTTTCGCCGTGCGTATTCCGCCCCATGATGTGATAGGGGGCGAGCTCATCGCCATATCGGGCACAAATTCCAGACTCTGGACTGATACTGAATAGAAAATCTAATATCACTTTGTCCGATCCGGGGATCGAACCCGAGACTTCAGCTTTGCAGTTGTACCGTAATACAACCACGCCACCGCGGTGCTCATAAACTCCGATCATAAACTCCTTGAATAAAAAATCGATAGCATTCAGGAATCGGTTATTTGGAGCAATCGATTTTTTGTTCTCTTCCCTACACATAGCATTCCGTGAAGTGTCAATAAATTATTGTCATATCGGCCAGCTGAGTTTGTATTAACTATAATAATATATAGATACTATTTTATTTACCGCTTATACCGGGTGGAAGGGAAACGCTCTCGGAAACGAATACAGGTGATAGTATTGGTGATTCCTGACGTGATGGCACTAAAAAAATCGCGATCGCATTGTTACAATTTTAGTAGGATTTTCTCAAATTTCTGTACAGCTTCACGTATGGATAGATAAATCAAACTATTATTCTGAAAAACATAGTATAAAAGGTCAATATTTCAAAAAAATCGTAATGAAACACGTACATCAGCTGACGGGTCAATGACCGCGGGCCGGTGCCGGCGCAGCGCGGCGGCCGCCCAGTTTTTTGTACGCTTTACATTGCGCGCGCATGAATTACGGAAATACTAAAATCGTAAGTATTATCGCTTAGCTTTGCAAATGAATATGGTTTTTCGTTAATGTTATGGTTCTTCTCTCTTACCGTTCCAGTATAGAGAGCGTTTCCCTTCCACCCGGTATAATATGCTCACACTTTTCCCCAATATACCTGCATACGACCGCTCGATACCGTGTCTCGCGCGCTACTGGCGTTTGATAAGAGTGTGGATACTTTTCGCGATCACGAATCGCGAACCAAGCGCGTACCATTTGTCGTGGAACCAAAAACCGACTCCGATTGGGGAACGCCGCGTACCGCGAGTACGTAACCGCGAACTGTAACCGCGAAGCCGTGCATCAATCTACATTCGCGATTCGCAGCCTTCGCGGGTTTTCGCGGCGTGAATGAAGAGCCGGCGTCAAATTTTCAGATTCAAACAACATTCAAATTCCTTGCAGTTGCACAATCATGCGGCTGCACTTCGTAGGCCATGAAGTCAGGTTTGCTTTGTTTTCGTGAAGTGTAGTTAAGCTCGTTACTGCCCGTAAAATTCCTCAATTGTCGAAGACTATGGATGTATTGCCAGTCTTATAGGAATAGAGTAGGGACTGCAAAAGAGAAAAGTTTGTAAGAGCATCCAAAAATGTCCCCATCATACGATATACCGGGTGGAAGGGAAACGCTCTCTATACCGGAACGGTAAGAGAGAAGAACCATAACATTAACGAAAATCTATATTCATTTGCAAAGCTAAGCGATAATACTTACGATTTTAGTATTTCCGTAATTCATGCGTGCGCAATGTAAAGCGTACAAAAAACTGGGCGGCCGCCGCGCTGCGCCGGCCACGCGGTCGTTAACCCGTCAGCTGATGTACGTGTTTCATTACGATTTTTTTGAAATATTTACCTTTTTTACTATGTTTTTCAGAATAATAGTTTGATTTATCTATCCATAGGTGAAGCTGTACAGAAATTTGAGAAAATCTTACTAAAATTGTAACAATGCGATCGCGATTTTTTTAGTGCCATCACGTCAGGAATCACCAATACTATCACCTGTATTCGTTTCCGAGAGCGTTTCCCTTCCACTCGGTATAACAAGAACATATGACTTCATGACTGTTTCTCTGAGATGGTGGTGCTATCCGATGAAGCCGACGTTGTAATGAAATATGTGTACAGCGTGGCTATAAGATTGAAATTTTCTGTTCAGATAGTGCAGCGAGTCCGTGGGCGGGCGAGGAGGGCGGCGCGGGTGGCGTGTCGTCGTCAGTGGCCGCGGAGGCGCGTGCGGAGGCGGGCGCGGAGGCGGATGCGGAGGCGGGTGCTGAGGCGGGCGCGGGTGGCGAGGGCGAGGGCGCGGTGAGCAGCTCGGGCTCCAACGGTGCGCCGCCGCTGCCGCCCGCCGACGCCGCGCACGCGCTGGCCACGCTCGCTAGCGCAGCGCTGCACCACCACGAAAAGGTTCAATCTATACTAATATTATAAAGCTGAAGAGTTTGTTTGTTTTAACGCGCTAATCTCAGGAACTACTGAACTGATTTTGAAAATTCTTTCACTAATAGGAAGCTATCAAGCTACATAACTCCTGAGTGCTATAGGCTACTTTTTATCCGAGGAAGATATTTTTGTCCCGGAAAAACTTTTTCACGCGGGCGGAGCCGCGAGCACTAATAGTTATATTATGTTTTCCCGAAAACCAAATACACTATTTAATATTTTTAAATTTTGTTTTATTTTTAGTTGTTGTTTGTTAGGCTGTGTCCAAATCTGACTAATGCACGTGATTGCGAGAGGTTTGCTGTCTATATTAATAGCTGAACGCTTATAAATCGTATTTTCATGGCGGTCGCGAGCCGCACACTTGTTTGTCGCACATTTTAAACATTTTACAAATATGCATTTATAACAATAGATGCATAATATTTAAATTTGACTTTATTTATTTATTTTGTAAAACCTTAGAACTGACAACAGTACTACAAAATTGCAAAAATCACTGTACTAGGACAGTCCTGTATTGCAGGATTTTTATATAATAATATTGTGTTTAACATTATGTTTACATATCGTATAATATACATGAAGAAATTATCGATCTGTTTTAAAAATTCCATACTCCATATGTGGGCAAATATTCCATACTATGCATTAAGTTTTATTATTCTCTAGACTGAACCGGAAGAGCCCAAACCACATGACGAAGACGCTTGGTACACGGTTGGCATCGTGAAGGGAACTACTTATACGGTATACATACTTTATTAATTTATTGACGTTGTCTGAACATTAAAAAAAGATTTATAAATTTTTCAAAATACTTATTGCAGGTTCAAAATTATATATCAGATCCTAATGTGGATTTGTCTAACCTGTCGTTGGACAACCTGCCCGACCTGTCTGGACTGCAGACAACTCCACTGGAACACGGAACTGCATACAAATTCAGAATAGCTGCCATTAATTCCTGCGGCAAGGGCGAGTTTAGCGAAGTATGTCGTATTTAGATTATATAAAATATTTCTGTCATTCCCGACGATAGAGATGAATTATTAAGAACAATTTATAGGCGACAAATTGAGAAGACTCTTTTTAGGGTTCTTTACTTCGTTAAAAATGAAACGTTTATAGGATCACTTCCATGGCTTTCTCTTCTTTTTCCCTCAGAAAGTGGGGTTAAATTAATGTTAAATAAGGCGTTTAAGGGATATGTATACTATATGTATGAAAACTTTTATGTGTGTATACTTTTGTAAACTATTTACGGAACCATTATAAAAGGAATTTTAAATTTATTTTAAATCGAGACCATTACTATTGATAGTGATAAGTGATATGAATTGCAAATAGATATTTGCTACATGACATAACGAAAAAATAAAATGTTATAGAATATATCCTAGTATGTATTGCTACTAATTATGATTATTTCTCAATTAAAGGAGTCGGCATTTAAAACATGTCTGCCAGGATTCCCTGGTGCGCCGTCGGCCATTAAAATATCTAAATCAGTGGAAGGTGCCCACTTGTCGTGGGAACCGCCCCAAGTGGCCGCCGAAGGTATCTTCGAGTACTCAGTTTATCTTGCAGTGCGGTCGAATACCCAACCAAAGGTAAATAACATTCATTACATTTATCGTAACATATTGTTTCAGTAGAAGTATTCTAAAAAGATTTGAATTCTTTCATAAAAACATGCACTTGACGTGGCATTTGTACTTCCACATGCAGGCTTCTACATACGAATCACACAATGTAATGCGGCCGCGCAGTACTTGAGCTGCGTGTGCGCATTTGTTTACAACTGTAGCTAAATATTGACTTACTCGTTGAAAATTTAACACTTAGTAATAAAAAAACATTATCGCATTGTTTAGTATTGTTAATGACATTTTTGACGTCACCATAAATAGACGAGTTTAGACTGCGTCAATTCTTTATGTGTTCTCACACATACATACATATACATATACACTCACGCCTTTTATCCCCGAAGGGGTAGGCAAAGGCGCAACTAGTGCACGCACTTTTCGCCATTATTTCGTCCCATGATGTGATAGGGGGCGAGCCTATCGCCATTTCGGGCACAAATTCCAGACTCCGAGCTGATACTGAATAGAAAAAGTCAATATCACTTTGCCCGACCCGGAGATCGAACCCGAGACCTCAGTATTGCAGCCGTACCATAATACAACTACGCCACCGGGGCAGCCAACCGGCACCGGTGTGTTCTCACACATACGTGAACATTGTATACGTTTCAGGAAGCATCAAAATCTCAGTTGGCGTTTGTGCGCGTGTACTGCGGCAAGGCGAACACGTGCGTGGTGCCGCAGTCGTCGCTGGGCGCGGCGCACGTGGACTCCTCCACCAAGCCCGCCATCATCTTCCGCATCGCCGCGCGCAACGAGAAGGGCTACGGGCCCGCCACGCAAGTCAGGTGGCTGCAAGGTTAGACATGCTTGCCTTTTACTACGCCTGCCATCCGTCCGGATTTGTCCTAGTTTGAAGGGCATCCGGGGGCCCTCCGGCATGGGTTTCAAAAAGTGTCCGGGTGAAACCCGGGCACTTGTTGTCAGGGGAAATCAATTTTTTTTATAAATAAGCGATAAATTGAAATAAATCTTAGTTAAAAATTCATTCATAATAACCCGCATTCAAGAAGGCACGGCAAAATATTTTTTTAGAGGTGTCCGGGGAAAAACCCTTATTTCGCTCAAATGTCCGGGATTTTTGCCGGCTATATCCGGCGTCGGCAATTTAAGTGATGGCGGCCCTGCCTTTTACATTTAACACTTCTATCTCGCCAGAGTCTACATATAGGTCGACAAGGATCATAATGAACGTGGCCTAAATCGGAACTAATGCCAGCCATCTTGAGAAATGTCACAATTACCAAAAAATTATTGCCTACATCTGGAACATAGCCATACCCCTATTCTCGAGTGTTTATATAGAAAACTAGGTGTCGCTCGCGGCTTCGCCCACGTTAAAAGCCTTTACAAAGTTCGCTAAATCACTATAGCGTCATCTGGATGTCGCCAGTGTCATCTGAATGTCTCCAGCGCCTATCAATTTAAAAAATAGAGTAAAGAATTCAAATATTTCCTACGGGAGGAAATTACTTGATAAGACATAGCCTATATGTTAATTCAGGACATAGTGTATCCATGTGCGAAATTTCATCCAAATCCATTTAGCGGTTTCTACGTTTATTTCTAGCAAACTCACAAACTTTCTTATTTAGGAGTAAGATTCCAATGCTTGTTTTATTTTCTTAGTACAAGTATTAATAGAAATAATCGAAAAGATCAGACATTAAAAATCTTGTTATAGGATTTATTGTAATGAAATACTTTTCCATATCTAAAACTACGATTTTTCGTATTTGTAAACTATATTCTTATGAGTTATGTTATCCCATAATATAAGTAAAAAATAGTTTTAGAAACTTAGGTACATATTACTGTGTTGTTTTGTGTTTTTTATTTTGTTGAATGATTTAAGTTCCATTAAAAATTGCGTTCTATAATCTTTTTAATTGTTGTAACACAAGGTATTCTGTAGCGCCCACCGTCAACACTCAACAGTCAGTCAAGTTCATTAAAAGCCTTGTCGGCCTATACTGTCTTTTACTGATAAGTTAATACTGGCAAGTACTTATATCACTATAATGCGCAATAATCTATACACATTCGACTCGCTGCAAGTCCTGCAATCTACACTGGCCAGGATTGTTTATACAGTAAAAATTGCTTGCCAAATATAATTCTGCAAGTTTTATTGTTAATCTAAACCCCGTTTATAGGTAACTCAGACACTCAACTATTTAGATACTTTCAAAAATATTACTTTTGCTGAAATCAAGAGATTTTATTTAAAGATATATTTTTGCATATGTTGTACTAGATTTTTCGCCCTTAATTATTATTGTTCGCCTGTCATGTATGGGCCTTGTCCGCTAATGAGACAGATAACCTCTATATGGATCGATATTCATTATTTTACAGAATAGGGTAGTTGACTACTTTTTAAAATACATTTATCAATGTAATGGAAAAAGAGTTTTAAAAATTAGCACAATAATAAGTAAGTTATAAAGCTTTGAATTTTGGTGGATGGGGAAGTTGTCAAATAGCAGTAATATAGGACTGTCACATCAGCAAGTGTCACCGGCCATAACGCTGCGTGCGTGCGAAAGAGAAAGCGCGATATCTCCGCCATGTCCCCACTTTTGCTCTCAACAATCTTTCAAATATGAATAACTGCTTTATTTTTCAACCAATTTTGACGCTAATTTTACAGAAGAATTTCTTTTAGTATCAAACATAAGAAACTACCCTATTAATAAAATGAAACTAGCATAATATTATAATAGTGAATCCTTGATGATAAACTAATCATAAATCAATAATTATTTAAAATGCGTTAGCTATTATAAGTAACCTTTGTTTCGTTGTAAATATATTTTTTTTGTGAATGAGGCAATGATATTCCAAATACATAGATGTGATATTAGTGATCGCAATCTGAAGATTCGAAAGTAACCCAATTGGGATAATTTTATATACTACACTTAAATAACAAATACTAGGTTTCTTTTCTGTTCATACTGGTTTAAATACATCAACTCTTTCACATACGTAAGGCCAAAAACATAAGTGTATGCGGAACACTTTTTTCGTTTAATTTATTAAGGTATAGCGTATCTATGCTTTTTGAAAATCATTGGAATGAGGTCAATCTCTTGCAGATATCAAGTCGACCGGCGTGAAGAGGGCGGGAGAAGGGAGGTTACCCGGCGCGTCGCCCTCCAAACAACCCAAACAAATCCTTCACTAAATGTTAATACATCCGTGTATGCATAGCATTCAGTAATTACGAACAGATCTACAAATGACTACGTGCATAAAGTTCGTATATAAACCTAAGTACACACCAGCTCTTTATAATTAATCATTACACTTTTTTATTGAATTGTGAATGATTCTGTTTCGTACATTTTTCCTCATTAAGAATAAATGTTGCACGCAAGGGGTTTAATAACTATTATAGTATGTATGTGCCTGAATCCGTCACGAATGTACTTGACGGTAACAAATGACTGATTATAATGGAATGATGTAGATGAAGCGAATGATAATATTGTTAAACATATCTACACATAAAATAAACTATTAATGAACCAATGTATTTTTTTGTGAGCCTGTAGTTATGAAAGACATGTTATATTAAGATTCTATAGTTGTTATTGATGAGAAATAATGAATAAAGATATAACAATCAAAATAATGTCAAGGTTGTCTGTAGGTGTTGAAGAAGAAAGCATAGAGGATTTCCATTTGGTTTTAATCCTTAATTATATTTTATTGAGTACACTATTAATTTGTTTCATTGCTATAAAATGCTATCTAATAAGAACTCCGGTAGGCATTCAAAAAGAAAAATACAAATCATTATTCTTTTCGTTTATAGAAAATTTACTATATTCAAGATATTTTGCGTTTTATCATGTTATTAAAGCAGTATCAATAAATGTTATTTGGACAAGTTTTTTAAGGTGATATATTTTCATCATATAGCGCCGACACTGCCGCAGAAGCAGTTACTGAAAAAAAGAAGGTTGACAGTTAGTTATGTACTTCATTGTAGAAAAATAACGAGAAATTGTGCATAAATCTATACTAATATTATAAAGCTGAAGAGTTTGTTTGTTTGAACGCGCTAATCTCAGGAACTACTGGTTCGAATTGAAAAATTATTTTTGTGTTGAATAGACCATTTATCGCGGAAGGCTATAGGCTATATAACATCACGATGCGACTATTAGGAGCGAAGAAATAATGGAAAGTGTGAAAGAAACGGGGAAAATTTTTCATCCTTGAGGGCTTCCATTGCGTGCGCTGTGAAAACGGTTCAAGATAGCAAAAATATATGTATGAAAGAATTATTCCTCTTGAAATTATCTAAAAAAATGTCCGCGACAGTATATGTCTATCTCTTGAGATTAACTCACTAGAACCGTTTTTATGGTAATGAAATTTGGTCGAAATTAATGCATTATTTGTTACGAGTTGTATCAACGTCTTAATATTAATCTTTATCCAAAGAAATGTGTAGGATAGAGTGATTCAACGGGAAGGTTTTTATGTACTTTTAGCCCGGAAAAACTTATTAACGCGGGCGAAGCCGTGGGCAAAAGCTAGTTATTTTATGTACAGATTTATTAGTATAAAAACAGTTTGAATTTGTTGACTGATATTTTATTCGCGTTTAGTTTAACTTTACTTTCAAACTATGTGGTAAGATTTGCAGTTTGTAAATTTGTTGCGCGCGCCTTACGAATCTACGGGTACTAAACTAATATTATAATTTATCGTACCAATGACGTCGTCCCGAAGAGTTTGTACCATCCAATAACAATGTTGGACAGGTTTAGGTCATCGAGCATGATCTGTGCCACGCCCATAAATACCTTCTTCCCTTCAATGCGACCGTAGTCACCCCACACTGTTACCTGACAATAATCAAGAAGAGCTCATTACAACTTCATACAATTTCAGTATTGTTTTAAAGCCAGATACAGATGTATAGATATAAATTATGTGTTTCACTTTTTTACGGCGTTTATGTTCATGCCTAAATTACATATGCATATACACTCACGCCTTTTATCCCCGAAGGAGTAGGCAGAGGCACAACTAGTGCACCCACTTTTCGCCATTATTCCGTCCCATGATGTGATAGAGGGCGAGCCTATCGCCATATTGGGCACAAATTCCAGACTCCGACTGAATATAAAAACTCAATATCACTTTGCCCGTCCCGGAGATCGAACCCGAGACCTCAGCATTGCAGTCGTACCATAATACCACTACGCCACCGAGGCAGCCATATCATATCATATCAATACAATAAATTAATACAATCAAATTACATTTTAGTTTTTACTCACTTGTAAGACACATCCTTTGAAGTTTTCTCTAAAAGTAAGTGTCTGTTGGTAGAGCGGGTCGAGAGTGCGGCGTGCTGTGCTCGTCTTGGCTTTGGCTATACAACGCTTGCCGCTGACGAGATACACCTTGACGTAAGGCGCCGGCAATGTCCGACTGCCTTGTCTAGCCTGCAACCCGCGGGCACGTATCACCTCCACCTGTCAAATTATAAAAAATGTTTTACGACCAATCACAAAACCGAGTCAAGTATTTTGGATATATTGATGGATTTATCGGCTATTCTTACCATTGATCCGAAGTTAGCGATGGATATCGATTATTGAAATCGAATGTTAGTTATCTGTCAAATCTTTTAGCCTCATAGACAAATCAATTATGTTTTTTAGTATCACAGATAATGTTATGCTCTGGCAAAGATAGAATGCAATAGACAAACAATATTCCCAATCGTATTTTATACGATTATTTAAAGTTGAAATGAAAAATACTTTTGTAAGGAAATGAATTCAATATTGTAAGTATTGCTTCCCTACGCAGATAAAATTATTTGTAAAATATTTGAATTATTATAAAATTGAAGTTGGAACCTCTAAGAATCCTTTTTGGTAGCACATAGATAGCTGGACGTCTCCCAAGGTAGGCGCACCCAGTAACTGTCTGCCCACAAGTTGTCCAGGCCCTAAGCCGTCAATGAAGTCCGACAGTCCGCCGCCGTCGGAAGAGCCCGAACCGCGCATTCCAGGCGACCATCTGATATTGAAAAATTGAATATTTTCCCAACATTCTTTTATCATAAAGAAAGTTATTCTTTTAAAAGTTGAATACTATGAATAAGCTAAGTCCAGACCCTAGATTGTTTCTAGTAGGTTAAATTATATTTGGGTTATTATTTAGTTCTTTTAAGGAAATATTCAAAAAACAATCTGATTTATATGCAATTCATGAGGTCTTGATTAGCTAAAATTAAATAAGCATATAAAATGTACCTCACATAAATATTAGTATTTAACTCTAAAAAGATTAATGATTATATAAAAAATACAGAATTATATAGTTATTATATAGGGTAGGTATTCTATCTTCTTTAAATTTAGATGTAAGAGAGAAATTTAAAAGTGATCAGATATAAGGTGATAATCAAATACATGGGATCTATAGGTAACAGCATACAATAACTTACAATTTCTTAATATTCGCAACTACAATAGGTGGCCATAAATACAACTATGTTATAACAACATTGATACAATAGTGAAAAAGGGCGGTAGTCTTCGGATGTATAAAGTAGTAAGTTGGGTAGTAAGGTAATAAACATACGTGGATTCAGTTGCTATGTACTATAGTAGAATCATATAAAATATTTTAAACTGTAAAAGAGTGCTAGAGAAACGCTATAGAATGATGTTCTAATTTAGGCGAAATTTTGTATCATACGGGTGGTGCTAATTGTTTAGTCGACTATTTAGTTATTTTGAAAATTGTTACAGTTTTTATTTGGATTAAAACTACATCACCACTATTTTCATTTAGGACATAACACATTGTAATTATTGTTAGCAAAGTTATGCATACAATATTACATATTATTTATTATAATAATATATATTAGGTCAAAGGCTAGGTAGGTACATATAATTTCATAGTTAAAAATATTATAAGAATCTTTAAAAATAATAACAAATTAATATTAATATTGGATGAAAATGTTATAATAACACCAAAATGTTAGGTATGTTATTCATAGAAAAAGTTTATATATTTCATGGTTCTCTTATTACTACTGATTCGCTCGATCGAAATACGATGAATTAATAATAATAAAAAAAATCAAATAAAAAGGAGTACAATATTATGAAGTTCCATACCTACATGGTCCAGTACGATTATGAAGTCTGTGAATATCAATTGGAATAAGTAACAAAATTCAATTACTGTAAAGGCCCGTGCTCAGCAGTGAGCAGTATATACTTAATACAGGGCTGATATTATTATTTCTCTTTATTTCTAATTTTTCTTTTTTTTACATTTTTATATACAAAAAAAACATTTATACATATAAAAATATAAAAAAGTGAATCACCCATCGATGGCGAGGCTCAAGACCCAAGCCACCGGTGGTCAGGGATTCAAAGTGAGGAATCTCCTCTCAATGTATTATTATTTATTATTATTATAAAGGCAAGTGTGTTTTTTTTAACCGACTTCAAAAGGAAAGAGATTTCTATTCGTCGTAAATTATATGTTGTTTTTATGTTTGTTCAGCGGTAACTTTTTACCCCATGGTCCGACTTAAATGATTCTTTTTAAGGTATTTGGTGACAAATTTTGATATCAGTAAAAAAATGTAACAACTTACAAATTACGAAATAATCGTCTGGATACCCGTAACTGCAACATCTGTATAAGACATATTTGGCTTAGCCTTGATCTGTAAAAATGCCTAACATAATTTAATTAACTATTTAGAACATTAGACTTCATACTGACAAATATTTTGTAATGTATGAGCGATGTCACTGCAATAGATAATTATGTTCAAAAATTGTTTTATGGATCGTATTATTTTATGAATATTTGTCTGCGGGTGTGAAACATGCAATATGGTAATTGTGTAGGATGTGTACGTAATGTGTAACATCGATTAGATAAATGTATATTGACCAAATAATCCAAGTAACAAAAATGTGCAAAAAATCACAATCTTCCAGGCAACATTTATCGTCCAATCATTGTACTGATTGCTGTATCTTTGCTAAAGCGTTCCCTGAGTACGACACCGGCCTGTGAACTTCATGTAGCCCATTGGCTATTGAAAACTTTAACAAATAGATATCGATGGAATGTACCCGGAGATAAATGTAGCTTTTGTAATGCATGGCAGTCGAGAATGTGCTTTGCCTATGCTGTTATCGTTGCGTGCTTAACAGAAAAGAGAATGAGTGATATACATCAATACAGACCGTCATGCGTTTAAAGACGTAAGGCAAACAGAGAGAAGATTAAAAGACAAGAGCAACATCGATGCGCACATAGAGGATTCGAGTCGAGGTTGTCGACGAACGGAGCGGACGAGCGAGCGACTTACGAAGATCCCTCCGAGCTAGATATGGAGACGAGGCTGGCGGCGCACACCTCGTGCGAGCGTTGGAAACTCGTCGCGGGCCCGGACCGCTTGCGTCTCGCACCGCCGCCGCCTTCCACGCGAGGCGCGCGCGCTGTCCCCGCCCGCCACACACATCACCGCAATATACATTCAATATACACCAAACAGATATGCCCTACACGATATATCTATATACATCATATAAAATTACTTCAATTGCGCTCATATACAGTGGATACACGAATTACATGTTGACATCCTGTAGTCTGTCTATGTTTTTAAAATTTTATAAGTTTTTGGTATCAAATAGGGAACGTGCACGTCGGAAGCTCTTCCATCTGGTGACACAATCTGACTCTTTCAGCCCATCAATACTTGGCATTGACCTAAAATATTCATATTAAAATTATGAAAAATAACATTGCATTTGTTTATAATATATTGCTGTGTATCTGGATTAGCGTTGAAAAAAACTGGAAATATTCCCGTTTCTTTCAAAATCCATCGTTTTTTTTTTCAGTGTAACATTCGAAAGTTTTAAAGAAGTTTGATCGAAAAAAAAACGAATGTTTCTCGAAAAAAAACGAGTTATTTTCGAAAAAAAAAAAAACAAATTAACCGAAATCATAACATGTTTTTTTTTCGAAATTTGTCTGTATAAATTTATAAATTTATGTGTGTACTTATGTTTTCACATAAGTCACCACTGCTACTGCAGTCTTGTTATAGTCTAAGGTTAAAATAGACATTAATGCTAAAAACTGTATAAAAGATACATAAGTTCGATTTCCAAAAACATTTAGAAATGTCTCATTACGTAATTTATAAAAATAAAGAATTTTGAAGATAATATTCAATACAAACAAATCTGTAATTAGGGGAACATAATATTCTATTTTTCCTTCTATAACATCAATATAACTAGCTCCCATCTAAAAAAAGCATATTTTGGCCACACTGAGTATACTAATAATATTTTGATGGAACCCATATTTTATCATTTTTGTTATATTAAAAGAATATGCAAATAAATGATTGTTCTAAAAAGTTTCCTTTTTTACGCACATGTGGCTCTTGTGTCGATTTTGTGCTGCCGCCTATATAGTTCGTGCACGTTCCCTATAAGACGTAATCCTGCTACAAAGATAATGTTAACGGATTTTTTAAAAGTTTCTTTGATGATAATTTAAAAAATATAATATACATTATGGTCCAAACAGAAAACAAATGGTTAAAATTGTGACGTGGATTGCATTTATAGAAATAATTAGAATAAGAATTTAATCCTTCAACAATCAATGCACTGCTTATTTATAAATAATCATAAAATTAATTTAAATTAATGCAGATTAACATATTCATGATCTTCTATTTTTGTATACGTTCTACTTCCGTTTGCGATAATTATGTATTGTGCCTAATGAATATGTCTGTTAGAGCATCTATCCTACCTATAAAATGAAACAGTTGTCATCTAATTACTTGTTCAATACCAATATCGACAAGTAAAGCTGACTACATAGCTAATTATACAAAGCAACATTCCACTTCCTAAATTAATATGCCTTATATGACCGGCGTGCTATAGGTACTCATATTGGTACGAGTCTTTCATGCAGGTTCTGTCTCGCCTCTGGTTAATTTTGAATTCGAGGTGTGTATCGGTTATAGTAATGAGAACGCGTGATCTACCGCCCGGCCGCCGAGTGCACTATTGTTTCAATGTCGTCTGTTTGTACAGAGTGCACCGCGAACCTGTCATCGTCGTTTTCGCTCGAAGCGGACGACGCCCGCGACACTCCGGCGCCTCCTCGCATTTCGCCAGGTACCACTTCTTCACTGCGTTGCACCGTAAAGGAATTTTTGCCACGTTTACCGAAACCTAACCTCCGCTTTCGTCCTGTCGATGATTTTATTTACAATGTTATTTATTTTTTTAATTGATCTGAACATCTTGACTTCATTCTAGATATCACGAACGCAGTCACTGACGGTTTGTTGCAGCAGTGCTTGAAACATGTACGTAAAGTGGGAAAAAAGTATCAAGTGTAAGTAATATAAGTGTCGATAGTGTAGAGTTCACCTGTCGCTGAAAGCTGCGAAGTAGAATTACTCTTCTTTCCCATACCGGGACCGAAATAGTCCCGCGGTTCCGCTTTGAGAAGCACGTCGTCGCTGGCAGGCTCCAATTCGTTGGTTCCTCCTAGAGCCGTGTCACTTAGACTTCCATCTTTAAAAATATAATAAGACATAGGTAGTTAGTACCTATATTATATTGTATTGATACAAATCGTAGAGGAAGAATTATCAAATTATAACAGACTTACATTTATAAAAATATGATTACCTGCTTTATCATCAGGTGGGACGTCTGCATTGCTGAGACTGCGCGTGAATTGCCCACGTCTAGATTCCCGCCTTTCCAATGGTTGTTGCTGATTATTACTTCGCCCATTCTCCCGACCACCATAATCGTTGCTATGGTTCGATTTCAGTTGCCTCGTCGATTTGTCCCGTTGATTCATTGAAGATATCGGAGAATGTTGATTGTTGTAATATTCGTTACGTCGGTTGCATTTTGTCGGCGACATTGGTGCCGATTGGGCATTATCGTACATGGTCGATTGATCCGGAGAAGGCGTTGTCGTTGCGTCGTGATGATTATGATGAGTGTCGTCAAGTAGCAGGTATGAGGCGGTGGGGGTGAGCGCACGACGTTGACGCGAGCCAGGGGTCGAAGGAGAAAGAGCAACAGACAAAGAATTAGCTATAGTACGAAATTCATGGTCTAATTGATTACTTGACGCTAAAGATCGTGAACGGATCCGAGCTTTTTTTATAATTGAAGGTAATGGTTTTCGAGATGATAAATCTATACTGGGTTGAGGGGACTGTGAATCAGGTGAGTAATATTCTTGGAAAGTTGGGACTTCATTAATGCTAACCGAATGGCCGTACTTTTTCTTTTCATTGCCATCTTGACTAGATGTCTTTTTTTTAGTCATGAGAGTCATTTTTTTAAATATATCTCTAATATCGTTTTGTGTTGTTAAGGCAGGAGAGCCTTTTAACACGAGTAGGGAATCTGAATAGCGTCTCCGGGAATCAACTTTGTGAACAGCCTTTGGACTATTTTGAGATTCAATGATTTTTTTATGAGTTGGTGTTTCTTTTTCTACACTATTTTGTGTTTCTATAAGTTGTACGGCATCATCCGATTCGTATGAACTTCTTAAATCAAGTGATAAATACTTTTTCCTACTAGTATGTTCTATCTCCAAGTCATTTTGATTTACAGCTTTCGCATCATCGATAACCAATGTAGTTTTGCATGGTTGCTTGATGTTAGTAGTATTGTTGAGAATGTCATGGTCTTGTAATGTGTCCTTACCTTTGCTTTTGTAAAATATATCAGATTGTGGTTTTGGATTTGTAGTTTGGACTTGGAAGTCTACACAATTATTCATGCTCATATTAGTATTATCGTCGGTAATGTGACTTTCCACTGATTTAGAAAGCTCATTGAAAGAAGGGATTTTAGGCAGAGATCTTACGATAGATTTACGGAAACTTTCTACATCAGGTAGTCTACGCTGTATACACTTTGATTTTTGAAATTGGTTGTTATTAGGATTTGTTAGTGGTGGATTTTTGAAATTGTACGATATTACATTAGGTAAAATATGTGCTCTATTTTTCAAACTGTGTTGCCGGGGTTTTATTTGACTTATTGGTGGATTGTGATACGTAGTTTTTGTTTGAAATCTTTCTTCAACATCCAAATGATTAATATAGTCGTAATTAATATTTAGATTTTTGTGTGACATTTGGAATACGTAATCTTTTCTATTTTCTTTAATTTTATGCGTGTTGTTATATATGGGGTTTTCAGGACAACTATTACTTCGTTCATAAGAGCATTCTCTACAGGCGCCGGCAGAACGACTGCGGGCGAGTATGCGACGTAGTCGGCGGGTGGGTCGGCCGCGGTACGACATCGGCATTGACACCGTATTGACATCCCTTCGAGATCTTAGTCGTCGTCGAAACACGCGTTCCCCCCCAGCCGACATGCACACATGAGGCAACATACGAGGGGATACTCGATCAAAATGATGACATGTTTCAGGGACGGGAGTAGCGCTATCGCACGAGGAAGACGTACTATTGCGAGGGAAAATTCGTTTGTGGCTGTAAAATTACGTGAACAGTCAATGAACATAGAAAAAAATATTCTGATAGTACCTACTTTAAATAGGTAGATATCATGCATAAGGTTGATTATAATATTTTACATCTACAGTCGGCGACAAAAGTAGCAATTCAAATCGCTTTTAAACTTTTGTGTCCGTATCGACAATTGTTTTTTCTTCACTAAAATAAACTTTAAAAAGTTTGCTTTATTTTAGATTAAGAAAAAAAAATTGCGATTGAAGTTAATGTGTACAAGTGTTCGGTTCAGCTACTTTTGTGGCTGAATTTACATACTACCTACATAATGTTTCTAGATAGTTCTAGATATAGCCTACCTGAGCATGCGAGTTGGGCGCGGCCGTTCCGATTGTGTGCTGAAGGCGCTGGAAGTGACTGAGGCAACTGACTCGAGGTCGGAGTCAGCGGCGGCGGCGTCGGGGGAGAGCCGGCGGCGCGGAGCCCACGCCCCGCCGCTGCGGGCTGCCAGCTCAGAGTCTGACAACCCAGCATAGTGACGCTCCCAACCTGCATCACCAATCACCGTCACATTCTTGTTACTTAAAGTTACACATTTTTTTTATAACTATATACCGAGTAAAACACTGTATTGGATGGAACAGTATCAACCGTACATATGTACCTACTTACCGCTATTTTTCTCAAATCACCATGTTATAATAATTATTGTAATTAATTACCTATGAAATATGATTTAACGTGAAACTTCTTTATCGAAGTACGGGAGAAAAAAAGTAAAATAAAAATGTCATACGAAAATCTTCACATTTTCTGTCACTCTGGACCATCAAGGCGCTGTTTTACGCATACGATACTCACGCCTTTTATCCCCGAAGGGGTAGGTAGAGAGCGCAACTAGTGCAGCCACTTATGCATTACGTATTCCGTCCCATTATATGAAAGGGCACAAATTCCAGACTCTGGTCTGATGCTGAATGGAAAAAATCCAATTTTAGTTAGTCTAATTACTAATATAAGGAAAAAAAAATAAAAGACATATAGGGACCCGCGTAAAAGAACATATAGCTGATGTTAAACACCGAAGCTCTACGAAGTCTGCAGTAGCTGAACACTCAGAAGAAGGCTCCAACCATTACCTTAGATTCGACAAGCCACAAATCCTTGCCAAAGAACACCGATTCCTACCTAGGATGATTCGCGAGGATATTGAAATCAAAAAACATCCCAATTTCAATAGAGAAGATGGTAGGAAACTTGCACAAGCCTGGGACCCGGTAATACATCTTATTAAATCGGGCCCCAAAAGACCTGCTGCCAGACCTCAAGACACTGTGAGCTCTTTCTGCGTAGACCGGACCGCGAACAATGACTAACATTTTAAAATTGCAAATTGAAGGTAGCTTTGTAACACTAACTTTTCAGACCACCTACACCTCAGTCCGCCCCGTGACCATGAAGTGCTAAAAAGCCTTCGAAACGTGGGAGAAAAATAAAATAAAAAACCGCGAGAAAATCAGTTATAATAGTTTAATTTCAATGTCTAACATTCGCGTAAACATAAGGAATCATTAGTTAGAGATTATTTTTTTATTCTTGTGAAAAATCATCGCGTGACTATGGTTTTGCACACACACACACTCACGCCTTTTATCCCCGAAGGGGTAGGTAGAGGCGCAGCTAGTGCACCCACTTTTCGCCATTATTCCGTCCTATGATGTGATGTGTGTGCCTATCGCCATATCGGGCACAAATTCCAGACTCCAAGCTCATACTGAATAGAAAAACCTCAATATCACTGCCCGGGATTGAACCCTCAGCACTCACACAGAAGACCTCAGCATTGCAGCCGTACCATAATACAAATACGCCACAGAGGCAGTATGATATATAATGAGCATTATGATTTTGGTATTATTTTTATGTTAAACTCACTTTTGATTGTAAGTATTAGTAAATGTATATTTATTGAAATTAACAATCATTTCGTACGAATGGTATACAATAATTATTATAAGAACAGTGAAAAAAAAATGAATGATTGAAAAAGTTTCACTTCATTCGTGTGTAAATTAATACACACACACTTTTATTTTAATGTAATAATAAGTTAGTCTTAGAATAATATTATTCTATGAAGTTAGTAATTTCACAAAAGTTAGACAAAGAACTAAATATGTAAAAAAAAATAAACCGCCTTCAAAAACGACTAAAAAAACTAAAAACCAAAAAATAATTTAATAGTGAATAAATAAACGATAGCATTACTTATGTACTGGTAACCAATTTGGAGTCAGTGCCTATTCAAAATTAAACATTGTATTCGCATATTTATTAATGTATCTATCTAGCTTAGCTAGTAATTTTAATTAGGCACCGACTCCAAAATTGGTTACCAGTACATAAGTAATGCTATCGTATATTTATTCACTATTAAATTATTTTTTGGTTTTTAGTTTTTTGTCGTTTTTGAAGGCGGTTTAATTTTTTGTTAAAAAGTTTTTATTTGTTGCTTTTTAGTGTTAGTAAGAAATATATCGCCTCAATGGCGTAGTTGTATTGCGCACGCGATACGACTATCGCGCGTGTTACGCCTCTGCCTACTCCTGAAAACGTAAAAGGCGTGATGTTATTTACGCGAAAACACTAAACAATAAATTACTTCATAAGATTTGCGAAAAAAATGATGTGTGGGCCTATAAAATTTGAGGGTTGTCCTCGATTTCTCCAGGATCCAATCATCAGATCCTGACTTGGTGACTATGGGACCATTTCAGAAGTATCTCCTTCGAACAAAAAAATAATTTTGAACATCGGTCCATAATTGGCGGAGTAATCGCGTAACATACACACACAAAAAAAAACATACAGGCGAATTTAGAATCTCCTCGTTTTTTTAAGTCGGTTAAAAAGACCACTCATCTGACCAGCGCCCCTACAATGTGGCATAAGAGAAAACATCCTGACTGCAATCTTTTATTGCTTGTTGTAAACTGGAAACACAAAGTTGCTCAATGCGTTTAATGTTAGTCAGCCAGTTGCCCTATTCCACCCAATACATATTTGAAGGTAGGCGTGTGGATACGAGGGTATCTTTGTGTAGTTGGGACTTTGTATTTGCTAACTAGTCCACTAAAAGCTGGGCAATGTTTATTTGAATGATGTGTATTCACAGGTAAGGCTATGCGTGTATTGACCTTGCGGGGTGCTGCGGTACGTGAGGGTGGCGCCAATGTGATGCGGGGCGATCCACTTACGTTCCTCAAGGTCCGCCGACACCTGAGCTCGCACCGCTCTTTGGGCACTCTGTTTTAACATTGGAAAATATTATATTTACGCTGCATCAAACTTCTGCTAAACGTATTGGCGCGTTGAGCGTGTGTAGGTATTTGGTTTGTACCTGATGCGGTATTTGTGGCAGCTGACGTTTCTTAGGGCTAGTGGTCGGCGTCGCGGTAGCAGACCGAGACTGGAACCGCGGCGTGTACGCGTGTGTCGGGAGTCGCGCGGTGTCGTTACGTTCTTCAGTTGCTGCAATATTTTCATTCTCTTTTTTATCTTAAGAAGTGTAGGTATAATGATAAACCACCGGCGGAAGATGCCAGACTGACAAACACGAAAAAAGAGATCAAGTAGAAACGATGCATCAACAGCTGCTGTAAAAGGTGAGCTATAAGGTAAATCGTCTTGGAACACATCACATGCATAACAAGTATTATATGGAATGAAAAATTAATTAATGATGTCGACGCATAGTATCCATGGATAATTTGTCAATATGTATAATTAAAATCTACATAAAATGGCAAAGTGAACACCTAAAAAGAATAGCGTGCATTTATCTGGCAGACAAGGATGAGGTTAGCGGAAAATGCGTGAAATATTTGTGAAACAGAACGAGGAAGTCAAACAGTAAGTGGTAGAGTGAAGTGGTGATGAACAAACGCGACGAAAATGTGCACGTTTCAACAGTGTTCCGTGCGGGGTCGGAGCCCGCTGTCAATGTCGACGTCCACGGACCAATCGGGAATTGGTCAAAACGCCGATGGGATCTCATCGCTCATGGGCGTTTCGCATAGGGATTGGTGGGTAGAGTCGAATCGGCGCCGGGTGCGGCACCTGTGTAGCGCCAGGCGTCGCGGTCGGCCGGCGGCGACAGCGAGCGGCGCGGCGACTTGCTGCGCGCGCGCGCCGGCCGCGCCACGCCCGCCGCCGACTGCGACCGCGCCACGCCGTACCCGGCGCACCCCGTGCAGCCCGCGCTCTGCCACACACACACACACACACACATCATACATGCTGATGCTGCTAATAAACTATGTAAAGTCTGTCTCATGAAAGAAGTCCCGCCATGCCATGGCCATGTTGTCATTGTCAGGTGCTGTTTACGTGCATTTTGCAAAAGTTCCCGATTTATCGGGAGATCTACCGATTTTGTCTGTAGTCTCCCGATGTACCTATTTGACTGTCATATCTCCCGAACTATTGTACCAAAATAAAATACTGAAATAAAACTAGTCATTCGACCGCCCGCACCCCTTTTAAATTTTCATTTTATATACAACTTTTGAAGATTTTGCAAGCTTGCTCCATTGACCATTGCTACGAAATGCTGCAAAGCATTCAAAACGTCGGGAGTAAAATAAAATTGTGAACCCGCCCGGTAACCCTAAATTATCTACCTAACCTAAGTCCCCCGTAACGCAGATTCTTCGAATATAGCAATATTGTTAACATTTTGTTTTACTTTTTCATAATCACTAAAACATAATTATACCGTAAACTTTTATTTCGGGACGTCTAACACCCTAAAGTTAGCAACATTACGTTGCGTGACTGTGGCGCCGCGTCTGCGGGACTTCTTTCATGAGACAGACTTTACTTTGCATCATTTAGGTTACACATTAGTACATAAACGTATATTTAGATTCTAATAATTATGCCACGGATATTATTACTGCCGATAAATGAGCATTATCTACAGCCGATGTTTGCAGTTTGCTGCAAATATGAAAAGAATATAATGACTAACCCTTTCTCTTGTCATGCCAGCAACACGCACGCGGCCTGCTGGAGACATGTCCCGGCGGCTACATCGCACTCCGTCCATTTCTATACGCTGCAAAGGAAGAGATGAAGATGATTATTTGATACAAGTACCTACGTTTTTTTTTTTTTTTGTCCCTGACTAAACTCTTGTTAGCCTGACGAGGGTCGGCTTATACAAGAACAACCGGTCTTGTGGGTGAGCGCAGAAGGCGCTCGCAACGCTTATAATCTATACTAATATTATAAAGCTGAAGAGTTTGTTTGTTTGTTTGTTTGTTTGTTTGTTTGTTTGTTTGAACGCGCTAATCTCAGGAACTACTGGTTCGAATTAAAAAAATCTTTTTGTGTTGAATAGACCATTTATCGAGGAAGGCTTTAGGCTATATAACATCACGATGCAACTATTAGGAGCGAAGAAATAATGGAAAATGTGAAAAAAGCGGGGAAAATTACTCATCCTTGAGGGCTTCCATTGCGTGCGCTGCGGAAACGGTTCAAGATAACAAAAATATATGTATGAAAGAATTATTCCTCTTGAAATTATCTAAAAAAATGTCCACAATAGTATATGTCTATCTTTTAAAATGAACTCACTAGAACCGTTTTTATGGTAATCAAATTTGGTCGAAATTAATGCATTATTTGTTAAGATTTGTATCAACGTCATAGTCATAGAGTGATTCAACGGGAAGGTTTTTATGTACTTTTAGCCCGGAAAAATTTATTAACGCGGGCGAAGCCGTGGGCAAAAGCTAGTCTATACTAATATTATAAAGCTGAAGAGTTTCTTTGTTTGTTTGAACGCGCTCATCGCAGGAACTACTGAACCGATTTTGAAAATTCTTTCACAAATAAGAAGCTACTTTACTCCTGAGTGCTATAATATATAATGAAATATCCGGGAAAAACTTTTTCACGCGGGCGGAGCTGCGAGCACTACTAGTTATTTAATAAATACTAGTTAGTCATGAAATCGATTTTGCGAGATTTACTATACTCACTTCGTTTGATGGCGGAGGACTGGAACTTGAAGCAAGACTTGAAAGTGAATGGTGTCGTCGTAAATCGCACTCGCTGGGCGTGTCCGAGTCCGAGAGTCTCGATGTAGAAGTGGAAGGTGGCGATAAATGTTCTCCATCCGCTTCTTCCTCACGGTATCTCTGTGTATTTGAATACTAGATATTAATTAACAAGGAAAACAGAATAAAGAAAAGAAAGTATAAATAGACTGTCTATACTTACACTATAACCTGAAGCATCTTCGTGCGGTTTGAGTGTGTACCAATTGGGTTCGTGGTTTACGACAACACTGTCAAGATCCAGTAAAACTTCGCCCAGAAAATCATTTGGACCGTAGCGGTTTAAGTCCCACACAGTAACCTAAAACAAATACACCGTTAGTAATAGTAGAGTTTCCAGACAAAAACAATAACACATAATTTAGGAATTACCTCTAATGTTCTTTTCTTTATGTCGGTAATACGTATACCACAATAGACGAACGTTTGATTCCACCTCGGCTCTAAAGTGCTGGCTAATGTTTTCGTTCTCCGTTTACTCTTTTCACTTTTGTCTGGTAATAAAAATATTTTGGCATAGGGACATCTCGGGGTGCCGTCGGGGCGTGGGTTAAGACCGCTGGCGCACACCACCGTCACTAGGAGTTGCAGAGCAGTAATATCGAAGTATATTTTGAGCTGCACAAGAAATATTGTGTTAAAAGAATAAAAAATATTTAATAATTAGGATGTGTCTGAGTGGTAAAAACGCAACTTAGAGCTCTGTGTATTTAGGTATAAGTGAGTTTAAAAAGCATACCTATAGATGTTGAAGACCGTGTTCTATGAAACTCTTAGGTAATTTTAATCGATGTTAAAAGTAAGTACTAATACATTTTATTAAGAAGGAGGTCTTGCTCACGGCTTCACCTGCGTGAAAAGCCTTTCCCCCTACAAAAGTCCCTAAAACACAGTACGATGCCAGCGCCATCTACTTAAAGAATCAGAATAAAAAATCCATTATTTCCAATAGGAGTGCATTACCGGGATAAAAAATAGCCCGTGTTAACATACAGGCTACTTTTGCTACTACTGTTAATCCAGGACATCATCTACCCGTGTGGCAAATTTCGTCCAACTTCGTTTAGTTGTTTCTGTTTTTTAACCGACTTTTACTGTTAAGAAACATACAGACATTTTGACAAGATTTCGCATTTGTAGTATTAGTAAGATAAGATTGTGAAGTTCATGTTTCTCTAAAGTAGAGTCATCGGTTTGCGCTTTGTGTATCGGTCAGTGTTAGATTTTGTTGCGTAGACAGTTGAATTAAAACTCATACTTGTATGCGTCCAGCCACATTGGCGTTGTGGTGATTGTGCCGCGCCAGTCGACGGCGGGAGTGCACATCGGGGGAGCCGGGAGACGTCACAAGCACACTCGGTTTTTCGCCACATCCGCCTATAACTTCCGTGTATACTTCTGTCCGGACACATAAATGCGTTATTAAAATTTAAAGTTTAACATAATAATAACAGAAGCGAGCGACACCTTTGTGAGTTCTCCAGGGCTGCGCCGGCGGTCGGTTGGGCGGGAGCGGCCGGGACACCACCAGCTCTACGTGAGAGTCGTGCTTACTGTCTGCTACCACTGCAGCCACCTCTTCTACACTTCGATTTTGCAACGGCACGCCGTTCCATTGTAACACTTCATCACCTATGAAACAAGGTCAAATGAATACTATATCAACTAAAATAATAAAACCACTTACGATGATGAACTAACAATTTAGTGTGTTTAGATATCTCGAGTTTTAAAATCCAGCATTTTCGTGTAGATTCTGAACAAATTATTGCTTTGTATAAAGTACTAAGTAGTTCTGTCGATACAAAAGGGATCGTGGAGATATTTCCGAAACTCCAGGAAGTATAATGAATAATAGTAGGTACATTTTACTAACCTTTAACGGCTTTCCGCACATTTTGTTTTAATTTAACATTAGAAAAAATACCGTTTTAGTGTTTTACAGAAAATTTAACTACTATGAATAATATATGCATAGTCAGGAGTTCCAAACTATCTCAGCGGATCTTAACTCGAGAGAGTTTAATAACAGGTTCCATACTTACCAATTCTCAGTTGTCCCTCTAAATCGGCTATAGATCCTTTTTTGACTTTTTCTACAACTGCCCCACGTGTGCCGTCGGGTAACAGTTTACCTCCTACGACCTTAAGTCCCAGGATCGCCGCCGAAGAATGGGAACTACCCTCCACCACACTTTTGCGGAGCACCATGTGACCAATCATGCGTGTCCCGTCAACAGACATTTGCCAGCTCAGCGGAAACTGTTTAATGGTAATAAATATTAATTTCTATTTTGTAATCATTTATAATCTCAAATAAGGTAGGCAGCTAAATTGAAGAAAATTTGATTTTATTTTCATAGTTAAAATAATACTAATCAGACATATCAAACCGAATACACGAAGGTCATTGCAACAGTTCCATATAAGTTTATAACATTCACAAATTGTAGTGAAAAACATAGGTGCACATTCAGAAGTAGGCAGCCAGAGCATGCTCAATGGTATCATGCTTCAGCCAAACGCAAACACATTTACTTTATACATACACCGTATACACAGTTATGAATGAGAAAGAATCGATATTGAAGAGTATAAAATGAAATTGTTTATCGCTGTAGAAACTTAATAGAAATGTTTACGCCTACACGTTCGTAAAGTCATTTAGTATTTAGATTTTAATGGGAGTTTTTTTGCAGATGTAAATATACAATGTTCAAGAATTATAGACAAACTAGACATAATATGACTATGTATTCAGGTCTATACCTAGACTATAAATTTTTTATAAAGCAGAGAAATAATTTTACTATGACATGCGAAAACGATAGATTATGACTGTTAGTGCCATTACATTAAATTACTTTTGCGACTAACCGAAAAACTTATTGGTAAGAGTAGGCAATCATTGCAATATGAGTTCTATACCTTTGGGCAATCGCCTCTGTTCGAGTCTTCACTGGAGGTGAAGGTGCTAGAGGTATCAATACCCGAGTCTTTGGTCGCAGAGTCTTGGCTGGTCTGTCGTTCGGACTCCCAGCGCAAAGACGCCCAGTCGTGGGGGGCACCTGACGCATCGCGTCCTCCGCGTGGAAATGTCGCAGCACCTTCGTGTCCATCGAAACGAACAGTTTTTTTTCTTCTCTCCGTAAAACGTCTATTGTCTGCGGAGTCTTCCCACAAATAGGCACTCTTATACACGGTTCTATCAGGACGCGGTCCCAGATCCGGTGCGTACGGGCGCAGATACGCGCCCTCACTATCGTCGCGAGCTCTCCATCGACAATCAGTCACTGAATCGAAACTCCGTCCCCCCGTGGGGGCTGTTCTTGCTTCGAAATGACTGCGCGGCTCCGTTTCGTAACCGACCGGCGAATGATTAGTCAAATTGTAATAATTATTGGCAGCCACGTTGGCGCTGCGCAGATGCGGGTGCCGAAGAGAAGCACACGCCTCTAGTTGTCCTAAGAACGATATTCTGTATATAGCAAAAAGTTTTGCATATGTCTATAGGTTTGCCTAACGAATTGCTTTAAGTATCTGTTTGCTATTTTCATTATCCCGTTTTTACGCGCCCGGAACCGTTTTATTTTCACTCTATGTTTCGTAGCCCGTCATGCAACCAGTTAGGCAGAACGCGGCTTATGAAATAATTCGTAAATATTATTAGGGAGATGTTCTTACTGTACCGCAACGATCGGCGATCCAGCTGTAAACGTGTACCTAATCCAGTGCAATACGTTTTAGGTAAGCATGGCACGGAACACAGTTATATTAAATGGATTTGTATCGAAGGCTCTACGATAGATTTATTCTATTCTCCGTATGAAAAACTGACAATAGGCTTTAAGTTAAGATCTAATATAAGTAGGTACCTAGTTGTTTTCCTACGGACATCTTGAAGAATATCTCGACATTCTTGTTCTTCTAGCTGTTCTGTTTGTAACATCACTAACTAATAAAAGTCCCGAAAATTTTTTATTTTAGTATACGTCTTTGACTTTATTTAATACATTTATGAAAAAAATGTCTCATTTAAAAGGAAGGGGAAAATGAATTTTCCATATCCACCCAATAAAATATAAGTTATAAAGCTTTGAAATTTTATGAAAAGGACAGTGGTCAAATAACAGAATAGCATTGTAATAGGAAACGGTGACGTCACCAATCATAATACTGCCTGTGTTATAAACAGATAGGGCGATAACTCCACCACACTCCCGTTTTTGCTCACAACAATATTTCAAATATGAATAACTGCTTTATTTTTCAACCAATTTTGATGTGGATTTCATTTTCGCATTATTTTGTGTCGCACGTAAACTAATGCATAATATAAAACATAGGAAAGTACCCTATTGTAAGATTATAAATAATTTTGAATATATATTATTGTGCGTACGTACTTTGCCAACGTCACGATGTTACAGTTAGCATAAATTACACCTAGCTGGCTAGTAACAATACACTTTTAAAGTCTTGTAGAGTCCGTGTGATGGCGGATTGTGCGTTATCACGTATAAAAAAAACTATTTTTTTTTGTAAATTTGAGACGTAGTTCTAGTTAATCGTATGTGCTCGGAACCTAGTGAATGGTAAGTTAGTAGTGACTGTACCTATAGATTAATTTGCTCGTGGCTCAGCTCGCATGAAAGTATTTGGGGATTAAAAAAAATCCCAAGATAAAAAGCCTATAGCACTCAGCGACTAATGTAGCTTCAAATTAGTGAAAGAATTTTCAAAATCGGTTCAGTAGTTCAAACCAACAAACACCTTCATCTTTCGCATATTAGTATAGATGAGACGAGGCCATGGGCCGACTGATGATTGCTGGAGGTCCCAACAGTGCCGTGTACACACCCGCCAGTGAATGGACTATACACAGATTTGATTTGGAACTTTAAAACCCGTTTACTATAACTGCATTCCATCATTTTGCATTTTGAAGTATTATTGCACATCATTATAAATGGGGAGGCTTTAAAAAAATTTTTGTGATGTTACTTGTTAACACAGTATAATGTCACGTTTGTTCTAAACAAAAGTCGAAGCGGTGATCACGCACAAGCGGAAAGAATGTGTCAGCTTATCCAAGAAACATAGACAACCACCATAAAATTAATAGGAATATGCATTCACAAATCTAACAGTTTATAATGGACATATTAACAAGTAAGTACACTTCTTTTCGCCCAAGCATGCGATTCATGTTTGAACCATAAATATCTTGCTTCTATTGGTTGGTCGGTGTAACTTATATAGAACTCATAAATATAATTATATACCTAGAATGAATAATTTGAAAGATAATAATGCACAGATTAATAAATTATTACTGAGAGGATAGATTTGGTTCAAACTTAAAATTTGAAGTACATTCACTATTCACTTTAAAGATATAAAAATTATGTCCATTAAAAAAATAGTAAGAAATATGAAAGTGTATTTTTTGTTACCTAATTTGTGAATATTGTAAATGTACTCTATATAATATAAAAAAACATGAAGGTAGTGTTACAGCCTTCCAAAATTATTTTTAATTAGATAAGAACCATCACAATTTGTCAGAGGAAGAGAGATTTTGCGAAGACAGTAAAATAATAATTAAAACTGACAGCTAAAATCCAGCAATATACTTAATTACAAGTAATACAACGCATAAATACATATCAATATGTTCCCGAATAAACACGCCCTCTCAGTCTCTCACCGATAAAAACTTATTCATTTTCTCGTTTAACATCGCCTGACGTTGACTTCGGGAGCTGTCGGAACTGCTCCTATCTCTACTAGGACCTGTAAACAGGGGACGGTCAAGTGAAGTTTGGGAATCCGTGCTAGACATTAGACAAAGTACAGAACAGCGCGCTGCGCGGCTACCGGGCGCGTAACTGGGTCATGTAAAGCAACACGTAGGTACGCACCAATACACTATTATTTGGGGAATGTACTTTTTAATATTTTATTAAATTTCAATTACATATAATTTATAAAATAGACTAGAATATCTTAGTAGTTGAGTGTCTGAAATACTGAATAATAATGTAGGTACAGAGGGCAGTAATATATCAATATAAAATCACAAAACAAGTGGACTGACGCTACATGGACTGATATGAAACGAATCTAAGCTACGTGCTCTTTATGTCATTTTGTGAATGACGTAAATAGATGACCTGAAAAAAAACTGCAACTATTACTAATGTCAGTATTACCTCGCACGGAACACCATAATTTTATCATTGAATACCTACTTGAAATGTGATTGATGTGCTATTGTGATACACCTTGCCATTACTTTAAATAAATTTCACTAGATAATATTGTTTTTGGATTTTTGTGTTTATGCCTGTCTCTGTTGAGTGTATGCGTTTTTGTTTGTGATTACTTTAACTTTTGTGTGTGTAAAAGGATCAGAACCAAAAATTTTATCGGATGGGCAGGGTAATAGTGTTACAAGTGGCAGGATTGGACTATGGGTGATCGGCAAGCGTGCGTAGTTACTTACCGCGGTCTCGGTACTCGTCGTTTTCGTCAGATACACATTCTGGCACCTCATCATCTGATGAAGACGACCGAGGAGGTAGAGTGGGATGTGTGACAGGACCGTGCGGTAGAAGCTGCGCCGATGGCGGAGGCGGTGCGTTCGCGTCAGCTACACCGTACGCCGCCTTTTGTCTCGGATGTACCAAATGCGGGTGCGTCCGAGCCAGCCCTTCCAGTTCACCATAACATCTCGGCTCCTGTTGACTATACTGACGCCGAAGAGCGCTACTTGATCTTTGGAATGGCTGGTTTTCCTTTTCGGCAGCACTATGCGCTCTTTCCAACTTTGGTCTTTTGTCAAGCGAGCCGTCCGGCTGCGGTGGTAAGTCGCGCATATCAGATTCCATACGCCATAACATTGAATCTTGCCCAGCACTTTTATTTATCCATTGTCCAGTTTTCGATAATAGTTCTTGTTTTTTACGACACAGTATACACACCCATATAACCTGTAAATATATTGAAATTGATGTTTCAATTAAATCCATTAAGTATTTCAGTTTTAAAAGCCAAAGTTTTGATTTTAGAAAGTTTTAAATAATTGGATAATAATTATAATTGATAAGTTAAAAACTTCACATCCTTGGTCACTTGGGATAATAGGTTCACTTCAGAAGAATATGGATTAAATATTGAAATTACCTTGTTGGACCGTAAAGTGACTTTCCCACCACACCGAGCGCAACATCTTACTCTGCAGTAATGGCAAGAGTGACCAACACCGTCTGCAAACTTGGTCTTCAGACAAATGTGGCACGTGGCTGCTAATTCAACGCCTGCAGCGCGGTGCATCTCGTTCCTCGTACGAATCGTCTGTTCTAGGACAGTGACTTCGTCTTGCTTGCGTCTGTCAATAAGTAAAAGCTATATTTTTTTGCCCTAAACATCTTTATTTCTTTAGGTAGGTAGGTAATTCCCGTTCTTGTCCAGAAACCACAATCTGGGGGTATTTGGTGCTAAAAACTATCTAAGAATCTACTCCTCTTTTTTAAAGTTTTTCTATGTAAATTCTCTGAAAAGAAAAATTAAAATAATAGACGAGTAAGAACTCTGTGCCCTTTGAACTCGATCAAACATATTGTCTAGGTAGAGTAATTACGTATCTTAAAAAATACTGTAGTAATAATTCAAATTCTTCATTTTGCTTATAAAAACTTGCAATGTAAGCCTGTTGCATATACCTACCTCTGTTTTAATAGTTGATATTGTATTGTCAAGTGACTACATACTATAGATAGACACGTAGCTGTAAGGTAGAGTTGATTTATTTCAAATTATTTAATCCCATTCTACGTTGCTGGATGCTGAGGCCAATAATTGTTAATCACTAGGTATTTATTATTGACTATTTAAGTACTTATGTAATAATGTCTATTTCCTTTATGTGCTCAGTATAACGTTGAGTTTCAGCACTTCACGTTAGATTTACGTTGAGGATACCTTTTGTACTGCACACTTCTCACACTTCAATACAAGTTCACTGCAAAAATTTATTTAAGATAATACCTACATAAATAATGACGCGTAAGTGTAAAATATTCCGTTTGTGGCTAAATATATTTTTTACGCAGGGGTTTTACATAAGAAGAGACTTATGCGCTCTATAATTAAATTACAATGCAGTAACGTACGTCACCGTAAATGACATTTTCTATTGTGACTCATCCAATATCTTCTTTCTAAATTATTGATCTTGCCATATATAACATAGCTTAGTAACTACTGCAATAGATTACGAAAATAGGAGAATGCGCAGAATGAAAAATGATTGCTTTGTGAATTGCGACAATATTGACGAGACATCCCTTGAATGATCCAAAACTCTACCCAGCTGCACTACATTATGTCTTATGGGAAACATTTCTTGTGCAATAACCCGTCTTGTACATGTGTATAATTGTTTTTCAGTAACAGGGCGATAAATGGAACACAGTTTTGTTGCATACGTGTAACTAGAGGGAAGGCAAGGCTGAAGCAGTAAGGGCGGTAGTGGTCTGTGGGCGCACCTCATGATTTCGTGCTCGCGTTGTTCCTCCTGTCGTTGGCGCATAATGACTCCTTCGATGATGGCGCGCTCCTCGGGCGTGAGGTGCGAAAGGTCCGGCATGTCGGCCATGGCGTGCGGCGGCGAGCCGCGAGCGGTGCGCGGTGCGCGGAGCCCGGTGCGCGGGCTCGCCGCGTCGCGCGTGCTGCGGTGCTGTGCCCGCCACTCCGACGGAGGTTTATTTAATAATGCCGCCCGAGCCAATGGCGCGCGCTGACCTGCTGACGTCAGCGCCTTTATTGATCCCCATGCTGGTGGACCGCCCGCCCTGACGCGCCGCCGCGCTGTGCTCCTTATCGCATGCGTGCGCATATCCAAGTGCTTATTTATGGGAACTCTTTATGTTAGTATCTATCTATACTGATGATAATATTATGTCCCTCAACACAATTAGGTATCATTCTAAATACACAATAAGCAATTACCATTTTAATCTGGTATAACTTACAACTCAAGTTTAGGATTTGGATGTTGGGAATATATGTACTGAACCTAAAACCTTTTAAAGCTATTTTGTCGTAGAAGGCATAATAATTTATTTTGTAACTATCAGTTATCAAATTAGCCATGAGTAGTCAAGAGAAATAATTGCCTCTACTCCGGGCAGGCCGTCCGCAGGCGCTATTGAAACTGCCCATAACTTCCAAACTCCGTGCTGATACTCAGCAGAAAACCCAATATCACTTTACCCGACCCGGGTTTCGAACGCGGCAGCTTTAAGCGGCATCGTACCGCGCATGCAATACAATTATACAACTATGGCGTACCTATTTTTAATTATATTTTATAATTTAAGCAAAAAGTTAGTTAAAGTGAATTAAGGTAAAATTTACAATTCTTTCCAAGCAAGATTCAATTATTAACCTAACGAAATTCAAATCGTATACGATGCGGCCAGTATTAGGGTCATTCAGCTCAAAAGTACGCACTTTTTTTTCTATCGTCTACACACTCAAAGATATAGGGTCCTGATAAACGTTTTAACACTTTATTTAAAGGAAATTTATTCTACTTTCATTATTTAATGAGTTTTTGTACATTGCTTCATCGGTTTTTTTGTAATACATGTTTAAGTGCAGCGGGAAAAATTCGTACTCTTGACCCGTCATGTGGGTAAAACTACGCGGAGATACGGTTAATAGTTCGCATACTGGGTAAGCTTCGCACGCAGGTAAACTACAGGCATATAATTACAAATTGTATAAGTACACATGGAATCATATGGAATATGTTTTTAAACTTCCTTTATTCTTGGTACAAATATTGTAAAAATAAACATTAAATGTACGCCCATTGTAGGCACCAGGAACATAATTAATTAGACTGTATTTATAACAAACTTTAGTTATTTTTGTAATTTAATGATCACTGTAATTTTAGGAACGCTTGATGATACTTTTCATTGTAATGAAGTTATAACAGCGTGCGTACTTTTAATCCCGTACTCTTACCCAACAGGGAGTATTTTAAACAATCACACGTCAGTTGAGATGCAGTTATTTTTTAGGACAGAATTAATAGCTAAAATAAATACTATAATAATCGAGTAAACTTAACATAATCAACGGTCTTTTGTAAACTGATGCACCGTCTATCCATAAACTTTTCCTAGCACAAAATAGTTGATAACTAATCAACAAAATCACGTCGATCGCCGTTTTTCGCTAAACAAGTGAGGCTTGGTAAAATAGCTTATGGGCTCTGACATCATCCCTGACGCATCCCTAATTTTGCCGAAAAAGTGTCTGAACCCCTTGAATAGGTTCTGAGATATTGACCATGCGAAATTTTACCCACTGCGTGCTGTTACCCCGAATGACCCTATTGATCTCAATGATCGATACTCGCTGCTCAAAAGTTAAACTTAATTAGGTAAATAAATTGCAGTTGTTACAAAGTTCACGGGGCCATCTATCTAGATATTTAACTATAGGTAATGTACACAATATTTCAGTGATACATTAAAATTAAATTACGTGACAATTCTTACTGGGGCCCCATCCAATGAATTTGCCACGGGCCACAGGTGATATAGTTACGCCACTGTGTATGGTGTAGATACATATTATATCCGTTTCCTCGATATGACAAACACATTATGGAGGAAACTTAAAAATAGACTTAATTAGCCTTACAATGAAATGAAATCCTCCTAGCCAGTTTCGGCCACGGCGGCCAATCTCAACGGAGATCAGCCAGGTACGCAGGAGATATTATAGTGCACAAGTGTGTGCGCAATACACAGGTGCACTCGCTATTCCTTCACTCTAATAGTCCGGTGAGACGGCAATCCGACATGACCGGAGAGAGATCAGGCGCAGGACCAGCGGCTTTACGTGCTTTCCGAGGCACGGGGGTATCACACCGCCAACTTCCTGACTCCGAGCTGCGACTGAGTAATTTTTTTAAGATGGAAAACCCAGTCACAAAGTTTTTTTGGCCCGACCCGGGATTCGAACCCAGGATCTCAGCGCGCAAATCGTACTCGTAACGCGTACGCAATACAACTACGCCACCGAGGCAGTCATACAACAACAATACAATACACATAATAGATACGTAGGTACATTATTGATGTAGATACATACCCAAAAGCGTGCCGTGCTTTATAAGATACTAGCTTTTGCCCGCGGCTCCGCCCGCATTAAAAGTTTTTCCGGGATAAAAGTCCTGGTTTATATTTTCCCAGGATAAAAAGTAGCCTATGTGTTAATCCAGGATATGATCTACCCGTGTGCCAAATTTCATCGAAATCCGTTTAGTATTTTTTGCACGAAAGAGCAACAAACATCCATACATCCATTCTTACAAACTTTCGCCTTTATAATATTAGTAGGATTATCAAAATGATAATCCTTCTACTCATATCTGTCAATAAAATATTTATAACTACTAGCGGCCCCGACAGACGTTGTCTTGCCCTAAAAAGGAAATAAAATCCTAGAACCCGAGTACAGCGCTACCTACCGGATAGAATTGTAATCTAAACCATTCTGGAATCCTCTTGGAGACACACAAAAAAATTTCATTAAAATCGGTCCAGCAGTTTTTCCGCGCAATTTTCTTAATTTTTTCTTTCATAAGAACCTTCTCCTGACAATAATAAACACATCAAAAAAAAATAAGGAAATCGGTCCAGCCGTTCATGCGTGATGCCGTGACCAAGAAAATAGGGATTCATTTTTATATAATAGAAGATAGATTGCCACCATGCACCTCACGATCTTTTTTTTTACAATAAAATACATTTTTTCTTATTTACACTAAGTATTCTTAATTCAAAATCATTAAAATTTATTTTCTATTCTTTAGTTGGACTTTCTATAAAGTGCGTTTTTTAGTTTTTTTAATTATTATTTATCTTTAATTTTTTAGTTTAAAATATTGAATTGTCATCGGTCCTTGATAAGTATGCCAAATTTCGATTTAATCCTCCGTTTTTAAGGGGGTCAAAATCATGTTCAATGTTTCCGTTACATACATACCTACATACATGCATACATACATATGAAGCCTATGTATGAAGCTAATAAAAGCGCGTTAAAAAAGTCTGTCTATTGCATTATCTATCAAAAGGCTATCGAAACTTTTTCTGCGCTGTGCCACCTTGCGAACCATTTCCAATTGTTAGGGGCCGTGATCAGAAACTCTCGCGCGAAAGGATATCTTCGGAATCAAGAGCTATATTAGGCTAAGTATTTTCACTACCATCCATTTGGAGTGTCGCAAAATGGAGTATGTGGAAGTACTTAGGGCGCTGTAGTGCCGCCATATCTGATCCTACCGCGAAATCCATTAGTCCACTTACGATTGATTGGAGATACTATGCTGGATTTTTTCAAAAATACATACATATACACTCACGCCTGTCATCCCCGAAGGGGTAGGCAGCGGCGCAACTAGTGACCCACTTTTCGCCGACATTCCGTCCCATGATGTGATAGGGGGCGAGCCTATCGCCATATCGGGCACAAATTCCAGACTCCGGGCTGATACTTAATAGAAAAACTCAATATCACTTTGCCCGACCCGGGGATCGGGCAGTGATATTGAGTTTGCGAGAGAAGAGCCTGGAAATGTACCCGGTAAATGGCAATAAGCCCGCCACTTATTACATGGGACCTAACATAGTTAGCGAAATGTAAGTGTCTCAAACCTCTGCCTACTCCTGAAAAGGGAAACAGGTGTGCTGCTATATATGTATGTAACCACTTCACAAAGACGGGCTAATACACGCAAGAGTCCTTGGTCCTCACCTATGGCTGAGGCCACGCCTAGTAACGTGTGGGGTCCACCGACAATCCTATCCAACGTATTTTTTAAAGTCTTTCCATGTCTTTCTGCCCCATAGTTACTGGTGTTACAAGTACCTAATTCTTTTAGTTTTTTATATTTTAAAAACAGATCGATGATACAACTTTGCAAAGAGCATTATAATACTACGGAAACAACTTTGTTATCGGTATGTTGACAAAGTGCTCTTTGTTTGTCTGAATGCTTTCAGTGCTTCATTCATGAATTTTTCGTTGGTACTACGTAGTTACACTTAGTAGTTACAATTATTTACCTCAGTTACAAGTAGGTACCCCTTGTACCTACTGACAGTATTAAAAAGTATAGGTACATACCTAATTATGTAGACCTTTCGGTTATTTATAGTCATTTTATAGTAGTACATGCCTACTTGGTTATAATGTAGTTGGTTCAAAGATACAATGCGGTCACGAGAATACTTCAACGATGTTTTCGACCCTCTATGAGTTTAACTATTAGCATCAAGAATATATTGAATTTCCAGTTACGTTCAGCAGTTTAACTGTGCGTAATCAATTTGTCACGAGCTTGATTTATTTTTACTAACACTATTAATATTATATGATAAATAATAAACAGTGTATGATACCTAATTATGATTAATACATATTTTTTTACGTTCAGGTCACTTTATTTCACGTGTCAAGAGTACATGGTTGGGTTTTTTACCAATAGCCGAAATCACTAGTCGCACTCTAATGGCGGAAGCTCACAATCTCCTGGTAAATGATTAACACGGTCATTGTGGAAGAATGTTTTAACTCCATCGCCCCACGGATATCGCTTCGTTCGTATGCGCATGTACTCATAATCACGGCACTCTGTTTTAGATGGCACTTCGTGATTTAATGCGTAGAATGCTTGTATGATGATGAGCGGAAAGAGTAAAAAGAACGTAATATTTCTATATTTCTTCCATGTATCCTTTCCATGGTGGAAGCGAGGAACGCAGGGATTGGGTGGAATGGGTCCAGGTCTGCAGTCAGCTGGTGGCTCGATCTTCCGACCGCCCCCTGGGACTTGTGGTGGACAGCTGCTTTGCCCTGGTTTTAGTCGTGGTGGGCAACAAAGGCTGTAATGTTGTCCCACGTCATTTCGCCCTACAACTTTTATTACAGGGCGAATGCTCAATATCTTAATGGACATATTACTTTTGTACTTTTTTTGTTGTTTACGGAGTCTGGCGTTACATTTTTTTGTCTGCTTTATGAGTGTTATGTCACAATGACTAAAGGCAGTGACATAAGTATTCTCAATAGATTTTTACAAAATGTTTCAGTCAAGTATTTACGACTACATATAGCTCGATGTGTATTGAGAAAAAAGCATCAAAGTTTTCGCATTTATAATATTAGTACCTATAGTAGAATTTAGTCTGAAATAAGAGACATAAAAGAAGATAAAGACTATGACAACTATTTACTTTATTATCTTGCTAGACTTCTGCTCGCGGCTCCGCCCGCGTGAAAGTTTTTACGGGATAAAAATATTTTCCCGAGATAAAAAGTAGCCTATAGCACTCAGGAGTAATGTAGGTACCTTCCTATTAGAGAAAGAATTTACAAAATCAAACAAATATTTCCTCTTTATAACATTAAAAGGCATAGACTAACTATTAAAGATTCGTGGTATACCACAACTCAGGGATTGTGTGCGGAGCTCAGACTGGGCCAACACCCCGCACTTGTTTATTTTGTGTGCTGGATTGCGTGAGTTAGAAAGGCGATACCAGGTGACAAGGTTAAAACACTAAATCACTAAATCGGGAAATAATGTTTATTTTCACACACACTAAACCCAAAATGATAAAGTTCTATCGAAACGATACAAAGTCTCTTAAGACGGTTATTTGGCGCGTAGGGTTCCGTTGCTACGCCGTAGCTATGCGTCGTAGCCAGAAGTCGTCCTCGTAGCACCGTAGCACGCAGCAGAGGAGGAAGGAGGGTGCAAGTGCATAAGCGCCTATCTTCCACCCACAGTGTTGCCAACCCTACTGTATTAATAGTAGATTTACTGTTTTTGCTTTTTCATCCCTGTTTTTTGTTTAGAGTCGAATTTTTGCTGTTTTTTGTTTTAAAGATTTTTTACTGGATTTTACATGCTTTTTCACTGTTTTTGTGCACAGGTTAGTAAATTAGTAGTACAGAAAATGGTGCAGGAGCTTTTTTTTTTGGTCGCCACCCTAAGGACTTGCCCTAGTCATCTGTTATTTTTTGATTTCTTGGAGTTGGCAACACTGTCCCCCCAGGAATTTCCAACTTTCCGACTTTTTCTTTCTTGCTGACTACTTGCTGTTTCTTTCTTGATGTTCCGAATTATTGCTCTTTTTTAAATTATTACTCAACTCGATTTTGCCTCGAAGTTTCAAAAAAAAAACGAATTTGCTTAAGTACTCCAAGGCGATACCGTAAGGAGGGCCCTGGAGGGCCGGTCCTCCTCGGAGGGCACTTTTTCACTATCGATTACGCAATCATTTACCTTTCGCGCCTAAGTTATGTCTATATACCTAAACTATTAGTGTCTTCGCACATAGACACTAAGTGGCTCTATATACTAAACAATATGTAACAACCTTATGTGCATTATGAGAAAAGTTATTTGGATTTACTTACGTTAAGTTTACTACAATCGATGCACACAAGCAACAATTCTAAAAATAAGTACACTGACTTTACACATATGTTCATCCCGCTACCGCAGCGCGGTAGGCAAAGTTCTAACCTACACTATTGCACCGAATAACACGCCGATTAGTCCGTACCGGATGTGTAGTTCAAAGTCCGTTCGATAACACCACGAAGAAAAGAAGAAGAGGATAACACAAAATCGTACCGAATTTTTCACTATAGTTTTTATGACGTCACAGTGGGTATTGTCACTTGACCGCGCATGCGCGGTATGCATTTCGTTTTTCTTTCTTCGTCAGTGCATCCTGCACAGATTATTTCAAAACATTAAATAAATTCTTTCTTCGACTGTATCAATGCAAGTGCTACTAGAGTTAGACTCTAACCACAGTGACCACCACCTGTGATCCTAGATCTAGTCCCCCAACACAGTCCATCAGACGCAGGTCCTAATGTACCGATGAAGGTGAAAACGAATTGGCGCCTCCTAGGCATCAAGCTCGCGTACACCTCATCCACAGATCTCTCCGCTATTCCGACCAACATCGAGACTCCTGAGGAAACGACTGGCGCGATACGCTCCTTCACCAACCACCTACAGAACGTCTTGAGCGAAAGCTCCGAGTTTCACAGTCAATGGCAAATTCCCGAATCCCGACGACGTTCGGTGGTTGGTGAGGTTGCGTAACGCTGCGCTCAGAGCCTGCGCGACGAGGCCCTCCTCGGAACGACGACATCTTGCGCGCTACCTCCAACGCGAGGGTAGACGTCGCATAAAAGAGGTCGTCGATTCAAGATGGGAAACTCGTCTAGACGAAATCCGACGACCCACATGGCCTTCTTGCAGCTAGTTCGTTCTTTCAGGTGAAACGATGTGACCTCCATGCCTCCGCTCAATCATCCAAATCAACGCCCGGCGTTTGATGACGACGAGAAAGCGGAGCTACTAGCCGACAGTCTGGAGGCTCAAACACGTTCTCTCTCAACAATAACTGTAGACCACGACGATCTTGTTGCGGTTAATTCATTCGTCGAAAGTAGGAACGCGGTCCGGCCACCGCCAGTCTCTATTTCGCGACCGCTAACCCAAAACCAAAACGACAACGCCAACGTCGACCCGCCGCCGCCCGACCCCCTTGCACCGGTGACGATCGAAGAAGTCATCGCTCTGATCAAGGCACTCAAACGTCACAAAACCCCCGGGGGCGACCAGGTCCCCACCCGCATGCTTAAGATGCTCCCGGAGCATCTAGTCAAAATTCTAACCGCCATCTATAACGCCGCTTTTTGAAACTGCCTCTTCCCAGAGGTCTGGACAGAGGCAGTTGTAATAGGTATTCATAAGCCGGAAAAACCCGCATCCGAACCGTCGTCTTATAGACCAATAAGCCTGCTCAGTACGCTGGGCAAAATATACGAGCGGATCGTCCTCGTCCACCCCAAAATAGTCGCCCACAATCACAACCTGATCCCTCCGGAACAGTTTGGTTTTCGCGCTAGACACAGTTGCGTGAATCAGGTGCTCCGCATCACAGAGTACGTTCACGACAAGTTTCGAATCGGCATGCCTACCGGTGCTCTTTTCTTTGATATTGAAAAAGCATTCGACAGGGTGTGGCACAACGGCTTGCTTTTCAAGCTGTACACTTTCAATGTGCCCACTCAACTCGTGCACATCACACGAGATTTCCTGTTGAATCGCGGTTTCAAATATCGCGTAGAGGCAACTCTCTCTTCCCGACACTCCATCTCGGATGGAGTCCCGCAAGGCTCTACCCTCTCCCCCTTTCTTTTCTCGCTGTATACTAGTGATATCCCCAAACCAATGAACGCCCATCTGGTGCTCTTCGCGTACGACACCGCAATCTACGCCACACGTAGAGACTCCGACAATGTAGTGCGCACTTTGCAGGCCGCCGCCGACAAGCTCGGCGAGTGGTTCCGCAAATGGCGAATCACCGTCAATCCCACCAAAAGTCAGGCTATCCTTTTCACTAAGAAAAAGAGAGTTCATGTGCCCCACACCTCAGTCCGCATGTCCAAGCAGGACATCCCCTAGACGGACACAGCCAAATATCTGGAAGTTACCCTTGATCAGAGGTTGACTTTCACCCTACGTATAAACGCGGTACGCGCGCGAGCCGCATTCGCGACGGGCCAATTGCACTGGCTCTTAAACAGGAAAAGTAAAATGTCAATCCGCAACAAGATTAGGATCTTTACGACTTGCATTAGACCTATCATGACGTACGCATCGCCCGTTTACTGCCTGCTCGTTTTCAGTCTATGCAGGTCTTACAAAATAGAATGCTCAGACATGCTCTTGGAGCCCCGTGGTACGTTCGCAACCGCAACCTCCACGTGGACACCAACATGCCGACCATCAGCCATTTCATGCATATGGCCAGCAGACGCTACTTCGATAGGGCGGTAAATCACCCAAACACGTTAGTCCGTAAAGCGTCAATATATACTCCATGTTGCAGATTGATTTGAATTTGTATAATAAGTTGTTGATTTGATAATTTTTATTTATGAATATTGTATTACTGTTGACTTCAATGAATCGAGTAGTATGAAATTATGTAGAGGGGAGTGAACCCTTATAATGAGAGCGCAGACGCGCTTCAGAGCATTCGACAAAGAGCATTATAATATTACAGAAAGCATTCGAAGTTTAGTCGGCTAGCTCAACAGAACGTTGTTATTACTCTGTATTGTTGTTCAGACGAAATATATTACGTTTATATGAGAAAATCGGCTTTGAATTATTATGAAAGACTTAAATCATGACGAAGTCTAAAACATAGACATACCACCTTAGCTCATACCTCCATCATCCAACTCCAAAATATCTATTGGTTAACTAGCCTAAGATCTTTCCGTAGTATTATAATGCTCTTTGCTAAGATCACAGTCATTCCACCATCAATCACCACATTAAACGATAGGTTATTCGTCACTCACAGACCTGACTGTGGTAAAACTGACAGCAAAACGTACTGTCTAATGGGGCCTATGATATATCTACTCTATTTTTTTTAGATTTGGCCAGAACTTGGAAGTATATATAGATACTGACTGTCATATTGCATAATTATGGTGGTATATTATCCAATATAGTTCTATTAAAGGGCTCAAATGGATTGAAATAACTGTGCCAATCAAGTGTTTTTTGTTGCCGCCAAAACTCCTCGATTAAGTTTTGTTAAGGTAGCCACTGCTTTACTACGAGTTACGACATAGTATATAGGTAAAAATAATCACTTGTCGCGGCTATATTGGCTTGAGCCCTTTGCCTTCCCTATAAGAGAAAAATTGAAAAAAATATATTTTTTGACATTACTTACGATCAGTGATGCCAAACGTATCAATTTCCTGGTACATGTACCATTTTTCAGGGTCTTGTACTATGTGCTAACTAAAACCTGTGTTGGTACTCTAAAGTACCAACTTTCAACATCAAAGACAAAATAATAATTTTTTTCTTATATCTAAGAATATATCAATTCTTGTTGCATAATTACATCATTGGTTATTGTAATAGTTTACTAATAATATTTTTTTATTGTTAATATCACTGAACACCATAGATTAGCAAGGACGTATAAGTGTATAAATAGCAATACTGGTTATAAATTCTCCTTTTGGGACCTAAGAAAAAAAAAAGGTCGCCGGAAAAATTACATATTTTATAGCGTGTACCATCTTTTTTGGTGAAATTTGGTGAAATACCAACTTTCAGTGACCTCTGTACCAGTATTTCTGAGCAAAGAGCATTATAAATATAATACTACGAATTACTGAGACACTGTCTGGCATCCCTGTTATGCGCGCTTTAGACGCTCACACAAACGGCATTCAGTTCCATTACTCATGACTGGCGGATGATTTATGAAAACAAAGTGACATTACACTATCACTCAAAATTCTCTTCAGTCATACGCAAGATTTTGCGGAGAACACACGTTTTCACTCGTTTTGGTATGAATACTTGTAAAATAAAAGGGAATTGAGATTAAAAAGTGTAACAAGAAGGCGTTGGGTAAAATATTGACTGAAAAAGGTAGTTTTATAGCCATACTTTTGTTTTACCCACCTTTTATTAGCGGCCACGCCCGTTTCATTTTTTTATCTGGAATAAAAGTTATATATATTTTCCAGGGATAAAGGTAGCCTATGTGTTATTCTATACTATAATCTATCTTTGTGCCAAATTTCATTCGATCTGGATGTTTAGCCGTTCTGGTGTGATTGAGAAAAAAAACCATCACAGTTTTCGCAATTATTATATTAGTACCTATAGATAAATTTAGTCTGAAATACGAGATACAAAAGTATGACAACATTTTTTTTATTATCTTATTGGATAAAATTATCTAATAAGATAATAAAGAAAAAGTACCCTATAGTACTGAGGAGTAATGTATCTTCTTATTAGTGATAGAATTTACAAAATGAAACAAATCTTTCCTCTTTATAACATCAGTATAGACTAACTATTAAAGATTCGTGGTATACCACAACTCAGGGATTGTTTCAAAACTTAAAATAATTTTTTCTGCGAATGTCGGAGAAGGCAATTGGCCGCGCGGGTGCGCCAGCGCCTCTCCGACTCAACACAATATGTTCCACTCTACCGCTGTACGCGCGCTGACTGACGTTTGTGGGACGAAATGCCATTAGACGATCGCGCAAAAGTCATGACTGATGGTTGCGCGACGCGCATATCAAAGAATTCAGATATTCGTCTTACTTTCTACTTTTGACATTGGCAAAATCATTGCCTAACATCGATGGAGCCATAAACTAAAGAATTGAATTGAATTAGATATTCGTCACTCAACCGTCAATCACCACATTAGACGATAGGTTATTCGTCACTCACGGACGTGACTGTGGTAAAACGGACAGCAAAGCCTACTGTCTAATGCGCGCTTTACGAATTACGATAAAATATGGCAATCTCATGACTCCACTGACTTCTATTATACTAGTACGCGTACTAGTATAATATCTTGTTTATTTGTCTCTGGTATAATAGACGTCAGCTGGACGTCAGTGCATGACTCATATAACATATTTCTAACGTATAAAAATAGTGTTTATACTTTATATTCTTTCCGTAGTATTATAATGCTCTTTGTTATATTCTCTTTGCTTCAAAGAGAATTTAAAGCTTGCTTTTTGCTTCTTAAATAATACTAGGGAAAAGGTACTTTGTTGATTTTGAATTAAGATTTGAAATCTTACTATTTTTAAGAACGATTGATCATAATGTATTGATTACGTTCTATTTTTTCGCCTGTTTTTCTATTGAAATTAGTGTTTTATTAGTGGATATTACTGTGTGAAAAACTTAAGCTTTACTCAGGTATGTACATAATCAAATTTACTATTAATTAGATCTATGTAGACAAAACGGGATTTTTATGAATTTATAAAACTTAAGAGTAAACATTTGAAAAAAGTGATTGGTAGAGGCTTAATTTACCAGGCGACCAAATACCCAAGTAGTAAAGATTGCTTGCCAAGTTGTGACCATCATCATCATCATCATCATCAGCCTTTATCAGTCCACTGCTGGACATAGGCCTCCCCTAATGAGCGCCATAGCGCCCTGTCTTCAGCTTGCCGCATCCAGCATCTGCCTGCAGTCTTTCGCAGATCGTCATCCCACCTGGCCGGAGGGCGTCCTACACTACGTTTGCCCAGTCGCGGTCTCCACTCAAGAACACGTTTACCCCAGCGGTTGTTGTGACCAACTAGATTATAAATCAGTGGAAACTGTTGATTGGCAAATCTTAATAAAGTTATTATATATAAAACGACTCCGCAGCTTAACAGGTACTTCATTGATAAAAGTGAGTGATGAGGGGATTATAAAATAATTTCAAAGCTGAGTTTAGTAAATGGTCAGTATAAGGCAACCTTATAGAATAAGAACTGTAGTGTTAACTGTGTAGAGTGCACCAATACATCTTCCAACTAGAAGAGGTTATCTATGCAAGTCTAACATAATAGTCTAGTTTTAGAGCTTCTTACTGCTGTAGTAGCAATAGCCATTCTTGATTTGTAGTTATTACAGGTAATTTTTCAATCCACTAGTCTTTGGAGGAAAAGTAGCCAGAACTAAGAAAAGATAAAAGAAAATAATATATTTCAATCAAGACTGAAAAGATTACTTGAATAGGTAAATAATTTAAATTAACCAGACTGAATTTAAACTTTGATATTAAATTTGACACAGCCATACTATGCGCCTGGAGAATGGTCGGATTTATGAAACGTATTTGTAGGGACTTTAAAAATCCCAATTCTATATTAATATTATACAAAACACTAATAAGCAGTAATCTGGAATACGCATCTCCCATATGGAACCCGTACTATAAAATCCACAGCGACAGAATTGAGCGAATCCAATGTAACTTTACACGCTTTCTTGCCTTCAAAGATCGCAGTTGTCCTCGCGGGGCGGACTACTCCGCTCGTATCTCCCATTTTAAACTAGACTCTCTAGAGAAGAGGCGCAAAATTTCTGATCTAAAAACTCTACATAAACTTATCCATGGCAAATTGATAACACCAAATACATTAAGGAACTTAAATCTAAAGGTACCTAGGTCATTTCCTAGACAACCTACTGTGAGAATATTTATTAAGAATGTTTCTGTTACAGCAACCTAGGCAAAAATGCTCCACTGAATAGGTTAATGTTCACATATAACGAGATATCCTAAATTGGTGATATAGACATTTTTCAGGACACAGATACCACTAAGTTTGCAAAAAATGCACTAGAATTCTCTGTGTTTAGGTAAACCCTTCTTAACCAGCACACCTCGGGTCTCTACTTCTTATTTTGTTTTATTTTTTCTCTTGTGTAATTGTACAGTGTAATGTTGTATATGCTAATAGGCGATTCACATGGAATTTAAAACTACTTTAACATCGTATCAGTGTAATGCATAGTGATAAGCCAATGCTGTATCTTTCAATAAATAAATAAATTAAAAAACTACCGCTCTTTGTCAAGGGGTGAGCTGAGGGGAACTACCCTACCTGTCCCCTACATCACAAATAAGTGACTTTGATTAAGTTATACACAGGTTCATTATTTAGCTTGGACGTTAAAAATATTTGCATTGGATTTTTTAAAAATGTACAATGTTGCATATGTAAGACCCATGACGAAACACCAGCATTTAATTCTGGCCCAAAAGATTTCTTGTTTTATTGATAAAAACACTTTTGACAAGTCCGTCTGGAAATCTTTAGGTGAGGCCTATATTCAGCAGTGGATGTCATGTGGCTGATGATGATGATGATGATTAATAAAGACTTCAAATGGGTCTCTCTCAGTAATTACAACTACTGAGAAATTGGTTTTTGTGACCTTTACTTTTTGGCTGAATTTCTGTAAAATTGTAAGGCGTAATATACCATCATCATCTATCATCCATTGTCATCTAGTTCATTTCATTCAAGAACTATATATTATGTTATATATAGTTCTTGATTAATTTAGATGACTATCTATGTTGGGGTATGACTAAACACATTGAAAAATATTATATTGATTACTCACAAATTGTTTCATCACCACTTTTATTTCTACTTAGTTGTTTGTATTGAGTGCAGGGTTCGAAAAAATCCGATTTTTATGATAAAAATAAAAAATCCGATTTTTTTATGTATATCGGATATATATCCAGGCTAAAAAAAAGAAGCTAATTTCATTCTGTAATTGGATTAAACACTTAAAAATGTCAGAGGCATTTTTAAAACATTATAAGTCATGAAGTAGTAGTAAGTGTCAAATTACCACTATTTTTAGTTAAAAATAGTAATAAAAGAATTAGTGTTTATTTGGGAAATAAATTTTTAATGAACACTTGAAAAATCAAGTACTTACTCTTTTAATAATCTTTGTTTGTGGGATAAATCAACTAATTTTAATAATAATTTGTATTTATAAAAAAGTAATCATTCAGGGTCAGGCCTTAAGCATAGATCTATAAGTCTAGTTTATAAACTAGACTTCTGCTCGCGGCTTCGCCCGCGTGAATGGGTTTTTCCGGGATAAAAGTCCCGCTTTATATTTCCCCGGGATAAATCTTACTATCTTACTAATATTATAAAGGCGAAAGTTTGTAAGAATGTATGGATGTTTGGATGTTTGGATGTATGGATGTAAGGATGTTTGTTCCTCTTTCACGCAAAAACTACTGAACGGATTTCGATGAAATTTGGCACACGGGTAGATCATGTCCTGGATTAACACATAGGCTACTTTTTATCCCGGGAAAATATAAACCGGGACTTTATCCCGGAAAAACTTTTTAATGCGGGCGGAGCCGCGGGCACAAGCTAGTTATACATATAAACCTTCCTCTTCAATCACTCTATCTATTAAAAAAAAACGCATCAAAATCCGTTGCGTAGTTTTAAAGATCTAAGCATACATAGGGAGTAGGGACATAGGGACAGACAGCGGGAAGCGACTTTGTTTTATATTATGTAGTGATTATACATAGTAATAATAAGCCACTTATACATTTATGACTGATCACCACTTCCTATTATAGCCCAGCCAAAACAAGCCGGAAATTAATATTTCGAAAGGCTAGAGAATCAATGAAGGGATTTTTCCAAATAGGGTAGCTGGCTCCTTTTTTTGATACATTTATAAAAAAGTAGCATTTGCAAGCGGCTTCGCTAGCATAAAGATGTTTACCCGGATAAAAAGTAGCGCTTATTACTCGCAGATAATATTGTAGGTTTATATTGGTGAAAGAATTTTAAAATCGGTCTAGTAGTTTTTGTGTTTATCCATTGCAATCAACCAAAAGTCAAATCTTTCCTCTGTACAAAATTACTAGGGACCCGCACCGACTTCGCGCAGGTAGCAAAGCATATTAATGTAATATGCCTACATTATGACGATGATAGAATACGACACACACACACACACACACACACACACACACACACACACACACACACACACACACACACACACACACACACACACACACACACACACACACACACACACACACACACACACACACACACACACACACACACACACACACACACACACACACACACACACACACACACACACACACACACACACACACACACACACACACACACACACACACACACACACACACACACACACACACACACACACACACACACACACACACACACACACACACACACACACACACACACACACACACACACACACACACACACACACACACACACACACACACACACACACACACACACACACACACACACACACACACACACACACACACACACACACACACACACACACACACACACACACACACACACACACACACACACACACACACACACACACACACACACACACACACACACACACACACACACACACACACACACACACACACACACACACACACACACACACACACACACACACACACACACACACACACACACACACACACACACACACACACACACACACACACACACACACACACACACACACACACACACACACACACACACACACACACACACACACACACACACACGCGCACACACACACGCGCACACACACACACACACACGCACACACACACACGCACACACACACACACACACACACACACACACACACACACACACACACACACACACACACACACACACACACACACACACACACACACACACACACACACACACACACACACACACACACACACACACACACACACACACACACACACACACACACACACACACACACACACACACACACACACACACACACACACACACACACACACACACACACACACACACACACACACACACACACACACACACACACACACACACACACACACACACACACACACACACACACACACACACACACACACACACACACACACACACACACACACACACACACACACACACACACACACACACACACACACACACACACACACACACACACACACACACACACACACACACACACACACACACACACACACACACACACACACACACACACACACACACACACACACACACACACACACACACACACACACACACACACACACACACACACACACACACACACACACACACACACACACACACACACACACACACACACACACACACACACACACACACACACACACACACACACACACACACACACACACACACACACACACACACACACACACACACACACACACACACACACACACACACACACACACACACACACACACACACACACACACACACACACACACACACACACACACACACACACACACACACACACACACACACACACACACACACACACACACACACACACACACACACACACACACACACACACACACACACACACACACACACACACACACACACACACACACACACACACACACACACACACACACACACACACACACACACACACACACGCGCACACGCGCGCGCCCCACACCACATTTTGATACCACACTCGACGGATTTTGAAAACATTATTTTTTTAGATAACTTTTTGCCGCCAGAAATCATTAATTTTGATTTTTTTTTATTTTGATGTAGTCAATGTCACTCTCATGACTAAGACGAATCTATTGACACCACTCACATAAAATTACGACCAGCCGTTTAGGCTCTAGGGCCTGCCAAAGCAATATACATACATACACTCGAAAAATATAACTCTCCTTTCGCAGTCGGGTAAAAAGTACAAATTAGTAAGAAACACTAATAGGTATAAAAAAATAATACCAGCCCTGTATTATATACTGTCCCACTGCTGGGCACGGTCCGCATCTACTACTGCGAGGGTTTAGGCCTTAGTCCACCACGCTGGCCTAGTGCGGGTTGGTAGACTTCACATACCTTCGAAATTATTATAAAGAAATTCTTAGGTATGCAGGTTCCCTCACGATGTTTTCCTTCACCGTTAAAGCGAACGATAATTGATAACCAATACACACGTAACTTTGAAAATTCAGAGGTGTGTACCTTGAACGTCCCGACATTGTCCCGGCAGACCGTTCCATTCCCAACTAGTCTATCGTCCTAATAATAATTAATAATAGGTATATAACATTGTTATACATTTAGGTCATGTTTGGCAGGTACTGCGATAGTTACATCTTTTCTACAATTTTTACTTACATAGTATTGCATTTTGTAGATAAGATACAAATATGTAACTACTCCGATTGGACGTTGTTTATCAGTTGTGTGGACTGTAAAGAGGGATAATGATTTATAGTGTGTAATTACTATAATGTTTCCATTTTCCCCGAGTTCATCAGTTCATCCGTTCACTCTGTTAAGTGAGTAATCCTAATATTGATTTTTTTCTATCTAATAATACAAAACTAAAAAACATCGGCCCCGCTCACGCATTCTTGTAATTTGTGATTCAGTATTCACAAAGCATGGCGTGTAGCACTGCGTAGTTACTAGTTTGGCGTCGGTGGGTGATGTCATGAAACACAATATTCAACTGCGATAAAATTTGCCGGTACCAGTTTTATTCTGCTATAAGGCTCAGCGGGTTTTTGCCTGTGTTTGTGTTTCCAATAAATCTAATTTTATAATTTTTGTTTACAGTTCCCTTATTCTTAATACAAGTGAACAGTGCAGTCAGTTCAGCCGCAAACATGGACGCTAAAGCACTCTCGTCTGCAGTTGCCAAATTTTCGGCCAAGTTTTGTAATGTGAGTACAATATTTTAAACACTGTGTTGCGATGTATGGTTGCTATAGACAACAAAGCATTGACCCCAACAAAATATCACAGTTTAATTCTAGTCATCAAGATATTATTTTCTTGCATTTAAATACTAATTATCGTCTGTCCACATTGCAGATGGACAGACGATTTGATAAATGTCGCAGGAGCGCGCTGGATGTGGGCCGCTTTTGACAGGTCCGTCTGGAAATCTTTAGGGGAGGCCTATGTTCATCAGTGGACGCCGTGTGGCTGATAATGATGATGATAAAATACTTATCTAGCTTTGCTCATTGCTCAACACTCCGTCTTTAGCGCGCCAAGCGTCGATATTTACAATCTATACTAATATTACTAGTGCTCGCGGCTCCGCCCGCGTGAAAAAGTTTTTCCGGGACAAAAATATTTTCCCGGGTTAAAAAGTAGCCTATAGCACTCAGGAGTTATGTAGCTTCCTATTAGTGAAAGAATTTTCAAAATCGGTTCAGTAGTTCCTGAGATTAGCGCGTTCAAACAAACAAACAAACTCTTCAGCTTTATAATATTAGTGTTAGTATAGATTATAAAGCTGAAGAGTTTGTTTGTTTGTTTGTTTGTTTGAATGCGCTGATCTCAGGAACTACTGAACCGATTTTGAAAATTCTTTCAGTAATAGGAAGCTACTTTACTCCTGAGTGCTATAGGCTACTTTTTATCCCGGGAAAATATTTTTATATATGTATATTTTAAGTGATTACGAATCAAATGTACAGTAACCACAATTTCTGCAGGTGTAGTAATTGATTCTTGGCTCATCTCTGATCACTTCGACTAATTAAGTAGGCGGAAGTTAAGCAGGTCAAACGAGTAAAGTTACACTTATAGCTTGTTGCTTCTATAAATAGTACTACCTAATTGTATAATACTAGCTTTTGCATGCGGCTCTACCCGCGTAAAATAGTTTTCCGGGATAAGAGTCCTGCTTTACATTTTCCAGGGATAAAAAGTAGCCTATGTTTCTCGCTGACAATGTAGCTTTATAATGGTGAAAGCATTTTTAAAATTGGTCCTGTAGTTTTCCAATTTATCTATTACAAATTAACAAAAAATCTTTCCTCTTTATAATATTAGTATAATACATAAATAGTTCTTCAAATTAATTACTGTTTAATTTTGTATTTATGAGCTTAAATGACTCACCAATGTTGTAAGTTAATAAACAATGTTTTTGCAATAAAAATTTACAACTGCAAGATATTAAAGTTTGACACACACACACACACACACACACACACTTACGCCTGTTATCCCCGAAGGGGTAGGCAGAGGCGTAACTAGTGCACCCACTTTTCGCCGTTATTCCGTCCCATGATGTGATAGGGGGCGAGCCTATCGCCATATCGGGCACAAATTGCAGACTCCGGGCTGATACTGAATAGAAAACTCAATATCACTTTGCCCGACCCGGGGATCGAACCCGAGACCTCAGCTTCGCAGTCGTACTGTAATACAACTAGAACTACGCCACCGAGGCAGTCATTAAAGTTTGACATTATGATTATTTTCAGGAACTAGATAAGACTAAGAGTGTGGTGTCTTCACCTCTTTCCGCAGAGTACTTGCTAGCGTTACTAGCCCTTGGCACAACTGAACCTGCCCATAGCGAGCTGCTCACGGCCCTCGACATCCCTGACAATGATGGCGTAAGTAAAAATGTTATATTTCCTTCTAGGTATATAAGATATATCGATGTCTGGAGGATTCATAAAACTTAATTTAGGGCCCGTTTCACAGGTTTTAAGTTAATTTTATTTGACAGTTATCGTATTAAACAGCTAATGTAGATAGTAGTACCTAGTGATGTTAATGTCATTTATTTGGGAGCATAAATTAGAGTGTGGTATTTATTCGGCTTATACATTTATGTGACGAGTACCTTTTATCAGAGAGCGGCGAAATCGACCCGTAACGAAGTAAGATTAATAAAGCTTAGTATTTATATTCACCAGTGAATACAATGGTCTATTGCCCTTGAAAATGTAAACGGCATACAATTACACACGTAGATACAATAAAAGTGATCTTGGGACCTCCTAAGTACTGTGTTACTAGTCAATGTAATGTACACAGTAAACATTGTTAAATTATAATTACTAAGCATTTTCTGAGGGAATATTATCTTGGATGTTGTTAAAAGAAACATTTCACGAGTATTTTTATCAAGAATTAGGTCCGGTACCTATATTTATTTAGAAATAATTAAAACTAGGGCAAATAAAATAAATTGTTAGAACAAATATTAAGAACGATAAAAATAATTCACGTTTTTCACAGATCCGATCCTCATTCAGTGCAGTTTCTGCTAAACTAAAAGCCATTAAAGGTGTTACATTAAACGTCGCCAATAAAGTGTACGTAAAAGATGGTGGCTATGAACTAGTGCCAGAGTTAAAGGAGGATGCAGAAAAGGTTTTTGATGCTGAATTTGAGAAAGTGGACTTTGAAAACAGTGCTGCTGCAGCTGATCTCATAAACAAATGGGTATATATTAATAACATAATATTTGAATATACATTAGAAGAAATCACTATAATGTTTTTCATGTTATAGGTTGAAAACAAAACGAATGAGAAAATCAAGGATCTATTGTCTTCGGACAGTTTCAATGCCGACACTCGTTTGGTGCTTGTCAACGCGCTTTATTTCAAGGTATAAAAGTTACTGTACAACAGGGATGTTATGGATATTTTTTGCAGGATCTACATTAACTTGATCAAGAAATTTTCAATTTAAACTAGACTTTGGACACATTTTATCCATATAAATCAATTTAGTATGTAACACAACACTATTAAATTAAGCACCTACTCGTAAATAAAAAATTGACTAGATATGAATGAGGTTATGTTATGACTTGAAATAAAAAACAAATTTAACTCCCAAAACATTAATTTCAGGGCAATTGGAAAACTCAGTTTGATGCAATGAACACAATTGAGCAGCCTTTCCATATAGACGCACAAACTTCGGTTAACATTCCCATGATGTTTCAAGAAGAGAAATTTAAATACGGCGAGAGTTCCGATCTCCAGGCTCAGGTATAAAAATAGACATTATTAATAGCTCAATGCGGTATGAATCTTTAAACATTACACCCGTTAATATAAATAGACCTTGAGTGCTCTTACAGAATTCTTTTGTAAACACACAAATTTAAATATTTTCAGAATTTATTTGTAGTAATAACATAAGCAGCGATAGTCAAGCGGTGAATAGAATCGATTGATGAGACGAAGTTCGTGGGTTTGAATCTGGTACTCAAGACATGCATCTCGGACTTTTCATTACTCTGTTGAGAGTCACGTTCACAACATTCTCAGTAACCGATCAATTTGGATAGTCGAAACTATTCTAATATCGTGATCTCTATTATGTGCGGAAGCATACCGTCGATGAAGTACCAATACCTCCTAAGTGTTGATAATCAAATTATACATCTGGAAGAAAAAAAACTGTTAAATACATACGAACGAATGAATTCTGTCACTAAGTAGATGTTTTCACAAAGCTCAAGAAGCTTACTGGTAAAGAAATTACGGATAGAAGTTAATTCAATCCATGCGAATATGAGTTTTATGTCTATTGTAATAAAAAAGTAATTGTCAGTTAGGAGGTATTGGTACTTCATCGACGATAAGTGTGTTCCATACTTACAAAAAAACTTGTGTTGTTGTATATTGCAGTTGTTAGAGATGAGTTATGAGGGAGAAGACGCGAGTATGGTGATTGTGTTGCCCAACGAGATCGACGGCCTCGACGGAGTCATGCAGAAGTTGGCCGACGGATACGACCTCATGTCTGAGTTGGAGAAGATGTTCTCGACGAAGGTTAAGGTCACCCTCCCCAAGTTCAAGATCGAAACGGAAATTGACCTTATGGACGTGCTGCCACAGGTAAGAAAAGGTATTTTTTTCAGATTCCTGTTATGAGAAATTCAATTATGTTTTTACAATATTAGAAAAACAAATATTTTATTTGTATCAATCTTATCACTTATTCTGAAGAACGACCCTGTAGGCTTAAAAAAGTTATGTAAATTAAACTTTGTGTACTGTTTAGGTATAAATAAAATAGTAATAATATGTAATGGTTTCTAGCTTGGTGTTAAAGCCATCTTTGATCGTGGTGATTCCGGTTTAAGTAATATCTTGAACACTGGTGAGCCATTGTACGTATCCAAAGCGGTACAGAAAGCGTTTATCGAAGTCAACGAGGAGGGCGCTGAAGCGGCCGCGGCCACAGGTGAGACATGTCATGTTTCGTTTGGGCTCAAGATAGATAACGACGAATAAGATTTATGTTGCGCGAACTGTTGTGGTGTGGTACTAATACGTTTAACCGCTTATATAGTTCTTGGTGCGTTATTCTGCATTTCATCTAATAAGACTTTTTGTGCATAAAAGAATAATTTCTCATGAGTAGATATTTAATATTTAGATAGATACCCTTTTGTCAAAAGGTATTCAAAATTATTGTACATATTTTTTATAAAACAGTTGTTATAATATTTCGTGAATCGAATTATTTTAATGTAAGTATATTTTATAAAGATTTTTCCGGGATAAGTGTCCCGCTATATATTTTCCTGGGATAAAATCGAACTATCTTCATACCAAATTTCATTGAAATCCGTAGTTTCTGAGCACACATTGCCACCCCCTTTCACCCGCTTAGGGGTTGAATTCCGCAAAATCCCGTCTTAGTGAGCACGTACGTTCATAAAGGAACCCCCATGCAAAATATGAGACTCCTAAGACTTGTATTTTCTGGGATTTCTTAATGAGTGACCTTTCGCTTTTATATAGTGAAAGGACTTTATAAAAGACATTTCGGGTTTCATAGTCTAAAACGTGCCATTAATATGTAGTTCGCTACAAAACGGGTGTATTTGTCACACAACTGGTATGTATGTGTACCGGCGATTTAAGACTTCGGCGGGGCTTATGCGGTGTGGGGAACATTTTGGATCAAGCCAAAATTCATTGTATGTCGTGAATGTTTGAAAATATGCGTTGTGGGCGTGCGGTTGACAGCCTCGGTGGTGCGGACGCGTCGTTCCGCGTCGTGGGTGCGCGAGTTCGTGGTAGACCGCGCGGCGCTGTGGTGCGTGCGCGTGGCGCGGGTGCCGGCGCTGGCGGCGGTGTTCCGTCCCCCCGCGCCCCTCGCCCCCGCCCCCGCGCGCGCCGAGCTATAGTGTGTGCTGTGTGCGGCAGGGATGGTGATGATGCTCCGGTGCGCGCCGATGCCGTCGCCTCGCTTCCGAGCGGACCACCCGTTCCTATACCTGCTCGCCGGCCCCTACCGCGCGACGCTCTTCATCGGCATCTATCGTGCCAAATAACGTGCAATCAAACGATTTTGTACGTAGATATTATATTCACAATATTTGATTTCTTCATTTAACATGCACCGACGTTAGGAAGCAGTTTTGCTATTTTTAAAAATTAACATTACTTGTTATGGTTCAATTACTCCATGTTCATGTTAGTTTAAGAAATTTATTGTAAGTAGTAAAATTAGTGATAATTTTATTAAATTAGTATAATTACAAACTATGTATTGATTTTTAATCAAGAGGCATGTTCCAAAGTTTAGAAACATCGCGTCAATAATTATATTATAATGATTATTTAATTGAACTGATACAAAAAGACTTATCATACAAAGCTAATATTTCTAGAATTTTATTTTACACGATATTGTTTATTGCTTGTGTTTTTGTGATTGTCCGAGTGTTTTATTCTGCTTTATATTGTTTTTGAACTTATACTTCTTTAGGCGCGTTATGAAAAATTGATGGGAGTAAATTTTACGATGCGCGCGCATGTGTGACACAAAATTTTCTCACGGGAGAAGTTGCCCGCTAAACCACTCATTAAGGGCATCATATCATAAAGGGCAGATATAATGTTAGATTTCAAAAAAGTGACCGCGGTTTTGAATTTTTTGTTTTAAGGCCAATCGACCTCTAAATCGATATCTGAGCATGGCTTTGGGCACAAAGGGCAGATCCAATGCTAGAATTGAAAAAAGTGCCGCCATTTTGATTTTCTTTGTTTTAAGGCCTATCGACCTCGAAATCGATATCTGAGCATGGCTTTGGGCACAAAGGGAAGATCCAATGTTAGAAATGAAAAAAGTGGCCGCTATTTTGAATTTCTTTGTTTTAATGCCAATCGACCTCAAAATCGATACTTGGGTTTGCCATTGATAGTAAAAGACAGATCTAATATTAGACTTAAGAAAAGAGGTCGCTATTTTGAACTTCTAGAAGTAGAAGAAGAAGTATAACTTCTCACGCGCGTACATACGTACACGCACCGAGTTTTTTTTTACCTGGCTTAACATTTATTAGTCTGAGGAGGGTCGGCTTATACAAACAAACCGGACTTTAGGGTGAGTGCTTTAGGCGCTCGCAACCCTTGAATTAAGTGACTATGCCTGAGGGCAACCCACTAATGGGTTACGAACCTCTGCTCAGGACGGCCACTAGGAGAGGATGAGACATCAGCGTTAGTGGGGAAGATTGGTGTTTACCCTAATCCTATCCATTTATTTTGTCGGCACGCGGGCCGTAATTGTTAGGGGAGGCTTATATTATGTGAACAGTTAACTTAAATCCAAATAGGCAGATTTTCATAGACTACAGAGTAAAAATTTTCACAAAGGATATACCTGTGGGGGTTGCCGCTTCCTTGTGCCTCTGTTATTGGCCTGTTACATCCATAGTAGAATTTGACTGTAGCTTTAGAATTAATTAATCGAGCAGTTATAAACATAGTAAACATCCGGGCAACACATTATGATTTGTTGCCTCAAAGGGATTATCAGCTTTTTTTTTCACCCATAAAAATCTTGAATCTTCCTTTGCCATATTTGGAGAAAATTTAGACTCTGAAGAAGCTATCACTTCAACATTGAGTTGAGGATGTTTCACCTTTTCCACTGAAGAAGTGAATTAGTCTGTTGATGGTTTCCCTTACCTTGATAGAGTTCGACTTATGTTTAGTGCTTATTATTATAAGTACTCTATAATTTATTAACAAGCCGACCCCTTTTTTCTAAATCTCTAGAAACCCACGCAGTTTGTCACAAACTAAAGCTGCAAAGATATATTTTTAATATTTGTAGATGATGGCGTTATGATTAACAAAGCAATTTTTTCTCTTCTGCCATAAGTGCGTTAGCCAAAACCATTATAAATCAGTAAACAATAATATGTGAGTTTTTCTTGTGATTTGACTAACAACCATTTTTTTTTTATTTTTCGCGTAGCAATTGGTATAATAAAAAAATTGGTTTACAGCAATGTCATTTGTCTTCTGCTCGGCTATTGTGGGGGGAGAAACGGTGCCTTACTTCACGGCCGACCATCCCTTCTTGGCAGCGATCATCATTGACGGCACGCCATTCTTCTTTGCTACTTATCGTAGCAATGAGGAATAATTACTCGCTCCGTGCAAAACTTCAACCTTACCTAATATTGCATTTACATGACAATAACGCACCAGCATTCTTATTAATTATATTTAGCAACACAGTATTATGTTAAGACTTCACTTTTGCACATCACAAACGTATGTATATTGTTTATGGAAGTATGATCCAATTTATAGGACAGATCATTTCGATAATTTAAAATATTTTTACAAAACTAAACTGATATCAAATTTATGTCACATAATGAATATAGTAACACAACGACGACTAGATACCCTTAACCCGTCAAACCCCGCTTATATATAATAATATATAGATGTATGGGGAAACCCTATATACTCGGACGCCGGCGTCCATAGCGGGACTTGACGAGTCAAAGTGTACATTCAACTATGATGACATGCTGTCAAATAACTTGCTATTTCATAATAAAAAAAATTGTTACTGTTACTATTTTTACTTATAAATATTTGTACAAAAAAAAACGCATTATGTATTTTTTCTACACATATTTTATTTACTGTTGTAAGTATAATGTTCACTATATAAATCATATTTAAAATTATTTAATAAAGTATACATTTTGTTAAGTAATTCCAATTGTTGTTTTATTCCTATGCAGCTATGGTTTCTGATTTGTAGAATTTTTTTGTTTCTCGAGGTGAGAATTCTCGAGCAGAGAGCCTGCGATAACAATTGGGAAACCATATCCTGAAAATAATCTTTCGTAGTTTTACGTCTATTTATATTTAGCTAAAGTATTTATTTCAAGTAAAATGCATAAGGTTTACAGAATTGTTTCTAATGGCACCCAAAAAAAAAATGGTCATATCTTGATACCCATATGAACGCAAAATGACTTTTCAATGCTAAGATTTCGATAAGATGGCTTTTCCCCGAATTTTACCCTCTACAATTTTAGTTATACATACATACATACCGTTTTACCTTTCCAAAGACTTATGACACCCACATTTCGCTAGCTTTTTAGATCACATGTAATAGAGGGTGTACCTATTGCCATTTGCCAGGCACATTTCCTGACTCCGGGCTGTTACTGAGCAGGAATACCCAATTGCCCGACCCGGGACCCGAACCCAAAAGATATTGAAATGAAATTAATTTATTCGAACCCATAAAATGTTATACATTATTTAGATTCAGTCAAACTCTACCACCAGTTCGGAAAGCAGTTCTCACTAGAGAAGAACGGGCAAGAAACTCTATTGTTGCTCTTTTAAAAATCAGTTTATTATTTATACGAGTTGCAGGTTGCTCTTGAAATTAATTTATTGTGAAGTACCTACTTATATTAATTTATTTAGAGATGTAATTATTAAGTAAATAGGTACATATTTCTTTAAATTTCTAGACCCAGCTGGTGAATATATTTTTCACTGGTTTCATTGTCTTACAAACCAGACCACAATTAATGTGTTTACTCTCTGATGTTTATCCGCAAAAATACATAATTCTTAGTGGGTGCTAACTGCTAGTAGTTGGTAATAGCAGTAGTCTTAGTAACCCATATGAAATTCTTGTAGTGTATAAAAACCGGCCAAGTGCGAGTCGGGCTCGCGCGCCAAGGGTTCTGTAAAATTTTGGGTTTCCGTAATGTTTCCTTTATCTGTACTATAAAACGTTGCTTAGTAGCAGATTTCAAGATTCCGAGTTCACGGGGAGTACCCTGTAGGTTTTGATTCCCAAGCGAGTTTCGAAAATTTGCGGGAATTTGTGCCATATACGGCTGTACCTTTTGATTGCGTGGGCTTAGAAGTTTGATTTTTTTCACAGCTCTAAGGGACAGTAGACTTGAGTATTTGATATAAATTTCAGCTTAATACCTCCACGCGTTCCTGAGAAAAAGGGTCTTGACAGATAGACGGACGGACAACAAAGTGATCTTATAAGGGTTTAGGGCCCGTTTTTTCCTTTCGAGGTACGGAACCATAAAAAGACAAACGCAGGCCATTGCCCATCACTTTTTCATCCTAGTCAAGGTATAATTAATAGTTGTTACACTGGACGATCGCGCAGCGCCTTCGTCTCGCTGTTAATTCACTTACCATTCGCTAGTGTGATGAGATCCTTAACTTTACTTGACCATGGATGAAACAACGACCCCTAAGCTAAATGTTGTACTTATATAAGTTTGTATAAGGGTGGGAGCTCTACTTCAGTGGAGTAAAACATATAATACCTACGCTGTATTTTATGCAACCCATACAAGATACCTTCGTGTTGGGTTGGTCGCGTGCTCGTCGCTCTCACGCTGGGTGTATGGTGCCACACTGGCGTGCGTACTTCCGGCGCAAGGTCGATGGCTGTACCGATTAATTAATTGTTTGGCGCCGCAGTATCATCCAATTTCATAGAAGTCCATGTTCAAATAATGTTTCGTTCACAGGTGCCAGCGTGTTGATGCTGTGTATTAATTTATCGGAGATTGTGTTTTCGGCTGACCATCCTTTCCTTATTATATTGAAACGACAGAAATTTACAATTTTTTGGGCGATTTATAGAGGAGACGAATAAGATAAAAGGCGAAAAAAACGATGAGTAAAACTTTTTAGTAAAATTTCCTACCTACTCTGTAACCTTTTGATTTATAGACATAAATTATTGTAATTTATAATTATCACTAAAAGTTACAACCATTGAAATTTGTTAAGTTAAGTAGTATAATATTGTATCTCAGCTTTATTATAATATATAAAATATATATCTCAGCTTTATTCCTGTGGGGAAATGTTACTTTGTGAAATTATCACCCAACAATAAGCTACAATAACAATATTATATCTCACTATGTACGTACGTCTATAAATATTTACATTACTTAGGTATCTTACTATCACTTGAACTACAAAAAAAGAACCGCAACAAATATTTATTATATTGGATGGTATAATTTTGTCGTTGGCCTTATATTTTGTACCAAATATTGAACTAAATTTCTAGATTCAGAATGGGGTCGTTCCACTATGGAGTCAAGAGATGTTTTAAATATAATTTTGGTGACTTTAGGTAAATTGGTAAAGTGATATTGAGTTTTTCTATTCAGTATCAGCTCGGAGTCTGGAATTTGTGCCCGATATGGCGATAGGCTCGCCCCCTATCACATCATGGGACGGAATAACGGCGAAAAGTGGGTGCACTAGTTGCACCTCTGCCTACCCCTTCGGGGATAACAGGCGTGAGTGTATGTGTGTGTGTGTGTGTTTAGGTAAATTATTGATACATGAACAACACTTCAGACCATTCTTATGAGTCTACCCACGCTATATCTATACTAATATTATAAAGCTGAAGAGTTTGTTTGTTTGAACGCGCTAATCTCAGGAACTACTGGTTCGAATTGAAAAATTCTTTTTTGTTGAATAGACCATTTATCGAGGAAGGCTTTAGGCTATATAACATCACGATGCAACTATTAGGAGCGAAGAAATAATGGAAAATGTGAAAAAAGCGGGGAAAATTATTCATCCTTGAGGGCTTCCATTGCGTGCGCTGCGAAAACGGTTCAAGATACCAAAAATATATGTACGAAAGAATTATTCCTCTTGAAATGAGCTAAAAAAATGTCCGCGACAGTATATGTCTATCTTTTAAAATTAACTCACTAGAACCGTTTTTATGGTAATCAAATTTGGTCGAAGTTAATGCATTATTTGTTAAGAGTTGTATCAACGTCATAGTCATAAAGTGATTCAACGGGAAGGTTTTTATGTACTTTTAGCCCAGAAAAACTTATTAACACGGGCGAAGCCGTGGGCAAAAGCTAGTCTACCATAAGTTGCTAAAGAGTTCGTTATCTCGCAGACTGTTTGATGCTGCAGCATCAGCTCAAGGTTAATAGGTCTTAATAATATTGCCGAAGGCACAGTACACCCGATTTTAAATCAATCGGATCTGAAAAGTGATAGTGAAAGTTGGAAAGGAGCTGATAATGTTAAAACGTCTGAACAGATCTTCATAAATTATTATAGCTAAGAACCAACTTGATCACATCAGTTTTCAAACAAAAAAACCGTAAAAAAAATCGTTTGAGCTATAATGCCACAGACATATGATACAAATACATAAATAAGCTTTTAACGCCCCTCTTTTTCTGTCGGGGTTAAAAAGGTAGTACCTAATGTACAATACCTAACTGATATCCTTTTTATAAGAACTTACGATATGACAAAACGTAGAAGTTTGAAACCCACAATATAGATAACTAGCTTTGCCCGCGGCTCCGCCCGCGCGAGTGAGTTTTTCCGGGATAAAAGTCCCGTTTTATATTTTCCCGGGATAAAAAGTCTTAATCCAGGACATGATCTACCTGTGTGCCAAATTTCATCGAAATCCGTTCTGTAGTTTTTGTGTGAAAGAGGAACAAACATCCATACATTCTTACAAACTTTCGCGTTTATAATGTTAGTAGGATATTGTCCACATTTAATATGGAACTGGGTTGTTGTTATCTATAGCCTCAATATTTAGTATACGTAGATCATACATTTACTGATCGCAGATCCTGAATCCTGGATTCCTGGAAGTTTAAGTACCTGTTAGAAATCCTCTAGATTTAATGATTTATTTTAATTAAATGTTAATTTTAATATGCTAATTATGCGGCGATAGCCTAGTTGGGAGTGGAACGGACTGCCGAGACGAATGTCCGCAGGTTCAAAACCCAAGGACACTTTTCTAAAAATGTATGTGTGTATTCTTTGTGAATTACCCCATTCTTTGCTCACTTTAATACTGAAGGAAAACATCGTGAGGAAACCTGCATACCTGAGAAGTTTTGAACTTCGAAGGTATGTGAAGTCTGGAATTTGTGCCCGATATGGCGATAGGCTCGCCTCCTATCACATCATGGGACGGAATAACGGCGAAAAGTGGGTGCACTAGTTGCGCCTCTGCCTACCCCTTCAGGGATAACAGGCGTGAGTGTATACCGGGTGGAAGGGAAACGCTCTCGGAAACGAATACAGGTGATAGTATTGGTGATTCCTGACGTGATGGCACTAAAAAAATCGCGATCGCATTGTTACAATGTTAGTAGGATTTTCTTAAATTTCTGTACAGGTTCACGTATGGATAGATAAATCAAACTATTATTCTGAAAAACATAGTAAAAAAGGTCAATATTTCAAAAAAATCGTAATGAAACACGTACATCAGCTGACGGGTTAACGACCGCGTGACCGGTGCCGGCGCAGCGCGGCGGCCGCCCAGTTTGTTGTACGCTTTACATTGCGCGCGCATGAATTACGGAAATACTAAAATCGTAAGTATTATCGCTTAGCTTTGCAAATGAATATAGTTTTTCGTTAATGTTATGGTTCTTCTCTCTTACCGTTCCGGTATAGAGAGCGTTTCCCTTCCACCCGGTGTATGTGAAGTCTGCCAAGCCGCATAGGGCGGCGTGGTGGACTAAGGCCTAAACCCTCTCAGTCATAGAGGAGGCCCGTGCTCAGCAGTGGGCAGTACCTATATAATGCATCGCTAGAATGGTCAATGGTGGTATAGTTAATTTTCTTTATATTAGCGTTACCAGTAACAATGTTATCAGGCTTATTTAATGCGCCGTAATAATTATCCTTATTAATCCGCCGTCAAGCATACATTTCTCGATACCGAACGTGTGAGCTGTAGTTATACATTTATTACTTTATACAATATGATTTAAATCGGCTTGCAGTGTGAGAAGAGTTCTCGGTCTGTAAGGTAGTTATAGTGAATTGTCTATTTAGTTATGATGTGGAAAATTAGTAAATTATTAAGTACAAATGGGATGTAAAACTCAACAAATCAAATATTGAAGAAACAGTTTATCATGACATCAACTAAACGGATATTACTTTTATTTTTTTTATCTACTATATCCAATGTCACAGCGATTAATAAACCTTTTACTCCAATGAGCCATATTGAATATTCACAAGTCGCTCCGCAATATACGGATTTGTCTTTGCAGTTAATGAATCCGCAAATATCCCAACAGAAATGCTATAATAAAATGAATAATAAATGGAGCATCTGTCAGTCTGCCAAACCGATAAATGCAATGAACGTAAAACACATCGAAAGTTTTGTGTTTGGAGCACATTTGCGGCCGCGTAATCGACTGTATAATCAGTTTATTAACGGTGATGGATTCAACGCCTTCACAACTGGTCTACCATTTGTTCAAAGTAGTTTGACGAGGAGGTTCATGCCACTAATACCGGATGCATTGAACCTGTTACCAATAAATATAAATAAGTCCTCACGTACAACTCAAAGCCCAAAAGTTTCGTCACATGAAAACACCATTACAACAAATAATTTTAATGCGGCATTTGAAAATTCTTTCCCATATTCTCCTGAGTCAAGATTTGGACAGTCTCCGTTATCAAGAACTGAGACACTAGGAGTATATAATGCTACATCTCCAAATCCAGACAAAAAATCTACGTTGAATGACGTGTACAATGATTTTATTCGAGGACTCGATGAATTGGAACGCAAATTTTACTCGGTACGTATGATGCTTTTTTGAAAAGACATCAACCAGAATTACTTTTAAATTATATTACGGTACCGAATTTAGGATCGCCAAAAATTTTTGTTATCATCAGTATTACAAATGTTCTTGTAAACCTGAGATGTTGTATTTGGAACTAATATGCACTTGAAGTATTATTACTAAAATGGGATATAATTTATATGTATAGGTACTTAAATTCTGTCTGTATGCCATCGTTTCACACAAACATATAAAATATTTTGCATAACGTAGTGCATTACACATCTGATCAATATAAACACCTTATTTAATGGATTTCCATGCTTTTCTACTCTTATCAGCGTAACGCTGATAATGAGGTTATAAAGAAATTTCTGATAAACTACTCGTTATAGAATACATGTAGAGTGTAGACGCCCCCAAAAAGTAAGAGGTCCATGAAAATTTTAATGCCAATGGAATATTTTATTTAGGACAGTCAATTAAGTCTATGGTACCATGTTTATACGGTGTCGGCAAGTTTTCACTGCACTTGATCTTAAGCTGAGTGGGGTTCTGATAGAGTGAGGGGTCTGGAACGTGATACACTTCGTGTGTCACGCGAGTTTAACACGTTGTGTACGTACAGTGGGCGCTATCCAGGCGGATACAAGATAGGTATATCCAGTAGTAGGTAACCATCACAGATCGACGCAGTGTAAGCTTAAATTAAGACGAAGATAACTTAACCTAGATTATAATAATTTAGTTTGATTCCTAGATCTCATCTTGGTCAAATGGGTACTGTATAGGTACTCTTTACATTATTCCAGAGCTCTTCGTATTTTTAACCGAGTTCAAGGAAGTTCTTCAATTTAGAGTATTTTTTGTTCATTTTTGCTCAGTGATACCGTCATATATAGTGTTTTATCTATGGCGATACCTAATGTGTTACCTCATGGTCCGATTTAAATGATTCTTTTTGCGTTCGATTTGGTATAGCTGCAGAATGGTCTCATTTTAATATCATTGATATGGGACGTTGAACTTAAGATATAGAAGGGAAATCCTAAAATCCTAAGTGACCTTGTTGTGCACCTACCTTATTTATCTCTGCACCACCCTCAGGTTAATTAGGAGAGAATGCCTTTGGCCATTAAGTCAGCCTATATATTTTCGTATAATAATAATAAATAATAATACCAGCCCTGTATTATTATACTACCCACTGCTGAGCACGAGCCTCCTTTACTGAGGGGGTTTAGGCCTTAGTCCACCACACTGACCTAGTGCGGGTTGGTAGACTTCACATACCTTCGAAATTCTTATAAGGAACTTCTCATGTATGCATGTTTCCTCACGATGTTTTACTTCACCGTTAAAACGAACGATAATTGATAAACAATATACACGTAACTTCGAAAAGTCAGAGGTGTGTGCCTTGGGTTTCGAACCTCCGGACATTGTCTCGGCAGACCGTTCCATTCCCAACTAGGCTATCGTCCACTTATTTTCGTATATTAGGTAAGTGCAAATAAATAAAAAATCAAATAGGATGAGAATTATTATTTTGTGTTGGGTTCAATAATATAGATATGTTTTTAACTAATAAAATAAGAACAAATAAAAATATAAAAAAAAAATTCAAAACCCACACTCCATTATTTTTTTTTTGTGTCGATGCGTTTTAATTGTGAGCTAACAAATAAGTATACGAGAACAATGTTTTAGGTAAATATTTTTTGGATTAAATCATCAAATTGTATTGTATTTGGTATTTCAGATAACGTTTGATAAATTAACAGCAATAAGTCCAATTAATCGGAAAGAAAATGGAATCAGTTTTTTGCAGTCTGGTCTATTTTTGATGTTCAGTCTAATAGCGCTTTTGTCTGAAGTAGATTTTTATACCAGAGAAGAAATCGAAAACGGTATAAATATCCACCTTAAAGATGCAGTAAGTTAAAAAGAAATCAAATTCTATTATTTTGAATTATGATGGTTTTAAAATCAGTAATTTTGCTGCTGTTTTCGTTGTAGACTACTTTTACACAAAAACATAAATTCTCAAAAGGTATTAAAAACACAAAACTAATCATTCATTTTTAAATAAAAATAGCTACGAGTAAATTCAATTTTATTTAAATTATTAAGTTTCCCCACTTCTTATGCTTTCTCAAAATTATTAGGTAAACTTGTCAGCAGTAACAGAGAATATATTAGCCTCGTTTCCACCAACAAGTAACGATTTGAAATTCCGTTGGGCAAACCGGCTAATATTATGGCCAAACAATTCGGTTAGTGGCGAGTTCAAAACTGGGCCTGCTGCAGCATTACGAATGCACATCGACACATTGAATGGCACAGAAACACCAGAGAAAATTGTCGAAATTCTCAACGATATGGTGAGTTCATAATTATTATAGCTATAGTTCATAAATGCGTAAAACCGTCTATCTACTTAGATATTACCTAATGGAGTTGTACGTGTTTATGCAGTTCCTACCACATTATAACCTACGTCATACAACTTCATTGGATTAAGTTCATGCAAATACAATATGGCTACACGTAATGCACTTATACCTATGGTACCTAAATGTTCATACTGATATTTAATTTTCGACCTTTTTGACTTCATAAAACACCCCATCCGTGTTGTGGCAGCGTACCTTTTTCTAAGGTAATCTATAAGATCTATATTTTATCAGGAAACGATAGGTTTAATAACTAAAAAAATAAAAATCCAAACTCTAAAGCAAATCATTGTTCGTATGAAAATAAATATTTGTTTGAATAGGTAGAAATAGATTCTGGGGGATCCATACGCAATACATTTGAAGAGGATGACTTAGCCGTAGGTGCTCAAGCGATACTTCTAACAACTTTGTACCTTCGTGGACGATGGCGGTCAGCTCCGACTGTGCTGAACGGTTCACGACCTTTCAGAGACACTGAACATTCTCCGACTCGCTCAATACGGTGCATTAGACTCAATGACATCATGAGATACGCTGATCTACCTGAATGGGACGCTGAGGTAGCTATTGCTCCTTCCTTAGATCATATTATTAAGACGGTGCCCTCAACAAAACGGCGCCGTAGTTGTATTTTTAAAACAATTCTAAATGTATAATAGGTACACATAGAAAAAAAACATGTTTCTACTATATGTTATCTTTTTTTATTTTGGTTGTTTAAAATTGTTACAATGTGAATATTGTTACATTAATTTCATAATGAAAATGTCACGAAAATTGTGGATCCATGCAACTCTGCATAAAGTACCTACACATCATTCTATTCTGCAACACACATTATTAGATACGTAATTTTATAAGGAACAAGTTGGTAGTTTAAAGTTTTCAAAAAGACCTATACTTAATGGATTTTTTAAACAAATGATTCGTAGATATTTGGCATGTTCCCGCAATCCCGCCCATAAATCGTACGCCGAATTGTATGAAACGAATGCCCAAGACCGTTTGATCGCTGGCGGGCCTTAATTTTACATACCTACATTTATAAGCTTTAGTTACAGTTATAATGGGTAAAGGGTATTGAATTTATGAACATCATATTTATAAATACTCACACCTTGTCCCCGAAGGGTTAGGCAGAGGTGCAACTACAGCACCCACTTTTATGTGATAGGAGGCGAGCTTATCGCCATATCGGGCACGAATTACAGAGAGCAGAAAACTCAATATAACTTGCCGGACCTGGGACCTCAGAGCGGTGGTCGTACTCCGCACGCAATACAAATAACCTAGGCAGTCATCCGTGGAATCTAATGTGAATATACGGGCAATATCACTAATGTTTTAGTACTACCTTATGAAGTTATTATGATACGTGTAGTGGTTGATGCAAAATGTTGTGCAAAGCCATGAAATATTAGATGATGCCAGTAGGCAAGTAGGTAGTCTTATTCAGACTTGGTTGCGTTAAAGATCCGCTTGTCAAGGTATCTACCAAGTAAACAATTCTCCAATTAACTTTGAATATTTTAATACATGATTTTTAAATAAAATTTACCTACGTGTTGGATTTAGTCTTCTACGCACTTTTCTATGAAACTTATTATGAAAACAGATTTTTAATATCTTTATTATATACACTAGGGCTAGGCTATTGTTACAAATTGTGTTGGTAATAAAGATAGATAGATACAATGCAATTAGCATACATAAAGTACTTAATACGTTTTCAATTTGTCTTATTCACTAACTTTTAGTTATTATCTAAGTAGGTACTAGTATTAGACGCTTCTACACATATTATAACCATACATAAGAATATATATACTTATAAACTATTACCACACCGACTGACAAATCATAAATTTCTTCAAACATCAGTTATTTATCATAAGGTATATATGTGCAAATTAGGACTAAATAAACTAAAAGGGCGATTATGAAAAGAACGCTGTTTAACAAATTGGCCAGTTTAATCCAGTCTTTGGGGTCCGAGGTCGACTGGACTTCTCCTAGAGGCACATCTCCAGTGAGCGACTTGGTGTCCGTCATGTCAATTGGTTCGATTTCTGTAAAGACCACGTACTTGCCGGCCCCGCGGTAGACAAGTCTGTTAATATTAACGATCCAAGTTGGTGCTGGCAATGTTCGACGTCGTAAATACATCAGCAATAACGTTTCCAAAATCCCCACTAAAGTAACAATCATTGAATCACGAAGGAATAACAAGATGATGGGCGTATCCGCGCTGTATTTAGGTATTCCATAACCAATTTCAGTAAGAAACATAAAGTGTCCGAAGAGACTGAAGCATATCAATAGTAATCTGGTCGTATCTTTAACGCCCAGCACGAGCGAAGTCAAAGTGAGTATTACGATGACAACCGACGGCACCACCACAACTGCTGCCGGTCCCGCTGCTTCTCTCTTTAGTTCGAATGTGTACTTTAACATGGGATATGTACTGTTAGGACAGCAATGATAGTTTCCCGGCAGCCGTTCATGATATACGTTCAGGAGTTTCCAACCAGGACCGTCTTGGAAATCTTCAAGGACAACTGGTTGTTGTTTGTAGAATGTAAAATTAACCTGCTCACCTGTATGCATCCACGAACCAAAATACATCGTACAATTTTGCACGTCATAAGGCCACCGACGAAGCGACGTGCGGCAGATTCCCGTATGCGCAAGGTGCGGCACGCAGGTGACGCCGCCAGAGCTTGCCACTAAACAAGTTGTATAAAATTGGTCCGATTGATACATTGCAGTAGTGGCATCGGCATTGAACAGAGCCATATGCGGTGTCCAAATAAGATGACTCTCTACTTGAATTTCTTTTATATCTCCGTAGTTGGACGGTATCCACGACAAGAATTCATCTTTCCACGCCAAAGCTACCCAGCTGTGAACGGTGAACGTTTCTTCCAAAGTGTCAAAGCTGATATATTTGATTGCGAAGCGAACTTTAACATTGACTGAATTTTTGTGATCTTTAACTGGTCGGAAGTCATAATTGTATGCGCAGAACAAATCTTTGTGCAACTGTGCCTCCTCGTGAGATTGTTCTTCGCGACCGGGTGGGCACTCGTCAGCTTTCGCCCCAATAAACAGGGATATAGTGACAATCAAACAAAAATAAACGTGCGTTAACATGGTGGTATGGTCAACAACTGTCCTTAGCTTATAGACCAGTGGGAGTATCATTTGGCCGGGAATATGATACGCTTAACCGCCCCCAATGATAAGTGCCATTCGCCCATATTATGCTATTAACATATTATTTGATAACTATTATTTTTGAAGTGGTCGATAGCCTATTTGGGAGTGGAACGGTCTGCCGAGCCGAATGTAAACCTCTGACTATTCGAAATATCGAACGTATCTATTGCTTGTTTATTATGACTTGCTTTAAATTTCTGGGAAAAATTAGCGAGGAAATCTATAAATTATACTTACCTAAGTAGGTCCTCTCCATGTTATAATCTCGAAGGTATGTGAAGTGTGCTAACCCGTACTTGACCAGCATGATGGACTAAGGGCTAAACAGTAACGGTTCCTAGCAGTGGGTTAGTATCTGTAGGGTTAAAACAGCCGCCCTGTGGATTGGGGGCGTTTGGAGAATTCCACCACGGTATCCCCTGCCTGTCGTAAAAGGCGACTAATAGGGGCCTCCGGGGGTCACGGGTGGGCGGGACGTGCCGCCCACCCATTAGTCTAGCCAACTTCTGTGACCCCCGTGATGGACATGTCCGGACACCAAAAGGTGGACACGGTTCGGTGTTTCGGGGGCTTCTGAGCCCCCGCAACAGGGAAAAGGGCCGCAACAGCGGTACGCGCAGGGGCGGTTGCGGACGACAACTTAGACGTGAGTCAGAGGAAGCCCGCAGCCGTCCCTAATGAGCCGAAGATGGCCATACAAAAAAAAAAAAAAAGGGTTAAAACAGGGTTGGCAGTATTGTTATTTTTTTTTACTCAACTGCAAAACAAAAGAGAAAACCCAATAGAATTAGGTAAATGTACTAATTATAATGTCAGCATGCTCGGTGTCGAAGTTTTCTACAATGATGTAGATTTCGTAATACAACAGAAATTGAGTAATCAGTAATCACTAAAGCGACTACCGTAATCTATTGCTAATAATAATTCAGCTTCTGTACACATAACATAATGCCTATTGGAGGTTTATTAGCGGGCTCAGATTTATAAATCCTATTTACAAACTTTTTTGGAGATCTTATAAGCCAATAATAACATTTTCTTGTAACAAACTTTTAGCCTCAGGTACTAAGTAATTAAGTCGTGTAAGAGTAGGTAAATTTTAATTTTTATCAGCTAGATATGTCATATGGAAAACTTATTGTTTTACAGGCGATTGAAATATTTTACGCGACTCCGGGTCTGAGTCTGTTGATGTTAGTGCCTCGCGGTACCTCGCTGAGGCGCCTGGCCGACCACGTGGCGACCACAAGCATCCATTACATCACCCAGCGAATGCACTCAATACGCATTGCCGTCACGATGCCCTTGTACACACTGCGCATGACACTCCTCTTGCCCAACAAACTGGAAGCTGTAAGTGATTTCTTATATTAGACACTAAGTAAGTTACTGAGTTATCAGGTTATCAATGATATTTTTTCATATCAGATAAATGACTGATTTTTCAGGTTATCAATTATATTTTTTTTATATCAGATTGGTGGCGAACAATAAATTGGTCTCTAATGTGATTATTATTGATCGTACCACTCTATATTATGATAATCACCTCATTAATAAACCTCCACAAACACATTAAATCTTAAAGATAAAGAAATATGATAGTAAAAAAATATGATAGCTGGAGTTTGAACAGAGTTTTTGGACCTCCAGCCCTTTTTTTATAGTTATCGCTATCAGGAGTAAATGTGTAAAAGCTGGGACGAACTGACAATACTGAAACAAAACTGCATCACTACATCTAAACTGTTTATCTCTGCATCACCCTAAAGTTGACTGGTAGAGAATGCCTTCGGCATTAAGTCCGCCCTTAGGTATACATTATTGTATAAGAAGTAATAAATAAATAAACATTTAGAGCGTTATGAACTCGTTTTGGTTTGTTATTCAAGCGAAAAATTCATTTTCAAAACGTTATTAAGTTAAATTAGAGAGCTGATAACTCTTTCATTAAAAGCCATTGCCACCGTTACTAGAATAATAAATAACTATTTTAATAATGATTGTAGTCTTTTGCGAAAAATAACGAGAATAAAAAATTGCCAGGGATTTTGTTGCACTTCTAGGTACAAGCTTATTTGTATACTTAGCTACGCAACTTTAACAATAGCTCAGTATAATTTATGCAATACAATGCAATGCAATCAGCCCTGTATTATATACTGGCCACTGCTGAGCACGAGCCTCTTCTACTACTGAGAGGAGTTAGGCCTTTTTTTTTTATCGCGGGGAAAAACTGAACACTGGCCTAGTGCGGGTTGGCAGACTTCACATACCCTCGTAATTCTCATGGAAAATTCTCAGGTATGTAGGTTTTCGTACCCTATGGTCCGAGAGCATCTAGAGAATTCCGCCACGGCATCCCCTGCCTGTCGTAAGAAGCGACTAAATAGGGCTTGGAGAAAGTCGCGGGGCGAGCAGTGGGGGTCTGCTCACTCCAATTTAAATTTTAAGTGACTCCGAGGTAGACGGCAATACGGGTGGTCGGTCTCCCGCTGTCGTAGACGCCAGAGGCGTTCTTTAGAGTCCGGATCTTAGCTACCTCGTTTAGAGAGGGGCCGCAATGCGGCATCGCGCAGAGACGGTTCTGAGAAGCTATATTAGCGCAACAGATATCCCGGGGCCGTCCCGTATGCGCCGAAGGCCAACGCGGATTTTGGTGGGTATGCCGGTGTAGGGTGTACCTACATAGGGGGGCTCGGCAGACCGTTCCATTCCCAACTAGGCTATCGTCTATTGCAATCTAATTTGTCTTTGTACAAATTATTGTACTTACTAGCTGTTGCTCGCGGCTTCGCCCGCGTGAAATAACTTTCCCGCTACAAAAGCCCCTAAAACACAGTACGACTCCAGTGCCACCTACTTAAAGGATCGGATTAAAAATATCCATTATTTCCCACGGGACCAGATTACCAAGATAAAAAGTAGCCTATATGTTAATTCTGGACACGATCTACCCTTGTGCTAAAAATAAATGTCAACAAAATCCGTTCTGGGTTTATTTGCAACATCCAAAAAAATCACAAACTTTCGCATTTAAAATATTAGGTAATAAGATAAGATTACAGTAAATAACATGGGATATTGTCTATTTCAGATGGGCTTATCGCGGCTGGTCGACACGAATAATACTGCAGCAAAATCTATGACACTATCGCACGCGGTGCAACGTCTCATGTTTTGGGCGGAAGCAGGACGGAACGCTTTTAAAGATGACGGTACCATATATTTGTTGGTATAAATGTGTAAATAAAAAAAATAAAGTAGTCGGTTAGTTTGAAGCAATACTTCACAATTATTATTACTCAATATAGGTTTTTTATAATGACAAAAGAAGAAAAGTGGACGATAGCCTAGTTGGGAATGGAACGGTCTGCCGAGACAATGCCCAGAGGTTCGAAACCCAAGGTTAAAAAAGTTTAGATAAAAGACTCGCACCACGCCATAAACCCAAAAGACACCACAACAAGTTTGCAATCAAAGTGGCACTGCACGTGTCAATCTCGGATACCTTCTCAAAATGGTACCATTATTAAACTTGTGTAATAATTCAATCTTTGACTTTTTCATAGAGCAATAGTAATTGCTCCAAGCAATATTTCGTCAATACGGCACATATTAATCAAATTATGTGCAATTTGATTCAAATTTCTTGGCGGCTGTGAAGTTAGCTTCGACGGCAAGCGCAGGGTACCTAAAGTCAAGTCAATAATATAATTTAGGTTTATTAAAATTTAAATAACTATAATTGCCATATTTAAAAGGTTAAAAGGATGCCATTTTTAAAAGGATTTATAAACTGATGAAATACTATTTAGTTTTGGTTGTTGAATTTTGAAATAGTTTTGTAAGAAAACATACGTTATTAATTTCGCTTACTACATCTAAGTATTAGGGGTATATATTGAACTTAGATTAATAAGGACATGTTGAAGAATTTCAGACCAAATTATTACATGATTCCTGAGAGGGTTATGCACTCGTATAGGATTTTAAAATTTATTACCTTTTTTGCGAGTATATAAATGAACTGCTCTAAACAAAAATAACAAATATATCTATATCATGTTATATATTTTTTTATTATTAATTGTATTTTATACCTTGACCTGATTTTTAAAAGAGCAACACTAGAGTTTCTTGCCCGTTCTTCTCTAGTGAGAACTGCTTTCCGAACTGGTGGGAGGTTTAATATTGACTGAATCTAAATAATGTCTAACATTTTATGGGTTCGAATAAATTTATTTCATTTCATTTATTACTATTATTTTCGATCGGTTTTTAACTTTATTTTGTAGAAAATAAATTATATGTCTTTCCAAATTAATGCATAGATTTTGTCCTGTCCTTGATCCAATTTGCTAGAATCATTTTTAACATTAACATAGCGAAACAATTACTGAACTTTTGGGCTCAGCTGTACTTAGTCAGAAACAGGGTCTGACTCATGATTTTGTGTTCTGAATATCGGAAAGTACGATTTTCAGAACCGCCAAGAAGTTTGAACCTAACTATACCTAAGTTTAAAGTTATTCTTTTATTCTTCAGGTATCGAGTGGGGTGAGGCTCCGGAATTAGAATTAGTGGTAGACCGGCCTTACATTTTCTTTGTTCGTTGGCGAAATTTGACTCTAATGAATGGAAATTTTGTGCTCTAGTTTAATTATAATAGATATTTATATAGAAAGTATGTTATGATTTATGAAGACTAATTAGTAGATTAATTAAAGTATTTATACACAAATATTTTTATTTTTCTAGAATATAGATACCTACTCATGTTTTACGGAATTCATATTATCCTAGTAGTGGTGTACTTATACCAACATGAATGAATGTCAATAGATTACACTGGGGCGTAGGCAGCAGATATGGTAGTGTGTAGAGAGAGAAAGAAGAACTCAGGGTTTAGGTTCGTGATACGAGCTTCATTTTGCACCTCCGCGTTACACTCGGTACGGTTTGCTGATGGTATGCAAACGAGTCACTGGCCTGCTGGGTCTCCGACTCAGGCGAACGGCACGACGCTGATGCACGTGGCTGGCTCCGGCGACAGTTCGCCGGGCAGGTGGTATGGCCACGTGGTCGGCGCAGCGGTGGTGAGGTGGTCGGGGCTAGCGCACCCGACTGCGATGGTGGTGGTGAGCACGTGGCGGGGCAGCTCCTGCGACGATGACGGTGCGAACGTGGTCGGGGTCAGCACCCGCGACGACGATGGTGCGCGTGGCGGAGCAGCTTCCGCAACGCCGGTGGTGCGCACGTGGTTGTCAACGCCGTACCGTAGAACCTGTAATCAGATACCCAGCGGGAACAACGGTATGCGTGGCAGCACGTAGTTAGATAAGTAGTGGTGCCACGGCGAAGACGATTGATAATAAAATTATTTCATTAGATTTGTGAAAAAAACGATGTGTGGCCCATAAAATTTGAGGGTTGCCCTCGATTTCTCCAGGATCCAATCAACAGATCCTGACTTGGTGACTATGGGACCATTTTAGTAGGATCTCCTTTCGAACAAAAAAAGAATTTTGAAAATCGGTCCCCAATTGGCGGAGTAATCGCATAACATACACAAAAAACATACCGTCGAATTGATAACCTCCTCCTTTATTGAAGTCGGTTAAAAATATCAATATTTATCACACAAATGCTTTCAAACTGATATCATGTTTAGTAATATATTTAAAAAAGATCAGATGTGTGAAGTCTGAACTTTAATATGCCGAAATTACGGACATTTGCCTTACGTTATCAAGATAGCATAGTAGGAATGTGATTAATATGCTTTGCCCTACAGTTTGTTTCAGCATGTTGAAGCGCATTTGATGATTCAGTTTCCATAGAAATACAAAGCGCTTACGAATTACAGATAAGAATACCAGTACCTATCTGCACATCTCATGTTCTTGGAAATGTAACAATTTGTATGGTAGTAAAACAGCTACCAACCTAAGTAGCATGTAAGTATATAGGTACCTACAGTACATATTATCAACTATTTTTATTCTAGGGCTTGCTATGGCTTCTCATTTATATACAAACATATTGCTTCAGCTTATGACTCTCGCATAATGCGTAAGTCATGCAATAACATGTTTACACAGAGTGGGATGTGGTTCGGTATGACATAGACTGTATTCACCCGAGCTAGTACCTACCTTCCTACTATAGCTAAGTCACAGGTCATGAATCTTGATGGACACAGATCCGCGGGCCTATCTCGGAAAACTATGAAAGTAGTTCTGTGCGTTAATCGAGCACCATCGATTATCTACCTTTTAGTATGTAGGGAGGTATGCAATGGAAGACAGCATTCCAAATTCGAACTCAACTCCATAATCTCAATTTCAAATTATCAAACCAGTGTTAATTAATCATCACCTATAAGGACTTACCCATACATTTAAATTTTAACCATAATAATATTGTTACATTAGTAAGCGCCATGGTAATAATTTTTGTGTGTTCCTTTTCGTCTGTAATGGATAAATATATAGTTAGTACTACTATATTATCTACGTGATAACATTAGGTAATATATCAATGATTAATGAATGATGACTCAAACCTACAACGCTTAACTAAACGTTGTCGGGTTTTTTACGAATGAATATAATGGAATAATAGTAGGTTTTATGTTATTTTAGACAGATATTGCGAAACTGGGAGGCAATTAAAATTAAAGATAGGTATCTAGTACCACCTATCTTCTTTGCATACTTACCTAGATATATACTCAGCTTCAGATGCCTTCATTCTTGTTTCTTGAAGTAGGGTTTTGTAGGTTAAGAACTAGAGTTCTATTTTACATACATATATACATATACACTGACGCCCTTTATCTACGAAGGGGTAGTCAGAGGCGTAATTAGTGCACCCACTTTTCGTCGTGCATATACCGTCCCATGATGTGATAGGGAGGCGAGCCTATCGCCTTATTGGGCACAAATTACAGACTCCGTGCTGATAATGAATAGAAATTTGAATTTGAATTTGAATTCAATTTACCCGACCCGGGGATCGAACCCGAAACCTCAGCATTGCAGTCGCACCATAATACAACCACCGCACGCCACCGAGGCAGTCGTACCTAATAATATTACAATTACGAAATTTTGCCATAAATTGTGGATTTTTGTTATAAGTAGGTAAAGTAAACGCAGACAGATATCCTAGATCTTCCTTGAAGGCGCTTATTTCCCCATGGCTTCCACTCAAGGAGACGTTTGCACCACGATCTATCGTTCTGAGCAAAATGTCCTGCCCACTTCCATTTTAGGCGCGCAACTAGTTTCGTTACATCTGTCGCTGCTTTATTCTCTTAGTAATTCGTTTGTTTTATGGTCTGTCAATGTTACCCCTACCAGGTTTCTCTTTGGTGAAGACCCAGGTCTCGGCACCATGAGTAAGCACCAATAGGATGAACTGCTTAAATATCCTGGCATTTGTTCCGCAGATATTTTCATCTTACAAGCAAAGTCCAGTTTTGAGTAGGAAGCCCACATAAGTCAGATTTGTCTATGAAGCTCGCTAGTTTGGTTATCCTTGCCCATCCTGCTTTCTTGTCCCAAGTATACGTATTTCTCTACTCTTTTTATGATGGTTATGTGTATGTTACTGCAATTCATGTTTGTCATTATCTTAGTTTTATCTAAGTTCATCTCCAAACCAACCTCTAGGGAGACGTCACTTAGCGCCTGGATCATTGTTTGCAGTTCTTTTGGGTTATTTGCAATAAGAACAATGTCATAAGCAAACCTAATATTATTCAGTCTAGCTCCTGCTATATTTAGGCCACGTTTTTCCCATGAGAGTTTTTTGAATACCTACATCTTCCAGAAAGAGAGTGAGTAGTTTCGGAGAAAGTGTATCTCCTTGCCTCACACCTCTTTTTATGGCTATTGGTTCTGTAGAGTCCCCTAAAGAAACTTTCATGGCCGCGTTGAAAGAAAAAAGCAACTGTATAATGTATCAAAACCAATAAATTTATCTAGTTTCCCCTTTACGCATGTGCACATTGATTTATTTATTTATTTAGACCGTTAACTGGGTGAGATTAATCTTTATGACTACTATATAATGTAGTGTTTTTTTTTCTTTGTTATAAGATATCTCTCAACTCAGTGTGCCTTTTGGCAAAGGCCTCCTCCAGTAGTTTCCATTGCTTCCTGTCTTGAGAAACTCTCCTCCATTTGGGTCCCGCAGTAAGTTTCAGCTCATCTTCCCAGCGTATTTGTTGTCGTCCTCGACATCTTTTGCCATCTCTAGGGTACCAATTCGTTGTAATTTGGCTCCACTTTTCTTGTTTAGATCTTAACATATGGCCGGTCCATCTCCATTTTTGAAGTGCATAGGAATGTACAAAACATGTACACAATATACTTAATGTATATCGTGTACATGTTTTGTGACCCGGATTAATTTTGTTGTAAGCTAAAGTGGAGGTCTGAACCCCAAAATCCCCCTCTTATATACGCCCATGCCAATCACCTTGTGCCTGCAGAGGGGCTCCCATCAAGTTTATAATACTACTAGCTTTTGCCCACGGCTTCGCCCGCGTTAATAAGATTTTCCGGCCTAAAAGTACATAAAAATCTTCCCGTTGAATCACTCTATCCAACACATTTATTTGGATAAAGATTAATATTATGACGTTGATACAACTCAACAAATAATGCATTAATTTCGACCAAATTTGATTACCATAAAAACGGTTCTAGTGAGTTAATCTTAAAAGACATATACTGTCGCGGACATTTTTTTAGATTATTTCAAGAGGAATAATTCTTTCATACATATATTTTTGGTATCTTGAACCGTTTTCGCAGCGCACGCAATGGAAGCCCTCAAGGATAAATAATTTTCCCCGTTTTTTTCACATTTTCCATTATTTCTTCGCTCCTAATAGTTGCATCGTGATGTTATATAGCCTAAAGCCTTCCTCGATAAATGGTCTATTTAACACAAAAAGAATTTTTCAATTCGAACCAGTAGTTCCTGAGACTAGCGTTCAAACAAACAAACTCTTCAGCTTTATAATATTATTATAGAAATACCTACCTACTTACCTATATTTTTACAGGTGCAATTGTCTGTAGTTTGTCTACACGTTAGAATTCAGTTTCCACTGGCGACGCACCTTGGTGTATTACTGGCAAGCTGGCGAAGCGATACGCCTCGCAATTGTAGATGTAACTGCGACTTGCGATGTCTACACCACACTCATTGCTTAAAGTTTCTGTGATTGCCTCTTCTTTCCAAATTATGTTTGCATAGTATCCTATGCGAAGTCTTGAGTTTTGTGAATATGTGTGTATGTAATTGTGTACGTCACAAATTCATAAATAGTTTGGTGTGAATCTTTAAGTACCTACCTATTGATGCGTATTGTATTACTGCCAAGGTACCTTGATATATCCTGATCAGATGTTCATGGAGCTCGATTAATTATTGTTAAAGATGATAAGTAAACACCTATTTATTACGCTATCCATCTGATTTTACTTACGTAACTATGTTGATTTTTATCACATTCAATGCCTTATATTGTAATAACTCGATATATTTCTGATAGCCAATAGTATCTCTTAGCATTAGATAAAAAAACAGCACAATATCTAATGGTATTGTTTTTTCTTTATTGTTATCAACAATTACACAATAATAATAATTAATAATGTACTTACATGTATGGTAAAGAAGGCTTACAATCAACAGCTGCCTAAAATTGTACCTTTTACTCCACTATTCAATAAGTATTATAATATTGTTAAGCCACATATAAATAGACTTTAAAGGTTATATTTTTATAAAGAACACTAATAATTTTATAATAATTAATATTATATTCACAAAACCTATTGGTATTCTCGGAATGATAACGTGATTGCAGGCTAAACATTAAGCTTTAGTATATAGACTGAATAAATATTTATACAACTACCCACACCGATTGTGTGTATCCAACTAGCCATTCTTAATATCTAAACAACAATAGCTTTCAATACATTACACCTTGAAGAACTAACAATAAGCCCAATCCATAATAATATATTATTTACCTACGAAATATTTCATAAGGAAAACCGTCACGGAATTAACGAATCGTTAAATTTTAAGTACTTTAAAGCAAGGTCAATTAGTGAGCTTGTTTTGACCCTAGACAATCTCCCTAGAAAGTCTCAGGGCTCCAGTTCTTTTTATTTATCCTAAATTACTCTTACTTTTTATGTTTGTTCGCTGTTACTTGTTTATAGTATTTTAACCTTTAAGCAGTTGCCTTCCGTTTGTTAGGTTAGAATATTATCTTTTAAGAACAGTAAACGTGTCAAATCTTATTACACAACTGAATTTTTTTTTTTTTTTTTGAAATCCTAGCCAGCTTCGGCCACGGCGGCCAATCTCAACGGAGATCAGCCAGGTACGCAGGAGATATTATAGTGCACAAGTGTGTGCGCAATACACAGGTGCACTCGCTATTCCTTCACTCTCATAGTCCGGTGAGACGGCAATCCGACATGACCGGAGAGAGATCAGGCGCAGGACCAACGGCTTTTACGTGCTTTCCGAGGCACGGGGGTATCACACCGCCAACTTCCTGACTCCGAGCTGCGACTGAGTAAATTTTAAGATGGAAAAACCCAGTCACAATTTTTTTGGCTCGACCCGGGATTCGAACCCAAGACCTCAGCGCGCAAATCGTACTCGTAATGCGTACGCAATACCACTACGCCACCGAGGCAGTCAACACAACTACCTGTTGGCCGAATAGCAGCAATATTCCATTATTATAACCACAGAACAGGGATAATTATAACAATAAACCAGTTAACTTTCCTGAATAAAACATTACATTAAGAATAAACATTAAGAATATTGGCATGATAATTGCAACCAGCTCAAAAAAAAAGAAAATGTTATTTATTACTCAATTACAGATGTAGCATGACGTTGTATTGTAGAAAACGATTAATTAATTTAAACTAGGTAATGATATTTGTTTTAAACTTACTATGTAGTGTGGATGATGGGACTATTTTTAATGTATTCAAAACCTGTTTGTTTAAACGAGTTCGTTTATAGCTAATATCCGAAACGTTGAACATTCACGGCGCATGAAGTAAGTAGAGATTAACAATAACAGACATGGTATGTAATTTAACACTTATTTGGTACATTGAGGTCGATCTTTCTCGAGAAATATTTAATGCAATAAGCAGCGTTCATGAAAACGTTTCGCACTCATGCGACAGGTATTCATTACACACTATGTCAACATAATATAGCTTTAACGAATAAACTATAATTGATAAAGTTCCGTCAATAAGAATCAAAACACAATATAGACGTACCTACCTAATTATAATCTATTAATGGCAAGAATTCCTTTTACAATTTTAAAATGAATAAAATTCATATTAAAAATTATAAAATATATTTAGCGATTAAAGCCATAAATACCAACATTAAACAATATAAAAATATATTAAGAGAAGAAAGATAACAGCTATTTAAGCTTAACAATGTTCATAATGGCGGTTAAAGAAGTCAGTTCTTCATTTCTCTTACAAATTACATTAGACTAGTTCGATACAAATACTTCATGTGTATTTTGGAATACTGCTGCCTGTAAATAAGAGAAAACAATATAAGTAAAAATGTGGTTCTAGGTGATGTCATAACTGAAACAAACAGGAAGTAAATAATTCATCACATGAAATATAAAAGAGTGATGCTGATACGAATCAATAAGAGATGAAATATTTTATAGGCAGATTTATTAAATCGAAAGATATCAAGTGTAATTACATTTCAATTTCGTCGTTATTTGACAATCGTTGACTAGTATCATAACATTATAACACAAATTAATTTTCACACCCATGTACGAAATCATGGGCGCGAGCACAATAATACATTTGTTGTAACCTGAATAGATCACTAACAGCGAGGCTATACGATCGCGGCACAGTAGCAGCAATGTGTCGCTGCGGCGGCATTCAGGCACAGAAAATATGACCCTCCTTCGGCAGTGGGGTAAAAAAACACGATACCGGCAGCGATATGACACAGTATTTAGAAGTACTGGGAGCCACAACAATATGTCTGATGATGTCTCATTTTACAACAAAGCTCACAACAAAATACTGTAATTTTGTAAACCACTCACAATACTTTTGTCATGCTTTTATTGCTATAAGTATAATTCAATATGATGAATTCGTATCTACTTTCCGCAGCCACACCCACTTAGGTACGTTTTGAAATCATAACAAGTACAATTTATATTATTGACTAGCTTTTGCTCGCGGCTCCGCCCGCGTGAATGAGTTTCCCCGGGATAAAAGTCCCGCTTTATATTTTCCCGGGATAAAGAGCAGCCTATGTGTTAATCCAGAACATGATCTTCCCGTGTGCCAAATTTCATCGAAATCCGTTCAGTAGTTTTTGCGTGAAAGAGGAACAAACATCCATACATCCAAACATCCATACATTCTTACAAACTTTCGCCTTTATAATATTAGTAGGATAATATAATATAGGTACAGGCTGTAAGGCTAAATACCGTTGTCACTAAAACCATAGGTAGTTGACTTAATTATAAAAATGTTTATCTGAATTCAAAAATAAATAAACGTTATTTTCTTTCAAAAATGCAAGAAAGTTTCTGTCCGACACCGGCCGTAAATTCATGGATACTATGCGCAAAGGGCACTGACTGGCTGCACTGACCGTCCGTTTTAACTACCTACACAGTATTCCAATAAAAACACAATACACATAATCTGTGATGTAACTTCCCTTCATACTTTTCGTGGGTTAGGACAAACAAAAATTTTTATCCCGGGAAAACATAAAGCGGGACTTTTATCCCGGAAAAACTTTTTAACGCGGGCGGAGCCGCGGGCAAAAGCTAGTATAATATATAGTAGGATTGCCATATCACAAGGATATTAATGTTAGTCATAAAACTCGGTTTCGTTGATTAACTTGTTAGTAAGTTTTTTTTCAGCACATTTAGAGAAATACTGAATAGGACGACGTAGTAATACCTACTTTATAAAAATAATTTCACACTCGTGAAATTTATTTTGAAGTGAAACATTTAAAGTCGTTGACGTATATTCTACTCTCTATTATATGTATGTACAGACACTCACACCCGTTATCGCCAAAGGGATAGTCAGAGGTGCAACTAGAGCACCTACTTTTCGCAGTTATTCCGTCCCGTGATATGATAGGTGGCAAGCCTATCGCCATATCGAGCATAAATTCCAGTCTCCGGGCTGATACAGAGTAGAAAAACTCAATATCACTTTGCCCGGTCCGGGGATCGAACCCAAGACCTCAGCATTGCAAATACAACTACGCCACCGAGGCAGTCTAAAAAATTTCTACACATAAAAAAAAAATCGGAATTGATGGTTCGCTGATATGCCAAGTACCTAATCGTTAATTAGCCAGTTTGTTTTCCGGACCAGGGCCTGTAGCCAAGATACTTTTCTAAAAGGGTTAACGCTAATAGAAAGTAATGTATGCGAATAAAGTATTATCTTATCGACAAATCTAGCGCAAGGATACGTCATTTCAATACATATTTTGTTTCTACTCTATTGGCGTTAACGCTTGTTGAAAAGCATCTTGGCTACAGGCCTAGACTTTAGTCAGACACCTCGCTAATTCTTATTCTATGCATGTATTTTGTAAATTTACCAATAGCCATGTATTAAAAATCGAAAATGTTGGTACATTTCATATTGAAGGTTCTTGAGAATACCTACTTGGCGAAAACCATCTTTGAAAAATCTTTCATTTGATTGCACTTCGACCAAAATTTTACTGCCTATGATTTGTAGCATTTGTACGTTCACTGAAAACACAAAACAATGATGAACACTGGTGGGCAGTTCAAGATAAATCTAGCATCTTTCCATCAGTGACCTCGGTATGATTGATATCGGATTGATCGTGTAATGGTACATTTGATCATCTAGTCAGATTCTCACAACGACGCGAGATAAGCCGCGCTCAGCCGCACCACGTTTAGCCCCGCTTTTACATCGTGCAGGCGCAGATCCAGGCTCGAGGCGGATACGGAACTGTATTCAATTGCTCCGATCATTGAAAATTATAACTCAAAGTAGATAATTTCCTTTGGAACAATGGTAATATTCATCCCAATCTTTCTCCAAAATAACATTTTTTTAATTCCTTCCTCGTGAAACATGGATCCGCACATTTTGCCGTAATATAATTATTATTTCATCAGCTACATACAGATTAACACTCAGAGAACAAATGTAAGATATGAATGTGTATTTCATGTCAATATACAATATACATACTATGTTCACACGCGGCATTAGTTTCTCAAAATAAACACTGAAGCTCTTTCTTATGTATTTTTTGTGTGTAACAATGTTTTGTAGGAGTATACTCTTCATAGTTCTAAACCACAGGAAGAGCTACTCCTATAGTCCGTCCAACCATTTATTTAACTTTTGACATATGCACGCCTATGAAATTCTATAATTCTTGACAAGGAATCGAAACAAAATAATTGTTACGGACGCCAGTTTTTTTTTCCATAGTGAAGGGACTTGCTCTTCAGCTCCGATATGTATTATCAATCGATATTCGTTAAGCCCACTGATCGTGTAACAAAAATAATTCAAAACTTTTACATTGAAAAATAAAATGTCGCAGTGTAAATTTAAAAAAATCTTTTTATATATGCCTAAATATATAATAACCGATAAAATAAACTATTCAAGTTAAAATTTGACAAAATGATATTGGATATAGTATACCTACAGAATAAATTTATAAACAGAAAATATACATATTTAAACGCTTAGGCATGTCTATAAAACAATACAAAATGTTGAGCAAAAATTATATTTTAATGTGTTTAATCGATCAAAACTTCTGCATAAATTAAATCGATTGCTACAAGAAATCGAATCGGTAACGCATTAATACATCCCCAATTGATTAGAAACCGAACTGTCAAAAGTTAAAGAAATGGTTGGACGGACTATAATTAAAACGAATTTAAATATTATTTTAAAGATACATCTATCTAATGCTAATATTCATATTATAATATTATTTAATCTTATGAATTCATATAACACCTTTTATAATTGATGCTAAAGAATGTTTTCATTTGCTTAAATGTCCTTAGTGTGGTACCCTTTATTCATTATATTTTAATTCCAACAAACTACATGCAAAAATGAAAGGTAGTCTGCAATAATACACGCTTAAACAATATGCAGCTAATAATTAAAAAACGAAAATATTTTCTTACCAGTAACTACCTAGCATTCATTGTAATGGAACAGATTGTGTTTTCATATGGTCTACAACATTGATAATTACTATCTCATAAGTTTCATTTTGGTCAATATTATTATATAATACACTGATAACTTAAATTAAATTGCAGAGACAATATTTGCACATAAATAATGATAACCGCCCAATTTTTGCAAAAATAATTGCTTATGAAATCCAGTAAGAAAATATGCTTACAATTAATAATAAGATATAGGTCATAACTGTCTACAACCAACTTAAACGCTACATAAAATTAATATAAAATACTGTTAGATGAACAATGTCATTAAAGGTATTAGAAGCGATGGAATCATTTTTATACATTTAATCTTTGATTAATTATATACCTAGATAGACACTGAATGTTACAAACGCGTCAAAAGAAATGGAGGCGACTGTTCCCCACTAAACGAGTTCCAGTGAATTATTTTTTGTTGTTTATCATGGATATAATTTTCTCCCAGTTTTAATAGAAACCATGTAATAACTGGTATCATTATGCGCACAAACAAGAATATGCAGAATGATACAGCTATAGCGTATGGCAATTGACACAGCTGTCACATATACTAGCTTAAGGAAAGTTGGCCTGTTTGTTTTAGTTTCATTGCAGCTGGTCACTGTAGGTATATAATTAAATCAAAGCGTCTAATTATAATTAATGATCCGATGTTATTTAATAATTAACTATGATCTCAATATGAAATTGCTACTGCTGCACCACACTTTGAGATGTTCTTTTTTCAAATGTAAGTCAGCAGAAACTTTTTCTTTGGAATGACCCGCACTTCATAACATCGCCAGCATTTTAATCTCATAGTTATTAATTCTTGTAATACATAGCGAATAATATTCTTTGCGATTTGTTAGTTTCTGTGTTGTTAGCTGAAACAGTTTAATTGGACCACTAAAATTTTAATTTACTCTTTATTTAAGAGTTACATTTTGTGATTTTTCTAGAAATTTCAGGATATAGGTACATATACCACTTACATCTGCAATTAATCAACAATCTTTAACTCAAGTTTTAATTTAAGATTAAAGGGGTGATCCCGAAATGTTTTGCAGGCTGCTGGAGCCCATTAAACCCTGTCCTCTATTGTCCCGCCTGGATGCCTCACTGTTCCCACGTCCCACAATCTGTAAATTTTTAGGTCTTCCGCTATTAGGTTTAAATTAAATAATTATGTAATAAGCAATTCCTAGAATTTTTCGTGAACTTTAGGCCGGTCTATACATCCCGATTGATGTCCTAAACTCAGAATCAGGATCCCGTACAATCTTGTATTACCTCACACAAATGCTGATTTTTCCATATATGAAAGATTTCAAAATTTTCAGGCTGAACATAAAATACGGAAATTTATGAAAATTTTAAAAAGGCCATGGGAATGTAAATGCTAATAAAGATCCATGCCGATAGAGTTGGGAGTGAGCAATTTGAATTAAGACCACGAATTCATTTGCTTGTATAATAAATGGTAAAAAATTAATGCATAGCTACTTCATTTTTAAGATTTCATAAAATGTAAACGTGGCTTTTACTGAATATTTTTATACAAGACCCAAAATTGACTCAGTTTATATTTTTATATGGATATTTGATTGTTTCGATAATAAGGGGTGATGTGTCGTGATTTTCTTTCTATATTTTATTCATTTTCAAATAATGAGTGGATGTGCCATTGAGGAATCGAAATTTTTTTATTTAATAAAAAAGGTGTGATCCTAGCAACTGTTTTTCACATTCTGAATTGTTTCTGGATTCAGAATGCAATTACAGTTAAGCTCGGCCTAAAAGTTACCCACATTTTCTGATAGAAACCGCCCATGGATAAATAGTAATGGATACAACCCATACCCTTATGAAGTATTCCACTGCAAATACTAGGATTGAGTCTATAAAATTGTTTCATGTGCAAGTCAATTTTAAGAATGGTTCTTAAATTATACAAGGTTGATTAAACGGTGAGGCTTTATTTCTAGCTACATATGTAATGTACCATATACAAGCTCTACACCAAATTTCAGTTCAATAGGAGGAATAGTTTAGCCACAGTATAGATTTTTTGTGATTGCAAAACTACATCGGGATGTATATCTGCCCTAACAGCTGACCGAGAGTCTAAACATAGTTATCTAAGGTCATGTAAGGTGCGTGACCTTAAATATCAACAAAATTAGGAGACGTTGCCCCTCTATCAGCCAATAATCACGTCAAAGTGAGTCTTAATCTTAGTATAATAAGAACGAAAACACAATAACATTACATCATAACTTTGTAACATAAACAAAGAAGCGATTAATACATAGACCTGGGTCATTCCAATCTTCAAAAATTCAAAGAACTGTTTCAGTTTTTTTTATGAGTCCCCGTAATTGCTCCGGGACATGAGACTCCTTGCGAAAACGCCTGCGCCGCTTCCTAGGTACAATCTTATTAATGCTTACGCGCCATTTTGAGAATATCCAAATATTGCTTTTTGTTTATGTAATAGGACACTAATGTAAATGTATTAAAAGTGATAGTGTTTATTTATTTCTTTGTGTGATACGAGCACCGATCTTTTGTTATGTTTGTGTTTGGTTTCTGTAACTTTGTGACAGCGAAAATTTTTAAATTTGTACTTGAGACCCACCCCGAGCTACCTATCTATTGGTATTTGCCGGTCGGCTCATCGGCGATATGAAAGATAACAGAATGCGACGTTGCCATTTTGTCACGCAGATGACCGCAGGTAGTGTAAATATTTATAAATGGTGTTTGCGTATTAAATTGATAGAACTTGTTAGAAAAAAGTGATTTTCTATTTGTATCTTTATCGAGTTTTTGACCGTTTCGAATTATTTCCGAGCCGATATCGAGTACTCTGTCCATTTTAGTGCCCCTGGATCATAGCAACCTTGTATGCAGAGTAGGCATACGTACTCGGGTGACCAACAATAAAATATAATTAGTTATGGAGTGCAATTGGTTCACGCGAAAATAAAGCTACACCGCATGGCGCCCAAAGATGATTGTTAAACTGTAAGGCGCCCATTACACGCTAAACGGCATTCAATTCCATTACTCATGATTGACGGACGATTGATGAAAACAAAGTGACATTACACAAAATTGTCTTCAGTCATACTCAAGATTTTACGGAGAACACGCTTTTGGTATGAATACTTATAAAATAAATTGAAATTTAGAGAAAAAACAGTGTAGCAAGAAAACATTGGGTAAAATATTGATTGTGAAAAAGACAGTTTTATAACCATACTTTTGTTTTACCCAGCTTTTATTAGCAGCTACGCCCGTTTGATTTTTTTTCCGAGATAAAAGTCCCGCTATATATTTTCCAGGGATAACGGTAGCCTACCAACGGCTCATATGTTATTCTGTTCATCTTTATGCCAACTTGCAATCGATCTGGATGTTTAGCCGTTCTGATGTGATTGAGGAAAAAAAGCTTCGAAGTTTTCGCATTTATAATATTAGTACCTATAGATTAATTTAATCTGAAATACGAGATACAAAAGAAGATAAAGACTATGAAAACTATTTTCTGTATTATCTTATTGGATAAAATTATTTTCTCGGGATAAAAAGTAGCCTATAACACTGAGAAGTAATGTAACTTCCTATTAGTGAAAGAATTTACAAAATCAAACAAATCTTTCCTCTTTATAACATTAGTATAGACTAACTGTTAAAGATTCGTGGTATACCACAACTCAGGGATTGTTTCAAAACTTAAAATATTTTTTTTCTACGACTGTAGCATAAAGCATAATGTTAGTTCGGAGAAGGTAATTGGCCGCGCGGGTGCGCCAGCGCATCTCCGACCAGTGCTGCCAGATTAGGCGACTTTTCGCCATTTAGGCTATCTTGAAGAGTGTCGGGGCGACCAAAAATTGCGAATGGCGACGGGTCGCCGTTTACGCTACGCGAATGGTGATTAGTCGCCAATTTAGGCAACTTCGGAAAGTTCGTGTTTTATGTATTGTTTTTGTCGAATTTGAAGATATTTATAGGTTTGAGAGTACAAAACATGTACTCGGATCCCCCTTACACAACAGTGGGTGACTTTAGACTACTTCGAATTTTCGCCGCGTTGGACCAATATAAAATAGAAATTAGGGAGGTTTTGTTTTTTTTGCTCCTCCATCTCTCCATATATTACGAAGAGGCGACTTTAGGCTACTTCACAATGAATTTCCGGCGACTTCAACCGTCAAACATCTGGCAAAACTGTCTCCGACTCAACCAGCGTTGCCAGAAGGTTACATTTCTTACATTTTTCGTTACTTTTGACCCCCTCGCGTAACATGTAAGTAATTTTTTTATTTAAGGCAATTTTCGTAACTTTTGAGAACAGCGAGATTTGTAATACTAGATTTTTATTGTAAACAGTTTACGAACGCATTTCAATTCAACGCATCCACATTGAACGCACCTAAAACTGGCGCGGGACTAAAAAGTATTTCACTCCATATCTCAGAATAAGGACTATGTCTTTATTCTATGCTCCATATCCTCGGAGTAAGTATATACCTATAGAGCGCTAATATCGCATCGTGCGCCCACTACCCAGCGTAGGCAGGTGAACTATAGATACTTATATAGAAATGTTGGCGACTGCTAGGGATGGGCACGCGAGCAGCACCAACGCAACAGTTATCGATAAGTACAGGTCCGGCGGCGCGGTACATATTGTTGTTAAAAAATTTTACATACATGTATACATATACACTCACGCCTGTTATCCCCGAAGGGGTAGGCAGAGGCGTAACTAGTGCACCCACTTTTCGCCGTTATTCCGTCCCATGATGTATAGGGGGCGAGCCTATCGCCATATCGGGCACAAATTCCAGACTCCGAGCTGATACTGAATAGAAAAACTCAATATCACTTTGCCCGACCAGGGAATCGAACCCGAGACCTCAGCATTGCAGTCGTACCATAATACACCTACGCCACTGAGGCAGTCAGCAGTTAAAAAATTGTGGTTCTACAAAATATGGCCTTGTGAGTAATTTTAAGCGTATTGTGTTAATATAGATAAAAGCTATGCTGCGAATTGATGTAGTGCCATGTGGAATGATTTATAAACATGGTACCTCAAGAGCAGTTTTTACAAGCATTAAGAACCAATAATATTAATGGATATCCATTATAATTGAACTAATGGATATAAACCGAGCATCGCACCATGATTTCTTAGCTAGTCTCCTTAAGCTTAAAATAGTCACGTCTAGTTTTTGAAATATTTATTACCAATGTTAAAAAAATGTCAAAGAAATATATCTTAATGATTGCTAACTTATACTGTCAAGACCCGCGATAGAAGCTATGCAATAGCTTAAAAATATTATCGTAATCAGTCAATTTTTAGGAACAGTAATTATTTCTTTCATTTCATAAACAAAAACGCAATTATTAATTGGCTTAAAAATCACACACAGATAAAAACAGTTACCTAAGCTACATTATATTAATCATCGCCTTCGATAGTAATAAATACGTATGCTATAATATGAAAATATTACATCGATTCTGGTATCGACGCGTAACATCACTATCGAAAAAGCGGGATGCGGGGCAGTGCGGGGGGTACAAGTGTTCGCCTCCCGAGCGTCTTTCATACCGCGACGCGTGATTTCAATTTTACCTAAAAATATACTGAAATATGGCTTGCCTGTGAAACGTGATATAAGAATTCTGTTAAGTGTGTTTCCGAGTGTCGTTTTTACAAGATTCCACAGAACATTTAACCATTTTGCAGTATTAATAAGCAAATATTCGCATAGATCTCACTCGCGTGTGCTCACACCGTTCCTACTCGATTGACTGACTACAAGCGCTTGCGGCCGGCGCAGGACGATGTTCCCACCCGTGCCTATTGTTCCCACTTGCATACGCGCGCTCTATAGGTATATACTTAGTCTGAGTCCATATCACACTCAGAGATGGCTCGGAATGGAAAGCGCCATGACAAAATGAAACGTATCCTGTATGCGTTAAAACTTGATTTGGCTTGAGTGTGCACGCGCACGTTTCCTACTTTGCGAGTTCCCGCCGTTCGCGGTTTCGTAGCTACAGAAATGCCCGATTGTGATTTGTTTTGTTCCATTGCGTTTTTACTAACATCAATTCATTTGCCTCCGACCTCCGACCCAAAAAAGACGTAAATAAAAAAAAAAAAACAATAATGTAACTTTTCCATCAAAAATGTAACTTTTCAGAAAACGAAACGTAACTTTCGACTCAAGGGCCCTGGCAACACTGGACTCAACACAATATGTCCCACTCCACCGCTGTCCGCACGCTGACTGACGTCTGACGATCGCGCAAAAGTCATGATTGATAGTTGCGCGACGCGCAAATAAAAAAATCCAGATATTCGTCAATCACCGTCACTCAACCGCCAATAACCACATTAGATTGTCTATTTGCATGCTTTTCTTCTAACGAATGCTGTGCGTAGTTGTAGTAAGGACACAAATTTACATTTAATCCTTATTATTTACTGTACTGTTGATGCATATTGATTTGTGTTCTGTAACTGTGCCTATTTAAATAAATAAATAAATAAATTAGATGATAGGTTATTCGTCACTCACAGACGTGACTATGGTAAAACTGACAGCAAAACGTAGTGTCTAATGGGCGTATAAGAATTAAAATCGCTATTGCGCGTACTGTCACTTGTAGGTAAATAGTTATATTTTATTGTTACGTTTTGAATACAAGGGTCGATAAAAATGCTCGGGATGTTTGTAATGCGGGTTGACCCATAAGAATGTACATATTTAAAGCATTTAATAGGAGCCAATTCTGACTTATTTTAAACGCGAGAACTCTAGGTCATTAATTTAGTGAATGGACTGCGCAATATACTACTTATCATATGACCACTGTGTAAAAATTGACATAGCAAAGGTGGTGCCAATCCCCACTATGAGTAGACATAGTGGGGATTGGCACCACCGGCGTAGGCCCTAAATACGCATTTGGTATAAGTATCTAACTTATTATTTGACAGATAACACTCCACGACTTTTTTACAAGTGTTAATCTATTCAGAATTGACACCTTATCATGATACAATAAACATAAAAAAATAAAGTTTAAAGAAATTACTCTTGATAAATTAATATCAGAGTAAACCAGTATTAATGTATTTGGAATGTACATAATTTATATAATGCACTTCATGGTTAAAATACAAATTAAGTGTTGAATGCAGTACATTTTTAGTGTAGTTATTTATTTATAATATAATAATGCCATGAAATGTTATTTCTTTTTTCAGTTAATAAAATTTTGTACAGCATTTGCTGAGTAAGAAGCAACAATTACATAGGGATTACAATAATTATTTATGGTAACATTGTAATTTTTTAGATATTTAGATGTACATATAATGTATGTTTCCTTGAAAGACAGATTTACAATTTATTTTGCATTATAATAATATTATTACTGTTAATGTTTTATACAAATCATTCTAGTTTTTAAAAATGTTGGAAACAGATGTTATACAACTTTTAGGCAACAAACTGCTAACTTGTGGAATATATGTTATTCATATAAAATTTTAGATAAAACTGAGATTAATGAGAGACTTAAATAATTGTCACCACATTATACTTGTTCTCTGGTAGTATGTCATCGGAAATACATAGAACAATTTATTGTTAAATTAAATTATTAATCTTTTTTTTTATTTATATTATACTAAACTCCGCATATACAAAAACTCGAATTTTGTAGGTCTTGGGTTATATACTGGGTTTGATTCTTGTGATAGTCATGTTACATTAATTTATATATTTTGTAATTTACAGTCCATACTGAAATGAATAATAATATTGCCATGCCATGCATTAATGAGCATAAGTAATGCTACATACAATATAGTATGATATATATATATATATATATATATATACATACATAATAAAAGCAATATAATACTTTAAATTTATTTTTTCATTTGCACTACCAGTGACAGCCTTAGGGGGAGGCAAACCGGATAACCACCCACGATCTTACGCTTACAAGGCCTTGTCTCAACTTTAATTTTTTAATTATTACCAACCAGACAACACATCAAAGCACTTTACCCAAGATTTTTTTTTAAATGGGGAACTTGTTTTTTGTTCCTCCTAACCTGGTCCTCAAGTTGGTTTAGGCCACCATTGTGCAAAATAATAAAATAAATTTATAAATTGTAGCTATTCTACAAGATAAAGCTTTTTGAGACTATTATATTGATATAATATTGCTTTAGGCAGGGTAATTTAAAGGCAAAAAGTTATGTTGATTGTGAGAAACATAACAGTAATGCATAAAAGGCATTGGAACAACTAGGACTTATAACAAGATTATTCTTGAAATTGTATCCTTATCACATTGTAATTTAAAGGAGACATACAATATGAAACCATTATAAATGGTTATAAAAAATATGCCTGTGAGCTTAAAGGATAGATAGAAGTACAACAGGAAACCATGGTGTTTGCCAAGGATAAGATTTCTTGCTTCACACATTATTTAGTACAAATCACAATCGATAAACTTGGATAAAAGAAACCTGCACACAATCTATGATGCAGTGAAGCCAATGGGAAAGCCATATTCTTTAAATATTTGAAATTGCAGATATTTCAAGGATAACAATAAAATACGAGTAATGACCTTTTAAAAAATTGTATAAGTAATTTAATAGTACCTTAAGGATTATGATGGATAATGTAGTGTGAAATAAGTAATAAAAATGAATAATATTAAGAACATACCAGCCAGTAATGAGAAATTAAGCTGCAACAAATATATCATTAAGTTAAGTGACACTCAAAATGGAGGCATGAATATATTGACACGTCAAGCCCTGCTACGCATGCCGGTGTCTGAGTATATAGGGTTTCCCCATACATCTATATATATTTAAGCAGGGTTTGACGGGTTAAAATGATTCCACAACTAATGACATATCAAATGTGAAGTTTTGAGTGTTATATAACATACAGTTTGAAATGGTTTTAAACAAGACATAGGACATACAATCTCTGAAGTAATGGTTTAAATAACAATGATGTTTAATATATATTTTATTATAGAATGAAACCATTGAGACAAGAATACCGTGTTAATATTATCTATTTGAGAGCATTTTCATTATCTAGACCTAAATAATATGTTTTCTAGAATGTGACCTCAAATCAGGACTTTTGTAGGAGCAAGTTTTACATAACACAAAGGGTAAGCATGAACATATTTTGTGATATTTTTTTATCACTTCATTTAATAATCAATTGGCTGCAATTGATAAAATGTAACATTTTACCAAAGCTACCTTAATTTTAATCATTACAATAGAATGTGATTATGTGAAATCAGTGACTCATACTGAAAAAAGTTTATGTGAAAATATGTTTTATCAACTACACATAAACATGTGGTTAAACACTAATAATAAAGAACAATGACACTTATAATATTAATTTGAAATTCCATAATTGACCCCACCTGTGTTCAAGCCCGTGTTTTCAGAGGCTCCCGCGGGAGGTGGCGCAGGCATCGCGATGGGAGGCGCCTGCTCGCCCTTGGGCCGGCCTTCACCGCCGGGCTGTGCCGTCACCGGCTGGACACCGTCAGAGTCGTCGCGCTCCAGCGTGTGGTAATCACCAGACTCCTCCGGGGGACGGGGCTTGCACTTTCCACAGCAGCAATTGCAGCAGCAGCACAGGCAACAGCAAAAGTAGCAACCCGTTAGAATGCCACATGTTATAAACAATGCTTTGCACCAAGTGCTCGTTACTACGAAATAGGCGTTGACATTCTCTTCGCCAAATTGTTCTGCGATGTACAATCCAAGCGAGCCGTAATTATCATAGATGTTGCGTTTTGTCGCATCGCTGAGAATAGTGTGAGCCCGATTAACTTCCTTAAATTTATCAGCCGCTTCCGGGTTGTTCAGGTTTTTATCTGGATGATATTTTAATGCTAATTTTCTGTAACTTTTCTTCACGTCGTCCGCCGTTGCAGTTTTGGGCACTTGAAGTATTTCGTATAAACTGTCCCCTGCGGTAGATAATTTTCTTTTATCCATTTTGCAACTTGATACTTCAATTCACTTACAGCAAGACAATCTCTGAAATGTTCTTCAATTTCTAATATAATTTCTTACAATAAATACGAAAGAACCACGGTCAGAACGAATGGATGAATGTAAAAAATTATCATCGCAATTCACGACATGCACATTGTTGCTATCTTCAGCATTCCCTTTTCCGTTGCATTACAATCAGTATTCAGTGTAGCCAACTCTTATTTTGAAAAAGGTGTAGACAGTGCTGCCAACAAGATTTTTAAAAATACGCCAAGTTCATTGTATACTTCCGTCAAAAATCCGTTCAAGCAACAAATGACACAGGCGCCCGCGTAGCTATTGCTTCCACGATGGCGTTATGCAACCGTGTGTTCTTGCCGCCCCTTGACAAAAAGACCTCCTTTCATGTATGCAAATAATTTAGATTTTTGTCCAGTTAAATATCTCGCAGCCGTTAGAAAGATTCCTTTCCGTTTCCAACGTATCCAAATCCGCTAGATATGACTGTGAATCCGTTAAGTTGGCAACCCTGAGTTTAGACCATACTAGAAATTACGTACAAGATTATATCATTATATGATACAATCTTGTACGTAATTATATTATATCACTAGCTTTTGCCCGCGGCTTCGCCCGCGTTTTTTACTTTTTCCGGCATAAAAGTCCCGTTTTTTTCTCGGGATAAAATGTATCCTATGTGTTAATTCAGGACATGGTCTACCCGTTTGCCAAATTTCATCGAAATCCGTTCAGTAGTTTTTGCGTGAAAGAGTAACAAACATCCATACATCCAGACATCCATACATACTTACAAACTTTTGCGTTTGTAATTTTTATTATATATATTATAGTAGGATAACTTTTTCCCGCGGCTCCGCCCGCGTTAAAAAGATTTTCCGGGATAAAAGTCCCGCTTTATGTTTTCCCGGGATAAAAAGTAGCCTATGTGTTAATCCAGGACATGATGTACCCGTGTGCCAAATTTCATCGAAATCCGTTCAGTAGTTTTTGCGAGAAAGAGGAACAAACATCCATACATCCATACATTCTTACAAACTTTCGCCTTTATAATATTAGTAGGATTATAGTAGGATAGATTTCGTCCGCGGCTCCGTCCACGTTAAAAAGCTTTTCCGGGAAAGTCCCGTTTTTCTTTTCCCGGGAGAAAATATAGCCTATGTGTTAATCCAGGACATGATCTACCCGTGTGCCAGATTTCATCGAAATCCGGTTAGTAGTTTTTGCATGAAAGAGTAACAAACATCCAGACATCCATACATCCAGACATCCATACATACTTACAAACTTTCGCGTTTATAATATTAGTAGGATATCTATCAATCAAAAGTATGATATAAGCACTGGAAATCAATTTCTAAATGAAGTCGTTGAGACACAACCATCAGCAATAGCCCACTCGCGCGTTCTAAGCCCGCGGGATAGGCAGCCTTTGTGATATTAATTCGTTTGTGGGAAAAGTGGCGGGAGGCGCCCGACGTGATGGCCCAGTGGTGGCATGCGCGTGAGCTGCGCGTAGTACTGGACAGTACTTGGACATTGCAACATTACTTTATTTTTCTAAAATAAAATATTTAAAAAAAAAAAAACATAGCCTTAGTTACTCCTTATTACATCAGATACCTGCCAATAAAAGTCCCGTCAAAATCAGTCCAGCCATTTCAGAGATTAGCCGAAACAAACAAACAGACAGACTAAAAATTTAAAAAATATTATTTTGGTGTATGTACCGAATATCTATACATTTTTTTATACATCTATCTATACAGCTCGCGTGAAAAAGTTTTTCCGGGATAAAAGTCCAGCTTTAAATTTTCCCGGGATAAAACGTCGCCTAAGTTACTCCTTATTACGTCAGCTGCCTGCCAATAAAAGTCCCGTCAAAATCGGTCCAGCCGTTTCAGAGATTAGCCGGAACAAACAGACAGACAGACAAAAATGGTAAAAAATGTTATTTTAGTGCATGTACCGTATATATACTCATATACATGTAGTAAAAAACGGTTATTTAAATATTACAAACAGACACTCCAATTTTATTTATTTTATTTATATGTATAGATGTATAGATTATATGATAAGCCTTTGCATTAAATCGCATACTTTTAAAGTCCCCCGATTTTGGATATTGGTAATTTTATTTTTCATAAAAAAATACACATAATATGAACGTTTTTTAAAAAAAGTTAGTTATAAAATGAGGGGTCTAAAAATACTTTTTTGGGTCTTTAAAATATGCATAAACTATAAAGTTTGAACATGGTCAGATTTTGAGGCCTAGCACCCATACAAAAGACGGACATATCCTTTGATATTTCTGTAATGGGATTATGGGAATGACATTTGTTTTTTAAATGAATCATGGAGGTAAGTAAATTGTGTTATTATTCTAAGTGAATTAGCATATTATAATACATTGTGAAATTACACTGGCTATTTATCTATTTTTATTTTAATCGGTTTTATACAATTATTGCTTATTAGTTTTGATATGTCTTAAATTTTATTTAAGAAAATACATCCTCTGGTAGCCCTATTTTTTAAACTGAAATGGCGGCAATAATCGAGCCTGAACACAATATGTTATAGAAATAATTGGGTGGTTTCTTTACGTTTTTCACACTCACACAGTTTTTCACTTTCAATGCCGTCCGTCGTTCAACATTTCTTAATGTTTCGGACACAGGCCCGCAGCGGAGTCACTCCCGCCACCCCGGCCACAATTCAACCCTCCCCTGTTCCTTCCCTATTCCGTCGGCTACGGCTCCCTCTCCAAAGGCAGCCCAGCCAAAACCAAACCCACCTAAGTCGGTAACGGTGGCGGCGGCTAACGTATCTTCCACGTCAGTCGCCTTCTTACTAGGCTCCCGGGAGATCATGAGTCTCCACGGCAAATTAGCCGAACGCGCCCGTCTTCTTACCCGCTCTGGGGAAGAAGACCCCATTCTCATCGCTGAGATCTATCAGATCCAGCACCAGATCTTCCAAGCCACAGTTAACGCTGTGCGCATTCCATCGTCATCTTAAATGGCGAATAACGTAGCCCAAGCCCCCAAGCGGACCAAACCCCACTACCTCAGAGTGGGGTTCTTCAATATCAATAGTATTAGAGGCCAACGAGCTGAACTCTCTGCTTTTGTCCGCGAAAATAATCTAGACATTTTTCTCACCCAGGAAACGTTTCTCAAACCCTCACACCGCGATCCCAACATACCCAACTTCAACCTAGTACGCAACGATCGTACCAGTGACCCATTAGGAGGCACTCTCGTCTATACTAATATTATAAAGCTGAAGAGTTTGTTTGTTTGTTTGAACGCGCTAATCTCAGGAACTACTGAACCGATTTTGAAAATTCTTTCACTAATAGGAAGCTACATAGCTCCTGAGTGCTATAGGCTACTTTTTATCCCGGGAAAATATTTTTGTCCCGGAAAAACTTTTTCACGCGGGCGGAGCCGCGAGCACTACTAGTTTATTATAAAAGGTCCCTGCATTTCATACCATTTGAGTCACCTTTAAGCTTGAGGAACATTGAGGCTTCGGTTTGCAGGCTAGCTATGACAGGACATCCGCCGATCACAATCGTATCGGCCTACCTCGCGCCCCAAAAGGAGCTTCACTCCAACGAACTGATGACCCTATTTGAGATGGGGGATTCCGTCATTCTGGCGGGAGACCTCAATGCCAAGAACACTCTCTGGGACTGCAACTTGACCAATGGGAGAGGTGCTGTCCTGGAGAGTTGTCTTAACACAATAGATATGTCCATCCTGGTTCCCTCTGAACCGACACACTATAGTCCCCAAGATAACTACCGACCAGATATACTCGACATAGCGCTGGTAAGGAACGTAAGCCTTCGCGTGCGTTCCATGCAAGTTCTACAAGAGTTAGACTCTGACCACAGACCTGTGATCCTAGATCTAGTCCCCCATCACAGTCCATCAGACGCAGGTCCTAATGTACCTACCGATGAAGGTGAAAACTAATTGGCGCCTCCTAGGCACCAAACTCGCGGACACCTCATCCACAGATCTTTCCGCGATTCCGACCAACATCGAGACTCCTGAAGAAACGACTGGCGCGATACACTCCTTCACGAACGACCTACAAAACGTCTTGAGTGAAAGCTCCGAGAAGGTGCCAGAGACTGTTCACAGTCAATGGTAAATTCCCGACGACGTTCGGTGGTGGGTGAGGTTGCTCAACGCTACGCTCAGAGCCTGCGTGACGAGGTCCACCCGGACGACATCTTGCGCGCTACCTCCAACGTGAGGTTAGACGTCGCATAAAAGAGGTCGTCGAATCGAGATGGGAAACTCGCCTAGCCGAAATTCGGACGACACATCTGGCCTTCTGGCAGCTGGTTCGTTCCTTCAGGAGAAACGATGTGACCTCCATGCCTCCGCTCAATCGTCCAAATCAACGCCCTGCGTTTGATGACGACGAGAAAGCTGAACTGCTGGCCGACAGTCTGGAGGCTCAATGCTCCCTCTCAACAGTACCGATAGATGACGACATTCTTGTTGCTGTTAACTCGTTCATCGAAGATAGGAACGCGGTCCGGCCAACGCCAATCTCTATTTCACGACCGCTAAACCAAAACGACAACGCCAACGTCGACCCGCCGCCGCCCGATCCTCTTGCACCGGTGACGATCGAAGAAGTCATCGCTCTGATCAAGGCACTCAAACGTCGTAAAGCCCCCGGGGGCGACCAGATCCCCACCCGCATGCTTAAGATGCTCCCGGAGCATCTAGTCAAAATTCTAACTGCTATTTAAAGAGAAGAAAGAAGAAAGAAAGAAAAAGAGTTTTATTGTTGGCACAAAATGCAGTTATAAAAAAAAACACTGTTTTTACACAACAATTAATGTGCCAACAATGGGCTACTCATTCAGCTTAATGCTGCTGCAATACAGCTGCAGCGTTGGTTTTCAATGTGCAGCCCAAGTGTCGCACGGATGTCCAGTCGGTAAAACAAACTGGAGCCATTAACAAATCAATCAGAAAAATAAATAATAATTAACATAAAAAAAAGAAAAAAAATGCAATAAAAATAGACAAATACAAATTTTACCCTTTAAGTTTGTTAGTGGGTAGTCTGTAGTTGTGGGTGAATTTCATCACAGAACATTCGCACCAGTGACGAATAGCCGCACGTACGTTGAGTCTACCCAACGAATAACATAAAATTGATTTATGTTAAATTAAGTGCTTACAAAAAATTATAATAATAACAGGTATAGACCTAGGGTATAAAGTCTATATACCCGGTACGCATCGTATCACATCATTGAACACATTTTATGCGAATGAAGACATTGGATTGGACATAAGGCATGCCGCCAGTGAACTAATAAGAAGTAACATTCAAAATACCGTTCTATTATAAATCAGATAGTAAGTGTCTTCCTGACTACAACTTATTAAAACATAGGCCCTTTTGTACCAGCAATAGGTGGTTTTTGAAATTAACTTTGAAAATGGTTGTATTATTTTTATCTCGACATGGCGGAGGAATGTTATTCCAACACCGAGTGGCGGCATATTTAAAAGATCCTCTGAATGCTGTACTTCGATGTTGAGGAATCGTAAGGGGATTTGTTGCTGAACGATTGCCATATGAGAAGTTATCCTGTCTCCACATCAGTTTGTCGTATAAGTACTTTGGTTTTTTAGCTTTTATAATGCCAAATAATAGGGTAGCCATATGCAATTCCCTACGTGCTGCCATTTTAATCATGTTAGCGTCATTTAAAAATGGCGTGACATGGTTACGACTGGGAATATCGAAGCAGAACCTGGCGCAGGCATTCTGCACGCGCTGAATCAAACGGGCCGTTCGAGACAGTACACAAGGGCCGTACACCGTATTACAGTAATTTAATCTTGACAAAACCAAACTATCTACAAGTAACTTCCTTGATTTAATATTGAGATACTTTCTAAAGCGGTATAGCACCTTGAGTCTGTAAAAACAATTATTTACAACGCCGCTTTTCGAAACTGCCTCTTCCCAAAGGTATGGAAAGAGGCAGTTGTGATAGGTATTCATAAGCCGGGAAAACCCGCATCCGAACCGTCGTCTTATAGACCAATCAGCCTGCTCAGTACGCTGGGCAAACTTTACGAGCGGATCGTCCTCGACCGCCTTAAAATAGTCGCCCACAATCACAACCTGATCCCTCCGGAACAGTTTGGTTTCCGCGCTAGACACAGTTGCGTGAGTCAGGTGCTCGGCATCACGGAGCACGTTCACGACAAGTTTCGAATCGGCATGCTTACCGGTGCTCTTTTCTTCGATATTGAAAAAGCATTCGACAGGGTGTGGCACAACAACAAATATGTTAACCTATTATAAAGGTACTTGTATAAGTTTGTGACAACTTTGCAAATTTCGAAATCATTAATGAGTATGCATCTCTTTCTGTCACCTTATCCTAGTCATAAGATAAAATAGTATCAATATATATACATATTAAGTAGCTATTTTAGCATGGTTTCTATGGCTTTAGTTATTAATCTGAGGTTTTATAATAATTTGTCAATTTGACTGATGACAGATGAATGTCGAGACTCGACTCCACTGACTCCAAAGAGCATTATGATTTCTGTGATTATGATCAAAGAGCATTATAATACTACGCTCGACTCGAGAGTTCTGAGTTAAATCTATGTATATAAAATTCTCGTGTCACAGTTTTCGTTGCCATACTCCTCCGAAACGGCTTGACCGATTTTGATGAAATTTTTTGTGCTTATCCGGTATCTATGAGAATCGGCCAACATCTATTTTTCATCCCCCCAAATGTTAAGGGTGGACCACCCCTAATTTTTTTTTTTTATTTTTCAGACAAAATTTTTTGTTTTAATTTTTTTATGATACAGCATACAAAAATACCTACAACCCTTAATTTTCACCCCTCTACGATCAACCCTTATTTTTTAATAGCCATTTTAGTTACCTTTTTAGGGCAGGACAACGTCTGTCGGGGCCGCTAGTCATGTATATCAGTGTTGCCAGATTAGGCGACTTTTCGCCATTTAGGCTATCTTGGAGAGTGTCGGGGCGACCAAAAATTGCGAATGGCGACCGGTCGCCGTTTAGGCTACGCGAATGGTGATTAGTCGCCAATTTAGGCTACTTCGGAAAGTTCGTGTTTTATGCATTGTTTTTGTCGAATTTGAGGATATTTATAGCTTTGAAGGTACAAAACATGTCCTTAGATCCCCCTTACACACAATTATTGAAAACTGGGGACCTTTTTTTTTTTAGCTCTCCGCGTCCCCACACAAGTGGGCGACTTTAGGCTACTTCGAATTTTCGCCGCGTTCGACCAATATAAAATAGAAATCAGGGAGGTTTTTTTTTTTTTTTTGCTCCTTCACCTCTCCATATACGAAGAGGCGACTTTAGGCTACTTCACAATGAATTTTCGGCGACTTCAACCGTCAAACGTCTGGCAACACTGATGTATATAATACTCTTTGGTTAAATCGTTATATAGCATTTCATATTTGTAACTTTTATGAATTATGATATAGAAATCAATAGATATTTGGATTTAACGTAGTGATTATATTCTCTTTGTTTGGATTTTGCTGGCCGTTTCGGAATGTTTCAGGGAGGTTACAGAAGTATTAAAGTGAAGAGTTGTACCTGGTTATAATATTCTTTCCGTAGTATTATAATGCTCTTTGTAATATTCCAAAGATAATATTCCTTGTGGTAGCTATCAGCAAGGAACTTATGTGCTTTGTTTGAAAATAATGAAGGCACGCGTGCTTTTTTACTTGTATCAAGAAGCTTTAAATCGCAGACCATATTTAATGCAAGCAATTCAAGCTGGAACATTAATGGGAGCAGGAGATATTATATCTCAATCTTTGTTTGAGAATAACACCTTTAAACACGTGGATTACAAGAGATCACTGAAGTTTGCTTCAATTGGTTTCTTTATTGGTGTAAGTTGCTAATTTTATTTTGATATGTTGAATGCATTACAAATCAATATGGTTTTTCACACTTTATTTGCAGGGGCCTGCATTACGTATGTGGTATGGAGTTTTAAATCGTCATGTAGGTTCTCAAGGGAAAATTGTTGCTGTAAAAAAAGTATTTGTGGATCAGTTTATATTTGCCCCATCATTCCTTTGTATAATCTTGGTTTGTGCTGGCACTATGCAGGGTAAAACTTGGGACAATGTTAAAAGTGATGTGCAGGCAAATTATTTTGATGTGTTAAAGATAAACTATTATATTTGGCCATGGGTGCAACTTGTCAACTTTTACTTTGTACCACTACAGTATCAAGTTCTGCTGGTGCAGACCGTTGCTCTGTTTTGGAACACATACCTTGCATGGAAAACAAATAGAAAGACATTATTAGATAATTAGTTCAAATATAATATGCAATTAATTGTATAAACTGCAAGGATTTTAAGTTTGGCAAAAATGATTGGCTGCTAATTAGTACTATAATGTAGGTTGACCATTAATCAATTTTGATAGGTACATGCCTACATTCGTTAATGCAGATTGCATTGTCTAAACTATGGTGTGTTCCTATAGTTACCTCCATAGATTTGTTTCATTAGCCATTGTATAGTCCATCCAACCATTTATTTTTATGTATTCCGAGCGTAATATGACTGCGGGCCCCGCTGGATGGATGCGGTGATTTATTGTAATTTCTATCAAAATATTTAGTTGATGTACATTGGTCCTTGTTAATAAATTCGTGAGGTACATTCAACAAACAAAGCATTGCCATTAGTTCTTTCGGTCTAACTCACGTGGCCCCACTAGATTGAAACACACGGAACACTTCACATTTCACAATATAAAACTTAATAGGACAATATCCATCTATATATAAAAAAAATGCTGTTTGTTAATGTTGCTAAAACTCATAAACGGCAAGACCGATTTAAATAATTAATTATTTGATTGTTTTGTTCGAGACAGCTCAGGGTAAATTTATGAGCAAAAATAATGAGGAAAGTCTAGAAGACCAGCAGGAAATTCATACTTAATTCTAAATGAAAACCTTGTATGAAAATTGTAGATTTGTATTTGTATGAAAATTGCTACTTTGTATTACTCTGTAACGCATTATTTTCGTCTATTAGTCTAAGTTTTCGTCAAGTCATAGATTTTAAAATTCATTTCGCGTTAGATTTCGAATAGCTTGCAATTGCAACCTACTATTTGAATTTATTACTAGTTTAGGTGCTGGGCCTCAAAATCTTAACAGCCCCAAACTGTAGGGGTTTAAAAGGGCAAGATATGGAATTTAGATCCATTAAAAAAATATTTTTAGACCCCTCCATTCATAACCAACTTTTTTAAAAATATTCATAGTAAGTATAGTTTTCAGGCCAAACAATATAACATGCACCTCAAAAGGGGGGGGGGGTGTACGCGTGACTCTCGTTACTTTAAGTTACCTTCTTTTGGTGGAATAATAGTCCCTACAGTAAAATAAAGATATGTGATTGAATATTGCTCGTTTTTTTTTTGTATACAAAATAAGTTCTTACATTGTTTTGGCACTCTGTTATATGTATTTTCTTCCTTTCACCCAATACTCTGCTAAAGTAAACTCTGTCATGGGTAGCCCAAGATACAGGCTATGCCTACTTTGGGTACCTCTGGAAATTCTAGTTTTTAGGATCTCGTGTTTGTTAATTTTAAGTAGAATTGATTCTCTGTAAGTCTATTTCTTTCAATAAACTATTTTTCATTTTCATATACAGGTTTTTTTTACTGATTTTACTTGCAACTCTACCGTCTCCACATTTTGTCGCCACCAAGAAGATTATAATATGCCTATCTAATGGAGAATGCAGTACACACATTTTTTTGAACACAAATAAATTACCTTTTGTGTTGCAATTTTTACCCGGGATAAAAAGAAGCCTATGTGTTAATCCAGAACATGATCTACCCGTGTGCCAAATTTCATCGAAATCCGTTTAGTAGTTTTTGCGTGAATGAGTAACAAACATCCATACATCCATACATTCTTACAAACTTTCGCCTTTATAATTTCTCTTTATTTCTAATTTTTCTTTTTTTTTACATTTTTATACATAAAAAAAAACATTTATACATATAAAAATATAAAAAAAGTGAATCACCCATCGATGGCGAGGTTCAAGACCCAAGCCACCGGTGGTCAGGGATTCAAAGTGAGGAATCTCCTCACAATGCGTGCCGTGTCCAGAAGTACTGCTTTCTGCATCTGGCTCTTGACCCAACGACCAATTGAGAGCCTCTGGAGGTGTTGGTCGAGACTCTTCGGTATCAACCCATGAGCAGAAACGACAATCGGAACAATAATTGTGGAGTCCACATCCCACATGTCAGTAATTTCATGTTCGCCTTTATAATATTATTAGGATTATTATGAACAGTTAAATATGTTATGTCCAAGTTTTGAAAAGAAACCTTTATCACTCTAAAGAGAGAGACAGAAGATAACTGTGACGTCACTTTTTATTCTTCATTTTGCTAAACGGAATGCAGTATCCATTTGGGTCCGCTCTGTGGATTGGGGGCTTTTGAAGAATTCCACCTAGGTATCCTCTGCCTGTCGTAAAAGGCGACTAATAGGGGCCACCGGGCGTCGCGGGCGGGCGGCAGGGGGCTGTCTGTCTTTAGTTTTTTGCGTGTTTTTAGCACATTGCTGCGACCCCCGTGATAGACGGCAGTGTGGCAGGTAGGCCTCATGCTGCCGTTGACGCCGAGGGCGTCCTTCGGTACGCGGGGCTTCTGAGCCCCCCAAAGCAGGAGACGGGCTGCATTAGGCGGCACCGCGCAGGGGCGACTGCGGACGACAACTTGGACACTCTAACCTCCGAATACTCAAACGCTACTCAACCAAGTTATCTGAGGCCTACTTAATTTTAACAGGCTTCTTATTTTAAATGGCATTCACAAACGCACTTTAAAAGATTTGATGGAAAACTCAGTGGAGGAGCAGGTATTTTGCTACAGATTATAAAAAGTTTGTTTTCGATTACAATTTTAATAAATTTGATATTTATGTGTCGTTTCACGCAGTATAATTTTTAAGATGGTAAAAATATATAAATCGAATAACACAATGCGCAGTTTAAAAATGATTTCCAATGTTATTTATGTCTATTATATTTTACTTTCTTGTGTATTTTATGTACTGTGCTGATGCTACATAGTATAAATGGTAAGTTTTAACTACGTTTAAAAACCATCCTAGGTTTTTAATATGTAGGAATGACATATTCATTATTAGAAATAGTTTATTAATTTTTCTTTTATTAACATTGATGCGATGAGCTTATATTGGCATCATATTGCCACTTGGCAGTATGGTCAGGGTTTACATTAGCCATTTTAGAAAAAAAAAAAAAACAACTCCACAACAATAATATTCATAATTCTTATTTCAGTTTTATCATCAGAAGTAGGCATATTTATAAATGCTAACTCAACCGCGATACTACGCACAATACGATGTACTGCCTTTGGTTGTTTCCCGTGAAAAATAACCCCGATGACCTTGGGCTATCGGTTGGATTGTCTGCGTTTCTTTTTGTGTCCGGCTGGATAATGTCGCGATTTAGAGAACATAAATGAAGAACAGTCTCCTTGCTGAGTCTGAATCTTCTTTAAAATTCATCATAATTGTATTCTTCGAAAGCGTTTAATTTCTCTCGGTTTCTTCCATTGACACTATATTCGTCCTCAGATAATGATGATAGTGAAGAATAAGACGATTTATTAAATCTAACGAGAATATAATAGGAAGTTATTACGCAATAAAATTATAAAGATTTGAACGTAAAGATTTGAGACGAGTCTGAAGCACTCTAAAAATTATCTCGATTAACCAAGAAGTTTATAATATTATCTAATGGAGAGAGCGGTACACACATTTTTGTGAAGACAAAAAAATTACCTTTTGTGTTGTATTCTATCTCACTCACTCTTTAACCTATGTTGCCAAAGCTTACGGATTATTTCCCTACCCATAAAAAAATATCAATACCGTTATTGTCGTCTCAATTATGTATATATAAATATTTCCAACATATCTTATATAATGATATAAGTACTATTTTCATTTCAGAATTATTCTTGTTGAATAAGATATCCTTAAGGTTTTTTATCCTTATTAACATTTTAGTTTAAAAAATTTCCTCATTTAATTGGTAATTGCGAATACATACTTCGGCAACACTGTTATAAAACGTTAAGTTCGATGTCAATATAGTTGTCAAATAAATGTTCACTTCGAAATTTTCTCCGTAATTATCTACAATAATAAGTGTGTTTTAGTGATATTTTAATGTGAATTGTGTAGTTCACGGTTGCAGAAATATTTGGTATCCATCATTTAGTGTGAAATTCTACAGGTAAGTTCATTGTCATCAATATTATAATTTTCTCAATATTTATACGAATCGTAATAAAATACGTGAATATTTTATAAATGAACTGTAGAAAAACCTCGCTTAATGTGATTTGCTTTATATATGACTACTTTTTTCATATTAACGTAATGTTAAATGTGATTTTTTGTATTGTAAATAGTGTATGTAAACAAGAGGCTAGGGTGACCATGGTGTAAGCTTTGGTGGACCGGTTTGACAATGGTGCTAGAGTATTTGTAATACTAGCCGCCTTACTAATGAATATTATAAAGCTTATTAATCTTTAAAAAATCATCGTAAATAAAAACTGAGGATCAACAGTTACAATCGAGTTCTCAGTGTATCCAGCATTGATTTATTGAAACTTTTATTTAAAATAAAATCGAGTTTGTATTTCTCTTTACAGATTTCTTAAAGATCTAGATAAGCAAAAACGTGGTTAAATATAAATACCATTAAAAGGTCAATTTGATGTCTGCAAGAATTACTAGTCAACATTTAAAGACAGAAGATTATGATTCTGAATGTGATAATGTGTCTTCTACTTCTGGGAATATGGCAGTAGATGTCAAAAATAATTATTTATTACCAGAAACTCATACTGTAAGTATATTATTTTTTATCATTTCACTGGTATAATTATGATCCACTTAGACATTATTATTTACTAGCTTTTGCCCGCGGCTCCGCCCGCGTAAATGTGTTTTTCCGGGATAAAAGTCACTGTTTATATTTTACTGGGATGAAAAGTAGCCTATGTGCTAATCCAGGACATGATCTACCCGTGTGCCATATTTCATCGAAATCCGTTCAGTAGTTTTTGCATGAAAAAAACATCCATACATTCTTACAAACTTTCGCCTTTATAATATAATAAGATTAGTAGGATAGGGCATTAAGCTTGCGACCCACCAAATTTTATAACGGCGGTACATTGGGTGATATCTGAGTGTACTAAATGGCACCTCTGCCTATGTCTAAAATGTATAGGTACTTAAATATATTATTATTGATTGATATTTACTTTTTACGTTACATGTCAGCGAAATGAATATGAACCACCATTGAAACGTCAAGACTTGAAAGATTTCAACATATCAGTTATCAGTTAATGTGAAGACATCCAGTGAAATAAGTTTAAAGAAATAAAAGAAAGTATTGCAGCAGAAGATGAAGAGATAAAAGAAGAAAATTAATTACAAGTTATTTCTTATTAAAGTTGTTCATGATTATACAGTGTGAAATTGAAAATATTTTGCAGTGAAATTTTGCTAATATTTGAGATTTTTTTTAAAAGTATATTCCAAGTAGCAAGCAAAGAAAAATTACATATAGTGATGACATAAAGACTTTTGCTTTAACATTACACTTTTAGTCGCCGAAAACATTTTTGTTTTACAAATTCAAAGATATATTTGCCGAAAGAGAGCACATTATGGTGATCTTTAGCAAACTTTAATTGTTTTGTTGGCTTCTTCACAGAAGTTTTAGAATATTAAAAATAAATTTAAGGACGAAACCTCACCCGCAGAATGTAGCGTTAATTTTTGATTCCATGGCTCTCAAACAAGAATTTATTTGGTATTGTAATTTGTAAAACATCCACGTGTTTATTACTTTTGCTATAAATATCTACACAACTTTGTTTACAATCAACTTACCTATGGAATTTCACACTAGATGTTGGATTGCAAATAATTCTGCAACCATGAATTACACAACTCATAGTAGAAAATCTCTAAAACACAATATGTATTACTATGGATAATTACAGAAAAAAAGTTCGCAGAATACTCGCAAAAATTGTAAAATCACACAAAATAGATATTCGTAATATTTCAAAATTACTTACTGAAAATTAGGTTATTAACTTCCTAAATGTGTATTATTTTTTTATGTATGATTGTTTACTTTTATGAGTATGTTTTTTATTTTTTTATATTATATTTAAATTTAGCAATAACTGTAGTTTTCATTTTTAAATATCCCAATGTTTTTCTGTCTAACCTTACAGTCTCCATATTTGGTTATAAAGGCCGGCAAACAACGTGAACATATCCAGTCGCGGGGGAAAGTAAAACATATACAATGTGAGGCTGTGTGCCCAGCAAAAAAAAAGCACGCGGGGCCCCGTGCGAAGCAAATTTTTTTTTTAACAGCTTTGTAAGTAAGGTGCCAAAAAACGGGCCCCCAAGGAGCTGCAAGATGCCCCTGTAACTGCGAGACCCCAGGCGGTTGCCTGGTTCGCCCCCCTCCTCCAAGGCCGCCACTGAATTCACCACCGCGTGGTGAGGTATTTTTTTTATGTAAGTGGAACTAGTAGTTCCGAACTACACATACCAAAAAAGTATGTAAATATGCCAATTTTGTTTGGAATAAACTTTCGAACTCAAATTATATTTTTTAAATATCAACTATTACTAGCCGCTGTAGTTGGTTTTCATAATTAATTTAAACCGCATTACTTTATAGAGATAAAAATAAATATTATGGTGCGATATCATATTATTACACACTCACACACTCACGCCTCTTATCCCCCGGGTAGACAGAGGTGCAATTAGTGCACCCACTTTTTGCCGTTATTCCGTTCCATGCTGTGATAGGGGGCGAGCCTATCGCCTTATCGTGTACAAATTCCAGACTCCGAGCTGATACTGAATGGAAAATAATCACTTTGCCCGACCCGACTAACCCGGGGATCGAACCCGAGATCTCAGCATTGCAGTCGTACCATAATACAACTACGCCACCGAGGCAGCCATATTATATCATATCATATTATTATGGACAGTTAATTATGTTACGTCCTGGTTTTGAAAATAAACCTTTGTCACTCTAAAGAGAGAGACAGCAGATAGCTGTGACGTCACATTTTATTCTTCAGTTTGTTAAACGGAATGAAAAATCCATATGGGTATAACATTCTTGCGATTAACAGCCATATGAGGAGGCCTTACATAGCTGTCAAACTTTAAGCAGTTTTTGTGAATACCGTTTGAATCAATAAACAGACCTTAAACTGAGTCGCCTTAAATTTAAGGTTAGGAGATAAGTAACGTTTCAGTATACCAATTTCAATCTTAACGAATGCTTAAATCCGTAAGGCCATCTCAAAAATTTAAGTAGCGTTTGAGTATTCGGGGGTTAGTCTGGGTAAACCCGCAGCCGTCCCTAATGCGCCGAAGAAGGCCACCGCGGAGTTTTAGTTGGTATGCCGTGCGGTGTACATAGGTTAGGGACTCGGCCCGGCGGCTCAACGCTGGTTCGTAAGGCACGGTGAACCTAACATAGCCGCTCAGTCGCCCACCTTGAAGGCTGGGCGGTAGTAATAAGTCACTTCCTCCGCGAAAACAAAAAATAGGTGTCTATTTCGGTATAAGATTCTTGGTCGTCATTATTCCCCGACCACTGATCAGTGTTGCCAACCCTACTGTTTTAACAGTAGATTTACAGTTTTTGCTTTGTCAACCCTGTTTTCTGTTTAGAGTCGAAATCTAACGTTTTTGTTTTATTGTTTTTGACATACATTTTTACGTGGTTTTGGGGTTGCCACTGATTGACATTGCCTGTGCTGTGCCTTATGATAACTAGTGTTGGGTGGGAGGACACGACATAAAAAAGAGTTTGTAAGAGTAGCCTCTTTTTGCACTTAGCAAGTACAATGTCCCACTTCAAATGAGGCGAGGCGTAATGAAGCTCGGCGATACATTTGAAGTAACGAGTACAAATATGACATACTAGCTTTTGCCCGCGGCTCCGCCCGCATTAAAAAGTTTTTCCGGGATAAAAGTCCCGGTTTATATTTTCCCGGGATAAAAAGTAGCCTATGTGTTAATCCAGGACATGATCTACCCGTATTCCAAATTTCATCGAAATCCGTTCAGTAGTTTTTGCGTGAAAGAGGAACAAACATCCATACATCCAAACATCCAGACATTCTTACAAACTTTCGCCTTTATAATATTAGTAGGATTTTCATTGAAGAATAACATATACATACATACATATATACTCATGCCTGTTATCCCCGAAGGGGTAGGCAGAGGCGCAACTAGTGCACCCACTTTTCGCCATTATTCCGTCCCATGATGTGATAGGGGCGAGCCTATCGCCATACCGGGCACAAATTCCAGACTCCGAGCTGATACTGAATAGAAAAACTCAATATCACTTTGCCCGACCCGGGGATCGAACCCGAGACTTCAGCTTTGCAGTCGTACTGTAATACAACTACGCCACCGAGGCAGTCGTTATTGAAGAATAACGTACTATTGTAATTTGTAGCATGCCTTTCGCTCCCTCTCTGTCCCCGTCTTATAGTTTTACTGAGATATATAGTGAGTACCACGACTTTTATATCACTATAAGTTGCATACAAATTGTAGTTTTGGGACGTAAAAAAATGTTCGCCGGAAAAAATTTGTACTGATTCTTTATGTTGCAGTAGCAATTTATGTATATTATTTAATAACAATAATGTATTTCCACCAATATACATTATAATGTTACACTTAAAATACATTTTAATTAATTTCATTTCACGCAATAAAAGATGATCTACTGATACATATGCTAGGAGAATCCGTGTTGAAGGTATCAGTGAAACCTCCAGCAAAAAACTAAATTTTATAGTATCATGATAACTCAAACTACTACAACTACAATATAAAATCGGGAAAATTTTAATCTTAAGCAATACTAAACTAAACGTATGTAAGCTGTTGTGAATGTACGAGGATGTGAGTCTAAAATAACTTTATGTTTGTCTAGATGTAAAGTTGTGAGTGTGAGTTCATGTGTGTGTGTGTCTGTGTGGGTGTATATGTGTGTGTGTGTGTGTCTCTGTGTGGGTGTGTGTGTGTGTGTGTGGAGCCTGTATAATATATGTGTGTATGCGCATTCAAACCTTTCCATTAAATACCCTACATTAACACTACCGAGAAGAGCCTCGGTTTGGCAATAACACAGGGATAAAAGCCATTTATTAATAGTCAATTTACAGGTTCTCTTGGTCATATCAAAAAATTTAAGACTGGAGTTGATTTTATTATACCGGGTGGAAGGGAAACGCTCTCGGAAACGAATACCGGTGATAGTATTGGTGATTCCTCGCGTGATGGCACTAAAAAAATCGCGATCGCATTGTTACAATTTTAGTAGGATTTTCTCAAATTTCTGTACAACTTCACGTATGGATAGATAAATCAAACTATTATTTTGAAAAACATAGTAAAAAAGGTCAATATTTCAAAAAAATCGTAATGAAACACGTACATCAGCTGACGGGTTAACGACCGCGGGCCGATGCCGGAGCAGCGCGGCGGCCGCCCAGTTTTTTGTACGCTTTACATTGCGCGCGCATGAATTACGGAAATACTAAAATCGTAAGTATTATCGCTTCGCTTTGCAAATGAATATAGTTTTTCGTTAATGTTATGTTTCTTCTCTCTTACCGTTCCGGTATAGAGAGCGTTTCCCTCCCACCCGGTATAATCTGGCACCTAAAACCAAATAATGCCTGTCGGTTAATTTGGTTCGAGTTCGTACTACAGTGAATATATTACATTTACGCCTACCACCTGGCTCTTCGTGTGGTCTTCCTAAGCGTTGCGGAGAACAGTTTGTTGCACAAATAGTTGTCGCATGGACAGAACTTGACATTTTGCGTAAAGTTTGGCGGTTGGATATCCAAAGGGTTTTCTAGTCATGACCTTTGGGACAGCTCTTTGAGCGACCTTGAGTTGCAACAAAGAGGATTTCGGAGATCCACCCCAAACAGGAATGCAGTATCCAAGTATAGATTGGCCCAGCGCAAAGTAAATCATTTTGATTGTGTAAGAATCTGCAGAGTGACGAAGTTTTTTGAATAAAAATATGAGTCTTCTAACCTTCGCGTTGAGTGTACATATAAGTTCATGCCAGCGTAAACACTGATCAATTTGTATGCCGAGATATTTTACACAGGATACTCTAACTAAGCCTGGACAGCCGCAATTGCTGGTACAAGATAGATCACAGGAATGAGCTGTGATATTGAAAGTAGTAGGTGGGAGAAAGTTAGATTTAATGAAAAAGGGATAAATTGAGTTTTTGCAACATTTAAAGTAAGATCATTTTTAGATAGCCACCCTAAAATTGAGTTGAGAGCAGTTTCGGCAAGTTCTTTTGTGTGGGACCAGCTCTCTCCATCTATGATGAGTGCGGTGTCATCTGCATAGGTATATGTTTTGCAGTTTGGAAGTTGGATATCACAAAGGTCATTGATAAAAATTAGGAATAGTGTGGGCCCTAAAACACTCCCCTGGGGGACACCACAGGTAATACTCTCCTCACTGCTTAAATAATTATCAATTTTCACTATTTGTGTTCTGTTTTTTAGGTAGTCGGAGAATATCTTTAATGGCAGTCCTCTAATTCCAATTTTATCCATTTTATTTATAAAGCTTTTTGCCCGCGGCTTCGCCCGCGTTAATAAGTTTTTCCGGGCTAAAAGTACATAAAAACCTTCCCGTTGAATCACTCCATCTATTAAAAAAAACCGCATCAAAATCCGTTGCGTAATTTTAAAGATCTAAGCATACATAGGGATAGACAGCGGGAAGCGACTTTGTTTTATACTATGTAGTGAAGTTTGGTAACAGAGACAGTGTCAAACGCTTTAGCAATTATTGTCGGTGTACCATTTTTTTTTGGTCAAATACCAACTTTCAGTGACATCTGTACCAGTATTAGTGAGACACTATCTGGCATCCCTGACCGCGACATGCAATTTGAAGTAGTACAATAAAAAATGTTGAGCCGCTCTTACATTTTGACGTTATGTACGAGACAAATGTACCGCCTCTTGTATGTCCTACCCAACACTAGTGATAATTGGTAGCTGGCAGTGCTGCCAGATTAGGCGACTTTTCGCCATTTAGGCTATCTTGAAGAGTGTCGGGGCGACCAAAAATTGCGAATGGCGACTGGTCGCCGTTTAGGCTACGCGAATGGTGATTAGTCGCCAATTTAGGCTACTTCGGAAATTGCGTGTTTTATGCATTGTTTTTGTCGAATTTGAAGATGTTTAGAGCTTTGAGGGTACAAAACATATACTCAGATCCCCCTTACACACAATTATTGAAAACTGGGAACCTTTTTTTTTGCTTTCCGCGTCCCCACACAAGTGGGTGACTCTAGTCTACTTCGACGTTTCGCCGCGTTGGACTACTATAAATGAGAAATTAGGGAGGTTTTTTTTTGCGCCTTCACCTCTCCATATACGAAGAGGCGATTTTAGGCTCCTTCACAATGAATTTTCGGCGACCCGCGACTTCAACCGTCAAACATCTGGCAACACTGGTAGCTGGCGCCTGACTTACCGATTGTGGGCTGGGGCTGCGGGGCGGCGGGCGCAGTCTCTTGTTTATTTGTCTCTGGCGCAGTCTTTCTGAGTATTCTGTTCTGGTATTCTGTGGAGTGTGGTTGCACCCGGCGTAGTTGGCTGTTGGGGACGCAGTTTGACAGTGTTCTGTGTGATTTTGCCTAATCAGTACACAGTCAGGTAAAATTTAATGTAATTAATTAAAAAAGGAAAACTGCTAGGGAGTCGAGTTGTTTTTGAGTTTTGACGTATATGCAACAATCATAAATTGTTAAGATACAATACTGTATGGTTGCGTGATTTCTTGTGTGAGGTAGTTATAAAAATTATGGTATTTTGTCTAATCCATTGCAATTTGCATGTATCTATTATACATATTAACCTGTCTAAATTATCTCCATCATAGCATTGTTATCTGCGAAATTTTACTTAGGTTTTATTGGTGAAATCAGTGGCGGTCCTATCAATATTTTTAGGTGGTGCGAGACCTAAAATTGGCGCCCCTCGAAATAAAAAATAAACATATATTATTAAAGCAGTTGTTTGATTAGGCTGCTTTTCTATCAGGTACAGCAGGCGCCTGCAAGCGCTCAGATTGTGCGCGTATAAATGTTATGTGTAATAACTTTTATTTATTCTGTGTTACATTCACACATTAATCAAATCAAATACTTAAGTAGTATAAAATATGAATTACCTAGACAGGCACTTTTCTAGCTTTAGCGGTTGCAATTTTTTTATCAGGTGGAAAAGTTTGTTTTTGGGCAATAGCATTTTCTATAGACAAAATTCCAAGATCAGACAGTCTTCCCTGACACATAGTCGATCGTAGGTAAGATTATATAACTTTTAATTTACTGAATCTTCGTTCTCCTTCGGCAACAGTTACAGGTACAGTTAGCAAGAATGATATGAAGCGCTGTCCACACATTCAAGAAAATATCTTGCCATGCCAATCATTTTTTTATAAGGCGAAGAAATTTTATTAGCTCTGCTGATTGAAAATCTTTTACTAAAGGGTTCAGGCATTTTTTTTATGACATTGAATGACGAGACGACCATGCCGTTCACCTGATGGTAGGTAAGTGATACAACCGCCCATAAACCTTGAGTTACAAAGTACTATGTGGCATTCCACTGCGCTCGTCATCCTGAGACAAAAGATGTTATGTCTCATTATGTCCTGTAGTTACACTGGCTACAATATCCTTCAAACCGAACCACAACAGTGCATGCACACTGCTTCTTGGTGGTTGAAATAGACATTGCGGTGGTACCCATACAGACAGACTCTTACATATGAGAGAGCTACCACCAGTACCTAAGACTCACAATTTTTTTAACCAACTCACGCCCAGATATGTCACATTTTTCTCCATCAGTGAAAGTTACTTGCAAAGCAGCACAGGCTTTTTCCAACAAGGATATTTCTGGAATTATTTTTATGTTGGCAAACTGCAAGCCTAGCGAAGCAAGTGACGGACGAAATTTATCGCCGCGCCCCGCTCACCCGCATATTGCGCGCCCGCCATTGTCTCACTTTACGTTTGACTTTGGCGCCCCCTCCATGACTGCGCCCGGTGCGGTCGCACCGCTCTAGGACCGCCACTGGGTGAAATTGGTTATTGTATTTCCATGTTCACAGAACAAAAGTTCATTAACCTCTTGTTTTGGGCAAGAAGAGTACTTATAGGTTTTGCTAAACTCATAATTCTTTAAAGTATGTTGCTTGACTTTGGTAATGTTGGAACTTGGACCTCTCTAGTCCCTATAGATTAGGAAATGATTGCATGGATCACAAAGATCCATATATTTTTGTTATCTATGGAGCTGAGCAGCTTAACTTAGCCACAAAAAAGTTGAATTTTAAGCATACAAAGTTTAGGTTCTTGCATTTAAACTTTGATACAGTGTTGGCACATGATATCCGAAAAATATATATTTGCCATTAACACATAATCTGAGGACACAATTGCCCCATTTGGAACAATGTACATACCCTACTGACATTCCTAGCCGACTTGTTCTATCTGCTTTAAGTTTGTCACACAGACACATCAATGTCGTGAAATTTCATAGAATACGTTTGGCAAAATTGTCTCATTTGATTTCATATGCTATTGTGTATCAATGGACATCTCCTGGGGAAGCAGGGATTATTTGAACTACCTATATGAATTTACTGCTTTAAATTCCCCCTGATCAAAATTAGAGATTCCTCCCTAATGTGAATGCTGGCTACACCCATGGGTGTATATATACTTTTTGAATATCATTGGTGGTAGCATTATAATTAACTATCAGCCCAGCCTAGTTTTGCATGTGTAACAGAGCATGTATGCTTTCATAATTTTTTGTACTGTAAAAACACTAACAAATTATACACACAAACCTTCCTCTTAAATAACTGTACAGTGGTGAAAATATATGACATATTGTTTGGTAGATTTGAGTTTATCACAGACAGACAGACATGGCACCTTGTTATATGTAATGCCGGCTCTTCATTAACGCGTGATCCGCGCCATGATTAATTCGGCGTTATTCATGCCGTGACTTCGCGGTGCGCGGTTCACGGTAACGATAGCATCTACACCCACACAGCTTCGCAAGATCTTCACAGTTAGGTTCGCGCGCTCAACGAGAATGGAAGCCGATGTGGCTGCCGCTGCTTCTGTGGCGCTTTGTGCGTTAGCTCTTTATAATTATACAGTAATTAAAAATAGAACACAAACAAAAAAAACTTGGAGAAAAAGAAGATGGTGGATGACGGAAATCCATCGTAACAGAACCAGGTAATCATACAATTATATATTAATGTACATATATCAAATAAATACCTGGTCAGTTAATTATATATGTGAAAATGTAAATTAACTGACTTGTACATATATTTTCAGTATGACTATGGAGAAACAGTTGAGTGAACTGGTACGGGAACCGTCTGGAGAATTTAAGAAGTTTACCAGAATGTCTGAATTAGATTTCGACTACATACTGAACCAAGTTTCCCCAATAATTACTAAGCAAGATACTCAATTTAGACGAGCAATTCCAGCTAAAGTACGCCTAGCCGTTACATTACGATTTTTGGCTTCTGGCGACAGCTTCGAAAGTCTCCATTTTTTATTCAAAATTTCACCACAAATCATATCAAAAATTATTCCAGAGGTGTGCCTGGCTTTGAATGAAGTACTGAAGGATAATATTAAGGTATGTATTTGAATATACAAACAAATAAGTACATAATTTTTCATAATTGTTTTTAATCAAATCATTACGATCACTTCAATAAATGTAGTTAGTTTAACAATCATTCGTATTTAAAATCATTATCAATGGCATTATCCCCATAATCTGGATTTTCTGTGGCTGGCTTAACTATTCTGTTGGAAGTAATGATGATTTTTGGAGCTGTATTTTTCTCTGGAATTATGAATTCTGGCAGAGATGACGATGATGAATACATATGTGGTTCGCAATATGAAGAGTAAGCGGTAGCTGGAGAGGGAGATGGCAAAAAATATGAAGCATGCTGTGTTTTATCTCGATTAACAAATAAATTGTAAATTTGACAGACAAACTCAGTCCGTTCGTTTTCGGGTATTTGCCTTAGTTTTTTAGCAATCACTTTTCCATGCAGGTCACACTCATCTTCTTCTATTGCGTGTCGAGCATCTAATGTTGTCTTTAATGTGCTTAAAGCATCTTTCACAACATTTTCGGCCTCTGCTACCTCAGGCGGATGTTTGCGTCGTCGAATAGTAGGAGTAGGTGGCATCGGTTCTTGGTTTTGACGTATTCCACTCAAACGTTCCTCATCCTCTTCATCGGCATGCACTGACGATTCATTCACAGACAATGATGATTGTTCCTAAAAATAAAAATACATGTGATTTTTTTGTTTACAGATGCCAACTAATGCAAACGAGTGGATGGAAATTGAAAAAGGATTTGCCCATAAATTTCCACGTGTTGTTCGCGCAATGGACGGAAAACATATTGTTATAGAATGTCCGGATCACTCAGGATCAGAATATTTTAATTACAAGAAAACCTACAGTATTGTTTTATTGGCTTTAGTAGACAGTAATTATAATTTTATTTTTGCAGACATAGGATGCCAAGGTAGAATTAGCGATGGTGGTGTATTCAGGAATAGTTCACTTTGGGATAAAATTTCCTGTAATAGATTGAATTTACCTACACCGCACCCTTTGCCCGGTTCAAATAAAGATGTACCTTATGTTTTTGTGGGAGACGGTGCTTTTGCACTGACAGAACATGTTATGAAGCCATATTCTGGCAACCACGATTGGGGAACACCTAAACGTATTTACAATCAAAAATTATCTAGCGCTAGGGTTGTCGTAGAAAATACATTTGGAATACTAGTTTCAAGATTTAGAATATTTAAAAAACCAATCCGATTAAATCCTGATAAAGTTAAAATTATAACAATGACGTGTATATTAATGCATAACTTCTTAAAAAAAAGTGTCTCTTCATCAACTTTTTATTCGCCACCCGGAACCGTAGACATTTATGACGAAAACGATACTTTGATTACACCTGGTCTATGGAGGAACGAAATTGAATCGACTGGTGCTGTTCGTGATATGGGACATATACCACGACGAGCTACACTAAATTCTCATGAAGTAAGAGACGAGTTTGCAAGTTATTTAGCTAGTAGGTACTAGATAAGTATGTGAGTTTTGCTTGTAAGTAATCTTTAGGTTTGTTAATCATTTTCGAATAAATAAAAATATGTACTTACAGTTTCAATTGTTTTATTGCAATTGTTGTTTTCTCCGAAAAACGAATCAATTATTTCGTAAGCAAACCAGACTGGTTTATATATTTCGCCTGATCCAGCGCCGCTACGAATCGAATCTCTTACTTTTTTTCGATACGCTCGATAACTTGAGAAAAGGGAATCCTTCTTTTTTTTCAACTCAATTATCGAAATGTTCATGGAATCACTGATTCGTTTCCATGCATCGTGAACCTTCATTTTATTTTTATGGTCCGGGTGTTTCGCTAACCAAAGTATACTTTCAACTTGGTAATACTCTATCAGAGTAAGCTCCAAGTCGTTACTCCACGTGACGCTCATTGGACGAAAAAAAAAATAGCCAACGTGACACGACCGTTCGACACCGAGTCCCGCTCGCTACTGAAAAGATTCGCGAATGGGGATACTATTCGCAGTCGCGTGGCGTGAACCGAGCGCGATCCCTTTGACGCGGGTAGAAAAACAGACTCCGATCGGGGAACGCCGCGACCCGCGATCGCGAAGCCGCGAACGCGAGGCGTGATGCCGTGAAACTATCCTCATTCACAGATCGCGGCCTTCGCGGGCTAATCGCGCGTGAATGAGGAGCCGGCATAAGGATCACATATTATTGATATATTTCCAAGTTCATTGATATCAACAGTAAAATAACATAATCAATGTAAATTAATTATAAAAATTAAATTTGCAGTTGATATTTAAATATAAATATTGTTCACAGAAATCAAAAATGGACAATTTAGAGCAAGTATCAGAAAACAAGATTTTTGGGGGTCAACAAAAAGTCTATTCTCACAAGTCTTCTGAGCTAAAATGCAAGATGAATTTTTCCATCTACTTACCACCACAGGCTGAAGGTGGAGATGTAAAGCTGCCAGTTATTTTTTACCTCTCCGGGCTTACATGCACTGAACAAAATTTCATTACAAAGTCTGGTTTCCAAAGGTATGTTCTAGCTGAATATTTTTAAAGATATAACTGATATGCTGTACTGACTATTGCTAGCAGCAATATCTAAATGTCTTACTAATATGGCATCGGCAGTGGCGTTACTACATCATAGGGGGCCTGAGGCAAATTCATTGGATGGGGCTCCAGTAAAAATTCAACAAATAAGTCTCGTATACCCCCCGATAGAGCTTGTGAACACTGTCAACTAAGATTATTCAAAACCAAAATAAAATTTTTCAAATTAAAATCTTGTTTATATCTTTTCAATTCCTTAATTAATTTTATAAATCTATACTAATATTATAAAGCTGAAGAGTTTGTTTGAACGCGCTAATCTCAGGAACTACTTAACCGATTTTGAAAATTCTTTCTCTAATAGGAAGCTACTTTACTCCTGAGTGCTATAGGCTACTTTTTGTCCCGGGAAAATATTTTTATCCCGGAAAAAGTTTTTCACGCGGGCGGAGCCGCGAGCACTACTAGTATGGCAGATTTTGACACAGTCAGGTTTTTTGTTTTGTTTTATTCTATTTTATTCACATAATATTTCCACACCACCTCTGAGGTAGTGCACTCGGCGCTTTTTTAACATGGTTTCCCCAGTAGGAATACTTCACAATATATATTACGAACGAGGAAACTTAAAAAAATATTTATAGCTTGAGATGTAATATGGGAGTTGATAGTATTGTGATTAAATTAAATAATGAGCAATATTAAGGTTTCTAAAATTTACTACACAGGAAAATCATGACACCTAAATTAAATGAATTTGTTTTTCAATCAATTCAATAAATTTCAAGTAAATCTCTAAATTTCGCTTACACAATGATACACCCTTAGAGTAAGTATAACTACATATAGAGCGCGTGTATGCAAGTGGGAACAATAGGCACGGGTGGGAACATTGTCCTGCGCCGGCCGCAAGCGCTTGTAGTCACTCGAGTAGGAACGGTGTGAGCACACGCGAGTGAGATCTATGCGAATATTTGATTATTAATACTGCAAAATTGTTAAATGTTCTGTGGAATCTTGTAAAAACGACACTCGGAAACACACTAAACAGAAATCTAATATCACGTTTCACAGGCAAGCCATATTTCAGTATATTTTAGGTAAAATTGAAATCACGCGTCGCGGTATGAAAGGTGCGCGGGAGGCGAACACTTGTACTTCCCGCACTGCCCCGCGTCCCGCTTTTACGATAGTGATGTTACGCGTCGATACCAGAATCGATGTAATATTTTCATATTATAGCATACGTATTTATTACTATCGAAGGCGATGCTTAATATAATGTAGCTTAGGTAACTGTTTTTGTCTGTGTGTGATTTTTAAGCCAATTAATAATTGCGTTTTTGTTTATGAAATGAAAGAAATAATTACTGTTCCTAAAAATTGACCGATTACGATGATATTTTTAATCTATTGCATAGCTTCTATCGCGGGCCTTGACAGTATAAATTAGCAATCATTAAGATATTTTTTTAACATTGGTAATAAATATTTCAAAAACTAGACGTGACTATTTTAGGCTCGGGGAGACTAGCTAAGAAATCCATGGATCGATGCTCGGTTTATATCCATTGGCTCAATTATATAGATATCCATTAATTTTTTGTGTGTTCATAAATCATTCCACATGGCACTACACTAATTCGCAGCATAACTTTTATCTATATTAACGCAATACGCTTAAAATGACTCACAAGGTCATATTTTGTAGAACCACAATTTTTTAACAACAATATGTACCGCGCCGCCGGACCTGTACTTATGGATAACTGTTGCGTTGGTGCTGCTCGCGTGCCCATCCCTAGCAGTCGCCAAAATTTCTATATAAGTAGCTATTGTTCACCTACCTACGCTGGGTAGTGGGCGCATGGTGCGATATTAGCGCTCTATAGGTACTTATACATACTCTAAGGATACACGATTTATAAGCTAGATTACTGAACTTGTCGTTGTAAACAATAAGAGCGGCAACGCCTCGCAACACACGCACTGCTTTGTCATTTAAGCGCAAGCAAGCAACGAGTACTTTTTGATTAAAGTTACACGTTTTAAAATCATTTTTGAACACTTAATCAAAAAGTACTGATGTTCTCGTCACTAAAATTAAACAATCTGTTTTCCTACGCAGCAATGAAATCCCAAAACCTACTTGTAAACACTATAAAATCTAAATTTTTATGTGGCCCCCATCGTAAGCAATGCATAAATTGCATCTTCGCAACATATTGTGGCGCACTTTTACAAGTATGTCACTGTTCGCGGCCATATCTTTTAGTTTATTGAAGGCACCAATTATTCCAGCTTTTAAATCGTCCACACTATTCACTTCAGTAGCATAAACTTGATTTTTAATAAAACCCAATTAAAAAAAGTCTAATGGGGTGAGATCTGGTGATCTTGCTGGCCACCGAATCGATCTATATCGTCCAATCCATTGCTCGCCAAACAATTTCAAATGGAAAAGCGTTAATTTCGCAACTCATAAAAAACAAATTAACGCCTATTTCGCGAGAACTACAGAAATCTTACTTACTACACTAACTTACTTAACTACACTTCCTAATCAAAAACTAAAACAATCGTGCGCGCTCTCACAATATCCGATCGTTTATTGTAAGTGTGTAAACGCATGCGTACGTCACAGGGTCTGCGAAACGCTGACCTTGTCGCCGAGGCCCAAGAGTCGACAATTATAACTTACCACCGAGGATGCCACAGGGATGGCCAATACTATGATGAATATCGATATAGCCTTATACGATATGCATTAATTATTTAACTTCCGAAATAGTTTTTATCACAAATCAAACCACCAATTTTTTTATCACTTTTTTATCACAAATTAATCCACCTTGGATGATATTTTTTGACTACCATTAATTAATGTACCCAATTTGTATTACCGATATGTAGCATAGCCTCCAGATCTTTTCTAGATCCGAAATTAAGAACATAACAATTAACATAAAATTTACTGTTAACAATATCACAAAAGCTTTAACATTAACCCAAAAAGACAAAAAGATATCTGATATGCTATAACAATGATTACTTATCGATATCATCATTCATTTTGCTTAATTATTGGGCATCTCTAATTTGTCCTAATCAAAATATTAATATTTATACTGTGTCAAAGCGCATTGCGCTCTTTGAGCCGGCCGGCGGCTACATGATGCATCTATTGCTTTCCTTTTCCTGCGTATTTTTTTTTTGTATGGGAGTAAGTAGGAAGTCTGCGAAAATTTGTATCTTATGCATTCGATAATGAAAGAATGGCAACGTCGCGCGCTCTGTTTCATGGAGTCGGAATAGCAACGAAAGGCTTTGACCTCTGATATCAGCTGTTTTAGATCGGCGCGTATTTACATCAAGTATCAAACTTATGAAAATGAAAAATCGATCCTGTGACTAAACTATTGCACTTATTGGGTTGATTTTTGGCACAACGCTTTACAACATTGTTAGGTATACCTGGTGAAACTAAAACACGCCAAGCCAGAAACACTGTGTATACTACACCACAGTGTAAACATTGCCATTTTAAAGTATGGTTGCTGATATTTAATTATATCTCGAGATGTAATATAAACTCATTTGCAAAAAAAACGGGCACCTAAGCAATGAACCATTTAAAATGTTACTATTGGTTTGTTTGATAATTATAGGTAGTTTTACTTTCACAATTTTGTAAATTAATAAGCAAATAATCGTTTTCGTCAGTACTATCATAAAATTTTGATAAAATTTATGGGTTTTAATGCTAAAGTTCACTAGTAGTGTATGCTCGCTAGTAGTGCATATGCTCGTGAAGTAAAAGTTAACAAAGATTTTTGTTTGTTTTTTCTTTAATAAAGTAAAAGCAGATAAATGTTTAGTATCGAGTGTGACCCCCTCTAGCTGAAATCACAGCTTGAATTCGTCTGGGTATGCTAGCGAGGATATCCCGGATACTTGCTTGCGGAATACGTTCCCACTCCGCGGTAATCACATTCTTCAGCTCTCTGATGGTTTGCGGAGCCGGTTGTACTGATCTCACGCGTCGTTTCAGAACGTCCCAGACATGCTCTATAGGATTGAGGTCGGGACTTCGAGCTGGCCAATCCAAACGACGAATGCCGACCTCTTGCACATACGCTTCCACATCGCCAGACCGGTGGGCGCGAGCGTTGTCGTCCATAAAAATTGAGTCTTCGCCTAAAGCGGCCAATGCGGATTGTGCATGAGGAATAAGAACTTCCGTTATGTATCGATGTACAGTCAGTGAGCCGTTTTCAATGAAGAAAGACTAACTCTGTACGATCCATTGAATTTATTCCTGCCCAAAACATAATAGAGCCCCCACCATAAGGTGTGATTTCTTCAAAACAAGCCTCTGCAAAGCGTTCTCCTCGTCTTCGTAGCACTCGCCGACGTCGATCTTCACCGAACAGAGATATCCTGGCTTCATCGGAGAACAATACCCTATTCCAGTCTTCTTGAGTCCATGACTCACAATTTCGAGCAAACCTAAGCCTGGCAACTCTGTGCTCACGGAGTAACTTAGGGCCGCGGGCCGGGCGATGACTACGTATATTGGCCGCGAGCAGCCTCCTCCTGACCGTCCATAGACTAATATGCACATTTCTTACTTCTTCGAGGTTGTTCTTAAGGTCCACATACGAAGACTTGCGATTTCTCAATGCGCGACTCACAAGAAAACGATCATCCCGTGGTTGGGTACATGGTTTTCTTCCAGAACCAGGCCTTCTCTCGACGGAACCGGTGTCTTGATACCGCTGCCAGGTCCTTTGAACCGTCGAGCGACTCACACTTAGCCTCTGAGCCACGAAGCATTGGCTGCAGCCCTCTTCGAGCAGCGCAATAATTTTGGTAGCTTTTACCACTTTCTCTAACATTATTGAGACAGCTAAACAGCAATAAATGAAGCTTTGACAATTAAGAATATGAAATAAATTCATAAAAATTGACTAAAAGTTATGAAAACCGATATTATCTTTTGGAACTTCGCACCAAAAATGTAGCATAAAAAGTGGTTTTCTGTAAAAACGAGCATCAAACGAAAATTTTAATTTATAACGTACTGTTTTAAACACCACGGCATTTTTAAAACCGGCCAGTAACATGTACAAATGATTGAAATAATTTTGGTACCGTATTTTTTTAAAAAAGAATTAAAATCCAAACCGCCCGTTTTTTTTGCAAATGAGTGTATATTACATTATATCCCATAGTGAAAAGCCAGTGTTATTCTTTGATATACTTAGATCTGGCATCCAAAGTTACTTGCTTTCTGTATATGCATGTAATATTGAATACCTTATTATCAAAATCGATAACTCGTGTGATTATGGCTCTTATGAACTGTGCTCGCGGCGCGGTGATATCAGACACGCGTGATACTCGTCTTTTATATGATTTACTAGTAGTGCTCGCGGCTCCGCACGCGTGATAAAGTTTTTCCGGGACAAAAATATTTTCCCGGGATAAAAAGTAGCCTATAGCACTCAGGAGTTATGTAGCTTTCTATTAGTGAAAAAAATTTCAAAATCGGTTCAATAGTTCCTGAGATTAGCGCGTTCAAACAAACAAACTCTTCAGCTTTATAATATTAGTATAGATTTTAGTTTATATTATTAGAAGTTTAACTTGTTTTTGTTTTGTTTTTTACTGAAACATGTAATTTTTAAATAATAGATGCGTATACCTGTAATGGACATATATATCGCCCTGTGATAAAATCATAGAATGTTCTTTATTATGATTTTTTAATATATATGCTGTTGGTGTAACATAACAAATAAATAAACAAGTGACTGCTATCTCACACAATATTAATCGCACCTTTAAGACGAAAACGACACAATTAAAAAAATAGAAAATTGAGTTTTTCACAAGCACTGTTACCAAAATGAAACACTTTTAAATATGTAAAACTGTATACTTCGCACACACAAAAGTTATTACACGCATTAAGACATACAATATGGATGTATAACATTAACCCGTCGAGCCCAGACCGGTCCGATCGGACCGGTATGACAGCTGTCAAACTCGCGATGTGTGCGTGTTGACGCGCCTTATGTGTGTGCGTGTAGGTCGATTTTCGCTTGTTGACAGATCACGCGTACTGGGCCAATGTGACCGCTCTTGGTTCGAGAGGTAATTACTATCAGTGGTGTTATTGGTAACGGGCCGGGCGTGTAATGGCGCGCGAATGGCGTCGGCGGGGGAATTCGCCGCTCGCGACTAGCGACCGTGTGGCGCTGGCGAGCTCGGGGCTCGCCGCAACGGCGTGTGATTGGTTGATTCGAGAATTACGTTTCCCGGATGTTATAAGTTGACATTTTTAAATGAATAAAAACTAGTCCCTTATTTATAAAAAATACAATAAAAAAGGGACTGATATAACAGTTTTGTCTTTTCCTGTTTGAAAATGGATGTGTTTGAACTATTGTTATATTGAGTACATACTTCATTTTAAGTAATTTTATGACGATAACCCAATTTTCAATTTTTTTGAATTATGTCGTTTTCATCCTAAAGGTGCGATTTTTTTATCTTCTAGTGCTAACCGAGATGTATGTCTTGTATAATTGATAGTAGGTATTGGAAGTAACAAATCTATTTATATTTGACTCCTTCCTATTAATGAGATTTAATAGAAAAACCCCGTGTAAAAACGCAAAATCTCACTGAGCGCTAGTTCTTCTTCTTCTTTGATTACTGGCGACAAGCTATTGAACGCAAGTTGAGTACCAGTCAAAATTAGCTCGGAACGCAGTGAACGTGTTATTGAAGGCAGAGCCGCGGCCGAATAGTTGCTTTAATAATTAGCTAGTGTGGTAAAAAGTTATTTACATAAATAATTATGTGACGATTAATAACAGTATTACAAAGATATCGAAACCATAACACAATATGATAATTATTCTTATCGGTAATAATTTATCCGTGGTGTTTTGATAGTAGGTATTATTTTACCAAAGAATTTATTTTTGATAACTTAATGATTTGTTCTTTTAAGATAATAATATGGTAACGTGCTCTAAAAATACGCAGAATATTGCCTCTTTGGATGTGCTAAACACTGAATCCTACTAATATTATAAACGCGAAAGTTTGTAAGAATGTATGTTTGTTCCTCTTTCACGCAAAAACTACTGATCGGATTTCGATGAAATTTGGCACACGGGTAGATCGTGTCCTGGAATAACACATAGGCTACTTTTTATTCCGGGAAAATATAAAGCGGGACTTTTTTCCGGAAAAAAATTTCCTATTTCAACGTTACCATAGTACTTGGGTTCCACTGTGACTACCGCTCTGTGAAATTGAGGCATTTGGAGAACTTCACTATGGTGCGGCGGGGCATTGCCTGTAGTAAGAGTCGATTAATAGGAGCACCAGGGGCGGTTCTATTCTATCTACCCCGAAAAAAATAAACCATTTTCGGCGGGCAATTGGCTTGCCCGCTTTTGTGCCCTCCGCCCGGGTACCACACACCCCTGGCATCTTGGGATAAAGATGACCTGACAGGAAAATAATACCCGTAGTAAACGACAGATAGTTTTTTTCCATTCGGTGTTGTCAATTTTCTTTGGTCATACTGTTGTCACCTCTTCTCTTTGAGTATCTAGCAATGCAAAGTCTAAGCTCCTTCTAGATACTTTTGGCAGTAATGGTTTTTCCACTTATTTATTGAGACAGTGAGTTAACCATTTAAAATAACTCCAGTATTAATTAGAGCAGCTTGCCAACATGATGTAAGAACAATTTATTGGACTTGCTATTTTTCATGGTGCATTCACCATAGCAGGTAGGACGTCACTCGTAAGACACCTGGAGAACCTGGTATCGAACACTTATTTTTGAACATTATTTCAGATATGCTGCTGAACATGGTATAATAGTCGTGGGTCCTGATACTTCGCCTCGGGGTGTAAAGATTGATGGAGATGATGAGTCATGGGACTTTGGAGTGTCTGCTGGGTTCTATTTGGATGCTACTAAAGAACCGTGGTCCATGAATTACAAAATGGGAAGTTACTTAAACACCGAATTATATGATTTAATATTGAAGGCATTCAGCAATGTGGTAGACCCTGATAAAATTGGTATTATGGGACATAGGTAAGGTATTTGATATAATTGGTTGTTAAGTCAACTTTAAATTAGTATAATTAAAATGTCTATTTTGCTTTCAGTATGGGAGGTCATGGCGCTTTGATATCTACTCTTAGAAATCCTGGCCAGTACAAATCAGTCAGTGCATTTGCTCCTATTTGCAATCCTACGGCCTGTCCGTGGGGTGTCAAAGCTTTTAATGGTTATTTGGGAGAAGACAAAGCCAAGTGGGTGGAGTGGGATGCTACAGAATTGGTCAAGAAATATGAAGGCCCTCCTCTTGCCCTTCTAATTGACCAGGTCAGAATTACCATACATTTGAATCTTGACATGGACGATCACGCGCGAAAAATAATATCTAAATAGCGTTTAATTGTTACCAGACGCCTGGCGAACTTGTCTGTGTGCTTTTAATAGTGTCACATGCCTGAGCGTAGCAAAAGCTTTCAAATTGGGATCCTACGATATAAAAATTTTAGTGGCGCGGGTTCTTACCTTGCATGACACCGTATTTTAGACGCTAAGGGCGGGGTCCAATTCCCCAAGATGTCAGCGGTCAGTGGCGTAGCGTAGTTTATTGAAGCAAGGGGGGGGGGGTCCGGAATCCCTGAACCTCCCCCTTTTCTATACGCCCACGGTCACATGACATTGAAGTTAAATCTTTATCAATGAGGTAAAGATTATTTTTGAACGATCGATCCTAAAACTCTGAAATCTCTCTGGAACATATGTTTTTGGTATGGGCGATATTTAATTTTACAAACCGTTGTGCTAATTATTTCGGTCGTTAATTATGATGATGTAAAAAGCAATAAATTGAGTTTTCGGTGTATTTCTATTGGTTTTCAGGCTACACGTAGTACCTACACTGTTTTAGCCGTTATTCCCAAAAAATCGGAAACATATTTGAAATAGGGTAGTTGACTAGTTTACATACATTTATCAAAAATATATGTCATCCAAATTCTAATGGAAAAATAATTTTCAGAATCCACTCAATAGAAAAAAATAAGTTATTTTGCTCTGAAATTTGCTCTGAAAGGGCTATCTGGCAAATAACAGTAATACCAAACAGTAACGTCACCGAGTGTCACCAGCCATAACGCTACGTTTGTGAGAATGAGAGCGCAATATATCTATCACGCTCCCATTGTGCTCCCAACAATATTTCAAATATCAATAACTGCTTAATTTTTCAATCAATTTCGATGCTGATTCCACAAGATATTTTTATTTTTCGTATTATTTTCTCTTTCATATAAAATATTGTACAAATCGAACATAGAACTACCCTATTCCGAAAAAAATCCTCGATTAGAGGATTTTCCGTATGCTGTGTGTGCTAGTTATAATAGTACTTACCTACGAAAATTATTAATGAAGAACAAGATAATAATATCATTTATGTCCATTTCAGGGAGCCGCTGATAAGTTCTATATAGAAAAGCAACTGCTCCCTGAGAACTTGGTGGAAGCCTGCCGTTCTGTTGGCGTACCGGTTATATTGAACTTGCGTGAAGGTTACGACCACTCCTATTATTATATTTCCTCGTTCATCGGAGAGCATATTGATTTCCATGCGAAGATACTCAAAGCCTAAGGACAATACAAAAATCAACATAGTTGAAAAAAATATGCATTTTAAATGTATTTATTTTTTTATGCAATAAAGTTGTTTAAATAATATACTTATAAGTTCTTATTATAAACAATCCAGTAGTAGTAAATAGTAGTAGAAGAGGAAAAGGAGGATGGTTTCCAGGAAATGAGAGGAAATGTTTTCAGACAGTGTTTGGTTAGGTTAGGTTAGTTGTGATTATAAAAAATGAAACTTACCGGTGGTAGGTGACACTATGCGTTGTTTTACGTCGACCCTTGTAGTTTTTGTTTGCACTTTAATCACAAAAACCTACATTATCAAAGATTATAAATCTGCTTAACAACGTGAGCGAACGCCATGACAGCTCGAAGCGTACTATGCGCGGGAAAATGACCTAATGCCAGACAGTAAGCTTTTAGTTTTATCGACGCGTTTGAAGCGTTCAGAGTCAATCTAAGTATAGCTATAATTAATCTAAGCATCTGTATTAAATTTCACCATAATCGGTTCAACGATTTATTTTCTTACCCCTTTTAATCTTTTTAGAGGTTAATAAAAACTGGACAGGTATGTCATATTTATTTTCAAGATTCAATATCCTCAATCCCGATACAGTTTAATACAATCGAAAGAACAGTATTTTTCCCCTCTTTTAAACCCTTAGTTAGGGGCTTAGACTAACATAGACAGACAGCAAAAAGTCTACCAAAATTGGTAGACTTGCTCGTAACGTACGCCAGTATCAATTCAATCGCTGGACCGTTACGACCTCACAAAATTTATAAAAATATCGGGGTTTATGCTATAAAATTGTGTCGCAATTAAGTAGGAAAGTATCATAGTAACACCATAATCACTGTTCAGCGATAAGTTTTGTTGTTTAACCACTATTTTAAGAATAAACATGATATTATTATTTCATAGATTCGAGGCGGTTCGGACACACCGGTGTTACCAGTTTATTACTGGAGCAATTTGCTGGAATGTTGGGAGATTGTACATTTAGCTATTCGTGTTAATTTTCAATGCTCTGCAAACATCGTAAAATCATTTACTTCACGTATAATTATAGTAAAATATTACCCTAGTGAATAATATTTGTAGGGTGTCTTGAGTACGTAATAAGAGATTTTATTGAAAAAGACCGCATAGTTACATCTTCCTCCATTCCGCATAGTTACAAAGTCTCAAAATAAATAGTCAGTTTGTCGGTCATACCATTTTAAGTAATACCACTAATTGTAGTCAACAACATCAAATAAGTTTGTTGAAAGTAAAAAAATCGGTGCGTGTATGTATGTACGCGCGTGAGAAGTTACACTTCTTTGGCACCATTAAAAAATAATTTTTGATTGCATGCAAATAATCAATTACAATAAAATGATAAAAGCACTGGAAAAGGATAGTCAACACAGTCAATAAAGTTCAGTTTAAATTTGAAATATTAAATTGATGTATATAATTATTAAAAATATAATTTAGAGAATAATATGTCGGAGACAGTGACGGCCGATATCGATACACGTAGGTTCACATAATAAAAGTCACAAATGAATTCTCTTTAACTCGCTATTTATTGCTCGTTGGTCAATTTTTACGTAATAAACTGTTCACAGAGTACAATACCACGTCAGGATTCATTATTAACTTTGGTTATTATAACACACTGCATATTGAGACAATTTCTTAACCAAACTTCGCAACTCTAAACGACTCACCTAGTAACAACCCGAATTAACATAGTAACCGCTTTACTAAGCACTGACCGATATGAAAACCACCATAGTTACCACTTAGTAGTGATCTGCACCGTACTAGTTGCTTCAAATGATTTGGCACCCTTTTTATACACCCAACTGTAACTCCCACTAAGAGTTCTACATACCGACTGGTTTGTCGCAAGATTATTATTTTATCTTACCCGACGTAATATATTCAGACACCCTCAATGAGATTAATAAAAAGGAATCTGCCGACACGGCCATTCTGACAAGACACACGTCCTCGTGTGTTACTCTGAATGATACAAAATACGATCATCACGTACACTTAATAACACTCTTCAAAACAATATAGTTGAAAAATTACAAAAACGGTTGAAGGTTCCATCTCGTTAACCAAACTCAAACCAAATAATCTTACCAATTAAGCCCTGCATGTGACCTCTGCCAGTAACCTCTAGTTACTCTCATATGCGAACCCCCATGGGAACGCCGAGTCTCTCCCGGACTCTATGGCTTCCTTTGAAACCCGACCTCCGCCGGAGCCTCCCGCGCACCGCGCATCCACGGATTGCTTACACAGCAAATACCGACTTCCAACGGACTACGGCTACGAAATGACTACTGGTACGGTCCACTCCAGATCATCATGCAAACTTAATTACTCTCACTACCACTTGTCTCTGCTTCAATTTAATCGATTATCTCAAAACCAAACCTTCAAGCATTTTTCGATAACGCACATTTCATAAAATCATGAAAATTTAACACTTCAACTAATTAAATGAGAATTTAAAATTTCAATTAAAGTGCATGAATCCAACAGAAATTTTAAAACTTAGGAATTAATACCGCCGTGAATTTAAAATTATTCCTGTAGTCATACTTGTGACCATAATCGATAGGCAAAGAAAGTCATCGCTGTGACCATTTGCACAAGTTACTATAGTCAGTTGCTTCTATTGTTCGAACGTTAAGGAAAAGCTCGCAATGTGTCTCCCTGAGTGCAAGGGATTTAAGAAACAAATCTAATTTTAAAATTCAGTTAAATCACGTATAGCGACATGGAACTCCTGACATGTGATCGTTCTCTTACGTACGTTTTACAAAATAGACAGCACCCCCAAATCGCCCTTCCGCCATCACTTCCTAGTACCTCCTAACAAGAGAGAAGTAGTGACGGTAACAAACTCTCAAGGATACAGCTGTCCAATAGTTATTAGAACTGTATACAATGCAAACAATTCTTATCTAAATGGAGATCAGTGTCATTGACAATCAGCAGCAATCTTCACTCGGAAGCGGCTCAGTAGCTGCACTGCACTGCACACCGTCCTCGAACCGGAACAGACACGTCACACGCGGCACCACCAGCAGCAATTTCCAATTCCTGCAAACAGAAAATAAACGCAGCAGCATCACATCGCTCGGCTTATTCTGACCTTACATTAAGACTCCTTATGCTAGTACAGCTTGGCAAAAAAGAGTATGACGCGGTGAAAATAAGAACTAAAACTAATTATTTGTTGCAACACTATTACACTTGTCATTTGTGTCAAATTGGCCCCACACAAAAACACCCAAATAGGGCAGTGTCACAACTGCCAAAAATACGGCCACAATTCCCGTGGCTGTCGTCTCCCCGCCAGGTGCGTTAAGTGCCTCGGCGAGCACGGCACATCTGAGTGCCCCCGCCCCAAAGATCGTTCCCAGTGCACGGAGCCGCCTTCGTGCACAAACTGTCGCCAGTCTGGCCATCCCGCGAATTATCGCGGATGCCCGCGGGCCCCCAAGAAAATAGCCAAGGCTCCTAAAGCCGCGGCCCCCTCGGCCCCTCAGGCCCCCGCCTTCAAACTGGCACCTACGCCAGTGCGCAACCCATGGTTTCCTCCCATGGCACGCGCTGTTCCCCGCACGCAGGCCCCTAGCGGAGTCACTCCCGCGACCCCGGCCACATCTCAACCTTCCCCTTCCCCGGCTGCGGCACCTTCTTCAAAGGCAGCCCAGCCCAAACCAAAGCCCACTTCCACCACTCCCCCTCAGTCGGTGACGGTGGCGGCGGCGACAAGCGACGTCTCAGTCGCCTTTTTGTTAGGCTCCCCGGAGATTATGAGTCTCCACGGCCAACTGGCCGAACGTTCCCGCCTTCTTACCCGCTCTGGGATTGAAGACCCCCGTCTCATCGCTGAGATTTATCAAATCCAGCACCAAATCTTCCAGGCTACAGTTGACGCTGTACGCCTCCCTTCATTGTCATCTTAAATGGCTACAAACACGCAACAACCCCCCCAGCGGACAAAACCCCATTCCCTCAGAGTGGGATTTTTCAACTGTAACGGCATTAGGGACCAACGAGCCGAAATTTCTTCCTTTGTCCGCGATAATAGAATAGACGTTTTCCTCATCCAGGAAACGTTCCTCAAACCCTCTCACCGCGATCCCAACATCCCCAACTTCAAACTGGTGCGAAATGATCGTACCAGTGGCCGTCTTGGAGGCACTCTCATTTATTACAAAAGGTCCCTTCATTGTATACCTTTAGAGTCACCACTAAGCTTGAGTAACATTGAGGCTTCGGTTTGCAGGCTAGCTATGACCGGACATCCGCCGATCACCATTATATCGGCCTATCTCTCGCCCACTAAGGAGCTTCACTCCAATGAACTCTCGACCTTATTCGAGATGGGGGACTCCGTCATTTTGGCGGGAGACCTCAATGCCAAGAGCACTCTCTGGAACTGCAACTCGACCAACGCGAGAGGTGCAGCCCTAGAGAGTTGTCTTGACATAATCGATATGAGTTTATTGGTTCCCTCTGAACCAACCCACTACTGCTCAAACGACGACCACCGACCTGACATACTCGACATAGCACTGGTAAGGAACGTAAGCCTAAGCGTGCGTTCTATGCAAGTGTTACAAGAGTTAGACTCTGACCACAGACCTGTGATCCTAGAGCTAGTCCCCCAGCACGGTCCATTAGACACAGGTCCTGACGTTCCGATGAAGGTGAAAACGAATTGGCGCCTCCTAGGTACCAAGCTCGCGGACACCTCATCCACTGATCTTTCCGCGATCCCGACTAACATCGAGACTCCTGAGGAAACGACCAGCGCGATACGCGTCTTCACCAACCACCTTCAGAACGTTTTGAGCGAAAGCTCCGAGAGGGTGCCAGAAACTGTTCACAGTCACTGGCAACTTCCCGAAGACGTTCGGTGGTGGGTGAGGTTGCGTAACGCTACGCTCAAAGCCTCCGCGACGAGACCCACCCCGGAACGACGACGTCTTGCGCGCTACCTCCAACGTGAGGTCAGACGACGCATAAAAGAGGTCGTCAATTCGAGATGGGAAACTCGCCTAGCCGAGATCGAACCGACACACCAGGCCTTCTGGACACTGGTTCGTTCCTTCAGGAGAAACGATGTGGCTTCCATGCCTCCGCTCAATCGTCCCAATCAACGCCCGGCGTTTGATGACGACGAGAAAGCGGAGCTGCTGGCCGACAGCCTGGAGTCTCAATGTTCTCTCGCCACAGTACCCGTAGACGACGACATTCTTGTTGCGGTTAACACGTTCGTCGAAGATAGGAATGCGGTCCGGCCACCGCCAATCTCTATTTCGCGACCGTTAAACGATAACATCGACCCGGACGTCGACGCGCCGCTCGATCCCCTTGCACCGGTAACGATCGAAGAAGTCATCTCTCTGATCAAGGCACTCAAACGTCGTAAAGCCCCCGGGGGCGACAGGATCTCCAATCGTATGATTAAGATGCTCCCGGAGCATCTAGTCCAAATTCTCACGTCAATTTATAACGCCGCGTTTCGAAACTGCCTCTTCCCAGAGGTCTGGAAAGAGGCAGTTGTGATAGGTATCCACAAGCCGGGGAAACCCGCTTTCGAACCCTCCTCTTATAGGCCAATCAGTCTGCTCAGTACTCTGGGCAAAATCTACGAGCGGATCGTCCTCGACCGCCTCAAAATAGTCGCCCACAATCAAAATTTGATCCCTCCGGAACAGTTTGGTTTTCGCGCTAGACACAGTTGTGTCAATCAGGTGCTCCGCATCACGGAGTACGTTCACGACCAATTTCACAAAGGTATGCCTACAGGTGCTATCTTCTTCGATATTGAAAAAGCATTCGACAGGGTGTGGCACAACGGCTTGCTTTTCAAGCTATACACTCTCAACGTGCCCACACAACTCGTGCACATCATACGAGATTTCCTGTCGAATCGCGGTTTCAGATATCGCGTAGAGGGAACTCTCTCTTCCCGACATACCATCACGGCCGGAGTCCCGCAAGGCTCTGCCCTCTCCCCCTTTCTTTTCTCGCTGTATACCAGTGATATCCCCAAACCAAAGAACGCCCATCTGGCGCTCTTCGCAGACGACACCGCAATCTACGCCTCACGTAGAGATCCCGACAATGTGGTGCGCACTTTGCAGGCCGCCGCCGATGAACTCGGTGAGTGGTTCCGCAAATGGCGAATCACCGTCAATCCCACCAAAAGCCAGGCTATCCTATTCACTCGGAAAAGGAAAGTCCGTGTGCCACACCTTTCAGTCCGCATGTCCGACCAGGTTATCCCCTGGAAGGACAAAGCTAAATATTTAGGAGTGACCCTTGATCAGAGGTTGACCTTCATCCCACATGTAAACGCGGTACGCGCGCGAGCCGCATTCGCGATGGGCCAATTGCACTGGCTCTTAAACCGGAATAGTAAAATGTCGATCCGCAACAAGATTAGGATCTTTACGACATGCATCCGACCTATCATGACGTACGCATCGCCCGTATTCGCCCATTTACCGCCTGCTCGTTTTCAGCGTATGCAGGTCTTACAAAATAAAATGCTCAGATATGCTCTTGGTGCCCCGTGGTACGTTCGCAACCGCAACCTCCACGTGGACACCAACATGCCGACCATCAGGCACTTTATGCATATGGCCAGCAGACGCTACTTCGATCGGGCGGTAAACCACCCAAACACGCTTATCCGTAAAGCGTCTATATATACTCCATTTGATCGCGCCAAATGGAGACGACCGCGTTCAGTACTGACAGATCCAGAGGACGAAATCACTCTGGCCATTCGCGAAAAGATCGAGCATCAAAAGCTCACACACTCCACAAGACCGCTGTACCGTCCTCGCCGTCGAGGACCTCGTCGCGTTCCCCGTCACCCTGACCTCTCTTAGCAGTTCCGGCACGCGTGCCGAAGACTACTAGGTACGATACCACTAAATAGGATTAGGTTAAAAACCATCTTCCCCAAACGCTGATGTCTTATCCTCTCAGTGGCCGCCCTGAGCCGAGGTTCGTGACCCGTTAGTGGGTCGCCCTCAGCGTGGTCGCTTAATTTTAAGGGTTGCGAGCGCCTTCTGCACTCACCCAAAAGACCGGTGTTCTTTCATAAGCCGACCCTCGTCAGGCTAGAAAGAGTAATGTCAGGGACAAAAAAAAAAAAAAAAAAAAAATGTGTCAAATTGTTAGTAGATTCTGTGTCATCGTTGTTTACACTAAGTTATTTTCGACGGAATTCTGTAAATTCTTCTACGTTCGTTGCTTGTTTTATTAATTAAAATGAATAAAATGATTCGTAGTAGTGGTAGAGCAGTGATATACCAAGTTTTTTTCGATGTTTGGCTGAATCTCAAGCGGGACAAATTTTGTCTCAAATTGACAATGTTTACCAGAGAGTTGCCGCAATGACAGGTATTTATGCAAATTATTTACATTCTACAAGTCGAACCATACATTTTGCACTGGTTTATGACATGTATAACATGAAATTCACGATATTTTAGTGTTTTGTTGACAAAGGTTATGTTTACAAACCACTTATACACTGACTTAATTTTTTGATACTTGAGACATGAAAAAACAATATCAATGTTTTGAAAGTTCATGCATGTTTGGTATTTATTTTAGGTAAATCAATCAATGCTATAAGAAAATTTGTTGAAGAAGATGAACAAAATAATGGCATTTTTTCTACACCGGGGGAACATCGGAAAGGTCGACCAAAGAAAGATCTCGATGATTTTGACTTATGCGCAATTAAATAAAGGGTTCATTTCTTCTACACCTTAAAAAAGCAGGTAGGTATGTAATATATTTGATATTAGATTTTTGTCCCGGATCTGGCCATGGTAAAACGTTTTTGCGGGGTAAAGGTTCCAAAGAGAGAGCAATATTTAAAAATAATAATGCATAATAGAAATCTGCCTACAGAATTACAAAAACGTGTTATTTATTTGGATGAAAGCTCTATACACTCCAATGTAGGGTCCATGACATAAAGGTAGAGATCTAATACATAATTATTTTTTCTTAATGTTATTAACTTGAACTCATAATTAGTAATATTTTACTCCAACAGATGGCAGCTGAACAAGCACTTCTTGCTATTACTGCTGAAGATTGTAAGAATTCCTGCCATCGTATTATGAAAATTGAAAAGGAATGTTATGATAGGGGTATGCCTATGTATCATGATATTGAATAATTGGCTATTAACCACAGAGAAGACAGCAGCAGCGACACTGCTTCAGAATCAGATGATTTTGTTGTTGCAGGAACATCTAGCCAAGACACAATATAGTTTTCTGGGGTAAAATACTTAGATGAAAGTGTTTTAGAATCGGATTAATTTTAATAGAAATTTTGTATTATTTAAATAAATTATGAATATATAAAAATGTTTAATTTTCCTAAATGTACGATGAACGGATATTTATACTACAATAGTATTTTCTAACGATGATTACACCAGCTCAAATCTCGCGAGAATAAGAAGGGCTACTAAATTATTTGATAACAAATAATTCCGTGAGTGAGCAGATGCTTCCATGTAATATTATTCATAATTCAATGAACTCAATACTACTAACAAATTCCACTTATCAAAGACCTAGTGCAAAAATAAACCTCTTTTCTTTTGCATGTATTATAAATCTCTTTGTTCTTTTATACAAATAATATTTACCTGACGATTGGAAAGCATCCCTAAAGACTCAGTAGGTAAAGAACAATAAATGAACAAAACTGTGAGATACATCAAACAAGAAGTTTTCGTAAGAAATATTTTTTCATCAACAAGTTGCTTTTTTTTTCCTAATTGTGATTCCTGTGTTCTGGACAAACCAAGACCCTTTTACCCACTATAATCTCCTTGGGCCAAACACAATGTGCCACGTGATACTCATTGAAAAATAACAAGTATCTAAACACTTTACGTCGTACTATACTGGGTTGCCATATTAGTGTTATATTAGACTTGAGCGCCCTCATTAAATCCACACTCTTTTTTGCCAAGCTGTACAATGACTATTTTGGTTATTCTAGATTACCATCAGTATCAAATTTGCTACAATGATTTAGACCCAGTAGGTGATCACGATATAGTCTCGCAATACACAGGACACAAAGTGAACATATTGTAATGTACGCTCGCAATACAAGGCCCAGGTCACAGTCATGTCACTAACTCGTCACGCTCTAAATGGTAAATCACACGTAAATCGCAGTTGAAAAATTTACAAAAATGGCTGAAGGTACTACAACACAAATCTTGATTTATTACTTGTTCAGTTTACTATACGAATTCAAGATACACTAAACGCTCAGACATCGTACCTCCATGCACGACCCTCCCGGGACATCTCCATCGTACGTTCCAGTACCTACTTGTGCCACCATGCACCAAGCTTTCCAGGACAACCTCCATCGTGCGTTCCAGTGCCTACTTATGCTACTACGCACAAGGGTTCTGGGTTATCCCTCCATCGTGCGTTCCCCTCTTGGGCACGCAAACATCGAGTTTCCCATTCGTGTGCTTCCTCCGAGCACGATCTGCACTAGGATACGCATACATCGAGCTTCCCGTACTTCTCTCCCGCGAGCACTAAGCAATGTGTTGACTATTACTTTAATCAACAGTCTCATCTACTATGTTCTACCGTTGAACGTTTCAATCACTACTTGACCTTCAGACATTCTCACAAACCATCACAAGAAAAATCTCAACACACAACATAATGAAAACTTCTCACCAGAGTGCGCATCGCCAGGAGCGCTCAGTTCAGTAGCGCGAGAAGGACACAGTTCAGCAGCGGATCGCATCATCAGGAGCACGCAGTTCCGCGCCTTTCCGCAACTGCGCAGATTGGAGTGCGCGTATCCGCACAGCCTGAAGTACTCTGCTCTGCACTGGGAACACACTACACAGATCTCTTGTTCGATACCAAACTTCTTCTACCGCTCCAGTAAGGATATCTGTCGTCCAGTTAGCCACACGTGATACGCGATGCAGCAGTTAACATCAACCGGTACTAGACAACCGTGCAGTCACGTTGCCGGGGACACCAACTACGACGCACCATACGGCAGCACATCTACCGGAACGCTTGAGCACCAACAGGAACGTTTGAACACCAACAGTTCAATCGCGGTACACACGCAGATTCTCGTTCATTCGAAGTCGTATGCAAATGACGTCACAATCGAACATGCGATGGTTATGTTTCACACGTGGTCACTTTTATTCACGTTGTAGTCTAGTTCTTATTCCGATATTACTCAGTGCAATTTCTTTTTCTTCACATGAGTTGCGGGTAGTTAATTAATATCTCCATAGTAACAGTTATTGCATTTCACGTATTTGCGGGAACAGGCTCATGCCACTTCTGATGTCGGAGACAGTGACGGCCGATATCGATACACGTAGGTTCACATAATAAAAGTCACAAATGAATTCTCTTTAACTCGCTATTTATTGCTCGTTGGTCAATTTTTACGTAATAAACTGTTCACAGAGTACAATACCACGTCAGGATTCATTATTAACTTTGGTTATTATAACACACTGCATATTGAGACAATTTCTTAACCAAACTTCGCAACTCTAAACAACTCACCTAGTAACAACTTGAATTAACATAGTAACCGCTTTACTAAGCACTGACCGATATGAAAACCACCATAGTTACCACTTAGTAGTGATCTGCACCGTACTAGTTGCTTCAAATGATTTGGCACCCTTTTTATACACCCAACTGTAACTCCCACTAAGAGTTCTACATACCGACTGGTTTGTCGCAAGATTATTATTTTATCTTACCCGACGTAATATATTCAGACACCCTCAATGAGATTAATAAAAAGGAATCTGCCGACAAATAAATATGTATGACGTAATTTGTACTAAATATTATAAGATTCTTAATTTAAATATTTATTATTGATTATTTAATATTTTAAAAGTAAATTAATAAATTCAAAAATTGAATTTAAGTTTGTTCATTATTTAAATATTTATTGTTTTCTTAATTTAATTTTCTTAAATTAATTTACTTTTCATTTTTATCAAAAAGTTTTCATTAAACAGCTTCAACCTTTTTTGGGCAACTTCTCTCGTGAGAATTTTGTGTTACACATGCGCGCGCATCGTATAATTTCACTCTCATAATTTTTTCATAACCCGCCTAAAGAAGTATAACTTCAATAATCCAAAAATATTTGTAAGTAAGATGTTAATACATTTGTAAATTGCTCAAATATAAATCACAACGTCAAATCTAAAAGAAATTTTTTTCGGAAGCAAACACAAAGAGACGGATTTTAATATTTTAATACTTTGACTGCAACTCGCACGACGAGCTACGGCCAAGATTTTTGTATTTTAAATTGCAGAATTTTCAGAATTTAACAGTTTTGTTAAACAATAAAATCATAGATGATTTGAGAACATAAACAAAATCATTGTTTTATTTGCCCAATTCTTTCAACAAAAGTGCAAAGAAATTTGGGTAAATTATCTAGAGTAGGTACCCCTACACGCGCACACATTGACGGTTTGCCGGCGAGTAACTACACGACGCTCACTCACACATCGTGCATCTCTGTGTGAGTTGTGACAGGCTGCGAAGCGTATTGCATGTTCGCATTGCTCTGTCTATGTTAGTCTAAGGTTAGGGATTAAAAAAGAATATCTCATAATTATCTTTAAGTTTTTAGATACGCCCATATAACATTTCATTACAATCAGTTCAGCGATTTAGTTTCTCCCTCCTTTTGCCCCCTTAAATAGGAGTTAATAAAAAAATGAATACCCCATGTTTATTTTCAACCTTCAAGATATCCCCATACAAAATTTCATTACAATCGGTTCAGCAGTTTAGCATCTTTCCCCTTCTAAACCCACAAATTTGGGGTTGATAAAAAAAGTGAATACCACAATTTCATTTTTGGACCTCATACTATCGAAATCCAAAATTTCATTCAAACCGGACTGGTCGTTTCCGAGAAACCAATTACATATGACATTAGTTTAGCGCGTTCAAAATAAGATTGATAACTTTCCGTAGTATTATAATGCTCTTTGGTGATAACTGTGTACTGGTTTCGAACAGGCCGGAGGTTTTGACCAAAGGCATTAAACCAAGAAGTTTATAATATTATCTAATAAAATTCTTGCATTAAACAGTTATAATCATATACTTATATAATCTTCTCTTTGGCGTTGACTTATGATGGATAATTATCTCTTGTGAGTCAATGAGTTATAGTCTTTCTGGACGCTATAGCACTTACGCTTGTCGCACACGTTCGGTTTCCTAATTAGGTTTCCTGATCAGGAATTCAGATTCGGAATTCCGAGTGACTAGCGCAAACGTCCGGTTTTTTGTACCAACACGTTCGGTTTCCTAATTAGGTTTCCTGATCAGGAATTCAGATTCAGGAACGTGTGCGCGTTGTTGAACATTTTACATGTAAGCGGATCATTCAGGTTTCCGAATCTAAATTCCTCATCAGGAAACCTAATTAGGAAACCGAACGTGTGCGGCAAACGTATAACTATACGGTGAGTAAAAAGAGCAAATTGGCGTAAATAACACACGGGAGCTAGTAAATGGATATGCAATACATCGATACAGTTTTAAAACGGTCTTTAATTTTACTGTGGTCTAAATAACAAAATAATTAACAATAAATATTGTACATAAAATTGTTTAATTTTTATAATATATTCCAATAACGATTTATTTACCTATAGATCTGAGAATTCGTGCGTCATTACCTACTGGTATCAGGCTTCCGTAGGCTATGATAGTATTGTAAGAATTTATCTCTGTTGCCCCAAATGTGTGTGTTGCCCCAGTAGCACCAAGCACTAAAACAATAGGTGTAGAATATTAAAATAAAATAATATTTAACCTTAGAGAGGAAAAGGCTGGTAAACTCACATTCCAAATAATGCTCCACCAAGATGCGCGGCGTGATCGAAGAATTTCCAGCCTAATACAACGCCAGCCAAGTCCATACTCATGATGACTTTTATTGCCTGAAAACGAGATATTCTACTACAGTAATGTGTGGGCAGTCAATATAACCACCTGGTTGAATGTTAATAATATATAAATAAACTTTTTTTTGAAACACTGCATTACTCGCGTTTGATTCTACTTTTCAAATATTTTTATCATTAATTACATCACGCCTCTATCCCTTAGAGGCAGGCAGAGACTATGGATTGCCACTTTGCTCGATTCTGGCACACTACTTTCGCATCTTCTACCTTCATCAATCTTTCATGCACTCCCGCCGGTTCAGGGTACTTTTGACCTGGCCTTTACTTAGAATGTATTAGATACTAAGTATAATTACCTGTCGGATAGATTATAATTTAACAATATTCTTACCGTGCCTGCGGCGAATGTGTACATGGGAAGGAAGATTATACTCAGTCTGGTGTCAGGATACTGTACACATACATAGGATAATACTGACATAATAGCTCCTGACTGAAACAACCAAGACAACATCATTTTACCAACTGTGTTTCACTTCAATATGGCTGTTGGATACACATATCAGAAAGTATATGGTTTAGTTTTTACGGCCGGCATCCTTTTCTATGTTACCTAGTTGAGGAGATTTGATAACATTTCAAAATCTAAACGTGCCTAAAACAAAAATACCGTTTCTTAGTTTTTCAATTCTGAATACGACTAAATTTTTATTTTATTATTATTACTTAATTTCGGAGATAAATAATTAACCGTAAAATGATTGACTACGTTATACATGAGGTCGAATGTAGTAGTTTCGGATATTCATACTATTATTATATGTACTGATTAAAGTGTCATTTAGTGCTTACGACGTTTTAAAAGAAAACAAAATTTAAAGCGAAAATCGTGAATGAATATATCTGAATTATGAAAAAATAAAAAATATGGGTCTCACAATTTTAGATCTAGTATCATAGGTACCGGGTGGAAGGGAAACGCTCTCGGAAACGAATACAGGTGATAGTATTGGTGATTCCTGACGTGATGGCACTAAACAAATCGCGATCGCATTGTTACAATTTTAGTAGGATTTTCTCAAATTTCTGTACAGCTTCACGTATGGATAGGTAAATCAAACTATTATTCTGAAAAACATAGTAAAAAAGGTAAATATTTCAAAAAAATCGTAATGAAACACGTACATCAGCTGACGGGCTAACGACCGCGGGCCGGTGCCGGCGCAGCGCGACGGCCGCCCAGTTCTTTGTACACTTTACATTGCGCGCGCATGAATTACGGAAATACTAAAATCGTAAACATATATACTCTTTATATGTGGAGGCTTGTAATTAGCAATTTAAGTCATTATGTATTTATAAACCATACTATACATGTTATTAGTCTGTAAGCCTTCCGACAAGTAAATAAATAAATAAATAAATAAAAAAGTAAGTATTATCGCTTAGCTTTGCAAATGAATATAGTTTTTCGTTAATGTTATGGTTCTTCTCTCTTACCGTTCCGGTATAGAGAACGTTTCCCTTCCACCCGGTATAGTATAAACATTTGAGTAGTATAATGAAAAAAAAATATTTTTTCATTTACGGTCGTTCGAAGACAAAATATTCGATAACTAAAATGTGATTAGAAACCGCTTATGAATAAGTTCGTTTAGTTTAATATTTATTGTCGAGATATCTAGACATCGACCTTAAGACCATAGTAAGGCATCAGGCATACTGTATTAAGTATTGTTTATTAGAAGCTTATCCTTGAAAATGTTCGAAAAGTTAAATTGTTACACTTACCGCCCCGAGGCTAAGGCCTGGCTGGTTCAGCATGACTTTATACAGGAAACTCGCAAAACTGCTAATGACGCCGGCACTTAAGTACATAGCAGTAAATTGTTCTTTACCCAGAGATGCAATGGCGGCTGGAACAATAACATGATATGTGCATCTAAATAATAAATATAGCTTAGTAATTTACAATAATTACTAGTGGATCTCACCACCCCTGAAAATAATTTGTTGGAAATAACTACACAATACACAAAATAATGTCTGACATGGGAATCAAATCCAGGACCACTCATATGATTGCTAGCAGCAGTTAGCACTATGCTAAATTGATTTTAAGCCAATTTCTGTTTTAATGCAAAACAAATAATATCTTTTATAAGTGTACAATTTTTGTATGAAATAAAAATTGCAACCAAAACGCTCATCAAGAAAGCTCTAGTATTATAAAATTCATCTTTATTTCTCTTTAAATGTCTCTACTATAAAGTTGACATTATCGAATTGGGGTAGTGTTAATTGCCTCATTTGTTCTGCCTCGGTGGCGTTGTTGTATTGCGTACGCGTTACGAGTACGATGCGCGCCGAGGTCCTGGGTTCGTCCGGGCCGGGCCAAAAAACTTTGTGACTGGGTTTTTCCATCTTAAAAAAATTGCTCAATCACAGCTCGGAGTCAGGAAGTTGGCGGTGTGATACCCCCGTGCTTCGGAAAGCACGTAAAGCCGTTGGTCCTGCGCCTGATCTCTCTCCGGCCATGTCGGATTGCCGTCTCATCGGACTATGAGAGTGAAGGAATAGCGAGTGCACCTGTGTATTGCACACTCACTAAACTTGTGCACTATAATATCTCCTGCGTACCTGGCTGATCTCCGTTGAGATTGGGCGCCGTGGCCGAAACTGGCTAGGGGGATTTAATTTCATTTTTAATTGCTGGTTGTATGCGCCGAAGGACACCATGGGTTTTAGTTGATAAGTAATCCGCCAGTAAACGACAGGGCAGTGATACAGAAAACATATTAATTTATCGTAATATATGTAGTGGATAGTAAAATAATTTCTATTTACCTGGCATAAAACTATAGAGAACATACATATTCGCCGCCAGATGTAATGCTGAATAATGGCTAAAAGTTGATAGCACCATTGGTAAACATACTGCACCTGTAAACAATTTTAGCATATTTAATTATACTTGACTAATAACAATTTAAATATATATGTAGAAAGTACCTACTACAACAACTAGCTGCAGCCACATGGAATTTTGTTCGTGGTAAATATTTGAAAAACGTTGCCTATTATAATTCGGACGAAAGTTGGTTTACATTCATAATTTTTTGCATTAGGTGTTTACGGTGTGGTTAAAAAAATAATAGGTCTTGGTAAGTGTTCCAAAGTTTAGTCTCAGCTGATTTAGAAATTTATACTATTACTATGGTATAATTTAATTTTGATTTAGGTAAGTTTTTATTAAATATATTCCACTTACTGCCTGTGGGATTGGAGCAGAAGTATTTCACCATGAAGGGTTGCAATGATTTCACCCGCCATGCACCAAATACTAGCACATTGGCTGCCAATATTGGATAGAACACCTTCTCACTGTCCCTCAATGAGTTCCACCATTTTTTTAGTGGGCCTGGTTCCTTCTTCTGCTGTGATAAAATATGTTTAACATACGTTAAACAATCTACGATTACTGGTACAAGACTGTTTGAGTGAACCAATAAACAACAATTGTCTTGGTGCCAATAAAAAAAGTTTATAACAATACACAAAAATATACATATTTCATGCAGATTTCATAATATTAAAATAATTATAAAAAAAATCACTCTCATAAATATTTCTCAAAGGAAACTATTATCCTACTAATATTATAAAGGCGAAAGTTTGTAAGAATGTATGGATGTTTGGATGTATGGATGTAAGGATGTTTGTTCCTCTTTCACGCAAAAACTACTAAACGGATTTCGATGAAACTTGGCACACGGGTAGATCGTGTCCTGGATTAACACATAGGCTACTTTTATCCCGGGAAAATATAAACCGGGACTTTTATCCCGGAAAAACTTTTTAAAGCAGGCGGAGCCGCGGGCAAAAGCTAGTTCTTCATAAAGAACTGAGGGAATTTAGTTATGCCGAGGATTTAAAAAAAAATATGGATTGCATTGAATTCTTACTGGTTAGTAGTAAGAAGTATACCATCTATAGCCAAATGATGGAATATTTAAAAAATTTCATAATTATCCATCATTTCCATGATTAAAGAAAAAAAGTGTTGATTATTGGTACACTGTCGAACATTGGTACCACAATGGTACATTAATACATATAATTTAGTAAAACTTATCGTAAAATAGAAACAAGAGATAAAAATGCTTACAAATTGTGCAAATACTTTTTTCTGCTGTGCACTGAGCCAGTTACTCGGTTTCTTTAGTAGCGAGGTGGCGTGAGCTCGCAGGCTTTCATACTCCCATATAACGCAGCCAGTTAGACTTACTGTTGATACCTAAAAATATACAATGCAATGCTTTCAGTAACCAAAACATTTTTCTATTTGTGTAAATGATAGTTAATGGCGATGCAAACAATTGAAATATTGTATCTGTGTATCCTTACCCCGATTGTAAACAATAATGGTTTCATTAACTTTTTGGGGCTTAGTGTGCCAGATTCAACATGCAGACTTTCCAACGGGTCCGGTTCCAAAGCAGGTCGGCGCCCACCGCGCTGGGACTTGTGGAATGAATTACGAAACAAACGTACATTGCCTGCAGAGCCATACAATTGTTTAAGTCGCATAGGTTTGCTAAAAAAATAGTCAATATTATTGCACAATCCTCGAAACAATAAAGTAACCTATAGATTACCTTCTTACCAACTATTTGTCAACTCCGCGGCCGAAAGAACATTTCTACAAAACATGTTAGTTTCTTTTTCTTGAAATGTAATTTTACATTATTTATTAGGGTTTAAATTTGATATTTATGAAGTTAAGAAAAATAAATTATAAAAGTTCAACAATAATTTGAAAGTGACATTAAAAAGACAGTGTTGCCAGATGTATGACGGTTGAAGTCGCAGAAAATTCATTGTGAAGTAGCCTAAAGTCGCCTCGTTGCATATTATGGAGAGGTGAAGGAGCAAAAAAAAAAGCATCCCTAATTTCAAATCAATCCGTGAAACCCCGCTTATATATTATATTATATAGATGTATGGGGAAACCCAATTATACTCGGACGCCAAGATTCGATTGACGAGTCAATGCTGGCCTAAGTCGCCAAAAATTCGAAGTAGCCTAAAGTCGCCTACTTGAGTGGGGGCGCGAAGAGCTAAAAGAAAAGGTCCCTAATTTTACGTAGGGTAATTTAAGTACAAGTTTTCAAGGCATTCAACGAATACAAGGCCTATAAATCGAACTTTCCAAGATAGCCTAAATTGGCGACTGATCTCCATTCGCATAGCGTAGACGGTGGCGGCGACTGGTCGCCATTCGCAATTTTTAGTCGCCCCGACACCCTCCGAGATAGCCTAAATGGCGAAAAGTCGCCTAATCTGGCACCACTGTAAAAGGATGACATTTATTTCTTAGGGTTGTCAGGAAATGTTTATGATCATACAGCCACATTTCTATTTTTGAAGCAAAGCATACTATATTATAATAGAGGACCGAACTCATTTTTGTTCTTTTATCAAATATTTACGTCATATAAATTCTAACTCAAGAAGAATTTTAAAATCCGGTAAAAATAAACGAGTTATAACGGCAATACCCACATTTCACGTCATCGAGAATTGCAACGCGTGCGATAGAAAGAGATGAAGCTATAATAAAAAAATAAAAAAGCCTTATATTTCTTGGAAATGGATGAAGCTATAACAAAGCTTATAGTCCTTATCTGGTCCTTATTCTGAGAACAAAGCACACACAGGACGTACTGCTATCCACGGAACAAAGCTTTACTCCGTGCTTATTGCGATGCTCTTTTCCTTACCAATATTAAAAATACGAAAGTAACTCTGTCTGTTGCGTTTTCACACCAAAACTACTGACCCGATTTAAACGAAATTTGGTACACGGATAGTCTAGAGCCTGAAAAAGGACATAGGCTACTTTTTATCCCTGGAAAATATAAAGGGGGACTTTTATCCTTTTAACTTTTTAACTTGGGCGGAGCCGCGGTCAAAAGCTGTATTTGAAATATAAATGACTGTCACATTTCTTAACCAATTGCAGTTTTCGCAGAAAGGCTTCTTTTTCGTAGCATTTACTGTTACTTATAGCATAACTAGTAGTGCTCGCGGCTCCGCCCGCGTGAAAAAGTTATTCCGGGACAAAAATATTTTCCCGCGATAAAAAGTAGCCTATAGCACTCAGGAGTTATGTAGCTTCCTATTAGTGAAAGAATTTTCAAAATCGGTTCAGTAGTTCTTGAGATTAGCGCGTTCAAACAAACAAACTCTTCAGCTTTATAATATTAAGTATAAAATAAGTATAGATATACAAAATCAAACATAGGATGGTCCCCTATTATGCGAGTACCTACTTGTTTCGTTTTAGGTCAAGTTGTAGGTACTCGTTTTGACTTGATTAGTTACAATAATTATGTACTTACGCATGATTTTAATAATCAATCTAGTAAAAGTACCAGTGTATACAGGTATTATTATGAGCTGTGGACCGAATGTATGTGGTTTAAATTTATAGAAGGAGCTAAATTTTATGTCGGTTACAGTGCATATTTAACTGGCTGGGGGCCCCAGAGGGTCCGACTCCCTATTACTCAAGCAGGCGTCCGTAGTGATCAGTTGTAAAATACTAAACCAGACCCTGCAAAAGATTTGTAAAGATGTGTAACGCTCAGGTGGGAAAATTGGGAAAGGAAGTTCAGAGTTTGGGAGAAAGTTATGAAGAAGAGTTCTCAGGATGGGAGAAGAGGAAAGTGAGGTGAAATTTTCGCAAGGCTACATTGTCTTCCTTTGTGTATGGACGTGCATTTGGTGCGGAGACGAAGCGCACTAGACTTGCCTCGTGGGCATAGGCGTATACCTATAGCGTAGACTAATACCTATAGGTAAAGGGGGCGCGGGTGGTCCGTGGCCACCCCAGAATTGCCTGGTGCCCATCCACAGAATTTTGAAACATTATACACTACAATAAATAACTTTTAAAACGATCAAAATTATAAAATCCTTAAGTACACAAAAGTAATTTATTTTTTTTAGCCTGGAAAACATTAAAATATATAATCCCATTTTTTTTAAACTTATAACATTTTGAACATTTTGCCGCTCCCCTAAAAGTGCTGCCCCATTCTTCAACTACGCTGCGCTACCGAAACTTGCGACATAATATTATGATTCAGATTTACAGGGTAGCTAAGTAAATACAATTTAATTAAGTTGACGAAATGCAACACGATATTTACAGCATATTATTAATATCTATCAAAAGATTATTTTTATTAAAGTTGTGGAATGCACAAAGCTATTCTCTCATGAGGGTTACATAATACCTACATTCCAAAAGACCTACATAATATATCTCGTATATTCATCAATATTTAAAATATGAATTTGTTTAAAGAGCTTAACGGTCCCGTTACCTACATCATCAAGTATCTACTATCTACCCAGGGTCATTCGGCTCAAAAGTACGCACTTTTTTTTCTATCGTCAACACACTTAAAAATATAGTGTCCTGAATGATCCTACACTAGACAGCTATAAAAATGTATGTCGGGGTAGCTACCAACATAGATATACGTAGGCTTACTTAATAAAACACACAATGAACGTAACCTCTTCAACTCTCGGTTTATTGGTCGCAGAGCTTGACAGACTACAAACCGATTTACAAAACGATTTTGATAAAATTCTATGGGACTGGACTTGTATCTGTATTTCAAATACTTGTATCTAGATAAATCCTATCTCTGCCTGCCCGCCTCTTCGGGGATAAAGGGACGTGTTTCAAGTTTCTTTTTTTATATGGTAAAGGACTTTCTGTTAACATAATATAAATACTTACAATGATTTGTCCCATAGGTATACAATACATCCAATCCTACACAAACGCAACCGTGCCTGTGTCATGCTGCCTAGCCGGTCGCAAACAGAGGAGTGGCTTAGAAGCATTCGCACTCCCGTCCGACCCGGGGTCACACAATGTACTAACACGTAGTACAATGCACTAAGAGTGCTACAACAGCCACCACTACGTGGAGCTCGCGATCCCACGGCTCGTTGGCGGTTGGTCCCTATTAACCGTCAGTTATGGCAAGTAGGAGAGATAGTGTGTTGGGTTTCTCCAAACGTTTCCAATCTACAAGGCGGATGGCAAAAGCTGAAGCTGTTTATGCTTTCAAAATGAATAATAAAGAAAAACTTATGGAAGAAGTTCCTAAATGTAAAGCGATGTCCACTCGTTGACCACGCGGCGTTCACTCGTTGCAAGCGAGGTTCACTGGTTGATCTCGTGACGTTCACAAGTAACAACGTGTCGTTCACCCGTGGACCATCTGTAGACAACGAGTTGACGCCGAGCGACGAGGCGGCGCTGGTCGGGCGCCGGGTGGCTCTAAGCTCTAATGACCTTTACATGGTTTTCCTAAGCAAATACATATTTTAATTTCGTTAGGCAATGAGCATTGTTCTCAATAATATCTACTTCATAAGTCATTCTACAGTATTCAGCTGATATATGACATAGAACATAAGTGATTAGTCTTAGTGGGACTGATTTATTGTTTATTCGGCACCTATGCGTATGTTGTAATTTCATACAACGTATAAAGACTTTAAAGTACGTAGTAGTAAAATATGTAGGTAGTTTTTACATATACACTCACGCCTGTTATCCCCGAAGGGGTAGGCAGGGGCGCAACTAGTGCACCCACTTTTCGCCAACATTCCGTCCCATGATGTGATAGGGGGCGAGCCTATCGCCATATCGGGCACAAATTCCAGACTCCGGGCTGATACTGAATAGAAAAACTCAATATCACTTTGTCCGACCCGGGGATCGAACCCGAGACCTCAGCTTTGCAGTCGTACTGTAATACAATTGGGGGTCAGCCGCCTCGAGGAAGCCAGTCGATGCCAAGCTGGTCTAATTTGGTATTATCAAAATAGATATAACCAAGTATAGTAGTTTTTACATAGGTACCTAAGTACTTTTGTTATCCTTAATGAGATATACAGTGAAACCTGGTTAAGTGAGACAAAGGACCTGCAATGTTGTTTCACTTATAGAGGTATACCACTACCCAGTGTCTCAATCTCAGATATCCGGGTATAAATAAATATCTGTCTCAATTACAGAGGGTTCCATTGATAGAGGTCAGAATTTTTCACGTACTGATAAAGATTGTAGCTTTCGTTTTGACATTTTTCAAATAAACATCCGTAAGCATAAAGCGAAACTAAAACTGGAGACCATTGGGGCTCAAAATTACTTACGTAGTAAAGTGCGGAATTTGCGGGTAGAATAAGAATAAGTAAATAAATAAACAAAACGATGTTATCTCAGTTACAGAGGTTTATGCGTATAAAATTCACTCGTTGTCTCAGTTATAGAGGTAACTATGATAATAAATCGAAAGAACGAATTCCATATATAGAGGTTTGCTTCGTCACACAAAAGGTAATTCAGTGCCAAGGTGTGACCTCAGCACGAGTTCCAGTTATGGAGGTTTCTCACTTATCCAGGTCCCTCTTATCCAAGTTTCACTGTATAAATTTCCACAGTCTGATACAGAAAAATAATTAATACTATCATACGGACTATGAAATATCATCTATTAAAAAAACAGCTGAAAATTTATTTTACTTTATTATTCTTACTAAAAGTTTACCTGTAAATCAATATTAATAAATGAGTACGTAACTTCCTCTTACCCGCTTATAGTTGTATGTAAGCACCGAATTCTAGGTAAAACTGGTTTACGAGTTGTTACCTATTTGTGTAAGGTCTCAGTATAGAACAAACAGATTGCGCTTGACAATAAAAAAGGGGTTGTAGGGGCGAGGCACCCAGCTGCCCTTCGCGCATGCTCTATACAGTCGGAATTCCGTCGCGACCCTCATCAACTTCAGTCTGTATTCGGTGGAGTAAGAGCCAGTGTTCCTTTATTTCAAATATACATACAGGAATATAAAATCCTACATTTTTCAAAAGTAAGTAGAATTAATTTATATAGTAGCCAGTTTTTGTATTTTAATTACTTGGACTCATTTAGTCCCGGCTTTGTAGGAAAACACCAAGTCTGTTGATGGACTAGTTCCCCTTTAAAAATACATTATTACAGAGACGTATGACGCAATTGATCCGCTTCTTAATTCTTGTGGTTAAATGACTTCCTTTTCATATTCGTTTAGATAGTAAGGTTAGTTACGAGCTTTAAATATGTTTTACCGCCAAAGTTTTCCTATATGGCGTCGTAGGTAAATCGATATGACAAGAACATGTGGACTTTACCATGTGATTGTTTATTTAATACTTGTACCTACTTATGGAAATTTGTGGGCCTATGCTTCACATATTAATACAAACTTAATAAATATTGCCGAATAATAATCTTAGTGGACACCGGACAGTTCAATGTTCTTACCTATTCGTGATTGATTTTTACCTATAACGACCTATTGACATACTTCTTTGCAGAAATGATGAAGCCAAAATTATCAAGATATCATCAAGTCCTTGAATTATTTAAACATCAGCTGTTGTGACCCATACAGATTTAATCACGATTCATATTTTTTTCTATTTTAAATTTAATTATAAAATTACTTTTTGAAACTTAAGTGATTTTATGTACCTACCTATGTATTTAAGCAGTTCAAATTTAGTTTAATATATACTAAAACAATTGTTTTATATGGAATTGATGTTTAGGTCGCATCATATTCAAAGGATTGTTACTGAGAACTGTTGAAAAGTAATTGATATAAGCAAAGCTTTATTGATTGAATTGGGTGCTATTCAATGATTTTTTTTATTTAAAATGAAGCTTTCTAAGTAAGGGAAGCAAATCTTTAACAATGGAGCAGTACGCAGATGATATGTTATGGTTAGTTATAAGCGGCTTCCTCGTGGCATTTGTGCTGGCATTTGGTATTGGCGCAAACGATGTTGCTAACTCCTTCGGAACCAGCGTTGGATCCAAAGTACTAACACTCACACAAGCTTGTATTCTCGCAACTATCTTCGAAATTTCGGGTGCTGTCCTCATTGGTAAGTTTCTATAATATCTAATTCCATTTGCTTCTGCCATTTTAATACTATACAAGTTTAAGCAGTAAGTAGCTTTACCCGTTTCCTATGGGCTGGGCGTAAATACGCGTTATGATGCGGGTCACCGCGGGTGAGACGTTTCACGCTGATGAAGCGTACCTACCCTTAACTCAAATATCACGTAATCATTTTAATATGGTGAATATTACTTACATGCTCCAATGATTTATTTAATTATGAAAGTACTTTTTCCATGAACATCATATTCGGTGACATATTTTATGAATAACGGCCACAATGAACCTAAACATTTCCCTAGGATAAAAAGTTGCCTATGTTACTCGCCGATAATGTAGCTTTATATTGGTGAAAGAATTTTTCAAATCAGTCAATTACTTTGGGAGTCTATTCAATGCAAACAAACAATCAAATCCTTTCTCATTATAATATTAGTATAGAGTATAGATACCATATAGGTACTTACCATGAAGTAACGTGTTAGGTTTTGGGTGACAAATGTGGTGCGATGCCACGCAGAGCTTTGTACTTCACAGTTTAGGTGATGTTGTTACTGTCTGTGGGTAGTCGACTAGTTGCATCCCTTACCTCATACCTGCCTTTAGGCGTCCGGCAGACTCGTCTCGTTATTTGTCTTTAAAAAAGTAATTGCCTTTTTACCTGACTGCGAAAGAAGGAGGGTTATGTTTTCCGAATGTATATATGTTACGCATACTCACGCCTTTTATTCCCGAAGGGGTAGGCAGAGGCGCAACTAGTGTACCCACTTTTCGCCGTGCGTATTCCGTCCCATGGTGTGATGGGGGGTGAGCCTATCGTCATAACGGGCATGAATTACTGAAACCGGGCTGATACTGAATAGAATAATCCAATATCACTTTGCCTGACGCGGGGATCCAGCCCGAGACCTCAGCATTGCAGTTGCATCGTAATACAACTACGCCACCGAGGCAGGCATCTGCTCACTCCGAGATTTTGTTGCTCTACCTATATCACCAACCAAATTATGAAAAGTGAGCGTGTTATGCCTCCGAGAGCGTTTGTGAACACTGTCAACTAAGATTATTCAAAACCAAAATAAAATATTCTAATTAAAATATTGTTTCTATCTTTTCAGTTCTTCAATGAAATTTATATCTAAAGATGGCAGATATTGACAGACGCAGTCGGATTTTTTGTTTTATTTAAATAATTTTTATAGATGTAAAGATTAAAATAAATAATTCTATAAAGTAATTTTACCGCACCACAATTTTTAGGTTACAAAGTATCAGATACAATGCGTAAAGGCATTCTGGACGTTTCACTGTACGCTGACGGTGGCGAGAGACTGCTGGCTGCCGGCTGTCTGGCAGCGCTCATAGCGGGGGCCACGTGGTTGATACTGGCGACAGCACTGCGGCTGCCCGTCTCTGGAACTCATTCCGTAGTCGGAGCCACTGTTGGATTTACACTCACAGCCAAGGGTCTTGTTGGTGTTCGCTGGTCCACTCTAGGCGCTATCGGTAATTTACTTTGATTTACCGATTTATTCTCGTCGTGTTTATAAATTGATAAGGTACTTTGGTTTTGGATGCTCGTAATTATTTTCATATTGGTGGTAAAGTAGCTTTGCATTGTTTTGGCAATAAGATTGCCATATAAAAAATACAAAATTTATTCACTTCAATTTTATTACAACTTCATGAGATTAGTATCTACACATTTCAGTAGTTCTGCTCATTAAAACTCGAGACGGTTCTAAATATTTAACCAAAGCGTGGCTTGGTAACAATTTTCCTTCTCACTTAGTACTTAGGTACTTTCATAGACGAAATATCTAGCATTCGTCTTTCGTCGTTGCCCTGAATTGATAAGACATAAACTTTTAGGTACATACCTAGATGCGATAAAAGTCGACCTGGATTTGAATTTTTAGGTAGATTTTTTTATAGCACTCAAATATGAGCTTTTTATATGACGAAATTTATGTAAACATTTTTCTTATTTTCAGTGTTGTCTTGGTTTGTATCGCCAGCCCTTAGCGGTACGGCGTCTGCGATGCTGTATTGGGTGGTCCGCCGATTTATATTGCGAGCACCACAACCGATTCAAGCGGGTCTTCGGGCTTTGCCTTTCTTCTATGGAGCCACTATTGCTGTGAATGTTTTGAGCGTGGTACATGATGGCCCTAAGCGTGAGTTAAATCTTTATACTAGGGGACGAAATTGTCCTTATATTGACGCAATTAGCTTTACAAACATCCAATCAAAAATATTTGACCATATCCAACAGGATATTAGCATAGGTATTTCATTACAAAATTATTATAATCTAAAATGCTATTTTAGTACAAGTTATTTTGGCAACCGACATATTTTCATCAACTTTTTTTATACACAATTAGTTATTCCAAGCTACTAAGCTTTTTTTTATTGCATTGAATGACTGCCTCGGTGGCGTAGTTGTATTACAGTACGACTGCAAAGCTGAGGTCTCGGGTTCGATTCGCGGGTCGGGCAAAGTGATATTGAGTTATTCTATTCAGTATTAGCTCGGAGTCTGGAATTTGTGCCCGATATGGCGATACGCTCGCACCCTATCACATCATGGGACGGAATAATGGCGAAAAGTGGGTGTACTAGTTGCGCCTCTGGCTACCCCTTCGGGGATAACAGGCGTGAGTGTATATGTATGTATTAATGACGAGATGAGCATACCGTTCGCCTGATGGTAGGTAAGTGATACGAACACCTTTAAATAGTACCTACTAACACCATCCAGCACCTTGATTTACAAAATACCTACTGTGTCGCATTTCACTGCGCTTGTCATCCTGAGACATAAGATATTAAATCTCATTATGTCCAGTAGTAACACTGGCTACAATGTTCTAAAACAAAATACAACAGTGCATGCACACTGCTGCTTGGCGGTAGAAATAAACATTGCGGTGGCACCCACCCAGACGGACTCTTACATATGAAATACCTACCACCAGTACCAGCTCAAAGAAACTTTAGTATTTGCTTTAACTTTACAGGGCTATATTTATTAGGCTTATCTTTATAGTGCATAAATTAACCTGTATTACAGAATACAGGTTTTGTAGACAGAAGGGCATAAAGCGGCGATGTGATTCATTGTACCCAAAAACCTCTGGTGATCATTCAGACAGTCCGGCGTGGTCGGGGTCCAAATGTGTAAATGATTTTTTAAATGTAATAGTGCTGGCGATGGACAAGATTCCTCTGTGGGCGGCCTTGGCCGGCTCCCTAGCGCTCGGAGCGCTGGTGGCGGGCTGTGTGCGCGCTTTCCTCGTGCCTCACTACCGCTGCAAGCTCACGGCGCCGCCCGTCAACTTCTCTCTCGGGCTTTCCAATGGTAAACATACTCCGTGTATGTGTTCTTGAACACAAAAATACCTTGTTCAGACTATTGAATCTGTCTCTCAGTGTATAGTACCTATGCCACATTTTTTACTTATTGTTATTGTTGTACAGAAACTACTCCAGCTAACACACCCACTCACTCCAACAAGAGCGTGCCACAGCGCCCCACTTCACTACTATCTGAAGACGGGAAAGTTCTTGAAGCAATAGCTGAGAGCGCGGAGATGGTGACTCTGAGTGACGCTGACAAAGCATCTGACGGCGTACGAGAGATGAACGCTAGGAATAGAGCGCTACTGGCCACAATGGACGACTGTAGTATTCTATCACGCAGCCTCAGCCCGCCGAATAATCCCCGATTACAATTAGTAGACGCGGACCCTCAAATCAATACACTTAAATATATTGATGAGACTTTGAGCTGTTGTAAAAGTCTGGACTCGGCTCAAATGGCAGGAATATGTGAAAGCTACGATTCAAGGAACGGGTTCTTCGGAGGCTCATGTGATACCATCGCTCGCGCAGAATTCGATAGACTGGCTGCGGTAAGAGCTCTTCCTGTTGTTGGTTTCGAGACACCTCCTCCGCGTATTGAAAAAGAAGAACCTAGCTTCTTCAAGGGTAAAACACAGGTAAATAATTTGGAATGAAATATTATGATTAACAATAATATTATGTTGGTGGTTCAAACCACGTGTACCTAATTATTAAAAAAAAAAACAGTTTAGTAGGAAGTCTCAAAGGAACACTGTTTCAATACCCCAACCTAAATGATACTTAGGTATGACGGATTTACGGAGTCCTGCAACCGTGGACCTATATTATCGCTGTTATAAGCAAACTAGTTTCAAGCTGGTGGTAGAATATATTTAACATATCCGCCCGGATGGTGACCACCCTACCTACATAAGGTGTTAAAATTTGCCATAGAGGCCCACGTAAGTGTCATTCTGTGATATTCGATCCGGGATCATTCTGTGTACTTATATCCGGTTCAAGCAGGCCAGCATAAAAGGGTATTTTACATTTTTTTTTGTTTATTCGGTCACGAGGTTCAAATAAATTAGGTTTGAGTCAGATTTCTATAAATTTATTAAACAGTACGTTACATCGTATTTCACAGAGAGAACAAAAACTGACTCTCGAAGAGCATTATAATACTACGGAAATCGACTCTCAAATAGCATTTATAATACTAACCGCGAAGAGTATTATAATATTGCGGAAAACTAGCCGCCTCTACTGACAGAGTCAAGAACACATTTTCCTTTATAAATGCTTCTGAACACAAAAGCCATCACAAACATTATTTTCTAACAATGCTTATCAAAACATTTAGGTACTTCATTTAGCACAAAAAACACGGTTGTAATCACGTAAAAAATCAACAAGATATAGGGTCATTCGGGGCAACAGCACGCAGTGGGTACAATTTCGCATGGTCAATATCTCGGAACCTATTGAAGGGGCTCAGACAAATTTTCGGCTAAATTAAGGGTGCGTCAGGGATGATGTCAGAGCCCACAAGCTATTTTACCAAGCCTCACTTGTTGAGCGAAAAACGGCGATCAACGTGATTTTGTTGATTAGTTAGCAACTATTTTGTGCTGGGAAAAGTTTATAGATAGACGGTGCATCAGTTTACAAAAGACCGTTGATTATATTAAGTTTACACGACTATTATAGTATTTATTTTATTTATTAATTCTGACCTAAAAAATAACTGCATCTCAACTGACGTGTGATTGTTTAAAATATTCCCTGTTGGTTAAGAGTACGGGATTAAAAATACGCACGCTGTTATAACTTCACTACAATGAAAAGTAACATCAAGAGTTCCTAAAATTACAGTGACCATTAAATTGCAAAAATAACTAAAGTTTATTATAAGTACAGTCTAATTAATTATGTTTCTGTTGTCTACAATAGGTGTACATTTAATGTTTATTTTTACAATATTTGTACCAAAAATAAAGGAAGTTTAAAAACATATTCCATGTGTACTTGTACAATTATAATTATATGCCTGTAGTTTACCTGCGTGCGTAGCTTACCCAGTATGCGAACTATTAACCGCATCTCTACGTAGTTTTACCCAAATGACGGGTCAAGAGTACGAATTTCCCCCGCTGCACTTAAACATGTATTGCAAAAAAACCGATGAAGCAATGTACAAAAACTCATTAAATAATGAAAATAGAATAAATTTACTTTAAATAAAGTGTTAAAACGTTTACCAGGACCCTATATTTTTGAGTGTGTAGACGATAGAAAAAAAATGTGTACTTTTGAGCTGAATGACTCTAAGCTTTCCGTAGTATTATAATGCTCTTTGATATGCCTTTGAAATTTGATGGAAAAGCTACATGTCAAAAAAACAAAAAGAGACATAATGATATCTATTCATAGAATAAAGACTAAAGCACCTTATTCTGAGTCTCTAGTTGACCTCATCAGGCATTACGATGTGCGCGAAAGAAAGAGTTAGCCCCACTACCCGCACATTACAATATATGAAATATGAATTGCTGCCCTATTTCTTAACAAATTTTATTGCTGATTTCACAAAAGAGCTTCGTTTTTCTATAAAACGTATGGAATAATTGTCAAAATCGAACATACAACCGCCAAGCAGCAGTGTGCATGCACTGTTTTGTTTCGGTTTGAAGGAAATTGTAGCCAGTGTAACTATTGGACACAATGACACTTAACATCTTATGTCTCAGGATGTGGATGTGGATGAGTGCAGTGGAATGCCACACTGTATTTTGTAACTCAAGGTGCTGGATGATGTTTCTACTGTTTGTGCTCGTCTCGTCATTTGATGCAATAAAAAAAAATACATAATGAAATACCCTATTGTGTCGACTGATCGCTCTTCAGTTGACACTCTATCTGGACCCCTCTCCGCTTACTATCAGGTGCAGGTGGGACACTTTACCGTGACCATATTAAAAAAATATTATTTGGAGTGCTTACTATGTGTTCTTCCCTTCTAAAATGCTAAAGTGTCGTGAAGGTAATTTTCTTAATTAATATAGTTAGGCATGCATGTAAAGAGTACCTACTTACCTAGACAACGATATCAAATGTGATTTGAACCACTAATGTCTCTCGACAGGCGCCAGTAAGCTCCAGCGCGTGGAGCATCGAGGGTGAGAGCAAGCGTTTGCCCGCCATAACTCCCAACTCCAGCGCGGCACCGCTGCTGCGCGCGCCCACACCGCCGCCCGCCGCGCCGCAGCCGCCGCCACCCGACACCCTTCGCCTCTTCTCCTTCCTCCAAGTACTCACTGCTACGTTTGGAGCGTTCGCACATGGTGGAAACGATGTCAGGTAATAGTTAGAACTTGGAAGAATGCGCAGTGAGGTGACGCTCTTCGGCGTATTAATCCCTCCCTCCTGGCCGAATTTTGGCCACTGCGGCCAATCTTAATGGAGATCAGCGAAGTACGCAGCAGTTAAATTATAGTGCACAAATGTACGCGCAATACAAAGGTGCTCCTTGTTCCTTTACTTTAATGGTTCGGTGAGACGGCAATCCGAGATGACCGGAGAGAGATCAGGCGCAGGACCATCGACTTTGCGTGCTTTTCGAGGCACGGTGGTATCACACCGCTAACTTCCTGACCCCAAGCTGTGATTGAGTAAATTTTAAAAGATGGAAAAACTCAGTCGATATGTATTTGGTACAACCCGGGACCCCAGCGCAGTAGTTGTACTCGTATAACATACGCAATACAACTACGCCACTGAGGTAGTCATTATGAGGCGGCGCAGCGTATGAGTGACGGTTTGAGGGAGTAGTGACAGTATAATAGATATCTATCCATCCATGTCCATGTTAAAGCCAGTTTTAGTCAGGCATTTCTTTAATTGTAATCATAACCTAACCCTGATAGCCATATTATTATCCTTAGGTGCTTTAAACGATAGGCAGAGTCTATCGTATCAGTATTTTCACCAATATTATGTCTCTTTCCGATAAAAAAATGACGCAATAAGAAATTAAATTATTAATGATACATTTCCAGCAACGCAATAGGTCCTCTGGTGGCGCTGTGGCTCGTATACTCGGAGGGCGCAGCACACAGCCGCGCCGAGACGCCGCTCCCGATCCTGGTGTTTGGGGGCGTGGGCATCGCGCTCGGCCTGTGGCTGTGGGGCCGCCGCGTCATCCGCACCGTCGGCGAAGATCTCACCAGCATCACTCCTGACACGTGAGTGAGGCCTCACTTGTGTAGCTAGTGTGCTAATTGTTATAGAAAGAGATCTCCTTTCTTCATCATTCAGAATTTACTAACCAGTATAAATGGTGCAGTTTCTAGAACTAGCTACATTACTTACTTTGTTGTAAATGGTCTAGGTACTAAGAAACGATGATTAGTTTACTAGCTTTTGCCCGCGGCTCCGCCGGCTTTAAAAAGTTTTTCCGGGATAAGGTCCCGCTTTATATTTTGCCGGGATAAAAAATAGCCTATGTGTTAATCCAGGACATGACCTGCCCGTGTGCCAAATTTCATCGAAATCCGTTCAGTATTTTTTGCGTGAAAGAGTTACAAACATCCAGACATCCATACATTCTTACAAACTTTCGCCTTTATAATATTAGTAAGATTAGTAAGATTGACTTGATCATCACAATCACAACTCTTACTTTTACGACCGCACACTTCCTATTTCAGGTTAATTAGCCCGTTCGTGTTATAAAAACAATATCCTGTATTTTTTTATTGGTGTATTTCCTTTTTATTTTATTCAACAGTGGATTCACCATAGAACTGGGTGCAGCGCTAACTGTACTCGTGGCAAGTAAAGCAGGGTTACCGATCTCTACCACGCACTGTAAGGTTGGCTCCGTCGTTTGCGTCGGCTATTTCTCTCAGAAATCCGTGGACTGGAGTTTATTTAGGTTCGTATTATCATCAATTTGAAAATTCATTCATGTTTTGTCTTCTAGTCGCCTCCTTCGTATTGTAAAAGCATGGACTGAGTGGTCCCGAGTTCGATCCTCAGTTCGAGCAATATTGTGTATTTCTAATATGATTTATCGGGGACTGGACCGGAAATGGGGGAGCACGTGCTATTGGACATACTGTTAGTTGGTAGTTACGTAAGTTACTGGTGGTAGGTCTCTCGAATGCGAGGGGCCGTCTGGGTAGGTGTATACTGCAATGTCTAAATCTACCCCAAGCAGCAGTGTACATGCAATGTTGTGTTCCGGTTTGCAGGAAATTGTAGCCAGGATAACTACAGGACATAATGAGACTTAACATCTTATGTCTCAGGATAACGAGTGCAGTGGAATGCCACACAGTACTTTGTAACTCAAGGTGCTGGATGGTGTTGTTACTGTTTATGGGTGGTCGTATCGCTTATTATCAGGCAAACGACATGCTCAAAAAAACTTTGTTATTAAGTTTTGTAGGGTGTTGTATGGGCGAACGTATCGCTTCTCATTCGCGCGGCATGCTCGTTTCGTCATTTAGTAGCCATAAAAAAAGGACGTTCGACAGTCGGTCATAAAAATATAGGCAAATAACTTCTGCAATATGTTTGAAAAAGTGTGTTGTGCCGACTCTACATTCGCGGCGATAAGGGAAGGAGAAATTAATGTGTTTCATATTTTGGTTACTATACATTACATATACACTCAAGCCTTTTATCCCCGAAAGGGTAGGCAGAGGCGCAACTAGTGCACCCACTTTTCGCCATTATTCTGTCCCATTATGTGATAGGGGGCGAGCCTATCGCCATATCGGGCACAAATTCCAGACTCCGAGCTGATACTGAATAGAAAAACTCAATATGACTTTGCCCGACCCGGGGATCGAACCCGAAACCTCAGCATTGCAGTCGTACCATAATACAACTACGCCACCGAGGCAGTCATAAATAAATAGTTACTATACATTTCATAAAAATAAAAATTAAGACATTTTCGTAAGTCCGAAGTCCTAAGTAGGTATCTAAGAATTCAGAAGACTTTACCGGCTTGCAATGATCAAATAAAGTTCGCCTATTGTTTGCATAAGTAGAATTGTTAGGGTCTAATAGTAGAGAATATAAAACTGTAAACTTTATTCTAGGAACATAATATACGCGTGGGTGATCACCGTGCCGGCCGTGGCGGCCATCGCGGCGCTCTCCATGTTGGCACTTGAAGCGTTTGTTGTTTAAACCATTGCAACATTTGTGGAACTTAACGTACTCGTACCTACATGTGTTTTTTTTCTGTAAAATTAAATGGATGTTCAAAATCACTTCTCTCGTCCACATGACAAAATATTGATTAAGAAATAGATAACTTTTACATAGGTACTATAATCCTTCTGAAACTTTTCTTACAATGTTTTAGGATGTTACATTTTAAGAGAGAGATGTAGTTTAAAAATGTTTTTATAACGTCTAGTATTTGTTGTTACATTGTTTTATAATAAAAATCAATATAGGTACCTATCCATATCAAAACACAGTTATGTGGACGAGCTTCTACTTTACATGTTCGCGTTTCCGTAGATTGATGTGTTAAATAATAAGACTTTCATCCCTATATAGGTCTAAGCGACAGTACACCGATACTAGCCAATACGGAACTGTGTTAATTAGCTGTAAAACAGATCAATTCGTTTAAGGTCTAAGTATTCTAGTGTTTGGATAATTAGTTTATCAAATGGTATAAGTTTATATTTCTGTCAATAAAAAAATTGATGCAACTATAGTTGTTCTTTTAGTCTGTGCCACTTATAAATGTAATACTTTATAACTGAAGTGTTTGACTTCTGTTTGTTGTAAACCTTTGATTAGTGTGACAACTACGTAAAATCGACGTTAGCCATACATAATACTAGTACAGTCACGTAGGCAAATTAAATATGTACACCGGTGCTAAAAAAATAGTTTTATTAAATTTATTTCACTATCATAGATTGAGAGTTATTTGACTAAAAGACTACTTCATTAATCGTCTTGGAAAATGAGACCAAATGTTTTGAAATTTTTTAATTATATTGATATTGTGTACATTTTCTTATAAATATTTTTAAAGTTATTGTTTACACAATAATCACATTGGAATAGCACGGCCCAAATTAATACATTTTATATAGTTTTTTTTATGATTTGATTAAAAAAGTGATAAAACTCGCTATGTTGTAGAAGCACATGGACTAAAACGATGTCAGTCAATGAATATGTTCGTAGCGTGAGGAGGCCAATAATTCTGCATAGGTGACTTATGTATCTATGTAAACTCTTCAATAAATGATTAGATGTCAATATTGTTGAATAAACTTATTAGTTGAAAAATGCTTCTTTTATTTTAGCACTGACCGTACCTACACACATCGTAGTATAAGCCGATGCATTAAAAATACAAACACACGAATTGAGAACCCCCTCCTTTTTTTAAAGTCGGTTAAAGAAACGAATCTAAAATGGCGGCTTGTACTTGCGTTCACAGATAGTACAGTTAGCATATAAAATTTCAGGTCCAAGGTTTTGTTCAAATTCCATTAGTATGCATTTAAAAATCATTAAAAATTCAGTTAGCATATTAAAGGCTATGGTATACTTGCACTATAATATTTCCAAACTCTAACGGTATTTATTTATGTAAGTGGTTTTAGATTACCTAAAAATATATATTACTATGTAGTTACAGTATTTATTTAACGTATTTGTTTGTTTGCATAATATACTATTTCATGTGTATCACCGTTAAGACAACGTGAAAGCAAATTAAGACGGATTTTATTTTTGCTTACGGTACGCACGTGAGTATATGGCACTAGTGTGCAAGCGAGACAAAATGATAAGCACTGCCATTTTAGATGGTTTTTTTTTATAATAACTAATTAGTATTAATAATGTTAGCTACGTTGCTTAATTTTTTTAGCACAATTAAGACCGATACGAGTTAGTACCGAAATGTTTTAAATTTTAATTTACTATTTAAATTCTGTTTCTGAAAATTCGCAGACAGCAGAGGCACTGCACTATATGATAGAGTGACGAACATAGTGGTAGCTTTATTTCATTGCAACAGTCTAGAATACCGTTATGGAAGATTGTGAGGTATTGTAAAAAAAAATGATTTGTTGTATAATCTTTTATTATAAAACAAACATTCTTATCGTACACACACTCGAAATATCCGAACTCATCTTTTTTCTTACAACTGTACAACCGTTTCCCATAGTTCGATGGTACTATACCACATCGACGATCCGATATTACCTTTTTAATATTTGCCCCGCTCATAAAGCAGTTTTGTAACAAAAAAGCGTGCAGGAAAAAAAATTAAAATATTCCTTAATGGGTAATATTATGTACATCCTATTAATTAGTAGACGATAAACGATAAAATTATACAATTTAGCCACTAAACGTATCCTCGATTATGCACAACTTTGTGGCCAAAGTTTATTTTTAAACGATACAATTTCTCTGCTGGAGAGTACTCTTAAAAAGAAATAAAATAAATTGTAATAGTTCGCTTATACTTCAGTTTCGTAGACCCTAATCTGAACGCATAATGAAAGTTGGTTTATGTGAGCTGGGTCTTTATATCTGTAAACTTGAACATGTAACACCACATATAACTTTGCATACAGAATGTTTATTAGGTGACGTATTGATTGGTGAGTGCTCTGAGCAGCCTGACGTGGCATATGCAGGCGGCTTCCCGCTGTATGTCCTCGTTCATAAATAGTAATAGTTCGCTTATACTTCAGTTTCGTAGACCCTCATCTGTACGCATAATGAAAGTTGGTTTATGTGAGCTGGGTCTTTATAAACTTGAACATCCAACATCACGCATAGCAGTCTGTATACAGGTGTCCATTAAGTGACGTATTGGTTGGTGAGTGCCCTGAGTAGCCTGGCGCGGCGTATGGCGGCGGCTTCCCGCTGTATGTCCTCGTTCATAAATAGTAATAGTTCGCTTATACTTCAGTTTCGTAGACCCTCATCTGTACGCATAATGAAAGTTGGTTTATGTGAGCTGGGTCTTTATAAACTTGAACATCCAACATCACGCATAGCAGTCTGTATACAGGTGTCCATTAAGTGACGTATTGGTTGGTGAGTGCCCTGAGTAGCCTGGCGCGACGTATGGCGGCGGCTTCCCGCTGTATGTCCTCGTTCATAAATAGTAATAGTTCGCTTATACTTCAGTTTCGTAGACCCTCATCTGTACGCATAATGAAAGTTGGTTTATGTGAGCTGGGTCTTTATAAACTTGAACATCCAACATCACGCATAGCAGTCTGTATACAGGATGTCCATTAAGTGACGTATTGGTTGGTGAGTGCCCTGAGCAGCCTGGCGCGGCGTATGGCGGCGGCTTCCCGCTGTATGTCCTCGCTGTTGTTGGCGTTGAGCTCGAGCGCGCCGGCCGCCTTGATGGCGCGCTGTCGGCGGCCCCCCTCCCCGCGCCGCGCGTGCATCGCCACCGCCACCTCCAGCAGCGTGCCGTCCCACAGGCAACCGTAGTACCCGTCCATGGCGTCCGCTGCGTTGCCCGTCTGGAAACCATTATTAGACTAAGCACCTATTGGATATATTCAGGTTATGCAACTAAGATTACATTCCAAAATGAATGTTTAGAAATATATCTGAAGCATCTGCTTGTGTTTATATTTCAAGATAAACCTACTTAGTTCGATACATTTGGAATAGATGTCGTTCTGAATATTGAAAAAATATAAGTAATAATTTTTCTAACTAAACGTGTTTTATTGGACACCATGTAGTTTCCTCAAGTGTTATAATAAAACATAGATGTAAAAAAAATGCGAGTTAGAAAAGCGTATCGATGGAGAACACAGCACAGTGTGCGTTACCTTTTCAGCTATGCACTTGAAGGCGGTGGTGTAGTCTGGCTCGTCGGGCAGCTGACAGAGCGCGGCGGCCTGCGTGGGCGCACCGAGCGCGAGACAGCAGCGCGCCGCGCGCCGCGCCCACCCCCCCGCGCCCGCCTCCTCCCCGCACCGCTTGCTGAAGTGCAGCGAGCCGACCGCCAGCTTGCACAGGTAGCGCCGCAGCGCCGCCGCCCACCGCGCGCCGCCCATCTCCACGTCGCCGTACAGGCGCAACCTACATTTATAATCATACCAATTCAGGGATGCCAGATAGTCTCACCAATACTGGTACAGTTGCACTGAAAGTTGGTATTTGACCAAACAGGATGGTACACACACAATAATATACATAAATTGCAACGGTAACATAAAGAATCTGTACAAAATTTTTCCAGCAACCTTTTTTTTTAGTTCCCAAAACTGCAATTTGTATGCAATTTATAGTGATGTATTCTTACATACAAGAAAAAACCATTCAGTGATTGATGTGGAAAGTTGGTACCAACACAACGTTTAGTTGGTACATGGTACAAAACCCTGAAAACTGGTACGGATACCAGGAAATTAGTACATCTGGCATCCCTGTACTAATTAAAGCCACTTATTCACGTTCAGTTTAATGATTTCTTATATTTACGCAAATTTTAGATACATATTCAAATAAAACTAATTTACGGATTTTATTGTGGTTTTTTAATTTATTTTGACTTCCGGCGTTTCGAAGGTCGAAGACTACAGTATTCATGGTCACATGGCAGACTTAGGTGTTGAACTTTTCAGACAACCAAACATTGGATGAAAATATAAATTACATACATACATACATAAACTCACGCCTTTCTCCCATTGGGGTAGGCAGAGACTATGGAGCGCCAAGTGCTACGATCCAAGCATACCTCTTTCGCTTCTTTCACAGTCATCAGTCTCTTCATACATGCTCGTCGGTTACGAGAACTCCTTATTTGACCCTTCCTTAAGAGGTCGTCAATTTGGTCCATGAAGGTACGTCTAGGACGTCCCCGTCCGACACTACCACTCACCTTCGCGATATAAATTTCTTTCGTTACTCTCCTTTCATTCATCCTTTCAATGTGGCCAAACCACCGAAGCATTCCTTTCTCAATCTTAGTCACTACATCTTCTTTCAATCCACATTTTTCTTTTATCACGCTATTCCTCACTCTATCACTTACTTTCAGCCCACACATACTTCTCAAAGCTCTCATCTATATAAATTAAATTTCTATATAAATTAAAAAACCACAATAAAATCCGTATGCAACGAATACAATGCAATCAGCCCTGTATTACATTGTACTGCCTACGGCCTTCTCTACTACTGAGAGGAATCGTAGTCCACCACACTGGCCTAATAGGGGTGGGAGACATCACATATCCTCGAAATTCTTATGGAAAATTCTCAGGTATATAGGTTTCCACACGTAAGTTCGAAAAGTCAGAGGTGTGTGCATTGGGTTTTAAACGTCCGGAAATTCTCTCAGCAGACCATTCTGTTCCCAAATGGGCTATCTATTATCCACTTTCAAATAGGCTATCGTCCACTTCCAAATAAGTTATTGTCAACTTAAATTATTTTAGGGATAAAATCCGTAAAATATTTTTATGTCAACTCCTTCAGTTTAGTCATCTAAAATAATAATTGCATGATCGTTTCCGAATTTTAGATATTTATACTAATCTTTTTTTTACGGCATTGAATGAGGAGACGAGCATGCCGTTCGCTTGATGGTAAGCGATACGACCACCCATAAACAGTAACAACACCATCCAGCACCTTAAGTTACAAAGTACTGTGTGGCATTACACTGCGCTCGTCATCCTGAGACATAAGATGTTAAGTCTCATTAGTTACACTGGCTACAATGCACTTCAAACCGAAACAAAACAGTGCATGCACACTGCTGCTTGGCAGTAGAAATAGACATTGCAGTGGTACCCACCCAGACGGACTCTTACATATGAGAGTCCTACCACCAGTAAAAAGGTAATTATCTAAATATACATAGGTAATTTATACCTTATTATAACACTTCCGTTTCTAAGGATGTCAGCAGCTAATAAGTCAATACGGGTACATACAGATCATCAAGACTTACCAAGGCGTATTATAAGGATAAAGCTTCAAACTCCTGTCCAGCAGATCCGTTAGAGATTCCAGCACGAATTTCACCTGATAATTGTTTATGTTAGATATATTCGACGGCCACAGGTTGGTGTATTCGACGACGAATTCCAGTGAGTTGTCGTCTATGATCAAGTTGTGTATCCTGGCGAGGAGGGACAGCATGACGGTGATGGCGAGCGGTTCTCTCAGCGTGGCTAGGAAGGCGTTGAACGCGTTCCGTGCCTCGGCCGCCGCGTTAGGGATGTCGCGCGAGTACGACGGGCCGCCGCTCGCATTTCTCTTCACAGGGCCACTTGATCCATTGTTGTATACCGATAGGGCTGTAAAGAAATATTAATTTATTATTTGTATTGAGATTTATTCTTGCTTGGCTAAGTTACTATTTTATTGTCTAGATGGACACTCTATAGATTTGTACGGTTGAGCACAGTAGCTAAGGTTAGAATCCATATTTGTTTATAGCGATAGCAGGTACGTTGTAAATCAAGTATATAAACAGAACAGAACTATACCATAATCCCAAAGTAGTCGTGGGAATTTCCTCGTGGTCTTCGCTCGCTGCAGCTCGTGGCACGCTATACAAAGTGCGGCGGCAAGTTCTCCCGGCCCCGTGGTGACGCTCACGCCTTCCCATTCGCGTGCGTTCAACAAACAATTCCAACATGCTTCAACTACCTACAATTTATATTTTTAGTAGAGAATATAATTACACAGATAGTAACTACTAAGTACATGATCAATAATTATGGCAAGTAAAGTGGTGTACCTGTGGTCGCGGAATGATGCCATCACCAGAGGTAGCGGCGGCGATGCATGCCTTGCATTTGTTCGCTAAAGCAGCCAAGTTCAATCGATGATTGGGCCACTCACTCAACATCACGTTAACTTGCAAAAATAACACTTCCCACGAAAGTTGTCGGCACAGTCGGTATAACACTGGATCGTTCCCCCCGCCGAGTTGATTGCGGGCTTCGGTCTCTAGCACCGTTAAGAGTGACAGGGCCGCCCGCGCTTGTCCCGCTTCTGCGCGCGACCGCGCTGCTCCCGATATAACGTGTCCAAAATCTTGTAGAAATCCTCTGGGCAATGCCAGCAGAGCATTCCCTAACATGCCGGCGGGCTTCCAAGACGGGCTTAATTTCCATAAAGGAGCAGATGGCGACATCATGGCGAGCTTCAGTAGGCACATGCGCACGTCATCGGCCGTCGACGCTTCGATAAGCCGTTTTTTCAGCTTTCCCATTTCTAGCTCTGGCACCGATTTGAATTCAAAGTCTGGTGTTTCCCAGTCGTCAGTGAGAAGCTCCCGAGGCAAATCCATATTTTCATCATCAGCATTGATGGGATCGTTTAAAATGATGTTCAGTTGTTTATCACTGATTAACTTTTTTCTTATACTCTCAGCAGACTCGCCCACGTGCTTTTTTAAATATTCGTCAATCCTTTCAATAGGAAGTCGGCACTGCGATGTTGCTAGATGTAGAAAGAACATTCTAAGATTAATCCAGTCATCCTCTGAGAGATCTGATACTAAAACTGGTGCAAGCGCCCAAAACATGAGATCGAAAAATTTTATACCCACTGTTTTAAACTTCTTAAGAATTTCTGGGTGAGTGGATGGTATGCCTCCTTCAAGCGCGTACCGTACTGCGTTCAAAGCCGAGACCCGATTCAGTAAATCTCTGGCGACAGTGAATGCTCCACTGGAAGCAGAGCCCTGTATATCTAATTCTACAACTTGTCTATGCACCATGGGGATTTCACGCTTGAGATTATCTGCTTGCAAAACTGCTATAATTCCTGCATAATGGTTAGACACCGACTCTTGAAGTTTTTGCAGTAACGATGGCTCTTCATTTAACACGTCATGTCCCAAATTTAATGCTCGTATGTATCCCAAAATGTCATCTTTCGTCATGCTAGCATAGTACAAATCATCCCAAGGCAATTTTTTATGTGGACCATAGCCGTAAAAAGATATTTCCCTTTCCAATAAATTCAAATTTTCTCTGCAGCCAAGGATATGCTTTTTAGCCATATCATGTTGTCCATAGAAGAAATAATTATAACACAAATCGAAATGAATTTGCATGGCGAGTTCATAGTGAGTAATGATAATGTCTCCAGCATCCCAGTCATGGTTCATGTCGTCGGAGTCCTCCGTGAGATGGACGAAAGCCTCCATGACGGGAATTTTGATTTTTTGTGTCTTTTGTGTTCTTGACGAAGATTCGTATGTCGATAATATTTCATCTAAGAATCGAATGCTCTGTGTTCGGGAACTTTCGCACATTCGTAAGATTTTTTCAAAGTTTTGACTCATGGGAGAATATCCACCCTCTGCTTGCATTCCAGGACTAAAAAATATATTTTTAAGTTAATTAAAAAGTAATACCCAATATTGCAATTTTGTTTTTACATAATAATATAATACATTAATTTGGTTCTTGTCTCTCTGTCACAGGATTTTTCTGGAATAATAATTGACTAATAATGGTGAAACATTTTCCATAGGTCTAATGATTATTCAAACAAGAACATGACTTTTAAAACTGTTCATTTTAAGCACTTTCAATTAAATTAACAAAATGTTTGTATATTGAAATAGGACTTTTAGATGTCATATACCTACTTTGTTTTAATTTTAATACATAATACTTACATATGAATAAAGGACATTTTGGTTGATTTTGCACTCAGAGACGCTTTCACAGGGAATCTCAAAACCCATCTGTGATAAAGAATTAGTGCAAATTGTATTTGTGGCTGTTGTAACAATTCCGGTGGAATATCCTGGAAGGACAATTTATTAATACCTGCACTGAAATAACGGTGAGTAGAGACCGGATTATATGCAATTGCTTATTTTGACAAATGGTGCATATTTTCTCTGCTTTGGCAATATTATATTAATTATTTTTTTAGGATAAGTAATAAGCGAAATTGTATTGTTGTCAGCCAAGCTTATTAAAGTGGCTAAGCTGAATAATAACACATAATTATGTGCAAAACCCTGTTAATAGGTTGAGTAAACTTTTGACACAGACAATAAGGCCCCGTTTTTTTAACTGTGTTTATCGTTTTCTCTGGGTGTTATTAACCTGGAATCGCTTACAGAGCTGCGAGCGCGTCCAGCAATAATTAATAACACCGAGGATTACCTTAATAACAATTGAAAAACCCTAGCCTAAGTGTCAACTTAGCATCCAAGTACATAAAAACAAAAACCCCAACGTCGGATTGCCTTACCTGGATATTGAACCCAGCATCTCACCAAGGTAAACCATTCTGATTATGAACATTAATAAAAATAAATAGTACATTCATTTAATAGCATGGCACTGTATGTTGGTATATGACAAATTATGTGCTGATTTTAAGTAAAATGAATGTTGTATATGTTGATTTTTTTTGCATATTTTGGTTAAGTTGCATATAATCCAGTTTCTAATAATGAAAAAGAGTTATTATGCAAGGGGTAATCATAGAAAAGATTGAACAAAGTTAAACAAATACTACCTGTGGAGGTACTGAAAACATGGTGTCTGTTGCCATGTATACAAAATCCTGCATAAGTTGTTGTTGGATATGTGGTGGTAGTTTTGATTGCAATATGTCTGTGAATCCACAATATTTAAATAATTAACATTCAAAGTTCACATATTGCTGTAATTCAAATATATAAAGTACCAGCTTTTGCCCGTGGCTCCGCCCGCATTAATAAGTTTTTCCAGGATAAAAACCTTCCTCTAGAATCACTCTATAAAAAAAAGCATAAAAATCCGTTGCGTGCTTTTAAAGATCTAAGCATGCACAAGGACAGACATCGGGAAGCGACTTTGTTTTATATTATGTAGTGATTACAAACGCAAAAGTAAATTTGCTATCGAATAAGTGTGAACCATAAAGTTCCTTCTCAAATAATGGTAAACATCAAAGTTACGATGTGGGCAGAACCACAAATGACACAAAATAGTACAAAAAGTAGTTTATAGTAAACTAAGTTTCTATTCATAAAACCATTTTGGCCAAATATGAAAGTTTCTGTTACAAACTACTATAGGAATATTTGTAAAATTATTTATTCAATAGGGTACTGACTCACTTTTGTTTTTTACTGTTTTCAAATATTTTTACCATATAAATTTTAACCTAGAAAGAATAATTAAAATCCAGTAAAAAATAAACAAGTGATAAGCTTTTGAATTTCGTTAGAAAGGATAAGTGTCAAGAAACAGAAAAAATGTGCAATACCAACATGACATCATTGAGAATTACAATATCTGCAAAAGAAAGAGATGAAGACATATCCCCACTATGCACCCACTGATGCCCATGGCAATACCTATTCGAAATAGGAATTACTGCCACATTTAGAACAAATTTTAATGCATTTGTGCTAAAAGGCTTCTTATTCGAACCATTAACAGTTACATATAGAATAATGTACAAAATCAAACAGGATAATCCCCTATTCAGCTACTGTAAATTTCACCTTGATGGAGGAGCTTTTCAATATTAACTGACAATATACATCTTGCATTTCTACCTTACATTTACAGCAGTTAACATTTTAAATAACTTTAGATTATATACATTGCTTTATTAAAATTGTATTAAATTACAAGTTTTTGCCCGCGGCTCCGCCCCGTGAATGAGTTTTTCCTGGATAAAAGTCCTACTTTGTATTTTCTTCAGATAAAAAGTGGCCTATGTGTTAATTCAGGACATGATCTATCTGTGTGCTAAATTTCATCAAAATCCGTTTAGTAGTTTTTGCGTGAAAGAGTAACAAACATCCATACATCCACACATTGTTACAAACTTTCGCGTTAATAATATTAGTAGGATAATAATATTTCTTCATACTTAAATTCCAGTTAAGAGTGGCTGCTATTTTAAGTGCAAGTATCTTAAGTGCCAGTTGTTTTCGCGAGTACTGCACAGGCGCAGGGGTAGTTGCTGAAGGTGGGCTTGGAGGAGCGTCCACATCCATCACCCTCTCGCTTGACGGTTTTGAACTGGCATTCTTTGCATCCACTGACAAAAACTCTTCTATTAGTTCACATGCTGACGGTTCTGTAATCAATCGCATCGTATTTCAAATACATTCGGTATCTTAAATCAACTAAATACAGACAACATAATTATGTAAATACACAGACAAGAAATAAGCAGTACCACTGATACTTACCCGAGTTCGGCTTGCTGATATGTTTCTTCAAAAGATTAGGGTCTAAGAGGAATTCGAACCACAGTATAGTGTCCGGAGATATGGGCACTGTGCCCGGTCGTAACAAGTCCACATCCATTCTTTTGGCCAATTATACAATACTTTTAAAACATAGTACTCAATAATAAACACAATAACAATAATAATTATTATTCTTCTGCTAAAGCATTATAACACCACGAATTCCAATATAAATTTACACATTAAGCTTGTTTTGTATTTTGGTTATCTTTTGACTTTTAGGCTTAGTGTAGTGATGCGACTCGAGTCGTGTTTGTACTCAAGTGAATCTGTCAATCTCGTACTCGAGTGAAAACAATATTGAATCGATTCCATTTGCGCTCGAATTGCCAAGTCAAATAAGGGCACCGAGTAGCCTCAGTGAACGCTAGAAATTACTAAAAATCATTATTTCACTAGTCGCTGTCTACGTCGCGAACGTTATTGCTATCAATTTAACATTTTTTTGTCTAACTCCGCATTTCTTGTGTGATATAGCATGCAGAAATTAAATTTAACTATACTCATGGGCGAAGAACGATAGGCTCGCCCCCTATCACATCATGGGACGGAATAACGGCGAAAAGTGGGTGCACTAGTTGCGCCTCTGCCTAGCCCTTCGGGGATAAATGGCGTGAGTGTATATGTATGTCATGGGCGAAGCTACAGCTTTTACATGAGGGCGGGGGCTACAATATATAAATTTTAGTAGCGTGGGTCCTGCCTTGCATGACACCGTATTTTAGAAGCTAAGGGGAGGGGGGTCCGGATCCCCAAAATGTCAGCGGTCAGTGTCGTAGCGTTGTTTATTGTAAGCTAAGGGAGGGTCCGGACCCCCCTGAACCACCACTTATATACGCCCATGACTATACTTCATCGGTTTAGGCATTTAACTAAATCTAAACATATCATAAAAAAGGTACTTTACCTGTCCATTTCTCTTCACAAAATACGTTGTGACCGAAATAAACGTCTTCATAACCTACTACACAACATTTAACACAGTTATTCCCGTTTATTAAAGTAGTTTGGTTATTATAATGTTGTAGTTATTAATTAATAAAGGCGCAAAAACGCGAACACAATCAATTGTTAAAAATTACACTACTCTTACAAAGGATATCGATCTGTCAATTGTAAAAGCGCTAGTACGACTGGCACGCCAAACATTAATTTTCCAATGCATCGTAATAGATAACCCTACAAAATTTTAGAGTACGACTGTCACGTAGCTCACCATTAAAATTGACTGCTATTCATTTTAATCAGGTAACTAGACAACAATTATCGACACATTTCCGCATAGTAGAAAGTTTATTATGTTTTTTGCTTTGTTTCTGATAATTACTTGTTGTTAGTAATGTACTATGTTTCTAAAGTGTATAGGGTAAAGAGTATATAGGGTTTTCCCATACATCTATATATATAAGCGGCGTTTGACGGGGTGTATGTTGTACGTAGCCTCATTGACACGACTGTCTTCTTAAAAACTTTTGTAAGAAAATGCTGACTACCAGTGAATCATATGTCTTTTTTTGTTTAAATTTAGTTAAATACCTAAATAATTGGAGTATAGTGAACAATAATATTATATTGTACATTAATTCATCTACCGGGATATTACATAAAGATATTTATAAATATTTAAACAAATCTTACCTGAGTTACACGATGTGTAAATAGTCAACTCGAGTGACTCAACAGCTCGAGTACAATTCAAGTGATGAACTGAAATTACTCGAGTGACTCGAGTCATAGAATCCTACTCGAGTTGCATCACTAGCTTAGTGTTACCAGATGTTTGATGGTTCAAGCCAGAGACAAACAAGAGTTCAAGCAGCCAAAAATCTTAGATGCAAAGCAAGAATTTTATACCCATATGGATTTTTCATTCCGTTTAACAAACTGAAGAATAAAATGTGACGTCACAGCTATCTGCTGTCTCTCTCTTTAGAGTGACAAAGATTTATTTTCAAAAACAGGACGTAGCATAATTAACTGTCCATAATAATATGATATGAACTTCCACAACAAATAAAATAAATAAATAAATAATAATGATAAATTTTAATGCATGCAAATAATACATAATAATAATACATATTCTAAATCCCATAGATGTAAAATAAAAGATTTAATAATTTAAATGTAATAACTGTAACTTAATTTAATTTAATGTAATAATTGTAATGATTGTAGTAGAATAAAGGCTATTTTTATTTTATTTTTATAATAATATGATATGATATAATATGGCTGCCTCGGTGGCGTAGTTGTATTATGGTACGACTGCAATGCTGAGATCTCGGGTTCGATCCCCGGGTTAGTCGGATCGGGCAAAGTGATTATTTTTCATTCAGTATCAGCTCGGAGTCTGGAATTTGTACACGATAAGGCGATAGGCTCGCCCCCTATCACAGCATGGAACGGAATAACGGCAAAAAGTGAGTGCACTAATTGCACCTCTGTCTACCCGGGGGATAAGAGGCGTGAGTGTGTAATAATATGATATCGCACCATAATATTTATTTTTATCTCTATAAAGTAATGCGGTTTAAATTAATTATGAAAACCAACTACAGCGGCTAATAATAGTTGATATTTAAAAAATATAATTTGAGTTAGAAAGTTTATTCCAAACAAAATTGGCATATTTACATACGTTTTTGGTATGTGTAGTTCGGAACTACTACTTCCACTTACATAAAAAAATACCTCACCACGCGGTGGTGAATTCAGTGGCGGCCTTGGAGGAGGGGGGCGAACCAGGCAACCGCCTGGGGCCTCGCAGTTACAGGGGCATCTTGCAGCTCCTTGGGGGACCGTTTTTTGGCACCTTACTTACAAAGCTGTTAAAAAAAATTATTTGCTTCGCACGGGGCCCCGTGTGCTTTTTTTTGTTCGGCACACAGCCTCACATTATATATGTTTTACTTTCCCCCGCGACTGGATATGTTCACGTTGTTTGCCGGCCTTTATACCCAAATATGGAGACTGTAAGGTTAGACAGAAAAACATTGGGATATTTAAAAATGAAAACTACAGTTATTGTTAAATTTAAATATAATAAAAAAAATTAAGAACATACTCATAAAAGTAAACAATCACCTAATTAAACCTAATTTTCAGTGAGTAATTTTGAAATATTACGAATATCTATTTTGTGTGATTTTACAATTTTTGCGAGTATTCTGCGAACTTTTTTTCTGTAACTATCCATAATAATACATATTGTGTTTTAGAGATATTCTACTATGAGTTGTGTAATTCATAGTTGCAGAATTATTTGCAATTCAACATCTAGTGTGAAATTCCATAGGTAAGTTGATTGTAAACAAAGTTGTGTAGATATTTATAGCAAAAGTAATAAACACGTGGATGTTTTGCAAATTACAATACTAAATAAATTCTTGTTTGAGAGCCACGGAATCAAAAATTAACGCTACATTCTGCGGGTGAGGTTTCGTCCTTAAATTTATTTTTAATATTCTAAAACTTCTGTGAAGAAGCCAACAGAACAATTAAAGTTTGCTAAAGATCACCATAATGTGCTCTCTTTCGGCAAATAAATCTTTGAATTTATAAAAACAAAAATGTTTTCGGCGACTAAAGGTGTAATGTTAAAACAAAAGTCTTTATGTCATCACTATATGTAATTTTTCTTTGCTTGCTATTTGGAATATACTTTTAAAAAAAATCTCAAATGTTAGCAAAATTTCACTGCAAAATATTTTCAATTTCAGACTGTAAAGTATAATCATGAACAACTTTAGTAAGAAATAACTTGTCATTAATTTTCTTCTTTTATCTCTTCATCTTCTGCTGCAATACTTTCTTTTATTTCTTCAAATTTATTTCACGGGATGTCTTCACATTTACTGATATATTGAAATCTTTCAAGTCTTGACGTTTCAATGGTGGTTCATATTCATTTCGCTGACATATAATGTAAAAAGTAAATATCAATCAATAATAATATATTTAAGTACCTATGTATTTTAGACAGAGGTAGAGGTGCCATTTAGTACACTCAGATATCACCCAATGTACCGCCGTTATAAAATTTGGTGGGTCGCAAGCTTAATGCCCTTTCCTACTAATCTTACTAATATTATAAAGGCGAAAGTTTGTAAGAATGTCTGGATGTATGGATGTTTCTTTCATGCAAAAACTACTGAACGGATTTCGATGAAATATGGCACACGGGTAGATCATGTCCTGGATTAGCACATAGGCTACTTTTCATCCCAGTAAAATATAAACAGTGACTTTTATCCCGGAAAAACACATTCACACGGGCGGAGCCGCGGGCAAAAGCTAGTAAATAATAAAGTCTAAGTGGATCATAATTATACCAGTGAAATGATAAAAAATAATATACTTACAGCATGAGTTTCTGGTAATAAATAATTATTTTTGACATCTACTGCCATATTCCGAGAAGTAGAAGACACATTATCACATTTAGAATCATAATCTTCTGTCTTTAAATGTTGACTAGTAATTCTTGCAGACATCAAATTGACCTTTTAATGGTATTTATATTTAACGTTTTTGCTTATCTAGATCTTTAAGAAATCTGTAAAGAGAAATACAAACTCGATTTTATAAAAGTTTCAATAATGAAAAAAAGAAAAAATATATAATGAAAAAAGTAGTCATATATAAAGCAAATCACATTAAGCGATATTTTTCTACAGTTCATTTACAAAATATTCACGTATTTTATTACATTTCGTATAAATATTGATAAAATTATAATATTTACACAATATTGATTACAATGAACTTACCTGTAGAATTTCACATTAAATGATGGATGCCAAATATTTCTGCAACCATGAACTACACAATTCACATTAAAATATCACTAAAACACACTTATTATTGTAGATAATTACAGAGAAAATTTCGAAGTGAACATTTATTTGACTACTATATTGACATCGAATTTAACGTTTTATAACAGTGTTGCCGAAGTATGTATTCGCAATTACCAATTAAATGAGGAAATTTTGTTTAACTAAAATGTTAATAAGGATAAAAAACCTTAAGGATATCTTATTCAACAAAAATAATTTTGAAATGAAAATAGTACTTATATCATATAAGATATGTTGGAAATATTTATATATATATGATTGAGACGACAATAACGGTTTTGATATTTTTTATGGGTGGGGAAATAATCCGTAAGCTTTGGCAACATAGGTTAAAGAGTGAGTAAGATAGAAGACAACTCAAAAGGTAATTTTTTTGTCTTCACAAATATGTGTGTACCGCGGTCTCCATTAGATAATATTATAACTTCTTGATGCAAAGAGCATTATAATACTACGGAAACTTAGATGCCAAAAAATCATTATGAAGTCGCCTCATAAATCCATGCCTCATCGTATAGAAATGTAGAAGCAGAAAAAAAGATCCCCAATTTCAGATAGATGGTGGTCCAAAGCACAAAAAATTAAAAGCTAGTTAAGTACCTAAACCGATGTAATATAAACACAAAATTAAGTCATGTTATTTGACTTTAATATGACGTCATTTTTATGACTCTAATGCTACGTACACAATATATCATGTATCTACCGTCTTGCTGTGGCATCACATCGCCAAGAGATTGCGCTACTACGGAGATGTACAAATCGTAAATCGTGATATCAAGATTCTCCGTCGAAACATGACCTGCGAAGGAATTATGTGAATTGGTGTGGTATGTGGTTAATGGATTGATTAAAGTGATAACGCTTTCACGTCATGGGACGCATCACTGTAGTAGGTTAATTCACAACGATTGTATTTAATCTCGTCTACAATTCTACTATAAAATATAAAAATCTTCAAACCCCTGCGCCTGTGTTTTCCACCATCCACCACTATTCCAGGTCTACCAGTTTGCCCGTGGGTATGATATGTCCAGTTCGGTCAACGACCATAACTTTTGTTTTAGCTTTATTGACTGAAAGTCCCACGACCTCGCTTTCTCGCTCTACCTTGGCAAATAGTTCTGCACGTTCGCGCTCGGAATATGCAAACAAAGTAGTGTCATCTGCATATCGTAGATTACTGATTTTGGTTCCAACGACAGCAAAGCCTCCTTCCCACTCTTCTAAGGCTTTCTTCAATATAAACTCGCCATAGATATTAAAAAGAAGGGTAGACCGAATGCATCCCTGACGTACTTCTTTCTCCGGCTTGAAAGATCCTGACACCACATCATTCACTCTGACCATAGATTTTCCAACGTCGTATAAACTCGCGATCAATCTCACTAAGTGCGTAGTTTCCGTAGTATTCTAATTCTCTTTGGCGTAGGTACTCCCATTTCTTGAAGGATTGTCCACAAGGGTTCCCATCTTACGCAGTCAAAAGCTTTTGAATAGTCTATAAAGCAGATGAACATTGGCACATTAAATTCACGGCTCTTCTCTATCATTTGCTTCAGGTTGACTATTTGCTCTCTAGTATCGCGGCCTTTGATGAAACCAGCCTGCTCATCTGGAATTTGCCGATGCAGGTATGATTTCAACCGTCCATTGATGACGTGGAGCATTATCTTGCTGGTATGGGATATAAGCGCCACTGTCCTATGGTTACCACATGACTTTGTGGAACCCTTCTTGTGCAGCGGTATTAGAAGCGACTCTTTCCAGTCCTTAGGCTATCTACTAGTCTTCCAAAGCTGGTTGTAAATATATAGTAAGAGTTTAACACCTGTATCTCCTAAATTTCTTAGCTCCTCAGCAAATATAGTGTGTCGTCCGGCTGACTTGTTTGTTTTTAGCTTTTTCAAAGCGTCCCTAACTTTGGATTCAATAATTTCAGGCTCTAAATATTGCTACTCCACCTGAATTGAAGACCCAGCTGATCTTATAGGGTCCGTTTTAGGGTTTTTATACAGGTTTTCGCAGTACAGTTGCCACCTCTCCGCAACACGGTCTATTTCCGTTAATAGTTTTCCCTAACTATCCTCAATCGCGCAGGATTTTTACTTGAACTCTCGAGTAATACACTTTTAAGAAAAGATCTCGTTTACAGAGTGTACGCGTGATCCTCAATATACTGGCATATAGTCTTACGTCAAGATGTGTAAACTAATTAGTCACATGTGACTCATATCTGACTTATATCTTACGTGAATCCTCACATAGCGCATCATTTTGACGTGACTGACATGACGTAAACGTGTTCACTGGGTATAACTATCTCCTCTATTTTTTATATTAGGTATGTAAGTCGTAGTACTTATCCATAAAAAATAAGGTTTACTGACACTACTTTAATATAATTATACATAACTAGCTTTTGCCCGCGGCTTCGCCCGCGCGATAGGTTTTTTCCTGGATAAAAGTCTCGCTATAAATTTTTCCGGACCGAAATGTAAATCTAAACCATTCTCGAAACCACCTGAAGACACAAAAACATCATTAAAGTCGGTCCAGCCGTTTGGGAGGAGTTCAGTGACAGACACGCACACAAGAATTATATACGTATCTACTATGTATATGAAGATGTTAATAAGACCTAGGTATTATTCAAGGTGTCCTATTGTTTGTGAGATCTATGGTGGGTATTAAGTGCATGTGCACCTGAATAAATGATGTTCACTTTACACATAAAATATTATTATGACCTATTTGATACACATTACTACAGGCGTTATCTCAATGATAACCAATAGATATTGGCGGCGCTTCATTTTATCGTGGCTTTTAACTATTTTTGTATTCACTTCCAGTGTTTAATTTCTTGTGAATCTTTATATTTAATTGCGACATAAATATTATTTAAGTAAAAAATTGTGGATTTAGATTTATATTTAAGTCACTAAAACTGCGTTATAATACTTAGATACTTCAGAAATATCTGGGTACCTACATGCTTGTGAAGAGCAATGATTCTTTATTTGTGATTGATACAATGGTGGGTGACATTTCCTTGATCACATCTTCATTTTAATTTATTAGCTTCTTAGAGAAGCTGTTTTTTCCTTCGCACAAGTAAGTATATACAATTATATTATTTTAATCAATGTAAAAAAATAGTGCGGCATTTTGTTAAACATTTTTAATTTCTAATAAACAAAAAAATATTCGCAGTTTTTAAAATTTACGACATGTAGCATTTTAATTTAAATAATTTTGATATTATAAGTATTGTTTAGGTACATACAAAGTGAATAATAAAGTACTTTTAAACAGGCATTAACTTTAGCACGCAATGGTGCTAGGTTTAAGTAGGTTTAGTTTAGACTGCATTATTTTATTTACATAATTGAATGATGAGATTACGAGACAAGTAAATTGGTTTCTAATGTGAAGCTCCAAGGCTGCCGTAAGTGACATAGGTAGGGCCTACTATACTCTACGAGATCCCCTTTTGTGTACTAGTACGTAGTGATGGCATTTTCGTTGCAAGTGAAAATTCAGCGAGAGGTTTTTAAGCATAGTAGTTAGTACCTACATTTCGAAGCCTGAGCTTGGTGTAGTTCCACGTAATATCGCAGTAAACATGTCGCACTCTTAATTAAACAATGACCTATTCAGTGCCGGATTAAGACTACCTACTTGACGCCCTAAGCAATCCACGCACCCCTCCCCCTCCCGCCATCTTTTATTATTTTCAATTTCGAAAAAGAATATTTACTTAGCAAATTTTTTTTGGGCTGTTTCTGGTGCTCCCAAGACATGATGTCCTAAGCAATTGCTTAATTTCCTTATAGGCTAATTCGGTACTGGACCTAATCCAAAATTGTTGACTTGTGGGAATCGTCAATTGGGCGGGGAACGAACATAAATTCAAACAATTTTGACCCTATTCCTAATGTTGAAAAAACGCATTTTTTTCTTAGTCGATGCAGCTTGCCCTTTAGGGTCCATATTTTGATAAAAATCATCTAGCATGAATTTTGGATTAGGTCATTGTTTTATTCAGTGTGCGATGTAGAGTCTACAGTGTAGACGAAATCCACTCTAACATCATAGATTTTATAGACGCTACATTGTTTACATTTTGTAATATTGCGTTTTAATGCGTGATGCATTAAATGCCACAAATTATAGAGGATCCTAGCGAGCGAACATGACCCGCCAGCATGCCCCGCCGCGCTGGTTAAAGCCGGCGAGGCTAGCGGCGTTGGTGTGTAGATACTATAAGAAATACCTACTTAATATCCATTCATAAACCCATTTTTTTATTACAGTGGATTCCAATGCGTACCAGCATTTAGGGCAGGTTGCTGAAAATACAGTATGTATTGAGATGGACTTGCTGCAAGTGGGTTCAGAACCGGTGGGCATGCGGTGTCCGTTCTGCCAGGAAGATGTTATGACTAAAGCTACTTACAGAAGAACTACACTAACACACGTAGTAGCCTTTATTTTGGGTATATTTTTCTGGTAAGTGCCATATTACACATTTATTATTCATTATACATTTATTAATATTCTTTTCGCCACTTTGCTTATGTGAAAGCTTTTTACACACTGTCACCTTTCCGGATTAACAAGTACCTATGACCTAGGTCCTAGACTATAATTTAGATCTTGATTTTTCTGTGGCTCATTCTATGATTCACTAACAAATATCCGAATCCTTACATAATATTATAAAACAAAGTCCCACAGCCGCCTCTGTCTGTCTGAAGGCGATAAATTCAAAAACTACAGAAAGGATTTTGATGATATTTGCTATGGAAATAGTTTGAGACCCAGGGAATGGCATAGGCTACTTCTTATCCCGGTAATTTTTTTATTCCGGGACATTTATTTTGAATTTGAACCGAGAAAATAAGTTTGGAGATAGTTTGAGATCCAGAGAAGGATTGATGTTATGGATGTAAGGGAGGATGTTATTTTTTATCCAGGAAAAACACACCGGATATTTTTTCTGGAAAATCGTTTTTACTAGGGGAACCTTGAGAAAATAAGTTTGGAGATAGTTTGAGATCCAGGGAAGGATTGATGTTATGGATGTAAGGGAGGATGTTATTTTTTATCCAGGAAAAACACACCGGATATTTTTTCTGGAAAATCGTTTTTACTAGGGGAACCTTGAGAAAATAAGTTTGGAGATAGTTTGAGATCCAGGGAAGGATTGATGTTATGGATGTAAGGGAGGATGTTATTTTTTATCCAGGAAAAACACACCGGATATTTTTTCTGGAAAATCGTTTTACTAGGGGAACCTTGAGAAAATAAGTTTGGAGATAGTTTGAGACCCAGGGAAGGACATAGGCTGCTTTATATCCCGGTAAATAATATTGCGGGAAATTTATTCCGGGAAAATATATAGCGCGACTTTTATACCAGAAAATGAAACGCACTAAAGCAGACCTACTATAGTAGAAAAAAAAATTACATTATGTTCTGCTACCGAAGCGAAGCTGGGACGGGTCGATAGAATTTCATAAATTTCCGCATCGGTTTGACTGTGAAAAGGATTCCTAGATTTAGGCATATCCTATCCTAGACTACCCTCAACCACAAATACCTAGAGCGCATATAAAATATGGTTTGATAGTATAGGCATTGATTTACAAAGTTTAAGAAAATTTTTGTAATACTTTAATCATATAGCATGCTTTAAACGAACGGTCTCTAAACGATGGTGGGTAGATTAGTGACTTCTATTAGCATTTTGACTTGTTCCTACTAATATTGCGTACTTCGACCATCAAAATAAACTATTTGCGTAGTAGTATGGTTTTATTCATATTTATATTCGGTACCTACGCAATAAAGAGCTTAGGACTATGATGTATACTTTCTAAAAATATCACAAAACGAGATTATTGATAAAGAGTCAACGAGTTAAAAATGTAGAGATATAACTTTACCAGCAAGTAATGTACGATCAATTTGTAAATTACCTAGGTAATTTTCCTGTTAGTTTTATATATGCCCATGGTGTTGACACCGACCTAGGTAGGATATATACATAATCCAGTTTATAAATATTATAAAATTATAACCATGTCTATTATACCAGATATTTATTTTAAAGTAATTGTAAGTTATATCGATTTCCCTATGTTATAGTATAAATCTAAAATAAGGAAGTAGAATAAATTAAATAGCTAATCGACTAATGTTAATAAGTTTTTACAAAAAAAAAAAAAAACTGAAACGCAACAAATAATTTTTTTTTTTTTATTTTATCAAAAAAAAAAAAAGAATTATCGTACTACTCTGTAAAAACTTATGCGTGGTCGTACATAAAAAAAGTATAGGTACACGGTGACTTCAGAACCTCCTTCGTTTTTTTTGTCGGTTAAAATGAATATTATTATAATGTACATACAATGGTGATGACGTGTTACATTTTGGTGGAACCTACATGTAGGTTATATGATTGAACTAGGATCTCGCGGGATACGGATTCGATTGCAATGAGGGTAATCCCGAGGGAAATACTACCAATAATATGGGATCGTATCTGGATACACAGGACTCACAATAAGCTGTTTATCTTCATGTAATATCATGAAACGAAACAGTGGACATTGAATGCTCTCGTAGCCTACTCGCTTGGTTACCTATATTGTGCCTATACCTGAGTATTATTTTGTTTATTTTAATTATATCTTGTATATAAAATGTATAAAAATATCAGTGTGTATTCTTTGGTTAGGTGAACTTGCCAATGTGCTGGTTTCTACTTATTCAATGGGCATTACTGTTGCAACTTAATTAATTTTTATTATATACTTAACAAGAAGATACTTATCATTTTTGTTGCCTATTTTAACAATGTTTGTCAATTATGTTTATAATGTTGAAAACTTAGAGTATGTATAAGTACCTAGTTATACATACTCTAAGGTTGAAAACGTCATCTTTCGTTTTATAACAATATACTATAGCTTGTTTCTACAAGTTCTCTCTCTTCATGCGACGCGAAGAGTGTTTAATTTTAATTACTTAGATACATTTTTCACATTACAGGTGGCTGTGTTGTTGCATAGTGCCTTACGCAACGAAACGCTGGAAAAACGTAGAACATTATTGTCCACATTGCCGTAAGTTTTTGGGAGTTTATGTTCGATCAACAATATTTAAAAATTAACATTTAAAGATTAATGATTACGCAATATAGATATTTATTATTATTTCATATGAATGAAACGAGAATAATTTAGTATCTAAGTATAGATTCCTACAATTGATGCAGGTGTAACCAGTATTAAATATAAAGTAACGTAAATATATATATAGTATTTATTATAGTAAATGATTTTGTAAATCATTAGTGACATTATTGACAAATAGGGTTCATCAATAAACCAATTAAAATTATAATTTATTTTAAAAAACAATTATAAAACTTATACAATATAATATATAAACTAACTTCTAAGTATTTATTTTAATTTCGTGTACCTAGTTTTCACTTAAGTACCTAAAAATTTGTGAATGTGGTAGAAATAAATATCACAGAAATCAATGTAACTACAATTGTTAGTGCCAATATTTATGTACTTAGAGAAAAAAAATTAGAATTTTGTTATTTGTTCAACAGTACGTGTTAATACGTTTCGGAGTTGTTGTAAACAATATTAAGTTATATGTACTTAGTTCTCCCTAGGCTATAAGTTATGCACAGTAAAAAATCATGTGATAATTCAAATATTTTGGGAATACACATAAAATGTCGTAATTATAATACATAAAATAATGTTTACAACAACCAGGTCTTCATATGAAATACAACCGCTGTTTAAATATAATATTGTTACCTTTTTAATTAACTTAATTATTTTATAACATCACAATATTATATAATTCATTGCTATCAGTTGGTCTAGCCAATGATAAATTCGATAAGTGTATTAGTTGAGGATTTTTAATTTTTTTATCTATGTATATTTTAGACCGCACACTGCTGAATTTGAAAATAGTTAAAAGCTTATAAATTTATGTAACTGCGTCTAAATTATATTCATGTAAGTATATATTCCTTATACCATAATATACGTGGATTAGATGTATGTAAAGTTCATTGACATATACCTACAATACATTTTACTACTATAAGATCTTTAAAATGAGAATGTATTATTTTCCTGCACAACATACGATCGATGTGGCGAAGGTTAAGAATCGGATATATTGGAGATCAGCAGGTATATCGCAGTGGAGAATCACGACGGTGTGTAGGAGCCGATGAATGCCTTACACTGAGGACAGTAGTGGTTGGCTGTTTTACAGGACCTCATGCAGTAAGGCACAAAACAACCACAGCAGCAACTGGAAAAAGTACATAATTATAAGTTAAAAAGGAGTTACAATGGAGGGTTGTAGAGGTATTGGTACACAACGCAGTAGCTCTCCAAAAGTAGAGGGGATGGTGCGGACGACTCGCGAGCGAACATCATTCATCATCATTACCATCACCAGCCGCAGAGTACAAACAATTTCCACAAAAAATAATAATACCAGCTCTACAATTTCTACATTAATACCAGCTCTGTATAATTTACTGCCATTGCTGAGCACGGGCCTCCTCTACTATTGAGAAGTTTAGGCCTTAGTCCACCACGCGGGCCTAATGTGGGTTCGCAGATTTCACACATCGAGATACTCTTGGAGTATTCTCAGGCATGTAGGTTCTCTCACGGTATGTTGCTTCACCGTAAAGTGTACGATAATTGATAAACAATATCTACGTAATTTCGTAAAGTGTGTACCTTGGGTTTTGAAACTGCGGACATACGTCTCGGCAGACCGTTCCTTTCCCAACTAGGCTATCGTACACTTCGAACATCATGAAATTTACCATTGTCATTCAACTCTAGTATTTGACGCGATGCCATGCGTCATATTATGATATTTTTCTGAAGCCCGATACACTTCACATCCCAGTTACGCGCTCGTGAGCACGCTACTATAGTTGTCGAGCGATGTATAAATACCTACATACATACATATACACTCACGCCTGTTATCCCCGAAGGGGCAGGCAGAGGCGCAACTAGTGCACCCACTTTTCGCCATTATTCCGTCCCATGATGTGATAGGGGGCGAGCCTATCGACATATCGGGCACAAATTCCAGACTCCGAGCTGATACTGAATAGAAAAACTCAATATCATTTTGCCCGACCCGGGGATCGAACCCGAGACCTCAGCTTTGCAGTCGTACTGTAATACAACTACGGCACCGAGGCAGTCATGTATCAATACCTATATATTATATATGAGGATTTGTTGCCTTTAAATATAGGTAATTTAACAATAATATGAATCATATGATTCATTCAATATCTAACTCCTATAACTGCTTACAAATCGGCACAAAATGCCTATCAAATATGTGATACATTTATGTAGAATCATTAATACACAATAAACGCGTTACGCATTATAATCAACATTATTTCATAAATTAATAGTATGCAGATATAACTCGTGTGTAATAAAATGTAGTACCAAGCGTTCTTGCCATATAACTGAAATAAAGTGAATTTATTTATATTTTCAACCTTTGGATACCGCTTAGTTTCGACTTACCGCGGGTTTTTTGACACCAATGCTTACCTACCGCTAATTTTTTTATTATAATTTGAGTTTTTTTACAGACGAATATTTACATTTTTGATAGATTCTATAAACAAAATAATGTTGTATAAAATAACAAACTTATTAGTTTATATTAGTTCTTTTGTTAGTCTTTATCTGACAATAATTAGAGTGATGAGTCAGTCCCTAGTGCAATAAAATATCTACTGTGTTTTAAGCTATTGCATAGCTTCTATCGCGGGCCTTGAGCGTGGAGACTGAATCCAGAAATTCCGTAACGAAAAATAACCTGACACCCCTCACTCCGACCGCCACAGCGGTGATATTTTATTTTCAACTCTATCACAACCATGTAGAGTGTAAAATTCCATAAGTAAATTTAATATCGCAGTCTTGTAAGAATACAATATGTAAGAGGATATGAGCTGAATGTTAAAGTATAAAAGGTCGAAATTACCGTGTATTTAAAAATTGCTCCAGTCAGTGAAACGTATCGAAATGTCAAACGCGCGCAGTTGATGAGAATGTCCCCGTGGCGGGATGACGTGATTCTAAGTTAGAATTTTTAAAAAGTTTTTATTTTATATCTGTTCAAAGAGGTTATAAATATTAGAATTGCCTGCTTAGAGTTTCGGCGTTAGGGCACGAGTCAAATTTTGACAATAGAAAAAAAATAAAAAAAACAAATAATTATAATTACATAAGTTGATAAAAAATGCTATGCAATAGCTTTACCGCGCCAGTCTCCGAGTGCCACACGTCTTTTTTTAACTCACCGACTGTCCGTCTGGGGAAAAGTAAAATCAAGCAAATATGACAGGTACCTATTTATCATAACCGGACGTAAACAGGCCCCCGGAGCTCAGCTTATAGTCGCTAGGAGCTTGAACCGCTTTAAAATAAATTTAGAAAGACTAGAAATGATGTGATTTTTAACAGACTTTAAAAGAGGAGGTTCTGTATTCGACCCGTATGTAAGTATGCTTGTTCGTGAGTCCGTAATTTTCTCAAAAACTACTGGTCTGATTTGAATGGGGATTCAGGTTTTTAAATGTATATTTTTCGGGGACGGTTTGAGTATATAATACACTAAGATGTGATGAAGATCTTAGGAGATATATTATAGAACTCTCCAATAACCAGCAGCGAAAGACCCGCGATTACTGCGATTGTACCTATATCTATGTAGATATTGTTTCAACATCATTCTATAATATAACATCACGCCTGTGCAGTTTTAGCGGCTAAACATATGAGTATGCAACACCCTGAATTTGCCGTAAATAATTTAAGAAAAGGAAAAAAAAAATATTTTTGACAAATAATTAAACCGATTTCAAAAAACGCTATAAACTTAAAAATAATTTATCCTTATAAATAATATGCCTATAAATAATAAACTTTATCTATACTTATATTTCTGAAAAGATTATTAGAAAGATTTTATTGAATTGCAAATAGGCTCCGAAACTATTAGACGGATTTTAAAAAGTCTTTCACCAATATAAAGCTACATTATAAGCGAGTAACATAGGCTACTTTTTATCCCGGAGAAATATAAAGCGGGACCTTTATCCCAGAAACACTTAATATTCAATAATTTTGTGAACCTACACTAAATTCACTAAAATTTACGCTGCTGCTATTCTAGCGCTACCCTAATTTAACGCATTTCGACTATATCATCGGGGATGCATTAAAGATTACATCATCATCATGATTATGAGCCTTAAGAAGTCTACTACTGAACACAAGGCTTCCCCTAAATATTTCCAGAAGGACACGTCAAAAGCAGCCCACATCCAGCGAGCTCCTCTGTCCAGACCCGCGTCCAATGTCTTCTTGTTATCGAGACATCTGTCCACCTTGCAAGCGGATTATAAGCAAAAATTATTATAAATAGAACAATAAAAATACCTGGAAACAACACAGAGGGCGGCAGATATGATATGGGTTCTGTTGTTGGGCACATACTCTACTCTTGTGACGACGTTTCTGTTGCACGTTTGACAGGTGGTGCCCGTGGGTCCCGGGCCCAGTTTTCCGGGCGGCCCTGCGCCCGGTGATGAGGTTATGACTGTTGTACGAGGAGTCGCGTTTGGTGGGATCACTAGTCCGGGCGGCGGTGGGGGATTGTCACCGAAGTACGAAGGTGGTGGAACAGGATTAGGCACCGTCTGCTCGTATGGTGGTGGCAAACCCATCTTGTTTTCCACTGGAAATTATCAAAGATACGTTATTATAAAAATTATTTTATGCAAAGTATTAAAGCGACACTGCATCCCCACATATTCACGGCTCAGGGACACCTTCACGACTTCCGAGTCACTCAAGTATTTTTTAAATATTCCACATACCTCGTTATTTATATAATTTACATATTTTTTCCTTATAACATACGTAGTCAAACAATTATAATTAGTCTTTTGCTAGTATAGTCATATTGCACAAAAATTACAAGTAATTGCGTTTTGCGAATATCCTTGCAAAATCTTGTTAATTAATATCCTTTATTTATTGACTTTAGTCACGATAGCTATGTTGATCAACAGACTTTGCTAATACATCTTATTGTCAACACAGGTGGCGCGTATAGTTTTAATTACCTAATCTAAGCAGACCTACCAGACCAGAGAAGGCGATAAAATCTGTATTTGAATAGGGGAGTTGTGTATTGAGTCAATAGTTAGGAATTATGCATACGAACAGGGAAGCCAAGAGCTGATGCTAGTGTTAAACAAAATATATATTGCAGTCTTTCTCTTGTCCGGCTTTACCTATACTAATATTATAAAGAGGAAAGATTTGATTGTTTGTTTGTTTGTAATGGATAAACTCAAAAACTACTGGACCGATTTTGAAAATTCTTTCACTAATAAGAAACTACATTACTCCTGAGTGTTGTAGGCTACTTTTTGTCCCAGCAAAATATTTTTATCCCGGAAAAACTTTTTCACGCGGGCGGATCCTGACATAAAACTATTAGTCTAAGCATAAAACCCGCACTACCTACTTCATGCAATCTTGAGCACCCTGCTCAGCAAGACCATGTTACTATTTATTTATATTAACAACAGTATGTAATTTTTATTATATAGCTAATTATACTTTAAAATAATATACAAATAGTTAAAACTTCATTATGTATACATTGTGGCATTGGCTTCAATGACTAGTTTCTGAGTAATTTTATAACTTAATGTATAATGTTTCTATGTAGTAGTTCATTCAGTGTAACTTTAGAACACGTCCATTGTGATAGGCACACGTGACGTGTCCGGAGCGTGGCCGAACAGTAGGGTATTTCTATTTTGTTATGTTGTCGGTACATGGTCCTGTCACTGCTTGGACCCTGAATAGTTTATTGTTCTCGAACCCCGTACTTCAATTTTCATTTGTTTACAAATATTCCATTAGAGAGTAAAAATTGAACAAATGTTAATTTATTTTCAAGTGACGTAGGTATTTTAAAGAATCAACCAAGTGCCGATTTTAAACGGCTAATACGGCGGTGTTGAAACGAACTGGCGATATTCAGGGCGTGACAACACAAGGCTTTGCGGTTTGCGCGAACCGAAAGTGATTAAGTATACCGGCTTAGGATAAGTATTATCATTATATTTATTTCTTATTGGTAGCTATTGGTAAACAATAATAAAATTACGGGTTACACGCGTTTTTAAACTTGGACGTGTGTGACCCATTATCTTAGACTAACATAATGTGCCATATCATAACGCTCAGTCTGCTCTAGAATGTACATGAGAAGTAATGTTGAGACCGTTTTATATAAATAATCAATATGAATTCTGATCATATTATCAACTTCAAATTAGGTATTTATACCCCACGCAAAAGGATGTTATAAAACGGTTTTGTAGATTTCTACCGCGTTTGCTGTTGAGTAACCATTACGTGGCCATAATGATTAAGTTATAGGCAATTGAACTTTGACTCACATTAATACCTATTAGCCAGGTACCTTCTCATTACAAATTGCGTTGAAATTATTCGGTTTTAGGCGATATACCTTTAAATTATTATTTAACGGTAACATCTCTAACAGTATTAAAATAGGTATGTAATAAAAAACTAAAGTATAATATATTCTATCTTAAAAACAGGTATCTTATAAGAACGCCAAGAAATATGAAAAAAAGTTTACTTACTTGTTGCGTCCATTATGATGAAATTTAACCTTCGCACAAATTATTTCTTAATCCTTCAATAAATAACTAGGGCGCACGACACTTCACAAACTTGACACAAATCACTGACGATTTCTTTACTCGGACACAACCTTTCTCCTAATTTTAAGACACAAAGAAATATCTCGAAATAGTTAATGTAGGTAATATGGTTTACGTAGTGATCTCGTGGTGTTTACGCGATGAGTGAATGCACTCCGGAGAGTGCGCGCGAGCATGTTGCGTCACAAGCGAGCGAGTGAGACCTCCGCGCGACCTCTTTGTTGGCATCGCGTGCGAGAGAGATGCAAAGTCACGTAACTTGTTTACCAACTTATCCGTACCGCCTAAATAATTACAATAGCAATCAATGCACATTACCATTGCCATGCGGCTTGCTCCGTACCGGTACACGATCACGCGAAACTTGGCAGCCTAGTCCACGGGAGTACTCCATTGTCTATGGCGAAGCATTGTTGCCACTAAATGGCATGTTATGTTTATATGCGCCATGTAGGTACTGATTTGACCATGGGTGGTCCCAATTAAGTTATAATTAAAATTACATTCATGTTTGGGTTTGGGAATAAACGAATGAAGCGCAAGATAGTCTAGTTGGGAATAGAACGAACTGCCCAGACGAAGGTCCGCAGGTTCAAATCAAATACTAAAGTTATGTGTGTGTTGTTTATCACTTATCATTGACTTTAACGGCGAGGATAAAATGTGAATAGAAAGAGAAATTTGAAAGTATGTGAAGTCGAGGCGAGTGTGGTGGATTAAAGCCTATACCCTCTCGGTAGTAGAAGAGGCCCGTACTCACTAGTGGGACAGAATATAATTCAGCGCTGGTAATATAATTTTTGCCAGTACGTGGTCTCCACTCGATAACGTTTTTGCCCCATCTGCCGTCAGTTCTTCGAACTATGTGCCCTGCCCACTGCCACTTCAGCTTGCTAATCCGCTGGGCTATGTCAGTGATTTTCGTTCTTCTACGAAAGGTGCGAGGTGGACAGACTACTTGATAAAGGTCGCAGGAAGTAGGAACACACTGGATGCAGGCCGCTTTTGATAGGTCCGTCTGGAAATATTTAGGAGAAGCCTATGTTCAGCGGTGGACGTCTTGTGGCTGATGATGATTGTTGGAAATGATGTCTCGTCTACCTACATTCATGCGTCGAATAGTAACTATGTATAAGGAAGACATAATATTTGGTAGAAGTTAAAGTGTTAGCTGAAAGCTAGTACCTATAAGTATATGTGGAAGATAGTATTCTTTAATATGAAAATTTGTGTTTAGTCCGGAGATGTTTTAGACTTGTACTCGATAGAAAACCTATCTGAGATATAATTAATAAGTTGATATCAAAACTGTTAGTGATGATACAGAAGGACTAAATTTTTTATTAATTACTAACCAAAATTATACTTAGCATTTGAAAACTTAAGTTTACGTACTTGCTGCCAACAGTGAAATTATACAGCGCCATCTGTAGAAAGGTGAGATCATGGTTTATGCAAGAGTTTCAAGACATTGTTGACTTTTTCTGGGAAAATTCGCAGTACCGATAGAGGGCGGGCGGCGTGGCGGGCGGAACCCGGGGCTGCGCGCGCATGGTTATATAACGGCAGCAGAGGCATCAGGGGCGCGCGCAGCGGCGAGTGCGGGGCGCGGGGCGATCGATGCGCGCCCGGGGGGAGTCAGTCGAGCGGCGAGCGAGCGACATGGCGGCGCGCCTACCCCGCGCGGCGGCCCCGCGGCCCGGGCCGCGCGAGTAGGTCGCCATGCGCGATGCGGTATGAGGCAGCGCCGCGCCCGGCGGGCCGGCCCCCGCTAGCGGCGCCGCCCCCGCCATGCGAGCGCCGCCGCTGCTGCTGCTGCTGATGGCGGCCGCGGGCCTGGCCGTGAGTCCGCTCGCGCGCCTCAACCCCTGGCTGAGCGCGTGCGACCTGGAAGAGGAGGGCGCGGGCGGCTTGCGCGAGTGCGGGGGCGCGGCGTGCGGCGGCAGCGGCGGCGCGGCCGAGGTGCTCGCTGAGCACGACGTGCCGTACCTGTGCGCGCTGGACACCGAAGAGCGCGCTCGACGCCTCACCAACCTGCGGCTGCGCGCCTGCTGCGAGCGCTCGCCCGCCTCCGTACTGCACCCGGCCGCGCGCACCGACATGCTCGCCGGCGGGGAGCCCTGCGAGCGCACGCTGCACGATATCCTCGGTCTTGACGCGATGGTCTCTCGCGTGCACTGCGACTTCGTCGACATCCTTAGACGCTACGACTGCGACCAGTCCTACTCCATACACACGTGTAACGAGTGCCAGGTGAGTGTCGCCACCGCTTGCCATCCACTCTCGTTGCATGATCACATGCCACACATCTTCTGTTATAGTGACATTTATAATTTGGTGGACATCAAGCATCCATCAGTTTTATATCATTCGAGTAGTGCCAAACAGGTTAGGAGGCGGCGTGGCTGTAAGCGCAGTGTGTGCTTTAGGGTGATCCTGTGTGAATACTGCGTAACGCATGTTTAAATCTACATATTATAAGGTAACGGTCAACAATATTATTCTTAATATCTATGATGAAGACGTACTTACGTCTTCCTCTAACTCATGAGTTCTCCGCGAGTATAGTTTCACTGAATGGGTGATTGTATGCGTGTATCGATCGACTAGGCAAGACATAATTCTTAGCCTAAGTGTGGTGAAAAGTAAATCTGAACAGTGTCCAGCATCTTACCTGACAACAGTATATCTATTCACAATAAATACCCTATAGGTACCGTAATATATTAACCCAATAGATTTATTCTGGAATATTATGACAATTGAATCACGAGAACGATTTTCGTGCGATGGACAAACATCGACTTTACAGCAGAGCCAAAAAACTTTTTACATTTGACATTTTTTTTTCCTATGAAGATTCTTTGCAGAATGCATAGCTTAATCTAACAACTCAACTTCTTTCTAATTTTGTAATTTACTATAAAACCATTTTCTCGTCGCAGTTTCCTCATTTTAAGAGAATACTTATGCCAAAATGACCCCTATAATACTTGAAACTACCATCATCGATTTATTTTTCGCATGTAGTCCTCATAATTTGTCATCTGGGTAGGCAACACCTTTGATTTGGTATCTGATGATTATTTTCGTGCTGGCTTTGTGTGTACATTTTCTTTACGTTCTTTGTTTGATTCTTTTACTATATCCTTAACGGGGCATCTATACTCCGTCAAGATTTAAATTGATTTATGTGGCGTAAATACTGATAACGTATACGGCAACATTTGAAAAACATTAATTAAATTTCAGTTCACCTGATAAACAAATGTTAACATGCGTAAAACATTAAATCATTAATATATGACTGACAAAGGTATATTTAATAGCAATAGTTTGAATTTTAGAGGTACATACATTAACCATTGATGTATAATTAAAAATTAATTTTATCAAAAGTAAATATACTTCATATTTTACATTTAGCTTTTATAATAGAAGAGAAGCAACCCGTTTGGCATGTGTCTTAAATTGTAAAAGACGACTTTGAAGCAATTTCCTGTAAACTTGTACTTAGTTAGGTAACGAAGGCCTACGAATGCTCAAGAATTTGTTCTGGTTTTGTGGAAAGAACCGGTCGAGGCTAACACCCAGGCTCATAGCCTCGGGATGTTATATGATTTCAATGACTAACAGCCTTGCGCCACTCAGGCAGTAAACTTCAAATGGTTAGACCGGCTCCCTAACATAATATGATACTGAAGTATTACTACTACTACTATGAACTTTAGCCGAAAATCTGTCCAAAGCCCTAAATTACTTTTAATTTTGCGATGCTAGGGTACTACACAAAATATTGTTGAGCTCTAGGCCTCTACATACTTCAGAATGACGGCACTAAGCCCGCATAGATCCAGCCCTGTATTAAATACTGTCCCACTGCTGGGCACGGCCCTACTCTACTACTGAGAGGGTTTAGGCCTTGGTCCACCAAGCTGGCCTAGTGCGGGTTGGCAGACTTCACATACCTTCGAAATAGTTTTCTCAGGTATGTAGGTTTCCCCACGATGTTTTTTTGACCGTTAAAGTCTAATATTATATATAAACCGCTAAATACTATATACTACCAAAATTAAAAAAAAACATTGTAATATTTGCCAAATTTAATATTTCTGTCTCTACAACCGATGAATTATATGCACTTACATCTTTAAACTCTACTCCATACTCTACTCTCTAATATAATATATAATATTCTCTCTCTTATTGGCTTAAGTACATCTACTTATTTTAATTTCTTTCTAATATCCCCGGGTCGGGCGAAGTGATATTGGGTTTTTCTATTCAGTATCAGTCCGGAGTAAAATTTGTGCCTGATATGGGCTTAGGCTCGCCCTTTATCAAGTCATGGGACGGAAGACGCTCGGTGAAAAGTGGGTGCACTAGTTGTGTCTTTGCTTACTTCTCTTTGTCTGTTCTGTGTCTTCGGGGATAAAAAGCGCGCGCGCGTGTGTGTGTGTGTGTGTAAAGAATCTATCCAATAAGCTCTACGCCATTTCTGTCTACGCTCTATGCAGATGTAAATTTGATTGCTGAATCTATTTGTGTTCGCCAAAACATGTTCGTCTTGACGGACGACACCATTTTCTTCCAGTTGCGTCGTTTTAACGAGTTCCCGCTTTATCACTACGTGTTATGTATTTCGTGCTAAAAGTTGAAACTGTCAGAACACGGCCTTATGGTGACCGTCTGTCTTCAGACATATAATTTATTAAAGGTCTTCACATTCGATATTGGTATATTTGGAAAGCTTTTGGCATTTGAAGAAATGGCTCAAGTGCTGGTCATGGATAATGATATTATAAACGAATATTTCTACAATTTGTTCTCTATTAAAATTATTTGAAAGATTTTTACGGTTCAGGATATTGACAAATAAACATTTCCTTTTTAACAGACTTTAAAAAAGAGTTTCAGTACTTGAACCGTATGTACGTACGGCGGCTCCGCCCGCGTTAAACAGTTTTTCCGGGATATAAGTCCCGCTTTTTATTTTCCCGGGATAAAATGTAGCCCATGTGTTAATCCAGAACATGTTCTACCCGTGTGCCAAATTTCATGGAAATCCGTTCAGTAGTTTTTGCGTGAAAGAGTAACAAACATCCACACATCCAGACACCCATACATCCATACATACTTACAAACGTTCGCCTTTATAATATTAGTAGGATGTTGGTTATTATGTTATAGGTGACTTATCTCAATATGTCAACATTAAGTGTAACGTATCTTGGTGATATCTGTGACCTTAGAATGTGACAAAAAGCACAAATCGTAAGACAATGTCGTTTAATTTTGATGTTTGTGATTGATCGAGAGACCAATATGTCAGTCACGTGTCTTTCAACCAATGCCTATAAAATGAAACGCAGCCGTGTCGTGTTTTTTACCATATTCTAAGCCCATTGCTTCTTGAATAATGTTCATAAAATCGGTTAAATATTTATAAATAAAGCTAATGCGCATAGTAACAGCATATGAGCAATGAGGACTGGACTTGGTGCAGGTCGCACAGCAAAGAACAATTAAAAAATCGATAATTTGTACAAATATCTTTAAGGATAGATATTTTTCTATACTATACTATATTTACATACGGCATAAAACAGTATTATTGTTTAATACTGTCCTGTCGTGTCCCATTAAACCGAAATGAAGTACTAACTTCGCAGTAGCATTAAAGTAGTCGAGTATTAAAATACTCTATATAAGTAACTAAATAGTATATAAAATATGATTACTATTTTTTCCGTTTCATCTATTTTTTTGTTTGTTTTTCTTAATGCATTCGTTTTATCAAATTATATGTAGACTTATTTCGTAACGTGCACTTATTTTTAATAATACTCAATTAGTGGGACTGTTGAAGTCTTAAATAAAAGTTATCCTTATTCATTTCCTTAAATATCGCCTGAGTACATAGAGATCGAAACATAGCGTGCTGGCAGGTAGCATTACTTGATCTCAATAATGTCACCTGCAGTAGAACTGAAAGCTTTCAACCATTTACCACTCTCTGGGTAATGACCCATAACATACGAGGTCATAGTTCATAGATATTTATTAGGTTTACGTTAATTTAAACTTATAATTTTTCTTCACCTCTAATAGGTGTATTATATGAAGATGCGAGATTTTTATTTATGTTGAAAGTTAATATGATGACAGTTAACATGTACGCGTCATTACTTGATAATTTTAAGTGGTAAAGCCGTAAAAGAGATTGTAATTTTTCGCTGTTTTTATATTACCCCAAGAAACCTGCATACGCAAATGAACTCATTTAGGTACTATCTTCTGCCAAAAATAAAATTAGGTACGTATCATTGGGTAACCTTAAGTCAGGTCAATATGCAAACAATAACAAGAATACTTACTGTTTACATAATATTAATAACTCTTAACAATAAACTTCTGCATAAAAACCATAATAATTACCATAATTCAAACTTCATAATGTAGGCAAAAGCAAAGATAAAAGTGAGTTTTACTGTCAGTTAACAAATAAGCATTTACTGATATTATAAAAGCTTAAATTGGTGCCAATATGGAGTAGGTTTTAATGGTAGAGTTTCAGGTAGTGCAGTATACTTAAAAAAATAATGACCACACGTAGATGTAACGCGTAAAGTGCTATAATTCCTATTTATCTGTATCTGAAATTAATTATATACATATATATATATATATACACTCACGCCTGTTATCCCCGAAGGGGTAGGCAGAGGCGCAACTGGTGCACCCACTTTTCGCCGTCATTCCGTCCCATGATGTGATAAGGGGCGAGCCTATCGCCATATCGGGCACAAATTCCAGACTCCGGGCTGATACTGAATAGAAAAACTCAATATCACTTTGCCCGACCCGGGGATCGAACCCGAGACCTCAGCTTTGCAGTCGTACTGCAATACAACTACGCCACCGAGGCAGTCCATTAATTAGTGAAATTAATTATATTAGAGTAAAACTAACATAACTATACAAAACACCATGTATGCATCTTTGATAGTGTTATCTAGTAGGTAACAGCGCTCGCATCATTTTACGTAATAGTATTTATAATATACCTAAGCCGGAAGTCCTCCGGAGATCCTTAGCATCCGCTCCCAGTCAGGGATAGAACCTTATTGAGAATCGCAGGCTCCTAGAGTAATAGTGTGGTGTGATCGCGGGGAAGCGATAACTTAACTATGGTGGAATAGTGTCGTTTGGAGTTCTAATATTTCATACTATATTTATTTTATCTCACTAATATTATAAATGCGAAAGTTTGTGAAAATGTTTGTATGTTTGTAAAAGTAAACGCAGAAACAGCTTCACTGATTTGGATGAAACTTGGATCAACACATAGGTTAATTTTATCATGGTAAATTGACCACATGGAAAATCCTAAAGGCGAAAGTTTGTAAGAATGTATGGATGTTTGGATGTTTGAATGTATGGATGTATGGATGTAAGGATGTTTGTTCCTCTTTCACGCAAAAACTACTGAACGGATTTCGATGAAATTTGGCACACGGGTAGATCATGTCCTGGATTAACACATAGGCTATTGCATTTTAATGCGGGCGGAGCCGCGGGCAAAAGCTAGTTATTTATAATTTACACCTGCCTCCGTCTCTCTGCACCACCTTAAGGTCGGCTGGGAGAAAATGCCTTTAGGCATTAAGTCCGCCTGTACTTTACTCTTGTACAAAGTGTTAAATAAATAGATGGCGCTGGCATCGTGATGTGTTTAGCGGCTTTTGTAGCATAAGAGGCTATTCATACGTCCGAAGTCGCGAGGAACACCTAGTTTTATATAAATCTATCAGTGTTCAAATAAAAATAACCATTTTCTATGCCTTATGTGATTAATTGTAAAAAAACCTACTTATCTTCCGAAGTATCTAAATGTAATACAGGATCTTCAGTAAAAAAAAAGAAAATATCAAGTAATAACTTCAGCGTAAAAAATATAGAACCTCCTTTTTGAAGTCGGTTAATAAAACATGCAACACGCCTACACAAAAATATAAGGTGCTTAGATCATTCACTTTTCTTTTACTGTTTATTTGAAACTTTTATCACAGTAATACAAAAATACGTGTATGAATTTAATAGTCACCATGTATTAATTTTGATTGTGTCTGTGATATAACAGGTGTGATCCGTGGATTAATTTAATGAGAGCAGATACGTCAGGGCGCTTAATTCACGTAGGATAACAAGGGCGCAGGGTGCCGCGAGGCGCTCGTCACTTGTATTGTTTCCTGGTGTTGATTGTGTTAGCGCCATACACATATTTGTTTTTAATGCTGTTCATTTTTAATGGATTGAGCCACAATACTGAACTGATGTATACGAAGCAGTCGTTGAAGTTATTGGATATTTGTTATAGAGCGCTTTTTTCTACAGCAAAAGGTCATGTCTACTGTAATTGAAGTCGAGTTTCAAGAGTATAATTATACTAGGTGCTGTAGCCAAGATACCTTTCTATAATTGTAAACGCTAATAGAAAATAGAAAAAAAATTAGAATGACATAATCCTATCGATAAATCTCAATCATGATTGTAGAAAGGCATCTTGGCTACGGAACCAGTGCAGTTTAACTGCTTATGCGCCACTTCTTCAACCTGCTTTTATGCTGCTGCAATATGAAATTAGAGTACCTCATATTTTCAACAATGTTGCAGAAACGATTTTGATTTGTTTTTAATACTTTTAACCTGCTTGGTACCAATCGCCAAGAGAATGCAACTTCAAAGTATGGGTATAAAAACGTGTTAAGTATAGGGTTTAGACAAGCGAATGAGCAATTGGGTCATCTGATGTTAACTCATTGGCACTACCTGTAAACTTATACAATTCTGGGAGGCTGCTCATGAACAATTTATGCAGGATTAGCATTGTTTGGGTGTCCGAAATTCTACTTCCTATATTGAAATCCTACTCATCGTGGGAGAGAAATAAGATCAGTGAACCGTGGTACCTACTTATAATTCTATTTACGATTTCCAAGATTTCCATATTATACATCAGTTTATGTATGCATATATATATATTTAACCGCTTGAATGGGGGAAATCGTTCAAAAACAAAGCACAGTCACGAGGCCTGACCCGCGAATGAAGTTAGTTTCATTCAAAAACATGCCTCGGATTGAGGTTAAGTGACAGAGCGCATGCGTGTGGTGCGCGCCTGCGCCCTGCCGCACAAACTCGCAATGATTTCACATAGCATTAGTAGCAGTTTGAATTTTACATATCACGTTCAATCGTTCACACTTGTCCTACTGGCACCCTATATAGTTAACTACAGATAGTCTGCGCCATAGATACAGGATACGCTACGGCCTGAAGTCAGAGATGGGATTTATCTAGATACAAGTATCTGAAATACAGATACAAGATACAGAATACGTATTTAGTATCTTGTATCTAAATACTTTTTAATTTTTATTTTGTATCTTGTATTTAGATACATTTTTTTAGTATCTTAGTATTTTATAAATACTTAATTTGTTAAAATACTGTACTAATTACTTATGCATTTTTTACATTAAAGTCTCATTTAAGGCCCATATGCACGTTGCAAGTTTCTTGCCCGTTGCATACAATTAAATTGAAGCAATATATTACCTGCACGGTTTAAATAAACAACATCCTTGATTTGTTTGTGTAAAAAGCACATGCTATAACTGCTTAACCAAACATTGTATTCAACTGGGTTCTCTCTACTTTTGAAAACATGAGGGCAGTGAGTCTTATAATTTAAATTTTCAGTATCCCATAAACACTCCTGATTGCGATAAATCTCAATGAACTTTATTGAATCAGCAGAACCTAATTTTAATACTTTTTACTCATACTTTTTAATAAACTCAGTAAGCTTCTAAAATCTAAAACGTTCAACATTTGAATGAAAAATTCGCCAACGCAAATACATGCAATACTTGAAGCAACTCACCAAGAAGGGGTACACATACACGTACAAGCCTGTGTGATTATTGCTTACAAGTCGATACTTGTAAGCAATAATCATCAGCCTATACTTTAGTCCACTGTTGGTCATAGGCCTCCTCCAATACGCGCCATTTTACCCGGTCTTCGGCTTGTCGCATCCAGTTTCTGTCCGAGACCTTTCGCAAATCGTCACTCCATCTGGCTTGAAGGCAGCGACTATATAACCCCATAGTCGCTGCTTGAAGGCGTCCTACACTACGCTTGCCGACTCCCGGTCTCCATTCAAGAACTCGTTTACCCCAGCGATTGTTGGTTTTTAGCAATAACCAGCTAACATAATTGTATTGGTGTAAACAAAAGACTTCTGAAATTATTTATTGTCCAGACTTTCATTCAATAATCGTATTCCATTTTTTTTAAGTTATATCCATGTGCAAACAGTTGCTTACAATTCTTGAAGGTCAAGTATTGTGCATAATATACTGCATTTAATTATTGCTCTTGTATGTACTAGAAAATGGAATCATGTGAATGGGCCATTAGACAGATCAATTATTGCTAGCAATTATCTTACACAATAATTGCTAGCAACATTAGTTTGTTGAATGTCTGTCAAAAAACTCATACATACGCCAACGCGGGTGAAATTGCCTAACCATTGCGCATATTCAGATGGGGTGACTTAAGCTAAGCAATAATTGCGTATGAATATTGCATGCAATAATTGATACATCTAAATGAGGCTTAAGGCTATTCATTCCTACATACAAATCTGAACGTATCCTTAAAAATTTAATTTATTACCATCTATGTTCAAAAGACTAATCTATACAATATACCTACATACATATATACATATACATTCACGCCTTTTATCCCCCAAGGGGTAGGCAGAGGCGCAACTAGTGCACCCACTTTTCGCCATTATTCCGTCCCATGGTGTGACAGGGTGCGAGCCTTTCGCCATATCGGGCACAAATTCCAGACTCCAAGCTGATATTAATTAGAAAAACTCAGTATCACTTTGCCCGACCCGGGGATCGAACCCGAGACCTCAGTATTGCAGTCGTACCATAATACAACTACGCCTCCGAGGCAGTTATTGATACAACTTTAAAACCGCTTGACAAGTAAAAATTTGTCAAAATAAAAAAAAATGTTTTCTTTCAAAAAGTATCTTATTTGAAAAAGTATTTAGAAGATACGTATTTTGTATCTAGTATTTAAATACCATTTTCAAAAGTATCTTGTATCTGGTATCTCAAATCCTTTATTTACAAGTATCTTGTATTTCAGATACTTTTATGAGGTATCTTGAGCATCTCTGCCTGTAGTAGTTTTGACCGCTTACATGTTATTAAATCCTGTTTGAGGGTTGTGTATATTAAAATCAATCCTCTTTCAATCATTGATCATCGAGTGTAATTTAAAGTTGATTGATTCCATTGAGAACTTACAATTGGTTTTAAAAATGACCTTAGATCCTACTAATATTATAAATGCGAAAGTTTGTAAGAATGGATGTACCTATGGATGTTTAGTTCCTCTTTCACGCAACAACTACTGAACGGATTTCGATGAAATTTGGCACACGAGTAGATTATGACCTGCATTAACACATAGACTTTTCGGACCACCTACACCTCAGTCCAGCCCGTGACCACGAAGTGCTGAAAAACCTTTGAAAGGTCGGGAGAAAAAAAAAAAAAAATCCGCGATAAAATCCGTTATAATAGTGTAATTTTAACACATAATCTACTTTTTATCCCGGGAAAATATAAAGCGAGACTTTTATCCTGGACTTTTTTTCTCGCGAGTCGTTATGTCTAAACCACTGACCGATTTCGATGAAATTTGGTAGGGAGATAGTTTAAGATCCTAGGAAATCGACCCTAGGGTATTTCTTATCCCGGAAAAATATAAACTGGTACTTTTATCCCGGAAAATCGTTTTCTGCGAAAGTAACCCCAAGAAATCAAGTATAGAGAGATAGTTCGAGATCCAGAAGAGGACATAGGCTACTTTTGTCCCGGAAAAATATTACCCGGGAATTTTATCCCGGACTTTTTACTCACGCCGTTGGAGCTACAACGACCAAACCAATGAATCTATTTCAATGAAATTTAGTAAGGAGATAGTTTAAGACCCTGGGAAGGACCTAGGCTACTTCTTATTCCGGGAAAATATAAACCGGGACTTTTATCTCGGAAAAACTTTTTAACGCGGGCGGAGCCGCGGACAAAAGCTATTATAAAAATAAATTTAAAATTGTGTAATATCATGTTCAAGTTCAATTTAGATATCAATGATAAAATCGGTTCATCGTTTTACTTTCGTCTCCGATTTCTTTTCCTTTCACAAGAATATTAATTTGCCTTTACAGTCTATACGTACATCTAACAAGAATTATACTGTTTTCAGGACTTTTATCAAAATAACTTTATACCGTACCTTACCGTATGGGTGATTTTAAAATTTGAAAATAAATATTTTACACGCTTTTACATTTTATAATGAAAAATATCGTTGAATTTTTCATGTTCAACTCTAGGTTCGGTTTTAGACCTAATTTATATATTTTACTAGCTTTTGCCCACGGCTTCGCCCGCGTTAATAAGTCTTTCCAGGCTAAAAGTACATAAAAGCCTTCCCGTTGAATCACTCTATCCAACACATTTATTTGGATAAAGATTAATATTATGACGTTGATACAACTCTTAACAAATAATGCATTAATTTCGACCACATTTGATTACCATAAAAACGGTTCTAGTGAGTTAATCTTAAAAGATAGACATATACTGTCGCGGACATTTTTTTAGATCATTTTAAGAGGAATAATTCTTTCATACATATATTTTTGGTATCTTGAACCGTTTTCGCAGCGCACGCAATGGAAGCCCTCAAGGAGGAATAATTTTCCCCGTTTTATTCACATTTTCCATTATTTCTTCGCTCCTAATAGTTGCATTGTGATGTTATATAGCCTAAAGCCTTCCTCGATAAATGGTCTATTCAACACAAAAAGAATTTTTCAATTCGAACCAGTAGTTCCTGAGATTAGCGCGTTCAAACAAACAAACAAACAAAACTCTTCAGCTTTATAATATTAGTATAGATAATAATTTCAAAACGCCACTCTAATAGGTGCACCTTTAAAGTAGTCACAGAGGACCTGATTTGGTGCGGCCGCACCACGAACCTAGTGCGCCACCGGATAATAATTGACGGCGGTTTTTGCGCCACACGATCGTGGTGAGGTTCGTGGTGCGGCAGCACCAAATCAGGTCGTCTGTGACTACTTTTAAAATGGCGTTGATGACCATTAAAAAACGAACGGGAATAAGCAGTGTTTATAAATTAAATATGGGTAGGTCCTGATCATTACCTACATAGAATGTTAAATTCTAGGTAATGATCAGTACATATATTAAATTTACTAATTTTCATTTATCGATAGGCTCGCTCCCTATAACATCATAGCACGGAATAACGGCGAAAAGGGATAAAAGGCATGAGTGTGTATGCAATGTCGAGCATACAATATAGATTTTTATACAAGTTAATTTGGAAATCTGTCAATGACATTAGTCAGTATTTATTTGATTGAGTACAATTTGAGGGGATGTATAATGTAAGTCGTAAAATATCTGAGGGAGTGGTCAGTGATTACATTACATAAAATATTAATGCCAGTTCTTGTGTGTCTTGATCCAAACCCACATGTTTGCTGAATTTCGTTATGTTTATGTAATATAAATAAGAGCCCCTTAACTTTATGTAATGTAAACGAAAGTGTAAAATTATTTTTACACGACATTAAAATATTTTTTTTTATTGATCTGAAATAGGATCGATTGAGATTTTTAAATATTCAATTAATTCTATTGCCTATTCAATAATATTTAATGGCGTTACGCGATATTTCCGATAATTTAAAACAGATTTTGAAAAACTTTCTTTATGTTCTATTTGGTAACTTTAACTTTATGATGGTCCTATATATACATTTGGTTAGCTTGGAACTTGAAATTCGAAGTTGGAGCAGGGACCTCTAAATAAATCTCAAATAGGATGAGAAAGATCATAATTTTGTGTAGTGGATTCAATTAGATCTGTTCAAAAACTACAACTATATACCTAATTTTGGAGTCAGGGCCTATTTACTCACTCATAGTCAGACTCATAAATATATATAAACAATGTTCAGTATAAATTAGGGTGAAATACCTTAGGATAATAAACGGATATTCACGCAGCAAGTGGCGACCCAATCCACTTGTCATTCGGCAATTGTATGCTACAAGCTATTATTGTTTTATCGTTAGGTTTTCATAAAAATAAACAAAATCTCACTCTAATATCGCTTGCAGACTAAACGTTAGCCAAGTTAGTTTAGCTTAGCTCATATAAGTAGCTGAGATATGTTTTATACTTGTGTGCAGACCACAAACTACGTAAACTAAGTGCTATGAGTATTCTCACCTTTTTGAGCTAAGCTAAAGCGTAAGCGTAAATGCGTACGTGGTACAGATTTGTCCTTACACTCAGCAAAGTATCCTGTGGAAAGTGGCCTGGTGTGGAAAATTATTATATTGTGGTATCAACTTTATTAAACTCAAGATTAGTTAGGGTGCCTATAACGCCATTGAGGAGGTAAGGGAATTAGCGGGGTCTGGAGTATTCTACCACGGTATCCTCTGCTTGTTGTAAAAGGTGTTTAATAGGGGTTAGTAGAGATCATACGAGCACGTTGAGGGGTTGTTACAGGCTTGCAGCGCTCGACTCGTTATACAACGCACGACCCCGAGATGGACGGCAGTGCGGGTGGTTGGCCTCGTACCGCGAGTGTGTCCTTGGGTGCGCGGCGGGCTCGGAGTCCCCCACCTCCCCTCTCAGGCGCTAGGCGGCACCTTGCAGGAATGGTTGCGGCATAAAGTGGTACGCCTCGCTCCTAGAGACGATTTTAATGGATCAAAAATCTACCGCGAGCCTTTATTTAATATGTTGAGGAAGGGTGTATACCGTGTAATAATTACAAAGTCCGAAACTCGGCCTCGCGTAGGTATTGTTCATTTGTCCCGCTTGGCTTATCTTAGATACAGTAGGTTGTAAGGCCGGGGACGTTTATATGAATAGCCACACGTCTAGTAACTCTTATGAGATGAGTAATGGCGATACATATAGAAAAAAAAAGAAAACTGGTAACGATTTTTTATTACAATGGACTGTAAACTAAGGATACGGTTGAACTACTATCGCGCAGGTTTATATGATTAATTTAAAGGTGTAAGTGAGATTTTAAATATACCATTGTAATTATGAATCTCTACTCTTGACACTACAATCTACTTTCATGAAATACACCATTTTTATCGGCATTGAAATCGATCACATCAAATTCGTTTGTGCCAATATGTTATGCGGGTAACAAAGCATTTAATACTTACTCATATATCGGAAGTAGGAAACGTAAATGGTAGAGTAGCGCGCCTTGAATGTGAAGTGAAGAGACACTTGGCTTGTTTGCACCCGCTCGTAAGACAACTTCGCCGCAAATTAGTGCTCTTGTAATAGTTGAAGCTAAAATATTAACCCTCTTCACCCGATGTTTGTTACAAACATATAGTAATTTGTGCTAACGTGAACACCAAACTTACATCTGCGCTGAGGGACTTCGTGTAATCCTGCAAACCTTTTGTTAAATTTACCTTTGTGCTCTGGGTCGACTCGGGAAATATTTAAGCAAATGTTATATTTTGACACGCACTCACGCCTTTTATCCCTGAAGAGGTAGGTTGAGGCACAATTAGTGCACCCACTTTTCGCCTTTTGATACGATAGGGGGCGAACCTTTCGCCACCTATCCGCCAAAAATTCCAGACTCTAGGCTGAAATTGACTCGTCAAGCCCCGCTACGGATGCCGGCGTGCGAGTGTATAGGGTTTTTCTATACATCTATATATATATAGGTGGGGTATGACGCTTTAAGTAGCAGAAACCAATATCACTGCCCGGCTCGGGTATCGAAACGGAGACCTCAAACTGCCCAAAAAAAAACACTACGACGCCATATTATAATCTATAGTAGTGCTCGCGGCTCCGCCCGTGTGAAAAAGTTTTTCCGGGACAAAAATATTTTCCCGGGATAAAAGCCTATAGCACTCAGGAGTTATGTAGCTTCCTATTAGTGAAAGAATTTTCAAAATCGGTTCAGTAGTTCCTGAGATTAGCGCGTTCAAACAAACAAACTCTTCAGCTTTATAATATTAGTATAGATTAGTATAGATTGTACATTTCATTAAAAACTACAACCCTGTTACAAACGATAGTAGGTACGTGAGCTGCTTGTAAATTATCTATGAATTATACTTCAGAAGTTTCTGCTATAATCTTGGAATTTGCCTAATTGGCCAAAAAGTGGAATTGCTCGATACCAAAGCGATGCAGTGATTGCAACATCCACGGTCCGGGGCTGCGTCAACGCGTTTACATAGTCATGTTTTATTAATGCGGTGCATAAATTACTTTGTGCAGTATTCGTTTAGCGCCGAAGAAATTACCGCACCTTTACTTTAGTAGAATACTTTGGAAGGTTTCCATATTGAGATAAGATGAAATATAGCTCTAATTGTTAGTTTAAACTTGTAAGGCCTTATTATTTGTTGAATATATTCATCATACTTCTTCATTATGTGCTTTGACTGGCATATTCTTATAATTCTTTGATCAATGCAATATTATGTAATACCACATTCGAGAAAGACCTCTTGTTAGGTAGATATACCTAACATAAAATATTGTGTCCTGTTAAATCTCTTGTTAATATTTATAATATAACATTATAACTTTCCATCGGAAACTATCAAAAAAACTTATAACTTACTTTACTTATAACTTACAACGATGACCGTGGAAGCGTTAAAGAACGTTCGGGATAGAACTTATTACAACGCGACCACATAACTTTGTAACTGCGTACGAATATCTTGGAATTGCTTAAAAGAAGTTCATACTGAAAATAAAGTCTAACAGCTGTGTGTAACATGAGCTTAGTTGCCGAAAGTTGTTCGTTATAATTAGAGGGCGGCAGCTAGCGGAAATTAATATCAGGCTCTTTTTGCGGTGGATTTGAGAGACGAGAGGCGTGGGTCCGCGGCCTTTGCCCTACCCAGCCGTTGTAGCCCACAGATGTGTTATTGTTGCTTTAAATTTAAATATGCGGTTACTGGAATAACCTACACATATAATTCATATTCATACACAAGCTGAGTAGCATATGTTTGAAAAATTTTGGAAATTTCCTAATATATTGTTCTGCTGGCTTAGGCTGTTACGAAGAAAGGGTACAGAATATGCGGCGGCGCGCGCAGCGTCGTGTGCCGGGTCGGTCGCTTCCCTGCAACATGATGGAGACCGATGGTTGTCACATGCGTTATACTCGTGAACGGGTGCTGCTTGCGTGGACTGGTCTGCTCTGTTTGATGGTTGACTCTGTTGTTTACTTAAAAATTTTCATGTAGGTAGGTGGTTTGACTTAGGTACTCTCCGTTAATTTTCGCATTCTTTGAAATTGAAATTATATTGTTACTTGCAATTGGTGAAATATACATATAGAAACAAAAATAACAATAAAAGACCTACGCTGAGTTTCTTGGTGCTTCTTCTCAGGTTAGTGGGCTTTTCCAAAGCACTGGTAGATTTTTTTAGTTGATAAAAACACTGTAAAAAATTATGTGAAAATTGCCCTTAGGGGCCTAATTACTTAATAAATGATTTTAAATTAAACTATAATAATAGCCGGCAAGCAACTTGAGCATACTATCACGAGGTGGGGGAGTGTAGCGACACTTGTGTACAAAAAATCCCTAGCACGCGATAATGTGATCAAGTTATTATATTATAGTAGGTATTTATGTTTTATACAAAAGCGGCGATAGCCAAGTTGGGAGTGGAACAGACTGCCGAGACCAATGTCCGCAGGTTCAAAACCCAAGGGCACACACCTCTGACTTTTCTAAGAAGTTATGTGTGTAGTCTTTGTGTATTTTCGCTCGCCTTAACGGTGAAGGAAAACATCGTGAGGAAACCTGTATACCTGAGCACTTCTATGAATTTCGAAGGTATGTAAAGTCTGCCAACCCGCACTAGACACGTGGTGGACTAAGCCTAAACCTTCTCAGTAGTAGAGGAGGCACATGCTCAGCAGTGGGCAGTGTATAATACAGGGCTGGTTGGTATGGTATGTTTTATACAACGTCAGAGTTGATAAAAAAAATCTAAAAGCTGTTATATCTGTAACATTTATTTATAAGTGACTCGAAATTCCTTATACAAGGTGTCCCATAAAAAACACATTAGTTTCCTATATTGCACAAAAACGACCTACAGGAGACAAGAGCGGGTGCTATCGCTCGACAGCTTAGTTTTTATAAATTCGGTTCTTACAAGAGAGGAGCGTAAGTTATGAACACGCAAATATTTCTAAAACAAATAGTGTACGTAAATTATTACAATTCAAAATATTAATATACGTACACATTACAAGCTAGCACCTTATATTTTCGGTATGTTTTGTTATCAAACTCTGTAATCGTTATGCGGAATGAGAAAATATGGTATTCCAATAGATATGCGCGTAAAAACGAAGCAATTATGCGACCAATTAGTGCATGTATTGGCGAGAAGCCAAATGCAGGAGGCCGCAGGAGCCAGTGCTGCTATTTGCGACGGCTTTTACCCGAGACTAGCCTGATGCACACTCATATAAATACACTAGTATTGATATGAAAAAGTTTTTTCCGGAATAAAAATATTTTCCCGGTATAAAAAGTAGCCCATATCACTCAGGAGTCAGGAGTAATGTAGGTTCCTGTTGTAAAATAATTTTCAAAATCGATATAGTAGTTCTTGAGATTAGCGAGTTCAACCAAACAAACTTACTTCAGCTTTATAATATTAAATAAATATATAATAGATATAGATGTAAGGGAACAACTAATTATTCTAGAATTATTTTATCGATAACAACCTACTTAAGCTACGTAAAACATAGAGAATGGTTAAGTTCGTCTGCACATAATGATTTGTTAAACGAATGGCAATATAGGTGGGACGTATCTTCAAAAGGGCGTCATTTATATAAATACTTTCCGTGCGTTCGCGATCGCATAACTAAAACTTGGTTAGAAATAGATCACTGTGTATCGCAATTCCTTACCGGCCATGGTAATTTTAGGGGTAAACTGTTCTCATTTAGGCTGGTTGATTCTCCTATGTGTCCATGCTCTACACCTGGTTGCGAATATGAACAGTCCGCTCATCATGTACTTTGGGAGTGTAGTCTCTGGCATGATGAGCGCAACATAATGTTAGATAGTATGCAAATAACATCCGGGGCTGTATACTACATGGAGCTTGTAGAGACTAGACGGAATTTCCGTGCTTTGCGGCGTTTTTGCCATCCCTTTTATTGGAATCAAACTTGACAGCTCATATGGTAGAACCATTTAATTTAAATTTTATCCGTGGTGCTTTACAACTGGCATTTCTAGTTGTAAACATCCCTATACTTGAGGTTAAAATGCCTCCTTAGTTCATTACTTTGTCGCCCGCTTTGCTACGGAGGGAAGTGGACAATTGTTATTTCCAACTCCTCCCTATCTTTCTATTTGATTAATTTCGTTGCGGGATTAAGACATACTAGTGTTCCCTGAGACTCACCGAGCTTCACCGCTCGGTGTCATAAAATGCGTGCCATTACCGATCCTGGCTTACAGGAGTTGTAGTGCCGGGTGTGAGGGCGGGATAGTCTCTAAGTTCGTCTCCCTAATTAACAGTTAACACTTGAATTTTTTTATGCATTGAATAATGAGACGAGCATGCCGTTTGCCTGATGGTAAGCGATACGACCACCCATGAGCAGTAAAAACACCATCCAGCACCTTCAGTTACAAAGTATTGTTTGGCATTCCACTGCGCTCGTCATCCTGAGACATAAGATGTAAAGTCTCATTATGTCCAATAGTTACACTGGGTACAATGTCCTTCACACCGAAACACCACAGTGCATGCACACTGCCGCTTGGCGGTAGAAATAGACATTGCGGTGGTACCTACCCAGACGGACTCTTACATATGAGACACCTACCACTAGAATTATAACGTAACAGTACAAGCGTGTTTCGTGATAAATAAATAAAATACGTTGATATTCCTTGAAAATAATATTTAATACTTCGGCTTTTCATTTTGATGAAAAAGACAGTAAAAAATAAATGGTGTAGTAGAGCCTCGTTCGACAATGATAGAGTATGAAAATGTATGCCAGACTAATATCAAATACTTACGGTGAAGCGCTGAAGCCTGCAACTTATTAGGGTCACACTGTTTTACCGGCATTTAGGTGGCGCGAGTGCGTCGTGAGAGCATCGAACTCACAGTGCATGCTTATTTTGCTAGAATCAACCCTAAATTGATAGTTAAGCTAAGTAAACATAAGAAATAAATTACAAAAACAATGTTCATTTTCAATTAGACGCCCACAACAAAATGTATTGCATGTGCATATAAATATAATAATACGAATAGCAAGGCTTAACGTTAAATTATTTTTGATTTTTGATGGAAGTTTTATTTTTGTTTAAACTATTTTTATCTTGTTAAGCTGCCATCTCGAACCCACGCACAGTACAAATTATTTTCTCTTAGTGATGCTTAAGAAACATACATTTCAGTGGTAAATACGGGAGCATTTCTTGCGTGTCATCTGTATAATAATTACAAGTGATTGTAGTTATGATGAATAATTAAACATTTAAAAGGTCATTAAGCCAGAAATAGTATCTTAGACGTGATTCATTTAGTTAAATGAAACTTATTTACTACTATACCTGGTATGCATTGTATTTAACAGTGGGTATGCGTTGGAAAATAATTAACTTCAATCAATGGATATAGCCGTGTCGGTTACGTAAACACCTCGTTACAGGCAAAGCGTATTGCGCAACCACCAACCAAAGTTTCCAACGTTTGTTTGTGGAAAATATACATTAAACTGTGTATTCGCTGGAGCGCAATTGCATTCTGTTGATGAAATTAGGTAGGCTTCTTTGTAATTCTCTGTTAAATTGGTAATGGTATTTCAAGCGATTGCTGTCTTTCTAATTAATAATATAACATAAATTAAGCAACAATGCTTAAGTTAATATTATGGTCCAAAGAATACGTTAATTTATTTGGTTATCTAGTTTAAGCTACTTACACAACACTAATTAATTTAAGAAGACCGATATGGAAAAAAGACCGAATTATGGCTGCACCCATAATTCTTAAGAAAACATATCGAAGTTAGATAGTTATTTTATTTTTCTATGTATTACAATATTTTAGCAATGGTGCCCCACTACTACTCTAACGTTTGGAAGGCTAATTCTCTAGAAATGCAGGCAGTTTTTAAAATAGGTTATAGAAAAAATGGGGAAAATTATAAAGTTTATTAACTTTCGTAAAGATTATTGTTTATGTCTAATCTATAATACACTGATTCTAATTATTATTGTTATTCGGAAGGCTGACTATTACTCTTATTAGGAAAATAGATCATAATAGACCATGGCGTTAGACTTAATAGTCTAACGCCATGGTCTATTATGATCTATTTTCTAATTAAAGCTAAACTATTAAGTTTAGCTTTAATTACGACGTTAAATGCCAAAGTCCACTTTCATAAAAAGCTTATAAAAATCTAAATAACTTTTAAATTGTCAAATTTCGGGCAACATACATGGCAGTTCAATCGATGCTCACTTTTTTTTTGTTTACACGGAGAAAGTGAATTATTACTACCGCCCAGTGTTCAAGGGAAACGACTGAGTGGTTATGTTGGGTTCACCCTTAGACTAACAGGTTCACCGTGCCTTACGACCCGACGTTGAGCCGCCCGGAAAGATGGAAAACGTCAGGCGAGTCCCTAACCTATGTACACCGCACGGCATACCAACCAAAACTCCGCGGTGGCCATCTTCGGCGCATTAGGGACGGCTGCGGGCTTCCTCCGTCTCACGTCTAAGTTGTCGTCCGCAACCGCCCCTGCGTGTACCGCTATTGCGGTCCGTCTCCTGTTGTTGGCGGGGCTCAGAAGCCCCCGCAAACCGAAGGACGCCCTCGGCGTCAAAGGCAGCGTGAGGCCTAACCTCCACGCTGCCGTCCATCACGGGGTCACAAAAGTTGGCTAGACTAATAGGTGGACGGCCCCTTCCGTCCCGTGACCCCCGGAATTGATGCTCACTGAGGTCCTCTATCGATCTGCTTCAGTTGAACACTCTAACGTACTCCTAACGTACTCTAACTCCGGTACTATACTTAGATACCTTACGTACAAGTTTGTCGGAACCCTCGAGACGCGAGTCAAACCCGTACTTGTTCGGTTTTTTCACGTGAAACAACGAATGGGATTATAAAAGGCAAGTTTAATTATAAAATTAGCTTTTACTTGCGGTTTCGCCCACGTGCAAGAGTTTTTCCGGCATTAAAAGTCCTTCTATATGTTTTCCCGGGATAAAAAGTAACCTAAAAGAGTCCCAAACTACTTCCACACGACATTTCATCGAAATATGGTCAGTATTTTTTGAGTTTATCGCATGCAGAGGCGCCGGGGGACTTTGTTTTATACTATGTAAGGACTCCATGCGAATTTCACCTGTGTCATGATAAAACGGGATTTTAATCCAATATCCAGTAAATGGGGGAAGTTGTTGGCTGCTGGTTGTAATCGATGGTGCGTGTTGAGCGGCTTACAGTATCAAGCGAGCCACCGCTTTTTTGTTTAAATCAGCATGGGAAAAATAAACGGATTATTTTTGTTTTCATTCTTTTTCTTATCGAGATAAAATTATATTTTTTGGGGACATATTTTGTTATTATGATGTGTCACATTCATAGTCCACATATATGTTTAATGTAATATGTTATTCTATAATAAAACTATATTTATTTTTTTAAATCCCTGACCAGACTGATTCTTCATTTATAGACATTTAAAGATTAGCGAGCCAATTAACTCATCAAAATTTTTATGAGAGTATTAAATTAACCCCAAAAAGCTTTCAGGAAATTTACTTACTTAATTTTAGTTTTCCATGTAGTTTCTTCAAGGTAACTTTGGTAGAGTCAAGTTTTGCTTTATTACATTAATAACTGCCTACCCTTCATATGGGATAAATAACTTTATTTAGCTTTATTAACAATCAAATTACCTTTTGTTAAGCGGGCGGATATGGCAGGCTTTGTGTATAGATGTGTACATAAGTGGCCGATAACAGGCTGTTGATATGGACCGGGTAGGCACGGTATGCGCTCGAGTGGTCACACAATAAACAGCAGAGTCCCACACATCTAGAATGCACTAGTTGCATCTTTGTATTTAGTCGGTATTTCAATGGGAGAGTGTGACACAACCTTAAGATCTCTACATTATAAAATCGTAAATCTAACGTTATAAAAATCGGCTATTGTTAGATTTTTTAAAATATTGTTTATTTATTTTTATTTGCACTTTATATACAGATGTATATAGGCGGACTTAATGCCAAAGGCATTATCTCCCAGTCAACCTTAGGGTGGTGCAGAGATACATAAAGTAGGTGCATCAGATACTTAACTTGATATTAGAGATACGAATAAACGTACATAAAAGTTAACAAAGCAATTAATAATAAATATGTATTTTTTTTATTTAACGCGTGTCTATTGTATTTTTATAGCAGAAAACGTAAACGATATCATGACTCCAATAGCATTGTACAGTGTAGCTACCTAGCATGGCTATTGCTCGATGTTTCAGCTGCATCTTAATCTTATCCGAGAATTAAAACAATTAAATTTCAACAAAATGTAGCCTATTTTATCGGTGACAAATTTAAAAAATTACTAATTGCCCCCTAGTCCCTTCATTCTATACAAATTTACAAACTTCATCATTTTAATAGAAGTATACATAATAATTAGTATATTTCAAATAATGTTGTGTGTACATATTTGTGTTGCGTAAATCTCCATAATAACTAGACTAGCAGTTTCCAATACTGCGTGTCTAATGTCCGACATGATGATGGATTCCGTCACGTGTCATGTCTGCGAACTGAGAACTCAATTAATGTCAAATTGTACGTGACATCAATCTATGGATGTTGCTAAACTACTAGGGATTGGAAGTGGCAAGTTTATAACGATAATAATAATATTTATAGTTCTAATTTTTCTATCTTTTTAATTAAACAATTAAATTTAAACAAAATGTAGCCTATTTTATGAGTGACAAATTCGAAAAATTACTCATTGCCCCCTAGTCCCTTCATTCTATACAAATTTACAAACTTCATCATTTTAATAGAAGTATACATAATAATTAGTAGTAGTACTCTGCTAATTGTTATTGTCCATAAATTCGTTTTGTTATTATAATAAAATACCTGTTCCATAAGTTTTAATAGACAATTCAATGTAATTTGTGGAAAATTTTTCTTATTCAAGCTTATTTGATACTTTTTTGTATATATTTTGGAAATAAAATGAGTTCATATACCTTTAGGTATTCAACAAAACATAATTTTCAAATTACCCAATAAATTTATTTAAAACACAAAATTACTTATATGGATACATTAAGTAATTGTTAGATAATACTGGCTTCCTTTTAGTGTTTGGTTTAGCGGCAACTTGCTGCACCATATAACCGCCGGGAAACAATACGATCTCCAAGTAGAGCAACTAAATTTGTATGAGCTGTTCGATTCGAAATAATCGATGAGAGTTTCGTGGAGTCGGATTTGTGCCAGAATTGGCGTGAGGCTCACCCCCTATCACAATAGGGGATGAGAAGAAGGTCAATGAACCCCTACTATTCTCAGCTATGGCGTACCTCGACCCATGCCTAGTAGACCGTAGAGTCGTGCGTGTTACATGTATAATATGTAGTTACTGATCTGGCCAATAATAACCTACGCAATATAGCTGAGAACAAATGAATAAATAATACATGTGGAAAATATTGCATCTGAATCATTGATGTATTAAAAACCCATCTGAATAAATTATTACATGTATGTCTAACGGATGTGAATTGTTGTTGTTATTGTCCTGTAGTATATTGCCGATATAATATTTTGTAACAACTCAATGAAATGTGAAGTTGGAACAGAAGCTAATACTGGTGGTCTCATATGTAAGAGTCCGTCTGGGTGGGTACCACCGCAATGACTATTTCTACCGCCAAGCAGCAGTGTGATGCATTGTTGTGTTTCGATATGAAGGACATTTTAGCCAGTGTAACTCCTGGATATATTGAGACTTAACATCCTATGTCTCAAGATGAAGGGCGTAGTGGAATGCCACATAGTACTTTGTAACTCAAGGTGCTGGATGGTGTTGCTAATGTTTATGGGTGGTCGTATCGCTTACCATCAGGCGAACGGCATACTCGTCTCGTCATTCAATGCCATAAAAAGAGAAATAATAGAAGCTTGATATGCTGTTCACTGGAATTGGCTGAAATTTGGTGTGACACAGACCAAGTCTAGGAATAAAATAAGTTCTACGTTTACGTCGGAAATATGCACAGGATAGTGTTTGTTCCAGGGATTTTTGCGCGGGTGGTAATTTACAAAAATATAATTCAAACTCAACTTTCAATTTATTAAACAAATTCGAGATATCACGTCAGTAAGAGAGATTGGGGTAAATGAAACATAAGCTAATTGTTATAAGTCAAATATTTGGCAAATTGTTAGCGATAGTAAAGCAATTTCAAGGGAGAAAAGGAACGCCTTAGGTGTGCGAACCTATAGAACATAGTTCGATGGCACTCTACGTCTAATATTTTTGTGGGAAGATTGCTTTCTTGGAACGAAATAATTTTACCCATTATCTTTGTCATTACTCTAAAAGTATTGCTATTTTTTCCTCTTAGTTGGCAGTTTTCATTTCTATCTTATCATACATATCATCATATCATATATTACAACCTTACCTTGTTTTATTATTTCACACACACACACACACACACTCACGCCTTTTTATCCCCGAAGGGGTAGGCAGAGGCGCAACTAGTGCACCCGCTTTTCGCCGTTATTCCGTCCCATGATGTGATAGGGGGCGAGCCTATCGCCACATCGGGCACAAATTCCAGACTCCGAGCTGATACTGAATAGAAAAACTCAATATCACTTTGCCCGACCCGGGGATCGAACCCGAGACCTCAGCATTGCAGTCGTATCATAATACAACTACGCCACCGAAGCAGTAATATTTAGTTTTATTATTTCATAAAATAATTATAAACGCAGGGGTGAAGATAAATAAAATAGATAAAATGGGGTCAATTGAACGCGTGTCATTATTCCAAAATGTGCCTCATACCTAAAAAAAGCTCTGTAAAACTTATTTTAGATATCAGGAAATAGTCATAGATTAAAAGACTGCAGAATGTGAGAGCAATACAAAGAAACTTATGATTACGTAACTAAACACCGTGATCAATAAAAGTAATCAACGTTATAATTTCATTAAAAACTAGAAATATAATTTTCATATCTTATAACGTACCAATCAGTACCTAGTATTTAAAAAAAACATGTTTCAATCAAAATTTACGACAGTTCCGATTGACTCCGACGTAGGGTTAGTTGAAACATTTTCTAAATATTAAACAGTCTATAATAACTTATAACTAAATTAATTTAAAGCTATACACATTTAATTAAGTTTGTAATATAATAATTCTATTTGTTTATTTTATTTTTTACATATATTTTTTTTTCCCTCATAAACCTAGTCGAAGAGGCCGCCCCGGACCATCCCTGGCGCAAAGGTGCCCATGACGCTGGCAACATTACCACGATGTATCGCGAGAGATATGTGTTGCACCAGATATGATTCAGAACGGAAATCCTCACCGTTTAAATTTTCTAAATTGTCTATATCAAAGTTGTGTAATCAATATAATCAATGTGAGTGCTTTTATTATAGCAAGATAATCTAGCTTTAATTAGAGACCCTTCCCGTTCAGATAGGATGTATATAAACGTCAAACTAGTTGATTTTCCAAAATCTTTCCATTTGACCCCAGTCTCCTACGTATAATTATTAGTTTCAGTTTTGAAAAGCAGATGCTTGACAATAATTCCGGGTATCGGCGTGGCCGGCCTCCTCCCCTTCCCGCCCCCGCACCGTCCCGCACTGGCCCCCACACCCGCTCTCATGCACGCGCCACGGCTTCACCGTAAAAGAAACACTTAAAATTCGTCTACGCTGCGCCGCTCGGCTCGGCTTCTTACTTTAGGGCTCGTTCAATTTAGAGCCAACTAAAGTTAGCTAGTCACGTCTTGACCGATCATTATATTACTAAATTCAAAATAATTAACTTGCAACATTGTTTACAACCTGATGTCTGTTTACAAGCTTTAGTTATAATCTTAATCTGTATGCATGTTTTAGTGCTATCATTTCCTATTTATTTGTTTGTATCTTTATTTTGCATAAGTTTGTAATGCTTAAAGCATTGCTGTAATTCTAAAACTGTATGTTTATGTCTATTTTTTCTTATTTAGAAAGCATGAAATAATTAACATACGAACTAAAAATATCATAAATATAATAACTATAGGACATATGTAACTACATCCTATCGTAGCGTAACTATGTAGTCCAGCACCGCAAATTGAGACACAATTTTATGTCTTGTGGCTGACTGTCACGAATAGTGAGGGAATTTTCTTCCAGTAGGTATATCCCACACCTGAACAAGGAAACTGTGGATTAGAAAATCATTTATATTTTTGGGGTTCAAACCAGCGACCACTCTATCATACTGGGCTCATCCACAATAATTGCACTACATAGGCCGTGAACTAAAAACCTATAAATATAATAATAGTTCATAAAGAAAACGCATGTACAGTTCGCACCAATTTTTATGGCTGATTTGAACTTAGTCACCTCTCCCGCGCCCCACGCCGCACGTCATCCATTTTTCTGAAAACAATAGCCGCGACGTCGTTCATGACCAACTTCAGACTGGCTCAATAAATTATGAATCACTTTTTTGTATAAAATTATGAACCCGCCAAATCTAGTTTCCTGCCAAAAATATGCGTTTTTTTATAAAGCTTTTTGTACAACAGTAATATGGACATTACCGAATTAAAACGATTTTTTTTATTGCATTGAATGACAAGACGAGTATGCCGTTCGCCTGATAGTAAGCGATACGACCACCCATAAACAGTAGAAACACCATCCAGCACCTGAGTTACAAAGTACTGTGTGGCATTCCACTGCGCTCGTCATCTTGAGACATACGATGTTAAGTCTCATTGTGTCTAGTAGTTAAACTGGCTACAATGTCCTTCAAACCGAAACACAACTGTGCATGCACACTGCTGCTTGGCGGTAGAAATAGACATTGCGGTGGTACCCATCCAGTCGGACTCCTACACGTGAGAGACCTACCACCAGTAATATGCTTACGATTTAATAATTCAAAGAAGACGACACTAGCTTTATCGACAAACAGAAAATTCAACACAAATTGGCATTGTCGCAGTCAATAAGTAACCAGACAACTCAGTTTTATTACCGGAGGTTGTGCGCGACGCGGACTGAGGTGATATACTACAAGATTTGTTAAATTCAATCATATCTATAGCTGTATGATATCGGCACTTTATTTTGACTAGTTTTGCACTTGGCACTGTTCAGTCGTCGTTTTTTTTCCCGCAATGAATATTATATTCAATTCTAGTAATATAAAGTTTGTGTATCACGGAGCATGGCATTTTTTAATGGGAAATATTTTTTAGAATTACAGCAGTTGCCAATTAAAGACGTTAGATACCTATGCCTTACGATACTTACAATCTTTACTAAAATTACAAATGTTAACACCGTAACTGTAATGTATTTGGTCGTCGTGTTTGAGTTGAAATCATAAAAGTTGTTCTCGTCTATTAATCTATGGTGCGGGGGTGTGCGGCGAGGGTCGCGCGGGGGGGCGGCCCCGATCAAACAGGCCGGAGAATCAATATGGCCGCCGCCCAGCTGATCCGTGACCTCCTCACCCCGCGGCTCCGCACTCCCCTCGAAGCGCGCAAACTTGACGCTTTTCTTTACAAGTTGTTTTATGTATGCCGATCTTCAATATTCTTCACCCACTGTGATTATACCTAGGCTTATAATCGTGTCTTTTACTAATATTTTTTAATGAAGGATTTTTATAGCAGCAGATTTTTTAAGTACAGCCTAATATATTTGTATGCCTTTAATAAAGATTTTGATTTTGATACGTAAATACGAGTGATTATAAATATAAGAAAACATTTCAATACTAATAATAATTTAAATTTATCATTTTCCACCAAAGAGTTCTAAGATTATTTAGCTCTTATAAAAGACATTGGAAAATGCTCGTATAAAAGACTTTTCATCAGTAACTCAATCTACAGTGACATAGTAAAACATAATGTTAAATGCATATGAACATACTTTAACAGCGAACTTAAGGATATTAAAGACGCAAAAATATGGATCGTTGATTCACTAAAAATACTTTTAGACGCCTCCGCGCCGTTTATAAATAACTCTTTTAGTAACGTCATTTTAAGTGTATATTTTAAGAAAAATAAAATAACACTAATCTCAGAATTGGAGGCCTTTAAAATTATACCATAAGCTGGATGCGGTCCGCTTTTGACAGATCCATCTGGAAATCTTTGGGGGAGGTCTATGTTCAGCAGTGGACGTCATGTGACTGATGATGGTGATGATGAAAATTATACCAATTGTTGCAAAGGCCCAGTTTTTGGGAGTAGGTACTACCCAAATATATATAAAGTATCTTGGTTAGAATTTTAAGCCCATTTTATACATGTCTTTTGTTCATACCGAGTATATTATAATCTCCTTGATAACGAGACGTCTTGTCACGAGGATGCTTTGAGTATGGATGTGTCAAAAAAAACAGCGACTTATTACCAACTGGTAATAACCAAAGAGAATTTATAATACTAATGAAAGTAATAACTTTTGAACGAAAAATTTGGGCCTGATGCCCGGTCTGTAACTAAACTAACTATACTTGTTTTTGTTTGTGAATGTCTTTGTTTTCCATAGTTATATGCATAGTTCTGAACTCAAGATAATTTACCAATTCTCGCGAGGCGAGTTTGTCTGTAAGTATGGGACTTCGGTTCCACATTACCAGCAACAATATTTGTGGATCAGTTTGAGATGAAATCTGTGGCTATGCCTTTCACAGCTAGCTGCTCGAACTTTGCACGACTGGGTTTGTCCTGGGTACCGAACGTAGCCAAGATACCTTTCTACAATCGTTAACGCTAATAGAAAACAGAAAAAAATTATGCAAATGACGTATCCAAACGAAAATTTTACTGGTGGGAAGTCTCCCGTATGCGTGGTTCTGTAGGGGTAGCTACCATCGCATTGTCTGTTTCAGCCGCCGAGAAGCAGTGTACATGCACTATAATTACGTTTTCCGGTTTGAAGGACATTGGAGCCTGCGTAATTATTGAACATTGTGGCATTTAACATGTAATGAATCAGCATGACCAGCGTAGTAGAGTGCCATGCAGTACTTTATAATTAAAAGGTGTGTATAATGTTGCTACAGCTCATGGGCGGTCGCATCGCTTACCAGCAGGCGAGCGGCATGCCTGTTACGTTATTCAGTATTAATTAATAAAGAAGATAATGAATATATTATCTTCTTTTTCAATAGTAACAATATAATTATGCCTACATCTTATCTGATGTAGGCATAATTATATTGTTCTTCTTAGTCGTTACACTGCGTTACACACGTTGGCACAATGGTCGTGCTCGTCACGTGAGGATTTGTGGTTCGCTTGATAATCCTGCGCCACTCCTCTCAGATTGCTGTTTTCCTGGTGCACGTATATAGTGAACCATCCAGTACTGTTTTGATTTGGTCCGTCCACCGCATCAGCGATCTCCCTCGCGTCCGTGTGCCCTCAACCTTCCTCTGCACCACAAGGCGCTCGATGGACATTTCTTCACGTTGCGATACGTGTCTGAAAAACGTGAGGATGCGAGACTGCACTATAGAAGACAACCGCTGTTTGATGCCGAGTTCTTGGAGTATGGATTGGTTGGTGCGAAACTCTGTCCATGAAACTATAAGCCATCTTCTCCACCACCACATCTCAAGAGCGTCTATCCTCTTCTTCTCGGAGGGTCCACGTCGCCGCGGCGTATAAAAATATGGGGAATATTAGCGCTCTGATGAGGCGAGTTTTAGTGGCATTCGTAATATTACGGTTTCCCCAGATCTTTGTTAATTTTTCCATGGCAGACTTAAATTTTGCCATTTTTTTTTTCTTTACGCGGAGAAAGTGAATTATTACTACCACCCAGTGTTCAAGGAGAACGACTGAGCGGTTATGTTGGGTTCACCGTGCCTTACGACTCGACGTTGAGCCGCCCGGAGATATGGAAAACGTCGGGCGACCGCCGGGCCGAGTCCCTAACCTATGTACACCGCACGGCATACCAATTAAAACTCCGCGGTGGCCATCTTCGGCGCATTAGGGACGGCTGCGGGCTTCCTCCGACTCACGTCTAAGTTGTCGTCCGCAACCGCCCCTGCGCGTACCGCTATTGCGAACCGTCTCCTGTTGTTGGGGGGGCTCAGAAGCCCCCGCACACTGAAGGACGCCCTTGGCGTCAAAGGCAGCGTGAGGCCTAACCGCCACGCTGCCGTCCATCACGGGGGTCACAAAAGAAGGCTAGACTAATAGGTGGACGGCCCCTTCCGCCCACCCGTGACCCCCGGAGGCCCCTATTAGTCGCCTTTTACGACAGGCAGGGGATACCGTGGTGGAATTCTCCAAACGCCCCCAATCTACAGCGGCCATGCCGCGTTTGATCTCGTCCATACATCCACCATTTTTTGTGATTGTCATTTGTAACTAAAAAGCTGATTCCTCATTAAATCTGCTTGAAAACCTTCGGTATATTTCATTACTTACTATATAAGTGAGTTATACTGTGTTTATTATCTAATTGTACTAGGATGTCGACAAACAACCATCTGGATTAATTATTATTATAATCATAATAATTCTTTATTTTCCTTGATAAATGCAATATATCAAATATATTTTGAAGTGTTTGTTTGAACATTGGTTCCCAATGTAAGATTAAACTTGTGTTATCACCAGGATTCTCACGTGGGACAGTACAGTACCTAAGATAGATCGGAGGACGTTCATTAGTAAACTTAGGAGAAGCGTGTGAGTGAGTGAACCTATGCGTGTGTGTTTGTCATAGTTTTGAGTCTACAGCCACTCTTTTTTTTTTTAAATTGATATCTATTATTGACAGACTGCCTGGGTGGCGTAGTTGTATTACAGTATGACTGCATATTCTGTTTTGGGTTCGATTGCCGCGTCGGGCAAAGTGTAATTGGGTTTTAAATTCATGATCAGTTCGGAGTCTGGAATTTGTGCCCGATATGGCAATAGGCTCACCTCGCATCACATCATGGAATGGAATACCCACCGTGAAAAGTGCACTAGTTGCGCCTCTGCCTACCCCTTCGGGGATAAAAGGCGTGAGTGTGTGTGTGAAATCCATTAATAGTTTTTAAATGTTAAACATCGTCATACGTACCCGCAATATAATTTCAAGACAAGATTCGCTACAAGAGAAAGAGACAGACTTGGGTCTCTTGATCAAACCCCCTTTCACTTTCCGACCAATCTCACTGACCATGGTAAATGCAACAGCAAAATTATAATTATTACTTCATCTCGGTTTTCTGTTACTTTTACCAGTGTCAAGCTGGAGCATTCATGTTATAGATAAAACTGAATCCAACTTTATAAAACTTGGAGCTTCACCTTGTTGGTTTTTCTTTATTATTTGACTTAGTCTTTGGATACAATGATTTCTGCAAAGTTATTATTTCGAACACTAACAAAGACATATGATTAAAGGTAGAGCAAGTAATCATAACAAAAAAGGTGTTAAAGGTGTAGCTACTGAGAAACCTATGAGTAGACACTGGAGGGTAAAATGATTAACAAACTCACTTAGCAAAAGTGTGGTTAATTAAAACTTTACCTAAAACGGATCAAGCTTGCAACGCGGGCAAACTAAATGTAGAAAATACCGTCTCTACATGGTAACAGTTTTTTGATAATAAGATTGGTATGTTTTTAAGCTATTGCATAGCTTCTATCGCAGGCCTTGAGCGTGGAGACCGAATCCAGAAATTCTGTAACGAAAAAATAACCTAACAACCCTCACTCTGGCCGGCACAGCGGTGATATTTTATTTTCAACTCTATCACAACCAAGTAGAGTGTAAAATTCCATAAGTAAAATTAATGTCGCAGTCTTGTAAGAATACAATATTTAAGAGGATATGAGCTGAATGTTAAACGATAAAAGGTCGAAATTACCGTGCATTTAAAAAATGTTCGAGTCAGTGAAACGTATCGAAATGTCCAACGCGCGCAATTGATGAGAATGTCCCCGTGGCGGGATGACGTGATTCTAAGTTTGAATTTTTAAAAGTTTTTATTTTATATCTGTTCAAAGAGGTTATAAATATTAGAATTGCCTGCTTAGAGTTTCGGCGTTAGGGCACGAGTGAAATATGGACAATAGAAAAAAAAAATTATAATTACATAAGTTGATAAAAAAATGCTATGCAATAGCTTTACCGCGGCAGCCTCCGAGTGCCACACGTCTTTTTATTTATAATATCATTGCTCCAAGGAATTCTGGTAATAGTAAAGATTATAAATGTATTTTATGTAATATTACCCGATGCACGGTCGTCAAGGACGGTAAATCCTTGTCCTGTCTAAACAGCCAACGGCAGGCGGCGTGCTGCTGACGAAAGAGCGATATTATGAAGAAGGAATCTTATGTCTCTAGAGACATTTTTGTTTGTACAGGAAACCTTATAAAGAGATTGAGGAGCATCCATGTCACACCGTATTTTAATAATTAAATGCGGCTATTCATTTAAACGGTTCATAAGTTATTATTGGTATTTTTTTAAATTTACATTATGGCAATATTTTTCTTGTAGGAAAATTCGGTGATTGTTATTATTATCACTAACTAAATCAAAAGAACAGTTCGTAAAGTATTACGTTGTGAACTGTATCTTATAGAGTTCTTGGTGAAAGCATGATCTATATAAACATAGTTGATGAAAGTATACGTATTTATCCGACCAATCCCACATTTCTTCTAGATGCTTTTACTACGGACTGTAACTTTTCAAATTGATGTTTTTCGTTACAGTCTAGTTGATGACCTAAGTTTAGAATTTGTTTTCAAACTTAAAAGTACTTAACGATTCTTATAAAGTTGTTAAATGAATAAGGAAGTCTTATAGTCTGCTATCTATCTTGTAAGATCTTGAAATAAAAGGAATTTACCACAAGTGCTTTGCTTTTAATAGTAACGGTTGATACTATCCAATGTACCAATCTACCATTATTTTTTAGACGGGAATGAATTTGGAATCAATAAGTTTTAAAATTCATTCGCTTGCGGTATTTGAAACTATAAAATTGAATTTAAATTAAAGGTCTTATACCTAGTGCAAAAGCAATTAAAAAGATAGAGTTACAATTTGCAATATTTTATCACATTACAAATTCTACGAAGTATGTTCATATTTTTCCGTACAGTAACGTTGACTCTACCCCCCAGATACCAATCTGAAGACTAACACCAATCACTGAATTTGTAGAAATTAAACGCTCAGTTACACGGCTATGTAGCGACAAACTAATCACATTTCGGCTTTGTACATACGTATGTATGTATACATACATATACACTGACGCCGTTTACTCCCGAAGGGGTAGGTAGAGGCGCAACTGGTGCACCCACTTTTCGCCATTATTCCATCCCATGATGTGATAGGGGGCGAGCCTATCGCCATATTGGGCATTAATTCTAGACTCCGAGCTGATACTAAATAGAAAAATATGCATTGATCTATTGAAACATCTACGTGAGCTCAATTTAAATCGTGAGTCATGGACTCAAACTCTTTATCCTATTACTATTATGTGACTTTTCATTTCCTCTTCGATATGTTTCGAATAACTGCGCATCACAATGCTTATATTTTCTGTATAATAAAATTCTTATCGTTTTAATACAGTTTTTAAATGGCAGCCACTACTCGGCAAGCAGGGGATCTAGTATACAATTTTGCACAATCTTTTCTTTTATAGCATAGACGTTATAGATTTTGTTTCGTAAATTGCTCTCTTGGTGTGGTTAAATCTTATTGGTCACACAATAAACCAAACACTTTTTTTTCGCGGGGAATAACGCATAATATCGCTACCACCACTGAGGGGTTAGTGAAATGGTTATGTTGGTTGGGGGCTAAGAAGCCCCTGAACTCCAAAGCACGCCTTTGGCGTCTACAACTGCAGGAGACCGATCACCTGCAATGCCGTCCACCTCGGAGTCGCATAAGTTCGAGTAGCAGCCCCCCCACTGCTCACTCCGCGACTCTCTCAAGCCCCATTTAGTCGCAAACCAAATAACCCTCACGTATTAAAAGTAGTAAATTTACCAAGTGGGATAATTAAAAAAAATTAATTCTTGCAGTACTAATTAATAGACATAATTAATTGCAGTTTTTTTATTGCTACTGAATGATGCGACGAGTATGCCATTCGCCTGATGGTAAGCGATACGACCGACCATAAACAGAAGCAACACTATACAGAACTTTTAATTTCAAATTACTGCGTGGCACTCTTTTGTTCTCATCACCCTGAGATATTAGATGTATAATTCTCAGTAATTATGCTGGCTACAGTACCCTTCAAATCGGAACACAACACTGCATACACACTGCTGCTTTGCGATGGAAATAGACATTATTGTCCTACCCAGACGGCCCCACGCACACGAGAGGCCTACCACCATTAATATAAAAAAATGTGTTATATTAAAACATGAAATCCATAGAATGCTTGATCCATACACTGAAAGCGAAAGTACAGGTGCGAAAGCAACATGAATTTTACGTTTTGTTTGCTAATTTCATGAGGAACCTTACATAGCCTGATTATTATAGTAGGGCGTATGTGTTCATACAATGATTCATACTGAAACTTTCGTCAATTTATAGGGTTCCGTATACATGAGTTATAATAAGAACCAATAGGGCAAGCTCCACTAAGACTTTTTATCCGCTGATCTAAACCGACACTAGATATCTAGATATCCAAACATTTAAAAACAAAGTGAAGATTATCGTCTCGTTTGAAGCAGGGGGTATCATCAATGAACTTCACTAAATATGGTATATTGTAAGCAGGGCAGGCTCTCGTGGCGCGTAATAACCGTGAAGTTCTCTCAAGCCGTCGACACAATGCGCGCCGAGCGGCCCGATTATTTGACAAACAATTCTGCAACTCGAAATTCGTACAACTTACCTTTTTGATAGGTTGCGTGTCCGTCACTTCAACGCGCTACCCTTATCTGCCCATCAAACAGATTACATCGCCTTCATTGCCATCTAATTCTTTATCTTTATATATTTCATAAAAACTTATTTGTGCTAAATTCTGTCAATAGCAAATGTAGGCTGAATATGTATTATATTTAGATTTTATGGTTTTAGCGTATTTTGAAGCATGATATTTATGTATATTATGATACCCAGGTTACAAGTTCAATCGGTCTTCAACATGTAATGGTTACCTACAACTGCTACATTTAATCGTTTTTGTATTGAATTATTATACTAAGTTTTGCAGACGCTATTTCGGGGACCATATACCAGAACTTTAAAAATATTGATTTCAGAATCCGGTTAACCGATAATGTCACATTAACAGTAATCTTTATAGCGGGAACGTATAATAATGAAAAAGTCCATCACGAGCTTGAATCCAATAATTTCGTGAAAATGAGAGGAGCGATCCCTCAAAGCAGCAACACCGGTCACAATCCGCTTGACCCAAAAACCCGTTGGAGTGGCACGGCCGAGAGTTGAGCGAACAACGATCGCGCCGATAGCGCGCGTTGCCTCGCGACGCGACGCCGAACCGTTCCTCGCTGCTACTTGCCCGACGCCACCCACTCCTGCACTGCACGCTGCACAATACACTATGTATCAAACCCACTTGTTTTATCCACCTACGCTAATTAATTATTCAAAGAACTTCGCAAAAATGCTATCATGTGTAGTCATATCTTTGCATAAGTACTATTGAATTATACAAATGTTATTGCCTGTTGAGATTCTTTGTAAAGTGTTCTCCAATAGGATTAGGAGGCCTGAGGCAATCGTTGGAGTTTGCTCTTAGTACTTTGATTAAAATTCGTGTGTATTACGATAAATGCATATTTAAGTATTTACTGTATGTACACACATTGTTATGTTTGTTGTTATGTTAACTGTTCGCTATTTCATTTATTTACCATACCATACCATATCAGCCCTTTATTATATGCTGCCCACTGCTGGGAACAGGCCTCCTCTACAACTGAGAGGGTTAAGGCCTAAGTCTACCACGCTGGCCTAGTGCGGGTTGGCAGACTTCACCTACTTTCGAAATTCAGAGAGCTTCTCAGGTATGCAGGTTTCCTCACGATGTTTTCCTTAACCGTTAAAGCGAGCGATAATTCTCAAACAATACACACATACATCTTATTAGAAAAGCCAGAGGTGTGTGCCCTTAGGGGCGGTTGCGGACGACAACTTAGACGTGAGTCGGAGGAAGCCGGCAGCCGTCCCTAATGTGCTGCAGATGGCCACCGCGGAGCTTTGGTTGATATGCCGTGCGTTGTATATAGGCTAGGGACTCAGCCTGGCCGTCGCCCGATGGTTCTATCTCTCCGGGCGGCTCAATGTCGGGTCGTGAGGCACGGTGAACCCAACATAACCGCTCAGTCGTCTCCCTTGAAGGCTGGGCGGTAGTAATAAGTCACTTTCTCCAAGTTAAAAAAAAAGAGGTGTGTGCCTTGGGTTTTGAACCTGTGGGCATTCGTCTCGGCAGTCGCTTCCTCTCCCAACGAGGCTATCGCCGCAATTACTGTAGTAATACTGTAAGGCTCTTGTTTTGTAATGGAATCTTTCAAAATGCGAGCCACTTCATGTACGAGCGCCTTTACGAGCGCCGACGTAATAATATATTATATTACGCCGATATGTTTTTAATTCCTATCATTTTCTTATTTAAGCACGCTAAACTGGTATATATATATATCATGTTAATGGTTCCTCGGAAACGATTTTTCAATCGTCCCGATTTGGATTTGAATTTGGATAGTAATTAGTAAGAGCTCTAAAAATTAATTTGGGGTATTCAGTTTTTATATTTATCCCAAACCGTTCAACCGGTATCGGGATACCTTGAACGTTGGAAACAAACATGGGATGTTAATTCTTTTCTTTTACTCCTAACTAAAGGGGATAAAGGGAGGGAGAAACTAAACTCCTGAACCGATTACAATGAAATTTGGTATGGACATATTAAATACCTTAAAAATTACTATGGGATGTTATTTTTTAACCCTTAACTGAGGGGGTTAAAAGAGGAGAGAAAATACTGTTGCTCAGATTGTATTGCAGTCTGAGGATTGGGGATATCTTGAACCTTAAAATTTTGTATGAAATATTATTTTTCACTTACCCCAAAATGAGAGGGAGAAAGGGGAGAGAAATTAAACTGCTGAACCAATTCTATATAAATTTGGTTTGGGGATCTCTTGCATATTGAAAATAAATATGACATTCAGTTTTTTAATAATCACTAAATAAGAAGATCAAATGGGGAAATAAAATAAACCACTGCACCGATTATGGTGAAATTTAATATAAATGTACCTTGAGTATAAATATGGGATATTCACATTTATTAATCACTAGACTCCTGCTGGCGGCTCCGCCCGCGTGAAAAAGTTTTTCCGAGATAAAAATATTTTCCCGGGATTAAAAGTAGCCTATGGCACTCAGGAGTAATGTAGCTTCCTAATAATGAAAGAATTTCAAAATCGATCCAGTGGTTTTTGATTATAAATAAATAAACAAATAAATCTTTCCTCTGTATAACATTACTATAGACTAACTTAGGGCAGCTAAAGGGAGAAGAAACTAAACCGCGAAACCTATTATACTGACTCGTCAAGCCCCGTGACGGACGCTGGCGTTCATATATATAGGGTTTCCCCATACATATATAAGCGGGGCTTGACGGGGGACCAAATTTGGGTTAATAAATATAGGACATTGGTCTTTTATTAATTCAGGGATGAGAACTGAACCATGTATTTGCTGGTGATGTAATTCAATATGAAACCTTAGTCTGAACCTAATTTTTTAAATTAGTAACGTTACTGTAGGTATCGATCGACTCATTTGACTTCAGTCGTGAATATTTTCGTGAAATGGAAAATATTATTCGGACCTACATAATAGGTAAACATAATAGGTACTGAAGAGTAGCTGGCAATACGGGCCTCATTGTGATTAACATTTTATAGCACAGCCTCTTCTTTCTCAATAATACAGGCCACAGATCATAAAAAAACTATAATTAAAACTCAGGGTACTATAAAGAGAGATGCTGTGGTGCATGCGGCTCACGGTGGGCGCGTTGGCTGACCGACATGCGACAGCACCGCACTAAGTAAAGCCGTCAGGTACTGACGTCCCACAGGCCAATTTTTAACACGCTTTTATTAGCTTCAGACGTATGTATGTAAGTAACTGACACTTGGAACATGATTTTGACCCACTTCGAAAGGTCGGATTAAATCGAAATTTGGCGTACTTATCAAGGATTTTTTTAAGATATTATCAGAATGATAATCCTTCTACTCATATTATCTGTCAATAAAATATTTATAACTACCTATTGACACTATGCACACTCGGTGACTGCCTTGGTGGCGTAGTTGTATTATGGTACGACTGCAATGCTGAGGTCTCGGGTTCGATCCTCGGGTCGGGCAAAGTGATATTGAGTTTTTCTATTCAGTATCAGCTCGGAGTCTGGAATTTATGCCCTGATATGGCAATAGGCTCGCCCCCTATCACATCATGGCACGGAATAACGGCGCAAAGTGGGTGCACTAGTGGCACCTCGGCCTACCCCTTCGGGGATAATAGGCGTGAGTGTATATGTATGTATATACTATGCATCCCACGCTTTTTTCAACAATAAAATACATTTTTTTTCTTTTTTACACTATTCTCATTTCAAGTTTATTAAAAATTATTTTCTATTTTTTAGTTGTGTTTTTTATTCGTAGCCTGGCCTGTGCCATTTCTTATTTTACAGATACAGACATTATAATTTGGTGATTAGCATAACGTTTTGGCAACCTAATAAAAGTAATTGTTTTTAATATAAATATTGTAAACCATATAATATTATTGTAAACAAATCACACCTTCAGGATGAAAACGACACAATTCAAAAAGACAGAAAATTGAGTTATCGTTATAAAATTATTTAAAACGAAGTTCTCAATACAACAATAGTTCAAACATAGCCACATTCGAGCAGGAAAAGGACAAAACTGTTATGTGGGTCCCTTTTTTATTATATTTTTATTACTAAGGGCTATTGATGTATTAAAAACCCTTTAATACCTAGGGCCTAGTTTTTAGTCATTTAAAAATGACAACTCAATTTTCTATTTTTTGAATTGTGTCGTTTTCGTTCTAAAGGTGCGATTAATGTGCAGGTATGGTGTATAGCTCTATAATAAAAAAATCGTATTTTATTATGATAAAATAATATTGCAAAGCATTACCTATTAAAAAACTCAATAGAAGATAGTAATTATAAGGTCATGAAGACACTTTGCAAGTTGGAAGTATGTCTTCCTAGCCAGTTTCGGCCACAGCTCGGCTACTAATCTCAACAGAGATCAGCCACCTACTCAAATGACATTATAGTGCACATGTGTGTACGGAATATACAGGTGCACTCGCTATTCCTTCACTCTCATAATCTGGTGAGACGGCAATCCGACTTGACCGGAAAGGGATTAGGCGCGAGGCCAACGGCTTTAAGAGTTTTCCGAAGCAGGGGTATCACACCGCCAACTTCCTGACTCTGAGCTGCGTCTGAGTAATTTTTAATGATATTCTTGGCTCGACCCAGGATTCGAATCCAGAACTTCAGCGTGCAAATCGTTCTTGTAGCGCGTACACAATACAACTACGACACAGAGGCAGTCCAAGTAGAAGTATACATATTTTATATTAGAGGTTCAAAAATCTGTGATATATCTGAAAATTCGCAGCGGAACGTATTTCAATGTGACAAGTGAGTTAATTGAAAAGTGATTGAATAATGTGATCGATTTTATCGATTAAACTCTGTTAACACGTGTCGGTGTCAGCTGTCATGTGATTTTTCATGTTACTAATGAACAGCGCAGTGACAGTGCGTGTGTATAAAATTGCCGGTGTTGTTTATCAAGTGTGGCAGTGGGTCGCGAATCGATCGGCGGCGGCGGGCACGTGCACCGCGCCTGCAGCCTCCGCCCCTGCCTGCCGCCTATCCTCCTGCCCGCAACGTGACGGGACGGCCACGTGAATCACTGTTCCACGATTAACCCGTCCATTGTAGTAGGCTTCTGCTTGTTTTGTCGTTCGCCCGTGCTGCCGAGACAGTTGTACGGAACTCCTTGATTTTATATAAGAAAAGACGACCCGCCGTACTCCAAATTAAACAATTACCGCAATAATTATAACTTTTTTTTTATTGCATCGAATGATGAGACGAGCATGCCGTTCGCCAAATGGTAAGCAATACGTCCACCCATAAACAGTAGAAACAGCACCTTGAGTTACAAAGTATTGTATGGCATTCCACTTCGCTCGTCATCCTGAGACATAAGACGTTAAGTCTCATTATGTGCAGTAGTTACACTGGGTACAATATCCTTCAAACCGAAACACAACAGTACATGCCCACTGCTGCTTAGCGGTAGAAATAGACATTTCGGTGGTACCCACACAGACGGACTTTTACATACATATAAAATACCTACCACCAGTAAAGTCCCAGGGGGAGGGGGGAGTTGATGTCAGCCTGGCAGCCGGTTATAAATTTATACCAATTTTAGACTCTAGTTATTACCTATTTGGGTTCTACTAGCTAGCCCCCGCGGACTTCGTATCGCTTCAGAATCAATGAATGTTGTATTAACTTATTAGATTTTTATTAAGATTATAAATGCATTGTCAACATGAAGCAGACAACAGTCAAACGGACATTAGCTCAACAAATGTACAAAAATCAAAACGTAAACGTCATATATTCATACATAGAGACCACAGAGACCGAGAGAAGCAGAGACTTTTGAGCGCATGCCACGATAATAACATACATCTTTCACCTCTTCCACATTTATAGTTCTCTTCTTACATTTTTGCCGGTCATGGGATTCCCTCCATTCGTGTCATCCACATTCGCTCGATAAATACCTTTTGTAACTCCTCTATCAACCATCCTCTCTGCGTGCCCGAATTACATCAGCACACTTCTTTATTTTTAGTCACCACATCATCGTTCAATTAATAACGTTCTCTTATCATACTATTACCATGGATAATAAATAGTGACTCCACATAATATACTCTGTTAGAAGTAAATTTTCACCACATTTACTCGACTTTCGTGCTTCTTCTGCTAAACCAGAATTCACTTTACTAAATAAATGGCAGCAACAGCACAGTATTGCGAATAGCTAATTGAAATAATTGCTATTCTGCTCCGTTTACCGATTCAGGCTTTGTAGTTCTCGCTACAGAGACTTGAATGCCCTCACCGGGCGGCCCCTCAGTTCTTTAGGTTAATGACAACATTGACCACAGCTTATTCCTCGGTACATGATCATAAGCCTTTTCCAAGTTTACGAATGCACAAAAGACTTTTTGATTAGGACAAATGGTTCTCCGCCATGTACCTTATGGAAAATAAATGATCGTCTTGTTCGTCTAAATTGCGGCATTGTCAATAACGTTGGTAAATCAAACACATAGTCCAGAAAACTATTATCTGTATACGAAAATTATCGATTGGACTATTTATATAATATTAATAATATACATGTTCAAATAAAAACACGGTCAAGAACTGAATAAAATTGGTAAAAAAACATGAAAGATGCTAATTAATTGCGTAACGGCTAAGCGCAACGGTACGCAATGAAAGGAGGTAATATGACATTATAATAATATACTCTTCACGATCGCTACAGGGACTGTGCGCAATTGAAGTAGCTGTCAAAGGATAAAAAAACACGCCACGTTCATTTTTTTAAATCTTAACATAGTATACTATTAACATAGTATATAACCAAGTCACTTCCCGCTGACTGTCTGTCCTTATGTCCCTATCATGTATGCTTAGATCTTTAAAATGGATTTTGATGCGGTTTTTAATAGATAGAGTGATTCAAGAGGAAGGTTTATATGTATAATTTTTATATGTAAAGTGAGACTTTTATTCTGGAAAAACTCGTTTACGCGAGGCTGCGGGCAGAAGTCTAGTTACAAATAAAATCATAATTTTCTTGATCGTGAACTTTTCCATATTTTTATAGTTACTCTGCTATTCGGAACGGAAACAAATCTAAAAGATCAAAGAACATGATAATCCGTTCGGCCGTTCCTGAGCTGTAAATGGTGTAACTAACACAACTTTCTTTTATATATAGATTGATTTAAACAAGTATAATTAGTAGAATCTCAGTTAATAAAATAAATAGGTAGATAAAAGTTCTTGTACGCGGCTCTGTCCGCAAACTATATCCCGGAATACAATTGTTAACCCAAAATAGAATATTCAGAGACTGTGTAGTTTTCTATAAAACCTTGTTTTTTAGAATCACCAGTTTAATACCTACGTCTAAAAATTACAAACTATTTATAAAATCAGTGTAGGTAGTAGTTGTTAGTACAAAAAGCTTACAGTTTTTTTTTTATATTCTGGGAAAACGAACAGTCTTAAGAAACGTTAAAAAGCCAAAGCTAAGTAAAAATAGATGAAGTATTTCCATCCATGCAAGTAGTAGGTAGGTATACAAGTTTATATGAGTGGGCCGAGCCGGCCAACTTTATCCTTGTGTTGTTGTACTGTTCCCGTCCCATCCCGACTGTCAAACTAGTATTCATATTTCCGAATCTGTTGTGTCTGGCGTAGAATTGGTACTGCCCTGCAAGACAGAGCTGGCATTCGAAGTGAGATATGTGTTGCATATTTGATGTGTGCCGGGCTTCCGAATGACGGCAGTTGACGGCGCGCGTATCAACAATTTACGTCGACGCTTACCTAACAAAACCCGAAACGGTGCTTTACTACTCCACGCCTAAGTTGTCGATCGATGTTGCCGCTTAAATCGGAATTAAGTTGATCTGATGAAACGCTCAGCCCATTGTTTGACGAGAGTTAGCAGCGCTCGCACCTCAAGGACAGCGTTTGACGACTGATCTCTGTTTCAACACTCGATATTTCCAAAACGTTTCTTTATTTGTACGAAATTCTTTAAAGATCATCAACGATTGTTGTGTTACATCAATGCTCTGGTTAATCAGATCATGGCGTAGTTTAAGAGTTCTGTAGATACATAGTACATAATATATTGGTAAGAACGAAACCCATGCTAACTTTTGGATCTTATACATTAGTACATTATTCCATTCTATCACTTCTTAATGAAAGTGGGCAATTACTTGCCTGTTTATAACAAAATCCTTTATTCATTTCTCTATTTTATAAATAATTTACGGCCTAAAGGTAACTTGGTTTTCCCAGGGATACGACCATTCTTGATATGGCTTGGTGAGTCACAAGTCCTCTGTGAGCTAGCACCAAAGTCTAACGGCCTTATTCAAAAACAGTTTATACATCTATTGTAGTTACCGAATGTTCTGTTTTCTTTAAACATTTTGAATGGAGTTTTAAGGAAGAAAACAAAACATTCTGTAACTCGTAACTCGTAAGGTTCTATTTTAGCTAACTTCAATCTAGAAACTGGTATCTTGCCACCTAAAAATCTATTATACTATTTAATAAATTAATTAATTCTAGTTAACTGGACAAACAATAAAATTGGCGCAATTATAATTTGTATTAATGATATTCCCCTAGCAATTTCACCTGAGAAACTATTTTATGACATGCATTATTAAATTGTGCCGCTTTGAATTAAACATTGACGAGAAATTTTAATACAGCTTCTCGTCGAGAATTCAGAGACTGATGTAAGTGTAGCTGTGAACATTATTTCCAAGTATTTAGGTGTATTTAAATTTAATTCACAAGTTGCCAAGTTAGAAGGTGCTCCTGCTGGACAAAATTAAAACTTTTAACAGTTATTATTTTCGCGAAACATTTAATTTTGTACGCCAATATTTATGAATGTTATTTATAAATAACCAGTGACCTCACGCTCATTGACTCCCTTGCACATCAATAGTGTGTAGTAAGTAGGTCGAAAATAAGGATAAAATCCATTAGCTTATAATTCTCAATTATTATTTATCGATTTAAAATAAAGCTTAAGGGATTGTAATTATTTACTTATAATGAGGTATGGTAGGTACTTTACATTGTAGATATAAAGAGGAACTAATATAGATATAACTATTTTAGCATTAAAAAATCTTTAATGCTTTACTGAAAATCTACGTAAAATTTTCCTAATAGTCTAAATTTTTAGCCCACGTGATTTTGTATTTTGGTTATTCGGTATACGATCGAGACTTATACCATTGATTTGAAAATAAATAAACGCATAGCCCTAACAGTAAAAAAAACGACTCAAAAAGGCATCCATTCCACAAATAGTGCGTTGAAAATAAATTGGTTTCTCCGCATTTGTGGAGAGTTAACAAATTTTACAAATGGTTATAGCGGCGGACCGCTGAGGCTGCGGAGTCTGCGGAGACGACACAATGCCTCGCCGACGACGAGCTCTATTCATGTGGCATGCCAGGTCGCGAGACGCGAGCTTCCTCCTATCTATCACGCGTACTAACTATCCGCCGGTCTCTATAATCTGTCAGAACGGAATAACAACTTGGACCAAGAAGTTTATAATATTATCTAAGAACGGAATAACAACTTGGACCAAGAAGTTTATTATGGGTATAAAATTCTTGACTTGGACAGTACCAGTGTTGCCAGATGTTTGACGGTTGAAGTCGCCTAAAGTCGAGAAAATTCGAAGTAGCCTAAAGTCGCCCACATGTGTGGGGACGCGGAGAGCAAAAAAAAAGGTCCCCAGTTTTCAATAATTGTGTGTAAGGGGGGATCTTAAATATCCTCAAATTCAACAAAAACAATGCATAAAACACGAACTTTCCAAAGTAGCCTAAATTGGCGACTAAGCCATTCGCAATTTTGGTCGCCCCGACACTCTTCAAGATAGCCTAAATGGCGAAAAGTCGCCTAATCTGGCAGCACTGGACAGTACCTATACCATCCAACCCTTATACCATCCAACAAACTTAGCTGCCGTAGAATTTTCAACAACTCTTTGCAGCAGCTGGTAGGTAGAGTTATGTCTTGCAATGTTAATGCTTACGCAAGTTTATTTTATCTAATTATATTATGAAGATTATGGAATTAATGATTGTATGTTAATTTTAGCAAATATCAATATGTTCAAATCACCCATGGGGGCTCCAATTAGTTTAACAAATACTGTATGGCAACAATCTGACTCGGCTAGTAATTATGTATGAGTATTATATTTCAAAGGTCACGTTTGTGTGCTGCTGTTTTGTGTGTGAACTATTTATAAATAAAGAAGCTTATAGATATTTGGTATTACAATATTCAGAACCTGAGTGAACTCAGAGAGAATGTAGGTCAGTGGATCAGCACATGGCGCCATGCAAGTCGCGCGCCGCGGTGATGGGCGGTTAGGCATAATGAAATTTTGGATGACTATGCAATTGTCCTTCGGCACCGCAAGACTAGAGGCATAACTTTGCGCCGTCGTTCGCGAATGCCATCGTGTGGTGCTTCTCTTAGGCTGGAACTAATAATATCTATGTTAAAGAAAAGCATACGGGCTTCTATATTTCGTTACCAACAATCGCAGAAGGCGAGATGGGGTTAATGCGTATTTTTTTTTATGGCATTGAATGACGAGACGAGCATGTAGTTTGCCTGATAGTAAGCAATACGACCACCCATAAGCAGTAGCAACACCATCCAGCACCTTGAGTTACAAAGTACTGTGTGGCATTACACTGCGCTCGTCATCCTGAGACATGAGAAGTCTCATTATGTCCAGTAGTTACACTGGCTACAATGCCCTTCAAACTGAAACACAACAGTGCATGCACGGCGGTAGAATATAGACATTACGGTGGTACCCACCCAGACGGACTCTTACATAGGAGAGACCTACCACCAGTAAGCGTATATTTGAGTAGGCGGCATTTTTGTGAACGCGTAGGAAATAGTTCAAAGCTGTGAGATAAAAATTAACACTAGCTTTTGCTCGCGGCTCCACCCGCATCAAAATCTTTTCCCGAGATAAATGTCACACCGTGTACTTTACGGTATATAAAGTAGCCTTTGTCCTTTACAGGGTCTCAAACTAACATACCAAATGATATCGATATTGGTTCCGGAGATCAGCCGTGAAAGCAAGACAGACAGACATATAGTCAGACAGTGTTACATTCGAATTTATAATGTACTAGCTCGCAGTGAAAGAATTTTTTCCCGCATAAAAAGTAGCCTAAAACCTTTCCAGAGTCTCAAACCATCTCTGTACCACATTTATTCATAAACCGTTTGGTAGTTTTTGAGTTTGTCACGTACAGAGGTGGCGGGCCACTTTCTTTTATACTATGTAGTGAACGAAATATGGAAATATATTATATCATATATTTTTTAGTCTTTAAACACTAACTATTCTTAATATTGCAGAAAGGCCTCTTTAATAACGTATGTTAACATTAAAAAGAGATTTTTGGACAAAATAATATAAGACGTAAATCTTTATAAGAAACTCAAAAATTAGTTAATTGATTTGAAAATTCTTTCACCAACAGGAAGCTACATTAAATGAGTGCCATATAGAATGGCTGTCACCGCGGGGGGTAGCCAGGAGTAAAAGGATGATATAAAATAGGTGTATGAATGAATGTCTAGATGTTATAGCTATTTTATTTTGATTGTCGGCAACGTCTAGACGCTTCTTTACCTCCGATATAATATGCATTGATTTATTAACTACTAGACTTCGACTATCATATCTATACTAATATTATAAAGCTAAAGAGTTTGTTTGTTTGGTTGAACGCGTTAATCTCAGGAACTACTGTACCGATTTCAAAAATTCTTTCACTAGTAGGAAGCTACATTACTCCTGAGTGATATAGAGTACTTTTTATCGCAGGAAAATATTTTTATCCTGGAAAAACTGTTTCACGCGGGCGGAGCTGCAAGCAATACTGGTAACGTATAAAGGAACTTGATAAAATGCTGTATTACCCAGGGTTGTCACTAGGGTAACGTGTTAAGGTTTTATCGATGAAAATGTATTAAATTATATAAGTAAATAAATAAAAGAAATGGCTCATTTCCTCCGTGTTTTTTATATTACTTTATAAACACCTGTCAAAGGTTGCAACTCGGTTAAATGGTCGGCCGGTTTCATTTCTCAACTTTTTAAACACAAAATTTTAAGATATAAAAACTCCATAACTAAATTTCAAAATAAAATATTGTTTTTAAAAATATCTAAGAATTGCTTAAAACCTGCAATCCTTTAGCCAGGTTTGCATTATAGTAATCAGGGGGTCTAGACAAAATCCCTTTTCTGTTAGCGTTTACGGTTACAGAAGGTCAAAGTGTATGGAAATGAAATATGCTCCAGACAAGTCATATGACGTGCATATGTCATTTTAATACATTTGGACCTTAAACGCTAACAGAAAAGGGATTTTGTCAAGACCCCCAGATATAATACTAGAAAAAGCTTTTAAGAATGTTTATTGTTGCCTCAAATACCTTCTCCAAAACGTTTTATCAGCACTTAGAATATACAATATTTGTCACAAATAAATATGCGAATGGCTAAAACAGAGTATGATAACGCACAATCAGATCTTTATTTTACAATGCATTGCCATCACGAAGTAATATTTCTCTGTTCTGTGATTGCCATTTACAGCCGCTCTAACGTGAGTGTTCGCTTGAACGAACATATCGCGCCATGAATACAATCTCGAGAATTGGCTATTAGTATATTATACTATGCTGTATGGTTTACCAACCAGTTCACAAAGATAACTACGCATGAAATATTAACGTATTGTAAGGCATCATAAGCTACTTATATTGATTCCAGTTGTTATGGACTTTATTTTTTTCTAAAAATATGGGCCAACGATTTCCTTGTTTCATCTAATTTAGGAAGTGATCGTTGCCGCCCATAAAAACCTACAATGCTAGAGAAAACATTATGAAATTTATTTTTTCCGAGCGGCTTATCAGTGTTCCGGGTCGCAAAGCTAGCTCGGCACGCGGAGGACGCGCGGCGGCAGGTAGCGGAAACGTCTGATCAGCCCAGCCGGGATAAGGCGATAAGAGGATTACTCTATTCCCAGAAACCTCCGCCTGTTTGTCGTCTATTTATTTTGTTAATTTTGCTATTTATTTTATAATGATTATTATTTCTATAAGACACACTGGCTATCTCGTTTATATAATAACAGCCCTGTATTAAATACTGTCCCACTGCTGGGCACGGGCCTCCTCAACTACTGAGAGGGTTCAGACCTTAGTCCACCACTTTGGCCTAGTGCGGGTTGGTAGACTTCACATACCTTTGAAATTCTTATAAAGAGCTTCTTATGTATGCAGGTTTCCTCGCGAGATTTCCTCGCACTTCCTTTACCGTTAAAGCAAACTATAATTGATAAACAATACACACATAACTTTGAGAATTCAGAGGTGTGTTACTTGGGTTTTGAACCTCCGGACATTGTCTCGGCAGACCGTTCCTGTCCCAACTAGGCTATCGTCCACTTTATTCGTTTATTTTTTTAAAATACAAACTTATATGAAAAGAATTCGGTTAGTTACATATTAGTTTGTTGTTTTTCTAACGATGTTTGCCTGGAGTTGGACACTCTAGAAGAGGTTGATTTCAGGAAGATGTTTGTTCGTGTAAAAGGCTGTCTAGGTTGATTGCGAGCGCGAGCATCGAATCTAGACAATCTAGTCTTACATTTCACACTTCGCTCATTGCCCTCTATGCTTTAATAGATGTTATTCAATTCGAAGAGTTACGTTAAATCACTTGCTTCTTTGTAGAATCAAGTTATTACTAGTCCGATGGTTTGGAAACGTTGCCTGCGTAATTCCCTAAGCGAACTTTATGCCGAGGATTAGGGCGTGTAGCGCGTACTAACACGATTTTCAAGCTGCGATCCAGTTGTTTTAATATAACAACACGATCTAAATTATAGATCTCAATCTATTATTATTTTAATAATCATAATGTTGTGGGCATTGTGTTAAATGTGAGAGGTATCCTACTACAACTGTTAATTATCAACGTCAGATAAGTATTTGGTTCACATCTGTAACAATAACATTAAAAATAACTGGAAAGAAAGTAGATGGTTTACACATTTTATATTTGCCTTCCCTGAATCTGATATAAACGATACATTTAAGTATATGCTTCTTGTCTACATTCATCTTAGTAACTATTGCGAACATGCGAGAGATAAAAATTCCATAATATTTAGACATCTAGACACGTCATAACATCGAACGACTCACTTGGCGAGAAGCAATTTATGAGATTATGGGTTACTGAGCGCACCATTTCATATGATTTGATAAGCATGAATCGACGTTTATTTGCTCTGAGCTCATCCATCAGAGGACGCCGCGTCTTTATAATTTTTATCCACACATCAAGCATACAAAATATTTTATCTAGGTATGTTTATAAAAATCGATTAAAGGCAAGTTATTTTGTAAAATATTTATTACGTATTTTATGTGGTACATAATGTTTTTTCTAAATTGTGATTGGATTTAACTCGGCGACAGAGATAAAGCACGCGGATTGAGGATGAATATTGTAAATGTAGACCTTATTTTTAATGCATTAAAAAACCCTTAGCTTTCCGTATTCATTTATAAAATATCATTTAAAAATCCACAATCAGCTATTAGGTAACTGGAGGTAACGATCGGCTTCTCGAGTATTTCTCAAACAACGCTTTTTTGTTTATCTACCTTAAAACTTTCTATGCTTCGATTGATTTTTCTCTCCTTCGTTCTTAGATAGTAGTAATGACGTGTACAATCTTATATTTTTTACCGTTTTGGGGTTCCGTACCTCAAAAAAAAAACACAAAGGAGGAACACTTATATGATCACATTGCTCTCTGTCTGTCAAGACACTTTTTCTCAGGAACGCGTAAAGATATCAAATTGAAAATATCAAATAGTTGTGTAAAATCAAACTTGTAGGTCAACACGATATAAAGATATGACCGTTTATATCGCATGTTTAGCGATTTGGCAAAAAGCAAGGTCTTACAGCACATGTAAAATAAACTGATAATAGTAAATGTGTATTTTAATAACAAAAAGCTAATTTATAAAAGTTTTCAATTTCATTAATAAATTTTGGTGATACTTAGATACCTACAAGTTTGTAAGGAGCCCGCGGTATGCGAGTCCAATTCGCACTTGGCCGGTTTTTTATACTTTATCCAAAAGAATTTTCATTTACATAATTAATGCCTATCTCTCGCTTTAAAAGTGTCAAAGCACATCGTATCCAAAAATAATCAATGAATAGGCAAGTCCTAGAAATTACTTTATCGTTTTGGCCACGAAGAATACTACGGAACCCGACACTGCGTATTTGACTTCGCTATTCTGTAGGTACATTTAGCCGCTAGAGGAATGATTTATTACTCTGTAAATTGGGTTCTACATATAGCCGTAAAATGTTCGTGCAAAATAAGTAAAAAGGCTCAATCCTGCCTAGCAGCCGCATGTATGTATGTACATACAGGCATAGTATTAATCCATGCGAGGTCAGTGGGTTAATAACCGCATTCTGCATGTGTGCAGGCTGCGCCTCACAATAATATTGTCATCTACATTTTTATTCATATAATATTGCTTTCAAGTTGTTTGTGTGTAAATGAAGAAATTAGTGGTTTATATTTCTTAATGATCATCTTATGACCAGTCATTGTTTTGTAACAAGAGGATAGTATTAGCCGTCAGAGAGTCCATACAGTATTTTAACCTCAGATTATTTTAACTGAGGAGTTTTTTAATATTTTCATTATCAGGAAACATTATTCATTATACATATCAGTTTCGGTGATTCTAAAATAAACTATTCACTAGCAATGAGATTTATCAGTGAGCTATAGACAATGCGGTTATTGAGCGACACCCGACAGACACATCTCGCTTTATGATTGATTGAGTCTAGAGTGCGGCGTGCCACCCGCGTCACCCGCGCCAGCCGCCTCCACGCTATTCACCGCCCGCGCCTGGCCAGCCCGCCCGCCGAGATGAGCTGCTTCACATCGCTGCTCATTAATTTTGCTCTCATTTGTTAGTACATATCGGCCCAGCAAATAATAAGCATTTCTTCGATTTCAGAATTCGCATCTAAGTGTTTGGTATCGGTCTATTTTTCATTTTGTAATTTTTTCTTTTAAGTTTATATAACAAGGCTATTTATTTACATTGTCGTTAGAAAAATTTTGATAGATTCTTAAAAATTACTAACTAAATCATGAACATATCCAAGTTTTACCTTTTCGCCATTTACTTCGTGTTAAGCTAAAAGCCCAAATAAATACAAAACAAAATTGCTTTAAGAAATTCCTACGTCTATTATAAAAAGGTATCTCTTTGTATTTAACGGTATCTCGGGTTCGATCCCCGAGTCGGGCAAAGTGATATTATATTTTTCTATTCAATATCACCCCGAAGTCTGGAATTTGTGCCCGATATGGGGATAGGCTGGCGAGCCCTTTATGTCTCATGATGTGTGATAGGTGGCGACCTATCATACATCATGCGACAGAATACACACGGCGAAAAGTGGGTGCATTAGATGCGCCGCTGCCTACCCTTTAGGGAATAAAAGGCGTGAGTGTGTGTGTGTGTGTGATCTCTATGTGTTGCAGCAGCTTTTTTTACTTTAAGTTCCGTTAGGTTAATGGTGTTGATTATTATTAATTTGTTCAAAAGCTCAGAATTGTACAACTCAGTGTTCACGCTAAAAGCAATGTTGCTTATTTCCAGGAAACGTATAGACGTTGGGCATGCAGTATGATGGTACCACTGTGGGTGGTGGACGGTGCGGAAGATGGCGGTGAGGAGGAGGGGCGGTCGCGGCGCGCGCCCGCCGAGCACGCGGCGCGTTGGCACGCGCGGCACCTGGAGCGCGTGGGGCACCTGGACCGGCGGCGCGGCGGCAGCGCCGGCGGCGTGGTGGGCCGCTGGGTGCGCGCCGCCGCCGCCGGCCCCGGCCGGCCCCCACTACGGCTCAAGCCATGCCTTTCCGTCTGCCAGCTCGTTGAGCAACACTGCCCCTACTTCCTACCGGCGGATCGCGCGCCTGCCTACCCCACACAGTACGCCGGCGAGCCAACATTCCTATGCCTTGGTATAATTGTGTTGTTATATATTTATGATATATATTACAGTGTTTTTAAGCTCCAGTTATTTAATTCATACTGGAAGTTCATTAATCATTATGTTATATACTTTTGAATTGCATTATGCATAGTATTAAAGTGGGCACATACGATGCGATTTGGTACAGCCGAACCATTAAAACGGTATGCCATCGAACCATATCGCATCGTGTGGGGCACGGTTCGATGGACATTATTATTATTATTGTTGGTACGGCTGGTTCGATGGCTTGTCCATCAAACTTGGTTGGATACAACTGGACATCGCATGGTACGGTTCGATCGTGTGGCGTGAAGACTGTACCGCGTGACGAATTGGTCGCCTGATACCAAATCTAATCGTCTGTTAGTAGTATTACACTCCGAAATGTGTGAAGCGGACTGTCATCGGTTGTTTGTAATTAGTAATACAGCCACAATTTAAGTTCTTTAGTATGAGTCTTGGTTCTGAGTGAATACTGTGTGTGATGCAGATCTCTTTCTTGTTTTTAACGAACAAAACTTTTGTTTGGAGTACCCCAAACTGGTAATTTTTTTTATCATACATGACTAAATAAGACGTCTATCGTGTATCGCTGTGCAAAGCGCATGGCTTGCAAACTGCATCAAGAAGTTTTGCAATCAATATCCTCCCTCCTTTTTCTTCTCCTTATATGAGCTAGATTTTATAATATATTATATTTTGTGTAACCAGGTACTTTACTGAATATCACCGTGTTTTCATAACGTTTCTCCTCAATCCCCAATAGCCATAGAGGCTTATGACTATGTTTTTGTTTTATTTAAATACTAAAATTTTTAAAAATAATAAAACATCTAATTAGAAATCTACTTGACTATTGTTTATTAACAAGAATGCCTTCATAACCTCAGTAAAAGATCATGAAAAAAATAAACAAATATTAATTTATCCTTGGCACACGAGTGCTGGGGAATTGGCAGTGGTCAACGTTGTCATTAACACATAGGACTTAGGGCCGCTTGATGAGGGCATTGAAGTCTCTGTAATGACAACTCCAAAGCCTGTATCAAGGAAAAGGGAGTAAGAATGTCAATAAGCAAAATTGCGCTGTTATCGACGCTTATGTATGAAAGTGAATGCTGGTTTGACAGAAGAAACACGAAAGTCGAGTAAACGCGGTGAAAATCATGAACTCCTTATGGAATATATGATACTTTGGTAAGAGATCGGTATAAGTTGAAGGATGATGACGTGACTAAGACTATTAAAAGAAGTATGCTAAGATAGTTTGGGCACGTGGAGAGGATGGTTGAAAGATGAGTCGGGAAAGATATTTACTGAGCGAATATGGATGATACGGTTGGAGCGGATACTCTTTTTATTTCTTTATGTAATTAAGATGCATCACAGAGTCCAATCAGGACCTATTTATATAACATGCAGACTTACATTAAAACTTCACGGACGAAAATGTACGAGGACAATTTTGTATGTGGAAGAGGCGAAAGAGATATGTCAAGACCGTGCCAAGTCGAGCCCAATAGTCTCTGCTTCTCTCAGTCTCTGTTGATGAATACATGACTTTTCAGTTTGATTTTGTACATTTATTGATCTTAATTCATTTTAGTATTCATTTAATCTAAATAACAAACTGTATTTCATTCGGCTAATTTAAGTTAACACAAAATTAATTGATTTTGTAGCGGTATAAGTTCGTTGAGTCAGCTAGTATAAAATAAAATCACTGTTATTGTTGAATTTGACGTGATTTTACTGACCTGTATTATTTGTGAATATATATAGTTATTAGAAATATATTTTTAGGTTAACAGCTCGCATTAAATTTCCGCCATTTTGAAATGCATAAGATCATTTGAAACGAACTAGCGACAGAACTAAAATAGTGCTTAAAAAATAATTATAAACACAATTGTCGAGCACTTCGGTGTCTACTAACTGGGCCTGAAATAGGCGTTGCTCCTTGTACATACGACGCATCACGCAATATTAAGTTTAGTTTACTGCTATTTTCCAGATCCAAGAATTCCTGAAACCGGTGATCAGGCAAACAAGTCCAACTACGGGACGCAGGATTGTTGCTACTGGTACTGCGACACGGGCCTGTGTCACAAGTGCGAGCCGGGGCTGAGCGAAGTGCCGCTGCGCGACCCCGAGCGGTGCTCGCCCGTGGAGGAGCGCGTGCCGTCGTGCTCGGTGCCGTACCAGGTGCCCGCCTCGACGGCGGCTCCGAGCGCGCGCGGCCGAGTGCCCTCGGCGCCGGCGCTGCTGGCGGCCGCGCTACTGCTCGCATTAGCAAACCTCTTACGGACCCACTGGACCGCGTCCACCGCCCTAGTGAATGTGCGCGATTCGAGGTTATAGTTTTACGTTAACGTGTGACGCACCTATACGTCCCGCGATCGCCGGACCGCGATCGGAACTTCTATTAGTGCTGTACAAGTACTTATGATAAATTACTTGCGATTACGAGTTCGATGATGAATGTGAGTCGCGGCGCCGGAGGTCCGCGCCGCCGCCACCGCGAGCTCATCTCCGATATAGACTGTAAGTTAATATTCCTGTCAGATCGTGCGGTATACCCGAAGGCCCAAATATAGAAACACCAAAATATGTTCAAAAAAATGGAATCTTATGTTAACTTGTAAGTGCTGTTGCCGAAGTTCCGGCCAGTTGATGTTTGTCACTACCAATTATATGCAAAAAAAAAGATATACACTACTTTTAGTTTACCAAAATAATGTATATTTTGTGCACAATACGTTATTTATGTAATAACCAATAATTATCACATTATTATCATTATATTATCACAAAGCTGACAGTGAAGACACTAATCAATCAATTAATTTTAATGGGATATCAAACAGTGTACGAGTTTATAGGTTCATATGAAGAGTACTATATTAGGGAACATGTGGTGGGACTTTTTATATTGACTACATTATTGTGTAGACGCCAACACGTAAAACAGACAAATGTATTGTATCTAAATCAGGAAAGCACTTAATATATTTTACTATAAACATCCCCTCGCCCCACAGTTGCGAGTAAAAGAAAAGACTTCACATCTATTGCTGGCCGAGTACAGAAGGCGTGTGCAGACTGCAGACACTATATTTCCAGTGTAGTTAACTGTGCAACCACCTGACCTGAAATATGTCAACAAACACGATGCTATCCAAATTATTTCAATGGGAAAGCCAGTACAGATCTAAAGTCTTGTTCTTTAAATTATAGAGACAATAGACAAATATTGGATTGTTTTTTTAGATATTTATTTTTGTAATGTTGCATTATTACGACATTGAAGGCCACATTAGGACGAGACCAGCGCAGCGCCACATACGAACAACCTTTCAATTTGAATATGTTTATTAATCAGACAATCCCATTTAAATAAAGGTCAATAAATATTCAATACAAATTATGTACTTGTATATTTTGTAATCCAAAGAGTTAAATCGGTTTTGATTCTGTAGAAGAATAGTGGTTAAAGAGGGACAAGTATTGTAGCCGTGTTAACTTTTATATCCCGAGTGTTAAAAACACTTTCAGCGTAATGAAGTTTCCGCAATGTCTGCGTACTGGCATTTTGAGAGTCAATTGGTTAATTGGCAATAATGTGATAAGCTAACTCCATCCATCCGTTCGAGAATGTGTGTGTTGGTGGGTGCGTGCGTGTCGCTGCGGCTGGACGCCTCGGCGCCGCCCGCGGGCGCGACCGACGAGGGCACAAACGCTCCCTGTGTGCAATGCCTAACTAGCTGGTCTATAATTATGTATAAAATTGACTACCATAATATAGGATTAATAAAGTAGTTGTTGTTTTATAAGAAATAAAATATGATTAAAGCATATAATGAAAGTTATATGCATATATCCGTCTTATGAATTATCATTCAATGTAATACAGTTATAATGTGGTTGAAAATGATTTTATATGAATTGTTTTTTTAAATATATATAAAATTTTATATATATAACGTGTCGAGTAAAGGTAATGGTGACCGAACCCATAAAGATGAGTGTAGACATTCTCATTATATAGGTAAAGTGGTTTGTTACTTTTTCTTGTTTTTGAAAAGTTTTAAATTATAGAAGTTGAGCATTATGTGATCGATACCAAATATAAAGGTTATTAAGACTTTATTGAATGGACATTTGTTGAGAATATTGTCCTCCATCGGGGATGTAGTTGTTGTATTCGAAATATAAATGATAATAATATTAAGTAAGTTATTTTTTACGTTTTTATGGTGTACATATATGTATGTCAGAAACGATTTGTTGTTTCCAATCCCGTACTTAGCAAAACGTCACTGAAGGTGCTAAAGGTCTATTATCGCTTCTTAGGAGTTTTGTTTTGTATCCGAGTACCAAATTAAATGTTTGTCTGGTGTATGTCTGTGAATGCAGGATACAGGTACAGCGCAGTAACGACATCGCGATGAGCTCGGCGCGGTCTGTCGCATGGTCGGTCGGTCGGACGCGCACGGCCCACTTGGTGCCTGGAATGACTCTCATATCACTTGCCGCTTCTACCTAAAACACTTCCAGATAACCTCCGCATATTTTCATAGTATTTCCAAGGAGCCGAGTCATTCCCTTGACAAACACATTAGCCGCATGGCCACATTGCTGAGCAGCAGCCACGATTGCAGTGGGTTGTTATTGTTTCAACCGAGCATCTGACTACTCGTCATTTCTAGGGCCTTCACTTTCTTCAAGTGAAAGCGACATACAAATAACATAAGGTGCACCTATTGTAAAATGATTTATAAAATATAATATGATCATTGCTTTATTTCTCTTTTCCAGGTTCGTAAACAGTCCAAAATTAAAATATCACACAATTAAAAAAAAACATAGTCATAGTCTCTTGAAGAGAATGTAATGTAGGTATTAGAAAACCATTAATTTATTAAATGCAATCGATTACACTTGTAAGTAATGATACACTTTGATAAAATAAAACACGAATAAAGAAAAAACTCATGGATAAACTTAAAAGATTTTAGGAAAAATGTGTTTTTGTTAGTTTATATGTTGAACAATTTTTGAAGCCACACTAAATACGTTATAAAATGATAGGGTATCACGCAGTGAGTGGCATGTCATCATTCATCACCACACGCGTATTCAGAGTAGAGAGAAACGAGAGTACAAGCCAGGGCGAGTGTTCGTCGCCCCGCTGTGTAGGACTTCACTGGTGACGTGTGCGTATCTATGTAAAAAAATATTATCGAGGTGTCTAAATTTAGTAATAGAGAATGAATTACTAGAACATAATTAATTGGAACAATTTTGAGCACTCGTTAAAACTTACACATTGACCATGCATCACTTCTTTGTGTGTGTCATCACTCTACACTCTTGATATTTTCACCTCATTCGCTATTCTGTACTAGAGTAGTTCAAGACCAAAAGAGGAGAGTCCCGATCTTTATTTTATATTTATATGGCGCGGTAAATTCCCTAAGAATTGTGCGAATACTACCTATAGGGAACGTGCACGAACTATAGGGATCAGCACATAATCGACACAAGAGCCACATGTGGATAAGAAAGGAACTTTTCAAACCTATAATTTATTTTTATTATGTCAAAAATGATAAAATATGTGTTCTAGCTGAATATTATTGATACCTAGCGTGGCCAAAATAAGTTTTTTTTGATGGGAGCTACTTATTTTGATATTATTGAAGCAAAATTAGGAGGTTATGTTTCCTTAATTACAGATTTGTCTGTATTGAGTATTGTCTTCAAAAAATCTTTATTTTTATAAATCAGGTGATAAGACATTTTGAAATGCTTTTTGGACTCAATTATGGTTATATTTCCTTAATTACAGATTTGTCTGTATTGAGTATTGCCTTCAAAAAATCTTTATTTTTATAAATCAGGTGATAAGACATTTTGAAATGCTTTTTGGACTCATAATTACTCATATTATGTATATATTTTGTACAGCTTTTATTATTTTTGTAGATGTTCACATAACCATGGAATGAATAGTACTTAGGTACTATTCTTGGGAACGTAATAGAATTTCACACCATTTGATTTGTTTATTTTTATGTTTTGGAGCATCCAGATACACAGTAATGCTTTATCAACAAATTAAATATTATGTTTCATCCTTTTGATATGAATATTTGAGATCAATGTCAAGAATCGATGGGCCGTAAAAGACTCAGATTGCGCCACCAGATGGCAGAGCTTACGATATGCACGTTCCCTATAAGCCAGTGCCTACGTTTGTCAACATTGCCGATTACTATACATACACTTTTATGGTGCAATTTGCTAATACAAGATGAGGTTAAGCGGACTGTCTATTATCGTTTAATTTCTTACTAACTACATTTTGTAGATACAAATTTAGCAATAATAATTAGGAAATAACTAATTAGTCAAGTAGTTTTCCCAATTTATCCATGAGTGGTTCGAGCTGACAGTGAGCAGTGAGCTGGTAAACGAGCTCAGCCGCCGGCTTGTTTCTGTGTCACTGCCCGGCGCTCCGCCGTGTCGGGGCAGGAACGGGGCCGGCGGGTGAGAGAGTGGCAGGCGGCAGCGCGGCGACACGCGGCGCCGCGCGCTCCTCGCTGCATACAACAGTGCCATTTTCTCTAGGATTAGTGATGGGTGTATTTAAATGTTTCGTTAAACGTTTGGTGATAGTGTGTACATTATGTTTTTGAGTAATATACGTATGTTTTGATGTACATAAATAATGTGTAAATGTTTAACGCACAAATAATATGGATGAAGATTGCTGAATATGTAAAGCGTTGTACGAAAACTTATGTATTTAGCTGTAAACTGTAACTGGTCAGTTGACGATTAGAACTATGAAGGTAGATATTTTCAATTTCCGTCGGTTGCTGAATTCGTCTTTGATTCTTCGTCTTACCGTACGTGGTTAGTAAACCTATAGTTGTGTTCGTTACATTTATGAATACGTTAGTCGACACAATCGCTCGTGTTCAGTTTATTATATTTGTCACATTGAACAATCGCCTGGTTTAGTTTGTCGCACAGAACAGTCGCCATGTGGGTAGAAAATGCTTAGTTGCTTCGATTTTAGTTGTTCCTGTATTGCCCTTCACGTCAGAAAAGCTGACTGTCACACACGCGCACAAAATAAAAAGGAAATCGCTTTCGGGGTCGTCCACAAATAGTCAAGTATTTACATTAATATCATAATAGTATGTACAAATGTAAGCAAAACACCAAAATTTAGCCTTCTACATAGTTCCAATATATACATACGTGTATTATTAATAATTTTGATATAAATGCATGTAAATCAACTATATAACAGTTCGTACATTGTCAAGATTACGTCGCGAAGCGATTTTGTTACACGGTCAACGGTACCTCTAATAATTTTATGTCAAGTGTAAGTAACGTTTTGTATTGGCTAGAAAACTCGATGGTAACATAAATTCGTATAACGTAATGAAAATAAAAAAATCTAATTTATGTTGTGTTAGTAATTATTGCTGTCTGAAGTTTGATTTGATTGTGGTATAAACGTTAATGCATCGAAATTCTTAAACAACATATAGATGATATAAAAGTAAAAAAAAGTCTACATAACATTAGAGCTATCAATATTCCTCTAATAAAAAACATTTCTTCTAAAAAGTAAGTAAAACTGTACCCAAATTTAAAAAAAAAAGTTGTAGGCTTTGACAATCCCAAATATATTGCATGCTTTTAAGGAAGATTTTTTTTTAGAAAATGAAATGTAAATAGGTAATGGGTAAGTAAGTCAAAAATACATGAAAAACGTTAGAATAAAATATTTTTATTTAAATTTATTGCCAAAAATAAAGAATGTGTAGTAAGTATGTCTTTGCAAAATTGTGTACACTAGAAATAAGTGTCAAGACAATAAATAAAATTTTTATATCAAAGAACCCATTACTCACTAATTACAACTAGTACTACATATAATCAAATTGTTGATTGAAGAAATCTTCACAATTACACATACTATACAGTAAATTATTATGTACGACATACATAAATTTAAAATTACATCTTTTTAATTCCCTGATTTTAAAACAGTAAAAAATTAACAAGTTGCTTTACTAAGGTCATGGTCTAGTTCATTTGACATCTCCCTTTTAAGATTATGATGTAGTATTTATTAGAACAATTTGACGATCGCGTTTGATCCTCTTCATTGAGGGTATAGAAAATTAAATTGACTGAATGGAAGAAAGACCTTCCAAAATTGGTGAAAACAGTTTTACTTATTTTTCAGTATGAATTAATATTTTCTTTGAGGATGCTTTCTCATCAAGTTCAAGTAAAATTTTCACACTGTGCAATATAGCTTATGAACATAAATATATATAATTCTGAAACGATAACTTTCGACATATTTTTAAGACCATAAAATGTTTGTAATTCCTGATCAGCATTTTGATCGGGTCGTTTGCCATTTTACATTAATTAGAGGCAACATTTGATTACACTACAAAAAATTGTCAATAAAGTCATTTCGCATGCCTTACGCCCTCACAATACGTTCGATTAAGAGTCTATAGAAGTGCCATATTCTTTGGTTTCTCTCAGTAATTAAGCGACATCGCATTATTTTTGCACACAAATTGTCGACTAGTGATTGTAAGCCACGAGGACATAGATCACACGTTAAACCTAAAGTTTGATTGTGTAAGTATCTGTGATCGATACATGCAGGGTTGTTATACCACAATCAGATACTACGTAAAACAACGAATAAGAAAAATGAGTGTGGTTTAACTCATTTATTGCTTGTCATTTGTTTCAGCTCAATACCTCCAACGAACATGTGGACTACAATTTATGAATGTTTAAATTGTAGCAGCCACGATTTAAATATATTGAGATTAAATTAAAGTTTGCCTTTTATTATACAATTTACAGTCTAACAAGTCACAATATGTTTTACATGCAAGACTCGTAAAAGTACATTAATACAATAGTACATATGGCCTTCTATTTTACGGATACGTAGAAAGAGATGTTAGTAATGTAATAATTTGTATGTATTAAAACATATTATAGTTGAAATGTGTTGTACTAGTTTGTAATTTTATATTAAACCGCTGTAAGTAATTTTTACAGTCCGTGTTTCTGAAGCCCCCGAAAGATTATCCTTACATTACACCTATACGAATATATAGGTACATTTTTGTTTATTGTGTTGAAGAAACAAGTTGATACATCAGATATTTTGATAAATACGATGTATACATTACGATAGTATTGGCGTTTGATTTTTAATAGGAATCGGGATTGTACAATTTAATTCGAAATATTATGCGAATGACCGCAAAGCGTAATATAATGATGGCCTTATTTCTTATGATAAAATAGAGTACTCCATTCACGAAGACGAACTAGTAAGGTACATAGTTATAGATAAATATTAACCGGACACTTGATTAGTTTCTCAGAGTATCTGAAAGTATTAACTTGGTTCTTAATCGAAACGTCTCTCGTGTTAAATTAGTATAAAAGCGATGTATGTAATTAGTGTTATTTCCATGTGGATTCAATGAGATGTTTTGTGTTGATACGAGTAGGCTTGGTGCACGGTGGCCGGTGCCCGACGCACGGGTCGGCTGGAACCTGGACATCCATAAGCCACTGTTAGTGCTGGCGGGGTTTAACCGACCGTGACCACTGCCCACTCACTTTGAACGAATAACGTTTGTTTAGTCCGCCGCTGTCGGTCAGTGTCACGAACGTTTTTATACACTTCGAAATACTATAATTATATGAGTGAATGGCGCATATGAGTTGAGTTCTTGATAGTACGCAAGACGTCGCATCGTTCCCATTATTCCTAATAAGTTCTAGATCATATAAATATATGTATGACAATGGAAATTTTCGAAGCACTGTTTGATGTTATGTTTACTGTTTCAGTAAATTGTAAGTGTTAATGTTGCGTATTTGAAGAAAATTATATCAAAAGAAACGATGGATCTGTCCACAGGACCGCTTCAACATAATTTTAATCTTTAAAAATAATAACGTAAAATTGCCTAATTGATAGTGAGAGATGTAGTGTAGTATAAAGACTTATCTGATAAATAATTATTGAGTAAGCACACCTCGGCGATCGCGGCGCGGCATTCGGTCGCGGCTCGCGGCGCCGACGATCACTGCCACAGCGCGAGTGCAATATATTGATATGATCTAGGATGTATCGTAGGTGTTTCTCGAGTAGTGATCGTGTAATAATTATGTTACGCCTTCTAAATGATTATTCAATCCGTTAGTTTGGTGTAGACTGGAAAGGGCAAACGGGGCGGACACTATGGCGCCCTACGCCGTAGAGCGCCGTAGCGGCCGTGTAGCGCCCGCGTAGGCCGTTACGCGTCGCCGCAGCACGCCGGGGGCAGTACGGCCGCGCGTCCGCGAACCGCTGCGCCAGTGCGCCACGTGTAGACTTCGTTCGTCACTCGAAGTAAAATTAATCACGTTGGAATAATCGTAGACAGATTTTGAAATTTAATATTATTTGCATTTTCCTAAGAGTTAGAACGATTGAGACAGTAGGTCGCACGACCGTGTTATGATGAATTGTGAAAATGTTTATTAAAAAAATGCGTTTATGAAAATGAAATAAAAACGAAAAACATTGTCATATAAACTTGTAATTACTAACTTAAGAAAAATTATTGGAGAACCAGAAAACGTTAAATAAACCGATTAAAAATACAAACGTGAGTATCATTTGGACACCCTACGGCGCCCGGGGCAATTTTCCGACGACCTCTATGATCAATGAAACACACATATGCAGTACTTTAAATATTTTAATATAAAAAATCATCGTCGCTTACGTCAATATCACACTCGGTCTTACATCATCTATTTATATTAAAGTATAAAAACTATGACTTTGCATTAAATTATTATCGTTCTCGCGAATGTATAAAATGCGCACTCGTCATCACAGTAACGCGTTCGCTATACACAATATACCGAACGCGTGAGGCACAAGCAGCACGTCACAATCAGGACGGGCGCGCGGACTGCGACAGGCACTGCGCACGCGCCGCGCACCGAGCGCGGGTCGCTAGGCGCGCGCCGCCCACTGCGCGCTCACGAGCGCCGCCAGCGCCGTCAGGGCTGGTGCGAGAGACGCATGTGCCGTCGCCGCTCCGCTGCGTCTGCCGCCCTCTCCCTCTGACTCCGGGCTGTCTGTTGACGCAAAAAAACTCTTATGGGAACACATAAGTGAACGGTGAGCACTTTGTGCAACAGTGCAGACGTGAATTACGTGCCTTATTGACATTATATTTTTACAGTAACAGTAAACAAGTGCCAAATGATATTGATTATTGATAACGGAAATCTGTAAAAATAATGTAGGTATATGAATTAGCCCAATAGCCAAAAAATTAAAGATGCTGCAAAAAATATTAGTAATGATAATGGAGTTCACTGCGAAAAATAAAACAAAATGAAAACAAAAGTAACCTACAGATGCGGGTGATTGGTGTCGCGGCGGAGGAGTCGAGCCCTCCTTAATATATGAAGCGGCCGAGAGCCACATGCGAACGACATACTAGAGACGGGCTCCGTCCGACTGAACGTTGACAACTGAAAAATTAACTTGCCTTTAGATACAATTCTTGTTCCACCGTAACCGACACCTGATGGTGCATACGCAACTCTACAGACTCTACTCGGTATACATTGCCTTGATCTACATGTTTGGTGGTTTATCATGCACTACTTGTATTAGACTATCTTAGGATAAAAGTTATTTTAATACATAGAAATATTTGCTAAGTAATAAATAATAATTACTGTAGTGGCCATAAAATATTGATGTAAACTAAATTAGTTTATTATTATAATCATGCTGCACGCGTTAGTTACAACCATAAAATTTCCTTCACGATATATTTTTTCATGCATAATTTACATTTAAAGTCACCCCAGTTTACAGTGTTTTAGTTTTTTGTGCTTCAAATCAAACGTGTTTGTATCACACTTAATAATTATAAAGTGCTTACGTTTGATACTGTTCCCATTGCTCGAATTTTGTTTTGTTTTGGAATGTAGGATAAACTAAATATTCAAAACAATTACTTTTATTTTATTCTTGATGATACCTACAAACCAAAATTAAAATTATTATTTTAACTAGCTAGTGTATCTTAATATCTGTAGGGTAACTTTTTACCGAATCATCAATCCTTTAATTATTTTATTGCTTAATGAGGAAGAATAAACGTGAAATTACATTTATTTTGTTGCCCGTAATATTTTTCAAAAACAACTTTGTTTTCTATATAACTAGATTCCATAAAAGTACTTATATATCTATACAAAAACATATAAAAATCATTTAATGAATGTACAGTGCATCGTTAAATATATGCAATGTATGTTTAGAAAATAAATAAATTACGAATGTACTAACTAGAGTGATAAATGAACGTCATGTTTCTGTAAATGATATGTGTAATATTTAACTACACTTTTAAACTATAAGCGAAGCACCCCCACCGTAAGATGGCGTGACAGACATGCAAGCATTTGCGCATGCGCATGTTATTGCGCTAATGGGAACCGTCAGTACCCATGTAAAGCATGCAAACGTGATATGAAATAGAACGTACAGGCCGCGGGTGAAAAGCTCGCCGGTACTAAAATCACCGCTTATCCTTCATAATCTCACTGGTACTCTTATCGATATGTAACTAATTGAGTCTTTGTTCTTTAATATGTACAATGTTCAGGAACTGCATCGGTTACTTCCTGAACCAGAAGAATGATCTGGGAGCGGTTGATTTTACACCTAGAAAAAAACACACACACACATCGAAACGTAAACATGTTCCCAACGGTACAAGGTTTGCCATAGACATCTAAAGACATCTTACTTTTGGTGCGACATTTTGTATACTAGTGCTTTCATCAGGTGGTTTTAAAACAAACTTATTATTTGAAAAGTTTTGGTTCTCGGCGCTCAATAACAATAATAACTTTTTTTTTAAGTTTCGAGTGTTTTACTTATTTCATCATAACATATTTGCAGCTACAAACCAAAACTTTTGCTAGTGATTCAAAGAACATAACACTTAAAGTGCCGGTGCAAAAACTTAGTTGCATTGCATTGCGAAGTGATCATTGTCATTATATTAATTTGTGTGTATTAATTTAATTTTAATATTGTAATAAAAATAGCATGGTCTTGTAATGGCCCGTGCTATGTTTTATTACCGCCGGTTTAGGCACCCGAAGCCGCGATGTTGTTGGTCAGGGACCATCACCGTCCGCCACTGCGCATCCAAAACCACACCAATGCACTAACTCTTAGAGAGCATTTTCGTGCGATTAGTATTATTAGTAGAAAAGCTTTTTTTGTTAATAAGGATACACATGTTATTGTCGATGATAGCTCGAATATTATGGGGTTATTTAATGAAAGAATAAATTTATTATTTGTTAGTAACTGAAAAATAAGATGTCTATGTCAGTAAATTACAACACAATACACAATATTGTCTTAACAAATTTAAGAGATCAACAAGTACAAAAGGTAATAAAGATAATCCATATTTAAAGAGACAATAATATAGAAGGAATTACAAAATAGATTGAGAATAACTAATAGACACACACAGACACAAGAGCGGACATTGAACAGTGGGAGGACGACGGTTTTATCCCTGTGTGTTGTTGTATTGTAAGGGTAGTGTCTTGTCTAATGTCTATACTTCTGTTATGGTATTAATTCATTATTAATTACTTGTAATATCTACTACCAATAAAGATTAACATAAACCATACCATCAAGTTAATTAAATTTGTTCTGTAAAAGTTTTAAATCGTGAGAACGTATGATCTCAGCTGTGGTAAACAATAGTAATATTTTAAAACGATCTGACTTTCGTATTTTCATTACTTTATGCAATTTCCATTAAATAATGTTGTTTAACTAGTAAAAGTCGGAGACCCGCGATACGCACGAATGAATAGCGCAAATCGATTCGTCGCAAAACATTAGACCGTTTTTTTGTTACGAAATCTGTTAAAAACTAAACGATGTCAAATGACACTGCGGAGTTAATGATTAAATCTATTGTCCCAAGTAGTTATGTATTGGAGTGTTATTTCAATTACCTCCGTGAAACTGTAAGTCTTGCATTAGTTAGGTGGCATGTTTTCTTTAACATTCATTTCATATCATTCCTTTATTAAAATACACAATAAATAGTCAAGTAATTTTTGTAGAGTACCTAGGTGTGTGTGGTGTACATGGGCGTGCTATCAAAAAAAATGCTTCACAAAGATCAATTCATCTTATACATAACTTCTTCGTCTTCCATTTTCTTTTTCTACTTTAATTTGAGGTAATTCACGTATGCGGGAATGATTTGACTTAGTTTCTACGACTGACCAATGTTTTAACGTCAACATCCCCTAAAGTCTAAAAGATACAATACTGAGCTTATAGGAGATACATTAGAAAAATCCACAAAAAATATTGAATGAGAAGAGAGTTTAAACCAAGAGCTTCCAGTTTATATTCATAATTGTCCTGTTGATTTGCATTTGGTTAGTTTTTAAAGTTTTTTTTTTCAATGTCTTGTCTTTACTGTAACTAGCACGCCCGTATGTAGTGTGTAGTGAGCGCGCGCCGCGGGTGCCCATACCTGCGTCGAAGGTGATGTCGCCGACGTCGTCGTCAGCGGCGGGCGCGTCCGACAGCCGCGCTTTACCTTCGACGGTGCCGCGCGGCGCGCTACTGCACCCCAGCCACCAGAACGCCGTGGAGCGAGGGAACTGAGGGTTGTCTGCATCTACCTAATAATCATAAACGGGAAAGCATTCAGAAACGTGTCAAATACTTGTAGATATATTTTTAAATTGCGATAGTTTTGTAATGTTCAGGATTGCGGGGTGCGTGAGTACATTAGTTGCATCTGCAACTGTACCGAGATTCCGTTAACACGTTCAAGGGTTATGTATAATAGGATTCAAAATAAGATGCACCCTTAAAGAATCTTTTTTTCTTAATCATTTTTATCCTTCAAGAATATGCGTAAGTATAGTTAATGTAGATCACGACTACGTTTAAAATATACCGTTTCCCATGAATGTTAAATAGTACTCACACTGAAAGTCCTATCATTGAACCGCCAGTAAGATCCTCCTTTGAAGAAGTATGTGTACCCATTAGTGTACTGCAGCGCTGCATCGATGTTGTCCGGGATGCCGTCCCAGTTGGAGAGGGGCTTGGGGTAGTTGGACTTGACGGGGGGGCGCTGCGCCGGGTCGAACCGCCAGAACTTTGAGCCCTTGTAGAAGTAAATCTTGCCATTGCCGGACCAAACCAGCGCCGCGTCGATGTTGTCCGGAATGCCAGTAAATCCTAGAAAGATTGTTTTTATAAGATATGATAATCAAATGAGCAAGTGGGACATTTGTTATTATACGATGGTAAGTGTTGATGGCCTATATCCGTTCATATTATGAGAGGAACTATGGATTTTATGAGTGTGTGTGTTTTTTTATAGCATTGAATGACGAAACGAGCATGCTGTTCGCCTGATGGTAAGCGATACGACCGCCCATAAACAGTAGAAACACCATCCAGCACCTTGAGTTACAAAGTACTGTGTGGCATTCCACTGCGCTCGTCATCCTGGGACATAAGATGTTAAGTCTCAGTATGTCCAGTACACTGGCTGCAATGTCCTTCAAACCGAAACACAACAATGCATGCACACTGCTGTTTGGCGGTGGAAATAGACATTGCGGTGGTACCCACTCAGACGGACTCTTACATATGAGAGACCTACCACCAGCAAATATGTGTTTTGCCCACATACATAGAAAGAATACCAATATAGTTGGTATATTTTTGGGCACTCGGCATATTTTAGTGACCTTACGAAATGCATGGTCGTCGCACATATAGCATTTAGGCTGTACAGATATGGCAAAAATATATGAACATATTAACGCCTGCCCAATATTTTACTAATTTGTTGGTTTCAAGCGCCCAAATTTTATTACAGTAACTATATCTTCTGTCCCTGAACTTTCAATAAACTTAATGAGGTTTGTATTTTCATACATACGATTAACATTGAAGGTCACTTTCAAAATTGCTTTTTGAGGACGTGTGAGGTTAACTATGGTAGGTCTAAGGTACAATTAACTCTAACTACAAAATAATAAAATGTTATGACTAAGGACGTAGCTTGAAGACACAGGTCATAGACATTCCATTATGTTTTTTTGACACCATTTTTTTACAGTCTAACGTCCTAAAAGTAAAAAAATAATATGTTCCTAGAGACTTATTACCCAATGTTTTCTGCATAAATTTGCGGTCTGTGGCTTTGAGTTCACCAAAGTAATATTATACCAGTAATACCTGCGATTGTTATCTTTAATACCCACCACAGTGTCATAATAATCAACTCACGTACCTTCACTGATCTCCTTAGGGTAGACCCCGTCCATCTTCTGGCCATTGTAGCGCCAGTACTTGGAGCCCTTGAAGAAGTAGGTCTTGCCGTTTTTGTAAGTGAAGGCGGCGTCGATATTACCGGGCAAGTTGGGCCACGCGCGCGAGATGAGGCGTGGGTAGCCGGCTGCCACTCCGTCCTCGGTCAGCCGCCAGTAGTGCTCGCCTGCCAAATAGAATGTAAAATGTTATCTCCATGTGTATACCTGCATTAGTATTATTTATTTTTCTGTACGTTTTATTTCAAACTTCCGCTATCGGCAGATTAACTTACTCTGCGGATTTCTTTATCATAGTCGGGTTAATTAGTCATAGAATTTAATATCAATCATTAGCCAAAATAAAATAAAAATAAATAAAAATGTTTCTTAAATAGTGATCTAAAAAGTATACCTTTGAATACAAATGTGGAACCGTCAGCGCCGTTGAAGATGGTGTCGATCCTGGGGTCGGCGCAGAGAGCGGGGTCTTCAGCCGAGGGCTGCTGCGTGGTGGCGCGAGGGACGGAGGGCACCAGTCCGCCGCCGCCCACGCCGCCGCCGCCTATGTCTGTCTGCGTCTTGTGTCCGTACAGAGCCTACAAACAGGCATTAAACAAATATCTTCAATCTGTTCCATGATTCAGGTAACAAAGATTTTTGTAATAAGAAAGGCAAGAATTAAGCTCCGTGATGAATATGTTTTTTTTTGTTAAATATAAGTACAGTCAGTCCAAAAAGTAGCTGATCAAAATCAAAACTTCAAATCGCCTCTACACTTTTGTATTCTTACCAATTTTCGTTTTCTGTTAATAAAAATTAAATAAAGGGATTAACTTTACTTAACGAAAAACGTTTCAATTAAACTTAACGCGTAAAGGCAATTAGAAATTATATATGTTCAGCTATTTGTGTGGGTGAGAATAGGTACATAAAATTATGTTAATAAAAGGTTGAAAATAATGCTATCAACTACTTAAAATTTGATTTCTTTCTTCATTCTCATTTTAAAATTCAGATGTTATCTGTACCTGTATGCCTTGAATATCGTCCTGGTCGAGTTGGAAGGCGGGGTCGAAGCCGCGGTAGAACGGCGCCATGAGAGCCGAGCGCACGTCGCTGTGCGACAAACCCAGCGAGTGACCGAACTCGTGCGCCGCCACCTGGAGCATTCACAAGCATCTTAACTATGTAGGATTATACATTAATGATCATATATTTCATATGATAAAACGGGCTACAATTTTACTAACTAGAAAAATTATATTTTACCCATTTACCGCTTACCATCAAGCGGTCCGCCTAATGGTAGGCGGCGCAGTGGAGCCATGGACTTATGCATAGACGAGTTACTGCATATCGTCATAAACGATTTAACAATAGTTACTGCTTAGTGTATATTACCTGGAAGAGATTGGTCCCCCTCCTGGAGTTGATGGACCACATCTCAGCATCGTCGAAATGTGCGTCACCTCCATACACCTGGACACCCACAGATTATTAAAGCTATTAGAATAACTATTGCCCAAAGCAAAACATTATAATTTATGCATCACAATAACTCGTGATTATTGTATTACACACTTCACTTTCACTACGCAACGGGAAAAAATGTGCCGCATCCGTTTCCAATTATTCATATAGAAATTATAAACTAAGTATTCAAAGGACACAATAGGTGATGTAACAGTTAATTTTAATAGATAACCAGAAAATAATTTTTGCTCCGAAATTGCTTTATTGTAAAACATGTGAAGAAATCTGAATGTATAATCTCTTATACATTTACTTCCTGTCTGGTTGCTAAACATTAGATAAGTACTTAATATTTTGAAGTGTAACTACCTTTCCCTTGAATCACTCCATCCATTCGTGAAAATCGTATGAAAATCTATTCCATAGTTTTTGAGTTTATCGCGTTCATACAGACAGTACCTCTGTTGGGTTCTTTGGTAAGAAATAAATTTACTTACCGGGAAATAAGCGTGAGCGAGGGTGCCACCGGGTCCGTCGAAGGGATCGCCGTCACCGTGCTCTCCCTTTTCGAATCTGAAACAAAACACAATAATAGTTTAGAAAATTTTACGTATATTATAAATGCGAAAGTTTGTGAAAATTTCGATGTTTGTTTTCAAGAAGTAAACGCAGAATCGACGATGCGGATTTGGATGAAATTTGGCACTCGGTTAGGTCATGTCCTGGATGAACACATACGGTACTAATCATATATTATGATTTTTATACATGTTAAGGCCATGTAATGCCCACAATGTTTTTTATGCGACCTTCGGCGTCGCGGAGACAAGTCAGGTCGCGGGTTCAAGTCCTGCTTTCGACTGTTCTTTTTCAATATTTCCATAAAAAAAACAGAGAGTACTTTTGTACCGGTAATTTGCTCCCATGGGAAATAATGAATATTTTTAATCTGATTCTTTAAGTAGGTGGCGCTGGCGTCGCGTTGTGTTTTAGGGACTTTGTACCGGGAAAGTTTTTAACGCGAGTGAAGCTACGAACAACACCTAGTGTTTTAATAATGTATTTCTGCTTGGCGCCACTTTCAATCGAGCAGATAAAAATTGTAACCTTGTGGTACGCGATTATAACTTACGGAGCATACGATTAAGGTATGGTATCTTATTGACAGTATTTCGGGTCTCCTAGTACTAGTGTATAAGCATTTAGCATACCGAGGCAATAAAACCAGTGAGCTCCTCGATTTGATTCCTAGAACGTGAGATATATCAATATACGTTTTGTACTATTACCTCGTACATTGTGGGATTGGTGCCAGTATGGATGGTTAAGAAGCGACTCTACCGACAGACATCAACCTTTTTTTACATCATATACTCCATGACTAATAATTATTAAAGTACATTAAAACGAAACTTTGCGTGACAATCAAAGCTACTTATATTGCTATTGACGACACACAGGTACATAATGTAAGTAGCAAATGACTAAACTGAATTACAGCGGCATTTAGTTACGCAACCCGTGGAACGTTGCGAAACCTATGTAATTACTCACAATTATTATTCACAGAACATGTCCTCCAATATCCACGTTCGTCCTCACAGTGTATGCTTATTTCCCCTTCTAGTACCTATTTAGAATTGTTATTTTTGTATGATATGTATATTATAACAAATGGGTAAACTGTTTCTAACCTTTTATTCCCCAAGGAGTAGGTAGAGTCGCAAATAGTGCATCCACCTCTTTTAACCCGTCAAGCCCCGTTTATATATATATAGATGTATGCGGAAACCCTATATATATGGACACCGGCGTCCGTCGCGGGGCTTGATGAGTCAACTCAGATAAATAATGTTCTGTTTGATATATGATATAGGATACACATTCTAATCCCGGACAACTCACGATTTTTTTTAAATATTATAACAGCAGCAGGGCCTGGGACCCAGGCTCTACCACTACTGGAGTAACAAGTGATGCCAAGTTTTTAAATATCCGTTGTCATGTTAGTACTTGCCTGATTTCGATGTGGACTTGTCCGCTTCTCTTTTGCGTGAAGGTGAGGTCGGTGTAGTCGGACCACACGGAGAAAGCCTTGGCAAGCTCGGCGTCCACTTCAGCGTGGTTCAATCTTGCAGGGTACTTTGCGATTTTGTACGTCAGGTTCTTTACACGCCATCTTGATCCTGCCATCAAATATTATTAGCATAAATATATTACGTAATATTTATATGTACTTCGGGTATTAATACAGAGTTAACTATTAATTAGCAAAAGACATTCACGTTAATGAAGTTTTCATATTCTGTCGATTATAAATATCTGATATAGCTTCTTCCCGGTTATTCTGAACTTCCAGCTGAAAACATCAATTTCATTTATTTCCACGCCCTGTGATCTTGCGCAATGTTGACGCACGTTGCTCCAGCAACGATTATGAGTTCCCCAGTGTAATAGTTATCATTTAAATATTGATTTGTAAAGTAATTGTTATTACTTACCCTGCAGCGCGTATCGTTTGGCACGACTCTCTCCGAAACCAACTTTGTCTTTCACACCGCACCTTGGCAATGACATTACTTTCGATGTTTCGTCATCCAATTCACCTAGGTAAAAAATAAGAAATTAATAAGACACACAGAGACTCACGCCTTTTATCCCCGAAGGGTCTGGCATAGGTAGAAGCGCAACTAGTGCAACCACTTTTTTGACGTGCGTATTCCGTCCCATGATGTGATAGGGGCGAGCCTATTGCTGATACTGAATTTAAAAACCCAATGTCAATTTACCCGACCTGGGAATCGAACCCAAGACCTCAGCATTGCAGTCGTGCCGTAATACAATTACGCCACCGAGGCAGTCAATCAAAGTCGAAGTCAATAAATTAATAAATATAGGAAAACACATGTACCTTATAATAACGCTTATTATTCATTGTGAAATTATTACCATTTTTGGATATATCGTGTATCAATTGGTCAAATAGAGTGAACATAGATCAAGTTTGAATGGAAAAATACCTTATTGGGTACTCAATTGTTTATAATAATAAAAAACATCATTGAGATTCAAACGGTAAGACGTGAACTTTTTGTATGAATTGATGACTAGGAAGTAATTACACAAGCACGTCGACCAAAACCGCACACGGAAAACGTTGAATAAACAGGAACAACGGTTCTAGCCGCGGCGCGACGCTCAGCTGGCGAGCGGGCATTCGGAATTTTGATAGGTCAGTCCTCTTACAAGAGTCCATGATTTGTGCGATAAAAATATCGATGTCGTGGTAGACTATGATTGATATAGTGTTGTTGTTTCCAATGTATGTGCGATATTAACTCTTTCTTATATTCCGACATAATTATACTCTATGGGAGACAACCAAGTTTTTTTCTAGAACATTGCATTCTTGATAATTACAAATCTATTGGTATGTTTAACGCGATGTTTATTATTATTCTGCACAATCAATTTCAGAATTAAAATAAAATCAAATCATGTTCTCATTAGTATATTCTATTTAAATACTGCAGATATAATACAAAAATAAATTAACAATTAAGTAAAACGTTTAGAAGGGACGATTTACGCAGCAGTGCTGTACAAAAAAACAAGTTAATCAGTTTGAAACGTGCAGACATTTAGTATGTGTGTAATGGCATCATTAGGGTTCTAACCAAGTCTTATTATGTTTGTAACGAACTGCTAACCCAGCTCGTGCACTGACCGATAATGAATAATGTATGTGTGTGTGCCGCCACTGCGTTATTTGCTTACATAATAATACTACCTTCAATCATATTCAAGACCAATAAACTACTTCTCGTGTCAAGGCACGTAACGCGCACGAAGACGGCCCAACTTGTATCCACATGTATGTATTTTGAATAAATGCTTGGGATTAGCCGGTGTGATTTCGATGCTGACTCGTGATAGACGACGCGTCAAGGTTGCTGAATTACAAAGCACAGCCACGGTGGTCGCTCATTGGATCGGGTCCAGGGCTGCGATTATTTTATCATTTGTTTAATTTTTATTAGTATATGAAGCGCGGGTCACGACCGTATAAATACCCAGTTTTATATAAATGGACAGTTTACACATCACAAATTGATAGCATTGATATTGGGTTTTCCTGTTCAGATCTTGGTCAAATAGTTACCCAGAATATCGGAAATTTCTGCCAAACTAATATCATTCACGATAATTCTAAACGACATATCACTTGTTCACGAATGCAACGATCTGCGTTTCATGGCAAACTAGGAAGGCCAAGGAGCTAGGATGTAGATTCACGAGTGTAACACTTTTCATTACGTCAACAGAATTTATTCAAGAAAATGTTCTCATTAGTACGAGTCATAAGGCATTTTTCTAACACAGAAAGAGTCTATAAGCGATTGAAGTGACAGATGCATTTTTATCTGATGTTGGAGAACTTGAGTTATACCACTTTATATAAATACATTTTGATGCAATTAAGGTTTGTACAAAACGAATAGCCGTAAATTGGTATGAAATAAATATTCTTAAAATAAAATTATTTTACGGATTTTATCGCGTTTTTTTAATTTATACGTTCTCAAGACGTTTCGTATACTTTACAGCCTTCACGGGCACGAGGCGGACTGACCTATAAAATAGTTTTATTACAATGTCTAACATTCGCGTAAATATTCTTGATCCAAATGTTTTTGAAATAATTCGTTTTTGGATTTAGTTTTAGTTTAGTTCGATTGCTTGGGTTGTTCCAGATTCCAACTGTTGTATACATTATTTATGAAAAAGTGAATATAAAATTAAATGATACAGATTATGATTATGATGATGATTAACAGTCACATGGTTACATACTTATGCACAAGAAGCTTATGGATTTAAGCTTCTTGTATATGCAGGTAGCCAAAACAGAAGGAAAATATAGGTGACGTATAAAATAATAGGTATTCCTTGAAATCTCCAAAATACTGTCACAGTAAAACAATTACATGCAAACCTTTCACCGACTTGATTTAATCTTTATTTCGCGCATGGAAAACCAATTACCAAACTCAAACTGGTTTTTGTTAAAAGATGTTTCATAGGTATCTAAATAGTTAATGATATAACAATTGTATCATGTTAGGTACGAATAATGAAAGGTTGTCGTAAATACCTGTTGCGTTAAGGCCAGCGAAGCTCTGAAATTCTGCAATAGCGCGTCGCCACGAGCTTTCGTCCATTATGTGACCGCTGGATGGGTTCCGAACTGATGGACTTAAGTAACCATATTGAGCGAGGTACATCTGTAACAAAACATTCGATTAACATTAGGCTAACAACGCATGTTTAATAATATCATTTTCTTAACTTTTCTTGTAATTAATAAATGATATTCGCCTGGTTATCTTAGTAAATAAAATCATTATCCAGGCACTATATGGCCATTAACATGTATAAAAAATCATAATATACGATTAAATAAATTAGGTATATCCAACTAGGTACTACATGTTTAGTGTTAATTATTTTTAATGTCGTTATTTAAAATTATTTCTTGTAAGTATTTTCCATCTCAGCGTATGTAAGTCCGTGATTCAGTCACAACAAAAATGCCGTTGTTTTGCAATCTGAAGTGTCCTCCAATTCTCCTAGAGCGCTTTGTCTATTCTGGTTTCAAGAGATTTATTAAACAGCTTTATAGATATAATCCGAGGCATAATATGAAAGTGAGCTCCACAACGTGGATTAATTCTGTAAATTTACGTGCGGAGATTCCCTTATCTCTCCCTCTGTACCTACAGACGTCATATTATCTCACATCATTGCAAGGTTATCCATCCATTGTTTATTGTCAACGCGTTTGATAAGTATGACACGAAACGCGATATAATCACATCTACTTAAACGTGGACAATTGTATTATAATCCATATACTCGTCATCAATCATCATCTAATTCATAGTTTTTGTTCTCTTGTAAGTTTTGAATTGTCACCATTTTTAAATATTATTATATGGTATGAGTGAAATCACAGCTCGGATGGGAGACGAAGACATGCGACCTTGAACGGTGGCAGCGGCTGGTCGCGTGCCTTGCATGACAATGCCTGCTTACACATATCTCCGACTGGCACCAAGCGCGGAGCGGCACGACGCGGCGGCGGCTTCACCATCGCGCATCTTTGTTCCTCTTGCCGGGGAATCCTAACAATGTGACTGCTAATCCTGGTGAGTGCGCGAGTGGCGCAGTCAATACCCTCAAAAGCCCGTGTTTACTGTCGTCTGTGTTTTGTTAATGCCAAGTCAATAGAACATTTATTTTTAACAAATTATCTATTAGTTAAACAAACAATTAGTTCTTTACCTACTTTATTAAAATGACACTTTGTGTACGAATTCAATTTATACCATAACATTTTAGTTGTTATGTGTCCAGTGACCAATACTTTCGGTACTTATTTAAGGACACATTTTAAAATGCGTGATAAAAGAAGTCGGTTGAAAATCATAAATCAGTTTGAAAGTTCGTATAATGGCACATACGAATGGTGCGGTCAATGAGTAATCGCCAGAGAATCGGTCAGATTTTGGGTGTGTTCAGGTATGTGGTCGCGACTCGGCCGTTGACACGCGGTGATACGGCCATTGTTTGCAACCAAAACACATCGATACTCATTGTGTACGAATATGGTTTGCTCACGCGTACAGAACACATAGTTATTAAAGTTCAGTGAGGCGACACTTTCATTTGTTTAAAAGCTTAATTTTATGCTTAGACTTTCTCATTCCGCCGTCGCTCAAAATCCTCGATTTTCGAAACAAAAAAAAAACATTTAAATGCATGCGTCTGGAATAATAATCACGCGTACTTATTACTTTATTTATAGTACCTGAATTAAAGTCAATCATGGTCATCAACGTTTGAACTCAGGGTGCATGTATGAAGAACATCGAATAATTTCTTACAAGTCTTTCTTATGAATCGTTGCGTCTTTTATACTGTAATTTAATTTTAAAATATACCATTACTTGCATAAATATACCACCTCACTAGCCCTGTATTATATACTGCCCTCTGCTGAGTACTGGCCTCTTCTACTACTGAGAGGATTAAGGCCTTGGTCCAGCACACTGGCCTAGTGCGGGTGGGTAGACTTCACATACCTTCGAAATTCAGAGAATTTCTCAGGTATGTAGGTTTCCTTACGATGTTTTCCTTCACCGTTAAAGCGACCGATAATTCACAAAGAATACACACAACCTTTTAGAAAAGTCAGAGGTGTGTGCCCTTGGGTCTTGAACCTGCGGACATTCGTCTCGACAGTCCGTTCCACTCCCAACTAGGCTATCGCCGCTTCTAAAATATATTACCAATACCACTAATTATGACACAATAATAACGTTCTTAGAATTTCTTCATAACATAGAGTAGGTATTTTAAAGCCACGGAGGTATTTCTTAGAATGCTTTATCCTGGCGCCACACAAGTTTGGCCTTCTATAGTGAAAACGTGCTCAAATATGTATATTCCTGCCAAAATTTATAAATGGTCTCGCAAGTAACAAAATATGAAGAGTTATTGTAATTGCATACTTTAAAGATTAAAGGTCTGAATGGCAGTTAAATAAGAAATTGGTACAAGCGTATCGAGGTTAGTATGTCCCCATAACGGGCGTCTGTCGGAGCCTGCGCCCGCGCATCTCATACGCTGACACAGACCTACTTAGCTCATGCAAATTTTATCGCCCGAGGGGGCGTCCAACGGCAACGTTTTATCACGCCCCATTGCTAACTAACAATGCTAATTGGAAAAATATCCTTCATAGCTAATATTTACTTTACTAATATACATGTAGTTGGGTTGAGTTCACATACGCCTAACGATGAAAGTGTTAAAACAGCCCACTGAACAGTATTTAAGTATGTCTTATTTTGTTTGTGTCAATTGTTAACGTAAGAAAATGAGCTTGTGTGGCCGGATGTATTTTTTTAACTATACACTGTACAATGTACCAACTAAGCTACGTGCATACCACTGGTATAAAGCTATGAAACATGAAAGGACTACCTGGGTACATTAAAAGTAAAATATAAAGGGAGTTTCAAACCATTCATATGTTATATCTTTATATAACTTTTTTTTAAATTATAGTACTATTCAACTCTCTGTGATAATACTTTTATTGCCACAGCATTATTACAAATGCGAAAGTAATCTCTGTCTGTTGCTTTTCAACTTGAAACTTTACAAACAATGACTATGAAAAATACCAGGCATCAGGGAAGATTAAACATCAAGCCACTGAATTTTTGTTAAAATCCGTCAATTATAATCGTGACTAATAATATTAAACCGCGTTTTCATCGAATATTTTAACTTTAGTCGCATTCAGAAGGATTTTCATGAAATTTAAAAGGACTAAAATGTTGACGTTATTCTTTATCATAGTTCTTTATCACCGATTGAAGTTAATCTGTGTTCCATTTAGAATAAATACGTCATAACTTGGAATTTATAAAATAAATCTAAAATCACGAAAATATACAAAACTTACAAGTATCGCTCTTTGTCATTCGGTTAATATTTAAAAAATCATATTGAAGACTTGCACAGACAAGGTCGCGTGCGGTTGCAAATAATTGGCAAGTAGTTTTTATGAAGGTTCTTCGTAATTTGTTTGAATAAAAAAGACACCTCTTATGTACTTAGTGAGTAAGTGTTGAATCACTTCCTTTGTTTAATCACAATATGGTTAATAAATAAGTAGGTTCAAGTAGGTAAAAGGCGTAGTCGCTAACCTAAATACTTTCGAGGTACAGATATCGCTCCTTCCGTATCGAGTGGTGACGGAATACATGACATAGTTATTTTATAATATTAAAATGTGTAAGTCTTAGTAAATTGACCTCTTTTAAATTATAGGAAATATAATGGCAAGTAGACATTTTCTGAAGAAATAATTTCGAAACTATCTATGTTCAAAATCTACCAATCTTATTGTCATTGAAAGCTTTCTTCATATAGTTGAAAGGACTTAAAAAATTAACATTCTTCTAAGGTTTCATTAGAGAATGCCAAAATATTAAAATGTTATGTTAACCAACATGTTCGGTATCCTCGAACAACTCGAGCCTTCAATTTAAAATTTGATTCCATAATATATTAATTATTATTTACGAGTTCCTCAAACGCGACGCAATAATAGAAACATGTGGCCAACATGAGGACGATTATCCATAGTTAAGCGATTACAATGTAAGCCATGCGGGCATTTAATGACACCTTTATATGATTGCGTAGAGCGCGTCGTTATTGTTGTATAACCACTGACACTGGCTGTGATTTACGTGGAAACGTGGGGATCGTATTATGTGACCTTTGGCACAGACGCCATTAATGGGAACAATTTTAATGGATCTCTTATTGACTATAAATCTATCATAATTGTAGATATCAAATTATCGTCGGCTTTTCGAACATACTAAACAATACATATCTTGTTTCTTAGTTTTTATTTTACTATATATAATATTATAAATGCGAAAGTTTGTGAGTGTTTCGATGTTTGTAAACTTGGATGTTTGTTTGAAGTAAACACAGAAACTACCTATTGAACGGATTTAGATGAAATTTGGCACAAGGGTAGAATATGGCCCTGATTAACACACAGGCTACTTTTTATCCCGGTAATTTGCTCTCATGGGAAATAATGGATGCTTTATATCTGACTTTTAAAGTAAATGGCGTTGGCGTCGTATGGCGTTTTAGGTACTTTTGTGGCGGAAAAGTCTTTTCACGCGGGCACAACCACGAGCAACACCTAGTCCTACTAATATTATAAAGGCGAAAGTTTGTAAGAATGTATGGATGTTTGTTCCTCTTTCACGCAAAAACTACTCAACGGATTTCGATGAAATTTGGCACACGGGTAGATCGTGTCCTGGATTAATACATAAGCTACTTTTTATCCCGGGAAAACATAAAGCGGGACTTTTATCCCGGAAAAACTTTTTAACGCTGGCGGAGCCGCGAGCAAAAGCTAGTTTTACATAAAAACGCTTACGGTACCCCGTCTTACGAAATTCATAGTTACGTGTGACTTTAAGTAACAGTGAGTTTATCATATCTTAATTTTATATTTTCAAAAACAAAGTCTGAAACTAGGTGTGCTCTTGATATATTTCTCAAGACAATACGCAGTCGGCTAGGAAACTAATCACTTAATAAGAATCTCTATAAACACGATTTGAGTTGTCACGTAAACCTTGTTCCAGGAAGTGCATCGTCTCGGCGATCGTTCTGATATCCCTTACTAGGAACCTCTCCAACGCGTGCAAATATTCGTAAACACTTCCTCAAGTATGATTTGCCGGACACAAATGCCTGCGGACGATGAGCCCGCATGTTCGGCTTCTAAGGTCGTTCACTTTAGGAGCCTTATTTCGCATATCACATCCTTTGTCAAAACACAAACAGTTAAGAATCTGTTAGTATGTATTAATTCCACTTATTATACATTGTTTTTGCTATTCATCATTCAGTTATTGCTTATTTAAATATTTTGGATTCATTTTGACTTTCGTTATATTGGAAGAACAATTACGTATTATTCATTTAGAAAATCGATTATGTTTTATTTGAAATGCTGAAAAAACATATTATCTACTCAATATCAGAAATGCATCTTGATTAGAATATAAGGAAAGTAATAAATTATTAGAATACAAGGTAAGTAATAAATGATCGTCGCATTAAGCTCATTACAATGTTAATGCCCCGCTCGCGCCCACCCGTCGCCTAGTCACTATTACATTTGCATCTGCGATTCTCATCCGTGCCTCTACTAACCTACTATTGGAGCAATAAGTCTATTTCGGCCAGGAACACAACTGTGCCGATCATTCTGTTGAGTCATGAATAAAGTCTATTATAACGCATAACGCATACTCACACCTTTTCCCCGAAGGAGTAGGCAGAGGCGCAACTACTGCACGGGCCACTTTTCGCCGTGCGTATTCCGTCCCATGATGTGATATGGGGCGATAGTCTATTATAAATCTTCATAAGTCGAAGTCAGTCAATCAATCGAACTATAAACGCAAAAGTAACATTCTGATCAAAGGTTTGTAACTTTTCTGATAAAATTAAAAGTAAAAGTTTCAAAATAAACATTGAAAGCACGTGTGGTGTTATCTCAAGTCATCATTAAGTTGTTTATCAATGCAAATTAATGTATTGGTATCGCGCGTGGTCCACAAACCACACATCTGGATTAGTAATTACATGACAATGAATTTAAAGTGTGCTAATTGTATCACGCAGTTGCATATATTCGATGTAAGTTGTGTACACATTGGCACGTTTTGTGCCGTATAGACGGTGCGCGGGCGCAAGTACAAGAAGGCACATAGCTAAGGGGTGAGTGTACTACGACACTCGTGGACTTGTTTATTTGCGCAATGTTTAAGTCTTACTTATCTTAATTAGATCGCAGGTAATAGTTATTTATCGCCCTATTTGTTTTATTTACAAACATTCATATGCGTATTGCGCGTGTGAAATTTTAATTGACTTATTAATATTAATACAACATGACTGAAGCGACCACGACCGAATGGGTTCATGCTTTTATAAACAACTTTATAAGGTGTTTATCAATGTTTGATTGATTTGTGGTTACTACTGCTACTGCAAGATAAGGAAAAAAGATGTTTCTGTATAAGTCGCGGCACGAAACTCTAGCGGTGACCGTTATTGCGCAGAAGTAAAAAATAAGGTGTCTTGGTGGGGTACAGGGGTGAAGGGCGAGCGTGCGTTGCGCCGATTGGCTCTCCAGTCGTACTCCGTCCCCCGTGCCGATACGACGCTCCGCGCACTTCCAGTGTACAGTCGCGTTCTGAATTGTTTTGTTGTCATCGTTAATTTTTGTTGTTGTTTTTTGTTAAGTTTGTTTTGTTGATTTGTTTGTTTTGTTTGATTTGGTTCTTATGTAATTCGGACTTAATATAAAAATTATTATTATTTGGTATTTAATATAAAAATTTACAAATCCGATAGTGTATTTATTTTTCTACTCCCCACATAAACTTGTTAAAAATTATATTGTAGGTAACATGAAGTAATATTACTTAAGTAATATTTGCGTGCGTGACAGTACCCATACGCAGTTAAGTTCCACATTTTGTTCACCGCTAGACTTACTATTTGACTTTACATTAAAACATTATTTTGCTGTTTTTAATTAAGCAATTAAATTACTAACTTGTATTGCGTGCGCGACGGTACCCATGCGCAGCTATCCCCTCCACGTTTCGCTCAGCGCTAGAGTTTCGTGCCGGGACATATAATTGTACAGCGTGTTTAAAAACAATTTTATTTCCAACTGAGTTACTTACACGTGGATGTTTTTACAATTTTTTTATCGAATAATATTCACTTGTTTTGTATAAATACAATAACATAGAAGCTGCGTACATACAAATGTTCTTTGAGAAAATTACATATTTTTCATGTACCTTACCATATCATACCAGCCCTGTATTATATACTGCCCACTGCTGAGCACGGGCCTCCTTTACTACTGAAAGGATTAAGGCGTCGGTCCACCACGCTGGCCTAGTGCGGGTTGGTAGATTTCACATTTTTAGAGAATTTCTCAGGTATGTAGGTTTCCTTACAATGTTTTCCTTCACCGTTAAAGCGACCGATAATTCACAAAGAATACACACATTAACTTTTAGAAAAGTCAGAGGTGTGTGCCCTTGGGTTTTGAACCGCGGACATTCGTCTCGGCAGTCCGTTTCACTCCCCACTAGGCTATTGCCGCTTTTTTTCATGTAAAGTTAAATTTACGTAACTGGAGTATAGTCTATGTTTTTCAGTACTGCCGCTACATTAATTGCAACAATATGTTTACTGTAGAGCGTGATTTGTTTCAGGAATGTCACAATTATGATCCTGCAAACAAATAATCATTCACACATTTTTATATAAAAAAATATTAGATTAATTCTAGAAGGAAAATATCAAATGAATATTTATTATTGAACAATGTTTGTTTGCCTATGGCTGGCATCGTCTGCGCAAACAACACTAAATTACGTGTTTGTAATGTCATGATGCATTCCTATACCATATAATTGATATGTTGAAGATTTACTTCAAATGGCTTAAATTAACATTTTACTTCTTGCGCAGTATGCGGAAAAGCAATAATAGAAAAAAACTGCTACTTATAATGTTGGACGTAATAAATTCTATGCCTTATAATTTGATGAAGGTACACATACAATATTTGTGAAATAATGTATCTTACAGATCGTACCAGACTATCGATTGTGATCCATTGCAATCAACCGATCTTATTACACTAAATAAAATATGAATATTGTGTAATATTTTCTTTGGATACTAGTAATTGTAACTACAAGGTTTTCTACACCTTGACTTGTTAGATAATGGACTAATAGTTACTGAACTTGAAACGACACGTATTACTTAAAGTGTCGAGTGTTCGGGTCGAGTACTATAAAGGTGATAGTGCGGAGTGCTGACATCTCACATTATAAATCAGAACAAACTCCTAATGACTCTAATGGTTAAAGCAATTATTTACAATTACATTGCAATTGTCAAAAGATTTAAATAGAATATATCGCGTGGGAAACATCACTTTTCCGTAATATAATGTAGAAAATGTGTTTTCATTAAGCTGATAATGTGAGCAAGCCCTTTGTCTACAATCCTCACGTTTGTCACGTGGATGCGAGCACATTGTTTCATCTTTCCTTAACAATAGACTTTGGTCTATCGATGGCTTGCTAATCATCAGTCAAATAGCACGTGTGGCTGTCTAGGGGCCCTCGAGGGCTATCATGCAGTTACATACCCACAAAGGGTTTTATTCAATCAAAAGCAAACCTGTTTTCCGTGTAGCAAATGTATGTTGTACAAAATTTACGCACGGCAATCGTTAACATTGCATTCATCTGACATATAGCAGTGATCAGATGGCAATAGTAGCTGCAAGGTGAACAATGAGCAGTACCGATCAGCGGAGACGACGGCCGTGGCGCGCGTGTTGAAGGTCGCCGAACGCTTCCTGCGTGCGTGACGCGCATGCGCGCTACATGCCGCACTCCGCAGCGACACCGCCGTCAAGCGCCCTCTCCAACGCCATTGGTGACACTCATCATATTATTATAGTAATGTACCACCTCCGGGGAACTACCTTGTCCTTAAATTATTGTTATTACAAATGTGCTTCATGGGATCATTGTCCGTCTTACCGTTTTTCCATGTTTACTTAAATTTTAAACAGTTTTTGTTGAAAATTTAAAAAATTCTGTTCTTTTCCCAATTGTCGACATTATAGAATAAGTACAATGCGTAAATGAAGTTTTTTTAAGGAAAACACCATACACCTCTGGTGTTAATTCATTGTCTAAATAACGGTCATCATATAATTGTGTAAGTACATTTTGGACACAAATACACATTTCCCAGGATTGCAAGTCGTGACCAGGATTTTAAGATTTACGGTCAATAGCATTGTGCTAAAAATATGTTCCATCACGTACTATAGGTACGCATTGTGACCGTGAGCCGACCGAGCCCTGAGCTGATTATAATTATCGGATACATAGATACTGACTTTTGTAACAATACAAAAAATATATAATGCACCTTTACCGTGTTACTACGGTGTTTTACGAAGTTTACTGTCACTATTTAAGAAGAAATGATTATCACTAACGGGCATTCTTTATACAATGATTAAGACCACTATAAAATTATAAACTTACATAAATAAGACACGTGTGCTTATTGCACGGTGTGCGTAAGGATGTAATTTATTAATCGTATTCGAAAGCCTTATAAATACGCACGAGACAGCGTCCCACGAGTTCATTGTTCTTCCAAACAGGCGCACGAAATTTTACGAGAGATGTCCGCTCAGTACGAGGAACATGCCTCGAATTTTTATATTCACTTTAATAGAATTCAGGTAGGAATGATGAAAACAAAGAATATCACAGGTTCCCGACAGTTTCTGGCTAGGCCATTGTTCTTTACTCGAGTGCCGCCGGTAGAATGACCCTCCATATAAGGGCACGTTTATCATAACAGAAACATTAAAATGACAGGAAATACCATGGCCGTGACAATGCGGTTACCACCAGATTTGATCACGTGCTCGACTCGTACAATGACATGAGCGAGCCTTAACCTGCATTATAATACAATTCGAGTGAACATCTGCTAAAGTTTGTGACCAGCATCTTATTTCCGTCTGAATAGCATCCATCGCACACGGCGAAACCTCTTCAAAATACGTAATATGGTCCCTTTGGTTACACAAATCAAATCATTTATTAAGTAATTAGGCCCCTAAGGGTGCTTTTACACGTCATTTTTTTCAATGCTTTTTATCAACTAAAAGATTCTACCAGTGCTTCGGAAAAGCTCACTGACCTGAGCAGAAGCACCAAGAAACTCAGCGTAGGTCTTTTATTGTCATCTTGTATTTTTTAAATATGTTTTTTACAAATCGCAAGTAACAATACAAATTCAATTTTAAATGCGAAAATTAACGGAGAGTACCTAGTTACATATTAAAACCATCCTATATTAAACCTTATCATGTAGAGATGTATGAAACAAGCATGACGTTCGGGACCGTTAGGCATTTCGTTTATGATTACCAATTCTGGACTTTCCTCTAACTCTGTTATAACTGTATGGTCTTTTTATTGCAACGAGTATTTATCATGTGCTCCCTGCTCAGCTGTTGTAACTAAATAAGAGACCAGCGTCAACCTGAACTGTTTTCCAGAGCCGATGCCACTCGATGAAAATATGATTTCGTGACCGTCCCTATTGCGGTAAGCACGATATTCCACTGCATTAAAGCGTATCCTAGTAACGGTTTCTGCATTTCAATACTTCGCTATAATTTAGATTGTGACTCCCGTTTTTGATGTTACGATGGACTTTTTCTTGTTGCGATCTCTGCTTAGAATTGCCATAACAATAGTCATTTCTAAGAGGAAACAACCGTACAGTTAAGTCGTTTCTAAGAAATAACACTACCATAGAGTTAGCGTTGAAACCAGCCACAGAGCTGTATGATTAAGTGTTACTACACATGTAACCGCTCACTTACTACAAACCCATTAGTTCTGTGAGTAGTAAGGTTTTTCCTGGTCTAATTAATATTATCATTTAATTTGATTTACGTGAATCATAAATTTACCAATCATCGAAACGGTTTTAAATTTCCTTCTTTGTAATACTTCGCTACACTGCGGGAGCTTTTACTTCACATAACTTTTTTTGTAGACGACACGAAGGTATTTGTAACAAAGAGACTAAGATTAAATAATTATGATACTGCACTTGTAGTTTACGCTTAATATATCTTTAAAATATTTATGACTGTCATATTAATGTTAAACATTTTAAGATTCTTTCTGTAATAACACTGTTATATCGAGTTGATGACAGATCGTTTTTACTTTCCGTAGGAATTCCGGACAGACAGTGTTGTGACAGGAAGGTACAAAAATCTATATATATTTTTATACTGTGTCTATACTTATTATTTATGTTTTAATGTGTCCAAAATCTATTGATTTATATCACCGTACTTAAGCTGGGTTAGTAGAGCTTCAATTCACCTTGACCTCGCTTATGCTATTTAAAAGTATAATTAGTATTAAAACGTTTAATCGATTAAGTTGTTTTAATGTCCCATTGTCGCAGCTTACGTAAGCGCACGTAACATGTACATGTAAATATCATTATATGAGCACTCAGTGGAGACAATTAATATGATTCTTATGATTGTTTCATCTTTTGGCATTTTACTTTAAAATTACCTTTCGATTACTACTAAGGTTTAATAATTAATACGAACAACAATAATAATTTGAGAGCACATTAATTGGTTGGTATTTACAATTTCTATTAGTAGTTTAAGCTTTAGTCACATTGAAAAGCTCATTACGTTATTGATAAAATAAAATCGATGCAAACATTTTATTAGAACTGGATTACGCGCGTCCGTCTTTATATTGTGAACTGTGTACGAAAAAGTATAAATGACTAAAGTTAATAAAACTTTTGATACCCCCATCATCTAATTTATCAATTATTTAAAGTATAAAAGGAACTCTACATTTTTATAAGTAATTACGAAAAGAAACAAAAAATATAATATTAAATAGTATGCCCCATAATAAATAGTAAAATGTAATATTGAATACTATAAGTATCTTTGCATAGACTAGTTTGTAACAAAACTATTGCAATAAACTCATGTAAGTAGCATTCGTGCCCGCAAGTTGTTTGCATTAGGCGGTCGCGCCGGTGGTCGGTGCTCTATGACCTAGAACTTGGCGGCAAGCGAGCTCGCAACTGGTTATGTGACTCACACACCTCTACCATAATTCTTTGAACTGGCAAGATTTTTATAACTTACGTTTCCTCCTGAACTCAGGCAAGACAATAAACTCATACACCTGACACATCAGCCATGAGTCATCATTGGCGGTTGGAATTGGGAACAGTTGTGTATATAGTAATTCGTATGAAATTAATGTTTATTGATGGATTTGAATAGAAAATTGTTTTTCGGAATTAACTCTTATCGTTTAAAGCTATTTAAACGATTTGTTCGTTGCAGATTTGTATTAATTTTTCATATTATTATTTAGAAATACAACATTGAAATAATTATTTTGAATCGTGTTCAAATAGGTTGGAAATTATTAAGTTGTATTTAGGAGGTAATTAAACATTATAACTAAAAAATAAAAATTTCATAATTAATTTTTATTCAGCTAGCCTAAACAATAACGATTTCTTATAAAATAGTTTCATGCAGAAGCCCCGAGGTTGAAAAGCCCAAGCACTAACCACAATATTAAAATATTGTTCTGTTTTTTCTTAGATATTTATCAAATGTAGATTCTTGTGATTTTCTTGGTTAAAGATATGTCAACAACTGAAGTGATTGCGTGAAAAAAACTCAAAGTTATCATTATAGTTGCCTTACCTGGCACGTAAATTTTATGGTCAGAATTAATACCTCGCCAATAAAAAGATTGTGCTTACATTTTTATAAATGTTTTACTGACTTTTGTAACTTTATTTGAAGTATTCCTTCAGCGCTTCGATTCAGCGTCATAGTTTAATTTAATTAGCTTTTTATTAATTAGAAAAAAGAATTAAACGTCCTATTTTTTTGTACTTCAAGTAAACACCTCGAACGTACTCTACCTACAAGTTTACCTATAGACGTCTACATGACTCACTTTCTGGATATTTTTTGTTTTATAATCTAAGACTATAAGTGAGTTAACTAATACAGATGTATTAAATTTTAAAACAGTTATCGTTATTTTGATAATTAATTTAAGAAATCTATCCATCGTACTGCAGTCAATCAAAACATAATGTTGTCCATCGACCAATTTGTAGTGCTTATTCATGCTAAAAATCCTACTAATATTATAAAGGCGAAAGTTTGTAAGAATGTATGGATGTTTGGATGTATGGATGTTTGTTCCTCTTTCACGCAAAAACTACTCGACGGATTTCGATGAAATTTGGCACACGGGTACATCATGTCCTGGATTAACACATAGGCTACTTTTTATCGCGGGAAAACATAAAGCGGGACTTTTATCCCGGAGAAACTTTTTAACGCGAGCGGAGCCGCGGGCAAAAGCTAGTATACAATATTTTTTACAATTACTACTGGAAAAGACGTAAGCTCTATTAAAAAAAAACGAAATACGGATCTATCGTATATGCCACTCGCACGTTCATTAAAGTAAATGACTCATGGTTCGTGTTATGCTAACTATATGAAAAGGCAAACAAAATGTTCTTATATCGTTGCGAAAAACATACCGCTTATCTCGGCTGGATACCTTGGCTGGTTTTATGAATGAACCAGCTACAATCATTTGTGAGTGTGTGATTACTACATAGTGGAGGGACACTCAGAATCAATTTGTACCGGCGGCGCCCGTCAGCCGTTCCGAGAATCTGACTCAGCTATCTCAGATTATTACGCGATTACAATTTCCGGTTCCGATTGTTTTAATGTAAACGGAACTTTTCAAACGGTGACTCGTATGCTGCAGTAATCTTCGAAATCGTCTTGTATAAAATAAGTCACCCAACATTAGGTATTGGACATGTGATATTTGACTTTCAGAGCAAATGTTTAAATAAAGTGCACTCAATAATTTAAAAAGGAATGTACATAATTTACGGTTAATGCGTTAATGGATATAATGATATACCGTGTGTTTGCATTTTTTACAGTGTAATAAGCAAAGAGCATTTATAGTCAGTCATTTTAATGTAATAGTCCTATTAACTTCTATTCATATAAAATATTTTGGACGACATGCGATGAAATTGGTGATAATATGTTTTCAGATACACAGCATGATTAATCATGTCGTATTTATCTGTATTAGTTTTCACATACGTCTCACGCAAAATACATTAGATTCAATTACCGACTTGATGTGGCAAACAAATGTTCAAAGAACCTACAGCCGAGTCATATGAAAACAAGACGTGTATTATCTTTTAGTGTTTGTTTAACGATTTGTAGATAACTTACCGTGGCCCTATCGGGCCCGCCGAAGGTCGGGGCGGCGCTGCTCCGCGTCAGGAACACGAACGCAGCCACCGTTGTCCATAGTATCCTTAAACTATTCCTCATATTGACCGCCATTACTCCAGTTCTATGTGCGTTATTATTAATTCTCATTTGACTTCTTAAATGACTATTAAAATATCTTAAGGACGGAATCTCTACTCATCACTTGTCTGCGTGTTTGTCTATTTAACCAAGTGGTTAAAAATATACGTATTCTTTACATCGATGTCCTTCTTCAGCACCACATATCTGTAACAATAAATTTTATGAAATTAGATGTTGACAAATAATACAAGATTTTAACACAAAGAAATGTACTACTAACATTTTAATTGTATTAATTTTCAAAAGGTTATTAGGTTGTAAATCTATGATATTTTGTATTTAATCAAGCATCTATATTACGACCGTCCAAAATTCTTTTAAATCGATTGAAGTTATTTAAATTTTCACTCCACTAAATGTATAAAATAATGTGTATCTGTCGTCCCTTATTTCGTTCGTTTCGTTTCGGTCCTAACGGCAAACAAAGTGAAAAGAGCCGTTTGTGTTTACCACTAAGAGCCTCTCTTGCTAAGCGTTAACTAGAATACAGTAGAAAAAGGGTATTAATCATCCACAAAGCAATGTAATAATTAATTTAGTATACAATCTTAAGAACACATTAAAGGTCAGCTAGCGACCGGACACGTCATATCCGCGATATGGTTTGTTTTGATGATTCATTCACCGCAGAATCATCAGCTGGCCATTACAATATCTTATTTATGTAATTAGTTTATGTAACTGCTTTTGCAATACACTCATAAGAAATAACAATTCAATTGAACGTTCTAATACTTTGATAAAAGTGTCTTAATTTTATTTAATGTTATAGGAAATTCATCTTAACTGCAATGCTGTCGAAGATTGTTCTGCCGTAAAACTAACGAGCATTATTTTTCTTCACATTTGTCATAACTGAATTAAACGCCACGTAAATTAATTAAATTATTTTAGTAGTAGTTTTCGTTTCTAAAATTATTATATATTTTTTTATCTGTGACAAATAATAATTATTTTACTATTAACGGGCTCGTTGTCTTTGACTTCATTCGAGCTAATAGCGAAAGAACGACCCAAATACACTTGCGGCGCGCTTGTCAACAACTTTTTATCTTGCCATTATCTCAGTTTACGATATATTCACTACACCTCGACATGTGTGTTATTTTAATAGCACATACACACATACACTCACGCCTGTTATCCCCGACGGGGTAGGCAGAGGCGCAACTAATGCACCCACTTTTCGCCGTTTATTCCGTCACATGATATGATAGGGGGCGAGCCTATCGCCATATCGGGCACAAACTCCAGACTCCGAGCTGATACTGAATAGAAAAACTCAATATCACTTTGCCCGACCCGGGAATCGAACCCGAGACCTCAGCATTGTAGTTGAACCATAATACAACTACGCCACCGAGGCAGTCTCGGTAAATGGTCATGGTAAATGCTATTTATGTTTGTTCTACGTGTCAATTATTATTTCCAGTATATCCCACAAAAAATAATAGCTTGTATCGCCAACATTTCGTTATGATAACAGAATAAACCTATATAATTATATTGTTATATCTCATACAGCGAACTCTTAAGTTCCTGATCTAGTTTTGAGAAGTTTCAGAGTTTTCTACTGATTTGCGTTACGGCGATCACTATCGGAGATTTAAATACCTGAGTCAAAACTTGATACGTAGCTTTGAATTGATATATAGGATCCTGCATTATAGACCATACTGCAATCGATCAGCACTACAGTCTTCAGTTTAAAGTTTTATTATAGTTTGTAGTGCGTACATTAATCATTAATGAGTTTATGATAAAATTATGATTTTACTATTTACCGAGATGAAATATTTCACTCATGTTACATATATTAATTTTATTATAGACACAAAGTTAGTCTATTCATATTAACTGTTAGTTATTCTGGTAACGTACAATCTAAGGTTAATGATTACTTTACTGATTTGTTTTATTATCACTGTGGTGACGACATAATATTGAGGTCACATAATAATGTCATGTGTCTTGTAGCGTCGTGCGAACTGTTTAACTACGAACTTTTAACTACATAACATAAAGTACCTTTGCATCTATAGACAAATAAATTACATAGCATTATGATATTTTCGTCTCATGACGATTTATGGTAAATCGTATGTGCCCGATATGGCGATAGGCTCGCCCCCTATGACATCATGGGACGGAATAACGGCGAAAAGTGGGTGCACTAGTTGCGCCTCTGCCTACCCCTTCGGGGATAATAGACGTGAGTGAGTGTGTGTGTGTGTGCGTATGTCATCGCTACTCATTAAACGATTTTATACTTATGCACAATCTGAGAAATAGCAAAGACATCTGTGGGCTCAGAGTGTGGCAAAAAATGCAGCTCATAAGACGATGTCGTCTAATTTTGATGTTATTGATTGACTAATAGACCAATACGTCAGTCACGTGCTATTCTCTCAATCAATTCCAATAAAACGAAATGGAGTCGTGTCATGTTTTTTTTTCGCATTCTAAACCCACTACAACCGGTACCCTTTAACCCATACAGCACCTCCGCTGACCACAAGCGAAACCGAAAGCGCGAATCAGAAGTGTCGCCAGCAATGTTACGCTCACCGAAGCGTGGCAGCTCGGAGGTGACGGTGCAGTTTCACCGGCGACATTGGACTCAGATCTCTTACCCAACTCCATTTAACCAAACATTTTTTTTCTATGCTCGATGTAACTAGCAATCGCTATAAGCATCAAAAATTATTTAGCTGTTTGTGAAATTAATTAAGTTTTTATCAGCTTACTTGAACTATTGTTAAGGTCGAAGCTGAATGTTGTTTATGATTAAAAGTAATAATAGCATATAAATATACAGCAGTTTAATCTTTGTGAATATGCTTAGACTTGTGATATTCGTAGATAAATTTCAGATGGAAGAAAAATTTCCTTGGCTATATTAGTATTATAATGCTCTTCGCTATTACTAAAGAAGTCAAGTTATGTCACTGTAGGGTTGTCGGTACAGAGGAAATAATAATTAAGCAATGTAGTTATAATGTACCTATGTACAACAATTATTGTGTTGTTACATTTAAAAGACAAGACAAGAAAAACTTACGATCGTACAAGGATATCAACTGTAATTAACGTGTAATTAGTGAATAGAAAACATATGTAGGTAATACACAGTGCCAGTATTTTAGAATAAAATAAAACAGTAAATATTGTATGACATTGATAATTAATGCAGAAAATAATGACCTTAGCTTCATATGAATATATTAACTGAGTCGGCTGCAGAGCACTTATGTCATAAATTTAATTATAACAGGGAAAAAATTATGCAATATAACATTAAATTGTTTCCTTTTTTAAATTAAAACAATATATTGATTCATCACGTTATGTTACTCAGCACTAAATAAATGTATTAAAAACATGCCTAACGTATTTAATTCATTCTAAACACCTAATATAGCCTGGTTACACAAGGAGACCAAGTTACCTTTATGAGTAACTATAATGTAGTGACTCGCATGGTTATCGCACTCTTCATGCTTGTATGTTACTAAACGTGCGAATTGCCTATCACATTAATGTATTATCAATGGCCTGTGGTACGGGCCTGAGATACTTCTACAAATTTATATTGTTGCACCGCTTGCCTTCATTTACCTTTCATAAAGCAAGAATTCGCACGTCACTGCGAGCGTTACTAGCAAGATTTGCAAGAAGGTCAGTGACTCGTATATTACCAGAAATTAAATTTGACAACTGTATCAGCTTGCCATGTTCCCCTGGCACTGCATGAAAATTACCCGATGACTAAGTTTTGATTTTACAATATACATTTTAATGTGTTAACGTACTCAGATTGTTATACGATTTCGTGACTCAGAAGAAACAAACTAACTTTAAAGAATTGATATGATCTCTGAAGTGGGCATATAAAACGCATTCGTATTCTACGCGATCGATTAATGTTTTTACTAACTCTACAGATAAAAAGCGACCCTCAGCGTAAAGCAAATTTGAATGACGGCGACTAATCTCAACCTATAACACATAAGCCCCACTAACAGGTTTACAAACTGTGACTCACAAGGCACCGTTTTGTAATCGTGATAAGATGACTCTTACGGGCGTGTGAGTATACCAAAAAGATACTTATAAGATCTGGTATATGCGACCTGCATATTCAAAAGGACTTTTTGTTCAAAGGTTTTATCAATTTCTGCTTTAATGCTTAATATCCTTATTAATATGATTAAGATTAATATGATTAAGGATCAATATCCTTATTGAGTAGCAATTTTTAAATCAGTTAAGTCTACCTCACAGTCTTTATTTACTTCTTAGTACATAAACTGTAAATATTATGAAAAAAGTTTTTCTAAATTTATGTTCAAAAATTTTACCAGAATTTCTTAAATAGGTATACTGGCAATACTTGCAGCTTCTTAGAATTGAATATAAACCGTTAGAAAAGTGGCGTCCTTAAACTTAGCGATTGGTATCACGACACGCATACTGTGTCGTCTGTCGCAGATGCAATCTGCTTGGTATTGTGACAGAGATGCTGCGATGCATCGCAATGAGTAGGTCGTATGGTCTCCGGGCGCGGTGACGTGGCCTGTTTCGCGCCGCCTCGGCCATGGCGCTTCCTGCTTCCGGATCCATGCCGCCAATACTAACCGCTTCATAATTACCAACTTGTCACTCGTTACAAACGTTATGTATTTTGTTCGTTTGAGCCGTATCTAACAGTGCGGTGATAATTGAAAAGTTCATAATTTTTCAAAACTTTGTAGGTCTGCCAAAAAGGAAATAAAAATATTATTAACTTCAATTACTTGGAAGGAGCACAGTGAACTGAGTCCATATCAATTTGTTCATTTTGATTAGTACCTATATGGCGAAAAATAAGAAGGTATTTTAACTGTTCGTGCAAAAGAATTACTTAATAAATATTTGATTTCAATGGGAAATTATTTTCAACACATGCCGCGCTGGGTTCATCTCATGATACATGATTTATTAATGCTTACTCAGCCTGCTAGATAATCAACAAAAAAACTATATTACTCGTAGTTCAAAGTTTATGAAAATGCTACAATTATCAACATAAACCAAAGGACATTTTACAAAGACTGTAATTACAAAACTGCAGACTGCAGTTATTTTTCTTCCTATTTCCTTCATAGAATCGAAAATAAGATTATTTGTTTTTCGAATGTGTTACTTATTAAATGTATAATCCTACTAATATTATAAAGGCGAAAGTTTGTAAGAATGTATGGATGTTTGGATGTTTAGATGTTTGGATGTATGGATGTAAGGATGTTTGTTCCTCTTTCACGCAAAAACTACTGAACGGATTTCTATGAAATTTGGCACACGGGTAGATCATGTCCTGGATTAACACATAGACTACTTTTTATCCCGGGAAAATATAAACCGGGACTTTTATCCCGGAAAAACTTTTTAATGCGGGCGGAGCCGCGGGCAAAAGCTAGTTTAAAAATAATTAAGTCAAAAAAGAAGTCAATGATAATTGTGTTGTCATTTACTTCGATATCGCATAATACTGCTGTGATTATTATAAAATATATTATCGTACCGGAGAATTATTCATGTACCGGTCAAGTTATTCCGTACCGAGAAGCACGCCAATAAAAATACTTCGGAATGGTAGTTTAACCCGAGTCTCGTAAAATGATGTCAGATCATAACATTACACATCATTGCTTGGACGTACAAGAAGGAGTGAAAAAAAATATGTATGAAATCGAGTCAAAACTGTACCGACCGGTTTCCGTACCGTATACTAAAATAAAGCCTCCATTTGCGTATTGACTGTTGATTTATCTTAATATACCGTCATTGATTCATACATACCTATTACATAGATACACGGTTTTTTCGTATTATAATAAAAGAATATAGTCCAACATTTTTGTATTTCTAGCTGTTTAATATTAAAATTTAATTATGATACTACTCTTCTTTCATATATTATATAGAACTAGTTAGTAACTTTAAATTTACTGATATCATATTTATATACTTAATGTTGATGTGTGAAGGTTAAAAGCCGATCAAATACTAAGTTTACCAGCGAAAAATTATTAAAATCTCTGCTAAAGTTATAAAAAAAGTAACCTTAAATCACGTCTAAAGAGTACACAATTATGTATTAAAGTTTACCTTTTACACTAAGTATTAGTTTAGTACTCAACGTGCTGTACTAACAGCCGGTTTCAATATCTTACTGAAAGATAGCAAACAATTAACATTCTTACTTTTGGTAATTATCTGTGTTTCTATAAACTATGATAGATAGGAATACTCCATCCATGAAATTTAAGGATATAATATGAATTATGATTACTGTCTTTGGTGCGTTTCATTTTTGCCCAAATTGAACATAGAGACTAGAGCTATTAATCATTGCTGTAATAATCTATACAGCATATTTTTTAAATTGCTTTACATAAAATCGAATGTAAAATATTGAAAAGATGTAGTTGAAAACATAGAAAGTACTCCCTAACATTTTTTTAGAACAAAATATAATTAGCACATACTCAGAGCAAAAATAAAATATTTCGGCGGGTACACTCACTAGAGTTACGTTAAAATCACAACTACTATTATATTTTAAGATAATCATTGTACTAAGAACCCAAAGTAAATGATTATTTTGCATCGTTGTTTAAATGCAATATGTACTCTCATAATAATACAAAATATTTAGACGTGCAAAATTATCTCTGTAGAAACTAATAATTTTTAAATTATGTATGTATGTTTTATTTCTCAATCTAAGAAGTTGTTCTGTTAAGGATTAGTAGCATGTTGGACATACATAATATTCAATCAGATAATAGTGTATGGGTGTTCAACTCATGAGTAGGTAATACACTGGTGACAATGATCAGGCAAGATATCTTGATCAGTGTTTAACGTCTTGATTGAACAAAACGTTGACGTTGTCATCGTGAATTTGTTTAATTATAATTAGTTTATAAGTATGACCAACATTTATATTTAAATTCATTTTTTATTCCTTACTAATATAATTAATGTGAAAGTAACTCTGTCTGTCTGTCTGTCTGTCTGTCGCGCTTTCACGCCAGAACTACTAAACCGATTTGAATGAAATTTGGTACACAGATTATAACAGGCGTGTGTGTGTGTGTGTGATATAGTTACATACTTGGATTTTTGTTAAAAATAAACGGCAAAACCGCTCAACAATAAATCGCGATCCGCCAGCAACACCTAGGTTATAAAACTTTAATCTTTATAAACAATTCTAGTAAAGACATTCTGTTCGTAGTAAACAAATTGTCGCATTAAACATGAGTCACTGAAGCATCATAGTGAGAGCAAATTAATATATTCAAATTATTTATTTACAATACTGTTTAGCACACATCCACAATAAACCACACAAATATATCTGTGTGTACAATGCACCCATTCTTACTGTGGTTTTGAATGTTAAAAGGAATTCAGATAGTAGGTACAATGTAAACATTGATTGTAGAATCAAATCCTACAAAAACATATTGTTCAACCATAAACGTTGTTGGATAATTTATCGATAATCTGTTACTCAATGCTACTTCATCATACCAATGTCTGAATAACTTGTAACAGTGTGTAAGTAGGATGTAAGTACTTTTTAGACTGAAATTCTAAGTACATATTAACTATATGAACTGAAAATTTCGTTACAGCTTAAAAACCATAATTATAATAGTTTATAAAAAGTTTACTGCTCAATGTTTTATGTTAAGTTATCAATGCTAACTATTATTCCAGAAAACTTTGCTCTACATGCGTTCTGCGTTAGTCTATCTCTTAAATTATTTTGTTTTCGTCTAAACTAAAGTTAAATATGTAATATGTTTAAGTAAAAATGCAGTTGTTTAAAACACAAAAATTATAAGAACAAATACTCACCGACTTTATAGACCTATCATAAATTAAGTACCAAGTTTGGGGTCTCCGTGACACAAACACTTATTAAAACTTGTTCTACTATACTAAAAATGTTAGTCCTCAATACTTCAATAGAAACATTGAACAGAAGGAATGTTCGAAGAATGAGTTCACGAAGATGTGTCGTTATCAGTGAGATAACGGCCGCCGCCTTATCCGCTGATAATGGCACTCGTAATGCTCTTTATTTTGCGCCTTTTTACTTTAACATTTCAATTTCAAATACAATGCATAGCAATGTTTACAGCTATTGATATAAGATTATTGTTAGAAATTGCATCCTAAAACAAATTTGCCGTACCGGAACGAGTTACGACAATGTCAGAATAGTGATGACCCTGACACCAAACCGAAGTTTTTCGATTTCGATCATTGCACAGATTTTCCTTTGCCGATTTACACATTGTCTGCATAGGGAGAAAAAAAGTATTGAAATATAACATTTAATGTAGGGCCTGTTTGATTATCACATTAGAATCATTGAGCCAATAATGCAGGCGTGAGTACCTGTTGCGGTAATACGATAGTCATTTTTTGCTCTCATGTAGTGTGACATCTCTTCAAAACAGTATTATTTATTATGCAGTGGACCGTAAATTATATGTAATTGTCTTTACTGCATACAATAGACAGGAAAATCGTTATTCGATCAATCAGAAGCAAGATATTTGTCGTACTGGTAACACAAAAACTATATCTAAGTAATTTGTAAACTGATTAAAAGGATAATAAAAGAAAATTGTGATATTGGATTTCTTTATGATCAATTATTATGATAATGGCTATAGTGAATCTATAATGTTTTTGTACTTCATAGTTTAAGTTTAAATATAGTGATTGTTATTTCAGGATAAATATTAATGTAAAAATACTCACGTATGAGATATGTCCAAAAACGCAGTTCATACAATCCTTTGCTCTTGAAATGTTGAGATTTTGTTTCACAAGTGCGTTCACGTACCTGGCTCTATTACTATCAAATGATATAAAAAATGATAAAAAATAGAGTCTCTTTGTGTGTAAACAACAATCACAGGGCACTCTTAAGTCACCGAATGTCCCGCTTAATTCACTTTTTTTCTTTGCAAATACACGAAATTTCAAAGAAAATGTGTGAGTTCGCGCGGTTAACAACGGAAACGACTGCGATCGTGGCGCCACCGCGTGACACGACCTACCGCAGTCCGCGAGTTTGGATGAGTGTGCGCCGCGCCGCTCGCCCGCTCTTATAATCGTACGTGTCCCGTGCCCCCGCCGGCACCACCGCCGGCACCACCGCCGCCCACGGCACCAACCACCGCCCGCCCCTAGCTTCGCTTAAAGGAAAACTTTACGCACTTTGGCCCACACGCACCACGGGCTTTACCACCAACAATTTAGCTGTTTTCATTGAACAATGGATATTTATTATCTACTTAACAATGCGATCGTGCAATTTTCTTTTTCTTAGAAATTAACGTAAATCACCATCGATTCTGGTTATCTATTTATTATTTATGAATGATTGATGGCGTAAAGATGACTTATAGAGACCCTGAAAGTTTTCCTTGTTTACTTAAAACGTAATAAGTAATCTAAACTTACAAAGAACCTAACAAACAAATCTCATCACGAAGTCAACATGAGTACAGATTACATAGTCCAAAACAAATTCTCAACAGGCACATGTGGAGCATATGCATATTAATTAAGCCGCAAGCGAGAATCAAACTCGTTCTACTCACGACGTAGCCGAGCTGTTCGCCGCTGCGTCATCGAATTCATTAAGAATAACAACACGTGTTAACATTCGTTTTAATATGAATATTTTTTATATGTAACTTTAAAGTAAACCTCATTAATTCAGAAGACAAATGACGTATTGGTTGGAAAAAACTAGATAACAAGCTTCGATATGTGATACTTCGCACATGAACCCGATGAGTCATCTGAAATTTCCCAATAATAGTGAGGTTTATTATTAATTCGTAATATGGTATAATTAACCTCTAAAGAATTCCGTTTGATTTCTCTGGCGTCATTTTTTTTTTAATCCTCTTGAATCGCTATCCACATTTGTCAATTTTTTTACGGATTAGTTACGACCTACGGTAAATAGGAAAACTGAAAATAATTATTTCAAATGTTTTAGTCCTCAAGTTAACATATATTTTTTATGTATTTTAACAAATAAAAAAATACAATTCGAATAATATGTGGTCAAAAACTGGTCTTTAAAATTAAGTAATTTAATCCTACTTCCTACTAATCCTACTAATATTATAAAGGCGAAAGTTTGTAAGAATGTATGGATGTTTGGATGTTTGGATGTATGGATGTTTGTTCCTCTTTCACGCAAAAACTGCTGAACGGATTTCAATGAAATTTGGCACACGGGTGGATCATGTCCTGGATTAACACATAGGCTACTTTTTATCCCGGGAAAACATAAAGCAGGACTTTTATCCCGGAAAAACTTATTAACGCGGGCGGAGCCGCGGGCAAAAGCTAGTAAGTAATAAAAATTATTAACCTGTAACGATACTGATATTTTTTTTACTATCGCAAACTTTACCATTTCCACTGTACTACAGAATTATTCTAACATTGGTCTCTAATAGACCTGTATCAATGTTTTAGTATACCATAATAATCCCCTTCAGCCATCGGAAGCCACGGCTGAACGTAGGCCACATCTAAAGCTTTCCAGGCCAACCTGTTGCGAACGCGAGGGCGAAGCCAGCTTTCCATTTAGGTGGGGTGGAGGGGGGCCAAGGTGAAAACCTTTATGTAAATAATCCTAATAATTTAACATAGCGTCATAAAAATGTGTATTTGTGTTGAATCCAAGAGGGCAGCTCCCTGCCTACCTTCACCCGGCTACGCCCTTGTAGAAGCGGCCTGGATCCACCAAGTTCCTTCGACTTTTAGTAAATTACATTGCATATTATTAGTAGTTGCTACATAGAATTGAAATGAATACATATCTGGGTTTTCTTGATAGATGTGTGATATTTATGTTTTTTAATACACAATTACTTTTGTCCACGGCTACACCTTTTTTAAAAATTTCCTGATTCAAAATAACAAGAGATACAGAAATACATAATACCAAATTATTAATAACTTGCTTTTACAATTTTGCTTAGTGTACAACTTATTGTAGCCGAAAGCTTCCATCATTCATTGGCAGCTTATTTGTTGTTTGGTAGTCCTGGCTTCGTTTCTATGTTTTATAATTTATGCAGATTTTTCTAGAACGAATTGAAGGATCCAATTCCTCAAGTGAAGTTTATAATGTCGAGCAAGTGACGAACCATGAAAACTAAGTCCAATCATTCCTACAAGATGTGTAAATACGTGTGTTGCGCCGAACCCACATCAGACATCGTGAGTCTACCATTTACCATTAAATTGAAAATCCCAAATTATTCAAAGCCTATATGCCTAGATATTGTATGAAATACCTAAGCATAATAAGGGATTACCGCTCCTTTAAAAGGAATGGTTATTGATTAATCATGCTATAACCTGATTCCTTGTAATCAGTTGTCGATCGACAAACAGCGCAGCATTCGCGGTAACAAATTTTATCGAAGCATGACAATACTGTAGCCTTTGTAGAAGCTTTCCGATACCGATGACAAAGCCATTGTTCATGATGACTAAAGCCGGCTTGGTGCCGAGGGTGGAAGCTTCCCTCACTGCAGTGGTGAGGTCACCGGCGAGGTCAGGGTCGTCTATGTTGTGCTCATGAGTCGTCTGTCCTTCGATTGCGTGGCGCGCTTTATACATTGCCTCCTTTGATGGCATGCCAACATTCATGCATTGTTTTTTGTTCATGAACAAAATGTGTATAGATTTTTATTCCGCTAAATATTATTTTCTATTTCCTCAAATGTATGACTTGTTGTACAAAATATATTATAAAATATATTAGTAAAATTTTACAGTATTCCGGAATTTGTGAATCAGTACAAGTAACGAAATAATTATTATACAAAATACTAATGAAGCATTATTTTTTGGAGGAATTTGACATAATATTTTCTTAGTCATTTTTGAAGTTGTAGAAACGTGGAATACTAAACCATGAATTACGTAGTTCTACGAAAATTCTACAATACCGAGCGATGTGATATACCATGAAAACATCAAAGGTGGGTGAAGGTCGGTGATTCAATTCTCCCTAATCGTTTCCACCCTTAGCCCTTAACCTGCTGTAGTTAACTTATCGGTTTCATCATTCATTATCGGAATATTTTTTACATTAACTATGCGTTAATAAAATTAACACGCGGTATAACATGCTCACTTCTCATAATTTGGTTGGTGATATAGGTAGAGCAACAAAATCTCGGAATGAGCAGATACCTTCAACTGCGTTTGTGAACACTGGCAACTAAGATTATTCAAAACCAAAATAAAATATTCAAACTAAAATCTAGTTTCTATCTTTTCAGTTCTTCAATGAATTTAATAATGATGATAGATATTGACGCAGTCGGGTTTTTTGTTTGTTTTACATATATTTTTTTGGTTTAATACTGTTTTACCCGTTCCCGCGGGAAAACCGGGATAAAAAGTATTATACGTGTTAATCCAGATTATAAACTACCTGTGTGCCAAATTTCAGTCAAACCTTCAACCTGTTTTACCGTGAAGAAGTAACAAACTAACACAAACTTCGCATTTATATTATAAATGTGATGTGATTTATTAGCATTTCCTATTACAAACTACAATAAAGCATATAAGTTATTTACGAATATATAATCACCGTTAAAAAATATTTATTTTGATACCTGCCTCGATGTATTTTGATAACATATTTTTTTTAGATTACTTTTAAAGACACCGTGACGGTGAGCATTATGTATAAATTACCTACTATTCGTTAATATAAACAAAGTATAACATCAAATAATTTGAAAAAGAAAAACCTTTCGTCAAGGACCTATTCGTCGGTAAGCACGCTTCAAGCTTCTTATTCGTAAGTAAATTACCTATAGAAGTTTCGCATACATAAATAAGTGAGATTTAAAGATAGTTCGTAATACCTGCCCTTGTTGTATATCAGAGCAATTTCACCAATATTATTGCATGAATGGCATGACAACTAAACATTTAATAAACTCATAGAATAAAGACTAAAACACCTTATTCACGATCACGTCAAGACATAATTACGTTTTTAAAACTATCGGGTGACATCGGGTTGGGATACTCAAAGGGTTGCAAGGATGGAAATGAAGGCTGAGCTTCGGCCTCTAGACATTCTCCAGCGTCTTATTGTATAATATTCAAAGATTATTTTTATGAATTTCATAAAACAGCCATACGCTCAACAGATTTTAATTCGAAATAATACTGGTATGGGGATTTTATAGTGATTTTTGTTTGATTTTTATGCACGACGCTTAAAAAGTTTTCAGCCTTATAGGTGTTATTGGTCTAGCCACAGAATACTGAATACGTACGTAGTTTACCGTGGAAACTTAAAAGCCCATAAATTTTTATTTAAGGAGCGTAAATCAAAGTAAGTCCTATACACAAAAAAAATAAACATACATAACTATAGCTAACCATAGCTAACATATAAAAAGTAAGAGGCTATATTACTGATCTATGCTGGTCGTACAAATTCCGCGAGCGCCACGTGCAGGTGTATGGAGTAGGGTCTGAACGTAAGGTGTAGTACGGCGTTTTTGATCATGGCCGCGCCAGGCATGGCATTGTCTGGCCTCGCCTGCGCCAGAGCAGACGTAATGTTACTTCAACTTGAAAATATATAACGTTAAATCGATAAATGATATGATATAGTATGGCGATAGGCTCGCCCCCTATCACATCGTGGGATGAAATACACATGGCGAAGAATAACTGCCCTGGTTGCACCTCTACCTACCCATTCGGGGACAAAGGCGTGATATATGTGCGCGTGTGTGTATGTGTGTGTAAAATCGATAAAATGTATAGTTTATTTTGTAACAAACTATCACCTACACAGATCAAACTTTATACTTGCCTCTAGTTTATAAGAATAACTTTATACACCCATGGTGGAGCAGATCATTGTCTAATTTAACTCATCTGATAGATTAAAAGAGAAAAATTACGTCGGATAAAAACTTCATAATGAACCCAAAAACGGAAATAGTGACTTGATTCGGGATTATTGCAAATAAAATGCCGTACGAAGCCTGTATATATGAGTCATGTTTATAACATGACGTCATAATAAATTCATGCAGAGAAAAAAATTATACGTACTGGCGGAGTCGCGAGCGAAAACTGGTATTGTATAAAATAAAACTATCACTTAACGGCGATAGCCTAGTTGGGAGTGGAGAAGACTGCCGAGACAAATGTCCGTAGGTTCAAAACCCAAGGGCACTCACCTGACTTTTCTAAAAAAGTTATGTGTGTATTCTTTGTGAGCTATCGCTCGCTTTAACGGTGACGAAAAACATCGTGAGGAAACCTGCATATCTGAGAAGTTCTCTATAAGAACTTTGAAGGTATGTGAGGTCTGCCAACCCGCACTAGGCCAGCGTGGTGCACTAAGGCATAAAACCCTCTCAACTGTAGAGGAGGCCCGTGCTCAGCAGTGGGCAGTATATAATACAGGGCTAGTTATGGTTATTATTAAATAAAACTTAACTACATACTATTATAAAAATAATTTTGAAGCTTGAAACCAAAAAATATACACAATGATGTCATTTAATTCTGATTTATAATGAACGGTGTTTAATAGACGACAAAAAATAAGAAAGTAAGAGATTTTGTATGACGATTGCTTTTATACCAAATAGTGAATCACCTGTTTCAATATTTAAACCTGCGCAAACACGTGAATGGATCCTTAAATACCTTCATGGCTCGCTTTGTGTAACGTACTAACGTAGGTCTCGATAATTGTTCAAAAAGGCAAGACAACCCTTCTATATACGAAAGTTAAAGTTGTGCAGAGGAATCATCAAAGATAAATTAACGCAGTGGATAGCATTTAGAAGGATTTTGGAGTCGTTGTAAGTGACATTGTTAGTGAATGCAAACTGCCTCGGTGGCGTAATTGTATTGCGGTATGACTGCAGTGCTGATGTCTCGGGTTCGATTCCCGGATCGGGTAAATTGATATTAGGTTTTTCTACTCAGTAGTATGTGTGTAGTACGTAAGGAGTCTGGAAATATGCCCGGTAAATGGCAATAGGCCCACCCCAATACATGGGACCTAACATAGCTGGCGAAATATGAATGTGATACACTTCTGCCTGCCTCTTAATAGGGAAAAGGCGTCATGCTATGTATTTATGTATTGTAAGTGTCAATGAGCAGAATAATCTAGTGATCGATCTGTATGGAACGGAAGAGGATGTTGTAACAAAAATTGAGATATGTATGTTAAAACTAAAAGTGATTCGGAAGAGATGGTTGATAGGAGATTAACAATATTAAAAAAACAAAAAATGGATTCTCAGATTCGTACTGTAAGATATTTAAAAATCAATACTCCTTTAATGATCCACATACCCTCATCTCGCCGAATTTACTATTTTGTGGATTGGTTTCTTTGAAATTTATCTATCAACCGGGGCTCTACGTAATACGGTAGGCAACGGCTTGTCTGTGTCCCCAGCATTGCCAAGTCCATGAGCAGCGGTGGCCGCTTACCACCAGGTGGGCCGCTAGCTCGTCTGCCTATACTGGCAATAAAAAAAAAAAAAAACAAAAACTTATGAACCAAGAGCCTGGCCTCGGTGTCGTACTTATATCACACTGCGTCTTTGTGAACCAAATATTTGCTGCTCAGTATCAGTTCCGAGTCCGGAATTGTCCCTGGTAAATGCCAATGGGCTAGACCTTTATTAAATAGTTGGTGAACCGCGAAATGTATGTGTGGTTACATCTGCACCTACCCCTAAAAAGGAAAAAACTGCGTGATGTTATGTAATATGTACGTAAGTGTCTAGCAAAGTGACATAGCATTCGTGTTTCTGTTTGACTGTTTAAAACCTGTCGAATTATTTAATTATGTTTTTATCAAATAAGGTGAAAAGCAACTAAAATGCAAGCTACAATGTAAACTCATTATTTCAGTTTTTTAAGGAGGGTTACTCAAACTTAGCATCAGCGTGTGAAATTAATGCGATTCACCAATGCAACATCGTGACATTAGTTAGATGACCTTTCCGCAGCGAAATCAATGCAATGCCAGTGAACTTAAAAGCAGTTTAAATAATTAAATGAGTTCTGTCAATGTTTACAGACATTGAAATGAAAATCACTTTGAAGTTCACCTACTGTGTGTTCTGCATGATCTCTCGGAAATATTTATTACGTGTGTATTTTCAGCACATAGTAGATAATAGCGCAATATTTAAATACATAAAATTGTGTTCAGATGCGTTTAGATATAAACTTAAGTATCTGCCTCGGTGGCGTAGTTGTATTACAATACGACTGCAAAGCTGAGGTCTCGGGTTCGATCCCCGGGTCGGGCAAGGTGATATTGAGTTTTTCTATTCAGTATCAGCTGATGCAGTATGGAGTCTGGAATTTGTGCTCGATATGGCGATAGGCTCGCCCTCTATCACATCATGGGACGGAATAATGGCGAAAAGTGGGTGCACTAGTTGCGCCTCTGCCTACCCCTTCGGGGATAACAGGCGTGAATGTATATGTATGTTAAGTATCTATAATTGATTTTTTTCACGCTTTTAAATTTAGAATAACATACCTATATTACGTTGTCGGACTTCATTCTAAAGGCATTCTCTACCAGGAGCCGTAGCTGAGATGCTTTTCTACAAGCATTAACGCTAATAGAAAACAAAAAAAAATGTATGGCAATGACGTACCCGTCCGATACACCATCTATAAGTGTGTCTTTCGTGTACATTTTGTGTTTTCTAGTAGCGTTAACGCTTGTAGAAAAGCATCTTGGTTACAGCCCAAGTCAAAACGAGTTGGTTCAGAAACTATATTAGTGTTATTATATTATTTCATATAGTAGTATTAGCGGTCTGTTAAAAAACAATATTGATTAGGAATACAAATTGTGTACACACACAATTTGTATTCCTAATGTATTCCTAGAATGTGTATTCTAGTACAGTGTCTACATTAGAAAATAAAATGCTTTTATGTCGTAATATCACTCAACATGTTAAATCAACAATGTTTAATTATAAAATAATGTTCAAGTTTAACATATACAAAAAAAAAATTTTAAAAAATAACCGGCACACAAAGAATTTCTACAACAATAGACACTACAGGGTCCGAACTCATTGTTTCGGTCAAGCGAAGTAAAAAAATAAACAAAATACTTACTACCGAATTCCTGCACGAATCAAGGTTTTTCAACTCGACGTCCTGCTCTCGTTGCGTTCGGTGATCAGTTTCATCATTCAAAATTTCAATAATGTTAGAGGTAATTGATATTTCTTATAATTCCTGTTACAACCAAAAGCACACCGAATTTATTATTAATAAAATAACTATAACAAGCTATGGCTAACTTACGGGCATGCGCGTCTAACCCAATGTAAGAAACTTTTTAAAGTTGGTACAATTTCAGGTGAATGTACAACGTCACTGATAGGATAAACTGCAATAACTACTATAATAGAATATAAATTACATAAAAAATCCTGTAACTATACAGTATTATATTAAGTTTAATTTTAATTGCAGGCTATTTTTTGACTAGAGAACATTCTGCCAAACACTGTAAATACCCTATCCTATTATCCTATTTCCTATTAATTTATAAAGGCGAAAGTTTGTAAGAATGTATGGATGTTTGGATGTTTGGATGTATGGATGTTTGTTCCTCTTTCACGCAAAAACTACAGAACGGATTTCGATGAAATTTGGCACACGGGTACATCATGTCCTGGATTAACACATAGGCTACTTTTATCCCGGGAAAACATAAAGCGGGACTTTTATCCCGGAAAAACTTTTTAACGCGGGCGGAGCCGCGGGCAAAAGCTAGTTTATAATATAATAAACTCTATATAATTGTTAAAAGAGTCTCTTATAAAACTTATAATCATAGTAAACGATGAAGCAATGTTGAGAATTTAAATCGATCGTGTGCCGTGAATGTTTGAAACGTTACTTTATAGCATGAAAAATATTTCAAATTGTATATCACACAGTATATAAATCCAAGTATCACTTAAATAAATCGTCGCAGCATTTTACAACCACTGAGGCCTCAGTATGCATGATAGATGTGTTGTATACGGGCACGGCTAAGTGACCACACTGTGTGTGCCTGATGGTAAGAGAGAGGGATCCAGATAGTTTCCACTGACGAGTGATGATTACCCCTCGTTAGTCGAAACAATTATGCCAGCCTGTGTGAACTATATATACACAGGGTGATGCCAGAACGCGGTACACTTACTTGAGCCTCTATAGCGAGTTTTAATACCTTATGTTCACTATCTTGGCGGATACAAATTATTATATCCTACCAGCAAAGGTGTCATATGATGACATCAGTAATGTAACCGAATTTAGGCGTTGTGTCTCTCGAACCAATACTTCTATTGGTCTTCTATGTTAAAAGTAAAAGCTCTATTTAGAAATAAATGATCTATCATTTTTAGGAAATTAGTGATTCTATGTAAAGTTGATATTATGTAACATTTCTGTAATTTAACATTGTATTAAAGTACCAGAAATATCCCATATTTTTCCATGTAATTGGTACCTATCATAAAAATATACAGTATGTTAGGTTACCCGAGGGACCTGTTTACGGTGACTATCTACTGTTGGATTCCAGTCTCAAATATATATTTTATACAAATGTATATTTTTACGAAAGTTTTAGCTCCTAAATATTTTTGCCTCGCTAAGCCAAGTCTAAAACATGAAGGGAAAACGGATCATACTTAAAGGCCATATTCATAGTACGTAATCTATACTAATATTATAAGACAAAGGAGTTTGTTTGGTTGAACTCGCTAATCTCAGAAACTACAGAACCGACTTTGAAAATTCTTTCACTCATAGGAAGCTACATTACTCCTGAGTGCTATGGACTACTTTTGTCTCGGGAAAATTTGTTTTTCCTGGAAAACTATTTCACGCGGACGGAGCCGCGAGTAATACTAGTAAAATAGGTCAAACAAGTAACTAGCACAAAGGTACCCCACGTTGTGTGGTTGTGTGTACCACACACGTGTGTTTATACGATTATTATTTTTTGAGTGTAATCATAAATGTTTTTGCTTATATTTTTATTATTTTCATGTAAGCAAGACCTTTGCTTAAATGCTTAATGCTTCATACACACACACACACTCACGCCTGTTATCCTCGAAGGGGTAGGCAGAGGCGCAACTAGTGCACACACTTTTCGCCGTTATTCCGTCCCATGATGTGATAGGGGGCGAGCCCATCGCCATATCGGGTACAAATTCCAGACTCCGGGCTGATACTGAATACAAAAACTCAGTATCACTTTGCCCGACCCGGGGATCGAACCCGAGAACTCAGCTTTGCAGTCGTACTGTAATACAACTATGCCACCGAGGCAGTCTCAGCACTTTATGCTTCATGCTTTGTTTAAATAGGTCCCTTGAAAAATAATACATTATGTAGACAGTAGAGGTAATTTTTCCTCAGTTTGCGATCTGAACTGAAAATAATCGGATAGATATTTCGTAAAAGTAAAGTAAAGTTTCCATTATATAATACTTCCTACCTTCAAGATATATCGAAATACTTTCTATCTTTGTAGCATGGGCCATGGACATGAGATACCCTTCTTAAATTATTCAACTACTCACAAACAAATTTATCATTAAGTATTTAATTTCATACTGCTCGACTGACATGACTGCCTCTGTGGCGTAGTTGTATTACGGTACGACTGCAATGCTAAGGTCTTGGATTCGATCTCCGGGTCGGGCAAAGTTATATTGGATGTTTCTATTCAGTTGATACTCAATAGAAACATCCAATGTAACTGAAAGGCTGATGCCCGGAATCTGGAATTTGTGCCCAATTTGGCGATAGGCTCGCCTCCTATCAACTCATGGGACTCAATACGCACAGCGAAAAGTAGGTGCATTAGTTGCGCCTCTGTCTATCCCTTCGGGGATAAAAGGCGTGAGTGTATGTATGTATTTCATTTCATATAAAGTTTTATTTATTACTACGAATCAGTCAGTATGTGTGAAAATTACCATTTTAATTTCCTTAGTAACTATTTAATTAATATTGATACCGCTTGTATATATAGACTAAAATAATTTTAGTTTGCAGGCAACAATGACCCCGATAGTAATACGAATGTCGAATTGGTGTTTTCAGTGTTCAGTGTTTGTCGAGACAAAGAAATTTGCGCTTCTTATGCTTAAAGGTGTAACTGTAAATCTTGTAACGTAACATAAAGCGGTGAATAATGTTGGTCTTTGGGCCACTATGTGACTCACGTGGCGCCGTTACGCGTGATCTACCAAATTTCTATTTAATCAAACAGTTCTTATAACACTACACCACAATCCTAATAAATTTCCTCTTGAAGTCAGCTCAAGCTTTTAGTAAGAAGATTAAAGCTACTCATGATTGATATTGCACTTGTTTTTAAACATGGTTTCGCTCACATTTTCGTATACTACATTTATGAGCTATAGCTCGCGGGTCTACCCGTGTAAGTGACGATTCTAAAATTTGGTATAGGTACAAACTTTTCCTCACGCGGTAATGGAAATATGTCATTGTAATAAGTATCTATACATAATTACAAAAATATTTTTTTTACGCGGAGAAAGTGACTCCGCGGTGGCCTTCTTCGGCGCATTAGGGACGGCTGCGGGCTTCCTCTGACTCACGTCTAAGTTGTCGTCCGCAACCGCCCCTACATAATTACATCATTACTAATCAATATAATAATTGTTAATATCAACCATATATTTAAGAAATAATATACATGTTAAATATCTACCTACATTGAAGATGACTAATTTGATCGATGATCCATAGGGACTTGGCACGAATTCTTTTTTTAAGTAAGGTAGTGTGATCTAGTATAGTCCGGTTCCTACCAAAGCCCAGTCTTTAAAAATCATACTGAATGAAATCCTCCTAGCCAGTTTCGGCCACGGCGGCCAATCTCAACGGAAATCAGCCAGGTACGCAGGAGATATTATAGTGCACAAGTGTGTGCGCAATACACAGGTGCACTCGCTATTCCTTCACTCTCATAGTCCGGTGAGACGGTAATCCGACATGACCGGAGAGAGATCAGGCGCAGGACCAACGGCTTTACGTGCTTTCCGAGGCACGGGGGTATTACACCGCCAACTTCCTGACTCCGAGCTGCGACTGAGTAATTTTTCAAATCATACTAATACTTTATCAAACCATTTCAACTCATGCGGGTTTATATTATATTGCCTGCGATCAGAAACGAAATTTCATTTGCGGCTGCACAGGCACTGCTACTTTGAAAGTGCGTGTTGCGTCGTGACAATGGTCATTGTATTATTTCCATGTAGTAAACTTTTTTCAATAATTAACATAAAGTTTAAAGTACAAGGCATTATTTTTACTATTGCAACAAAATTACCCCTATATTGGACATTGGATTGACGGTACATTTTGCTGATTTTTGCTTATTGTACTGTTTTCACAAGATTTTAGTGAACTTAGGTAAAGTGACCACTCATGGCACACAAAAGTTTCTCAAACAAATAACGAGTCATTATTATTATGCTAAATTACTACATATATCATTTTAACTCAGTGGGTTATTTCTGTTATTACTTTCATATTTGGCCACGACTACGTTTTTATTTTATTTTTTGTTTATTTTATTATTTTTTTAGATATAAAACCGTCTGACAGTACGTTATAAGAAGAAAGTAATACTTAAATATCGATAGTATACGTCCTTACGTAAATATAAATATATAACATTACAAGCTATATTTCAAACCTAGGTAACTCACATGGCCCACGAGCCATGTTTTCAGACATTAGTTTTTCTTGTGTTGTTATGTATGTAACACATGAAATTTGTTTTTGGTGCTTTTATGTTTTAATTTAATCAAATATTTTTGTTTATAATACTCATATTTTATGAAGTTTTTAAAATTAGGTGGGCCATCAAGGGTTCCGTTACCCTAAAATTTATTCTGCATAACAATAAAATTGTGCCCTGATGGGTACGAGGAAACAGTTTTCCTGCGTGCGGGTACTTCCAAAGTGCATAGGTATATGAGAAACAATTACGTTGACATATGACAATAAAACATCGTTTGGTAAGTTCCTATCTCTAAATAAAGTCACAGAATAACAACTAAAGCTATTTCTAAGCTTCTGAGAATCGAAAGTCTAATAAGGGATGTGTCTATTTCACTCAGCACTTCTTACGGATCATCAATTTTATTTTGTCCAACAGTTATGAATGAAATGACTCCTATTGTAATATTTATTAATTTCTACCATTTGTGCGGAAAATGTGGTTAGGAGCTGCGAGCACTACTAGTAATATTATAAATGCGAAAGTAACTCTGTCTGTCGCGCTTTCACGCCAAAACTACTGAACCGATTTAAATGAAATTTGGTACACAGATATTTTAGAGCCTGAAAAAGGACATGGACTACTATTCATCGCCGTGAAATATAAAACGGGACTTTTATCGGAAAAACTCTTTCACGCGGGCTGAGCCGCTGGCAAAAGCTAGTAAGTAGACTTATAAAGATGCTGGTGGTAGAATATATTTTACATATCCGCCCGGATGGCGACCAACTTACAGTCAGCAGCCTCATAAATATCTATACAAAATCAAAATTTCAAATCGTCTATATATACGCGTTAAGTTAAACTGAAATAAAACAAAATATAAAAAAAAACCGACTGCGTCAATATCTACCAAATTTATTATATTCACTGAAGAACTGAAAAGATAGGAACAAGATTTTAATTTGGTTTCGAATAATCTTAGTTGACAGAGTCCACAAACGCTGTCTGGGGCATAACGCGCGCATCATCATCATCAGCCCGTTGCAGTCCACTGCTGGACTAATAGGCCTCTCCCAAGATACGCCACAGAGCCCGGTCTGCTGCTTTATGCATCCAGTTGCTGCCGGCCATTATTATTATGCTAAATTACTACATATATGATTTTAACTCAGTTGTTTAATTTTTTATTTTTTTTTATACATGTCCATAACTAGGTTTTTTGTTTTTGTTTATTTTAACACGCTCACTTCTCATAATTTTGTTGGCGACATAGATGGAGCAGCAAACACTCAGGGATAATTGTACATATAAGCTACCTATTAGTGTAAAGCCTGTAATATTTGTGAAAGCCGGTAATTGGCTAATGAACTGTTAATTACAATATCATATTTATTAAGTTATTAGTCTGTAAGCTTTCCTTATAATAAATAAATAAAAAATAAATAAACAAAGATAGGTAGACTCAGATTAGTTTTAGTAGAAATTACGTCTACATCAAAATTTATGTATGTACCAACAAAGTTTACGTCTATATAATGTACAAGTATTATATTGAATTAATATAGTTTTATATACCTTAGAAGATGTGCAAATATGATTTTTCATAAGGAAACCACATATAAAACGGAATTTACAAACTCATAACTATTGTTTTTACCTTTACCTAAAGGTATGCCGTTGATAAGTTTAGTTCCAAAAATTTTACAGCTTCGAGCGATATCTTGTGTGATTATCGCATCGGAGCGCTTTGACAACATTCGTCTTCCTCGCAAAGTTTTCCTGTTCATACAATAAAACACCATGAGATTGTTTTACATAAATTGCGGTTTTGTGATTAGCGAGAAGTTTAGGATGACGGTTCCTTTAAACACACGACGACCCACATAATCTAACGCACAGTACGCGTAACACAGAATAATTAAATCAACGTACTATACTTGTGCGTCAATCTAAAATAAAAAGTGTGATTTATGATTCAATGGTAGTTCAATTGAGCGCATGAATCAGACTTACAACCCAATTACCGGACACAGCGGTCAATATATTTTCCCCATGGTATTGCGAAATAAAATTTTATGTTATATTTTATTATTAACTATTAAAGTACCTAATAAATATGATTATAAAACAAAATAATAGTTAGAATTGGGTAATTAAATATATTACTTTTGGTGTATTATTATATTTAGTTTTGGTTAAAGTTAATAAAGCAGTAGGTATATGGGTATCTAGATATTACAGGAAACATTTATTTTAGACTTAACATGACGTAGGATACCAATTATTGCACTGCCTTTCATATTATTTTCTGGGAAAATACTACTTAGGTACCTACTTAGTGATAGTATCACAAAGATATATGAATACTAATAAAACGTACCTTACAGAAAAAATATTAACTATATAATCAGTGGTCACTTCCTTTGTGTCACGGAGGGTCCAAGTACTACGAGTTACGATCACCAAATAAGAATGTTGATTAAGATACTAAGGAATACTGCAGCTGTATATAATGACGGTGACGCATCATTTAAAATCCATAAGTTGATTATTTATGATGAGATGCATACACAGAACAAAGCATGGCAACCTTTGCACGTCGTCAAGGGCATGCAGAGCTGTGGCTTATGTACACAGCACAGCCGTACACGCGTACCTACGAGTACAGCATCATTACAAAATAATATCATTTCCGTAACGAATACGCATATCGTTCATTAGATCGCTCGCCAATCACATTGGCGAGCCAAATAACAAACAACACTACCCCTCGTTATTACGGCTTATTTATTACCATTTCCGTCTTCATTGATTTAAATGATTTTCCAATTCAGTAGAAGCGAATAATCATATTTATTTCTTTAAAAAAAAGTAACAGAAGCATAGCTCTCCAGATTGATAATTATCGTGTCTACGTTATACATCATCCGCAGCATGTGAAACTGACACCTTCTGACCTTCGATCCCAGTGGGGATTCCCTCACGATCTCATGAAATACCGAAAATAAACATGCCAATCTTGAATGCACTAAATGCAAATTTGTAAGATTAGTCCTTTCTCTTTCTGGCATGCAGATTTATTTTTTCTGACTTGTCTTATTATTGTATTGTGTAAATATTTGAACAATGATCTGTAGGTACCCAACTGTGAATTATACTTAACCATGTCATTTAAATAAACATACACCTTAGGCTATACCTACCTGCATTGTAATCATAGAACTTGTTACATTGGAATAAATCAAACATTGACCATCGGTTAGTAATTGTTGTAGGAAACGATACATAAAAATAGGAAGAGAGAAACGTTCCGTGACGACCTTATCTATGCATGTTTTTATCGTCATATGCATTTATGATGGTATCACTTCACAATAGAGACATATGAATCAAGTGAAGAAATCGTATGCTATCGCTGGACGATAGCCAGAGATGGGATTAAATAGGCAAATATCCAGCGCTTCCTAGTACACTAGTAGCATAACCTTCACATTTTCAGAATGCCTTAGTGCAGTTGGAATGTAGGTACGGCATCGGTAATCAACCCTTCATTCAGCCGCAAGAGTGTTGCACCGATTACGCGGAATATCTCAGAGCCAATGACCTAAGACACGCAGCGAAACATTACGCGGCCAAACAAATTCAAAGTTCACCAGGAAAACAAAGCTGATGCGTCAATATAAGTAGGTAAATTCCTAGTATGTACCTTAAAAAATAAGTACTTGTTCCATATAAAAATTATTTGGACTATAAATGTAGTTACAGATAAGCAACTTAATATTCATGATCGCTGACAGCCAACAGAAAAGCGTCGGAGATTTTTAACAAAGAAGGAAGCGACGGAACACTGTGGTGGCGACGCGTGTGCCACATAAAATCATTTAAACCGTGATAAGCTCTGGACTGCCAATACAATGTCATATGCATTGGCGGCTACGGCGATTAAAAATGTGCTCTTATTGCATGATCTATGCTAGTACATACGTGACGTCTAAGCACTCAGCGTATAACTAAAAATTAAACCTTTAAAATATGATGTTATTACTGTCACAGCAGTTCAATGTTCTGTAAAAGCAATGGTGTATACGAACCCGCGGCAAGGCCATTCAAACTTTGTTAGTATGACATGCGTTCGTAACTCGGATATATAGCGCGCTAATTCCGTGCGCTCGCGTTGAATCACTAATCACCGATAGCTAGTACCTACAGCACCCCATCAGTATTCCGGTAGCACGGGCTGCCCAGTATATGCTAGCAAATCGCTAAAAATACAAGATGGACAAGGGCACTTCATGGTCGACATGGCGTTACCTGAAGCACATAAGACAATAATGACGTTTTTACTTCCTCTAATAGTTATTTTTGTAAGAAGTCAACGATGCTTAATGTGGTTGTTCGTCCATTAACGAGCAGCCCGAATACTTTTTGACACTTTTATGAACAACCAAATAGTAAATGTAATCCCTAATTCAATTTCTACGCTAGGGATATCTCTGGTTACTGGTACAATGCTATATTGAAGAAAGGGGTGAAAAAGGGCAAAGGATATACCACTGCTGGATGTTATAATTAGATCCAAAATCATGTTTGTCAAGCCTCCTGTTTCTGACAGTTACTCTACAGTATCATGGTAATTGAGGAAAATCGTTCGCCTCTATTCACTAACTACTAGAATCACAACTGCGAATAAAATTTGTTCGCACTTCTCGTCCTGTGTACAAACACGTTGTAATATTCACAATATTATATTAAAATAATTAAGACGTATTAATAAAATAAAACAGTCGTCAAACATAAATTATGACACCTTTATTTAGGAAGACGTTATTGTAGTACGAACAATAAACTTACTAATATTATAAATGCGAAAGTTTGGGAAAATGTTTGGATGTATGGACGTTTGTTAGAAGTAGGTAAGCGCAAAAATAACTCAACGAATTTGGTTGAAATTTGGCACGAAGGTAGGTCACGTCCTGGATTAACAGAAAGGGTACTATATCCCGGTAATTTATTTTATGGGAAATAATGGATATTTTTATCTGATTCTTTGAGTAGATAACGATTGTGCGGGAAAGGATCTTCACGCGGGCGAAGGCGCGAGCAACATCTAGTAATGCATATATTAGCAGATAGCAGCACTGCACTATCCTCGTCATCCCGACACATTAGATGTCAAATATCATCCTACTAATATTATAAAGGCGAAAGTTTGTAAGAATGTATGGATGTTAGGATGTATGGATGTAAGGATGTTTGTTCCTCTTTCACGTAAAAACTACTGAACGGATTTCGATAAAATTTGGCACACGGGTAGATCATGTCCTGGATTAACACATAAGCTACATTTTATCCCGGGAAAATATAAACCGGGACTTTTATCCCGGAAAAACTTTTTAATGCGGGCGGAGCCGCGGGCAAAAGCTAGTAAACAATATTACCCATTACTTACACTGCATGTAACAGATTAATAACAAGCAATTATTATTATTCTGAGCTTATGTATTTCACTCCGTGTCAAGTCGGTCGATTCATGCTGTAGACTAATCTAGTTGCAGCATAATAATATAATTAATAAGACTATACTACTTATGCCTTTTTGCTAAAGCGAAGATCTACCACATCCGGATTGATCAAATAAGAAAATGAACCTTATTAATAATATATATTAACTATACTAGGGATAGGCCTTTTTTCGAGTCCAAGAAAAACTGTTAGGTTGATGAGAAACAGACACACTCATGCTGGTAAAAGCACGAGTCTAGTTGTTTTAAATTCGCTAGACGTTCGTGGGAAGTTTTTTCTTGACCTTTATACTAAACTGTCCTACTGTTTTGCTTAAGCCTACTCTACGATTGGCTAGGGATTTAAATAATACACTCTATACTTGACTATATTGATATAACAGTCCTGCAGCCTATAAGTATAAACTTCGTTTTCCACTTAAAACAAAATAGATATTTAACTTTATTGTCATAAACAAGAGTTATGCTTATATATAAGGTTACTCTTTTTAATGTAGATTTACAGGTCCTTATTTATTAGGGGATAGTATATACACACGCTAATAATTATAATTGCAGCAACATCACAACAAAATCAGTCTCCTTGCCTGAAATCCATTAAAATAATCCCAATCTATTTACTTAAAAACGTTATTTACATACACGTCTAATATTAACCTCCGTCATGCTGCTATAGGTTCAACAATACGAAATGCGTCAATTAGATCTGATGGAGCAAGCCTTTGAACATTTGTGGGAATGAGAAACCAAACACGACTAGCATTGAACATTCCTAAGTCCATTGATATCAATAAATCCTCTCTGAAACACGTCTACGTCTGAGTTGTCGCGTAGAGTTTCAGCGAGGGCCTTCTCCTGCGCGAGCGGGTGCCAGGCGCCGAGGGTGCAGGCGGGGTTGTCGCGCGGCGAGTGGTAGTGACAGCGGCGAGTCGCACGAACAGACGGCACGTACTCAAACACACGGACTCTATTGCACCGGTGTAGGGCGAACCATATGCCTGGAACAATTGTCTTCTGTATGCCAGATTAGTTCACGCGTTGAGCACTGCGTGTTCCATTGGACGTTTCGATGAAAGACAGGTGCAAACATTATCAAAACTAGTACACATTGCATGTCGTATTAATGTACCTAATTGAGGCACTAAAAGATTGAAAAATTCGGAGTTTATCTCATCCAATTATACGATAAATACTTACTATAGGTATATGTAAGGTACGGGAGAAAATTAAATTGGCTATTACTTGTTGGTAATATACCCTGTACGGGTCGCACTAAACATAAAAGTTCAAAGAACATAAAACATACCAACCAGATAATTGGCTTATCATCATATTTATAAAACTAATAGCTCTACGTAAAGACATGTTTTTAATGAAATTTAAGTGCTTTCAGGGTCGATATGGGTATTTCTATACAACTAAAGTACCTACCTAAAAAACCTGAAGACGGTGGATTTCTTCGAAGACGATAAGGCGAGGAGTCTTGAAGAATTGCCCACAACGACCATAGAACCTGAGGGTTCAGCAAATGTACATCGACATCAGGGGTGGTGTCAAGCAACCTGTAACAAAATGTATACTGCTAGCCCCCCGACATAAAAATCTGTAAAATTTATGCAGCAGCATTAAAACTCACAGTTAACATGTCTTAAAAATATTTCCAAGTTACAGTACACCAAATTTTAAATCAATCGGTATTGTGAACGTTGTAAATGAGCTAATAATCTTCAAACGCCTGAACATGTTTTCATAAATTATAGCTAAGAACCATCTCGATCACATCAGCTTTCAAACAAAAAAACCGCGTCAAAATCGGTCCATTCGTTTGAGAGCTACGATGCCATAGACAGATATACACATACAAAGATACACACTCTAAACTTATAATACCTCCATTTTTCTGTCGGGGGTAAAAAGATAATACAAATATTTTTAGCACCGTTTTTATTATTTCATATTATAGAAAAAAATGGTGGAAAATTCAGTAGTTAAACTAAATGACAGCACATTACTACACTTTATTTTAGAAACGATTTTGTTCTTACTTTTTATATACTGGAAACAGCGGAAAGTCAGAGTGATGATACCAACTTTCCAACGATGACGAATAGTTCGCTGGGTCCCATATTAATATAGCTATTCCTTTGTATATTGGATCATCCAGAAACTTGTATTCTGGTTTAGTTACAACCTGAAACAATGTGCAAAATTTGTAGCATCGATTTCCTCATCTATTCGTGCGCAAAACCACACAATGTATAGGTACTACTATTTTAGGGCAATATTATTATGTATTTGTAATCTCTATAAATATATAATACATTTATTTCAATTACCTGTTAAATAATAGTCAAAAACTAATTGTGTTTCATACGTATGATTCAAATGTGATGATTGCATTTCCTAAAAGGAGCTAATAACAATACCTGAGAATTGAGAATACGTATAGTAGTTTTAGAACCAACGTCTTCGGTATAGTTATCTGTAGGTGCGTTGTTGAATCTCAACACCATGTCGTGAGAATCTGCAAATAAGATTTATGTGATAAGATTCCCGAACCAAAACTTTCATAATATAACATGATTTAAATACTAGGGTAACAAACCCATTGGCATTTTTTTATACTGTTGAATGTCTCTTATATTAAATATTTTTTATTTATGTAGCCAACTTGTTTAAACATTATTTATTTAACTTACAAAATATACATTGTGTAGGTATAGCTACATAATGATCATATTAATCAACTAAACCACATGAGTTTTTGAATTCATGGCTTAAATACGTAATAGGTATTTCCTTTTAAAATTATTATATGGCAATAAAAATTATCAAACCATATTAAAAACTCATTGATGTATGGTTTTAATACATCAATGTAATAACCGCAATATTTTTTCATTAATAAATTTCCTCAAAGAATTAAGTTGAAATGTGTATTTAAGTTATTTTTCCTATTAAATTAATAGATTACTCATGCCCACTTAAAATTACCTTTTATGGGTATATTGCAAATATTTAACAAATTATAATTAGATATTTAAAGCATATAGGTAATTGCGAAAATATTCTAAAATGTACCTATATAGAGCAAATATATACTAAAGCTACATTTTGATCCTCAAAAGATTAGGCGAGGAAAATTATATAATAAAAAGTTATTTTCAGGAGCTTATAAAAACACATCAGAGATATGGCAGTTTGGCGCTCTTGAAAACCTATTACAAAAGCAGGAAGCCCGCAGAATCCCTAAACGAAACTCATACATAGGACTCGTTAGTTCCGACACTATGTAGGTAATGTATTGTGTAGAGCCCGTCCCGTTATTTTGCTATGTAATTCATTTCTTTTTTGGAATAGGTACAGACTATTGTCAATGGTCAACACATGATCAAATACAAGGTGGTTTGGTTTTTAGTTGACACTCTATTCCCAGGCATCGACACCAAGTGCCACTTTTCAATGTTACGCAGACGAGAGAAGATATTGGTCACAGAGGAGGATATTGGTCACAGAGAAAGCCCGAGCACTAATTTGGCCACCATGATTTCATCGCGACATGTCATTTATAAAAGGCATAAAACAAAACACAAACATGTTTTTCAAAATAATTGCAATTGTTTCGATATAGATTGTCATCTTTATATGCCCTAATTAAGTTTACTGCGGAAAACAACAATAGTCAATCTTATAGTTCTCTATAAGAAGTCGTATTATATCTGAAGGGACTTTTTGTTTTTATTAAATACATTTATTGTGTTTTTGCAATGCCCTCACTGTCATAAATACCACAAGTTTGATACTCTAACAATTATAAACTTAAGACCTTGGAGCAGTTAGATTTTCCGCTCCATTTCAGGGATTTTGAAACACGCCGGGCACTATTAAATTAGTGAAATCTTTACAAATGTATTCATTATACAGAGGCCGTAATACCGCCGCACGGAATATTATGTCACATAACCGAAGTTAGACAATATACCGCTAGGAATAGTTTTGGTTGAAGTGTACGAAATCTGTTCTACTTCTACCTCTATGATGCGCTACTATTACTTTACGTATTACAATATAACTTGATGTATTACTGATTTTTAAAAGTAGGCCCTTTTAATTTGTGCCCGATATGGTAATATGCGCGCCCCCTATCACATCATGAGACGGAATACGCACGGCGAAAAGTGAGTGCACTAGATGCGCCTCTGCCTACCCCTTCGCGGATTAAAGGCGTGAGTACGCGTCTCCTTATAATTTAACACTGAAATTGACATCGATAGCCCGCACCTGTGGTACATAATAGAAATTCCGGAAATAATAGGTTTAGGCGACCACAATTTTTACAGATACCCATTATCTACAATTATTTATATAATTAATCTAACGTAGATTGTAAATAAAAACACTGTCACATTTTTCCTCTCGTGGTCCATTGCGGCTAAGAAAGCAAAACAATAGATGTAAACAACATGATTGCATGTAAAAAATACATAATTACATCCATTATTCTCACATTAATGATTAGAGTTTCTTTATCAATCATATTTTCTATTAAAAGTTTATTTTGTGTTTCTTTCACTCGATGCAACCAGGCTATTTAAGTAAAAAAGTGCCGAGTAAACTAATGGACAATATATTCAACGGTACAACTAATACCTACTACCCATCAAAATATCCTACCCAACGTCCGATGAATAAAAAAAAACGGTGCGTATAAAATGAAAATACTTCAGCGCGTATCACTGCAACTATCTCAATCTGAAACAATTAACACGTCGAGTCACGTGCACACTGCACAAGCTGCGTCGAGAGCAAAAGCAAAATACACAGACAATTCAATTTAATGGAAAATAAAACTGTTCAATAATGTATGTGGTGCATTTAACACCCGCTTATTACAGGCTTCCCTCACTTTATTGTTTATAAATTGTTTTGCTAACTACTGTTTATTGCGCGTTACATCACTTCCCTACAGTTAGCGCTAATGTCATTTGTTATTAGATTGTTGATCAATTAACTAGATAACTGGGTGGTGATTGAGAAATATCTAATTGATTTACAAGAAAACGGGGATAACCATTTTACGGTTCATTTATGCGTATTATAAGAATATTGGGAACTGCTGGATTTTAACTTATAAATGTATGAAATATAGATACACAAAGAGTTTGCAAAGATGTTTTGAACTAAAAACAATCATGCAAGTACATATCAGTATTGTAGGCATGGTAAACTATTTATTATAGCCGTGTTAAGCTTGGTGAAACGTGCATATTTTTGTTTTATATTTATTGCAAGCTTCCCGGCGTCGTCGTATTATAGTGGTCATTTAGAAGCGCACAATGGTACCCATCATGAATTATGCACAGCCTTTTACACGTGTGGGTTGATGACACTGTGCGCCTGCAGGCTGCGATATAATACAGAAATTCTAAAGTATAACTTTTGTTACATGTAATTTTGTACTTATTTCATATTTACTTTTAATTTTTAACACTGAATATTGTAACAAGACATTTTAACAATACCTCCAATTTATATCACATTAACGATTTTCCACGTGTGGTGTAAGCGCATTTTGAAACATGGAGATATCTAGTTGAATTACAATTGCAATTAGTTACTAAAAATTTCAATAAACATTATAAGATAGGAACAAGATAGGATAACAATATAGGAAAAGTAACAATCACGCAGCTTTTGGTCACAGCCCACGCGTGAGGTTCCGGGGACAACATGAATAAAATATTTTTTATAAATGTACGTTTTAAAATAGTCAATCGAAATGTTGAGTTTATCGTCCTCCAGTGGTTAATGACTTATTTTAATTAATAAATTAATTACTAAAAAAGCGAATAGTGTTACTGGACGCTGCATTTCCGCCCTTGTCATTTCTGTTTTACGATTCAAAGAAAAACAAAAACATGTTTTTTGATGATTGCGAAAAGTTATAAAAACAAGTTGCGGCTGTAGCTTTATGATTCAGAAAAGCAAAGACCAGTCTCGAGTTATCTTTAAACTCGTGGAGATACAGTTGTAGATACTCGTTCCTATACGAGCGGCAGGGTGTGGGCGGTCGGCGAGCACGCGTGCTCTTATGGCACAAATTCACATGAAAAAACTTTTGATACGAGGACTGCTCGTGTCTCTAACCGAATTACTTCTATTTGTTTATGATAACAATGTTTTTCTTAGATTTAATTATTCCGCACAAAAACAAACTTCAAAGTAACATCGCACAAGAAAGATTTAGCTTTATATTATTACGGGATTTCAAATACAGTTATGTAGCTGTTTTACACCATTTCGAAAACTATGTAAAGGACATTTTACTTTTTGTGTTCGTTTATAGTATAAATCGTCAACATAAAAACGTATCTAATATGTCAACGACATCAACGCGCCCTGTCCGTTCTCGCCCGATATATGTGTAAGTATGTTATGAGTTATTGTAAATCTTCTTAGTGATAATATCCAATGGATGCATTGGTTAAAATCTAACTGATTTTGTAGAAGTGAACACAATGAACAACGCTGCATACAAAACTTATTTTTCACTAAGGCGTTATTGGTTACCGGCTCTACGTTAGGCTCTACACATTTCGTGCGCGTTGTAAAAGGCAAGGAACTGAACCAGCACCCATGCACTTAATATACTTACAATCAATGGTGTGACACTAAAAGGGACAGAAGTATATTATCATGCTATCATAGATATTACATAATATATATTAGGGAATAGGGAGATACTGAACTTTAGGCTCCAAAAGACATGGGATACAAAGTGAACAGTTTCGACAGAAAGTCAAATCTACTGAAGTTCCGCAGGTTTATAGTAGGTATACACACACGTGGGGAAAATTGGTTAGCGACACGACGCCGCAGCGGCCACGCTGGTGAAGGCCAGAAGGTCCAGTTTAATCACCCCCACAGCTAGGGCTGGCAAGCGCTCTGTAAAATGTATATTGTTCGCCGAAAATATTACAAACAAATTAAAATACTATAATTGATTACTTAAAACATATTTTAATTCAACTTCCTACTATTCCACTAGTGTTCTACCTAACAATGTTAATGCAAAAGTTTGTGCACAGATTTTTAGAAGGACCCAAACACAAAAAATGCTCTACAGATTTTAATTGACATTCAATAAAACTGGATTGATATACCTATTATGTAGGCTAATGTTAATCCTGCGACATACATATACAGTGGTATTATTATAGCTGGAAAGGTCTTTTAAGCGGTGGGGCCGCGAACAAAAGCTAGCATACAATGAAAAAAATATGCTGTCTTTATATACTTCTGAGTCGGAAATATGTGTCATAGTCTGTCCCACGTCTGGGCTATAAAGTTATCAACAGTTTTTAAAAAAGGACAAAGGCACGGCATGCGGTTGCAGTGACTAATACAATGTAATAAAATGATTTGTTTCAAATGTGAATCATTCAATACAACTTTTACCTCTACAATTATATTTGTAAGCCGAACTCCATCTACCTACGTTACATTGACACCTTGTATGCCTACCCTGTGTGCCTACCTATTGGTGACTGACAGTTTTACATCTTTGATTACACAAACAATAAAAGGCAATACTAACGGTAATATACATACTTACGTATTCGATAATGACCACTGAATACAAAGCATTTCAAGAATGATACTTAAATCACACTTGAGGGACAATATATCCCTGAAACGATAGCAAATATGTTATGTAAATAAATAAGCGATAAGACTTTTATATTTGATATTAGCATAGATTAAGCATGTTGGATTTTCCGGTGCGAACGCGTTGGTTTTACACAAAAGCGCCATGGGCGTCAGTGCCACTTACATCTATTGTAAACTACGACCCTATTAGCATATCAAGCTGTCTACCATTTCTGCGTAAAATGCACTAGATAGCAATAAATCAAATCAGTAAACCAATAGAGCCACGTACCGCGCAGACACGATTGCACTTTACTAAGCGTAAAGTATCTTTACACTGATAAGCGTAATATAGAACACGTTATTTAAGGCCGACATAATTGTTTGCCATAGTTAATTCTATAATGTAGATAAATAGATGAATCATACTAAGCAAAATGTATAGTAAACTCATCGATATACTTAAATTGTGCTTTCATTTTAATTATAGCAGCTTCTTGCCTCTGAAATTTGGGAAGATGTATGAATATTGTCCGTACTAACTGCATCTGTTAAAAATGACTACACTATTAGTTATCGATAGAAACTTTTTTACACAAATCGTTATTGCGACATATTATAATACTAGCTTTTGCCCGCGGCTACGTTCGCGTTAAAAGTTTTTCCGAGATAAGAATCCCGCTTTATATTTTCCTGGGATAAAAAGTAGCCTATATATCCTATAATAAAGTAGCCTAATTCAGGACATGATACCCGTGTGCTAAATTTCATCGAATCCATTCAGAAGTTTTTGCGTGAAAGAGTACCCTACATTCTTACAATCTTTCGGGTTTATAATATTAGTAGGATTTAAGTTAAGCTTTTTTTGTTTTCATAAGTACCTACTTATGAAACTTAAGTAAAAGTAATATACCTTTACCGACCTAGGTATATTACTTTTACTTAACATAGAAAAGGTAATTTAATCCCGTTACTTCCTGAATACGCGCCTGTTTTCACTATCTCCATTGTTTGTTACTCCGAAACCTACTGAGTAATCGGTGAAGCCCCTTGGACAACAATATTCGTATAAGTCGCATACGATTTGGACTGTTCGGCGAAGAAGGCTGCCCGCGCATGCCAATGCGTTCCACAAAGCAAAGATCCGATGCCGATAAGTGGCACAATACTCGGTCGATCACCCGCAATCATCTACTAAGCATAACACGGGTATCCGTTGAATAAACAATGCTGCAATATAAAAATCTTGCTCCATGCAAAACGGACGTTAAGGCTAAATTCCTAAGTTAAACCTAATGTGACTTTTAAAGGGAAAAATACTAGAACTCTACTTATTTATCACTAGCTACTTCCTTAATAAAAATATTTTGTATTAAGAAAAACAGAAGAAAGGTTCGATATGTTTCAGTTGAAAAACTAATGCACTCATTACAGGTTATTGCCCGGCATGAGAATAAACGACCAAAATAAATAATAAAGCTTACTAACTAGAAGCACATTTAGAACGTATCTAACTGTAAACGAATTAGTAACCAAATAACTAAACTGTGCAAGTACCTACATACTACGTAATTCAAGTTGAACACTCATCGAGCCTAAGTTGTAAGAATAATGAATCATCTTCCTACATGCACATGGATGATAAATGAATACCGAGAAAAATTAATACCAATTGAATTAGGGAATAAATGATCTCCGGAGAAACTATTTAGCTAACCTATAAAATCACCCAGCCGAGAGCCGAGCAACGCTCCCGCGCTAGTGACGACCGCGCAAGTGTTGAAGGCCCGCCCGGCCAGCAGCTGCGCGACCGGAATGCGGTACCCGAGCCGCGCGAAGGGTTCCTCACTCGCCAGCACCGTCCGAACCCTCACGCGCTTCAACGCGCACATCACCTCCTGCTTAGATCGTTCCCTCTGATTGCCAATTTCATACTTCACGTCGTACGGATTATGTGAATTCAAACCCGACCGAAACACTTTGCTGTCGCCCATCAGCACTCTATGAAATTCTTTTAATAATAGCTCTTTGAATTCTTTTGTTCGCTCTTCACAGTCGATTGTCACGAAATCCTCGCACATATATTTGTCGGTGTCGAACTCAAGTATTTGTTTATGTATGTTAGGAAACCTGGGGCTGCCATGGACCTTCTTGACAACATTATTGGCTGGATGATCTTGTGAACTCGAAGGTTTGCCAACTACAATACTGTTCCAAAATGCACCCACGGCAGATCTACGATTCTTATGAACAAACTCCATTCGTAGTGTTGAATTATACAATATTTTTAATGGATACTTCTCTGACATATATATATTTTGATCGTTTAACACCGAACTGCTATCCTTTTGCAGCGTCGCTGGTGTTTTATTGAACAGTCTTTGTTTTTCTATGTACATCCAATATTGCGACCAAATAAGATATAAGTAACCACACATCCCAAAACAAACAAGGTTTATAAACACCCACACGGACATCGCCGCAGCTTTCATGGTTAATTTTTAGTTATGAATCGAAATAGTAAAAAAAATCACTAAAAACACTTGACGCGCGAAAGATACATCGTACTTTTGCTGTGCAATGTATAAATTAGTTCATAATTGGTTTTAATAACACTCTCGACTTTGGTATAAATAGAACAAAATATTTGGCGACTTCCAAAACCATTGGGCGGAGTATCAGCTGATATTCACGGACATTTTGGTATATTATACTGCGCCTGCGCGAAAACTGTTTGCAAAAATTTGTTACGTACCTACGTCTTTACGATACTCCACAGTCTACATCAACTCTACATAAAGAATTCTATATCTCAACAATGATATAGAAATAATTCATAATTATCGTTGTATCACATTGATATGTAAAAAATACATCAATGTTGTATCCCAAGACAATTCTCATTAACGCCTCACACCTGAAAATTTAGAAAAGTTTAATGTCAATGTAGATTGTAGGTAGGTACTAATTTCGTAGGTTACTATCGTACTCTTATTAGTCCATGCTATCGAATTGTGTTTATTTACACTGTTGCGTCGGAGCTGTGACTACCCTATATTCAAGTTACTCTATGGCTACGACTTACATCCATGAATGTATTTTGTGTGTATTATCGATTATGAAGGAGAAATAAAACATTTTATAAAAGGAAGTATTTATACTTTCGTGTATTAAAAATACGGGAAGTCTATCAAAAAGTGTAGGTAATTCACAAACAAGGTAAAATATATATACATATTGTAAGTACCTATATTGAATCAGATGCATGTGCAAAGAACATGGTGATAGCTTCAATTACTAAGCATTACATACTATCAATACAAAATACTTTGATTTGCTTAAGGATTGATATGATGACTGACAATATGACTAATTAATTATAATAATGATTATTTTATACAAGTATTTCATTCGTTGTTAAGCATTAACCAAAAAAAACTAATAAAAGGCTCCTATTTAAATCGTGAAATACGTCACTCATTTTATATTTTCTTTAAATTATGAAAACACTAAAACCTTGTATAAATAAAAAATCAAAAACAATTTATTTCTTTATAAACGGGTCAATCATTGTTAGAAATATTCGTACCTACGCAATGATTGCTAGCAATATTGTTTTTTAATATATGTCAGAAGGTTCATAATAATATATAGAGTCAACAATACTTTATCATTAAATTTCACAAAATTTCCACATATCATTAAATTTTCGCATTCATTTTCATTAAACAAATCGCCTATACATACATACGCGTTAATTTTAATTAAATCTTTTTTGTGTGAAGTAGGAACCCTTACATTATATTTTTGTGAAGTGAAAAATAAAATTTTGCCACTAACATATTGTATGGGCAATTTATAGTTATGAATTTATTTTCTCACATTTTTGGCTGACTGTACTTCAACTCGGGCAAGAATTCCTTTGCCATTGTGCATGGTCAGACAGCGTTCAATAATTGCGTACGATAATTGCTAGCAATGACTGATCCGTCTAAATTAAGCTTTAGAATGTGAGTTCGAGGACAAAAGATAAACTCGTCGACTTGATACTTTTGTCTTTTTTTTATGTTGTTTTTTTCCTAAATCTTGTAATGAAATAATATACTAAAAGCTACCACTATACACCGGACTGAATGAATGGGGCAATATTTCAGGCTGTGTTTTCAGACATGAAGTTTCTTGATTCAAGATTTATAAGTGATTAATTTTATTTTAGATTTTTAGTAAATGTGAAAAAATTTTCGCACTACTTTACATTTATTAAAAAATCGTATCATATACCCCACAGTAATATACCCTGTGACACACTGAAAAGAAAAGACATCAAAAGCGCGGATTCTGTTCGGTGAACTACAATTTAGAAAACCACATTATTATTACTTCACTATAGTAGATACTAGCTTATGCCCGCGGCTTCGCCCGCATTAAAAAGTTTTCCGGGATAAAAGTCCCGCTTTTTATTTTTCTGGGATAAAATGTAGCCTATGTGTTAATCCAGGACATGATCTACCCGTGTGCCAAATTTTATCGAAATCCGTTCAGTAGTTTTTGCGTGAAAGAGTAACAAACATCCATACATCCATACATACTTACAAACTTTCGCCTTTATAATATTAATAGGATTTAGTAGTAATAGTTAATATTCGTTGGTCAATTTATGTAATTATTAAAAAATACTAGAAATAGGTACTTGTCTATCATGCATAATAACAGTTACTAATTATGCAATAAATTTCATTGGTCCAAAGATATAATGGTCCAAAGGTAGCTCTCGAGAATCGAGACGAGTGGAAAAAGTTCTTCAATTCAAAAATTTGCCGACCCCTGCGTCAGTGGGTAGTAAACAGTAGGTAAGTTTTCGCAAGCTATGTAGATATTTGTCAGTGAAAAGTACTTAATATCGCGCAGTTATCTTTATTATAATATTTGAAGAAAGACTGTATTAATAATAATAATTCAAAACACCCATTTCACATTACTGCGTATAAATAAGTAAACATTGAAATAATATAACACAAAGTTAACTGTGTTCTAACTACAATACCAAGTTGAGACCATAAAAAAGTAGAATAATATTAATGGCATGAGAAATCATCACATTTAGAAAACTATAGCATATATTTAACAAGACAAAAATAACCAAAAGAATGTTGTAAAAATAAAAAAAAATATATAAAAATAATATCCGCCGACAATTAAATTTTATTGCTCCGTTTGTACCATCTGTTAAAAGATAGAAGTTCATCAGTGTTCGGTGTCTTCTACAATATACGGCTCAACGGTACATTGTCCGCTGCGTTAGCCACTGCCTTAGTTACATTACCGTCAAGTCGAGCACATCTAGACACGAGAATGTATACCAATTATAATCGGTGAAGGTTAGATGATATCGGTGGTTAGAAACTCGACGATATTGTAACTAAGCCTTATCAGGGAATAGCAGGAAGGTGCGTGCGTTGACAAGGTCCATTTGCTCAACGCATGTGGTCGTTCCAGCGCGTGTAGGGAGGCGGGTCCGGCGTCACCTCCCGCCGAGTGAGTACCGTCGAGTAATGCAGGATGGGCAGTACAGCTCCACCAAATACTATAGCACCAAATGACGGCTTGTGGATTAACCTGAAACAATTGTAATAAATCTTTTGTGTTATCAATATTCTTTTATCCACAATAATTACAATTCGAAGTAGGTATATCAGAGTGGAAGTTGGCAATTTCAAAATGAGTATAATATAAAAAATCTGGTCTATCCTATCGGATGATGTTTTGTGCTTTTGGCGCCCGTGACATGACAATACGGCCCAACGGAAGCCCAGTGCTGTTTTTTTACCAGCTTATGCTGAGTTGGCGTCGTTTTTGTAATGAGCAAATTAAATTTAATTTAAGTGTATGATTATCTTGTAAAATTGCTTGTTACAAATAAATATGTTTTTTTCTTTCTTACTTACCAAGGAACAGATATAATGAGTAATGTGTAAGAGAACGACAAAACTAGATTCACCCACACCCGTGTACAGCGCCTTAGGTTACTTGATATCCATTGGCATTGTAGAACTGAAATATTTTTTAAACCATCAAATTAAAGTTATCCATTAAAAAAAATATTTACTGACTACATACAAGACTGAGACATCAGAACTATTTAATTCATAAAATAGTGATTTATAAAGCATGGTAGTAAATAAAAGTAATATGAAGATACATTATTACTTACACAATGTTACCCAATCTGGGTGCAATGTCATTGCAGAGGCGAAAACTTGCACAAAACCAAGGAGTCTATACTTCCAAGTGTGTATGTTTGCATCTCGTTTCTCCAAATTGTGTAATTGTTTTAAACTATAAGAACCCTTGCGGAGGATTGAAATTGGATCAGCAGTGGGAAAAGATGCTGGACTATATGGTTGAAGAGTACCACTTTCTATGACTCCAACAGCAGTGTACTGGAACATGTTATCATATTAAAAGTAAAAAAAATATTGTTTAAGCCCCTTATCAACAAATTTTATTGGTCGGTATTTTTAATAAATAACTATAATCAATATTTTCCGAACATTCATTAATTTAAAAGTCAAAATAATCAACACTGATTACATTACAATTACTGTTTGTTACCATACTATGTAGTTTAAATTTAATAACTTTTCAGTCGCTTTTTAATAAAAATTAATAATATAAACTATCTATCTGCTAATTTCGTAGGTATAATCTTTGCAGCTTACAATATCATCCTCACGACCAGCGTAAGTGAAGTGAACACGCAAATCACCAATCTCATGCTCTAAAGCACTGTCTCCATGATAATAGAAGCCCGAATGTAACTTTATGTCACTGCGCTCTGGTCTAGAGTCCGACCAAATCTCATAGTAGTCATTCACTTTGCGTTTCACATCCAAACCTAAAATATTCAACAATATTGAACAATATTCCCAACTTTGTGTATACTTTGTATAATCAGATTATGTACAATTAATTCCATGGAGCACAACATTATATTAATTATATTAGGCTACAGCATGACATCTTTTTCATGTGTAACTTCTGTCAAACTTACTCAAATAAAGCCATCCAATTTTTACATTTTCAGCTATATGAGTCTCGCTGAATAAAGGCATGGATGTAGGATTATGATGGCCAGGTCTGATGTAGAATAGGGCCGAATCCACCACATAGTCCCTCCAGTCTTTATGATACCAGTAAGTTTTCTGAGACTCTTCAGCTGGCTCGCTGAGGAAGTTATCTTGTTCTCTAAACAAAAATATATAATTAATACACAAATTACCATTATACTATATACATTATACTATATATTATATAATCAACTGAAAATTTAGACTCTTCCTGACATCTATTATCAAGTAATAATATTTTATTGGGTGCAAGTAACTGCTTTGAAGATGCAACAACACTAAAACTTCTCCGGTAGATGGTGATGTTAAGCAACTAGCCAATGAGAGTTTGGTTAGACGTAAGACCAAGAAATTCAATTGTTTACTTATTCATATTCTATCAGTATGTAATTCATGTGTAAATTTATAAGTAATAATAATAATACCAGACCTGTATTATTTATATACTGCTCACTGCTGAGCACGGGCCTCGTCTACTACTGAGAGGGTTTAAGGCCTTAGTCCACCATGCTGGCCTAGTGCAGGTTGACAATATAATTTATAAAAAACACAATATACCAAGCAAAGTTCAGTCATCCTAATTTTATATTATGATTTTTTATACATGTCATGGCCATGTAGTGCCTGGTTAATGATTTTATATTTTTATAGAATCCTGAAAAACAAATACGTCGAAAGCGGAGGTCGTGGGTTCAAATCCCACTTTCGACTGTTTCTTTTTCAGGATTCTATAAAAATATAAAATCATTCAGTCATCCTGTTACTTTTAATAAATATATTGATAATAGACTTTAAAAAATTGCACATAAATAGTCTTATTCTTCTGTTACTCAGGTAACACTTACGTAGTCTCTTCAATCCATTGATACATTTGAACTCGTTTTCGTAATTTCACAGCCTGAACATGTATGTTGTAATCAGGCTCAGATATTGGCTCGAGGATGCGTAATGGTCCAACGATGTGCACAACACGACCCTCATACCGCAAAGACTCATCTTCTGTATGAACATCAATACTCTCTGCTGCTGACATCAGCTCTTCAAGCATTAAGTTACTTTGGATAGTTTGACTCTGAAAAATACAGGTGAGCATATAATATACATTTACTACTGTAGAAAAATAGAAAAGTAAATTTGATACCCTTTGTCAATAGCTTCAAGCCCTTCAAGCCCCGCTTATATATATAGATATATAGGAAAACCCTATATATATGGACACCGGTGTCCGTCGCGAGGCTTGAGGAGTCAAAGACAGCTCTTATTTACTCACCTCAGCCCATAATAAGAAATATGTAACGCCCGAAAACAAAATTAGACTTAAAATTGTTGTCAACCAGGTCTGCTTAAAGTGATTTCTGATCGCAGACCAATCCATTTGGTATTGTGATGAAAACAACTGGAATTACAAGTAGCAACATCCAAAAAGTAAAAGATAATAGCTAAATGTAGCAAATTAATATCTAGGTATAAACTTCTGCACGATAACTCGAAATTAGTCTTTACGAACAAGATCTTGATTATTCTATGTTGTGAAAAACAAATGCACTTTGATTTCGATATAAAAGTGTATCAGGCGAACAACGGGCGAATACCCAATTTTATTAAAAACCTGAAACATAGAGGAGAGTAATATTATATTACCTGAAACCAGCCTGAAACAATTGACAAATAATTGCATGACAAATGACAATCTGTAACCTATACAGTAGAACCCGTTTAAGACGATTTCACAGGGACCCAACTAAAAACACGTCTTAAGCGAGAAAGCGTATTATACGGGATAGGGGGTGCGGGATAGTGAAAAATAAAACGTCGTACACATACATGGTATCATGTAATTTCGTATATTATTTGTTGAATTATACAATTCGTTGTTAGGATGTTGTTACATACATCTAATGTTATGTAGTCATAATTATGTGTTTTTAAATTACGTTATAAAAAGGTGTATTTATTGTATATATATGTACTAGGTACCTACATAATTGCGTTACTTAAAGTAATCACTTGTTTTGGTTTGACAAAAAGCTTTTGATGCATTAGCAATTAAGACATTTCCAATCTAATATAACTTTTGCAGTGCGTCTTAACTTTGAATCAAAGAAGCTACACAGCGTCTTAAATCGTTTACTGCTGATAAAGCCTGAGTGTTTGACAAAATCTTAGTTGACCCATCTTCGTCTTCTGCATCACTTAGGGTCCCTTTTTGTGTGTCATTCAAATCTTCAATAAGATCTTCAATTGATTGAATTTCGTACGGTGCTACACTGTCATCAGTGGAAGAATATCCAGGAAATCCACTGCCACGAGAGACAACACATGTGCGCATGTAGGCGTATTAAGCGGGATGAAGAATCGCATTATCCAATGTAGTTCTATTAAGGTGCTCAAATGAAGTGAAGTGAATAACTGTGCCAATCAAGTATTTTTTCGTTGCCGCCAAAAGTCTTGATAAGGTAGCCACTGCTTTACTACGACATGTAGTATGTAGGAAAAAAAAGCCAACCAAAAATACCACTTCAGACGAGGCTGTATGGGCTTGAACCCTTTGCCTTCCCTATAAGGGAAAATTATAAAAAAAAAAGTATATTTTAGGTTATGTTATTGTTTATTTTATTTAGTTCCAAAGCTTTCAAATAAAATTGGGATGAATATAAAAATATTATTTCGTTTAAGTGGAAACCACATTTATTTACGCAAATCAACATCTGTAAGGTTTTATCATGGTATACCCTTTCTAGATTTGTACGAAAGAACGACAGGTAAGTACACTAATCGAGCTTTGTTTATTAAGAAGCTGTGTAATGTTAAACTAGAGACCATAAAAACGTTAAAACTTACCTGTTAAAACAAGTCCTGTACTAGATTCTACTGTAAGTGAGTAGTGTTTTAACAATTTTCATACAAACATTAGAATCGCTGTGACATGTGGAAAAATACTTCTAGATCATTAATATTGTGATAGCACAGCAAACCTTTTGTACCCTGTAATATTTTTTAGAAAAAGTCAAGTCAAGCCCCGCTTATATATTATATAGATGTATATGCGGAAACCCTATATACTTGGACGCCGGCGTCCGTCGCGGGGCTTGACGAGTCAATTAGTGTGTGAGTAAATACTTTCAGTTATTACAATAATTTACATGAATAAAATAAAAACTTGAGAGGTGTCAAGGGACACCCGGATGGAACGAAACTCCTCTCAATTAATTAGTGAAGGTATTGAAATAAAATTTTATTTCTTTTAAGTTATAATATTTTTTATTATTATTAACATATATGAGGTAATATAAACTTAATCAGTAGGCTCAATTTTAGTAATAATTGGCTTGTGGTAACTGAAGAAGGAAACATATCGCACCTACGGTGCAATAGTGTCACTTATGCATTTTATGCTAAAATGAGCTGAGTATGCAAAAAGTTGTCTAAAGTGCCTCTGCGCTTGGAGCGTTGTTGACGTTTTTGTAGTACGTTTAGTTTCCGTGTAAAAGGAGATGTGTCATTATGGTTTTGGCGCGAATGAAGGGGTCACCTGGAGAAACAATGTGTTATTGGTCAGTTGCGCGCAGCGCCACTCACGAACAGGAGTATCTTGGTGCTACAACGACACTATGGCTATTGGGACAAATTTTTTTCGTTGATTTTGAGGAAATAATGACACGACTACAGTTGTGACATTCTTTCTTCAGAATTAAATTTGTTTAATAGTTTTGTCTTGTAGCGACAACGACTCTAATACATGTAACGACTTTGTTTCTCCAAAGCACTTTTAATTTTATTCTATAAATTACGCAAAAGTGCAAATTGTGACATTGTCTCTTCGGAATGAAAGTTAACAAGTAGCGATTTACTTCCGAACGAGCCAGTAAGAACACTACCAGAAGAACATCACACTGTTGTAATTCATACAAGCAGCATCAACTAGCACCAGTGCTATCCTGGATGAATCACTAGCAGTACCTTCAATGCAAAATGAGACTGTTATATGTACCACACTCAAACTCGTCGTCTATTTTAGGTGACAATAATGTTATCCATAAACAGGAAGAACAGACAATATGTGATTTTTCTGGAATTAATTCTAGAGACGAGTTTAAGCCTAGTCCTTGTGAGTCTTCATCCAGTAGCTCCAGTAGTAGTTCCAGTAGTCAATCGGCCGATGATAGTAATTCTGATAACGAAATACTGAGTAACGGCTCAATGAAAACAAATACATCCGCCTCTGTAAAAGTTTTCTGATCAATACTTTAGGCATAACACAAAGGATTATAAGAACCGTTATTGATGGTAAAGAACGCATTGATGTACATAATGATTAATGTTTTTATAAATGATAAAAACAGATTCGTCTTTGCGATCTTCTACTATGCAGTTATAACGTTGAATATCAATTAGATACAACACAGCTTTTTGATTCGCGGACATACCCAAATCGAAGACGACACAGCCCATTCAGTTTTTGAAAACGCTATAACCAAGCCTAGAAAATCATGGCCCCTGTATGTTCCTGATCAATACACATCCGTAATATGCAGGGCAAAGAAGACTGGCAAACCATTCGTATCGAAAGAAATTACTTATTAGGATTTCGTCGATCTCAAGTCATTAGACCATACATGGAATGGGGGTGTAATTAGAGTTTTTTTTTGTTAATGGCCCTAATTAGAGTGAGTGACATAAATAGTACTAACTTCTTGAAAAATTGCACGAATAAATAATTTCACAATATACAAGACTGAAATTTGGAACGAGGTAAAAGCTATAATAGAACCAAGAGGAAAGAATTTACGCAGAAAAAGAGGTAACATTCAAAGCATGGGCCAGATTTCTTTCAAATTGGCGTACTCTTTGAAGATCCCAATTCCATATCGCAAGATGCATGATCTTTTGTTGTTGAACTAGTCGAGACAAATATTGTACCCAGATACTATGAAATGTTTTACAAAGATCTTTTATTTTTTCTACTTATATACTAGCTAGGCAAGTAATGAGTATCTAATTGATATTTGATTTATTCTTAGTAAATACAAAGTTTATTAATACAATTAAGTAAAACTGTTTAAACTGGGTGGGTACCACCACAATGTCTATTTCTACCACTAAGCAGCAGTGTGCATGCCCTGTTGTGTTTCGGTCTGAAGGACATTGTGACAGTGTAACTACTGGAAATTATGGGTCTTAAGTCTTAACATCTTATGTCTCAGGATGACGAGCGCAGTGGAATGCCACACAGTACTTTGTAACTCAAGGTAATGGATGGTGTTGCTAATGTTTATGGGTGGTCGTATCCCTTACCATCAGGCGAACGACATGCTCGTCTCGTCATTTAAAGCAATAAGTAAATACAAAATTCATACTAGAATTATATTATTACTGCGCTTATGTAATTTAAAGTCGGATTAAATTAACATAATAGTTTTGTAAGCGTATTTTCTATATTTTATAAAGAAAACTTAAAAAAGTTTGAGTAATTTCGTGATCGTTGTTTTTAATCACCGTGTCACAATTGTAATTCATAGATTAGTTTAGTGCCACAACGTCACTACTGAGGGGGTTGTTATATTAAAAACGCTCTAATTATTTATCACCACATATTATTATATTTTCGTTTATTTTAATATGATGTTAAAAGTATAAGTAAAGATATGACATACTAGTTTTCTTTTAATTAGGAAGTGTAACTGTTTTATATTATGGTAAATTTTCAAATACGTCTCCTGAAAAAACAACTTTTTGCATAAGTGACTTTATTGCACCGTAGGTGCGATATGTTTGACATTCTATTTTATTTAAATGTCTCGAAAAACAAAACTACTCTAAAAAGTATTTAAAGTGTCTTTTTTATTTAAATTTCGAATGTCACATTAATGGCCAATTCTTTATTGTTACTGGCTGGTTTCACAGAGCAAGTATAAAAAAAGTTTTGTTACAACTTTTGGTCTTTTTTTTCCATCTAGCCTCCTTTTGCAACTTTGTTCCAATAATTAATGAATATCTATTTCAAATCCAGGTGAATATATATCTAAACATAGCCTGGAGAAAATAAAACTAAAATATCCAAATATTGAGAAGCTGAGTGAGGCCCAACTTCAATGCACTTTACAAATATTACATAAATTCAAAATCACAGCGTTGGACGCATGTCAGAATATACATGTTTTTGCTATGAATCCTATCACTATAGATAACTATGGAGAGATACTCAAAGAATGTGGCTTCATTAAAATAGAACCTAAGAATATTATCAAGTAAGTTTATGAGATGTATCAAAACAACATGTTATCTATTACTTTTCCATTATGTAATCCAACTTCCCTGTGTGGTCTTCGTCTTATTACTTTTTGTATAAGCAGTAATTTGCACTTTGTTATTTGCAATTCATGAATTGCATTCTATAATGTGACAACATAAATAATACACATAATATTATTTTGGTATAAAGATAATCTCCAGACCAATCATTATTTTAGGTACCACACTCTTGTGAAGTCAAAAACCATAGCTCAATTAAAAAAGGTTGGTTTGATGAGGTCAGACATGCAATTAGAACAAGCTCTTCTGGATTGTTTCCAAGATTTGCCAGATAGCTATAAAACTTTGGAAAAATTTGTAGATGTACATACAAATATAGGTAATTAATCTATTACTAATAATTTTTAATCTATTAAGGTAAATAGACAACTTGATAAAGGTCGCAGGAACACGCTGGATGCAAGCCGCTTTTGACAGGTCCATCTGGAAGTCTTTGGGGGAAGCCTATGTTCAGCAGTAGATGTCGTGTGGCTGATGATGATGAAGCTATTACATCACTCATATTGCTTTATATTTCTCTGCTTTATTTAATTGTGACCCTTGATTAGGAAACTGCTCTACCAATATCTTTTCCCAGATCTGTTACAATTCTATAATATATTACATTATGATAAAGGCAAAAATTCTTTAAAATAATATACTACTTTGTTTAAATTTTATTTATTCCTTCCCTGAATATGGTATAACTATTTAAAAACGCTGTTTTAAATGCCTTTTACTTTTTAATCCTAATCCACACTCATATTAATTATAATCTCAATTGTGTTACTGTCTCTCCATAGCATACCTAAAAAATATAGTAAAATATATACATTGCAGTTATCGAACTAGCAGTCCTATAAAGTATTTTTCTTACAGTAAAAGTTCGGATGAGTGTATTAGAAAAATATCTCAAATGGAGATTGTCGATAACAAGTGAAGAATTCGTAAAGTATTGTCGTAATTACTTACCACTGAGACACAAACCCATGTCTGACATACAAGAAGCATTAAATATAGCTCAGAATGAAATAAAATTTGACCTCAATGGAATCAGAAGAAATGGTTTTGTCATTTCATCTGATCCAGTGAACACAAGACTGATCCTTGATAATGTGGAGTCACTTGCTGACATGGAAATAAGAGAAGTTGTGAAGTTAGAACCAGCTATTTTAAAGAACAATTACAATGCGCTTTTGCAAATACGTGACTTATTAGAGGTAAATATTTACACAATTGTTATTTTTAACCAATGAATAAAAATGGAGGATGTTCTCAAGTCAATGTGTATATATTTTTTTATGTATTTTAATAATTCTTCTTTTATTGGATAGGGCATACGTCGAAATTGGTCAGATGTTAATTTGAAAAAAAAAACTAAGCTTAGGGTGGAAAAAGGGGGTGATTTATTGTTTACTCACAGATTTTAATGCTGAGTTGTACAAGCATGTAGTTTATATCCACAAAAAAATGTAAAATAAAAACTTGTGTTTCGATTTGAAGGATATTGTAGCTAGTGTAACTACTGGACATAATGAGACTTAACATCTTACGTCTCAGGATGAAGTGGAGTGCCACACAGTACTTTGTAATTCAAGGTGCTGGATGGTGTTTCTACTGTTTATGGGCTGTCGTATCGCTTACCATCAGGCGAACGGCATGCTCGCCTCGTCATACAATGCCTTGAAAAAAATATTTAAAAAAATTACGAGAGTATTCATTTTTTTAGTTCGTTTTTCTATAAAAGCATGTTTTTAGTTTAAAGTATTAAATTGTCATCGGTGCTTGATAAGTATTTCAAATTTCGATTTAATCCGACGTTTTGAATGGGGGCAAAATAATGATAAAATTTTCCGTTACATAGATACATTAATACAAACATACATACGTATGAAGCTAATATAAGCGTGTTAAAAATAGCAGAGTGTATACTTAACAATAATTAATCAATTCTATATATGGAATCTATAACAAAAAATTGCCCATACGATAATTATATATAAAAATAATACGAAAATATTATCGCTGTTAACACATCTAGCCGTACTTACGTACAAACGTACAAACATGGCTATTCCGTTATTTCAGGAGTACAGAATACCTTTCGAGGCTCAAAAAAAATGTTTGAGGGTGTATTGCATGCAACCGAAAACAGTCAGGGAACGCCTCGAGGAACTAAGCAATTTGAAAGAATACCAAGTATTAGCAACAAATCCCAGGGTAAGTGTTAGATTATAATTGTATAAAAATATTTATAAAACACTACGTGTTGCCCGTGGCATCGCCCGTCTAAAAAGCCTTTACCGCTAGAAAAGACACCGCCATTTACTAAAACAATCAGAAAACAATATCCATTATTTCCTATGGGAGCAAATAACTGGTAAACAAATGAAAAAAGTCTATATGTTAATCATTTTCACAAAATTTCGCATATACAATATTAGTAAGAGTAAGATTAAAAAGTATTCCATATAAAAAAAAAAGAATGACGTAGAGAAAATCAGTACTAGCACACCACGTTCAGCCCTCGCTGGTTTTAAGATATATTTTTGTAATCGTCCCGATAACGACAACTATACATAAAGTGCGAAACCGGCGAATAGGTTGCGTTCTTAGGTCAGCGTTTGTGTTTCCATTATCCGTGTCAAATAAGCCGCCATAATTGTACCAACTAGCGACGGATAATCATCTCTCGTCACTCCATTTACCATCAGACGCAGTGGACTAATTTTACATTACCTACCTAGGTATAGTTTGGATTATACATTCAACAATAATCCAATTGATAGCAAATTACTACAATACTTAAAACTTACATAAAATTTAAGGTATTGTGTATGGTCATTCATAAGAAGAAAATGATGAATAGGCTTACAAAAATGCAAGCGGTGAAGAAACAGTGTTACAGTCTGAATCACCTAATCGCTTCGAGTAAAGTATTTAACAAGTAAGTGTTCTAGTAATCTATCTATATATATATAAATGAATCCCTATTTTCCTTGGTCTCGGCATCACGCGTGAACGGCTGGACTGATTTCGTTATTTCTTTTTTTGATGTGTTTATTATTGTCAGGAGAAGGTTCTTATGAAAGAAAAAATTAAGAAAATTGCGCGGTAAAACGGCTGGACCGATTTTAATGAAATTTTTTTGTGTGTCTCCAAGAGGATTCGAGAATGGTTTAGATTACAATTCTATCCGGTAGGTAGCGCTGTACTCGGATTCTAGGATTATATTTCCTTTTTAGGGCAGGACAACGTCTGTCGGGGCCGCTAGTTATTTAAAAAAAATATAAGGCAAGCTGCCTTCCATGACAACATTACTCCGACAAATGCAGTATATCTCTCGATACTCTACTATTTCTTTCATAACTTTCATATAATACTCCTTGCTTGAGGCTGGTTAAATTTTCGCTTCTTTTTAAAAGGTTGTAAAACAAATATAAACCAAAATTATTTTAAAACCATCGACAAAAAATTTATACAATAGCATTTTTATATGTTGTAGCTATATCAGCAGTTTTGGGAATAAAGTATGCGGCCGAGATATAGCTATATTAATAAGCACATCCCTACACGTAAGTGATAATAAGGACCCAGAAGAAAATGCAAGGAAATCACAGACGATGAAAACTGTGTTGAAACAATTAAAAAAACACAAATACTGGCTCCATAGCGCGTTGAACGTTATACACGAGAATATAGAGTTTCTGAAAAGGAAATTCGACTGTGAAGTTATTTTGAACAACTGCCAGTTACTATTGTATCCAGTGTAAGTGTTCTAATATCTATATCTTTTTTTATCGCTACTGAATGACGAGACGAGCATGCCGCTCGACTGGTGGTAAGCGATACGAGCGCCCATAAACGTGTTATATTCTGATAAGTTTGCCCGTTCTGCTATATTTCTATGCCTAGAGCCATAGCCAAGACGCCTTTCTACAATAGTCAACGCCAATACCAAACAAAAAATGTATGGGAATGACGTATCCGTGCGAAAGACTTAGCCGCGTATCGACTTCGCGCTCCAAGAGGACGAACATTGCGCACCTTTAGGATGAAAACTGCACAATTCAAAAAATAGAAAATTGAGTTGTCATTTTTAAATGACTTAAAACTAGTCCCTTGTTTATAAAAATAAAATAAAAAAGGGACTTATCTAAAAGTTTTGTCCCTTTCCTGTTGGAATATGGCTATTTTTTAACTATTGTTGTATTGAGAACTTCGTTTTAAGTAATTTTATGACGATAACCCTATCATTTCTATCATTTTGAATTGTGTCGTTTTCATCCTAAAGGTGCGATTGGCGCGCGTTCCGGCCGCACGAAATGGCTACCATTATGGAACGCGCGCCAATGTGTTTGTGTTTGTAGTTGATATCAGTCAAAATATTTGACTCTTGGCGCGGGTGTTCATGGCACGCGTGCCAGGAGCGCAAAGGCAATACGCGGCTTTATCCATCAAATATGTCATTCGCATTTTGATTTCTATTAGCCTTATCCAGCGACCGCGTTGTTTGTAGAAAAGCATCTTGGCTATACATATAATAACATTGGAGTGTCTTCTGTCTGTTCCGGCTAACCTCTGAAATGGCTGGACTGATTTTGACGGGACTATTATTGGCGGGTAGCTGATGTAATAAAGAGAAACTTAGGCTGCGTTTTATCCCGGGAAAATATAAAGCGGGATTTTTTTTCCCGGAAAAACTTTTTAACGCTGGCGGAGCCGCGGGCAACAGCTATCTATACTAATATTATAAAGCCGAGTTTGTTTGTCTGAACGCGCTAATCTCAGAAACTACTAAACCGATTTAGAAAAATTCTATAACTAATAAGAAGCTACATTACTCCAGAGTGCTATAGGCTACTTTTTATCCCAGGAAAATATTTTTTCCCGTAAAAAGTTTTTTTTACTGGGGCGGAGCCGCGCGTGATACTAATACCTATACTAGAAAATGATGTGAGTTTTAGTGAAGTGAATAGCAAAATTACACAATGAAAAGCCAACATGACGATGATCATTTAAATTACTCTATCCATCTAAAATACACTAGAATTATCAGTATGGGATCAGTAGCTTCACGAGATTACCCCCTAGATTAACAGCTATCCTAAACCTACAAGTAATTAACTTCAAATATAGATAACTGTTCACCATGAATTTTCTAAGTAGGTATAATTTAATATAATTTTTAGGAACGAGGTTCAACGGTACATAAACATGTTCATAGACATGCGTGAAGGCGATCAAAGAGCCGAAGACACGTTAGACGCGAACTATAACAACCTCAGGTACAAGGCACTCACGGACGACCAAATACTGAGCTTGGTGCTATACGAAATGGAGAAAAAGTACCATTTCAGCGGCGATGGAGTGTGGGCGAGAATTGATGGAGTTAAAATTGACACGTCTGTGAACTGAACATTATATGAAATAACTGCTGTTTTTCCTTTTATCTTATATGGTTTAATTTATAAGTACCAGCGGCAGTGTAAGCTGATAGTCAAGTAGCAGCGGATAATTGGAAAAAAATGTGTACATATTGTATATTATGCATTTATGAATAGATTTATTAAAATGATGTGATTAAATCAATGAAAAGGCGTTTTATATATGTTTCGAAGGCTGATCAAAGAAACGCCATTAGCTACAGTTTAATTTCATAAACTATACGAATAACTATACGGTCGTATTAAATTTTCCATGACTACAAAGCCTGTGTTGCGCAAATGTAGCAGGTAACGTGGTTACTAGTTTAAAATTAACAATTATTATATGCAGTGGCATATTGTATCTGCAGCAAACAAGACTTAATACGCGGTATGTTTTTATACCTAAGTGACGCATATCTTTCAAAACTATTCTTTATAAGCGTAGCTTGTGCCACCACTGGACGTTTGAGGTCGCATAAAGCATAAAGCTCATCAGTGAGTTTAAGATGTTGCAAAAAAGCATCTCTCAACCAATCCCAATAAAGCTAAACGAAGTCGTGTCGAGTTTTTTGCGACATTCTAAAGCTCACTGGCATGCAGCGCCTAACGAGCCGTATTACATAGTTAACTTAGATGGAGATCTGTTAGATATTTTTGGAAAAGTTTAGGTAATTTAATACAGCTACAATTTGACTAAGAAATTACCACATTATGGCGATCGTCTTCAGCATTTCCACCTACAGTCTCTTCAAGAACGTAGAAAACAGCTTGACATCATGTTTCTGTACAAATTAATTAACCGTTACATTGATTGTCCTTATCTGCTTTCACAGTTGAAATTGTGCATACCGCATAATATGCCGAGATTTGGCAAATACAAACCATTTATCGGAGGCAATGCTCGTTCTAACTTGGGCCAGTATTCTCCCTTAAATAGAATCACACAATACTATAACACTGTTCACAATGTCCAAACTTCTGCAGATCTCGGTGGGGGTAGTGGAGGTTTAAAAGAGCGTCAAGAGATAGATGTTTTCTCGAATAGCTACCATACATTCATAAAGAACTTGAAATTAGCATTCTGTAGATGACTGTATCTTCTTTAATTGTTTCGATCTACAGTTGTATGTATACTTAATTATTACATTTTTTTTTTAATGGTTATCTATGTACAATTTACGCTTTATGCTTGTTTTACTGTCACAAATTCTCAATTATTATTTATAATATTCATTGTTTAATTGTTAAGATTAATTATTCATTTTAAAGTTACTGTGATAAAATTAGTCTATTTAAAGTTACTTTGATAATTTATTACTGTTGATTGTCTTTTTTGCGGCTGTTAATTTGCATGTTGGTTTGCAGCTATAAGTATTGTTGCACTTGGCCTGTGTTATTTTATAAGTGTTCATTTGATTTGTATTGGTGCTTACAATGTTGTTGCAACTGAATAAATAAATAAATAAATATTCTTGCGTGATTTTGAAATTTTAATATCTTAGAGTTTAGTATTTAAAGGGTTGAAAGATTTTAAAGTTAGATCATTTAACCGTGTCGCAAATTCTGCTGTAACCATTCATTCAGGTCTGTATATTTGGATTCAGTTACAACCAGAAGATGTTTTTAAAAATGTTTTACATTGGCTCAAAACATTTTCCCAAAAATTTCTACCAGCTCTTGACTAATTGATTCATTTTGGCGCCAAATTCAACGTCATTGCTTAATTATTTTCAATAAATCCAATAAGTTCTCATGCAAGGAATAATGTTATGGAGTTGAAAATAAATAACACAAATAAGCACTTTTTGTATATTATTTGTCCTCTTTCTTAATAATAAAAAAATGTAAAATAAACGCCTTATTGCCTTTTAAATTAATATTTTACTTATCTTAACAACTTATACGCCGGAATACTCTAGAAATTCACTCCGACTCCTTAGAGAAACATGGAATATTATGTTGGTCCCATATTTGGATAAAATATTTTTTAAGTGAAATACAGTTTACATAGAGATCGAGAAACACTTTAAAGTACATATTTATATTTTGTCACAATCTCAATGGAATACTGCGTGCATATTATCTTCATTTTAATAAAACGTTGGCTAATATTTAAATTATTGGATTTGAAGAGCTTGATTATACATTGTATGGTACGCAGGCGTCAAGAGTTATTGACACTGGGAAATGCGGAAGGCATTTACAATAAAGGCAGTGGAAGAAATAGTTAAAAATATAATAATTGACATAATAAAAGGTTTTAATTAAATAAAATGCAATTAGCGAGCATCGAATCACTAATACACGCAGATGTGGCTCTAAAAATATGCTACTAGTTCTAGTGGACTATACACTTTATATTTTATATTCGTAGGTTTTTGGCACAAAAATTCACGTTCTTACTCTACTATAAAACTCTGATACGTATAATCTAATACCTTGAGTAAATAAATCAGATCGTAACATTTCTTTTAAAAGTTATTAAAACTCGTGGGTTTCATTTTCTATACTTACTTGGCCACTTATAGTAATATAATATACCCTATAAAAACTTACTTCTATTAGCACAATATTATATTCAGTATTCATCTACAACAGGCACTAACATAACTCATAAGGCACAAGGAATGCACTAGAAGCAAATTAATTTCTTATTTGTTCTGTATCAAATTCGTTACTATAACATAATTACTACTTACTATTAAATAAGTATTAAATATTTACAAATTATTGCGTAATTTTTTAAAAACTATTTATTAATTTAGTAAAATGACAACTTCTCAAAATTACTTAGTGCTATCGTACAATATTATTGATTTATATCGTCTACAGAGTAGGTTACATACACGCAACTGTATTTTTAATTTTCTTAAACAAATATAAATCAAACTGACTGAGACTGCCTCGGTGGCGTAGTTGTATTACAGTACGACTGCAAAGCTGAGGTCTCGGGTTCGATCCCCGGGTCGGGCAAAGTGATATTGAGTTTTCTATTCAGTATCAGCTCGGAGTCTGGAATTTGTGCCCGATATGTCGATAGGCTCGCCCCCTATCACATCATGGGACGGAATAATGGCGAAAAGTGGGTGCACTAGTTGCGCCTCTGCCTACCCCTTCGGGGATAACAAGTGTGAGTGTATATGTATGTATATATATAAATCAAACATAGTCTTTGGCTCCATTCTCAACTACAGGAACAACAGTAGTTAAAGTAGTAGCATAAAGTGTGCTCGAGGTAAAATACTCCTTTTCGAAATTACTCTTATCACCTAAGATAATTTCGAAAAAGAGTATTTCAATTCAAAAAAGGGGGCAGAGTAGTGTACGCCTGACTCGGACTGGGCTCCATCTTGACGACGACTGGTTGCGTGAGATCCGAATGTCGGTCCATCTCGTAGTGTTTGTCATGCGGTACCATGCCACACTTTTCGTAATCTTCTGGTGGCGGTGCGTAACGAGGTGGCTCCTCTTGTAGTGCACACGCGGTGTACTTGTCTTCGTGGTCATGTGTGCGGTACTCTAACTTGTCGTCGTGCGCGTGGGCCTCCATCTGCGGTGAGTGAGCGCTCATCATGGGATAATCTCGCACTCCGATCGGCGGCGGACTCCCCTCGCCATACTCATACGAGTGTCGCGGTGCAAACATCTGGCCATCGTGACCGTTTAAGACCGTAGTATAAGAATAGGCTGCAGGCTGCGCATTGAAACTTGGGTAGCCTCCGCTGCTGGATGATAGAAGATGGTGGGAGGAGAGCTCGTACGAGTGTTGATAAGACCATGAGTCAGCTGGTGCTGGCAGGCCGTTCTGAGGGAATGTTGGTAGATTGCTGCCGATCGCTGAAAACCCTCCGCCTAAAGTAGTGGAACTTGGCGAACTGGAACCTATGTAACCGGTCTTCCGAGGCGGTTCCCGTTTGCGCCACTTAGCTCTTCTATTTTGGAACCACACCTGCAACATTATTTATTTTTTAGCATGTAACAATTAAATACTTAGGTCAAACGAACCTGATTTAAATACATATTCTAACGCAGTAAAATGTAGTCCACTCACCTGAACCCGTGATTCAGACAGATTAAGTTTAAGAGCAAGTTCTTCCCTCGCGAAGACATCGGGATAAGGCGCCCTTTCGAATGCTCGCTCTAACTCTTCAAGTTGGTATGCCGTGAAAGTTGTTCTGAAATTAAAACAGAAAGACTATTAAAAATCTTATAAATATTTATAAACATTTCAAAATCGTGATGTCATTGTATCAGGATGTGATGTATCTATAAACTATAATTAATAACGTCGAAGCAATTTCCCTAGTATCACCGTCTGTACTTAACATGCTGAATTACGTATTCCAATTCATAGGGGTATCCACCATCTGTGATCTAACGCGTGCAATATGGTTGAAGCACGCGTCGGAATTGATTGACCGTGAAACTAAATTCACCCCCGTTGCGAACGACCTCTTCTAATTGCGTGCCAATTGAACCCGCTTTATAGTAGCGGCATTTTAATTGTTTCAACACTATCGCTATTTTGTATCTACAAACAATTTATGACTACAACTTACATAAGTGCTCTTACGGTCATTTTTCATTCATTGCATAAAGCGCGTAGGTACTTCGACTTATTTAAAAGATTTAAATTTTAGGTCCGCCTAAGAATAATATGTGAATTTGGAAAAGAGTTCTAACTATAATTACTTAAGAGGCCGTATACGAAATTTCGACTATTTCAGTCAACTTTTCATCGAGATTTTGGTATAAAAAGTCGCCTAAAGGATAAATGCGACAATTTCTTTATCCTACTAATATTATAAAGGCGAAAGTTTGTAAGAATGTATGGATGTCTGGATGTTTGTTACTCTTTCACGCAAAAACTACTGAACGGATTTCAATGAAATTTGGCAAACGGGTAAATATTGTTCTGGATTAACACATAGGCTACATTTTATCCCGGGAAAAGAAAAAGCAGGACTTTTATCCCGGATAAACTTTTTAACGCGGGCGGAGCCGCGGGCAAAAGCTAGTTATCAATATAAAAGGAGGCGCACTCATTTTCGTGGGCTAGCGTTGGCGTTTAGCCAATTTGTGTTGAAATAGTCTTTCTGATGACGTATTCTAAATTAACCAGATCAGGTTATTTTTTAAAAAATCACGATGAAAAGTTGACTAAAAAGTCGAAATTTTGTATACGGCCTTTTAAGTTACATCATGATCAAGATAAAAATGTTTTTTCCACATCGAGTATCTATTCTGGACTTGCTGTTAGATGCGTTTCTTGATTACCCTTTTTTGTAAGAAATAAGTATGGAAGTGGACGATAGCCTAGTTGGGAATGGAACGGTCTGCCGAGACAATGTCCGGAGGTTCAAAACCCAAGGCACACACCTATGACTTCTCAAAGTTACGTGTGTCATCATCATCATCATCATCATCATCATCATCATCAGCCTTTATCAGTCCACTGCTGGACATAGGCCTCCCCTAATGAGCGCCATAGCCCCCTGTCTTCAGCTTGCCGCATCCAACATCTGCCTGCAGTCTTACGCAGATCGTCATCCCACCTGGCCGGAGGTTACGTGGAAGTTACGTGTGTATTGTTTATCAATTATCGTTCGCTTTAACGGTGAAGGAAAACATCGTGAGGAAACCTGCATACCTAAGAAGTTCTTTATAAGAATTTCGAAGGCATGTGAAGTCTACCAACCCGCACTAGGCCAGCGTGGTGGACTAAGGCCTAAACCCTCTCAGTTGCAGAGAAAGCCCGTGACCAGCAGTGGTACAGTATATAATACAGGGCTGGTATTATTAAGTATGGAAATAAAATATGTACTTTTAAAATATTATTTTGTTCCAATCCCTTGGATTCGTAAATAAATACTTTATTCTAGCATCTTGAAAAGTATGTGTATATATTCTTTTTCCTTCCCTTAATGCAGTATAATTATGATAAGGTACCCCAACTTGGGGTACCTAATTTATGTATAACTAGCTTTTGCCCGCGGCTCCGCCCGCTTTAAAGTTTTTCCGGGATAAAAGTCCCGCTTTATATTTTCCCGGGATAAAAAGTAGCCTATGTGTTAATCCAGGACATGATCTACCCGTGTGCCAAATTTCATCGAAATCCATTCAGTAGTTTTTGCGTGAAAGAGGAACAAACATCCATACACTCTTACAAACTTTCGCCTTTATAATATTAAGTAGGATATACGTTAAAAGTCCCCAAGTGTATATGTACCAGCTTTATAGGGACATATAAAGACGAACAAAGCCCAGACCATATCCAAGTAACCGTTTCCGTTTACTTTATTAATGCTTCGTGATTAAGATCACTTTAAAATGGTGTCGCGGCACAATGCATGGAACATTCACATCATTAAGTCGAATAGATCCCCCGGTTAGTGGCTAGAGATGGCGCGATAAGCCAATTGACTCCCCGGGGCCATACGGGTAATTATTACGGAAGAAACTTTATTACTACAATGAAGTTTGTGCTAGAATGTCTTCGTTGTTATATTCAAGAAATGAGAGTAGTTTTCAAGAAAACCTTTTTGTGTTTTTTTTCCTGCCTCTCCCGTGCCTATTACGCATTGAAAGATATTTGTAATTATTTCATCGGGTAACCTAAGTATTATTATTTTTAAAGGGGGTATTCTCGGATTAGTAATACAAAGAAACATAATACAATGGTTGTAAACTACTGGTAGCTGAAAGTATAGTAATTATAAATGTTGATTTTTTATTTTCATCGATTTTCTATAAAGTATGTTTTACTAGTTGCCTTCTTTTATTTTAAGGTACATTTACTAATTAAACCTTTTCTATGAATTCATAAATAATTATAATTTAAAAACAGTCTCCACTCTGCCTACTACCCTCACACTTTCAAATTACACAATACTCTTAATTTCTTATCAACTTTTCACCATATGCCGCCGTGTTTGAAGTTCTAAGTATCATCGTATTAGTTATGCAAACAAAACAGGGGTGCATACTACATAGGTACACGATGATCGCATTCCTATACTCTCACGAGGGGTGTCCCATCGAACACCTGTGGCGGTACGCTCTAGGGCTGGCCACGTGCCGTTAATTAGTTTATATTAACTGCACTATGATTTTTAAATTGTATTACAGTCTTCGTCTTCTGAAATGTAGCAATTAATAATATTAAGCATGCTTAGTGCCAAGCCAACATCAACGAGGTATACCTAATCATTCATCAGCTAGGTAGGGGAAAAAATAGAATATTCTTCTAATATGTAAACAAGTTTGTTAAATCGTACAGATCGTAATAAATATTAGGCATGTTTTCTATGTAGAGAAAATGTAGTAAATTCACTTTTAAAAAAATTATATGCGAGTGCCGAGAAGTATATATTTTTTTTATTTTAAACAATTTATGACTAAGACATAAATAGATTTTAAATATTTAATTTAAAGACGAACGTGCTCAACATGATACATCGCACAAAATTTATGCGGAAAATTCCTACATTCGTGATTTAAAACGTCTACGAGCTACGACACGGCGCTACGAAGATAAGCGTACAACGCGCTACATAGTATATCGCTACGCAAGATGATACGTCCCGTAGCCTTTACCCGAAAATCACATACATAGTATTGATTCCAAACTGGAACATACAAGTTTTACGTTGAATTGGTTCCAAAACCTAAACAAATATTCGTGAATTTTGCAAATTGTAAATATTTATGCCTGTGTGGGAATCAGACCCGCTGCCATACCGAGGTTGATCTTTATCTACATATCATCTCCAATTAAGTTACTCGTCGTTGAATTCGTACGAACGAACTTCAACAAATATTATAAACGTTTGAAAAAAGAACTAACATACCTTGTTTTCTTTTTCTTTATTCCGTTATTGTCATTTTTCTTCTTGTCGCTTTTTTTGGTAGTTGTAGGCGGCGGGGGTGGCTGGGTGTGCGTGACGGGTGCTGAATCTACCGGCTGCAGCATCAACGGCTCATCCTTGCGTTTCTGGTCGCCGTTGGCGGAGAACACTGGCAGCTCGTCGCGGTACTGCAGCTCGCCGACAGCGCCGACCACCACCTGTACGTGCCGCTCCTTGCCGAACTCGCCGAACATATGCTCCTCAAAGGTGGGCTGGTCCATGGCCCCGGCGCCGGCCTCGAAGGCGCACTCGTAGCGCGCGCCGGGCCCGGCCGAGCTGTCCCCGCACACGTACATGTAGCCGTCGGCGGGCGGCGGGTGCGGGCCCGCTACCTCCGCGCCTACTTCGCTCGGCTCCGTCTCGGAGGTGTCGCTGCCGCTGCGCTGGATGCACACTTGGGCCCGACGAGCCCGGCTCGCAACCGATTTATTAACTTCAATATTGAACAATTTACTTAATTTAACGGAGCCCTCGGGATCGACGAACGCTCGCGCCGTTCGTATCCTCGAGTTCGTCCCGGTTAAATGGCTTTAATCAACTTTAACGAACTAACCAAATTTGCTCTCCGGTTGGTCAATTTATATTACCATAATACAACTCTTGGTGTACGTTTCGAGCCAATGATTGGTGCGTGTGACACAGAGAATCGCAGCGTGGAGAGCTAATTTCGTCTGTACGAGACGGCCGGTGGAGAGATATTGTAGCAAACTGTACGGGCGCTTATGACTTTGATGTAGTTGTGTTGGGGAGCCAATAACAAGCGGAGTGAGCCACTCCCCCGGCCGTGCTTGTCTCCCCTCGCGCCTTTGTTCCGCGCCGGCCGAGCTGCGGGTCGGTGCGGCCGCTGCGCATCATCATCGTTTATGCACCATGCGGGATTCCCACAAAGTCACGCGATATTTTGTTTGGTCTTTAATATAAAAGGGCTCGAACACCCACATCATTATTTCGAAAGTCTATAATGCTTTATTATAAATCCGTATCAACATCACTCATATATCTTCTCTATGATTTATAGTCGTGGGAAAGCTGAGTAGAAATAAAAATGCAGATGAAAATTACTATCACTTTTTACTACTTGCATGTAGTTAGTATTTATAAGTAATAAATACTAGACAATTAAACAGCCCAATCACTAGATTATATTTAAAAATTGATTACACGATTACAATGAGATACGACGGGATACTTATAATATGTAACGGGATTCACAATGTGTGTCAAAGACAACGAAGTGAGCGGAGACTGGAGGCAGCAGCACGCCAACACGGAACGACGTACGCGCACTGCCTGCGATCAGCGACGCGCCGATCACTTAATTATTTATTAACTATTATTGCCAGGGATTATTAATAAAACATTCGCCACGACTATCGGCACTTAGATTAACGTCGAGGGAGTAATGGCGCATTTCAACAATTTCGGTTGTTATTTAATTGAAGTCAATTTAGATGATCAGAGTCTATTTAGGTTGGTGCTGGCGCTCGCCAGTGGGATATCTGCTTCATTGGGCTTATTGGTGACTTTCAGACAGCACGAATTGCACTCGCTGATGCACTTCTCGTAGCATTTGCACTTCGTGGCAACATTAAAGTGGGTCACGGACGCGACCACACTCCATTATTACGCGCGTAACGCTATTAAAATTCTATTTACTTAAATGATTTAAACCAACGCTGCAAGTTTGATAGTGTAATAGTACAGTTTCTGCGCCAGTGTTGAAGTGAATAACAGAAAAAAGGAACTACATCAATGTGTGCACTTCGTTGTGTTTCCGTGAGTAGTGCTTGTGCGTGTGAGTGAATATTTCGTGACTATCGGAACCGGTGCCACCTACTTACATAGACAGATCGCGCCTAGCCGTGGTTCATGTCACAGCATCGCAACTTACCCTTATTCGTTATATGGTTGAATGTTAAAATAACGTAGCATTATCTTATAGATACGGTAAGAAAACTTATTATTTGTCTCGAATTAATGGCACGAAACAAAAAACTGAATACACGTAGTAAGCTTACTAGGTACGCGTTTCATTAGAGTAATATAATTTGTATTTTATTTGAAACAAATTTTCTGTGAACATGAAAATAGCCATGCTCAACCATTTTTTAACGCGGGCCACAAAGACGTCTAGTTAGTGGTTCCTCGGGCCACAGCGTAATTTATTGAACCAATTCAGTGTCTAAGGAAATTAGTTTGTTTTAGTGAGATTTTCGAGGTCAGATAGGCCACTAGTAAAGGATCAGCGGGCCGTAGCTCTGGGCTATAATTTTTTTACACTTACACATATGTAATTTACAATATATTAAAATTGTAGCCTTGTAGATTTTTTTTGTTTGTTATGATGACCCAACCGTTATCTACCTGCCAAAACGGTACTTTCTAAATTAACCGATAATAAAAATCATTTAAAAACAATTCTACCTTTGTGGGAGACGGGTTAGTCAGAAGGTTCGCTAGCTCTGTGTCTAAAACTAGTGGCGGCCTTAGCCGATGCGAAGCTCCGGGGAAGACGAAAAAAGGTCCACGATTTAATTTTTTTGGTATCAGGTCGAAGGCGTAGAAGGCTCATCGCAAAGACTCTAGTAAAAACGGCCGGGCGGTTAACTAAAAAATTGATTGATAAGTATTCTCTTGTTGCGGAGGATGTTCAGCATTTTTTAACAGAGTGTGTTCGGAGTGTAGCCATGAGACAAGAAGTATTTGAATCTTTGAATGTAAATCCTTATGATGTGGGTATTTTTCAAAGTATATTATCGTCGCCAAGATCGGAAGCAGCTAGAATGATTTATGTACATGCACATAGACTTCTTAGAAGTTAGGAATATTATGTATTAAATACTATTTGTAACAACTATGAGACTGACATAGTCAGAATTGACTCAAAGTCTCTTAAATAAATAAGAATAAAAAAAAAAAGTATTCTCTTTAGGCGGAAATACAGTTGATTTAGCCAAATCATCACCACAGCTATGTGATTTAGTCAAAAGTTTATTATGTGATTTGAAAAGGCAAAAATGTAGAGGAAGGGGTATTTTTTAATGTTTCGATATTCGGTTTCTCCCTAACTGCTTTTCTGTACAGGCCACCGCTAATGCAGGTATTCCATTATTCACTTTGGTGCACGCACCTTAGCTTAGATGCTCTTTTATGCTATTCCAGATCAACAACTTACCTTGGCATAAAGTATCATATACCTCTTAGAGGTATCTTTATACCTCAGGCGTAGCTATACTCAACCTGCGGCCTACTGGCGCCGGGCTGTAGCGTGCGGCCCGCCGAGCCTAATCAAGTTGCCCATCTGATTTCAAAAAGTTCCCTAAAACTGAATAAACTTTACCCAAAATCACTTGAGCTGTATGCTAGCCTTATGAGAATGAAATTATTCAAACTTATATTATATAAATAAACGCCTTTTTAGACAGTTAAGTAGGGCAATGAATTTACAACGGCAACTAAAATGTCTTTGTGGCCCGCAGGTATAAAAAAAAGCTAGAGTTCGGCTGCTGTAGCGTGATCACTAAAAGTACGCGGTGGCTATTACCCTCCAATGCATGGTAATTATTTCCTCAAACCTGTTATCCACCTAACTTTCAAATCTTTCGAGGGCACAGCTAGGTTACAACAAAATTATTGGGTACATCCCCGAATTTGGATGCTTTTGCATTTCATTTCAGCTATTATGCAGGTACATAGGTGTATCATAACTCATACATGCATATAAAGTTCCTGAAGTGACAAAGTTGTTCAGTATTATATTATGTTAAGAAAAAAATTGCCGTGCTGTGCTCTGAAAGTGGGTTACCATTACTATATTCATTGTTTAAAAATATAATAAAAAAATTATTTTAGTTTACATACAAATCATCAAATTCCTATGAATGTATTTCACTCTGTATAGAAAGATTAGATTCCGCATCTTTGCATGAATAAAAAATATCTAGAGGTACATTTATCTATTTTCTCGCACGTGTCTATTGCGAAAATGATTTTTGTATCACATCTACTATTTTTTTATTGGTTTTCCCCGTGCTTAGTTATTTTACTTATTTTGCTCTTAACCCCATGACAATTGACATTATAATATTTAAAATGATGTCTTAACACCTTGCTTAACCCAAATAAGAAATGAGAGAGAAAACGTTTTTATGAACACTGAATGCACCGTGACACAATGACTGCCTCGATGGCGTTGTTGTATTGCGGTACGACTGCAACGCTGAGGTCTCGGGTTTGATCCCCGGGTCGGGAAATGTGATATTGCGTTTTTCTACTCAGTATCAGCCCCTTTTTTTAAAATTGGCCCTAACTGCCAGTAGCCTGACGCAAGTCGGATTTTCTGGCCATATCGGACTTTAGGGTGAACGTTTTAGGCGCTCGCAACCCTTGATTTAAGTGACCATGCTGAGGGCAACCCACTAACGAGTTACAAACCTCGGCTCAGGACGGTCACCGGGAGAGGATGAGACATCAACGATCAGTGGGGAAGGTCGGTATTTAACCTAATCCTATCCATTTATTTCGTCGACGGCACGCAGGCCGGAACGGTTAAGGGGTCCGGGAGGGGGGGGCGACGGGGAACGCGGCGAGGTCCTCAACGGCGAGGACAGAACTGCGGTCGTATAGAGTGGTGTAAGAGTTTTAAAAGCTCATTCTTACGACAGATGGCCAGAGTGATATCGTCCACTGGATCGGTTAAGACTGAACGCGGGCGTCTCCGTTTAGAGCGGTCGAATGGAGTGTATACGGACGTTTTGCCGACTAACGTATTTGGGTTATTTACCGCCCGATCGAAGTAGCGTCTGCTGGCCATATGTATGAAATGCTGATGGTCGGCATGTTGGTGTCCACGTGGAGGTTGCGATAGCGGACGTACCACGGGGCACCAAGACCATGTCTGAGAAATTTGTCTCGTAACACCTGCATACGCTTAACACGAGCAGGCGGTAAATGGGAGAACACGGGCGACGCGTATGTCATGATCGGCCTAATTCACGTGGTAAAGATCCTAATCTTGTTGCGGATGTACATTTTTAACACGCTTTTATTAGCTTCAGACGTCTTTAATATGTATGCATGTGTGTATGTAACGGAAACTTTGAATATGATTTTGACCCCCTTCAAAACGTCGGATTAAATCGAAATTTGGCATACTTATCAAGGACGGATGACAATTTAATATTTTAAACTAAAAATACGCTTTTATAGAAAATTCAATTCAAGTTTATTTATTTTCAGTCACAACTGGTGGACCATAGTAAAATTATTATGACTAAACTAACTATTCTTATGAGTAAAAAATTCTTCTTATCACAATATGGCGCTTTCGTTAATTATTTAGTGACATCTGTTGGACAATAGTAGAACAGAACTAAAAAGTGAAAAATAAATAACAGTTTAAAAACTAAAAAACACGCTTTTAGAAAATCCAACTAAATAATAGAAATTTTAACAAATTTAAACAGAGAATAGCGTGAATAAGAAAAAAAAATATTTTGTTGTAAAAAAAAGCGTGGTGTGCTTTTTAAGATACTATCAAAATAATCCTACTCATATTATCTGTCAATAAAATATTTGACACCATGCACTCCACGCTTATTTTAAAAAATAAAATATATTTTTTTCTTATTTACACTATTCTTAATACAAAATGATTAAAATTTATTTTCTATTTTTAGTTGGATTTTCTATAAAGCGTGTTTTTTAGTTTTTTTATTTCGTTCATGAGCCAATGCAATTGGCTCATCGTGAATGCGGCTAGCGCGCGTACCACGTTTACGTGTGGGATCTTCATCCACCTATGAAGGGATGACCTGGTTAGACACGCGGACTGAAGTATGAGGCACATGGACTTTCCTTTTCAGTTCAGAGTGAACAGGATAGCCTGGCTCTTTGTGGGATTGACGGTGATTCGCCATTTGCGGAACCACTCGCCGAGCTTATCGGCGGCGGCCTGCAAAATGCGCTCCACATTGTCGGGGTCAGAGACGTGAGGCGTAGATTGCGGTGCCATCCGCGAAGAGCGCCAGATGAGCGTTCTTCGGTTTAGAGTAGTCACTGGTGTACAGCGAGAAAAGAAAAGGGGACAGGGCGGAGCCTTGCGGGACTCCGGCCGTAATGGAGTGTCGGGAGAGAGTTCCTTCCACGAGATAATTGAAACCGCGATAAAGTATCAGCTCGGAGTCTGGAATTTGTGCCCGATATGACGATAGGCTCGCACCCTATCAAATCATAGGACGGAATACGCAAGGCGAAAAGTAGGTGCACAAGTTGCACCTCTACCTACCCCTTCAGGGATAACGGGCGTAAGTGTGTGTGTGTGTGTGAATACACTGTAAAAATCTCCTAAACTTACCTAGTAAGTAGGTATAAGTAAGCATTCTAAAAGCTCAACAACAAATATTGAAATCTAGCAAAACACATTTGCTAGTTTACGAGATCTTATTTATAATAAGATCTATTTAGATTTGGTAAATAAGGGATGACTTATTTGAATATACCATGGCAACATAGGTAGGGTACAAGTACCTATTTAAAATGAGTCAGTCATGTGACGTGTCGTCGCGAAGGCGCTTCACATAAAATCTCTCTGGCAACGGCAGGCGACGCAGAATCTGCCGCCCGCTCAATTGAACTCAATTGCTTTAATTGACTTCAATTGATATGACCTCGCGCACCGACTCCCAGCTCCCGCTTCTAGCATGACACTTTTACATCTATCTTTTTTGGAGCTGACATAAAAACACTAAAATAAAATTTATTGCCCTTAATAATACTTGTTTCTCAACCACATAGCCAGACGTTGCGTAAATTTTCCAGTAGACATTTTAAAAATAAACTTACGCAGCAACTTTGTCGAAATTCTTTCTACAAAAAAACTCATGTATGATTAATTCTTGGTTACCAAATAAAAACTAGGTATACTAAAGACAAAGAAATTACAAACATGTTATGTAATTTTATACAATTTTTATTCAACTTTATAATACAAACACGTTCAGTATCTTCCAACAGCAAAAAGCAAGTTATCAGCTTATAGCAATTTTCGTGAACATTTATGAACAAATAAGTAGATGTGGTTGTGTAAACGAAATACATGAAAGAAACAATTTGTCCTGATTGCAGTGTACATACACGATGACGGAATGCCGTTAAAAAGACACGACACATTTTGGCACGTGTCCTATCCGGTGCACAATTGATCTTAATTAGGAAATAGCGGCGCGACGCGAGGACTGACGCGGTGCTCGTCTTCAATTTAAATACCTACTCTAATATGCACGGTTTTGTTTTTCTATATAACAAAACATTTTAGGTTACTTCTTTGTCTTTTTTGATTTACCCCAAAAACGAATGGAGTTTCCTTGTCTATTTCCAACACTTTCGTCATCCTCCTCTATTGAATCCAAATCTCGTTTTCTCCATGATCTCCCAACCCCCAAAACAACACTTCGACGGCGAGTCAAATTTTCGCTTATCTCTTCATCGCTCTCGTCTTCTTGGTCATTCGGGGGTATAGTTGTAGTTTCTGCTTCAAATCTCAAGTGTTTTTTACTTCGATCTGATGGTCCGCTCCCATGTGCATGAGCTTTTGCTAATGTTGAACTTTTAGGGATATTTTCTGTTTTGGATTTATGGTCATAATTATGACTCTTTAATTCTTTTTCTTCAAAAGTTACACTACTTCTGTCTATAGCTTTAATGTTAACCGTATCATCGGACGACATTGATTTGCTAGACTCTTTTGAGTTGTTAAAAAAATTTAAAATGCTGAGTTCACCCAGAGAACGTAGTTTGTTTATTTCTTCAAGTGAAATATTTTCGTCCAAAGCCAGTAAGCTCTCAGATGTATTTGTGTTCTGTGGTACCTCAATATTTTTTTTTGTTCTGGTGTGCTTTGTGCCTAATCTCGTTAATTCGCTCATTTCTAAACTATCGCTAGTTTGTATAGCAATATCTTTTTTAACTCGCTCAGCGTCTAATATTTTCCTTAATTCTAGCTCCGCGTATGAATATCTCTTTTTGTTTTCTTCAAGTGATGCATACACACCTTCTTGAGCCATACTCTCGTACGCATCTTGCTTCTTTCGCTTCTTTCGAAACAAACTACACGTGAAGAATAATTTGAAAAATCTTTTAAATCGATTGGACTTTTTTCCTCCACTCACTTCTGAGAACATTAGCAAATCATCGTCGAAAATATTTCCTTGGTAAGCCATTTTAGATAACTCATCGTCGTCTGTAGGAGATCGCATAATGGTGTCCAAATATAACCTATACAAATAAAATTCGGACATGAGATTAGTGTCAAATTCGGCAGCTGTACCTGCTAGTATTTTTTTTATTAACAAAACCAATAATTGTAGGTAATCCTAATGTGCAAATATACTGTATTCTTCGAACAGGTGCACATAGTGGATTATTTAAATTATTCAACGATATCTCATTTGAGGGATGGCTGTACCTAGGCACAAGCCTACAAAGCCAAGATGCTTTTCTACAAGCGTTAACGCCAATAGAATAGAAAATAATGTATGCGAATGACATATCTTATCGACAAGTCTAGCTCAAGGATATGTCGTTACCATACATTTGTTTCTATTCTATTGGCGTTAACGCTTGTAGAAAATCATCTTGGCTACAGGCCCTAATAATATTCTTTACATTTGAAGGGAAATATAGCTCAAAATTCTATGAATTAAATGGATATGATATAGGTACTCGATATCACCATAGGGGTCCCTTATTTAGTGACTGAGTCCAAGCATAACTTGTTTTATAGCAGTGGCGTTATCTGCCCCGGGCGGCACAAACCCACGCTAAGCCACCATTTAGTAGACATTTCATTATGAACAATGAAGTGTAGAAAATCATATATTTATACCATAAAAAATGAAAATAATGTTTTAGTAACAAAAAGGGCAACATAATATAATAAACTAACACATTTTCGCTTCCATCGGTATACAAGAAGAACGCCTCGGAAACCTTAGGCACACATCTTTTTAGCCAATAATGGACTCCATATAACATAGTGAGGAGTACAGCAAGGAAAGTGAAGGCGGCTAGATACACGTTATGCTGAAGACCAATAGCAGCACCACACATCAATCGATCCTCGTCGTATATCTCTAAATAATCATTAAATATTTTATTAAAGGTAAGTAATTATTATATCATAACGATACGTGTCAATTGATGAATGAATGTGATGAATGATGTAAGGCAACAGACCTACATATTAATACGCAAAGAAAAGCTTTTGAACGTACCCTTTTTTAAGTGAATGTCTCCGGGATGATACCGAGTAGAAAAACCCAATAAAACAGACCGACCCGGGGGTCAAACCCGAGACCTCTGCAGTGCAGTCGTACCTTAATACAACTAGGCCACCATGGCAGTCATAAAAATAAGATTGTATATACTATATATGTCCGTTAGAATATGTCAGATACCAATTTATGCAGCTAATAGTACTTTAAACTTTTTGTTAAGCCGATTAGTAAGGATTTATGGCAATACTTACCATAAGAACCACAGTTTGGTATCCCATCACACGCAGTCAGGGAATCGATACAGACTCGAGCCCCCGATACTTGGCACTCGAGGTGATCACCAGGACATTGACCATCGCCCGTCATTACTGTACGTGCAGGAGTTACTATCACCGTCATGCTATCCATCTAAACATATTAAAAAAATACTACAGAGGCATTTTCAAATTAAATCTCCATTTGTTTGAATATAATTTTTCCGATTAACTTTGTACTATTCATTAAATTATTATTTTTTATTAGATACCTACTCTTACAAAATTATTATAACAAACACAAGAGTATATTTTGCTTTTAAATATTTTTCTAACCGTAAAATTGCTAATAGCAAGAACAATCCTCGAAGAATTGAATAGATATACACGACGCGTAGCAGTATCGGTGTCGCAAATGTTCAACAATGCTGGTCCGACGTAGCGACGCAAGTAGCGTAGAGCAACGCGCCCGTAAAGCTACGAAGATTTTAATTAAAAGTTGATTACAAACACACCTATACTTTAGAAGAATAATTATATTTATTTAGGATATATTAATACATTTGTAAAATTAACGACGGTGTCTACGACACATGCACAACTTAGTGTGGTGGACATCACCGTTAAAGAGAATGTACCTATAATTTGGGTAAATAAATAAATAAAATAAATTGTAATATTAAAACTATATCGCTAGTTTACACTACACGTAGACTTAGGATCATTTATTTTTAATTGGCTTTTATCTTTACCCCTAAGGATTAAACGGAAGTAGGTACAACTAATATCTAAACCAACATTTCGCTTAGATTACCTATTTTTGGTTAGCAATTTATACTAATAGAAAGAGGTAAAAGTAACTTTGTATGTAGGAGTAATTACTGATAGTAGGTACTGTTCCGACTCATTCATTATTTCGTTAACAAGAAAAGAAGTTAAATATCCTATATGCACATTCATATTTCAGATAGAGATCGATCACTTCCAGGCCTCAAGTTAGTTGACTATACATTACTTTTAATGATCACGTGCGTCACATCTCACATGCTATCACAGTCAATAACAAAATAATACATCAGTTTGACGTCGACGATGTCGGGTATCAATTGAGCTCTGTGCATTGGCTACTTGACATTATGTATTTATCACAGTCATGATGAATCTCAGCGCCCAGTGAGCGGCAGACCATCACCTCCTATAACTTTAAATTTAAAAGAAGTTATATCCCGTTTATAAACTGTGATGCCACGATTACTGGTGGTAGGTCTCGCATATGTAAGAGTCCGTCTGAGTGGATACCACGGCAATGTCTATTTCTACCGCCAAGCAGCTGTGTGCAAGCACTGTTGTGTTTCAGTTTGAAGGATATTGTAGCCAGTGTAACTATAGGACATAATGAGACTTAACATCTTATGCCTCATGATGACGAGGGTAGTGGAATGCCACACAGTACTTTGTAACTCAAGGTGCTGGATGGTGTTTCTACTGTGTATGGGTGGTCGTATCGCTTACCATCAGGTGAACAGCATACTCGTCCCATCATTCAATGCCATAAAAAAAACACTGACATTCAAACATACAGGAAATTAAAAGGATTTCATACATATTTGCATCTGAGGTATTATTTTAAATAACGGGCCCACTAATCCTGCCCGTGGGCGGTAGCGGTCACTTCCATCAGATGAATCACAAAATCTTATAGTTATCTGTTCAGGCGTTTGAAAATTATCAACTGATATCCAACTTAAAAAGTCCGATTGATTATAAATTTGGTGTACATTTCGGCAATATTTTAAAAAATTATGATGCAACTTCAAGTTGTCTGCGGGATACTTATTATATTAGATATAGCGTGTTTGGGCTCATAAGGATGGTCTCAACGAGTAAGTGTTACATAGTTGATTATCAAGACCGCATCATAAATAATAAAGTAATTTAAAAAGTTTTAAATATTTTGTTTTCAAATTATTATTTTTTTATAAATCATAATTTAAATATTGTATACCTCGTCATCCTGTATCTCAACAAGCTGTGCGAAGTCCTGCATGTCTGCGATGTCGTACTTGGCTGTAGCCGTGGTAATAACGTCGCCCTTTATTGTGATATTGTGAGGCCGAGCATTCTCTACCGGCACTGACTCTATGTACCGCTTCTTGCGTTTACTGTCACATAATATAGGTACTTACTTACACGTTGTACACTAGGCGACTTTAAAAAGTGAAAAATTTGGTATACTTGAATAGTCAATCAGGTATTTTTCTAGCAATTTAAATAAGAAGCTTGGGTGTTGGGTGTCAGTTAGGTACCTACATATATTTAATACCTATAAAAGAATACTAGAAATCAAATTATTATTAATAACCGATTACTATAAACAATTTTAGTCGCTACAGTCGGATCTTTAGTAAAAATGGACCAATCAGAAAACAGTTTGACATGCTTACAGATGAGTTACTTTCATTGGTTCATTCTTACCAAAGAGTAGTTAGCGATTGGTATTATTTATTGTAACTGGTAATTGCATTTGAAACTAACGTGTCACTTGTAACATTTAAATCCTGTGTCAGAGTCTGGTTAGCCTTCAGATGGTACAGTATGCCTGCCATGACAGGTGCCACTTGCACTACGTTGTCCCAAGACTCGCGATCCACCAAGGAACCAGTCAAATTTTCATCACTTAAACAATGAATAACCAATACGATAATATAACCGTAATACCCGTATTCAACTCCCAATTTCATTCCTTTTTCCTTTCAGAGGCTTAAAGGAACGACTTACACAACAAATCAGATCAAAAGACCATTTTTTCATTTAGACGGCTACTGTAGCGAAGTCGTGCATAACACGTATTTCGAAATAACATAACAGTATGAAAGTAAATAATAAAACTATTATACAATTTCAATATTGAGAATAATATTGAAAATACCATTTTATGTACTAATTCGTTAATTTTCACCTTTTTGAAACGAAAATGGAAGAGGTAGAGTTCCCATCGGTCGTAATTGGTGCCGTCGTAGCGCTAGTTTTTACAATAGTACTGTCTTGTTCTAGAACCAATCACGTAATAGTTATATTCTAAATTATAATAAGTTGCCATTACTTTTACCTATAAGTATTAGTTCTTACTAATTACAACACACAAATTTTAGAATGCCGAATTTGTAATACGGAGAGCCTCATATGGTAAATAATTTCTAATAATAAATGTTATATACTTATTTACATTAATATAATCAAAATACTACTTACCTCCATTATTAGACATATTTTGCAATGATGAAGTAATTATTGTTACACTGTTATTGTCATCAGCTTGCGACACATGCGCATCCTGTGTGTTTCTTGTTATTGGCAACGTAGACTTTATTGAAAGCAAATATTTTTTTGTAGCTTTAATAACCTGAAATGAACTGAACTAATATTTATTTATATGAATAAGAAAGATATTAATTAAGTTTGTTGGTACCTACTTAAGAATCAAAACAAAACGGCTTGGCTAACAAAAATTTAAATTAAACCTGACATGCATTTTCTGTAATATTCTGTTTGCGAGAAACTTTTTTGTGCATAGATAAAGACTCTGTCTTGTGTGCTTCACATCTCAGCTCAGTTCCCAGTTATAATAAAGGTACAGCTTTAACAAAACCCCAAAAATAGAGAAAAAATAAAAACATACTTCTCAGTTGTTATTGTCGACTTTTTAGGAACAGAAGCATGCAACGGGACGTCTTTATAATATATGGATAAATTTGGTGATAAATATACTGTAACAAACATGATATAATAAATAAGAGTTTGTGGATGGTTTTATGCTTTATCGAAGTATGTTTTCAGGTTCAATTTCTTGTATAAATTTTAACTATATCAATATAATTATTGGCTGTTTAGCAAGCTTTAATGATTTATACATGGCATATAAAATAATGTAAACTTCATAGAATATTCAAGTTTGCGCAGGAATTCGAAGATTCGCTTATGCAAAATATGTGTAAAAAAACTACTTATTAAATATAAATTTCTAGAATGTAGATGCATATGGCGTACCTATTCACTAAGGCAGAATTTTTCTACGTGTGGGTCGGTTTAAAAAGATAAATTTATTAAGAAAATGTTAACTAAGGGAGAAACATTTTCTAAGTTAATACAAAACTTTTATATATTAATACAAATTAACAAAAATAAAACCTAGAAGTACTCGTCCATCTTAATGCGAGTATTGCTCTTGTTTTTCATCAACAAATTTCTCAAATCGTAACGTAATAAAATACAGTAAAACAGCTGGTATGGGTGGTCGGGAAACATTTTTTCATACTAGAGAGGTCGTGTTACAAAAAGGTTGAGAAACACTGCACTAAGGTAAAGTAAACTTAGTATACGTAGATGATGTTTTGATCTGTTAAGAGTTAGGAGAAAAACATTATATTTAATGCATGAAATAAAATTACTTTACCGCTGGAAATGCGCTTTATATCTAAGATATCCTGAAACATATTGGACGTATTTTTAAAAACTTGTGCGGTGGGTTCGACTCTTTTAGTCGAGGCTGTTTTAACAAACGATTTCATGACATTATCAATAAAGTCCCACGAAATATTTCCTCGTATTTCGTTTTGTAGCAATAATTTATTTTCAGTTGTAAATCCTGATGTGAAGTTAGCCAAAACATGTTGTGTTATTGCAAAGGGTCTGAAAATATGAAATGTAAACTTTTTTACCTTTTTGATTATAAATAATATTAGCATATTATGTTATATATAATATAGGAATATATTTTGTGTAAATACATCTTTTTAGTTTAGGTAGTATATACTAACTTCTTTATGTAAGAATGTCTTCCATATGTCATAAGAAACGGCCATGTTGTTTTAAATTTAAGACGATTATTTGCATTGTATTTCTGTTTATATGATTTCCTTTTTACAGATCTAGTTGATAATAATAACCTGTAATAAATTTTACTTCGAGTACTGTACATGCTGCATGATTAAAAAAATAAACAATGTGTTAAATTTAACATGTGTTTTATTGTACATCATCAATAAGTACAATTGATTTTTTTCCTATCTTACAATGTAATTAATGTTGTAACACAATTCTTGTAAAATTAATTAGTAAATACGAATGAACAGAAGGGAATACCTATCATCTGGGGTATAAGGTGTCCAATTGTAGTGAATTTTATATTTAGATTCCTCTTCACCGTCCTTTCGTAGTAATCCAGTATTGTTCAGAGAAAATTGAACTAAAGGTATGATGCTAGTATCGTAAGACATATCACGGCTAATCAAGGCAATTAGAAGAAACGTTATTATTATCATATGTTAATTAATTACGCCAATGTATGCATAGGTAACTGGATTAATAACCAAAAAAAAATAAGTATACGTATCTATTGTTTATAATATACTAATATTATACGTACTTAAATTTTATTAATTAGTAATAAATTTAAACAACATAAAAGTAATTTTACAATTAATTATAATTCTAAAAAGTACGTATTTAAAGTAGTTATTCTTATTACCGAGGTGTAACGTCATACAGGAAGTCGAAAGAATCATCAATATCATAAACATTCTTCCGAGGAACCTCTCCGGGTATAAATTTACCAGAAACATTCACTATTGGTATTTCCACTCTAATATACTCTGCTTCACTATCTTCAGGTGTGGTGGTAACATTAAGATCCACATTTTCGGAAGTAGTTTCAATAGTGTCATCGTATTCATCGATTTCTGTAGAACTAAAGTGAATGGTAAGTAATTATAATCATAATAGAATTTAAAATGTTATGTTTTAAATACAATGCGAATTAATAAGTAATAACCCTCAGTCCTGTAAAAAATAAGTTCGTAATTTAATATATCTGTGCCTAATACGGAAATGATTGAATGATACCTTGAAGGTTGCAATTTTTGAATTTGGAATTTAGATTTGACCAAATAGAAGATAACATAATATTATACATATAAATCTATGATTAATATGTCTTTCTAAAATTTAAAGTACTTTCGTGGCAAATTATAGTACCTACGCGTTACGATTTCCGTGCTAAAGTCTCATGCTCTATTCCCCAGGTTGCGGAATGAATAGCGATATTTAATTTTTCCGCTCAGTATTACTCTGGATTCTGGAATTTTGCCCAGTTAATGGCAATAAGCTCCCTATGGCCTATGAGCCCTAAGTCATAACATAGTTGGCGAAATGTGGGTAAGTTATACCTTCGCCTACCCATGATAAGGACAAAAAACGTGATGTATGTAATATCTATGTATATAATAAATATTATATAGCTTTTGCTTGAGGTTTCATACGCGTGCAAAAGTTTTTCCGGGACAAAAAGTAGCCTATGTTATTCCGAAATCCCAGGATCTCAGACTATCTCCATACCTTTCATCGATTTCCTCTTTATAACTTTAGTATAGATAAAGTAAAAGAGACCAAAATATGTCCTTTGAAAGTTATCTTCGTCTAACTTTTTGTGACCCCCTTGATGGACGGCAGCGTGGCGGTTAGGCCTCACGCTACCGTTGACGCCGAGGGCGTCCTTTGGTGCGCGGGGGCTTCTGAGCCCCCGCAACAACAGGAGACGGACCGCAATAGAGGTACGCGCAGTGGCGGTTGCGGACGACAACTTAGACGAGAGTCGGAGGAAGCCCGCAGCCGTCCCTAATGCGCCGAAGATGGCCACCGCGGAGTTTTGGTTGGTATGCCGTGCGTTGTATAGAGGCTAGGGACTCGGCCCGGCGGTCGCCCGACGTTTTCCATCTCTCCGGGCGGCTCAACGTCGAGTCGTAAGGCACGGTGAACCCAACATAACCGCTCAGTCGTTCCCCTTGAACGCTGGGCGGTAGTAATAATTCACTTTCTCCGCGTAAAAAAAAAATAAAAACCCGTGAACACTCACAGTAGGTAAAACATTCTTACTAATTACGTCCTACTACAGAACTGAATTACGCAAATTGTAATAGGAATTAAGTTCATTAAATAATACTGAAATTAATATTATTCGTGGTAGGTTAGTAGTAGGTAGTTTTTTGTCGCGTACCTGGGTTCAGTCGACTGGGTAGTTTTCAATGTATAAAACTTCGTCTCATTGACACTGTCTCGCTTTATTAGGGAGTCCGACAAAGGGCCCCAGTATCCACCAAAAGTTTCACTCATTTCATAAACCATCAGTTGGTTACCATTTTCAGAACATGATGAAATAATACCATCGTTTAAAGTCATTTGTATTACAAAAATCAAATCAGTACCGGACTCTGATCTATAAAACAATAAGTAAATAAGAACTCAGACAGAAGACATTTTACCCAGAAAACTCCTAAAACGAGTTTTTAGTTCCTAGTTAGGGTATTTAAATAAAATAGTACTTAAGATACATATCGAAAACATATTATTACCTAATATAAAAATCCGAACGTCCCTAGTCACAAAAGATTTAAATAAAATGATTATAAGACCTACACGCATAACTAAGTATCTATTTAAATACCTAATGCTTATGAAACAGCTATAAGGCAGTTCCAGTCTGGTAAAATGCAATATTTGCGAGTTAGCATCTACAACATGCCTGCCTAGGAATACTGAAGGCATAACACGCCGACGACAATGCTCCGAAATATCCTTCTGGTACACAAACTTGCGCACTGTTAAAGCTAGTATTAATTCATGTTTCAAACTTATCATTGCAAGTGCGTATGTTAACAAAGAAACCATTTTTATGCCGTCGTAGCTATATAGATTTTAGTGTCCTAATGTCACTAATTACCTATTTGATCGATATGTTTTAAAAATAAATAAAAACCCACATTCCCTAAGCGTTAATATAAAAGCGCGTTTCCAGCAAAGATGTGCGGGGACGCGTATTGAGACTGGCATAATACAATGTGTCATCTTTCGCTATGCATTTTGGACTGCGTTAAACAAAGCTTGGAAAATTAAACCTATTGTTGGTGGATTTTATTTATTTTATTTTATCGTAGTACAGGAAATAAACAGTGGAATATACACATACACATTAATTCAAAGTAGCTTAAGACATAATACCAAAAAAGTTGTCAGCATTTAAAAATGCAACAATCTAGCGCAACACTTAGCTCTCTTGTATATTTATTGGTGTATGCGCACTGTTAATAAATTTAAATTATTATAGTAGGTATAGGCATTACTATAGCGAGGATATGTCTGAAACTTTCGGGCTAATAATAAAATTTATTGAACGCTATACGCTTCATTTTATTCCCGCCATGGACATTTGTTTAAGTAACAGAAAAGATCGAACGGATTAACCCAGACGGAAACGCCATCAAATGCTATATTTCATTTCGCAGATATTTTATTTAAGTACCTACAGGTATAGGTATAATACACACACACACACACTCACGCCTTTTATCCCCGAAGGGGTAGGCAGAGGTGCAACTAGTGACCCCACTTTTCGTCGTTATTCCGCCCCATGATGTGATAGGGGGCGAGTCTATCGCCATATCGGGCACAAATTCCAGACTTCAAGCTGATACTGAATAGAAAAACTTAATATCACTTTGCCCGACCCGAGGATCGAACCCGAGACCTCAGCATAGCAGTCGTACTATAATACAACCACGCTCCCGAGGCAGTCCACTATAGGTACAATATTAGGTACTTAAACTGATGATGCCGTAACGGAATTGTACCTTTGAATTATTTCTTAAATAAGGTACTCTATTGCTCAAAACTATAATAGGTACTGTTCTGAGAGTGCTCCAAAAAATAATAATAAATGCCTGAAATAATAAGAAAAGCAGGCGTGGTGCCGGCACAACGATAGGGGTCGCGTGTCCCGCACCGCATTACATCAAAGCTTTTTATGAAGGGAAGGGAGATGTATCGCTTTGCACTCTTATGTTTATAAATTAACAATCATGAGATCGGTATCTACAAATATCTACCTAACAAAGTACCTACATACGATGCGACAAACGAAGAAACAGTTACAAATATACTTTATCCTATCTTGAAATATACTTTATTCTAACTCTATTAAGACTTCTACAGTGTTATTACAAAAAAGTAAAACACGCGATGAACACGTAACTAAAAATGTTTCTATTACAAATTCATGTTTAGAGTTAGACATGGTTTAGGCATTGCTTATATTTAAACACAAGCCGATGGTTGCATACAAGAACATTATAATATATCTAAGTTGCATACAATCTTTTGACGCTTAGACGGGTGTTTAGAATTAGACACTGTCACTGTTATTACAAAAACGTTAAACACGCGATGAACACGTAACTAAAAATTATTCTATTACAAATTCATGTTTAAGCATTGGTTAGAGGTAGACATGGTTTAGTCATTGTTTATATTTAAACACAAGACGGTAGTCTAACGTATGTTTAATATTAAAACCTCTTTGTGTTGGTAATAGGTAATAATAGTCAATGTTTCGTGACTTCCGTTCAGTTGACTATACTGTATAGTACCTACAAAGAGCATTTTAACCCTTCAAGCCCCGCTTATGTATTTAGATGTATGGGACAACTCTATAGGTATATATGGACACCGGTGTCCGTCGCGGGGCTTGACGAGTCAATACTACAGAAAGCTTAGTAACTAAAAAAGCCTGAGCGACGGATCTAAATCTTATAGATTACGTTGACATGGAACATTTAGAATACATAGAGAACTTTCGTGGTAAGAGTATAAACCGAACAAGAATGAACCCATTCCAATATTATGATGATGTTTAAGAGGTATGGATACCAAGCTAAAAACTACTGATCAGATTTCGATGAAATTTGGCACACGGGTAGATCATGTCCTGGAATAACACGTAGACTACTTTTTATCCCGGGAAAATACAAAGCGAGACTTTTATACCGGAAATCTTTTTAATGCGGGCGGAGCCGGGGGCAAAAGCTAGTTTATATTATTAGTAGGATTTTCTTAAGAAAAATATTATTCTAAACAGTTTTTTTATTTCTAACTCTTTCTTCGCCTTTTCTAAAAATAAGATATCGATTTCAAGTTTGTGCCGTATCTCCTGATGACTAAGTTGATTGCAATATATTTTAAATTAGGTTTAAACACATGTTTAGCTAAACAGTGTTTAAATCTAAACACTCCTTCTAAAGTCTTGTCTAACTGTCTGCATTACAAAACAGTATTTAAGCATTGTTTAGCTAAACACCCGTTATACTACGAAGAAAAATAATTGTGTAGCAACAATTTTTCTTTTATTTTTGAGATTAACAGCTGCGCAACAAAACTGACGAATAATAGATACTTACTGTATCAATATTAACACATGAACAGCCGACAACATTATCCACAATTATTAACTGATTTGTAATGCAGACAGTTAGACAAGACTTTAGACGGGGTGTTTAGAATTAAACACTGTTTAGTTAAACACGTGTTTAAACTGCGTCTAAGGTATTTTTGGTAATAACACTGTAAGGGTTTAAGTTACGTAAAACTCGATTTTATGCCCACTTTGTAATTTTAAAATAAAATAACCAGAGCATTCTTCGTAAATATATTCAGGAAATAGGTAGTTATTATACCTTTTGGTCATGTGATTTCTCGTACCATTTTTTTGTTAAATACAATACCTCTATAAAATCTTAATTGATATCAGCCAAAATCCTCCAACAGCATATGTATTTTATACATTACTAGACTTCTGCTCGCGGCTTCGCCCGCGTGAATGAGTTTTTCCGGGATAAAAGTCCCACTTCGTATTTCCACGGGATAAATTATACCCACCTTCCCCTTGAATAACTCTATCTATTAAAAAAAACCGCATCAACATCCGTTGCGTAGTTTTAAAGATATAAGCATACGTAGGGACAGACAGCGGGAAGCGACTTTGTTTTATATTATGTAGTGATATGTAGTGACAATCTCTGTATTATTCTGCTGTGAAAATAATTCATCCTGAGAATAGTTCTAATTTCTTGTTCCGTGTCTACTACGTAAAATGGAAGCATAGATTTTCTGTGACGTTAGATATTTTTGGGAATAAAATACCAGGAATATAGGGTAAAGTCCTCAGAATAAGGACTATGTAAAGTCTGTCTCACGAAAGAAGTCCCGCGGCAATATGTGGAACTAATCATGACAGATGTCACAGATCGGCCATGTTGTCGTTGTCAGGTGCTGTTTACGTGCAGTGTTGTGAAAGTACCCGATTTATCGAGAGATCTACAGATTTTGTCTGTAGTCTCCCAATATACCGATTTTACTATCATATCTCCCGAACTATTGTGCTAAAATAAAATACTGAAATAAAACTAGTTATGCGATTTCCCCCCTTTTTTTCATATTTCATTTTATATACGACGTTTTGAAGATTTTGCAAGCTTGCTCTATTTCTATGAAATGCTGCAAATAATAAGAGTAAAATGAAATTGTAAACCCGTCCGCTAATCCTAAATCCCCTACCTACCCTAAATCCCGTAACGCAGATTCTTCGAATACAGCAATATTGTTAACATTTTTGTTTAACTTTTTTATAATCACTAAAAAATAATTATATCGTAAACTTTTATTGATTTCGGGACGTCTAACACCTTAAAGTTAGCAACATTACGTCACATGACTGTGGCGCCGCGTCTGCGGGACTTCTTTCGTGAGACAGACTGTAAGTCGGGTACCGATGTGGACAAATGGGGAGACGGACTACGCACGCGCTGTTTTTCGGGGAGATGTATCGGAAGGGGCATGAAATAAGCGAAGAGCCGGAGATAGATCTAAGTCCACGTATATATATGGGCACATCTAATTAAATTAAGCTCTTTCATTTGGTACAAGATTAGCGTACGTACGCATTGAAGTAATAATAAACTTAACGTTTTGAACATCCGTGCCGCCCTGTGAACATGAACAAGTCATACGTCATCAATACGTCAGTCACGTGCAAGTCTCTCAACCAATTCCAATTAAACGAAACGTAGTCGTGACCTGTTTTTTTGTCACATTCTAAGCCCACTGGCTAACAAGTCGTGTCACAGAAATATGGCGCCATCAAAAAATCTACGGTGTGTAGCCCCGTGAAGATTAAAGACATACATTATTTTTATTTAAAAAAATAATAATATCTAAACGATCTTATATAAAAACATTATTTATATCATGTTCTCATGGGGTTATGAGGAAGATTCTTTTAATTTTGCCGCCATACTGTCTGTGCCAAGGATCGCTGGTCAGACTTTAATCGCGTAACCATTTAATTACTGCCGGAAAAATTCAGTATGTAAGGTACTGCCACACCTTTTTATATAAAGCTTGGAGTGCTCTGGATTCAGATTCTGAATTATTCTAAAACAGAAAAACCGAAGGTCTTGGCTACGTTCCACTAAGCACTCACGACGATCACGCTCACGACCACGAGTTTTCCCGTTCCACTTAGTCCTGAGCATGTCCTGAGCGTTGTTATCGTAAACCCAAGTGGAATGGATTGTGGAGCGTTTTAGGCGTTGAGGAAATAATACAAATGGCGAGCTAGAAAAAATAAAGCAAAAGCTTTAATAGGTTAGGCTACCATTATTAAGTTTTAATGAGTTTTATGTGTAAATTTTAATAATTATAAGTGAAGTTGGTTTATGTCGAAAAATAAATATATAATTCAATTTTTATACGTAATTTCAATGAAGTATTCAATTATTTTACATTCAAATAGATTCAAAATGTCTTTCGCGACAACACTAGGTTATTTGATGATGCGTGCATGCAATAATACTGTCGAAAGTACTAGTTCATCCAGTTCAGATGAAGAATGGAATACAATTTTAGAAAATTATTATCGTGAAAATAGAAAACTTCGACTTTTTAGTTCTGACAACTTTGCTATTTTTCTCAACGCTCACTTCGACCCACCTCCAGAGATGGGTCGTCGTGGGCTTCTCGTGAGCGTGAGTTATGACGTCATTAATGACGTATTCGCCGCGACCACAACGATCGTAGTCGCCATGTGGAACGGCCAAAAGAGTATTTTAGGCGTTGTGAACGCTTAGTGGAACGCACCCCTTGGCTACGTTCCACTAAGCACTCACGACGATCACGCTCACGACCACGAGTTTTCCCGTTCCACTTAGTCCTGAGCGTTGTTATCGTAAACCCAAGTGGAATGGATTGTGGAGCGTTTTGGGCGTTGAGGAAATAATACAAATGGCGAGCTAGAAAAAATAAAGCAATAGCTTTAAAAGGTTAGGCTACCATTATTAAGTTTTAATGAGTTTTAAGTGTAAATTTTAATAATTATAAGTGAAGTTGGTTTATGTCGAAAAATAAATATATAATTCAATTTTTATATGTAATTTCAATTAAGTATTCAATTATTTTACATTCAAATAGATTCAAAATGTCTTTAGCGACAACACTAGGTTATTTGATGATGCGTGCATGCAATAATACTGTCGAAAGTACTAGTTCATCCAGTTCAGATGAAGAATGGAATACAATTTTAGAAAATTGTAATCTTGAAAATAGAAAACTTCGACCTTTTAGTTTTGACAACTTTGCTATTTTTCTCAACGCTCACTTCGACCCACCTCCAGAGATGGGTCGTTGTGGGCTTCTCGTGAGCTTGAGTTATGACGTCATTAATGACGTTTTCGCCGCGACCACAACGATCGTAGTCGCCATGTGGAACGGCCAAAAGAGTATTTTGGGCGTTGTAAACGCTTAGTGGAACGCACCCAAGTGCTACGTTCCACTAAGCACTCACGACGATCACGCTCACGACCACGAGTTTTCCCGTTCCACTTAGTCCTGAGCGTTGTTATCGTAAACCCAAGTGGAATGGATTGTGGAGCGTTTTGGGCGTTGAGGAAATAATACAAATGGCGAGCTAGAAAAAATAAAGCAAAAGCTTAATAGGCTAGGCTACCATTATTAAGTTTTAATCAGTTTTAAGTGTAATTTTTAATAATTTTAAGTGAAGTTGGTTTATGTCGATAAATAAATATATAATTCAAATTTTTATATGTAATTTCAATGAAGTATTCAATTATTTTACATTCAAATTGATTCAAAATGTCTTTAGCGACAACACTAGGTTATTTGATGATGCGTGCATGCAATAATACTGTCGAAAGTACTAGTTCATCCTCAGATGAAGAATGGAATACAATTTTAGAAAATTATAATCGTGAAAATAGAAAACTTCGACCTTTTAGTTTTGACAACTTTGCTATTTTTCTCAACGCTCACTTCGACCCACCTCCAGAGATGGGTCGTTGTGGGCGTCTCGTGAGCGTGAGTTATGACGTCATTAATGACGTTTTCGCCGCGACCACAACGATCGTAGTCGCCATGTGGAACGGCCAATAGAGTATTTTGGGCGTTGTGAACGCTTAGTGGAACGCACCCCTTGTCGACCTATATTATACAGACTTTAATGTTTTTATAACGGCAACACTGATGTCATCAGCTGTTAGCTGTCACTTTGACAATTGACACATTTGACATGTGCCATCCATGCCCTTCATATATTTGAAATCGTTGGATTCTATATTAATCCGTGTGAACTGTGAACAGAATACGAAGTGCTAGGATATGAAAATAAATTCCTTACTTTATTGAATAAATACTAACCGTTTTAAATTTTTCACTTGATAATAGAAAATCAAAATGACTATTGCTGATTACGTGAGTGCTTTATCACAAAACCCTTACTTTGGAGCTGGTTTCGGCTTATTTGGAATTGGAGCGGGAGCTGCAATATTACGAAAAGGTTTTCAGACATCAATGGTCTTATTTCGGAGGCATTGTATGATCACACTTGAAGTACCCTGTAGGGATAAATCATATCAGTGGTTACTACAGTGGATAACGCAAAAAGGTGCGAGGCAAACACAACATTTGAGCGTCGAAACGTCTTTCGAACAGAGAGATACGGGTCAGATTAAAACCAAATATGAGTTTATTCCTAGTGTTGGACAACATTTCTTTAGGTCAGTGTGTATTACTATCCCATACCATAGAAAGCTCACAGAAGACTATGAAATTCTTTATACTCCCATTGAATCATGATTAACAATGTGCAGATACATATAAATGTTGCTAAAATCTCAACCTACAGCTTGGTCATGACTAAACTCTGCTATAGGGAATGTGCATGGTGTAAACTCTGCCATTTGGTGATGCAATCTGAATATTTTTCAGCCCATTGGTACTTGGCAATGATGTAAAATATTTATATTAAAAGGATAAAAAATAACATTTAATTTGTTATTTTTCAAATGGTGTGACATTCTATTATGCTCCAAAGAATACTAAGTAAGTACTTACATTCCATGGTTATGTTAAAATCATCAAAAATAACAAAAGCTGTATAAAAATAAATAACTATGAATGCCAAAAACGATTAGAAATGTCTCATTCCATTATTTATAAAAACAAAGGTTTGAAGATAATATTCAATACAAACAAATCTTTAATTAAGGGAACATAATTTCCTAATTTTGCTTTGATAACATCAAAATAACTAGCTCCCATCTAAAAAAAAGCTTATTCTGACTATGCTAAGCATCCATTATAGTCAGCCAGGACCCATATTTTATTGTTTTTGACATAATAAAAATAAATTATAATTTTGAAAAGTTCCTTTTTTATCCACATGTGGCTCTTTTATCGATTTTGTGCTGCCCCCTATAGTTTGTGCACATTCCTTATAGACTGCCAGAATTCCAGTTTATAACCAGGCTTTCTCTTCAATGGCCTTAATAAAAATTATCTCTGGTAGGTAGGTATACAGTATCTGATAATTCTATGATGTTCACTATTAACTTGTAATTTTATAAGTGAGGTGGCAGCTAGAACTTGTTAGTCTAAGCCAGAACTATAATTTTTCTTAGCAGGTACTGATAGGATCTAAATGTGTTTGATTAGTTTAAATTCACACATTATTAGTTGTATGGCAAAAAATAAAATTAGAAATTATGACAAAGAATGGTAGCTGAACTTTTGTCTCAGTATAAGTCTCTTGCTAGTCATATTTATATAGGCTACAGGCAATTGAAAATTGTACATCAATTATCAATCTTACTTCTTAATATTATTAATGTAAAAGTTTGTGAAAATGTTTGGATGGTTGTTAGTAGTAAACAAAACTCACTGAATGGATTAACATAGAATTTGGCTAACGCATAAACCGTATACTGGATTAATACATAAGCTATTTTTTCCTGCCAATTTTCTCACATGGGAAATATTTGTGCTTTTTTAATGGGAGGCTTTTAAAGCAGGTGAAGCAGTGAACAACACCTATATTTATAACTTATATTTTAATACATTGTCACTATACTTCATTGACTGAAAAGTATCACTTGGTGCATTTCAGATATGCTGGATCATGGATAAAGGTTGACAGAACCAGAGAGCAACAAACACTAGACCTGCATATGGGTATCCCGTGGGAAACAGTCACATTAACGGCATTTGGTCGGAACAAGCAATTGTATTATGATATACTTGAAGATGGTAATTCAATTTAATCTTATACAGTGGAGACTATTTTTCAGACCTCAGTTATACGGATTCAGGATTATCCAGATTGATAACCAAGGAAGGAACTTATATAAAAATCGAAAATACTTAATTTAATCCGGTTAATTTAGTCTCAGCTGTACTAGTCAAGTTTATATGTATAAGTCATTACTTGAGTTTATAAAGGACTAGCGGCCCGCCCTGGCTTCGCACAGGTAGCAAAGCATAATATTATATGCCGAAATTTATTTTTCTCTCATACAAAACATTTATGTAATATACTCAAACCTTCCTCTTGAATCAATCCATAATATGAAAATACGTTCGGTAGTTTTTGAGTTTATAAAAAAATCGCATCAAAATCCATTGCGTAGTTTTAAAGATCTAAGCATACATAGGTACAGACAGCGGGAAGCGATTTTGTTTTATACTATGTAGTGAAGTACTAAAGACATTGAATTGAAGATGGAAATCAATATGTTAATTTTGATGTTGAGTTTTTTGTTTAGTATCCACCGACAGCCAGTAAATGGCAAATGGCTCACCCCTATCAGTTGAGAGCAAATCTATAACTTAATGTCAATTTCAGCAAGAACTATGGCATTAAAACAACATGAAGGAATGACCATAATGTATACAGCCATGGGTTCAGAATGGAGGCCCTTTGGACACCCACGACGACGTCGCCCTTTAAAAAGTGTTGTCCTACGAGCTGGATTAGCTGACCGAATCTTAACAGATTGTTTGGATTTTATAAAGAATCCGCAGTGGTATACAGAACGAGGCATTCCATATAGAAGAGGTAAGTTGAAATTATATCAATTTTATTAGGATGTCTTATGAACAAATCTGTTGAAAACTATGCATTTTATCTCGGCCAGTCGTTTCTTAAGATTGATATTTCACGGCCACCGACGTTATCGCACTAGCTAGACGATGTCTAAGATTTTTTCTGGTTAATATTAGGTCCTTACATTTATGAAACTCGCGTTTTGTCGTAGATCATACTAGCCAGTTTGATCTGAAATATCTCCCCTTTGGTTAAGAATTCTAAATTTAAATTTATATATGCACTAGCGGCCCGCCCTAGCTTCGCTCAGGTAGCAAAGCATATTACACGCTGAAATTAATTTTTTGTCATACAAAATATTTATGTAATATACACATAAGCCTTCCTCTTGAATCACTCCATCCATTGGTGAAGTTTTTCCGAGATAAGAATTAGTCTAGGTCCTTCCCAGGGTCTTAAGCTATGTCCCTTCCAAATTTCATCGCAATCAGTCCAGTGGCGTGACAGTGACGGCTCCACTCGCGAGCAAAAAAAAAACCGAGATAAAATTACCGGCTTATGTACTTCCGGGATAAAGTAGCCTATGTCCTCCTCTGGATCTCAAACTATCGTCATACTTATTTTCTTGCGGTTCTACTCGCAGAAAAAGATTTTCCGGAATAAAAGTCTCGGTTTATTTTTTCCCGGAATAAGATATAGCCTAGGTCCGTCCCAGGATCTTGACTCGTCAAGCCCCGCGACGGATGCGGGCGTCCTAGTATATAGGGTTTCCGCATATATCTATATATAAGCGGGGCTTGACGGGTTAAACTATCTCCCTACCACAATTCATCGAAATCAGTTCAGTGGTTAGGCCGTGACGGCCCCACTCGCGAGAAATAAAAACCGGTATAAAATTCCCGGGTTATGTTCTTCCGGTATAAAAGTAGCCTATGTCCTCCTCAGGATCTCAAACTATCTCCATACTTTCTCATTTATAGACACGCGCCGCCGGCCCTCCGGCCGGTACCGCCGCGACTGCTATGTCCCTGCATATTAAATCTGTAATATCTTCGAAAATATTTATTTAAATTACATGTTGTAAAGGGCCATATTGATCTATATTAAATGCACAATGTATTTATGGTACTTATTTGGATAAGGATTAATGCTGTATTGCTTAAAATCGCTTCGTAAATAAGCCATTATTTCTCGTGAAAAGTAAAGGATAAAAAATGGTTATCGTGGGTTATCCCTAAGAGATATACATATACCATCGCGGACTTTTTTGTAGACCTTTTTAAGGTGTACAAAAGTGTAGTAGGTACATTATTTTGATCTATCTCGTAGAGTTTAGCCAGCGTCTGCAATGTAAGCGCAAAAAAATGTGTTTATCTACGACATCACATTAGAAACCTTTTAAATTATCAATGTTCCTCTACTATATTATGCATGTATTATACATATAAACCTTCCTCTCGAATCACTATCTATTTAAAAAAACCGCATCAAATTTTGTTGCGTAGTTTTAAAGATTTAAGCATACATAGGGACAGACAGCCGGAAGCGACTTTGTTTTATACTATGTAGTGATTTACCTGGTACATTTGAGTTTCGAAAATAGTCATTTATTTGTTTTTTCCTGATTAGATTTTGCTTTGGCGTCTCTCAGATCGCACAATGGAAAACTTGAATTAATATCGCTATATTTACGAGTATAGAGTTCCACCGTGGCACCAGTGCTGCAGAAACAGCTCCAAGGATTAACGATATTTATGGCGCTGGTGTCTCAAAAGAAAACACGGTACGTTTTCGTTCTGGAAATTTCGACTTTCAGAACAAGCCCCGTAGAAGGCTGAAGACCAAGGTGGATAATGAGGTTTTAAGCCCTCGCGTGCCGGGAGCGTGGATCCACGCTCAAAAAAAGTGTTCAAACTCTGCCGGGAGCGTGTATCCACGCTCGGGCCGATTTCTGCAAAATGTATGAAAACTGAACATCTACAGGTGGTTTCTTTTTAGCTTATTTTTTGTTTCCATTGGATGCAAATCTTAATCATATATGAGAATTGAGAAAAGTGGCCGCCATTTTGATATTCTTTGTTTTGAGGCCGATTGACCTCAAAATCGATACCTGGACATGGCTTTAAGCACTAAAGACGGCTCCAATGTTAGAATTGAAAAAAGTGGCATCCGTTTTGAATTTCTTTGTTTTAAGGACAATCGACCTCAAAATCGATATCTGGGCAAGCCTTTAGGTACAGAAGACGGATCCAATGTTAGAATTGAACAAAGTGGCCGCCATTTTGAATTTCTTTGTTTTAAGGCCAGTCGACCTCAAAATCGATATCTGGGCAGGCCTTTAGGTACAAAAGATGGTTCCAATGTTAGAATTGAAAAAAGTGGCCGCCATTTTGAATTTCTTTGTTTTAAGGCCAATCGACCTCAAAATCGATATCTGGGCAAGCCTTTAGGTACAGAAGACGGATCCAATGTTAGAATTGAAAAAAGTGGCCGCCATTTTGAATTTCTTTGTTTTAAGGCCAATCGACCTCAAAATCGATATCCGGGCAAGCCTTTAGGTACAGAAGACGGATCCAATGTTAGAATTGAAAAAAGTGGCCGCCATTTTGAATTTCTTTGTTTTAAGGCTAATCGACCTCAAAATCGATATCTGGGCATGGCTTTAGGTACAAAGGGCAGATCCAATGTTAGAATTGAAAAAGTGGTCGCCATTTTGAATTTCTTTGTTTTAAGGCCAATTGACCTCAAAATTGATACTGGGCATGGCATTGATAGTTAAAGTCATAATTATTTAATGTTAGACTTAAGAAAAGTGGTCGCCATTTTGAACTTCTTTGTTTTAAGGCTGATTGTATTTAAGATACATATATTTTTTTTTCCGCGGTGGCCATCTTCGGCGCATTAGGGACGGCTGCGGGCTTCCTCCAACTCACGTCTAAGTTGTCGTCCACAACCGCCCCTGCGCGTACCGCTGTTGCGGTCCGTCTCCTGTTGTTGCGGGGGCTCAGAAGCCCCCGTACACCGAAGAACGCCCTTGGCGTCCGAGGCAGCGTGAGGCACGCTGCCGTCCATCACGGGGGTCACAGGAGTTGGCTAGGCTAATAGTTGGACGGCCCCTCCCGCCCACCCGTGACCCCCGGAGGCCCCTATTAGTCGCCTTTTACGACAGGCAGGGGATACCGTGGTGGAATTCTCCAACGCCCCCAATCCACAGGGCGGGAGATATCGGTCAGTCGTCCACCCGACACCTCCTACGTCTCGTCTTGCGGCGGGAGGGATCACCACTGCGCTGGCGATCCCTCTCGGCACTCTCCTTCCGCGAGAGGAAAGATAGATATTTGGGCTTGTCTTTAGCCAAATAGAATAACTCGAGGTTGGAATTTTAAGAACTGCATTCCATGTTAAATGTTCTTGTTTTAAGGGCTATTGGTTTTAAAATCAAAATCCGCTGGACATGGCCACAAACTATAGTAGGTTTTAATTATAGATTTTTTAAATATTATGGCCACCATCAATGGTTATTCAATTCTCTTCAATAACGCAGCTTTGTTATGTCGCAAAATAAAGAATTGAAGAAGAAAAAAGTGTCCCGTGGCAGCAAACAG